>CM075342.1:1180114-6180114 GCA_037788925.1 Mytilus galloprovincialis | reverse complement strand
GAAATTTTTTTTTTTAATTGAAAATATTTCAAATAAAATAACACAGTATCTTTAAATTATAACTTCCACTCTCCTCCTCTGATTTTAGGCCTAATTTTTGGGGTTTTGTTTTGGTTGTTCACGTGGTTAACACAACGCTTATCACTCTAATATCTACATGTATGCCATAGACTCAAAATATCGAGCTCTACTGCTCATAGTGGACTCAATAATTTCATTCCCGATTACCAGCAGGGTGTCACGTGGACAGGGAGCTCCATGTTGATGCTCATTTTAAAAGAACGGTGTCCTCACGGGTTGTGTAAAATCAATTTTATCAGGTCTCCTAACTGTGACATTACACTCACTGGAATCTAAGTACCCTCTCTAAGTTGTCAATCTGGAGAGCTGCTTTGTGTATGTGTTCATCACTCTGTTTTCTTGTTCTTACATGTATATATCAAATGATATTTAATAATAATGATCCAATTTCAACCCGATATTTTAATTTAATCCTACTGCAACATTAATCATTGTTAAATATGGCAGAAAATTTGTATATACTGTTAGACAAAAATGTGTGAAGGAATTGCTTCCCTTAGTCAGTGGTAAGAGGTTGAGCTTGGGAAGATCTTCTTTAGCCTGATTAGTTTACATTCTGCCTTATAGAACAGAGGTCCAAGGTTCACATTCTGGCGATGACAATTAATTGTGTAATGAAAATCTGTCTCTTCGGTAAACATGGTTAACTATAGTAGCTGTGTGTACTAATGTCTGTTTGGTAATATGGCTCTCGGGTAAACTACTGCGTGTATTGCTGTGTGTTTGTTTATATCACATTGGCTAGGCTTGAGATCTCACAATACTTGTTTAATCCCAATGCATTCATGCACCTGTCATAAGGCAGGAACCTCTAGCCTTTGTTAGTCGTGTATGTTTATACATGTATCACATTGGCTATGCTTGAGATCTAACAATTCTTATTTAATCCCACTGCATTCGTGCACCTGTCCCAAGTCTGGAACCTCTAGCCTTTGTTAGCCGTGTATGTTTTTATTTTTTATTTTTATTCATTTATATGTTTATTGCTGCTCTTTTGTTGGGTCTTGTCTCTTTCACGCCAACCCTGTAATCATGGTAACCATTCTCAATTTTATCAAAATTTAAATGCTGAAACATGTACATATAAGTCTTCAAATTAAAAACATACATTTGTGTTCAAATGACAGACAAATAATTGGAAAGAATATTTAAAATTCGATTTTTAGTGTTTCAAAATTTACATAAACTATGCCTATTAACATGATTAAAGTGTATGCATCTTAAATTCTTAATGATCATGATTATGCATACACATTTAAAACTTATTATTTATAGTATAGTATATTATTATACATGATTATCCCATATGTTTCCTTACCTGCTAGTAGGTAGATATCCTTGTTCTTTTTGAGGTGTACACCAAAAGTCTGGTTCTCCCAATATGATTCCTTCTTAAGAGTCCCATTCATTGTGAGAGTTCACATTTTTATCTTTGAATCAGCTAGCTATTAATAGGTTATTAAATAAAAAATTAAAATAATCATTGGTGCTACTTGACTCTTTAAAAAACATTACAGTCCTTCCAGAATTATAGGATGATACATTTTGTACATAATTTAGTATACATGTAATATAAACACCAACAAAAAATAGGATAGATTTTATTTTTCTGCTACAGTGACTTCATTTGTATGTTGCATCTTGTTTGTTTGTTATTGTGTGTATATGTTTTTATATTTATTAAAAAATTCATTAAAGCTTTATGTTTAATATGTTTGCCAAATATATAATTATAGGCCGAATCAAAAATACAAATGTTTTTACATAATCACTCCCCATTCATAACATCTGTACATGTTTAAAAGTCTAACAATAATATGAGGCAGACATTAACTGCGAATGGGGACGAAAACTATATGATTTTTTTAAAAATCAAACATGTTAAAAAGAGAAACGGAAATACTGTCAACGTTTTCGATTTTGATTCTGTTGTTAGGGATTTTAGTTTGACGTTATTGAAGTTATGACGTCATATTCAATGTTAACAAAGAAACGCTGTCATCAGGTAACGTTTTTTTTTATAACAAACAATTTTTTAAATGAATTAGTGTTAACTTCCTTTCTTAGACTGATAAATATACATTTTATTCAAAGTCTCATGCAAACAAGACTGGAAACGGAAGAAGATTTCTGCACAGATCTGGAAATTCAAAAACGCGACGCTGAAGAATAAGATTGTCATGCATGATTATCTAATCTGTATCTTAATATAATAAAAAGTTAGTTTTCAAAAAAAGAGTTATTCCTCTTTGTCCCAATTGTACTTTCTCTTTGTGATCAGTTTGTATCGATTAAAAATTATATGCTTTAAATTAAAATTGGTTTTTTTTTCAATTCGTTACAACTTATTTTGATTTGATTAAACATATCAAAGAAATTAATTGAGTTAAAAAGAATATTTTACCATTCGTAAAATTGTACTATTTGGGGGGCCACCGTTTTCTTTTTAGGCAGGTATTTGTAACAGTTAATGATTTGCTAACACAATACCCCTCTGGATTTCTCAATATTTTTCTATAAATGAACTTTATCTTATAGTTAAGAGAAAAATAAAATAAAAAAAATGGGGTCACCGTTCATTTGCGCTCACAATCTGCCTTCGAAAGAAGCATACATCTTTGTAAAAGTGTTTTATTTTCCTGTTGAACTAATAAGAGAAATAAAGGTAATATCGAAATAAAAAAAGAAGTTTTTTTTACAGAAATTGCTCAAATTTTACAATAATTTGGTTTAAGCAAAGCATATATCGAAATTATATTAAAAAATATAGGTCACCGATGAGTTAAAAGAGATATTTCAATTTTAAAGCCAAACCATGGCATTTTAATACCAAAGGGAGATAATTTGGAACTTTTTAGATGATGTTTACATTTTAAAAGTCATCTGGGGCCAACATTAATTAATTGTTTTTTTTTTGTACCATATGATAAAGTAACAACTACAAATGGTAATAAATAAAATTTGTAATGAAAAACAAATGTTTATTTTTTTTCTGAAATTGTTATACCCTCGAGCCTTCTTAACACATTATTAATGTTCATGAACAATTAAAAAAAGAACACAAACAAAAATTCGGTTGCATATTAAAAGAAATACAAGTAATACAGATGTTCTCAATAGAAAAAATAAATCATTAATATTCTTTATGGTGATTTTTATAATGACTGGTAGACTGCTATTTAAAAGTACAGTCAAATGCGTCAGTGTTATAGTGGACTGCAATTTAATAAAATTAAAATTAAGATTTGTATTAATAGTTTGTATAAAGGTATCCCTCAATGATGTATAGCATGGACAGATTGAGAAGAAATGGTATTCATCCTCTATTTCTTGTCTGTTACAGGATAAGCAAATGCGTTTACTTCTTTCAATGTTGGTATAACGCCCTCTTTCAATTGCTAGGGAACGGGCACTTAGTTTGAATTTACTGAAAACTGATCGGTCAGTTTTGAGTTTACATATATCAATATATTGGGGCCTTTCCTAATTCGTTTAGTATGGCAAAAGAAATTTAATTTTTCACATTTATTGATAAAACAATTCATAATTTGATAAGCCTGGTCATAGATTCTTTGTTGGATAGTATTTATGTGATATATTAAATTGATAGTATCACAAGTGAGATGACCAAAACCTAATTTATTTAACCAGTCTTTTACAATGTTAGCCCATTTACTTGTTTTTCTCTACATTATTATATATTTTATGGACTAAAGTGTTAGGCGAGTTCACAATGTGGTTTAGAATTTTTATAGCTGAACTCTGAATTTTAAAGAACAAAGGGGTTATGTGTGACTCAGTTAAACAGGCTACATTTGTTGTTTTGCACTCTACTCCTAAAATATCTTTAATAACTTTAATATGTAAATGTTCAAATGGATCTGAATCTTTGAACACTTGGCTTACACCCCAAATTTCACTTCCATAAAGAGTTATTGGAACAACTAAAGTATCAAATAATTTTTCAAGCATACTGCAGGAAGTATCTAAAGAGACTGTTTTTTTTCATTTTAAACCAAGCCTTTCTTCCTTTTTCCATAAGATTTTTGTTTAATGACTTAAACTTCCTGAACAATTTATAGTCATTCCAAGGTAACAATAAGATTTAACAGTCTCAAGATATTCGTTTTCTACTTTAAAATAATTATAATGAGATTTTCCATTAGAATTGAGTAATATAATTTTTGATTTTTGTTTGTTAACATCAAGTTTCCATAGGGAACACAATTTAGTTAACTCATTAAGTGCATTTTGTAGCCCTTCTTGTGTTTCAGACAATAGAATAATGTCATCTGCATATTATAATGATGTTAGTTTAATATCTCCTATAATAATTGGTTGAGTGTTTGCATGATCAAGGTCATTTACAAGGCCATTTATATAAATATTAAACTAAGTGGGGCTAAGTACATGCCCTTGTTTTACTCCGCAATTTGATATAAATTCATGGCTAATACCATTTTGAAATTTAATTCTGCATTTGTTTTCATTATACATTGATTGGATGACATTAAAAGGCTTGCCTGGAAGTCTGTTTTGAAGTAGGATGTAGAATAAACCCTCCCTCCAGACAGTATCAAAGGCTTTTTGCAGATCTATAAATGCTGCAAAAACTTTCTTTTTTTTAGTCCTATACAGTTGGTAGCAGACCAAGCATTACATGTAAACGGGACGAAAAAGTTAACGCGTCGTTTACTAGCGTGAACTTTATGTAAATGCCGCGTTAACTCTGCGTTAACTCCGACATTTTAGTAGACATAAAAAGTAAACAGGCGTTTACTTTTGCGTTTACCTCCCGCGTTAACGCGAGAACGGCACTTCTTCTAGTTTTGTAAAGAGTAAACGGGCGTTTACTTTCACGTTTACTTCGCGTTAACGCGAAAAAGGCGTGTCTTCTATTTTTGTAAAAAAAAGTAAACGCACGTTTACTGTTTGTAGTAAACGCGCGGTAACGCAGATTGTCATCGTATCCTGGATACACTGAACTTACACATAACATAATAAGGTACATCAAAATAACCATCTGTCCATTTTCGATCGACATATTGACGATTGCAGTTACATGTAATGATAATACACCTCTTTAATTAATTGATCGAAAATTAATCATTGCATATAAGAACAAAATGGATATTTGTCCTGGAACTGTAAAACCTACAAGACTTTCAGTTTACATTCGTGAAAGGAAAGTTGCATGGTATAAACTAGTCCGGCCATCAACAGTCTGTAGCCTTAAATACTAAATAAGAAGATGTGGTATGATTGCAAATAAGACAACTATCAACCAGAGACCAAATAAATTCACCGTACGGACTTCAACAAGAAGAAGAACTTTTAGTTTAGTCTTAGATGCATGATTTTTTTATTAGTTGTTAGTGGCTTTGAACTAGCTGTCAGATAACTGCGAGTACTCTCAGATCTGTTCATTGTGTCTTTTTGTGTCGGGATGTATAAGTACCGGGCCACGTCCACTTGTATGTTTGTCCATCTGATGAGTTAAGCCTTTTTCAACTGATTTTTATAGTTTGTTCTTATGTTGTACTGTTATACCACTGTCCCAGGTTAGGGGGAATGTTGGGATCCCGCTAACATGTTTAACCCCGCCACATTATTTATGTATGTGCCTGTCCAAAGTCAGGAGCCTGTAATTCAGTGCTTGTCGCTTGTTTATGTGTTACATATTTGTTTTTCGTTCATTATTTTACATAAATAAGGCCGTTAGTTTTCTCGTTTGAATTGTTTTACATTGTCTTATCGGGGCCTATTATAGCTGACTATGCGTTATGGGATTTACTCATTGTTGAATACCGTACGGTGACCTATAGTTGTTAATGTCTGTGTCATTTTGGTCTTTTGTGGATAGTTGTCTCATTGGCAATCATACCACATCTTCTTTTTTATATTAAACTACTACTAGTTATAGTTCAGATGTTAAAGCATAGTAAACGGGGTCGCCCCGATATTCCGACACCCCATTGGTCCGAAATCCCATTAATCTGACACCCCATCGGTCAGACATCCCATTATCCCAAGTATGTCTTTATTCAATCTACTTTCATAATCCAGTGGCAGTCCAAGTGAATTTGACCTATTTTCAACCCGGATGGTTTATATTACAGGACCTACCTATTGCATTTATTGTAAAATTTCCTCGTCCTGAACATGAATGATATGATATATTCATATAATATTTAAAAAGTAACATCATTAAGAATACAATTTTATTATCAAGACTTAAATTACGAAAGCTATTTTAAATCATATAACAATTAAAATATAATCTTTGAGAGTACACTATTATTATAATCATTTATGATATATACATGTAGCTCCTGTATTTTTTTCATATACTTATATATACAAAAAAAAGCGGAGAACACTTTGATCAGCTGTATATGCACTCTAAATTAAAATCAAAATATTCTACATTTGTTCTATGCTCAAAATAGATGTAGGAGATGTGAAAGAGTGCTAATAAAACATTTGATTTGACAATGAAGGAAAAATATTCCTTATCATCTAAAATTTACAAACTTAACACACTCTGTGTTCTCTTTGAATTTTTTTCCTTTACCTATTTCAATTTCCCAGGTATGGTAACTCACACGGAATTTGTACAGTACTAAAGATTTCTTAACTTAGCCATGTTTAGACGCCGATTTTGATTCAGAGACACGGAGTTGAACACTCACGGAAACAAAACCTTTCAGTCTTGAGAAGTCTATGCAGATGTACGACAGAGCTACACACTCACAGACATTTTAACAGACTTGCTATCGTATTTTCTCATTATATATACATATCTATATATTAAAATGAGGGTCTGGAGGGGATCCTTCATTACTCTATTGTTTATATTTTTGTCTGTTATTCTGTATTGTGTAAACCCAAATCCAAATCCTCATACATGGTTCTCTTGTATTAATATAAAATATATGAAGAAGAAACATATATATATAACATTAGTTTATTTTAGCTATGCATGTAAGTATTTATCGATATCAGTTTGTAGTAGTCAGGCTTTCATGCAAACAAACTTGTCACAAGATGAACATCTGCGTGTTATATTTGTCGCTGGAATATATATGGTAGACCTTCGCAACAAGAAATAGTGTATTTACGTAAACTTTAAATTTTACATGAAATCCAAATGAACCTTCGCTAATGTAAAGGTTTTCTTTTATGGCCTATTTAAATCCTGATTTCATGTTTGTTTTTATTACTGTTTTTCGACTTGCATGTTTGTAGAATGACGGCCATACAAGTGAGAAGTATTCTGTGCATACATAAGTGCATATGACAATACTAATTAACTATATATGAAAGATAATTGAAAGTAAACGGCTTCAGGTTATGATAGAAAGGAACGGAATGAATAAAATAAAACCGAAAACACAACTTGAATGAGTGTCGTGCATTGATTTGATTACGGGCATTCCATGTATCACGATAATGACCAGTTTTTCAAGAACTTTTATGTTTATTTCATTGAAACCATGTTTTTGAAAATTCGCATAATTTCAAAATGCCTAAAGCAAACTCGATTAGTTGTATTATTTCTATGGCAAAGAGTGAAAACCAGTCGTAGTAATACTGCCATTCATTTTAGTGCATTTTTCAGTGTATAAATACTTAATTAAGTTTTCTATAATTTTATAATTAACGAAAACATATAATAAACAATTCAACAACTTAAATAAAAAAAAAATATATTGAAAACAGGAAAATGTTTTATTAAAGGACATCTCTCTTCTAAACATACACTGTAGAAACCACGCCCCACCGGTCATTAACAGAGAAACCAAGCCCCAACGGTCATTATCAGACGGAAACCACGACCCACCGGTCATTATCATGTAAAAGTTTGTTAACGACCGGTTTTCTGGTCCGTTTTGTTCTGTTAATGACCGATTGAATTTATTACTGCAGAATAATGAATGTCATGTGGCCCCTTTTTATCCAATACTAGAAGCGTATTTTTAACCGATATGAAATAATTCTACTTAAAAGTTTTTTTTAATGTTGCGGCTTAAAACACACAGACGTAAAATATTAAGTCAAACGCGCGTTTACTTTTAAATGCATGTCAAAATACAATTGAAAAATCTGTAGTAAACGCGCATTTACTTTTAAGTGCACGTAAAAATAAACTTGTGAAATCTGAAGTAAACGCCCGTTTACTACTGACTAAACGGACATAGAGTAAACGCGCGTTTACTCGAGTAGACATTCGAAATTTCCATTTTGACCGCGTGAACGTAAATGAAGTAAACGGGCGTTTACTGGTAAACGTGAAATTTAAAGTTAACTAACGAAATATGTGCACGCCGCGTTAACTTGCGTTTACTTTGTGTAATGCTTGGTCTGCACCCAACTGTATTTGTCTATAATTGACTTTATTGAGAAGATGTGATCTGCTGTTCTAGCTTTTTCTTTGACACCAATCTGATTTTCACTTATCAAATTATTGGTGTTAATAAACTTCATAAGTCTAGTGTGTATAATTTTATTGAATAATTTTCCCAAATTAGAAGTCAATGAAATACTTCTATAATTAGAGGGGTCAGATTTATTCCCCTTTTTATGAATTAAAGTAATCAGACTTTTGTTCCATAATTTTGGAAAGTTGCCTTTCATAAATATACTAGGTTGAAAAGTGTTGATAGGAATTCTAATAATACTGGCATACCGCATGTAATCATTTCATTTGAAATTAAGTCCTCAGCTGATGATTTACCATTTTTAAGTGTTTTAACTGCATTTAAAATTTCAACTAGCTGAATTTGTTTATTAAATTCGTTGTCAGAGTTGCATGTATTTAGTGTATTTTTTAAGGCTGTTAATTTTTCAATAATTATGTCATGGAATTCATTGTTTTCGATATAAGAAGTACTGTTCATTTTTTTTTTAAAGTAGTTTATAAATAATTCTTGATTAAAATGGTTTTCCTCTTTTATTTCTGATAGAGAACTTAATTTGTTAAGTAAATTCCAAAATGTCTTTGGGTCTTTTTTCATATTTAGTGAAATTTGGTCACAAAATTGATTTTCTATAGGATCTATTGTCTGGAAACTGATTTACACCTGAGCACCTGAGATCACCCCTAGTTTTTGGTGGGGTTCGTGTTGTTTATTCTTTAGTTTTCTATGTTGTGTCATGTGTACTATTGTTTTTCTGTTTGTCTTTTTTATTTTTAGCCATGGCGTTGTCAGTTTGTTTTAGATTAATTTTATGAGTTTGACTGTCCCTTTGGTATTTTTCGTCCCTCTTTTACAAGTAAACAGTATTTTTTAACTGTATTATGGAGGTCATGATAAGAGTCTGCGAATCATGTTTTTTTTTATTTTTCTTAATAGGTCTATTCAGGATTTTCTTTTGAACAAATTTAGTGGATAAAAGTGCTGTATCACATAAAATAGCGTTACATTTTTTAACAGCTGAATTAGAATCGATCTGCCTATCACTTACAAATTCATCTAGTCTTTGTTTTACATGTGAGTTTTGAATGTTTGTAGTATAGCAATCAATTGCTTTGTTATTCCAAAAAAATGTACCACGGAGAGGATCTAATTTTGTCTCTATATTTTTACATTTTTGAAAGCAAGTAAGTAAAGAGCAACTGATGGGACAGTGATCTGATATTGGATTAAAATCATTAAATTAAAAGTTTCAAATGCATTGTAATATATTAGAAAACACAAGTGTATAGTCTACAAGACTGGAACCAGTACATGTTATACATATGTACATTTGCCCATAGCGTCTCCAATAGTTCTTCCGTTCAGTATTATGAGGCCGGATTCTTTTGCAGATTTTGAATCAGTTTATTTCTTAAAATATGAGAGTCAATTGAATACTCATTGTCTTTTGATTTTGGGAATTTTGCTTCATCAGAGATTACAAAATCAAGAAAAGTATTGGTATACATGTATGCATTAAAATCACCTTGAATTAAAATATCTCCGAGTTGACTCTAGTGCTCAATATTCCTTAGCAACTTTGAATAATTTTCATTTATATCTTATGTACAACCAGAAGAATATTCTGGTGAAAAATATACTGTAGCCATAATAATATCATTCTTAAGATTAAAAAAAACGTTTATCTAGTTTAACTCCTACAGCATTATTATGAGTACACGTTAGTTTGGATATACCTTTATATATAGAACTTCTGAACTTCTTACATTCGACCGGAAGTAAGACAAGAACCTTTAGTGGTTCGCAGTTGGCCAATTAATTTATTTGTTGGTTTTTTATTTTTTGTTTTTGTTTTTGTTTTTGTTTTTTTTTTTGGGGGGGGGGGGGCGTACCCGCATGGACGCATAGCCAAATATTGACTTCCCTAGCCAACTACGCGTACTGCAACCGATTGTATAATTAAATGTCGGTTATTTCCCGACTTTGTGAATTCAGTTAAGATAATGGCAAATAATACTTTTTAATTTGTACATGTTGTATTTAATGTCATGATTAGTTAGAAAAATAGATATTAAATGGAAATGCACATTAACAGAATACAATGTACTGAGTTTGTCAAAGTCGAAATTTTGACATTTCTAATCTTAACTCGCTGTGAATATTTTTTTTTTTCACTTATTGTGAAATTTCAAGATTTTTATCATAAACTCAGACACATACAATGTACTTGTGTACAAGAGGACATTATATACAAAAATAGTAAGATAAAACATAGCGAGAAAAGACACACGAAAAACAAATACATAGTATATTATTAAAGACAATTGGCATAATTAGATTAAGTATTTTATGATTTTCTTCACGAACAATGATAATTTCCTTTGAACTTGTACGTTACATATAGACAACGAGCCAGTAAATTTGTTCTTGCTTGGATTCATTACATAGTAATTTGGTATAAACTTTGATCTAAAAGCAGAAACATCAGCATTTACATGGAAACAATATATGAAACTCATCCCCTATTCCCTCATTACATAATGTACATATTCTATTTTCCCTGGCGATCCGCGCTGATCTACCCGTCTCAATAGGTAACTTCAAATTCGAGCATCGAAGTTAAGATATATAATATCTGTGACAGCGTCCTTTGGTAATTATCGCAATAGATACTGTTCAAAACCAAACTCGAGCTTGAATAAAGAAGAGAATTTACCCCTAGATGCATTATGTATCTGCGAGAACCAATGCTGATAGTACTGATCTGTTAATTGCTGTTTAACCATACTTTTTAACCAACCAATATTTACAACTTATTGATCGTTCCATATAAAACTAAGACCTGTATCATCAAATATAGATTTAACATATTGAATCCATTTAAATTTGGTAGGATAAGTTACATGTAGTTTAATCATCAGTCTTAGAAGGATATTTGACAGTTTGCTCTCTGTTTTGATAGTTCTGCACCAAAATGATGCCATCCTAAGTTTTATAGAAATATATAACGGAACCCGACCTAATTTCCCGTAAACCATACAATTTGGTGTACTATTCCGAACACCCAGAATATTAGAACAGAATTGCAAATGCATTTTCTCAATACTCTGTTTATTTTTAAACCCCCAAACCTCTGATGAATATAATAATATAGGTGCGATTACAGCATCGAAGAGTTGTAAAATAAATATCAATAGGCAATGATATATGTTTTATCTTCCTGTAGAGAGCAAACATTGATTTTTGTACTTAATCAAACATCCTTTTTCTAGCAGTACAAAAATTACCGTTATAATTAAAAGTTATTCCTAAATAATTGTAAGAATCTACAACTTCTATATAATATAGCATTACCATATACAAAGTTGTCTCGTACCTTTTTTTTTTACTAAACACAATATTTTTGGTTTATCTATAATAACTTGGAGTTTCCATATGTTACAGTATTGTTCAAAAACATCGAGTGCATGTTGTAGTTCTTCCTTCAAAACTATCAGACATAATAACAGTGTCATCTGCTCACAAAATTACAAAGATTTTAACTAATACTTGTAACAATTCTTCACAGTTTTTAGAAATATATTCTAAATCTTTTACATCATTTTCCACAAAAAAGTTCTCTAAATCATTTAAAAACACCTAAAACAAAAACGGTGATAAATTTTCACCCTGTCTAACACCAACACCACAGTTGAAGAAAGTTGAACTTGGGTTACCATATCGAACACATGTCTTTATATTTACCGATCCGATAATATATGAATATTAGGCGGGTACACGTAGCCTACAAAGTCCAATTGGCTACGCGTACTCCCATGCGGGTACGCGCAGACATTGCCTTTTTTCTGGCACCTCATCACAAAATGCTAGAAACACAAGCTTTTAAAATAATATGAAGATATATGCACGAAACTTTCGATGCTTAACGTGCAGTGGCAAATATTACCATGCTTATGCAGGACGCTAGAGAACAAATCAAGTTACCAACGATATAAAACACATTATATATATAGTTAACCGTATATGGACAGTATTATAACGTAGGATAACGAAACTAGAGATCTCAGGGATCTATAGATTGGTAAAGAGGGCTCGCGGTTTAATTCAATTTTTTTCCCTAATATATATAAGATTTTGCTATATTTTTTTATAAATGAACTTTATCATATCCTTAATAGAAAAGTGAAATGAAAAAATTAAATCACCGTTCATTTAAGCTCACAATCTGCCTCCAAAAGAAGCATACTTTTTTGTTTATGTCCTTTTTTTCTGTTGAACTATATAGGTAATATCGAAATGAAAACAGAACTTAATTACAATTCCTGAATTATGATTTTCCATTGCCAATTTCCTTTCTGTCTTATTTTTTTCCGTTTCATTCTTGCATTTGCATTATATAACTGGATTTCTGTCTTAAAATGAAAGACAGTTCAAATGTATAAAATGATTTCATATTTGTTTTTTCATTTATTTACAAATTATTTGTTCTGTACCAAGAAATAAAAATACAGATACACAATTACTATATAGTCAAGTCATATTCCATCATGTATGCATTATGCAATATGCAACATGACTTTATGTGCTATTTTAACCTGTAATACATTACGATTATGAACAGATAAATTCATAACTGTCTGAACATTATTCAAAATATTTGCCACTTGAAATTAAAAAAAAAACAATTCACCAATTATATTACTGTGTGTTGTTTAAGAAAAATAAGTCCTTTAATAAGTAATAATGCTTGTGTGATAGCCAATTTCATCAATGTCTGTTTAAAGTGTAAAAAAGCATCAAAATATTTTGTGTTAACACAGAAGCTTGTGGGGTCTTTATAACTACAAGATAACAACCATCTCTTTTCAAATGATAATTTGAAGAAGCACTTACAAGTCAGAAAAATCAAATACCAAACAAGAGTTAATGTGAAAATTATCAAAATATACAAATTTACTATTTATCAAAATGTGTAATAAGATGAGCTATTCTACAACTCTCCAGACAGGTAGGTTAGTGTAGAACGAATAGTAGACAACGAATTGGGAAAAGAAAACCTATCTAAACGATCCGGTTATGTGCCGGTCTTGATTATAATCTTTTGATAAGTTTTGGTATCCAGTATGAAGAAACAAGATTATCATCTTACTTTTTATACACAACAGAAAAACAAGAAAGGGGAAAAAACATTGTTAGTACTGATGATAACATAATTTAGTGAATTTCAGGATCAGCTGTTTATTTTTATTTTATTAGAATAGTGAGCACTTGAAGCGTTATATCTCAAGTGTTGTATATCAAATTGTTTTAAAATGTCATTTGATATTCCCAGTTATTGTCCTTTGTAATCCGGTGAATTCATTCACACTCTTTATCACCTTGTATGTATTGACACAAATGTAAGCGCGTTTTATTGTTTCCATTGATCAAGCTTTATATGTAGTGTGTCCTCTGTGTGCAACACGACGGTTGCCACGTGTGGAGCAGGATCTGCTTACCCTTCCGGAGCACCTGAGATCACCCCTAGGTTTGGTGGGGTTCGTGTTGCTTAGTCTATAGTTATCTATGTTGTGTCTTCTGTATTTTTATTTGTCTGTTTGTCCTTTTATTTTTAGCCATGGCGATGTCAGTTAATTTTCTATCTATGAGTTGGACTCTCCCTCTGGTATATTTTTCTCTTATTTATTAATCTTAGATTTGTTTAATTATTTTCTTTTTAGGTGGCATATATTATAAATGAAGAACAAACATCATGAACATGTTGATCCTACTGACTATCCTTCAGGTATGTATAATTTATATCTGACACATATGTTTAATTTTCTGTATATCCGTCTTGTTTCGGGTTAATGAGTATGGTTAAAGAAGTGGACCACACGGTTGTGACATTAATATTGAACTTTGTAGAAATCGAAATTTTAATGTAGTAGAAAAAGAATGGATATGGAAAACCCACGATTCTCTGAAGACAACCAATCCGTACAACACAGTAAAAAAAAACAAAAAAAAGCAACCGAACGCCGCCTTTATTGTTGTTCGTCTCCAGGTCACAGTGAGGTCTTCCAATGGAGCAAAAGCAAAAACACTATCACTTCAATGCCCATTTAAGACACCGCTAGCAACGGTAAGCAGGTTTTTTTTTGCTAGCTAACGATCACCAGATGCGTATTTGGACGGAACCCGTCTGTTTCGTGAAAAACGGGTTCCTTTCTAGAGGTGTCATGAATCATTGGAGAATGTCGCTGTTCTGCTTGCAGATAATTCTTGAGTTGTTTATTATTTATGCTGCTTTAGGTTGCTCAGGTCAAGCATGTTTTTACTTCATTTGAATTTGTTTATACTATTCACACTTTATACAACTGTTCCCCATTACAAACTTACAGAACTATTGAAAGGGTTGGTCCTACCTTAAAAAAAACAGTAGCCAAAGAAGTTGGAATTATTCTTAACCTTACTTTCTGCTATAAAGGTGATGTTCTATCACTAAATAATTCAAAGTTTGATGACTATGTAAAACGTATCTATACCATCATCGAATTGAGATAAAGGATACAACAGATACAGTTAGGTATACCTCAAATCTTTACTTACATATAGACATTAAAAATCAAGTTCACTTTTAAAAAACCCGACAACATAGATGATTCAGTTTCCCAATTGCGAACTTTCATTTCTATGTAGCAGCATTCTAACAGCGTCCACATGCGGAGTATATATTTCCCAGTTGATACAATGATTTAGGGCTTGTATTACCTATCATGATTTCCTTGATAAAAGGTTGCTACTCACAATGAAGCCTTACAAAAAAGAGTTTCAAGTTAGGAAATTTAATTCATCCCTTTGTCAATTTTACCAGTTGGTTGACCGTATCAAATTATCCGTTTCACACATGATCTGATTATCCTTCCGCAGCCCATGCGATCATCCGAATTGTTTGCTGGGTTCGTGTTGCTCAGTCTTTTGTTTTATATGTTGTGTTTTGTGTACTATTGTTTAGCTGTTGGTATTTTTCTAGCAATGGTGTTGTCAGATTTTTTTTATTAATGATGAGTTTGAATGTCCCTCTGGTATCTTCAACCTCTTTTCAAAGTATGATAGAAAGATGAGCCAGGAATCATATCTTGCATAGGAGAGATATAAACCTGAATGTAAGATACTTTCCACAATGTTGTAACAGCAAAGTTTTAAAACACACTATCGTTCAATTTTGTATTTGATTTGGCCCACCAACATTATTGTCGAGTGATATCTAGACTCAGCGTGCGTCTTAATGTACAGTTTGATTTGGCCAAACAAGTCTGATGAGTTGTTGACCAAACAAAGACCCATCAAAACAACATTTGATACAAACATTAAATACTTTTAGATATTAGGATGATTTATTGGCTCTCAATAATGACGACTTCAGTATGTATACTAAAGAAATGTATCTTGTTGAACTTACTTTAGATAAAGCTTACACTAACAATAACCACTGCCCTTTTCTCGATCTTGATATCTATATCATATATCATTAACGGGAAGCTTAATACAAAAATTTATTATAAAAGAGATGATTTTTCATTTCCTATCGTTAATTATCCATTTTTAGATGGTGACGTACCCTTGTCACCATCTTATGGTTTTTATATATCTCAACTTGTACGATTCGCTCGTGTATATAACAACGTATTAGATTTTAGCGAGAGAAATTTATGTATTACTGAAAAATTATTACACAAGGGTTTTTGATATCACAAACTGGTCAAAACATTTACTTAATTGTATCACCGGTATAAAGAAATAATTCGTTAATATAACTCAACATGCAGACATATTATACGTTCAGGTATTTCACATCCAATCTTTTATGGTAATATTCTTTACAAAGCACAAAAATGTCAGTATTCACCTCAAAAGCTTAAAAAACCTTTAAACATACTTATTAAGAAGGGATATAGTTACGATACTGTTGTCAGGTCATTCAATATTGCTTATTTTGGCTTTAATATTGATTCACTTATAGGGTCTTTGCATCGGAACTGAACACATTTATTTAAAAAAAAAACAGTTATTGGCATGACACGGGTTGTGTACTTCTCATATATTTTATGATAGTATGATACTAAACCCCTAACGAAGCAATTGTGCCTGATATTCATATGATGAAGACATAATCTTGCAATCAGTTTAATTGAGGTCTGGAGCTGGCATGTCAGTTAACTGCTAGTAGTCTGTTGTTATTTATGTATTATTGTCATTTGGTTTATTTTATTTTGTTACATCTTTTGACATCAAACTCGGACTTCTCTTGAACTGAATTTTAATGTACGTATTGTTATGCGTTTACTTTCTACATTGGCTAGAGGTATAGGGGGAGGGTTGAGATCTTATAAACATGTTTAACCCAGCCGCAATTTTGCGCCTGTCCCAAGTCAGGAGCCTCTGGCCTTTGTTAGTCTTGTATGCTTTTTAATTTTAGTTTCTAGTGTATAATTCGGAGTTTAGTATGACGTCCATTATCACTGTACTAGTATACACATTTTTAGAGGCCAGCTGAAGGACACCTACGGGTGCGGGAATTCTTGCTACATTGAAGACCCATTGGTGGCCTTCGGCTGTTGTCTGCTCTATGGTCGGGTTGTTGTCGCTTTGACACATTCCCCAACTCATTTCTCAATTTTAACATTATTGTCGAGTGCTGTCTTAACTCAGCGTGTATCTTAATATACTGTTTGATTTGTCTACCAACATGATTCTCGGGTGCTGTCTAAACTCAGCGTGCGTCTTAATATACAGTTTGTTTTGGCCTATCAACATTATTGTCAAGTGCCATCTAGACTCAGCGTGCGTCTTAGTATACAGTTTGATTTGCCTACCAAAATCATTCTCGGGTGCTGTGTAAACTCAGCATGTGTCCTAATATACAGTTTATATTGGCCTATCAACATTATTGGCGAGTGCTATCTAGACTCAGCGTGCGTCGTAATATACAGTTTGTTATAGCCTACCAACATTATTATCGGGTGCTATCTAGACTCAGCGTGCGTCTTAATGTACAGTTTGATTTAGCTTATCAATGTTATTTTCGAGTGCTATTTAGACTCAGCGTGCGTCTTAATATACAATTTTTTTTGGCCTACCAACATTATTGTCCAGTGCTATCTGGACTCAGCGTGCGTCTTAATATACTGTTTTATTTAGCCTAACTACATTATTGTCGAGTGCTGTATAAACTCAGCGGGCGTCTTAATATACAGTTTGATTTAGCCTACCAACATTATTGTCGAGTGATATGTAGACTCAGTTTGCGTCTAAATATACAGTTTGATTTGGCCTACCAACAGTATTGTCGAGTGCTATCTAGCCTCAGCATGCGTCTTAATATACAATTCGATTTGGCCTACCAACATTATTGTCGAGTGCTATCTATCTCAGCACGCGTCTAAATATACAGTTTTTTTCGGCCTATCAATATTATTTTCTAGTGCTATTTATACTCAGCGTGCGTCTTAATATACAATTTGATTTGGCCAACCAACATTATTGTCGAGTGCTGATATTGTTGATGAGTTTTACGTGCGCACACACTATCGCCTATGTGCGTTTGTGTTGACAAAATACAATTTAAATAGAATAGTTGCTTGAATCATTGATGGATATACTTTTTTTGTTGTAGATTGTATCCTCAAATTTAGCATACAACTTCACCTGTCCATCATCGGCACACTGGAAAATTCGGGCAAAATCCCTGTGTGAGCCACCAAGAAATTATACTTGCTTATTTGACGTAACTTTTAGAGTAAATGTATACAGAGAAAGATGTAGCAGACCTAGAATTTTAGCTGAAGGTATGCCTTTTTAATTATCTAAATATTTGTCTGTTAATAACAGTATGTAATTTAATTTAATTTTGAGCTTTATCAGATAGAGTAAACAATTCAAATATTATTTCAAATAATAACTGTACTTCCTAAATGTTAATACAAAAATTTGATAACCAATTGAAAAGAAAGTATCCTCAATTAAAAGTAGTCGTTCTTATTTATAACTGTATTGCAATGTTGATAACAATAACTATGCTTTGTACCTGAATTAGGATGTGACAAATGCAGCGAAATATAACTTATAATTTATTATTAAGTATTAGGCACGTTTTATATTTAATTTGCAGGTTATAAATACGTCTTTCAGCCAAACTTGAACAGAGCAACTTGCAGTGCAACTAGATATCAGCCTTTCATTTTTGACACAAATGGGTACAGTGACTGCACCTATCAAAAATCACTTTGCAGCAGCTTAGGTCAGGAGACGTATGAAATTGGCAACACTTCGGTCGACAGATTATGTTGTTGTAATACTAATAAAGGATATTCGTTTTTGAGCAGCTCAAAACAATTATGTAATTGTAACCCTTTAACTGAAGATTGTTCCTGCTATCTCGGAATAAATCAATCCAACAAAACGGATAGCATGAAAGGTAATATGTTTTTTTGTACGCAATAAGTTCTATCAAAACTGTATTCACCTTGTTTGTCAAGATGCACATTGTTTAATGGAATTAAGTTATTGATATGTTTGTTACTTTACATCTAACGGGTCTGTTCTATTGGTGGAACTGATGGATGTTTAGTCCCATTTCATATATATTCAGCCTTAAAGTCATCATTTTTGTGAACTATCAATAAGCATTGATACGTTAATTGTAGGTTATTTGATATTTATTACATATTTATCATTTTTAGAGAAACATTCGTCAGATTTATAGTAAAGTATCTCTCTCGACCCAATTTGTTATGTATCATGGTCAGTTTCCCCGTCGGTATATGCCAAATATTTCAATGAAATTATCAAAAAAAGAAAACATGACTCAAATTGTTTCTATGGAATTGATGCATACCCCTACTGGCTTGGGACTCTTTAATAATGACATAATGTAAAGACTCCTGTTTATTGTTGGAGTTATCATGTTGCCTTCTTTCTGACATGTCTGTGTCTGGTTTAAGTGTGTTGGGACGCTCTAAAGCTTGATATAATGTACAGACTCATGTTTATTGTTGGAGTTATCATGTTGCCTTCTTTCTGACATGTCTGTGTCTGGTTTAAGTGTGTTGGGACGCTCTAAAGCTTGATATAATGTACAGACTCCTGTTTATTGTTGGAGTCATCATGTTGCCTTCTTTCTGACATGTCTGTGTCTGGTTTAAGTGTGTTGGGACGCTCTAAGGCTTGATATAATGTACAGACTCCTGTTTATTGTTGGAGCCATCATGTTGCCTTCTTTCTGACATGTCTGTGTCTAGTTTAAGTGTGTTGGGACGCTCTAAAGCTTGATATAATGTACAGACTCCTGTTTATTGTTGGAGTCATCATGTTGCCTTCTTTCTGACATGTCTGTGTCTGGTTTTAGTGTGTTGGGACGCTCTAACGCTTGATATAACTAAATGTACAGACTCCTGTTTATTGTTGGAGTCATCATGTTGCCTTCTTTCTGACATGTCTGTGTCTGGTTTAAGTGTGTTGGGACGCTCTAATGCTTGATATAACTAAATGTACAGACTCCTGTTTATTGTTGGAGTCATCATGTTGCCTTCTTTCTGACATGTCTGTGTCTGGTTTAAGTGTGTTGGGACGCTCTAAAGCTTGATATAATCTACAGACTCCTGTTTATTGTTGGAGTCATCATGTTGCCTTCTTTCTGACATGTCTGTTTCTGGTTTAAGTGTGTTGGAACGCTCTAAAGCTTGATATAATGTACAGACTCCTGTTTATTGTTGTAGTCATCATGTTGCCTTCTTTCTGACATGTCTGTGTCTAGTTTAAGTGTGTTGGGACGCTCTAAAGCTTGATATAATGTACAGACTCCTGTTTATTGTTGGAGTAATCATGTTGCCTTCTTTCTGACATGTCTGTGTCTGGTTTAAGTGTGTTGTGACGCTCTAAAGCTTGATATAATGTACAGACTCCTGTTTATTGTTGGAGTCATCATGTTGCCTTCTTTCTGACATGTCTGTGTCTGGTTTAAGTGTGTTGGGACGCTCTAAAGCTTGATATAATGTACAGACTCCTGTTTATTGTTGGAGTCATCATGTTGCCTTCTTTCTGACATGTCTGTGTCTGGTTTAAGTGTGTTGGGACGCTCTAAAGCTTGATATAATGTACAGATTCCTGTTTATTGTTGGAGTCATCATGTTGCCTTCTTTCTGACATGTCTGTGTCTGGTTTAAGTGTGTTGGGACGCTCTAAAGCTTGATATAATGTACAGACTCCTGTTTATTGTTGGAGTCATCATGTTGCCTTCTTTCTGACATGTCTGTGTCTGGTTTAAGTGTGTTGGGACGCTCTAAAGCTTGATATAATGTACAGACTCCTGTTTATTGTTGGAGTCATCACGTTGCCTTCTTTCTGACATGTCTGTGTCTGGTTTAAGTGTGTTGGGACGCTCTAAAGCTTGATATAATGTACAGAATCCTGTTTATTGTTGGAGTCATCATGTTGCCTTCTTTCTGACATGTCTGTGTCTGGTTTAAGTGTGTTTGGACGCTCTAAAGCTTGATATAATGTATAGACTCCTGTTTATTGTTGGAGTCATCATGTTGCCTTCTTTCTGACATGTCTGTGTCTGGTTTAAGTATGTTTGGACGCTCTAAAGCTTGATATACTGTACAGACTCCTGTTTATTGTTGGAGTCATCATGTTACCTTCTTTCTGACATGTCTGTGTCTGGTCTAAGTGTGTTGGGACGCTCTAAAGCTTGATATAATGTACAGACTCCTGTTTATTGTTAGAGTCATCATGTTGCCTTCTTTCTGACATGTCTGTGTCTGGTTTAAGTGTGTTGGGACGCTCTAAGGCTTGATATAATGTACAGACTCCTGTTTATTGTTGGAGTCATCATGTTGCCTTCTTTCTGACATGTCTGTGTCTGGTTTAAGTGTGTTGGGACGCTCTAAAGCTTGATATAATGTACAGACTCCTGTTTATTGTTGGAGTCATCATGTTGCCTTCTTTCTGACATGTCTGTGTTTGGTTTAAGCCTGATTAACATTTACACAATTATATATTGAGAAACGTTCATGTTAAAAAATCTTAAACTAAAGTAAATCTTGTATATGTTTATAACCAACATACTGTTATAGTGTAATGAAAACATTGAAGAATTTTGAAATCACTCTGGTTATCGAGATTCCGGCCATTTAAACTGACGAAGGCGATTGATAGGGAGGTTTTTTTTTATAAGATAACCAAACGTCTCAATTATATTTTTCAGATATCAAAGGTTATGATGACGTGAACTTGACAAGAAGTCCTTACTTAGGAGATATGTAAGTTTTTTTGTTAATTTCTCAAATTAAATTCATTTGTGTTGTCAATTTTTTTTGTTCTGTAAATTAATTTGAATATACCTACACATATTGTGTCTCTTTAAGAAGGTAGACCTAGGTTAAGGGAAATAACTCTTAAAATCATCAGTACGTTTGTATCAACCATTTCCAAAAACATATTCTAAGCTTCTAGGTTACATAGATTATTTTCAATCTGTTTCAGGTAAATGCTTAAAATACATTAATGAACTTGACTTTTACAAACGCTTAACTAATTTCAAGAGTTAACTCCCTGAACCAAGGTCTACTCCCTTAAATTCATTTACAAAAACAACATACATCTAAGTTTTGCGGATTCTCGACTTAATATGTATTCCAAAGTTTAGCTGCTATATAACAATACCAAATAGATGAATGTGTATCACTATGCTAACGACAAACAGATCATGAAGTAAACAAAAAATACTTCTGTATAATGTGTTTAGAAAACGACAGATTCTGCTAGCAGTTACTTTGCTTTAGATAGTTGAACAATCGGTTATTTTTTTAAATTCAATTTGTTTTTATGTTAACTGTTCTCATTTAATCTATATACAATTATGTATGTGGGTTTTTTTTCCAGGTTCAAAAATTCACAGACAATAAGGATCATCGAGTTTGACAACTTCAAATACAACCTTAACTACCCTACAAGTACGTGTTAACCTGATACATGAATGATCAATACACAATAATGAAGTATTTAAAAGACTATATATTTGTTCTCGTTTTGTGTTGCATTTTGTAGGAAAATCAACTTAACAATTGAAAAATATCTTAAAGACTTATTAGGGCAATTGCTGCTAAATGAATGATAAGTAATGATGAAAAGCCCTTGGATGATGTCTCAAATGGTCAAAATACGTTATAATCAGTCGTTCAAAATTTTCAAAATGCATAAATGTTAAATACGAATTTTGCCACATTGTATATTTTTAGTAAATTTTCTGAACTATGACTTATAATATAAACAACACTCAATAACGGCTGTTATTCCTATTTAGATAAAAAAAAAAAAAAAAAAAAAAGAACCAACAAATTTTACAGGGGGCTAATTGGTTTTCTGATTCTGTCTTCTGATTTAGTAGTAACCAATTGTTTGCAATAGTGCGGATAGTTAATACCGAACTGATACATTGGACACAATTGTAAATGACTCAGCATTACATAAGATAACATTCAAGTGAAAATAACCACCAAAAAATACTTTCGATAAATAAGTTATAGTTGTTCAAGTGTGTCCAAGTTTATTTTCAATACTAGGAAACATGTAAGAATAGAAATATAACACTTCTTATTTCTATTTGTCAGCATTAAAACCTGTTTGTTTGATTTAATATGGAGACAAGATTCTGAAAATTAATGGTTTTTACATTCTCTTTTATGAAACAAGTTTACCAACCACTACTTGTTGGCAAGTAGAACAGTTGATATTTAATAGCTTTTTGAAAGTTGGAAAAATTGTACAGAACATAATATTAAAATCTTGACCGTTATTTAAAAACAAATTAACAGATTATTGCTGTCCTTACTTGTACGTACACAAGTTTACTTTCAGCAGACATGTTGACTGACTAACTGTAGATTGGTTGTTTTTCAAGCTAACTGAATAAGTTGAGAGGAGAGAAACACGTTAACTTAATCATGTTGATGTCTCTCTGTCATTCCTGGAACATCTCAGACTTATTACCTAGCCTGTGGTTTATAAGTTCTGTGGACAAAACTGTTTCATACCTAATCAGGTCGTCGTTTCATGATCTTCTTATATCAAAGCTGACCTTTGATTACATTCAAGGAACTGTTTGTTCTATTACCAATACAGCAACATACACGTTTTAAAGTTTCGTTTTCATTAATGATCATTCTTGTATCAATAAAATAATGGTTGTCAATTTTCGAGAAGACTGTAGGTCATCGTACGGTCTTTATTGAGCAAGGTATTTACCGCATAGTCAGCTTTAAAAGGCTCCGAAATGACAATGTAAAATAATTCAAACTAAAGAACTGGCTGAGTCATAATAACAGAGTAGGCGTGTTCAAGGAACATGTTTTTTTGCAAAAACGACTTGACGACAAACTTTTCTGCTGGATCTTAATTATTGTGTATGTTATCAAGGGTTACAAGTCTGCAACTGAAGTTAATCAAATGTTTAAAATTACATTTAATGACGCTCAAAAGCTTGTAGATAGATTTGTCTTTTACAGCTGGTATATTCCTGTTTGAAGGGTTTTATATTTGTCTGTTGGAGCCTTTTACAGCTTGCTGTTCGGTTTGATTGAAGGATCCACGTTGAAGACCGTATTTTGATCAGTAATGGTGATCTATTACAAATTGTGACTTGGATGGAGAGTTGATTCATTGACACGCATACCATATTTTCTTATATCTTTATAAAGGTCATAACGATACTATGTGGATAAATTTATAGGTTATCAAAAGCTAAATTGACAGCGCGTCATCACTACAATGTCTTCTATTTGTACGGTTATAAACATTAGTTTCCTATGTTGTGTCATGTCTACTATTGTTTGTGTGTTTGTCTTTTTTTATTTTAAGCCATGGCGTTGTCAGTTTATATTCGATTGATGAGTGTGACTGTCCCTCTGGTATATTTCGTCCCTCCTTTGGCTTAATGGGGAGATGATATTGACAAAGTAGAATCCTGATTGGTCAGTTTAAATATAATAAAACTATTCATTAATAGTATGAAAATAAACTATGAATATGTTGTTACATGTAAATATAGCTCAATTTCATCAAACAAACCTTAATTCGTTTAATTGTAGATCGCAACAAAGCAGCCATATCGATAGTGATATTGTTATTAGCAAACAGTAAGTATTCTATAATAGATTAAAGAGTTCTATTTCTGTATTTACGTTTTTGAACAGAGTTGGAAGAATGCTGTGAGAATTTTTTATTGCAAAATTATAAACACTTTTATCATGTTCATATATAAAACTGTGTCATCTATAAATATACGAAAACGATCCAATATTTGTAGATTAAAAGAAAGCTGTCAAACCAATACCATTTTTAAAGCATTCCAAAAACTGCATTTGGCAAATGCTTACAATTTTGTTGATTTTAATTTAGACCCAACATCTACTTTCATCCTTTACCTAGCACACTGGTATAGCCTACCGATGAAGCAAATTTTAAGATATTTTTGGGCCTTTTGTCTTGTTCCATTGCCATTTTCTGACGTATATATCTGGTTAAGGGCTTAACTTATTCCTCAGAATACCAGCAATGTGATGTAATGTGCATCAAACTTCTGTCAATATCAGTCTAGTCAAGTCGCCTCTTACTGACATGCGATTTTTCTATAAAAGCCATTTATTTTTTTCTTCGAATTTTAAAGACTATTTTCAAAAAAGACATGAAGAAGTGGAAGAAAACTGCTCATTTTAGGGAAATTATGATTTTTTTTAATAAGGATGTAGTGAGTTTTTGAAGAATAGTATTAAAAAACCTTCTTACTTGTACAGTGGTTAAATATGTAGTTTAAGTGTATCAGCGGAATCACACACTTGAAATGCGCTGAAAATCCGTAGTCATTTTCTACAGATTTTGCTCAAAAAAGGCAAAAATCACTAAAATATCCTGACTGTTTTGGCAAAGTTGAAATATATGTTACAAAACATAATTTCGTAAGTGTTTTGGTATGCTTAAATTGAAAACACTTTGAATGACGGAACTTGTAAATTTCAATATAAATGACAGTTTAAGGTGTCGATTCCTCCTTTATTTTCGTAAAAATCATTTTTGGCAACAAAAATGTGACATCCTTACACCCCATTTCTAAAAAAGAAGCTGGGTGAGAATATTCATATGTGTTTGTTTTTTTCACGTCTTAAGTCAATTTTAACATTTTTCAAACGATGACAGTGGTGCAGTGGTATTTCGAACTAACTTTAGGCTGAAATATCGCGTGTTCGAATCTCACTGCCGGAGGGGAAAACTATTTTTTTTATATTAAATGACACTTAACTGAAACTCACTGTTGGAGGTGGAAAAATCAAATCCTACATTAACTGTTACTTAACTTAACATAATTGTACTTTCAATTTCAAAAAGAAAACTAACGAAATATTTATGTTTGTTTTTAGAAGAATGTATTTGCTAAAGTTAAAATAATAAAAAGAAAACTATTACTGTACTTATATCATAATTTATGTTAATATTTTAAAGGGATTAAGTTAGTAATGAAATTTATAGTATGCAGTATGCTAATTGTTTTGCACAGTCGCAAATATTGCACACTCAAAAGGATGACATAATTCTGATGTTGTCAAAAAAATAATGGGTATGATGGAAAAGAAGAAAACACCTTGCTTAACGCACTGTATTGTTTTGGAGACAAAAGGGGGAGTGTATTTAAAGGTGTTATTATTTTTTGTTTTCTGGTTATCGAATTGTTTTTTGATAAAAATTAGTTCTTTTGACCACAGTGATTTTGTGTTACAAACCTATGATATGTCAAATATTCAATCACAATGTGAGATGTTTGAAGCTTAAATGTCGTGTCCGTACTTTCTAAGCTGTTCTGATTTCGACCTCTGCAGGAAATCTGGTTTGCCGTCAGAGTAGCGGTCACTCTGGCAGATTTGTTTCCATTCATTTCTTGCTGTGTGAAGTTAATTTGAAATTGAAAGTAATTAGCCAATGCAATTAAAGTCGAGCATATTTATTTTCATATGGTATAGAAAAAAAACCAAACGTTAAGTGAATTACAATTGATAGAAAACTAAGAAAAGTACAAGATCTAAATAGAAGGGGAGGGCTAAAAAAGGCTTAAAGGTTGTCTTTTAAGCTTAAATCTATGGCATAAACCAGATAATTTGTCAAGGTAAGGCTAATCGTTTATGGTATTTTTTCCCCTAAATTCACATCAGCTCAACAAAAGTTTAGGAACACAATTATTTCATATAAATGCATGGAAAGTTTTCAATAATTTTGCAATAAACTAAATATGTATACTATTATCATTAATATTATATTTTTCTTAAGAATACAATTTTTTTTCATATTCATTGTTCAGAAATACAATAAAGCAAGGAGGAAAGACACATAAGTTTATGGCTTATCATTTTGTAAGTCAACATATGGTTAGAATTAGTGACACATTAAAAAAGTGTGTCCACATAATTTATATCTAACTTATTATTGATAACATGCTGAGATAAATTTGAAGAAAAGTATTATGTAAATCCGGCTTATGTCTTAAAGTGATACGGTTCTTTCTGAAATACAATTACATACTTGTATTCTAAACATGACATTTGATCTATTCTAGTTGCTGTGTGTATAGTTGTTTATAGAATTAAGCGGCCAGGAATCCAGTTTTGTAGAAGTAAGTACGTTTAGTAGACCTCTTAGGATGACTGGGGATAAAACAAATGAATGTAATCATGCTTAGTTTTTCTTCCGACCGGCTGTTAAACCCTTACATAAAGTTTGACATCCATTTGATTGTGCATGTAGAAGTAAGTAAGTACGTTAAGACGTTAAGTAGACCTCTTAGGATGACTGGGGATAAAACAATGTAATCATGCTTAGTCTTTCTTCCGACCGGCTGTTAAACCCTTGCCAAAGATTGACATCCATTTGATTGTGCATGGTGAAGATATACGTAGATGTTTAGTCCGATGCTTTGTGTAGAAATTAGGAACCCTTGCAACAACTATGTTATGCGTCAGTAAGTCGACCACTTCGACATGGAATATTTGTTTTACAGATGACGACGGATATCTTCTAATTGTTGTAATTACAATTCAATCTCCTTTTCCTTGAATATTACCTACCAAATAAGATAATTAACTGGGTGTGTACTAATGTGAGCAACAAAACAGGTGCCACATGTTGGGAATGAACTGCTCACCCTTCCGGAACACCTGATAACACCCGAGTTGATGGTGATGTTCATGTTGCTCAGTTATAGTTTTATACCTTGTGTTTTGTGTATTGTTGTTTGTCATTTTAGCTATGTCGTTGTCAGGATATTTTGTTACTTCAGTTTAAATGTCCTTTTGGCATCGTTCGTCTCTCTTTTACGTTATTCATTCACAAAACTGAAAAGACGAAATTGTGGTGATAATTAATTAATTTCATGGTAAATGAGATCATGTTATATTGTCTGAAATATGTTACAAACGCTGTTGATGTCCACTTTCAAATCACATATCTTAAATGTGTTATTTTGTATCATTGTTAGAAATCCAGAAACAACATACAAAAAGTCTAAAAGTAACAAACAAGAATGAACATTTAATCAAAGACGGAACAGAGATAAGACGTTATGTTAGAATTCAAGTTATCGGTAAAGATGGGGTTGGCAAGTCGAGCCTTGTACGTAGATTAATTGGAGATTCTAATATGAAAGTACATAGCACGGATGGAATCGATATTGTTAAAAAGTGCCAAATAAGAACAACTGATGGTAAATGGGTCATTGGTAGAGGTGAGTTACAATTGTTACTCCCGATTACAAATCGAAATGCAACTTGTTTAGTATAAACCCTTCTATTTGTGTATAGCATTTTGTAAGTTATAAGAAGTTGGTGGTTTTTTTTACTCTAGTTGTCTTGCTAAATGACAATGTTGCCATTTTCTAGATTAGTTAGTGAAATAAAGTTCCTTTTATCTGATTATGTTAATATAATTTGTTTTATTTGTGTGTTATTGAAGAAAAGTAGATTTTTATACTCAATCCATCACGACCATCACAAGTAAAAAAAATGGGGTCCTACATCAAAAGGTCATTAGAACTGAGGACAAGGGACACTAGACTATTTACTGTGAATGAGTGATTGTATTATTTATGTGAATTATAGTTATATCGTTTAACCACTGGGTCGATGCAACTGCTGGTATGGATTTATTTTCCCGAGGTTATCACCAGCCCAGTAGTCAGCATTTCTGTCTTGACTTGAGTTATCATTGATATGTTCATAATTATAAATTAACTGTTAACAACATTTTGAAATTTTGAAAAACTAAGGTTTCTCTACCTCAGGGATAGATTACCTTAGCTGTATTTGGCAAAACTTTTAGGAATTTTTGGTCCTCAATGCTCTTCAACTTCGTACTTTATTTGGCCCTATAACCATTTTTTGATTCGAGCGTCACTGATGAGTCTTTTGGAGACGAAACGCGCGTCTGGCGTAAATATAAAAGTTTAATCCTGGTATCTATGATGAGTTTATTTACTTATTTTGTATGTCACAAACTTAATGTTTAAAGTTTTTATAGCAATAAATATTTGAATTTGTTATTTGATTTTTCATGGAAATTTCATTGCAGATTTTCTATAATGCTTAAATAGTACTTTAAAAAAAAAATGTTTTACATGCATAGTTATCAAAGGTACCAGGATTATGAAGATTAACTTTCACATCTTATAAAAAAGTTATGTAAAAAAAGAAGATGTGGTATGATTGCAAAAGAGACAACTCTCCACAAGAGACCAAAATGACACACAAATCAACAACTATAGGACACCGTACGGCATTCAACAATTAGCAAAGCCCATACCGCATTGTCAGCTATAAAAGGCCCCGAAATGACAATGTAAAACAATTCAAACGAGAAAACTAACGGCCTTATTTATGTACAAAAAAGAATATGTTTGTTGTAGAGCCAGGCACCTTAATAAATGTCCCTCTTTAGTAATGTTGGAAGCACACATATCATACAAAATAAGTCATTGGACAACATCTAAAGGTTTTAAATTAAAATAGATTTTTTATATTTCCTTTTGCTTTTATTTTTCATCCATGCCCTTGATAAATATTGTAATACATTATAAATCATGAATAAGCGATGGGAGTTGGCCATACATTATTGTTTAGCAGTACATAGTAATCAGGCAAAACTTTACAATAAAGTGAAGGAAAAACGAAAATCAAAACCTGAGGAATGATCGTGTACAAAGCCTTCCTCTAACAAAACGTCAAATAAAAACATCCATGCTTGTCACTAGATATTTATCAGGACTCTACGACAAGCATGATTCAAAGTTTAAAAAAAAACATAAAATTTAAAAAAAGATTTTATTTACAGTTAGTTGCTAAAGATTTTTATCAGACGTTCCTATTTACTGAATGTCTCTGACTCATTTTTTTTTAATTGCTTTTTTAAAAGCACAACATCGGAAGCATTGTTAAAGCTTATAGATAAACGTATGGTGTACATGTATGCTCTGGACGCAAACTATGTCACGAAGTGTGTATTTTTCCAATTACTAAAGGATGAATAACACTATAACCATCTGGTAATAGGTCTTAATATACTCGTTATGCATGGCCAAAAAACTTACAGGAGCGCACGTATATAAAAAATACAATATCTCCTCTGTTCTATACAAGTCCGTTTGAGATCTATACTCAACATTTTTTTTAATAAGCTATTTAAAAATTTATAGCAAAACAACAAGTTTATTACTAGTTGAGGTTGCAATTCTATGAATACAGACAATGCAATTTCCATACGAATTCCCTTTGCGGCTAAAACTGTGACACTTTTACTATGACGTTTCGTGAAAAATAATATCCCAGAACAGAATGTTTCATGCATTTCTATTTTATTCAGAGGTCAAAATATAGGGCTGTGCTTCCTTTTTCAACATTTATATGCCCTTAAACTTATACTAAAATTCTATACTACCCTTACCTCCATGTTGGGAGTTCCTAAGAATTAAAATGTAGGCGCTACCATTTTTTTTTCTATACTGGTTACATTCCCAAGTGATGTTGAGATGAAACACAGAGATCATATATTGGAACCAGTACGTTAACAAATTAACATATCTATGAATATTATAAATCTCCCCAAAAGAGGCGTGCTTTGAGAAACAGCTGTATTGACAAAGTGCAACATTGAGGTGTTTTTTTAAGCAAACTATGTTTTTTCCAAAATTTAGTTTTTTGAACTTATATAAAAATATCAATTTTACTGATGATAGCTTCCGGTTAGGTATAGCTCTCAAGGTTTGTATACATGAATAGCCAGTTTTGTTGTACTCTTTACAAGGACAGTTGTGTCTAATTTAAACAAAGATAATAATATATGTATCATGTATAGCAATAGTGATTTTTTCTATCGGCGTCTTTATCCTAATTGATAAGTTCCTCATTACGAAATGTTTTTTCGGAAATACACAGAAATTAGTCTAATAAAATGCTTACTTCAAAGAAATTATGTGAATATTTCGCAATTTTAGTTGAAATTTACGTTGGTGTAAATGTCGTCAAATATTTTTATTGTGAAAACAGTTCTACGTAATTATATAGATTTATTTCAACTTGTTTCTTTTAATTTTGCACATAGTTCCTACATGCCCAATATTCTTAGTGCGTCTAAGCTGTAATTACGCATTCTGCTGAAAAACCAACAACATTTATATCTTTAATCATGTTTTATTGTCAAATATCTTATTACAGTTCAAACAGAGAGGAAGAAAATAATAAACAGGATACTAGATACCCTACATAGAGAACAAAAACAAAGTGAATTAGTTTCTGATCAGGTTATTCCATCTGAAAAAGAGACCAACGTAAAAGACATAATTCCGTCTAAAGGACCGCTGTCTGAAATTGAAAGAAAACTAGAGAACCAGCCTGCAACTGTTTCAATCGACAAATCATCGACAAATGAAAACAAAGTTAACATAACGGAGACTGCTACCTCGGTTGCAGAAAAATCTAATATTGACAAACCTATAAAAGATAGTGTTATCCTGTCTACTAATGATTTTCAAAAATCCGCAGATTCAATAAAAATTGACGATATGAGGAAAAAGATTTTCGAGCAAATGGATGAAATTCTTGTAAAAGTTCAGAAAGATCAAGACCAAATGACATCTGAGAGATTGGTAGAATGTGGCATCTGGGATTTTGCTGGCCAGAAAGACTATTATGCCACACATCAAACGTTTTTGAATCCACATGCCATTTATCTTCTTGTTACAAATATATCTGACGACATAGCAGCTACAGAAGATAATACAAACTTTGATTCAATTGAAGGTAAGATGTTAAGACCTCCGTCAATAACAAAATAACACATGTATAGTTATTACCATTTGATAATTGTAGCCAGTACTGGTTAACACAATACATTGCTTACTCGCAATCATCTAAATTGTAGCTGAACGGAAAAAGTCTACACAATTTCTACAAATTTGATATATAGCATTTCTATATTTTCAGGTAGAACAATTTTATGTTAGAATATTCGAATCCATGACAACAGCAGTTATTAACATAATGTTAACATATTTAAATTAACTGTGACTAAATATTAGTCAATACGATTGTATTTCATCTTGTTCGTAGACTATTATCTTTGTAAGTAGCGTTCAATAAATCTGTAGACTTTTATAAGTAAATTTATCATTGTATCTACCTGTTTAAATACACATACAAACATAGCAAATGTATTGTAAATAATAAATATCTTTTTCTGTTTGAAAAAAAAATGGACTAATCGAAAACAATATTCATTAACACATTTAACTTATTAAACCAGGACAATACTGAATTGATTTTTCCTTATTTTATATATAACTGAAATTATAGAATAAACAGTTGTGATATTTAGACGTTAATCCTTTTAATCCTAGGTTCATATTCTTGAGTCATTTTTTTGTTTCATGTGTTATTCCTAGAACAGTTTAAATTATTTCATACATGTTCAAGAACCAACTAACAAATAAATGCAGTAGCTTATTCATGTAATGCAGGCCATCCGGGATGAATGTTTTTGAAATGTTGACTGCGACGTGAACATGCGGGTATATTGGATTGTTACACGAAATTTACTCTTTGCAACAGTGGTACTGTCTTTATACGAGGCACCGGATTTAACGTTTCCATCAGTTGTAGCTAAGCCAAACTAACGCCCCAATTTTGCAATGGTTTTACTGTGGGTCAGGAGGACGCTTTTTCTTTTTTTGTGTGTGTCACACTAACGTTACCCAACTAGAATATAATAAAATACGATTGTTAAATGCCAAGTAGTCATGAGAATTAAAAAGTAATAAACATTGTGAAGAAAATAAATAATTCACTAACAAAAAACAATTATGAAGCTTAGAAATGGGAAAATATTAAATACTACACTTGTTCAAAGGGTATCTACACGTCTCAATCTTCAAAATCGGTTATCTAAAAATACTACCATCGCTAACATTTTAAACAACAAAAATCTTGGTTACCCTTCTATCGATAAGTGTCATGCCAAAAAATGACTTACATGTCCCCGTCTTTCCACCAACAATACGGTAAGGTCCACGTTTAATGGTCGCACATTTTCTTTGAATTTTGAAACTGATATAACTTGAAAAACAAACAGTATTATTTATTTACTCACATGAAACAAACCGGGATGTGGTATTCAGTACGTAGGAGAAACTGGACGATATTTATCTAACCGCACTCAAGAACATCTGTATCGTTTTAAAAGACCCAATAAATTCAAAAGTATCATTTACCAACACATTAAGAAGCACAACCATCCTTTTAAATATTTAGCAGTTCAACCTTTAGAAGTAGCAAATAAGCAGCCTGGTGAATCGCATTCAAAGTTTGTACGATCACGAAAAATAATTGAATTAAATTGGATTAAAAAATTACAAACAGTCTACCCTCTCGGTCTTAATGATAATATCATGGGAATTGGTAATATATCTAGATCCGATTCCGTTAACATTTTGGATATAGTTTCTAAAACTGTTCGTAAAAACCGTTCTCATGGTCGTAGAATAAATCGCAATCAAAGAAAATTTCGGACCAATCATACCAATATTTCGGACCTAATTTCTATTTCAAAAAACAACGGCAGACATTATCTGTTAACAAAACTCTGTCCATTACCGGTTAATAAGTTAAATAAAATTTTGGAGGATTACAACACAATTTCATATAGTAGTCCTAAGTATGAAATTGTTCAAATTATTATAGCATATTGTTATTCTAAACTATTTCCCAAAATTGATCGCCCTGAAGATCATAAAAAACATTTTATTAAAAAAAAGTATGTCAATAAAGGTTTTGATTTTGTAAATATTTAACGACCATTCTGTTAAAGAACAAATTCCTGGATATTTTGACAATACTGAGCTACTTCTTATTTGTTATATTTACAAGAAATCTACCCGGATATTTGTGTTTAATTATAGTCAATTGTGTAAAGATGTTAATATCAGTGAAAATACACCTACTTCATGTAATTATAGTACCTCTCCATATACTTATGGACCCATTTCCCATGTTATAACAGGAGATCTTAATATCGTTCAAGACCGAGAGTTAAAATCATTCCTCAGTAAAGGACCTAAAAATCCCCCCCCCCCCCCCCCGTCAATTATTAATTGGAATGAGTGTCGTAATATCATCCACGACTCACTCCATACTTACTGTATGAAATGGATAAAACGGGAAAGCTGACACAAAATCTTTGGACTCTTTTTTTAATTCAGTAATGAAGATAGTTGATATACGTATTCAACATTTTAAAGAACATTTTACTATTAACAATAACCACAATAAACCAATTTCTCGTATCAAACATAAACTAAAAGAACAAGCAAAGAAGTTTGTGTTTGTCCCGGCCGATAAAGCTGCTAATAATATTATTATTATTTGACGTAAATTTTACATTGAGGTTCTGAAAAAAGAAATCACCAATTCACCAACATTCCAGCTGACTCCATTTTCAGAAAACGACATCTGTAACAAACATAAACTTTTAGCTACCACTTTACAAGCAGAGCCAAATACAATGAAAGTCCCAACTATGTATTGGCTTCCGAAGCTACACAAAACACCTTACAAATATAGATTTATTTCGTCTTCAAGCCATTGTTCCACTATTGAATTGTATATTCTTCTTACCAGCACACTTGGTACAATTAAAAACCTGATAATAAATTGCTCAAATAAGGCCCTCGAAAATAGTGGAATTAATTACTTTTGGAGTGTCAAGAACTCGTTGGAAGTACTTGATAAATTGCATGCTTATATTGGTGATTTTGAATCTGTTCAAAGTTTTGATTTGTCTACCCTGTATACCACATTACCTCACATTCTCATTAAGAAAAAATTCACACACCTTATTAAATGGGCATTTAAAAAGTCAAAATGTGAATATATATGTTCAATCTGTTTAAGGTCATTTTTTAGTAGCAATAAACAAAAAAAAACTTATGTCAATTGGACATGCTTTGATACTATATATACCCTTGAATTTTTACTAGATAACATTTTTGTTCGCTTTGGGGATATCGTATATCGTCAGATTATCGGAATTCCAATGGGGACTATCTGTGCACCACTTATTGCGGACCTGTTTTTGTATTGCAATGAATTACAATTGATGACAAAAATAAGCAAAGACCCATCGAAACAACATCTGATAAACAAATTTAATAATACTTTTAGATATTTGGAGGACATTTTGGCTCTTAATAATGACGACTTCAGTATGTATATTAAAGAAATTTATCCTGTTGAACTTACTTTAAATAAAGCTAATACTAACAATGACCACTGCCCTTTCCTCGATTTTGATATCTATATTACTAACGGAAAGCTGAATACTAAAATTTATGATAAAAGATATGATTTTTCATTTCCTATCGTTAATTATCCATTTTTAGATGGTGACGTTCCCTTGTCACCATCTTACGGTGTTTATATATCTCAACTTGTACGATTCGCTCGTGTATGTAACAATGTTTTAGATTTTAACGAGAGAAATTTATGTATTACTGAATAATTATTACACCAGGGTTTTCTATATCACAAACTAGTCAAAACATTTACTAAATTTTATCATCGGTATAATGACATCATTCGTAAATATAGCTCAACATGCAGACTTCTTATACGTTCAGGTATTTCACATCCAATTTTTTATGGAAATATTCTTTACAAAGCACAAAGGTGTCAGTATTCACCTCAAAAACTAACAAAACCTTTGAATAGACTTATTAAGATGGGATATAGTTACGATACTGTTTTCAGGTCATTAAAGATTGCATATTTTGGCGTTAATATTGATTCACTTATAGGGTCTTTGCATCGGAACTAAACACATTTATTCAAAAACCAGTTGTTGGCATGACACGGGTTATGTTCTTCTCATATATGTTATGATGGTATGATACTAAATCCCTAACTGGAAGGATTGTGCCTGATGTTCATATGATGAAATCATAATCTTTCAGTCAGTTTAATTGAAGTCTGGAGCTTGAACTGAATTTTAATGTGCGTATTGTTATGCGTTTACTTTTCTACATTGGCTAGAGGTATAGGGGGAGGGTTGAGATCTCACAAACATGTTTAACCCCACCGCATTTTTGTGCCAGTCCCAAGTCATGAGCCTCTGGCCTTTGTTAGTCTTGTATTATTTTAATTTTAGTTTCTTGTGTACAATTTGGAAATTAGTATGGTGTTCATAATCACTGAACTAGTATATATTTGTTTAGGGGCCACCTGGAGGACGTCTCCGGGTGCGGGAATTTCTCGCTACATTGAAGACCTGTTGGTGACATTCTGCTGTTGTTTTTTTCTATGGTCGAGTTGTTGTCTCTTTGGCACATTCCCCATTTCCATTCTCAATTTTACATTAATTCGTGTTAATAGAAGATAGACGGTGAAAACAAAGTTCAGTTTTTTCTTCTTTACATTTTAGAATACATCGATTTTTGGTTTGACAGTATTCACTGTCTACGTACCAGTTCTCCGGGACATGGTTTAAATCCACCTGTTATTGTAGTGTGCACTCATATTGACGAGTACAAGACAGAAAAGGAGGTACAGTATAATGATACATGCATTGTGTTCTTTCCGAAATGTTTTGACATTTCTGAATATAAACACACATATTTTCTTTTTTTTTTCGAAACATAGATTATGATAAAATGTAAGAAAGAATGTTCACTTAACCTTTGGGGGAGTAAACGTGCTCTATATGATTCATAAGGATCTGTGAGACAAAGCGTATTATATTTCGGCAATTTACTATCACTAACATGCAAATTCAACATTACATTTCATTTTTTAATTTAGGAACAAATCGTACGTTGTCCAGTCCACCTTACAGATTATTACATGGTATAGTGTCTTTTTACGTATAGTGTCAATTGATCCTGTATGTGAGTTCCGAACGGTACCATCACGAGTATATGAATTCTTTAACGTCATTTTGAGCTTAACACAATCGTAAACAATAGACTATTTAGCCAATTATCAAACTTACCCACTACGGTAGATGCACTACTGTTCAGATATAATTAATATAATTAATTCAGTACTTTTTAGTAGCTTTTCTCAAATTCCAGTTTAAGGAGGTAGATTACATTACCTAACAGTCTGAACATGGAAAGTTTTAAAATTTTAAATAACTTATTGCTCGGTTGTTTACATAAACATTTCCGTTCAGATTAAAAGTAGTTGTATCTTTTCGACATATAAATTGAGGAATTTTACGTACAAAAAGCTGACATCCATACCCACTAGGACATGTTGACATACAGAAGGATTGGCTTTTCCGCTTAGGCCTTTCAGATTCTGGTTTAGTTCTGGGAGTAAGCTTAGAACAGCCCAAACAATCCATGACGTTGATTTCAGCTGACGTATCATTATATTTATATTTTACCACGGGTGTGTACTAAAAGCGTTTGAAGAACGTCATATTAGAATCATCAATATATGACATGTATAAGTATTTTCAGAATATCTCTGAATTGACACTTTTTTTTAACGAAAACAACCTGATATTAGTTTGTGAACTTATTATTGGTCATATAAATATTCAGTTGGATTCCGTTACAGTTACAGATGGGTGCAGTACTAACCTGTACAGCAAGTTTAATTGATAACCGGTCATTTGGACTGGTCAAAGTTAACCTGTGACCGGATTAAGGACTGCTCTGACCAGTCCTTGGACCAACATCTATTTAACTTGAAAAGCAGACTTGGTTCTAGGACTGTTTTCATGTCTGCCAAAAAGTTAACTTCGAAACAGGTCCGCTATTGATATAAGTTAACTTCGAACCAGTCTTGCCGTAAAGTTAACATAAGTTAACTTCGAAACCAGTCCTGCCACAAAATTTAACATACGTTAACTTTTGCTTTGACAAATCCGATCGAAATCAGACCTGTTCCCTAGTTAACTTTTGACTGGTCTGCTCAACACTAAGTTAACTTCTAACCAGGACCACTCTACATCGATTTAAAAAAATATTTTTTAATATCTTTGTTTCGTTGTACAAACATCGAAAATAAGGTAAAATTAATACCGTTATATAAACAGGACTTAATACAAATATTTGAAAATAAAGTACGCATAAAACGTTGCTTGTAACACAAATAAATCTGTGATCTCCTAATCTATAAATTAAAAAACGATCTTGGTTTAGTGATAACGGGCACTGAATATATATTCCAATACCTATCAAATTCAACCATATTTGCACTTTATTTATATGTATATCTATCATTCTATGAAAGGATGCATTTTAAATGTTAGTTATACGTCCTTGTTAGTTATATGTTCTTGATCTATGTAGCAACAATCAGCAATATTTTAATTTCAGGATAGAATTTACTATACAAAATGAAAGCATCATTTTAACATATGACTACAAATTTTTGTTCGCATAAATTAAGGGTGCCAGTATGTCCTCCTTTTATTCAAAATATTGATACGTAACAAAATTTCAGTAGTTTTGATACCTCATGCTGACTTATACAAAATTATTTGACCGCATTGACCATATGTGCACTTTAATTTGTAAATCTATATACCCTCATAGTAAATCAGCCATATTTTTATGTCAGGATTCAATGTATAATGCAATGGACAGCAATATTGCAATACAATAAGAACAATTTTTTGTTTGCATGAATTGAGGGTGCCAGCATGTCCTCATTTTTTTCAAAATGTTGATACCTAACAAAATTTCAGTAGTTTTGATACCTCTTACTGACTTGTGCAACAAAAGTATTTGACCATGTCCACCAAAACTGACCACATGTGTACTTTAATTTGTAAATCTATATACCTGCTTGGTAAATCAGCCATATTTTTTACGTCAGGACTCAATGTATAATACAATGGATATAAATATTGCAATACAATAACAACAATTTTTTGTTTGCATGAATTTAGGGTGCCAGCATGTTGTCCTTTTATTCAAAATATTGATACGTAACAAAACTTCAGTAGTTTTGATACCTCATCATGCTCATGTAGCTGACTTTTACAAAAAAATTATTTGACTGCATCAACTAAAACTGACCATATGTGCACTTTAATTTGTTAATCTATATACCTGCATAGTGAATCAGCCATATTTTTTTTGGTCAGGATTCAATGTTTAATACAATGGACAGCAATATTGCAATACTATGGAACGCCAAAACTGTCTTGTTATGACCATTTTTCTTTATATGATGTGCATTTACCTCTATATGATGTGCACTTGTCATTATATGATGTGCAAACACCTTTATATGACGTGCAAATATACTTATATGATGTGCATAAATACTTATATGATGTGCAAATGTTCTTATATGATGTGCAAACATACTTATATGATGTGCAAACATTCTTATATGATGTACAAATATCCTTATATTATGTGCACATATACTTATATTATGTGCAAATGTACTTGTATGATGTGCAAGTATATTTATATGATGTCCAAACATCTTTATATGATGTCCAAACATCTTTATATGATGTGCAACTACACTTATATGATGTGCAAATGTACTTATATGATGTGCAAATGTACTTATATGATGTGCAAATATCCTTATATGATGTGCATTTTCCCTTATATTATGTGCAAACATCTTTATATGTTGTGGTTGTGTCATTATATTATGTGCTTGTAATCTTATATCATGTGGTTCGGTTAACTTCATTATATGATGTCGAAACGTCATTATATGATGTGCTTCCATCGTCGTTATGGTCAATGAACATGATTACGATTAGAATGATTACTGTCTACGTCATAACTGATTCCGATCTGCTTCTGCAGAATTGATATAAACCCGGATCAAATCTTATTTTATCTAAAAAGAGGAAAACCTTGACATGTTTGTTCCTCGATTTAAGATGAAAAAAATCACACCAAATATTGATGGAAAATTGTCAAATTATGAATTTTAATCGATGGGTCTACAATAATGAATATACGGGATCTACAATGATGAGCATACAGTTAACTTATTACGTTTTAAATCTTTTAAGCCAAAGTGCATTTTTAAGATAAAGTGAGACAGTGCATTTTAACAAAAATTAACGTTTCAAACATTTCGGCGGAAGATTAAGATCAATTAATGCAGGAACTAGTTGAAGAATTTCTCGGCAGCGGCGGAAATATGACAAAACAAATTGTGTGGCTCTTTTTATAACTTGCTGTTCGGTTTGAGTAAACGCTCCTTGTTGAAGGCCGTAATTTAACCTATAATTATTTACTTTTTACACATCATGGCTTAGATGTAGAGGTGTCTCATTGGCACTCATATCATATCTTCCTATTTCTATTCATTGCAAAAGACACCAATGAACTCAAAGTCAATTTTAAAAATATTTTATAACGATAGCTACAAAATTATCCTCTCTTGCATATATAATTATACCGGTATGGATGATTGGTTGATTACTGTGTTGATTGATTGCTTTTTAACGCCACTTTCAACATTATCATGTGGCATTTCGTGGCAGTGAGTTTATATTGATGGAGGAAGCTGAAGTCCCGGAAAGAACCCCCGACTTTCGGTAGGAAAACTAATAATTCTATTCAATGGAGATTGGAGTCGAGCTTACCTGCCACGTGTGGGAGTCGAACTCACAACCTACATGTAAGTGTTGACAGGCTAGATACTTGGACCACCCGGCCACCGAGCCCCCCCCCCCCCCCCCCCCCCCAAAAAAAAGGAATTAAAGGAGATATGGGATGACCTTCAACTCGGTGCATGACATTTGCTTGCATCTTTTTATTATGTTTTCATGCATTTATTGAACACTTACATGATTATGAATGTGTGCTTGACGTCCAGCGGAAAATTGATATATATATATATAAGACTATGTGGTATGATTGCCAATGAGACAACTCTCCACAAGACACCAAATGACACAGAAATTAACAACTATAGGGCACCGTACGGCCTTTAACAATGAGAAAGCTCATACCGCATAATCAGCTATAAAAGGCCCCGAAATGACAAATGTAAAAGAATTCAAAAGAGAAAACTAACGGCCTTATTTATGTACAAAAAATGAACGAAGAACAAATACTGGTATGTAACACATCAACAGACGACAACCACTGAATTACAGGCTCCTGACTTGGGACAGGTGCATATTCGTATGGGAACATATTAATGTGAAATTAATAATAACCTGTTTTGTAATAGACCGACACCCTGAGTCGGATTTTTAACATGCTACTTCGTAGAAATCCATTTTACCTTACGATGTTACCCGGACAGATTATTCTGATTCCGAGCCGAACAAGTCTTCGATTTTACTCCTTAATTTTGCAGAGAAGCAGCAAATACCAATTTTAAGTTCTTTGGTTTTGAACCGGCCAGAATTCGAACCTACGACCAGCAACACTAGAGGCTAACATGCTCCCATGAAAGCACCGCCACTAGACAGTTACCCGTAATATAAAAGGAAAGCCGTTCAGATATACAACTCCGTGTACAGGGCTAACATACTGACCATTGATTTTTTTGGGGGGTGATTGCGGGGGAAAAGGGGGGGGGGGCATGTTTTTTTGTAAATGTTTGATTCCAAGTTTCTTGAAAGATATTTTATCTTTTTCAGGAGGGAATAAAAATAATTGTTTCCATTGAAAATGAGAGAAAAAATAAAACGATAATGAAATTAAAAAAAATAACCATATTATTTAAAAAAAAAAGAGTTTTTTCATTAAAGTCGAAAAATATGTTTGTCCTGGAACAAGGAAGTACACGTCCTCCTGCACACACTTCATGTTTACATCACGATGACCGCGAGGGCATTCCGATGTATTGTCGCAACAGGGATTTGACTTTTGTGTTTTTTGTGTTAACGCATGCGGAAGAATATCTCAAGAACGTTTATGCGGGAAAAATGAATGCCTACATAAATCCAAACTATTAGAAAATCCGAATTATTACAGATGAGTTTTCACCATGCACTTGCACTGCACTATTATTAGAATAGTAGAATAGAATGCTTTAGCATTTGAATCAAAATTATGTGTACATGTAACTGTTATATACAAGTATTAATTTAATATATAACAACAAACCAGAGTATACTGATTTGTATCACTACAATATAATTGTGATTACAGTGAGGTTGAATTCCCTGTCATTTATTCATCATCCAAGCACGAACTTGTCTCAGAAAAAATATATTTCTGTAAGTTAACCTCACTTTCAGGTATTGAGATGTGATTTTCTTTTATACAAGTGCGTGTGACCATCCGCGAGAACTTGCGGTCATCCGATCTTCAGTACTTTAGTCCTTTGATACTGTTTGTTCTAGTAAATATTACATCAGCCAATGAAATTCAGCCTTCACATTTTTGAAGGTGTATATAAATCCGACAAAACCAAGAATCCCAATGGTCTTTAAACAGAAAATAGAATGGAGCGTTTTCAGATCCGCGTAAGGATAGCTTGGACACAATATATCTGTACTTTAATTAGATTTGTGTCTGAATGAACATAAAAACACTGTATTTATTTTTTGTTTACTGAGGCCTGGTGGTCTCTGAAAGATAGAGAGTTGTGTTTTCAATTTTTCTAAGTGAAGATTTACGGTGGTGACTTTTAATATTTGGCGTTTATCTTTAAAACTTCAATAGATTAAAATAATAATAGTGCAATGTGTCTGAATATATTCTATGGTAAGTTTTATGGTCCCATTTTGGGCAATTTTGGCCCTTATGAGTTTTGTTGTTTTATTGCCTATTATCTTGATACTTATTTATAGAGAAACCTTTTCCTAGCAAAATAGTTTTCTCGTTTGAATTGTTTTACATTGTCATCATGGGGCCTTTTATACTGACTATGCGGTATGGGCTTTGCTAATTGTTGAAGGCCTTACGGTTACCTATAGTTGTTAATTTCTGTGTCATTTTGGTCTCTTGTGGAGAGTTGTCTCATTGGCAATCATACCACATCTTCTTTTCTTTTTTTTATATTGTAAGAACAGATTTAAAAATAAGCATATTATAATTATTGTCATTTTCATCATTGGTGGTGGGGACGGGGTAGGAAAGATGGAAATTCCTCTATTTTGTCCAAGGAATAACCGTGAAATAGGGGAAAAAACACAATCATTCCAAAGACATAAACTTTACACCCCCTAAAAAAAACCACCAGAGAACAATTACATACACCTTTCTCAATACATTTGTTCGTAATAACAAAACAAAAAAACACAATAAATTCCTTTTGCATTATATAAGTTTAAAATAGCACGTCAATAGTGGATCTAGAACTTCAAGTGTGGAAATTGTTTGCGACTTTGAATTTAATTTGGATATGCCAGTTATGGTCTCATTGATATTTATCACACCTTCATTCAATATTACTAGTTTCAGATGAAACCATACTCTGCTAGAAGAAAGTATTTGTTGAAAAAAATAAGGATTTAGATGAGGAGCGGAGCTATGCGTAAAATTGACGTCTTTCGAGTCGAAACTATTATTTTTACTGGGGGGGGGGGGGGGGGGGGGGGACAGAGTACGATGAGGGTCAAACCCTAAACAGTTAGGGCAAGTATGGACATAACCATTCCAGCTTTATACAGGTCTGAATTTGAATTAATTTATCATTCAATATCTGACACATCATAGTAATAAATGTGGTCTAAGATTTCCAAAAGTTGAAATTTGGCAATTACCTATTATATTGTCCAATGTCCGAAATCTAAATATATTGCTAGATTCAGCATATCAAAGAACCATAAGAATTGCTTGTTTTAAGTGCCGTTTTGGCCCCTTATTTCTAAAAAGTTTTTGTCTGGCAACAAAGTATTTACGGACAACGAACACATCGCAAAAACATTATACTGCGTCAAATCTATAAATATAAACAATTAAATACCACCATTTTATTTTTAAAAAAATCAAAATTAAAGGCTCCCTTAATTTTTTCCTATCCCCTCTTTATGGGTGTTGCAAATGACCGGTCCATCATATTAGTCATTATCCTATCAATGTCCGGTTTTTTTTTCCATTTTTGTGTCTTTCTTCAGAAAAGTGATATATAAAGACAAACTTCCACAGCTGAAATGATCAACAAAGCAAACTTTACAAAACAATGAACATACTGGAAATTCATGTGTTTACTTCTTTAAAAAACAAAAGCCGCTAACGCAAGATATAAAGATATTGTCAAATATAAGCCTAGTAAAATGAGCATAGAGCATGGCATAAAAGAATCATTTCTTTAATTTAATAACTTTAACTGTATGCCGATTATTGCAGACCTCGTATGTTCATTATTGTAGACCCATTGATTAAAACTATGTTTTGCAATTCACAATTTGAAAATTTTCCAATAATATCTGGTGTGATTTTTTTCATCTGAAATCTCGAAACAAACATGTTAAGGTTTTTTTCTTTTTACATCTCAATCATTTTCCAGACGATAGCTACACATTTGATCAGGGTTTATATTAATTCTGCAGAAGCAGATCGGAATGAGTTATGACGTAGACAGTAATCATTCTTATCGTAATCATGTTCATTGACCATAACGACGATGAAAGCACATCATATAATGACGTTTCGACATCATATAATGAAGTTAATCGAACCACATGATATAATAAGATTACAAGCACATACATGTAATATAATGACACAACAACATCATATAAAGATGTTTGCACATAATATAAGGGAAAATGCACATCATATAAGGATGTTTGCACATCATATAAGTATATTTGCACATCATACAAGTACATTTGCACATAATATAAGTATATGTGCACATAATATAAGGATATTTGTACATCATATAAGAATGTTTGCACATCATATAAGTATTTTTGCACATCATATAAGAACATTTGCACATCATATGAGTATTTATGCACATCATATAAGTATATTTGCACATCATATAGAGATGTTTGGACATCATATATAGATACTTGCACATAATATAAGCATATTTGCACGTCATATAAAGGTGTTTGCACATCATACAATGACAAGTGCACATCATGTAAAGGTAAATGCACATCATATAATGACAAGTGCACATCATATAAAGGTAAATGCACATCATATAATGAAAATGGTCATAACAAGACAGTTTTGGCGTTCCATACAATACAATAACAACACATTTTTGTTTGCATGAATTTAGGGTGCCAGTATGTTGTCCATTGAATTTTGCAATTAGGTTTGATTTGCATGAGCATGTACATTCCCGCGTCTTGCTGTCGATGAACGTGTTTTGCGTGTTGTTATCAGGCGCTATGTGTGTTTGTAAGATTTTGATTGCACATGTTAAAGCTTTTGAAGAGTTTGAAGTAATTGTTTGTGAAAGTCTAGAAATTAATTTCTGTGAAATCGAATTGTTCTGATGATAAGATGTTTAGAACACTCACAGTAATATGAGTTACATTGTTTTAACATGTATAAGAAAAGTATTTCAATTTATGTTTGATTTTTATTTCAGGTTGAAGATAGGAAAAAAGAATATATCAAAAGATTTAAAAAATGTTTTGGAGGTCAAGATAAAGCTAATCATAATAGAGGCATCTATTTCATTTCTAATACAGAATTTCTTAAAAGCGACTTTAACAAATTAAAAAACAAAATTTCTGATGTTGCAAAAGAGATGATGTATTTTACCGAGGAACTGCCTATGCAGTGGATTCAACTTGAAAATGCGTTAAGCGTGTTGAAAGACGAGTCGAAACAGAATATATTGTCATGGCAGACTTGTGTGGAATTAGCCGAAATGCTTTCTATCAAAGAAAATGAACTTCTTCCTTTCCTAACTTACCAGCATAATATTGGGAACATTATTTTTTTCGCTGACATAAAAGAGTATATCATTTTACAGCCAGATTGGTTAGTCAAGTGTTTCAGGTGCCTAGTATGCGATAACCATCCACAAAAAAGAAATATTGAAATAGTACAGTTAACTGATTGGCACAATCTTGAAAAGACAGGACAATTATCAGATAAAATTATCGATAAGCTTTTTGAAAAAGAACCTGACTTAGAGTTTGGAAAATACAAAACTCATATACTTGATGTGATGGAAAAATTTGATATTTTAGTAAAACCCAAGTTTATAGATACCAACAACGATTCGAGCTTGATACCAAATTCATATTATATGCCATGTATGATTAAACAGCAATCGATTTCTCTCGATATTATTAAGAAAATGTTCCAAAGTGAAAAGTGTAAATTTAGTTTTTCACCATGGTTGATACTTGAATTTAAATTTCTCCCCCTTGCTTATTTCAATCATATTCTATTCTATTATATTACAAGATATACAGTCTGTGAGAAAGCGGGGCAGAAAACGTTATATAGAGGAAAGACATTGGTCAATTTGGATAAAACTGGACTCAGAAAGTTATGTATCTGTTTCTCAAAGAATGCCATAGCCTTCCAGGTATTGACATTATCGGATGTAAAGGATAACATATATAGCACTATTTTAGGAGAGCTATGTAAAAAGATTGAGGAGTTAAAGGAAAGATTAGGACAGAGCATATCTAACGATATTAAAGCAAAATGTAGCAATGGTGACTACTCTAATAAAGAAGGCAGAATGACCTTTGAAGAACTTGGTGAAACGTGTGAAAATGGACACTACTTGTGTCCTGAACATAATGAAATGCATAGTAAAGACGACGTAGAGAAAACCTGGTTACAACATGCTGACATAGTAAGTAGGATTTGTTGTTTGGGTTCTCGATGTTGTCTTGGTATTGAATTGCCTTGTTTGTATGTTCGTAAAATGTTGTTGCTTTTATATGGCTTTTGTTAATGGAGAATGAATTTAAATGTAAATGAAGACCTCTATCAGTATTATCAAATAATATGATATGGAATATGAATAAATATAATAATAGGTTTTGATCATATCCTCTCTTTCGCATTATTTGAAAACATGTAAACTAATATAGCTTATCTATTACATGTGTAATGGCGAATCAAACTTGTTAAATATTAGTGTTTTAAATTAATTCTGAAATTTTGGTTACTTCTATGTTGATAGTGAAACCAACCAATCTCGCTGTTGTTTTTTCTTCTTCTGCAAATACGAACTTTGTTTCATTTGTTTCCATTAATCTACTTTTCACTTTATCGTTAAAACCTAACCCTTTATCATGAGATAATGGTTTTAAAAATAATTTGACTACTCTTAAAACACACTTTGATTAATCGTATTATTAAATGTCGATATTTACCATACATGCAATAGGTGCCGTTTGTTATCTTTTTTCCCCATTCGTCGAAGTAACAGCGATTCAAAATAGTCGAAACCATATTATTTTTTAAATAAAATCCTTATAACACATAAGCACAAAAAAATAAAGATAACTACGAACATGTTTTATGTAATTTTCTATTGGTAGTTAACTTTATAAGTGATAACTACTATCACATTGGTGTGATATTCAATCTTGCAAAAAAAAAGGCACCAGCTAATGGATAGAAGATAGCACCATATGGTAGTAACTTATGAATATGTATTATAACGATGTCAGTGTACACTAAAATGTCGGATAAATACACAATCATTTTTGTTTTATTTTTGAAAAAATTCATAAAAGCGAAAGAAAGAAATAATAATTCGCTATTAACACTCAGTGTTTGGTTCAGTTTCGTCAAAATAAACTAATAAAACATCTCTGAATTAATACTTGTGAAAGTCTCTAACATTCATTGAATGGTCACAACTTCAGAATAACCCGTTTTTTCGTTGTTGTTAATTTATATAATTTAACGAAAAATCGTCAACATACAAATACTCTGGCATGTCTGGACCCCTACAAGCTGTATTGTAATTTGTTTAATTATATCTGTATATTCGAAGCTTTCTGTGAAGTAAATACATGTTCGTAGAACTAATGTGGCATCAGTGTCCTTCAATATATAGTAAAATGCTTTTTCACTGAAGCCTGTAATTCAATGTAAATGATCAGATGTATATACTTCATTTATGCGATGAGAAAAGCTCACTTGGCACCTTTGTGCCATATGAGTTAAATACATATTATAGTTCAACAAAAGAAAACCGAAATGTCATAAAGACACTTTATGGACAATGTTTTTGAGCAAAAATGAAAGACTAGAATACAGATGGGACCATAGCACAATGACAGGTTGTATAAATACCTAGCAAAGCCAAAAGTATATACCAAACATTTACTGAACAGTACAGGTTTACAAAATAAACAACGTCAAATAAAAAGATCACTGTGACACGTTGTCAAGATGATGAACAACGCCAATACATAGCATCTATGCTTCAAGGCCATGATGTTTTATTTGTTAAGTTGATACGGAAATTTTATCAACGAAGTCCTGGTATCTTCCGATGAACCTTTTTAGGAAAAGAAGATCCATTCTTTGACATGACGACGATTCATCAACTTTCTGCCCAGACACTGTTGACGTTTTATAAAGCAGCTGCAGCTATTGAATATTTAATGAGTTGGGAAATATATATCAAATATACAGGTGAAGTTGGAAAATTGCTGCTAAGGTGCTAAGACTTTATAAAATCGCCACTAGTGTCTGAAATAGAAAGTTGATGAACCATGGTTATGTCTCGGAAAATTACATAATGCAACTTCTGCGACTGTTCCGTGCACGGACCATGCAGATGACAAAGTGGCGAGGTGTTAATTCGTTTTTAAATATAAATACCTGTAAGTGGTTTTGCGGTCTTTAGGTCTTCGAAAATACACAACTCTCTTTTGTCTATGCAAGCAACTCACGTATATCAGTATGAATCCTGTATGATATAGTTTGTTTGATCAATTTATCTCGAGATTGCTTGTCAATGATAATATTTGTATATTTGAAATTAAAGAGGACAATGTAGTTGCCTCACGTAACATGCGTAAGTTATCGTTTAATTGTTCATGTTTTCTTTTGCTGCATTCAATAAAGTTACTCATTTCTTTTCCAGGTAATGGCGAAACTAAATACAGAGCTGGCTGAAAATAATCAACGGAATAGTATTGGTAATTGACCTAGAACAGATTCATTGAAATTAAGATTCATTCGCAATAAGGAAAGTACCTCCACTTAGTTTCCTTTTTTTTCCCATGTTTCAAAGAATTGTACGTAATCGAATGTACCCCCGTATGTCACTGATTCATTATATCCTATTAAAATGTTTCTCTTTTGTTTAAGCCTAGGAAATATTCATGTATATTCCATAAAATCAACCTTGAGTTATTAGTAAAGCTAGATTTTTCTTTTCTATATAAAAATTACGATACAAGGAACAAAATATCTTTTTTTAAAGAAATTATATGATTTTATAAATTTTAAATGCCCTACGTGTTTTTACAATACTTTAAGGAGGAGACATGCCCTACGAAAGATTGATATCAAAATAACTACGCTAGTGAAAGAAGTAGAAAACCAGTTTATAGCTTGAGGAAAATGATAAAATCAAAGGTTTCTGGATATTCTTTAACACTCAAAAGATAAAATATCTATGAAGACGATTAAATCCAGTCCAGACCAGTTGAATTGGCATGTTCTTTATTAAAAAATATTGTATTTAATGTTGTATAAATGTATACCCTAATATGCACATCATATAAGAATTATAAAGCAATGTCCATTGCGCATTTTCCATACAATTACAATCTGTATCACCTAAACCAGAATCCCAGGATAATTAATTACGGTATTCATAACGAGAACAAACTATAGTAAACGATCGCAAACACTGAAACACATTTTTTCGCGTTTTACCCTTTCTAGACCATTTCGCAGTTATTTATATTCGCGACTTTCTGTCTTACTTGATGAAATTCAATAAGGAATGATCCAAGTTTTACATATTCGCGACAATTTATATTCGCGTTATTGTGCTACTCGCGAAAGTCGCGAAAATAAATAGCTCGCGAAAATAAGTTGGTTTACAGTATATCAGCTATTTTTGGTTCTTGTCATAGTGTATGAGTTTCATGCAATTTCCACAAGGCAAACTTATGCTAGAGTGCGGAATAAAACTATTTTCAATTTTCCAAGATATATATAATGTTAAGTGGATCTGATTGACAGCACAACTTGTTTTCAATAATGTGTGTTTATAGATGTGCGACTAGCCACTGAACCTTGAGGGTTTATTGTTTAATTATGACCAAGTAGATGAAGGAAAACACAACGGAATGCCTTAAAAATAAAGGACTCACGGGTCATTCAGTGCTTAAACATTCTATCGAATGCCCATGACTGTTGAAATGCGTAGTAGAAAAATATTTTGAAGTAAATCTGAAAGTAAATGGTCATATTCAAAGTCTAAATATAGATAAATTTTCTGAATATAAATAAATTGTTTAAATTTATAAAATAATTTCCAAATTGTATGCAACTCAGATTTCAGACCGTTATGGAATAACCGTTTCACAAATGATATCGGATATGTTCCTTACGTCGTAACTACAATCCCCTTCCCTTTCATGAATGTGACCTACCGAATTAGACTATTTACCGGATTTGTAATCACATAAGCAACACGACGGGTGCCACATGTGGAGCAGGATCTGCTTACCCTTCCGGAGCACCTGAGATCACCCCCAGATTTTGGTGGGGTTCGTGTTGTTTATTCTTTAGTTTTCTATGTTGTGTCATGTGTACTATTGTTTTTCTGTTTGTCTTTTTCATTTTTAGCCATGGCGCTGTCAGTTTGTGTTCTATTTACGAGTTTGACTGTCCCTTTGGTATCTTTCGTCCCTCTTTTACACATTTATTTGTCAAAGTTTTCCAGAAATAAACATTTTATCGTTTAATTTCTAAAAAAAAACTATTTAAACACTTATTGTGTATAAACCCTAAAGATCACAAATGATTGAATTTGACCGTTTAAAAATCCACAAAATCTTCCAGAAACAGACCTTAGAACAAAGGACAATTTTCTTTTCTCCTCTACACTATAAAATGCCCCTATCAGCAGCTAAATGCAACGTACTATATTTGTGCTAATGTAATTATCTGTTAGTATTACCTTGTACTAAGATTGATGTTCAGATCATATGTTCTAGAATGTTGCTTTTTGTATTTCATATCAATCAATAGCTTAGCTTTCTTAATGGATGGTATATGTTAGAAAGGCTTGTTCTGTCGACGCGCCATTTATGTAAATCTTATCGGGAACAGAGTGTTTCCAATGCAGATAAACGAATAGCATCCTTTGTTTTTGAACTTGCAAGCACATAACTGTTAAATATTTTTTCGTAAATATTGCAATACGATTAACACCAATGACAAATATCAATATAAAAAAAATACATGAAGATCATCTTTTTTTCTATCATGAATAAACATGATAAACATGTTGAGTAAAAATCATTGAGACAGCAATTCTACGCAAAAAATAAACCAAGACATACATGCATTGAGGTCATTATACAGTTGTAATTAATATCATCCTGGTCGACCACTATTACATGATTTACCTTTAGTATGTATTAATTTGTTCTCCTCCTTGACATGCATTAAATATTTGCCACTGGACGTAAAGAAACCAGCAATCAATCAATCTTAAATTGAAGAAAATGTGATCCCAATATAATACATGTTTGCAAAATCTTCCAAAATTAACAGAAATACATATGGCATCCACAGTCCAGATACTCTTTCCTGTAGAGAACGCATTTAAGTCAATCTTTAGAAAAGAATATACGATTCAATATGTTGCTTTTATTTGTATTTAAGTAATTTAATTATTGTTTGACTATATACACCAGCGACAAATATCATTTGAATCGTGTAAACATAATGGGACATAAAAACAGCAGAAATTGAATTTGGAATTGTATGCTATTATAGCATTATTAATTGTTATTGAATAAATGGTAACAAGGAAATATTATGCATAATGTACAATAAAGAGTACGAAATAAAAGTGCACCCGGACTCAAAAAAAAATCGTGCGTCCCAATACAAAGTTCGACGTAAGGTAGAGGTCAGATGTCAGAAGTGTAGCCTTGCAACATGCCAAATACGGATCCCTCAAAGGGTTGTTGAAAAGAGAAGCGAAAGATACCAAATGGACATTCCGTGTCATTTGGTCTCTTGTGAAGAGTTGTCCAATTGGCAATCATACTACATCTTCTTTTTAATATTCAACTCATTAGTCAACAATAACCTGACAACGCCATGGCAAGACATTTAAGACAAACTATAGCATACAAAGCACATAATATATATCTAAAGACTGAGCAACACGAAGCCCAACAAAACCTGGGGTTATGTCGTTTGCTTCGAAACGGTAAGCCGATCCTGAAAGCGGTTTTCAAACTAAAGAGCCCTCAAGGGTGACTAGGGAATATAATTTTTGTCACATCTAATGTCTTCCGATTGACAGTAAAACACTTGGCTAAGCGGAGAGTTCGTTTAAAGGTGTGGGATGTACAAGTACACTGCCACGTCCGGTGGGAATGGGGACATTCAATCTAATACTCGTGTTAATAGAGTGCCATGCTCTCTGCTCGTTATGAACCCTTGCAACAACTCTGCGAGGGGTTCGTATATGGCATTTTACAAGGTATTTCTGTCCCTATTCAATTAACCCTCATTTTTACTGGCAGTCTTAATTTCTCCGACCTTTATCCCGTACGGTCTTCATTACATAACCTACCTTCCAATGTAGTATTTATCATTATGTGTTCTCTTTCGGAACATGCATGAAATATTTGCCACTGGACGTTAAGCAATCAACAATCACTCGTAAAGAAATAGACCGTCCGCGGTTAGGGGTTAGGACAAAGGAATCATAGACAGATTTTTTTTATCTTGCACATGATTTAAAATGGGTAGGCCAAACAAATTCACACATATATCATTCCACTGCATTGGTGTGTCCAGTACAAGACTACATGTATGTTCTACACACATATGTATTTTTATCTCTGTCATTTATAAACTTTTTCAATTTTCCTTTTACTATATGATGTCGTTGAATCATGCTAAGCTTCATGTGTCAATAGTGAAAATAACACTCAATTAAATCGTTAACATCTGAGAGAAAATGTGAGGTCTTGAAAAATTAAATATTACATAATATATAGTGTGCAAAGCATAAGAAATTTTACAACATTCAATTCCTTTTAGCGATAAACTGCATTATAGATTAAGCAATCGATTGTTGTTATAATCAATTCGATACTTCATTATTTATTTCAGAAATCAAGCATCCGTCAAAAACAACCTTCCTGTTTCTGTCACTTTACGTAAACAGATAAATATAGAGATGTCAGAGAATAAAACTCAGATCATTAATAGTTGTATAAAAATAGACAATACATTGGTGTTTACAGACTGGATTAATAAACGACTTATTATTTGTAATTCAGACGGTTCTGATATCGATCACATTCCTCTGTCCTATACACCATTTTATATAACAGAGATAGATAGTAATACTGTAGCAGTCTCCTGTTTATATGACAATACCATACTGATAATAAATATATATACACGTTCTGTCACCAGTACAATCACCAGTGGTCGCTGCTGGGGAATGTCATATAATGATAATAACCTGTACGTTAATGTTGTTATAGATAGGAGAATACATGTGATGGACCTTACAGGTAAAGTAATACGTACTATACCGGAACCTTCAGACGGTATCTACGACATTACAGTAGACAGAGACAGGTTGGTCTGTATAGACAGATCATCAATATACTGCTGCTCGTTAGATGGAAAGTTAATGTGGAAGTTTAAAATGGATGAATTTCAAGATTTAACTCGTGTAACAACAGATAATGATAAGAATGTCTATGTGACTAATGAGGAGACACACACTGTAGTAGTTTTATCTGATGATGGTAAACATCATGGAGAACTTCTTACTGAATCTGATGGATTGAATAGGCCGTATGGCATTTATTTTGACAAGAAAGAAAATATTCTGCTTGTTTGTAATAACAGTAACGGAAAAGCTTTTCTTTTTGACGTAAAAAAGAACAAAAATAAACATGAATAATTCTATCAGACAATGAGTTTATTTGGACTTGGATCTATTTGTGTATTATGTCAATCAAAATGATTTCTATTAATTTGTGTTGTCTATACTATCAATCTTAATTACATTTTGTATATTTTGTTTCTTTACTAGTAGTTTAACTTATTTGCTTGTCATGATCTGTACAGTTGTATTCTGACAATACATCAATATACTGCTGCTCGTTAGATGGAAAGTCAATGTGGAATGTTTATAAAAATGATGAAATTCAATATTTACAAGGTGTGACAACAGATGATGAGGGGAATGTGTATGTGACTAATGCGAGTACAAACACTGTAATAGTTGTATCAGGTGATGGTGAACATTATAAAGATCTTCTTACTGAATCAGATGGATTGAATGAGCCGTGTGGAATTTATTTTGACAAAACTGAAAATATTCTGCTTGTTTGTAATGAAAGAGACGAAAATGCATTTCTTGTTGACGTGATAAAGAAATTAACATAAATAAACATAAATAATTCTTTCAGACAATGAGTTGATTCAAACTCAATCTATTTGTGCATTTAGTCATTCAAAACAACTTGTATCATTTTTTGTTTTCTTTACTATCAATCTAACTTAAATGAATTTCATTTTATGTTCAGAAAAACATTAACACATTTGTTATGTACATGTTTAGGGGAAAATTAACACTTTTATTTCATGTGTGACAAAAGGGTAACTTGATATGGAAAGTTAATGAAATATTACAGAGACGTGTTGTTTAATTGATTAACACCACTTGATGTTTGATAGTTGAAGACAAAAACAAAATTAAAAATATATTTCATGATATCTTTTTAAACCATATATCACTAGTTTAAGAGAAAATTTTAATATAAGTCATATATGTTTGTCCTCCATAATTTGTTTATTCGAAACATCTACGGATGTAAGCTTGTAAACAAATTCAAAATAAATTACACATCGTATTATGTCGTTGGGTTGCTGTATATAGGGCGATAAACGCTTTAATTTCATCTGTGACAACAAATCAATTTTATAATAAATTTAGAGAAATGTTACAAAGACATAATGTTCTTTGATTTACATCCACTTTCTGTTTCAGAGAAAACCATGACTCAAGATAGACTCCATCATATCCTTGAAAACTTTTTAAAGAATTTAAGTCACATGTGTCTCCTTACTAATTTGTCGGATGTGAAGTTTGCAAATTAAAATCAGAGCAAATTCTTAATTTGTTGGTGTCGTCGGGTTGCTTGTCTTATGGACTGATACTTCTTTTTTCTTTCATTTGTGTGGTATGAGGGTGTGGATGGGGTTCTTTATTTTTTTTATTCGTTATACTGTTTGTTCATTATTTTCTATTCTTTATCATGGTTTATATTGTAGCACCTCATTATTCCCTATTTGTTTGTAAAAAATGGCGTGGCTCTGTACTTAAACATCCTGTTATTGTTCTATAATACATTTTGTATTTTTGTCGTCTATTATTGCTAATATGCTTTGTCTATATATGCCTTATTGTGTTCCTCTGTTACATATTACGTGGCTTTGTACTTATACACCCCGTCATCGTGTTATTGTCCAAGGTGTTTAAAAAATATTATCACGAAAAGAAGGTTGTGTTTTTTTTTCTTTTCTTGTTCTTTTAGCTTGCACTCATGTTTATTTGTCTCAAGATAATTAGTAAGACTTACGTAGAACTTGTAAGGACGTCTGCGTTATTTTCACAAAATTATGTGCGCGTTAATTCTTTTGTTTTTCGCTTGACACCCAAAACACCTTTGAAGCAAGTGCGTGTTTGCGTTTCCGGACAATTGGTTCTTTCATCACTCAGAAAACACCACAGCAAAGTATCAAAGTAGTCACATATGTCATATCGTTTCCCTTAGATTTTCTGAAACAATGTGTTTAACTTCTAAGAAGTATTTGCCACTGAAAGTTAAGGAGAAAAAAATATCAATCATTCAAAGCAAAACTGGTACTGCTATCAGAAATGCTATCAGATTTATATGATAAAAGGTACCAGGATTATAATTTAGTACGCCAGACGCGCGTTTCGTCTACATAAGACTCATCAGTGACGCTCAGATCAAAATAGTTATGAAGCCAAACAAGTACAAAGTTAAAGAGCATTGAGGACCAAAAATTCCAAAAAGTTGTGCAAAATACGGCTAAGGTAATATATTCCTGGGATAAGAAAATTCAAAGTTTTGTAACAGGATATTTATAATACTTTTTCAGCCAGCTTGTGCACTAGGAAAATTAAGTGCTGCTTTAATATATGAGATATGAGGTAATGTCAATGAGACAGCAATCCAACTACAAAAATAACAATGTCAATAAGACAGATATCTAGCTACAAAAATAACAGAAAGACATCTAGAGGTAGACGTGTTTATTCGTCACCAATACTGAGACAGGTGTTATAAAAATTATGTCATGTAAGTGCTATCAGATATATATATATATATATATATATATATATATATATATATATATATATATATATATATATATATATATATATATATATATATATATATATATATATATATATATATATATATATATATATATATATATATATTTCAGCCAGAAGTGTACACGGAAGATTAAATGTCAACGTATATTTGTTCCGCCTAACAGAAGTTCCACTGGAAACAATGTCATAATATCTGTTCCCGTTGGAACAAATATTATATACCATTTATTCCGTTAGGAACATATACTGTAATATTTATTCCAGTGGAAATAATATTCCAGAATAGTTTTTCCATTTGAAACTTATATTATGTAGGAACTTCCATTTTGTGACAATAGAAGGAGATTTAGATGTGTGACATACGTCAATGGAACAGCAGCCCAATGACAGGAATAACAAAACAAATTCGTGATGCATACATATAGTCTTCGCAGACAAATAGACTGGTGACCAAACATAGGTCTCACTCTTAATTGTCTCGATTCCATGAAATACAAAAATAAATACAATAGAAGCAATCAAAGATCTACTGTTAACACTTAATTCTCTGAATAATGGAGGGGGACATTACGTCGATATAATATACATGTGTACGACAACGTTTCTGACATGGGATACTCACAAAATGTAACAGGATTAGACGAAAGATTTGTTTCCCAAACCCCTTCTACTAGAAATATGAGACTAGTTGCAAATGTATATAATACGTGATGTGGCTTGTTTTGTCTCGTATTGCGTGTGGAGATTTGTTTCGTTTACCTTTTACAATGTTTTGTGTATTGACATTCTCTTTTTAGAAAAAATGGGAGGGGAAGGTGCCGTGAAATATATTTTTCTAATAATAAACATCAGCTATAGAATGTGATAATGTTTCAATGTTAAATAAGTAAACAGAGTAGTTGACTGTACATTTTATATCACAGTGGTAAATAGGTAAACAGAGTAGATGTCTGTACATATTTAATAGCACAGTGGTAAATATGTAAACAGAGTAGATGACTGTACATTTTATATCACAGTGGTAAATAGGTAAACATAGTAGATGACTGTACATGTTATATCTCAGTGTGGTATGAGGGTAAACAGAGTAGATGACTGTACATTTTATATCACAGTGGTAAATAGGCAAACAGAGTAAATGACTGTACATTTTATATCACAGTGGTAAATAGGTAAACAGAGTAGATGACTGTACATTTTATACTACCGTGGTCAATAGGCAAACAGAGTAGATGACTGTACATTTTATATCACAGTGGTTAATAGGCATACAGAGTAGTTGACTGTACATTTTATATCACAGTGGTAAATAGGTAAACAGAGTAGATGACTGTACATTTTATATCACAGTGGTAAATAGGGAAACAGAGTAGATGACTGTACATTTTGTATCACAGCGGTAAATAGGCAAACAGAGTAGATGACTGCACATTTTATATCACAGTTGTAAATAGGGAAACAGAGTAGATGCCTGTACATTATATATCACAGTGGTAAATAGGTAAACAGAGTAGATGACTGTACATTTTATATATCAGTGGTAAATAGGCAAACAGAGTAGATGACTGTACATTTTATATGACAGTTGTAAATAGGCAAACAGAGTAGATGCCTGTACATTATATATCACAGTGGTAAATAGGTAAACAGAGTAGATGACTGTACATTTTATATATCAGTGGTAAATAGGCAAACAGAGTAGATGACTGTACATTTTATATGACAGTTGTAAATAGGCAAACAGAGTAGATGACTGTACATTTTATATCACAGTGATAAATAGGCAAACAGAGTAGATGACTGTACATTTTATATCACAGTGGTAAATAGGCATACAAGTAGATGACTGTACATTTTATATATCAGTGGTATGAGGGTAAACAGAGTAGATGACTGTACATTTTATATCACAGTGGTTAATAGGCATACAGAGTACTTGACTGTACATTTTATATATCAGAAGTATGAGGGTGAAGAGAGTAGATGACTGTACATTTTATATCACAGTGGTTAATAGGCATACAGAGTAGTTGACTGTACATTTTATATCACAGTGGTTAATAGGCATACAGAGTAGTTGACTGTACATTTTATATATCAGAAGTATGAGGGTGAAGAGAGTAGATGACTGTACATTTTATATCACAGTGGTTAATAGGCGTACAGAGTAGTTGACTGTACATTTTATATCACAGTGGTTAATAGGCATACAGAGTAGTTGACTGTCCATTTTATATATCAGAAGTATGAGGGTGAAGAGAGTAGATGACTGTACATTTTATATATCAGTGGTATGAGGGTGAACAGAGTAGATGACTGTACATTTTATATCACAGTGGTAAATAGGTAAACAGAGTAGATGACTGTACATTTTATATCACAGTGGTAAATAGGGAAACAGAGTAGATGACTGTACATTTTGTATCACAGCGGTAAATAGGCAAACAGAGTAGATGACTGCACATTTTATATCACAGTTGTAAATAGGGAAACAGAGTAGATGCCTGTACATTTTATATCACAGTGGTAAATAGGTAAACAGAGTAGATGACTGTACATTTTATATATCGGTGGTAAATAGGCAAACAGAGTAGATGACTGTACATTTTATATGACAGTTGTAAATAGGCAAACAGAGTAGATGACTGTACATTTTATATCACAGTGATAAATAGGCAAACAGAGTAGATGACTGTACATTTTATATCACAGTGGTAAATAGGCATACAGGTAGATGACTGTACATTTTATATCACAGTGGTTAATAGGCATACAGAGTAGTTGACTGTACATTTTATATATCAGAAGTATGAGGGTGAAGAGAGTAGATGACTGTACATTTTATATATCAGTGGTATGAGGGTGAACAGAGTAGATGACTGTACATTTTATATCACAGTGGTAAATAGGTAAACAGAGTAGATGACTGTACATTTTATATCACAGTGGTAAATAGGGAAACAGAGTAGATGACTACATTTTGTATCACAGCGGTAAATAGGCAAACAGAGTAGATGACTGCACATTTTATATCACAGTTGTAAATAGGGAAACAGAGTAGATGCCTGTACATTTTATATCACAGTGGTAAATAGGTAAACAGAGTAGATGACTGTACATTTTATATATCAGTGGTAAATAGGCAAACAGAGTAGATGACTGTACATTTTATATGACAGTTGTAAATAGGCAAACAGAGTAGATGACTGTACATTTTATATCACAGTGATAAATAGGCAAACAGAGTAGATGACTGTACATTTTATATCACAGTGGTAAATAGGCATACAAGTAGATGACTGTACATTTTATATATCAGTGGTATGAGGGTAAACAGAGTAGATGACTGTACATTTTATATCACAGTGGTAAATAGGCAAACAGAGTAGATGACTGTACATTTTATATCACAGTGGTAAATAGGTAAACAGAGTAGTTGACTGTACATTTTATATCACAGTGGTAAATAGGCAAACAGAGTAGATGACTCTACATTTTATATCACAGTGGTAGATAGGCATACAGAGTAGATGACTGTACATTTTATATCTCAGTGTGGTATGAGGGTAAACAGAGTAGATGACTGTACATTTTATATCACAGTGGTAAATAGGCAAACAGAGTAAATGACTGTACATTTTATATCACAGTGGTAAATAGGTAAACAGAGTAGATGACTGTACATTTTATACTACCGTGGTCAATAGGCAAACAGAGTAGATGACTGTACATTTTATATCACAGTGGTAAATAGGTAAACAGAGTAGATGACTGTACATTTTATATCACAGTGGTAAATAGGCAAACAGAGTAGATGACTGTACATTTTATATCACAGTGGTAAATAGGTAAACAGAGTAGTTGACTACATTTTATATCACAGTGGTAAATAGGCAAACAGAGTAGATGACTGTACATATTTAATATCACAGTTGTAAATAGGTAAACAGAGTAGTTTACTACATTTTATATCACAGTGGTAAATAGGCAAACAGAGTAGATGACTGTACATATTTAATATCACAGTTGTAAATAGGCATACATAGTAGATGACTGTACATTTTATATCTCAGTGTGGTATGAGGGTAAACAGAGTAGATGACTGTACATTTTATATCACAGTGGTAAATAGGCAAACAGAGTAGATGACTGTACATTGTATATCACAGTGGTAAATAGGCAAACAGAGTAGATGACAGTACATTTTATATCACAGTGTTAAATAGGTAAACAGAGTAGTTGACTGTACATTTTATATCACAGTGGTAAATAGGCAAACAGAGTAGATGACTGTACATTTTATATCACAGTGGTAAATAGGCATACAGAGTAGATGACTGTACATTTTATATATCAGTGGTATGAGGGTAAACAGAGTAGATGACTGTACATTTTATATATCATTAGTATGAGGGTAAACAGAGTAGATGACTGTACATTTTATATCACAGTGGTTAATAGGCAAACAGAGTAGATGACTGTACATTTTATATATCAGTGGTAAGAGGGTAAACAGAGTAGATGACTGTACATTTTATATCACAGTGGTAAATAGGCAAACAGAGTAGATGACTGTACATTTTATATCACAGTGGTAAATAGGCAAACAGAGTAGATGACTACATTTTTACGAAAGCCGAGAAGGATCATTCAAAATTCATAATTCAAAAGTCAAAATTCTCACATCAAAAATTCCGATTTCGATTCCCGCCGTTTCTTTGTCACGTAGTCTCTGTGCCTCAAATTACCTCTGTGAAGAATGACAGCTGGTTTAGCGCTATAGAACCAGGTTTAATCCACCATTTCCTACATTTGAAAATGCCTGTACCAAGTCAGATGTAGATGACTGTACATTTTATATCACAGTGGTAAATAGGCAAACAGAGTAGATGACTGTACATTTTATATCACAGTGGTAAATAGGCAAACAGAGTATATGACTGTACATTTTATATCACAGTGGTAAATAGGTAAACAGAGTAGTTGACTGTACATTTTATATCACAGTGGTAAATAGGCAAACAGAGTAGATGGCTGTACATTTTATATCACAGTGGTAAATAGGCATACAGAGTAGATGACTGTACATTTTATATCTCAGTGTGGTATGAGGGTAAACAGAGTAGATGACTGTACATTTTATATCACAGTGGTAAATAGGCAAACAGAGTAGATGACTGTACATTTTATATCACAGTGGTAAATAGGCAAACAGAGTAGATGACAGTACATTTTAAATCACAGTGGTAAATAGGTAAACAGAGTAGTTGACTGTACATTTTATATCACAGTGGTAAATAGGCAAACAGAGTAGATGACTGTACATTTTATATCACAGTGGTAAATAGGCATACAGAGTAGATGACTGTACATTTTATATATCAGTGGTATGAGGGTAAACAGAGTAGATGACTGTACATTTTATATATCAGTAGTATGAGGGTAAACAGAGTAGATGACTGTACATTTTATATCACAGTGGTAAATAGGCAAACAGAGTAGATGACTGTACATTTTATATATCAGTGGTATGAGGGTAAACAGAGTAGATGACTGTACATTTTATATCACAGTGGTAAATAGGCAAACAGAGTAGATGACTGTACATTTTATATCACAGTGGTAAATAGGCAAACAGAGTAGATGACTACATTTTTACGAAAGCCGAGAAGGATCATTCAAAATTCATAATTCAAAAGTCAAAATTCTCACATCAAATATTCCGATTTCGATTCCCGCCGTTTCTTTGTCACGTAGTCTCTGTGCCTCAAATTACCTCTGTGAAGAATGACAGCTGGTTTAGCGCTATAGAACCAGGTTTAATCCACCATTTTCTACATTTGAAAATGCCTGTACCAAGTCAGGAATATGACAGTTCTTGTCCATTCGTTTTTGATGCGTTTTGTTTTTTGATTTTGCCATGTGATTATGGACTTTTCAATTTTTCAATTCAAGTTCAGTATTTTTGTGATTTTACTTTTTAGATGTTATATAGTTTATTATAATATTAAGACATGTATACTAATTTATTAATTGAAGTAATGAATAATAATTAAAAAAAGGCTAAACAAAATTAGCCAACAATTACCCAAAAAAAATTGGATGAATAGGACTCTTTGAAAAGTCTTGGAAAATCAGATTTACTAAGTCTGATGTCTGTAATTTGATAAGTTTAAATAAAAGAAACAGGAGCATTTTTTGCAAAATATAAATAACCAATACTTTTTTAATATAGAAATATTTTACTGTTTATTTGTGTACACAGAAAATTAATGACGCAAGGCTTATTTGACAAATGGCTAGTTTTATTATCTGCAAGTTGAACTGTCAGAATTATTCAGACAAGTAACGATGTCTTTGTGTGTAGGGTAATAGAAATTAGCTATGCTATTTGTTTTGTCTAACGAGAAAGTAATTAAACTCTATGATAAAGGTCAGTTGGTCAAGATACTAGAAGCTGTGGTACTTTCACGACTGTAAGGAGTTTCCTTGATTGTTTTAATCAGTAAAGATACGGAAGGACCTGGTTTTTAAAGTTTATATATAAAGTAGTGACTTCTATTTCACAATTTCACTAAACAGAAAGAAATACTATATTAGTACACTCTCGTGAAAAAAAAATCTTGTTGGCTTTTTTTTTTTGGCTATTAGAAACAATCATTTCTAGCTTCAAATGCACATGAATAAAAAACGGGCGTATTTTTTGGGGCCTGGGTTAACGGTTTGCATGCAAATTCCATATCTGACCAGAGTGTCTGTTTTGCCGGACTGCTATATTGAATACTTTTTTTCAAGGCACGACTGCAACCTGCCTGCCGGGTGTGGCCTTTATGTCTCCATTTATTGATTGTCATTCATAAATTCGTTGTCATTTCAGACTCATTCGTAGCCTTTGGTTGATTTGGAACCCCTCACTTCCCTTGATGGGTGTCAAACATTTGGATACACATTGCTTGTTTGTCTTTCCTAACTCGAGTCGGATACATATTGCTTGTTTGTCTTTTTTAACTCGAATTGGATAAACATTGCTTGTTTGTCTTTCTTATGTCGTGTGCGGGAGTTTCTGGAGAATACGACATAACAAATGTCCAACCCTTACACTTTAACTGTAAAATATACATGTCCCGCGTCAGGCACCGTTGCAAAAGTGTATTTTACACTTATTTTATGTTTTTTTAGCCAAAAAAGGTTAACAAATACTTTTTATACTTTGCCCCCCTTTCCGAAATCCTAGATTCCCTAGCTAGCTTGTCATACCGGCATTATGCGACGACCATTTGATATTCTAGGGGGGAGGATGATTTTGAATATAAATAACTCAGTCATTATAATCATAAAAATATTCATCTTTTTTCCAAAAAAATCCCGGGGAAAAGCTTCCCAGATCTTTTATAAAAGTATATTAAATATTATTTAAATATACTTGAAATGACTGAAAATTGAATTCATTTAACATGAGGTATCATTTAACATGAGGTATCATTTAACATGAGTTATATTGTCTCAGTAACCCTTACCTCACTTTTATATTACAGGGCCATAACTTCATTGAGGCAAATGCCTCATGTGAAAATTTCAAAATCAAACGCTTGTCTCCATATCAAATTGTGTTCACGTCGAGTGCCTTGCAAGAAGCAAGTTATGTTGTCCCTCAGACGTAGCCCCTGATTTTCGGGATCAATGTTTCTTATTTATTCGTCTTTTGTTTATTGATGCCCTTCTGTATTCTGTTTGTGTGTCATTCCTTTTGTAATTTAGTAATTTTGAAATAAACTTGATCATGAGTTTAAATAAAAATAAGAATGTGTCTATAGAGTACACGGATGCCCCACTCGCACTATAATTTTCTATGTTTATTGGACCGTCAAATTGGGGTAAAAACTCTAATATGGCATTTAAATGAGAAGAATCATATCATAGGGAACATGCATACGAAGTTTTAAGTTGATTTGACTTGATCAAAAACTACCTTGACCAAAAACTTTAACCTAAAATTTGCACTTTCATTTTCTATTTTCAGTGACCTGTGAAATTGGGGTAAAAACTCTAATTTGGCATCAACTTCATCAAAAACAACCTTGACCAAATACTTAAACCCGAAGCGGGACAGACGGGCGAACGGACGGACGACCGGATGCACAGACCAGAAAACATTATTCCCCTCTACTAAAAACAGAAGCCACAGACTAAACTATGTGAATTATATTTTTGCTCTACTAAAAACAAAAGCCACAGACTAAACTATGTGAATTATATTTTTGCCCTCCTAAAAACAGAAGCCACAGACTAAACTATATGAGTTATATGTTTTTCTCTATTAAAAACAGAAGCCACAGACTAAACTGAATTATATTTTTGCTCTACTAAAAACAGAAGCCACAGACTAAACTATGCGAATTATATTTTTGCTTTATCATGCATATTGGTCTTTTGAAGTTTTCCCTAGAAACTTAAGTCCTACAGTACTGAATTCATACATTTTGCTTTGAGACCAAAAGATTGTCAAAAAATTATTAACACAGAACTTGCATCTTCAGATTAAGAAAGGGTCTGGGGAACACCCAGAAAGCATGATTTTGCATCATTTGTTCTATAGCTTTTTGGGGTTCAGTGGCTTCAAAACCCTTTAAAATTTATTTTGCATCGCTCCGCTCGGCGAAACATGTTTGCCAATACTTTTAAAAAGGGCTAGAAACAACCAAACTTTAAAACTGTGTATGTATGCCATACATGTATATGCAGTTCAGATTATAGAAGATTCATTTCTGCAGAGTAAGATGATTAATTCTGATTAAATGGTACATAATGACTTGACTAATTTTTTATACATGTATTATAATTTATAATAAACAAATAATTTAAAAATTGTATGTTTTCGAATATTATAAATATAGTTGTGAAAATAAACAATCAGTCCCTTGGTTTTATGAAAATGACAAATCTTGCTTCAATAGTGCAGAAAATAGATAACCTGTCCTATTAGTTTACAAAAATAAATAACCGATTCAAAAACAAATCCCCCCCCCCCCCCCCCCCCCCCGCAGAACATTAAACAGTTACAGATAATGGCGTAGACAAGTGATAATATCTTATCTTTTTACACTAATCAAAATATCATTTGCATAAATGAATGAAATGGAATTAATTTTTAGTGAATCATACATTTACAAAATATATAATTTCTTTCATTGCTATAACAAGCAAACATCAAATCTCAATAAAATTCATATGCATCTAATTTGTTTAACTATTTTTAATAGAAAAGTTTAGTAACATTATTTATACAACATCAACAATTATGAAAAACTTTTATTCCAACATATTGTAATAAAAAAATCATAAAAAAATAACCAGTATAAGTACAATTTTATGCAAATGTCCTTGGTCAGAAGTCTGCTGTTCAGTAGTTGTCGTTTGTTTGTTCTTATGGTTCATAAGTGTTTCTCGTTTCTCATTTTGTATACAAATTAGGCTGCTACTTTTCCTGTTCAAATTGTTTTTCACTAGTAATTTTGGGGCGCTTGATAGCTTGCAGTTCGGTGTGAGCCAATGCGTGTTGAAGTCCGTACTTTAACCTGTAATTGTTAACTTTACTAGAACACACCCGTGATATCGCGGGTCCGTGACTGAATTAAACATGTTAACGTATATAACTATGCTCAAGCCTTATTTTAATATTAGTATTGTCATCTGATAAAGTCATGCCGATTATAAGATACGAAGTTTTCTCTGCTTTCAAATCTTTCTGTTTGAATCCGTCGAACTGGAACTTATCAATTATTGGTAGTATTAATTAGTTGGAAAACAAAAGGTCCTGGAATGGAATATTTTTTAATCAACAGCATTGTCAAATATTAGTTATAAAGTTGAATTCTTTGATTCGCTTATTTACGTCATGCCCGCTAGTCCAGATTTTTAGTATTCGTATTGTTATCTTAGAAAGTTTTACTGATTAAAATGCTACAATAGGTAACAATTTGACAATCTAGTAGTGTAAACCCTGTGAATATGACCCGTGTATATAGCATATTAATCCTGAATACACCGTCTGGTGGTGCGCCTGTCAGATGCGGAACGTACAAATAAGGTAATAGGTAACAGGTGAATATACTATTGGTATTGGTATCAGACTCAACCCGGAACTTCTTAATTATTAGTAATATAAATTACGTTGAAAACAAAACGGCCTAGAGTGGTGTAATTTTTAATCTACACCTTTGTACTATTATAGTTATATATAAAGTTGAATTCTTTGATTCGTCGTTTTTACGTGATGATGGCTGACAAATTGGACCTCGTAATTTTAGTATTATAGATATATATATACATTGTTATTTCGATGGAGAGTTGTCACAATGGCACTAATACCACATCTTCTTATTTATATGTATATATAAAAACTAACAAATCCTTGCAAAAAATTCATACTCAGTATACTATTTGCAGTTGTAATTATATGAAAACCGTTTTATAATATTTATTTCCACCCATGTTGTCGAATGCACAAGTCTTTTTGGATTACGCGTCATCAAAGCCTTCCATTGGTAACGATCAAGTTGTTGCATTTCTTATTAAGTTGATTGATCTGAAATTTGGTAATCAATTGTGATCAATAGTATCGATCGTTACGATCAAGAGTTTGTAATTTCGTATTGAGTTGATTTGGTTGATTTTTGGTAATCAATCGTGATCAATCGTATTGATCGTTACGATCGAGTCATTGTTTTTCGTATTGAGTTAATTGAGTTGATTTTTGGTAATCAATCGTGATCAATCGTATCGATCGTTAGGATCGAGTGTTTGTATTTCGTATTTCGTATTGAGTTGATTTTTGGTAATCAATCGTGATCAATCGTATCGATCGTTACGATCGAGTCGTTGTATTTCGTATTGAGTTGATTGAGTTGATTTTTGGTAATCAATCGTGATCAATCGTATCGATCGTTACGATTGAGTGTTTGTATTTCGTATTGAGTTGATTCATTTGATTTTTGGTAATCAATCGTGATCAATCGTATCGATCGTTACGATCGAGTCGTTGTATTTCGTATTGAGTTGATTTTTGGTAATCAATCGTGAGCAATCGTATCGATCGTTACGATTGAGTGTTTGTATTTCGTATTGAGCTGATTGAGTTTATTTTTCGTAATCAATCGTGATCAATCGTATCGATCGAGTCGTTGTTTTTCGTATTGAGTTGATTGAGTTGATTTTTGGTAATCAATCGTATCGATCGTTACGATCAAGTGTTTGTATTTAGTATTGAGTTGATTGAGTTGATATTTGGTAATCAATCGTGATCAATCGTATCGATCGTATCGATCGAGTCGTTGTATTTCATATTGAGTTGATTAAGTTGATATATGATAATCAATCGTATTGATTGTTACGATCGAGTGTTTGTATTTCGTATTCCGTATTGAGTTGATTTTTGGTAATCAGTCGTGATCAATCGTATGGAGCGTTACGATCGAGTCGTTGTATTTCGTATTGAGTCGATAGAGTTGATTGTTTGTAATCAATCGTGATCAATCGTATCGATCGTTACGATTGAGTGTTTGCATTTCGTATTGAGTTGATTGATTTGATTTTTAGTAATTAATCGTGATCAATCGTATCGATCGTTACGATCGAGTGTTTGTATTTCGTATTGAATTGATTGAGTTGATTTTTAGTAATTAATCGTGATCAATCGTATCGATCGTTACGATCGAGTGTTTGTATTTCGTATTGAGTTGATTGGGTTGATTTTTGGTAATCAATCGTATCGATCGTTACGATCGAGTGTTTGTATTGAGTATTGAATTGATTGGGTTGATTTTTAGTAATCAATCGTGATCAATTGTATCGATCGTTACGATCGAGTGTTTGTATTTCGTATTAAGTTTATTGAGTTGATATTTGGTAATCATATTGATCATTACTATCGAGTGTTTGTATTTCGTATAGAGTCGATTGAGATGATATTATATAATCAATCGTATCTATCGTAACGATCTATGGTTTGTACTTTTTAGTTAGTTGATAGAATTGAAAACTGGTTATTAATCGTGATCAATCGTATCAATCGATGTTTTAAAGTCAATTGTTATTGTATCAATCGATTGTCGAATACTATACCTTAATGCAAAATTTATCTCAGGTCCGTTTGATTGAGGGAGACGGAACCTCAAATTAATAATTCATTTACGATTTATTTTAAAAACATTTATGATATAAAAGAGTGGCAAAATATACCAGAGGTACAATCAAACTTATAGATAAAAAACAAACTGACAACGCATCTAAAAAAAAAAGACAAAAGACAAACAGATAAATAATACTACACAAGACACAGCATAGAACACAAAAGACTTAACATATAAAAGAGAGGCGAAAAATACCATAAGAATAATTTATGAATACATTTTATAATTGAAATCAACTGACAATGAGGTGACAGATACAAAAACGATAAATTAGATCAACAGCATACAAAACACAAAGCAATAATATAAAGACTAAGCAACACAAACCCCACCAAAATCTGCAGTTTGGCCAATATCAATCACTGTTGCTACGTGTTTCGAAAGACAAAATAACAAGCAAACAATTCAAAATAAATATACACAACATAAATTCAAACTGTATCAAAGAATATAAATGTAATCAAATAATTTCAAATCATATTTTTATCGCATATATTCGCACTTTAGGATGTTTTTTCATTGGAAGCTGCACACTCGAACTACTATGGTCATTGAATAATGATACATACACGTCAGAAATCAAGGTGAATTCCCAGAATCAAGATCGAGCAGCTGGATGCAATATCAAATTCGCACAAGATATGCCACATAATTTCCCAAATCTTGCAGTTAAAGAAAAACGACTTAATGTAAATCTATGTAAAACACAGAACAATACAATTTGTAACCTTTATAGCGTGTCTTATTTAATGCACCGATTGATAAATATTTTACAGATAAAACAAACGGCGTAATACATTGTACAATTTAACTGTATCTAATTTCGCCTCGATTTTCTTAAACCTTAATTATGAATATTCATGAATGATTTGTTTCCGGTCTTTGTCAAACGCATGCGAAATACAGTGATATGCTTAATTGAGAGTATTTAGCTCTTTGAATGGAAATCTGGAATACTGCGATATTATTGATTTGTTGTTTGCTTCTTAAAACCAAACACCCAGGTTAATATAAATCAAAATACTATTAGGTTTCTTAACTTATGTGCAGGATGGATGCATATACGTTTGTGCTATTATCAGGTATGTACAAAACAAATATTTCTAACAAGTTTTAACTCGTTTTGCGAGCCTTTAAGTGTTTAAATTCAATGAAACTTTTTATTCTTAATTTACGAAATGGCATGTTAAAATATAAGTCAATATTTCATGATTTTCTTGATTGTTCATTACTAAAGTATTTTGTCCGCAATCAGTTTTTAGATATTTTGAAAGAACTTTTACCTTGATTGAAATATAAAACTTGAGAGATATACTATAATGTTTGACTACCCTTATTTGAGATACTTGATATAGACAATGGCGGATCAGGAGGCGTAGAGGGCTTACGACCCTCTTAATTTGGTCACAAAAAAGAAGAAATAAATCCAAATATCATGTTTCTTATAGTGACATCAAACTACAAATACTATGTTTCCTTAATATGTTTACTTACTACCGCTTCAAGAAAACTGTTAAGCTGGTCACTATTGAATATTGGGACAAAGAAGGCTTGTATAAACAAAGACTTTTTTTTAGGTCTTGATCGTTTATTTGTTAAGACTTTTGCAATTGCTTTAAGCGCTTCTGGTGAGTCAAAGCGCTGACGTAAGCAAGTTATAAGCCTGACATACTAAATAGCTTTTTTTAAAGCTCGAAATGCCTCTTTTATATTATTATTTATTGTGTCTGTTTAGTTAACGCATCAATGTAAATATAACGGAATTTGATGAGACTGTCATCAAAGTGAGAGGGTTATGGACTTTCCGAATTGATTTTCCTCTAAGTTCAGTATTTTTGTGATATAACTTTATACTGTAGATGCATTATTATTCGTTGAATACAAATTTTTCGTGGAATTCTGGGATACGTGTGAATCACAAATATCAATGTTAATATTTTCTACAAATATGTATGCAGATTTTGTCCACCCCGCGAAATAAAATATCCACGAAAATGCAATTTTCCATCATTCCAAGAAAATGACAACCACGAGAAAAAAATCAAATCAAAGTATTTTAAAGTACAACACAATACAAATAATTTTTCAGAATTCCTAAACGAGGTAAATAATCTATACTGAGTAACAATGAAAACGCAACCCATACCTGTTTTTTTCATGTCATAAAAAATAAAACTGACTGACTTTAATTGGAAAATTAGCCAACTATTCTAACACTTCGTGACTTTTATTGTTTACCTACCGAATTATACTATTTACCGGGCTTGTAATAACATGAGAAATACGACGGATGCCACATGTGGAGCAGGATCTGCTTACCCTTCCGGAACACCTGAGAACACCCAACGTTTTGGTGGGGTTCGTGTTGCTTTGTCATTGTTTTTGTATACTATAGTATTGTGTCATGTATTCTATTGTTGGTCTGTTATTATTTTTTTCATTTTTAAGTCTCCCAAACAAAGTTTGGAGACTTATTGTTTTTGCTCAGTTCTTATTATTATGTCACCCGATCGACAATGTCGGGTGACATATTGCTTTTCCTCTGTTTCTTTTTCTGTATTATTATTATTATACTTCCACCTAATTTTGTCCGCCCGCTTTCTCAGAGCCAAAAGTACCAATCCGAATGATGGTGCACTATAACAAGGAACCCTGACTCCCCAGAGTCTGTGCAAAATTGGAACTAAAAAATGGCTGTCATCACCATGGAAACGGAAAAATGGTGAAAAAATAAAATTTTGGAGTTCCTTGAATTATTTGTGAATGCTTAAGCTTAAAATCTTTAGATTTTAATACAATGTAGGTGCCCACTATATACAGGTTTTGGATGATTTTGGCACATTTTGGAACTGCTATGTTGCCATGGAAACTACACCAAAAATTTCAAAAATATGGAAATGCTCCATTTTTTTTGAAACTTTAGCATAACGATGAGCAACTTTGGTAGATGTGGAATTTGGCGTTGGAATTTCCAAAATGTCTGCCGTTTCCATGGAAACAATGCAAAAAGGTCAAAATGCTCCAAAAACTTCCGGGTTTGGTGAATAACTTTGGTATGCTTGAACCAAATTTTTATGCAATATAGTTGTCCACTATATACAGGTTTTGAATGATTTTGATAATCATTGGAACTACTATGTTACCATGGATACAGGAGCAAAAATTTCAGAATGCTTCAAAATTGATGAAACTTGATATGATTGTTAACTGTCAAGTCTAGATATGACTTTTGAAGTTGGAATTTCCAAAATGGCCACGGTTGCCATGGAAACAGCAAAAATGTCAAAAATTCTCAAAATGGTTTTAACTTAATGAAATTTTATATTATTGGTAACTGACAAGTTAAGATGAGACTTTTGACTTTGAAATTTTCAAAATGGCTGCCGTTGCCATGGAAACGGTATAAATGTGAAATACTTTAAAATGCTCTGAATATACTGAACATTTACAAAAAGATGAATAGCCATGCATATTTGTGCATTTACTGTTAAACAAGTTTGAAATGGCTGTCACTTAGTGGCAATAGGGGGAAGGGTGACATCCGCTATTGCTTGCAATGGCAATTCTAGTTTTTATTATTCTTCTTCTTCCTCTTCTTCCTCTTCTTCCGCCACTTTAAAAATGAACTTGTCCGCAGCGTTTCTCCAAAACCGCTTGTCAGATTGACTTAGGATTTCATAAAATGGTAGACTAATATGTCTAGGTGAGCCATCAATCTTTCGTTTGTGAATTGGGGTCTATTAAGGGGTATTTTGGAGGGTAGAAAAGGGGGAGGGGTTTACTATAGAACCCTATGGGACTTTATTTTCTAAAATTTTTAAATGAACATAACTTGAAAATTGTAAGTGATAGATGCATGCAGTCTTCAGAAATGATTATAGGACAATAAAACAAATCACTTGAAATATAGGGGGATTCCCTGGGGGTTCATCTCCACCCCCTTCAATTTGAGAATATGCTTTTATCTTGTAAACAGTCCAGATCCCCACCCCTAAACCATATATATTCTTGAATGGGACGATAAAGCATATCAAATGAAATTAAAGGGTAGTCCCTGGGGGTCATCCCCACCCCGTTCAATTTGAGAATGTGCTATTATCTTGTAAACGGTCTAGATCCCACCCCTAAACCATATATATTCTTGTAGGGGATAATGAAACAAATGAAATGAAATAAAAGGGAAGTCCCTAGGGGGTCACTCCACCCCCTCTTGTTTGAAAACTTGTAAACGGTCAACATCCCCTCCCCTAAACCAAATATATTCTTGTATGGGACAATAGAACAAATCACATGAAATTAAATGGAAGTTCCTGGGGGTCACCCCCACCCCGTTCAATTTAAGAATGTACTATTATCTTGTAAACGGTCCAGATCCCCACCCCTAAACCATATATATTCTTGTAGGGGACAATAAAACAAATCAAATGAAATAAAAGGGAAGTCCCTAGGGGGTTACCCCACCCCCTCTAGTTTGAAAACTTGTAAACGGTCCAGATCCCCACCCCTAAACCATATATATTCTTGTATGGGACAATAAAGCTAATCAAATGAAATTAAAGGGAAGTTCCTTGGGGTCGCCCCACCCAGTTCAATTTGAGAATGTGCTATTATCTTGTAAACGGTCCAGATCCCCACCCCTAAACCATATATATTCTTGTAGGGAACAATAAAACAAATCAAATGAAATAAAAGGGAAGTCCCTAGGGGGTTACCCTACCCCCTCTTGTTTGAAAACTTGTAAACGGTCCAGATCCCCACCCCTAAACCATATATATTCTTGTATGGGACAATAAAGCTAATCAAATGAAATTAAAGGGAAGTTCCTTGGGGTCGCCCCACCCTGTTCAATTTGAGAATGTGCTCTTATCTTGTAAACGGTCCAGATCCCCACCCCTAAACCATATATATTCTTGTAGGGGACAATAAAACAAATCAAATGAAATGTAGGTAAAGTCCCTGGGGGTCACCACTATCCCTCCTGTTTGAATACTTGTAAATGGTGGAGATCCCTACTCGTAAGCCATATATATTTTTGTATGGGACAAAAAATCAAATCAAATGAACATGGGACCATATAAATGGCGAGTTATGGGAGCTTTGTTTGGGAGACTTCGTAACAGCATCCTGTTACAATTACTTCTTGTTAGTTAAGGCGTTGTCTGTTTATTTCTGATTTATGAGTTTGACTGTCCCTCTGGCATCTTTCTCTCCTGCATTAAAAAATGTGCATGCCAAAAATTGACAGCAATTGTCAGAGCTCTCCGATTTTCCAATTTAAACCGTTTACAAATTCCCTTTTTTTTAAATTACACCTTTGAAGGCCCTTTAAGGTAAACCCGACCATAATAAACCACTATAATAACGGGGATTAATTAAGGATTAAAAAAAAGCAAAAACAAATATAATATAGAGGTCAATGTGTTTGTTTTCGAGATATTAGCCATTGAATTTGGCGAGAAAATGTTCTCTCTTGATTTTTTATAGCTTTATCATTGACAAGTTAAAGTTCTGAAAAACTATTAAAAAATCAATAAGATAAATTTTATAAGACTTTTACAAATGGCTTATAATTATACATGTAAAAGGTTTCTAAAAAAAGAAAAATGGGGTCAATTGACATAATTGTTTATTCATTCAAATGGATAAAACCAGAGGATTTCAAAAATCTGACAATAATTCCAAAACATGACAAGCGAAATTTATGGTGATACATGAGAGGCATGCACTTCTTGTCGATTCGTTTTTGATGCGTTTTTTTTATTTGATTTTGCCATGTGATTATGGACTTTCCGTATTGATTTTCCTCTAAGTTCAGTATTTCATTTGTTAAAGCTACGGAGTTGTCTAAATTAAAATATGTTTCTATTCATGTATGCTATCCATATAATTTTACTACTTTTCCTGTATTATATTTGTGTATAGTATTTTATTTTTCAAAATTTTGGCAAATATGTCAATTTTTAATATTCAAATACGTTGAAAAATTGAAATTGTTATCTCCTCCATACCTGCCAAGTTTTCAAAATGCCCATGGGGGTTTTGCGTGCAAGATGGCTGCCATACTTCTAAAAAACCTTCAAGGGGGCCTTCAAATTCAGTGTAATGTTGTTTTTTGGCTTCTTCATACTTTTATAAGCCTCAATTCATTGTAAAATTTATTGTTTTGTTAAAATTGTGGACATAATTGCTCTTTAAAAATTTCAATTTGGGAGCCTCCATGGGGGAAATCCCCCGCAAATAGTGACAGTTGGCAGGTATGCTCCTCTTTGAAACAAAAATAATTGGGTTTATTTGGTGTATGAAATGTGTGAAAAAGCTCATTTAGAATAACAATTTTGAATATTCGACCTCGATTATCACTGAAGAGATAATTGTCAAAATGTAAATCTGGTAACTATAAGTTAGTACTATTAATGTTCTTACATGCATCTTGTATTTCTTTCAATTTTCGAATGCCGTATGAAATATTAGAACATACTTACACCTTCTCGTCCAATGAAAAGTCAGTTTTCCCTCTCTAATTTTCATAGTATATGGTTTTCAATGCACTATAAAATGCTATACATGAATGACTTTTCATTGTCAGTTAATCATGAAAGTGAACTCTTAATAGCTGCACTAATGAAGTGTACAATCCCCTGAGGCATATTCTCGTTGGGAAATGCCTACTGATTAAAGACGAAAGAGCAAAGATTAAAACAAAAATTTTGAATTTTGAAAATTTTCATTCATTAACAAGTTTAAACATATATAGAATAAACAAAAACAATGACGGGGAAGGATGTAGGTAAGATAATATTTATTTATATACCTGGCATTTGAGGGATTTTTTCTTCTTCAAGAAAACAATGCCAGTCTGCTGATATACAAAGCAAAGGAGAAACACAATACATATAAAATTATCAATCAAGTAATCATTTAATGTTGAATAGTCTGAATGTAAATGCTTATACAGAGTTTTAAAAAAAACAAATTTCAAAAAGGGTATGTATATAACATTGCGTTGCCTTAAAAAAAACAAACATCTCAAGATATATAAGTATAAAGCTTTACCTGAAGCAGAAGAATAACAATTTGTCCATTCGGTCCTCCCAAACTATGTCAGATTACCTATGTTTTACATTTGGTTCATTATAAAAAGTGAACTCTTATTTAGGTTTGAATATTACAATGGGAAAGACTAATTTTGTAAGTTCACTCGAAAGTGTGAATATGTTTTAAATTGGTCAGACAATACTTGGTCATGTTTTATGAAGATTTAAGCCCTCCGCACACAAAAAGCACATGAGTTGCTGTTTAAAATTAGTAGACGGTATTGAATGAAAATCTAAACCGAACATACATCACAAAAGGTCAAAACGACCTCCATTATCTGTTTTCTTTACATTTAGTTAGTGCGTTTTGTATTTATAGTCATTAGAAAAGCTTATACTAAATCCGGGAATGTGTAAATACACTACCAAATTATTTTTTAAAAGACTAATATAGACATGAACACAGGATCAAAATTCATCGCAGGTCCGTTTGATTGAGGGAGATGGAACCTCAAATTAATAATTCATTTACGATTTATTTCAAAAACATATATATGATATAAAAGAGTGGCAAAATATACAAGAGGTACATTCAAACGTATAGATAAAAAACAAACTGACAACGCATCTAATAAAAAAGACAAAAAACAATCAGATAAGTAATACTACACAAGACACAACATAGAACACAAAAGACTTAAGCATATAAAAGAGAGGCGAAAAATACCATAAGAATAATTTATGAATACATTTATAATTGAAATCAACTGACAATGAGGTGACAGAAACGGAAACAATAAATTAGATCAACACCATACAAAACACAAAGCAATAATCTAAAGACTAAGCAACAGAAACCCCCACCAAAATCTGCAGTTTGGCCAATATCAATCACTGTTGCTACGTGTTTCGAACGACAAAATAACAAACAAACAGTTCGAAATAAATATACACAACATAAATTAAAACTGTATCAAAGAATATAAATGTAATCAAATAATTTCAAATCATATTTTTTATCGCATATATTCGCACTTTAGGATGTTTTTTCATTGGAAGCTGCACACTCGAACTACTATGGCCATTGAATAATGATACACACACGTCAGAAATCAAAGTGAATTCCCAGAATCAAGATCAAGCAGCTGGATGCAATATCAAATTCGCACAAGATATGCCACCTAATTTCCCAAATCTTGCAGTTTCTACTGATGCAGATCACTGGATTGATATTAGAATGGAAGACAATATTCCTCAAAATAAGGACTTCACGTTCTCAGGCTGGTTTAGGATATCAAATCCAGATGGCGCTCTGTTTCACTACAAAACTGATGACACAACAGGACAATTTCTTGAACTGAAGGCAGTGCTAAAGAATTCATCTATCATATTCACGAGAAAATTAAAAACTGCCAACGAAACTGGATCTATCGGCGTCACCTTGAGTCCAAATAGCTGGAATTATTTAGCATTTGGCATCGATATAAACAACGGTAAAATGGAAATTTATCATTCTAAAGCCCGTATTTTAGAATTAGACAACGACTTTATGGATGACATAGATATAAAGCTACCAGGTATATTGCGCATAGGCAGTAGTTTTGATGAGGTTGATCCAAACTTTGATGGGGCTGTGACCTGTCTTGCATATCACCACAAATTAAATGTTCCGTCGTCAGATTCAGAGAACGAATGTAAGAACACTACCCCTGACGAATCATGTAAGTTGATTATAAATATCGAAAATGATCACCATCTCGTTCTTATATTCCTTTTAACAACTGTGAGATATAATCCATTTACATTAAAGTTTTCAAGATATCCTGTTTTGACGAATGCAATAAAAAAATATTATTAACACTAAATTAACATGAGATGTATAACGTTCTCAGGGCATTTCAGATCTCAAAATAAACATTACAGAGATATATTCTGAATACTAAATTGCCAAATGTATAACTGGCGAAAAATGCCCTAATAATTTGTAGCTACCAAATAAAGTGTTATACCGCTGTTCAAAAGTCAAAAATCAATTAAGGGAAAACAAATCCTGGTTACAAAATAAAACCGAGGGATACACGTGAACTATAGTACATTGTATACGAGACAATAACAATCAAAACCAAGGAGTAAACAAAGACTAAAAAAACCAAAGGCATTTACATGAATAGTTATAAAATAATAAATAAAAAACAACATGAACTCCACTAAAAACCGGGAGTGAAACCAGGTGCTCCGGAAGGGTAAGCATTTCCTGCACCGTATACGGCACCTGTTGTGTTATTTCTTTGTTCAGTTCGGTAATGGTGGAAGGTAATTATGACTGAGAATATCAGATATGATTTCTGACACACTTTGTCATCATGTCCAATCAGCTCATGATGGTGACCGTAACATTTCTTGAGTGATGAACTTAAGTTGATTGATTCAAGAGGTAAATAACGGAACAACAGAAACACTAAACTGCAACAAATAACCAAAGCCTGTTTTGAAATAGAACATCCATATTCTCTCGAAAAGTTATGGCATTTCATTTAAGTTATGAACATTTATATTATTTTAAGAGATGATTTCTGCTTTCCAATTGGGAACTTTCCATTTCTAAATAGTAACATTCAAGCAGCACCTGCATACAGGGTATTTATCTCCCAATTGATAAGATATTCCCGTGCTTGCATTTCCTATCACGAATTTCTCTGCACAAAAGGAAGCTATTTAACCAAGAGTTCCAAATGGTGAAGTTGAAATCATTCCTTCGTCAATTTTACGGACGCCATCACGTGTTGGTTGACCGTTATGGAATAACCGTTTCACAAATTATATCGGATATGTTCCTTACGTCGTAACTTTAATCTCCTTCCCTTTCATGAATGTGACCTATCGGATTTGTTATCATATAAGCAACACGACGGGTGCCATATGTGGAACAGGATCTGCTTACCCTTCCGGAGCACCCTAGTTGTTGGTATGGTTCGTGTTGCTTATTCCTTAGTTTTTTATGTTGTGTCATGTGTACTTTTGTTTGTCTGTTTGTCTTTTTTAATTTTTAGCCATGGCGTTGTCAGTTTATTTTCGATTTATGAGTTTGACTGTCCCTCTGGTATCGTTCGTCACTCCTTTATTAGAGTATGTTTGATTGACAATTTGGCTTTACATTCTTTTCATTTAAAGTACGTTAAATTTCTATATTATATTTTTTAAATTCTTTATTTTTAAATTATTCTTTTTCAGATATACCAATATGTCCGGACAGAAATGCAGGAACATACACAAGTATCAATATCGGGATGTCTAACCTACGTACGATCAGTACGAGTAATGTGTGCTCCGTGTTCCAATGTGGTATCGTTTGTCTAAAGCTGACATCGTGTAAATACATACAGTACGATCTGACCACTGAAGGTTGTAGCACATGTTATTTGCTGACCATTGGTTCTGTTAGCCTCGATTTGAAAAACGGAGAGGTGTTTGAATTTGGATAATGAAACAGAAAAAAACATTTGATCACAAATCTTGTTGTATATGATGTTTTACAGAGGGACACACATTTGCATTCCACAAATATATGTGGTTTCACCATAAAATAATTGTCATAAGTCACAACTATTGCAAACCATGAAGGAGTATAGCCAGAAACCCCAATAAATTGCTCTGTAAAGGCTTTTTTAAAACTTCGACTGTTAAATTTCAAAAAAATTTAGAAAAATAAGTATCTGCTTCATACATGTGTAGATTATAAATATATTAAAGGCAACAGTAGTATACCACTATATATTCTATATACATGTATTTATAAATTCCTGAGTTTTAAGTGTTTAGACTTCAACGTTCCAATTATGATACAGCAAGAATACCGCTTTGAACCGATTACATTCACAAAGTGTTATTTTCATTTAGGTGTAAACATAACCATTATTCTTGCTCTATATTGAGGTCTGTTGATTTCTTTTCACTTTTTCAACTATACGCTATTAAACATTCATAGTAATTTAGTAATCCCGTACAAGTCACGCAAAAAAGAGGAAAAAATATATGTACAAAAATATTTGAGCACCAGCAACAATACCATTTATACCAAAACAGCAAATACATAGTAATGGTATCCATGGCAAATTTGTTTGACAGAAATATGTTTCATACTTGTACAACAAAATTCATGTTCATACTATAACTATCACTATATTATTCATGCTAGATCATTTTTCATATTTTCATTGGTAGAATAGACTATCCATGTTAATACTAGTATATGTTTATATTCTTGTCATGATACTTACAAAAATGTATATTGTCGAAAAAATAAAGACAACACATTATTATTATAATGACTTCGAAGAGCTTTTTTTAGATTTACCTTCACAAAATGCTTAAATCGAATATATAATTGCCAAGCATGTATAAAAACCAAAAAAACGTTGCGCTGTATGACTGAATGCACATAGAAAATATCAAAATACATTTTTGATAATTTTGCTTGAGGGTATTGAAACCTAAGTTTCTTAAGAATTTTAAAGGAGTAGGCCCAGTAAGACCCCTATTTGGCTCCAACATAAAGGAATTTTACAAAATTAATAAAAAGTAAACTTTTAACTATTTATTTGAAAGTAGATTATTTCTGTTACATAAATATGGGCTGTTTTTGACAGTACAATGCACACTTATCGGGTACCAGCATCATTAAGTCATGCTAAATTAGTGAAATCGTCACAATTTTAGAATTTTAGTTAATTTTTAGACGGTTTCCGTCTTAAACGTAAGTGGTCGCATTTGTGTTTATATTTAAATACAATTTTCATTTGATGACTATACATTATATATAAAGGTTGAGACTGAACGCGGATGCGGCCATCTTCATTTTTTGATAAAAACAAAAACATCTGAAAAGTGACATATTTGATAGAGTTTTCATATTGAAGCTTAAGATATTAAATCTGAAGTTTAAGAACTAACTCAACCCTTACCGGACCTACTCCCTTTTAAACGGATGATATAGAAAGTTTTGTTATACATCATGTCAGTGCCGAAGTACTGACTACTGAGTTTTTTAATTCCGCCAATTATTTGACTCTATTAACTTTTTTATACAAGCGTCAGTCATATCACAAGTTGGTTGACCGTTATGGAATATCAGTTTCGTAGATGACGATGGATATGTTCCTATTGTCGTAACACCAGATTCATCCCCTTTCATCCTATTGTGACATCTCTGGATAAGAATTATCACTAACATCAACAAGACGATAGACTGGTATTTGCCTTTTCGGTTCTTTATTTTGATATCAAGCGAAATAGAGAGTATATTTGTAAAACACACACAAAAACAGAACAAAAATATGAAAATAAATATTCCAAGAGGAACGATCAAAGCCAAAAAACAAAATCAAATAAAAAAACAATCTTTCCAAACAAAAAAATTCAGATTAAAACATAAAAAAGAAGTTATTGTTTTGAAAGCGTGCTTTCCAAAATATATGCAGCAAGTGAATAAATAAATGTTTTAATATGTCGTATAAAATGTAATACCACTTAGCTGTATTTTATTTCCGCTAATATTCATTGCAACTTTATGAATTTTTATTACTTGCAGCCTTTTTTTTTCCGTGATTCTCCTAAAAAATGTGTACAGCTTTTTTGATATTTTAAAATCTTAAGAATTGTGTTGATCAAACAGAAATATTTTTTTTCTTGGAAATTGACTGAAGAACAAGTCATGACTCAAGCAAACATTTCAGATTAATATTGACGCAAACATACTAGATGTCTTTTGTACATTATGATATATACACGCATGTTTATGAAGAGAAGCATAACATACACAGATGTATTTCCATGTGAGTCAGGAGTTGCGAGTACTCTCAAATGTGTACTTGGTGTCGTTTTGGTTTGGGGTGTACCAATGCCTGGTGACGTCACTCTGAGTTTTGTGTAGATGCATTTCTGTTTGTATCAATTTGATAATTTAAGCCTTTTTCAACAATGTTCAACTGATTTTTAATAATGTTGTACTGTTACACCACTGTCTCAGGTTAGGAGGAGGCTAGGGATCCCGCTTACATGTGTAACCCCGCCTCATTCTGTATGTATGGGCCTGTCCTAAGTCAGGAGTTTGTTATTCAGTGGTTGTTGTTTGTTGCTGTGTTACATGTTTGTTTAAATCAGATCGTTAGTTTTCTCGTTTGAATTGTTTTCCATTTGTCACATCGGGGCCTTTGATAGATGACATGTGATATGGGCTTAGCTCGTTGTTGATGACCAGTGACTTACAGTTGTTAATTTCTTTGTCTTTTGTCTCATTGGTAATCACATATGTTTCATATTAACATTCTAATGTCAATCTACTTTAAAAAGGAATCAAAATAAAAAGACAGACATTGTATTTTAGAAATGAAGTAATGTGTGAGGTCTGTATCATGCACGTACATATTTTAATCTTGTTTATTTATTAACCCTTGATTTTTGAGAAGATATTTAAAGATTGAGATACAACAGTCAGTACTTTATAATGATATAATAAATCTAATTGTTGTCGGGAAATTATGTTTAATTAACAAAATATCCAATGAAAAGAATTACACTTCCTCATCAAATCAGTATCCATCACTCTGCGGTGACATTAGGGATCGTTGATATGAATTGAATCTTTATAAAATTTATATCTTACAAAATATACGAAATTCCTAGGATTTTTTATCTCAGGAATTTATGATCTTAGCTGTGTTTGTAAAACATTTCGGAATGTAGATGTCTTCAATGCTCTGAAACTTTTTTCTTTATTTTCTTCCTTGAAACTTAAATGACTCAAACGTCATTATTGAGTTTTTGTAGACTAAACGAGCGTCGGACGTACACAATTGTAATCTTTAAGTTGTATTTTTTTTCTCATAGACGATACTTAGATCTGAAATCAAAATATGCTGCACCATTTTTCTTTAAAACCATTAATTTACATCGTCATTCAGGATATGTAGATGTCTTCAATGCTCTGAAACTTTTTTCTTTATTTTCTTCCTTGAAACTTAAATGACTCAAACGTCATTATTGAGTTTTTGTAGACTAAACGAGCGTCGGACGTACACAATTGTAATCTTTCAGTTGTATTTTTTTTCTCATAGACGATACTTAGATCTGAAATCAAAATATGCTGCACCATTTTTCTTTAAAACCATTAATTTACATCGTCATTCAGGATACAACTGACTTTGTACGCTTACAGTACTCCGTGATTTCTTTAAACAGCATGTTTATTAAGAGAAAATGTAGTTTTATTTTCTTATGTTCTTTTGTATTTTAATAAGAAGATGTTGAATATACATCAATGACATCATACCCTTTCGACGGAGACAATAAAAAGATGTGGAATATACGTAAATGAGATTATATCCACAGACGCAGATAATAAAAAAGATGTGGAACATACGTTAATGAGAATATACCTTTACGACGCAGATAATAAAAAAGACGTGGAATATACGTCAATGAGACTATACCCTTACAACGCAGATAATAAAGTGATGTGTGATATACGCCAATGAGACTATACCCTTAAGACACAGATAATAAAAAGATATGGAATATACGTCAATGAGACTATACCTTTACGTCGCAGATGATAAAAAGATGTGGAATATACGTCAATAAAACTATACACTTACGACACAAATAATGAAAAGATGTGGAATATACGTGAATGAGACTATGCCTTTATGACGCAGATAATAAAAATATAAGGAATATACGTCAATGAGACTATGCCCTTACGATGCAGATAACAAAAATATATGGAATATACGTCAATGAGACTATGCCTTTATGACGCAGATAATAAAAATATAAGGAATATACGTCAATGAGACTATGCCCTTACGACGCAGATAACAAAAATATATGGAATATACGTCAATGAGACTATATCCTTGTACAGATATTAAAAAAAGATGTGGAATATTCGTCTAATGAGACAGATAATTAAAATATGTGGAATATATATCAATAAGAATATACTCTTACGACGCCGATATTAAAAAGATGTGAAATATACGTCAACGAGACTTTACCCTTACGATGCAGCAATTAAAAAGATGTGGAATATTCGTCACTGAGACTATAACCTTATCACCGAGATAATAAAACAGATGTGGAATATTCGTCTTTTAGACTATACCCTTACGATACAGATAATAAAAAGATGTGAAATATACGTGAATGAGACTATATCCTGGAAGAGATAATAAAAAAGATGTAGAATATTCGTGTTTGAGACTATACCCTAATGATACAGATTATTAAAATATGTGGAATATATATCAATAAGAATATACTCTTACGACGCAGATATTAAAAAGATGTTCAATGTACGACACTGAGACTATACCCTTACGACGCAGATAATACAAAACGTTGAATATACATGTACGTCACTGAGACGATACTGTTACGACGCAGATAATAAGAAGATGTTGAATATACATCAATGACATCATACCCTTTCGACGGAGACAATAAAAAGATGTGGAATATACGTAAATGAGATTATATCCTCAGACGCAGATAATAAAACGATGTGGAACATACGTTAATGAGAATATACCTTTACGACGCATATAATAAAAAAGACGTGGAATATACGTCAATGAGACTATACCCTTACAACGCAGATAATAAAGTGATGTGTGATATACGTCAATGAGACTATACCCTTAAGTCTGTATGAGGATATAAATGAGATTATATCCTCAGACGCAGATAATAAAAAGATGTGGAACATACGTAAATGAGACTATGCCTTTATGACGCAGATAATAAAAATATAAGGAATATACGTCAATGAGACTATGCCCTTACGTATTTTTGTGTTTTTACTTTTTACGACGCAGATAACAAAAATATATGGAATATACGTCAATGAGACTATATCCTTGTACAGATATTAAAAAAAAAGATGTGGAATATTCGTCTATGAGACTATACCCTAATGATACAGAGAATTAAAATATGTGGAATATATATCAATAAGAATATATTCTTACAACGCAGCTATTAAAAAGATATGGAATATACGTCAACGAGACTATACCCAGATGACACAGATAATAAAAAGATGTGGAATATATGTCACTGGCACTATACACTTACGACGCAGATAATAAAAACATGTGGAATATACGTCAATGAGACTATACCTTTACGTCGCAGATATGGAACACATAAACAAACGACAACCACTGAATTACAGGCTCCTGACTTGGGACAGGCACATACACGCATCATGTGGTGGTGTTAATCATGTTAGCGGGATCCCAACCCTCCCCTAACCTGGGACAGTGGTATAACAGTACAATACAAGAACTATAGAAATCAGTTGAAAAAGGGCTTCACTCATCAGATGGACAAAAATACAAGTAGACGTGGCCGGGTACTTGTACATCCCAACAACAGAAAGACACTATGAACAGATCTAAGAGTACTCGCAGTTAAGTGACAGCTAGTTCAAAGCCACTAACAACTAATAAAAAAATCATGCATCTAAGACTAAATTATCAATCCGTACACATCCAATATCTAATAGATTAAGTGTTAAGACGCCGTTAACAGTCAGGGAAAAACATGACTTTGTGCAATGCCAAGATACAGGTATCGACAAATTGTAGATCCATGAATGTTTATATGTATATCTTACTTAATAATGACTTCCCGGTTCAGCTAACAAGCAAGCTAAACAAAGATATTACCTTTACCTACATCCTCAATGCAATCGGTTGTGTTTACTTTATTCGATTCAGATTTGTTTTTACATGGATCATGTACATGATGTAGATCTACATAGAGACATTCGAAATTATTTTTATGGGTTTGTGTTATCATCCAAATACAATTTCAACTTAATCAATTATAATTGATATCACATAATTACTACAATACTATCTTTAAGGTTCAAAATTTGCTTTTAACTAAATGCATGTAGTTCACAGTGCACAGCAGTTCATGTCGACAGTTGTTCATGTTTGTAATACATGATTACCGCTTAAAGAAAAAGCTATACATGCAATTTGTTTAAAATTTTGCCTACGTCAAGGATGTGTTATTATTGGCTCATTTCAGTGCATCCTTTAAGAACTCTCAACTATTGTTTTATGTACATATTATTAATTTGAACTTTTTGAAATGTTGTATGATTTTTGTTCATGTAACTCTATGTGTAATGTTTGACTTTTAACCCACCGCGAGTCATTTGCGTTTGCAATACAGAATATTATAGAAAGTTTAAACATATGTGTGTATGTTTTTAATCTTAAACTGTCCTCAATATAAAACTTTAAAATTTAAGTTTGTCATTATTATTATTCAGTTCATGAACCCTTAATATCATTAACAACAACCAAACCCAACCTCATGTCTGTTTTGGTAGACACATGTACGAAGAGCCTCAATGTTCTCCTGTCTGGTCCTATATTTGCCACTAAACGTTGTAGAAACTACTTTCCATATTTCACGTCCTTCCGAAAACGAAGGCCAATGAAAAAAAGCCAAAGTGGTATAGGTCAATGACATCATACGCAAACGAAAAATGATATGTGAAATATACGTCAGTGATATAGTACATAATGACCACAAAACATAAGAAAAAGATGTGATATATGTGAAGGAGACAGTAATAAAACGACAAAAAAAGGAAAAAAAGTTTGTCATCGATCAAATGTATTCGTTCAGTGTATTTTCACTTGATTAAATATGTCGTTTGATTGAAATAAGACATTTCAATTCATATGTAATAGTGTGTAAGTGTTTGCATCTATCCTTAGTCAATAATCTGATGTTCAGTATTTGTCGATTGTTGTCGTGGTTCATACGCGTTTCTCGTTCGTTTTCCCGTTTAAATGGTTTTAAACAAGTAATAGCTGATGCCCTTTATAGCTTGCTGTTCTATGTGAGGCACAGGCCCGTGTTTCAGACTTTACTTTCACCTATAGATGGTGAATATATGTCAATGAGACTTTAACCCTACGAAGCAGCTGATATAAACATATGCATTATACATCAATGAGGCTTTACCCTTAGGACGCAGATAATACAAAGATGTTGAATAAACATTACTCCGACTATACCATTACAGCGCAGATAATAAAAAAAGATATGGAATATACGACAATGAGACGATATCCCAGTGACGCAGATGATACAAAGATATGACATATACGTCAATCAGACTATAATGTTGAATATTTGTCAATGAGACTATACTCTTACGACGCAGATCATAAAAAGATGTGTTATATACGTCAATAAGACTGTATCCTTAGTAAGTAGATAATAAAGCAGATGTGTACGTCAATAAGACGATGCACTATGCCTTCACGATGCATATACTAAAAAGATATGTAATATATGTTAATGAGATAATACCCTTACGACGCAGAAAATAAAGAAGATGTGGAATATACGTCAATGAGACTATACCCTTACCACGCAGATAATAAAAAGATGTTAAATATACGTGAATGAGATTATACCTTCACGATGCAGACAATAAAACGATGTGGAAAATACGACAATGAGACTATACCCTTACGACGCAGAGAATAAAGAAGATGTGGAATATACGTCACTGAGATTTAAGCTTACGACACAGATAATACAAAGCTGTGGAGTATACGTCAACTATACTATACTCTTGCGATACAGATAATTAACAGATGTGGAATATACGTCAATGAGACTATACCCTCACGACGCAGATAATACAAAGATGTGGAATATATGTCAACAATACTATACACTTGCGATACAGATAATTAACAGAAGTGGAATATACGTCAACGAGACTATACCCTTACGACGCAGATAACAAAAAATGTGGAATCTACGTCAATAAGACTTACCCTTAGTACACAGATTATAAAAACGATGTGAAATATACGTCAATAAGACTATACTCTTACGACGCATAAAATAAAAAGATGGGGAATATACGTCAATGAGATTATACTCTCACGACGCACATAATAATAAAAAAGTTGAATATACGCCAATGAGACCATACCCTTACGATACAGATAATAAAAAGATGGGAAATATACGTCGATGTGACTATACCCTCACGACTCGGATAATAAAAACATGTGGAATAAACGTCAATGATACTATAAACTTACACTGCAGATAAAAAAAAATGTGAAATATAACTAAAAAAAACTATACCCTTACGACACATATAATATAAGCATGTGGAATATACGTCAATGAGACTATACCCTCACGACGCAGATCATTAAAAGATGTGGTATATACGTCAATAAGACTTTATCCGTAGTACGTAGTTTATACAGAAGATGTGGAATATACGTCAATGAGATTTTGCATTTACGATGCATATAAGAAAAAGATGTAGCAAACATGTCAATGAGACTATACCTTTACGACACAGATAATAAAAATTTATTAAATATACGTCAATAAGACTATACCCTTACGACGCAAATCATAAAACGATGTGAAATATACGTCAAGGAGATTATACCCTAACGATGCAGATAAAACATAAAAATGGGGAATGCACATCCATGAGATTATACCCTTTAGAAGCAGATAATAACATTTGTTGAATATTAGTCAATGAAACTACACCCTTATGACGCAGATAATAAAAAGATGTGGAATACATGTCAATGAAATAATACTCTTAAGTTGCAGTTTTGAAAAAAGATGTGGAATATACGTCAGTGAGATTATACCCTTACAATGCAGATAATAAAAAGATGTGGAATATACGTCAATGATACTATACCTTTACGACGCAGATTATAAAAATATGTCATATATACGTCAATGAGACTATATCCTTACGACGCATATAATGAAAAGATGTGGAATATACGTCAATGAGACTATACCCTCACGACGCAGAAAATAAACCGAGGTGTGCAATGTACGACAAAGAGACGATACCCTTACGATACAGATAATAAAAAGATGTGGAATATGCGTCAATAAGACGTACCCTTAGTACGCAGATTATAAAAAAAAGATGTGAAATATACTTCAATAAAACTATATCGTTACGAAGCATATAATAAAATCATGTGGAATATACGTCAATGAGACTATACTCTTACGACGCAGATCATAAAAAAGATGTGGTATATACGTCAATAAGACTGTATCCTTAGTACGTAGATTATAAAGAAGATGTTGAATATGTTCAATGAGACTATGTCTTCACGATGCATATACTAAAAAGATATGGAATACATGTCAATGAGATAATACCCTTACGACGCAGATAATGAAAAAGATGTGGAATATACGTGAGATTAAACACTGACGACGCAGATAATACAAAGATGTGGAATATTCGTCAATGAGAGTATACCTTAACGACGCAGATAATAAAAAAGATGTGGAATATACGTCACTGAGATTTAAGCTTACGACACAGATAATAAAAAAGGTGTGGTATATACGTCAATAAGACTATATTCTTACGACGCAGATAATAAAAAAGACAAATAATTGACGACACAAGTACGAAATGTTGTCAAATTCAATGAAACATCTCCAACAAAAAATAAATAAATGGGAAAATGGTTAACGAGACATATCCTAGAAAAGAATGTATAATATAAATCAGTGATAAAATGGGGAATGTGTCAAGGAGACAACAACCCGACCACAGAGCAGACAATAGCCGAAGGCACCCAATGCATCGATAAACTGCAGCAACCAGAGGCATCCTTCATGGCACTTTAATGAAAGAAATAATATAACAGATGTTTCGTGACACAAAAAAGCATAATTTGGCATTTACGTCAATACATGATTGTTTGTTGCTTAACGACCAGTGTCACAATATTCCAATATCAGACGAAAACCATTTAACAAACATGAAAGTAGAAATGTTATGAAATAGAGACAAATAAGACTAACAGCTGATTATAACAGAATAAAAAAATGTTATAATAGAAAAAAATATATGTTGAATAGACGCAAACGGATAGTATCCAGCGCAACAAATTATAAAAAGATGTTTCCTGAACCCGTATGAGATATGGCACGATACTCCAACAACTCAAATTAAAATAAATTGCCATTTTCGCCAATCAGAAAGTATCTGTATATTAACAACAGTGTAAAAAAGTGACACAAACATTTTTGACATCAACGAGACGGTAGCACCACAACAGAAATGGTGAATGAGACGAGAGGCAAAGAAGGCATATACGCTATAGAGAGAGAAGATATAGAGAGATAGGGTACCTCTTCGACAAAAATAAATAAGAAAAAGTTGTATATTAGCAATAATACATAACATGAGATAATAAATCAAAGTTACCAATAAGAAAAAGCTGTTGCATTTTCACCAACAATAAAGCACACAAACGGCGAACATATTTCAACAATTGGGTATTGACGACAATCAGACTGAAATATACGTCAAGGAGATTATACCCTAACGATGCAGATAAAACATAAAAATGGGGAATGCACATCCATGAGATTATACCCTTTAGAAGCAGATAATAACATTTGTTGAATATTAGTCAATGAAACTACACCCTTATGACGCAGATAATAAAAAGATGTGGAATACATGTCAATGAAATAATACTCTTAAGTTGCAGTTTTGAAAAAAAGATGTGGAATATACGTCAGTGAGATTATACCCTTACAATGCAGATAATAAAAAGATGTGAAATATACGTCAATGGAGAGATAGGGTACCTCTTCGACAAAAATAAATAAGAAAAAGTTGTATATTAGCAATAATACATAACATGAGATAATAAATCAAAGTTACCAATAAGAAAAAGCTGTTGCATTTTCACCAACAATAAAGCACACAAACGGCGAACATATTTCAACAATTGGGTATTGACGACAATCAGACTGAACTCTCTCTGACAGTAAAATTATGTGCGTATACTTCAATATCACTCAAACGACACACATAGTAAAACAAACATGTACTAGGTTGTTGCAACATATACTTAAGTAGGATGTATCGTTTACACCAATGACACAGTACTCATACATGTTCTACACATATCAAACAAAAAATGTCAATGTGACAGTACCTTAACGATGCTAAACAGAGTAGAAGGTAGGTCAATTAGACAGTACTCAAACTACACATATTTATGTGTCGCTTGGTTTATAATGAGACAGAACAACAACGGCACAAGAAAATAAATAAAAATATGTCAGATACGTCAACTAGACGATTTCCTAACGACGCAAATGATGAAGAAAAACGTGGCATATTCGTCAGTGTTTTTTAAGTGTTGAGTTGGACCTATGATGTACAAAATTAATACAGATGATAAAAACGCACCTATTCACAAATCAAGGAGACCAAACGAGTCACAGATAATAAAAAAAACCGTGCCTTTTTGGGGTAGGGCATATTGGTCAAATATTGTCGGGAAAAGCTCGATGATATGGCGAGTCTTAGAAGGAGTTTCTAAAATAAGTTTACAAGTAGGTTTGTAAAAAAGTGTTGGTATTCATTTGTGGGAATAAATGGAGATGTGATATATACAAAATACCAGCACCTGTACAAACAACGATGAAATACGGTTTCCTATCAAACACTCAAATGGCCTAGATGTCGGCTTGGATGCATTGCTATAATTGAGATTTCCAAATTACTATTCAACCATGACCTGGTTTTTTTTCTAAAATAAAACAGATCATGTCACCAAATGATTTTAATCTTTGAACAGTTACATGTAGCTTCATGACATACTATTATTTCAAATATTAAGTTAAATTAGGTTGTAGATGAATAGATCAAATGTATATTATGTTATAAAAATATTATATTTGTTCAATGATATGATAGTTAAACTGCATCACGGGATCACTATGTGTTATTACTGCTGATACATCTAAAGGGTGAGTAATGTTGGCTTATTTTTAACAATACAATGTACACTGAATTAAGGTAGCATCAATCCATCAAATTTGATCGGAATATTCTATAATTTTTATCATTTGGTTTTAGTACGACAGATGTTTCATGACGTTTTCGTATAAACATGTTTCATACTTTTCCGCAATATAGGGATATTTATTTTCACTTTTGTCATTTATGAGTAATCGTTCTTAATAAATTTTAAAATGGCATTTTGTGGGTTTATGTAAGTGCATAACCTTGAGAATGTTTGATTAAATCTTTAAAAATTCAAATGTTAGCTACTTGTTTCTCTAGGCGTATTTTTGTATTTAGAAAATAATCAATGAGAACTTATACCTAGTTTGTTTATCCTTATTTATATGCTTTCAATGTTCATTCGTATTTATACATGCCTGGTTTTTAAAAGATAAGATTTAAGCATTCCCTAATGAACACATTACAGCAAGGGCACCATACGCAGGAAATTAGAATGAGAATGACGATATTTAATAAATGCCGTACGAATACACTACTTTGTAAAACATATACTTAATGACAAAATAGTCGAATATTTTGTTTGAGTATCATGAAATACACACCATTGTCATATCTTATCAGATAAAACCTTAAGGTGAAGTACATTTTAGAATGATTTGTTCATCTTTGTTGATAGTTAATAGATATATTGACATACATATTAAGACACTTTACCACGTAAGGACGACACTTGGTTAGTTTGTAAATACCTAGTTATGTTGTCGATCATTTTGCTGTACAAATATTGTGTTACATGTATATAGTTTCCGGGTTAGATATTTTGGCAAAACTTAAACGTCGTATAACAGCAATAAACGTCCTATACACTGCGGCTTTTATTATTAGCTTAATACATGTACCAATATTCGTTGAAATTATATACAACTTTGCGTTATCTTTTTTTCTATAATTTGTTCTAAAATGGTTATTAGAGCTTTGCCAACTGTTTGTATTGGTTACATCTCACTAGTGACTATAAAACTTTGGAATGTTGTTGTCAACATAAACTTTTATTTCTTGAAGATTAATCATTATTGGTTAGTACGACTGGTGTCACGGTCTGTTTCCTTTCAGCCATTATTAATCTAAAACTTCTGATATAAGGAATCAAGCTTGAAAATGGACATTTTCACTCTTGTCATTTTGTAGTTATCGGTCGTCTCACTGTCTATATCACTTTGTTCAGCTCTTAATATTATTCCTTATCATGTCTTTGTGACGTCAAATACGTTGACCCGGCCTTAATAACTTTGACCCGGACATATCAGCGACGTCATAATGTTTGACCCGACTTTAATAACTTTGACCCGAACTTATCAAGTCATCTTTTGTGTCCTGGTGAAACAAAAAAAAAAAACACTTCTGAATCACGCAAATATAGCCCGATACATCGATTATCAGATTATCTGCATATTGATATTGTAAAATATCAGCTGCTTGACATTATATGAAGGCTTTTTGATCTCGTTCGCTACGCTCACTCAACAAAAAGCTTCATATTATGTCTCGCAGCTGATATTTTACGATATCAACATGCAGATAACCTGATAATCGGTACTTATCGTCCGTGATAAATGGGAAAATGACAAGTCTGTTTCTTGGTTTAACTGAGAACGCATGATTACATCACTCAGTTAAAATGCTTCAATCGGTAAACTACAGACAAATCACATGTTTTTTTGTAATTCCAAAGGATAATTCAGTTATTAATGTGTTGATGTACGGCGGTCGGCTGCCAAACAATGTCCTTACAATACCTTAACGACATCTTTAGAAATTACGCTATTAAAAAAGTCATTGTGTTAACTATATTGCAGGGACCAATGGCCAAAGGGACGGAACTTCTTTTGAATTTAATAAGTATTCGTTTCTATTGGAATGTATATTGTATCATTACAAAAAAAAAAACTGATTATGTCACTGAATGATTTTAATCATTGAACAGTTACATGTAGTTTCATGACATACTATCATTTCAAATATGAAACTGAATTACGTTGTAGATGAGTAGATCAAATGTATATTATGTTATACAGATACTATATTTGTTCAATGATATTATAATAAAACTGCACCACGAGATCACTTTTGTTAGAACTGAAGATACAGCTGAAGGGTAAGTCACACTACTAGTATGTCCTATTGGCTTACTATCAGCAATACACTTTGTTAAGGTTGCAGGAATCCGTCAAATTTAATCGGAATATTCTATAATTTGTTATCAATTTTTGGATATTTTCACTTTTGTCATTCATAATTTATCGTTCTTGATAAATTTCAAAATGGCATTTCGTGGGTTTATGTTATAGCATAACTTGTGAATGTTTGATTAAATCTTTAAAATTCAAATGTTAACTAGTTGTTTCTCAAAGCGTATTTTTTTATTCATAAGATAGTATAAATGAAAACTTAAACGTAGTTTGTTTTTCCTTATTTATATATGTTTTTAAAAAGATGATTTGAGCATTAACGGTAACAACTTTTCTGTACCAGATGCGCATTTTGACAATACATGTCTCTTCAGTGATGCTCGTGGCCAAAATATGTAAAATCGAAAGCTTATTTAAAGATGAATAGCTATATTCCAAAAGTTCCAAAAAGTATAGCCAAATCTGTGAAAGGAATTATAGCTTTGCATGAGGGAGATACATTCCTTAATTTATAATAATTTTTAATAGTTTGTAAAATACACACGGCTGTCTTATCTTATCAGATAAAGCCTTAAGGTTAAGAATGTGTTGTTCATCTGTGTTGACAGTTTTATTGAGACATATTGACATAAAGATGAAGACACTTTACTACGTAAGGAAGACAATTCGTTAGTTTGTAAATAACTAGTAATGTTGTCGATAATTTTATTGCACAAATATTTTTTTTACATGTATATAGTTTCCGGGTTAGCTGTTTTGGCAACACTTTAAAGTCATATAAGGGCAATACATCGTATACACTGCGGATTTTATTATTAGCTTGATATCGATATTTGTAGACTTTAAATACAACTTTGCGTAATATGTTTGTCGATAATTTATTCTGAAATGGATTTTAGAGCTTTGCTACTGTCTGTATTGGTTACATCTCACTAGTGACTATGACACTTTGGAATGTTGTTGTCAACATAAAGTTTAATTTGTTGACGATTATGCATTATTGGTTAGTACGACTGGAGTCATGGTTTTGTTTATTACGACTGGTGTCACCGTTTTGGTTAGTACGACTGGTGTTACGGTTTTGATTAGTACGACTGGTGTCATGGTTTTAAGGACTCAGCTTAAAACATGGACATTTTCGCTCTGATCATTTTGAAGTTATCGTCCGTGATAAATGGAAAAATGACAAAATGTTTCTCTGTATAACTGAGAACGATTGACTACATCACTCAGCTAAGATGTCTCAATCGGTAAAGTTACAGACAATCTTTGAAAATGAGGTTGTTAAAACATTCATTTTGTTTACTATATAGCAGGGAACAATGGCCAAAGGGACGCAACTTCTTATGACTCTAAGAAGTATTGTTTTCTATTTGAATTTATATCGAGCAGCAATACAACTTTGTATGAAATGGAATGATGCCTACAGTAAACCATGCATACAAAATATACCATCTTGAAGGCGGTGAGAAATATTTTTGCGTGAACTATTATAACGTTCTAACAGTGATGTCAACTTATATCATTTGAAGTGTAAACTGTATAATATAATATACAATGTAATAATAAACACTAAACAAATTCAATTTTAGAAGATTAGATGACAAATGTAAATCCTCAATCAGTACAAATTCTATATTTGTATAATGATATACGATAATAAAACTACATCGCGGGATCAATATGCGCTATATTAGTTCAGCTGACACGTGTATATATTACCAGGAATACGGACACACTATGAGTCATTTCCAAGGTTGCGACTAATTAGCCTAAATTACACTGCCTTGCATTAAAAAAAGCAAACACAATCTTTTGATAACAAATAAAATGTAATATAACGTTGAAGACCCATTGGTGGCCTGATGAGTCTGATGTAGACAACACGCGCGGCTGGTGTATTAAATTATATTTAAGGCTGTAAGCTTTGATAACTATTAAGGTAGGATTAATCCATCAAATTAAATCTGGATTTCCGACGATAATTCACTACGACTGGCGTTAAGGTCCGTTTCTACTGAATTATTCTTTATTCAAAATGTATATTGTGACAAATCAGGAATCTAGCTTTAAAGTGGACATGTTCACTTTTATCATTCAGAAGTTATCGTGCTTGATAAATTAGAAAATGACATGTTATGCTGTTTATTGGTATAAACGAGAACGAGTTAAATTACAGACAAGTCCCTGCTTTTTGGTGTTTTTTTTTTAATTCCAAGGAAATATCAGATATTAATTTGGTGATGTACGGCTGTCACCTGACAGTGTCTGTCCAATACCTTTACAAAATCTTTACAAATTCAGCTATATTTCATTTTATTCTGGCATCACCTAAGTTTGACAAAGGTATACAGAAAAAACACATTAGTTTACATTACATTGGATGCTATGTTGTTTGCTGTTTTTTCATAACGGTCATGTTTGATTTAAGTGTTTATCGTTATTGTGTTTATTTCCTTATAGAAGACCAAATGCTACTTAGATATATTTCAGGATTACCATTTCTACAAACATTTATTTTGTTTTGTTAACTTGATCTTGTTTGGGGTACAAATTTGCAAATGTCATTTTCTTGCAGATAAACACGGTTTGTTGTCAATTTGGCAGCCTTTAGTCTATTATTTTGACAGCATCTTTTTTAAAGACATTTTATAAAAATTGAACTTTTGCAGATTAAATTGATGGAGGGTATCCGACATTTTTACGACAAAATAAGCCATTTAAAAACATTAGAGAAAAAACACTGATCAAATATCATTAGGAACATATAAATCAGGTAGAAATTAAAACTCAAACGACACTGTATACTCCAAAAGGAGTGACACCGGGTGCGTTAGAATATACAGCTCCATTGTCACACAATTAAGTTAAGTTCCTTTAAAGGGGAACTAGCTACGAGATATATCAAAATTCTAAAATATGATTTTTTTGGTTCAATCATTAATGAAAAAGGACAAATCCCAAAATACTGAACTCCGAAGAAAATTCAATCGGAAAGTCTCTTATCACATGGCAAAATCATATGACTACACACATCAAACGAATGGACAACAACTGTCATATTCCTGACTTGGAACAGGCATTTCGAAATGTAGAGAATGGTGGATTGAACCTGGTTTTATAGCGCTAAACCTCTCACTTTTACAACAGTCTCATCAAATTCCGTTATATTTACAACGATGCGTGAAAGAAAAGATCGGGATCTTATAATTCGCTTAAAGCAGCAAGCATGGTTAAATTTTGACAAATAAGCTTAGAAACATTGAAGATTAATTATTTATTTGCAATTGAATATTTCGACCTCATTAATTATGAGTTTATTAAAACGATAAAAAGAATGTCAACATTGAAAGTGAAACATAGGTAAATCATTTGATTGACTGATTCAATCGACCAAAAAGTCATTCTTTTAACGTTTAAAGGTAACAACGATGAAAAACATCAATTTAAATCTATAATATGAAATAAAATAGACCCAGAAAAATACAATTGCACAATTTCGCTTAATCTATTTATATCTATATTTATGTTTATGTTTCTATACCGTATATGGTCATGGGATGTTTTATTAGGTCATCTCGATATTTAATTAGTGTGAGTTTGACTGTCTCACTGGTATATTTCGTCCTTCTGCTAAGTAGATGGTGCCTTGACTAAAGTACACACAAACGAAGCTATATATTTTTGAGCCAATGCTATGAAAATTTATTATTGTAGACGTCTAGTACTTTAGATAAATTATTTACATTATTATAAATCAATTATGAAAATTTTAGTCAAATCGGTGAACATAAATTTGACAGCTAGTACCCCTTTAAACATTTGTTAAAGAGTGTTTGTCGGATTCAACGTTTCATAGCAAAATCTATTTAAAAATAAATTAACTTATTATTAAAATTCCTAATCTGTGTGTACATGGTCCGTGAATACTTTCCAATCTGTGAAAAAAATTAACATTCAGACAAACCATCCGTCGGATAAAAAAAATGTTCGAAATAACCTTTCACGCCACCTTAGAAAGAAAAGTCAGATGTGTCCTCTCATTCTTACTAGCAAAATCTTTTGAGATAAAAAGAGAAATGAAAGATGAGACTGGCTAACCTTCAGACTATTTGACTTTATTGGCCTAGATGTGTTTGCTTTTTCGTCGCGTCAATTTAAAAGTTTGACATAGCGCACTCCTTCGCCACTGTTGACAGACGAAAGACATAAGCACGGACGGACTTCTTTATACTATTATGTGTCCCAATAAGACGAGGGGATACACATTGTTCCATCTCAATTATAAATTTATTACTTCTGAATTTAAAAAATTAAGGACATTAAGATTAAAGGTATGATATCTGAATTAAAGTTTTTGATTCGAATTTATCATAAAATACGATCAACGTTATTAATACCGCACGTGTTTTGAATAGACGAAACAATTAATATAAATTACAAATAAGTTGTTAATTAAAAAATGAATTTAGAATCTAAGAAATAATTTTCCGTTGAAAATTATAGAGTATTTCTCAAAACAGGATGAATTATTATCTGTCTAAATTGCTTGTTTGCTAAACTTTTAGAAATTTTTGATCCTCAATGCTCATCAACTTCGTAATTTACTTGCCCTTTTTAACACTTTTGATTCAAGCGTCACTGGTGAGTCTTTTGTAGACGAAAGGCGCGTCTGGCGTAAGTGTAAAATGTCAGGTCCTGGTATACATGAGGAGTTTATTTGCCATTAATACAAAGACCAGGCTGTATTTATAGATTGCCGGCATTAGAAATTGAGTATTAATTTCTTATATTGTTTGCCTTAAACTTCAGTGAGATGAAGGTCAGGCGAAATTGTTTTCATTTCTTCTGAAGACAATTTAAAATGAAACAAATGACAAAAGACTATGAACCTTTATCATTTTTTTACTATAAGATTTTGTCAATTAAGCAGTATCAAAAAAAATCCATATCAGACATTATTTTACAAGAATCATCCAGAAATAAGTTAATCTCAACATGCATACGTTGCTAGTACATCGAAACTTCTAGAATGTATCTTTTTATCGGCTAAACCTTCTGAAACTCAATTTTGAAAAATCCCATCAGTTAAAATTCGAAGTATAAGTGATTAAAATTCACCCGTGTAAAGTTACACGGACGTACGATTCTTGCGCCGATTGAAAAACATTTTCGATCTTTAACTTGCGCCAATACTATATTTGCTTTACGAGTAAATACATGTGAATGCAGTAAACCTGAATGTATATTGGTAATATATAGATATAAACAGTGTTCCCTTATGTTTAAGATATTTTTGACATGTTGTACGAGAACTTCGGTTTGACACGAGAAAGAAAAGATGGACTTCGTTGTTGGCAAGTACAACACGTATAGAAAAGATGAAATGAAGTTTTTTAATGACATTGACGGGCTATACAGCCCTCGCACGGTCGGTTGTTTTACATTTGTTATTTCGGTGCCTGTTAAAGCGGACTATGCAGTATTAGCTTTGCTCATTGTTGAAGGCCATATACTAACCTATAGTTAAATAGGTACCCCAGGAATAGATTACCTTAACTGTATTTGGCAAAACTTTTAGGAATTTTGGTCCTCAATGCTCTTCAACTTCGTACTTTATTTGGCCTTTTTTGGATTCGAGCGTCACTGATGAGTCTTTTGTAGACGAAACGCGCGTCTGGCGTATATACAAAATTTAGGCCTGATATCTATGATGAGTTTATTGAAGAGCACTGAGAACCAAAATTCCTAAAAGTTTTGCAAAATACAGCTTAGGTTATCTACTGTTAGGTATAAAGGCCTTAGTATTTCAAAAATTCAAAATTTTGTACACAGTTAATTTAAAAATATGACCATATCAACGCTAATTCATGTCAGCACAAAAGTGCTGACTACTGGGCTGGTGATACCCTCGGGGAATTAAAACTTTACCAGCAGTGGCATCGAACCAATGGTTGTAAATAAACTTATCATAGATACCAGGATTCAATTTTGCATTTACGACAGACGCGCGTTTTGTCTACAAAACTCACCAATGACGCTCGAATCCAAAAAAGTTAAAAAGGCCAAATAAAGTATAAATGAAAAAAATAATATTGATATTGTTGCTATGGACCATGTATTGGTTAAAATACCTATTATTTATATGCATATCATTACAAATTGATATAGTGACAGAATTTAAAAATATAAAATATTTTATGTTACCCTGATTTGATACTTGGATACATGGAAGAGTTCAACAGGTATATAAAATACCCAATTTAGACAGTTTTTAAGGATGTGTAGCAAACTTACGCATCCATGTTGCTATATGGCATCATACTTCCCTTTGAGCCAACATATTATAGTTTCGATAAATGAAATAACATTCTTGGGGAGTTTGTTTCCAAGAGCGGTAACCATTGAAACGAAAAAGTAAAAATTTCACATTTTCCCCTATTTTTTCATTAAAAAGGGTAACTAAAAGTTAACCAATAACTGATTTAATCTCACATTACCTTTTATTTCTTACTTACAGGAGAAATTCAACTTAATGACAAATAAAAGGTTTGTTGCTATGGGAACAGGCCTTTTAAAATTTCAATTTTTAGCCAAAAATTGTAAAAAATTGTAAAATCTGCAAATTTAGAAAAAACACAAGATTAAAACAATTTGAGAATTAAAATGGCATTATACAGACTAAATTTGTTCAACTTAAATCTGGAATTGAAAATGGTTATCATGAAAACATATGGATTATATATGGAGATCGGCAATAAGGACTAACAGGTCATTTTTTGGACACAAATCAACATCAATACTACTATGTGTGTTGCAATAAATTTGAAGTGTAAATAACTGCTTAAAAATATCTCATTTACACATTAGAAATGGTTTCAATGTTGTCAAGATGTTTGTTATAGCTTTGATATGCTAAAAACGACAATGCTATTTCACAGATTTAAGTAGTAGCAACAATTTTGTTTTAATAAAAAAAAAATGATTTGACGAGCATTTCATCAAAAAAGATTGATGAGATAAACAAAAGTCATCTTACGAATATAAGAGACTGTGTACAAATGGCAATAAAGGTGAATTGACCAGAAATGCCACCTATAATTTTGAGGAATAACATAAAGTGACACGGACAAAATAAAGTTTTTATTCATAAATAATGCAGTCAATATTTACAATGACACAAATATCTAATTTTTATTGGCCAAAAAAAACATCAGGGCACCTCCTCCTTATAAAAAAAGGATTGAAACTAAACACATTTTAACATTTATGTGATCCCAAAAGTACTTTATATTTTGTTTTCTGTCTTCTTCCTCTGCTGCAACATAATCTGAAAAACTACTAAGTTTTTTTTCTCTTCCTGACAAAGGCAGGAGAAAATGAAGCCATTTGTCCGTCTGATACAGATGCTCCTTTTTGTACATGTTGTATCAAGAGGTATTTCTCATCTCATCAGCAGCCACATAAAGATCTACCTTGTTACCAGTCACTTTTCCATATTACATGTTTCAGTCATGTTTAATACATTGCCTAAGTTGTTGACTTTATGTTATTTTTTATTTATTATCTTTGATGCCCATCCCATTTAAAGAACTTTATCTGAATTAAGTGCCCATGAGTTATTAGTTGGTTCTAAAGATATAGACTTTTTAGGCTGATTTGAAATTATCTTATGTGCATAGAATCTTTTTGCTATTTCTGATATTTTCATTTTTACACCATTTAACAAAGAATTGACTCTGTTGTATAAGGACATGCTCTTCACTGCTGTTGATGTTTAGAATTCTCTTGTGAGACTGTCTTCATGCCATTTGAAAGGGTAATGCTTGCTTCCTTAGTACATGTAGTAGTACAGTGTTCTTGATTGTCAAGCTCTGAAATAAAAAAAAATAATAATTAAACATTAAATCTGTCGAATAAAGGCTCACCATTTTATATACATTGAACGAAAGCAACTTGATGAGGCCTCTTGTAACACTTTAAAACTAAAAGTGAATTTTAATTCAATACTATGTGCATAACGTCAGGAAATTATGATTCAATATTTTTATTCTAGAGTTTCATGAATTTTATATGTTGTGTGGTTTTTAAAACATCAATATATCAACCGTCTTGAACTATTACTTAGACAATATATTGGAAACAGCAAACGTTTATTTTAAATAACGGAGATAAACAGATGAACTGATTTTGTACAAATCTTTCATTGTGGTTTATCAGTAAAGTTACTGACGTGAACTATCTAGTGATGGTTACCGCTTAACATACTACAATCACGTGTATTATCTCACGTCTGAAGTCCGTATTATCTAAAGCCTGTATCTTTCCTGTGATTAAATAATAGTTCATGTAAACAATGTGTTATGTCTGTCTCGAACACCGTAAACCTGAAGTGTACTTTTAACCTTAAACATGATTTTTTTGGAATGTTTCTGTTTCTTTACTCAGTCATTTTCCTATACATTGTATACTTGTAAATGTCCCGTTACAATACTGGTTGCAAAAGTGAAAGATATTCGAAATACTAAGGATGTTCTTATCCCAGGCATAGATTACCTTAGCCGTATTTGGCACAACATTTTGGAATTTTGGTTCATCAACATGATCAATGCTCTTCAACTTTGTACCTTTTTTCGCTTTTAAACCTTTTTTTATCTGAGCGTCAGCGATGAGTCTTATGTAGACGTAATGCGCATCTGGTATATAAAATTATCAGCCTGATACCTTTGATAACTATTTACACCACTGGCCCTCCCTGAGGGTATCACCTGCCCTGTAGTTAGCACTTCGGTGTTGACATTTATATCGATGTTTTGGTAATTGTTATAAATTTACTTGTTGCAAAAGTATTAATTATTTGAAATACTTAGGATGTCCTTATTACAGTCAGAGATTACCTTAGCCGTATTTGGCACAACGTTTTGGAATTTGGGGTCAGCAGTGCTCTTCAACTTTGTATTGTTTTGGCTTTATTTTTTTACTATCTGAGCGTCACTGATGAGTCTCATGCAGACGAGACGCGCGTCTGGTGTATAAAATTATAAGTCTGGTTCCTTTGATAATTGTTAAGATAGGAAAAACTATGTACTTAAATTTGTGATAGTGATGTTTATGCTTTACTTTTTGTAATAAAAAAAAATCGGGGTAAAACATTTTTAGTATTCTTAAATACATTACTGAATTTTGGTAAAACAAAGTGTTTAGTTTTTTCCCGTCACAGCAATCACGTCTCGTAATTTGTAGATTTAATTTTGAATGTATGTAAGTTTTTCTGTCAACTTCTTTCAATCAATATGATTTTCGTTATTGTTTATTTATGTTGTCTTTAAATGATTAACATTCATTTAAACTATCAAATTGCAGCTTTGGTTATTGCATTTAATGTGTATATGTTGCCTTTAAGGTAATTACCTATTATGAAAAGTAAGTTTTTATGCAATCCTATATTGTGTTAAGTTCCAAAGAAAAGAAAAAAATTGTGATTTGGGCGCAGTGAATTTCTGAAGTGCACTTACAATTCAAAAACGTTTGAAAATTACGGAATTTATCTATTGATCTAATGCTATACAAATACATGTATATATGAAGGACATACTCAAAAACAATACGTGTTTGTTAAGTTTGATATTTAATAATACATTCTGCTATCATATCTTACCAGATAAAACTGTAATGTTAAGTACAATTTATAGTGTGTTGTTAACCTGTATTGATAGGTATATCAAGGTATATTGACATACGGATTAAGACACTTTACTGATCAAAGTATATTACTTTCAGATAAAATTTGATTTGCTTATTAGTGGATAAGATGAAGCCCACCTGCTTGTAGGGTTTTTCTCGCTGTGTTGACGAACCATTGGTGGCCTGTGTCTGTTTTTTGCTATTAAGTCGAGTTGTTGACCAAGTCAGAAATATTGCAGCTGTTATCAAATAGTTCGTGTTCATGTATGTTGGTGTTTATTTTGTAGCAGTTCAATGTGTGTGTTGTCCCGTTGTTTTCTTCTTTTATTTCGTGTGTTTTCCTCGGTTTTGGTTTAAGACTCGGATTTGTTTCAGTTAAACCGATACATTACTATTTAACAACGGTAGACCACTGTTGGTTTTACACCAAGAGTTCCAAATAGGGGCAAACGATAACAGAGGGGCAGCCGAACTCATAGATAAAAAAATGATAACGCCATGGCATAAAATGAAGAAAAAAAACAGACACGTAATAGTACACAAGACACAACATAGAAAACTAAATCTAAGCAAAACAAACCCCGCCAACGCACTGCGGTCCATCTCAGATGCTCCGGAAGGGTAGCCTGTCAATATCGTATTAATTGTGAGATATATACTCCGTATGCAGGCGCGGCAGGAATGTTTCTACATATAAATGGAAAGTTCATGATTGTGAAGCTGAAATCATCCATTGACATTTGTTTCGGACGCCATCACGAGTTTGTGGATTTTTATGGAATATCCGTTTCACTGATGATATCGAATATGTTTGTACTATAACCCCCTGCCCTTTTTACGAATGTGACCTGCCGAGTTTGTTATAACATGAGCAACACGAATGATGCCACATGTGGGGCAGGATCTGCATACCCTTCCACAGCACATGGGATCACACACATTTTTTGGTGAGGGTCGTGTTGCTTAGTCGATTGTTTTATATCTTGTTTTTAGTATTATTTGTCAGTTTCTTATCTTTTTAGCCATGGCGTTGTCAATAGATATAGGAAGAGGTGGTGTGTCAATGATAGAACTCTCGATTCAAATAACAATTTATAAAAGTAAACCATTATAGGTCAATGTACGGCCTTCAACACGGAGCCTTGGCTCATACCGAACAACAAGCTATAAAGGGCCCCACAACTACTAGTGTAAAACCATTCAAACAGGAAAACCTAACCTATACACCAAAGGAGGTTCGCTACTCTGTTTTAAAATAACAAGCTTTATATACGACCGCAAAAATTAAAAAAAATTTGGTCGTATATATTGGTATCACGTTTGCGTCGTCGTCAACATCGTCGTCGTTGTCGTCGTTGTCCGAATACTTTTAGTTTTCGCACTCTAACTTTAAGTGAATAGAAATCTATGAAATTTTAACACAAGGTTTATGACCACAAAAGGAAGGTATGGATTGATTTTGGGAGTTTTGGTCCCAACATTTTAGGAATAAGGGGACAAAAAGGGCCCAAATAAGCATTTTTTTGTTTTCGCACTATAACTTTAGTTTAAGTAAATAGAAATCTATGAAATTTTAACACAAGGTTTATGACCACAAAAATAAGGTTGGGATTGATTTTGGGAGTTTTGGTCCCAACATTTTAGGAATTAAGGGCCAAAAAGGGCCCAAATAAGCATTTTGTTTGTTTTCGCACTATAACTTTAGTTTAAGAAAATAGAAATCTATGAAATTTAAACACAAGGTTTATGACCCTTAAGGAAGGTTAGGTTTGATTTTGGGAGTTTTGGTCCCGACAGTTGAGGAATAAGGGGCCCAAAGGGTCCAAAATTGAACTTTGTTTGATTTCATCAAAAATTGAATAATTGGGGTTCTTATGCCAAATCTAACTTTGTATGTAGATTCTAAATTTTTAGTCCCGTTTTCAAATTGGTCTACATTAAAGTCCAAAGGGTCCAAAATTAAACTAAGTATGATTTTAACAAAAATTGAGTTCTTGGGCTTTTTTGATATGCTGAATCTAAACATGTACTTAGATTTTTGATTATGGGCCCAGTTTTCAAGTTGGTTCAAATTAGAATCCAAAATTATTATATTTAGTATTGTGCAAAGCAAGAAATTTTCAATTGCACAGTATTAAACAATAGCAAGAAATCTTCAATTGCACAGTATTGTGCAATAGCAAGAAATTTTCAATTGCACAGTATTGCACAATAGCAAGAAATCTTCAATTGCACAGTATTGTGCAATAGCAAATATTTTCAATTGCACAGTATTGCGCAATAGCAAGAAATATCTAATTGCACAATATTGTGCAATAGCAAGAAATTTTCAATTGATTGGAGTTATCTTTCTTTGTCCAGAATAGTAGTTGAATCAACTTAAGGTGAGAGGTACGTAAATGAACGCCTCTAGCGGAAAACGGGAAAATTTGCGTTCGTTGTTATGCGAGTTATCCCCCTTACACCAGAAAAATATTTTCAAAATGTCGGAAGATATTCCGCTTTGACGTAAAAATGGTCAATTTGGTGGTAAAGTATTCAACAATTCTCGTCAAAATTTAACAAAAAGTGTTGTAATAGTAAATGAAATGTCTTGTCCGAGTGAAACATTGCTTCCCTCCCAAGAAAATGATAGTAATAGTACCTTGGCATGGCGTGATGGTCGAAGAGTGGTTGAATTGGGGTTATTAGCTGACCAACTGAAAGCGTGTAAGAACTGTTATTCACCTTTATATCTTCACAACTGCACAAAAGAACAAAGATATGGCCTAGGAAGCATTTTGTATGTACCTTGTGGCAGCTGTCCCTACACCAACTTAATAAACACTGGTAAACGACACAGATCAGAAACATCAAAAAAGGGAATGTTGATATGTGATGTGAATACAAAATGTAGTTTGGGTAAGAATATTACAAACACTTGCATATATACACACAATAACAAATAAAAGCGTACTATGTAACGTTGACTTTTTTATTTTCATTCTAATCTTTGAAGTTGAAGACTGACACTTACTTTACAGTTGTTACATGTACAATATCGTTTTTAAAAGTAAAAACAACTGTCTACGCTCAATTCGACTCTCTAAAAAAAAATTAAAGAGTAAATACTCTTTTATATGCTTATTAATGAGTTTTATTGATTTGACAATCGTGTTTGACAATCCATGATCATTTTCTCACTCTAATATAAACATTTGGACGTTCATACAAATAAAAACCGTTGTTTACAGTGCTTTCTTTCACGTCCGCAATATGGTCTATAAATAGAAGAGGAAATTGCTAGTACCGAGAGTAAAAAAAAGTAGGATTAAAACAAAGAACTTTTACTAGAAATATTGAACATGAAATTTTAACTGTTGCGTGAAATGAAATTTTCAAAATGCTAAAATCGGAAGTGATTATTATAAGCAAGAGAAAAGGAAAATAAAATTGACTGTGATACGAAATTTGGGTGACATTGTGCACAGACAAACGGGAAGTAAAATAGTCTTGTAAATCAAATAAAAAAAAAATATAAAAAAGTTTACACTTTTATTTTATTTTAATTTGAAAAGAATAGTATGGTGTATAATGAGTTTCAACCATGATAAATTAAAACAATCTTCACCATTCAGTGATAACAAGCACCTTGTGTTACATGATGTATTTAAATGAGTAGCTATTGTTGCAAACTCTATTAGAAATTTGAATTCAGATCAGTTTTGGAAAAAGGGAAAGGGAGGTGTGAAAAAAATGGGGGGGGGGGGTTAAATTTTTCTCATTTCAGATTTCATAAATAAAAAGAAAATGTTTTCAAACATTTTTTTGAGAGGATTAATATTCAACAGCATAGTGAATTGGTCAAAGGCGAAACAAATATTTTAAGTTCATTAGACCACATTCATTCTGTGTCAGAAACCTATGCTGTGTCAACTATTTAATCACAATCCAAATTTAGAGCTGAATCCAGCTTGAATGTTGTGTCAATACTTGCCCCGACCGTTCAGGGTTCAACCTCTGCGGACGTATAAAGCTGCGTATGCGGAGCATCTGGTTAAAAGACTGTTATAGATTGATAGTATACAATAACTATCTATTTATTAGAAAATAAAAAAGCAGAAAAAATGAAGGGTCGATCCGTTCGCTCGATAAATAATCCTTTAAACTTTGGCGGGAAATAATTATCTCCAGATTTTTCATACAATTAACAATTTGCACCATTTTTCTTTCAAAAACGATGAAAAAATAACAAGGATTTTGTAAGATTTTCAAAGACGATATTTTAAACTACATGTAATCACATTAATGAAAGAAAAGTAGGGGTTAGTGGGCAAACTATTTAATAGCACTACATGGATAAAACCAGAGGATTCCGAATATCTGGCAAAATTAAAACACAAGAGGAGCGAACATCCTTAAAGAGTGTAGTGATGATTGCGTCAACTCAAAGCGCAAATGTTCTTTGGTAAAAGGGATGTGTGACGGTAAGCTGGCATTGAAGTAACCAATGCATTAAGGCATATTCGATGTTATTTATCTTGGTAGAGGGCTATATAAAACTTTATATATTTTAAGGTTCCTTTTATTATTTACTGAAGAATTGAATGCTTCTTTTTGTAACTTTATTGGGGTGTAAAAGCGATGACCGAAGTACATTTTGTATAAAGCGCACGGTCAACGCTTTTACAACCCTATGAAGTTACAAAAAGAAGCATTCAATATTTGAATGCACATACCTGATCAAATCAGAGACATTTTTCTTCTTTCGTAATATTGCCATTGGCTTGTCTTCTTCGTGACTGTTCAGTATCTGCATCTGTGGGTAATCCCGATCTTGATCTCATTTCAGAACTTAAATGCGAAAGGATGTCTTGTAAGCATCCATGGAGGTAAATCGGGATTTTTCCTTGTCAGTCATATAATGCCGCTACAACCTTTTGAATCTTAAACAATATCTTTTTTTCTGTATCCATATCACTACAGATACCGTTTGATGCTCCAGGTTTTTGTCTGATTGAAAAGTCACTTGACAAAAAGACAGATTTTAACGTTTCAGGCAGATTCGCCTAGCATAGTTCGTCCGATTGGTAATGAAAACGCATGGCAACATTGCAGCTATCATTTGCAAATGTAAAAGCCACAACCCATTCCGTTCAGCCCTAATGTTCTGTAACAATATCTCAACTGTACATATTCCAAATTGCAAAGGTTGGTAATAGTTAACAAGAGTGTATTCTGAATTCTTCTAACAATGGCAACATATGTTCTTTAAAAACAGAAAAGAACTGTTCAATACCTTCAGTGCATTTGGGTCTTCAGCAAATGAACTGTGACAGTCATAGAGCGCCTTCCATACACTTGGTTCAATATTATTTAAAATCGTTTTCGACTTTGCACCAATCGAAGAATGCTTTTAAATCAAACAAAGAGAGCCCCATAGACTAAAGTTAATGCTCGAACACAACGATTAAAATGTTTTTCAACAATCATCTGATCTACCGTACTAGTTTTAGGAGCATAAGTTCCAGAGTCAACAAGAAGGTCATAAAGCCCAGCAGTTGAAACCTATATCTTGCCAACTGTTGCTATAAAACAGGAAAGGCCATGACTTCCTCCAAGTCTTATGATGTGTAATTAAAAAACGTTTGGCAAATACCATTTCAATTGTTAAGCAATATCGTACAATTAATTGTAAAACATTTGCACAGCATATTGTTGACCGGCACGTTTTGACATATCTAAATATTGTTTCATAGTCGTAAATAGTATTGCCATGTCGCTAGGCTTGCCATATGTAACCGGAGTCTAGGCTACAAACAAAAATTCAGATTTAACCTCTGATAAACTTTTGTAAGAAACGGTCCAAAATGGTACAATTTGTTCAGTACTTTCTGCGGAAAACGGAATCAAATTTAGGCTCCGTCTCGATAGAACTCGCAGAAATACCAAAGACATGTCAGATGTATCTAGATTTTCCATGAAACAAGACACTATCTTCCCATCAACACCAGAGTAACGAGTAGGTCCATATCGTTATGTTGGCTTGTCGAAAGTAAACATTGCCATACGATTGGTATTCGAATTATCCAACGTCAAAGTTCTTTCTATTCTCCGTTAAACATTGATAGAACTTTTGTGTGGCGTTTGGTTATTCCTTTTGATACTGAAATACAGCTCTAGCCAGGGAGTGAATGTTATTTTTACCATCGATTGTCTCAGCATTTATGTCAATATTTTCTCCTCCCTCCTGTATTTTACAACCAACTTCTTTAAATAGAGCAATGCCATTTGGTATATGGGGCATGTCATGGATTTTGTCTATTTTAAAATTTGCTAAACTAGTCAGATATCTACGTACTTCAGAGCAGGATGTAAAAAACCATGAGAATTTGGACTTTCTATCAAATTTTGAGAGCCAAACGCATAGTGTAATTGTAATGCCAAACCAAGTAGAAATGAGGTAAACAGGTTCTTTTTTAAAGCAAGTATGCATTCTGCTATTGCCAGGACCTTTTGCAGTTTGTGGGCAGGAAGTTCAGAAGTATTTCTACAATCTCTCCATGATCATCGGAATAACGAGGAGGTCCATATCATATCATATTCACTGAACTATGAATGGAAAGTGAAAATTCCTCAAAAGTTAATTTATTAGAAATACTGAGTTGGAATGACTTCAACACTTTACAAAAGGAAGTTTTTTATCATTTTAATTCGGAAGATCATGAAATTATCGATGTATTTAAATTTACAAATGTTGTAACCACTTTGTTAAAATAATATAAAGTTTGCTTTAGTTAGACTGAGTGAAAATGGACAAAATTAAGGAAATTTTTAATAAATTATAGTTTTACAATATGATTAAACACTTTAAACTCTGTATAAAATGCAAAATCATAGGTCAAAAGACTAAAAAAACTAACATTTTTTTTTCCAATGTTAAAATTAGAAAAAAATTCCAAATGTCTTTTTTCTTTCCGCTTTACAAAAAAATGCATCACAGAAAATGTCTACGACCGGGCAAAAAAGTAAGCTTAAGGTATTGGCATTGCAACAAACTCGTTTTTATCCTGCAGTTATGCCGGTCCATTAAAGTCGTAAAATAAGCACCTGTTTCTTAATTTCTCACCCCACTAATTGTTCGAATACAATAACAGTTGTAAAACGCATTTTTGTGTACAAAAATTACTTCATTTTGTTATCAAAGTTGTGGTTAATTATAACAATTTAATTCGTTTTTATGCCAATGTTATCATGAACAAAGTTTCAATATTATTATACAAATATTTTATCATACTCTATCTGAAAAAGGAGGCTGATTTTCCCTGGTTTAAAAAATTAAGGTGTTGCAATACTTTTTTTCCATGTGTATATATTCCATCGTGTCAAAATTGTTTATCTAGCATCAAGAAACGATATTGCGACATTGGCTATTTGTTAATAGGTCATTAGAAAAACAAGAGAATATCATGTGGCTTTTCAATATCACATAAGTACAATGAAGTATCAACACGAGACATCAATATAATCCCAACAGCTTTAAATAGACACTTAATTGTATACTTTAAGTGAAAAAAACTTGTTTTATGCGATATGACATAATACGGATTGCTATAACCCATCTTTTTTTTTACTTCAAATTGTATTTAAACTCGTCAAACGCATACTTCTCAATAATCGTGTTTCGTTCCAGAACAATTACACGTAGACATATTTGTCGAAAATATATTTGTGTTTGAACATGTTGAACGTGTCAACTAATGTGTTGCAACATTTATTTAATTGATAAAGGTCAATCATTCGGTCTTAACAAAATTTTGACTTCACAGTGGATGGCTCCGCATGGGAGTCATGCATACAATTATTTGATACTGCACATAACTAAGTTATTCGTCTGTGTCTTGGTGCCTTTAAAACCTCGCCAGTTGAAAGTGTATATGTAGAAGCCTTCGAGCCTTAGTCTATCATAGACGTTTGAAGCTTGTTGTATAATATGCTGTCAGACAGCATTGATTACAACTGTGTTGTCATTCCTATTTATTTATTTTTGAAAAACATGACAACAAACTTCCTCAATTTGATTTCGTCCAGAACCACATATAAATACCTTTGTTTTGAAATATGTTGCCCTTTTATGGAAACTTCCACAACCAAATTTGATATTTTTATTGTATCCGTAAATACAATTATGTTGAAACAAATTATCTTTGGAATCTGCAACATGATGCTGAAATAAAATTCAACAAATCTGAATTTTCAACAGTTTATACTGATTGATCAAAGATTGATCGTCTGTTTCTGTCTTTGGAGACAGAGCTGCTATTCTCCGCTTACCACTTTTTTTTTTTAAAACAATAATATTTAAAAACAGACGTCTCAAAATGTAAAGTTCATGCCTTAAATTCTTTTGCAGTATATAATTGGAACACAGCAATTTAACAACTTTAAAAATGTCTACTGCGTCTAAAGAAAGACAAGCAAGACTATGTAATATTGTCAAGAATTTATTCCCAAAAGTAATGCAACAAATATTTAAAGAATGTGTTAGTCCAAGAGGTTTGCAAGGAAAATATAAACAGAAATTCATTACTATTGACTTTACAGCGAATGAAATATCCTTAATGGAACGACTTCCAAATATAGATGACTTCACCATCGAACTATGCTATAAAATATTGCGGTACGAAAATGTGTTTAGTGAACCGTCGTGTAAGTGGGGGAATGTTCCACACGATACAGAGGTTGAAATCGGTGATGATGTTCAGAGAATACTTAATGCAACAAATGACGTTATTAGTAGGAAGTCCGAGGAAATATCACAGCTTTATTACGAAGAGTTCCAAAAAAGAACACAAGATGTACTAAAGAGAGTGGATAAGTATCTCTGTCAAGATATTTCTATACAATTGTACCAAACACTTCAGAACTCTGATATTGATATTACTGATGTGGTTCAACAACTGGCACTTATGCAGCAAGTCAATGGTATGGTTAATATTAGTATAAAGCTATGACGTTTAACCGTAATCATATTTGATATCTCATCAGATTTACCATAAAACGTGTGAAATTCATGAAAGTCAGAACATAAATAACACAATTAACAATTATAACACATACGTTATATATTTGACAATAATCGCGCTTTTATGTGTTTTGAAAGATAGTGGTCGTGATACAATTCTTGAAACCCGTGAAATACTGACTAATATTGGTATGTCTAATTTTAGTTTCTATCACTTAATTTTTATCGGAATGTGTAGTTCTCAAACGTAAGGGTATTAATCGTCATGTATGAAATGACGCAACGGCCGATATGATGTACATTAATTTGTTTTTAATTAATTTTACATGAATGAAATATCAGGATTTAAGTGCGTCATTTGGGCTTTGTTGATTGGCATCTCAAAAGGAGAAGTCTCCGCTGCATCTCTAAATGACACTCGTATTGATATTAGTACCGTAATGTCTATTTTGCATCTTGCATAGAGACACACACATATCCAGGACAAGTAATCTTAAGTTGACTTTCTGTAATATATCATTGGTGGCGACTCTTAAAATGATTAAGTAAAGTAGTTATATAACATGTAAAACTGCGTTTACTGTATTTGTAGTAATCCAGACAGTTGATGAGGATAGTGAAAACATAGAACGTTATTCAAGAGTGTCACGAGTTATCATTGACACTTTCCTAAATATCTTCAGAGATATAATCCGCTCAAATATTTCTGCAAACAAATTGTACCAAATGTGTTTGCCGGATCTTAATAGTTACTTCACTGATCAGCAAACTGTACTAAAAGGTGCGAACTCGTCCAATTCATATGATTCAATGGACATTACATTGATATATAAGTTGTTGAGACAGTTATCGCTGATAAGTCCTCCTACACATGGATGGGGAAATAAACCAGAAAAAGCAGATATAAAACTGGCCGATGATGTAGAACGCATTCGCCATTACAGAAACCATTTGGCTCACCGATGTAACACAAACATCGGAAAAGATGAATTCGACGATTACTTCGACAAGTTCCGTGATATTGGTTGTAGAATGGATCTGAACTTTTTCAACAAGACAAATTATGAACGACTTATAGTTATGCATAAGACATGTAGTATGGATAAGCAAATGCAGACCAAATACATGAACGCCTTAAAACAGCTGGAAAATATAAAATGTAAGGTATATACCATCAGCGTTTTTAAAACATATTTATGTTATTACAGTAGCCAAAATTTATAGATTATTGTTGGTTAACTCAACGAGATTGATTTTCTCGCTTAAGCCGGTACGGTGAGCAAAGCAATCGAGTTGACATGACCAATGATAATCTGTTTATCACTATTTTACTCATGAAGATGTTGTGAATTTCCTTGACAACGGCACGTGTTCCCTTAGATAATAATATTCATATCACTCGACTCCGCTGAGAAAGGCAATTATCAGTTTGCAAGATCAAAGGAAAAATTCGTAAAATAGCGATAATTGTATAAATTTACTGAAAGTATATGCAGAATCATGAGATTCGGTATATTTGCCGATTAAGCTGTTTTTGTGAATTTTAATGAGTCGTATCATTTTGAGATCCTTTGTTATTTTGCATTTTGTTTATAGATTACTCTTATTCTGCTCATATATTTCTGAGCTGACGTATATCAATTACTTTTACCAAAAGAGAGGCGAAGAATGAATATTTGGAAGTCGCAAAACAAACTATACCATGGCAAAAAACATTAAAAAAACACGACGAAATGACAACAACAATACACCAAAACAACTTAGAAACCAAGAAAAGGAGCAAAACAAATACAAACGAAGCAGTTACAGTTTCCTGTTTCACATGGAGAGGCCGTCATTTTACAAGTAATAAGTCTAAGTCAGTTGGTTACATTCGAGTAAAACGGGACGGGCTATCAACTCGTAATGGCGTCCAGACAATTTGCCTTCATCATTTATAGTTTATAATAATTTTCAGCAGATTGAGAGTTGTATAAATATGGCATGATAACGAGATAGAAGTTTTTAGGTGTATTTATATTTTTAATCAAATACAGGAGATGCATGGTCACTATTAATGTTAGTGTAAAAATAGAATTTTACATGGCAATACTGTAAATTTGACCCGATATATTTATTCATGGCTTAGACCTTCATGATCCATAGTGTTTTGATGTATAGCGTACTTGAAATATTTTTCAGGAACACACTTTTGTGCCCGATTTAATTTGTATGCGTATTTATATCTACAGTAGCATTTGTTTTCACATTCATGCTTTTTTGTTGTTTTTTTACGGGTGACGAACGTTTTCAGAGTTGCACCTCCTTGTTTATTTTTATATTTCTTATGGCGGATTTAGTTTACAAAACATGTATGTTTCTGTTCTGCTTGTTTTCGTCCGTTCCATATGTGTTATATATTTATAGATTATTCACGTTTTTCTTAAACGAGATGCATTTTCTCATTCTCATCTCACCGACGGGCGAGATGAGATGAGAATGAGAAAATGCATCGAGTTTAAAAAAAAACCATAAATAATCTATGTATCGCTATTGTGTGTATTTTCGAATATAAATTGATACAAATTCCATCAAAAAATTTATCTTACACGATGATAATGCAGTTCCTTTTTATGTACTAGTTTTGGCGCAGGCTTATTTGATATAAATATGTAATCACACAGCTTGTTCATTCATTTGAAAAAAAGTTGTTTCATCTGATCATCTGCCGTGTTCAATTATGGCGAACACCATTGTCACCGTTTTAAAGTCAATGTTTGGTTGTAAATTGGATGTTTGATTAATATTTTGAGTCGTGACTTTTTGTTTTTCAGTTTCAATAGTTTGCTTTTTACTAAATGTTTAGTAATTGAAATTTAGAACGTCAGGTGAAAATTTTCCAAATTGTGCATACAAATTTTCCTGATACTCAAAGTTTTCTATGATTTGAAGCGTTGTATCTAGGTCGAACTCCGAGTCCTATAATTCTGATGTGTCGATGACTGAGCATAGCACACGAAGAAATATACATGTATTCAGAAGAAATGCAGACAGACCGATGATCATTTGTAGTAGATTTATGTAGAATTGACATTTTTTATTTGTTAGAAACATGATTTGATAACTTTTATTAACTATAAATTAATTAATTATTAAATTCACGGTAAAATATTTACTGAACGTCTTACGAGAAATCATCTGTTATACTGCAAGTATAGCAGTGTTTATTTCCTAAATAGTAACATAGCTGTATGTCGTATCATGTCAATTTCATCATGGAACACTTTCTCCAGAATCAGGGGTTCATTAAGGGATCGAGATAAGTTTGACATTTGTGTTACGATTTGAAAAGCTATCAATGTATTAATTTAAGTTGCAGTATAAAAAACAATTTTAGTTCAATGTCATAAAATTATACACTTTTTTGTACTCGGCGCAAAACTGGGGAAGGGCTCGGTAGAACCTCGCCCTTTCCCAGTTCCTCAGCCTCATACAAAAAAGTTCATATTTTCATGACATTGACCTAATATTGTACATTTCTGTTGACCGATAAGGTTTTTTTTATAGTTTCGGCTAAACTTTTCTGATTGGTCGACACTCTAACGCGTGGATGTGAATTAATACACTGTTGCTAAGGACCTTAGAAACAAGCGATAACTTTCATTCACTCTACTCGAGTGATATGAAAATTATCACAAAAGAAAGATCAAAGAAAAAATACAGATAATAGCGTTAATAGAATATATACGTCTCCGCAATTTAAGCTATATACGTATACGTATTATACAGAGTTGACAAAAATTATAAAGTCACATCATTTGAGATATTTAAATTACTGGTTGTCGTCTGGTTTCATTCTTAAAATGCGCATCGTATAAATTTGTGTATTAATTGTATAAGTACTTTCAATTTACAGTGCAATTTGAAAACAAACCTATAAAGTTTTTCTGGGGAGAAAGTTTTAATCAAAGTTTAATGAATCTGAGATCTATATTGAAGGAAGAATCATCAGAAGGTAATTAGTATGAATATATGATATTTGTGTGTTACTACCTCAGAAAACAAAATGAAATTAAAAAATATATAAACTTTAAAATAGCTTTTAAATAAATCACGAATCCAAAGGATGATTGATTGGTTGACGTTTTCTGAACGTCCAGTGGCAAATGAAAGACAAGGGTAGATAATGACACTTTACTATACAACAGGTCACATACAAATTTCTCAAAGATTCGTTCCCATCCCTTTCTCAAACCACATTATTCTTGGGCGTAGCTTACCATTCCTATCGGTCCTTGCTAGGTACCTGTACATCACGAACAGGCTAACAGATACGACACCTTGCAAGGTTAAAAAAGACGGAAACACATACAGAATCTTTCATGAAGTTCAGTGAAAAGTCACATCATATTCAATATAATTTGTAGATTAGTTGATGTAAAAAGTACTAATGGTATACGGATTTCACCTTTGACCTCAGAAATGAAAAAAACCCATGTTAGATGCTTTCATAAAGAGGGGATTTGAAGATTTAAATAACTGCCAAGCAAGTACATATCTTCATTTATGCAAAAGATCATTTTTTCAATAGCTATAAATAGCATCATGTAAATAGCTTTATAACATTAGACTTGTAAGACATCACATAACAAAAAAAACTCCGAGGAAAATTCTTAATAGAAAGTAATATAATGATACACTTTATAATATTTAGAAGAAAAACGTAAAGTCCGTGTACAGATCATTTTCCAGCACGAGGAGGAAGTCGAAACAACAATTGATATTCTGAACTCCCTCAGAGACGAGATCAACAAAGACTTGAGTGGAATTGAGTTCATTGTTGCCACTAAAGGGAGTATAGTTCTACATGTAGAGATATTGGCAATATTACTGGAAACAGATCAACTATTACAATCTGCCCTTATTTCATTTCTGAGAAGGATTTTAGAACGTATTACGACCGTCAATACTGAGACTATTGATTTGGTAGTGATACCAGTGCAAGGTGTGTAACTAATGTTCTATAAAAACGATATCTTAATTTCGATTTTAAATAACTATATGTTTGTTTTAAGAAAAATGACAAATAATTTACAGATCTTTAGAACGATTAGAAATTGACAATAGCACACAGTACGTAGGTTCTGCAAACTAAATTGACCCGAATAAAAGTCGGAACTAAAAGAAAAAAAGTTGATATGCACTACTATTTTATTAAAGGTTTATTTTCAAAATGTATATGTGTCGAACGACTAAGAGTTAAAACGTCTACTTAATTCTGTACAACCTTTCCAGTCACTTTGGGTCTCCCTCATACTTCAATTTCTCCGCTATACATGTGAATTTATACTGGTAACATTCACAAGTTATGTCTGTATGAGATAGAACAGATATCTTATCTAGGAACGTTAACCAAACAAACTATTCAGGAATAAAAAGTAAAATCACAAAAATACTGAACTAAGAGGAAAATCAATTCGGAAAGTCCATATAAATCACATGGCAAAATCAATAAGAAAACGCATCAAAAACGAATGGACAAGAACTGTCATATTCCTGACTTGGTACAGGCATTTTCAAATGTAGATAATGGTGGATTAAATATTATATATATCTAAAAAAAAGGCGTGTTTTGTGAAACTAAATGAAACCTTCAGGTCAATGATAAAAATAATATTTTTTAAATAAAAAAAGTAGAACATGTTATAAATACACATGATACATTTATCTGGAAATACCCAAATGTTGCTAAGGAAATTTCAAACCTCAATGACAGAGATGTTGTTGTCCCCACAGACAAATTCCAAAACATCTTTTTGTGTGTATGTAAATCACATTACATCAACTGCTTCATAGCTGAATTAGATATTGACAATTCACTTGACAACTAAAACACCCCAAACAAAAACATTACACATACGAAAGAAGAAATCATTAATGTTATCTTAGGACTGTACCCTTTTAGGAATTGATAAACTGTTCTTTGTTATGACCACTTTAATTGCTCATTAGGGGGAACAAAGGAAGCTAGCATTATCCTTTAACTTCACGTTCTGCTGGAATAGGACGACGTCCCCTTACAAAACATTTTTAAAAGTGTGTGACTATGATGCACGAATCTGTTGTCTTAAGGATAATGTTTGCTTTTTAAGTTTTTATCTTTTCACATGCTCATTATAGATTTAAATGGGCATTCAGATTTTAAACATTTCACAGCCGACAGGATTCGTCTATAGTCTATATGATTTGATGTCAGGTTAAAACTAGAGAACTGCAGGAAACACGACAAAATCAAATTATAAAAACAACAAATGTTATCTTTAAATCATTCCATATTTGAATAATTAGATAGTAATCAGTATATTAAAGATTTCAACAATATAAACGTTACTTCCAGAGGTAATATGTTTTTCTCACCTCTTCCTTTCAGAGTTCACACAATGGAATGCACCAACAACCATGGGAGAACCAGTTTACTTAGAATTTGATTTCGAGGCCGAGTTATTTAAAACCAACGACAAAATGGAGGAGCAATTTAGACATATATCGGACGCCATCATCATACATTCAAACGGAGGAGGAAAAAACAATAACATTACTGCAACAGTCCTACCTATTTGTCTTGGTAATTAATTTAAGGCATTTCATAATTTGTAAAAATGTAAAACAATACATCTAAAACAGATAAATAACAGTTTTTACTGTTTTTAAATTTGTGTTGTCGTAATAATCCTGTTTTTTTTTCGGCGAGCCAATGCAGCTGTCCTTTAATCAAAACAGCTAACTTCGACCTATTAAGACTGAAGGGGGACATTATACTGGATAACAAATATATAAAAAAGAATGATGATACCTTTTTGATGGAATAAAATAAATAACTAACAAAAGCTAAATGTTAAAATTAACATCTGAAGGCAGACTAATACACAATCAAGATGAACTAAATTAGCTGGCGTTATACCTTATATGTGCTGTCAACTTATTATCGATGGCGTTGCATTAAAGGGAATTGAGTTGACACTTCGGAACGATAAAATTATGCCCTTGAATTTTTCATCTTTATTTCATTTTAAAAGTCCACGGTCAATGTAACAAAAGAATAGCTGATCAAAGGTTTCAAATATCGGAAATTGTTCGTTACCGAACAACACTTATACATTCGCTTTTGATTCATGATACGTTGTGTGGAAACTCATTGAACATTTCTTTATTCTATAATTATTCTATTTTTATCGAATTTATATATATTTTAGTGTAATTTTAAAATAGTTTTTTGTTTTTGTGGGGTTATTTTTACACGTGTATAGAAATGTACGTAGGTGGAGATGTTAAATAAAAACCGGAACCGAGAAAAAACAATAAAATCATATACATCATATAGCACTTTCATGCATACATTTGTTTGAAATTAAACTACCTATTTTTAATTTCCGTGTTTTATCTGAGTGTTTTATTTTTAAATGTGTAGTTATTTTCAAAGTAAGTTATGAATTGTGCTTGTATTGTTTCGGTTTCTTTTGAGACACCACATTGTCGAAAGCTTAAAATGTGGTACATCGATGCTGACAACGACTGTAAACAGCTTTAAATTATTCGACAGTCTAGACACCCGTGGTGTCAATGCACGGTTACATTCATTAAAGTCAGCTTTATTAATTCATATTATGTCAAAACTTGGCGAAATAATTATATCCATCCCCATGACACTTAATGCGTGAAATCAATTCAATCGAGGGCCGTTGACACTTAAGATCAAGTTAATAGTAAGGTACAAATAACAAAATACCAGGTGTCCATATCAACTCTGTCATGAATGGCATGTTGTTTGGTTGTGCTATTACGTAGACAGTCTATCCGAATCATTTCCCCTCAAACTGATGCTGGAGCCATGAGATTAATATTTTTTGGCTATGTGTTGAAGACCTCTTTGTTACTTTTAAAATGAAGAACAGCAAATAAGAGCGCTGTTTTTTACCTTTGTGTTGTTGGCTGTACATATACATATTTTTTTTGGCATTGATGGATACCCCCTTATCCTTTGTTTTTCTAATTTTGTAATGGAACATTTTCAAGGAATAAAAGAGTCCATCAAACTCTGATATTAATTCGACGATTAATTAGATGACGTTTAGATCATTGATTGATGGTTGGTTGCTAACTGCACAGTTGCCAATATTTCATGCATGTTGGGGATAAGAGCAAATGAACAATTACTACAAGAAGTAGGTCCTATAATTGATTACATCTCGAATGCAGGCGGAAGAACTTTAAAGGCATCGGATTTAATTCACCAATTGTGACAGGACGTGGATGCGTACTTGTACATCCTCAATAACCAACGGATGTCCTACTTTGTCAACGTTTTGCTGTCGTTCAGAAGAAAAACCTGACCATGTTTCTATTCTTGACTAATCATTAGGGTTGATGACGTCTAGACAAAAAAAATACACACGAAAGATAATTAACAAAATTGAACCCATGTATTGCTAAATGATTACTTTAGACTTAGTGTAATTTTAGTGTTATAATGTTATAAATCAAATATGAAAATTACAGCTTAAACCCCTTCAAAGAATGCATCTATATAAATGTCTCAAATATCGTAAAGACGAACAGCTCACCAGGTTCTAAATTTTTCTTTTAACGACAGCAACTTGCTTGTTCCCCAAAAAATATTCATCAAATAATGTATAATAGATAACTTGGTTTTACTTTTGATTTGTGTAACCATGTATACCACTATTCCCAATGTGAAATTATATTTTTTTTGGAAAACAATGGAACAGCAAAACGATTTGATATTTCTTCGTATGTGTCGTTTACATTTTATAACGTCAAACACGCGAAGCAATGCATGTGATTTTTAAATTTGATTGATACTTTTTGTGCCTTTTTTGTTAAAAACTGTTTTGAGATTGTGACACAGTGATGACTGCTGTACCAATATTTTGACAATTTTACCTATTATGTTTGTTTTGTTCACGCATCGTAATAATATAATTTGATGTGATTGTCATACAAGTGAAAGGTTTAGCGCTATAAAACCAGGTTCAATCCACCAGTTTCTACATTAGAAAATGTTAACAACTTTTGTATGCGATTCTCTTCAATTATGAATTTAACATTTTTATTGACTTTTTTCTAATTTCTAAATTGTATTTTTTTTACATTGTATCTATGGATCACCAATTAACATTACATTTTTGGTAAGAGATCAATGACATGATATGAAAGAGCACTAATTAAGAACAGATTTACTAGAAGACTATTATGTACGGCCGTGTAATAGTCGAACTACTGTTTTCGTAAAGCGAGGTCGTAAGAGTTAAAATGCAGGAAGCGTATTCAACCTCCCTATTTTGTTCCTATGTGGATGCGTTTTCATACATCATGCGAAACAACCTTGCGACAAAACCTAGCCCCTAAGAAAGATATTTAAGCATTTTATATCCTGGATAAGCGAGCGCCCTCGCTAAACGTACTCCCTACAAGATCACTGCAATAGCAAAAGACTTCATGGTAAAGTCTCTATTACCATAATATTGAAGTGTCTTAATTTAAAAAAAAATAAAATCAGAAAGAATATATCATACCAATAAAAATTTGACACTACAAACCACAAAAGATGTTAAGAGCGGTTCATAAGACATAGATTAATTGATTGATTGATTGCTAATATGGAATGTACGTCTTGAGTGCGGCCGTTCGGGATGACGGGAGGAGAAAAGAGGGACGAAACAAACCAGAGGAATAAAAGGACAAAGCCATGGCTAAAAACTAAAAAGACATTCAAGCAGAAAAATAATAGTAAAAAACTAAAGACTAAGCAACACGAACCCCATTAAAAACTGGGGGTGATCTTAGGTACGGGTTAGCAGAGCTAGACTTCCACGTAAAAAAGAGGGTATATTGGATAGGGAAAGTTGTCATGTAACATACCACCTACAAAAACAAGTTGTTACATTGGTTATTCAAATGCAGAGTGTGTGGCATTCTCTCTTCACGAGGCTTTGAATTTAACGTCCCCATTCTGAACAAACGTGACTGCGTACTTGTACATCCCATACAGTCAAAAGGGCGTCACTTTGGTAAGGGCTAATCCTGCCGGTTGGATGATCACCTATAGTGACAAAATATCTATTTCCCAGTCACCCAAGGAGTATTTACCAACTGTGGCAAATGTTTCAGTCATTTGAAAGACGAGAACAAAAAAAGAATACTTTTCATCTAACCAATTAGTTGTTCAAATGATATATAATATGTAATATTATGTTGTCATTTCTATGTTATATTTAACATTGCCATTAAAGTGCGAGGTTTGGCATGCCACAAAACCAGGTTCAACCCACCATTTTTTCATTTAAAAATGTCCTGTACCAAGTCAGGAATATGGCCATTGTTATATTATAGTTCGTTTCTGTGTGTGTTACAATTTAACGTTGCGTCGTTTGTTTTCTCTTATTTTTGAGTGTATATTGACATTGCGATAAGACGTGTAACGGTACTTGTCTATCCCAAATTCATGTATTTGGTTTTGATGTTATATTTGTTATTCTCGTGGGATTTTGTCTGATGCTTGGTCCGTTTCTGTGTGTGTAAGTTACATTGTAGTGTTGTGTCGTTGTTCTCTTATATTTATGCCTTTCCCTCAGTTTTAGTTTGTTACCCCGATTTTGTTTTTTGTCCACGGATTTATGAGTTTGAACAGCGGTATACTACTGTTGCCTTTATATATAAACCATTTTTTTAATCTAATACAGAAAAAGAGGAAGCATACTCCCAATCTCTGATATCCGATGGTAAGTTGTACAGGCAGTAAAAAAGACATGTAACATGCTAACTGCTGTCCCCTCAAAGATAACTGCACTCAATTACATGATTTTTTTTATTGGTTATTGGTTTTGAACTAGCTTCAGTTAACTCTAAATATCTAAGGGTCGTTATGTGATTTATATCGGTATGAGGAGTAATACCCATTTGAAACTGATGTTGGTAGTTTGTTCTTTAATATATTACACAGTTACACATCTGACCAAGGTTTAAAAGAGGGTTTGGCGCCAGCAAACATGTTTAATACCGCCACATTTGTTATGTGCCTGTTGCGGGGATCGTTTGTTGCTGTCCATCATATTTCTTTTACATTTTTATTATTTCAGACATAAATCTGGCCGTTTTTTTGTTTGTTTTACGGTTGTCATCTTAAGATCTTTAAAAGATGACTATACATTATACATCATAACAACGTGTTATATTGTTTTTTCATTTGTCTTTGTTCTATTATTAATATTACTTTTACTGTTGCATTATTGTCTGTGATACCCATTTAACGTGGCTCGGTACTTATACATCCCGTCAATGTGTTTGTATTATCTTTCATTTTTGCTGGTGTGTTTTGTATATGCGACTTTTTGTGTTTCGTTGTTCTTATAACGTGACTCTGTAATTTAAAAGATCCTGTCAGCATGTTAGGGTTCTATAATATGTCATGTTATATTTCTATTAGAAATTAAAAAATACGTGGAACCACAAACGTCAAAATTATTAAATCACGTAGTGAAATGAGCCATTTGTGGATTCGTATATAAATTATATAGAACTTTTGGACTATTTTAAATCTCGGTCTATTTCTGAAATTAATTCTTACATTCTATTGATTTTTAACCCTGTATGCTAATATTGGCCATATGAAAATTAAAAAATGTTTGTATAAAAATTGAACGACAAAAATATGTGATGTATAAATTTTCTGACGTCAAACACGCGAAATTGTTGTTTTTTTTTTGTTCATTGTTGAAGGTCTTACGGTAACATATTGTTGTTAACTTCTATGACATGAGGTGGTAAGTGGAGATTCATCTCTATGACAAGCATATCACATCTATCTATAATACCTTTACACGATAAATCGTATTCATGCATTCCAGTCCTTTGTCAAATGGCAACATCAAAAGCTCTAACACATCAAACGAATGGAAAACCAGTCATATTCCTTATTTGACAAAGGCATTTCCTTATGTAGAAAATGATGGATTATAAACCTGGATTTATAGGTAGATACACCTGTCACTTGTATGACAGTCACATATAATTCCATTATATTGACAGCAACGTGTGTCCAAAACAAACTTGTCATCCAATTATAATCTGATTTTAGTACGTTCTTATACATTCAGCAAATCCACCGGAGACCACTTGCAACAAAGCCGCGTCAGACCTAGATATTAATATCTGTACCAATGTCTTTAGCCTGGATTCAAGATGATCCTTTGTAAAGTTTGCTCTCTGTCAGATATAAACGTAACCGAAAGACATGTTGTAGTAAGGTGCACATAAATGTTTTTGAATTCCGCTAGTTTTCACAAAAAATACTTTTAGTCATGAAGAATAGCTAAGACAACAACACAAATCCTTTCTATATGGTAATCTCAAGGGTGATACATTGTTGAATTTTTGTGAGCTTGAAACGTCCAGTGGCAAATGTCTCGTTCATTTTCATATTAAGAATACATTTAAAAGCTTTAGTAAGTCACTATTAAACAGAAGCCCCTCTAAATCATGGCACGTTGATTATTGTTCTATACAGTACTGAACTCATATATGACAGCAATGATAAAATTAAATAAAGATCGCAAATCCACTCTTCTATCCAATATCAATATATCTTCGGTGTGTTTTAATTCATTTTGACCATTTTTCCCAGCGTCAATACATTTTTTGTCAACTTAGGCGTCTGTTTGGCTATGTGCGGAAATTAAGCCAAGTCTGGTCAGAATGGTGACGTTAAATCCGATGCCTCGTGAACATGGTGTAGACAGATTACCACGCTCTCAGTAAGTTAAATAGCCTTGTAACAACTCTTTGAGGGACTCGTAAAGGGGGGTGGCTGTTACAAGGCTATTTGCCTGTCCCTAACAAATAAAACCCTTATTTTCCAGTAGCAGTCTCAATGTTTCCCCGACCTTTTATACCAGATTCATTGTCATTTTCTTCCCGAACATGCATGAAATATTTGTCACGGGACGTTATGCAATCAACAATTAATAAATCTTTGTAATATCTCTTGTTTGTTTCTACTTTTATTCATTGTGCCTAAGTTTTCACTTTGTCTAGTGGTTTTTATCAGTTGGTTCTGTAAAAAAAAAGACAATAAACCCCTATGTATCCTTGCGGAAAAAAGAACAAAGGAAGTTTAAACAACATTTTTTTTCTAGAACGTGACATACATTTTTAGATAGATAGCGCCAAACAAATTATGTCTTCAACTGAATAGGTCTGTCCAGTACTTGTTTAGCACATTTGTCTTGTTTTCAGTCTCTCTTATTTTTCAATCCTTGAATTAGGGGAAGATTCGCTGTGGAAATGAATAACATTTCCTAAAACCGGATGAATGGAATATTCGTTAACACAAAATACAGGCTAATGTGCAAAGGTGGAAAAAAAACAGCCGCCAAACAAAACAAAGCATGATTATTGTGAAGTTACCGATAAAAATGAAGTCAATCTGCTAAAAATATCCCCCTATTTTTCCCCAATTAACATTTCATACTCTACTTAACAAAGAGATTAGTCTTACAACATTCAATCCATTTTTTTCAGATATTGTTCAATGTTATTTCGTTGTTATCCATTTCAGAAAACACAAGAAAGGCAGAAGAATCATTCACCCAAGCTCAAACACCCGTCAAATGCAACCTTCCTATTCTTGTTACTTTGCGTAAACAATTAAATATCACAAAGTCATCGAATGAAAAACTGACCATTACTAGCTGCATTAAAACAGGCAATACATTAGTGTTTATCGACGATAACAATTCACGACTTATTATTTGTAATTCAGACGGTACTGATATCCATCACATTCCTCTGTCCTGTTCACCATGGTATATAACAGTGATAGATAGTAACACTGTAGCAGTATCCTCTTTAGTCAGTACCATACTGATAATAAATATATCTACACGTTCTATCACCAGTACAATCAACACCAGTCGTTACTGCGACGGAGTATCATATAATGAAAATAACCTGTACGTTGGTGGTATGAGTATGATACATGTGATGGACCTGACAGGTAAAGAAAGACGTACTATACCGGTACCTATAGACCGTATCACCGACATTACAGTAGACAGAGACAGGTTGGTCTGTAGAGACAATACATCATCAATATACTGCTGCTCGTTAGATGGAAAACAAATGTGGAAATTTGAAAAGGGTAAATTTCGAGATTTAACTTGTGTAACAACAGATAATGAGGGGAATGTCTATGTGACTAATGAAGAGAATGACAAGGTAATAGTTATATCAGATGATGGCAAACATCATAGAAAACTTCTTACTTATGTTGACGGATTATATAGGCCGAGAGGAATTTATTATGACAAAAGAGAAAACGTGTTGCTCGTTTGTAATAAAAGTGACGGAAAAGCTTTTCTTTTTGACGTGAAAAAGAACAAAAATATTAAAGCATGAATAATTCTTTCAGACAATGATTTTATTCGGACTCGGATCTGTTCATGCATTTAGTCATTCAAAATATCTTCTATTTATTTGTGTTTTCTTTACTATAAATCTAACTTAATTGATTGTGACGATCTGTATTCCGTATTCATATTTAATATTTACAATTGTGTTATGTACATTATGTGTGTGATCAACGCGTTAATTTCAAGTGTGTCAACAAAATCAGCTGTAAAATCTTTCCTATATCTATGTATATAGAAAATCAGAATGTCTTTTGATTGACATCCACTTACTGTATGATAGTTTGATAAAAATAAATTCATTTCATAATATCGATTTAACCATATTTAAATTGCTGAAGAGTAAATTTTTAATTTAAGTCATTATATGTATGTCCCCAATATTTTTTTAATTTAAAATATTCTATAAGGATGTTTAGGTTGTAAATGAGATCAGAACACATTAAAAATTGTATTGTGTCGTTGGGTTGCTGTCTCATTGACTGGTTTCCGGTTTTCCTTCATTTGACGAATACATTTCTGTCTTTTATCCTGGAAGACTTACATATACATTCAATATAATATTCTTCACACTGAATATGCATGATATATTTGCCTCTTGACAACAAACAACAGATAAAACCATTTGAAGTTATATGTATATTACACTATATGACATGTTTTAAGTGTATTCGTGTGTTCATATCCTAATATGATGAATGTTTTTGTTGTTAATCAAGAACAAATAACACATTGTCTAACACCCTACAGACTCATATGTTCTAATAACGGTGTGTCCTACTTCGAGATAAAACTTCGTTGAAACAAAGGAGTAGGTCCGGTAAGGGCCGATTTCGGCTTCAATTTTCAAGTTCATCTAACGAAAGATTTTTGACACTTTCTAAACACTTAAAGTGTCTATTTCAATTGATTCAATTCGTTAATGTGGAAGATTTTAACTAAATAAGTCATTTAAAACGCCCCGATTCAAGCTTAAATATGAAAAATCTATCAAAAATGCCAAAAATCGTCACTTTTCAGATGGTTTTTGTTAAAAATGAAAGTGGCCGCATCCGTGTTCATCCTCAACCTTTATATATATTATGTATTATCATCAAATACAACTTACATTTCAATATTATGAATGAACACGAATGCGGCCACTTTCATTTCAGACGGAAACCGTCTAAAATTTAACTAAAATGCTACAATTGTGAAGATTTCAGTAATTTAGCATGACTTAATGATGCTAGTACCCGATATATGTGCATTGTGTTGTCAAAAACAGCCTATATTTATGTAGCGATGGCATTCTACTTTGCAATACATATCTAAACGATTACATTTTCACAATTTTCTAAAACTTCTATATTTTGAGGCCAAAAAGGGGTCTTACTGAATCTACTCCTTTACGGAAAGATTCTGATTGATTTAGAAAATGTAACTTGAATCTTCCTCGGTTGTTGTATTTGTTGGTCGAATATGAATTTTTCGGCATTTTTTTTTTAAACATTGAAAATTAATTTGTCCTATATCATGTATATTCGATATTGAACATCAAAAAGCTTGTCCCGAGTAAAAAAAAAACAACTTTTATCTTTTATGTCTAATTAATACTCTAATGAGAAGATATTATCCATGAACATGTTAGGCATTTTCTTTAAATAAACGATTTTATTTTTACTAAATCAAATGGATTGAACAGGCTTTTTGGTATTTATTTTAACACACACACACACAACTTCTATTTGTATGTAATATAAATAACGGAAGTTTTTTTTTATGTTAGATAAAACGGATATACATGAACATTACAGCTGATTGCATTGCGTGTGTAGGTAAAGGTAATATCTTTGGTTAGCTTGCTGACTGAACCGTGAAGCAATTATTATGTTAGGTAAACTACCCTCCTTTAAAAGTATACTAAACCGACAAATAACCAATCTATGTGTCTGTAAGACTAGATTTTGTCGAAAGGAGGAAAGTAAAACAAAAGAACCAAAGATATATTACCTTTACTTACATACGCAATGCAATCGGTTGTAATTATTCGATTCACATTTGTTTTAACGTAGATCTACATAGAGTCATCGAAATGAATTTATGGGTGTGTGTTATCACCCGAATACAAATTCAACTTAATCAATTATGATTTATATAACAGAACTACTTTAATACTTTCTTGAAGGTTCTATATACAAAATATGTTTTAACTAAATGCATTTTGTTTTTGATATATGAATTAAATGATTGTCACTTGAAGCTCTATAAGCAATTTGTGGGAAATTTTGCATACGCAAAGGACATGTTGCTATTGGTCCATTTCCCTTTGCTGTTTCAGGTCATCCCTTACGAACCCACAACTATTGTTTTATGTACATAATATTTTAATTTGAACATTTTGAAGTGTCGTGTATGGTGTTTTTTTTTGTGTACATGTAATACGATGTGTAATCTTTGCATTTTAACCCGCTGCCCGGGTTTTGATTTTTGCAATGAAGATTGTCATTTAAGTTTAACCATATGTATGTCCTTCATCCTAATCTGTCTCGAAATAAAAACGATAAAATTTAAATATGTCATTATTACTCTTCTGTTCATAGCTCCCTACTTCCTGTTAATGCTGATAGATATAAATGTATGCTGTACATTATTTTTCCCGTCTGGTCCTATATTTAATTTGCCACTGGACGTTCTGAACTAACCTTCAATATTTCACGTCCTTCTAAAAAGAAAGCCTAAATGGTATACGTCAATGTTACCGTATGCAAACGAAAAATTATCAAATTATGTAAAATAAACGTCAATGATGCAGTATCTCAAGGTCAAAAAACATAAAACCAGATGTGACATATGTAGATGAGGCAGTAACCAAACGACACAAATAAACAAAACAGGTATGTCATATACGCCTAGTATACAGTTCTCAAACAGATAAAAAAAAATGTCGAATATACGTTAAGAGACTATTGCCTTACGACGCAGATAATAAAAAGATGTGGAATATACGTCAATGAGACTATACCTTTACGACGCAGATAATAAAATATGTTGAATATACGTCAATGAGACTTTACCCTTACGACGCAGATATAAAAAAAAGATGCAGATAATAAAGAGATGTGGAATATACGTCAATGAGACTTTACCATTACGCCGCAGATAATAAACAGAAGTGGAATATACGTCAATGAGACTTTACCTTTACGACGCAAATAATAAAAAGATCTGGAATATACGTCAATGAGATTATAGCCTTTAATACGACGCAGATAATAAAAAGATGTCGAATATACGTCAATGAGACTTTACCTTTACAATGCGGATAATAAAGAGATGTGGAATATACGTCAATGAGACTTTACCCTTACGCCGCAGATAATAAACAAAAGTGGAATATGCGTCAATGAGACTTTACCCTTATGACGTAGATAATAAAAAAAAAATGTGGAACATACGTCAATGAGACTTTACCTTTACAACGCAGATAGATTCCGGTTATTTGCATAGCCTATTTGTCAGACAAAATTATGCAATAAAGCGAAGTACGCTTATATCCGAAAGTCCAAATTTCGGAGTCAAATAACATCGATAGAACAGATCAGTGGTACCCAGATCAGTAAAGGAAATCCCTGAAGACAGATGAACGTCTATAATCCACATACAACATAACCCGTTCGAAATTACAAGGCGTATTACGCCTGGAAATAAGGCGTAAACCAGGCGTAAGTGGTCGTTACGTGTCTAGATCCAGACGTAAGGAAGCAGGAAACGAAAAATTGTAGTCATTACGGGCGTAGAAAAAAGCAGTAAACCTGACGTAAATGGAAATAAGCAAGGCGTAAATTTTCTTACGGGCGTAAAACTGTTGGTATGGCGTAAATAGAAATACCCATAATGCTTTGTTTAAAGTATCATGGGATTTTTTTTTTCAAAATTTGGCTCTTTGGTTTTAGTTTGCAAGAGATGGACACATTGCAGTTTCATATATTCAGGATTAATTAGCTTGTTTTGTGCTTTTTGGAAGAATCTGAAATTGGAAATACTGAAGCAAATAAATTAATGAAAATTGTGAAATAAAAGGAAAGTAGTAATACATGGTAAATAATAATAATGTGAGTATAACTAAGTTATTAAGTATTATGTTCTTTTATTTCAAGAAAAAATAATTGTCATAATTTTTATTTAAACTAAAACTTATTTGAGCCAATGTCTGCCTAAAATGTATTTATTAGGTCTTTCAACTTTTCGTGGAAATAAAATTGAGAATGGAAATGGGGAATGTGCCAAAGAGACAACAACCCGACCATAAAAAAAAAACAACAACAGCAGAAGGTCACCAACAGGTCTTCAATGTAGCGAGAAATTCCCGCACCCGGATGCGTCCTTCAACTGGCCCCTAAACAAATATATACTAGTTCAGTGATAATGAACGCCATACTAATTTCCAAATTGTACACAAGAAACTAAAATTAAAATAATACAAGACTAACAAAGGCCAGAGGCTCCTGACTTGGGACAGGCGCAAAAATGCGGCGGGGTTAAACATGTTTGTGAGATCTCAACCCTCCCCCTATACCTCTAGCCATTGTAGAAAAGTAAACGCATAGCAATACGCACATTAAAATTCAGTTCAAGAGAAGTCCGAGTCTGATGTCAGAAGATGTAACCAAAGAAAATAAACAAAATGACAATAATACATAAATAACTACAACAGACTACTAGCAGTTAACTGACATACCAGCTCCAGACTTCAATTAAACTGACTGAAAGATTATGATTTCGTCATATGAACATCAGGCACAATCCTACCCGTTAGGGGTTTAGTATCATACCATCATAACATATATGAGAAGAACATAACCCGTGTCATGCCAACAACTGGTTTTTGAATAAATGTGTTTAGTTCCGATTCAAAGACCCTATAAGTGAATCAATATTAACGCCAAAATATGCAATCTTTAATGACCTAACAACAGTATCGTAACTATATCCCTTCTTAATAAGTCTATTCAAAGGTTTTGTTAGTTTTTGAGGTGAATACTGACACCTTTGTGCTTTATAAAGAATATTTCCATACAAAATTGGATGTGAAATACCTGAACGTATAAGAAGTCTGCATGTTGAGCTATATTTACGAATGATGTCCTTATACCGATGATAAAATTTAGTAAATGTTTTGACTAGTTTGTGATATCGAAAACCCTGGTGTAATAATTTTTCAGTAATTATACATAAATTTCTCTCGTTAAAATCTAAAACATTGTTACATACACGAGCGAATCGTACAAGTTGAGATATATAAGCACCATCTAAAAATGGATAAATAACGATAGGAAATGAAAAATCATCTCTTTTATCATCAATTTTAGTATTCAGCTTTCCGTTAGTGAAATAGATATCAAGATCGAGGAAAGGGCAGTGGTCATTGTTAGTATAAGCTTTATTTAAAGTAAGTTCAACAGGATAAATTTCTTTAATATACATACCGAAGTCGTCATTATTGAGAGCCAAAATATCATCCAAATATCTAAAAGTATTATTAAATTTGTTTATCAGATGATGTTTCGATGGGTCTTTGCTTATTTTTGTCATAAATTGTAACTCATAGCAATACAAAAACAGGTCCGCAATAAGTGGTGCACAGTTAGTCCCCATTGGAATTCCGATAATCTGACGATATACGGAATCCCCAAAGCGAACAAAAATGTTATCTAGTAAAAATTCAAGGGCATATATAGTATCAAAGCATGTCCAATTGACATAGTTTTTTTGTTTATTGCTACTAAAAAATAACCTAAAAGAGTTTGAACATATATATTCACATTCTGACTTTTTAAATGCCCATTTAATTAGGTGTGTGAATTTTTTCTTAATGGGAATGTGAGGCAAAGACTTTTTGTTTTTCTTCTGATTATTTTTTTTTCTTCTTCTTCTGCCGTCTGAGATGCTTTTTTGTCTTACAACATATCGAATGAATTTTCGGCCAATGATATTGTACAGTAATGGGGGTTTCAAAACTCACCCTGTGTGACCGAACACTTATTCTTATAGAAGTTATCTCCCCGCATCCCCTTTTTCTTGTTATCGCTATATCTCTAAAACCGTAAAAGATTTTAGCAAACTGTTTTCACAAATTGTTTGTCTACTCTTAAGAATGATTTGGTTAATTTTGACTTGAGTGATCGGAAGACATCTTATGGGAGTTCTTTCCCTTTGAAAATTTAAGATAGGCGATTTGTTAGATAAATTCATACGTTATAAGTTGTAGAGGCCTACAGTCTTTTGATATGAAGTCCTTGGTCCATTTGAAGGAAATTGAGGTCAAGGCCAAAGGTCAAAGTCATGTTATAAATTTTGAATTTCGCTTGTTATCGTTATTCCAAAGAAACTGTGACAGTAAAGGATATGATGTGTTTGCCAAATAACTGTTTACAAAAAGGCGCAACATCAACCTATTTTAGTCGAAGCGTTTTAGTTAACCCTTATAGGAGTTTTCTCCCCTTTTGTATCTGAAATCAGTATTTCTCCACAAACATACAAATGATTGACCTTGAGCCTACCGATTTGAGTTAACTGACCTATGACCTTGAAATTTGGGTCAAGGTCGAAGGTCAAGGGCATGTTATAAATTTTGAATATTGCTTGTTATCGTTATTCAAAGGAAACTGTTACAGTTAATGATATGATGTGATTGCCAAATTACTGTTTACAATAAGGCGCAACTTCAACCTATTTCAGTCGAAGTGTTTTGGTTAACCCTTATAGGAGTTTTCTCCCCTTATAGATTTGAAATCAGTATTTCTCAACAACCATACAAGTGATTGACCTGGGGTCTTTTGATTTGAGATCACTGACATATGAACTCAAAATTGAGGTCAAGGTCAAAGGTCAATTTGACGTTCTAGGTTTTGACCTTTGCTAAAAAGTCTTTCTGGTTCATTATAAAACAATTAAGTCTTCTGCATAAACCTAATAATCTTAATTTTTTTTATCAGTTTGATTTACCACATTACATCAACACGGAGTAACATTTTCTCACATCGTTTTTAAAATTTCATTCTTATTATCGAGGTGGAAAGACCTTCAATTGTTCTCTGAAGAATTGGTTTTTAATTTCTATATGAGCTTCTTCAATGGTTAATATTTCAAGTTTTTTGTCAAACAATAAGAAAAAAGCAACAGTACAGAAGTTTGTTTCAAATACACAAAAGTACAGAGCTACTCAATACACTGAACTAAAATAAGTGTAGTATTATGTAAGGATATTACGCCTGGTTTATTTATTGACCAGGCGTACTCATTTGCATATTACGCCTATTTTTTGTGAACCAGGCGTACTCATTTAAAAATTACGCCTAATTTTACGCCTGATTTACGCCTCAGTTACGCTTAGTTTGCGTCTGGTTTACGCCTGGTTGACGCCTGGACATGTATTTTGAAAACACTGCAATTAATGCCGCCAGGATAAAGTATGATTGTTACGCCTGGTTTCCGTGTCATATACGGGCGTCACAGTTCGTACAGGACGGAATGTTGATTTATTAGGTCTTTCCACTTAAAGACATTTGTTTTTTTTCTGATTATTTTTTGTTCTTCTGTCGTCTGAGATGCTTTTTTGTCTTACAACATATCGAATGGATTTTTTAGCCAATGATGTTGTACAGTAATGGAGGTTTCAAAACTCACCCTGTGTGACCGAACACTTATTCTTATAGGAGTTATCTCCCCGCGTCCCTTTTTTCTTGTTATCGTTATATCTCTAAAACCGTAAAAGATTTTAGCAAACTGTTTTCACCAAATTGTTCGTCTACTCTTGAGAATGATGTGGTTTATTTTGACTTGAGTGATCGGAGGACATCTTACTGTGACAGTAAATGATATGATGTGTTTGCCAAATAACGGTTTACAATAAGGCGCAACTTCAACCTATTTCAGTCAAAGTGTTTTGGTTAACCCTTATAGGAGTTTTCTCCCTTTATGTATTTCAAATCAGTATTCCTCCACAACCATACAAGTGATTGACCTCCGGTCTTCCGTTTTGAGTTCACTGACTTATGACCTTGAAATTGAGATCAAGGTCGAAGGTCAAGGTCATGTAATATTTTTTTGAATTCTGCTTGTTATCGTTATTCAAATGAAACTGTTACAGTTAATGATATGATTTGTTTGCCAAATTACTGTTTACAAAAAGGCGCAACTTCAACGTATTTCAGTCGAAGTGTTTTGGTTAACCCTAATAGGAGTTTTCTCCCCTTATGTATTTGAAATCAGTATTTCTCCACAACCATACAAATGATTGACTTGGCGATTTGTTGGAGAAATTCATACGTTACAAGTCGTAGAGGCCTACAGTCTTTTGATATGAAATCCTTGGTCCATTTGAAGGAAATTGAGGTCAAGGTCAAAGGTCAAGGTCATGTTCTAAATTTTGAATTTTGTTTGTTATCGTTATTCCACAGAAACTGTGACAGTAAATGATATGATGTGTTTGCCAAATAACTGTTTATAATAAGGCGCAACTTCAACCTATTTCAGTCAAAGTGTTTTGGTTAACCCTTATAAGAGTTTTCTCCCCTTATGTATTTCAAATCAGTATTTCTCCACAACCATACAAGTGATTGACCTCCGGTCTTCTGTTTTGAGTTCACTGACCTATGACCTTGAAATTTGGGTCAAGGTCGAAGGTCAAGGGCATGTTATAAATTTTGAATATTGCTTGTTATCGTTATTCAAAGGAAACTGTTACAGTTAATGATATGATGTGATTGCCAAATTACTGTTTACAATAAGGCGCAACTTCAACCTATTTCAGTCGAAGTGTTTTGGTTAACCCTTATAGGAGTTTTCTCCCCTTATAGATTTGAAATCAGTATTTCTCAACAACCATACAAGTGATTGACCTGGGGTCTTTTGATTTGAGATCACTGACATATGAACTCAAAATTGAGGTCAAGGTCAAAGGTCAATTTGACGTTCTAGGTTTTGACCTTTGCTAAAAAGTCTTTCTGGTTCATTATAAAACAATTAAGTCTTCTGCATAAACCTAATAATCTTAATTTTTTTTATCAGTTTGATTTACCACATTACATCAACACGGAGTAACATTTTCTCACATCGTTTTTAAAATTTCATTCTTATTATCGAGGTGGAAAGACCTTCAATTGTTCTCTGAAGAATTGGTTTTTAATTTCTATATGAGCTTCTTCAATGGTTAATATTTCAAGTTTTTTGTCAAACAATAAGAAAAAAGCAACAGTACAGAAGTTTGTTTCAAATACACAAAAGTACAGAGCTACTCAATACACTGAACTAAAATAAGTGTAGTATTATGTAAGGATATTACGCCTGGTTTATTTATTGACCAGGCGTACTCATTTGCATATTACGCCTATTTTTTGTGAACCAGGCGTACTCATTTAAAAATTACGCCTAATTTTACGCCTGATTTACGCCTCAGTTACGCTTAGTTTGCGTCTGGTTTACGCCTGGTTGACGCCTGGACATGTATTTTGAAAACACTGCAATTAATGCCGCCAGGATAAAGTATGATTGTTACGCCTGGTTTCCGTGTCATATACGGGCGTCACAGTTCGTACAGGACGGAATGTTGATTTATTAGGTCTTTCCACTTAAAGACATTTGTTTTTTTTCTGATTATTTTTTGTTCTTCTGTCGTCTGAGATGCTTTTTTGTCTTACAACATATCGAATGGATTTTTTAGCCAATGATGTTGTACAGTAATGGAGGTTTCAAAACTCACCCTGTGTGACCGAACACTTATTCTTATAGGAGTTATCTCCCCGCGTCCCTTTTTTCTTGTTATCGTTATATCTCTAAAACCGTAAAAGATTTTAGCAAACTGTTTTCACCAAATTGTTCGTCTACTCTTGAGAATGATTTGGTTTATTTTGACTTGAGTGATCGGAGGACATCTTACTGTGACAGTAAATGATATGATGTGTTTGCCAAATAACGGTTTACAATAAGGCGCAACTTCAACCTATTTCAGTCAAAGTGTTTTGGTTAACCCTTATAGGAGTTTTCTCCCTTTATGTATTTCAAATCAGTATTCCTCCACAACCATACAAGTGATTGACCTCCGGTCTTCCGTTTTGAGTTCACTGACTTATGACCTTGAAATTGAGATCAAGGTCGAAGGTCAAGGTCATGTAATATTTTTTTGAATTCTGCTTGTTATCGTTATTCAAATGAAACTGTTACAGTTAATGATATGATTTGTTTGCCAAATTACTGTTTACAAAAAGGCGCAACTTCAACGTATTTCAGTCGAAGTGTTTTGGTTAACCCTAATAGGAGTTTTCTCCCCTTATGTATTTGAAATCAGTATTTCTCCACAACCATACAAATGATTGACTTGGCGATTTGTTGGAGAAATTCATACGTTACAAGTCGTAGAGGCCTACAGTCTTTTGATATGAAATCCTTGGTCCATTTGAAGGAAATTGAGGTCAAGGTCAAAGGTCAAGGTCATGTTCTAAATTTTGAATTTTGTTTGTTATCGTTATTCCACAGAAACTGTGACAGTAAATGATATGATGTGTTTGCCAAATAACTGTTTATAATAAGGCGCAACTTCAACCTATTTCAGTCAAAGTGTTTTGGTTAACCCTTATAAGAGTTTTCTCCCCTTATGTATTTCAAATCAGTATTTCTCCACAACCATACAAGTGATTGACCTCCGGTCTTCCGTTTTGAGTTCACTGACCTATGACCTTGAAATTGAGATCAAAGTCGAAGGTCAAGGTCATGTTATAAATTTTGAATTTTGCTTGTTATCGTTATTCAAAAGAAACTGTTACAGTTAATGATATGATTTGTTTGCCAAATTACTGTTTACAAAAAGGATCGACTTCAACCTATTTCAGTCGAAGTGTTTTGGTTAACCCTTATACGAGTTTTCTTCCCTTATGTATTTGAAATCAGTATGTCTCCACAACCATACAAATGATTGACCTGGGGTCTTTTGATTTGAGATCACTGACCTATGACCTTGAAATCAAGGTCAAGGTCAAAGGTCAGTTTGACGTTCTAGACTTTGACCTTGCTATTTTCTGTTCATAATAAAACAATTAAGTCTTCTGCATATACCTATTAATCTTATTTTTATCAATTTGAAGAACCAAATTACATCAACAAGTAGTGACATTTCTAACATCGTTTTTTAAATTTGCGTACCGACTTTCCTTTACCTGGCATACGAAAGTAAACTGTTCTAAAAATAGATTTGTTTCTATGACTCGTATGTACAAATGTACATTGTTACGCTTTAACTGTTAAACAATACTTCACAGTTTATAATCATTTTAAAAATATATGTGTAATGAAATGCCTTTAATATGCAGTTGCACAGTGAAGTAACACTGTTAATTTAACCTCGTTAGTTTCGTATATGCAAAGCAGTAATGGGGCCCTGTACGGGTTATTTGCTGGACACGAGTGTTGAAAGAGAGAAAATATAATAATTAGAAGTAAATGCTTTTTCCATAAAATATTACAAATATATGATTGATGTATGAAATTCTTTAACCATATATAAATGCCCTATACTATTTAACATTAATTTACAGATCAACCCAAGCCCAATTACGAGAGTTCACATTGGATAATGATCGATAATTAAAAGGAGTTATAATTGTATTAAAATTCACCCCAAATGTAATTATGGACAATTGTTACAATCCTATCAATTATTAACACCCTTTGAGATAGAATGGTCATTAATAGTTATCCCACGATGACATATATTCGGAGGCCAGAGGATGATCTGACACTAACACACCAAGTCCGAGTGGGATAACTATTTTACATCCCAGCTGTTTTAGATTAGACAAAAAACCATTTACAATTCATAAAAATCTAGTTTAGAACGCCACACAACCATTATAATATACTTTATACATTACTATATGATTTATATCCTTTTTGACACCCGAACAGGATGAGTAGATATCAAACAATGTCAACTCGCCCCACTGGCCAATCGGCCCAACCTATATCGCCACTTTATGAAAACAAGAATGTGTCCCCAGTACACGGATGCCCCATCCGCACTATCATTTTCTATGTTCAGTGGACCGTAAAAATGGGGTTAAATCTCTAATTTGGAATTAAAATTAGAAAGATCATATCATACAGAACATATGTACTAAGTTTCAAGTTGATTAGACTTCAACTTCATCAAAAATTACCTCGACCAAAAACTTTAACCTGAAGCGGGACAGATGGACGAATGAACAGACGGACAGACGGACGAACGGACGGACGAACGGACGCACAGACCAGAAAACATAATGCCCATAAATGGGGCATAAAAATCGCCCCACTCTTGTTTACCGACTCGCTCCACTTTTGAAAAAGTGTAAAATCAAACTGAACAATCACTGACAACTCACGTATTAACGAAAAGGGTTTAAACCCCACTGAATAAAGGTCTGCCAACTCGCCCCACTTATAATAATATATTGCTTCCTTTAAGTATGTTAAATTACTGATAGTTCGTATCCAGTCGTCCTGGTGTAGTGCTTGTGTCGTGGCTTGATATGCTAAAGGTCTTGAGTTCAAATCCCAGCATATACACTGGATTTTTTCTACGTGAATTTTGATAGATAGTCTTTTCCGTATAATTGTATGTTTAATTATAAGTTTTATAGTGGATTTGACATTCCCGCCAAAATGTCACAGAACAAAGGAAAGCATGCATAACAAAGAAACTAAAACTGGGGTGACCTGGTAGGGGTGATCCGGCTCAGATCACCCCTGTTAGAACAAAGGAGCTGGGATGTAAGTGTTTTTACAACAATTATCTGTTTGACATTTTTATGTCCTCGAGGCTTAAAATAGAACATGGGAAACTTTACCTGTGAAGACATCGAGGTTTATTTTTAAATCAAATTCAATCAAATAAACCCGAAAGAAACTGTTTTAAAACTTTATTTAAATAACACAAAAGGTAAATATGAAATAAGAACGAAAATAAGGATGCATTCAAAAAAATACTCACCAAATTGCCGTTTCCGGTCAAAAATCTCGTCACTTTTAACTACGCATATCTAGACGGCGAATATTTTTTATGCAATAAACCGAAAGGTCCTTGTAGAGCTATGCATTAAATCGGACAATTTAACATCAGATGAATGGGAAATGGTTTTGTGCAGGTGAAAACTATGCAATTAACCGAACTATGCTATTAAGGCTCAAGCGGTATGCAATTAAGTGGAATCGATTGTAATAAAAAGATGTACAATATATGTCAATGAGTCTTTACCTTTACAACGCAGATAAATAAAAGATGTGGAATATACGTCAATGAGACTTTACCTTTACGATTCGGATAATAAAATGATATGGCACTATCTAATTCTTCCTGCTGTACTTTTTTGGTAAATGCAAAGTATAACACACGTGTATATGCCGTGAAAATCCAATCCAATATGATTTTATAATTAACCTAGGAAATGCAATTTTACTGCTAGTAATTATGTGTTTTTGGAGGAATATTGCTGCATTATATATTTAACCCGAGTATGATTTTATTCAAGCAGCAACATACAATAGCTTATAGTTATGATACTGAAGTTTTCTTACTTTTTGATCGTCTTATAGATGTGTATTTTTGTAATGTGTGCATCATTTCGTTTTGTTGAAAGCAGGACATTTATATTTAGTGGAGGAAGGAACAAGCAAATGCAGTTTATGCCGTCCCTATAGCTAGCATAACACTTCTGGCGACGTCAAATTATGATAACGGACAAACTTCCAAGACATTTTCATTAATCCGTATTTCTTTATAGATAACCCTGTAATGTTAATGCTATTTGGTATACCAACTTCAACTCTAAAAGTACTTCTTATTGGTATAGTTATCAAAGCCGAAAAATAATCTTCAGGAAATCAAATCTCTGTTTTTTTGGCCGAAAAAGTTTTGTGAAGGCATGAAAGTTTAACTCGGACATTTCCGCAAGACAATGCAAATCTTTTGTTTTGAATTGAATATGTAGCTCAATTTATTTTTCAATTCGAATTTTGGAAGCTTACACTTAGTACAAAACGATCGTGCTTACAATTTAATGAATTTTCTGTAAAAAATTTATTTTTGAACTGAAATGTTTAAAGTTTCCTAATTAAACTTCCGATGGGACATTTCCGTACATCATATTCTTTTGAAAATATGTATGCAAATTTTAAATGGATACAGCCATGTAAACCAATACTGAAATATATCACGTCATAAAATGTTCATGCAAAATTTCGAAGAGTTGCGTGAACATTTCGCGAATTGTTTTATGTCCCGAGTTTGTTACATGGGACAACGCTAAAGAAACGTTTTTCGGATAATCTGTGTCTTCCTAAGCCTATGATTATGATATTTTTATTCTTTCTCTATCATAATGTGAAAATGTAAGAATCAATCTTTATTTTCATGTATAATTTGAAATATTTATTTCAGCATTTCTATAAAAAATTTCCAGTTAAATATTTACTTATTATAATAACGCTATTTTTCGTGGTAGTAGCTATATCTAACGTTGCGTCTATACCCTTACGACGCAGATAATAAAGATATGTTGAAAATGCGTCAATGAGACTTTACCCTTACGAGGCAGATAATAAAAAGATGTGCAATATACGTCAATAAGACTATACCTTACGACACATATAATAAAAAGATGTGGAATATACGTCAATGAGACTTTACCTTTACAATGCAGATAATAAAAAAATGTGGAATATACGCCAATGAAACTTAACCCTTACGAATCAGATAATAATAGATGTGGACTATACGTCAATGAGACTATACCCTGACGACGCAGATAATACAAGATGTGAAATATACGTCAAAGGGACGTGAACCTTACAACTCGGATGATAAAAAGATATGAAATATACCTTAATGAGACTATACCCTTACGACGCAGATAATAAAACGATGTGGAATATAGGTCAATAATACTATACCTTTACAACGCAGATAATAAAAAGATGTGGAATACAGGTCAATAAGACTATACCCTTACGACGCAGATATTAAAACGATGTGGAATATAGGTCAATAAGACTATACCTTTACAACGCAGATAATAAAAAGATGTGGAATATAGGTCAATAAGACTATACCCTTACGACGCAGATAATAAAACGATGTGGAATATAGGTCAATAAGACTATACCCTTAATTACAACTCGGATAAAAACAAAAGATGGAATATACGTCAATGATACTTCATCCTTTTGACGCAGATAATAAAAAAGAGGTGGAATATACGTCAATAAGACTATACCCTTATGATGCAGATAATAAACATATCTGGAATATGCATCAATGAGACTTTACCCTTACGACGCAGACAATAAAAAGATGTGGAATGTACGTCAATAAGACTAAACCCTTACGACGCAGATAATAAAAAGATGTTGACTATGCGTGAATGATCCTTTAGCTAAAGGACGCAGATAATAAAAAGATGTGGAATATACGTCAATAAGAATATACCTTACGACGCAGATAATGAAAAGACGTAGAATATACGTCAATAAGACTATACCCTTACAACGCAGATAATTAAATTATATGGAATATAAGTCAATAAGACTATATCCTTACGACACAGATAATTAAAAGATGTTGAATATAGGTCAATCAGACTTTACGATGCAAATAATAATAAAAATACATGAAATATACGCCAATGAGACTATACTCCTCCTCCGGTGTAGATAATTAAAAGAGGTGGAATATACTTCAATGGGACTATGCCCTTACGACGCAGATTATTTATACAGTACTTTTAGGAAGACTTATAAAAAAACAGGACAGTTTCTCTATATTTATCATGTTTATATCTCCAAGACTGTAAGGATTCTCCCAATATATCTTTAGGCTAGTAAGTTAGGTACGGACTTACAGGCACTTGTTTCTGTCAATGAGGGGTTTATTATTCACAACCGTATGAAAAATCACAAAATCACTTGATTTTTTGTACGAGTGTGGATAGTAAACCCCACATTGACAGAAACAATTGCCTGTGTACCGCCACTTACATGTATAGTAATTCAGTATTATAAAATGTGCTAACCTAGACTCATTTCATTTCAGTGTAAAGTAAGACGACGAATCTCTGAATATGACATAATATAAACAATAAAATCAATCAATAATTACATATAACTTACATATTCAAGGTCATTACAAATTCACGTTTTTCATTCCAGTTTTTACAAGGGACATAATTTACTTATTACTATACTATATATAAAAATATTTAATTTCGCAAACCAATTAAGTCACGGAAATTCCAAAATATGGCACCAGTAAGGAGAGTTGTACAAATAGTGTGAATACACAGAACCCCCATCCAATTCATCTTTAGCTAAAAGTATTCATCATTTATATGTACTAACATTATTCTATTTTTCTATAGTTTCGATTAAAATGTGCCAAAATCAGAGTTATAATAGGTCGAATGCCCCAAATAAACATTCCCTGATTGGTTGAAGTACTGTGGCGTCGATGTAAAGCACACGCTTCACAGGAATAAGGAGAATTTTACAAATAATGTGAATACACAGACCCTCAATCCAATTTATGAAATGCTGAAAATAATCAAGTGTTCATCATTTTCTGTTTTGATTCTACTAACAACATTCCATTTTTTCTATAATTCCGATTTAAATATGTGAAACCCCGCAATACAAATAGATGGCCTTAATGATGTAAACGCAACGCAGCAAAACATTTCCGTTAATATGTTAACATCTTGAACTTCGACCCTGGGTTCAAAGGGGTTAATAAACCGATTCACAAATAGAGATCTCCTTGCGCTCAAATGTAATCCTTGGTGAAGTATACAGGCAACTTCGTTTACAGAAATATATACACACCTTATCAGAAATATATTGTCATGCATCTGCATATTGACGTTTTTTTTGTATGCTGAACTTTAATATTGAAATTCAATTCCATACAAATTTTATTAAGTAAAGCAATAGGAGTAAGAATATTTTTAGCGCCAATTTAACCAGCATTGATCATTGCCATCATCAAAATTAGTTGTCGTAATCATTGTGATATTTCATTTACATACAGTTTATTAATATAGAGTAATTTTGGTAAGTATGACTTATTAATGTTAAGGTTCTCGAGATGTGCTTCTCTAGACATTTTTGACGGTCAGTTTAATCCCATGTATCTCAATATTATCCCAGATGACAGAAATGTCAACCCGACCTATTCGTGTAAAAAGTGAAAGTCTAATCTATTTGATGAACTAATTTCTTCTAAAACTGTACATGCATTATTTCTGTATTATTTGATAACCAATCACATTCACGTTGTATGTTTGCATGATAATTGATTCTGTATGAGAGAATTGTGTAGTGTATTGCAAGATCGATGCAAATTGAGACGTCAGTGCGCGAGCACGTGACATTATTATTTGTAAACAAACCGGCTCATGATCCCGAAATCCCCGGCTTAAAAACATGAAATCTTGAGGTCCCTAATTTAAAAGATATCAAATCCTGACATCCCGAAATTCGAAAAAAGTTATCCCTGACCCCGAAAGTGTCAATCCCGAAATCCCAAACTTAAAAACACCCGATCCTGACGTCCCGAAAAAGGTCCTGCCCCCTCTCATTTAACTTGCGTCTAAAAAGATGACTTAACTTTATATTTCCCTCCAATTTGTTCCACTTGAACTCTATTTGGCCCCTTCCCCGTCATTTTCCTCTACATTTGTTTAAAAGTCATATAATTTAACTCTTTAGTCCATTTACAGTAACAGCTGTTTTGAGATTTTGATTCGGTTTCCATGTATTTGTTTGTTACATGAAGGAGGTTTTGTCCTAAACATCTTATTGCTATTTGTCTGCCATGACTGGACATCACCCCGGTTCCTGTAAATACACAATACAAAATAACTGATACCACAATGGAAATGTAACATAAAATATTGTCCTCTATGAAATATTGTCTGTTGGACAAATTTTCTTATAAAATATTGTCCACTGACAGTATTTCATAATGAAATATTGTCTTAATGAATAGTGTCCATGTCCATGAAATGTTGTCACCTCCTTCTGGACAATACTTCACTATGAAATTCTGTTCATGACAATGCTTCATTATGAAATACTGGCTTTGAAAATATTTTTTAATCGAATTATTTCACAATTAGAAATAGTACACAAGCATGCAGCATGCACATTTTTAGATTTATAACTGAAACAGTTGTGTACAGTAGAGAATTTATATTATTACTAATAGTGAGTTTCAAATTTGTATAGAAACATAACAAATGGTTTATTATAGATTAAAGAATTGTCTAACGTAGGTTTCATTTTATTACATTATACTGTACAAATATAAGTAATGTACTGACAATCGCTTATTTTGTAAATATATACACAGGCACATGTCGCAGAAAAAAATTCTTATATACATGAATATGTGTTGATAACCTCCCCTTCATTAGACAAAATTATATGACAATCTGTCTATGAAATATTGTCTCAATACTCACGAAATATAACCAAAATATAACCTCCCTTTTACAGGACACAATTTCGTAGTATTTATCTATGAAATATTGTCTTAATTCACACAAAATATAACCTCCTTATAACAAGACAAAATTCCATAGTATTCATTGGTGAAATATTGTCTATATACAGACACAATTTCACTATGCACATTTGTCCTTCTCTGGACATTTTTCCATAGACGAGGACAATATTTCATGATACATATTTATGAATTATTGTCTTGTGGTACAATATTTCATAGGACAATATTTTGCTTTACATAATGACATTAATAGTTGAAGTGGGACAGATTATCTGGTCAGCCGACAATAGTAAGTGATATTAGGTGACTTGAATCTAAGGGTCATTTGCTTAAATCAGTTCCAATAATGCATTGGACATACTCAAAATGTAAGGTTTTTCGGTTGGTCAAGTGACAATTTTTATACTACAGCAAAAAACATTTTTTGCGTCGTATAAAGGTATGATGTTGTCGTCGTCTTTTCGTCCGAAGACACATTTAGTTTCCAGACAATAACTTTAGTTTTAGTGAATGGATTTTTATAAATTTTAAACAGAAGGTTCAATACCACTAAGGGAAGGTTGGGATTGATATTGTGTGTTTCTTTATTATATTTTGTATAATTATGCATTTATGTTTTTGATATACATGTATATCATTCCGGCATCACTTACATTTGTACTACCTATAAATATGATAATTGAAATATCGTATTTTGTATTGATTATTGATAACATGCATGAAAAATTTGTTTGATTAACATGATTTTTGTTATGTAATGAAGCTTTTATTTGTTAGCCTTAATTACTTTTGAAAGGAAAATTCATTGAATTATATACAATATGAAGTTAAAAGATTTATGTGTTTTTTTCCCCTTCATTTTGAATTTAGGATTTATGCGTATTGTATTTGTATTTAATTTTTCATAACACTAGTTCGAAAGTTTCAAATTGGTAATGAAACAAGATGAATACCCCCAAAACATGGTAATTGGAAATTTAAGGTGACTCAAACATGACATTTCTCAACATTGTAGCCAACTGGCCAGGTGCAACGCATGCCGCCTTCATTTGGGCTAACTCTAGCTTAAGTGAAATGTTTGAGGACGGAACAATCGATCATGGCTGGCTGATAGGAGATAGTGGATATCCACTTCGACCATGGCTCCTCACTCATGTGCTTAACCCAATCAACAACGATACAATGCTTCCCATATGAAGACGAGGAGCGTTGTCGAAAGGAGTTTTGGGGTTCTAAAATCACGTTTCCGTTGTATAGATATCGATGCAAGTGCTGGCACATTGCGTTACAGACCATTAAAATGTTGTGACATTTTTATTGATGTGGCTGATTACATAACATCTGTATAGAAAATAGAATACCATTGCCGGCAGACATTGACAGGAATCGCCCAGACCAAGGACACATAGACAGACAGCAGTATGTGGGCAATTTGAATGACGGTGCAAATGTTAGAAACAGGCTGATAAATGGAAGATTTGGACATTGAATAAATTGTATCATCTAATTACTTTAACATTTAACATAGTCTCAATAGATCGCAGTGATGTGGCTGCTCTACTAAGTACGACACCCCAACAGAAAGCTAGGTCGTCTACGAATGATTTTACACCTCTGCTTCGCATGGGGTTGATATCGTTTTGACCCACCGCGGCAAAAGTCATAATCCCTCAGATGGTAGCTTCGCACCATTGGCTTATCAGCCAAGCATATAAACCAAATGTATTTTTTACCTTTTCAACTACCACAGATTTTTTAGCTTCTTAACTCTTTGTGCAGAAAGTTTATTAATCGTTCAATGCTTAGGTTGGCAACTTTGAAAAAAAAAACAAAACTATAGACTCATCATTAATTTAAAGAAAGAAAGATTAACAAAAAGGTGTAATACATGTATAACAATATGCTAGTTTTATAAAGTTTAAACCTAGTCATCATCAGGTGTGCTCAGTGTGTGTTGGTCTAACACCTGAACCCCCATTTGTGCTAAATTAATGTTCATTTGTGCCAAATACAGTTGGTGTTTTTGTTGGTCAATGTTAAACCGCTGTCTTTCAATATTAAGTCTTTCAGACTCCATTGCTAGTCTCTGTTTTTCGACACAAAGTCTTTCTTGTTCTGTTTTTAGTCGTCTTGTTTCAATGTCAATGAAACTTAGTGTTGTTTTGTCCTCGGGTATCTTGTTCGATTTCATTGCCGATTTGGCGATTGGTGACTCTCCTGTCATATATGAGTTCTTGGGGCTCTCTGTCCAAAATGAGCAGCTTGGTTCTGAAATAGAATGAACAGATTAATTTTCATGGTTATTACATTGTAATAATTTGAAAGTAACAGACAAAGAGCAAAAGTAATACAAATCTAAATGAGACAATTATTTTAACGGTGGAAGTTAAGCAGTCATGCATTATCATTCATCTTTGTTATACATTTATAGTTTTACGAGATATTGTTAAAAACAAACAAGCTACCGTACCACATGTAAAAAAGTTTGACATTTTAAACACACGACTAGTTTTTTTTCCCATTTGAACGTTTTCTAGAATGTGTACTTCAGGTACGTAGTACACTTCTTCTGTGTAAATCATGCACATTTAGGCACTGGAATTTGTATTACATCTGAATGGAGTAAAAAATAAAGTGTATACATACGTTAAACGGTTTAGCAGCGATTATTTTTTTTTATGTATTTGTCATAAGTCTCCCGTTATTGTGTGGTCTTTTATAGATCTTTGTTAAATTGAACATAAGGTAGCAACCATTTGATATTTAGGGTGATTGGTGGAGGGGGTGTAGAATGAACTTTGAAAAAAGGCAGTCAGGGGCGGATCCAGCCATTTTTAAGAGGAGGGTACCCAACACAGGTTAAATGGGGGTTTTCAACAATATTTCCCCATTCAAATGCATTGATCAAAAAAGGGGGGTCCTACCACCGGACCCCCTTTGATCCGCCGCTGGTAGGACAGGAGTATTGCGTTAAAAAATGCCGGTTGAACAACTGTGCCAGAAAAAGTAGGACCGAATAGAGTGCAAAATTTTAAAAAGTCAGGACTTAGACTGCATTTGAAAAAAAGGCAGCACATAGATAACATTTAAAAAAAAAAGAAGACAGGAAACAATTATTCATCATCACCTCAACGTCAACCCCCTACCTGCTCTAAAATTAAATGATAGCCCCCTTAGCTCCGCATTAACGGTCGTCGTCGTCCCGTAACATATAATTGCGTACTACATTAATGATTTTTTTTTATTGCATGGTGAGTTGTCACATTGGCCTTCCTTGGGTGTATCCAACCATTTTTAAAAAGGTTGCAACACGTGCATGCAAGTCGTATTTAAAATAAATGTGGGGAGGGGGGAGGGTTCAAATATATAAAATATAAAATAAAAGCAGCATTAGGTGTCAAAAAAGGGGGGTCCAATTCTTAGAACTCTAGCCCCTTGGAGGCGCCACTGTTATCATACCTCATCTTATTATTTTTATAAAGAAACAGGTAGGGAAAGTGAAGACATCGGGTTCACTTCCATCACCAGATGGTACAGATCCTGTGTCGGTTCCCCCTTCTATACCTTCTATTGGTGTTTCTCCAATGATACCGACAACTTTATCTTGTAGTGGAGTTAATTCCTCTGGCGGAGGTCCGCCGCCCGTCTTCCGTGCCTCGCGACGGTTACTTGAAGCAGCCTTCTTTGTACTGCTCATGTAGGTCGTCCACTTCTTCCTTTACTCCTCTACCGTACGCTTATGGTCAGTGTGGTTAGTTGCATTTATTGTACTGCATATTTTCTCCCAAATCTTCTTTTTAGCACTATTTGTTATTACATTGGACAGCTTACTGAATATAACTGACTTGTTCTTTTCCACGGCATCCAGAAGAACTTGAAGCTCTGATTCAGTGAAATTTTGACTCCTTTTCCTGCTCATAACGTAATCTTTTTAGGTTGACGGATTTTCAGAATAATTTATCAACAATGAACATTCGATGTATTTATAGCAGGAATGCACGATTTTATCCTTTAACCTTAATACAACCGATATAGTGACAAATCGAATTCAACTCACGTGTACGAATAAAAAACTTGTCAATATTTGTTTTCTTTTTTCTTCTTCATTTATTTCTTTTTGAGTTTGTTTGTGTATATTGGTGTATTATCTTTATACAGTAAACTTTTTATATTGATTTTGCAAATTATCTAATTATTGGATATTAGGCAATACCGTTTAGTAATTTATCGGAAAGGCATACTATATTTACATGAATTTTCGCCTGCATCAATGTTTATATTGTTAAAATAAAAACTTGCGACAGGTTTAGGATATCTTTGCTAATATAAGATCATCCTAAGACAGCTTCGAGACGAGGTCTGGGATATGTCCTAGGATAGTCATAAGAGGATCATAAGACGTCCTAAGATATGTCTTACGACAGATCTTAGGATAGCTTCGTGAAACCGGCCCCAGGTGACTAGTATTTTATATCATATGATATTAACTGTCACGTTTATGACGAGAAGGATATTTTCTATACATGTATTACCCCGCAATGTGTTACAAAATGCTTATTCCACAAAGTTATGCATACCAGTTACGATGTATAAGTCCACAAAAATGACAATTCCAAAAAATGTTTACAAGCACAGAACAAAAATTAAAACTAGCATATGAGTACCCATTTTTCAACCCTTCAATATTTTAACTTACATGTTCATGTCTTAAAGTAATCTACACTACCAAGAATTTACTCACGTTTTTTTTTGGTACATTTCTACCCCCGTATATATCAGTACTGTTCGGTAAGACAGAAAACTTGTAATGTTATACTTTTTGTTTATTCAGTACTGTTTTTGACAGTACTGTTTCAGTACTGATTTTGACAGTACTGTTTCAGTACTGATTTTGACAGTACTGTTTCAGTACTGATTTTGACAGTACTGATTCAGTACTGATTTTAACAGTACTGTTTCAGCACTGATTTCGTCAGTACTGCTTCAGTACTGATTTTGACAGTACTGTTTCAGTTCTGATTTTGTCAGACTGTTTCAGTACTGATTTTGACAGTACTGTTTCAGTGCTGATTTCGTCAGTACTGTTTCATTATAAAAATAGTTAAATCAGTACTGTATCTGTAAGGAAATTTTCATTACTGTTAAACATATAAACATGACTTTTTTGTACCTGCTCTTTTCAGTGCAATTATTAATAGATCACTGTGTTCATAAAAAAAATGTCATCTCTTTAATTACGTAAATGTGCATCTTTTTTAAGGTTTTTATTTGTTTCTATTTCAGGTAAAATTTAGTTTATTTACCTTAAAATTAGTTACAATGTTTACATTTGAATGCATACCGTGATGCCTATCTAAAAGGTCTTAGGTTGTTTTGTATATTTGGGATGAGTTAATTGTTTTCTTTGGACACTTACCACACTGGCCGTTTCCATTCATTTTCTATATCGTGACATGTTGTTTTCGTTATGTTTTTTTTTTATTTCTTTGATTTGTTTTTGTCCTGATTTGGTTTTGCTTTAGTTCCAGCTCTTCAACAGTTACTTTAGCTTTTTTTAATATTCTGTCTTTATTTCGTATTTATTGTCAGAATTGCATCTTGTGTGGTTATTTTATAAGGTTTATGTTTTTAGTAAGATCTTATTAATATTTCTATTTGACAATACCATATAACATGTATTTGTATCTTGCTTGAGTCAAATCAGAACATATTGAACAAGAATTGAAGATTGGAACTCGGTATAATACTTTTGAGTAGATGGATGGTTGGATGGATGTTATGTGATCCAGTGGCCAGTTGATTCCAGGAAGAGGACATACTACTCAGGTAGAAATACAATGTAATTAACCTATTTTGTACAGAACTAGACCAATAATGCACTGAGCTACTTGTTTAACATGCTAGTTCACCACAAGGAGAGAATCTACTATAAGACATGTCCCTCTATACCAGGTACCTTCAGACTGAACAGTCTATGTTATTTCTCTGTAATGCTGTGTGCTGAGAGAATAATCAGAATACGACCACTTTTCCAGTCTTATTTCTCATAAATAAATTTCCAATCATATGTCCATTGTTAGATTTTTAATGGTTGAATAAATTTATTGACAGATTTCTTTTTTTTTGTATACATTAATCATTTTGCAATTCCATTCACTTGTAATGTGTGTATTGTGAATAGTAACTTAGGTATGCATAACTCTTGTACTCTTTCCTATAAACCTTAACTGCAGACGTAACCTAATAATTGTACCGATCGCATGTTCATGTTTATGTACACAACAATATGTATTTCGTATATGCCATAAGAAATGTTATCGGATTAACCTTTGTGAATCATTGAATTGGTTCTCTGACTTTAAAAGGTTGTTTCGGTTGTATGACAATTATATCTTAGTTAATTGAACAAATTTAGGTCAATAACAAAATGGTGTAATATACGAATTCAAATGATGGAATTTGCATTTTTTAGTTCTTTTTTTCTTTTTCTATAAAACATGCTTCTCCATACAGTGTATCCGTATTTGGCACAACTTTTTGGAATATTGGGTCCTGAATGCTGTACAACTTTGTACTATTTGGCTTCCTGACTATTTTGATCTGAGCGTCGCTATCAGTTTTATGTAGACGAAACGCGCGTCTGCTGAATTAAATTATAACCCTGGCACCTTTGGCAACCAGAGAGAAACATAACACTAACAGCACAAACACAACCAACCAAAAGAAATATATATGACATAACACGGGGGAGACACTATGAGGGATATTAAAGCTGGAAGTCGAACTACGGCACTTTAGATGAAACAGGTAAATAAAATCTAAATCTGCAATACACGTATTACCGATGTTTGACTTTTGACCTCGAAGTTGATGGATTTTTTTCGACTGGTTATAAACACTGTGGTTGGTCATCATGATACCAAGTCAATCAAAAGCAACTTAAAAGATTAAAATCAAGCTTTCAATCGCCATAACGTGTGGGGAAATTAACTGCTGAATGTTTTCTTGACACGAAAAAATAATGGACAACAAAAAGACTTTTCCCACATATTACACCGATTATATGTTTGATTTTACTATTTGTTTACTACTATTTGAGTACCAGGATCATGATGTCTTACCACAGGAAAAGTGACCTGTCGAAAAATGTTAAAATACGGAGTTCAAAGTTAGCAATATGAAAACAGTCTATTGCAAAATCTATTGCATTGCAATGACTTCCGGAAATCATACATAAATCTACAGAGCACGAGAACAAAAAATAAGTGTAGTGTATGGAAATTGGTGACGCATAACATATTGTCAATGTCGTTGTTATAGCCGTTAAAAGTGTAGAAACAAAGCACTATAAAATCTCTCAGCAATCATATATCGGTCAGTTTGTGCCGGTGGAGGAAGTCGGAGTGGCTGGAGAAAACTACCGACCATCAATAAGAAAATTTATATTTCATAGTCAATTACGATTGGAGTCGAGAGCAAATGCAACATGCGGGATTCAAACTCAACCTCAGTGATGACAAGCTAGCGATAAAATAGTATGAAATTTGGTATCTAATTACACAATATGTTTTATTCTAATTGTCGAAAACCTGAAGTCTGGTAGATGTTGTCTCAGTGGCAGTCATACCTTATTTTTATATGTAAAGTCAGCTGGAAAAGTCCCTAAAATGCAAAAAATGGCACGGCCGTTTAATAGCTGGCTAAACTGTATTAATTTTCTCATTGAAGGACGTATGAAACTTAAAAAAACTTAAATTTACTTCAGTTGAAGTTTTGACGATAGTTGTCTCTATATCATTATACCACATATGATTTTGTTTTAAGGTGGTACATAAATCTGTATGATCAGAATTAGTGTCAAAATGCTTTTTTTTTAATGGAACGTTAACGATAAAGTGTCCAAATGTTTAAAATTTTGATATTTTTGTCAAAGTATATACAATTTTTTGAAAAATAAACGACCGAAATTAATCAAAGTCAATTTAAAGGTATTTGGTACCACCTTAATATATATAAAAAATCATTGGTTTTTCACTGATTACATAATCAAACATCAGTGCTTTTAGTACTTTCTTTACTTCATGTATTCTAATCGACCACCCGCATCGTTTTCCTTTTAGACAATACTATTGAATAGTTATACTAATATTTATAATATGATTATCAAACTCAGGTGTCAAATAGTTTAATAAAACAACACTTGAACTGGGTACGTGTTTGTTTCAGCAATTGGATTTTAAAGTGTTACCTCTAAGTAAAGTGACATGAGATTTCATTTTCAGATGACATATTTAAAGAACGAATATGACTTTGCTTAATTTCTTTTGTTTTTGTCAATAGTTACTAAATACTATAAGCATCGCAAAATACAAATCACGATTTCAAAAGAGACAACATATATAACAAGGGGACATTTCTAAAAAGAAATATGTCGACAGACCTGGCAACGTTTGCTATGTGTATGTATAGACAAACAATATAAAAAAAAGATGTGGCATGATTGCCAATGAGACAACTCTCCGGTGGATACCAAATGACACAGAAATTAACAACTCTGTTTAGGTCATCTTACGGATTTCACCAATGGACAAAACCCTTGTCGCATAGTCAGCTATTTTAAAAAGGCCCCGAAAAGAAAAATGTAAAATGATTCAAACGAGAGAACCAATGGCCTAAGTTATGTACAAAATAATGAACGAACTTTGATCAAATATGTATCAAAGCTACAAACTACACAAGTCCACTAAATGTTTTCAGTGACTCAGTATCTTTTAAACGTCGAATATTCTTAAAAATATACAAAGGGATTATGTATTATGCCAAAACTTTATTATGTAGTTCTCAGGCATACTGACTCTTAATTCAGTCTGATGAACGAATTAATTGTCGCCTCTGTGTACATGTCAGCACACATGCAATTTTTTCTTTAAGATTTTTTGTATCTATTGTGGTATGTGTTTCTGTGAACCTTGTAAAACATTTCTAGATCAGCCAATTCAAAAAAAGGGGGAAAAAATAAGTTTGGTATTTGAAATGACCGATTATTTTATTACAACAGTAAAAGAATATTCTTTATTTTCCTATTTTTTCTCTTTTATTTTCAGTTCGTTATGTACAACAATAAAATAGAATAAAATAAAATGTGGGCGGGTATCGAAAGAATGGGTTAGAAATTCATGCTCAGTATTTAGATTGCCAATTTTTTAATAACAAAAATAAAGGAATATTATTTATTTTCCAATTGTTTCTCTTTTATTTTCTGATATTTATGTACAATATATTAGAATGACTTAATGGGAAATACACGTGACCGGTAGAAAAAGAATGAAATACGACGGTTATTTTCTTCATATTGTTGAAAAATCATGAAATTTTACTATTCTTTCATAAGGTGCCGTTAATACTCACAAACTTCACACATGTTCAATTTGTCGTCCTGTACATGCATGAAATATATGCCACTGGACGTTTTGTTTTAGCGTCATGATGTTCCTGTAGTCTAAATACACGTTTAGCGTACACAATTGTCAACCTGGTATCTTTAATGAGTTTTTTTCTTTCTTTTTATTCTGATTTTGTAAAATTAAATTGAGAAAGGACATGGGGAATATGTCAAAACGACAACAATCCGATCGAAGAGCAGATAACAGCCGAAGACAACCAATGGGTTTTCAACGCAGCGAGAAAAATCCGCACCCAGTGGTAGGCATCAGCTGGACCATAAATAAAAATGTGAACTAGTTCATTGAAAATAAACGTAATACTAAACTCCAAAACATATTGATGAAATGAAATTAAAAAACACACAAGACTAACAAAGGCCAGAAGCTCTTAACTTGGAACAAGCGCAAAACTGAACATTTTAATTCCTGATTCATAAAACGAACAGTTTTACCCATGTACAGGGCCAGACTTCAAAAGTAAAATTAGTGATTAAACCCTTGAGAAAGCACACAACAGCCTGTATCACCCAGAACGAACTCTCTTTTACACAGAAAAGATTAGCAAGTTAAAGTTTTTAAGATCAAAACGAACCTCTTAAAATATTTGTAAAAAACATTGCATAAACATGTGTACTTAATGGTTTTGTTTTAACCTTTACTTGGGCGTGTTTACCATACACGATGATATCTTGCTTTGTTTTAACCTGTACTTGGGCGTGTTTACCTTACACGATGGTATCTTGCTTTGTTTTAACCTGTACTTGGGCGAATTTACCATACACGGTGATATCTTGCTTTGTTTTAACCTGTACTTGGACGTGTTTACCATACACGATGATATCTTGCTTTGTTTTAACCTGTACTTGGGCGTGTTTACCATACACGCTGATATCTTGCTTTGTTTTAAACTGTACTTGGGCGTGTTTACCATACACGATGATATCTTGCTTTGTTTTAACCTGTACTTGGGCGTGTTTACCATACACGCTGATATCTTGCTTTGTTTTAACCTGTACTTGGGCGTGTTTACCATACACGATGATATCTTGCTTTGTTTTAACCTGTACTTGGGCGTGTTTACCATACACGATGATATCTTGCTTTGTTTTAACCTGTACTTGGCCGTGTTTAACATACACGATGGTATCTTGCTTTGTTTTAACCTGTACTTGGGCGTGTTTACCATACACGATGATATCTGGCTTTGTTTTAACCTGTACATGGGCGTGTTTACCATACACGCTGATATCTTGCTTTGTTTTAATCTGTACTTGGGCGTGTTTACCATACACGATGATATCTTGCTTTGTTTTAACCTGTACTTTGGCGTGTTTACCATACACGATGATATCTTGCTTTGTTTTAACCTGTACTTGGCCGTGTTTAACATACACGATGGTATCTTGCTTTGTTTTAACCTGTACTTGGGCGTGTTTACCATACACGATGATATCTGGCTTTGTTTTAACCTGTACATGGGCGTGTTTACCATACACGATGATATCTTGCTTTGTTTTAACCTGTAATTGGACGTGTTTACCATACACGATGGTATCTTGCTTTGTTTCAACCTGTACTTGGGCGTGTTTACCATACACGATGATATCTTGCTTTGTTTTAACCTGTACTTGGGCGTGTTTACCATACGGGATAATCTCGATATGCAGTAAACAACAAAAATATTTTAAACAATGCTGTAAAAGGCTTAAAGGGGTTGCGTTGCGTAATTCTATTAGTTTAAACATATTTTATTGTCTAAATATACAATAGGATTGGATACAAGTTATAACAACTTAATTCTATTAAAAGTGTATTTACACAAGTATTTGTTTATTAGACTTATAGCTGAATTGATCACATGTTTTTAATTGCATATATTTGTTCATTTGTATGTTTCGGAGTTAGTGTGGCACTTATTTCCCTTAACCAGAATACATTATTCTAGCAGTCCATTCCATTATTCAAAATATCCATTTCATTATTAAAAATTGGCTATTTCTCAATGTTCACGCGTATTTCGATATTTTAGTCCTTCGTTACTCCTCTAATGTCCGTTGTGGAACATATTGACTATATAACTTTTGTTCCTCTCTTGATAAGCTTTCGATTGAGGTTTAATATATATCTGTAATTAGGAGCTGAAGGGTCCTAGCAGTCCATTTCATTATTCAAATTATCCATTTCATTATTCAAAATTAGCTATTTCTTCATTTGTACGCGTTTTTTTTTTTGGCATTGAGGTCCTCCGTAAACCCTCTAATGGTCATGGCGGCTCAGGATATATCCATAGTGTCACAGTCAATTTTTTTATATTTATTTCACTATTAACCCTCCAAGTTGAATAATGAAACATAATCTATTTTATTATTCATTATTCATTTTTTTAATACTGAATAGTGAATAGTGAACTGTTTCAATATTCATTTTTGAATTTTAAATAATGAACTATGAATAATGGACGTACTTCAGCGCGGTCAAACAGTGAGCACAATTCATATCGTACATCTTGCTATCAAGCGAGCAATGTTCCCGTGCCAGTGGTGTAACAATACACGTTCAACCAATATTATAACGTTACAAAGAAGACGTACAGGTGTGCTTGCAAAACAAACAACTACCCACATGAGAAAAAATGAATGAGATTTAAATAAACTTTAGATAGGTCATCATACGGCCTTTAACAATGAGTAAAACCAATGAATTTTGTAAAAAAAAAACACCCAATAAACAAATAATATATTATGAACATAAAACGAAAACAACTACTGAACTACAGGTCACTGACCTGGACATACACATAACCGAATGTGAGTGTTGGAACATATTTTGGAGCACCAAACTCTTCCCTTGTATAAGACAGGGTTGCACAAGCGCACCCAACATTCATTACTGAAACACACAATTTGCCATAAATGAGTGTTTGATGCAGGCTTGCAGCAAACATTAATATCCAAATCTGTGTTTGCCACATACCTGCAGCAAATATCTATATGCAAATAAGTGTTTGATATTCTTACAATGATCCAAATTTACTCAATTAGTACACAAGGTCATGAATTTGAAATGAAATGACTAATAAATTTCAGACACTGTGAAGGAAATTTTTCATTTCGGATTCGAGTTGGAAAATTTCAACATTTTCTTCGTTGCACATACTCTTGAGAACATGCTATACAAAAAAGTGTCAATAAAAATTAAATCACAAAAATACTGAACTTCGAGGAAAATTGGAAATGAAAAGTCACTAATAACATGGCAAAATAAAAAAAATAAAACACATCAAATGGATAAACAACAACTGACATATTTCTTATTTTTTCCAATGTAGACAATAGTGGATTGAACCTGGTTTTAAAGCTAGCTAAACCTCTGACTTGTATGACAGCTGCATTAAATTCGATTATATTGACAACGATGTGTAAACAAAACAAATAGACACATTACTGATAAGTAAAATTGTCACATATAGGGGTAAACATATGAAAAAAGAGAATGGGACTGTTGTTACGACATAAGGAACATACCGATAACATATGCGTATATATTGAACAACAAATAAGCAAACTACAAAATGTATAAAAAAAATTGTCATGTCATCTCATCCGTATAAATCTGCTAGACCCAATATATCTACACGATTTTTGCTCGAGGAAATGTATTGGTTGAGTGTTGATACAGTGTGTGATATTGAAACATTCAAATCATGTTTAGTCTTCAGTACTCTTTGATAAAATGAGAATGGAAATGAGGAATGTGTCAAAGAGACATCAACACGACCATAGAACAGACAGCAGCAGAAGGTCACCAACAGGTCTTCAATGCAGCGAAAAACTTTCCGCACCCGGAGGCGTTCTTCAGCTGGCCCCTAAACAAATATATATGTTAGACTAAATTCGGCGTCCAGTGTTTAATCAACGTACGTTCCTCAAAATCGACTTCCAAATCTGACGTCACATTCTCAAAACGACGTCCAATATATTGATACTCTAATCGACGTCCAATATATTGATACTCTAATCGACGTCCAATATATTGATACTCTAATCGACGTCCAATATATTGATACTCTAATCGACGTCCAATATATTGATACTCTAATCGACGTCCAATATATTGATACTCTAATCGACGTCCAATATATTGATACTCTAATCGACGTCCAATTTGATGTCATGTATTGCCAAAACGACGTCCGATTGATTGCATTCTTCAGTCTGCAATTAGTGAAGCCAAAATTGGACGTCGATAAGATAGGCATAACATTGGCCGTCTATAAATAAAGGCAACAGTAGTATACCGCTGTTAAAACTTATAAATCCATGGACAAAAAACTAAATCGGGGTAACAAACTAAAACTGAAGGAAACGCATTAAATATAAGAGGAGAACAACGACACAACACAACAGTGTAACACACACAGAAACGGACCAAGCATCAGACAAAATCCCACGAGAATAAGAAATATAACATCAAAACCAAATACATGAATTTGGGATAGACAAGTACCGTGACACGTCTTATATATAAGATAGCCATAACATTGGCCGTCGATAAGATAGGCATAACATTGGCCGTCAATAAGATAGGCATAACATTGCCCGTCGATTTGATGATATCTTATTTTGACGAAAGATTTGCACGTCGAATTGAGGAACGCACGTTGATTAAAGGATGGACGCCGAATTTAGTCTAACATATTGAGGAACGGACGTCGATCTGAGTCTTACATAATATACTAGTTCAGTGATAATGAACGCCATACTTAACTTCAAATTGTACACAAGAAACTAAAAGTAAAAATAATACAAGACTAACAAAGGCCAGAGACTGGCTTGGGATAGGCGCAAAAATGCGGCGGGGTTAAACATGTTGATGAGATCTCAACCCTCCCCTTATAATTCTAGACAATGTAGAAAAGAAAACGCATAACAATACGTACATTAAAAAATTCAGGTCAGAAGAAGTCAGTGTGTGATGTCAGAAGATGTAACCAAAGAAAATAAACAAAATGACAATTATACATACATAACAACAGACTGCTAGCAGTTAACTGACATGCAAACTCCAGACTTCAATTAAACTGATTGAAAGATTGTGTCTTCATCATATGAATATCAGACACAATCCTTCCCGTTAGGGGTTTAGTAACATAACATCATAACATATAAGAGAAGAACATAACCCGTGTCATGCCAACAACTGGTTTTGTAAATCTATGTGATTAGTTCCGATGCAAAGACCTTATAAGTGAATCAATATTAACGCTAAAATATGCAATCTTTAATGACCTGACAACATTATCGTAACTATCCCTTCTTCATATGTATATTTAAAGGTTTTGTTAGCTTTTGAGGTGAATACTGACATTTTTGTGCTTTATAAAGAATATTTCCATAAAAACATTGATGTGCAATACCTAAACGAATAAGAAGTAGATACATGTTGAGCTATATTTACGAATGATGTCCCTATACCGATGATAAAATTTAGTAAATGTTTTGACTAGTTTGTGATATCGAAAACCCTGGTGTAATAATTTTTCAGTAATACATCAATTTGTCTCGTTAAAATCTAAAATATTGTTACATACACGAGCGAATCGTACAAGTTGAGGTATAAAAACACCGTAAGATGGTGACAAGGGAACGTCACTATCTAAAAATTGATAATCAACGATAGGAAACGAAAAATGATCTCTTTTATCATAAATTTTAGTATACACTCTGTACTTGATTTGGCCTTTGCATTTGTATGATTTGAGCGGCACTGGTAAGTGTAGAGTTCACGCGAGTCCAGTGTCGACAATACTTGATTGCAGGTATCGTTTTCGTATGTTGTACCAAAATGAAACAGGAATGTATATTCTTGAATAACATTTAGATTTTAAGGATATCTTTAGAATAACTGAGATAACACTATAATAATCACTTTACTAAATATTTTAGTCATTAAGCCGATAGGCCTGGAGGAATCACTCACATCAAAAAATTGACCGTCATACATTTATTTTTAACTCCTTTAAATCATTTTGTCACTTGTTGATACAGTTGTAAGTTTTCCTTTTCTTTCAATTGTACTTTCGACATTTGAATAATATTTAAGAAACCTCATATAAGGCACAATTCCCACTCAATTTATCACAAAGTAATAATGTATTTCTATGTTTGTCATAACAAATTGCATGTGGTTGACTTAAACCTTTACCATCTGACAGTAATGTATTGCAGTCTTTGCCACTATTGCCTATAACTGATAGATTATTTGACCAGTGACCTACGACAAATACGTTATGATTAAGGTCTATAGCTATACCAGTCGGGTGTTTAATTACTCTATGCCTAAATTGCCACAAATCGTGTCCATTCATATTACTACAATGCACTAAATTTGTATTTCTATTAGTATAGAAAAGTTTGTCTTCGAAAACTGCAATGTAAGTTGCGTGCTCTATAACCAAGACGATCTGCTTCCAACCTGATAAATCCAGAACAAACATCTTATCTTTTCCTACAACGTAAAGTTTCTCATTTTGGTGTGATATACCGAAACAGTCTTCAGGTGGACGAAAGGTCTGTAGAACACGGAAATCATGACTATCCAGTGTTTCAATGAATTGTTTATATCCATAGGTAACGGCAATGCGATCACAATCTATCACTGTGATATCGTATGGGAAAGACGTAACACGAACACTAGAGACTTGATCATAATCATCAACTCTGTTGTATTCAATGAAATAAAATTTATCTGTAAAGTAGTTGGCTACTAAAAAACTATCTTTTGACAAAAAGACGCAACCCGTTATATGCATGTCCTCGCATTTTTTCACATTAAACTTCTTTATTAATTGAAGCTGAACTGAAAAAAAACAAAGTGATTCGAATAGGCAATGTCTGATGATTCGGCTTTAAGAAAAATCACAATGAAAAACATAAAATCAGTCCAATTATAGCAAGACTCATATACCAAGGACAATTCAGAATGATATTAAAATCAGATCAAACCAAAACTGAACCTCAAAGAAATCAAATAGTGCATACATCTTTATCAAAGACAAAAGAAGTAACAAAAAAAAAAATAGGTACACACATAAACTATAAACTGATAAAAGAGTGTAAAGTATATGACCTGATACCTGATAATATGATTTAACAAGTAACTGAAGACATTCCAAGACCTACAAACAGGTCAAGAAAAATACCTTGGATAGAACAATTCAATCATATTCTCAACAAATGCAGACATATACCTTCGGAACGAACATTAGTAGCTCAAATTATACATTAAACAAACTCACGAACAATTTGAACAAATATGGTATGCAAAATTCCGTAGCTCTCCGAAAGCATCTTCAATAGTTGCAATATTGTAATTAAAAAATACCGATAACTGCAGGCTGATTTTAACCATCTCCTAAATGCAAAGAGAGAGAATAAACAGGAAATTTATTAGTAATAAATAAAAAAATGAAGGCAACAGTAGAATACCACTGTTTATACTATGTTTCTGTTTTTCTAAGCTTTTTTTTTATTTCGGTCTGTTGTTTTTGTTTTCCTTCTATTTCTTTTATTGCCGTTTGAGTTAATTTACTCCATGTATAACTTTGGCATGTTTAATCATTTTATTTCCATCTTTGCACCTTTGTTCATTGGGTTTGCGTATCTATCTATCAGAAGCGATTAACATTTGTTGTTTACAATAGATATAAAAAATGGTAAGAATGCACCCGCCAATAAAATATATAATTTATGAAAAAATAATAAAAATTTTCATTGTTTTGATACTTCTGTTTTAATTATTCAGAAGTTGATTTATTTATTAAATCTGACCTGGTTGCATTGGTCCTTTTCCGAATCGTAATCTTTCTAAATCTTCTACAACAACAAATTAAGTACAAATAAAAGAACAGAATACACATATTTTGTTTTAGAAAAGGTTTCAATCATTCTTTGTATATGAAAATCTCTGGGAGATTTTCGGATGACGGCATATTTGTTACGTATGAAAGAGGGACGAAAGATACCAAAGGGACAGTCAAACTCATAAATCAAAACAAACTGACAACGCCATGGCTAAAAATGAAAAAAAAAAAAAAAAACAGCACACATGACACAACATAGAAAACTAAAAAATAAACAACACGAACCCTACCAAAAAAGCTAGGGGTGATCTCAGGTGCTCCGGAAGGGTAAGCAGATCATGCTCTACATGTGGCACCCGTCGTGTTGCTTATGTGATAACAAATCCGGTAGGTCCATTCATGAAAGGGAAGGGAATTGTAGTCACGACGCAAGGAACATATCCGATATCATTTGTGAAACGGTTATTTCATAAAGGTCAACCAACTCGTGATGGCGTCCGTAAAATCTACGAAGGGATGATTTCAACTTCACCATTTGGAACTCTTGGTTTAATTGCTTCCTTGTGAACAGCAACCCTCTATCAAGAAAATCATGGTAGAAAATGCAGGCACGGGAATATCGTATCAATTTGGAGATATATACCCCGTATGCAGGTGCTGCTGGAATATTGCTTCTTAGAAATGGAAAGTTCACAATTGGAAAGCTGAAATCATCTCTTTTGTCGTAAAGTTTTGTTTTCAACCGACCTTCATTGTCAATTTCTAGATGTAAGTCAAGATATGAGGCCGGCTTAACTGTATCTGTAGTATCCTTTATCTCTAGCTCGATGTGATAGATGCGTTCCACATAGTCACCAAATTTTGAATTATTTAGTGAAAGAACATCATCTCTATAGCGGAAAGTAAAGTTAAAGGATATTGCTAACTTCTTATCTTCCTTCCTATGAAGTTCATGCATGAAGTCAGCCTCATAATAATAAAGAAACAAGTCGGCAAGTAGAGGGGCACAGTTTGTTCCCATTGGAATGCCGACAGTCTGTTGAAAAACACGTCCTCCGAACGTAACAAACATGTTGTCAATCAAGAAATCAAGCATCTTGATAACATCAGTTTCAGAGAATTTTTTGTTTGAATCAGAGTGATCCTTTACAAAGTAGGATTTATCCCTCCCTAAGACAAGATATTTGTATCTACGTAGCCATTCTTTTTTATGAAGCAAAGCAATACCAACTCTTTCAATTTGTCTCTTAGTTTGGAATGTGGAATACTTGTGTAAAGAGTAGAAAAGTCAAATGTTTTAATACTGTTACAAGATGAAAGAGAGTTAGATTGCATGTACTCTAAAAGATCTTTGGAATTTTTAAGTATCCATATCTGATTCACGCCCCCTCTAGAATAGGCAGTTTCACAATAACTTAAAAGCCCGTCTTTGATTGCTTATACAATAAAATGTTAATAATTTAGAAAGAGGTTTCGTGGAGCACTTGGAAGACCCAACACTATACCGTTGTTTGTAAGGACACTTATGTAGTTTAGGTATCCAATACAGTGATGGAATATCCAGTTCTTTATCTTTGGTTGAAATTCCAAAGGAACACAGAACAGACCTATGATTAGCCAGGATTTCCTCTTTGGTAAGTGTCGTGAGGATATATGTTGAGTTTCCAAGTGAATTGTCAATACCTAATTCGTTGATCAGACATCCTTTAAACAGACGATCGGCATAATTTATACAAGAGCTTTCCAGACAAAACATAAAGAGCCTATATTCTGTAAACAAATCAAGGTTGGTTACTATATTGAACTTATCTTTCCAATTGAACTTGAAATTAGGAAATAGTCAACAGTATTATACCACTGTTTAAAAACATAAATCGATTGAGAGAAATCTAATCCGGGTCACAAACTAAATTCGAGGGAAACACATCACCTACATGTATAAGAGGAAAATAACAAAACAACAGAACACTGAAGTGCAACAAAAACAGTTGAAAAAGTGAAATAACAAAAATGCCGAACTCGGGGATAATTCAGAACGGAAATTCTCTAATCTAATGAAAAAATCAAAACTCAAAAACATTAATCGAATAGTTAACAACTGTCATATTCCTGACTTGATATTTTCCAACGTATAAAATCGTGGATTTCTACTGATTTTGAAACTAGCTAAACCTCTCACTTGTAGGACAATCGCATGAAATCCCATTATATTGACGACATTGTGTGATTAAACAGATTAGACATAATAGGTAACAATGTTAACAAAATAGGGATACAACAGTCACCATTGTGTTATAATCTCGATCACTATAAAACAAACAAATATGTCACCAAATAAAAACATAAAAGTATAAAGACAAATCACATTAACAAACATGAAAGACAAGATTATAAAAAATACCATAGCACAATGGCGGAAACAACATGCAAAGTGTAATTTGTAGCATATATTGACTTAAATGTAAATGAGGATTTGACTCTTCATCTGGAGCACATGACATCACCACCTCGTAAGTTTTATTGAGTGTGTTGTAAAAATGTGTTTGTCATTTAGTCGTATTTCGATGTTTGCAAAAATATTGTCGGTTTATATATGATATATTTCAATGTCGTTCTCGTACCTCGCCAATGCAGTTCTCCTGTTATAACACCAACAATTGCAATTCTCTCCTGTTTGTGTTTTACTTGAAATCAACAATATACATTTTTAGTACGGTGACAAATAAGATAAATTTGAAAATTTAATTGACCGAAATACCTGAGGGCTAACTTTGGTCTTATGTTGTAGATAAATATAATATCCTTTGATTAAGGCATGTTGTAGAGTGTCAAAGTGGTGCAGATTTTTTGAAAACTGCAGTCAAAGGTAAGATGAGGGTTTTAAAAGATCGAGTTTTAGACATTTTGGAAAATTTCTGAGGAGTCTCTCATATTATTGCTCTTCAACTTTGTTCTTGTTCGGCTTTATATTTTTTTTATATGAGCGTCACTGATGAGTCTTGTATACCCTGTTGATCGAGTCTATTAATCGTGATACCCTCGAATATATGTATCCAATAGATGTTAAATCTTATGTTTTGCAAAATTTTGAGATTTACACTTTAATCTGAACACTTTTTCCTAATTATTTTGAACTGTAAATTAGGCTGCAAAAACAAAATAGATAACAACGATTACCCTTTTAATGTTTGCAGTAATTGAAAGCCAGCTTAGAATACTTGATCTTCTTAAATGAAATAGACTTAATATCGGGTGCTGTACTTCATAATTTCTTGCAGTTATATTTATAAATAGTACAGAACAATAATGTGTCCCATAGTACACAGATACCTCATCCGCACTATCATTTTCGATGTTCAGTGGACCATGACAATGGGATAACAACTATCATTTGGTATGACAGTTATAATATTCCTATCATAGGGAACATGTGCTCTAAGTTTCAAGTTGATTGAATTTCAACTTCATCAAAAACCATCTCGACCAAAAACTTTAACCTGAAGCGGGACGGACGGACAGACGAACGAAGACGGGTCTTGCGGAGCAAAAACTGCGCGACCTTCCCTGCGCAACTGTGTTTTTTTGTGCAGTATTTCGGTCTTTATGTTTTTTATTTCAACGTAAAAACGGAGGTACAATTTACTTTCCATTCTTGTCCTTTGTTTGGAATAATGCAGGATATCTTTATACTTGTTCAATCTTTACCTCGATCTTCTAAAGCCATTACAAATTTAGACAACAAATCATCCCTTGCTAAAGCATAATCTATCAGTTTTCGAACAGCTTGTTGTCTTTTGTTTGATGATTCCATTTCACACAATTCTTCAACCAGTGCATCTACAATAAATGACATTTATTTTGGCAAGCACTATTAGTATAATAAATTGCCAAAATTATTTCATATGGGCCAACCGGAAACATTTATGATCAAAATAGAAAATACATTGATGTGATGCATGCTTACACATTTTTAACTGCAGGATCACAATAATTACACATTAAATTATTGTGAGTATATAAAAATGAGGTTATGTGATATAATTGCCCATGAGACAACTCACAACAAGTCCAAATGATGGGATGGTAGCAGTTATAGACAACCATACACAACATACATTTGTGTGTTTTTCTTGTCTGCAGATCGTTGTTAATATATTTGAATTTTATTCGGTTATGGTGAGAAAAAAAAGTAAAATCACAAAAATACTGAACTTAGAGGAAAATCAATTCGGAAAGTCTAAAATCATATGGCAAAATCAAATGATAAAACAAATTAAAAAACGAATGGACAAGAACTGTCATATTCCTGATTTGAACATATATTTTACAAACACAATGTCGGTCGGCTTTAAAAACTTCTCAAATTCTGATCTCATATCCGACACTGTTTTCCTATAGGCTTGAGTTTATACCTTTTTAAATTGCATGTATTATATTTATTTTTATTTATAAATTTGACAGAGAAAATGTTTGTAAAATTACGGTATTGACTTTTGTTTTGTAAATAACCTAACATTGTAGATATAGTTGATAAATCAGATATATATTTTTTTTAAATAAAAGGGGCTTTTATAAGTAATGATTTAAAAAACTTTTTTTTATACTTTTATAAAATTAATATGTTATATTGTTTTAAAATAAATATTTTATACTTTTAAAAAATCAATATTTTATACTTTTAAAAAAATAATATTTTATACTTTTATAAAATTGATATTTAATGAAAAATTTATTCTTGTTTATTTAGCAAAAAAAAAACAAAACACAGTTACTTTGTTTATATAACAACATTTTACTTCATAAAATAATGTTGGACAATCAGAACTTTTCATGTGGGACAATCAGAACTTTTCATGTGGGACAATCAGAACTCTAAAAATTTAAAAGTGGGACAATCGGGAATAAACCCTTGAAATGGTGTAGCAGATGCCATTTTTTTTATTATCGAACGAACCTATAAAAAACAAATCCCTTATTATAAAAGCAAATAATTATCAAGATTTTAGTTTTTTGCTAGCGTTATTTCTGTACTGATTATACTGAGATTATATCTTTTTCATTATACAAATAAAAACAAGAAGATAGAAAATAAAAAAAAATTACATAAAAAAATCATGAATTTGTATGAACGTACGAACTGCCTCAGGCATAGATTACCTAAGCTGTATTTGGCAACACTTTTAGGAATTTTGGATCTCAATGCTCTTCAACTTAGTACTTTATTTGGCTTTTTTTTTCTTTCTTTTTTGGATTCGAGCGTCACTGATGCCTTTTGTAGACGAAACGCGCGTCTGGTGTATATATAAAATTTAGTCCTGGTATCTATGATGAGTTTATTTATGTACGATGAAGTTAATTAAGTGTTCACGAGAAAGTAAGTATGAATGTAAATTTTATTTAAAGCCGGAACATATATATATATATATACACTTTAACCGTGAGAAAAAATATAAGCTTTGATGAGCTCTAAAACCGACTATCATATAAAAACCTCAATGTGTGAACGTTACACGATTAGAGATGAACGCTTGACAAATGCACGTTATCTGATGTACACAGTTATACACGATTGACGAACGTACGATACACGGTTAAGAATGAATGATTGATGAACACACGATACACGCACGATACACGCTAAAGAATGAATGATTGTTGAGCGCAAGATACACGCACGATACACGCACGATACACGCTTAAGTATGAATGATTGTTGAGCGCACGATACACGCACGATACACGATTAAGAATAAACGATGCACGCACGTTACACGGTAAATACACGGAACGATGAATGATGAGCGCACGATTGGTACACGCACGATACACGAACGATGCACGCACTCACTATACACGATGAACGCACGGAATAGTGGTCAGTTTAAATTTTAGAAGGTCTGTACTATATACATGACGCTGTGATTCAATAATACAAATGATAACAAAGATGTGACATATACATGACACTGCTTCAACGATAAACACGATGTGACATATGCATGACACAGTGCTTTAACATTACAAACGATAATCATGATGTGACATATACATGACACGTTGTTTCAACATTACAAACGATAATCACGATGTGACATATATATATATGACACGGTCCTTCAACATTACAAACGATAATCACAATGTGACATATACATGACACGGTGCTTCAACGATACAAATGACAACAAGATGTGACTTATATTTATGACACGTTGCTTGACGGTCCTTCAACGATACAAACGATAAACACGATACAGTACAGTACGACATAAATAATAAAAAAAAATGTTCGTATACGTCACGAGTACAGTACAGTATGATATAAATAATAAACAAAGATGTTGATATACGTCACGAGTACAGTACAGTACGACATAAATAATAAACAAAGATTTTCATATACGTCAAGATTACAGTACAGTATGATATAAATAATAAACAAAGATGTTCGTATACGTCAAGAGTACAGTACAGTATGATATAAATAAAAAACAAAGATGTTCGTATACGTCAAGAGTACAGTACAGTACGACATACATAATAAACAAAGATGTTCGTATACGTCAAGAGTACAGTACAGTACGACATAAATAATAAACAAAGATGTTCGTATACGTCAAGAGCACAGTACAGTACGACATAAATAATAAACAAAGATGTTCATATACGTCAAGAGTACAGTACAGTATGAAATAAATGATAAACAAAATGTTCGTATACGTCAAGAGTACAGTACAGTACGACATAAATAATAAACAAATATGTTCGTATACGTCAAAAGTACAGTACAGTACGACATAAATAATAAACAAAGATGTTCGTATACGTCAAGAGTACAGTACAGTACGACATAAATAATAAACAAAGATGTGGCATATATGTCAAGGAAACAGAACTCTAACGACACAAATAATGAAAAAAATCTGTCGTACGACTCAATAATAAAACAAAAGCAATGACATCTATGTCAACATTGGAAGTCAAACAAGGGCAAATCATTTGGTTGACTGATTCGATCTACCAAAACTTATTGTTATACTGGTTAAAACGATAATTAATATTATATGTTTTAAATCTATAATATTTAAAAGGAGGATTTAATATTTTTGGACTGTCCGAATTTCTCAATTGTAGTTATTTTTAAAGAATTATTGAAAAAACTTAAATTTAGGCCAACGTAATTTTTTTCTTTATTCCTTTTTATTTCTTCTTTCTGAACAGTGATGCCAAAGAATAAAAGCTCATGCAAAAATATCTCTGCACGTGTTGTAATATATATCAAGGCCGAGAGATAATCCCAAATGAGTAATCATGATTATTCCACTGACCAATCCTCAGCAATATTTTAATTTAAAATGTTATTTTTTTGCAAAATTCTTTAAAATATCTACTCCTTTAAAAATTAAGACAGTTTCAAAATATAAAATCTTTTATTTTTATTTTTTTAGCCAGCAGTGTACACGGAAAATTAATAGTGAAATAGAAAAGAAATTAAGATGTGGGTCATACGTCAATGAAACAGCAGCCCAACGACAGAAATAACAAAACAAATTCAAAGTAATCACACGTGTAATATCTTTACACTTAGATTTTCTGAAACCTTGGGTTTAATATGCATGAAGAAGTTGCCACTGGACGGTAAGCAGAAAACAAAAAAAATCAATCCGCTATATTTGATTCAAAGCAAAACTGGTACTTCTATTAGATTTATATGATATTCCTTTTTTTTTGCAGCCAACTGTGCACACAGAAAATTAGGTGCTGCTTTAATAAAAGGAGATGTGAGGTATACGTCAATGAGACAGAAACTACAAAAAAAAAAAAAAAAAACAGAAAGACATCTAGAATAGACGAGTATAGTCTACAACAATACTGAGACAGGTGTAACTAAAAATATGTCATGTAAGCGCTATCAGATTTATATTTTTTTTCAGTCAGCTGAGTACACGGAAAATTGAGTGTGAAATAGAATTTAGATGTGGATCATACGTCAATAAAACAGCAGCCCAACGACAGAAATAACAAAACAAATTCGTGATGCATGTATACATACAGTCTTTGACAAAAAGACTGGTGACCAAACATTGTCCATATGTCTCGCTCTTAATTGTCTCGATTCCATGAAAGACAAAAATAAATACGTCGTTGGACGTTATGCCTTTAACTGTGTATTTGCATCAAAAAGCTAACATTGTTGTCGAATAATAGAGTTAAATAGTAAATCCTTGCACACCATACATTGAATACAAAAACTAAACTCCTGTCTAATCGAAATCCACTGCTACAGAAATAGAATGATTCACCTAGTAAACAGGTTTGTTTTACAAGAAAAGATGTAAGAACGAACGCAACTTCGTATTCTGGTAGCGTAGAATTTTGTTTACTAATTAACAAAATAGAGAATATGGGAAGCCTGTTCTCACAATATTAGAAAACAAATTTGATGGTTTGAATATTCCCCTAAAGAAAGTTATATATTGAAGATTGTTGATATTGGCGTTTCCATTCTCATTTTTACAAGTAAGATTGAATCAACCATATAATACTTGTGCACGAATTGTTTATTCGTAAGCGAACTGCGTATACATGTATGGTTTTATATGTAAAACAATGACAAATCCATTTATTTTCTTTACTTCAACGTAGTACATGGATATATATAACAAAAGTAGCCAGCATATTCTTCCTTAATTCAGTTCTAATCAATAAAAATAAGCATCCAAATTCCAATTCGTATATATAGGAACTCAACAATGCATCGCCATTTTCAAAAAAATGTTTTTATCTTTACTTTAATTCGTTTTCTGTCAGTTTATTGTATGGACATTAAAATTATAACAATAATATGGCTTTTTTTTCAAAATGTTCCGGATCCCAGCTAAATTCTAGCAAATTAATAGTATCTAATTTATCTTCACTGCACAATTTATCAAACACGTCAACATTTTAAATTTTCTATCAAAATAGCAACAATTCTATCCTGAGCCCTGAAAATCATTTTGATTTTCTGGAACATTGTTATCTTTTACGGCTTTATATATCTCTGTTATATTCACCAAGGATTTGTATATCTAAATATACAAACCCTTGTTTTCACATTTCAGTGGGATTTCGCATGGCAAGATAACAGAACAGTTACAGCGATATTCCTAGATATAAATAATGATCTCAATAGATAAATGATATAATGAATACATAACTGAATGATCTTTTAAGCCGGATGATAAATAAATAAACCAATCATTTAATATATATATGTAGTAAAATTAATTTGTGTAAAAAATATACTGTATTTTTTGTAGGTAAAGAAGATGCATGACTTAATTTCAAATATGGTGTATGTATACCAACTAATATAATGCAGGGACTTAATTGATTCTTACATGCATATATCAGGTCGAGAAATCTAGATTTCCTGACGTCAGAATATATGTGCATAGTAATTTCCCAAACACAAGGCAAATGATGGCCTTCAAAAAACTGACCAATAGACTCAATGAACTACAATGCATCGTGGGCTACTACGAGTGTACTATCACTTGACAACACGTGGAATTAATTGAAAAAGTGAAAACTAATATAGTGTCTGGGATTCTCAAAATAAATGTTTTTGTTCTGCAAATATGTTTATTAAAATATGTATAACACAATCTTCAATTTGCATGCTCAGATTAAAAATGTATTGTTTACGCTTTAAACCTGTATAATGTCATTTAAAAACATTTCTGTCTCGAAAACAAGACAACTGGCATTTAAACAAGTCTATCTCTTCTGGATGTGTAAATTTTTTATCAGGACCTGAACTATAAGTGAGAACATCATAATATTCACCCATGTTAAAATAAGTGTTATAAAAGAGGGTAGGAATTGACATAATAACAATTACATATTCGAGGGATTAGGACATAATCTTTCAATTAGTTTACAGCCGATTGCAGGTTAGGTAAACTGCCATCCTTTAAGGGACCGTTCAATATTTATCAGATGGATGGGCCGGTGCAAAATGGAGCGGGGCAAGCACTTTTTTGTGGAAATATTTGGATGGGCAAGAACTTTTTTAAAAATATTTAGTGGATGGGCCAGAACATATTTTATAGGAAAAATTTTGCTATCAATTTTATTGGTTTGTAGGATATTTCTTTTGCGGGCACTCAAAACATGTCTCAACAAACTGGTAGCTTTGCTCATTTCAGTCAATTTTAAGGATTTAATTAAGGAATAAAAAGCTAGAATTTTCTGTTCAGACTGTCTTTTAAATCATTTTGACCTTATAGAATACCAAATTGTTTAATAGTTTGGTGTATTGCGGTAAAATTTATGGAATTAAGTAATAAGTAAGAAAAAAAGCTCAAATATTTAGATATGTCTAAATTCAGATAGTAAACTTTAAATTGTTTTCTAACTTTTTCAAATCAACTTGGATTTTCCTAAAACTCTACAGCTATCTCATTTATACATTGATCTTATAGAAAGCTCGGTTGCTTTATAGTTAGGTGTATTGCTGTCAAATTTATAGTTTGATTAATAGATAAGAAAAAAAAGCTCAAATTTTAAGTTTAGGCTGAGTCTAGATAGTCATCTTTGATTTTTTTTATAACTTTTTTAAATCAACATGGACTTTCATAAAACTCTACAGCTAATTCATTTATATATTGATCTTACAAAATGCCAGGTTGATTGGTAGTTTGGTGTATTGCTGTCATTCTTATGGATTTAATAAAAAGGTTAAAAAAAAAAAGCGCAAATTTTCAGTTCAGGCTAAATCCAGATCGTCATCTTTAAAAATTTTTATAACTTTTTCAAATCAACATGGATTTTCATAAAACTTTACAGCTATTTCATTTATATATTGATCTTATAGAATGCCTAGTTGTTTGGTAGTTTGGTGTGTTGCTGTCATTCTTAAGGATTTAATAAAAAGGTTTAAGAAAAAGCTTAAATTTTCAGTTTTTGGTTATTTCAAGATAGTCATTTTTTTCATAACTTTTTCAAATCAACTTGCATTTTCATAAAACTCTACTGCTATATCATTTTTATATTGATCTTACTGAATGCCAGGCTGTTTGGTACTTTGGTTTTTTGCTGTCATTTTATGGATTTAGTTAATAGGTTGAAAAAAACTACAATTTTAAGTTTAGACTAAGTTCAGATGGTCACCTTTCATTTCTTTTATAACTTTTTCAAATCAACTTAGATTTTCATATAACTGTACAGCTATCTCATTTATATATTGATCTTGAAGAATGCCAGGTTGTTTTATAGTTTTGTGTTAAGCTGTCAAATTAAGGGAATTAATAAATAGGCGAAAAAGGCTGCATCATTAAAGTCAAAAACATGTCTGCCTATATTTGCTTAAAAATACCATATTAAATTTCTTTTTTGAAAAGTAGAATAGATAAAGGGACATTGATATTTGAACTATAAACATGTTCTGTTATTAGGACAATAATTAGTAATTCAGTATATGATAATATGTTTACTAGTCCAATAGTTATTGTCCCTTAATTTAAATTATTTTCTTTATTTTAAATCAATATTGTATTTGAGGCTGTACATATAAAATCAAATCTGTACATGTATATTCATACTGGTTTTGAAAATCAATAAAATGTATGGTTCTGATACACACATAGATATATACATATATAATTAACTAGCACATTTTAAATTTTGTTTAAAGTCTATTCTTTGATTTCAAGACATAAAAATTTAAAAACTTAAAAATAGAAAAGGAACCTAATTCATTTTTGATTGTCTTAGAGTTTTAGAGGGGCAAGGACTTTTTTTATAGATTTTTTTAGATGGGCAAGGACTTTTTCAGAATTTAAAAAGGATGGGCAATAACTTTTTTAATGAAACAATATTAAGAATGCACCGGCCCATCCATCTGATAAATATTGAACGGTCCCTAAGAGTAGACAAGTCCGAGCATAGCCAATTTACATGTCTGTAAGTCTAGACTAATTCGAAAGGAGGGAAGTATACCTTACACAATAACGACTTTACGGTTCAGCTAACAAGCAAGCTAACCAAGGATTCTAAATTTCATTACACACTTAATGAAATCGGTTGTAACTGAGGTCTGGAGCTGGCATGTAAGTAACTGCTAGTATTCCTTTGTTAATTTATGTATTATTGTCATTTTTAGTTTCGTTTGTTACCTATTCATTCTGACTCGGACTTCACTTTTACTGAGTTTTACTGTGCATATTGCTGTGTGTTTGTTTTTACTTCATTGGATAGATGTATAAGGGGTGGGGGGGGGGGGTTTAGATCTCAAAAACATGTTCAACCTCGCTACATGTTTGCGCCTGTCCCAAGTCTGGAGTCTCTGGCCTTTGATAGTCTTGACTAATTTTAATCTTAGTTTCTTATGTATAATTCGGAGTTTAGTATGACGTCCATTGTCACTGAATTAGTATACATATTTGTGCCAGCTAAAGGACTTCTCGGGGTGCGGATATTCTTGCTGTATTGAAGACCCATTCGTGGACTTCGGCTGTTGTCTGCTCTATGGTTGGGTTGTTGTTGTCACGATCCAGATGAATTTTATAGAGTAATTCACATATTTATTCAGTTTGTATATAGATAATGATTTGTGAAATTGTCGTAATGATCAGAGAATTGCACTTGCAGTCTTTGCGCAGAACGCCTTTTTTTCACAGTTTATTTCATACATAGTTTTAACATACGCTTTTATGTATATATGTACGTTTGGCCTAAGTTTGGTTCACCTGTGTTTAAACGCACACTGATTAGGCTTGGCCTATTTACACACCTGTTGACTTTTTTTAAATAGTGGTCAATCGAGTTCTTTTGACAAGTTTGGCTATTTTTAAACAGTGGTCAGATGAGTTCTTTGGACACGTTTTCATTTTATTTCTGCTTGGGATTTTCGTGTGGAAGGATGCCACACTCGTTAGAGCATTTTCATATTTGATAGCTAAATTTAACCTACTGTATCTAGTGCATCAATTCCGAGGTTCCAGCCTGCACCAGAGTAATACAATGCTGCGGTGTTAAGGAGTGGTCATATGGATTGAACGCAATCATACATAATTCATCAAACAACATATCTACATATTATAGTGGAACTGTCGTGCACGATACCATAACCGTCATAACGATACACAGGGAAGTAATCTGGATAATATACAAACTACTGAAGCTGTTGAACTATTTATTTGGACTTTAATGTTTAGAATAAATTGATGTATTTTTTCTTCTTAATTGTTTTTTTTTTGTTTGTTTATTAAATAATTTATTTATTCTAATCGTTGATTCTTTAGCCAATATTGTAAAATAGCACTGAAAGACTTATCCATCCGTCCGTACGTGACAATTGGTGTCAGAAGTGGGATAAGTCTGAAGTGTTTTTCTTATACATTTTGAAGTTAAATTTATATTTTCTACAGAAGAATTGTTATTCTTTTTTATATACTTTGAATATACATTTATAACGTGAAGTAAAGCTTACTATTGTATTTTTCAGAAATTGTAATGTCGACAGAATCCTGATAGTTTGGAACCTCAGAATTTGTAAAATTTCTACACTACATGACCTCGGTGTTGTTACACGCTGCAAGTGCAAACAGTAGATTTAATGTAGGTATTGTTATTTATGGTAAATTTAGACTAAGGCTATTGTTTATTTTGTGTTGCGATTGACACTTGTGGACCAGGCTATGGTCAAATGTGATACTAAAGCGTAGTGTTACGAGATATAGATATGAGATATATTTAGCATTATCCTTGGTCTAGTTTATTGTTACATAGCAAGTCATATTAGCAGGAATCAATCATGGAGAGTCTAAAAGAGTTACGACAGTATGGTGAGTCATTGGGGTTAGCCAATGAAGATTTAATTAGGTTCATTGAGTCACAACAGGCGAAACAACGCGATGATAGACGTTTTGAAAGAGAAAGAGAGAAGGAAGAATGGGAAGTTGAAAAGGTAAGATTAGAACATGAATTGGAATTTAAAAGGCTAGATAATACTCGTTTATTTGAAACTGAAAAACACAGGGAAGAAAAAGGTAATGTTAACCACTCAAAGGTATCTAAACTACCTCCTTTTGAGGAAGGTGCTGATGATATGGATGCATATTTGCGTCGTTATGAAAGGTATGCTATATCGCAAAAATTGGACAAATCAATATGGGCCACTCATTTGAGTGCACTTCTTAAAGGTAATGCATTAAATGTGTACGCTTTGCTGCCATCAGATCAAGCATTAGATTATGATGCTCTTAAGACATGTTTGTTGAAGAGGTATAACTTGACTGAAGATGGTTTTAAGCAGAAGTTTAGATCTTGTCTTCCAGAGTTTGGTGAAACGTATCAACAGTTTTCTGTTCGTTTGGGTAGTTATTTTAATAGGTGGATTGATATGTCTAATGTTTTGAAGACGTTTGATGGACTTTATGATCTTATGTTAAGAGATCAGTTTTTACACATATGTAATAACGAGATAATGTTGTTTCTGAAAGAGAGAGTACCGAAGTCCATAGATGAAATGACTCGGTATGCTGATCAATTTAAGGAGGCAAGGCGAGTAAATATAGTATCACTTACAAATCAGACTCAAAAAGGTAAGTCACAGTCGTCCCAAAAACCCAACAATGCACGGAGCCAAGAACCGCCAAAGCAAAGTGACAGAGATAGAAATAGACATACAGGAGGTTTTGGTGGAAACAGGTTTGATAGAAAGTGCTTTAAGTGCAACAAATCAGATCACTTGTTATCGAACTGTCCATTATTAAAAAACAAGGTTGGTAATGTACAGAATAGTGGTTCACGGGGAAAGGAAACTCCTATTTGCGGTAATGTTATTACTCTTACTGGTAGCATTATTAATACACAGGTAAGTAGTTTTACAATACCTGAACAGTGTGAAAAGAAACCAATCAAAATGCCTGTAGCTAAAGGTAAGTTAGGTAACCGTGTTGTGACAGTACTTCGCGATACAGGATGTAATGGAGTCGTTATAAAGAAAAGTCTTGTGAGTATAGATTGTTTTCTAGATGATTATCAGACATGCATATTAGCTGATGGATTCAGTTTTAAAGTACCTATAGCACTAATTACTATAGACAGTCCTTATTATCAAGGTGAAGTAAAAGCATGGTGTATGGAACAACCATTGTATGATGTTATTATAGGAAACATAGATGGTGCTAGGGAGCCTTATGATCCCGATATATCTCCGTCGGTAAGTGTAGTAAGTCGACAGCAAGCGAAGAAGAGAGATAATCCATATCCGAAATTAAAAGTTCCAGGAAGTATTAAGGATGTTAGTCTAGAGGACATTGAGAATGAACAGCAGTCTGATACAAGTTTGTCGAAGCTTAGACAGTATGTTGCTGAAGGCAGAAACTTTGAGAAGACCAATGGTACAAAAGTAAATTACATAGTGAAGAAGAAACTTGTGTATGGAGAATTTCTGTCACCAAAAGTAGAAAATTGTAAGTTATTCCGTCAGTTGGTCGTTCCTGAAGTTTATAGAAGCGATGTCATGAAATTAGCACACGGGTCATTGATGGCTGGACATATGGCTACACGACGTACAGTATATCGTGTATTATCAGAGTTTTACTGGCCAGGAGTTGAATCCGATGTCAAGCGGTATTGCCAGTCCTGTGATATTTGCCAACGCACTGTACCAAAAGGTAAGCAAGTTAGAGCCCCTTTGGGTAAAACCCCTATCATAGATGTACCTTTTCGCAGAGTAGCTGTAGATATAGTTGGACCTTTAGTACCAGTAACTGATAAAGGAAATCGTTATATACTAACTCTTGTTGATCACGCTACAAGGTATCCAGAAGGAGTAGCGTTACCATCTATCGAGACAGAAAGGGTAGCGGAAGCATTGATTGATGTATTTTGTAGGGTAGGTTTTCCAAGAGAGATGTTGACAGATATGGGCGCACAATTTACTTCCAATTTAATGTCTGAGGTGAGTAGACTGATTTCTCTTCGGCAGCTTACTACTACACCGTATCATCCTATGTGTAACGGACTCGTTGAAAGGTTTAACGGTACGATGAAGCTGATGTTGAAGCGACTATGTGCAGAGCGTCCGCGAGATTGGGATAAGTATTTAGGACCAGCATTTTTTGCCTACAGAGAAGTACCTCAGGAGAGTGTTTTATTTTCCCCATTTGAATTGGTATATGGTTGGCCAGTCAGAGGTCCAATGACAATTCTTAAAGAATTGTGGACTAGAGAAATTACTGATCCTGAAGTGAGGTCCACATACGAGTATGTTATCAATTTACGAGAAAGATTAGAATCGACTTGTGAATTGGTTTAACAAAACTTGGAGAAAGCTTCACGTAAACAGTCACGTATATATAACAGAAAGTCACGTTCAAGAAAGATGAAGGTAGGTTTAAAGGTATTGGTGCTACTACCTACTAAAGCAAATAAGTTGCTGATGCATTGGAAAGGACCATTCTCTATAGTGGAAAAGATAAGTGATCTTGATTACAGAATTGATATGAGAGGTAAACTTAAAATGTTTCATGTCAACATTTTGAAACTGTATGTTGAACGTGAGCAAACAAACGTGTGCGTTAGTGCACCAGATCACAAGGTAAGTTTTGTTGCTACAGTATCAGTTATAGATCTCGAAAATGAAGATACAGACGATGTGGACAATTACGAAAGTGAGTTAATCGAAACGCCTGTTGTAGTTGCTAAGGAGACATTACGAGATGTTCATATCAACGAAGCTTTAAAAGCAAATGAAACAGTTAAGGTACAGTGTTTACTAGATAAGTTCTCACACGTGTTGACAGATATTCCAGGTAGGACAAATGTACTACAGCACGATATCAAGTTGACTTCTGATGATCCTGTTCGATTTAAACCTTATCCCATACCATATGCTATGCTAGACACGGTAAATAAGGAGGTCGATAAGATGATAGAAATGGATATCATTGAGCGATCAGATAGTCCTTATTCAAGTCCATTTGTGATTGTCAAGAAGAAAGATCAGAGTAATCGGTTTTGTATAGATTCTAGAGGTTTAAATAGTATTACAATTTTCGATGCAGAAACGATGGGTAATATAGAAGAGATGTTTTCAAAGTTGTCTGGTTATCAGTTTATATCTAAAATTGATTTAACCATAGGATATTGGCAAATTAGTCTTGTGGATGCTGCAAAACCCAAATCAGCATTCCAAACACCTAGAGGATTGTTCCAATTCAAGGTTCTGCCATTTGGCCTGGTCAATAGTGGTGCTACTTTCGTACGTTGTATGAAAAAAGTTTAAGAAGGCTTGGAAAACGTTGATAACTTTGTTGACGATATTATAGTGTACACAATTTCTTTCAATCACCATATGGAGGTTTTGGAGAGTGTACATGTATTTGAGAGGTTGGCATTTGCTAATTTGTCAGCAAGACCCTCAAAGTGTTATATAGCGTATAGCAGTCTTGAAGTTTTAGATCACATTGTTGGAACAGATCGTCTTTCACCAAATCCAGATAAGATTGAGGTAATCAAAAATGCTCATAGGCCTACAACCAAGAAACAAGTCAGAAGTTTCATTGGCATGGCTGAATTTTACAGAAAGTTTGTTCCCACTTTCTCAGATATAGCTAGTCCGCTAACTGATCTGACGAAAAAGGGACAACCAAATCAGGTACGTTGGGAAAATATTCATGAACAAGCATTTTCAAGTTTGAAGAATGCATTAGTAAAAGCTCCTGTTTTAAAGTTGCCGAACTTTTCTCAGATATTTATCCTTCAAACTGATGCTTCTGGTAACGGAATAGGCGCTATACTGCTACAGGATGAAGGTAATATTAGATTGCCTGTATCGTACGCTAGTAAAAAACTGAAAGTTAGTGAACGAAATTACTCCACTATCGAGAAAGAATGCCTAGCCATTGTATGGGCAATCAGCAAACTTCAAAGGTATTGATATGGTAAACAGTTTATATTGGAGACAGACCATCAACCTTTGATATATTTGCAAAAGTCTAAAATTGCAAATGCACGATTGATGAGATGGTCACTCTTGTTACAGCCGTATAGGTTCAGGATTGTTGCCATCAAAGGAAAGGACAACGTTGGAGCAGATTTTTTGAGTCGTATATAGGATCGTCGAGATAAATGAAAGTAAGAATACTTTCTTAAATTGGGGAGGTGATGTCACGATCCAGATGAATTTTATAGAGTAATTCACATATTTATTCAGTTAAACTTGTATATAGATAATGATTTGTGAAATTGTCGTAATGATCAGAGAATTGCACTTGCGCAGAACGCTTTTTTTTTCACAGTTTATTTCATACATAGTTTTAACATACACTTTTATGTATATATGTACGTTTGGCCTAAGTTTGGTTCACCTGTGTTTAAACGCACACTGATTAGGCTTGGCCTATTTACACACCTGTTGACTATTTTTAAATAGTGGTCAATCGAGTTCTTCGGCCAGGTTTGGCTATTTTTAAACAGTGATCAAATGAGTTCTTTGGACACGTTTTCATTTTATTTCTGCTTGGGATTTTGCATTTTCATATTTGATAGCTAAATTTAACCTACGATGGTTCTATTGTATATAGTGCATCAATTCCGAGGTTCCAGCCTGCACCAGAGTAATACAATGCTGCGGTGTTAAGGAGTGGTCATTGAACGCAATCATACATAATTCATCAAACAACATATCTCCATATTATAGTGGAACTGTCGTGCACGATACCATAACCGTCATAGCGATACAAAGGGAAGTAATCTGGATAATATACAAACTACTGAAGCTGTTGAACTATTTATTTGGACTTTAATGTTTAGAATAATTTGATGTATTTTTTCTTCTTAATTGTTTTTTTTTGTTTGTTTATTAAATAATTTATTTATTCTAATCGTTGATTCTTTAGTCAATATTGTAAAATAGCACTGAAAGACTTATCCATCCGTCCGTCCGTGACAGTTGTCTCTTTGACTAATTCCCCATTTCCATTCTCAATTTTGTACGGTAAATTATAGCTTAAACATATTTTGTATTGTTTCATCCATTGATAAAGTCCGTCGGTTGCTTATTTTATCCCAAAATATACTTCAGAGGTATTTTAATCGTTCGGCTGCTGTCTTATTGACTTATGTGCAATATCTCAAATTATCTAAACCCTGTGGATCAAATTGGATTCTACGTGCTTTGTATATAGAAACAAGATGATAAGGTTTGAGTGCCAAATGATATCTCTTTCCACCCAAGACGTCATATACTAAACTTAGTTTGTCTTATGGGGTAATTGTGTATATCACTGTTGTTTGTTGCTGTCTGGTGGACGTCTACATAAAATGTCTGTGTCATCACCAAACCGTGATATTTATGGCTATATATCGGGTAATTCAAACACTTGTTTCTTCGCATAGAAACAACTATTCGTTAATCTGAACATGGAACGAATACTTTATATCTTAACAATAAATGTGGATACAAAAAATGAAAAACTAAACCGTGAAATTGTTAATCCCGCATTGCACGAAAAAATGTATTGTATTTCAGTAAATAACACGTGTTCTTGTTTGATTGTAATCACGTAGTAGTCCATCATGCATTGCTACTCATTTAGTGGATTGGTCAAAAACCCAGGTAAAAATAAATTGCGTTATACGTAAATAAACAATTACATGTGCGAGGACATACATATGCTAATTTATGCATGGCCATAGTGGTCCCGATCTGTATATTTGAGACTAACTTTCCATATACGGTTAATGTATATAATTTCTTTGTTACTTTTTTCTCGTCCTGTATATGCATGAAATATTTGCAACTGCACGTTAAGCAACCAACAATATAGTTTATATCTCTATATTATTTTTGAATCTTTCTCGTTTTCCTAACATTTTTCTTATGAGGGTGCCACAAAAAAAAAATAGCCAATCGCGAACAACTAACTGTTCTTTTGTTAATACCGGTCGAATGTAAACACAGAACATGTGGTACCGGTACAAGGTTTGAAGCATAGTTTTGACACGTGTGTTAATATATAAAGGTATTTATCCCTAACAATCAGCAGAGGTGTTCAGAACTACCGCATATATTGATGACACATTAAGAACAACGGTATTTTGTGTTACAAAATAGCCTCCTACAACCAGGAGTATATATATGATCATATATTGATAGATCTATATACTGTTCCCAGCTATAACTAGGAAAACAGTAGGCTAGTACCCCCCCCCCCCCACAAAAAAAAGTACGATTTCACGAATAGTAATACTGTTTGAAATTCAATTTAGTCGTTCTATCATATATAAAATCAAATCATAATCTTTGTACCGAATTGATTGACCCATTTTATAGCAAATCACAAAGACCAATGTATGACAGGAGCCAGACAACCAGTACAAAGAGAGATAACTCTATTTAAAAAAAATACCTACTTTCTATTTTCTAGGTGTATGGGTAAATTCAGTAAAAAATCCCCCATTGACTTTAACATGTTTAATGCAAATGTATGTCTCAAATTAAATTTATACCAGATTTAACTTTAGAAATCAGAAGCTTTATATATGTCATTCATTAAAGAACAAATGTAGCTCCATCTTTTGCAACAATAAAAACATAGGGTCATGAGGCATTTTTGAGCATTCACACGACCTTGTTTTGCAAACACTAGATTCACACTTAAATCCTATACTGAACAGTCAGGGGTATAACTGTAGAGGGTTATTACAGAAAAATAACATACATGTGTTATTGTGGACTAAAAATCAAAGAACTGTGATGACATATGTATGTTACATGTTTCAAAGGGACAATAATTACATCATTAGTTCAGTTAAATTGTATTCAAGTTCTATTGATATTACTTTTGTCTTTATGTATACTTAACTATATAGAAAGATGTAACAGTTCATAGTTTGCCAATTTTGCATAGTACACCTATATGTTATTACAGACAAATATGCCTGTAATAACTAAAGGGTGTTATCACAGCTTTTCTAAATATCACCCAAAGCATTTGCCCATACATAAATCATGCTTAATTACAATGCATTTTAATTTATTGCAAGAAATATTAACCAAAGCATGTAATGAAGTTCTGCATAAGCTTTCCAGTTTTTCCCAAGTGTCTCATATATTAAGTTACATTCCTTTAATAACTAAGCCTTGTTATTACAGCTAAGTTAATCCTTTAAAAGCCTCGTCTCATTGATTTACCATGGTTAATCAAAAATGTAATAATTTAATTAAAAAAATAGTTATCAAGGCTATGCATTTAGTTTCTGCGCAAAGTCTATAGAGTTCCCTAGAGCCCACTATAAATTAAGATATTTATGATTTATTTTACAAATAACAAACCTATGTTATTACAGATTTAGAAAATTTAAGGAATAAAGAGTAGACAACTCATGAAAGTATCTGTAATATACATGATATAAACACTCAAGTTTGTTTCTGTAAAAACCCTATAGAGTCATATCTCTGACTGCTGAACCCCATTACTTATCAATCCTGTAGTAAAAAAAAAATAAGTGCTTTCAGCATTCCTTATTGGGGAAAAGACGGCTTCAAGCCGTCAATCCTCTATGCGGGTGGCCAGAGTGACAAGCCCTCACGTCAATCGTTTTGTTTTGATAGTTTGGAAAAAAAACCAAAAATTCTTACTGAGATGGATGAGAAGTAGACACAAACATGAATAGATTAAATGTAAACACTTTTTCACACATTTCCCTTCTGTTTCTTGTGAAATTGTCGTATTTGGAGCTCTCCCTTACACTATTTACGTTTCTTTTACAATCCGGAAAAATCTATATTTCGAAATGTTCTAAATATAGCCAACCTATTATAAATATAACTGACGTCAGTGTTGGAATTCCACACTACGTAGAAGCAGGGATATTCTTTACATTATTAAAATCATACTCAGAATTGATGCACTAATATAAAATCGGTATTTGTTTACAATTAACATTATTATGTCTGCTGTAGATCATTCAAACATCAACATGATGCAATAATTTAATTTCTAGGTCAACTTGCAATTTAAATGCCAGCTATGCTGGCACTTATGGTAGAAGCATCGTTTTGGGACAAAGAACGATAACTCTTTCTAGACGACCCATCTGAAAAGTTTCGTCACTCTCGTTAAATCTCGTACGATTTTTTTTTAATGGCGGCCAAATTTAACGTTTCAACGCGATCTTGTAAAAACGGGGCAGATCGAAAAAATTTCAATGTTTTTAATACGACATGAATTTCTATTTGTTTGCAAAAACAAGAATTCAGAATTTTTTGTAACTTGTGAAGCTTATTTAAATTTAATTGTACCACGGAAATTACCGAAGTGAGGACAACAACATCTGACGCCATGTTTCGTCTGCTTCAACATTCCATTATCAGTGAAGTCAAAACAAATTACCTAAAAATCACAGGTACTTCATTTAAAAGTCACACAATCTCAGTTAACGATAACATATTTAGTGTAAAAGTACCGTCCAGGCATGGGAACACAGAAAAGAACTCCGCAAGCAATACATTTCGGATTTTTTTTTTATAATGGCCATGCGGCATGCGGGGTAAACTACGGTGCACTGGTTGACCACGACTACTTATGTTCATCTGCCACATTATTCCCCAAATCAAGGAACAGTGATAATTATACTGTTGACTGGTTGTCACGGTTATTCATGGAGTCAATGGCGAATCCAGCATTTTTCATAAAGGGGGGGGGGCGCTGACGGGGTGCTCCAGTCATGCTTCAGGCTTCAGTGATTACCTATATAATCAACATTTTTTTCCAACGAACCGCCCCCTCTGGATCCTATGGTAGCCCACAGACTAATTCAAAACTTAACAACAGTTTAGAACACAAACAAATATTCAAATAATTCACAATCTTCTAATTCTGTACTTCTTTGGCAAAATCTCAACAAATCTTTTCTATGATTATGTCACACCTTATACAGCATGTACAGTCCCAGGAGATGGAAACTGTTTTGTTTTCTCCCTCTTAGTTTATTCATAAAAGGAGACTTGAGTCTGAGTAGTACATTTAGAACTGACTACTGTATATATTGTATGCTCCCATATTGTCCAAAATTGGATTTTATTGGAAGATGGATTTATTTTAACCCATGAGAATGAGAACTTTGATAGGTATATACAGGGCATGTTACTTAGAAGTATGTGGGCTACATCCTTTAAAATTCAAGCTGCAACAGTGGCCTGCATATTTTATGCATCAGTTTAAACCTGATCAAAACATTTTCACTCTACCAAGTACTTTATCGCTATATCACTATCAGGTTCACATTTCAACCTATTTAGCAATACACACTTATGGTTATATAACCTCACAGTACCAAAATTATACTCAGTAACCAAATTGCACCTATTCAGCAAAAAAAACCTTCAAAAATTTTACTAAGTTTGCTTTCACCATGTGAAGTTATCTTATTATCATCTTTTTAAAATGAGCAAATTAAATTTGTTACCAGCATCCTTTTCTTAAAAAAAAATAGTTTAAAGTATTAAATAATGTCAAATTGTTTGAAATATTTGAAGAAATAAAACAAAATTTATGTTTATATCCCAGTTTTAAGGATTTGAAAGTAACCATACATGTAATGATGTATGGAATTTGGGTACTCACCTCATTACAGTATCATGGATTGTTTAGATGTAATTTCAAACCCATTTTTCAATGACTCTACATGGACTCAAAATTAAAATGGTGTATCTATATTGTAAACAAGGATAGTCTACAAAATTAGCATAGAATAAACTTTTGTCTGGTACATAAAAAAAGTTGGTAAAAAAATGACAATTTAGGTGCAATTTGGGTATTCTCATGTTAGCAACTTCACAACAGAACTACAAATTTGTTTTCATGGCCAAAACCAAAAAAAGTACAAACCTAAAGGCAATAAAATGCTTCGCCATGCACAGCCTGATACAACCTCAGATGTATGTTTAGCATATAAAATATATTTATGTCAGTTAGAATCAAACATGTTTTAATTTTGGATCCTTTAAACTTCAATATGGAGTAATTTAAAAACAGGTATCAGGTGAACCCACATATTTCTATTCAGCAGCAGTCTCTAACTACATATCTCCTTAATTTCATTTGATAGTAAGTCCTAAAAAAATATTGAAAATGTGTACATTTAATTTTTTTTCTAGCTTCTCTCATGTGAAAGCAGTACCTTTTTGGTCACTATTTATGTGTTGCGTCTAAATAAGAATTGTAACACTTTATAGTGACTGAACAGGTTAAACAAATACTTCTCGAGAAACAGAAAAAGAAGAGAACTTAAAACAGCACCAGCCATGCCAGTATATGTATGAATAAAAACTCAGATCAGAATAGCATGGACAATATGTTAGTTCTAATGTACTTGTGAATATATTGTGAGGAAAGATATCAATAATTCTGCAGATAATGCAATTTTATCAAGTGTTTTGTACATTTTCTGTTAAAAATGTTCATAATCAGTGAAACTTTCAAACAGTCTAAACTAAATTTTTATTATTGAAAGTTTCAAACAATGACAAGTGTTTTATTTACCAAATAACTCATGTGTTTCTGTGAGAACAAACAATCATGTGTAATTTTTGGAATTGAAGGGAAAGGAGATCCTGTTGCAGTGCACTTGAGCAGGTCAATTGTGAATATATACTTACTAAATATATTTTCTTCATCATGATACTCTGACACATAGACATTATCAAGAAGTACATATCTTTGGAAAAGTGCACAAATTACAGATAAAATATTAAATAAAAAATACCCTATTTTGAGAGCATCTCCTGCCAAATCACTATTTGTTGCATCTATATATAATACTAGACGAGTATAATCAATGTAAATAAGGTAATTTTTGGAAGAAAACCCCAAAATTTGGAAAAGAACCCTCCCCAATAATGTTGTACCAAAATCAATTCTAATCTTCCTTTTGTGTATTAAAGTTTCATAGAGATCCATTCACTTATACTCAAGTTATTTTCTAGAAACCAAATGTGTCTTCTTAAAAACAACTATGACACAAAAATATGACATGATTACTTTTGTATGCTTGTATTATAAAAAAAGAAGATGTGGTATGTTTGCCAATGAGACAACTATCCACAAAAGACAAAAATGACACAAACATTAACAACTATAGGATACCGTACGGCCTTCAACAATGAGCAAAGCCCAAACCACATTGTCAGCTATAAAAGGTCCCGATAAGACAATGTAAAACAATTCAAACAAGAAAACTAACGGCCTTATTTATGTAAAAAAATGACAGAAAAACAAATATGTAACACATAAACAAACGACAACCACTGAATTACACTTCCTGACTTGGGACAGGCACATACAAAAATAATTGTATTTCCCATTTCCATTCTCAATTTTATTTTGCTGCCATTTAAAAACTTGAAAAGTAAGCTACATCCTGTACATGTAACAAAAAAATATATATGCAAAAAATAACATAATTAGTACAAAAAATTGATGTAGAACTCACAAACTGACGATGATCAGAATTACAAATGTTTGTTTATTAGAGTCTGATTTTTTTTTACGAAAGCCCTTCAGCGCTATCAATTAAACTTATTTAGTCAAAATTTAACACTAGTTTAAAGGTATATCATAACAAATTGGCAAATACAGCCTTATTATCACCTTAAAAACTACTGTGTACGGAGTTACATGTGCGGTTTGGGAAGTTTTATGTTTTTAGATATATAAAAGTTCAATTTATTTTGCATTTCTGAAAGATAAAATCATTTTTGGTCAATATCAAAATATTTTTTTTGTCGTATGCTTGAATAGATTTTTTATTCATCAATTTGGGAATCAGAATATTTTTTTCAGGAAAAATACCATTACCCCTCATGCCTTTTCAAGTTCAATGTTCGTTCCCTACACATTTTCCATCTGAACTTATAATTTTATTTTAGACATAAACAATATATTAATGTAGCCTAGGACATTCGTTCTGAACATGCATGAAATATTTGCCACTGGACGTTAAACAACCAACAACCTAATCTATATTTAGGACTTTGTCTTAGTACAAAGCTGGCATTTAAGGTAGCGCCTTCCTCATATTATAATTACTGGGGATTCATGAGATTGGGGAGTGAAACGGCAGTTTTCATTTTTTTCTATAAATAGAGTCTATTATGTCTTCCGTCAAGTTACAAAAAATACCTTGTTAGCAAGTAACAATCGTATTTGTCATTGGCTTAAATTTTACGTGTGCAAAGGAGTTGGAAACCGTACAGAGATATTGACCAGATCTAAATATCGAAAACACCCTGCCATTATGATTCATCACCTGATGGTTAAATTAACATCCAGTGCTATTAAAATAATGCATGATTTTAACCTTTTTTTTCTTTTTTTTCCTCTTTTTTTTTCCTCTTTTTTTCCTTTTTTTTTTCTTTTTTTCCTTTTTTACTCTTTTTTTTGTCAGCCCGCAATAGGAGGTAACTAATATGCCTCCTTGTAATTTACGGCCCTGCTTGGCATGAGTAAAGTTTTATCCTGTCCAGTACGATAGTCAAAATTTCACATAACATTTCATTGCTGATAAGAAAATAACTATCACTGGAAGTTAACCAATCAAATTTGCATCTCTTTTTTACCTGTGTACAAGCTTTAGTAACCATATGTAACCTCAAGTTTCAAAACAATTCTTTAGAAACCCCAAATAAAAAAAATAATGGTGCTTTGAAAGACCAATACATTTTTGACTGCAATGAAACGTAGGATTAATTACCTTCGACTGTCAAATTCAAGGGAATATTTTTTTTTCGTATACAACCGGATGTGACGTACTATGATTTGGTGGTATTACACCTTCTAATCTGGAAAATTATTCATATTCAGATAAAATAATCAAGCAATAAATTTAATTCTTCAGCTGTCATGGTCCATATGAAATGAAGCTATTTTTTTCATATTAGGTTGATTGATTGTTGGTTGCCTAACGTCCAGCGGCAAATATTTCATGCATGTTCAGGGCGACATACGACATAATGTTTCACATATGGCTCAATATCTTTAATTGTTTTCACAAAGGCGGTAATGGTAACGTTTTTTCCTGTAGCTCAGTCCATCTCGTAAACTTGGATATGTATGATAGCTCGTTTCGAACCTTTTCACATATGTGGTTAAATTTTCGGGGTACGAAGTGAGATTACTTTTTCCGTAAATTAGCAAACCCCGAACATCCTTTTGTGATGCGGCTCCTTGTGGTAAAATATCCCCTTTTTAACACAATAAGTTCTTTGAAAATTTAATACTTTGAACACATTCAATAGCAAAAATAGCTCCATAGTTTCTACACATTTATTCTATGTTCCTCTACTTTCCTAATCACCACAAATAATTAAGTTCAGTCATTTGTTAAAAATAGAAACATGTCCAATATCACTACACAGAGATTTTTTCTTTACACGTGACTTTTGAGTTCCTCATTTCGAGGCGCATTAGGGATGTTGTCCCATATTGCAATCCATAGTTCTGATTTTTCCAAATATTTTTATGTGATCTTCATCGGTATGACATTCTGAATAAATCTGTGTATTTTTGTCCATTTCTGAAAAAAAATAAATTTGTTTCAGCACTATAAGGCAATGACACTTTTATCGCTATATTTATTTATTTTGAATACAAAGTGTATGCATAATTAATTTCTTCCAGTATACCTTCACTAGTCAAAAGAAGGACAAAACATTTGAATGTAACCTTAAATTACAACACAAAGACCCTGTTAAAGCATTCAATAAAATTTTCTGGTGCCTAAAAGTGCATTTTGACAGAGAAATTATGCAAAAATGAAGATTTCATAAAAAAACCACCAAAATACTTAATTATTCTAGCCAGTGGAAACATTGTAATTTATACTGTAGAAACCACTATAAACTACTGTAAAAGTCATTTGAATCATATAATTAGAGTGCAATGAAGTGCAAATTTTCAAAACTTGTTCTTTCACATAATTCTATTTGAGAAAAAATGTTTTTGACATGTATTTCAGTGAAAATCTTTTTTCAGTGAGATATCGGCATGAGGTTTTCAAGGAAACATTGTGGCATCACACGTAATATGGCGTCATTATCTAACGACATATCGAAATAATGCTAATTTTAGTTTGCAGTGTTACATGAAGAACAGTTGCTGCAAGGTTTAACTTGAAATATGGAGTCGAAAAGATCAGTACCCAAGCATTTTCATTTAATGCCAAGACCATAGCAACAGTTTTCATATCAGTATATTTTTGACATACCGACTGTAATTTGAATTGCATAAATACCATAAATAAACAATTTAGAGCTTGCCAAATAAAACAAAATGCTTACCAGTTATTCAGGACTTTTTAAAACCTCTAGTTTGCCATCTCAGGTTAAAAAGTTATGAAATGTCTGGAACTGAAATAAGACAAAAAAATTACTCAGGCTGTGTTATTATTTGATTTAGATACATAAGTATTATTGAGAGAGCAAAAATCAAATTCTTGAAAGTTTTATCGCAAAGAAAGAAAAATGCTTCTCCCTTGTGGCTTATCAACCTTCATTTAAATCTTTTATATTAGCAGCAACGAGTGCTAGCTAACTATCTTAATAGTTGAAAAGGTGCAGCAATATTGTTTTCAAAAGTTTTGTTGATCCTCCCCCTTTTTCACTGAGAAAAGACAATATCTTGTGATTTGCTAGTGTGCATTACAAATAATAATTCATGATTTCCTTAATACATGTACATGTTTGACTGTTTATTAACTGCATATGATATCTACTGACCATGGGTCAAATTATTGGATAAAAGCACATGCGATGATGTATTTCACTTTACTCGTATGAAATGTGTTATCTCCCTTGATTATCAGTTATTCCTGTAAACCGGAGCGATAATTACATAACAAAGACTGTATTGTGTCATGTTTACCTACAGCTAAAACTATTATGTTAGTTCATGCTTTTTGCAATTCATAAGCAAATTCCTTTCGGATCTCTCGGGGGTGTAAACAAAGTTAGAATTGTGCCTAAAAAAAGTATTCAGCCCCGTGTCAGTAATGCATTTTAAAAGCGAAAATTTCATTGAGTATTTGCTGGTATTTAACTATAACTGTTATCTAAAATCATCTGGGATATCTAGGTATAAATAAAAAAATACTAACCATCATTTTCACACTTTTTCCGGGTGTACAAGGTGAAATCATCCATAGATCACTCTGAAAACTTCTGATTAATCTTTTTGTAAATTGGCTCAATATCTTTAATTGTTTTCTCATAGGCGGTAATGGTAACGTTTTTTCCTGTAGCTCAGTCCATATCGTAAACTTGGATATGTATGATAGCTCGTTTCGAAGCTGTGACATTTTCACATATGTGGTTAAATTTTCGGGGTACGAAGTGAGATTACTTTTTCCGTAAATTAGCAAACCCCGAACATCCTATTGTGATGCGGCTCCTTGTGGTAAAATATCCCCTTTTTCACACAATAAGTTCTTTGAAAATTTAATACTTTGAACACATTCAATAGCTCCATAGTTTTTACACATTTATTCTATGTTTCTCTACTTTCCTAATCACCACAAATAATTAAGTTCAGTCATTTGTTAAAAGTAGAAACATGTCCAATATCACTACACAGAGATTTTTTCTTTACACGTGACTTTTGAGTTCCTCATTTCGAGGCGCATTAGGGATGTTGTTCCATATAAGGGAAACAGCTCAATGTATTAAAACATTATTATACAATATTGCTAGATTTATCTACGTGTTCAAGTGCAGATGGGGAATGTTTAAATGGGTAAATATTTAAGTAAATAAAAATTTTATGTGGATTCCGCATACATGTATTTCACAAACATATTTAACATAAGCTCTGTTGAGCTTTTCACCAAATATAAAAACATATAAACAAGTCATGCAGCCATGGCAAAATGCAAATAAATAGTATTAAAAAAGCACCACATTACCTTTGGCATAGACATGTATCTTGCTAACATTAAAAACATATATATGAAGTACTGAGACAGAAATAATTTGCACCTAAAATATTTCAGTATATAGTTTAAAGTAAAACCTATCATTCTTGTTATTATGAAACGTTAAAAACAAAACTTTCAATTGTAATGCAAGCTGTTAATGCAGCATAAAGTCTGTACTAAGTGTCCCTTTAATTATATATTTTGTATTAATTTCTGTTAGTTTAACAGAATACCATTAGGGTAGCACATATTTTAATTTGATTAATTATACCAAATGATTTTCTTTAAACTTTTTATTTCAAATGATTATTTTTCAGCTGATAATATATAATAACCTGTATAATAGCTACCTAATTCAAAGATGAAAATTGTCAACTCCCACAATGAATTGGATCCTTTAGAAGAAATTATATTGGGAGTACCAGACTTTGGTGTACACCTCAAAAAGAACCAGGATATTTACCTACCAGCAGGTATTGACATATATATCTGATAATCATGTATATTACAGAAAACTTCCTTGTGTATATCACCCCTTCTGTTTACAAAATATGTTGGTCAAATGAAAGTATTGTCACAAATACATCTGATAATCATGTGTATTAGGGAAAACTTCCTAGTGAATCCCATCCCCCTCTCTGTTTATAAAATATGTTGGTCTAATAAAAGTATTGCCATTTATTCTTCATTCTATCAGTTAATACATGTATCTTTCTATGTTGTGATGTTACACTATTGTTTCAGATAAGGGTGAAGATTTGTACCTATTAAAACGTTTAAACCCGCTACATTTGTTTGTACCTTTCCTAAGTCAGGAATCTGATGTTCAGTAGTTGTTGTTTGTTGATGTGGTGCATACGTGTTTCTCGTTTCTCTTTTTAGACCCCTACCGACGAAGTCGAAGGGGACTTTAGGTTTGCACTCCGTCCGTCTGTCCATTCGTCAGTCTGGCAAATCAGATTTCCACACCTTTTTTTCTTCGTTCTTGAAGAAATTGATTTGATATTTGGTATATAGTTTTTTAATGATAAGTTATAGATTAAGTTCGAATTTTGTTCCGGTCTGATGGTATAGAACCACTAATTCGGGCCCGGTCTGAAAGAACATACAAGAAGGTAGTACATATTTAAAACCAAATAGTTTCTACGCATAGCTGTAACTTTTTTAATTTGAATTTTGGTATCAAATGAATGGTGAATGACTGTTGATCATTGTAGAACCTTTGTTGAATGATTATATTAAATAATAAAAAAGTTGTATGAAATTGAAACAAGGGGGCATTTATTGCCTGATTCTCAGATCTGAAGTACCTGTGTTGGTACTTCCGAACTTCCGGGAACTAGTGCGGTCTTATTTTCAATTAAAGGTATGATGATTTTTACAGCATGGGTAACCTGAAGGTATTGTTTTGACATGGTATAAGTGTCACTTTTTTATTTCTTTTCCTTCTAGTCTAGTTATATTTCAGAAATAAAAAAAATAAAAATAAAAATCTCTACTTCTAATTGTGTATAAAACATTATCTTTGAACTGTGAAGAAACAATCCAACAATTGCCTATTCAGAAAGAGGAGATCATTCAATAAATCGTCTAAAGAGTAAAATACAGAGAAAGGAAGTGACAAATCGGTGAACACTGCAGTGTAAAATTGTAAATCAAATGTCAACACTGCTGGTGTAGCAGTAAAAAATGGAAAACAACACGTTTTATAATTTATTGCGTCCGAAGCGCTTTTATGGATTTACCTTCATCAGGAACGCTCAAAGTTAAACATTTGAAATCCGAAGATGTGTAAGTACCGAAAATCGTTGAAGAGCTTTATGTCAAAAATACCTAAAATAGATAGCCAAATTCATCTAAAGCCAACTTTGCCTGAGGGAGTTGAAACCTTAGTTTCATAATAATTTCAAAATATATAAACAGACCATATTAGTAAAGTTTGTTAAATCATGTCAGTACCGAAGCACTGGCTACTGAGCTGATGATACCCTCGGGGACTGATAGTCCACCAGCAGAGGTATCGACCCAGTGATGTAAAAAATGGAAAACAACACGTTTTATAATTTATTGCGTCCGAAGCGCTTTTCTGGATTTACCTTCATCAGGAACGCTCAAAGTTAAACATTTGAAATCCGAAGATGTATAAGTACAGAAAATCGGTGCAGCAGTAAAAGTGATTACACAGAATATTACAGAAGCAGACAATTGTATATTAAAACGGCTCTTTTAAGAGTCACCAAAAACATTTGAAAATGGACGGGCTGAAGTACGTTCACTATTCATTTTCACTTTTCACTATTCAAAATTAATGAATAGTGAACTGTGTTTTTTTTTTTGCACTTTTCCATGTATTCACTATTTAAGATTATTCAATTTGAATAACTTTAATAATTACTTGTATTTAGAAAAAAGTTAATGAACTCATTGATGGCTAACTTGATTGGTTATATAGCAGTATACACTTTTATTGTGTTCCTAGTTCGAATGCCTGCTATACTTGCAATATACATAAGAAGATCCTGTATGATTGTCAATGAGACAACTCTTCACAAGAGACCAAATGATACAGAAATTAACAATTATAAGTCACTGTACGGCCTTTAAATATATTCTCTCATCTCTTCTTTGTCCTGTTTCGCTACGCACCATTTTCGCTATGATATTACTAAATGTCCTTTTACTAACGGACCATATTTCTATTTTTCTTCTCCTTAAAATCAATATCATTTTTTGTTGTTTAAAGGCATTTAAAAAAAATATATCACAAATCTGCATATCTGCGGTATGGACATAATTGGATAATACGATGTACTGATAATTATTAGAAAACAAACACTTATCTAATTATGTTGCTTGTTTTACTTTTACAAGTGTTAAGGATTATGATAAATATCTAAACATTTTATTGGCTCTGACCGTTACTGGTGAAGTTTATCAAGAAAAGTATGCAATTTATAACCTGCTGATTTCCTTCTTTTAAACAAACAACATATTTACAATGTACACATGACTTAGATTTTGGTTAGCACTTAACGTCAATTGTTTAGCTAACCAAGATCATAAACAGAATCATAAATATGTTCTTTAATGTAAACATGTTTATAACTGAGACATGTTTAAACCTTAACCTTTGATTATAAATTATGTAAATAAACCTTGTGATCTCTTTTATTTTTAAAGATCTAGTTTATTGTTAACGAACAGAAAAGAACAGTTAGGTTGTATGTTTGATTTTGAATAGTTTTTGAATTCGTCAACACATTCGACTCAGCTTTACATTAGGTTAGTGTTCCTTAGATTTTTTAATGATCATTGTTATCTCTTTGTATTTTCAAAAGCGTATTTAATACTGAATATATTTGTCACTACCCTTCTTCAAGGATGAAGAAAATAATGATTATCAATATCTCAAGCGAATTGTCAACTTTATACAGTTTGTAGTAGACGTCCTTTTGTACATTAAATAATAAAAGTATGTGAGGAAGGATGATACCTTATTTTACCTTTTGATATAAAGAAACAAGGATCATTTACAATGTTATATTCGATATGTGTAAATCGTTTTTGGTATTTATTTTTAAACATTTTATCTTTTAGTTTTCGATTAACTCTCGAAAACACCTTCGTGTACGAATAATCGTAATACAATAATAATTCATTAATATAACCAATAGATACAATTAAAGTCAAAGATACTTTAAACATAAAAAAACAAGTTGAAATATATGTTTTATTAAATTCTTGCTTGAAACGCAAAGTTTTAATAACACCCATGATTGTTCTTTTAAATTAAATTGCTGTTGAATTAAGTAACTGTTTTCGGCATTATTAATTACAACTTCTGATATTACATTTCGAAATAACATTACTGTTTCACTATCTTCTAGCTAAAATTACAAACATTTTGATGATGATTTAAATTTGAATTCGTAAAGATAAGGGAAGATAATAGAATAATAGACCTTTTCAACAACTCTCGATACCGACTAATGACACATTTTGTTCACAGGTAAAATGAAGGGTTCGTCTCAAAATAATGAATAGTGTCACGTTTACACCTTCGATTTATTGAGTTTGCACTATTTGGACGAAAGAACCAATTTCAAAATACGAATTATAACTACATGTGAAATTGAGAAAGAAAATGGGGAATGTGTCAAAGCCACAACAGCCCGACCATAGAGCAGACAACAGCCAAAGGCCACAAATGAGTCTTCAATGTAGCGCGAAACTGCCGCACCGGGGCGCCCTTCAGCTTGCCCTTAAAAAAAATGTATACTAGTACAGTGATTATGGACGTCATACTAAACTCCGAATTATACACAAGAAACTAAAATTAAAAATCATACAAGACTAACAAAGGCCAGATGCTCCTGATTTGGGACAGGCGCAAAATTGAGGCGGGGTTAAACATGTTTATGAGATCTCAACCCTCCCCCGATACCTCTAGCCAATGTTAGGGTTTAGTTTCATACTATCTTAAAATATATGAGAAGAACATAACCCGTGTCATGCCAACAACTGTTTTTTTTTTAAATACATGTGTCTGGTTCCGATGCAAAGACCCTATAAGTGAATCAATATTAAAGCCAAAATATGCAATCTTTAATGAACTGACAACAGTATCGTAACTAAATCCTTCTTAATAAGTATGTTTGAAGGTTTTGTAAGCTTATGTGGTGAATACTGACATCTTTGTGCTTTGTAAAGAATATTACCATAAAAGATTAGATGTGAAATACCTGAACGTATAAGATGTCTGCATGTTGAGTTATATTACGAATTATTTCCTTATACCGATGATAAAATTTAGTAAATATTTTGACTAGTTTGTGATATCTGGTGTAATAATTTTTCAGTAATACATAAATTTCTCTCGGTAAAATCTAATTCGTTGTTACATACACGATACACAAGCGAATCGTTGAGATATATAAACACCATAAGATGATAACAAGGGCGCGTCACCATCTAAAAATGGATAACTAACGATAGGAAATGAACAATCATCTCTTTTATCATACATTTTTGTATTAAGCTTCCTTGTTAATAATATAGATAACAAGATCGAGAAAAGGACAGTGTACATGTTTTTAATTACTGCACATATTTCATATTGTTTATATCTGCCTTTTTAAATCAAGTTTTTTTAAAGAGTCAGATTTTTTTTTTAGTCTTGCGACGCTGACAATCATTTTTTTTATAATTAAAAGAAAAAATTAACACTACAAGGAAGGGGAAAACCTGGATTCAGAATACTTATTTTGTCATCCATCTGCTTTACCACAATATTTTTTCATTAATTGCGGATCAGAATATTTTGTCTGGAAAAAACAATAGCGATAAACTCGGTTTTGTAAACTATGCTATTTATGAAATTTGCAGAAGAAACATATTTATAGTTAGCTGTTACATCGTTTGCTATGGTTTGGAGAAGGTTGAAGGCTCACACATATGTTTAACCCTGCCACATTATTTATTTGCTTGTCCAAGTCAAGAGTCTTTATTTCATTGGTTGTCCTTTTCTCAATTGAAGGCTTTTTACTTTACGATATTGATTTTGTATCATTGTCAACTATGTTTCCTTTTCCCCCTTTTTTTTATTGGGAAAGTAGGTCTTGGACCAAAATGCAGGTGTAAATCGGAATGTCTGTTTTATATGTTGCATTGTGTGATTTTTGTCCTTCAGTCATAAAATTAAACGAAAACGATATAAAAAATGTACGATTTAAATATGAATCTTAATCAGAAGAGACACCAAGGGCCTTTAAAAATCTTGGTACTAGTATCTATTTTATATGGAGTGTTTTGTACTCCATCTGATTCTCGCGAATGAGTTTTATGTTTAGGCGCTATCTTGCTTTAAGTTTGTATTGGTCGTTTAACATTAGGGCGATGTGATTCATCAGATTCCTTCTCTCTCTCCTCCTCTTTCTGGTCAGCTACTTAATATGGTTGCCGGGGAGCAACGGCGCAGTAAGCCATATTATTTGAATAAAAAGAGACGAAATCTAAATTGCAGTGTCGCTTAATATAGATTTAAAGGTGAATTAAAAAGAAATAAAATAATGAGTACATTGAGGCCTCCAAAGCCAACATTAATAGACATCGTACGTAAACACACGTTCCATTCTAGTCGAAAGACAAAAACAAAGATATATTTAATCAAACAACTACTACAAAATTACAGAAGAGTATTAGCGCCACATATTCTTTTTTTCTTCCTCTGTTTTCGTTATAACGCAATGGTTTGCGTTTTATCGGAAATGTTTAAGGTTTGCGTTATATCGCAAACGTAGGAAGAAAAATTAAAAAAAAAAATGGGTGGCGCTAATACGCATCCGTACAGAATAATTTACAGTTTTTTTCTTTTTTTCTTCTTTTCATATTTAAACGTCTTAAAGAAATGACACAATAAAGTAATTCTGTTCTTCATGGTCAATTCACAAATAAATTTAATTTTGATAAGCAAATACTTAATGAACACAATGAGATACAGAACACAACAAATACTTTTACACACGTTATGTTGGATAGTTCTCATTAGCAATAAAACAAATCATATGCTATCCTTTATTTTTTTTATTTTTGAGACGACCTTTCATAACTCTCCTGTCGTAGTCGGTCTCAACTGTAGTTGTTGACAATTGTTGAAAAGGTCTATTACGGACTCAATCGTGACCTTGAAGACAGTCTTTAGATCTCCACATATGGCTTATACAGAATAGGACAAGACAGAAGAATATAGCTGAAAAGGTATTTGGATTTTCGATTATTGTAAGATTCGAACATTATTATTTGTCGAAATGCCTATCTGATGCAGTAAAATTGATACCGCCTATGTTGTAAATATAATACAGAGTAGTCTACGAATTATTATCAATTTAGTGAACACACTATACTCATTAACAGGTTTCTTTTTAGCTCGCCTAACCAAAAGGTACAAGTGAGCTTCTTCTCCTCACTTGGCGTCCGTCAACCGTCGTTGTCGTCTGTTAACTTTTACAAAAATATCCTCTTCTAAAACTACTACGACAAATTCAACCAAACTTTGCAACAATCATTATTGGGATATTTTGTTTAAAAAATGTGTCCGATGAACCAACATGACCAACACGGCTAACCAACATGGCCAACATGGCCCACCAGGCTAAAAATTATTAGGGTAAAATACAAGTTTGGTCTTTTTTTTTTGGTAAACCGTTCTAAATAGATAAAAAAATATGGCAAGAGCATAAATGGTCAGAATGTTGAGCTCATATATGCCCATATATACTTCAAAACTGTCGAACAACTTCTTACAGGAGTTAATGCCCTTAAATGCCAAACTGCTGTTTTCCGAAAACTAATATATATATAGAGAGAAATCTTCATTTGCAAGAAATAATCAGCAGTACAAGTTCTACAAATAAGTCTTATGGTCGAAATCGTGAGCCGACTCCTTATTTGAGTTATTGTCCTTTGATGACGATTTTTACCATTTTTTTGCGTTTTGCCTTCAATTATATTAGATAAATATACCTTTTAATCACAAAAATTATCAGCAAGGAAATATCTACTAACACGTCAAATCTTGCCTATGTATATATTAGACCGTCGCTCTTTATTGAAGTGATTGCCTTAAAATGACGATTCGTTTACCCTCTATTGTGTTATGAGCAAAAACAAAAGAAGATAGAGAAAAAACTAATCAGACTAAATGACCAGCAATACCTTAACAAAACAGATATTTTTGTCATAAATTGTGTTCTCGCCTTCAATGAGCCTTATTCTTGTTTGATTTTTAATTTTAGTTCATTTAATGTTTTAGATAAAATTGAGAATGGAAATGGGGAATGTGTCAAAGAGACAACAACCCGCCCAAATAAAAAACAACAGCAGAGGGTCACCAACAGGTCTTCAATGTAGCGAGAAATTTCCGCACCCGGAGACGTCCTTCAGCTGGCCCCTAAACAAATATATACTAGTCCAGTGATAATGAACGCCATACTAATTTCCAAATTGTACACAAGAAACTAAAATTAAAATAATACAAGACTAACAAAGGCCAGAGGCTCCTGACTTGGGACAGGCGCAAAAATGCGGCGGGGTTAAACATGTTTGTGAGATCTCAACCCTCCCCCTATACCTCTAACCAATGTAGTAAAGTAAACGCATAACAATACGCACATTAAAATTCAGTTCAAGAGAAATCCGAGTCTGATGTCAGAAGATGTAACCAAAGAAAATAAACAAAATGACAATAATACATAAATAACAACAGACTACTAGCAGTTAACTGACATGCCAGCTCCAGACTTCAACTAAACTGACTGAAAGATTATGATTTCATCATATGAACATCAGGCACAATCCTTCCCGTTAGGGGTTTAGTATCATACCATCATAACATATATGAGAAGAACATAACCCGTGTCATGCCAACAACTGTTTTTAGAATAATTGTGTTTAGTTCCGATGCAAAGACCTCATCAGTGACTCAATATTAACGCCAAAATATGCAATCTTTAATGACTTGACAACAGTATCGTAATTATATCCCTTCTTAATAAGTCTATTCAAAGGTTTTGTAAGTTTCTGAGGTGAATACTGACACCTTTGTGCTTTATAAAGAATATTACCATAAAAAATTGGATGTGAAATACCTGAACGTATTAGAAGTCTGCATGTTGAGCTATATTTACGAATGATGTCTTTATACCGATGATAAAATTTAGTAAATGTTTTGACTAGTTTGTGATATCGAAAACCCTGGTGTAATAATTTTTCAGTAATACATAAATTTCTCTCGTTAAAATCTAAAACATTGTTACATACACGAGCGAATCGTACAAGTTGAGATATATAAACACCGTAAGATGGTGACAAGGGAACGTCACCATCTAAAAACGGATAATTAACGATAGGAAATGAACAATCATCTCTTTTATCGTACATTTTTGTATTAAGCTTCCTTGATAATGATATAGATATCAAGATCGAGAAAAGGGCAGTGCACATGTTTTTAATTACTGCACATATTTCACATTGTTTATATCTGCCTTTTTAAATCAAGTTTTTTTAAAGAGTCAGATTTTTTTTTAGTCTTGCGACGCTAACAATCATTTTTTTTTTATAATTAAAAAAAAAATTAACACTACAAGGAAGGGGAAAACCTGGATTCAGAATACTTATTTTGTCATCTGCTTTACTACAATATTTTTTCATTAATTGCGTATCAGAATATTTTGTATGGAAAAAAACAATAGCGATAAACTCGGTTTTGTAAACTATGCTATTTATGAAATTTGCTGAAGAAACATATTTATAGTTAGCTGTTACACCGTTTTCTATGGTTTGGAGAAGGTTGAAGGCTCACACATATGTTTAACCCTGCCACACTATTTATTTGTTTGTCCAAGTCAAGAGTCTTTAATTCAGTGGTTGTCCTTTTCTCAATTGAAGGCTTTTTATAGCCGACTTTACGATATTGATTTTTTATCATTGAGGGTCGTACGGTTGCTTATAATTAATTAAATTCAACTCTGTTTCCTTTTCCCCCTTTTTTTATTGGGAAAGTAGGTCTTGAACCAAAATACCGGTGTAAATCGGAATGTCTGTTTTATATGTTGCATTGTGTGATTTTTGTCCTTCAGTCATAAATAAGACGAAAACGATATAAAAAATCTAGGATTTGAATATGAATCTTAATCAGAAGAGACACCAAGGGCCTTCAAAAATCTTGGTACTAGTATCTATTTCATATTGAGTGTATTGTACTCCAGCTGATTCTCGCGAATGAGTTTTATGTTTAGGCGCTATTTTGCTTTAAGTTTGTATTGGTCGTTTAACATTAGGGCGATGTGATTCATCAGATTCCTTCTCTATCTCCCCTTCTTTCTGGTCATTTACTTAATATGGTTGCCGGGGAGCAGGTCTAGCAACGGCACAGTAAGCCATATTATTTGAATTAAAAGAGACGAAATCTAAATTGCAGTGTCGCTCAATATAGATTTAAAGGTGAATTATAAAGAAATAAAATAATGAGTACATTGGGGCCTCCAAAGCCAACATTAATAGACATCGTACGTAAACACACGTTCTATTCTAGTCGAAAGACAAAAACAAAGATATAGTTAATCAAACAACTACTACAAAATTACAGAAGAGTATTAGCGCCACATATTCTTTTTTTCTTCCTCTGTTTTCGTTATAACGCAATGGTTTACGTTTTATCGGAAATGTTTAAAGTTTGCGTTATATCGCAAACGTAGGAAGAAATTTTTTTTAAAAATGGGTGGCGCTAATACGCATCCGTACACAATAATTTACAGTTTTTTCTTTTTTTTTCTTTTCATATTTCAACGTCTTAAAGAAATAACACAATAAAGTAATTCTGTTCTTCATGGTCAATTCACAAATAAATTTAATTTTGATAAGCAAATACTTAATGAACACAATGAGATAAAGAACACAACAAATGCTTTCACACACGTTATGTTGGATAGTTCTCATTAGCAATAAAACAAATCATATGCTATCCTTTATTTTTTTTATTTTTGAGACGACCGTTCATAACTCACCTGTCGTAGTCGGTCTCAACTCTAGTTGTTGACAATTGTTGAAAAGGTCTATTACGGACTCAATCGTGACCTTGAAGACAGTCTTTATATCTCCACATATGGCTTATAAAATTAGGACAAGACAGAAGACTATATCATGTATATAGCTGAAAAGGTATTTTGGATTTTCGATTATTTTAAGCTTCGAACATTATCATTTGTCGAAATGCATATCTGATGCAGTAACATGGACACCGCCTTCGTTGTAAATATAATACAGAGTAGTCTACGAATTATTATCAATTGAGTGAACACACTATACTCATTAACAAGTTTCTTTTTAGCTCACCAAACCAAAAGGTACCAGTGAGTTTTTTCTCATCACTTGGCGTCCGTCAACCGTCGTTGTCGTCTGTTAACTTTAACAAAAATATCCTCTTCTAAAACTACTACGAAAAATTCAACCAAACTTTGCAACAATCGTTGTTGGGATATTTTGTTTTAAAAATGTGTCCGAAGAACCAACATGGCCAACACGGCTAACCAACATGGCCAACATGGCCAACAAGGCTAAAAAACATTAGGGTAAAATACAAGTTTTGTCTTTTATTTGGTAAACCGTTATAAAGAGATAAAAAAATATGACAAGAACATAAATGTTCAGAATGTTGAGCTCTACCAATTGACCATATACTTCAAAACTGTCGAACAACTTCATACAGGAGTTAATGCCCTTAAATGCCAAATTTCTGTTATCTCGAAAACTAATATATATAGAGAGTAACCTTCATTTGCAAGAACTAATCAGCAGTACAAGTTCTACAAATTAGTCTTATGGTCGAAATCGTCAGTCGACTCCTTATTTGCGTTATTGTCCTTTGATGACGATTTTTACCATTTTTTTGCCTTTTGCCTTCAATTATATTAGAAAAATACACCTTTTAATCACAAAAATTATCAGCAAGGAAATATCTACTAACAAGTCAAATCTTGCCTTTGTATGTATTAGACCGTCGCTCTTTATTAAAGTGATTGCCTTAAAATGACGATTCGTTTACCCTCTATTGTGTAATGAGCAAAAACAAAAGAAGACAGAGAAAAAACTAATCAGACTAAATGACCAGCAATACCTAAACAAAACAGATATTTTTGTCATAAATTGTATTCTCGTCTTCAATGAGCCTTATTCTTGTTTGATTGTTAATTTTAGTTCCTTCAATGATTTGGAGTTTTGTATGACACTCATTTTCACTGAATATGTGCACATTTTTGTTTAAGGGCCTCTGGGTATGGGATTGTCTCGCTTTTTTGAAGACCCACTGGTTGCTTTCGGGTGATTTCTGCTCCTTGGTTGGGTTGTTGTCATTTTTCCATCCTTAATTTAATTATCATAAAAAAAAAATTAGTTGAATAATTTTAAGAATGAACCATAAAAACATGATCAAGAAACACAGGCAGAGAGAAATTATGTTGATAAAATATGATTTAAAGTTAGTGTGAAATGAATTTATATGTGCATCTTGAACTGATATGTTCGAGATTTAACTTCAACTACGTCTTATTAATTTAAAATCTTAATTATGAATTCTTATGACGGCAGTTTTATAAAAGAGTAAATGTTGTTGTCTTCTTGTATGAACAGGTTTTACAAATTAGAAAAAATACATGAGTATATTATAAAGGTAATCACCCATGTACATTTTGTACTACGACATGGGTTTTGAAACAATTCTGTTTTTTCGAGACACATTTTTAACGGCTTTTTATGCCGACATATTGATAATAATGATAGACAAAAAAGAATAATTGGCAAAGTGACGTGTATTAAAGATTATTAGTTCTTTCGGTACATGACTTGATAAAACACATTTGATGTTAACTTAAGAAAATAAGATATAGTGCACACATTTAAACTGAGTAGACACTATTTTATGGTCTGTATTTATCTTTTATGGTTTATATGTTAGACAAATCAATATATAAAATATCTTGGTCGGCCTTCAAATATTCAAAATGGAGAATTGACTAGATGTTTAAAGATGATAAAATTTACAAATTTCTTATGGTTTATAAATAAGCATATACAAGAGTCTTACATTAAGTACTCGTCTCTTTTAAATCAATACAGTTAAGATATCTATCGTTTAAACAGAAATAAAAAAAATAAACGTACATTTGTCAATAGAGTCTACTGACATTTCAAAAATAAATACAGACATATAATACACAGTACACTTGGCTTAAGGCAACAATTTTATATTGTACGCAGTTGTGTTACAATTTCAAAAACCAAAGACAAAACGCCAGATTCAATTAGATATCAGTTTATAAAGATTGTACTGATATACGGACAATGTAATAATAAGAGTCATGTCAATAAACATGATTTAGTGCTGAAATGTATATGAATGTTTATAAAAAGGAAAAGATATAGACAACCGTGTAGTGTATAGCTAAACGGAGAAATAAAAGTATTAGGGAGTATTGACATCAACTTCAAACGTTTCAATTATTGGATTTTCCGCACATGTGGGTTTGTTAGTGTACACATCCATGTCAATACAGTAACTTCATTGGAATGTTGATTGTAAGAAGATCGGCCCTGTTTTAAATTACCTCGACCACTACTGAGATTCAAGAATATTCTATTGTCAAAGCATAATTTTTAAATTAGAAAAAAAACCTGATCATTCAGGATAATTTTATCAATAAGTGTCAACAATATTTTATTGATGTTCAATTCTCGTAATGCAATATACAATATACAAAAAGGAAAGATTAACCTAAACGGATTGCATGTAGTAAAATGGAAGAAGACTAGTTGTGTCGACACGGTAAGCCATTAAAATGATCACAATCAGAAAAGATATGTACACATTTGCCAATCCGTTTACATTTACTTCAGTACATACAAATGTAGCCACCCGCAAGGGTAACTCGGAAAGAAATACAGTCACTCTCTATTGGTCTATTCCGGCCTTGACCCTAGATGGCTCATTGATTTTGAAGTACATGTATATATAAATGATCTATACTTTATACAATTGGTTAATTGTCACTTAAACGATTACAAGGTGAGAAGATTTTAGTTGATTTGCATGACATTATAGGACCAAATATTTACCTGTAGCTAAGGCTTGTATAGGTTTTGGACTTAGCCCTTAATATTTAATTTAACTGAACATATTTATAATGCTAATGTTAATCCTTCATAAGTTTGGCCCATGTATTGATAATTCTTGTCTTTTTTTACTACTGTATACCCCTTTTTTAATAGTCAATTGGAGAAGTTTTTTTGCATTTTTATATTTGTAATTGTATACCATGCTGAAATTGGGACTCTTTTGATATATATAGATATAATTTCAAAATTTGCATTAGGGGAGAGTTGGTCTTATAACAAAGACATAAAAATAATGTCAAATATAAGGACCATTTATTGCTAAAAGTAAAGAAAAATTAAATTCAAGTTTTGAATGAAATACATTTGTAGTTTACTGTCATAGAAAAACAAATGCCACCTGTTAAAATGGTTAAACTATTGATAAACATTTCCACTGAAACAGAGGATAACTTCATATATAGAATTGTGTATGCGTCCTACCTCATTAATAATAAATAATTTCCTACACGTTTGTGTTAATTACTTAATCATTGTAGTACATGAATCACATTGCGTTTTATTCCCCATTCACATTGATGGTGTCTTCTGGCTATTCCTACATGTTGTATTTTACTATATTATGGCTTTAACGACATGGAAGATTATTGGAAAACGTTTAATAGTAGATGTTGTTAGTGCAAAATATATTCTTTAAGTCATTAGTCTAATTAGGTTAAAGGTATCTTCATCTGCGGAATTTAAAGAAAAATCATTATTTAAATGAAATGTATCAACACAAGATTTCTGGATTTATACGGGTTGATATGTTAGTCTTTACTGCATGATTTTTTTTAAATAGTTGTTGTTGGTTTTGAACTTGCTGGCAGTAACTGCGAGTACTTAGATATTTCTGGACCTTTTTAAGCTGATACATGTATGTTGCTCATTGTTGAAAGATGTACGATGACATAAAGTTATTTATTTCTGTGTCAATTTGTCTCTTTTGGGGAGTTGTCTTGTCTTCAATAATACCACATCTTCCTATTTTTATATTCAAACAATGAAAACAAGGTTACAAAATAATTAACTTGCGACAATCTAATATGGAGATGCTGATTTTTTATTAAGACTTTATACTGTCCTGTGAATTTAATTTATTGCAATTAATTACTGTGTTAATGATCTGTTTTAATGTCAATTTAGCGTACCTTTTGGTGCTTTGTTCAATTAATGTGTAGTTTAACTCTAAATTTAGTATATACAAGTAAATGATATCAATTAAAATATATAAATATATACAAATTGTAGCAATTGTTCTTGGAAACGAAGCACTAAATTTAGAGACAATATATATCAATGTTTTCACCTAAGTAATTTCAATTGATTGTGAATAATATTTACACAAATTGTACAATGCAATTATTAAATAAAGTATAGTAATAGAAACTATTATGTTTCTTTATTTTTCACAAGATTTACCTGCATGGATTTACCTTAGTTCATTAGTTAAGTGTTGATAGAGATTTCCAATAAACTGACATACGTACCTAACTCGACGTACGCACGTAACGGGACCGGTTATTGCTAACCAATTAATTTTGTTAAATGCGTTACTCAGGTTTTTAATTAAGTATTCCTAAATTATGATACCCATCCGTAATACATTTTATCAATATCAACTATTTCTAAGATGATGTAAAACGAAAGAAATCATGATTTTTATATATCACGTGATTATTGAGTTTCCCGCCTCAACTTCACTGTTATAACACCACGTATATATACGCATCTTTACCTATCATATGTCTTTCATGGTTTTGACTTTGTTTTTCCGTTATACTTTTGCGAAATTTAATGAACCTTTTATTATTTGATATTTGTATTGCTTTTGTTTGTCGTTATCAGATTAATGTCTCTTCTTCTTTTCGTTTTTTAATGTTTTATAATATTTAACTTCCGTGAATATTTATTATAAGATCGATTTTTTCTAGCAATTTCAGAAAAAAATGAACTCTAAGTGTTAATCAGAATGCGTCTCTGTTAAAGTTGATAGTTGGGATGGCATCATACTTTATTAAGCATCATTTTAAACGCTCGCTTCTTCTGCAGTTAATCTCCTTAATTTACCATCTCCGATTTTTTTTCGATAGGGAAAACATACGTCAACAGGAAGTGTATATTTAGAAAAATAATACAGGTCTTGTACTTTTTTAAATTTTAATAGTTGACATACACTTTTCTTTCAAATGAAACTCAACGAACATTAAAAACAAAGAATATTGTAATTGAAAATAATGTATGTAAATACATGTACATATGTACATCAATGCGTTATATAGATTGTAATTTGGAAGGTGTACTTGATTCGCAACTGATAACTAACAATCCGCATTTAAACATTGACCACTGTGGATAGTAAACTATCAATTTATAGTACATAGTAATTGGCTAAAAAACATCCTGTCCCCAAGTATCTCTGATTAAAAATGAATGAAAATGCCAATTTACATAGTTGTTACATTTTTCAGTCTTTACGGGACTTTTCTTGTACTCTTACTTATCCAAATAGAAGTAGATTTTAAAGCTATTACGTATATTGGTTAATTTTGCGGAAATTTTTAGTTTCCATTTTTGTTTCGCTTTTGTGGCAAGTGTGGGGTATATATATAAAAAAAAGTGACAACTATGCCACAGTTCCATGGACAGGATCACCAGTGAAGGTGTTACACGACTAAACAAAACATTTTATATTCATAATTATATACTTGTACATTGGATTGACTGGTAGCAGGCTGGCTGGTTTACTCGTAGAAAGACAAGTGTGTCTTTATAGTGGTTACGCTCTCTTGTTACCTCAGCATATGAAAATGCGGCTCTAAGTGTTGGGCATGTTTAAAAAGGGATATGCATTTATCATTATCTTTTCATCATCCTTAATATATACTAGTATGTAATATTTGTCGCTGGATAAAAGACATACATAAATATGATCATCCTTATAAGTACTATAGCTTGAGGCTAAATCTCCGTCGTAAGTGCATGTAATATATATATATAGCTTGAGGCTTCTTCGTCTTAAGTATTTTATCTTGAGGCTTAATTCCAATCTGAAATTTCAGCCAATTAATGTCGAGAAGTTATTTTACGCATGCATGTCTATGCTACATAGCATTATAAATATCAAAGTTAAAGCAAATAGAGATCATACAAGTATGTTTAGCAAATGGTCATGTTACAATTAAAACAGTAAGAAAGGGCTGACTCGTGAGACTGAAACGAAGCATAAAAACAGCAATTTCTAGTATTTCCAAATAAACTATGTATTGATCTGATAGTATCCAGAGCTGCTGAACACTATTTTAAAAACAACTACAACTTATAAATACAGAATAATTATCAAGTTTATAATATACTGCTCAATTATGTCGTACTGTTACAACATTGACCTAGTATGGATGTGCATGTCCCAAGTCAGGAGCCTGTAATTCAGTGCTTATCGTTTGTTGTTGTGTTTTCGTTAAAAAAATTTAACATTAATTTGGCAGTTAGTTTTCTCATTTTAGGTGTTTTAAATTTGTAATTTTGAGGCTTCTCATAGCTGACTTTGTTGTATAGGCTTTGCTCATTGTTGAAAGCCGTACAGTGGTCTATAGTTGTTAAAAGTTCTGTGTCATTTGGACTCTTGAGAAGAGTTGACTCATTGGCAATCATACAACACCTTGGTTTTTGTACATATCACAGATTAAGTATACAAAATTCATAGACAGTCAAGAAAAGTGAGATCTTTCGTCATGTCAAAAGCATAGTGTCTGTAGGGCCATTAGTAATCATATCGTATAGCAGATCATATGTAGTTTCCATGTGTCCAATAGATTACACGTGAGTGTCACATTTCTGTGTTCAGCGAGCTAATAAATCACGGAAAAAATCCAATTCAGTATGTAGTCTTAACTCTTAAATCTCATGCGATATACCTAATGTTCAGACATTGTTGTTTTAAGAAGTATTTATCAAAGTCGAACGACAATCGTTTAAGTTCTTTCTTGCAATACAATTTGGGATTATGGCCGGATCCAAGACATTTGAAAGATGTTGTAGTTGTCGACAATTGAAGTCATACTGACAAGCGGAGCGATGCGAAAAATAATGTGGACGATTATACGCTAAAAATTTGTATAGATATTGTTGAAACATGATTTTCAGCGCTCTCTATCCTGTATCTCAAATGCACGTTAAGGTATACATGGACATAGTACATTTGTATAGGTAAAGACGAAAAAGTACTATTGGTTAAATATATCAATGATACTAATTGCTGTCCACATCAAATTATCTTCAAGTAAATTATAAATAGTTGAGTACACCTTTTACATTCGGGTGTGTTGGAATCTTCTTTAAATGTTAAAACTTGTAAAAACAATTAAAAGGCAACCTTCTCGCTTCGGAATTGATTATTTTAATATTTTCATGCTAAATTTTGTCTTTGAAATTTTTAAAATTCATAATTGGTGAAGAATTACAATATGGGTCAAGTGAAATGACAAGAAATGATGGGTGTATTTGATTACAAGTTTCTAACTTACTTATTCCATTATAACATTTGTGTCAATAAAATCGTTCAAAGTTTAATGACAAAATATTTAAAATAAAAAAAAAAAATTGGGTTGTTTTTTCTTAAAATATATTCCAGCAAACAATGCGTGTTCAAAGAGCAAAAAATGCATGCAGTGTATGCTCCCCTCCGTCGTGCTTCAATGCAATAGGACGAAATACGTTGAGTTAGGTCGGTTATGTGGAGTAAAGTCATTTTATTGGAAATCTCTATTACAACATAATCCTACATAAACCTATAGTTTGCCTAAAAATTCGGGGAACTCTATCATAAAATTTTACTATTTTACCCATAAAATTCAAAATGTAGGAATAGCCAGAATAAACCAACATTGATATATTCTCCCCAGGCAATTTGAAATTATAAATAACACATGTGTGATGAACATTTATAAAATCAATCCTCTCTTTTCATGGTTTTCTCAAGTTGGCATGACACTATCTATGTTCTAGTTTTAGTGTAAATATATAGGTTACTTTCTCATTTGTTTCTCACATTTTGGATATATGCATTTTACCTGAAATATAACAATAATGAGAAGTAACACCTTGGTCATGTAATTTAAAAAAAAACACACAACTGTATATATACATGTTGATGTATGAATAAATTGAAAATTTTCAATTTTACACATACATAAATATATCCGTATCAATTAAATCAGTAATCAACATGTATATGTAAAGCTGTGTGTTAAATAATATTTGTTTTTTTTAATTAATTAATGATCATTATAATATTTCAAAAGATTGTGATCAGGTGTATCGTCAATGATGGATGAAAATTCACTATCACTAAATCATCCTGTCAACAAGACTTGTGAAATCAGGACCCAAGAGAATATCTGTATGATGAAACTGTTTGAAAAGTTTAATGATGTACAGCTCGAAATTATTTTAAATCTCGATTGTTATGAACAAAAAATAACTGATCATCTTTAAAAAGTGATATTCTTGTCATGTGTATAAAATCATAGCTTGAGTTTGAACTTATATACATAATTAATTTTATTAAGTTGTATTCAACCTAATTTAAATTACAATCATTAATGCAAACAGTTTATTTAATGAATGTATGTATATTTCAAATTTAGATTGATTTGACAAAACATGGAGTTTTGGCTAAACAACTGATTACATTTATAAACCTAAGTGCTATCATTGGCTAATCATTGACAATAATACCACATCTTCTTATTTTTATACTGAAATTAATTATCTGTCTTGTTAATCCAATGTATGGCAAATTAATATCTCATTACATCATAAAGTCTGGTCAGATCCTGTAAGAAAACAGAGAACACATGAATAATTGAAAGGCTTTTTTTGCAAAATTTAATTTGGACAATTTATTCAAAGAATCATGATCAAGCAACTAAAATATACAATTTAAATTACAATGATATCTATATTTTATACAGTATAAACCTTTTATATATAAATACATTCCTACTGTTACTATATGATGAAGGTAAAAAAATCCCTTTCTCAAACTTAAATACTTACCTAGCTAGCTTGCTACATTTATATAATGTGCAAACAACTCATAAATCTAAAATAAACTGACAAAGCCATGGCTAAAAATGAAAAGACAAACAATAGTACACATGACACAACATAGAAAACCAAATAATAAGCAACACGAACCCAACAAAAAACTAGGGGTGATCTCAGGTGCTAGGGTTAGCAGATCTTGCCCTACATGTAGCACCCGTAGTTTTACTCATGTTATAACAAATCCAGTAAATAGTCTAATTCGGTAGGTTACATTCATCATGTTCATGAAAGGGAAGGGTATTGTAGTTACGACGTAAGGAACATATCCGATATCATTTGTGAAACGGTTTATTTCATAACGGTCAACCAACTCGTGATGGCGTCCGTAAAATTTACGAAGAGATGATTTCACCTTCACCATTTGGAACTTTTGGTTTTATAGCTTCCTTGTGCATGTTGTGAGCAGCAACTCCCTCTATCAAGAAAATCATGATAGGAAATGCAAGCACGGGAAAATCGTATCAATTGGGAGATATATACCCCGTATGTAGGTGCTGCTGGGATTATTTATATTCATTTTGACAAACATTTCCACGCCATGAAATTTTTTTATACAATATGTTATATTTTTACATCAATAAATTGTTCATTCATACCTTTTATGTCTATACAAGTTTCCATGAAATAAAGTATCAATAAAGTAAATACCGTTAAAGGTTTGTCTCATATACATGTCTGATAAGACAAATCAGTAAATATTTTATGTACATATTGCATTTACTTTTTCTGACATCAAATGGCAACTTATTGTATGTGAATTGAATTCAAAGACTTTACAAGTAGTGTAATATAACTGCATCCAATATTATTCGACTTAAAAAAGAACGAACACTTAATGATCGGTCAGATTATAAAATAAATAGGGCCAAGTTGGATTTCGACAATAACCCCTTTCTTATCAAAAAAGAAAATATAGCACCTAACATTAACATATTTTAAGAGATCGTATGAAGACAAACATAAGTTAAGTGATATTTTACTTACATTTGAATGCTCATGATTGTGTATGAGTCTTGTTTCCCGTCAGAAACAGCATAGAATCGTGTCAAGACCTCGGAAAAAGTTGACTCGCAATTGTTTGTTTTGATGCCTTTTCGAGCTTTGAGTGTAAGAATAAATGTGACGCCAACCAATGGAATCGACATCAATGACATCGCATTAAGATTACTGTTGAAAATTGAGGAGGACAGCATCAACATTACTGCGTTGTAGACTCGGATTGCAAGCATGGTTCAAGCTCTGGGACTATGGCTCCCTCAACCAATGAAAACTGGTTTCCAAGTTGTTATGGTCACAGATTCTAAATGTGGCGTCAAACATGGCATATTGTTCAATTATTCTTCCATAACATTCTCAGTCTACAAAACATTCCTTAAATGCCTACTTCCAAGAAACTGCTATATTGATTTAATATGCGAACTCTGACGTTATTATTATGCAATATAGTTATGAACATCTATTATGATTGGTTGATATTAGCTGATATTTAATTTAATGAATAAATGGTTTCCTACCCACTGTTTTGTGAGCAGATGATTTTTTGTTTATAAACAGCAGCCATTGTTTTCACTCAATCTAGAATACATAAGAACAAATATAATATGTTGCATGTATGCCCATTAAACGTTTATACACAATATGCAAGTTTTTGCATGTGTAAAACTGAAAATAATCAATAATATTCAAAATTGACATTTGTGGGTTTTTTTTTATATTAAACTCAGTTATTTACTTAGAGCTATTCTAAAATTATTGGAGATGATGTTGGATGGGGGACAACTTTAATACATTAATTTTGGGAAGTTGCATTACCTTAGATTTTGTAATAATTAAACGTAAAATTGAAATTTATATTATGGGTTGCTGGTGGTCTAAACAAGTGTCACCGATGCCCTCAAATGTGGAACAGCTCTTAATTAATAACGAAATGTCTACATTCTTTTAAAAACAAATAAAGAAATAGTTACCATTGCAAATGTTAGAATGCCTCCATACTCGTATGATGTCTTGCTCAAATTCAAGATAGTTGAAGCTTGATAAAGATGGGATGTTCATTCAAACAGCATGTCTGCTCTTTTAACTTTGAAATCTACAACCGGTACTCTAAAAACATACTTTACAAATTTGGCAGTTGTTTCTATAAGTGACAAGTCCGTGCCTACCTTATCAATTCAGTAAGGGTCTTTTGTCCCTATTTTTTTTTTACCTATGTTCAATCTCAAAAGTCAGTCATTCTTTCGTAACGCGGTTGTGTTTGCTGTAATTGTCTGTATATAAAATGTGAACATTTTCGACGCACTGAGATTTGTTTAACCTTGAATTTTCAATTAGTGGTTTGTAGGGAAACGTTTATCTTATAATTTAAGCATTATTTATCAAACTTTCAACAAAGTATGTGTCAATTGATTGATAACTTAGAAGGCAAAATATTCAGATTATTCGGAAATTGTAAGTACTAGTTGTTCTAACAAAAAAAAAACAGCTTTTGAACTAAAGACAAATCAAATTTAAGTTTACTTCTAGTTATAGAAAGTTTTTTTTGGTAATAGATAAATAAAGGTTTCATCAACTTTACTGCAAATTGTTTGGAATAACTAATAATAGTTCAATTTCCACCAATAATTAAGAGATTTTTTAATTTTTATTCTCATTGTTCCACTAATATGAAAACCTGTCGTTTAATAAAGATTAACATTATAAACAAAGGTAAGCATATGTTTGATGTTTTTGTACACCCCACCCCTACCCCGTCCCAAAAGCAAAGTTTTTTGTGGTACATACACGAAGCAAAATGTTCGTCCGTCCGTCTGTTTATCTGTAAGTCGATGTGCCTTGAAAGCCTGAATCCTAATCGACAAGTCAGGAATATGACAGTTGTTATCCATTCGTTTGATGTGTTTGGACTTTTGATTTTGCCTTTTGATTTTTGATTTTCCTTTTTGAATTTTCCTCGGAGTTCAGTATTTTTGTGTTTTTACTTTTTTCTATACGGATATTGATGAATAATACGTGTGTTTGAGAACGTGTAGAACACTACCTGATCAAGCTGATTATGTGCACCGTTCTACTTTTTAAGCTGGTGATGTGCACCGTTTTACCTTATAGGGTGATGATGTGCACCGTTCTACTTTTTGGGCTGATGATGTGCACTGTTCTACCTTTTAAGCTGATGATGTGCACCGTTCTTCCTTTTAAGCTGGTGATGTGCACCGTTCTACCTTTTAAGCTGATGATGTGCACCGTTCTACTTTTTAAGCTTATATTAAGGAATATTCTTCGTGAGTTTTCTCACCGTTCTAGATTGAAGGCTGATGGTGTGCATTATGGAATATCATTCTCGAGTTCTCTCACCGTTCTTCTTTAAAGGCGGATGGTGTGCATTAGGGAATATCATGTGAGAGTTGTCTCACCGTTCTAGATTTTAGTCTGATTATGTGCATTAGGGACTATCCTTCGTGAGTTTTCTCACCGTTCTTGTTTGAAGACTGATGATGTGCATTAGGGACTATGTTTCGTGTTTTCTCTCACCGTTCTTCTTTGAAGACTGATGATGTGCATTAGGGACTATCCTTCGTGTTTTCTCTCACCGTTCGTCTTTGAAGACTGATGATGTGCATTAGGGACTCTCCTTCGTGAGTTTTCTCGCCGTTCTTATTTGAAGGCCGATGGTGTGCGTTAGCAAAAATCATTCGCGTGTTCTTTAAAAAATAAAAAAATTCTGTTTTCAAAAGTATAAATTATCTTAATAATAAGGATGTTCTTATCTTAGGCAGACAACCCTAATCGTATTGGACACAACTGTTTTGGACTTTTGGTCCTCAGTGCTCTTCATCTTTGTACTTTTTCGGGCTTTCGAACTTTATTCATCAGAGCGTTTCTGATTGGTGATTATAATGATTATGGAAAAATAGAAAATTTAAATAAAAAGAAGCTACATTTGAATTCATTCTTTTTTTCTCTCAATAACAACCTATTAAAAAAAAACTCTACATTGTTTGTATTTATCTGTCTCCTTTATCATGCCCTTGTAGGACTGCTGTTGTTTTTCATAACCCCTTTTATAATTAGCTACAAACGTAAGAATCTTATGGATCTTCTGGGTAATGGAAATCTTTTTTTTTAATTGAAAATATTTCAAATAAAATAATGCAGTATCTTTAAATTATATCTTCCGCTCTCCTCCTCTGATTTTAGGCCTAATTTTTGGGGTTCTGTTTTGGTTGTTCACGTGGTTAACACAACGCTTATCACTCTAATATCTACCTGTATGCCATAGACTCAAGGTATCGAGCTCGACTGTTCATAGTGGATTCAATGATTTCATTTCCGATTACCAGCAGGTTGTCACGTGGACAGGAAGCTCCATGTTGATGCTCAATTGAAAAGAACGGTGTCCTCACGGGTTGTGTAAAATCAATTTTATCAGGTCTCCTGACTGTGACATTACACTGGAATCTAAGTACCCTCTCTAAGTTGTCAATCTAAAGAGCTGCTTTGTGTATGTGTTCATCACTCTGTTTTCCTGTTCTTACATGTATATATCAAATGATATTTAATAATAATGATCCAATTTCAACCCGATATTTTAATTTAATCCTACTGCAATATTAATCATTGTTAAATATGGCAGAAAATTTGTATATACTGTTAGACAAACGTGTGTGAAGGAATTGCTTCCCTTAGTCAGTAGTAAGAGGTTGAGCTTGGGAAGATGTTCTTTAGCCTGATTAGTTTACATTCTGCCTTATAGAACAGAGGTCCAAGGTTCACATTCTGGCGATGACAATTAATTGTGTAATGAAAATCTGTCTCTTCGGTAAACATGTTAAACTATAGTAGCTGTGTGTACTGCTGTTTGGTTGGTAATATGGCTCTCGGGTAAACTACTGTGTGTATTGCTGTGTGTTTGTTTATATCAGATTGGCTAGGCTTGAGATCTCACAATACTTGTTTTATCCCAATGCATTCATGCACCTGTCATAAGGCAGGAACCTCTAGCCTTTGTTAGTCGTGTATGTTTATACATGTATCACATTGGCTATGCTTGAGATCTAACAATTCTTATTTTATCCCACTGCATTCATGCACCTGTCCCAAGTCTGGAACCTCTAGCCTTTGTTAGTCGTGTATGTTTTTTTTTATTTTTATTCATTTATATGTTTATTGCTGCTCTTTTGTTGGGTCTTGTCTCTTTCACGCCAACCCTGTAATCATGGTAATCATTCTCAATTTTATCAAAATGTAAATGCTGCAACATGTACATATAGGTCTTCAAATTAAAAACAATCATTTGTGTTCAAATGACAGACAAATAATTGGAAAGAATATTTAAAATTCGATTTTTAGTGTTTCAAATTTTACATAAACTATGCCTATTAACATGATTAAAGTGTATGCATCTTAATTTCGTAATGATCATGATTATACATACACATTTAAAACTTATTATTTATAGTATAGTATATTAATATACATGATTATCCCATATGTTTCCTTACCTGATAGTAGGTAGATATCCTTGTTCTTTTTGAGGTGTACACCAAAAGTCTGGTTCTCCCAATATGATTTCTTCTTAAGAGTCCCATTCATTGTGAGAGTTCACATTTTCATCTTTAAATCAGCTAGCTATTAATAGGTTATTATAGAATATCAGCTGAAAAATAATCATTGGTGTTACTTGACTCTTTAAAAAAACATCACAGTCCTTCCAGAATTATAGGATGATACATGTTGTACATAATTTAGTATACATGTAATATAAACACACAAAAAAATAGGGTGGATTTTATTTTTCTGCTACAGTGACTTCATTTGTATGTTGCATCTTGTTTGTTTGTTATTGTATATGTTTTTAAAAAAACTTATTAAAGCTTTATGTTTAATATGTTTGCCAAATATAATTATAGGCCGAATCAAAAATACAAATGTTTTGACATAATCACTCCCCATCTATAACATCTGTACATGTTTAAAAGTCTAACAATAATATGAGGCAGACATTAACTGTGAATGGGGACGAAGTCTATATGATTTTTTTTTAAATCAAACATGTTAAAAAGAGAAACGGAAATACTGTCAACGTTTTCGATTTTGATTCTGTTGTTAGGGATTTTAGTTTGACGTTATTTAAGTTATGACGTCATATTCAATGTTAACAAAGAAACGCTGTCATCAGGTAACGTTTTTTTTTTTATAACAAACAATTTTTAAAAATGAATTAGTGTTAATTTCCTTTCTTAGACTGATAAATATACATTTTATTCAAATTATCATGCAAACAAGACAGGAAACGGAAGAAGATTTCTGCACAGATCTGGAAAATCAAAAACGCGACAAAAAATTGACAGCTGAAAAATAAGATTGTCATGCATGATTATTTAATTTGTATCTTAATAAAATTAAAAAGTTAGTTTTCAAAAAGAGTTATTCCTCTTTGTCCCAATTGTACTTTCTCTTTGGGATCAGTTCGTATCGATTAAAAATTATATGCTTTGAATTAAAATTGTTTTTTTTTTTTCAATTCGTTACAACTTATTTTGATTTGAATAAACATATTAAAGAAATTAATTGAGTTAAAAAGAATATTTTACCATTCGTAAAATTGTACTATTTCGGGGGCTACCGTTTTCTTTTTAGGCAGGTATTTGTAACAGTTAATGATTTGCTAACACAATACCGTTGTTCTTATATTTGGGGTAGTTCTTTTCCCTCTGGTAATTATTAGGAAAACAAACCTTTGCGTATATTATTAACGTGTCAAACAATATGCTTGAAACTTCCGGAGATTAATCTCTGCAGAAGTACCACATGTTTTTTGTTTACAATAGACAATAGACAATATTTTATTAGTACAAACACATTTACATTAAATGGTTATGGCATACAAAATTAAGACAATAAACTGACAATAGTTAAATTGATAATAATTATATTAGAGTGACAGCGGTATTGACAGCGAAGAAGAAAAAGACTATAAGTATCAACTTAACACATTATTAATGTTCATGAACAATTAAAAAAAGAACACAAACAAAAATTCGGTTGCATATTAAAAGAAATACAAGTTATACAGATGTTCTCAATAGAAAAAATAAATCATTAATATACTTTATGGTGATTTTTATAATGACTGGTAGACTGCTATTTAAAAGTACAGGCAAATGCTTCAGTGTTGTAGTGGACTGCAATTTAATAAAATTAAAATTAAGATTTGTTTTAATAGTTTGTATAAAGGTATCCCTCAATGATGTATAGCATGGACAGATTGAGAAGAAATGGTATTCATCCTCTATTTCTTGTCTGTTACAGGATAAGCAAATGCGTTTACTTCTTTCAATGTTGGTATAACGCCCTCTTTCAATTGCTAGGGAACGGGCACTTAGTTTAAATTTACTGAAAACTGATCGGTCAGTTTTGAGTTTACATATATCAATATATGAAGGCCTTTTTCTAATTCGTTAAGTATGACAAAAGAAATTAAATTTTTCACATTTATTGATAGAACAATTCATAATTTGATAAGCCTGCTCATAGATTCTTTGTTGGATAGTATTTATGTGATATATTAAATTGATAGTATCACAAGTGAGATGACCAAAACCTAATTTATTTTACCAGTCTTTTACAATGTTAACCCATTTACTTGTTTTTCTCTACATTATTATATATTTTATGGACTAAAGTATTAGGCGAGTTCACAATGTGGTTTAGAATTTTTATAGCTGAACGCTGAATTTTAAAGAACAAAGGGGTTCTGTGTGACTCAGTTAAACAGGCTACATTTGTTGTTTTACACTGTACTCCTAAAATTTCTTTAATAACTTTAATATGTAAATGTTCAAATGGATCTGAATCTTTGAACACTTGGCTTACACCCCAAATTTCACTTCCATAAAGAGTTATTGGAACAACTCCAACTAAAGTATCAAATATTTTTTCAAGCATACTGCAGGAAGTATCTAAAGAGACGTTTTTTTTCATTTTAAACCAAGCCTTTCTTCCTTTTTCCATAAGATTTTTGTTTAATGACTTAAACTTCCTGAACAATTTATAGTCATTCCAAGGTAACAATAAGATTTAACAGTCTCAAGATATTCGTTTTCTACTTTAAAATAATTATAATGAGATTTTCCATTAGAATTGAATTATATAATTTTTGATTTTTGTTTGTTAACATCAAGTTTCCATAGGGAACACAATTTATTTAACTCATTAAGTGCATTTTGTAGCCCTTCTTGGGTTTCAGACAATAGAATAATGTCATCTGCATATTATAATGATGTTAGTTTAATATTTCCTATAATAATTGGTAACTTCAAATTCGAGCATCGAAGTTAAGATATATAATATCTGTGACAGCGTCCTTTAGTAATAATCGCAATAGATACTGTTCAAAACCAAACTCGAGTTTGAATAAAGAAGAGAATTCACCCCTAGATGCATTATGTATCTGCGAGAACCAATGCTGATAGTACTGATCTGTTAATTGCTGTTTAACCATACTTTTTAACCAACCAATATTTACAACCAATTGATCGTTCCATATAAAACTAAGACCTGTATCATCAAATATAGATTTAACATATTGAATCCATTTAAATTTGGTAGGATTAATTACATGTATTTTAATCATCAGTCTTAGAAGGATATTTGACAGTTTGCTCTCTGTTTTAATAGTTGATGCCATCCTAAGTTTTATAGAGATATCTAACGGAACCCGACCTAATTCCCCATAAACCATAAAATTTGGTGTACTATTCCGAACACCAAGAATATTAGTACAGAATTGCAAATGCATTTTCTCAATACTCTGTTTATTTTTAAACCCCCAAACCTCTGAGGATTATATTAATATAGGTGCGATTACAGCATCGAAGAGTTGTAAATAAATATCAATAGGCAATGATATATGTTTTATCTTTCTGTAGAGAGCAAACATTGCTTTTTGTACTTAATCAAACATCCTTTTTTCTAGCAGTACAAATATTACCGTTATAATTAAAAGTTATTCCTAAATAATTGTAAGAATCTACAACTTCTATATATATAGCATTACCATATACAAAGTTGTCTCGTACCTTTTTTTTACTATAATAAACACAATATTTTTGGTTTATCTATATTAACTTGGAGTTTCCATATGTTACAGTATTGTTCAAAAACATCGAGTGCATGTTGTAGTTCTTCCTTTAAAACTATCAGACATAATAACAGTGTCATCTGCGTACAAAATTACAAAGATTTTAACTAATACTTGTAACAATTCTTCACAGTTTTTAGAAGTATATTCTAAATCTTTTACATTTTTCACAAAAAAGTTCTCTAAATCATTTAAAAACACCTAAAACAAAAACGGTGATAAATTTTCACCCTGTCTAACACCAACACCACAGTTGAAGAAAGTTGAACTTGGGTTACCATATCGAACACATGTCTTTATATTTACCGATCCGATAATATATGAATATTAGACGGGTACACGTAGCCTACAAAGTCCAATTGGCTACGCGTACTCCCATGCGGTTACGCGCAGACATTGCCTTTTTTTTTGGCACCTCATCACAAAATGCTAGAAACACAAGATTTTAAAATAATATGAAGATATATGCACAAAACTTTCGATGTTTAACGTGCAGTGGCAAATATTACCATGCTTATGCAGGACGCTAGAGAACAAATCAAGTTAACAACGATATAAAACACATTATATATATAGTTAACCGTATATGGACAGTATTATAACGTAGGATAACGAAACTAGAGATCCCAGGGATCTATAGATTTGTAAAGAGGGTTTAATTCAATTTTTTTTCCTAATATATATATAAGATTTCGCTATATTTTTTTATATATGAACTTTATCAGATCCTTAATAGAAAAGTGAAATAAAAAAATGAAATCACCGTTCATTTAAGCTCACAATCTGCCTCCCAAAGAAGCATACTTTTTTGTTTATGTCCTTTTTTTCTGTTGAACTATATAGGTAATATCGAAATGAAAACATAACTTAATTATTTTATGTACAGCTTGTTGGAAAACGAAAATAAAAAGTATAGGTCACCGATGAGTAAAAAAAGATATTTCAATTTTAAAGGTAAAAAATGGCATTTTGCATCAAAGGGAGATAATTTGGAGCTTTTTCAATAATATAAACATTTTAAATGTCATCTGGTCCAAACCGAATCGATTCTTTAGGTTGAATATTGTACCATATCATAAAGTAATAACTTATAGTGTAATAAATAAAATTTATAATGAAAACGCAAGAAATGTTTGTACCCCCGAGACTCCTTAAATTAAAACATAGATTTCGTTATATATACTACGTGATACTACATACATATGTAGTATAACATAGTACTAAAAGTAAAACGAAATCAGAGATCTACATTTGTATATCTTAATTAGATTGGTAGAAAAATAAATCCACTATGTTTACCATTTGCTAAATAAGGGAAAAGCAAGGACCTAAGATTAATTAATAAAAGGTCCACTGGGGTAGGGGAAACAAATAAAAAACTGTGTTTAATTTTTTTTAATACCCCTCATTACGTTGTTGTCTTGAAAAGGTTCCCACAATTACTACAATTCACTTATAACTTGCACAAAAATTTATAGTATGGATTACTAGTATGTTATGAAACTATTGATACACATACTATATGATAACTTGTACACAACAGATAACTGAACTTGTACACACCATATACACAATACCAATAGTTTCTAACCTTTCGTCTCTGATGAAAACTCGTCTCATTGACAAGCATACATCTTTTTTTTTGTATATGAATTAGCGAAGAATGAGAGGACACACCTTAGCTTCCACCTGCATGGGTTTTTTGATGATTATTCTGTCGTTTTTATTGTGATCATTTGATTACCAGTCCAATAATTTCATGATTACTTGATAATCTACGACTGTAGCTTTGATTTTTTTTATATACAAATAATTAATGATTATGTGATTAAATTGGCAATCCCGCTGCAATTGTTTGAACCTATCAGGAATCTGATGTTCAGTGGTTGTCGTCTGTGTATGTGGTTCATAACTATATATATGTGTTTCTCGTTCTTCTTTTTTTATATATGTATTAGACCGTTGGTTTTTTTGTTTGAATGCATGGTTTTTACATTAGTAGTTTATGGGGCCCTTTATAGCTTGCTTTTCGGTTTGAGCCAAAGCTCCGTGTTATACCTTGGACCTATAATGGTTTACTTTTATAAATTGTTACTTGGACGGAGAGTTGTCTCATTGGCACTCATACCACATATTCATACATGTATATCTGTATACAATTTGTGATTACTTAGACATACCCACGAGTAACTGCCGGAGTAGACAACAATCCTCGAACATACATTGAGGTCAACATTTGGCTGTCAAAATGATTTCTGTGCAAAGAATCAACTTTCATACTATGTAAAACTACGGATCAAAGCCTTAATATTAAAAACTACAATTGTGAACACAGATCAATGTGGATAGTAATTATTGTCGAGCTTGCGAATTCTGTCACAAAAAGCTCGACATAGTAATAGCGATCTGGAAGCGGCGGTTACAAACTTCTTAAAAGATTAATATTTCAGAAGATAAAGAACTGAATCTTCCATACTTTGTATACAGCTGCCTTCTATTACAAAGTTTCTGTCTGTCACACGTCTAAACCTAATGTTCATGATTCATTGACTACTAGAAAAAAAAAAATGTTTTGCATTCTTAATTGCTCTCTTATGAGTAACAGGGTAACATTATTTGGTATATGCAAAAAAAAAAGTTTTGACGTCAGACACACAAATCAATGAATGTGTATGTAGATAGATGTTTTTGTGTTCTGTTAAATTGTTCCTTTTATAATTGTTATACGATGATGACTGATGTACCCATATTTTGACTATTTTATCTATTGTGTCTGTTTAGTTAACGTATCAATGTAAATATAACTGAATTTGATGAGACTGTCATCAAAGTGAGAGGGTTAGCGCTATAAAACCAGGTTTAATCCACAATTTTCTACATTTGAAAATGCCTCTACCAAGTCAGGAATATGACAGTTCTTGTCCATTCGTTTTTGATGCGTTTTGTTATTTGATTTTGCCATGTGATTATGGACTTTCCGAATTGATTTTCCTTTAAGTTCAGTATTTTTGTGATTTTACTTTTTGCAAAGTCCAAAGTGTCCGTTAAACAGTTTGATCTAAGCCTCATTTCAAGTCCATATCTCAGATACTATAGCAACAGTAAAGCAACAGGTCTACTATATTTGGGTATGGAATGATTGTAAGGTGTAAATGTCCAACTTGAAGATTTCTGTTGACCTTGACCTCAATGTCCGGGTTCAGTGGTTAAAGTAAAGTTTTTTGTGTTTTGGACCGTTTTTCTAAGATTATATGCAATAGGTCAACTATATTTTGTGTATACAAAAATATTTAACGATATAGATGTCATTCCGGCATGTTTTGTTTGACATTAATCTCATTGTCACGGTTCATTGCCCAATGGTAATTTTCTGTTTTCAACGGTTCTGTTTTCTAATACTTTAAACAAGAGAGACATTAACAACTATAGGTCATCGTACGGCCTACAACAATGAGCAAAGCCCACACCGCATACTCAGCTATAATAGGCCTCGATAAGACAACGTAAAACAATTCAAATTAGAAAACTAACGGCCTTATTTATGTAAAAAACAATGAACGAAAAACAAATATGTAACACATAAACAAACGTTAAACACTGAATTACAGGCTCCTGACTTGGGACAGGCAAATACATAAATAATGTGGAGAAGTTAAACATGTTAGCGGGATCCAAACCCTCCCCTAACCTGGGACAGTGGTATAACAGTACAACATAAGAACGAACTATAAAAAAAAGTTGAATGTCTGTCTGTTAATTATCATCTGACCATGACCCAATTTTCATTGTTCATTGATCAATCTCCAGTTTTCCTGGTTAAGTTGTTTCTAAGATACATGCACTATATTCAATAAGTCAACTATATTTAAAGCATGTTATGATTAAAAGGTGGACATGTCTGTCTGTATTTTTTTGTAATAATTGGATGTTAGCAAACCTTAGACTATACACCAGGTAAGCCAACATTTTTGAAAATAATTTATTAAGAAGTCTTCCTACGATCTCAAGGACAAAAGTAATATAAATATTTAGGTTGTGAAAGTCTAAATAGCATTATGAATTATGATTTTCCATTGCCATTTCCTTTCTGTCTTATTTTTTTCAGTTTCATTCTTGCATTTGCATTATATATCTGGATTTCTGTCTTAAAATGAAAAACAATTCAAATGTATAAAATGATTTCATATTTGTTTTTTCATTTATTTACAAATTATTTGTTCTGTACCAAGAAATAAAAATACAGATACACAATTACTATATAGTCAAGTCATATTCCGTCATGTATGCATTATGCAATATGCAACATGACTTTATGTGCTATTTTAACCTGTAATACATTACGATTATGAACAGATAAATTCATAACTGTCTGAACATTATTCAAAATATTTGCCACTTGAAATTAAAAAAAAAAACAATTCACCAATTATATTACTGTGTGTTGTTTAAGAAAAATAAGTCCTTTAATAAGTAATAACGCTTGTGTGATAGCCAATTTCATCAATGTCTGTTTAAAGTGTAAAAAAGCATTAAAATATTTTGTGTTAACACAGAAGCTTGTGGGGCCTTTATAACTACAAGATAACAAACCTCTCTTTTCAAATGATAATTTGAAGAAGCACTTACAAGTCAGAAAAATCAAATACCAAACAAGAGTTAATGTGAAAATTATCAAAATATACAAATTGACTATTTATCAAAATGTGTAATAAGATGAGCTATTCTACAACTCTCCAGACAGGTAGGTTAGTGTAGAACGAATAGTAGACAACGAATTGGGAAAAGAAAACCTATCTAAACGATCCGGTTATGTGCCGGTCTTTATGATTATAATCTTTTGATAAGTTTTGGTATCCAGTATGAAGAAACAAGATTATCATCTCACTTTTTATACACAACAGAACAAAAACAAAGGGGAAAAAACATTGTTAGTGCTGATGATAACATAATTTAGTGAATTTCAGGATCAGCTGTTTATTTTTATTTTATTAGAATAGTAAGCAACTGAAGCGTTATATCTCAAGTGTTGTATATCAAATTGTTTTAAAATGTCATTTGATATTCCTAGCCTTAATCTACAAGTTATTGTCCGTATTCAATCCGGTGAATTCATTCACCCCCTTTGTCACCTTGTATGTATTGACACAAATGTAAGCGCGTTTTATTGTTTCCATTGATCAACTGCAAAATGAAGGTTCGGAATTTTGAAATTTCAAACATAATTCAGAAGCTTTATATGTAGTGTGTCCTCTGTGTGCAACACGACGGTTACCATGTGTGGAGCAGGATCTGCTTACCCTTCCGGAGCACCTGAGATCACCCCCAGGTTTTGGTGGGGTTCGTGTTGCTTGGTCTTTAGTTATCTATGTTGTGTCTTCTGTACTTTTATTTGTCTGTTTGTCCTTTTATTTTTAGCCATGGCGATGTCAGTTAATTTTCTATCTATGAGTTGGACTCTCCCTCTGGTATATTTTTCTCTTATTTATTAATCTTAGATTTGTTTAATGTTTTTCTTCTTAGGTGGCATATATTATAAATGAAGAACAAACATCATGAACATGTTGATCCTACTGACTATCCTTCAGGTATGTATAATTTATATCTGACACATATGTTTTATTTTCTGTATCTCCGTCTTGCTTCGGGTTAATGAGTATGGTTAAAGTAGTTATCAAAGGTACCAGGATTATAATTTAGTACGCCAGACGCGCGTTTCGTCTACATAAGACTCATCAGTGACGCTCATATCAAAATATTTATAAAGCCAAACAAGTAAAAAGTTGAAGAGCATTGAGGATCCAAAAGTCCAAAAACTTGTGCCAAATACGGCTAAGGTATTAAAGAAGTGGACCACACGGTTGTGACATTAATATTGAACTTTGTAGAAATCGAAATTTTAATGTAGTAGAAAAAGAATGGATATGGAAAACCCACGATTCTCTGAAGAAAACCAATCCGTACAACACAGTAAAAAGAACAAAAAAAGCAACCGAACGCCGCCTTTATTGTTGTTCGTCTCCAGGTCACAGTGAGGTCTTCCAATGGAGCAAAAGCAAAAACACTATCACTTCAATGCCCATTTAAGACACCGCTAGCAACGGTAAGCAGGTTTTTTTTGCTAGGTAACGATCACCAGATGCGTATTTGGACGGAACCCGTCTGTTTCGTGAAAAACGGGTTCTTTTCTACAGGTGTCATGAATCATAGGAGAATGTCGCTGTTCTGCTTGCAGATAATTCTTGAGTTGTTTATTATTTATGCTGCTTTAGGTTGCTCAGGTCAAGCATGTTTTTACTTCATTTGAATTTTTTTATACTGTTCACACTTTATACAACTGTTCCCCATTACAAACTTACAGAACTATTAAAAGGGTTGGTCCTACCTTTCTCATAAAAAAACAGTAGCCAAAGAAGTTGGAATTATTCTTAACCTTACTTTCTGCTATAAAGGTGATGTTCTATCACTAAATAATTCAAAGTTTGATGACTATGTAAAACGTATCTATACCATCATCGAATTTGAGATAAAGGATACAACAGATACAGTTAGGTATACCTAAAATCTTTACTTACATATAGACATTAAAAATCAAGTTCAGTTTAAAAAAAACCGACAACATAGATGATTCAGTTTCCCAATTGCGAACTTTCTATGTAGCAGCATTCCAACAGCGTCTACATGCGGAGTATATATTTCCCAGTTGATACAATAATTTAGGGCTTGTATTACCTATCATGATTTCCTTGATAAAAGGTTGCTACTCACAATGAAGCCTTACAAAAAAGAGTTTCAAGTTAGGAATTTAATTCATCCCTTTGTCAATTTTACCAGTTGGTTGACCGTATCAAATTATCCGTTTCACAAATGATCTGCTTATCCTTCCGCAGCCGAATTGTTTGCTAAGTTCGTGTTGCTCAGTCTTTTGTTTTATATGTTGTGTTTTGTGTACTATTGTTTAGCTGTTGGTATTTTTCTAGCAATGGTGTTGTCGGATTTTTTTTATTACTGATGAGTTTGAATGTCCCTCTGGTATCTTCTACCTCTTTTCAAAGTATGATAGAAAGATGAGCCAGGAATCATATCTTGCATAGGAGAGATATAAACCTGAATGTAAAATACTTTCCACAATGTTGTAACAGCAAAGTTTTAAAACACACTATCGTTCAATTTTGTATTTGATTTGGCCCACCAACATTATTGTCGAGTGATATCTAGACTCAGCGTGCGTCTTAATGTACAGTTTGATTTGGCCAAACAAATCTGATGAGTTGTTGACCAAACAAAGACCCATCAAAACAACATTTGATACAAACATTAAATACTTTTAGATATTAGGATGATTTATTGGCTCTCAATAACGACGACTTCAGTATGTATACTAAAGAAATGTATCTTGTTGAACTTACTTTAGATAAAGCTTATACTAACAATGACCACTGCCCTTTTCTCGATCTTGATATCTATATCATATATCATTAACGGGAAGCTTAATACAAAAATTTATTATAAAAGAGATGATTTTTCATTTCCTATCGTTAATTATCCATTTTTAGATGGTTACGTACCCTTGTCACCATCTTATGGTGTTTATATATCTCAACTTGTACGATTCGCTCGTGTATGTAACAACGTATTAGATTTTAGCGAGAGAAATTTATGTATTACTGAAAAATTATTACACAAGGGTTTTTGATATCACAAACTGGTCAAAACATTTACTTAATTTTATCACCGGTATAAGGAAATAATTCGTTAATATAACTCAACATGCAGACATCTTATACGTTCAGGTATTTCACATCCAATCTTTTATGGTAATATTCTTTATAAAGCACAAAAATGTCAGTATTCACCTCAAAAGCTTAAAAAACCTTTAAACAAACTTATTAAGAAGGGATATAGTTACGATACTGTTGTCAGGTCATTCAATATTGCTAATTTTGGCTTTAATATTGATTCACTTATAGGGTCTTTGCATCGGAACTGAACACATTTATTTAAAAAAAACAGTTATTGGCATGACACGGGTTATGTACTTCTCATATATTTTATGATAGTATGATACTAAACCCCTAACGAAGCAATTGTGCCTGATATTCATATGATGAAGACATAATCTTTCAATCAGTTTAATTGAGGTCTGGAGCTGGCATGTCAGTTAACTACTAGTAGTCTGTTGTTATTTATGTATTATTGTCATTTTGTTTATTTTATTTTGTTACATCTTTTGACATCAACCTCGGACTTCTCTTGAACTGAATTTTAATGTACGTATTGTTATGCGTTTACTTTCTACATTGGCTAGAGGTATAGGGGGAGGGTTGAGATCTTATAAACATGTTTAACCCAGCCGCAATTTTGCGCCTGTCCCAAGTCAGGAGCCTCTGGCCTTTGTTAGTCTTGTATGCTTTTTAATTTTAGTTTCTAGTGTATAATTCGGAGTTTAGTATGACGTCCATTATCACTGTACTAGTATACACATTTTTAGGGTCCAGCTGAAGGACGCCTCCGGGTGCGGGAATTCTCGCTACATTGAAGACTCATTGGTGGCCTTCGGCTGTTGTCTGCTCTATGGTCGGGTTGTTGTCGCTTTGACACATTCCCCATTTCATTTCTCAATTTCAACATTATTGTCGAGTGCTGTCTTAACTCAGCGTGTGTCTTAATATACTGTTTGATTTGTCTACCAACATGATTCTCGGGTGCTGTCTAAACTCAGCGTGCGTCTTAATATACAGTTTGTTTTGGCCTATCAACATTATTGTCAAGTGCCATCTAGACTTAGCGTGCGTCTTAGTATACAGTTTGATTTGCCTACCAAAATCATTCTCGGGTGCTGTCTAAACTCAGCATGTGTCCTAATATACAGTTTATATTTAGCTTATCGGTAATTTGTATATTTTTCCTTTGATGTGTACTCGCTGATAATGTCAGTATCAGTGGACTGGCCGTGATATAAAAATTATTGGGTTAGTACGCAATTGACATGCGCGAATACAACGCGTAAGGATCTACTTTCCCCTTTCATTCACAAAATTGTGCGTGATTTTTTTCGCAGAAACGCACGAGATTTTTGGCGAATGAATCACTTTACATTGTTTGAAACTTTCACAAAGTTAGTTTAGCCTTTTTGAACGATTGATGTCAAAATGTAAACAAAATATGCATGAAAAAGCCGATAGACTTTTAAAAAAAATTGATATATTAAGTACATGACTAACATTATTATATTGTCCATGATGTTCCAATCCGAGTTTTTATGCATACAATACCAAGTGTTCCAAGTAGTTTTCTTTTTCTGTTTCTTGAGAAGTATTTGTTTTACCTGTTCAGTCACTATAAAGTGTTGCAATTCATATTTAAACGCAACACATAAATAGTGACCAAAAAGGTACCGCTATCGCATGAGAGAAGCTAGAAAATAATGGTCAATTTAAAGACAGATATTCATAGAACAAAGAACAAAAAAGTGAACTTATTCATTTGCCGATCTACATGTAGGATAAATTTTAAAAAGGGGGGTAACCGGGGTCACCAAACTATACATGTATAAAGGTCTGCTTTGACCTGAATTGTAGCCTTTATAAGCTAAGAGGTGACTGACACTGGTCGCATTCCCCTAAATTCACATAAGAAATTAAAGGTAACCACAAATTTCATTTTTCTGGTCCGTGTTGAAAATAGATGAACAAGACTTTGACAAAAGCAAGAATTATATTAAGCTAAAAGTTTAGTGACGTCTATTAAAATGTTTGAAATAATTATGAAGTAGGCAAGAAATGAGCTTGTTCAGATAATTTACAAATAACTTTAACAGTCACTCAGCTCCAAAAATGTCTCCTCGCATAGTCCAAATAATCATGACGAAAAAGTATAATAAACTTTCAAGACGTCATAATTATTTGGACTACTCAGTGCTTTCTTAAAATTATTTGAAAGCAATGTGATCGTTTTCATGATGAACACTGAGCGAATAATGACAAGATAAAGGTAATTTTATCCACTAAACTAAGTAAAATATAATTATAATAACTTGTCGTTGAACTTAAAAATGATGATCGATGAACAATCTGCTGATTCATATCGTATCATTCTAATGTTCTGACTTACTATGCTCGAGGGGGGTCATGGATGCATGGATAGGACCTTTATCGGGACTCCGGGATTGGGTGTTTTTAAGCTCGTGATTTCGGGATGTCGGGATTTTCTTTATTTAAATTCGGGACCTCGTGATTTCGGGATCAGGAACCCTCCTATCCCCCTCTATGTTGATGCTTTGTGAAAAATACAGAAATTTGACTTACCGGTATGCTACCATTATATTTGCCATCGTTAGAGTCATGTCCAAAGCAGAATATTAATGAAACACATGCAATAATTCCTTCAAATCTTTATACTTTGTGCAAGAGAACGCCATGTTTAATGTTACTGCACTGTGACAAAATTTCAAATGACGTAATGCAGCCTGTGACGTCAAGTGTGATTCGCCGTGATCCGACGCGAAAAAGAAGTTCGTTTGTTATTTACTCTATTATTGTAGTGATTTTTAATTTTTTTTCAAATTACCGATAAACAGAATAAAGGACTTTTTGTTTTTGATACTGACTTTATCACAGAAAATATCAGGCTCGCCCTTCGGGCTCACCTGATATTTTACTGTGATAAAGTCAGTATCAAAAACAAAAAGTCCTTTATTCTATATATATTGGCCTATCAACATTATTGGCGAGTGCTATCTAGACTCAGCGTGCGTCGTAATATACAGTTTGTTATGGCATACCAACATGATTATCGGGTGCTATCTAGACTCAGCGTGCGTCTTAATGTACAGTTTGATTTAGCCTATCAATGTTATTTTCGAGTGCTATTTAGACTCAGCGTGCGTCTTAATATACATTTTTTTTGGCCTACCAACATTATTGTCGAGTGCTTTCTGGACTCACCGTGCGTCTTAATATACTGTTTTATTTAGCCTAACTACATTATTGTCGAGTGCTGTATAAACTCAGCGGGCGTCTTAATATACAGTTTGATTTTAGCCTACCAACATTATTGTCGAGTGATATGTAGACTCAGTTTGCGTCTAAATATACAGTTTGATTTGGCCTACCAACAGTATTGTCGAGTGCTATCTAGCCTCAGCATGCGTCTTAATATACAATTCGATTTGGCCTACCAACATTATTGTCGAGTGCTATCTATCTCAGCATGCGTCTATATATACAGTTTTTTTTTCGGCCTATCAATATTATTTTCTAGTGCTATTTAGACTCAGCGTGCGTCTTAATATACAATTTGATTTGGCCAACCAACATTATTGTCGAGTGCTGATATTGTTGATGAGTTTTACGTGCGCACACACTATCGCCTATGTGCGTTTGTGTTGACAAAATATAATTTTAATAGAATAGTTGCTTGAATCATTGATGGATATATTTTTTTTTGTTGTAGATTGTATCCTCAAATTTAGCATACAACTTCACCTGTCCATCATCAGCACACTGGAAAATTCGGGCAAAATCCATGTGTGAGCCACCAATAAATTATACTTGCTTACTTAACGTTACTTATAGAGTAAATGTATACAGAGAAAGATGTAGCAGACCTAGAATTTTAGCTGCAGGTATGCCTTTTTAATTATCTAAATATTTGTCTGTTAATAACAGTATGTAATTTATTTTAATTTTGAGCTTTATCAGAGTAAAAAATTCAAATATTATTTCAAATAATAACTGTATTTCCTAAATGTTAATACAAAAATTTGATAACCAATTGAAAAGAAAGTATCCTCAATTAAAAGTAGTCGTTCTTATTTATAACTGTATTGCATTGTTGATAACAATAACTATGCTTTGTACCTGAATTAGGATGTGACAAATGCAGCGAAATATAACTTATAATTTATTATTAAGTATTAGGCACGTTTTATATTTAATTTGCAGGTTATAAATACGTCTTTCAGCCAAACTTGAACAGAGCAACTTGCAGTGCAACTAGATATCAGCCTTTCATTTTTGACACAAATGGGTACAGTGACTGCACCTATCAAAAATCACTTTGCAGCAGCTTAGGTCAGGAGACGTATGAAATTGGCAACACTTCGGTCGACAGATTATGTACTTGTAATACTAATAAAGGATATTCGTTTTTGAGCAGCTCAAAACAATTATGCAATTGTAACCCTTTAACTGAAGATTGTTCCTGCTATCTCGGAATAAATCAATCCAACAAAACAGATAGGATGAAAGGTAATATGTTTTTTTGTACGTAATAAGTTCTATCAAAAGTGTATTCACCTTGTTTGTCAAGATGCACATTGTTTAATGGAATTAAGTTATTGATATTTTTGTTACTTTACATCTAACGGGTCTGTTCTATTGGTGAAACTGATGGATGTTTAGTCCCATTTCATATATATTCAGCCTTAAAGTCATCACTTTTGTGTACAATCAATAAGCATTGATACGTTACTTGTAGGTTATTTAATATTTATTGCATATTTATCATTTTTAGAGAAACATTCGTCAGATTTAAAGTAAAATATCTTTCTCGACCCAATTTGTTATGTATCATGGTCAGTTTTATGGAATTTATGCAAAACCCCTACTGGCTTGGGACTCTTTAAAACTTGACATAATGTACAGACTCCTGTTTGTTGTTGGAGTTATCATGATACCTTCCAACGGTTTTTCTGACATGTCTGTGTCTGGTTAAAGCCTGATTAACATTTACACAATTATCTATTAAGAAACGTTCATGTTGCACACACATTTAAAAAAGAATAAAATCTTAAACTAAAGTAAATCTTGTATATGTTTATAACCAACACACTGTGATAGTGTAATGAAAACATTGAATAATTTTGAAAACACGCTGGTTATCAAGATTCCGGCCATTAAAACTGACGAAGACGATTGATAGGGATGTGTTTTTTTATAAGATAACCACACGTGTCAATTATATTTTTCAGATATCAAATGTTATGATGACGTGAACTTGACAAGAAGTCCTTACTTAGGAGATATGTAAGTTTGTTGTTAATTTCTCAAATTAAATTCATTTGTGTTGTCAATTTGTTTGTTCTGTAAATTAATTTGAATATACCTACACATATTGTGTCTCTTTAAATTCATTTATAAAAACAACATACATCTAAGTTTTGCGGATTCTCGACTGAATGTGTATTCCAAAATTTATGTGCTATATAACAATACCAAATAGATGAAGGTAAATCACTATGCTAACGACAAACAGATCCTGAAGTAAAACAAAAATACTTCTGTATAATGCGTTTAAATAATGACAGATTCTACAAGCAGTTACTTTGGTTTAGATAGTTGAACACTCCGTTATTATTGAAATCGCAATTTGTTTTTATGTTTTTTATTTAATATGTATAAAATAATGTATATGGGTTTTTTTCAGGTTCAATAATTCACGGACAATAAAGATCATCGAGTTTGACAACTTCAAATACAACCTTAACTATCCTACAAGTATGTTTAAACCTGATATATGAATGATTAATACACAATAATGAAGTACATTGTATTTTGAAGACAATATATTTGTTATCGTTTTGTGTTGCATTTTGTAGGAAAATCAACATAACAATTGAACAAATATCTGTAAGCCTTATTAGGGCAATTGATGCAAAACTTTTAATACACAATGATGAATAGCCCTTGGATGAGGTCTAAAATGGTAATAATACATACGAATCAGTCGTTCAAAGTTTTCAAAATGTATAAATGGTAAATACGAATTTTGCCAAAATTTAGTGAATTTCTGAATAATGAATTATGATTCTGTCTAAATGATTTAGTAATAACCAATTGAATAAAATATTGCAAATAGTTGATACCCAACTGATACATTGGAGATAAAAGTAAATCAATCAGCATTACATCAGATTCAAGGAAAAATAACCATCAAAATACTTTCGATAAATAAGTTATGGTTTGTTCAAGTTTGTTCAAATTTGTTTTTCATAATTAAAAACATGTCAAAATAAAAATAAAACACTTCTTATTTTCATTTCTTAGCATAAAAACATTTTTGTTTGATTTAAAATGGAGACAGGATTTCGAAATTGAATGACTGTTACATTCTCTTCATTTCTGAAATCAGTTTAATCACCATTAATTGCAGGCAGCTAAAACAGTTGATGTATAACAACTCCTTTTATGCTTTTGAATCAATTGATCAGATCATAAGTTTAAATGTCGACCGTTATTTAAAAAAAAATACACTGATTCGTGCTACCCTTACATGTACGTACAAAGGTTAAACCTCAGCAGACATATTGACTGATTTATTGTTGACTGGCTGCTTTTTAAATTAACTTAAAAAATTTAGAGGAGATAAGCAAGTTAACTTGATTATCTCTGTCATTTTTAGAAATTCTCAGACATTTTGGCTTTCCAATGGTTTATAAGTTCTGTTGACAAAAGTGATCTACACCTCCACAGATCGTCGTTTCATGCATTTTTTATATCAAAGCTGACCTTTCATTATATACATAAAACCGTTTGTTTTATTTCCAAGTACAGCAAATTATACATAATAATGATTATCAATTTTCGATGAAAAAAAATACATAGAAGCGTTCATTTATTAAACACTATGTTTGAATTGACCTTAGATTCTAAAATCTGCATGATTAATATGATTTTACAAAATTAAGTCAATTAATCTTTTTCATAAAAGAGGGACGAAAGATACCAGAGGGACAGTCAAACTCTCAAATCGAAAATAAACTGACACTGCCATGGCTAAAAATGAAAAGGACAAACAGACAAACAATAGTACACATGACACAACATGAAAAACTAAAGAACAAACAACACGAACCAATTATGTTTTTCATAATTATTCCTAAATATTTTCTGTATACAATTACCTTAGTCGTCCAGGTAACAGACTTAGTGTCCCTGTTTACAAAATTAACCATCTATCCTGAAGCAATAGAATGCTTAACATTTTGTTCACTTTACACCTTGGATTTACAATTTGTTTAAAAATATATCCACGTTATGTTAGAACCATCTAACAATTCTATCTCTTAATTTCAATATATTAGATAAATTTTTAGGATACCCAAACAAAGATGCACATTTATTAAAATACACAGTATAAACTATTATTTATGACATATTTTCGAACGTATGCATACATTGAATATTTCTGTGTAATTACCTAACAGTATGTCCTTTTCAAAAATAGGATTTATTATCCCTATGTTAGATTTCTAAGAGCTGGTTTAAGATTATAAGTGATGTACGACAACTAAAAAAGAGTGTTGAGGGGATCTATGTTGTTGTTATTTTGAAATTGTTGCATTTTCCATTTGATATCTTAATGGTTAATTTTTCTTCGGTATATGAAATATTATGAATAGATCTCCATTGAAATTATTTTACTTTATTTTCAATTTTCATTTGTTTTAATCCCGACCACAAATTTTCCCAAGGTATATTGTCTCCACATACTTCTTCCCACTGTTATACCTATATGGAGTTATTTTCTTTCAAAACCATAGGTCATTATTATCCGGACGATACCATGTTTTAATGGAATATGCTTCAAGGCATACAATAATGACATGTGTGAGGTCTTTATATTCCTTGATAAAAATGCAATCTATAATTTACTTCAAAATTATATTCGTTTGATAGTTTTCTGTTGTCGATTTGGGAATTTATTTTTTAAAGTTTAATCGATGATAGGTGAAAGAAAATCGTCACTGCTCACATTTTAATTTTAGAAAACGTGAAGTTTTGTTAATTTATCGCTACAATACAGAAACATTATCATATATGTGAGTTGAATTCTAGTGGAGGCTTTCATGAAATAAAGCTAGATTTAACATTTTCGTGTGTATGATTTTTAAAATCTTATTGAGTCATACTGACTAGGTTGATTAAGGGCGATACACACTAAAAAGGAAATCATTCTGTGACCTATGTGTATTAATATTTGTCTTCATGTCAGTTCTTAACTTTTTACAATTTATGTATACCATTTTCTCTATCAGATACGCAACTAATAAAATAATAACATTCACGACACTCACAAAAGGGGAGGGTGGGGAGGGTATATAATTATATACTGAATTTCTGTTTCATAAATGTATTGCTATTCAAAACAAAATATTTCTGAATATTATATTCGATTCAATTAAGATTGATAAAAAATAACCACTTTTCCGCAGAAGAATTGTCATAACAAATGGGAAAAAACAAAGCCCCCCTTTCCATAAACTAAGTTGGTACAATGAATAACTTACAATGTGTCTTGTATTTGTCATACACCGTTAACAAATGGTAACAATTCATTTGTGTCTTTCTTCATGCAGTTACAGTAATATGTTTGTTATGTATGGATTATATTTTATAAGGTCTGTGTCAAGATTCACTAGTGAGTTTATTTCACATTCTAAATGAGGGTCTATTAGAACCTGAACGATTAGAAATGGATATCCCACTTTAGCATAGTCGGTAAAATTGGATGCTATATTTTAAAATATTTATGATTTTTTTGTTACGTTATATAAGTCAGATACTGCATATTTTAAGGTTTTTCTCGGGTTATCAGATTGCCGAAAGAAAGACCTTCCTACGGTCGGTCTTTCATTTGATCAATCCTGACACCTTAAAATATGCTAAATATCTATAACTTAATTTGACATTTTGGAGATATATCTTTATTTGATAGCGTACTAATATATTTGAGTTAAAACTTGAAATTTTATTGATTGGTTGCTTAAGTTCATAATCTAAAGGTCATTTGATATATTTGCCCATCCACTTTTTATTTTATGCAAACTTCCGACATCTTCTATCTTCCTGATTCACTTGTCTGTCCCATTTACAATTCCAAATTATATTTTTTAGCTCTTTAGTATATTAATCCGGAATTCCTCGTTTTTCGATCTCGCAAGAACAGAAAAAAAGTATCATATTTTTAACTGTAAGTGTTTCACCTGTAAATATAAATTTCCTACTAGTATTTTCTCCAAACACATCGTTATTTATTTGATAACCATGGCACACCCCTAATGTTTTAACATTACTTGTAATCCATTTGATTTTTATCAAATTTGAATCATTTTATTTTAGAAGCCCCTAAACGTAAGCCTTTTTATGTGTCTTAGCTTATTCTAGAACCAGGAGCTTTTTCGTTCAAAGACAAACTCTGTAAATTATGATTTCTAAAGATTTTTATTTTTATTGAATATCTGGGTGTCATTTGCAAATATACACAATTAAGTTTCAATAAAGTTCCCTCTCTCTCCTTGTAATTTTAATCTTTCTATTTCGCACATGTAATAGGTTAAGCCTGTATGATATTTAAAAGAGGCGCTATTAGACACCCTTGACTATCGGTACGAGTAATCGAAAAGTATCTGGATACAAATCCATCGGTTTTATTACACGAAGTAGCATTGTACAAAAGCATGTTTATCCTTTCTCTACATGTCCCTCTAATTTCAAATTTCTCCAGTACAAAATTTATCCATTCCCATTTAACACTGTCAAACGCTTTTTGTTGCTCCAAAAATAACATATTTTGTTCTTCATCTTCGTTGTCAATATATTCTATAATGTCCTGAATCATTTGGTTAGACTCGCTTATATTTCTACCTTTAACAAACCATTTCTGATCTGTATGAATAATTTTAGGCAATACTATCGTAAGTCTTGCAGATAGAATGTTTGCAATAGTTTTGTAATCACAATTTAGTAGAGGTGGTGGTCGCAAATTTTTTTATATTTTCCCTTTCTCATCCTTTATATAGTATGGTTAAGTTAACTTATGTTGATAATTATTCAATATGGTATCATTGAAAATGTCTTGTAGTAAACTAAAGAAATTCGTCTTTTAGTATGTCTAGTATGAAATATAAAATTCTGATATTATACCATCGTTACCAGGTGATTTGTTCTGGTTAAGTAATATAAGTACCTTTTCTCCTTCACATATATCTATATTTATATTTAACATTCCTATGTCTTCCTTCCTTACCTTATCTATTATGAACTGACAAAGTTTTCGCCCGCTCTTTGTCCCAACCCTTCGTGGCAAAAATGTTAGTATACAATTGTATGTGTTCATTCAATATAGAATCAATGTCGTAATTATACTCGCCGTTTTGTTTTTTGTTTTTACACGTTGTTATAATTTGTTCCTCTTCATTTTTCTTTTCTAAATTGAACAAGTATTTGGTCGACTTCTCGGCCCATTTAGTCCTTGATATTATTTTTTTCAGAAACCGTTTTATTTGTATAATATTCCTTAATTTTATTTTCTATATCTAAAGTTTTGTCGCTTGATTTATTTGATTCGGTCGATTGAAGTTTTAATTTTCCAAGATGTTTTTCTAAAGCAGTGACATAGTTTTGCTTTGATAATAAATAAACTCATCATAGATACCAGAACTAAATTTTATATATACGCCAGACGCGCGTTTCGTCTACAAAAGACTCATCAGTGACGCTCGAAACCAAAAAAGTTTAGAACAAAAAGCCAAAAAAAGTACGAAGTTGAAGAGCATTGAGATCCAAAATTCCTAAAAGTGTTGCCAAATACAGATAAGGTAAACGCTTTAGTGTTTGACTAATTTCCATGGTCAAAAATTTAATCTTTGATTTTGTTACATTCCACCACTCTTGAATGCTATTAAATCTTTACATGTAACTTAATGTTCCCAAAAATTTTTAAATACATTTGAAAATTAATCTGTCTTAATTGTATTTAGATTGATGATCCACATGCCCTGTCCTCTTTCGATATCATCTAATTTTATTTTTGAAGTCACCATGCCATGATCACTAAAAGGAAATGTGAATATACGCGTTTTAGAAATTTTGCAATTAGAGATTTGGTACACACAAATATAATCTATTCGTGATTTTGAATTACCTCTTTGAAAACTATACCGTCTATTTGTTGTAAATTTAGATCTAAATATATCATCTTAACTAATATTAACCATACGTTTAATACGTCTGTTTGACCAGCTTTAATAAGTTTTCGATACGGACCAGCTGTATATACTTTCTGTCATACGGACTGACCATACAGACCATCCATACGGTTTTAATTATTTAGTAAAAGTGTTACGAACTTGCTGATTCTGAATTGACCCTGTATTGATTCTCAGTCGACTGTATCGGTCCTCAGGAACTTATATACGGACCAATACATAATTAGTAAGTTATTAACACTATTATAGTAATACAAGTTTTCCTATCAAAGTACGACTAATGATCAATTCAGTATTTTCAAAATATATAAAGTAATGTATATCAATATTGTTATCATTTTTATTATTCGATCTATCCTGAGATACCAAATCACATCATTTATGCTACAAGGGTATTTTCCAATATACAGAATAATATGGCCAGTGTTGATTGATTTTTGCAAACTTTTATATATACTTTATATACACCATCCTTATTACAAAAATAAAGAACTACAAGGTATGCATTAATATCACGACTACAATTTTAACAGATTATTTTGAGAAGAAGAGAAAATGTTGGCACTTAAATAAATAAAGTCGATAAAACTTTGCAGTCATAATATATCCTAAATTACTAAATATGTGTATTTATGAAACTGACATTTAATGATCATACAAAGAACAAATATGGTCAGTGTTGACTGGAGCAGACACACATCAAAACCACATATTGGTTTTTTTAATAACTAGAAGAACAGCTGGCACTTTAAATTAAAACTGAAATACTTTGAAAATAATTGTGTACCAATACTGCTTAAAGTACAAAATTAAATGACAAGACTTCATCGATATATCTAGTTGTGAAAATAAAAAAAAAAAAATTGAAATACAAAGGCTTTTCTACCTCAGGCATAGATTACATTAGCTGGATTTGGCAAAACTTTTAGGAATTTTGGTCCTCAATGCTCTTCAATTTCGTACTTTATTTGGCCTTTTTTACTTTTTTGGATTCGAGCGTCAGTGATGAGTCTTTTGTAGACGAAACGCGCGTCTGGCGTGTATACAAAATTTAGTCCTGGTATCTATGATGAGTTTATTTACTACCACTGGGTCGATGCCACTGCTGGTGGAGATTTATTACCCCGAGGGTATCACCAGCCCAGTAGTCAGCACTTTTTTTGCTGACATGAATTATCATTGATATGGTTATATTTATAAATTATATGTTTACACAATTTAGAATTTTTGAAATACTAAGGCTTTTCTACCTCAGGCATAAATTACCTTGGCTGGATTTGGCAATTTTTTTAGGAATTTTGGTCCTCATTTCTCTTCAATTTCGTACTTTATTTGGCCTTTTTAACTTTTTTGGATTCGAGCGTCACTGATGAGTCTTTTGTAGATGAATCGCGCGTCTAGCGTATATACAAAATTTAGTGCTGATATTTATGATGAGTTTATTTACAACCACTGGGTCGATGCCACTGCTTGTGGAGATTTATTTCCCCGAAAGGTATCACCAGTCCAGTAGTCAGCACTTTTTGTTCTGACATGAATTATCATTAATACAGTGGAGATCACTTCTAACCTCTCTTTAAATCAGTCAGGAGAACTGTTCTAGAACAGTATGTAGAACTGTCAGCCTAACACCTTTTAGTCAGTTCTAGCTAGAACTGATTTGGACAGTTCTACCTAGAACTGATCCTGACAGTTCTACCCTAGAACAGTTTTAAACAGTTAAACAGTTCTAGCTAGAACTGACCAAATCTTTAGTCAGTTCTACTTCTAGAACAGTTCTACGGTTATAATTGATTTCTAATTCTAAGGCTAGAATTGATCTTTATAAATCCTACGGCCAGAATTGATTTATAAATTCTACGGCTAAAATTGATTTATAAATTCTACTGCTAGAGTTGATTTATAAGTTTTAAGAACTCTTTGCCTTAATATAAAGGCTTGAGTAAAATAGCGATTTAAATTATAGAGTTTTGCTAGTTTGCCGGTTTTATCTCAGATTTATAATCGGCAAGAGAACATGTATGTGCCTGTTCCAAGTCAGGAGCATGTAATTCATTGATTTTCTTTTGTTGATGTGTTACATAATTATTTTTTTTCTTTCATTTTTTGTACATAAATTAGGCCGTTAGTATTATGGGGGGGGGGGGGGAGGGGGGGCATTATTAATTGAATTATTTTACATTTGTTATTTTTGGGAGTCAGGATGGCTCATTATCACATAACAAAATTATCGGACCTCATTAACCAAATGTAATATCTGTTTACGAGTAGTTTTCATACCTCGGCCGGACCAGTTTAAAAAAAATGTTTTGACCGCATCAATCTAAACTGACATTATTTGCTCTTTCTTTCTGCAAATCTATATAGCTGCACAGTACTTCGGTTTTAATTTTAGGTCTAGAGGGACTGTAATATACAAGTTACAACAATATTGGAAAATAATTTTGTTCGCATCAATTTATAGTGCCAGCCATTTCAAAAAGGCGGGCTTGGGTGTGTGTGTGGGGGGGGGGGGGGGAGGGGCAACCATGAGTAGAGGGGGGTTCCAACTATATGCTCCCATTCAAATGCATTGATCGTAAAAAAAAAAGTGGGATTCGAACGCCTTGGACCCCCTCCCCTTGATCCTCCAATGAACATGTCCTCTTTTTATTCAAAATATTGAATCATAAACAAATATCAGTAGTTTTATACTTCAGACTGAGTCGTGTAATAAAACTTTTGACTGCATCAACCAAAACTTACCATATAATTTGCTTTTTTTTATGTAAATCTTTATAGCTGCATAGTAATTCAGTTATAATTTGAGGTCAAGAGAGACTGTAGTATATAAATATCTGCAATATTGGAAATCAATGACCACAATTTTATCAGTAGTTTTCATACCTCTGACTGACCGATGTAACAAAATTATTTGTCTGCATCAATCAAAACTGACCATATTTGACAGCATCAACCAAAAACTGCCCTTATTTGACCGCATCAACCAAAACTGACCATATTTGCTCTTTTTCATGTAACTCTTATAGTCACATAGTAAATCTGTAATATTTTTATGTAAGGATGGATTGTATAATCATGATAATACAAATGATAGAAATATTGGAACACAATGCTTAGTGCTACCTAATTTCGTTTGCAGCAATTAAGAGTGCCAGCATGTCCTCTTTTTATTCAAAATATTGAACCATAAACAAATATCAGTAGTTTTCATACCTCAGACTGACTGGTATAACAAAATTATTTGTCTGCATCAACCAAAACTGACCATATTTGAACTTTATTATGTACATGATGTCAATCTTAATAGCCGCAAAGTAAATCACTTATATTTTTATATCTGGATGGATTGTTTAACATGTTTAATATAAATGAAAGCAATATTGGAAAACAAAATTATGCTAGCATCAGTTCATAGTGCTAGCATGTCCACTATTTAATCAAATTTTGAATCATAAACTTATTTCAGTAGTTTTGATATCTCAGACTGACTCATGAATATAACACAATTATTTGTCCGCATCAACCAAAACCATGAAAACTGACCATATTTGACAGCATCAACCAAAACTGACCATATGTGACAGCATCAACCAAAACTGACCATATTTACACTTTGGTATGTAAATCTTCATATATATATAGCCGCATAGTAAATCACTTATAGTTACATATCACGATGGATTGTATAATTCAAATGACAGCGATATTGGAACACATTGGCTACAAAAAAAATACCACATCAATTTTAAGTACCAGCAAGTCCTCTTTTTATTCAAAATATTGAATTGTAAAGAAATTTCAGTAGTTTCGATATACATGTATCAGACTGAGTCGTTTTAACAAAATTATTTGACCACATCAACCAAAACTGAACTTATTTACACTTTATCATGTAAATATACATGATATATATGGCCTCATTGTAAACCAATATTATTTCTATGTCAGGACAGATCGTATGATAAAAATGACACCAACTTTGGAACACAATACACCTTATTGCTAATCCTGGCTGACCCGAACTTTTGAAGCATACAACAATCACTTTTCCATTGTGGCGTCAAGCTATTTTGTTTTATGACGTCAACATTTTACGGGAACCTGTGTGATATCCAGTAATGGCAGACAAATAGCGATAAGGTGTATTTATACCATATTTAAAAATTTAGCGCGCCGTTATTTCCTCTCTGTATCCATAACAATGAACCGTCACTAAAGTGTCTTTTTAAGTCAGTAGTTTGTGATGTGGTTTTTTTTTAAAACAAAACTATTTTATGGCATCATCCAACACTCAGATGACTGATTCATATACTTTATTTTAAAATAAACAGTACATGTATGGGAAGTTCTCTTCTTGGAATAGTATACTTCGAAGGCGAAGAAAAATGCATGATTTTGTGTGTAGCCGAACGTCCAGGGGCAAATGTTTCATTCATGTTCAGATCGAGTATATTTTTCTTAGTTTCAGACTCCGAGATATCATTTATAATCGTTATGGATAAGTCTGTCTAAATTGACGAGATGGTGCAAATGTATATAGTTTTTTACGTTATACAACACTTTTTTCATTAATATCCCATAATTCATCCACTGTACAATTTTCGTTTAAACATTTGTCAAAACAGAATCTTAAATGAATGTAAATTCAAGGCAAACAAGGTAAATATACGATTAAAATTCCAAGAATTAAATGCAGAGTTATATTTTGGAAGAGACTGTTAAAAACCGGGAATGAAGAAACGTAAACAATGATGTTTCCGTATGCAATCTTACAAAATATTTCTCCGATGAGTTGGATAACCTTCTATTCACTTCGATATGTGTACATGTAACGTTTGATCAGTAAAAAATATAGAAAATCTGCTATTATATAGCAAAGTAATTGGAAGTGATTTATTTCTTCTAAATTCTAAAGTGCCCTAGCTTACTACAGTGACGTCATTTAGAACTGTTCTACAGTCCTGACTGAATTAGTCAGTTCTGCTAACAGTTCTACGGTTAGAACTGATTTGGATAGTTCTACCTAGAACTGATTTGACAGTTCTACCCAAGAACTGATCCTGACAGTTCTACCTATAACTGATTTAGTCTGTTTTACCTAGAACTGATTCTGAGAGTTCTACTTAAAACAGTTCTAGGGTAGAACTGTTCTAGCTTTTCTACCTCAGGCATAGATTACCTTAGCTGGATTTGGCAAAACTTTTAGGAATTTTGGTCCTCAATGCTCTTCAATTTCGTACTTTATTTGGCCTTTTTAACTTTTTTGGATTCGAGCGTCACTGATGAGTCTTTTGTAGACGAAACGCGCGTCTGGCGTATATACAACATTTAATCCCGGTTTCTATGATGAGTTTATTTACTAACACTGGGTCGATGCCACTGCTGGTGGAGATTTAATTCCCCGAGGGTATCACCAGCCCAGTAGTCAGCACTTTTTGTGCTGACATGAATTATCATTGATATGGTTATATTTATAAATTATATGTTTACAAAATTTAGAATTTTTGAAATACTAAGGCTTTTCTACCTCAGGCATAGACTACCTTAGCTGGATTTGGCAAAACTTTTAGGAATTTTGATCCTCAATGCTCTTCAATTTCGTACTTTATTTGGCCTTTTTAACTTTTTTGGATTCGAGCGTCACTGATGAGTCTTTTTTAGACGAAACGCGCGTCTGGCGTATATACAAAATTTATTCCTGGTATCTATGATGAGTTTATTTGCATTACACTTTTGTTTGTTTTGAGAAGGGTCTTAATGAATTTATTTTCATCTGAGTACAAAAAACAAAACAGAAAGTAGTTGTGAGTGCACATTTAGTATTTATTGAAAAGAGTCGACAAGTATGTTATACACTATTAAGTCCAGCATAACGATCATATCATCCTCTGTGTATCTTTAACGGGAATAAGTGTGTTTTTTTTCGCAAAGTAAGATTGTTCATGACCCAAAAACACGGAAGAACAGAAAATAATCAGAAATATTTAATGGCTAATTAACCAAGGTTGTTTAATGTTGTTTTTTCGCAATTGTTGTTATCATTACTCTTCCGATATATGCTAGAGAACTCGATTACTTGTTAGTTTTAAAAGTAGTAAAACACATGTATCACTAGGCTGTCAACACTCAGGATGTGAGTTCGAATCCGCACGTGGCAGTTGCGATCGTCTCTATTCTGTTTTCTTTCCATACCGACGCTCGGAGGTTTTCCTCGGGCACCCTTCCTCCAGTAATAAAAAGTAAGCGCCACGAAATAGCACAGTAGTGCAAACAGTGGCATTAAACATGAATCGATCTTGATATGCTACATGCTTCTTTGTGAATTATCTTTAATTATGCCTTCATTGCTGTTAACAGACAGTTTAGGGCAAAATGCAATAAACACTACAGAATATAAAAAAAAAACACATGAAAGGTTACATTAAACAATGAGTATTTTAAACGTTTATGTTGCCCGTTAAAATTTTGTTCAATGATCGATATGCATGTGTAATTTGAATCCAACGTAGAACACAGATACATAATTAAACTTTCAATTGAAAAATAGTTAATTATCAGAACTGTCAGTGTTAGTACCAAATCGTACTAATAAAACTACATCAATTAAAAATAGAGAGTAAACTGTTGTCAGATATAACACACTTTCATAACAATTTTTTTTTATCTCGTATCATTGTAGATAAATATCGCATCAAAGCAGCCGCATCTATATGGATATTGTTATTATCATACTGTAAGTATTTCACATTATATGAACAGATAAATTTAAGAATTCCGAACTGCATTTGTCTATTTCTCCATTCATGTTTTAGAACGGGTTCGGAAGGTACCTGTAAGAATTATTTTTAAACGAAAAATTCTACATAGCACACATTTGGTTCTCAATTTTTTTACAATCTGTAGATTGAGAAAAAGCTTTGTGACTCATACTTTTTAAAGCTTAAACTAAACTTTATTTGACAAAGTCCTAAACACTATTTAGTGTTTGTATCGTACTTTTATGTTACAATTTGATTCAATTATTAAAACTATGGTAACATGGATAACTAGGATTCACCGGGAACTCAAGAATAACAAAAAAATACATCTCTGTGATGAAGAAGCTGTGCTAATTTATATGTATGCTGTTAATATACTCCTTTATAAATATGAAAAGTCGAGCATTGCGTTTGAAGCGTTTTTTACTGTGTAATGCCTTGCAATAATTCCAATTTAAAAAAAAAAAACGTATAAATTGTTTGATTCTTGTGAAAACCTTACTTTACATGCATTTACAAAATTAATTTGAGCAAGTTCAAACATGAGGCCCATTATTCTAAAAGATGTTTGGTCTTTGCTGCATAGTAATATAAACAATCATGATAATCCATATAAAATTAAAAAAGCATCGCGCACATCGATACTATATAAACAATAATGATAATCCATATAAAATTAAAAAAGCATCGCGCACATCAATACTATATAAATATAGGAATATGTGGTATTAATGTCAATGAGACAACTCTCCACTAGTTTCCGAACACTTAGAAGTCAAAAACTATAAGTTACCGTACGGACTTCAACAATGAGCAAAACATGTACTGCAAAGTAAATAACAGTGTTAAATTTGCAAAGTGTTGGAATAGTTTATTTGAAGGATCTATAAGTATTCCCAGATTATGTATATTTTTACGAATCCGGTAAACAACATCATCTAAAAAATTGGACGTTTGTAATAAATTGTATGACTAAATTTTTAAACCAAATCTTTGAAAATTTGGTTAATGTTTATCGTAATTTTTTATAATGAAATCCTTGACTTAATTATTAACCAGTCAAACATAGCTTACGTTAATTGAAACCTACAACGTCATTACAGACACGGCCATACCAGACGAGTGTTGATACACTAAGACCGTAAGATGATTCCAAAGTAACATCATCTTCCTAATCTTAATACTTAAATCTAGGAAAGAATATATAAAAAGGTTTAATAAGATAACTCTTGATTATTTAACTTACAAATAAAAAAAACACCCAGTGTGTGTAGTTGAATTAATCAATAGTAATGGGATTTACTGAGTTTGGCCATACACTGTGATTTATAACAACACAGGAACAGGTCTGATATTAAAGAGATACATAATTGGTATCAAAAGAAATACATAAAACCTATCAATAAACTTAGTTTTCTAAACGTACATAAATGTTGTATAGTAGATATTTTATAGCTATAGGTTGCACTTCTGTAAATATAGACACAATGCAATTTCCCATAGGAATTCTCTTTGCGGCTAAAACTGTGCCACTGTTGCTATAAAGTTTCGTAAAAAATTATATCCTAGAATTGAAAGCTGATATGCACTACTGTTTTGTTCAAAGGTCAAAACATAGGGTTGTATGCATATTTTTATAAACATGTATACGCCCTGAACTTGGTACAGTTTAAACTTGTACTTCAATACTGTACTACCCCTACATCTTTTTGTACCTTTGATAACTATTTTGTGCCTACTTCAGAATTCAATTTTCACCGCAACAATATGTTTTTTTTTACACTGGTAACAGTCCCAAGATATGTTTCTATGACATGAAACATAGAGATCATATCCGGGAACCAGTACGTAAACAAATCAAGTTATCAATAAATATTATATTTTCCCCCAAAAGAGGCGTGGTTTGAGAGAGCTGCATTTACAAAGTGCAACCTTTAATCATATGATGACACCTCAAGTCAGTATATCTAGCATACTTATCTTTTTCGTTTGAGTGGCAGCAAATACATTTACAAAAAGATTTTCAAACTACGATTGAATTCAATAAGAAGACTGTTGTGTAATAAGATTGTGTTGAAGTGTATTGTGCAGAATTTCTGTTTTGTAGATCATTTCAAGCACTGCAATATTTCTTCTTTGTTAACATTTGTTGGTTTTACTCTATAATCTATTTGAATTTTAATATTTCGGCGTAAACGTATTCGTGTACATCGTGAATATATATTGCATATTCTCGTGATGTTTCAACGGAATTGCTTCCTCTTCTGCAAAATCGTATTGTATACAAATAATTATTAATAATTTTTTCGTTAATTGAAAATCGTTTGACTGTAAAATATCGACCTCCGGTTTTAAAAGTTTTTTGTGGTGTCAGAATATAGCTTATTATACCACCACTGGGTCAATGCCTCTGCTGGTGGACTATTAGTCCCTGAGGGTATCACCAGCCCAGAAGCCAGTACTTCGGTACTGGCATGAAAATACGGATTTTTTGTGTTATTAAAATTTTCTGATACAAAATATTAGAAATTATTATAAACTAAGGAATGTATCTCCCTCATGCAAAGCTCTGATTCATTTCACGGATTTGGCTACACTTTTGGGACCTTTTGGATGATAGCTCTTCATCTTTTATATAAGCTTTGGATTTTAAATATTTTGGCCACGAGCATCACTGAAGAGACATGTATTGTCGAAATGCGCATCTGGTGCAAGAAAATTGGTACCGTTAATTTTATTACTACCGCTGGGTCGATGTCTCTGCTGGTGGACTATTAGTTCCCGAGGGTATCACCAGCCCAGTAGCCAGTACTTCGGTACTGGCATGAAAATACGGATTTTTTGTGTTATTAAAATTTGCTGATACAAAATATTAGAAATTATTATAAATTAAGGAATGTATCTCCCTCATGCAAAGCTCTGATTCCTTTCACGGAGTTGGCTACACTTTTGGGACCTTTTGGATTATAGCTCTTCATCTTTTATATAAGCTTTGGATTTAAAATATTTTGACCACGAGCATTACTGAAGAGACATGTATTGTCGAAATGCGCATCTGGTGCAAGAAAATTGGTACCGTTAATTTTATTATCTGTCACTTATTTCACAGATATACACATGTTTTTCATTCCACTGATTCGAAAAATATATGGTTTTTATTCACTTCTACTTGCAAAAAATCGATAAATCAATATTTCCGGTTAATCAAATTCTACTTCCGGTTTCAAATTACTCGTAACTCTTAATTATTCCAGAAATATATAGTTTTAGGTACATTTACAACTCGTTAATACAATGCTACTTTTCGTTTGACTTTTGTCGTGGTCACTTGTATCCCATCTCGATGCAAACAAATGCATCAGTAGTATACCGCTGTTCGAAATGCAGAAATCGATTGAGAAAAAAACAAATCTGGGATACAAACTAAAATTGAGAGAAACACATCATATATAAGAGGAGAACAACGACAAAACAGAAACAATAAAATGCACCACACACAGAAACGAACTATAATATAGCAATGGCCATTTTCCTGACTTGGTACAGGACATGTCAAGAAACAATGGTGGATTGAACATGGTTTTGTGGCTAGCCAAACATTCCGCTTTTATGGCAATGTTAAATATACAAAACGACAAGGGCTACAATACAAATAGATTGGAGAATATACAGTACAGAGAAACACACAACCAAATAATACAATAGAACATTACTACACGTAATAGTTATTAAAGATACCAGGCTTATAATTTAATACGTCAGACGCGTGTTTCGTCTACATAAGTCTCATCAGTGACGCTCAGGTCAAAATAGCAACAAAAAAAAAACACCAAACAAACAAAGATGAAAGCATTGATGACTAAAAGACATTATGGCTATACTATATTCAAGTTCGAAGTTATACCAAGGTCATAATCGTTGTCAAAATCGTATTTGACCTTGGACTTAAAATATATTTTAACATTCCATGCGAAAAAACTATCAAAGTGAACATTACCCTATGACAAAATTGTTACAGTGGAAATTTTGATGAAAAATACATGCATCTATTACTGTTTCTGAAAAAGCTAAAGTCAGGACCTTTATTGTCTTACCTAAAAGTAAAAATCTTTAAGTCACCATTATTTGGGATGTATAAGTAATTCATACAATCCAGAGGTTGTAAGTTATGGAAATGGATTTGTCAGTGTCTTTTACGGTTGCGAAGATGTACTGATACCAATAAAACAGTGTAATAAAGATTACTCTGATCAACATGATCAAACACAAGTTCGGGAAAACGTTGTCATTTTTTATTGCGCATTTACTGTTAGATTTCATTTACCAAATATCTAAGGAACAACTTGCGAAATAACCAATACCCAACAAGAAATTTGGATGGAAGAAAATAAATAATCACATATTTATGCTTGGATACAATTGTTATAAATTCAAGTACAAACACTGTTTCATTAAATCAGTATTGCATATATTGGCCATTACATCAGACTTTACTAACCAGCAATAAACGACTTCTCTAATGAGTTAACGTACAAACAACAGCATATAGTCACAAGAAATCTCAAATCCCAAAATTTTAAATAAAAAAATGGTTGCCTTCTTGAATACGTAAGGAACTTTTAAAATGATGGTCAAATTCAACGACATGTGATGAGTATCTAAGCATCTTTTCGAACGCACTATCCGCTCAATTTGCCTACCTTCACCATATGTATGTAAACTTATGTTTCAGAAAGTGTATTATACAACTTTAAGTATTAATTGGTGAAGTACTTTCTGAAATACAATCACATTTACGAACTTCTATTCTAAACATGAAATTCTATCATTTTTTCAGTCGCTGTGTGTATTATTTTTCATAAACTTATGACACGATGGATCCAATTTCGTAATAGTAAGTTAGTAATAAAGGCAACAGTAATATACCAATGTTCAAAAGTCATAAATCGATTGAGAGAAAACAAATCCGGATTACAAACTAAAACCGAGCGAACCACATCAACTATAGGAGGAAAACAACATAACAACATAGACACTAAAGTGCAACAAAAACAAACGCCCACATACATAGACTTGAACTATTTGATAACAACTGCCATTTTTCTGACTTGGAACAAATCTTTTTAAGAAAACATGGTGGGTTGACCTTGGTTTTATGTCTAGTCAAACTTTCCGTTTATATGGCAATGTTAAAAAATATCGCTAAAATGAAAACAATACGTTGAAGAAATACATGTACAGTACAAAGAAAAGCAAGGACACTGAGCACAAAGAAACGCATACATAGATAATATAATTATAGTTTATTAGTAACATGTTAACCGCAGAATAACAACAAACATCTTCAATTAACGACAGCACAGGACTCCACAAACAGTGACGTATTGTTGTGATGTATATATTATCTTGAAATTCATACAATTAAATGGAAAGAGATTGAACAATAACGCGTTGCAGTGAATATGAAAATACCAGGCGTCCGTCCGTCCGTTTGTGTGTACGTCAGTATGTCCGCTCTTGTTAACGCCCTCACAGGTACAATATCTTGCCATATTTTCATAAAACTTATACTGTAGGTTAATATTAGCAATATCTCGGTCAAATTATACATTGGTCTCCAATATACCTTTTTTTTTAAAGAGTTTTGCCCCTTGCAAATATTATAGGGGGACATTGGAACTCTGTTCTTTTCTTCTTTTGTATTTGTAGTCATAGATTTGTTTCTAACCACAAAACGGAAAATATAATCTTTAATAACTGATCATTTTGATAGTAAATATCAAATTATCCTTTTATTATTTGTTTTTTCGATTTAATGAAAACATTGTGACAATTATTTTTAATAATTTAATCGATTTGTCAAGGTCTAATATTTTTTTGAGAGGGTACTTTGGGTATAACATGTTCTCATATCTCAAAAGATTTTTGTAAAAGATAATAAATATTTACGAAAAATTAACTATAAAGCGCATTGACTTTTATGCGGGTACACTTTTATTTAGTAAGGAAAAAGTTCATGCAAGGATCTATCGCGCCATAAAAAAAAAATCCATGAATGAGACATGTTAGTGGTTTTCTTAGACAATCAATATAACTTGTGTTTTCGTTAATGGCTACTTTATTATTAATAACTGATTTTAATTGTGTTTAATTATTATAAATGTTAACAATGGACGATAATGTAAACCTTGACAACTTTATTGTTGTTTCCGTTAATCTCTATTCTATAATAATTTTCAAGATAATATTAAAAACTGCAAAATGTCCTTAAAATTACCATTTCAAGGGAAGCAATCCAACAACGGGTTGTCTGATTCGTCTTAACATTTAAAGGCAGATAGATCTTCACCTGATGAACCTTCTTGTCGTGGTACACAAGTTTTGTGCTAAGAAAATATAATATGCTGTATTTCACACAACACATTACATATGATATATATAAAATATATTTCAGTTTTGCCAGACGCAATCAATCAACTATCAGAGGAAGATAAAATAAGATATATTACGCTTATGCAAAGTTGTGAAATCGAAAAAAGGTATAATGTAAGAGTTATGATAGTTGGTAAGGAATCAGCTGGTAAAACATGCCTCTTGAGAAGATTGTTGAAGGAAGACATAACCGATGTTACTAGTACAGATGGTATTGATATTGTTGTTCGTAGATGTAAAATCAACATAGAAGATGGGAAATGGACAATCGGCAAAGGTATTTAATACCCAATAGTGATAAAAAAATGATTTATAAATTCACAGAAAAAGTTATTAATGAATCTAAAAAATCTTGTTATTATTACTTTAATATAACGAAATATATGTTGCACTTACACATACATTGTAATTGTTGTCACTGTTAGATTATTTTCTACCAATTAGCCTTATATAATTGATCTAAAGAAAATTATGAAAAATTTACTAATTCTAACATTCATTAGGACATATAAACATTGAATCATATCGTATAGAACATTGGTTGTTATTCACCACTTTCGCAAATACTGCCATATGCAATTATGGAATGTGCGATAGAATTTTCAAAAATATACTTTTCAAATGACAATGTCAATGGCCTCCTAAGTGTAGGGCCACGTATATTATAATATATGATTTTTATAGATTTGCACTTGCCAATATTCATACAATACTGACTTCTTTAAAAAATTATATGTTCTTTATACAAACACTGTTCCAACAGAGTTATAACAAAGCAAGTCTAAAATCCTCACTCCATCAACAGTTCTAGCTGTGTTTATACTCATAAGCGTCTCAAATCCATATGCTACTTCAAAATACAAAAAAAAAATGTTGAATATGTTTTAAATACATGAATGGCCAAGTTTAACTTAAAAATACGTGAAACAGGGAACTAATATAAATGGAAAATCCATTTTCTTTTAAAAATTTCAGAAAGGTCCTGTTATTGTCTTCCTGTTCTCGTATTCACCGATAGCGTAATGACCTTGACCAAGAATCCTCTCATTAGTACTTATGCAACATCAAAGCTCTTGCGATGAAAAATCCCAAAATAAGAAAAGGTTAACAAATAAGGAAATTAAATAGTGTTGTTTTTGAAAAAAAAAAAGTTTTGATACACCAAAATATTTAACATCTGCTTAGACAAAATGTAATAATCAAATAGAAACGCATAAAAAAAATTGTTTGAGTCAAAATTGCTCTATCTCAACTAATTTAATATCACGTGCTCCCCAATTCCTAGTTGTTTGTTGATAAAGGAAGTTCAGGTTTATAAGTTTGAGCCGTAAAGGTTGCGCATTGATTTTGTAAGTCATGCTAATATAAAAATAACATAACAGTTGATTAATGAAACAATCTATATTATTTAAATACATTGAGGAAGAGTTATATAATTCAAAACTGCAATTGCATAACTTTAAAATGTTTAATGTTGCAATTTCCATTGTTGCAAATGAACCTCCATTCTGAAAATACTAATCATGGTATTGAAGTTAGAAAAAGAAGATTTATAATAATCGAACATCCTAACTGTTTTTAATGAATACTGAGTGGAGATCGGCAATTAGTGATAACGATATTCATTTTTGGAGCTTATGAGGCATTTGCACCTTTTTCTTACACTTGCAAATATGTGAAAGATGGATGTTAACATTTGTCCTTGCATGGTTTTATGAGAATAAACTATCTATCTATCATATAACAAAACATGAGAAGGGGAAATATGTAAAGTAAGAATTTCAAATCGTTCAAATGTATGAATATAAGTGCTCAAATAGTGATGCATGACCCCTGAATATTCATTTGCTAGCATAAAATTAGCGAAAATGATTTCAGAGCAAAATCCATGAACACCAAAAACAATGGACTCCTTTCCTCTTGTAAGTGAAATATACATGTAACACTAACTCATGGTACTGCACTCCTGGTTATTTATTCGATTATGTGTGGACGAAATGTGTGTTTTAATGTCCATAAGGAGAGACCTATTTGGGTTCCTTGGAGAAAAGGTCATGAAAGTAGGAGGCTTTATTGCAAATGGAATTCCATTGTTTCTTCTTGCAAACCTCGAATATTCGAATGCTAAAAATACAAGTTTTTGTTTTTTATCTGACTGAAGCAAAACTGTTCAGAATGTTGAACTCTATCAATTGTCCATATACGTCAAATTTGTCAGACGACTTCTTACAGGAGTTATTACCCTAAAATGACAATTTTACTATTTATTTTCATGTTGGTTATCATCTTGAGAACTATACTAGATACAAAGAAACATTGAATTGCAAACATGATCCCTTTTAGAGTTGTTGCCTTTTTATGTTGATTTTACTTTTTTTGGCGTTTTTGCCTTTTATCTTAAAAATTAAACTGACAAGCTTCAGGTAGCACAAAACAAATATTTTTTAATTCAAATCTCCAACCTTTAAAATACTGTACTTACATTAATAAAAGAGGTATATATAGATAGATGAATGCAATATAGTGTAAATTCACATTACGACAAGACGTGTCACGGTACTTGTCTATCCCAAATTCATGTATTTGGTTTTGATGTTATATTTGTTATTCTCGTGAGATTTTGTCTGATGCTTGGTCTGTTTCTGTGTGTGTTACATTGTAGTGTTGTGTCGTTGTTCTCCTCTTATATTTTATGCGTTTCCCTCAGTTTTAGTTTGTTACCCCGATTTTGTATTTTTGTCCATGGATTTATGAGTTTGAACAGCGGTATACTACTGTTGCCTTTATTTAGTTATGCAATCATTATGTGATCAATTATTATACAATCAATGGCAAAACCTTGGTCAGTTCACCTGAATGAATTTAACTCTGATCATCTCTAATAATGTTTGATAAGGTTTAAAATTTGATCTATACATTCTATCCAAAATCTGAGACACCCTTTTGTGGCTTTAGGAACAACATATAATAAAACCAACCCTCTCTGGGTATCCATAAAGAAGCTAATATCAATTGGAAGTGAGAATTTCACGGTTAACATTATGATTGATCACATAATTGTTGTATAATATTAACATTGCATTAATTTTAAAGAGTAATCTGTAAGCTATCCATTAATACTACTTTTATAAATTTTCAAGCATAATAAAGAAAGTTATAGCATTTTAATACTAGGGAATTGGAGGTATAAAATGTTTGTATTGTGTTACCGTTAATAGGCAAACATGAACAGCAAGACAAGATCTTCAGTAGGACAATTTAGAGGATATTGTCCGACTTCATCATGGAATTATTGCCCTTAAATGACGATTTTTTTAGGGGAAAAGGAGGGTGGGGGTGTCTTTCATGAGAAATATTTTGATAGATAACAAAAATAATCAATTGGCAAAAACTTGTAACAAGTTACCTTTCGACGTTATAGTTAGTAGACTGTTCATCAATAAGCAATGTCCATAATGTAAAGTCAACTAAATAATGCATGTGTATGATACAATGTCAGGCGTTTAGAATATGTAGACAAATGCCCAGAAATCTTATTGGAAAAGCTTTACTCTTTGGATTTTTTGGAAAAACCAGACTGTAGTGTTTTTGTTGTGATAAAGTATTATATAAAATATAGAGATTCTGCGAGCTATATGAATTCTGAGTACTATTCTTTCTACAGTAAAAGATGGCCTTCAAAGATGATTTGATAATAAGAATAAAAAAAACTGGTAAAAAAAATAGATAAAATATTTGCTCATGTTTTTTTTTTATTATATCGAAAGTATCAAAAACTAATCAGGTTTGGCATTTCATCAATTGTTACTGTTAGTAGATATAGGAAGATGTGGTATGAGTGTCAATGAGACAACTCTTCATCCAAATAACAATTTATAAAAGTAAGCCATTATAGGTCAATGTACGACCTTCAACACGGAGCCTCGGCTCACACCGAAAAAGAAGCTATAGAGGGCACTAAAATACTAGTGTAAAACCATTCAAACGGGAAAACCAACGGTCTAATCTATATAAAAAACGAGAAACGAGAATCACGTATAAATTACATAATCAAACGACAACTACTGTACATCAGATTCTGACTTAGGACATGTGCAAACATTTGCAGCGGTATTAAATGATTTAATGGTACCAAACCTTATCCTTTTTTCTGAAACAATAGTATAACATCACAACATAGAAAAATACACGTTAGTCTGTTTCCGTATTGAGCCTGTTATATAAAAAAAAATATTATAGCTGGACACCCCCAATTTTACGAAAAAAGACTTGTCCGTATGAAAACATGAACAACGTGTCAACTTCTGTCATTTTTTTTAAACAAACAAATTTGCTGAGAATATCCAATCAAAGAGGTATTATGTCCATTTTCCTTATATATCCATGGAGAAATTAGCCTTTTTGCACTCTTTTCAAGTGTTTAACACATCAATTTGATCTCCAACTTTTGTAGGTTTCTTTTTCAATAACTACGTTAGCTACACACATCGATCTCATAATGTCCTTACAATAATAAGTCCAAGAAACTCATGCCATTTGCCTTTGGATCTCCTTCATATTAGGGAATAGGAAAATTAACGATTAATACTATAAGGAAGTTATGCATTATACCTAATGACAGGACTACTGGGATAACGGGCGGGAATACTGGACTACAGTTAAAAACAATTTTGAGTTGGAAGGTAACAGCAATATAGTGTCATATAGTTGAAGAAACGTTTACTTTACATGCAGTGAACATAGGAATCTCTCTACTCGATACATTGGAATTAATGTTCCCTTTTTGTCGGACATGGCTACGAATGTATTCATACTGCCTGAACAAATAAACGGAATCCCATCATGTGTAAGTTTTCTTTTAAGATGAGCATGCTTCTATAACCCAGACATCCTTAGTATATTTCAAACTGTTAAGTAAGGAGTTGTACTTGCTTTTAAAGAATGCAGGTATTTGCTTACAAGGACACTTGACCTACTTAGTACCATAATGTACTTTAATGAACTAATATAATACCGGTACTCTAAATGTATGATATTGTTAATGATCACTACTACCAATTTATATCATTTACACTTCTTGACTTGTATTATTGTTTCGACACTTGAACAAATCATTTATTTTTTTTTCTGCCAGGAATTAATGATGATAAGGTGGGCCGGATTAGGAGAGCACTTAATCCAAATGCAGAGGACGACAGAAACACTCAAAATATGCAGGTAGAAGAGACAAATAATATGAATATACGACAGGGTGATGAAAAATCTACTTATAACAAAGATATTACAACAAATACAAAGGTACGTCAGGAAAACAGTGATGATACACATGAGTCATCATCATTGTTTATGCCTGAGGATTCCACAAACCAGGCAATATTTAATCTGGATAATAAAGAAGTTACGAATGAATCTTCATCACTGGTAACGCCTGAGGACTTCACCACCGACGACAAGATTAATCTGGATAACAAACAGAATGAGTCTTCATTATTAGTAATGCCTGACGATTTGATGTCTCATGTGTTTTCTAAGTCAACTGTAAATGCTCCTTTTAACCTTTATGCATTATGTGAATTATGGGACTTTGCAGGACAAAAAGAATTTTATGCTACACATCAAGCATTTTTAACAAGTAGTGCAGTATACCTTGTAGTTGCGGATATGAAGGACGACATAAGTAAACAAGGTTTAGGGCAGTGTTTTGCTGATTTTCAGAACATTGGAGGTATGTTTTTTTTTTATCCGAAAATCAATTATTTAATATACGGATTTTAAATTCTGTAATAAAACGAAAAACTAAATAAGCAATTTACATAAATATTCATCGAGCCAACACAATATTGATTGGTTGATTGCATTAGTGTGCTAATTCGTGGCGGTCAGTTTGTATTGATGGAGGAAACTGTAGTGCGGATCGAACCATTGACCTTCGGTCAGAAAACTCGTCAATTTAAATTGTTGTCGAGCGCATTTGCCACGTGTGGGATTTGATATGGACTAACAAAGACCCTACCCACAAACCAAGATACGAGTTAGGTGTAATTTACATCTTAATCAATTGAAAGTAGTTAAACTAATACATACTCTTTTGAAAACTTTCTCGAAATTTAAAATTGTAAGTATATACATGATATAGTTATTTGTAAATAATATTACAAATGCATTTGGGCTATTTCGTTAAAATAAGGAAAATAACAGTGACGAGTAGTGTAGAAAATGAAACAGTTTAAATACACCAATTTCATTTACTTTAACGTATTCAAATAAATTGTAAACTGATGCGAAATAGTTCATTAATTTACTTGTTTGTATTTTTTTTAATGCGTGTCAAACTTTTTTATAACTCTACCACTCTAAACAATATTTTATAACCAAACACAAGCTCAGTAAAAATAAAGTCAAAGCACATTTTGTTATTACATTTATAGAAAACAAAAGGATTCAGATGCAAGAGTATACAACAGTAAAACCAAAAAAAAAACAAAAAAAAAAAAAACAATTTTTAGTGAAAATGAAGAGTTACATTAATATGCATACAAAAATTAGGATACACATATTTTATTATGAAAATTGACAAATTCGTTCCTTTAGCATTATATATAGTTGCAAGTTATGTTATAGATGAATCGTGGTTTTATTTTGTTTTTCTGCTAAGGTAAAAATATAAAAAGTATGGTAGGTGGACATGAATACTTATTATTTAAACATTGCTGATACATTTCAGAGTATGTAGATTTTTGGTTTGATTCTATCCATTGCCATCGAACGGCCGACAAACGAGCTAGGAATGGACACTTCGATCCGCCAATTATATTAGTTTTTACTGGAAAGGATAGATATGAAAAAGAGGTAATACAATTATGTAACGTTGTTCCTCACCTCTATCCGAGCTATCTTCAAAGTTATTAGTATCCGTTCTTGACTGGGCACGCCACTTAGCTCCATCAAATTTATTTTAAAGAACATAGTCATCCTACAACAATAAAAAAAAAATAGCAAGTAAAGTAAGCTATACCAAGGCGCAGGATAACATTAACATTAAATTATTAAACGTGTTGTTTTCTATTTTCTACATCACTGGGTCGATACCTCTGCTGGTGGACTATCAGTTCCCGAGGTTATCATCAGCTCGGTAGTCAGTGCTTCGGTACTGACATGATTAAACAAACTTTATTAAAATTGTCCGTTTATAAATTTTGAAATTATTATGAAACTAAGGTTTCAACTCCCTCAGGCAAAGTTGGCTTCAGATGAATTTGGCTATTTGTTTTAGGTAATTTTGACATATAGCTCTTCAACGATTTTCGGTACTTATACATCTTCGGATTTCAAATGTTTGGCTTTGGGCGTTCCTGATGAAGGTAAATCCAGAAAAGCGCTTCGGACGCATTAAATTATTAAACGTGTTGTTTTCTATTTTTTATAACAACTTGCAATAAAAAAAAGAAAGTTCATCTCATTATTTCTAATACAACAATATCGTTAAACAATAATTAAATATAGCTACCGCCGACAACTACTGTAACACTTGCCCCTTCTTTTGGATATACGTGTTTATAAGCGCTCTACCAAACAATACCTTGGACAATTGCTTAACAAAACAACTGATGTACACACAAATCATCTCGTGCATTTATTGATTGATAGGTGCTTTCTTAAACTTAGTGTTGTCAACGGTTAACCGGTTAACCGTTCGAACGACCGAATACCAAAAAAGCTAACCGGTTAACCGGACTTTTTTTCAATTTAAATAGATTACATATAAATTTGAATTGAAATCATTAAATAGTTGTGTTTTCTTTAAAAAATGTTGTAGTAATTAATTTGACGGATCTATTGTCCAGTATACTGATTGGATTTGTTAATCCAGAAATATAAAATTAATTAAAAGTTGTCTCTCAGCTCGGGGCAATTTCTTAAGGAAACATAATTAGTTTCATGTTTTTTTAACAGTAATTTTTAATCAGTAATACGATTAAATTTTACGATTTACTTCATTATTTCACTTTTAATCGTATATTGTGTAGACCTACATCTGAATGTGCAATCTCCGTCGTGAAAGTCTTTGTCATAACTAAATGCTAAATCAAAAACTGTAAAAAGCATACCAACGTGAATGTAATCAATGTATATACTTGATGGTACGAATATCAGGATTAATCAATTTTAATTGAAACACCTCACATTATTTTTGGAGACAAGACAAAAGGGAAGAATCATCGGTTTCAGACATATTCAATTCTACGAGATCAAGACGCTTTTTTTTTTATTATTTTTCAATTTGAAGTTAATACAAACGCCATAATTGATACCATGTATTTGATTATTAAAAGTCAAACTTCGACAGGAATATTCCCAAACAAGCCTTATAAAAACAAGGGCCAAACTTCAAATTATCGTATTATAAAAACGTAAATGTATGACTTGGATGGAATGTAGTCACATTGAAACTCATACCACATTTTCTTATATCGATGTGTAGGGTACTTTTGATAAGGCCTTCAAACATTAACTTAAACTACCGGTTAACCGGTTAATCGGTGGAACGATTATACGAGTAACCGGTTAGGCAAAACTGTACGATTTGACATCACTACTTAAAATACAGTTATCAATTATTGTATGGATATTTAACAAAATCAATTAATGCAGTATTATGTTCTTCTAAATGGGACGACAAAGATTTCATGCCGGGACTTGGGATTAAAAAGTAATAGTGTGTTAGACTACAGACCATATAAAGACCCCTTGAAAAGTTAATAATCAAATAATTTAAGTGTTATTGATTTTTTGTCGAACGCATATCCCGGTACCGGTGATAACTATTTACACCACTGGGTCGATGCCACTGCTGGTGAATGTTTCGTCACCGAGGGTATCACCAGACCAGTAGTCAACATTTCGATGTTGACATGAATATCAATAATGTGGTCATTTTTATAAATTTCCTGTTTACAAAACTTTAAATTTTACGAAAAACCAAGGCTTTTCTTATCCCAGGCATAGATTACCTCAGCCGTATTTGGCACAACTTTTTGGAATTTTGGATCCTCAATGCTCTTCAACTTTGTACTTGTTTGGCTTTATAAATATTTTGATATGAGCGTCACTGATGAGTCTTATGTACACGAAACGCGCGTCTGGCGTACTAAATTATAATCCTGATAACTATATATCCCAAGTAATAATATTTTACCCCCCAAAAGAGAAAAAAAAAATCCCCTACGATTGCATACTACATTTTAATTCTGATGTGTTTGGAGTTAATACGTTTTACCGCAAAGTTAATCTCGGATAATGTATATGTGCATCGTCGTTTGTGGACGAAACGCCCGTCTGGCGTATATATACAAAATTTAGTCCTGGTATCTATGATGGGTTTATTTGCACGACAAATTGGTATTCAATGTCCATTGCAAAAGTCATATTTATATGCATATCAACACTTAGATCAAGGCTCAGCAAGGTGTGATTTGTTTCATGTTCGTTTAAATCAAAACTGAATTTTATATTCCAATACCTAAACCAAAGGTTTGTAGATGAGATTGCTGTTACGATATTGTTTACAACAGAGGAGAGAAAGATATCAAAGGGATATTCAAACTGAAAAATCGAACAACGCCATGGCTAAAAAAAGAAAAAGACAGACAAATAATAGTATACAAAACACAACATAGAAAACTAAAGACTAAGCAACACGAACCCCACTAAAAACTTGGGGTGATCGCAGGTGCTCCGCAAGGTTAACCAGATCCTGCTCCACATTTGGGACACCATTAAGTGTTATAGATAACGTTAGTTCATAAGGGATGGGTTGGTTTAATCAACCATTTTCTAATGGCTGTACCAAGTCAGGTATATGATAGTTGATTTACGGAACGCCATCAATGCCTCTCAAAGAGAAACTACTATGACATGATGGAATACTGCATTACCTGATGTGAAAACTTCATTACGTTATGCTGTTTATTCTTTATATGATGTGACAATTTCATTCGGAATGTGATTAGTTCTTTAAAGTATGTAAAAACTTCATTACGTGATGTTGTTAGTTCTTCATATGATGTGAATACATTATGACTTGATGTGGTTAGTTCCTTACAGTCAAAATTTCATTACGTGATGTGGTTAGTTCTTTACATGATGTGAAAACGTCATAACATGATGTAGTTTGTTGTTTTTATGATGTGAAAACTTCATTACGTGATGTGGTTAGCTCTTTATAGGATGTCAAAACTTCGTAACGTGACGTGAATATTTCTTCATATGATGTGAAAACTTCATCACGTGATGTTGTTTATTGTTTATATGATGTGAACATTTCATTCCGTGATGTGGATAGTTCTTCATATAACGTGAAAGCTTCATTACCTGATGTTGTTAATTGCTTATCTGATGTGCAAACTTCGTTACGTAATGTGGTTAGTTGTTTTTATGATGTGAAAATTTCATAAGTTGATGTGGTTAATTCTTGATATGATGTGAAAACTTCATTACGTGATGCGGTTAGCTCTTTATAGGATGTGAAACTTCATTACGTGATGTGGTTAGTTGTTCTATGATGTAATAACTTCATTACGTGATGTGGTTACTTCTTTACATGATATGACCGTTTCATCACATGATGCGAAATTTTTCTCACGTGATGTTAAACAGTCATTATGTCGAATTTCTATAGCATTGTCATGTCAAATTGGTATTACGTGATGGAATAAGACATTTCAATTGGTATTTAAGAGTGCGTCTTTCTATGCTGTGATGCTACACTTTTAGTTTCAGATAAGGGTGAAGTTATTATTTATAAACGTTTACATCCGCTTTTTTAAGTTTTGTTATGAATGTATAAATACCCTGCCATGGGTTTTGGTAGATATTTTACCGTTTTATATCGATCTGGTGAGTTATGCCCTTTTTAACTGATTATTATAGCTTGTTCTTATGTTGTACTATTACACCGTCGTCTAAAGGCGAGATGGCCGCTCACAAACATATTTACCCCCGCCATATTCCAAATTCACAACAGTTCATGTCTGTCGTGGTTTTTTTTTCGTAAATTGTTTTGTTACAAATCATGCCATTAGTTTTCCTTAATTTGATGGTTTCAAAATTTCAATTTTGGGCCTGAAATAGCCATTTTACGGCATGGATTTCTTTTCATTATTATAGACAATGCTTTAATGGCTAACATCCACTTCATTTGAACCTTGTGGATAGTTGTCTCATTGGCAATTATACTTAATCTCCTTATTTTCATATAACTGGCAAACGTATCGTTTTTGAATAACATAAACGAAGTTGAAGATATATCTGTGATCTGGAAACTTCCCGGTTGTTTCGTTTGTTACAACGATAATCCCGTTTACATAATAAAAGGAAAAAAGGATTATTTTTTCATAAATGGGGGAACATAACTCACTGATTCCTTGTTAGATGCATTCACTAAAATCAAGTAGTTACTTAAAAATATTGACGTTGTCAACGATTTATCACGTGTGGTTTCTGAATTTAGCATAAAATGGCGTCATGATTTTCAGCTTTTTGCTTTTGAAATCTTTGTAAAACGTCATCAGTGTCTGAGTAGAAAATTGGTGAACCAGGGGTATGTCAAAGAACGTCTCGTCCTTTTTCTAAAAAAATTAATCGGAAGGTACCAAAACCTTGGTGATAAATCAACTTCATAAATAATATATGATGGTCTTGATGTATAGATTCTGCGTACTGTTGTTGTTTATCATCTTATTAATGTGTGTTATTGTTCTTTCATTTGTCTATGTTCAATTATTAATATTACTTTTACTGTTGGATTGTTTTATATGATACCCATTTAACGTGTCTCGGTACTTAAACATCCCGTCAATGTGTTTGTATTGTCTTTCATTTTTTGCTGGTGTGTTTTTTTTTCCAAAAACTAAGGATGTTCTTATCCCAGGCATAGATTACCTTAGCCGTATTTTTATTAACTATGATAACTATTGTAAGTGCGACTTTTTGTATTTCTTTGGTTCTTATAACGTGACTCTGTACTTTAAAAGATCCAGTCAACGTACGGCCTTCAACAATGAGCAAAGCCCATACCGCATAATCAGCTATAAAAGACCAAGATAAAGCAAGGTAAAACAATTCAAACGAGAAATCTAACGACCTTATTTGTATACAAAATTGAATTATGTATGTTAAGTTCACGCATCAGTGTAAATATAACGGAATTTCATGAGACTGTCATCAAAGTGAGAGGGTTGGCGCTATAAAACCAGGTTTAATCCACTATTTTCTACATTTGAAAATGCCTGTACAAAGTCAGGAATATGACAGTTCTTGTCAATTCCTTTTTGATATGTTTTGTTATTTGATTTTGCCATGTGATTATTGACTTTCCGATTAGATATTCCGCTAAGTTCAGTATTTTTATGATTTGACTTTTTTCTGATAAGGAACTTTCATATTCCGTTTTAATTTTTTTTTGAATTTCGGATTTTTTTTTTTTACTTTTTGCTCGTTGTTTGTTTGACATATATTTCATAAATGTTCAGGACTATAACACATAAACAATCATTTAAAAAGTAATATCACAAAAATACTGACTTTATCGATATGATTGTTGAAAAATGTGGAAATCCACTAGAAAGAGGGTATGTCATTTATGTAGATGAGGTGTAGCCATGTAAAAGCTCACTGTACGTGCCTAGTGCAGAGTTGTTGTAAATGTTTTCATTGTGCAGAGTTGATCATTCTCTCTATATAGTTGTCAAAGGTACCAGGATCTCTATACCAGGCAAATCAGTCAATCTAAATTCCCCACTTTGCAAAGGGGTTTACTGTCGGTCGGTTGACGACCAAGGCATGACCATAAATGTATGCCTTCTTACGGGTTTCATTAGGAGACGTGGTTTATTTCCATTATGACAACTATCAATAAAGACAAAGCAAGAAAAAGTAATGTAAAACAAAATAGAATAGATATAAGAAGATGTGATACAACTATCCATCCAAGTCACAATTGAGAACTAAGAAGCCTTCAACAACGAAAAATGCATAGAAAGTCATAGAATGATCATATTTTTTTTCATAATTTTCATGAGAGATAGTGATAAGTTTGAATACAGCTAATAAATATTGGACTTTTCTCATTGATAATCATCGTTAAAATATCAAACATAAAGTTTTTTATTCCTTTGTATATGTTCCGTAGGCAGATTTGATGAAGAGAAAAAAGGAACTTAACGATCAACTAGACCAAGTTCTTGGATTGCAAAGCAAATATCATCACTTGCACAAGAAATGTTATTTGTCAAATTTGACAGATACTGATGAAGAATTTGTAAAGTTGCTACACGCAATTTCCGAGACTGCAAGGAAAATGGATAATTGGGGTAATGCATTTCCATTAAAATGGATTATTTTAGAACATTTGATCGATATCAATAAAAACGATGGAAAAAATATTATTAATTTAAATGACATGTTCAAACTTGCTGAACATCACGATATTAATATACTGGAAAAAGATGAACTGCTGTTGTTTCTTCGATTTCAGCATAATGTAGGGAACATTATTTTCTTTGAAAATATACCGGATTTGATCATTTTAAAACCTCAGTGGTTAGCAGATGCTTTCCGATGTTTAGTCTCAGATAGAATTGATGACAGCGGCTTGCATCACCTTGAGGACTGGACACTGTTTAGACGACAAGGCAAATTAAGTGAATCGTTAATAACAGAACTTTTCAAATCAAAAGATGGAAGTCAGTTTTCAGGACAGAAAAACAACTTACATAAAGTTATGGAAAAACTTGACATACTAGTCAAAATTGAGAACTCAAGTTATTATATAATGCCAAGCCAAATGCCTTCTTCCAAGTTTGAAGATGTATGTAGAAATGTTGGCATTCTAACAAAAAACTGTAAAAGGACTTCCTGGCTTTGTTTCAAATTTAAATTTCTTCCACCTTCATTCTTTAACCATATCTCTGCCTGGTTTATCAAACAGTACATTCCTAGCAAAGTGGATAGTGATGCTACATCATTCGCTTTATATCGTGGAATCTGTGTGTTTGACATTGATATATCTGGTTGTGAAAAAATACTGGTTACCATGTCGACTGATACCATTGCTCTTCAGGTTGTGTCGTTTTCCGAACAGGCGGGATTCGGAAGTATGTGTAGCGGTATACACAGGGAAGTAACACAACTTATTGAAGATATAAAAGAGAGATATAAAGTGAACATATCGTTTAAACTCCATTTCAAATGCAGTGACGGCTATTATTTTAAAGACACCTTTGAATATGAGAATTTGATAATTGAGAAGAAGTGTTTCTGCATTCAGCATAAACAAATGCATCGATCTGACCAGATACTTTCGCCTTGGATGAATAATGAGGTATGTTTTTAAAACGGCATCATTATAAGTTGGTTATATTATCATTTGGAATCCTTAACAGTCTTTTCATAGTTCGATATAATCTGGACCCATTGTCTATAGTCTATACTCTGTCTCGGTACCTTTCTTCTAAACTGTCTAAATGTTTTCTGGAGTACACAAATCAAAATCCCAGACTTTCAAAAGTTCATTTTCAGATGTCAAGTCCAACTAGCTAAACTTTTAACTAGCATAATCTGTTATAATGGTATGTGTAATGATAATGAAAATGATTATGATTATGGTATTGGTAATAACAATTTTAATATCTATTTTTGGTAATATTCTTTTGACGGGGCTCGGTTTTTATACATCCCGCCGTTGTGTCATTGTCCTACGGTAATTTGTTTTGTATTCTTGTATTTTGTTTTTGTTTATGTAGGTACTATTTTAGCTTTTTTGTTTATGTAGTTACTATTTGTTCTAACTATTTGGATCCGAGTTTCACTGATGAGTCTTAGGTAGACGAAACGCGCGTCTGGCGTATGAAATTATAAGCCAGGTACCTTAACTATAAAGACATATGAGGACAACATCAGAATGAAAAAAATATGTCGAGAGAAATTAAAAATGTTATAATTTGTTTAGAAAATTCAGAGTTTTAAGAATAAGTTAACACAAAAGCAGAAATGGTAAGGATATATCAATACAAATAATATGAGGATTAATTCAGAATCTTAAGTATTTGTAGAGACAGTATTCCTACTTTTAAAATAATAACACAACATTCATAAAAACTAAAAAAACACAAATTGACAATTTTGAATCTGGTGACGTTGCAGTGAATGTATAATCAATTCTCATTCATAGTTTCCTCGACAAGATTTTAAAAAGAGGCTAAGAATGATAACGTAATGAACTGCACGTTACTTAATTTTAAATTGTATTTATCTGTAACCATGAATGTGTAATACTTGTTTCTGGACGTTTAATATAAACTTATCATTCTGCGAACAAAACATTACAATCAATGTATTTCCATCTATCATTTAAATGTGTTTTGCAATAACATGATACAAATACCGTTTATTTACCAACAATTTTTTAACATCCTTAATTTACGCATATATTTTGTAAACCGGTTTCAGGTATGAAGCTTTCAATATATGCACAAATGAAAATTTTTATCAAACGGAAGGATTCACAAACTTACATGTCACTAATATATTGACAAATCCATGGCAAAAAAACTAAAAACAACCAAAACAATAAATAGTGAAAATACTAAATCACAGAAAACTAAAAACAACACAAAACTAACCCATATCCATGGTTGATCGCAGATGATCCGGAAGTAATAGTTATCTATATGCATATGTCGTTTCTGTGTTCATCGTCACATTTGATGTATTTTCCAAACTACTGTGCAGATTTTAGAAACCGCTAATTGCGTTAAATGCAATCGTCTTATTCAAATATTTTTAGGACAAATTTAAAAATTCACTGTTTTTTTAGAAAATCTTGCCAATATACAGTGTATTCCTTAAGATGATTCCCAAAGACTGTATGGTTGCCGATACAACGTTAACAATTTATCTGAACATCTTGCATATTTTACTTACATTTGTCGTTAGGGGCAGCCATATCTCATGTTTTAGCCTTGAAAGCATGTATGATCTATTGATCGGAGGGTCCCATGACTAGGAGAGGCGGCGAATCATACCACATCAAACTCATCAATGGAAAATAAACTGACAAAGCCATGGCTACAAATAAAAAAAGACAAACAGACAAAGAATAGTACACAAGAAACAACACAGAAAACTAAATACTGAGCAACACGAACCCCATCAAAAACTGGGGGTGATCTCAGCTGGTCCGGAAGGGTAAGCAGATCTTGCTCCACATATAGCACCCGTTGTGTTGCTTATGTTAAAAAAAACCCGGTAAATGGTCTTAGTCGGTAGGTCTAATCACGAAAAGGGAAGGGGATTGAAGTTATGGCGTGTTATAACTCGTGTTGGAGTCCGTAAAATGTAAGAAGGGATGATTTCAACTTCATCATTTGGAACTCTTAGTTTAACGGCTTCCTTGAAAGCAGCAACCCTCTATATAGGAAACCATGATAGAAAATACAAGCGCGGGAATATCGTTTCAATTGGGAGATATATACTCCTTATGCAGACGCTGCTGGAATGTTGCTTCATAGAAATGGAAAGTTAACAATTGGGAAGCTGAAATAATCTCGTTTATCGTAAAGTTTTAATTTCAACCGATCCCCATTGTCAATTTCTTGATTTAAGTCAAGATATGAGACAGACTTAACTTAAGAGCTTATATATTCAAGTTATTGATATGCTGATAAGAGGTAAATGATTTTGAAAATGGGTTATTACAAGCGGTTGTCTAAATCGGATTTGTTTGTACTTTCCGCGTTTTTCAGTTTGTTTCGTGTTACAACGTCCAAAAAATTCATGTTGTGTGTTGTGTTCTGTTGTTTGTCTTTTTGCCGTCTTTTACCATCACTTGGGTATTTTTCGTTTTGACATTAGTTAAGATTTGTTTTATATTGCGTTGTTATGAAAATACATAGAAGCTTAAAGTATAGTAATCTCGTTTAGGAATGATTGATATTAGTCAACACGCTTGACCTTCTTCTTACCTATTTCGGGCAACATATTATGTGAGTTTTAATTTGCAAAAAGTTCAACTATGACGTATTAAGAACGATCACATTAAATGTACCAACTTTTCAACATAAAATGCTAATTTCGACAATCAACCTCTTAGTAATGCTCCAAGTCAAAAATCCAAAACATAATACAAAAGTTGAACAAATGATAACACTAAAAAGAACAAAAAAGGGAAGCAAAATCCTGTAATAATAAAAAACTATGCACGAGGAAGATACATTCCTTGTACAATGAATCAGAACTATGCACGAGGAAGATACAATCCTGGTACAATGAATCAGAACTATGCACGATGAAGATACATTCCTTGTACAATGAATCAGAACTATGCATAGGGAGATACATCAGTGCTTAATTTCAAATGAATTCGAAACACTCATTGGGATGAAACAATAACCGTCACTTCATGCAAGTATCAAAGTATTGGCTAATGGGCGAATGATACTTAAAAACCACCAGGAGATGTATCGATCGTGATCAAAAAGTCACACAACATATGTATCGAGCCGGTGGAAGTAATACATATAGTGCAATCTGTTACGACCGATCAATTAATCTGAAGTACTAAGTGGGGACTAAAAGTCCATGAGTTGTATCAATCAAGTGGTAGTAATCCAGTGAACATTAAAAGCACCAATTTAACTATACCAGATATATATGCAATCAATGATGCTCGAAACCAATTTATATATGAGAATAAAAAAAACGAATACAAAAGTGTAACAGCTGATAAAACCAAAATGGTCCAAATGCATAGTTAAATTCGGACAAGGAGCTATGCATGAGGATAATACATTCCTTAAAATAATTTCAAAATTGTTTAACAGCAACTTCAATGAGACAATGTCAGTTAATATTAGGTTTTCTATGCCTGAACTAGGCAAATTATACCAGCTAAAGTGTAGATCCAGTGGTTACTAATAACATAAACAATAACGGTACTCATTTAACTGCAATTTTTCAAAATCCTATACAAACGTAAAGAGGGGACTAAACAAAAAAAAATAATAGTGAAGCAAAAACTGGACATAGCTAAGCACTAGGGAATTACATTCCTTTATTTAGAATTATTCCGAAATTTTATAACAGCAATTTAAATCAAAACAATATTCGTATTTTCATGTAAGCTTCAAAATACTTGCTACTAGGCTAATGCTATAATCGTGGTCAAAATGTCCCACGCAGACGTATCAATCCAGAGGCAGTAATAAGTAAAGTTCAATCCAAAACACCGACCAGCCAGTCTTCACATTATAGGTTTGACGGATTGGTGATATGAACTTGTCTTATCATTGACGGATTGATGACTACTGACTGATCACCAAAACAGTAGAGCATACGGATGCAGGAACTATATTGGCATCTAGTTTACATGTAGTTCTATAAAATACCTCACAGTTTTAATTTTGCATAACGTCCCCAATTATCATACTTGTTAGATGTTGAGTAAAACATTATGAAAAGTAAAGCTACATTGTAATTATGTCGTTTTAGTATTCAATTAAACTTCTGTTTTTTTGTTTTCAGGTTAAAGAGATTCCCGACAGAACGAAAATCAACACTACACAGGATGACCAAAATCCAGGTAGTATGAATATTGACATATTCTCCTTTTGAACCTTTATCTTCTAATCGTTTTTTTGTTGTTGTTGTTGTTGTTACTACAACACGTATAAATGGTGTTATAACTCAATAGTCTTGTCTTTCAAATATTCTACTTTATATCCAGGGAACAACAAGAAAGGGGGGGGGGGGGGGGGGCGTTCCTTTATTCAGACTTTAAAAGTTTTTCAGGTTAATGTGTTTTCCACAAATATATTTCTCCTTTGATTATTGTTTACACATAGGTTACTTTTTCTGTCAGATTTTTCATGATGACAGACAATTAACACAGGAATAATCAAGGCATACATTTTAAGGAGGTTTGGTGGATGGCGTTATTTGGCCCCAGCAATAGCAAAACGTGTAAACTTATAACAATAATGTCTTTGTATATGCAAATGCCACAGCCTTACCAAATGCGAATGTTTACATTAAGTAGCAACATATCTTTCTTCTCTATATATAACATAATTAATAACAAAATCTACAATAGACTATTTTTTGACAGTCTGTGCTGTTTCGCATTCAACATATTCAATGTAAAATGTTTAAAGCTATGATGCGAATATAAAAATAAACAAATTTTAAAGTTATTAAAAAAAAGATGTCTTTAATACTTTAAATCGGCTTTAAAAATAAAGTTGGAAATTTAAGGATATTATAAACATTCTCATTCATCATGTTCATGATTTTTGATAAATTAGGAAATTAATAACAAAATTAAGATTCCAACTGAATCAGGAAAAGACGGAATTTGTCCTATACAATACTAAAGCTTACGGTCCAACATAGTATTAAATCCCCTGATAACAACAGCTTTAACGGTATTGTTTTATTGTACCACATCCATTTCGGCAATAAACATTTTTTTTCAGTTAATCTCCTTGCCGTCAGTCCACAATCTTATACTAAGCATTTAAGAGCTGATAAAAGGATTAGGAAATAATATTCAAGCCAAAAGTGTTATTTTTCATTTTACTTGCACTGGGCTCAGTATGCGGTGCTTCGGAACTGTCATGCTTTAAAAGTAATTATGTTTTAAATTCGACATTGGTCAATGGTGCAACAACTTATAAACTAAGGTTCCCATTCCGACGTGGTCACTATTGGTCCTCTTCCGACCGCAACTGCCAATTAAAACCTTGGCAAAATGCGGGATATCCCCTTGGTTGAGAGTGATGTAAAAGTACACAGCCACGTAAGTTTAGATCTGGAATGTTGAGTCCAATGTCTCATGAAGAGAATGCCATATTTTCTTTACGTTGGAACCTTTGCAATACCTCTAAACCGGGATGAGAAAATTGCCTATTGCACATCAATATATTCTGTCACTTTCCAATTCACAATAAATTGCAGTCAAAATTTACCAAACATCTATCCCGGAATTATCCATATTTACTGTTAACGGATTCCGTCAAGAACATGCAGAAATCATTTGAAACTGGAAGGTAAGCAACAAACGATCAATTTAAGTAAATATGATTGTTTACTCAATTAGTACTAGCTTAACGTTAAGTGGCAATTATTTCATGAAATTAAGGTTTGTTGGATATAGGCAGAAATTTGGACTCAAAGAGGTTTCCGATGTTTCTTTATTGATAACTTGATACTCTCCTTTACAGAATTGCGTAATTAAACATTCCCTTCAGCCGAAAATTGGCATAGATGATATCAATTAGGTATTACTACATAACACAATATTTAATGACAAAGATTAATTGATGTAATAAACACACGAAAGGGCACAATTTTGGAACTAATCCAATAGTTTTCGACAAGTATGAAAGGCGGTGTATTCAGTGAGTTTAAAAGCCATTAAACAATGACATGTTACAGAGTCAAAAGAAGTGCTTCAAACTAGATATATTGATCCCCGAAACCGTTTTAATAGTTAACTGCAGAAAGTGTGTCATTTTCCTCAGGGGTCAATATATTCTGCGTCCAAAATCTGGTTAGACGTGGATGCGTATTTATACATCCTACAAAACCGAACATACCATTGAAGCCAAGTATAAGCGCTTCAACATGTTAAACGGGTAGATTTGAACCGATTCTATCTTGGTTAGAAAGGGAGCTCCCTTGCAAAACCTGCTCCATTCAGTAACCAAAATACACCCTGTGCTAAGCTATAACTTGACATTATATTAATGTTCCCCCTCGTTCATAAAAAATAAAGCTTTGTTCATGATAAATCTTTCCTTAAACACGATCACTACAATAGGCAGAGAAACCGTTGTCTGAAGTGTAAGCTCGATTGTTTCATTATTGTTTGCTTTACGTTCAGTGGCAAATATTTCATTTATTTTCAAGACGAGAAATTACTGAGAATGCATTTAAAATGTAAGTACTGAAGAACGAGACAATTCAAATTCATATTGTAAAACAACATCGCTGATGTGTTTCTACTTTAGGAATTTTAACAAGTTTTCTCCAACTACCTCTACCATTTTAGAGCTGTGGGTAAACAAAAGATCTGAACAGGAAACATTTCGAGCATCACTGAAGAGACATGTATTGTCGAAATGCGCATCTGGTGCAAGAAAATTGGTACCGTTAATTTTATTAATTCGTATCTTCTCTGTACAAAAAAAAAAAAAAAAACCAAATGCTTTATAAAGTTTATGGCAATTAGGACCAGGGGTGTTTAAACATTTGGATAACTGCAGCTGGGATTTCGAAAACGCCTCTATTCATATATTGAAGTTATTTATTTAAAAGCAAACACAGCATATTCAAAAATATCTAATCGAAAGATCAAAATTGTTGACCAGTTTACTTTTACCGTGTTAAAACTACAATCCATTGATATATGAGACATACGAAACAGGGATCCAGCGACACGTCTGTGTAAACTTTATAAAGGAGGAGCCCAAAAACCCGTGATTAGTGTAATGTAGCCTATGAATAGATTTGTCTTTTGTCTTGCGCATGATTTAATTTAATTTAATGTAAAAGGTAGCATGAAACAGATACATCTTGCTACTGTTAGACTATATAATAGATGATGGAATTGTATTTTAATATTTTACCTTCATATATCAATTTATATTGTGTGGTCTGATATTTCGAAGCTTGATATAAAAGTTAAATGAGTTTTCAATCTTGTAAGTGAAAAAAAACATAAATCAAAAAAATCTGAGAGAATTTTTGAGGTCGTGAAAAGTTACTTAAATTATTTAGTTTGCAAAACATAAGAAAGGTTACAACATTCAGTCACTCTTAGTGGTAAACTGCATTATAAATTAAGCAATCGATTGTTGAAATAACCAAATTGATACTTGCTTATTTATTTCAGAAAATAAACCAAGCAAAGAAGACGTTCAGGATCAGACTTCTGTTAAAACCAACCTTCCGGTTTCTGTCAATTTGCGTAAACCGTTGAATATAAAACAGTCAAAGAATGAAAGTCTGGTCATTACTAGCTGTATCAAAACAGGCAATACATTAGTGTTTACCGACTGTAATAATTACCGACTTATTATTTGTATTTCAGACGGTACTGATATCCATCACATTCCTCTGTCCTATAGTCCACATTATATAACAGTGATAGATAGTAACACTGTAGCAGTCTCCTGTGGTTACAGTACCATACTGATAATAAATATATCTACACGTTCTATCACCAGTACAATCAAAACCAGTGGTTACTGCTACGGAATATCATATAATGATAATAACCTGTACGTTGTTATAGATGGGAGTATAATACATGTGATGGATCTGACAGGTAAAGTAATACGTACTATACATTTACCTTCAGACTATATCCGCGACATTACAGTAGACAGAGACAGGTTTGTCTGTATAGACTATACAACAGCAATAGACTGCTGCTCGTTAGATGGAAAGTTAATGTGGAAGTTTAAAAAGGATGAAATTCAAGATTTACGTCGTGTCACAACAGATAATGAGGGGAATGTGTATGTGACTGATGAGAGGACACAAACTGTAATAGTTGTATCTTATGATGGTCAACATCATAGAGAACTTCTTACTAAATCAGATGGATTGGATTGCTCGTATGGAATTTATTATGACAAAAAAGAAAATATTCTTTTTGTTTGTAATAGTTTTAACGGAAATGCTTTTTCTTTTGACGTCAAATACATTTTGTATCAACATAAATAAACATGAATAATTCCTTCAGACAATGAGTATATTCGAACTCGGATCTGTTTGTCCATTTAATCATTCAAAATATTTTGTACCAAATTTTGTTTTCTTTACTATCAATCTAACTTAAATGGATTTCATTTTATGTACAGAAAGACTTTGTTATGTACATGTTTTTTGGTAAATAATAAACACTTTTATTTCATGTATGACAAGAGGGTAACTTGATATGGAAAGTTTGTGAAATGTTACAAAGATGTGTGTTTTATTGGTTAACACACTTGATGTTTGATAGTTGATACAAACCAATATTAAAAATATCTTTCATGATATCTTTTTAAACCATATATAACTTTTCTAAGATAATATTTTAATATGAGTCATATGTATGTCTTCATTATTTTGTGTTATTCGAAACACATATTCTATGTAATGGTTGTAAACAAATTCGAAATAAATTACACATCGTAGTCTGTCACCAGTAAAATCAACACAATTAGTTCCGGCTGGGGAATATCATATAATGAAAATAACCTGTACGTTGTTATTGATAACAGTATAATACATGTGATGGACCTGACAGGTAAAGTAATACATACTATACCTTTACCTACAGACGATATCTACGACATTACAGTAGACAGAGACAGGTTGACTTGTTTAGACTATACATCATCAATATACTGCTTCTCGTTAGATGGAAAGTTAAAGTGGAAGTTTGAAAAGGATGAATTTCAAGATTTACGTCGTGTCACAACAGATAATGAGGGGAATGTCTATGTGACAAATTATAAGACACACACTGTATTAGTTGTATCAAATGATGGTAAACAACATAGAGAAATTCTTACCGAATCAGATGGATAAGATAGGCCGTTTGGAATTTATTTTGACAAAAAAGAAAATAGTCTGCTTGTTTGTAATGAAAGAGACGGAAATGCATTTCTTTCAGACATGATAAAGAAATTAACATAAATAAACATAAATAATTCTTTCAGACAATGAGTTGATTCAAACTCGAATCTTTTGTGCATTTAGTTATTCAAAACAACTTGTATCTTTTTTTGTTTTCTTTACTATCAATCTAACTTAAATGGATTTCATTTTATGTACAGAAAAACAAAATTAACACATTTGTTATGTACATGTTTAGGGGAAAATTAACACTTTTATTTCATGTGTGACAAAAGGGTAACTTGATATGGAAATTTAATGAAATATTACAATTGTTTTATTGATTAACACCAATTGATAGTTGAAGACCAAAAAAAATTAAAAATATATTTCATGATATCTTTTTAAACCATATATCACTAGTTTAAGAGGAAATTTTAATATAAGTCATATGTATGTCCTCAATAATTTTTATTCGAAACATATACGGATGAAAGGTTGTAAACAAATTCAAAATAAATTACACATCGTATTATGTCGTTGGGTTGCTGTATATTGGGCGATAAACGCTTTAATTTCATCTGTGACAACAAATCAATTTTATAATAAATTTAGAGAAATGTTACAAAGACATAATGTTCTTTAAATTTACATCCACTTTCTGTTTCAGAGAAAACCATGACTCAAGATAGACTTCATCATATCCTTCAAAACTTTTTAAAGAATTTTAGTCATATATGTGTCTCCTTATTAGTTTGTCGGATGTGTAGTTTGCAAATTAAAATCAGAGTAAATTCACAATTCTTTGGTGTCATCGGGTTGCTTGTCTTATGGACTGATACTTCTTTTTTCTTACATTTGTGTGGTATGAGGGTGTGGATGAGGTTCTTCATTTTTTTATTCGTTATACTGTTTGTTCATTATTTTCTATTCTTTATCATGGTTTATATTGTAGCACCTCATTATTCCCTATTTGTTTGTAAAAAATGGAGTGGCTCTGTACTTAAACATCCTGTCTTTGTGTTATTGTTCTATAATACATTTTGTATTTTTGTCTTTTATTATTGCTAATATGCTTTGTCTATATATGCCTTATTGTGTTCCTCTGTTACATATTACGTGGCTTTGTACTTATACACCCCGTCATTGTGATATTGTCCATGGTGTTTAAAAAATATAATCACGAAAAGAGGGTTGTGTTTTTTTTTCTTTTCTTGTTCTTTTAGTTTGCACTCGTGTTTATTTGTCTCAAGATAATTAGTAAGACTTACGTAGAACTTGTAAGGACGTCTGCGTTATTTTCACAAAATTATGTGCGCGTTAATTCTTTTGTTTTTCGCTTGACACCCAAAAACACCTTTGAAGCAAGTGCGTGTTTGCGTTTCCGGACAATTGGTTCTTTCATCACTCAGAAAACACCACAGCAAAGTGTCAAAGTAGTCACATATGTCATATCGTTTCCCTTAGATTTTCTGAAACAATGTGTTTAATATCTAAGAAGTATTTGCCACTGAAAGTTAAGGAGAAAAAATATCAATCCGTTATGTTTGATTCAAAGCAAAACTGGTACTGCTATCAGAAATGCTATCAGATTTATATAATAAAAGGTACCAGGATTATAATTTAGTACGCCAGACGCGCGTTTCGTCTACATAAGACTCATCAGTGACGCTCAGATCAAAATAGTTATGAAGCCAAACAAGTACAAAGTTAAAGAGCATTGAGGACCAAAAATTCCAGAAAGTTGTGCAAAATACGGCTAAGGTAATATATTCCTGGGATAAGAAAATTCAAAGTTTTGTGACAGGATATTTATAATACTTTTTTTCAGCCAGCTTGTGCACTAGGAAAATTAAGTGCTGCTTTAATATATGAGATATGAGGTAATGTCAATGAGACAGCAATCCAACTACAAAAATAACAATGTCAATGAGACAGAAATCTAGCTACAAAAATAACAGAAAGACATCTAGAGGTAGACGTGTTTATTCGTCACCAATACTGAGACAGGTGTCATAAAAATTATGTCATGTAAATGCTATCAGATTTATATATATAATTTTTTTTTTTGCCAGTAGTGTACACGGAAAATTAAGTGTCAACGTATATTTGTTCCGCCTAACAGAAGTTCCACTGTAGTGGAAGATATTAGCAAGCTAAATCGAGGGAATTGTGCAAATGATGATACAAGCATGCAAATTACCACACAGCATCATTATTATACATTTTGTAAGAAATAACTGCTGGCCATTTAAAAAATATTTTTTTCAAGATGGCCACGGCCATTTTCTAAAATGGCTGTTTTCTTTAGTTTGAAAATACTGATTTTTCTCGAAAACTTTTCTTTAAACTTCTTTTAGTAAAAACCAATTACTAGGTTTGGTGGCTACCTTCCTTACATAACTTTTTTTTATTAAAAAATGAATATTTGACATATCCAGTATTTGCGCATGCGTGAAAATGTAAAAAAAATCTTTCAAAAACATTTGAACTATTTACTTTATATTTAGTGTTTTTGGATTTCTAATGATATTATGAATTGGTTTAATAACATTTTTCAAGGTTATGATACACATGTGTTTCACACTTTTGCGCATGTGCAAACTATTTATAGACATCAAGAGCGATTTGTATGCACTACTAAGCAATTCTCAGGTATTCAATGGTTAATGCGAAAATGTAGTTAATCTGGAGAAACATCAAATATGACTGCAAATCAGCCTCTTTTGGAAATACCTAAGCAAATTCAGTGGGAATGGCCTGATCTGTAAGGAAAATATAAGTGTATCGTCATGTTCGGTGGATTGCACAATGAAATGACTTGTTTTAAAACTCTGGTGATATATTGCGTGATAGGGGATATACATGTTGTCTTACTGAAGCCAATATTGCAACACCAAGAACGGCAGATTATTTTTATGTATGTTCAAATGTACCTAGGACTAGACAGGTTTTTTTTTTTTTTTTTTTTTTTTTTTTAGGTTTAGTTTAGTTTATTAGAGAAAACTCAGCCGCAGAAGACTGCGTAACAGGAACATATTTATATACACAATATTAATTACAACATAGTTCATAATACAAACAGAATACATTTTTAAATTATACATCTTCAGAAATAAGTTTGTGTTTATTACAGTTTTAAATTAGACAAGCATCTTTTCTACCTTTTGAATAAAAATTGACAGCTTAGACAGCACATTACTATTACTATATTTAAGCATGCCAAGTACTTTTTTTTCATTTGGATATTTTAAATAATATGGAGGTATGAACTTCCCCCTTAAATCCTTAACTTCACAGTTGGTACATTTACATATATAGTGGTATACATCTCCAAGACCAGCTTTACAGAGTGGACAAATCCTATCATTTCGTGGTACATTTCTCCATCTTCCTGTTTCGATGGGAAACTTTGTATTACATACCCTTAATTTACATATGTTTACTCTATGCCCCCGTCTTAATTTTAACAGATATGTTTCCAAGCAAAACTCTTCTTTAAAGTGTAGATAAAACTCCCCCCTTGATGAATTGTTTATATCTGAGAACCATTTTTGAATAAACTGGTCCTGGAGACGCTGCCTTACATTAATTTTAATATAATTATAATCAACTTGCTCCGGAAAATTATATAGTTCACAAAAGCCACAATCATTGAACACAGATTTTACATAGTTAAACCACTTAAAATTACTACCTTCATGCTCATGCATGTACCAAAGTAACTTATAAAGTTTACCCGATAGTTTTTTATCATTTGTTGCTAGCTTGTGCCAAAAACATACCATTTTTAACTTGATCTGCAGTTCAAGTGGAAATCTTCCAAGTTCCCCATATACCATAAAATTTGGCGTAGATGATCGCACACCCAAACTGCGCTTACAAAACTGTAGATGTAACTTTTCAGTATTATTTTTATTTTCAAACCCCCATATTTCCGAGGAATAGGTCAAAATAGGAACCACCAACGCATCAAATAATTTTAGCTGTAGATCAATCAGGCGCATCAGACAACTGCATGTATTTTGCTTAAAAATTGTTAATTTCAGATTATGAAAGCTAAACTCAGAATATATAATTATGTCAGGACTCTGTGACGTTCAATGATTTAAAAGACTGGCGTAAGGAAATAGAGTCATCTCGACCACAGTTTAATTCCTGGCGTTCAATTATAAACTAAGAACTTCTTCTGATTTTGGTATTATGCTCCCTTCATGAGTTAGACAGTCCATATAAAGCATGATAGCGTATTGTTTTAGGTCTTGATCGTGTAAATTATGCTCGATCGTTACCGACTCATCTCCGAGATATGACTTCCCTTCCCGATCGTTACCGACTCATCTCCGAGATATGACTTCCCTTCCCGATCGTTACCGACTCATCTCCGAGATATGACTTCCCTTCCCGATCATCACCCACAGGTGGCAATGGAATTTGAAAATGATAATTTCACTGTACGTAAGACCAGTAAATTTCTTTCTTGTAACACAATTGATCAGGCACAAAAACAGAATAATGCAATTGTGAAGGGCGTTATTGGTGCCATAGGATTAACCGAAGATCCCATTTAGACAAATGGATGGTAGCTGGACCAGGAGTCAGTATATATATACTAGAAGATTAATTTAAAAGATCTAGTGGTTTGGGTCATTCTAAAACAGACGAACGTCTTTGTCAAAAACAAAGCTAGAGAACCTTAAAAGTGATTGCGATAACTTTTCTAGACTTTTCATTTCTTGTCACAGTAGACAGTTTTACTTGGAATATTTCTTTATCCATAGAAACCAAACTGCTCCTCCGTCTTTATCTCAAGATGTCACTTGAAATAGTGGTATTAAATCGCTGCAAATGGGTTTACTTGAAACATTCTGCGATTTGCTGATCCGATTTCGGACGCATTTATCGTGGGTGTAAAGGATTGACAGGGCAGCAATGGTTAATTCCAGGTCACAAAGTTGGGTGAAACTATTTGATGATTATGCTAATGATGTTATACTGCCTTATGTAAAATCTTGCATCGATAAGTATTCAAAAGTAGACATTGTTTTTGATGTTTACTAAATGAATAATTTAAAGGCTGTGACAAGACAAAGGCAAGGTCCTTGTGCCAGATGGAAAGGTGTTGGTTCTGGTAGAACACCAAGGGTATGGAGTAGTTTTTTCTGTGAAGATGACAACAAAACGAAATTGTTCAAGTTTCTTGCTGACAAAATTGCTTCTTAAGAGACTAATACAAATGTGTATGTTACTCATGGTGAAAATTTTCTTTGCAATTTCAGTAAAGATACTTGCTATCTATCCCCTTGTAATCATGAAGAAGCAGATACACGAGTGTTTGTCCATGTTCGGCATGATTATGAAAAGTGTTGTAAAATGTAATTTTAGGTAGTACTGACACAGATGTAATAGTATCAAGAATTGCAGCAATCGCAAAATTAGGTAGAACAAATTGCGGATAGATTATGGAAGGAATAACGACTTTTGATGACTTCCTGCACGTGACATATCAAATGCGTTTGATCCTTGTGTTGCTGCTTTTCCTTTCGTCCATGCATTTAGTGGATGAGGCACTTTGTCGAATTGTCATGAGAAAGGCAAAAGGTTAACTTGGCTAACAATGGAAGGTTGTCCAGATGTAAAGAATGTTTCTTTAATAGGCTTAAGTATGGAGCGAGGCACGATGTGAATTGTTTGTCAGGAATCAGCGGCATTGTGATGCAATTCAGCCTACAAGAGTTCTTTTCTAGAGCACATCAAAAGAGAAGTATATCAAGGAGGAGTTGCTTGGGCTCAGCCTGATTCATGTATTTGACAGGTACATGTTCCAAGTCATGAACACTGTGGTTGAATGAAAGAAAGAATCAATGACAGTTGGAAACCAAAATGGACTTCTTTGACTGACGTTGCATCCTCGTGTCAGAAAATTTTGAAATGCGGAGACGAAAACCGAGCTATGTTGGTAACTGTAGATGCTACCGTTCTGGCCTTCCTTGTACGGATTGATGTATAGGCAACTATCAGATAGTTATAAAATAAGCAACCTGTCTTTCCAACAGAACTAGGCATTTAAACTTAACAAAGAGTGTTAACACTTGTTAAGTTGATGAAAATTATAAAAATATATTCTACGTATTTGCCGCCATTTTGGAACCGGCAGTCACTATTTTTTTCATTTATGTGTTGTTTCGTCGTACTTTTTTAAACGTTTTATCATAACTTACATTGGATTATACATCCCTTGTGAAGTTGCTTGAAAGTATAAAAATTGAAATTTTTGACTTTTTTGCCGGCATTTTGAAACCGGAAGTCACCTTTAGTTTCATTAATGTATTGTCTAGTCGTAGTTTAGAAACTGTCATTTACTTTTTATCAAATCTAACATTGGATTTAACATAGAACACACCTTTTAAAGGATTAACGAATTATTTTCAATTTGTAATGACGCAATTTCCGAAATTGTGGTGGCCATCTTGAAAAAATGATTTTTTTTTTCTGGCCAGCAGCTGATTTTTTTTTAGTATTATTTTGTCAACCTTTATACCAAATTTCATGCTTGTATCACGATTTGCACAATTATGTCTATAATATCTCCCACTACTGGAAACAATTCATTGTCCCGTTGGAACAAATATTCTATACCATTTATTCCGTTAGGAACATATACTGTAATATTTATTCCAGTGGAAATAATATTCCAGAATAGTTTTTTCCATTTGAAACTTATATTATGTAGGAACTTCCATTTTGTGACAATAGAAGGAGAATTAGATGTGGGACATACGTCAATGGAACAGCAGCCCAAGGACAGGAATAAAAAAAACAAATTCGTGATGCATACATATAGTCTTCGCGGACAAATAGACTGGTGACCAAACATATGTCTCACTCTTAATTGTCTCGACTCCATGAAAGACAAAAATAAATACAATAGAAGCAATCAAAGATCTACTGTTAACACTTAATTCTCTGAATAATGGAGGGGTTACATTACGTCGATATAATATACATGTGTACGACAACGTTCCTGACATGGGATACTCACAAAATGTAACAGGATTAGACGAAAGATGTGTTTCCCCACCCCCTCTTACTAGAAATATGAGACTAGTTGCAAATGTATATAATACGTACACAAACTAACCAGAGTTTTGCCAATACCTTCTCTGAGGACATTTTACAAATTGTGTACTAAATATGGCTTTCAAATCTTTTACATTGTATTGTGTATTGACATTCTCTTTTTAGAAAAAAGGGGGAGGGGAAGGTGCCGTGAAATATATTTTTCTAATAATAAACATCAGCTATAGAATGTGATAATGTTTCAATGTTAAATAGGTAAACAGAGTAGATGACTGTACATTTTATATGAATTATGGGACTTTGCAGGACAAAAAGAATTTTATGCTACACATCAAGCATTTTTGACAAGCAGTGCAGTATACCTTGTAGTTGCGGATATGAAGGACGACATAAGTAAACAAGGTTTAGGGCAGTGTTTTGCAGATTTTCAGAACATTGGAGGTATGTTTTTTTTTTATCCGAAAATGAAATGAAATAACTTTATTTAATATACGGATTTTAAAATCTGTAATAAAACAAAAAAAAACTAAATAAGCAATTTACCTAAATATTCATCGAGCAAACAAAATATTGATTAGTGTGCTAATTCGTGGCGGTCAGTTTGTATTGATGGAGGAAACTGGAGTGCGGATCGAACCATTGACCTTCGGTCAGAAAACTCGTCAATTTAAATTGTTGTCGAGCGCATTTGCCACGTGTGTAATTTGATATGGACTGACAAAGACCCTACCCACAAACCAAGATACGAGTTAGGTGTAATTTACATCTTAATCAATTGAAAGTAGTTAAACTAATACATACTCCTAATTTAAAATTGTAAGTATATACATGATATAGTTATTTGTAAATAATATTACAAATGCATTTGGGCTATTTCGTTAAAATAAGGAAAATAACAGTGACGAGTAGTGTAGAAAATGAAACAGTTTAAATACATCAATTTCATTTACTTTAACGTATTCAAATAAATTGCAAACTGATGCGAAATAGTTCATTAATTTACTTGTTTGTGTTTTTTTGAATGCGTGTTATGTCAAACTTTTTTATAACTCTACCACTCTAAACAATATTTTATAACCAAACACAAGCTCAGTAAAAATAAAGTCAAAGCACATTTTGTTATTACATTTATAGAAAACAAAAGGATTCAGATGCAAGAGTATACAACAGTAAAACCAAAAAAAAACAAAAAAAAAAACCCAATTTTTAGTGAAAATGAAGAGCTACATTAATATGCATACAAAAATTAGGATACACATATTTTATTATGAAAATTGACAAATTCGTTCCTTTAGCATTATATATAGTTGCAAGTTATGTTATAGATGAATCGTGGTTTTATTTTTGTTTTTCTGCTAAGGTAAAAATATGGTAGGTGGACATGAATAATTATTGTTTTAACATTGCTGATACATTTCAGAGTATGTTGATTTTTGGTTTGATTCTATTCATTGCCATCGAACGGCCGACAAACCAGCTAGGAATGGACACTTCGATCCTCCGATTGTATTAGTTTTTACTGGAAAGGATAGATATAAAATAGAGGTAATACAATTGTGGAACGTTGTTCCTCATCTCTATCTGAGCTATCTTCAAAGTTATTAGTATCCGTTCTGAACTGTGCACGTCACTTAGCTTCATCATTTTTTTTTTCATAGTCATCCTACAACAATAAAAACAAAATAGCAAGTAAAGTAAGCTATACAAAGGCGCAGGATAACAACTTGCAATAAAAAAAGAAAGTTCACCTCATTATTTCTAATACAAAAATATCGTTAAACAATAATTAAATATAGCTACCGCCGACAACAACTGTAACACTTGCCCCTTCTTTTGGATATACGTGTTTATAAGCGCTCTACCAAACAATACCTTGGACAATTGCTTAACAAAACAACTGATGTACATACAAATCATCTCGTGCATTTTTGATTGATAATTAACAATTATTGTATGGATATTTAACAAAATCAATTAATGCAGTATTATGTTCTTCTAAATGGGACGATAAGATTGCATGCCGGGACTTGGGATTAAAAAGTAATAGTGTGTTAGACTACAGACCAAATAAAGACCCCTTGAAAAGTTAATAATCAAATAATTTAAGTGTTGTTGATTTTTTGTCGAACGCATATCCTGGTACCGTTGATAACTATTTACACCACTGGGTCGATGCCACTGCTGGTGGACGTTTCGTCACCGAGGATATCACCAGACCAGTAGTCAACATTGCGGTGTTGACATGAATATCAATAATGTGGTCATTTTTATGAATTTCCTGTTTACAAAACTTTAAATTTCACGAAAAACCAAGGCTTTTCTTATCCCAGGCGTAGATTACCTCAGCCGCATTTGGCACAACTATTTTGAATTTTGGATCCTCAATGCTCTTCAACTTTGTACTTGTTTGGCTTTATAAATATTTTGATATGAGCGTCACTGATGAGTCTTATGTACACGAAACGCGCGTCTGGCGTACTTAATTATAATCCTGATAACTATATATCCCAAGTAATAATATTTTACCCCCCAAAAGGTAAATTGGTATTCAATGTATATTGCAAAAGTCATATTCACATGCATATCAACACTTGGAGCAAGGCTCAGCAAGGTGTGATTTGTTTCATGTTCGTTTAAATCAGAACTGAATTTTATATTCCAATACCTAAACCAAAGGTTTTTAGATGAGATTGCTGTTACGATATTGTTTACAAGAGAGGAGAGAAAGATATCAAAGGGATATTCAAACTCAAAAATCGAACAACGCCATGGCTAAAAAAAGAAAAAGACAGACAAATAATAGTATACAAAACACAACATAGAAAACTAAAGACTAAGCAACACGAAACCCACAAAAAACTTGGAGTGATCTCAGGTGCTCCGAAAGGTTAACAAGATCCTGCTCCACATTTGGGACAACATTAAGGGTTATAGCGTTAGTTCATAAGGGATTGGTTGGTTTAATCAACCATTTTCTATGTAAGACAATAGCTGTACCAAGTCAGGTATATGATAGTTGATTTACGGAACGCCATCAATGCCTCATAAAAAGAAACTACTATGACATGATGGAATACTTCATTACCTAATGTGAAAACTTCATTACATGATGCTGTTTATTCTTTATATGATGTGACAATTTCATTCGGAATGTGATTAGTTTTTTTAAAATATGTGACAACTTCATTACGTGATGTTGTTAGTTCTTTATATGATGTGAATACATTATGACTTGATGTGGTTAGTTCCTTACAGTCAAAATTGCATTACGTGATGTGGTTAGTTCTTAACTTGATGCGAAAACGTCATAACATGATGTAGTTTGTTGTTTTTATGATGTGAAAACTTCATTACGTGATGTGGTTAGCTCTTTATAGGATGTCAAAACTTCGTAACGTGACGTGAATATTTCCTCATATGATGTGAAAACTTCATCACGTGATGTTGTTTATTGTTTATATGATGTGAAAATTTCATTCCGTGATGTGGATAGTTTTTCATATAACGTGAAAGCTTCATTACCTGATGTTGTTGATTGCTTATCTGATGTGCAAACTTCGTTACGTAATGTGGTTAGTTGTTTTTATGATGTGAAAATTTCATAAGTTGATGTGGTTAATTCTTGATATGATGTGAAAACTTCATTACGTGATGTGGTTAGCTCTTTATAGGATGTGAAAACTTCATTACGTGATGTGGTTAGCTCTTTATAGGATGTGAAAACTTCATTACGTGATGTGGTTAGTTCATCTATGATGTAATAACTTCATTACGTGATGTGGTTGCTTCTTCTATGATGTAATAACTTCATTACGTGATGTGGTTAGTTCTTCTATGATGTAATAACTTCATTACGTGATGTGGTTAGTTCTTCTATGATGTAATAACTTCATTACGTGATGTGGTTACTTCTTTACATGATATGACCGTTTCATCACATGATGCGAAATTTTTCTCACGTGATGTTAAACAGTCATTATGTCGAATTTCTATAGCATTGTCATATCAAATTGGTATTACATGATGGAATAAGACATTTCAATTGGTATTTAAGAGTGTGTCTTTCTATGCTGTGATGCTACACTTTTAGTTTCAGATAAGGGTGAAGTTATTATTTAAACGTTTACATCCGCTTTTTTAAGTTTTGTTATGAATGTATAAATACCCTGCCATGGGTTTTTGTAGATATTTTACCGTTTTGTATCGATCTGGTGAGTTATGCCCTTTTTAACTGATTATTATAGCTTGTTCTTATATTTTACTATTACACCGTCGTCTAAAGGCGAGATGGCCGCTCACAAACATATTTACCCCCGCCATATTCCAAATTCACAACAGTTCATGTCTGTCATGGGTTTTTTTTCGTAAATTGTTTTGTTACAAATCATGCCATTAGTTTTCCTTAATTTGATGGTTTCAAAATTTCAATATTGGGCCTGAAATAGCCATTTTACGGCATGGATTTCTTTTCATTATTATAGACAATGCTTTAATGGCTTACATCCACTTCATTTGAACCTTGTGGATAGTTGTCTCATTGGCAATTATACTTAATCTCCTTATTTTCATATAACTGGCAAACGTATCGTTTTTGAATAACATAAACGAAGTTGAAGATATATCTGTGATCTGGAAACTTCCCGGTTGTTTCGTTTGTTACAACGATAATCCCGTTTACATAATAAAAGGAAAAAAGGATTATTTTTTCATCAATGCGGGAACATAACTCACTGATTCCTTGTTAGATGCATTCACTAAAATCAAGTAGTTACTTAAAAATATTGACGTTGTCAACGATTTATCACGTGTGGTTTCTGAATTTAGCATAAAATGGCGTCATAATTTTCAGCTTTTTGCTTTTGAAATCTTTGTAAAACGTCATCAGTGTCTGAGTAGAAAATTGGTGAACCAGGGGTATGTCAAAGAACGTCTCGTCCTTTTTCTAAAAAATTTAATCGGAAGGTACCAAAACCTTGGTGATAAATATTCCGTATCAACTTCATAAATAATATATGATGGTCTTGATGTATAGATTCTGCGTACTGATGTTGTTTATCATCTTATTAATGTGTGTTATTGTTCTTTCATTTGTCTATGTTCAATTATTAATATTACTTTTACTGTTGGATTGTTTTATATGATACCCATTTAACGTGTCTCGGTACTTAAACATCCCGTCAATGTGTTTGTATTGTCTTTCATTTTTTGCTGGTGTGTTTTGTTTTCGAAAAACTAAGGATGTTCTTATCCCAGGCATAGATTACCTTAGCCGTATTTTTATTAACTATGATAACTATTGTAAGTGCGACTTTTTGTATTTCTTTGGTTCTTATAACGTGACTCTGTACTTTAAAAGATCCAGTCAACGTACGGCCTTCAACAATGAGCAAAGCCCATACCGCATAATCAGTTATAAAAGGCCCAGATAAAGCAAGGTAAAACAATTCAAACGAGAAAACTAACGACCTTATTTGTATACAAAATTGAATTATGTATGTTAAGTTCACGCATCAGTGTAAATATAACGGAATTTCATGAGACTGTCATCAAAGTGAGAGGGTTGGCGCTATAAAACCAGGTTTAATCCACTATTTTCTACATTTGAAAATGCCTGTACAAAGTCAGGAATATGACAGTTCTTGTCAATTCCTTTTTGATATGTTTTGTTATTTGATTTTGCCATGTGATTATTGACTTTCCGATTAGATGTTCCGCTAAGTTCAGTATTTTTATGATTTTACTTTTTTCTGATAAGGAACTTTCATATTCCGTTTTGATTCTTTCGGATTTTTTTTTTTTACTTTTTGCTCGTTGTTTGTTTGGCATATATTTCATAAATTGTCAGGACTATAACACATAAACAATGATTTAAAAAGTAATATCACAAAAAAACTGACTTTATCGATTTGATTGTTGAAAAATGTGGAAATCCACTAGAAAGAGGGTATGTAGATGAGGTGTAGCCATGTAAAAGCTCACTGTACGTGCCTTGTGTAGAGTTGTTGTAAATGTTTTCATTGTGCAGAGTTGATCACTCTCTCTATATAGTTATCAAAGGTACCAGGATCTCTATACCAGCCAAATCAGTCAATCTAAATTCCCCACTTTGCAAAGGGGTTTACTGTCGGTCGGTAGACGACCAAGGCATGACCATAAATGTATGCCTTCTTACGGGTTTCATTAGGAGACGTGGTTTATTTCCATTAAGACAACTATCAATAAAGACAAAGCAAGAAAAAGTAATGTAAAACAAAATAGAATAGATATAAGAAGATGTGATACAACTATCCATCCAAGTCACAATTGAGAACTAAGAAGCCTTCAACAACGAAAAATACATAGAAAGTCATAGAATGATCATATTTTTTTTTCATAATTTTCATGAGAGATAGTGATAAGTTTGAATACAGCTTATAAATATTGGACTTTTCTCATTGATAATCATCGTTAAAATATCAAACATAAAGGTTTTTTTTATTCCTTTGTATATTTTCCGTAGGCAGATTTGATGAAGAGAAAAAAGGAACTTAACGATCAACTAGACCAAGTTCTTGCATTGCAAAGCAAATATCATCACTTGCACAAGAAATGTTATTTGTCAAATTTGACAGATACTGATGAAGAATTTGTAAAGTTGCGACACGCAATTTCCGAGACTGCAAGGAAAATGGATAATTGGGGTAATGCATTTCCATTAAAATGGATTCTTTTAGAACATTTGATCGATATCAATAAAAACGATGGAAAAAATATTATTAATTTAAATGACATGTTCAAACTTGCTGAACATCACGATATTAATATACTGGAAAAAGATGAACTGCTGTTGTTTCTTCGATTTCAGCATAATGTAGGGAACATTATTTTCTTTGAAAATATACCGGATTTGATCATTTTAAAACCTCAGTGGTTAGCAGATGCTTTCCGATGTTTAGTCTCAGATAGAATTGATGACAGCGGCTTGCATCACCTTGAGGACTGGACACTGTTTAGACGACAAGGCAAATTAAGTGAATCGTTAATAACAGAACTTTTCAAATCAAAAGATGGAAGTCATTTTTCAGGACAGAAAAACAACTTACATAAAGTTATGGAAAAACTTGACATACTAGTCAAAATTGAGAACTCAAGTTATTATATAATGCCAAGCCAAATGCCTTCTTCCAAGTTTGAAGATGTATGTAGAAATGTTGGCATTCCAACAAAAAACTGTAAAAGGACTTCCTGGCTTTGTTTCAAATTTAAATTTCTTCCACCTTCATTCTTTAACCATATCTCTGCCTGGTTTATCAAACAGTACATTCCTAGCAAAGTGGATAGTGATGCTACATCATTCGCTTTATATCGTGGAATCTGTGTGTTTGACATTGATATATCTGGTTGTGAAAAAATACTGGTTACCATGTCGACTGATACCATTGCTCTTCAGGTTGTGTCGTTTTCCGAACAGGAGGGATTCGGAAGTATGTGTAGCAGTATACACAGTGAAGTAACACAACTTATTGAAGATATAAAAGAGAGATATAAAGTGAACATATCGTTTAAACTCCATTTCAAATGCAGTGACGGCTATTATTCTAAAGACACCTTTGAATATGAGAATTTGATAATTGAGAAGAAGTGTTTCTGCATTCAGCATAAACAAATGCATCGATCTGACCAGATACTTTCGCCTTGGATGAATAATGAGGTATGTTTTTTAAAACGGCATCATCATAAGTTGGTTATATTATCATTTGGAATCCTTAACAGTCTTTTCATAGTACGATATAATCTGGACCCATTGTCTATAGTCTAGACTCTGTCTCGGTACCTTTCTTCTAAACTGTCTAAATGTTTTTCTGGAGTACACAAATCAAAATCCCAGACTTTCAAAAGTTCATTTTCAGATGTCAAGTCCAACTAGCTAAACTTTTAACTAGCATAATCTGTTATAATGGTATGTGTAATGATAATGATAATGATTATGATTATGGTATTGGTAATAACAATTTTAATATCTATTTTTGGTAATATTCTTTTGACGGGGCTCGGTTTTTATACATCCCGCCGTTGTGTCATTGTCCTACGGTAATTTGTTTTGTATTCTTGTATTTTGTTTTTGTTTATGTAGGTACTATTTTGGCTTTTTTGTTTATGTAGGTACTATTTTGGCTTTTTTGTTTATGTAGTTACTATTTGTTCTAACTATTTTGATCCGAGTTTCACTGATGAGTCTAAGTAGACGAAACGCGCGTCTGGCGTATGAAATTATAAGCCAGGTACCTTAACTATAAAGACATATGAGGACAACATCAGAATGAAAAAAATATGTCGAGAGAAATTAAAAATGTTATAATTTGTTTAGAAAATTCAGATTTTTAAGAATAAGTTAACACAAAAGCAGAAATGGTAAGGATATATCAATACAAATTATATGAGGACTATTTCAGAATCTTAAGTATTTGTAGAGACAGTATTCCTACTTTTAAAATAATAACACAACATTTATAAAAACTAAAAAAAACACAAATTGACAATTTTGGATCTGGTGACGTTGCAGTGAATGTATAATCAATTCTCATTCATAGTTTCCTCGACAAGATTTTAAAAAGAGGCTAAGAATAATAACGTAATGAACTGCACGTTACTTAATTTTAAATTTTATTTATCTGTAACCATGAATGTGTAATACTTGTTTCTGGACGTTTAATATAAACTTATCATTCTGCGAACAAAACATTACAATCAATGTATTTCCATCTATCATTTAAATGTGTTTTGCAATAACATGATACAAATACCGTTTATTTACCAACAATTTTTTACCATCCTTAATTTACTCATATATTTTGTAAACCTGTTTCAGGTATGAAGCTTTCAATATATGCACAAATGAAAATTTTTATCAAACGGAAGGATTCACAAACTTACATGTCACTAATATATTGACAAATCCATGGCAAAAAAACTAAAAACAACCAAAAAAATAAATAGTGAAAATACTAAATCACAGAAAACTAAAAACAACACAAAACTAACCCATCTCCATGGTTGATCGCAGATGATCCGGAAGTAATAGTTATCTATATGCATATGTCGTTTCTGTGTTCATCGTCACATTTGATGTATTTTCCAAACTACTGTGCAGATTTTAGAAACCGCTAATTGCGTTAAATGCAATCGTCTTATTCAAATATTTTTAGGACAAATTTAAAAATTCACTGTTTTTTTAGAAAATCTTGCCAATATACAGTGTATTCCTTAAGATGATTCCCAAAGACTGTATGGTTGCCGATACAACGTTAACAATTTTTCTGAACATCTTGCATATTTTACTTACATTTGTCGTTAGGGGCAGCCATATCTCATGTTTTTGCCTTGAAAGCATGTATGATCTATTGATCGGAGGGTCCCATGACTAGGAGAGGCGGCGAATCATACCACATCAAACTCATCAATGGAAAATAAACTGACAAAGCCATGGCTACAAATAAAAAAAGACAAACAGACAAAGAATAGTACACAAGAAACAACATAGAAAACTAAATACTGAGCAACACGAACCCCATCAAAAACTGGGGGTGATCTCAGCTGGTCCGGAAGGGTAAGCAGATCTTGCTCCACATATAGCACCCGTTGTGTTGCTTATGTTAAAAAAAAAACCGGTAAATGGTCTTAGTCGGTAGGTCTAATCACGAAAAGGGAAGGGGATTGAAGTTATGGCGTGTTATAACTCGTGTTGGAGTCCGTAAAATGTAAGAAGGGATGATTTCAACTTCATCATTTGGAACTCTTATTTTAACGGCTTAGTTTGAAAGCAGCAACCCTCTATAGAGGAAACCATGATAGAAAATACAAGCGCGGGAATATCGTTTCAATTGGGAGATATATACTCCGTATGCAGACGCTGCTGGAATGTTGCTTCATAGAAATGGAAAGTTAACAATTGGGAAGCTGAAATAATCTCGTTTATCGTAAAGTTTTGTTTTCAACCGATCCCCATTGTCAATTTCTTGATTTAAGTCAAGATATGAGACAAACTTTTAACTTAAGAGCTTATAAATTCAAGTTATTGATATGCTGATAAGAGGTAAATGATTTTGAAAATGGGTTATTACAAGCGGTTGTCTAAATCGGATTTGTTTGTACTTTCCGCGTTTTTCAGTTTGTTTCGTGTTACAACGTCCAAATAATTCATGTTGTGTGTTGTGTTCTGTTGTTTGTCTTTTTGCCGTCTTTTACCATCACTTTGGTATTTTTCGTTTTGACCATAGTTAAGATTTGTTTTGTATTGCGTTGTTATGAAAATACATAGAAGCTTAAAGTATAGTAATCTCGTTTAGGAATGATGGGTATGAGTCAACACGCTTGACTTTCTTCTTACCTATTTCGGGCAACATATATGTGAGTTGTAATTTGCAAAAAGTTCAACTATGACGTATTAAGAACGATCACATTAAATGTACCAACTTTTCAACACAAGATGCTAATTTCGACAATCAACCTCTTAGTAATGCTCCAAGTCAAAAATCCAAAACATAATACAAAAGTTGAACAAATGATAACACTAAAAAGAACAAAAAAGGGAAGCCAAATCCTGTAATAATGAAAAACTATGCACGAGGAAGATACATTCCTTGTACAATGAATCAGAACTATGCACGAGGAAGATACATTCCTGGTACAATGAATCAGAACTATGCACGAGGAAGATACATTCCTTGTACAATGAATCAGAACTATGCATAGGGAGATACATGAGTGCTTAATTTCAAATGAATTCGAAACACTCATTGGGATGAAACAATAACCGTCACTTCATGCAAGTATCAAAGTATTGGCTAATGGGCGAATGATACTTAAAAACCACCAGGAGATGTATCGATCGTGATCAAAAAGTCACACAGCATATGTATCAAGCCGGTGGAAGTAATACATAGAGTGCAATCTGTTACGACCGATCAATTAATCTGAAGTACTAAGTGGGGACTAAAAGTCCATGAGTTGTATCAATCAAGTGGTAGTAATCCAGTGAACATTAAAAGCACCAATTTAACTATACCAGATCTGCAATTAATGATGCTCGAAACCAATTTATATTTGAGAATAAAAAAAAACCAAATACAAAAGTGTAACAGCTGATAAAACCAAAATGATCCAAATGCATAGTTAAATTCGGACAAGGAGCTATGCATGAGGATAATACATTCCTTAAAATAATTTCAAAATTGTTTAACAGCAACTTCAATGAGACAATGTCAGTTAATATTAGGTTTTCTATGCCTGAACTAGGCAAATTATATCAGCTAAAGTGTAGATCCAGTGGTTACTAATAACATAAACAATAACGGTACTCATTTAACTGCAATTTTTCAAAATCCTATACAAACGCAAAGAGGGGACTAAACAAAAAAAAATAATAGTGAAGAAAAAACTGGACATAGCTAAGCACTAGGGAATTACATTCCTTTATTTGGAATTATTCTGAAATTTTATAACAGCAATTTAAATCAAAACAATATTCGTATTTTCATGTAAGCTTCAAAATACTTGCTACTAGGCTAATGCTATAATCGTGGTCAAAATGTCCCACGCAGACGTATCAATCCAGAGGCAGTAATAAGTAAAGTTCAATCCAAAACACCGACCAGCCAGTCTTCACATTATAGGTTTGACGGATTGGTGATATGAACTTGTCTTATCATTGACGGATTGATGACTACTGACTGATCACCAAAACAGTAGAGCATACGGATGCAGGAACTATATTGGCATCTAGTTTACATGTAGTTCTATAAAATACCTTACAGTTTTAATTTTGTATAACGTCCCCAATTATCATACTTGTTAGATGTTGAGTAAAACATTCTGAAAAGTAAAGCTACAATGAATTATGTCGTTTTAGTATTCAATTAAACTTCTGTTTTTTTTTTTGTTTTCAGGTTAAAGAGATTCCCGACAGAACGAAAATCAACACTACACAGGATGACCAAAATCCAGGTAGTATGAATATTGACATATTCTCCTTTTGAACCTTTATCTTCTAATCGTTTTTTTTTTTTTTTTTGTTGTTGTTGTTAGTACAACACGTATAAATGGTGTTATAACTCAATAGTCTTGTCTTTCAAATATTCTACTTTATATCCAGGGAACAACATGGAAAGAGGAGGGGGGGGGGGGCGTTCCTTTATTCAGACTTTAAAAGTTTTTCAGGTTAATGTGTTTTCCACAAATATATTTCTCCTTTGATTATTGTTTACACATAGGTTACTTTTTCTGTCAGATTTTTCATGATGACAGACAATTAACACAGGAATAATCAAGGCAAACATTTTAAGAAGGTTTGATGGATGGCGTTATTTGGCCCCAGCAATAGCAAAACGTGTAAACTTATAACAATCATGTCTTTGTATATGCAAATGCCACAGCCTTACCAAATGCGAATGTTTACATTAAGTAGCAACATATCTTTCTTCTCTATATATAACATAATTAATAACAAAATCTAAAATAAACTATTTTTTGACAGTCTGTGCTGTTTCGCATTCAACATATTCAATGTAAAATGTTTAAAGCTATGATGCGAATATAAAAATAAACAAATTTTAAAGTTATTAAAAAAAGATGTCTTTGATACTTTTAATCGGCTTTAAAAAATAAAGTTGGAAATTTAAGGATATTATAAACATTCTCATTCATGATTTTTGATAAATTAGGAAATTAATAACAAAATTAAGATTCCAACTGAATCAGGAAAAGACGGAATTTGTCCTATACAATACTAAAGCTTACGGTCCAACATAGTATTAAATCCCCTGATAACAACAGCTTTAACGGTATTGTTTTATTGTACCACATGCATTTCGGCAATAAACATTTTTTTTTTCAGTTAATCTCCTTGCCGTCAGTCCACAATCTTATACTAAGCATTTAAGAGCTGATAAAAGGATTAGGAAATAATATTCAAGCCAAAAGTGTTATTTTTCATTTTACTTGCACTGGGCTCAGTATGCGGTGCTTCGGAACTGTCATGATTTAAAAGTAATTATGTTTAAAATTCGACATTGGTCAATGGTGCAACAACTTATAAACTAAGGTTCCCATTCCGTCGTGGTCACTATTGGTCCTCCTCCGACCGCAACTGCCAATTAAAACCTTGGCAAAATACGGGATATCCCCTTGGTTGAGAGTGATGTACAAGTACACAGCCACGTAAGTTTAGATCTGGAATGTTGAATCCGATGTCTCATGGAGAGAATGCCATATTTTCTTTACGTTGGAACCTTTGCAATACCTCTAAACCGGGATGAGAAAATTGTCTATTGCACATCAATATATTCTGTCACTTTCCAATTCACAATAAATTGCAGTCAAAATTTACCAGACATCTATCCCGGAATTATCCATATTTACTGTTAACGGATTCCGTCAAGAACATGCAGAAATCATTTGCAACTGGACGGTAAGCAACAAACGATCAATTTCAGGAAATATGATTGATTACTCAATTAGTACTAGCTTAACGTTAAGTGGCAATTATTTCATGAAATTAAGGTTTGTTGGATATAGGCAGAAATTTGGACTCAAAGAGGTTTCCGATGTTTTTTTATTGATTACTTGATACTCTCCTTTACAGAATTGCGTAATTAAACATTCCCTTCAGCCGAAAATTGGCATAGATGATATCAATTAGGTATTACTACATAACACAATATTTAATGACAAAGATTAATTGATGTAATAAACACACGAAAGGGCACAATTTTGGAACTAATCCAATAGTTTTCGACAAGTATGAAAGGCGGTGTATTCAGTGAGTTTAAAAGCCATTAAACAATGACATGTTACAGAGTCAGAAGAAGTGCTTCAAATTAGATATATTGATCCCCGAAACCGTTACTGCAGAAAGTGTGTCATTTTCCTCAGGGGTCAATATATATTCTGCGTCCAAAATCTGGTTAGACGTGGATGCGTATTTATACATCCTACAAAACCTAACATACCATTGAAGCCAAATGTAAGCTCTTCAACATGTTAAACGGAGAGATTTTAACCGATTCTACATGGGTTAGAAAGGGTGCTCCCTTGCAAAACCTGCTCCATTCAGTAACCAAAAGACATCCTGTGCTTAGCTATAACTTGACATTATATTCATGTTCCCTCTAGTTCATAAAAATAAAGCTGTGTTCATGATAAATCTTTAATTAAAAAAGATCACTTCAATAGGCAGATAAACCATTGTCTGAAGTGTAAGCTCATAAATGATCGATTTTTTCATTATTGTTTGCTTTACGTTCAATGGCAAATATTTTATTCATTTTCAAGACGAGAAATTACTGAGAATGCATTTAGATTGTAAGTACTGAAGAACGAGAAAATTCAAATTCATATTGTAAAACAACATCGCTACCTCTACCATTTTAGAGCTGTGGGTAAACAAAAGATCTGAACAGGAAACATTTAATTCGTATCTTCTCTGTACAAAAAAAAAACAAATGCTTTATAAAGTTTATGGCAATTGGGACCAAGGGTGTTTAAACATTTGGATAACTGCATCTGGGATTTCGAAATACCTCTATTCATATATTGAAGTTATTTATTTAAAAGCAAACACAGCATATTCAAAAATATCTAATCGAAAGATCAAAATTGTTGACCAGTTTACTTTTACCGTGTTAAAACTACAATCCATTGATATATGAGACATACGAAACAGGGACTCAGCGACACGTCTGTGTAAACCTTATAAAGGAGGAGCCCAAAAACCCGTGATTAGTGTAATGTAGCATATGAATAGATTTGTCTTTTGTCTTGCGCATGATTTAAAGGTAGCATGAAACAGATATATCTTCCCACTGTTAGACTATATAATAGATGATGGAACTGTATTTTAATATTTTACCTTCATATATCAATTTATATTGTGTGGTCTGATATTTCGAAGCTTGATATAAAAGTTAAATGAGTTTTCAATCTTGTAAGTGAAAAAAAAACCATAAATCAATAACATCTGAGAGAAATTTTGAGGTCGTGAAAAGTTACTTAAATTATTTAGTTTGCAAAACATAAGAAAGGTTACAACATTCAGTCACTCTTAGTGGTAAACTGCATTATAAATTAAGCAATCGATTGTTGAAATAACCAATTTGATACTTGATTATTTATTTCAGAAAATGAACCAAACAAAGAAGAAGCTCAGGATCAAACACCTGTCAAAACCAACCTTCCTGTTTCTGTCAATTTGCGTAAACAGTTAAATATAAAACAGTCAACGAATGAAAATCTGTTAATTACTAGCTGTATCAAAATAGGCAATACATTAGTGTTTACCGACTGTGTTAATAAGCGACTAATTATTTGTTATGCAGACGGTACTGATATACATTACATTCCTCTGTCCTGTAAACCATATTATATAACAGAGATAGATAGTAACACTGTAGCAGTATCCTGTATATTTGACAGTACCATACTGATAATAAATATATCTACACGTTCTATCACCAGTAAAATCAACACCAGTGGTCTCTGCTACGGAACATCATATAATGATAATAACCTGTACGTTGTTATTGATAGGAGTATAATACAAGTGATGGATCTGACAGGTAAAGTAATACATGGTGTTGTATCTTTACCCTAAGCCCGGGTTCTCCCTATTAGGAGTAGACAACTGATACCATTCTCCCTGCCAGGAGTAGACGATGGACACCAATGGGCCTCTGGTTGGATACAGCGGATGTCAGAGCCTGCGCACGCCTGCAGCGCCCTCTTCAAATCTAATGGTCAACGAGGTTAGACGTTAACCACGAAGAAACAGTAACAACGCCCGAGTAATAGGTAATTACAGTACTTAAGCCTAAGTCCTTCTATATATATAAAGTCCAGGTCGGGTCCTTTCAAGGGAAATAGTCTTTCCCCAAGACGAACACCACATTATTGGTAGTGCGGGTGGTTCGAACGCACATGGTGTGACCTAGTTAGCCATTTTGGTCAGGGGATTCTGACCAGGTGCAATCAAGCGTGATTGGCAGAATTAATTTGGCTATTCTGAGACTTTGCAATTGGGATTAGGCTTAAAAGAAGAGCTTTAGAAGCGGTACCAAGCGTTGTATGATAAGTTTTTCACTGTCTGTGAAAGTTTTCAAACTTTGTTCAAGTCATTGATTTTTTCAGATTGAGTCTCGCGTGATTTCGTGTTACCAGGTAACAGCGATACTTGAGATCAATACCGGAAGTGATTTCCGTGATTTGTTTACATATGCAATACACATCTTTGCTATTTGTAAACGGGATTTAAATCAATAAAGACTTGTTTATTATTTTGTTATTGTTTTGTCATTTATTTATAGTGAAAGTATCACTGACTATAGGTTAATATTCAGCACAATGAGTGGGTTTAAAATCAAAATAAACTCCAGTCCGGAGTCTGTTCTCCTACATGTACCTGGCATTGGTACGGCTACTGCTCGTAGAATTATAGTAATGAGAAATAATGGCATAACAATTACACCAGAAATATTGGCCCAAATACCATATATGAAAAATAAAATGTCCCTTGTGTCCGATATGATTGATTTTTCTCCTTGTGAATTCAATGACATGGACAATGTTGATGTCAGGTATCAAGGTCAGCCACATGAGTCACAAGACTATGAGACAGATACACATGTAAAATCACACGAGGGAGGGGCAGCAAATTTTGTGTCCACACCCTTCACCCCGGGTACTATTAGACGGGAAATTGCTCATTTGCAAGAATTTAACACCGATACACAGAGGTGGATAGACCAACACGGTTCCACACAGGCACCTGTCCAGGGGGGGTGAAATTTATCAAAAACCTTATTTTAATCAACCGGTTTTCTCTGACTCGGAGATTGCCATGGATACAGTGTGGAATTCGCAGGTTGATCGCACGTCAATGAGATCCATGCCCTCATGCATTGAGGAAAATGAATATCCAACCCAAGAGATGGACCGTTGCAGAATTTTTGACGACAATCTGTCCTGTAGTGAGGAATCGTTACTTCCCAGCCGAACTTTACAACCAGAAGTAATTGACCCAGCATACGGACCACATTATGTAGAATATGAACCGTCAGATAAGCCAGATTTGCCAAGTCCAGATCGGTCTATGAGTATTCAGCATGATAGCACCACTATGATAGAGGTTCAGCTGAATCAACAACCAAGGTTAGTGGGTGAACACTGTACAGAGTACGAGTCGTCAACTGCTATGAAAGAGCAACATTTCGAGAACACCCACCTAAACGACAGGTTCCAACAGAGCCAGACTAGGGAACCAATCAATCAGCGCAGTAGGTTGTTAGAAAATTCTGTCAACTATATTCAACCGCCACAACCAACAGTTCAACTGCCTGTTGAACACACAGTCAACTTCAACCAACAACCTCAACCAGTTGTTCAACTACCTGTTGAACGTATCAACCAACGTCAACAAGCTGTTCAACTACCTGTTGAACAGGTCATCAACCACAACCAACAAAGACAGCAAGCTGTTCAACTCCCTGTTGAACATAATGACAACTACCCGCGATCCAATACTAGAGCCATTCATCTACTTGGTGGTCATACAGTCACCAACACACAACCAATTCAACAATCAATTCAACAATCAACCCGGCATACCATTAGCAACGTACCACATCAATCACACGGCACATCCGTGCTTACCGGACAATTGCCTACTCAACAAGGTTTCAACAGGTCACCTCCGACTGTTACCAACCAACCAATCAACCACAGGGCTACAGGTCAACAACCACCTCAACCCAACATCAACAGGTCAAACCCTTTACCTGCACTTAGGTCTACTCCACCCGTCAGGGAAAGGGAACCTTATCAACAACTTCCACCGACCGCCAACAGGGCCAATCAACCACCCTGTCCCAGGTCAACAGGTCAACTACAGTCAACTAGACATCAAAACTATACCTTTCCAGTCGGTACAGCCGGACAACAAAACAGAGTGATTGATAATCAACAACATCAACCACCGATCAGCCATCCAGTTAATATACCACATATCAACAGCCATGTTCCACCGACACAACAATTTAACAGAACAGGTCTATACCAACCTAACATCAACCAGTCAGGTTTTCAACAACCTCTCAACAACACAATGGGTCAGCAGGGGCAACCGCCTCAGGCCATACATAACCAACAGGAAGTTTACAGGCAACAACCGGTGCAACATCTCCAAAATGTTACTGCACCTATACATCAGACTCAACAGCCATCTGGAAATATACCATATCAGCAAGGGAGGCCCTATCAGCCTTCAACAGCACCAAATCTTGTACAAGGAATGACTCAATCAGGGTATTATGACACAGCTCCACACTTGCCAGTGTACCCACAACAACAGCTGTACAATAACCGTCCATACACTCAGTTTCAGGATCAACGCAGTATGTCTAGTATTACGAGCTGCTCAAATAGTGATTCTGATTCATCTGGTTCTACATCAGGGGTAGTGTATCGTCGGAGTCGTCATAAGAGTAGAAGCAACAAAACACATTCTAGACTCAGTATATCAAGCAGACATGTTTCACCAGTGGAGGAGGAGGCTAGTGAACACTCATCGCCACACCGAAAGAATTCAGGCAAGAAGCATGACAAAAGGAGGTCAGACAGACATGGTCAGTCGGAAACGGATGGTCACCATTCCTCAAGCAACCGTCATAGAGCGAAGCCAGCTCCAATGAAACAGGACAAGAAATTTTTCTTTTCGGTGCCCAAGAACCTTAAATACACAGGGAAAGGCAACTGGAAGGCATTTTACACAAAGTTCACCGGGTACGCTGAGGCTGCCGGTTGGACGGACAAACAAAAACGAGAACAGCTTTGTTGGTGCTTGGAGGACAAAGCTAGTGATTTTTATACAGTGCTACTGGAATCCAACAAAGACATTGCTTTTAGTACAGTAGTGACTAAAATGGTGAAACGCTTTGGTTTTCAAGAACCACAAGAAACTTCACAGATACAGTTTCAGACTATTACCCAAAAGACAGAGGAATCCCTGGCGGATTGGGCGGATCGTGTATTATCTCTGGCAACACAATCCTTCAAAGACCTTTCTGAAGAGTACATGACAAAACAAGCAGTAATGAAATTTTGTCAAGGTTGCAACGACCCAGAGGCTGGACAACACGCATGTGGATTTAAACCAGTATCGGTTGAAAATGCAATTGATATAATAAAGTGGTATCAGCATTCAAGAAAGGCGGTGCAAGCCCACATTGCTCAAGGAAAAACACATGAAGTCAAACAGGCGTCAGCTCCAACACCAACTGCACAAGTTAGTGACACACCATCAGTGCACGGGGTAGGCTCGTCTAAATCAAACATAGACACACGAGTATCTCAAATGGAGCAACAGCTTCGTCAACAACGAGAAGAGCAACAACAGAGCATGCAACAGATGCAAAGCCTACTGTCCTCAATGGCTACACTTACAGAGGAAATGCGACATTCAAACAGATCTAGTGGTACTTCGCCCAGTCGGGACTATAGATCAGATAATACCTCACGTGGACGTGGTCAAGGTAGAAGAGGTGGTTATAATAATCGTGCTGGTAACCGCAGGTCACAAACCCCAGACGGGGCATGTTTTTATTGTCATGAACTAGGACATTTCAAAAGAGATTGCCCAAAGTTAAATAACTCACCTGGCAGCAAACCGCCAACTCAGAACAAGCAAACAGAACGCAAATCAGTTACAATGAAATTGCCAGAGGACCAAGCTACAGAGGGACCATCTAATGGGTTTACAGTAGTAGGAACAATTGGGACTGCTCAACTGTTGAGAGTACAGGTAAAAATACAGGACAAGCTAGTAACTGCATTGATTGATACGGGCTCAGAGGTTACCATAATGCAGGACAAAGTTTTTGATTCTCTGAAAGAAAAACCTTATGTCATTAAAGAGACACTTATGCATGGAGCAGGCCGAGAAATGCAGATGACCTGCAGAATTACTAATCCTACTCTGTTTAGTATACAGGACCTACTTTTCAATCACAACTTATATATCGCTCCAATTGACTGTGAGATGCTACTGGGCCATGACTTCCTAGCTAGTAATAATGTTATACTCAACATTGGTCAAGGATACATGTCCATCAACGACAAGACAGTTAAGCTAGTCTTAGGAGGAGAGACACCATCTGCTCAACCCTCAGTCAGCAGAATTACGATACCAAGCTCGGTAGTAGTCCCACCTAATTCAGTAATGCGAATGAATTGTACAGTACCAGTACAGGATAATGATTTTGTGATAGAACCAAACTCGAAGACTACACTCTTGATTCCCAGATCAGTTTGTGCTAAAGGACAAAGTCCAGTTGTTTGTTTTATGAATGTGACGGACAACCCTGTCCGACTCCAGGGTGGAATAGAAGTAGCTGAGGCACATGCTGTGACAGTAATTGAATCTATGGATGATCCTCAGGAGCTCAGTGTTGGCACTTGTTCAACCAGTAAAAAAGGTAACAGTCAAAAAGGTACACCGCCCCCACAGGAGGATCTACCAGATCACCTTCAAGAACTATTTACAACATCCAGTCAGGATTTGACAACAGACCAGAAATCAAAATTGAGAACTTTGCTTTACACGTACAGTGATGTCTTTGCAAAGACAGAGTTTGACCTTGGTAATTTTAGTCATGTAGAACATGCAATTGATACTGGTGATGCCAGGCCTATTCGGCTCCGTATGCGGAGAACACCAGCTTGTTTTGTTCAGGAGGAGGAGGCACACCTCAAGAAAATGTTAGATGCTGGAGTTATACAACCTTCAACATCAGAATGGGCTTCAGCACCAGTGCTTATCAGGAAGAAAGATGGCGGGGTACGCTGGTGCATAGACTTCAGAAGGCTCAACTCAGTCACATCACGTGATTTATTTCCGTTGCCCCTGATAGACGAATGTCTGGATACTTTGGCTGGAAACATATGGTATTCCAAACTGGACGCTAATAGCGCATATTGGCAAATAAAGATCAAGCCAGAGGACCGTAAGAAGACCGCATTTGTCACCAAATATGGATTGTTTGAGTGCGTCAAGATGGCTTTTGGACTTTGCAACGCACCAGGTACTTATGCCAGAGTGATGAACCTTGTCCTCAGAGGTTTAACGTGGAAAACTGTTTTGGCCTTCCTTGATGACATACTGGTTTTAGGACCATCTTTTGATGAACATCTCACTAACCTACAAAATGTATTTGCTAGATTTCGAGAGTATGGACTTAGATTAAAGCCTAAAAAATGTGCTCTGTTCAGAACAAGTGTAGAATTTTTAGGCAGGAGTGTCAGTAACCAGGGCCTCCAAATAGGCCAGCAACATTTGCAACCAGTTAGTGGTTGGGTGGTGCCTACTTGCACAAAGGAAGTTGAACAATTCCTGGGATTTGTGAACTACCACCGTTCATTTATCAAGGACTATGCCAAAATATCTGCTCCACTGTATGAAGTGACAGGAAAAAAATTGTTTTCATGGAACCATGAACGTCAACTTGCATTTCAGACGTTGAAAGACAACTTGCTATCTGCACCAGTACTTACTTTGCCTAACAACAAGGATTATTTCATCCTGGATACGGACGCCTCCCAACATGCAATAGGCGCAGAACTCATTCAGGTGCAAGATGGAGAGGAACGGACCATAGCATATGGTAGCTTTGTACTTACAGCAGAACAAAAACGATATTGCACAACTAGGAAGGAGTTGTTGGCAGTAATTAGATTTACTAGACAGTTCAGACACTACCTTCTGGGAAGACAATTCACTGTGAGGACAGACCATAGTAGTTTGACATGGCTTGTCAATTTCAAAGAGCCCCAGGGGCAATTAGCTAGATGGTTGGAAGAGCTCAGCCAATATGACCTGGTCATAAAGCATAGGCCAGGTAAACAACACATTGATGCAGATGTCTTGTCTCGTCTCCCGGATGGGTTAAAAGAATGTCCACATTATACTGCAGACACCATACTGGCAAGTTTACCTTGCAAGGGCTGTAATTACTGCCAGCGAGCACATCAAAGTTGGGCACAGTTTTTATGTGATGTAGATGAAGCAGTCCCACTGGCTAGAAAAAGGAAGCAAAAGCCAAGATTACTTAAAAGAGTAGCAACAGCAATGATGATGTTATTTGAAACTCCAGAAAAGGTTTCAACCTTGGAACAACCTGCAGTACCAGTTGAATCTGCAGTTAAGGAAGACTGCTGTCACACTAGCAGCTTAAACTCAATTGAGCCAAAAGCAAGCCAGTCGTCTGAGGAATGTGATTTACCACCATTCAGTACAGGTATGGAATTGATTTTTACTCCATCAACGGCAAGAATTGTAATGGATGACTCTTCTGATTGTGTCGTGGCAGCAATCGCCCAAGAAGAGGGCATAACTATCTCAGGTTTCAGTGAAGAGGATATAAAAACAGGCCAAGAGAGTGATCTAGACTTGATGTTTATCCTCCCGTATTTAAAAGATGGCTGTGAACCACTATCCAATGATTTGTTCCTGGCACCACCAGCAGCCAAGAGTCACTGGATTAATAAAGAAAGATTTTTCTTAGACGACAATGGTATTTTAAAGAGTCAACCCAAAACAGAGGGAGCCAATACAAGACTTGTTGTACCCGCTTCTTTAAGACAAACAGTAATGGAGCTCTGTCATGAACTGCCTAGTGCAGGACATCAAGGTGTATCAAGGACCATGTCCAAGATAAAGGACAAATATCACTGGTATAACATGACCAAAGACATTAACTTGTTTGTACTTAGTTGTGATACTTGTAACAAGAACAAGAAAGCCAGCAGACATAGTAAATGTCCTCTGACCAAGTACCATGCTGGGTACCCTATGGAAAGAGTCCACATAGATTTTATGGGCCCTTTGCCAAAGACGAAACAAAACAATGAACATATTTTAATGATGACAGACCAATTCACCAAGTGGACGGAATGTATACCACTACCGTCACAAACGGCTGAAGTAACTGCTCAGGCAGCTATTAATGAGTTTTTTACAAGATTTGGCTATCCATTCCAGCTATTCTCAGATCAGGGACGTAACTTTGAGAGCGCACTCTTTAAAGCAGTATGTGATTTGCTGCAAATTCATAAGGCGAGAACGACCCCATATCGTCCTCAGTCAAATGGACAGGTTGAGAGACAGAACCGCAGTCTCATGGATGCAGTCAGATGCTTTGTTGATTCACAACAAGAAAACTGGGATCAACATATTGCTCAACTAGGGGGAGCCATGAGATCTAGTGTCAACAGGAGTACAGGGTATACACCAAACAAGCTAATGCTGGGCAGGGAAACCAATCAGCCAGCAGACCTTATGTTCGGCAGTCAGAGCGAAAGGAAGTATGAGGGTGCTGATAGCTATATCATAGACCTTGAAAAAGCTATTAAAAGTGCGCATACCATTGCTCGGGATAAGCTCAAGACCTCCCAGGAGAGAATGAAGAGAGCCTATGACCTTAGGGTCTTAGAAAAATCGTACCAGCCGGGGGATCTTGTGTATGTTTTAGACACTGCCCAAATTAAGGGTAAATGTAAAAAATTAGGGTCACCATGGAAAGGGCCAGGCATTGTAATTAGTAAGGTTACCGGGTACGTGTACAAGGTGAAACTCCAAAGAGTGGTTTTTAACACTAATCATGACCGACTCAAGCCATGTGGGGATAGGAAAATTCCTGCTTGGTTGGAGACTTGTAGGGACAAATTTAAACAAGGTATTGACGTCTTGGCAGGCAATAAGACCAAGCCTACTACCCCTCAGTACTGTGTGTGTCGGGGCCCAGACACGGGTGAGACAATGGTCCAATGTGATAACTGTAGGGAATGGTTCCATTTAACCTGCATAGGTATGTCAATCCAAGAGGCCAATGAGATAGATCCCTACATTTGCCCAAACTGCCAACTTGTCCGTCCTACTCCACCCTCAAAAGATAAAAGAGGGGGAGAAAATGAGTAGGTAACCATATTGTGTAAATAGTCAGTTTAATTATTATGTATTAGATACGTAAATTGTCAGTTTAACTAATGTTTGTTTATTTTTTTCATATTTTTCAGAATGTCAGACTCAGAATCATTCAGGTCTTGCTCCAGCGAGAGCAGTGAAGATGAGGAAAGGTCTTGGAGGCCAAGTAGTTGTAACTCCCAGCCGGGAGTGGGCATTCAGCCATTTGATACCACAATCTTGGATGAAGCCAACCACAGGAGAAGGGTCAGGAGGGAAGTACCTGGCCAGGAAGGACCTGTGGAGGATCCCACAGTATTGCCGGAGGTACCAGCAATACCCCAAGTAAGTGAGTTAAAGGAACAGGAGGAATCTGTACAGGAACCTGGAGAGTCACTTCCTACTCCAAAGGAGCCTGCAGCCGCTCAGGAGGAAGCAGTCAAGGAAGTCGACCCTATGGCTTTCAAGAAGGTCATTCCAGAGGCTTGGAAGGGAAAGGAGCACCTGGTATGGACAGGACCATACAGTGGGTTCAAGGAAAGAACCTGGAGACTGAGTGACAGGGATGTCGCGTGCCCTGTCCCAGACTGTCCGGTGATAACCAGGCACTTGAGAGAACATGCCCTAGCTGACCACTTGTCAGGGATGTTCGGCAGTAAGTTTTCCCAACAGATCTTGCAGGACAGAGAGTTCCAGCATTTCAGAGGCCAAATGGTCATTCTAATTGCCAGATGGTTGACGGGGAGAGAAGATGTTACAGCCTCTGAGTTTGTGTCATGGCTCCAGCGACGTGCCGGCATCCCAGACGGAGTTAGGATTCAGGGAGTTGATATGCCCCCGCTCAGGGCTGTCTGTTCTGCTATGAAATGGCCACAGCGCAGAGTGTATACGATCCACCCATTTAATAGTCCAGTGGTTGTGCTGTATTGGAGGGTGATGTTGTCCCTTATTAGACATCTCAGCCAGGCAAACAGAATAACCGTTGCCATGGACGAGTACACCGGGAACAACGGTCCCACCTATGACCTTGTCTGCCAGATGAACTGGAAGTTCATGGCAGCTACAGCTGTGGCAGAGCCCGCCGTGGCTCAGGCCACAACCAGAGTGCCAGCGACTGAGACAAGCTGTAGCTCTAGCTCTGTGGATGTCCCACCAGTGACACAGCCATTGCAGTCAGTGCCCCAGAGGGAGGAGGAAGAGAGGGTCACTCCACCAGTGGAGGAGCAAGTAGCCGTGGCAACCAAGCCAGAGGAATCATTGGTGGTTCTAGTGTACCACAACACTAGGAAGTTGGTTGGCGTAACATCTGTTGCTAGTGCTGTTGCTCAGGCTAGGGAGGTGTTCGACCTGGAAGACCAGGAGGTCGGGCTCACCTACCTGGGAGCGGAGCTGACCAGCTCAGTAAGGATGGAGTTGTTGCCAGCCATGGCAGAACTGACAGTAACATGCAAATGAGCCATATATGAGATACATTGAGGATATTCTGGACTCTTTTTGGTTTTGGCTTAGCCTCCGCTTCCTGTCTGGAAGCTGACTCCCCAGGATTTGAAAACCAGGCCAATGTATAAATTGTAAATTAGTAGATTAGTGTTGGACATTTTTACATATCGCCATATTGAAGAACGGTATTGGTGTATACATTGTTTTTTATGGTCATGGTTTTCACTTTTTGTTCCATGCTGGAACTGGTGCTTAATTTGTAAGGGGGATTTAGTAGAATAGCAGGTAGTTTAGATTAATTGGAAATTCAAGGGGAGCTTAATGAACTGACAGAAATAGAGATCTTTGTAAATTTTTGATTATTTGTAGTAGATTTAGTTTTTGTGTATTTTAGAGATATGTGATTCAGAATTAGGACAATTCTGAGTTGTGGCTCCGAGTAACAAATGTGAAAAATTTTTTTTCCTTGTCTTAGGCAAATAGTTCAGTGATTTATTTTTTTTAAATGCCATGTTTTTAGGGAAAAGATAAAATTTAGATAGAGACCCAATAGCCAGGGAACAGGGGGGTGGATTTTAGAAATAACCCATTCGTTGGTTAGGTAAATTAACTTAGTATTTTGAATTTAAGGCATAAGGGGCGTCTTCAGTTGTCAGGCCTTTGTCGGAACTTATAGTTCCTCCTTTTTAGGAAGGAGGGGGTGTTGTATCTTTACCCTAAGCCCGGGTTCTCCCTATTAGGAGTAGACAACTGATACCATTCTCCCTGCCAGGAGTAGACGATGGACACCAATGGGCCTCTGGTTGGATACAGCGGATGTCAGAGCCTGCGCACGCCTGCAGCGCCCTCTTCAAATCTAATGGTCAACGAGGTTAGACGTTAACCACGAAGAAACAGTAACAACGCCCGAGTAATAGGTAATTACAGTACTTAAGCCTAAGTCCTTCTATATATATAAAGTCCAGGTCGGGTCCTTTCAAGGGAAATAGTCTTTCCCCAAGACGAACACCACATTAATACTATACCGATACCTACAGGCGTTATCCGCGACATTACAGTAGACAGAGACAGGTTGGTCTGTATAAACATAAAATCAATATACTGCTGCTCGTTAGATGGAAAAGTAATTTGGCAGTTTAAAAAGGATGAATTTCAATATTTACGTCGTGTCACAACAGATAATGAGGGGAATGTATATGTGAATGGTGGGATGACACACACTGTAATAGTTGTATCTGATGATGGTAAACATCATAAAGAACTTCTTAATGAATCTGATGGATTGAATAAGCCGTGGGGAATTTATTTTGACAAAAAAGAAAATATTCTGCTTGTTTGTAATGAAAAGAACGGAAAAGCTTTTCTTTTTGACGTGAAAAAGAACAAAAATAAACATGAATAATTCTATCAGACAATGAGTTTATTTGGACTTGGATCTATTTGTGTATTTTGTCAATGAAAATGATTTCTATTAATTTTTGTTTTCTATACTATCAATCTTAATTACATTTTGAATATTTTTTTTCTTTACTATTAGTTTAACTTATTTGCTTGTCATGATCGGGGGTCTCATTAGGGGGTTCCGATCCCGGATCCCGCTTACTATTTTTTCAGATTCCCGTATCCCGCTTACACTATGTACGTAAGCAATTCTCATTTTCTGGTCATTTCCCAGGTCCCGCTAGACCTCATTTCCCGTTTTCCCGAGACAATAATTTGATTTTCACGTGTCACGCTTACAAAAAATCGGCAATCCCGCGTCACGCTTAGACCCCAATGAGACCCACATGATCTGTACAGTTGTATTCTGACAAAACATCAATATACTGCTGCCCGTTAGATAGAAAGTCAATGTGGAATGTTTATAAAAATGATAAAATTCAATATTTACAAGGTGTATCTGATGATGGTGAACATCATAAAGAACTTCTTACTGAATCAAATGGATTGAAAGAGCCGTTTGGAATTTATTTTGACAAAACTGAAAATATTCTGCTTGTTTGTAATGAAAGAGACGGAAATGCATTTCTTTTTGACGTGATAAAGAAATTAACATAAATAAACATAAATAATTCTTTCAGACAATGAGTTGATTCAAACTCAATCTATTTGTGCATTTAGTCATTCAAAACAACTTGTATCATTTTTTGTTTTCTTTACTATCAATCTAACTTAAATGAATTTCATTTTATGTTCAGAAAAACAAAATTAACACATTTGTTATGTACATGTTTAGGGGAAAATTAACACTTTTATTTCATGTGTGACAAAAGGGTAACTTGATATGGAAATTTAATGAAATATTACAGAGACGTGTTGTTTAATTGATTAACACCACTTGATGTTTGATAGTTGAAGACAAAAACAAAATTAAAAATATATTTCATGATATCTTTTTAAACCATATATCACTAGTTTAAGAGAAAATTTAATATAAGTCATATATGTATGTCCTCAATAATGTGTTTATTCGAAACATCGACGGATGTAATGCTTGTAAACAAATTCAAAATAAATTACACACCGTGTTATGTCGTTGGGTTGCTGTATATAGGGCGATAAACGCTTTAATTTCATCTGTGACAACAAATCAATTTTATAATAAATTTAGAGAAATGTTACAAAGACATAATGTTCATCTGTGACAACAAATCAAAGAAATGTTACAAAGACCTGTAGTTCTTTTATTTACATCCACTTTCTGTTTCAGAGAAAACCATGACTCAAGATAGACTTCATCATATCCTTGAAAACTTTTTGTTTTAATTTTAGTCATATGTGTCTACTTATTAATTAGTCGGATGTGTATTTTGCAAATTAAAATCAGAGTAAATTCTCATGTATGTGGTGTCGTCGGGTTGCTTGTCTTATGGACTGATACTTCTTTTTTCCTTCGTTTGTGTGTTATGAGGGTGTGGATGGGGTTCTTATTTTTTTTATTCGTTATCATACTGTTTGTTCATTATTTTCTATTCTTTATCATGGTTTATATTGTAGCACCTCATTATTCCCTATTTGTTTGTAAAAAATGGCGTGGCTCTGTACTTAAACATCCTGTCATTGTGTTATTGTTTTATAATACATTTTGTATTTTTTTCTTTTATTATTGCTAATATGCTTTGTCTATATATGCCTTATTGTGTTCCTCTGTTACATATTACGCGGCTTTGTACTTATACATCCCGTCATTGTGTTATTGTCCATGGTGTTTAAAAAATATAATCACGAAAAGAAGTTTGTGTTTTTTTTTCTTTTCTTGTTCTTTTAGTTTGCACTCATGTTTATTTGTCTCAAGATAATTAGTAAGACTTACGTAGAACTTGTAAAGACGTCTGCGTTATTTTCACAAAATTATGTGCGCGTTAATTCTTTTGTTTCTTGCTTGACACCCGAAAACACCTTTGAAGCAAGTGCGTGTTGCGTTTCCGGACAATTGGTTCTTTCATCACTCAGAAAACACCACAGCAAAGTATCAAAGTAGTCACATATGTCATATCGTTTCCCTTAGATTTTCTGAAACAATGTGTTTAATATCTAAGAAGTATTTGCCACTGAAAGTTGAGGAGAAAAAAAATATCAATCCGTTATGTTTGATTCAAAGCAAAACTGGTACTGCTATCAGAAATGCTATCAGATTTATATGATAAAAGGTACCAGGATTATAATTTAGTACGCCAGACGCGCGTTTCGTCTACATAAGACTCATCAGTGACGCTCAGATCAAAATAGTTATGAAGCCAAACAAGTACAAAGTTAAAAAGTATTGAGGACCAAAAATTCCAAAAAGTTGTGCAAAATACGGCTAAGGACATATATTCCTGGGATAAGAAAATTCAAAGTTTTGTAACAGGATATTTATCATACTTTTTTTAGCCAGTTTGTGCACTAGGAAAATTAAGTGTTGCTTTAACAAATGAGATATGAGGTGCATGTCAATGAGACAGCAATCCAACTACAAAAATAACAATGTCAATGAGACAGAAATCTAGCTACAAAAATAACAGAAAGACATCTAGAGGTAGACGTGTTTATTCGTCACCAATACTGAGACAGGTGTCATAAAAAATTATGTCATGTAAGTACTATCAGATTTATATACAATTTTTTTTCAGCCAGTAGTGTACACGGAAAATTAAGTGTCAGCGTATATTTTTTCCGCCTAACTGAAGTTCCACTGGAAACTTTGTTATAAACAATGTCATAATATCTGTTCCCGTTGGAACAAATATTCTATACCATTTATTCCGTTAGGAACATATACTGTAATATTTATTCCAGTGGAAATAATATTCCAGAATAGTTTTTCCATTTGAAACTTATATTATGTAGGAACTTCCATTTTGTGACAATAGAAGCAGAATTAGATGTGGGACATACGTCAATGAAACAGCAGCCCAAGGACAGGAATAACAAAACAGATCCGTGATGCAAACATATAGTCATAGCGGACAAATAGACTGGTGACCAAACCTATGTCTCACTCTTAATTGTCTCGATTTCATGAAATACAAAAATAAATACAATAGAAGCAATCAAAGGTCTACTGTTAACACTTAATTCTCTGAATAATGGAGGGGGGACATTACGTCGATATGATATACATGTGTACGACAACGTTCCTGACATGGGATACTCACAAAATGTAACAGGATTAAACGAAAGATTTGTTTCCCCACCCCCTCTTCCTAGAAATATGAGACTAGTTGCAAATGTATATAATACGTACACAAACTATCCAGAGTTTTGACAATAGCTTTTCTGAGAAAATTTACAAATTGTGTACTAAATATGGCTTTCAAATCTTTTACATCGTATTCTAACCTCTGAAAGATGTGACTTGTTTTGTTTCGTAGCACGTGTAGAGATTTATTTCTTTTACCTTTTACATTGTTTTGTGTATTGACATTCTCTTTTTAGAAAAAAAGGGGGAGGGGAAGGTGCCGTGAAATGTATTTTTCTAATAATAAACATCAGCTATAGAATGTGATAATGTTTCAATGTTAAATAGGTAAACAGAGTAGATGACTGTACATTTTATATCACAGTGGTAAATAAGTAAACAGAGTAGATGACTGTACATTTTATATCACAGTGGTAAATAGGCAAACAGAGTAGATGACTATACATTTTATATATCAGTGGTATGAGGGTAAACAGAGTAGTTGACTACATTTTATATCACAGCGGTAAATAGGTAAACAGAGTAGATGACTGTACATTCAATATCACAGTGTTAAATAGGTAAACAGAGTAGATGACTGAACATTTAATATCACAGTGGTAAATAGGCAAACAGTGTAGATGACTGTACATTTTATATATCAGTGGTATGAGGGTAAACAGAGTAGTTGACTGTACATTTTATATCACAGTGCTAAAAAGGTAAACAGAGTAGTTGACTGTACATTTTATTTATCAGTGGTATGAGGTAAACAGAGTAGTTGACTGTACATTTTATATCACAGTGATAAATAGGTAAACATAGTAGATGACTGTACATTTTATATATCAGTGGTATGAGGGTAAACAGAGTAGTTGACTGTACATTTTATATCACAGTAATAAATAGGTAAACAGAGTAGATGCCTGTACATTCAATATCACAGTGGTAAATAGGCAAACAGAGTAGTTGACTGTACATTTTATATCACAGTGGTAAATAGGCAAACAGAGAAGAAGACTGTACATTTTATATCACAGTGGTAAATAGGTAAACATGGTAGTTGACTGTACATTTTATATAACAGTGGTTAATAGGCAAACAGAGTAGATGACTGTACATTTTATATCACAGTGGTATGAGGGTAAAAAGAGTAGTTGACTGTACATTTTATATCACAGTGGTAAATAGGTAAACAGAGTAGTTGACTGTACATTTTATATAACTGGTAAATAGACAAACAGAGTAGATGACTGTACATTTTATATATCAGTGTGGTATGAGGGTAAACAGAGTAGTTGACTGTACATTTTATATCACAGTGGTAAATAGGTAAACAGAGTAGTTGACTGTACATTTTATATCACAGTGGTAAATAGACAAACAGAGTAGATGACTGTACATTTTATATATCAGTGGTATGAGGGTAAACATAGTAGATGACTACATTTTATATATCAGTGGTATGAGGGTAAACAGAGTAGTTGACTGTACATTTTATATCACAGTGTTAAAAAGGTAAACAGAGTAGTTGACTGTACATTTTATATATCAGTGGTATGAGGGTAAACAGAGTAGTTGACTGTACATTTTATATCACAGTAATAAATAGGTAAACAGAGTAGATGCCTGTACATTCAATATCACAGTGGTAAATAGGCAAACAGAGTAGTTGACTGTACATTTTATATCACAGTGGGAAATAGGCAAACAGAGAAGAAGACTGTACATTTTATATCACAGTAGTAAATAGGTAAACAGGGTAGTTGACTGTACATTTTATATAACAGTGGTTAATAGGCAAACAGAGTAGATGACTGTACATTTTATATCACAGTGGTATGAGGGTAAAAAGAGTAGTGGACTGTACATTTTATATCAAGTGGTAAATAGGTAAACATAGTAGTTGACTGTACATTTTATATAACTGGTAAATAGACAAACAGAGTAGATGACTGTACATTTTATATATCAGTGTGGTATGAGGGTAAACAGAGTAGTTGACTGTACATTTTATATCACGGTGGTAAATAGGCAAACAGAGTAGATGACTGTACATTTTATATATCAGTGTGGACTGAGGGTAAACAGAGTAGTTGACTGTACATTTTATATATCAGTGGTATGAGGGTAAACAGAGTAGTTGACTGTACATTTTATATCACAGTGATAAATAGGTAAACAGAGTAGATGACTGTACATTTTATATAACAGTGGTAAATAGGTAAACAGAGTAGATGCCTGTACGTTCAATATCACAGTGTTAAATAGGTAAACAGAGTAGATGACTGTACATTTTATATCACAGTGGTAAATAGGTAAACAGAGTAGATGACTGTACGATTTATATCACAGTGGTAAATAGGTAAACAGAGTAGATGACTGTACATTTTATATATCAGTGGTATGAGGGTAAAAAGATTAGTTGACTGTACATTTTATATCACAGTGGTAAATAGGCAAACAGAGTAGATGACTGTACATTTTATATCACAGTGGTAAATAGGCAAACAGAGTAGATGCCTGTACAGTTTATATCACAGTGGTAAATATGCAAACAGAGTAGATGACTGTACATTTCATATCACAGTGGTAAATAGGCAAACAGAGTAGATGACTGTACATTTTATATGACAGTGGTAAATAGGCAAACAGAGTAGATGACTGTACATTTTATATGACAGTGGTAAATAGGCAAACAGAGTAGATGACTGTACAGTTTATATCACAATGGTAAATAGGCAAACAAAGCAGATGACTGTACATTTTATAGAATCATATTCAAAACAGTGTATCTGTGGTCATTGATTGACGACCTTAATTTATCCCATTGACTGGGGCAGATTACGTGAACGTTTGTCTGTAACGACCACTGCTCACTATATACTTGTTAAAGACACTTAAACTGTGGGGTCACAAAAGGTTCTCAACACCTAAATAAAGTAATTAGAAAAACTAATCAGGAATAACACGATGTTTTGATATGTATCAATGATATAAATGAAAACAAAGTTATTCCTGAATAATTTTTCGAATTATTTTAATATTAGAGGCGTTAAGAACCTTTGGTGACCCACAGCTTAAATTCTATAATAAGGAAGTAGTGAGCAGTGGTCGTTACAAACAAACGTTCACATAATCTGCCCCAGTCAATGGGATAATTTAAGGTTGTCAATCAATGGCCACAGCTTCACTGTTTTGAATATGATTCTATCACAGTGGTAAATAGGCAAAAAGAGTAGATGACTGTACATTATATATCACAGTGGTAAATAGGCAAACAGAGTAGATGACTGTACATTTTATATCACAGTGGTAAATAGGCAAACAGAGTAGATGACTGTACAGTTTATATCACAATGGTAAATAGGCAAACAAAGTAGATGACTGTACATTTTATATCACAGTGGTAAATAGGCAAACAGAGTAGATGACTGTACATTTTTACGAAAGCCGAGAAGGATAATTCAAAATTCATATTTCAAAACTCAAAATTTTCACATCAAAATTTCCGATTTCGATTCCCGCCGTTTCTGTGTCACGTAGTCTCTGTGCCTCAAATTACCTCTGTGAAGAGGGGGGGCAAGGGGGGTCCCTATAACAGCAAAACAGTGAATTGATTTGGTGACAAACAGATAACAAGGAATTGAAAAGGGACAATAACAGATAACAGTAAATGAAACATGAAAATAAATCTGTCCAGGACCAATCCAGTAGATGACTCTTAGATCTTAGTATATAACTTGTGGTATGAACCTAGAAAATTGTAATTTGTGTAAACAAGACGTTTCGGCCGTTGAGGCAGTTCTGCCTTGGTTGATTTTTTCCGTAACTTGTACACTAAGTTCAATAATAGTATGGATGTTGAATTTTTCTGAACGAAATTACTAGTTTCTGTTTTTGATATACGGATATTTTTAATCTAGGGCATTCGATGGATAAATTTTTAATGATTTAGGTTTTTTATTTAATTTTTGAAAGTAGTGCAGCCAGTGACACTTTTTATTTCTGAAAAGCAATATATATACTTTACAAGTAATAAAAAAAAAAGATGCACAATCTATTTTTTGTATTTAATGACCTCATGATAAAACTTACTTTTAAAATACAAAAATACCCAGATCAGTGGAGACAGGACATGTAACTGACACACGCATGCCTGTAATGGTTCTTCTGATACTAGAAATTGACTCAAGTGACAATTCTAGTGAACATTTGGATGACACAAAGTGAAACACCAATCATGCATCTTATGTGAAATTAAAGAATATGGAAAATTTGGGTACAGCATTGGAGAACCTGTAGGATTTTTAAAAGGGTATTTGTCGAAAAATTAAACTGAAGACACATATTTATTTGCATTAATGGTTTCTGAGGTTCAATTTTCGCCATGTGAAGCAATTAAAAAGCTTTTAAAAATATGGTGGTCAGGGTTCTCTTTCATGTAATCGAAAAGAGAGGGAGTAGCACGTATAATATAAATGCTAAAAGAAAAAAATGTATAATTCCCAAAGACATAATTCAAACCCATACCACTTAGTAATGTTAAACAATTCAAAAGAGAAAACTAACTGCCTAATTTAACCACAAAATAGTGAACGAGAAACTTAGTAACACAGTAACAAACTACAACCACTGAATCCAGGCTCCTGACTTGGAAGTAGGCACATAAAGAATGTAACTGCGTCAACTTAAGCATGCTAGTTGGTGTCCAATCCTCCCCTAATCAGGGACAGCGGTGTAATAGTACAGCATAAAGATTAATACTATGTGGTCATTGAATAACAAAAATCTATAGGGTGTACCAATGCTTTTTTTATAACAAAATCCATACTATAAGTTATTGTACAAGTAATAAGTGAATTATAATTTGAACAAAATGCTACATGTTCACAGACAACGGAATTTATTACAAAGGATAATAATAATATATACTGGAATGGTCCTGGGTCCAATTGATTTTAATATGTTTATGTGATGTATGTTACTGAAATTCTTCTGCAAATACAGGGCCACCCGATATTACCAGTAGAAAGACCCCCAATTTATATGCATTGTAAGAAGATGTGGTAAGCGTGCCAATGAGACTATTATCCATTCAAATCACAATTTTCAATTATCTTCAATTTCTACGGAAGATTGGCTGTCAAAATGCTAACATTCCAATTTTCAATAACAGCAAATAGATTCTCACAATAACAGATAACGAAATAGATTCTCACAATAACAGATAACAAAAAAGATAATAGTCCTATAACAGCTAACAAAGAATAAGACAATAACAGCTAACAGTAAATATATTTTCAGAATAACAGATAACAAAAAATTAAAATGCCCCATAACAGCATAACAGTTAAACCCTTTGCCCCCCCCCCCCCCCCCCCTCTGTGAAGAATGACTGCTGGTTTAGATGTTATATAGTTTATTATAATATTAAGACATGTATACTAATTTCCTTAATTGAAAAAATGAATAATAATTAGAAAAAGGCTAAACAAAATTAGCCAACAATTACCAAAAACAAATTGGATGAATAGGACTCTTTGAAAAACGGTTTCCACTCAACACTACTTTGATAAGTTTAAATAAAAGAAACAGGAGCATTTTTTGCAAAATATAAATAACCAATACTTTTTTAATATAGAAATATTTTACTGTTAATTTGTGTACACAGAAAATTAATGACGCAAGGCTTATTTTCCAAGTGGCTAGTTTTATTATCTGCAGTTAAAGTTGAACTGTCAGAATGATTAAGACAAGTAACGATGTCTTTGGGTGTAGGGTAATAGAAATTAGCTATGCTATTTGTTTTGTCGAAAGAGAAAGTAATTAAACTCTATGATAAAGTTCAGTTGGTCAAGATACTAGAAGCTGTGGTACTTTCACGACTGTAAGGATTTTCCTTGATTGTTTTAATCAGTAAAGATACGGAAGGACTTGGTTTTTACAGTTTATATGTTTAAACTTTGAAGCTAACGTTGTCAATGCATCTGAAGTAATGTAAATTTGTGAATAAACTAAAAAAAAAAATTTTTGTAAATAGATAACGTATTATTTAGTTCATGGGAGTTACCATACAATTGAGAATGGAAATGAATAATGTGTCAAAGCGACAACAACCTGACTATAGAGCAGGCGTTTCTAGCTACATTTGTAAAAGGATACATTTTCGTGTCATAGTATGGTTATGTACGTCCGTCTGTGTCGGTGTTGCTCCTCCCCTCGGTCACGTTACAATATTTCAATTTATTTCTGCTATGTAATTATCTTGGTTTCAAAAGGTTATTACAAGGTCATTTCTAATGATATCTTCTTTCTGTTTCAGCATTTCTTTCCTATCAATGTGTGCTTGCAGTGGCGGATCCAGGGGGGAGCGTAGAGGGCGTACACCCCCCTTTTTTGTTTGCACTTTTTTGGGGGTGTAAAATGATTCATCAAACTAGACTGTGAACTTTGCTATTCCCCGTGTATTTAATTTTTATGCGACAATTCTTTACTTATAAAGATATTTTCGCTCGTATTTACTGTAATATGTTATTGATAATGTCAAAATCATGTGATTCGCCACGATGCAGTTGACCCGTGCGTCGAAAAAGCGTTACTCAAGTCATTTTGAAATTCAAATTACTGTAAGTAACACATTGCTAAGGCTGAGTTGAAAAGCATGACACCATCAAAGCGACAAAGGATTTATTAAGAACATAGTGACTTCTATTTCACAATTTCCCTAAACAGAAAGAAATACTATATTAGTACACTCTCGTGAAAAAAAAGTTCCACATCAATATTATATACCTACGAAAGCAATGTTTAACCCCACACGCCCCTGTCTATTTATAACATAGCTGAATAATGATCCTCAGTCAGTAAGCTCTAGATAGATTTTGATTCTAATCTAAGGTAAGAACCATTTTGATATAAAGAGGCAGTCTGAGTTTTGCCTTAAACAAAAATTCTGGCTGTATATATCTGCAATGAAAACAATAATCTTGTCCGTTTATTTTTTTTTGGCTATTAGAAACAAACATTTCTAGCATTAAATGAACATGATGAATAAAAAACGGGCGTATTTTTTGGGGCCTTGGTAAACAGTTTGCATGCAAATTTCATATCTGACCAGAGTGTCTGTTTTGCCGGACTGCTATATTGAATACTTTTTTTTCAAGGCACGACTGCAACCTGCCTGCCGGGTGTGGCCTTTATGTCTCCATTTGTTGATCGTCATTCATAAATTCGTTGTCATTTCAGACTCATTTGTAGCCTTTGGTTGATTTGGAACCCCTCACTTCTCTTGATGGGTGTCAAACATTTGGATAAACATTGCTTGTTTGTCTTTCCTAACTGGAGTCGGATACATATTGCTTGTTTGTCTTTTTTAACTCGAGTTGGATAAACATTGCTTGTTTGTCTTTCTCTCATGTGCGGGAGATTCAGGCTACATTGAAAAACCTTTGGTGGGCTACGGCTGTTGTCTCCACTATGGTCGAATTGTTGTCACTTTGACACATTCCCCATTTTCATTCTCAATTTTATTATAGTAAATACATTTATATTGCTTTCATCCATAGGATCCATCCAATCATTTCATAATAGACAATTAATTTGGAGAATACAACATAAAAAATGTCCAACCCTTACACTTTAACTGTAAAATATACATGTCCCGCGTCAGGCACCGTTGCAAAAGAGTATTTTACACTTATTTTATGTTGCTTTAGCCAAAAAAGGGTTAACAAATACTTTTTATACTTTGCCCCCCCCCTTTTCCAAAATCCTAGATCCCCTAGCTAGCTTGTCATGCCGGCATTAGGGGACGACCATTTGATATTCTAGGGGGGAGGGGGCAGGAGGATTTTGAAAATAAATAACTCAGCCTTTATAATCATAAAAATATTCATCTTTTTTCCAAAAAAAAAATCGGGGAAAAACTTCCCAGATCTTTTATAAAACTATATTAAATATACTTGAAATGACTGAAAATTAAATTCATTTAACATGAGGTATCATTTAACATAAGTTATATTGTCTCAGTAACCCTTACCTCACTTTTATATTACAGGGCCATAACTTCATTGAGGCAAATGCCTCATTTGAAAATTTCAAAATCAAACGCTTGTCTCCATATCAAATTGTGTTCCCGTCGAGTGCCTTGCAAGAAGCAAGTTATGTTGTCCCTCAGACGTAGCCCCTGATTTTTCGGGATCAATGTTTCTTATTTATTCGTCTTTTGTTCATTGATGCCCTTCTGTATTCTGTTAGTGTGTCATTCCTTTTGTAATTTAGTAATTTTGTAATTAACTTGATCATGAGTTTAAATAAAAATAAGAATGTGTCTATATAGTACACGGATGCCCCACTCGCACTTTAATTTTCTATGTTTATTGGACCGTCAAATTGGGGTAAAAACTCTAATATGGCATTTAAATGAGAAGGATCATATCATAGGGAACATGCAATATTTTGGGAAACATTACGATATGACGTTCGACCACTAGTTCCTAATGTGGGATACTCAGAAAATGTAACAGGATTCAAAGAAAGAGTAGTTTGCAATATATCTCAAACATCTCCCTCTTATTTTACAACATCACTAGAAAGGATATAGGAATAGCTGCAGCTAAGATTTAATTCCGTTGCCCCAACGTACGTATGTTCCGTAGAGGGCTAAGTTCTCAGCCAACTTTTATAACTAGACTGCGGTTAGTATATACAACAACAAATGGAAATTTTTAACGACCTTGACTGGCTATACAACCCTTGCACGGTCGGAACTATAGGTTATATAATGTGCATTGGCAATATTATATGTAAAAAAATATTTGATGAAAAAGGTATAATAAAACGGAGTTATTTCAAAATTTTGCAAAATTTTGTTTTTTTTTCTTGAAAAAAACGAGATAAAGACTCATTCTATGATTGAGTCGTTGTTTAAAATTTGTAAATACTCTTTATTCTTTATCTGTGCAGATTACAAATCAAATAAATACGAAAAATGCAAAAAAACTCTACAAAGGTATATAATACGTACATAAACGATTCAGATTTTTGCCAATACCTTTTCTGAGGAAATTTTACAAATTTTGTACTATATAAGGCTTTCAAACCCTATACATCGTATGCTAACCTCTGAAATAAGTTGCTCGTTTTGTCTCGTATCGCGTATGGAGACATTTTTTTTCACTTTTGCCTTTAACATTGTTTTGTGTATTGACATTTTTTTTTAAAAGGCGGAGGGGTGATGCCCTGAAATAGATTTTTCTAATGATAAACATCAGCTATAAAATGAGATAATATTTCATTGGTAAATAGGTAAACATAGTAGATCACTGTACATTTTATATCATAGTGGTAAATAGATAAACAGAGTAGATGACTGTACATTTTATATCATAGTGGGAAATAGGTAAACAGAGTGGATGACTGTATATTTTGTATCATAGTGGTAAATAGGTAAACAGAGTAGATGACTGTACATTTTATATCATAGTAGTAAATAGGTAAACAGAGTAGATGACTGTACATTTTATATCATAGTGGTAAATAGGTAAACAGAGTAGATGACTGTACATTTTATATCACAGTGGTAAATAGGAAAACAGAGTATATAAACTATAGTATCTAAGATCAAAACAATGCAAGTTTAAAACTCTTGAATCTGTAATTGAAAGACCCAAATCTACTGTAATTTAAATGTAGATTTTTAAGATTTAAATTACAACAAATACCATGCTTATATTCGGGAAATTACGAAACTGAGGTTGCTATAGTGACAAAACTAAGTCATCGACCCCAGATTTTTTTCATCATATTTTGTTCCTCAAATCATGAAATACCTTTTTAATACAAGTTGAAAAACTGTGTGAACGATCGACCAAAGTCCGTTTTCAGAAACAAAGAGGCCATGAAATGTCTATCAACTCTTCATGATAAGTATGTTGTTGTTCCTGCGGACAAAGCTTCAAATAATATTGTCTTTGTATGTAAATCGTATTACTACGAATGTCTTGTAAAAGAATTGGGTATAAAGGAGCACTCAGGTAATCCCACATACAAAGACATATCATTTGACAAGGATGAGATTTTAGCAAATCATAAGTCCTTCATGGCTTCAATAAACATTGCATTGAACACCAAATCGGAGGACTTACCTTGTTTGTATTGGATACCAAGCTTCATAAAATTTCGTACAAACAACGGTACATTGTTGGCTCATCTTCATGTTCCACTAAAGAATTGTCCATTAGATTGACTAAAATTCTGTCCGCAGTGAAGGAGGGTCTTCAGAAATACTGTGAAACTGTTTACTCGCGTAGTGGTATTAACCATATGTGGATTCTTAAAAATTCTAAAGAACTTCTAGACAATTTTAAATCTCGGTCTCTTTCTGAAATTAGTTCCATCAAAACTTTTGATTTTTCAACCCTGTTTACCACCATTCCCCATGTGAAATTGAAAAATCGCCTAAAGGAAATAATCCACAATGCCTTTCAACATAAAAATGGTAGCATACGCTATAAACACTAGTAACCCGAATTTAACTTGATCGGACAAAAACGCATTAACGCCGTTTAAATGAGATTAATCGTCATTTGATAAAGATTGACAAAAATTAAAAATCATTTTTAATTTATTTCAATGCATATCAAATCATTTTAATGCCAGTCAAATAGATTCGCTTGCAGTCGTTCAATCTAATTCAAGTTTGCGGTAAGTTACGTCAAACAAATAGGCCACGCCCCCGTTAAACTATTTCAAACTGGTATTAATTCGTTTTAAACCGTGTTGAGACCAGAGCTTTTAACAGGTGAATCACTCAAGCAAAACAACATCGATGTATCTTTCGTTTATTTAATTCAAACTTTATCGACTTATATATATAAATGCGTGTTTTCTTATTAAAGTCATATACTTATCACAATTTAAACAAATGAATGATCAATACACGTAACATATAAGGAATTTAAATAAAAAAATAAAATATTGATGCCCGATTTAAAAAATTTAAAACTTGTGAATTTGTTAAAAATAAAATAGTTAGATGTTTAACATATTTTCAATTTGCCCAAATGCAGTAGATCTTTATCTCACATATTCGTTTCAAAACTTGCTGAGTGCTATGAAAACTTGTGACATGTCAGTAATGTATGGTCCATTGCAATGACTTACGAAACTTTAGGTATTCCTGTATATTTCCGTTTCTCTTTTTCTGTCTTACTATAGTGTACTCGTAAATTAAATATCGACACGGAAATTAAAGTTTCTCACAAAAATTATTTATTTTTCACATAGTTTAAATCGATGTATCTTATATTTTCGGTCAACAACAAATATTCCCTAGCTGTATATTGATATATATTTAATAGCTTGTAATAAAAGCAATGTTGTGTTAAATAATAAAATTAATGAAGATAATGTTGACATTTGTTGAATTTAATAAACAGTTAAGTCTTGCACAACTTTGTAAATGAAGGAACAGCTCAATAAACTTTTAAAACTGTGTTTCAAATTGTAATATCGGTCACTGACGCGAAACAGGCGTTCATTGTGGAAAAGCAGCACAATACGAAAATTGTGAATTGTGGTTCCGATTCTGCAAAGGGATTATTGTGCTGTCATGCACCGTGACGTACAAAAAGTCTTGCTATAAATGAACATATATTCTGTTTATATGAGATAAATTTTAGTCTTCGATAACGATGGGTTGGTTGATTTCAGTTTTACGACCTTGACTTGCTCTAAGTCGACAATGTATTTAAAAAAAAACGTATATTTACGTTTAAGGCATTTAATATAAGTCTACCTAACAAATTAAAATCAACATAAACATTATTGAAATAAACAAGAATGGAAAAGAAACAATTATGCATTGTTGCTCTGATATAATTTTTATTAACTATATTTGAGCGGTAATGTCTTAATAAAAACTGATTGTCGTATACATACAATATTTCATCTATAGGTGCTTCCGTTGAAGTTCGCGTTACATATCAAAATGAATTTTATTGGTTGAAACGTTTGCAAACTTTCAATCCAGGTGTTCTCATCGAGGTCCGCGTTCATGTTTCAATTCAATACACAATATTTCATCTAGGTGCTTTCGTTGAAGTTAGCGTTACATAGTAAAATGAATTTCATTGGTCGGAATATTTGCAAACTTTCAATCCAGGTGTTCTCATCGAGGTCCGCGTTCGTGTTTCAATTCAATACACAATATGAAGTCCAATATGGTAAAAAAAAAGAATTTTAAACTCTACGATGTCTGAGTAAATAAATAGAATTTAGAAAATAAAACACTTTTACGATTCTTCCAACACAATAAAATTCCAACACAACAAATATAATATCCTGTTCGCCGATGAATAATTATTACTATACTATAAGAACTAGGATTTGTATACTATTCAATTAAAACAGTATACCTAACAATATATATGTTCCTGATTTAATTTATTCCTCGAGAAAATAAATTTCATTTATTCACTTAAATCAATAATTGATCAACTTGAACTTTAAAAAAGTTACATTAATATATCTTTTCGCATCCTTTAATTTAAGGTAATTAAATCCGAAAAACTAAATAAAATTAATTGTATTATTTAATTTAGATTTTTTATTTCTTATAACACTAAGTGAACGGTAAAAAGAAAGATATTTTTACATATAATATTAACATGCAGATTTTGCGTATGACCAGTTTGCACAAAGCGAGCAACAAGAATGAGAGATTGGTGATCAGCCTGGAGAACATACTTTTATGTATTTATCATTCAAATTAATTTACAGAAATTTTTCAAAACACAATATTTTTGAAATAAAGAAAGTGCCCAATTTCGAAACATTTACTCGGCTTACATAGTTAGGTTTAAGAAAAGGTCTTCTACTTTCTGTTAGATTTGTGCAGTTTAGAATATAGTGAAATACATCAACATATCTCTTACAAAGTACACAGTACCTTTCCTGTCTCATAATTCTACGCCATCTACCGGTTTCTATAGGTAACCGATGATTTCCAGTTCTAAACATATACAACGTTATCTTATCTTTATAACGTAATAAGTCTAAATATTCGGCAAATTCAAAGATTTCTTTAAACAGTTTTTAACATAATACCTTTGGAGAATATTCCATTTCTGATTTCCAAGTCTGCTGAAATTGGCAAAAAAATCACTGTTTAATGCTCAACTTTAACCCTGTTGGATTAAAACTATAGTTACTCTGATTTAACCAAATATTTTTTATACAAATCAACCATTCGAAAGTAAATCCACCATCTACGTTGAGTTTATAAATATATCTATATAATTTACTATCGGAACTGTTTACAATGTTAGACCAAAAAGATACTATACGGTGTTCCACATATACTGACATAGGATAAGCGCCTAGCTCTCAATAAACCATAAAGCTTGGGGTTGATTTTTTCAAGTTGAAGAAAAGTTTACAAAACTTGAAATGCACTTTCTATTGCATCAATAAAACTAAATCTCCAAATTTCACAGCCATATAGCAATATATGCCTTACAATCTTATCAAAAAGATCGTACTGACATTTGATTACTAGTAGATTAACTAAAATAATTGATTCGATATTTTTATTAATCAATCGATAAATTGAAGAACTGAATGGAATAAAACATAAATAAAGACAATATTTGTTTAACTCCATTATCTTTGACTATCCTACAGGTATACTAGCCAGGAGACTGTACAGTGGCGGATGCGGGTTTTGTTCCGTAGATAAGACCTCCCGTTTGTTTGACGAAATTATTTTTCAATTGAGACATATGGTTTGAAACCCCTCTTTTCTGTGACCAGTGGTTGTCGTTGTCGTTGTTGTTTATATTTTTCTATAAGTGTTGTACATCAATCAGGCCAATAGTTTTCTTGTTTTAATTGTTTTAATTCATATTTTTAATTTTTGGAAATTTTATAAATGTTTAAGCTGTTAGGTTTTCGCTCGTTGTTGAAGGATGTACGGTGATCTAATTCATTGGCAAATACACCACATCTTCTTACATTTATTCGTTAAATCATGTAGATCTTCATCAAGTCTAAATAAATAAATGATTTTGAAAATGTACTTATTGATAACTATACAACTTTTAATTCCAAATGATTATGTTTATCTAACATAGAATTATTATCAGCGGAGACATATACACACTAAGTCTAAACTGGTTTAAAAAATTATTGTCACATGTATATGTAATAGTGTGTTTTTATGTAAAAAAAAATTGTGAATACCACTACTGTTACCGGCTTAAGAGATCAGCGTTTCTCGCGAGCTTTGAATAAACAAATCCAAAACAAAACAAGTACATAAAATGCATATTTTTAATCACAGTATAGAAACACTTAAATTGTAATACATATTTTTATGAATAATTCAATTTTATTAAATCTTTGTCAATCAGGCATGTACAGCAGCATCAAGGGATTGTAAATATACAATTCCTTATTTACTATTCCTTGGCAGCATGCATTCTTCTATATTGTGACCTTATTTGAACTAAAAGAAAAAGAAGAAGAAGAAGAAGTATGGAATTATCGCTATCTGTTCGACGGTCTAAAGATTACAGTGTGTTATCGATCTAGGTGTTCTCGCTGAGGTCCGCGTTCTAAATCTTAAGCATTTCATTGGTCAGTAGATTTGCAATCTTTCAATCCAAGGTGTTCTCAATGGAGTCCGCGTTCATGTTTCAATATGATAAACTATATTGTTACCAAAACCAAGATGGCGGCCTACATATTGCGACTTCCACTACTTGTTCCTGACCCATGGCATCAAAATATGATAAAGCTCACCAAACGCCTTCGGGCACCGAGCCGACCGTGCGAGGGCTGTATAGCCAGTCAAGGTCGTTAAGCACCACCATATATAATAGTTTTCTATCCAAGTTATCAAAGTAGATTTTTTTTTATCCGAAAAGACGGATTTTTCTACATGTTCAACAATAAATTTGTACAACAATTGAATATTGTTTAATGCATAAATGTCCAGGTCTAGATCGAACTTGCTTTGCTTCGACGAAAGTACGAATATAGAAAAATCACAGATTTATATTAAAACTAGAACGTTCAAGAACAGTTAAAGAAATCATCACAATTTTTTATTGTTAGTTATTTTGTACAAATATAACTATAATGCGAACCCGTGGTTGTGAAATAGCACGTGAAATCGCAACTGAGCGTGAATTCTTTGGAAAAGCGACGGTTCTATGAATACCTATTGTCAATTTCAAGTTCTGTTTCGACATCATGGTAATATATGTCACTGGGCGTTAAAACTCAATCCTTAATTTCGTCTTCGTCAAATAGTGCTGTTGGTTTCTTTTTATTATTATTACATACTAGTATACATGAATACACCACAAGTTATTCCTATGTAATGTCATTTACTAGATATTTAGTGCAAAGTAAATTTTAAAGATGAAAGTTGTATTAGTTCGATAATGCTTCAAACTAAATATAAACTGAGAATACATGTATAACTGCCATATTCCGAATCCCCGACATTCATTTGTGTAAATGAAGAAAAGATAACAATGATCGGTATCTGTTTGAATCTACGTCTCAATCAAGCTTCATACAGATGTTACAGAATATTCAAGATTTACAACTTTTCTTGAATATGATTGCCAATGAAATAAACCATGCAGGAGATTTCAAACTAGCCCAATTAATTTGTGTGTGAACGATAACAACTGAAATCGTAATTCTGTTGTAGTGTATATTTGTCGTTTCTGTAACATGAAGGCGTATGGTAACCATACTACCATACTTAGTTCAAAAGTACACCACAACCCTTTTAGTCCGAGAACACAATTATTTCGTAGTGCATTTCTTTTAGAACATAAATGAAAATAAAAAAAAAATCCCACCTGCGCTTTCTCAAAGAAACTTTAACAGTGTGTTGTACTACTTTTGGGACAAATTATATCAAAATTGTAGAAAACTTCATCGCCTCTAACTCAAAATATGGACAATTTTATGTTTAGGGCGTCTTGAAATCTTTAGACAGCTTCCGAAGTACTAATTTTCAACCTTTTTTCAGCTGGACCAAATCACTACTTTCCTTTAAAAATCTGGACCCAAATTGTTTTACAGTGTAATTTCACCCCCCTACTTGCAATTTGAGGCATTAAACATGGAGAAATAAATTTGGAAGGGGTATTAAAATTAATGGCAAGTAACCAACTGTAAACACTAGGGATTATATTCGAACAACGAAAAGAACAACGAACAACGAAAATCAAGGGACGACAATTGTGGTCTCGGACCTTTTCTTTGTGCATAATACGCTCAGGAACATACATCTTACTATTTTGCATGGATTGGTAGTAAATGTAACTTTTTAACTGTAGTCCATTTGACATCAAAGTATCATACGGAGGCTAGGATTTATAATTCGGCTAGTCTGGATGAATTCGTACAATACCCCCGCTCCGCATTCATTATAGTTTAATAAGATTTAATCATTCAGCATTAAATCAATTTAATAAATTGAGAGTATCGTCTGCTAAACTAGAGTTAACTTTTCTCTAATTTTGACGGACTTAAGCGTCTTTTGTTAACCTACATTTTTCATAAGCGGTTTTCCCGCTTTTATTTGGTATAAAATTGCATGCTTTTCGTGATTTGTTCATTGCGTGATTTGAACTCTGAAGGAACACAAAAAGGACAGGTAGATTCGGACATAAGATAAGTACGTAATGTTTTATTGATAGTTAGATTAGTTACTGCAATTGTATTTTCCGAATTATTTTTATTTCTGTAATTTGTAAAAAAAAAATATTTGATTTTAAATGAAAGTTATTTCTTGCAAATAGTTCGATTCATTAATTCAAAATTTCTCTCACTTGAATAGCATATTACACGGAACAAACTTTATTTAAATAATAGTAGTTATTTTATAGTGTGCACACTTATATTTCATTGACTATAGCATTAAAATTAAATGCTTTACTACAGGTGATATATTTTGTTTTAAACGTATTAACGATACACTTTGAACAGGTAATTACAATGTATGTTGTGTATGCCGTGTTATCATTAACATGACCGGAAAAGTTTAATTCTATTAAACGTTACATGATTTATGCATGTGTGTTTAATTTGCGGAAACATAGTTTAATTAAGTTAAGCTTGGTAATAGAAGCATCAAACGTTTTTAAAACGATGTTTATTTTGTTAAGAAAGCACACATCGTAGCTGTTTTGAGTTATGTTTTTATAATCGACTTCATTTGTTTTGATGCATAAAAATGTATCAAAAGTTCAGTTAAGACTACGCAGTGTAAACATTTTGGTATTTCAATTTATTTAAATTTGAGTAATTTATCATATGTTAAATTCATACATGTTTAAATATGATCTGGACTTTAAAGACTTGATGTATGTATCTAATCTGTATTTATGATTATAATAGTTATAACAATGCCAAGAGGTAGAGGTAGACGTCGCCGACAGGACCAGGTTAGAGGTCCGGAGCTTCGGGTTAGGAGGGCTCCCAGGGAAGTACAACAGTCACAACCAGTTGTGAGAAATGTTGGAAGGCGTCCGCCAGCTGATGTAGAGCAAGAAGCATATATAGAAAGAAGACTGCGGGTTGATGAACCTGAATTAGTTGTCAAGCGACCTGTTGACATTCGAGTGAATGAGCCGCAATTAGCTGCATTAGGTGAGGTAAATTAAGTTTATGATGAACCTCTACTGTTACCTGGCTTTAATGAAGTTGACATATTTATAAGCCAAAAACTTAAGGACAAAATTTGGAATTTTGAATATATTGATTTGTCTCTTATGCACCGTAAGAATTTTAACAGCCAAACAAATAATGAAAACACAATTGGCATCAATGAGGGTATGCTAGTTATGTAAAACAAAGTTAAAAAAACCCATACTGTTAATTCTGTTGAAGATTGGACTGATTCCTTTATTGCCTATGCCCAGGTCCTTATCGAAAGGTATCATGGAAAGGCAAGTGAACTTTTTTCGTATATGTCCATAATAAGGGGTGCAGCAGCTGATCATTCTTTTGAAAAATGCTATTCTTATGACCAACAATGCCGTTTAAGGGTATCAAGGGATCATACAAAGAAATGGTCATCCATAGATGGTTTTTGTGGTTACGTATTTTAACTGCCAGTACTCCAAAACAACAACACGCTGATGTTAGTAATAAATGCTACGATTTTAATTTTAAAGGTGTTTGCAATAAACGCAATTGCCAATACAGACATTCATGTATCAAATGTGGTTTAGATCACTCTTCCTTGAGATGTCGTCGATTTATGGACAATGAAATTGATACTGATCCATCTAGGTATAATAGGAATGACATTGCACCTTTCCTAAACAACTCTGCTAATAGACAAAACCCAAAAGGAAGTTTTAACAAAAGATAATTTACATATAATGTAAATAAACTCTTTTCTAATGCTGAATTACATTTGTATGCTGACAGTGCAGGTGGTTTTTTCTTGGGTTGTGCAGTTTATTTAAATGGGTCATGATCATTTTCAAAATAGCCATATAATTGGGACAAAGTTTTATTAGTTGCCATCACTTATTTAAAAATAATACCTATGCTTTAGTCATCGTTTATGCATTTAAATGAATTTCATTGTGGTAATTTGGCTTTGTTTCAATTTGAAATATAAACATTACAAGCTTCAAACAGCATGTAACTTCGTATGTGCTGCATTTTTACGTGCGAGTGAACTTGCCACTCCATCACATGTTGAACATAGGCGAGATATATATATTGATCATGTAAAGTCAGCTTTTTATTACTATAGTTTTTTCTGAACTGATAAAAAAGGGAGATCCATTACTTTAAAAGTTTGTTGATAAAAATAAACAAATGAGATTTGTCCTCTACATTTACGTAATTTGATAACTTTTTTACAAATAAGACTGGAAATAATGGTCCGCTTTTATACCATATTAATGGGAAATCCTTTATAAGAGTTCAGTTTCAAATTGGTTTGAACATAGGACTCCGGTCAAGTGAATAAATGTTGAGTTGTACACGTTGCTTATATTTGTACTGTTGTATAGTATGGTTGTTATACTACCTTGAACTGTTGTATAGTATGGTTGATATACTACGTTGAACTGTTGTATAGTATGGTTGATATACTACGTTGAACTGTTGTATAGTATGGTTGATATACTACGTTGAACTGTTGTATAGTATGGTTGATATACTACGTTGAACTGTTGTTTAGTATGATTGATATACTACGTTAAACTGTTGTATAGTATGGCTGATATACTACGTTGAACTGTTGTATAGTATGGTTGATATACTACGTTGAACTGTTGCATAATATGGTTGATATACTACGTTGAACTGTTGTATAGTATGGTTGATATACTACGTTGAACTGTTGTATAGTTTGGTTGATATACTACGTTGAACTGTTGTATAGTTTGGTTGATATACTACGTTGAACTATTGTATAGTATGGTTGATATAATACGTTGAACTGTGGTATAGTATAGTTCATAAACATGTACTACGTTGAACTGTTGTAAGTATGGTTGATCTACTACGTTCAATTGATATAGTTGAATTTAAAAACCTATGTAATTTAAGAATTTGTTTAAGTGTGAATTTTTTGTCATGGATTGATAAATTTTGTTTGGCGATGCTCACAAACGGAGTTTGCTAGCATTTGGCTGAATTTATCACAGTTGGCGTCTGGTAGCCCAGTTGCCATTTGGAGAAAACATATGATGGTTGCCCTTCAATGTTTTTATCTTGGACATTAATGAGAAATTGTCGATGAATGCAAATTCGTTGGCCGGTTGATACATAGTTGAACTGTCCTAATAAATCCATGACAAAAAATTGCCAAAATTCAAACTTGCTATTTGTTGTTTTTTATTATGATCATATATTAGTTTGTCTTACAATTTGTTCACATTTGTATAACGAAGGTAAACTGGAGTCGTTGGAAATTTTACGAGGGATTTCAACGAATTTGTGTTATCTTTTATCTGGTATATCGTATTCCTAAATTGACTTCTGTTGGTTTCTTTCGAATATTTAATAATAAGATTTAATCATTCAGCATTAAATCAATTTAATAAATTGAGAGTATCGTCTGCTAAACTAGAGTTAACTTTTCTTTAATTTTGACGGACTTAAGCGTCTTTTGTTAACCTACATTTTTCATAAGCGGTTTTCCCGCTTTTATTTGGTATAAAATTGCATGCTTTTCGTGATTTGTTCATTGCGTGATTTGAACTCTGAAGGAACACAAAAACCCACCCTATCCCTCCCTTTAGAATATTTTTTCTGATGTTTGTTGTATATTTTCAGATATTGCCAAAAGAAGCGTCATGGATTGGACAGAATGTTTACTGAATACATAGTTTTACTGAAGGGCTGAATTTATCACAGTTGGCGTCTGGTAGCCCATTTGCCATTTGGAGAAAACATATGATGGTTGCCCTTCAATGTTTTTATCTTGGACATTAATGAGAAATTGTCGATGAATGCAAATTCGTTGGCCGGTTGATACATAGTTGAACTGTCCTAATAAATCCATGACAAAAAATTGCCAAAATTCAAACTTGCTATTTGTTGTTTTTTTTTTTTGATCATATATTAGTTTGTCTTACAATTTGTTCACATTTGTATAACGAAGGTAATCTGGAGTCGTTGGAAATATTACGAGGGATTTCAACGAATTTGTGTTATCTTTTATCTGGTATATCGTATTCCTAAATTGACTTCTGTTGGTTTCTTTCGAATATTTAATAAACATACATACTTTAAAGTTTAGATCCTTTAGTTTGCATATATATGGATATGACATTTAAATTTCGTATTGCTTAGTTCAACCTGCAACACATTTTATTTGATGTCACCATTGATAAACATGTAAAATGAAACAATAACTTATAATTATTGTATAGCAATATAATTTTTCCTACAGAACGTAACCAAAAGTTAGCGTGCAATACATTCTAATATTGCACTAGTGCAATAAATCTTCAAAATTCATGACGTCATCAACGTTTAAATCTTAGTTTAAACTAATTTTTACTTTCAAATATTATATTGCTATACAATAAAAGGGTTATTGCATGAATATTGGGGAATATTGTCCCTCGTAGAACATATATTGCACTCGCAAGCTCGTGTAATATAAAATTCTACTCGGGACAAATTCGGCTTACAACACGAACTTTGTTCAAAGAAAGGTACCAAACATGTGACAAAAAGACGGGTATGTAACAGAGGTATCGCAATCACTGATGGATTGGTGGATAGTTACTGTTTGTTCAACGTTCAGTGACAAGTATCTCATGTGCATATTGCAATACCAAATTAAACTAACTTTGAGCAGACGATAAAAGCGAAATTGTGACAAATTTTATTTCCTAGTATTATTTAGGAAGTCAAAGATGTATATGGAAAGTAAATTTTACTATTATTTATTGCACAAGATAAGAGGATCAGTCACTATTATTTATCGAACAAAACAAGACTGAGTTCAAAACCGCTAAAAGAAGTTAAACCCGGTGAATGACATTCCTTATTGCTGAATTTGGGTTTGGGTGAACTTAATTTCTATTACGTTTTAAAACAATTATTCAAATTAAATATACAATTATTTTTAATTACTAGTTTTTTTTAGGGAGGGGGGGGGGGGGAGTCATTTACCCTTAAAAAAAAAAAAACAATACAGGCCTATAGTATTTTGAAGCATTTTTGAAGTATTCAAATATTATGAAACGTCTTATATTTTTTACAAATACAAGGAACAAGCAAGTCTGTCCAAAAATGATTGATATTTCAGAAAATTGTATGGGTACTCGTCGGTAGTGTAGTTTTTTGTGTGTGATTTGAGTTGGAAAAGATGTACATGTATAAGTTCGGAGACAAAACGACTAAAAGAGAATTAACATAGTTGCCTTGTTAGGCCATAGGGGGCAAATTGCTCATGATATACCGTCATTGTCCAGTGTCAGTCCAAATTTTTCTCAAACATTGTCCCGGATCGGCTCTATTACAAAACCTACCTAGTATTGTATTCAAGTTAGTGTTAACTTGTTCTTGTCCTGGAAATGCATGAAATATTTGCCACTGGACGTTAAGCAACCAACAATCAATCCTACAATGTACACCCGTTACTTGAAACTTTAGTTGTTAAAATTTAAATCATTGCCTATAATTTTTTCAAAGAAATCGACAAAATTTACGAACATTTAGGCAAAAAGAAAAAATACGTTACCGCTTGATAATTATGGAAGTGGGGTAACATGAGACTTTATTTATAAAAAGTACAAGTACAAATAAAATAAAAAAATATATATGTAACATATTATTTGTACACCAGTTTGCTGTTAGAACGATTAATAGAGATATGGGATATGCAATGTATAAGATAGCTACAGTTGGACATTTAACTACATCAAAACCAAATACACCAAGCAAATTAATTGTGACTAATGCTAATTGGACTAGTATCTTTTTATTTCTAATTTGTAGTCAGTTTACTAAACGACGGTTCCCTAAATAGTACATATTTGTTTAAGTCCTAAAACGTTTGTTCTTCTGGAGAAAATTCCAACCATAATGAAATAAGGAGGTGCGGCAAAATAGCCAATTAATCAACTTTCTACCAAATACAAAATGACGGAAATGTTAGCTTGCTTACATTGCTACTTCATTTTATATGTCAAAATTACCATTCCATTATATGAACTGCATATTCAAAAATATGTTTTGTCACCAATATCCTATAATAGAGCACGTATCATCATACTGTTTCACCCGTGTCCGTTCTACCGTCAATCGCGCACTTGGTGTATACATATAGGGTTTATACGACTTATTATTCAGGACTGAGTGCTGTCTTTTTGCTTCAGGTTTAAATTATGTACCTGGTGTTACCAAAAATGCACTCATATTAAAGGTGCGCATTTCGTCTTGGTTTCCTTTATTTTTTGTTCATGACAGGTTGCTGGATTAGACGTTTTGATAAAATATAAAAGGCACGCAGACTCCGGCTTACATCTCTTCATGTGGAATTTCAAGCTTAACCTTTTATATTTCGCATTTGCAGTTTGTTTTACTTAAAGAATGCATGTATGATCTCAAGATTTGTTTCGTAAATAATTTTCCACAAATGACACTGTTGAACATTGTGAAATTTTCATACAATTTGCACTGTTTGTCCGACTTACTGAGCTTGTATTGTATTGTCCCGAACATGCATGAACTATTTGCCACTGAACGTAAAACAACCATCAAAAACCGAGCAATTATAAAACTGTTTACTGAATCATATTTTTAAAGTACTATATTTCTGCATGGATGAAGCAACGACACCACCATTGCCTTAAATGATGGAGTAAAAAACTCAGAAATTCAAATGAATCACACGTGAAATTTTTCATGTTATTTTCACGTGAACTTTGCAAAAATATGAAGGTATTTTTCATGATTTTAATTAAATTTTAGAAAAAAGATATTATTTTAATAATGTTATTTTTAAAAATAACGTGCATTTAACGTGTACCAAATTCCGGTGATTTATGCATGAACCATTATCATAAGTTTCACGTGTAACCAACCAGTATAAGCAAGTTTCAAGTATTTCAAATGACAATTGACACTTAGACTGTAGTCACACAGTAGGACAGTAAATGAACAAAAGACAAGTAAATCAGAAACATGCATGGATCACGCAAAAACATGCAGGGGCGACACCGGAGTAATGGGAGTTTGCTTCTTGCAAGACATTCGCCGTGAAAACAATTTGATATGAAGACAAACCTTTGTTTCAACTTTGTTTTAAAATTTTCAACATAAGGCTGTTACGGCCCAGGTCAATGTTCTTAAGCATCACATATTTTTCTTTCATTTTATTGTTAGCTTTCTTAAATAAATATTCACATATTATAGACTATATTTTTTATAATTTCTTTTTTGTTCAATTTCAGTTAAACACTATTTCTGATTTCTTTTTTATAAATTTTAAATGTCTTTTTCTTTTTCTTCATCTTTTTGAAACCCTGGTTTTGTATTACCACTGACCAGTTCAGTAAAGAAACAGCTGCTTCATGTTTGCATAAATGTGTTTGTAACCAATCTATAGCTAACATGCTATTATTTCCATATTTTTTATTCCGTGTCTATAGATAGTCTCGATCGGGGAGACAATATTTATTGTGTCTGTTGATTGCTTGGCTAGCGTAAACTAATCGATTTACCTCATACTTTGAAATTAGATGGGGATTGTTTTTAAATAAATGCTTTAATTTTAGTACTCTCTGATGTATGTACATTTGTATGATGGCTTGGTTTGAAACGAGAACAGACGAAATATGCGGACTAGTCCTTAAATTAAAGGATACGAAAAGATATATTAATTTAACTTTTTCAAAGTTCAAGTTGATCAATTATTGATTGAAGTGAATAAATCAAATTTATTTTCTCGAGGAATAAATCAAATCAGGAACATATATATTGTTAGGTATACTGTTCCCAAATTGAATAGTATACAAATCCTAGTTCTTATATTATAGTAATAATTATTCATCGGCGAAAAGGATAGTATCTTTATTGTGTTAGAAGAATCGTAAAAGTGTTTTATTTTCTAAATTCTATATATTTACTCGGACATCGTAGAGTTTAAAATTCTTTTTTTTTACCATATTGGACTTCATATTGTGTATTGAATTGAAACACGAACGCGGACCTCGATGAGAACACCTGGATTGAAAGTTTGCAAATATTCCGACCAATGAAATTCATTTTACTATGTAACGCTAACTTCAACGAAAGCACCTAGATGAAATATTGTGTATTGAATTGAAACATGAACGCGGACCTCGATGAGAACACCTGGATTGAAAGTTTGCAAACGTTCCAACCAATGAAATTCATTTTGATATGTAACGCGAACTTCAACGAAAGCATCTAGATGAAATATTTTATGTATACGCGAACTAGTTTTATTAAGACATTACCGCTCAAATATAGTTAATAAAAGTTATATCAGAGCAACAATGCATAATTGTTTCTTTTCCATTCTTGTTTATTTTAATAATGTTTATGTTGATTTTAATTTGGTAGGTAGACTTATGTTAAATGCCCTAAACGTAAATATACGGGGTTTTTTTTAAATGCATTAGACGTAAGATAATGTCGACATAGAGCAAGTCAAGGTTGTAAAACTTAAATCAACCAACCCATCGTTATCGAAGACTAAAATTTATCTCATATAAACAGAATATATGTTCATAGCAAGACTTTGTGTACGTCACGGTGCATGCCAGCACACTAATCCCTGTACAAAATCGGAACCACAATTCACAATTTCGTATTGTGCTGCTTTTCCACAATTTACGCCCGTTTCGCGTCAGTGACCGATATTACAATTTGACACAGTTTTAAAAGATTATTGAGCTGTTCCTTCATTTACAATGTTTTACAAGACTTAACTGTTTATTAAATTCAACAAATGTCTGCAGTATCTTCATTAATTTTATTATTTAACACAACATTGTTTTTATTACAAGCTATTTCATATATCAATATACAGCTAGGGAATATTTGTTGTTGACCAAAAATATAAGATACATCGATTTAAACTATGTGAAAAATAAATAATTTTTGTAAGTTACTTTAATTTCCGTGTCTATATTTAATTTACGAGTACACTATAGTAAGACAGAAAAAGAGAAACGGAAATATACAGGAATACCTAAAGTTTCGTAAGTCATTGCAATGGACCATACATAACTTACATGTCACAAGTTTTCATAGCACTCAGCAAGTTTTGAAACGAATATATGTATATATATATACATGATATATGTGAGATAAAGATCTACTGCATTTGGGCAAATTAAAAATATGTTAAATATCTAACTATTTTACTTTTAACAAAATCACAAGTTTTGCATTTTTTAAACCGTGCATCAGTATTTTATTGTTTTTATTTAAATTCCTTATATGTTACGTGTATTGATCATTCATTTGTTTAAATTGTAAAGTATATGACTTTAATAAGAATACACGCATTTATATATATATAAGTCGATAAAGTTTGAAACAAATAAACGAAAGATACATCGATGTTGTTTTGCTTGAGTGATTCACCTGTTAAAAGCTCGGGTCTCAACACGGTTTAAAACGAATTAATACCAGTTTGAAATAGTTTAACGGGGGCGTGGCCTATTTGTTTGACGTAACTTGCCGCCAACTTGAATTAAATTGAACGACTGCAAGCGAATCTATTTGACTGGCATTAAAATGATTTGATATGCATTGAAATAAATTAAAAATGATTTTTAATTTTTGTCAATCTTTTTCAAATGACGATTAATCTCATTTAAACAGCGTTAATGCGTTTTTGTCCGATCAAGTTAAATTCGGGTTACTAGTGAAATTTATTACTTTGGGATTTGATAAGGCATATTTCGTAAATCGTGACAAACAAAAAGGTAAAATATGCTACACAGAAGAACAAGTGGTCAGTATGCTGGAGTTTCTTATCGACAACATATTTGTTGAGTTTGGAGGTAGACTTTTCCAACAAATTGTCGGCATTCCTATGGGAACAAACTGTGCGCGTCTTCTTGCCGACCTCTTCTTATTTTCATATGAATCGGAGTTCCTCCAGACACTTGTAAAAAAACAAGAGTATCAAAGAAGCCAGATTATTTAATTTCACTTTCAGATATATTGATGATGTTCTTTCCATAAACAATCCGAACTTTTCTGATTGGGTTCCATTAATATATCCCCCAGAACTAGAGATTAAAGAAACAACAGACACGGCTTCCTCCGCCTCATTTTTAGACTTATATCTTGAATTTGACTTACACAGTCATCTCAGTACCAGAATCTATGACAAACGAGACGATTTTAATTTTGAAATTATAAATTTCCCCCACCTTAGTAGCAATATACCAACTTCACCTGCATATGGGATATATATTTCCCAACTTATTCGATATTCAAGAGCTTGCAGCTCCTACTCAGACTTTGTAAAACGTCATCAGTGTCTGAGTAGAAAGTTGATGAAACAGGGGTATGTCAAAGAACGTCTCGTTCTTTTTCTAAAAAAGTTCATCGGAAGGTACCAAGACCTTGTTGATAAATATTCCGTATGAACTTCTCAAATAATACACGATGGTCTTGATGTATAGATTCTGCGTACTGATGTTGTTTATCATCTTAACAACGTGTTTTATAGTTCTTTCATTTGTCTTTGTTCTATTATTAATATTACTGTTACTGTTGAATGGTTTTATGTGATATCCGTTTCACGGGGCTCGGTACTTATACATCTCGTCAATGTGTTTGTATTGGCTTTCATTTTTTTGTGGTTTGTTTTGTATTTGCGACTTTTTGTATTTCTTTTGTTCTTATAACGTGACTCTGTACTTTAAAAGATCCCGTCAATATGATATTGTTCTATTATATGTCATTATGATATATTTCTATTATGAATTACAATATACGTTGAACCACAAACGTCAAAATCATTCAATCGCGTAGTGGAATTAACTATTTTTGGATTCTTATAAATTCTATATATAACATTTGGACTAGTTTAAATCTCGGTCTATTTCTTAAATCTATTCTTACATACTTTTGATTTTTTAACCCTGTATGCTAACATTCCCATGAAAATTTTAAAATTGTTTGTACGCACATTGAACGACAAATTTATGTGACGTATAAAATTTTCTGACGTCAGACACTCAAATCAATAAATGTGTTCGTAGATAGTAGATGTTTTTGTGTTCTGTTAAATTGTTCCTTTTAAAATTGTTAAACGATGATGACTGGTGTACCCATATTTTGACTATTTTATTTATTGTGTCGGTTTATTTAACGCATCAATGTAAAAATGTCGGAAATTGATGAGACTGTCATTAAAGTGAGAGGGTTAGCGCTATAGAACCAGGTTTAATCCACCATTTTCTACATTTGAAAATGCCTGTACCAAGTCAGGAATATGACAGTTCTTGTCCATTCGTTTTTGATGCGTTTTGTTATTTGATTTTGCCATGTGATTATGGACTTTCCCAATTGATCTTCCTCTAAGTTCAGTATTTTTGTCATTTTACTTTTTACACAAAATGTTAAGGAAAAATCACTGGAAGAACAGAATAGTCTGTTTGGTCTTTAACTCTTGCTCATTTGTCTGTCTGTCCGTATATGTTATCAACAACATGTTTTCTTTCATTACACACACTCTTTTATTATGAATACCTGTAACTTATGTCCTTCAAGATTATTTTAATTGAAATGCTTCCTTTAAACGTAGTAATAAAAAGGAGGAATTTGATATATCTGCAAAATATTAATTATGTTTTACTTATACATTTATTTAGTTGTATTTATCTGAAAGTTATTAGAGTTCAATAGTTATGTGGTCTATACTTTTATACCTTTTAAAATCAGACCTTTGTTGTATTTTGACTTGTCACTGATTGTTTTCATTGTTTAACGGATTTATTCCATCATTAATTTGCCTTTGTTTCCTGTCGCGTCTTCTATTGTTTTTATTAAATCTTTCACAAAAGAAATATCAAATATCGAAATGTTTAACAAACCGATTAATATTAATATCGTATTTCATGTTTCTTTATAAAACGTAGAGCATATATTTCTATTGGTCTTCAATGTATATTTTTCGATACACTTTAAAAAAAAATAAAGTGGGAACAATTAAAATGAAGTAAATCAGATTAAATTATAAACAGCAACATTTTGACTTAAAATATATTTCACAAAAATGCATAAAATTGTGAAAGAAGACTTTAGTAAGGCAAGTATTTAGTATTAGGTGGAAAACAATATAAATACAGTATTTGGTGCATGACAAACACAATGATGAATCCTTTGTAAACCTTGTTTAGTAAAATGGAAACAAAGTAGTACAACAGAAACATAATTGTCCGCAGATTTAATCTAGTAAGAAAACAAGGTTCAACATACCATTTTTCTTTCTAAAAATGTCATTATCATGTCAGGAATATGACAGTTGTTATCTATTAATTCTTTTCTTTGTATGTTATTGTTTGTTTTTACTTGCACTTTAGTGGTTTTGTTTCGTTCTTTTCCTCTTTTATTCGATATGTTTCATTTGGTTTTAGTTTGTGACCTTAATTTGTTTTCTTTCTATCGATTTATGACTTCTGAACAGTGGTATACTACTGGTACGTTTATTTATATTTAGCAGTATTTTGTTATCATTTTCTTGTGTCTATTTTTCCTTGTTTTTGTCTTTTTTTCTTTGATGTATGATTTTTTTTACATGCTGTTTTTCCGTAAATATTATTAACCATGCATTTTCCTTCCTGATATTTCCTAAGTACAGACAAATTAAATGTAGTTACAGAACGTTATGTTTCTGTTACATGTAACAATCAAGATTTGCCTTTGTGTTGTCTGAGATATATTATGCTTCTCAACTGAAAGATTGTAAATCGCTCTGACCTTATTTCTGACAAATAACATACATAAGTGGTCTTTGTTTCATTCCTTTTAAAATTAGTCATGTGTTGTCTTTCGAAGCTATACTTTTATTTTTTAAATGCTTTCTTTCTTTATTAATGTCCTTTTGATTCGCTTGCGTTTTTGTTTAGTTTTGTTAAATCAAAAGACATATAAACGTATTAAATGTCCTTCTAAAATAAAAGAAATACAAATTTTCTGATAATAATACGTTAAGTAAACCGATTAATATATCCTACTTGATAATTATCTATATGAAACACACGTAATACTTTCTATTGGTCTTTATACAGTAGAATTGCAACAATTGAAATGAGATTTACCAGTTGAAGATACAAAACAGAAAAACATCGACTGAAAACAAAATTGTTGACTATATACAATGTTTTGAGAGGAACAGATGAATTTGCCATACATGCCTGAAAGACAAGAATCATCATCCAGTTAGGTGAGTATCTATTGTAACAGTAACACTGAATATTGACTATATCTCAAATAAATTCCCTTTTAATTTTGTTTAGCACTGCAGACATAAATTTAAAACATAGTGTTTAGATTAATTATCCATTGCCATCGAAAATAACTCTTACGGTCCATTACGCAGGAGTATTCTCGACAAAAATATGGCGTTTTGGGTATATTTAAATACCACCACGATATACATATGATAAAGGGTTCAATCCTTCGTAACACATATAATGATATGTGATAACGAAATTAACTCTATTATCGCAAATTACAACACTCTTTAATAAATGATAAAATATATCCGTTATCGGTGATGATATCAAATTATACAACTATTTATGAGAATTCGTTATAACGGTTATTTTGAATATTTTTTAATTCGTATTCTCGAACTAAAATCATTTGAATTCAAACATTACATTGACATCCGTACACGCATGCGTTCATCTGTCTTTGATAAACTATAGTGACCTGTTTATCTTTAAACAAGCTCATTTTTACTTTAATTAATATAATTAATGAGATTTACCTTTTTGGTACTACTCTTGAAATTCGTATAGTAATACTTTATAGTATTGTAATTAATTGGCTTTGTTGATCACTGTTTGCATCGCGTTACGTGCCAGCAAATAATGTGGAATGCATTATATGTTACACAAAACAAAGACTTTGTTGTATAATGTGTAATGGTAAAACGACATACAACACATTGAGTGATTCAAACACCAGGAACATACGTGTCTGTAGAACATGTGTTTTAGAAATACTTTGTTGTATAGTGTGTAATGGTAAAACGACATACAACACATACAACACATTGAGTGATTCACACACCAGTAATACACGTGTCTGTAGAACATGTGTCTTAGAAAGACTTTGTTGTATAGTATGTAATGGTAAAACGACATACAACACATTGAGTGATTCACACACCAGTAACACACGTGTCTGTAGAACCTGTGTTTTAGAAATATTTTGTTATTCATTCTATTTTGTCTCTTCTTTGTCATAATTTTGTTTATCGTTCTTTGACGTATGATTTCTTTTCACCTTGGTATCTTTCTTTTTTTTTTTTTTATTTTTGCTTCACTTGAACATAAAATATGAAATCACAATAATACTGAACTCAGATGAAAATCCAATCGGAAAGTCCATAATCACATGGCAAAATAAAATGACAAAACACATCAAAAACGAATGGACAAGAACTGTCATATTTCTGACTTTGTACAGGTACTTCAAATGTAGAAAATGGTGGATTAAACCTGTTTGTAAAGCGCTTAAACTCTCACTTTGATGACAGTCTCATCAAATTCCGTTATAATGACAATGATACGTGAACTAAACTGACATACTAGTCAAAACATGGGTACATCAGTCATCATCGTGTAATAATTTTAAAAAGAACAATTTAACAGAACACTTAAACCACGACACATTTACTAACATACACTGTACATAATAGTACACCTGTGTTCATCATAACAAAGGTCTTATGTAGACGAAACGCGCGTCTGGCGTACTAAATTATAATCCTGGTACCTTTGATAACTTTTTACACACATAGAAATTTGGAAGTTTCATCATCTATATGTCTTACCATTGTTTCTTTCGCGAATGTTTTCTACTATTTTTACTTCAAGTTGATACCGCTTAACATGTTTCCTCTTTACTACAACAACTAATATAATGATTATATTTTATCTGGAAATTATAAGAGTTCTACCCTGAGCCATTATGACTTTCGAAAAGCAGTATACTATTGTTGCTTTTATTGAAATCGCCCTGTACATGTTTCTGAAGAATAACATTGATATGTGGTCATTGTGTAATTCTTCGTTTTGTCATTATTGTCTTTTGACCTCTTACTCGTGTGGTGTTAAAAAAAAAACATTAATAAAACAAAATGAAATAACAATGAAATAAACAATATCACACTTCTTATTAACTGTATGCTGCTCTCGTTGTTAAGCTTTGTTTGTTTTTTAATACAATATGTACAAAGATAATTCAAATTTGAATAATCGAACTAAGATTATTCAGGCAATTTAAAATAAAATTACAACACTTTGACGGGATGTTTTTCTCATAATATACGTTTAAGGCACGGACAATATAAATTTCCTGTATGTGATTAATTAATCAAGATAATCATACTTCGATTATGTGAGATATATTATTTCTTTTTTAAACAAACTATCTAAAAAAATTCTCACTACAATCGATTTAAATTGCTTCCTTTACCGATGACGAAATAAATGGAAATCAAAGAGTTGGAAGAACTATCGTTTGTTGTCCTCGAAATCTTACGGTACAGTTCACTAAAGTACTATGGGAATGGTAGGAGATACAGTTTAGTGATACCGTCATTTAAACAAAATTGTCTTAACGTTAGATGGACTCTGTCAAAAACTATGTTAGATCGTAAATATGGAGTTTTAAACTTCAAAACATGCCTTTAATGATATTTTTTTATAAATCAGATCAAAGAGCGATGTTCCTTATCATTTTTTGACTTTTAAGTAACAATTAATGTTATACTTTTGTTGTATCTGAACGATATAATACTTTTTCAAAACACTATTTTGAAATCGCTACGACCTTATTTTTGATGAATAACATAAATCTTTGTTTAATTCTTTTTTTTTTTATCAATCACTATATCAGTTGAACTGCTTACTTGTCTCATTTCATTGTTTACATGATTTTTTCCTTCATTGATTATTTTTTGGTTCCTTTCACGTTTTTATTGGTTTTGTTAAAACAAAAGACGCACTCGCATATGTTAAATGAAAAATTTGAATTAAAATCTTAATAATACTGAACTCCGAGGAAAATTCAAAACAGAAAGTCCCTCATAAAATAACAAAATCGAAAGCTCAAACGAATGGATAGCAACTGTCATATTACTTTCATGGTACAGGCATTTTCTTATTTAGAAAATGATGTATTAGGCCTAGTTTTAAAGGTAGCAAAAACTCTCACTTGTATGACAGTCGCATCAGAAACTATTTTATTGACAACTATACCTTTAATCAGCAGAAATGAAACATTTAAAACAACACACCGATTAATATATCAAATTTCATATTTCTGGATATAATAATAATGAAAAAATGACAACCGTAACTGGAAACATACTGCTCACAAAATACATGTTTTGAAAGGAAAAGACGACATTAGCACGTGTGCACCAAAAAAGTGCCAAAAAAGTGACAGCAGACAATCAGATTTCAGTGAGCTGAGTATTATTGTAGTTTTTTAAAACTTATTTGTTAAAATATTTTTACAACATTGTATATTTCATTTCAAATGGTTGTTTTAGAAACGCAGAAATAAATGAAAACAGAAGTTTTATGAGTTATGGTGTGATGACCTCGAAAATAAGTCATCCGGTCCATAACGCTGGAACAGTAGAACAATAGAAGGTATTGGTACAGGTCAATTATACCGCCACGAAATAGAAAAGACAAGTCATTCTTTAGGTTCTTTCATTTTAAACCAAAGAAATGAAAAAAATCGAAAATCTTTAATTACTGCAAATAAGTTAGATTGATTGATTTTAGTTTTATCAATTGAAGCAAATTGTCACAATAAATCTTATCTTTTTATTTCGTGTTACGTGTAGCAAATATATTGAATAAATTCTCTCTCCGAATCGCGAATATAGATTAAATTTGATAGTACAATTTTGGAATACAATCCGTTGTAATAAATACAACATATTGGGATAAAGAATAACATCCGTGATCACAAGTTACACAAATCTGTTATAACTAGTTCAATATATTCTTATCACGAATTTCATTTGCAATGGTTATGACGATTTTAATTCGTTTTTACGATTTTTTAATATTTCTAGGTTCGTTATCTCAATTTGATTTTCTATAAATGCCAGGTTCCTATTGAACTTCCCTTCAAGGTGTTTTTAAACCTCTTCTTAAATATATATCGGGACCTTTTTAAGTAAGAAAACATATTTTTAACTTGATCACTACAAAAATTTAAAATCAGATTCCTATTTTAAAATAGTTAGACATGTGTATGGTACTGATTACCAATTGAGTGTGTTGTTTGTGCACTGCTTGTGCATGCAATTTCGTAAATGGTAGCTGCATTTTATGTCTTAGATAAGTTGTTAAAATAACATAAAACCTTTCAGCTGGAATACTAGAATGTTATGTCCCTCAATATATTTTCAATTGAAATGTTTCCTTTTATAAACAAAAATCGTTCTCATGTGGAAGATATTATACTTCTTCACTGAACGATTGTGAAATCGGTCCGACCTTATTTCTGAGTAGTACATTAGATATATGATCTTTGTTGTATCCTTTTTGAAATCTGTTTCTTGTTGTCTTTAAACTTCTAACTCGTGTGATTTCATTGTTTAAACGAATTGTTAATTTTCTTTAGGCTCGTTTCAAGTATTATAATAGGATTTGTTGAATAAAAAGAGACATTAGCTTTTTATATTTCCCTGTTAAACAAAAGAAATAAAAGATTTAAAATAATAATATGTTAGTGGCTTTTGGCTTCTCACTCGTGTGATTTCATTAGTCGGAATATTAGTCAGTTATGCCCGGTGATATGTTTTTTTTTATTGAAATGAAACAGTTAAAAGAATGCTATTGTTTTATCTGATTGATATAAACTTTTTCACTTGACGATTTTCAAATCGCTCCAACCTATTTTCTGAAGAATAGCATTTTATATAGATATGTGGTCTTTGTTTTATTCGTTTTAGATTAGTTTATTGTCTTCCTATTCGTGTGATTTCAATGTTTAATTGACTTGTTTCTTCATCATGTTCATTAGTTTTCCTTTGGTTCCTTTTATTTTTTTCCATTTACTTTGTAAATCATTCGTTTTGTATTTTAACCTTTTTCACGTGTGGCTTCATATTGTTCAAGTGAATTGTTGCTTCATTAATGTATAGAAAAATACATTAACTTCCTTTCATATTTTGATTTTGTTAAAAAAAAAAGGCGCTAACTTATAATTTTTCTGAAACAAGATAAACAAAACAATCAAAATAACATTTGTTTATAAACAATCCAATTAATATATCGCACTTCTTTAAAATGTCTATATTTGTTTTCGATAATCTGTTGATAATGTAAAGTTACAATTAAATGGATTTAATCTTGAAATAAAAACAGTACAGCAATGACTGCAAAAAATGTTCCTAGTATAAATATACTAATAAAATGGATTGAAAAATGTAATTTCCCGTAGGTGCATAAAAAGTTGAGTATTTGTTGTATTTTTTTTTTTTTAAATTTCTAAAATATCTTAAAATAAAACTGAGAATAGAAATGGGGAATGCGTCAAAGCGACAACAATCCGACCATAGAGCAGACCACATAAAAAAGAAGAGGTGGTATGATTGCCAATGAGACAACTGTTCAGAAGAGACAAAAATGACACAGACATTAACAACTATAGGTCACCACACGGCATTCAACAATGAGCAAAGTCAGCTATAAAAGGCCCCGATAAGACAATGTAAAACAATTCAAAGGAGAAAACTAACGGCCTTATTTATATAAGCAAATGTACGAAAAACATGTAAAAAATATATAACTCATAAACAAACGACAACCACGGAATAACAGGCTCTTGACTTGGGACAGGGACATACATACATAATGTGGGGGGTTAAAACATGTTAGCGGGATCCAAACCCTTCCCATAACCATAACCTGGGACAGTGGTATAACAGTCATCCGATGGACAAAAATACAAGTAACAGCTGTTTGTTTTACCTTTTATTGTAGCAATGGAGAAATAAACGCAAGCAAACGTTTTTTAATAATTATCCTGTGTTGTCCTCCAAAATTACTTTTTCAGTCCATTGGAATGAGAGTATTATCCATGTCGCCACGAAGTTAAAAATCTACAGTTGTCTTTACCAACCATAGTAACGTATAAAACGAAAACTTTCAATATTGATCAATTGATTGTTTTTTGATAAACACTACATAAATCATCATGCATTATAACCAAGTGGTCACAAAATGTTATAACTCTTTCTAAGTGATTTATCTTTTGCAATAACTTATAAAGATTCACAGTTACGTGAACACGGATTTCATTCGTTATCATATATTTTTCGATGAAATTAACCGTATTGAATACAAAAATGTGTGAAAACGATTTACATTCGTGATCACAAATTACAAAAACTAATTTGATATTTTTTTGTGACAAATTTCATCTGTGATGGTTGTGACGATTTTAATCGGTTATTACTTTTTTCAATATTTCTAGGTTCGTAATATATTTTGTTTTTTCGCTTACAATTAATAGAATATATATATCGAGGACAAGAGATAATCCCAAATGAGCAATCATGTTTATTCCGCTGTACAGTCTTCAGCAATATTTTGAGTTAAAATTCTAGTTTTTTAGAAATATTCTCTAAAATATCTACTCCTGTTAAAATAAGACAGTCTCAAAATATAAAATCTTATATGTATATTATTCAGCCAGTAGAGTTCACGAAAACTAAAGTGTGAAATAGAAGGAGATTCAGATGTGAGTCATACGTCAATGACACAGCAGCCCAACTAGAGAAATAACAAAACAAAATTGTGATGCATGCATATAGTCTTCGACAAACTGATTGATGATAAAACATTGTACATATGTCTCGCTCTTAATGGTCTCGATTCCACGAAAGGCATAAATGATAAACTACTTCGCTGAGCGCAACTGGATACTCCCGCAGAGGTCCAACCCTGAACAGTTGGGGCGAAAATGGACACACTATTCAGGTCTGAATTTGGATTGTTATTAAATATTTGACATATCATAGGTTTCTGAATAAATGTAGTCAGAGAACTTGAAATTGGTTATATCAATTGAATTTGTATTTTATCAAAGATTTCTTGCTGTTGTTCAATTCACTGTGCTGTTTGCAATACTTAGAAAATCTGTTGTCAGGCTATAAACAAATAAATTTCAATTTCTTCTCAATGTCATATTTGAAATTGATGAAAATCAATAGGGAGATTACATCAATAGCTATAAATAATTCACCAAAGTTTCATGAGAACTGCTGAAAGTAGTTTTTGAGTTAAAGTCCAAAAACTGGAAAATCCCCCCTTTTTTATTGAATAAAACCCCATAACTCAGAAATGTCAAATCTAAAATTTATAAAATTCTAAAGGGAGCTGACGTCAAAAGATATAAACAATTCACAAAAGTTTCATGAGAACTGCTGAAAGCATTTTTTAGTTACTGTCCGAAAACTGGAAAATCCCCCTTTTTTATGAATAAAACCCTGTAACTCGGAAACGTAAAATCTAAAATTTATAAAAATCGAAAGGGAGCTCATGTTAATAGATATAAACAATTCACCACAATTTCTTGCAAGTTGGTGAAAGCGTTCTTGATTTTTTGTCGGAAAAAACGAAAATCTCTCTTTTTTTTTTTAAGAAAACCCCAAAACTCGGAAACGGTAAAGCTGAAATTTATAAAAAAAAACGAAAGGGAGCTCACGTCAATAGATATAAGCAATTCACCAAAGTTTCATGCATATTGGTTAAAGCGTTTTTGAGTTACTGTCCGACATGTTGATGACGGACGGACGGACGGACAACGGTATACCATAATAGTCCCTTAAACGGACGTATAAAAACAATACAAGCAATCAACGATCTGCTGTTAACACAATATTATATAAATATTTGGGGAAACATTACGATAGTACGTACGACCATTAGTTCTTATGTGGGATACTCAAATGTACAGGATTTGAAGAAAGAATAGTTTGCAATATATCTCAAACATCTCCCTCTTACATTACAACATCACTAGAAAGGATATAGGAATAGCTGCAGCTAAGATTTAATTCCGTTGCCCCAACGTACGTATGTCCCGTAGAGGGCTAAGTTCTCAACCAACTTTTATAACTAGACTGCGGTTAGTATATACAACAACAAATGGAAGTTTTTTACGACCTTGACTGGCTATACAGCCCTTGCACGGTCGGAACTATATGTTATATAGTGTGCATTGGCTATCTTATATGTAAACAAATATTTGATGAAAAAAGTATAATAAAACGGAGTTATTTCAAAATTTAGCAAAATCTTTGGTTTTTTTCTTGAAAAAACCGTGATAAAGACTCATTCTATAATTGAGTCGTTGTTTAAAATTTTTAAATAATCTTTATTTTTTATCTGTGCAGATTACAACTCAAATAAATATGAAAAATGCAAAAAACTCTACAAAGGTATATAATACGTACATAAACGATCCAGATTTTGCCAATACCTTTTCTGAGGAAATTTTACAAATTGTGTACTATATAAGGCTTTCAAACCCTATACATCGTATGCTTACCTCTGAAAGACATTGTTCGTTTTTTTTTTTCGCATCGCGTATGGAGACATTTTTTCCACTTTTGCCTTTTACATTGTTTTGTGTATTGACATTCGTTTTTAAAAGAGGGAGGGGTGATGCCCTGAAATGGATTTTTCTAATGATAAACATCAGCTGTAAAATGAGATAATATTTCAATGGCCAATAGGTAAACAGAGTAGATCACTGTACATTTTATATCATAGTGGTAAATAGGTAAACAGAGTAGATAACTGTACATTTTATATCATAGTGGTAAATAGGTTAACAGAGTAGATGACTGTACATTTTATATCATAGTGGTAAATAGGTAAACAGAGTAGATGACTGTACATTTTATATCATAGTGGTTAATAGGTTAACAGAGTAGATGACTGTACATTTTATATCATAGTGGTAAATAGGTAAACAGAGTAGATGACTGTACATTTTATATCATAGTGGTAAATAAGTAAACAGAGTAGATCACTGTACATTTTATATCATAGTGGTAAATAGGTTAACAAAGTAGATGACTGTACATTTTATATCATAGTGGTAAATAGGTTAACAGAGTAGATGACTGTACATTTTATATCATAGTGGTAAATAGGTAAACAGAGTAGATGGCTGTACATTTAATATCATAGTGGTAAATAGGTAAACAGAGAAGTTGACTGTACATTATATATCATAGTGGTAAATAGTTAAACAGAGTAGATGACTGTACATTTTATATCACAGTGGTAAATAGGTAAACAGAGTAGATGACTGTACATTTTATATCACAGTGGTAAATAGGTAAACAGAGTATATAAACTATATTATCTTAGATCAAAACAATGCGAGTTTAAAACTCTTGGATCTGTAATTGAAAGACCCAAATATACTGTTATTTAAATGTAGATTTGTAAGATTTAAATTACAAGCAAATACCATGCTAATATTCGGGAAATTACGAAACTGCGGTTGCTATAGTGACAAAACTAAGTTATCGACCCCAGATGTTTTTCATCACATTTTGTTCCTCAAATCATGAAATACCTTTACACAAAATGATAAGGAAAAATCACTGGAAGAAAAGAATAGTCTGTTTGGTCTGTAACTCTTGCTCATCTGTCTGTCTGTCCGTATATATTATCAACAACATGTTTTCTTTCATTAAACACACTCTTTCATTATGAATACCAGTAACTTATGTCCTTCAAGAATATTTTAATTGAAATGCTTCCTTTAAACGTAGTAATAAAAAGGAGGAATTTGATATATCTGCAAAATACTATTTTTTTTACTTATACATTTATTTAGTTGTATTTATCTGAAAGTTATTAGAGTACAATAGTTATGTGGTCTATAGTTTTATATCTTTTAAAATCAGACCTTTGTTGCATTTTGACTTGTCACTGATTTTTTTCATTGTTTAACGGATTTAGTCGATCATAAATTTGCCTTTGTTTCCGGTCGCGTCTTCTATTGTTTTTATCAAATCTTTCACAAAAGAAATATCAAATATCGAAATGTTTAACAAACCGATTGATATTAATTTCGTATTTCATGTTTCTTTTTAAAACGTAGAGCGTATATTTCTATTGGTCTTCAATATATATTTTTCGATACACTTTAAAAAAGAAAATAGAGTTGGAACAATTAAAATGAAATAAATCAGATTAAATTATAAACAGCAACATTTTGACTTAAAATATATTTTACAAAAATGCCTAAAGCTTTGAAAGACTTTATTCAGGCAAGTATTTATTATTAGGTGGAAAACAATATATAGTATTCGTAGGATGACAAGCACAATGGTGAATCCTTTGTACATCGTGTTAAGTAAAATTGAAACAAAGTAGTACAACATCAACATAATTGTCCGAAGAGTTAATCAAGCAAGAAAACAAGGTTCAACCTACCAATTTTCTTTCTAAAAATGTCATTATCATGTCAGGAATATGACAGTTGTTATCTATTATTTCGTTTCTTTGTATGTTATTGTTTGGTTTTACTTGCACTTTGGTGGTTTTGTTTCGTTTTTTCCTCTTTTATTCGAGGTGTCTCTCTTGGTTTTAGTTTGTAACCTTGATTTGTTTTCTTTCTATCGATTTATGACTTCTGAACAGTGGTATAATACTGGTACGTTTATTTATATTTAGCAGTATTTTGTTATCATTTTCTTGTGTCTATTTTTCCTTCTTTTTGTCTTCTTTTTTTATGTATGAATTTTTTTACATGCTGTCTTTCCGTAAATATTATTAACCATGCATTTTCCGTCCTGATATTTGTAAAGAACAGACAATTTAAATGTAGTTACAGAACGTTATGTTTCTGTTACATGTAACAATCAAGATTTGCCTTTGTGTTGTCTGAGAGATATTATGCTTCTCAACTGAAAGATTGTAAATCGCTCTGACCTTATTTCAAATAACATAAATAAGTGGTCTTTGTTTCATTCCTTTTAAAATTAGTCATGTGTTGTCTTTCGAAGCTATACTTTTATTATTTTAATGCTTTGTTTCTTTATTAATTTCCTTTTGATTCGCTTGCGTTTTTGTTTAGTTTTGTTAAATCAAAAGACATATGAACGTATTAAATGTCCTTCTAAAACAAAAGAAATACAAATTTTCTGATAACAATACGTTAAGTAAACCGATTTATATATCCCACTTGATAATTATCTATATGAAACACACGTAATACTTTCTATTGGTTTTTATACAGTAGAATTGGAACAATTAAAATGAGATTTACCTGTTGAAGATACAAAACAGAAAAACCTCGACTGAAAACAAAATTGTTGACTATATACAATGTTTTGAGAGGAACAGATGAATTTCCCATACATGCCTGAAAGATAAGAATCAGCATACAGTTAGGTGAGTATCTATTGTAACAGTAACACTGAATGTTGACTATATCTCAAATAAATTCCCTTATAATTTTGTTTAGCTCTGCAGAAATAAATTTAAAACATAGTGTTTAGATTATTCGTCCATTGCCATCGAAAATAACTCTTACGGTCTATTACGCAGGAGTATTCTCGACACAAATATGGCGTATTGGGTAAATTTAAATACCACCACGATATACAGAAAATAGACTTTCTTAAAGTCATCATAAGTTCGTTCCTTATAATCCAAAGTTATGTACTAAAAGAAAACTTTCAATATTTCAAATAGGATGAATTAATCGAGTTATAGTTGTTAAATAATATTGAGTTGGAATTTTTTAATATATTATCAAGAATTTAAAGCAAGTCGTCACAACAAATTTAATTTGTTCTCACTGCTTTTTTCGAATCTTATGAAATTCGTTTCTCAGATTTGTGAACATCATGGATTAATTTTGTTATCACATATAAATATGATAAAGGGTTCAATCCTTCGTAACACATATAATGATATGTGATAACGAAATTAACTCTATAATCGCAAATTACAACCATCTTTAATAAATGATTAAACATATCCGTTATCGGTGATGATAACAAATTATACTATTTATGAGAATTCGTCATAACGGCTATTTGAATATTTTTTAATTCGTATTCTCGAACTAAAATTATTTGAATTCAGACATTACATTGACATCCGTACACACATGCGTTCATCTGTCTTTGATAAATTATAGTGACCTGTTTATCTTTAAAAAAAGCTCATTTTTAACTTTAATTAATATAATTAATGAGATTTACCTTTTTGGTACTACGCTTGAAATTCGTATAGTTATACTTATTAATTTATTGGCTTTGTTGATCACTGTTTGCATCGCGTTACGTGCCAGCAAATAATGTGGAATGCATTATATGTTACACAAAACAAAGACTTTGTTGTATAGTGTGTAATGGTAAAACGACTTACATCCCAGCTCCTTTGTTCTAACAGGGGTGATCTGAGCCGGATCACCCCTACCAGATCACCCTAGTTTAAGTTTCTTTGTTATGCATGCTTTCCTTTGTTCTGTAACATTTTGGCGGGAATGTTAAAGCCAGTATAAAACTTATAATTAATTATACGGAGAAGACTATGAAAATTCACGTAGAAAAAATCCAGTGTATATGCTGGGATTCGAACTCAAGACCTTTAGCATATCAAGCCAAGAAACATACCACTTCACCAGGACGACTGGATACCAACTATCAGAAATTTAACATACTTAAGGGAAGCAAGATATTTTTAACTAGGGCGAGTTGGAAGACCTTTACTCAGTTGGGTTTAAACCCTTTTCGTTAAATAAATGAGTTGTCATACTGATTGTTCAATTTAATTTTATATTTTTTTAAAGTTGGGCGAGTCGGTTAAAAGAATGGGGCGATTTCATCATAAAGTGGCGATAGAGTATGGGCCGATTGGCCAGTGGGGCGAGTTACATTGTTTGATATCTACTCATCGTGTTAGGGGGTCATAAAGGGTATACATCATATAGTAATACATAAAGTATATTATAATGGTTGTATGTCGTTCTAAATTAGATTTTATGAATTGTAAATGGTTTTTCGTCTAATCTAAAACAGCTGGGATGTAGAATAGTTATCCCATTCGGACTTGGTGTGTCAGTGTAAGATCACCCTCTGGCCTCCGGCCATCGGGATGATCTTACACTGACACACCGCGTACTTATGGGATAACTATTAAATACAACACATTGAGTGATTCAAACACCAGGAACACACGTGTCTGTAGAACCTGTGTTTTAGAAATATTTTGTTATTCATTCTATTTTGTCCTTTCTTTGTCATAATTTTGTTTGTCGTTCTTTGACGTATGATTTCTCTTCACCTTGGTATCTTTCTTTTTTTTTAAATTTTCTATTGCTTCACTTGAACATACAAAGTGAAATCACAATAATACTGAACTCAGAGGAAAATCCTATCGGAAAGTTCATAATCACATGGCAAAATAAAATGACAAAACACATCAAAAACGAATGGACAGGAACTGTCATATTTCTGACTTGGTACAGGCATTTTCAAATGTAAACAAGAAGTAATTGTAACAGGATGCTGTTACGAAGTCTCCCAAACAAAGCTCCAATAACTCGCCATTTATATGGTCCCATGTTTATTTGATTTGATTTTTTGTCCAATACAAGAATATATATGGCTTACGGGTGGGGATCTCCACCATTTATAAGTATTCAAACAGGAGGGGGTGGTGGTAACCCCGAGAGACTTTACCTACATTTCATTTGATTTGTTTTATTGTCCAATACAAGAAGATATGTGGTTTAGGGGTGGGGATGTTGACCGTTTACAAGTTTTCAAACAAGACGGGGTGGGGTGACCCCCTCGGGACTTTCCTTGTATTTCATTTCATTTGTTTTATTGTCCCCTACAAGAATATATATAGTTTAGGGGTGGGGATCTGGACTGTTTATAAGATAATAGCATATTCTCAAATTGAACGGGGTGGGGATGACCCCCGGGGACTTCCCTTTAATTTCATTTGATTTGTTTTATCGTCCCATTCAAGAATATATATGGTTTAGGGTTTGGGGATGTGGACCGTTTACAAGATAAAACCACATTCTCAAATTGAAAGGGGTGGGGATGACCCCCCAGGGACTCCCCCTATATTTCATGTGATTTGTTTTATTGTCCTATAATGATTTCTGAAGACTGCATGTATCTATCACTTACAGTTTTCAAGTTATATTCATTTGAAAATTTTAGAAAAAAAAATCCCATAGGGTTCTATAGTAAATCCCTCCCTCCTTTCTACCCCCCATCTGGCATTTAAAAGTGTTCTACCCTGAACCATTATGACTTTCGAAATGCAGTATACTATTGTTGTTTTTATTGAAATCGCCCTGTAAATATTTCTGAAGAATAACATCGATATGTGGTCTTTGTGTAATTCTTCATTTAGTCATTATTGTCTGTTGACTTCTTACTCGTGTGGTGTTAAAAAAACATAAATAAAACAAAATGAAATAACAATGAAATAAACAAGTCGATCAATATATCACACTTCTTATTTATGTATAAATATTCAACTGTATGCTTCTCTCGATGTTAAGCTTTGTTTGTTTTTTAATACAATAGGTACAAGAATAATTCACATTTGAATAATTGAACTAAGATTATTCAGCCAATTTAAAATAAAATTACAACACTTTGACGGGATTGTTTTTTTCTCATAATATACGTTTAAAGCACGGAAAATATAAATTTCCTATATGTGCTTAGTTAATCAAGATAATCATACTTCGATAATGTGAAATATATTATTTTTTTTTAAAACAAAATATCTAAAAAATTCTCACTACAATCGATTTAAATTGCTTCCTTTACCGATGACGAAATAAATGGAAATCAAAGAGTTGGAAGAACTATCGTTTGGTGTCCTCGAACTCTTACGGTCCAGTTCACTAAAGTATTATTGGAATAGAAGGAGATACAGTTTAGTGATACCGTCATTTAAACAAAATTGTCTTAACGTTAGATGGACTCTGTCAAAAACTATGTTAGATCGTAAATATTGAGTTTTTTAACTTCAAAACATGCCTATAATGATATTTTTATAAATCAGATCAAAGAACGATGTTTCTTATCATTTTTTGAGTAACAATTAATGTTATACTTTTGTTTTATCTGAACGATATAATACTTTTTTCCAAAAACTATTTTGAAAATCGCTACGACCTTATTTTTGACGAATAACATAAATCTTTGTTAAATTTTTTTTTTATCAATCACTATTTCAGTTGAACTTCTCACTTGTCTCATTTCATTGTTTACATGATTTTTTCCTTCATTGATTATTCTTTGGTTCTTTTCACGTTTTTATTGGTTTTGTTAAAACAAAAGACGCACTCGCAAAAAAGTCACTTGGGATTTGAGACGTATATATATCGTATTGTTCATCAATTTCGTTACGTTATTCTGTTGAAGCCCTTTTGTAAATGCTGTTCGTACAGTTTGAACATGCCCAATCATATTGTTCCTTCCTTATCTTACACTAAATATTGATAAATCGTTATATAACATTTCGTTTAAACAACCTTATAGATATAGTTTGATTCCAAAACAAGAACTACTTGATCAATACATTTTTTACAGATATAGATATGACACAACAGAGAGACAACTACTTTAAATTAGTGGCCTTCATTGTTGATGTCGCATACCTTGTTATCTCCAAGTATATAAAAGAAAAAATACTCGGATCCCATAGTTTTGAATCATTTCTGAATAAGGAGAAACACAAGTTGGTGCATATTTACGAAACATCTCCATGTTGCGAGTGCAGGATTTTAAGCATCAATGGCGAAAAACTGATATCAAGGAAGCAATTACACATGCTGTACAAATCAGACGAAGGGAACCAGATTCATGATCACAAGGAATATACGGGAAACAAATTGACCCGAATTTGCATCTGTAAATATTCTGCAAAAGCACACATAGATGTCAGAGTGGTTGATATCACACTAGCAAACTATATAATTCAGAAATGTGGAAAACAAGAATTAGGGATCGATAATTGGATAGAACAAATAAAAGACGTGCGAAACGAAATATTTCATCTATCAGATATACAAGAAATGACAAATGACATATTTGACAGAAAATGGTCAAAACTAGAAGGATCCATAATGGGAATCGCTAAAGTAATAGGCAGTGCATATCCTGTGGAAACCGACCAAATGATCACGCAAACAAAAAAACTTACCATAGTCGATGATTATATGTTGAAATATGAGATAATTTGTCGAGATTATTGGAGAAATAAATGTACTGAATTTGAGGTAAGATTAGTTATATCACCTCTGTAAAGCTGATTTGCACTGAACTGTAGTAAGGCTGGGTTAGCTGTAGGGAGTGAGAGCAATTTCTATGTGAAGGGTTACTTTCTTTACAAATACTGCTGCATTTTGTCTTTTTCTTTACTAGCAATATCGTATGGAACTTTCGTTTACGGTAAAACAACCAAGAACGAATCGCATACTGCATTCGCAGTACACGTAAATAAAAAAAATGATTAAAAGTCACTTGAAACAAGTTTTGTTTTGAAATAATAATGTTAAGGAAAGAAGCGTGTATAAGTACTAAATTGACTTCTCTATGCACGTTTTTTTTTTAAATTTTATTTCGAATCAATAACATATTACGTGTTTTCTTATTTTCATTCGTGTTTTATTCACGAAATTTTACCGACCCTATATAAAAGGAGTCATGAAGGACGTCGTATTAAGTTGGGTTTAAGTGCAATGTTGTTTTTACTTGTAAATCACTTTTGCTATAAATTATGTTAAATGATTTGCTGTAATTAATTTGTTCAGATCATGTTTGTTTACATTTTCATTACGGGTTTCCCCCTCGCACTTGCACTGCATGGTTGCCGAAATTCTTAAAAGAGGTTTTGTGATTAAGGTTATTGCACGCGGAAAAGCCATCGGTAAGTAGAAAACGGGAAGACAAATAATTCAATAGTACATTTCTGCCAATTTCAAATAAAATAAAGGATTTCTGAGTATTAGAAAATCTATTTTCACGTGTTAAATCCGATGCAGCGTATATAAAGTGTCACGATCTCTGCACGTTCAGAACCCTTCTATCAAATCTTTAAGGGGTCATACGCGGCCTATTACAAGACAATATCTCTGTCCATAACGGAAATATTCTCATTTCCCGTGGCAGTGCTTTTTTCCCCGACCTTCACCATAGATGGACCCTATCGCAGAACCTACCTATTGTATTGATTGCATTGATTATTGATTTGCTCTCGTCCTGAATATGTATGAAATATTTGCCACTGGATGTTAAGCAAAGAAAAGAACAAAAATACAGAGCTCAAAGGAAAACTCCGAACGAAAAGATTTTAATCAATGGCACAATTAAAATCAAAGAAATATCAAACGAATGGGAAAAAAACCCTGTCACACTCCAAACCCGGCACAGGCATTCCTTCATGCATACAACAGTTGACCAAACCTGGTTGTATAGCTAGCTAATCATTACTCTGCTGACTTTTATCAAGAAATACATTATATTGACAACAATGCGCTCCTTACTTGGCAGACGTAATCCCAATCGTTCCATATACCTCTAGCCAATCTAGAATAAAAAATAAAACACACAGCACAGTAAACTCAGTTTAAAAATGAGTCCATTGTCAAAGAAGATAACAGAAAAAACTAAGCTAAATGACTCAGACTCAACATAAATCAACAATGGACTGATAGCAGCTACTAAAATGCAAGTTCCGGGCCTCAACACAGCTGATTGAAAGATTATGTCTTAATTATATGGAAGGAAATCAAACACAATCCCTGCCGTTAGTGGTTTAGTATCGTACCGTCATAAAATATATAAGAAGAACATATATAACCCGTACCATGCCAACAACTTGTTTTAAACTGTAAAAGGTTAATAATACACAAAGACAAATAAAACAACACTATAACACGTTATTAATCAACAATCAATACAAGCTTTTTATTTTTATCAAATGACTAAACAATCCTAAAAAAGAGAAATTGACCTACGACTGAAATAAAAGTAGCAACCAAATGATATTTACATAAAACAAGACTACTGAAGATCGAGAAAGAAAGTAAAAAATTAGAAACCAGTCTCATTGAAATGACAATGTTTATAGGGTTATGAACTGGAGAGGATCTGAATTTGGAATAATTTGATTTTTTTTAAAAGAGAACAGATTCTGACTTTTGAAGTATTCTAGACATCCAAATATATTTTGATAAAGTAGAAGAATTTTGCAATATCTGAACAATCTGTCATTTATACATATTTTTCGATACTGCAGATGGACATTTCAACTTTAAAAACATATTATATGTACTGCAAAGTGACAGGTGCACCATTCACTCTCTGTTAAACAACAATATGTATGCATACATTAAATGCAGGAGTTAGAACTGGTCCAGACCTGTCAAAATAGCTAAGCATAGCTGTGTTGCAGTCGGTAGATATAAAAAAAAAAAGTAAACTTAAAGCATGTACAAAATATTGTTGTGTACTCAATTATATGCTATGATATGTATAGATGCCGTAAAACAGATGCTAAGAGCAATTCTTAATTTTACAATGAAAGGTTTAACAAACAAGGAGACAGTCTGTTTAACTTAAAGAAATATGTATGACTTTTCAAAATAATTGTCATCCCCCCATATACTGTTTATAAAATTCATTATGTTAAGAAATATGGATCATGACTCGCATTCATTTTGTGCTTAGAGCTACTGTAGATATATGGAAAATGTTTTTGATCCTTTGGTTCTTGAGGAAAAACAAAGTTAGCAACAAGATTAAAAACAGATCAATTAACCTATTTATGGTAACAAAAAAATGTTATTGCTGCAAAAGCAGAGTTTTGAGGGTGTCTTATTTGTTTTCAAGTTCAAGTTCCTATGAACTTTTTGTAGATTAATAATTCAGTGGTTGTCGTTTGTTTATGTGTTACATATTTGTTTTTCGCTCATTTTTTTATATAAATAAGGCCGTTAGTTTTCTCGTTTGAATTGTTTTACATTGTCTTATCGGGGCCTTTTATAGCTGACTATGCGGTATGACTTTTGCTCATTGTTAAAGGCCGTACGGTGACCTATAGTTGTTAATGTATGGGTGATTTTGGTCTTTTGTGGACAGTTGTCTCATTGGCAATCATACCACATCTTCTTTTTTATATTGACAGAATATAACGACTGACATTATTCGGATTATTAAACAGTCATATTCGGTACATTTATTAAACCGGAAGTGAGTTATCGACCGATATTTGACCGGAAGTGATGTTTTAGCTTCATTTACTCCATCTTGTATCATTTTGGATACAATAGCAGCAAGAGGGATCATTTTTTATGCTTGTATCACCATTTGCATGATTTTTTGTGGTATGCCACCCAACTATAAATAAACATAAAACATTAAGCAAACATAAGGCGATTATTGCTATAGACTATTTGAAGAATATTTCATTTAGATAGATTAAAACTTTTCAAAAGAGGTATTAATTTTCAAGAGATTGAACCTAAAAACAAAAGTACGCGAAAATAAACAACAACACATAGTACATGAATAAAACTTTGTAATAATTTGTAACAAATATAAAATAATATACTATAAGATTCAAGTTTTGAAAATATCTCACTTTTATATAAAATGTTGCAGCCATGTCCGGTCAGAATTGGAAAGTTAAATCCGAGACCTCGTGTGGAAAGTGCAACGCTTTTTGCACGTTAGGAACCCTTGGAACAACTCTTGGACAAAATATCTGCCCAAATCCAATTTATCCTTATTTCCCAAAGGTAGTCAACATTTTTCGACCTACCTATATAACTTATTAATAATTTGTTCTCGTCCCTAACTAGCACGACATATTAACCACTGGAGTTCAGCAATCAATATATATTAAATTCTCAATTTGAAATTTAACCTGTCATGTGAAATTTTAGACAGCAGTCACTTGAAACTGCGACAAATGACGTCCACGTTAGCCAAACGTTCGCATAAATACTGTATATAATTTGCAAATGTAATTGTCTGTCATTTGTTAGAATGTATATATACTTCAAGTTTGAATTATATGTTTCATATATCAATAGTGTATCACTTTCATGAGTAAGTGGAGCAATATGAATATGGTCACAACAGGTCTTCTTCCTACCAGCAGTAAAACCCTTGCCAAAATGGGGAGTCCATTTCACTGTGCGGGATATAAGTACACACTTTTTGTACGTTAAAAAACCATTGGACAATGTAACAATGCTTTGACTGTCAGTAGATAACCCGTTGCAAGGCTTAAATTATTTTATTTCATAACATTTCAGCTTTGAACCAAGATATACGGAATTATTTGCAATTGCATTCGTATCCGATTCCTTCATTAAATTAACTTTCTTGTGTTTCTCGATTGAGAATTTGAATGATATTTTGTCAACAAACGTGATATAAAGGCAAATATGAATGAGCTTGTTCACTTCTGTTGTTCCAAAATTAAACATAACAATCAAACGAATCATCAAAATTACACACACTAAAATAAAACATATGCTTTAGAGAGGAAACCGCCAAAATATCGCGACGCCTAATTTCCCAATTTACTGTAACTGTTTGTCACTAGATACTAAGCAACCAACAATCAACCAATGATAAAAAAATATACAAATGTATAATAAATAATAGTATAATTAATTCATCAAGGAATAACAACCAGATGCCTATATACTCTTTTTTATTCATTGTATATATTCATACCGTGTATATTTTATCAAGAGAGCACAACACAAAATGATCGAAGAAAAAGCAGCTTCTTTACACCGTACAATGCCTAAGTGGTTTAGTAGATCAATGGAAGAAGATTGTCAGAAAACCATGAGAAGGATAGGTAAATATGCACTACTTTATAATAAAAAATACCATGTGATTTTACTTTAGGATTCGAAGATTTTAAAAAAAAAAGTGTGGTATGATTACAAACAGCACAAGTCTTTACTTTAACCGCCTGAAGTTACGAAATTGTGGTCACCGTACCATTATGAACATACCCAATACCACATAGTCATCTATAAAAGGTCCCAAAATGACAAATGTAAAACAAATCAAAGGAGAAAACTAGTGGCTTGATGAATGTACAAAACATTGAACTGTTATGAAGTAAAATGTAAAAATGTAAATACACAAAGTATTTTTTGTCCGTACTTGTTGACAGATTGTCTTAGAAAATATGATTGATCGATAAGTAATAATTATTTTAATACTAGCTCAAAGGTAACTTCGAATATTCTTATATCAATACTCTGTGTCTTTTGTTGTCATTTTCTATAAGGTTACATCACAATAGTGTTGATATTGAATGTGTTATTGTTCTAATATATTACTTATATCATACTGCGTTGAGCTACACAATGAGCTAGCTTAACCTCTCACTCGCACAGAAGTCAATTTAATTGGCAATGTGTGAAAAAATCAAACAGACATTAAGGTCAACAACGTTAAAAATCGGGGTTTATCAGTCAATATTGTGATATAATTTTAATTACTATAAAAACAAATAACTGTTTCAACAAAGAAACACAAAAAGGACATATAAACAAAAATCATAAGCAAAAATGAAAGACCAGATCTTATTTTGACCATAGCACAATAACGGGACATAAAAGTACCGATCCACGTCAAGGTATATAATTAAAAATTGATAAACAGTTAAGGTTAAAAATATACAAGGAAAAAAAAAGGGGAATTTAACACGTTATTAAAATGATAAACAAGCCGTTATCTTTACTTCGAGACCATCATGTATTATTCGAAAAGATGACACAGAATAATAATCAACAAGGTATTGGTATCTTCCAATGATTTATTTTTTAGAAACAATAGATCCTGGTATTGGTATGACTGTTTATGTCGAATTCGAGGTATAAGTTTTAAATTGAGACGGAGTAAGCCGTATTATTATGTCCAACTAAAATGCTCAGCTAAACATGAACAACTGGCTCTGTCTTTTCTTTTCTTAATTCCCATATTTAATCAAGAGTGTCTACACGTTGCATTACTTCATTTACAATGGTCTATAATACCAAAATACAACTTTTTTCGTCAAGTTCAATAATTTTTGTTTGGATTTGCTTTTCAACTGATATGTTTAGAGCATCTCCGATGAATCTTGTGTATACAAAGCGTCGCGTCGATGGCACTGCGTGTGGACAGTTAATTACCGAAGGTATCACCAGCCCATTTAGTCAGCAGAAACACAGTAGTCAGCAGAAACACAGTAGCATTTCCGATGAATCTTGTGTATACAAAGCGTTGCGTCGATGGCACTGCGTGTAGACAGTTAATTACCAAAGGTATCACCAGCCCATTTAGTCAGCAGAAACACAGTAGTCAGCCAATTTGTATTTACATGCAATTTTAATGATATGTTCCTTTGTCATTGTTGCATTGTTTCATCATTTTAAAAGCTTCAGTACAAAAAAATACTGCGTTAGAATTGAATGCTTTAATGTTGGTCTTATTTTTACAGAAACTTTCAATACTATGGTTGACAACATAAATGTAATGATTAACATATTTGGTATTTGGGAGAATCTGGAAATGTTTGATGCTACAGAACAAGTCAAGGAAGGTAAGCGGAATCTCACAGATAATATCTTATTTCAATATACTTATTGATGTATTAGTTCGATATAAGTGCTACAATAGGCATATCAAGTTTCATATCTATAAATTAGGAGTTAACTGTTTTGTATTTTAAACTTGACCTTTGTAAATTGAGTTTACCAGGTGACGCGTAGCGGAGCTAGGTAAACGAATATTTGCAATAGTAAAATCAAGTTTAACGAAGGCCAAGCTTAAAGTACATTACAGTTATCTTCAATCTAATATTGCATATTAAAATAAATACCATTTCGCAAATACATGTATATTGGTGTAAAATGACAAAAATGAAAAAGTCTGCGAAACTGTTGCATTGTCTTACGCAGATAAATATGTATACTCAAAATGTGAAACATAAAATCGTACACTTCAAATTGTTTAAACGTTGACAAAAAGAACATTTTCAGGCTCAACATGTGACTTTAATGCTTATTTTGAGAGAAAATGTATACCATAATTAAATCGGAATTCAAATGGTGGCCTTCTTAGTTACGGACTGGTAGAACGTGGAATTTACTCCTTCAAAATATTTGTCAATGTCCAATGAAAATTATCGGTACCAACGAATTGCATTAGAATGGTATATCTTGCCATTTTTGTACATCAACACAGTATGTATATAGAAAGACTTTTCATAAGTTTATCAAACGTTTCAGACGTGAAAAGAATCCACATACCGGTTGTCATGCAACTTGACATTCCAACTTCATGGGATAAAACAAAGGTTTTTGAAGCTATAGATGGAATTAGATTAAACGGAACAACAGACATGAATATCAGAATTAAAGCTATTTCAATCGAAGACATCACCATGTATGCAGAAGTAGCAGAAAGGGTACTATGTAATGTTCATCAACTTCGTTCAGAAATTAACAAACTTATGTCTACGATGCTATCAGAAGCAGAAATTAATACAACAGAACATGCAGAATTTGGTGTTAATATGAAAATACCAGACTTATCAGGTATTTTGTTTATCTTTAATCTTCTTTGTATAACTATTTAAAAACTTGAATTACCAGACAGTCAAGGTAATATATATTTCTTTCTTTCAATAAATGGCAACCTGACAAATTTACCAGTTGAAAACACGTTTTTTCCATTCACATCGTACGTAGTTAAATACGCTCATTGTAAAATGCAACAGAATCAAGCAAAGTTTATAATTGTCACGCGTTCGAAGCAATTTTCTATATTGAGCTTCACCAGGAACGCTCAAAGTCATTACTTGAAAACCAAGAATGTATAATAACCTAAACAGTGAAGATCTATAATGACCGTAAAAAAAAGCCAAATTTGAATATTTTTAGATTTGTATAATATTTCGCTTTTTTATATAAAACTCAAGAATCAGGATTAAATATTATATCCCCTCCAAATTTTAAAGTACGTTTGTTTGATTCTATAGAAAATAAGAATATTTGCCCATTTGTTCATTAGATAAAGTAAAAGCTATATAATACCCATCGGTGGCCTTCGGCTGTTGTCTGCACTATGATCGGGTTGTTGTCTCTTTGACACATTCCCCATTTCCATTCTCAATTTTATATAAAAATATAAAAAAAAGAACTGTTATAAAGAGTGCACGAAATCATGATGAATGCACATGTAACACGATACACCATAGGTCAAGGTATATTTTCCAATATAATGTAAATAAATAAGATTTTCACAATCCTACACACGAATGTGTTAAATCTGGCTTTGCATAGTATCCTTAATTGTAGCGATAAACTAACTAAACCTCACATTATTTGTTTTGAAAGTTAAAATAGTTATCAAAGGTACCAGAATTATAATTTAGTACGCCAGACGCGCGTTTCGTCTACATAAGACTCATCAGTGACGCTCATATCAAAATATTTATAAAGCCAAACAAGTACAAAATTGAAGAGCATTGAGGATCCAAAATTCCAAAAAAGTTGTGCCAATTACGGCTACGGTAATCTATGCCTGGGATCAGAAAATTCTTAGTTTTTCGAAAAATAAATCAAAGTTTAAAAATGACCACATTATTGATATTCATGAAAACACCGAAATGTGGACTACTGGGCTGGTGATACCATCGGGGACGAAACTTCCACCATCAGTGGCATCGACCCAGTGGTGTAAATAGTTATCAAAGGTATCAACGGAAAGCTTTGGTATTTCAGTCCATTAAACTGATAAAAGGGTTTTTTTTCTGCATCAAATCTGCGAAATATAGAAACTAAAAAAGTGAACCCTCAATTGGCAACAACACACGATAGCTATCAAACGAATTAATTGTTTAAGTAAATTAAAGTTTGCATTTAACATGTTTAAATCAAGAAAATAATGACCTGAAATGGGAAATGTATACAGGTTATTATTTTATGCCTTGAAGCAGGTTTCATTGAAACTTGGTATGGTCCTGGTTGATTCTTCGCAAGAATGACCTGTCGTTCTGAAAGAAAAAAACTTCATGTAGGTATATCAACCGAATCAATTGCTGAATAACATAACAATTGTATCGAGTCATACAACAATTAACGTACATGTAAAATCGGCTGAACCCCTCAAATACAGTTATTCATTCATAACTAAACCTCACATTATTTGTTTTGAAAGTTAAAATAGTTATCAACGGTACCAGAATTATAATTTAGTACGCCAGACGCGCGTTTCGTCTACATAAGACTCATCAGTGACGCTCATATCAAAATATTTATAAAGCCAAACAAGTACAAAATTGAAGAGCATTTAGGATCCAAAATTCCAAAAACGTTGTGCCAATTACGGCTACGGTAATCTATGCCTGGGGTAAGAACATTCTTATTTTTTCGAAAAAAATCAAATTTTGGAAACAGGAAATTTATAAAAATGACCACATTATTGATATTCATGTCAACATCGAAATGTTGACTACTCGGCTGGTGATACCATCGGGGACGAAACGTCCACCAGCAGTGGCATCGACCCAGTGGTGTAAATAGTTATCAAAGGTACCAACGGTATTTCAGTCCATTAAACTGATAAAAGGTTTTTTTCTGCATCAAACCTGCAAAATATAGAAACTAAAAAAGTGAACACTCAATTGGGAACAACACACGATAGCTATCAAACGAATTAATTGTTTAAGTAAATTAAAGTTTGCATTTAACATGTTTTAAATCAAGAAAATAATGACCTGAAAGGGGAAATGTATACAGGTCATTATTTCATTGAAACTTGGGATCGTCCGGGTTGATTCTTCGCAAGAATGACCTGTCGTTCTGAAAGAAAAAAACTCCATGTAGGTATATAAACCGAATCAACTGTTGAATAACATAACAATTGTATCGAGTCATACAACAATTAACGTACACGTAAAATCGGCGGAACCGCTCAAATACAGTTATTCATCATCGGTTATGGTCGTGTATTGAGACCAAGATATAAACAAATGGGTAGGTCTGCTTACCCGTGCAGATTAAATTCAGACGCCAAGTCGACTAAATGCCACAGACCATGTGTGAAGTTGTCTACAGTTGACCTAAAGAAAATGGTTAATAAGGAACTCTTAAACTTAATTGAAGGACTCCTTAAACGGAGATGTAAAACGTTACAATAACTGTCCCGTGTGGTCTTTTGATTATTTAATTCAAAATGATTGAAAATAATGTCGGCGTTTCGAAATCCACATGACGTCATAAATCTTGCTGAAAAAGTGTTCTGAAACTTTATTTATTATTAAAGTTGCAGTTCATGTAAAGTAATGCATTTGTAAAGAAGCTACGTATTAAAATAAATTAGTCAAACAAGTGCAACTAATGCATCAATGTTACTTACCCCAAAATAACCGCTATAATATCGAAGGAGTAGGTTCAGTTGTCGAGGATAAATAGAGGATCCCATCACGCAGGATTCATACATGTACCTATACGCGTTAGTGCTCTCTATATGTAACGTCATGGTTGCTATGTGTTAACGTCATTGTATTCCAGCAATAAATCGGTCATTTGTATAGACGTCTTTTTCTCACTTCATAACACAACGCATTTCTACAATTATACGATCACGAGATTGGTACCGAGACCAGGATACAATATAGATTCGTCGAGAATCAAGTCTATTCGAGATGGAAAAAGAACCGCTATCAATAAATTCTTCAAGACACTAGATGAGTTGAACACTGATTCGGAGATGGATATTGACATTGCAGGTCCAATTATTTACGCTATAATAGTGAAAAAACAAAGTGTAATTCTAAAACTTGATGAACAAATTTTGGAAAATACATCGGATGCAGATATAGAAGTTGAAATCACAGAAATCACAGATGCAGATGAGTATAATTTAAATCTTGAAACGAATTTACGTCGTTATAAGAAATTAGCAAAAACAGTTACACGTACATGTACAGAATTATCTCACGAAAGCATTCTACCACACGACTCGTCATGAACGTGCATGACGTCAATTCCGAAACCCGTCCTGTAATAAACACAGAATTCATCCCAAGATTTTCGTCACAAACTAGTTCCCCGACTAGCCAAAATCACCGCTTGCCGAAGCTAATCTTACCTACTTTTTCTGGGGATATTCTTGAGTGGCAATACTTTTGGGAGTCATTTGAAAACACCATTCACAGCAATCATACACTTACTGATGTCCAGAAATTCACATACCTACAATCATTTCTTGATGCAGACGCTATGAATGTCATAAATAGTTTTAAACTGTCCAGCACAAATTATCAAAAAGCCATGCAGTTATTAGTAAATCGCTTTGGGAAAACACAAAAAATTGTGAACGCTTATATGAAAGCTCTTTTAAATTTGCCAGCACCCTCATACACATAAAATAGCATCCGTATTTTTTCGGATAAATCAGAGGTTTATATCCGTGGATTAGAATCTTTAGGACAGTGCCAAGATACGTATGGTTCCCTGTTAATCCCAGTTATGCTTGATAAGCTCTCTATTACCATAAAAAGTAATATAACAAGAGAAAACGGAAACGACGACTGGACCCTTGGAAATCTAAGAAAGGCAATACAACGGGAAATATCTACCCAAGAAGCCAGCACTAATGAGAGTGAGTCTTATGATATACCTACCGCAAGTTTCCATGCCGGAATTGGTAAGACAAATGGGAATTACGTAAATAAATCAAAACCTAAAAACTATTCTCAAAGTAAAATGTGCATGTATTACTATGATCAACATTTCCCTGCATAATGTAAAAGTTCACCGACAGCAAATCAAGAATAGAGAAACCTATGTTTCAATTGTTTAGGTAAAATAAAATATCCGAATGTAGGTCGAAAAATACATGCCGTACATGTAAACGTAAGCAACACAAATGTTTATGCAATGAATCTTAAGTTCAAAAATTTGAAAGTCAGAATATTACAAGTAATACAGAAAATGGCACGCCAATTATACATACATCTGCTAAACAGGAATTTTCTACCGTATTCTTGAAAACGGCAATCGCTCCAATATGGTCACAGAATCAGCGCGCCGACGCTCACATCCTTTTCGACGAAGGAGCGCAACGATCATTTATGACGAAGGAAATAGCCGACAAGTTGAACGTCAAGGCAGACGGAAAGGAAACCCTCAATATCTCCGCCTTTGGAAATTCTGACAAGAATATTCTTCACATGAACAAGTCCACAGTGTATTTAGAAGCAGACTCAGGAGAGAAAAAACCTGTGCATGTATTGATTGTACCTACCAAACCAGCGCTAGAATAATCGGGTACATTTCGCAGAAACTACATTATTTGAAAGGGCTAACACTAGCCCACCCAATTCAGAGGATAATAGCTTTGAGATTTCTTTACTCAGTGGAGCAGATGTACTCGTTCGAGGCGACGGACCAACAGCAATGAGCCCAAAAATAGGATATTTGTTATCTGGACCACTTACATGTACGAGAGGACAACGCAACTCACACATGATACATATATCATCTAGTCACACAAAAGAGGACTATGATATGAGAGATTTTAGAAATTGGAGTCCCTTGGATTACAAGAAAACGACAAACTTAACACGGAGTGTTTTTTTATTGAACACGAAGTTGTCTGTATTTTTCGCTTAATTGTATACATTAGCCGCCTAAGATTATTTTCTTCTTTCTCTGAATAACTACAAGATATCCAGGTAGATCGATCACATGTTCATTTATCCATTAACAGCTCCTAGAAGATTTGACATAGTTGAATGTACTGATTGTTCAATAACCATTGAATGGTTTATTGATGTCCAAGACGAGTGTCTATCGTATGAGCTTGATCATCGACCTCCTCAAGGAACGGATAATCTGTCTGTCAGGACTTTCTCTTCTAAAGATGTGGTGAAAGGGATTAATGGACGACGCATGTACACACTTAAAAATCTGCTACCTTAAACATGTTATGAATTTAAACTGCATTCTGTTTATAAAGATGCCAAAAGCCATTATTTGCAGTCTAAAACCAAGCAGACACCGAAACTAGGTAGAGAACGAATTTCATTTCCTTTTTTAATTTAAAAATAGTTTAGTGAAGAGCACTCGTCAACTAACAAAACTTACATAAAATCGTCTCCTTTTGACCTTGTAAAATATTTAGACTTCTTTTCTGAAGGAGTAATAGTATTAACCATGATGTAAAATTTCAAAAGCCATCATGCAGAATCCAAGTCTACTCAGAAATATAGTAGATTTGGAGAAACTGTAAATAGCAGATATGATCATATTTTTTGCATATAAGTCTTGTATTATGTTGAAGTACGTTGTATTGAGTGGATGTAAGCTCTATTGGTATAGCTGAGCGCCAATACATCTGACTGAGATACAACAATACAAGAATAATACGAAACACCTATTGTATGATACCTCTATTACCCAGTAATTTAAAAAGTACTACCAAAAGCTGACTGAGGATAAACATTACTGTAGGAAGACTCATGCATGATCAATATGAACTTTTATTTTAATAAGAATTATCCTAAATATTTTTAAGGTGCGATAAACTACAATGTTAATCACCGATAAATAACCCTTTCAGTCTTGATTTTTACACCAGTTATCTCCTATCAAAATGATGTCGCGATCCTATGTAAGCAGTCCTTGGGGTGACGAATAAAAAAGTATTTGAAAGAGTTTTATTTGTTGTAAATATGACATAACACATTTTAAGTCACGAAATATTTCTCGGACTTATGTATTTTGACAATCTATTTCAATAGTAGAACATGTGTAACATATATATTCAATGGAGTGAAGGGTACCTTTGGTATAGTTGAATTAAGGTTTCCAATTCGAAGCGGTCAATATCCAATATTGTCAACCCTTAAAATGTCTTTCACTTATGACTGCATCCTTAAGAAAATAATATTTCACGGTTGATCATTCTGGATATTTTAACCCTTTCGATGGTGCATATTTGTATACACTCGAAGAAAAGTAAAAAAAATAGTATAATATATAAAACATAAGAAAAATTCTAACATCATACTTGTTGAAATCTTAAATATTGCGTAATACACACATCCATTTTCTTTTACCTTTCTGAACCAAAATCAGGAAGTTAAAAGCTTGTAAAAATTCTGTATTAACCATGTTTTCTATATTAGACCTATTATTTACGACCAGTCCTCATACACATTGAATTGTATTAACTGACCAATTGATAATGTTTGTTTAAGTCATTGATTAATAACTTTTCTTATTGCGTCAATGTAAGGTAAACATTTCAAATGTGTAAATACGCAACCTCTGTTGTAATTACTTTACCTTCGTCAAATTTTAAATTTTAGTGTTATACCAGGTCAAATCGGTCAGTGCCTTTCTTAGGAAATGTATTTCTACGCCGTCTTTGTTGTAAGGTGGCAACCATTTAGCTTCATAAAAAGGGGGTTAAAGTTTTTAGTCTGAGTCAGATTTTTTTTCTAATTTTTCGACTCTCAAATTATTTTTTTTCTTAAAAATTTAACATTATAAGGTCTTGGGAAAATCTAGATTCAGAATATTTTTTTTTATCCTCTGCTTGACCAATTTTTGTTTTATTATCAAATTGGGATTCAGAATTTTTCTTTAGTTAAAAGTCACAATGCCAATATATATTCAAGAAATATTTAAAAAAAAATATCCAACAGAATATCATATGAAGAGGGTTATTTTCGTGCAACGTGTTTTGCCATTTTTATTTCACGTGCATCTATGAAAAAGGTTCGTTATTCACCGTGTTTCGTGAAATCGGTAAAAAGATCAACGTGCACGAATTATTTAATTGTTCGTTCATCTTGAAATGCCAATTGTATTTCGCGTTCTTCCGTGCATGTACAACCCCTTTAAGTCCCTCTATGAACATCTGAAAATTTTTGGATTTGTAATATTTTTTTTATTTAATGTTAGGAAGGTGGCCTTATCATGCATTTTCTGTTCTGTGGACAGTGGACCGGTTTAAAGAAAATACAGATGTGAATAATGTATAAACGTTTCTTAATTCATGATTTGTGATGAAATAAGAAATTACTGTTCCCACTACCTCGAAAGAAGTTGAAATTGAATGAATTTAGCTATTTTTTATATCATATTTAGTAATAAAGACCCTAACGTCCCAACATATTTGTACATCCCTGGATATCAATAACACTAACGGTACCAATGTTACTGCACCAACGATCATTTCGACAATTAAGGTTTCTTCAGTGATGCTCCTCGCCAAAACCTAATATAATACGTGGGAGAGTTGAAAAAAAGAAATTGAAATCATAGAAAGCCTAATACCAGACTAAATGTTACAGTTTGCGAGCTCCTCGTGAATTACAATCAAGATAAGGACTTCGAACATGAACATTTGTAAAGCGTTATCTGAAGTTGATACCAGTGTTGCTGAAAAAACTGAGTAATCCCAAAGCTCAGTAGGCAGTGTTTCAGTATCAATATGATTTATAAGACATTTTTTCTAAAATTCAAAAGGTTCAAACTCCCTCGGACAAAATTGATAGGTTGTTGTTTGCGAAATGCCATGTGGGAAATATGTCATGCATGATAAGGACGAGAACAATTTAAGAATAAGTACACTAGGTAAGTTATGTCAAAGAGGTTGTCAGTGTTGTTTGGCATGCAGGTCGGGAGAATTTTTACTGATACTGAGAAATGAGTGAATATTAGACACAGACAGAAAATTTGACTTACAACTGGCCACCTTCGGACCTTACAGAGATGAATTGCAAGAGGTCTTACCGTAAAGAGAGCATGTCAGTCTCTCTTCATGAGGCATCGGATTAAACGTCCTCTTCCTGACCGGAATTGGCTGCGTACTTGTACGTCTCACAAAGCCAACATCACGCTCCACTTTGGCAAGGGTTCTACTGCCGGTAGGTAGAAGACCTTAGTGACCATATCTCTATTCCTCACTCCCCCTTGTTCTTGTTCAGATGAAGGCTGAAAACTTAACTTTAATGTAAGATGCAAGATTTTTGTTATTAGTTGTTATTGACTTTGAACTATCTGTCAGTAACTGCTAGTACTCAGTTCTGTCTTTTTGTTGTTGGATGTATAAGTACCCGGCCACGTTCACACTGTGTTTTTGTTTGATGTATTTCATAGTTGTATCCATCTGATTAGTCCCTTTGGTATATTTCGTCCCTCTTTTAAGCCTTTTTCAACTGATTTTCATAGTCTGTTCTTATATTTTACCACTGTCCAAGTTGGTAATCATACCACATCTTCTTTTTTATATTTAATTATAAGTTAGGTATGCTAACCTTTTGATAATCTCTAAATAATTGTCAAAAAAAACAACTTCGAATTCCCAATGAGAAACAATTATTACTTGGTAATAATACGCGTACAGCTCATCAACAAGAGACCAAAATGACACAGAAATTATCAACTATAGGTCACCGTACGGCCTTCAATAATGACCAAAGCCCAAACCACATAGGCAGCTATAAAAATACCCGAAATGACAATGTAAAACAATTCAAACGAGAAAACTAACGGCCTTATTAATGTTACACATAGACAAACTGCAATTATTGAATTACAGGCTCCTGACTTGGGACAGGCACATACATAAATAATGTGGCGGGGTTAAACATGTTAGCGGGATCCCCCTAACCTTGGACATAGTATAACAGTACAACATAAGAACGAACTGTAAAAAACAGTTGAAAAAGGCTTAACTCATTAGATGGACTAAAATACATGTGGACGTGGCAGGGTACAGGATCACAAACCTATACCAAATTCCCCAAATGAAAAACAAATACAATGAGATTTGACAAAAAACAACGACTGACATGCTAAGTTTCATGACCTCAGACAGAAAGACATGTGTTCAGATTAAAAGGTGTTGCTTTAGACCTATAATACATATTAGAACCATTATTCAGGAAGCTTATTGTTTGTTGAAATGGTCACAAATTAAACTGACAAAAACAGTGAAAGTCCTGTTATTCCTTTCATTTTTTGTTATGTAATTTGAACCTCAAATAAATTTAATCTTGAACATTTAAGATTGAGTCATAATGATTGATTGTTGATTATTGGTTTCTGAACGCCAAGTGGCAAATATTTCATGCATGTACTTGACGAGAACACATTAACAATAAAAACAACAGATAGGTCCTGTACATGTAATAGAGGTCAGGTAAATTCGGACTGCCACGGAAAAATGAGGGTATATTTTGCACCTCTTCTTGCCGACCTCTTCTTATTTTCTTATGAATCGGAGTTCCTCCAGACACATGTAAAAACAAAAGGATCAAAGAAACTCGATTATTTAATTTCACTTTCAGATATAATGATGATGTTCTTTCCATAAACAATCCGAACTTTTCTGATTTGGTTTTATTAATATTTCCCCCAGAACTAGAGATTAAAGAAACAACAGACATGGCTTCCTTCGCCTCATTATTAGACTTATATCTCAAATTTGACTTACACAGTCATCTCAGTACCAGAATCTATGACAAACGAGACGATTTTAATTTTGAAATTATACATTTCCCCCACCTTAGTAGCAATATACAAACTTCACCTGCATATGGGATATATATTTCCCCAACTTATTCGATATTCAAGAGCTTGCAGCTCCTACTCAGACTTTGTAAAACGTCATCAGTGTCTGAGTATAAAGGTGATGAACCAGGGGTATGTCAAAGAATGTCTCGCGTCCTTTTTCTAAAAAAGTTCATCGGAAGGTACCAAGACCGTGTTGATAATTATTCCGTATCAACTTCACAAATACACGATGGTCTTGGTGTATAGATTCTGCGTACTGATGTTGTTTATCATCTTAACAACGTGTTTTATATTTCTTTCATTTGTCTTTGTTCTATTATTAATATTACTTTTACTGTTGAATGGTTTCATGTGATATCCGTTAGACGTGGCTCGGTACTTATACATCTCGTCAATGTGTTTGTATTGTCTTTCGTTTTTTGGTGGCGTGTTTTGTATTTACGACTTTTTGTATTTCTTTGGTTATTATAACGTGACTCTGTACTTTAAAAGATCCCGTCAGTATGATATTGTTCTATTTTATGTCATTATGATATATTTTTATTGTGAATTACAAAATACGTTGAACCATAAAAGTCAAAATCATTCAATCGCGTAGTGGAATTAACTATTTGTGGATTCTTATAAATTCTGTATATAACTTTTGGACTATTTTCAATCTCGGTCTATTTCTTAAATGTATTCTTACATACTTTTGATTTTTTAACCCTATATGCTTGCATTGCCTATCTACATTTTTAAATTGTTAGTATGCACATTAAACGACAAATTTATGTGACGTATGAAATTTTCTTACGTCAAACACACAAATCAATGAATGTGTTTGTAGATAGATGTTTTTGTGTTCTGTTAAATTGTTCCTTTTAAAATTCGGATACGATGATGACTGATGTACCCATATTTTGACTATTTTATTTATTGTGTCTGTTTATTTAACGCATCAATGTAAATATTACGGAATTTGATGAGACTGTCATTAAAGTGAGAGGGTTAGCGCTATAGAACCAGGTTTAATCCACCATTTTCTATATTTGATTCCACTACGCGATTGAATGATTTTGACGTTTGTGGTTCAACAACGTATATAGTTATTCATAATAGAAATATATCATAATGACATATAATAGAACAATATCATACTGACGGGATCTTTAAAAGTGCAGAGTTACGTAATAAGATCAAAAGAAAAACAAAGTGCGACGGTTAGCGCTATAAAATCAGGTTTAATCCACCATTTTCTACATTTGAAAATGCCTGTACCAAGTTAGGAATATGACAGTTCTTGTCCATTCGTTTTTGATGCGTTTTGTTATTTGATTTTGCCATGTGATTATGGACTTTCCGAATTGATTTTCCTCTAAGTTCAGTATTTTTGTGATTTTACTTTTTGGATAGGGGCCGAAATTTTGCCTTTCAACAGGCCGTCTACGAACCGCTCAATGATTTGCTGAATGGGTTCTTAACGTGCCATGAGCGTGTCAAGTTCTTTTCAATCGGCATCGGATTTAACGCCTCCATTCTGACCGTACTTGATACATCCCGCACAGCAAAACAATCGCCCAGCTTAAGCGAAGGTTGTACTGACGGTCGGAGGAAGACAAAAGGTGATTATATTTATATTCCCCGGACTCTCTTGGGAGGAGTCATACTGAATAATTGTGGATTATTTATTATCGTGGATTGAGGATATTTAATTTTGCCAAGGGTTGTACTACCGGAAGACCTTAGTGACCTGATCTCTCTTCCCCAGTCACCCTGTATGGTTAAGATGAAGGCATCAGACTGAAATGATAAGTTTGGTTCTGTGGATTAGTTTTTCTTTACCTCTATTTATAATGAATAATTTAAGTAAGAATTAAGTAGTTGTGATGTATCTGTCAATAAAACAGCGACCCAATGACAAACAAGTATTACGTAGCACTAATACACGTACGGCTTTCATCAAATTACACTGTCAGAAGCCCAAAAATAGACAGACTAACTATCCAACAGAGACTTTTAAAGATCAGCAACCTATACCAAATTCCGCAAATGAAAAAAAAAAATACAATGAGATTTGACAAAAAAACAACGACTACCATTTAAGATTGAGTTATAACAGTGTCGGATCCAGAACTTTTCCTAAAGGGGGGGGGGGGGGGGGGGCGCTGACTGACCTAAAGTGCGGGACGGGCCCCATAGGGCCCCCTGGATCCGCCTATGTATAATGATTGATTGTTGATTGTTAGTTGTAAGTTAAGGATATCAAACTAACAATACATACAATAGGTAATTCCTGTATGTAATAGAGGTCGGGGATATTTAGTCTGCCACGGGAAAATGAGGGTATATTGGATAAGGACAGAAATTTAGCCTTACAACAGGCCACCTACGAACCGCTCAAAGAGGTGTAGCAAGTATTCTTAATGTGCAAAGATCGTGACACTCGTTTTACACTGGACGTATCTGCGTACTAGATAAATCCTGCACAGCCGAATGGACGCCCAACTTTGCAAGGGTTTTACATGCCGGTCGGAGGAAGACCAATAGGGACCATATTTCTATTCTCCAGTCATCCTTGTGATAGTCATAATGAATACTGTGGATTACGCATTTCGGCAGTATATTTTTTTTACAGTGATGCTCCTTGTCGTCAGTCCACAATCTTAAACTAAGCATTAAAGAGCTAATAAAAGGATTAGGAAATAATAGTAAAGCCAAAAGTGTTATTTTTCATTTTACTTGCACTGGGCTGACACCAATACTCCATGTTAAGCCCAAGCTCAGTATGTAAGGCTTCGGAACTGTCATGATTTAAAAGTAATTATGTTGTAAATTCAACGTTTGTCAATGGTGTAACAACTAATAAACTAAGGTTCTCATTCCGTCGTGGTCACTATTGGTGCTCCTCCGACCGCGACTGCCAATAAAACCTTGGGCAAAAGGTGGGATATCCCCTTGGTTGAGAGCGATGTACAAGTACAGCCACGTAAGTTTAGTTTTGGAATGTTGAATCCGATGTCTCATGGAGATAATGACATATTTTCTTTACGTTGGAACCTTTGCAATACCTCTTAATCGGGGTGAGAAAATTGCCTATTGCACATCAATATATTCTGTCACTATCCAAGTCACAATCAATTGCAGTCAAAATTTACCAGACTTATATCCCTGAATTACCCATATTTACTGTTAACTGATACCGTCAAGAGCATTCAGAATTAATTTGCAACTGGACGGTAAGCAACAAACAATCAATTTAAGGAAATATGATTGATTACTCAATTAGTACTAGCTTAACGTTAAGTAGCAATTATTTAATGAAATAAAGGTTTGCTGAATATAGGCAGAAATATGGACTCCAAGAGGTTTCCGATGTTTCTTTATCAATTACTTGATACTCTACTTTACAGAATGGCGTAATTAAACATTCCATTCAGCCGAGCATTGTCATAGATGATATCAATTAGGTATTACATGTACTACATAACACAAGATTTAATGACAAAGATTAATTGATTACATAAACACACGAAGGGGCACAATTTTGGAACTAATCCAATAGTTTTCGACAAGTATGAAAGGCGGTGTGTTCAGGGAGTTTGAAAGTCACAAAACAATGACATGTTACAGAGTCAAAAGAAGTGCCTCGAATTAGATATATTGATCCCCGAAACCGTTTTAATATAAAACTGCAGCAAGTGTGTCATTTTCCTTCAGGGGTCAATATATTCTGCGTCCAAAATCTGGTTGAACGTGGATGCATATTTAAACATCCTACAAAACCGAACATACGGGTTACCATTGAAGCCAAATGTAAGCGCTTCAACATGGTTAACAGAGAGATTTGAACCGATTCTATCTTGGTTAGAAAGGGAGCTCCCTTGCAAAACCTGCTCCATTCTGTAACCAAAAGACATCCTGTGCTTAGCTAAAAATTGACATTATATTCATGTTCCCCATTAAAAAAAATCATAAAAATAAAGCTTTGTTCGTGATAAATCTTTCATTAAACTAGACCAACACAATAAGCAGAGACACCGTTTGTTTCAATATTGTTTGCTTTGCGTTCAGCGGCAAATTTTTCATTAATTTTCAAGATTACTGAGAATGCATTAAAGAACGAGACAATTCAAATTCATATGTGTTTCTACTTTATGAGTTTTGACAAGTTTTCTCAAACTACCTCTACGATTTTAAAGCTGTGTAAAAACATATTCTCTGTACAAAAACAACAAATGCTTTATAAAGTTTATGGCAACTAGGACCAGGGGTGTTTAAACGTTTGGATAACTGCAGCTGGGATTTCGAAAACGCCTCTATTTATATATTAAGTTGTTTGTTTAAAGGCAAACACAGCATATTTAAAAATATCTAATCGAAAGATCAAAATTGTTGCCCAGTTTACTTTTACCGTGTTTAAACTACAACCCATTGATATATGAGACATATGCAACAGGGATCCAGCGACACGTCTGTGTAAACTTTATCAACTTGAAGGCGGAGCCCCAAAACCCGTGATTAGTGTAATGCAGCCTATGAATAGATTTGTCTTTTGTCTCGCGCATGATTTAAAAGTAGCATGAAACAGATATATATTCCCACTGTTAGACTATATAATATATGATGGAACTGTATTTTAATATCTTACCTTCATATCAATTTTTAACTTTTCTTAATTTATATTGTGTGGTCTGAATATTCGAAGCTTGATATAAAGGTTAAATGAGTTGTCAACCTTGTAAGTGAAAAAAACATAAATCGATAACATCTGAGAGAAAATTTTGCAAAACATAAGAAAGGTTACAACATTCAGTCACTCTTAGTGGTAAACTGCATTATAAATTAAGCAATCGAAAATAACCAATTTGATACTTGCTTATTTATTTCAGAAAATAGACCAAACAAAGAAAACGTTCAGGATCAGATTTCTGTCAAAACCAACCTTCCTGTTTCTGTCACTTTGCGTCATCAGTTTAATATCAAAAAGTCTGAGAATGAAAATCTGTTCATTACTAGCTGTATCAAAATAGGCAATACATTAGTGTTTACCGACTATAGTAATAACCGACTTATTATTTGTAATTCAGACGGTACTGATATACATCACATTCCTCTGTCCTATACACCAAATTATACAACAGAGATAGACAGTAATACTGTAGCAGTATCCTGTGATGACAGAATCATACTGATAATAAATATATCTACACGTTCTATCGCCAGTAAAATCAACACCAGTGATGACTGCTACGGAATATCATATAATGATAATAACCTGTACGTTGTTATTGGTAACAGAATGATACATGTGATGGACCTGACAGGTAAAATAATACGTGCTATACCGGTACCTACAGACCGCGCTATCAACGACATTACAGTAGACAGAGACAGGTTGGTCTGTATAGACTTAACATCAATATTCTGCTTCTCGTTAGATGGAAAGTTAATGTGGAAGTTTATAAATGATGACATTCAAGATTTAGTTCGTGTGACAACAGATAACAAGAGGAATGTTTATGTGGCTAATCATAACACCGACACTGTAGTAGTTGTATCCGATGATGGTCAACTTCAAAGAGAACTTCTTACTAAATCAGATGGATTGGATAGGCTGTTTGGAATTTATTTTGTCAAAAAAGAAAATATTCTGCTTGTTTGTAATGAGGTGGACGGGAAGCCATTTCTTTTTGACGTGAAAAAGAAATAACATAATTTAATATGACTAATTCTTTCAGACAATGAATGTATTTGGACTCGGATCTGTTTGTTGATTTAGTCATTCAAAATAATTTCTATTAATTTTCTTTACTAACTAAATTGATAACCATCATCTGTACTGATGTATTCCATATCAAGATTAAAAGACATTATTACAATTAAATTAGTCCCTACTAGTTGAGGGTTAACGATTTAATTTAATGTGCGACAACATTTCAACTTTAAGTGGAAATTTAAAGAAATATTACAGAGACTTAATACATGGTGTGACAGCAGACTGTCCAATTACTGTTTTATAGATAAAGAACAAAAAAATCAATTAAAATTTCACCAACAGATGGTTCGAAAGGAAATTTTAATCAAAATCATTTGTAAATTCGAAATAAATATTCTATATTGATATGCAAGTTGTAAATATTTTCTGAGCACGTTGACTGGTTCGTTTTTCAAATGCATATTCTTCTGTTAAACCATTTACATTGTTTGTTTCTTATCATCCGGAATAGTAATGAGATATTTGTCACTGGACGATTCACAACCAACCGATTAACCACATAAATATTCTATTCACATCAAACTATATGGCATGTTTAAAGTTTTCGTTTGTTTATTTTCCAATTTGAAGGTTTTACAAATTCCACGTTAATCATTTACAAAAAACACATGGTCTAACACTACCTAGACTCATATGACAGTGTTCCAACATCTTGCAGATGAAAACTAAATTACAAAAAAAAAAATGATTAGTTTTGAACATGTAACTTGAATTTTCCTGGGCTGTCGTATTTGATTACCATTGTTTGAATTTAAAAAAAATCGGCATTTATAACACATTGAAAATTTATATGTCCTATAACATGTATATATTTCTATTTTAAAAATCGATTTTTTTTTTCCGAGTAAAAAACAATGGCTATGATTGTATAATTCATACTCTTATGAGAATATATTATTCAACGAAATGTTGGACGGTTTCGTCTATAAAAGGATTATATTTTTACTTAACTAAATTGATTGAATAGGCTATTTTTGGAATTTATTTTAACACGCAAGACAATATTCTATTCGTATGTAATATAAATAACGACAGGTGTGTTTGTTTGTTTTATTTGACATAAGAAAAAACGGACATATATGAACATTATTTAGTTTATTCGATTCAGATTTTTTTTTGCATATATTCATTCGAAATAGATTGTATGGGTTAGTATGTTATCAACTGAGTACAAATTCAACTTAATCAATTATGATTTATATTACATAATTACTACAATACTGTATTAAAGGTTCAATACTAAATGCATTCTGTTGTTCATGTATGAATTAAATGATTGTCCCTTGAAGCTCCTTATGCAATTTGCAGGACATTTTGCATACGCCAAGGACGTGTTGTTCTTGTTCCATTTCCATTTGATCTTTCAGAGCATCCTTTACGAACCTGCAACTATAGTTCAATGTATATATTATTAATTTTCACGTTTTGAAGTGTATTGTGTGTGTTTTTGTGTGTACATTTTGTACATATAATACAATGTAATCTTTGTATTTTAACCCGCCGCCTGGGTTTTGCTTTTTGTAATGAAGATTGTTATTTAACATCGTTAAAATTTAAATGTGTCATTATTACTCTTCAGTTCATAGACCCTACCTCCTGATAATTCTGATAGACATAAATCTATGCAGTACATTACGTTCCCCCGTCTGTTCCTATATTTCCACTGGACGTCCTGGAACCAACCTTGAATATTTCACGTGTTTCCGAAAACGAAGGTCAAAGAAATGGTATACGTCAATGTTTCTATACACAAACGAAAAATTTTCAAATTTTGCGAAATAAACGTAAATGATGCAGTATCTCAAGGTCACAAAACATAAAACCTGATGTGACGTATGTAGATGACACATTAACCAAACGACACAAATAAACAAAACAGGTATGTCATATACGCCTAGTATACATTACACAAACAGATAAACAAAAAATGTCGAATATACGTTAAGAGACTATTGCCTTATGACGCAGATAAAAAAAATATGTGGAATATACGTCAATGATACTATACCTTTACGACGCAGATAATAAAAACATGAGGAATATACGTCAATGAGACTTCACCCTTACGACGCAGATAATAAAAAGATGTCGAATATACGTCAATGAGACTTTACATTTACGATGCAGATAATAAAGAGATGTGGAATATACGTCAATGAGACTTTACCCTTACGCCGCAGATAATAAACAGAAGTGGAATATGCGTCAATGAGACTTTACCTTTATGACGTAGATAATAAAAAAAATGTGGAACATACCTCAATGAGTCTTTACCTTTACAACGAAGTTCGTTAAATCAGATGGAATATACGTCAATAAGACTATACCCTGACGACACAGATAATAAAAAAGATGTTGAATATACGTCAAAGAGACTTTACCCTTACGACGCAGATATCAAAAAGATGTGGAATACACGTCAATGAGACTTTACCCTTACGCAGCATATAATAAACAGAAGTGCACTATGCGTCAATGAGACTACCCTTATGTCGTAGATAATTAAGAAAAAGCGAAACCCAACGTCCACGGCTTCCCTCTTCATCTTCACACAATTACTATCATTGTTTTCATAGAACATTGCAAGGTTCATGTTCGGAACCAAATCGAAATATATTGGTTTCACTAATGTTTTGCAATAATTATATCACATAATCTATAATTATGTTTATAAAGAGATAGATTCCTTCTGATAAAAAATTATCAGGTTTGTATTATATATGCTATTTATAAATTTTATATGTTTGCAATCAATCCTACACTAATATAGCGTTTCGGCGGTATTTTTTTATGATAAATAAAATATTGTTATATAGGTCCGCCATCATCAGGGATTGTCCTATATGTTTCAAAAATTATGGTTTCTTTACCTTGGTCGATGTCAGAATATCTGATAAATTTCTGTGCCTTTTATAAGCAATTATCGGTGTTTTTGTGAATACTTCATTGCAAACCACATTATCTCTTATGAGATGCCAATGTTTTAAAAGGTGTTTTCGTAATTTGCTTATGCAAGGATTATATTTAGTAGCCATTACAAGAGGAATTTCCTCTTTACGTTTCCCTTCCTTAGTTGAAAACAAATTTTTTCTCTCTTTGGTTAAGGCTTCATTGAAGCTAGACATGATTTCAGTGTCAGTGTAACCCCTATTTATCAAATTCTGTTTGAACTTTAAGAGAATTTCTCTAAGGTCATTATCATTGTTTGTTGATCTTCTGTAACGAATTACTTCTCCCCGGATAAATGCTTTAAACACGTGCTCCGTATGAGAGCTATTTCTGTGCAAATATAGAAAAGAATTCGTAGGTTTGAAATGGGTTTTCATGTCTAATATATTATCTGCTATAAATCTTCTGCCCTTGAATAAATGAACGTCTAGAAATGTAGTGTCAGATTCTGAAATTTCATATGTGAATTTGAGAAATTTGTGATGGCTATTAGCCAATTTAAAAAATTCTTCAAGTTCATGTCTTTTACCGTGGTGTATTATTATTCCATCATCCATGTATCTGGCATAATAAAATATGTTTGTCTTGTAAGGAAATGACGAAATTATTTCTTTCATTATTTGATATAATAAAATATTACAACATTCCGGTGCACAGCAGGCCCCAATTGCAGAACCTAGACATTGTTGATATAATTGATCATTAAATTCAAAGATATTATGTTGCAGAACATATCCCAAGAGGGAAACTAAATCATCTGTAGAGGGATATTTTATAGTGTAATGCGATTTATCAAATGCATCATATGCTGCTCTTACTGCTAAAAGAATTTCTTCAATTGGACAGTTGGTAAACATCTGACTTATGTCAAAACTACATAATAGGCAATTGTCTAATGGTTTGATTGCTTCTATTTTTTGTATAAAATCAGATGAATCTCTGATGAAAGTATGGTGTTTCTTAACTATTGGCACAAAAAAATAATCAACATAACGACCTATGTATTCAGTGATCGTACCAATCTGGGAAATGATAGGTCTCCCTGGAGGAACTATTAAATCAATATTAAATCCTATTCTCATGACATTGTCATAATCTACAAAATGTATTTTGTGTATTTTCGGTAATATATGCATTTGTCCCGGTCCGTAATTTTTCTGATTGCCATTTATCATGTATTTAAATGAAATTTCGTCAATTTCATTATGAATGTGCATTCTAGTGACATAATCATTGATATTATTTCTGAGAACCTTGAAGTCAAAACCGTCAAGACTTGTGTAGTGATGCGATTGTAATTGCCGATAAGCTTCGGATAAGTAAATACTCTTATCAAGAACAACAACATTGTTGCTTTTATCAGCTTTCTTAATAAGAATTGATTTGTCTCGCAAAAGTGAAGATATGCTTGACCTCTCACCAGGTTTCAGATTGTCTCTAAATCTCCGAGGCTGCATTGACGACAACTCATGTTTTGTTTGGAAAATATAATTTTCAAGTGCATCACAGCTGTAGTGAGGTTCATATTTGCTATTCTCCCTGAATGGGTGTATATTTTCATTCTTTGAATAAAATAGAAATTTACATCTTAATTTTCTAGCAAATTCATTAAAGTCTCTCATTAAATCATTTTTTGCCCCTTTCAATGCGGGAGCAGGTATGAATTTCAACCCTTTTGAAAGCAGCAAATATTCATTGATGTGGAACATACGTCAATGAGACTTAACCTTTACGACGCAGATAATTAAGTTATATGGAATATACGTCAATAAGACTATACCCTGACGACGCAGATAATAAAAAAGATGTTGAATATACGTCAAAGAGACTTTACCCTTACGACGCAGATATCAAAAAGATATTGAATATACGTCAATAAGACTTTAACTTTACGATGCGGATAATAAAGAGATGTAGAATACACGTCAATGAGACTTTACCCTTACGCCACATATAATAACAGAAGTGGACTATGCGTCAATGAGACTTTACCCTTACGCCGCATACAATAAACAGAAGTGAACTATGCGTCAATGAGACTTTACCCTTACGCCGCATACAATAAACAGAAGTGAACTATGCGTCAATGAGACTTTACCCTTACGCCGCATACAATAAACAGAAGTGAACTATGCGTCAATGAGACTTTACTCTTATGACGTAGATAATGAAAAAATGTGGAAAATACGTCAATAAGACTTTACCCTTACGCCGCAGATAATAGTGAGATGTGGAATATACGTCAATAAGACTTTACTCTTACGCCGCAGATAATTAAAATATATGGAATATACGTAAATACTACTATATCCTTACGAAACAGATAATAAAAAGATGTGGAATATACGCCAATGAGACCTAACCCTTACGACACAGATAATTAACAGATGTTGCAATTGAATATACGTCAATCAGACTGTTTCTTTACGACGCAGATAATAATATGCCAGCTTTAGCTGGCCCTTATGGTAGAAGCATCGTTTCGGAATAAAGAACGATAACTCTCTCCCTACACGACCCATCTGAAAAGTTTCGTCACTGTCGTTATATCTCGTACGATTATTTTTTTTAATGGCTGCCATTTAACGTTTAAACGTAAACTTGAAAAAACGGGACAGATCGAATAATTTCGATGTTAAATACGACATGATTTTTTTTTGTTTACAAAATCAAGAATTTTGATATTTTGGTAACTTATGTACATTTTAGTTATTTAAATTTGATTGTACCACGGAAATTAAAGAAGTTTGGACAATAACATCTGACGCCATGTTTCGTCTGCATCATTTTTCCATTATCAGTGAGGTCAAAACAAATTTCCCAAATAATCACAGGTACTTCATTTAAAAGTCACAAAATCATAATTACTGATAACATGTTTAGCGTAAAAGTTTCGTCCAGCCATGGGAACACGGAAAAAACCTCTGCAAGCGATACATTTCGGATCTTTTTTTGTTTTGTAATGGCCATGCTGCATGCGGGGGTAAACTCCAGTGCACTGGTGGACCATGACTACTTATGTTCATCTGCATATGACTCTACATGGACTCAAAATTAAATTGGTGTAACTATATTGTAAACAAGGATAGTCTACAAAATAAGCACCGAATGGACTTTTGTCTGGTTCATAAAACAAAGTTTAACTTAGTGAAAACAAGAGTATACACGCTGAAATGTCTCGCCTTCTATACTTATCATTGATATTATGTTGATAGTCCTAAATATAAAGCTAAGCTTTATTACAACTGTCACATAAACTTAACATTAACTAAGATAACTAAACAAAGACCAATGAACCTTGAAAATGAGGTAAAGGTCAGATGAACCTTGCCACGCAGACATGTACCGCTAATAATTCTATACAACATATATATGTGACCTATTACTTATAGTAAGTAAGAAAAATAGATCAAAACACAAAAACTCAACACTGTGCAATGAACCGTGAAAAGGAGGTCAAAGTCAAATCAAACCTGCACGACTGACAAAAAGATCATAAAATATTTCCATACGCGTATTGTTATTCTTTTACTTTTCTACATTGGCTAGAGGTATAGGGGGAGGGTTGAGATCTCATAAACATGTTTAACCCCGCCGCAATTTTGCGCCTGTCCCAAGTCAGGAGCCTCTGGCCTTTGTTAGTCTTGTATGATTTTAAATTTTAGTTTCTTGTGTATAATTCGGAGTTTAGTATGACGTCCATTATCACTGTACTATTATGCATATTTTAGGGGCCAGCTGAAGGACACCTACGGGTGCGGGAATTCTCGCTACATTGAAGACCCATTGGTTGCCTTCGGCTGTTGTTTGCTCTATGGTCGGGTGGTTGTCGCTTTGACATATTCACCATTTCCTTTCTCAATTTTACCAAATATGGCTGACCTATGGCATATAGTATTAGATAAAAAGACCAAAACTCAAAAACTTAACTTTGAACACTGAACCATGAAAATGAGGTCAAGGTCACATGACATCTACCCGCTAGACATGTACACCTTACAATCATTCCATACAACTAATATAGTAGACCTATTGCATATAGTATGAAAAAAAAACAGACCAAAACACAAAAATTTAACAATAACCACTGAACCATGAAAACGAGGTAAAGGTCAGTTGACACCTGCCAGTTAGAAATGTACACCTTAAAGTCCTTCCATACACCGGATATACTAGCCCTATTGCTTATAGTATCTGAGATATGGACTTGACCACCAAAACCTAACCTTGTTCACTGATCCATGAAATGAGGTCGAGGTCAAGTGAAAACTATCTCACAGACATGAGGACCTTGCAAGGTACGCACATGTCAAATATAGTTATCCTATTGCTTATAATAAGAGAAAATAAAACATTACAAAAAATCTGAACTTTTTTTTCAAGTGATCACTGAACCATGAAAATGAGGTCAAGGACATTGAACATGTGACTGACGGAAACTTCGTAACATAAGGCATCTATATACAAAGTATGAATCATCCAGGTCTTCCACCTTTTAAAATATAAAGCTTTTAAGAAGTAAGCTAACGCCGCCGCCGCCGGATCATTATCCCTATGTCGAGCTAAAGTTGAAGGCTCGACAAAAATGACAATTATTACTATAGGTGCAATTTGCGTACTCTAATGTTTGCAACTTCACAACTACAAATTTATTTTCATGACCAAAATAAAAAAAAATGTACAAACCTAAAGGCAATAAAATGCTTCACCACACACAGCCTATCAATGACAATCATACCACATCTATATATTATTTACTTAACACGATAAATCGAATTCATGCATCCCGGACATTCATCAAATGGCAACATCAAAAGCTCGAACACATACAACGAATGGAAAACCACTGTCATATTCCAGACTTGACATAAGCATTTCCTTTTGTTGAAATGGTGGATATCAACCTGGATTTATAGCTAGACAAACCTCTCACTTGTATGACAGTCACGTATAATTCCATTATATTGACATCAATGTGTGCCTAACACAAGCAGACATGATACGACAAAATACCAAATAAAAAGGGGAACAGCAGTCACCATTGTGTCAAAACCTTCATCACCAACAAATATAAACAAAAAATATGTGAACACGGAAACAACAAAATGGCAAAAAAACAAGAACATACGCATAACTGAAAGATTATATTACAAAAATACGACCATTACACAATAAAACAATGGCGGGATATATTACTAGATTTATTTCACTTGACTGGGCGGAGTTTAAGAAGTTCGCTCATTGAAGACCAGTCCATGTATAGACGGGAGTTTGGGGATAAGCTCATCAATGAAGTGTCCAATTATTCGTCCCATACCATACACTCAGTTCTTTTGTATATGCCTTTGGTGACACTGATTAGTGATTAGTAAAAAAAAGTGACACAAACATTTTTTGACATTAACCAGACGGTAACATTACAATAGACATGGTGAATTAGACGAGAGGCACATATGGCTATATACGCTATAGAGAGGGGGGTATAGAGAAATAGAGTACCTCTTCGACAAAAATAAATAAGAAAAAGTTGTATATAAGCAATAAGACAGTACATTAATGGCACAAATAATTGATGAAAAATGTGTCAAATACCTAAATGAGATAGTAAATCAAAGATACCGATATGCAACAGCTGTTGCATTTTCAACAACAACAAAGTACACTAACGACGAAATTATTACAACAATTGGGCATTGACGACAATCAAACTGAACTCTCAATGACAGTAAACTGGTGTGCGTATACGTTGGTGTCCCTCAAACGACACACATGATAAAATAAACACGTAATAGGTTATTGACGACAGTCAGACTGAACTCCCACTGACAGTAAACTGGTGTGCGTATACTTCAATGTCGCTCAAACGACACACATGATAAAACAAACACGTAATAGGTTATTCTAACATATACTTAATTAGGATGTATCGTATCCACCAATGACACAGTAATCAAACATGTTCAACACAAATTAAACAAAAATCGTATTAGTCAATGTGACAGTACCTTAACGTTGCTAAACAGAGTAGAAGGTAGGTCAATCAGACCGTACTCAAACTACACATATTTGAAACATTATATGTCGCATGTTTTATAATGAGACAGGACACTAATGACACAAAAAAATAAATGTGTCAGATACGTCAACAAGACGATGTCCTACCGACGCAAATGATAAAGAGAAATGTGTTAGATACGTCAACTAGACGATATCCTAACGACGCAAATGATAAAGAAAAATGTGGCATATTCGTCAATGAGCCAGTTTTTTAGTAGCACATTTTAAGCCGTCAAAGATACAGTACACTAACTAACTAACTACATACAATAAAAGAATGACACATACGTTGTAATGAAACATTACCCGAAACTGTAGCGTGAAAAAAGTCTGGTGATTTTTTTTTTTTAATAATTTGGAAAAAAGACATGATAAAAACTATATTTGTGACTTATTGTAGACATAAATCATATGGATTTTAATAAAGACCCTCCATTCTTCTTAAGGACAATAACTTTAACAAACAGTCGTCTGACAATTTTACCATCACAAACAATTGGTAAACTGCAAAAAAAAAGAATCAACATGTTTAATGATTTCATGCGTCGGAAGCGCTTTTTGTATGGAATTACCGTCAAACATTTGAAATCCGACAATGTATAAGTACCGAAAAAGTTGAAGAGCTATATGACAAAAATACCTAAAACATATAGTCTAATTCATAAAGGTCAACATTCTGGACAGTTTTGCTTTTCAGAATTTCTCTATTTATATATATTTTTTAAAGAAATAAACATACTTTTATTTTACCTCTATGTATTTATTATAGCCATGTCGGCTTTTTTTGGTTGGCGGGCGATGTCATCGAACAGAATTTTCAACCCCAATACTCCAATATTGATTTAATGTAGCTAAAGTTTCAAAGGAGAAATTATTGTAAAGTTACCGACGACGAAGACGGACGCCAAGTGACTTTTTTTTATACAAGTTGATCTGAAAAGACAACGAATATAATTGAGCGAAAACAAGCACCGTACTGACAATAGTTGAAAGCAGAATAGTAAAGGGTTTGTTGGTTGGAATTGAAGACAAATAGAACATAAGACGAACTTGGTCATTTGACTGACAATATTCCTAATGTTCAAAATGTAAACATTCTCGGATATTAATGTATTATTTGGACTGTAGAGAACACATGCGATATGTTTTCTGAAACTAGCGGAACATGAAATGCTTTCACTGTTAACGTATAAGCGCAGTCAATATCGGAATTAGGATAACGTTCACATACGCTTAGAAATATAAGATGTCAATACCGAAGTTTTCATTCGATTAGGTAAAAATAAAATTCATTTAGATATCGTTACATATTCGTCTGTTATTCCATTCTGAAATAAATCATTCATTAAAAAAACTTGTTCCTACAATAAATGAAAGATTGGTGCTTTGGTAAAGTAATATCCAAACAATGCTTTGAACTCAAAAGTTATCAAGAGATATTTTTATAAACCTATATTATTCTAACGACAAAAACAAATTGAACTAACAATGCCAACGAGATCTTAAAATCATTTTGATTTTAGATTCATGTTAATTTACGCTCAATAATTTGGGTGGCAGTGTTTTAATGGTTTTAGTGGGACCCATGATGTACAAATACAGATGATCAAAACGCACTGTTTCACAAATCAAAGAGACACAACGACTCATAGATAATAAAATAACGTGCCTTTTTGGGGTAGGGCATATTGGTCAAATAAGTGTCGGGAAAACTCGATGATATGGCGAGTCTTATATGGAGTTTGTATAAAAAGTTTAGAAATAGGTTTGTAAAAAGAGTTGGTATTCATTTGTAAAAATGAATGGAGATGTTATTTATACAATAAACCAGCACCTGCACAAACAACGATGAAATACGGTTTTCTATCAAACATCAAACTGACCTTGATGTTGGCTTGCATAATGCTATATTTGAGATTTGCAAATTACCATCCACTGTGAACTGTTTTTTTTTCTAAAAAAAAAAAGAAAACAGATTATGTCACTGAAAGATGTTATAATCATTGACCAGTTACATGTACCTTTATGACATAAATAATTTCAAATATAAACTGATTAAAGTTGTAGACGAATAGATCAAATATATATTACGTTACACAAATACTATATTTGTTCAGTGATATGATAATAAAACTGCATCACGTGATCAGTATGTGTTAGTATTGATGATACAGCTAAAGGGCGAGTAAAAATACTAGTTTTTAATGTTGGCTAATTTTTAACAATACACTCTGTTAAGGTAACATCAATCCATCACATTTGATCGGGACATTCTATAATTTGCTATCAATATTTTGTAGTACGACAGATGTTTTCTACCGGTTTCGTATAACCATTCTCCATACATACTTTCTCAAAATAGGGATATTTTCACTTTTGTCATTCATGAGTTATAATTCTTGATCAATTTCAAAATGATATTGAGTGGCTTTATGTAATGACTTAACTTGAGAATGTAAACTAACTGTTTCTCAAAGCGTTTTGTTTAGTTATAAGATACGATAAATGAAAACTTAGCCGTAGTTTGTTTATCCTTATTTATATGCTTTTTCATGTTCATACGTATTTATACATACCTGGCTTTTAAAAACATAAGATTTCAGTATTTCCTAATGAACATATTACGATAAGGTCATCATACGCAGGACATTTGTATGATAATGACGATATTTAATAAACGCCGTACTACTTTAAGAAAATCTCTAATGACAAAATAGTTGAATTGTTTGTTTATGTATTATAAAATACACACCATTGTCATATCTTATCAGATAAAGCCTTAAGGTGAAGTACATTTAAGAATGTGTTGATAGTTTTATTGAGATATGTTGACATACAGACACTTGGTAAGTTTATGAATATTGAGTAATTTTGTCAATCATTTTGCTGTACAAATAATTATTTTTCATATATAGATTTTCTGGGTTAAAAGTTTTAGCAAAACTTAAACGTCATATAAGGGCAATAAGACAATAACAATCAAAACCAAGGAGTAAACAAAGACTCACAAAACCAAAGGACATTTACATCAACAGTTATAAATAATAATTAAGAAACAACAAGAACTTCAATAAAAACCGGGAGTGAAATCAGGTGCTCCGGAAGGATAACCATTTCCTGCACCGTATACGTCATCCGTCGTGTTATTTCTTTGTTCAGGTCGGTGATGATGGAAGGTTATTATGACTGAGGAAGAATATCAGATATGATTTCTGACACACTTTTGTCATAATGGCCAATCAGCTCATGATGGCGACCGTAAAATTTATTGACTGATGACCTTAATTTGATTGATTCATAGACCTGTACAAGCGATAGCCTTTCAAAAAGTGCTAAATTCGACTCTTAGCTGACTGAAAATGGAAAGAGCTCTCGCTTTGTAGATTAATTCATTTACTAGAATAGCCACGTGCATCAATCAACAAATTTTACCACACACGTGAGGTCACACGTTATGAACTTGTAGTATCGTTTAACGTTGTTGTTTACTCCAGAAGATTCGTCTAGTTATAGATAAAAGTTACCTGTGTAAAATCTTATTGCTAAAATAGAGACGACAAATCCGATACTCTACGGGATTGAAGGACATTTACTTGGTTTGGATTGTCCTAACCAATCAATAAATTTTAATTATTCACGTCTCGTGATATCTTCCAATCAGGTAGCAAGAAAAATTCACGCCCTTAGTGTCCATCGTTCAATTCTTAATCTCGACTCCTAGGAGTCGAGAATTAGCAACTTTTGAGAAGGCAGTATTCCTCGTTCAACATAATCAACGTACTTTGAACTAGCTCTAGAGTAACGTATCAATTGAGACACATATACTCCATATGCTGGTGCCGCTGGTATGTTGCTACACAGAAATGGAAAGTTGATTATAGGAAAATAAAAATTATCGCGCTTGTCATAAATGTTGGTATTCAACCTACCATCGGTAGTCATTTCGAGGAAAAGGTCTAAATATGAAGCATATTTATCTGTGTCGGTAGTATCTTTAATTTCAAGTTCACTTGGATATATTAAATGTAAGTGAACACTGAATCTATTATTTTTAGAGACAGTACATCATCAATATACAGAAAGGTAAAATTAAAAGACGGGGCTAATTTCTTATCTCCTTTCTGTACAAGCTCTTGGATAAATTCTGCTTCACAGGAATAAAAAAACAAATCTGCAAGTAGAGGAGCGCAATTGGTAACAATTGGGATTCCAATAGTCTGTTGGAAGACCAAACCTCCAAATTCAACAAATATGTTGTCAATTAAAAAGTCCAGCATGGCAGTGATATCCTCGTCGGTATATTTTCTCCTTGACTCTGTATGATTTTTCACAAAGTAAGCTAAATTTCAGCCCCAAACTAGATAATTAAAACGTCTAGTGCCCTTTTTGTTAAAGAAACATAAGTTGACGAGTTCTTTCAGTCGAGCTTTAAGTTTAGTATGTGGAATAGTGATATAAAGAGTTGAAAAATCAAAGGTTTTAATGTTTGTACAATGTTCCAATGATTGAGATTGTAAATTCACCAATAACTCATTTGAATTTTACAGTATCCATATCTGATTGACACCACTTATTGCATATGCCGTTTTGAAATATTTCTGAAGTCATTCTTTGACTGCAGTGAGTATGGCAGTAAGAACTTTACACTGCGGATTTTATTATTAGCTTGATACCAATATTTGTGGAATTTATAAACAACTTTAAGTAATCTGTTTGTCGATAATTTGTTCTGAAATGGTTTCAAGAGCTTTGCAAACTGTCTGTATTGGATACATCTCACTAATGACTATGACACTTTGAAATGTTGTTGTCAACATTACCTTTTATTTCTTCACGATTATTCGTTATTGGTTAGTACGACTGGTTTAACGGTTTGTTTACATTCAGCAATTATGAGTCTAAACCTTCTGATATAACAACTAAGGAATCAAGCTTGAAAATGAACATTTTCACTTTTATCAATCTGGAGTTATCGTCCGTGATCAATGGTAAATGACAAGTGTTTTCTGTGAAGAACTGAGAACGCATGATTACATCATTCAGCTAAAATGTATCAATCGGTAAAGTCAGAGACTATCTTTAGAAATTAAGTTATTACAAGATTCTTTGTTTACTATATAGCAGTTGAAAATGGCCGAAGGGACGGAACTTCTTTTGACTCTAAGAAGTATTCTTTTCTATTTGAAATTATATCGAGCAGCAATACACTTTTGTATAAAATAGAATGATGCTTACAGGTGGACCATGCATACAACATATACCATTTTGATAGCGTTGAGAAATTTGTAGTAACTGCACAAGGAACATATCTGATATAATCTGTTTAACGGTTATTCCATAACTGTCAACCAATTCGTAAAGACGTCCGTAAAATTTTAGAAGAAATTGTTTCAACTTTACTATGTGGAACTCTTGATCAAGTATGAACATTGATTTATTTTATAAATAGATGTTTTCATGGAAGGGTAACAACGTAAACAATTTGAATATCCTGCTCAGACCAAAAAAATCACAGCAATTTTATGAATATGGTAAATCAAAAAATAAAAATAAGACTGATATACTTCATATGGTGTGAAATGTCTCTGAATTTACTAAGATGTAAATTAAAAACAGATGCTGAATTCCTCTCTCAGATTCTATATTTTGTATTATTTGAATAAATTACAGAGACCAGTTGTATAAATGAAAAGGAACAAACACTCATTTAGATCCATCACACTCCTTACTCTCAAAGCCAGTGATAGTTGATCTTAAGTTTAGTGTGTGCTATGATACCAATTCTTGTTAAAATTTATAATAGATTTATATTTTTATCAAATCCTGCACATGTATGTCAAACATTGAGTCTTAACGTGACATTAAAGTTCATATGTGATCAGACCTCTACTGATTTAATATCTAGTTTCAAGAGTGCGATCGATAATGTCCTCAATGCACTTCGACTTTGTATTTGTTTGGCTTTCTAACTGTTTTGATCTCAGCATCACTGATGCGTCTTATGTAGACGAAACATGCGTCTGGTGTATCAAATTATAATCCTGATACCCCTTTTAACTATTTACACCACTGGGTCGATGTCACTGCTGGTGGACGTTTCGTCCCCTAGGGTATCACTAACCCAGTAATCAACATTTTAGTGTTGATATGCATTTCAATTGTATGGTCATTTTCATATGGAATAACCGTTTTACAAATGATATCGGATATGTTCCTTACGTCGTAACTATTCCCCTTTCCTTTCATCAATTTGACCTACCGAGTTAGACTATTTATCGGATTTGTTATCACATAAGCAACACGACGGGTGCCACATGCATATATGTGGAGCAGGATTTACTTACCCTTCCGGAGCACCTGAGATCACGCCTAGTTTTTGGTGGGGTTCGTGTTGTTTATTCTTTAGTTTTCTATGTTGTAGCATGTGTACTATTGTTTGTCTGTTTGTCTTTTTTCATATTTAGCCATGGCGTTGTCAGTTTATTTGAGATTACTGTTTACAAAAGCGTGAATCATTCGAAATACTAAGGATTTTCTTATCCCAGGCATATATTACCTTTGCCGTATTGATCATTGTTTTGGAATTTTGGTTCCTCAATACTCTTGAACTTTGTGCTTGTTTGGTTTTCTAATTATTTTGATCAGAGCGTCACTGACGAGTCTTATGTAGACGTAACGTGCGTCTGGTGTATCAAACTATAAGCCTGTAAGCTTTGATACCTCTTAAGGTAGGATCAATCCATCAAATCTAATCTGGATTACTGACGATAATGTTTTATTGATTGTTTGTGGTACGACTGGTGTCAAGGTGTGTTTCTACTCAATCATTATCCATGCACAATTTCTATGATAACCAATAAGGAATCAAGCTTGAAAGGGAACATTTTCACTCGTATCATTCAGGAGTTATTTTCCTTAATCAATGGGAAAATGACAAGTTATGGTTTTTATTTGTGAGAGAACGAGAACGAGTTAAAATGTCACAATCGCTAAAATTACAGACAAATCCCTGTTTTTTGGAATTTGTTTTCAATTCGAAGGAAGTATCGGATATTAATTAGGTGATGTACGGCGGTCGTGTGTCAAACAGTGTCTGTCCAAAACCTTTCCGAACTGTTTACAAATCAAGATATGTTGTTTCCTTTGTTTACATGAAGGTCATGTTCGATTTAAGGTTTTATCTATATTGTATTGACCTTATAGAAGGAAACACATGATACTTAAATTAATTTCAGCATTACGATTTGTTATCAATCTGACAGCCTGCAGTCTATTATTTTGACAGCATCTTTTTAAAAGACATTTCATGAAATTTCAACTTTTGCAGATTTAATTTAAAGAAGGTAACCGATGTTATTATATTACGACCAAATAAGGCATTTCAAAACATTAAAGAAAAAACCATTGATCAAATATCATTAGGAGCATATAAATCAGGGTGAAATTAAAACCCAACGACATTGCATAAACGAAGCGAGACCGGGTTCGCAAACATGTAAAGCTTCATCGTCATAAAATTAGGGTAAGTTCCTTAAAGAGGCACAAGCTACGAGATATATAAAAAAAATATAAATACACACGAAACGAAGCTTTATACTTTCGAGTCAATGCTCTGAAAACCGATTATTTTAGACTTCTAATAATTTAGATAAATATTTTACATTGTTATAAATCAAATATGAGAATTTTAGTCATATAGGTGAACATGAAATTGACAGCTAGTGCCCCTTTAAAGAGTTTTTGTTGAATTCCTCGTTTCTTAGCAATATCTATTAAAAATTAAACAATAATAACTTGACTCATTATTTAAAATTTAAAATCTGTGTGTAAATGGTCAGTGAATACTTTCCAATCTGTGAAAAAAAAATTAGGCCAGTTTATCCTCTCAAACAGAAACGTCGAACATCTTAAGTATCAACACAACTTAGTTATTTCAATGTATTTCTTAAAATTTTGAGAAGCATTTTTAACATGTCATGATTAGTTTTTTTAACAGTAATGTCAACTTACAGAACAAACAGCTTATAAAGTTCAACCTTTGACTTTTCCTTAAAATTGTGTTTGAAGGTATTTCAAGATTTGAGAAACAAAATATAATGAAAAAATTGGGGTTCACGGACTAAAGTTTTGTAACTATAGCAACCTCAATTTTGAAAAAAAGTGCCATGTCCTTTTCAAAATAAAGCAAAAAAAAATATATCACCGATCTTTCAAAACTGAGTAATTTTCGGATTTTGTTTAGTTTGTTTTAAAGAAAAGACTTGTCTTTCTTTAGAACACCGAATCTGACGTCATACAAATGTAGTACAAGTTTTCCTTGCTGCCAGACTATTTGAAAAATCTCAAATTGGACATTTGGAACCCACATTTAAATTTTCCAGAATAACAACTGTATTCATGTACTTTATTATCTGGTAATACATGAGATCGCACGTATGTTTTAGATGGTGTTGCAACAAATTTACCTTCAGACAAACCATCCGTCGGAATGAAAAATTGTTCGAAATAACCTTATACGCCGCTTTAGAAAGAAAAGTCAGTTTTGTCCTCTCTCTCTTATATTTTGAAATAAAAAGAGAAATGAAAAATGGCACTAGCTAACTTACAGACTATTTGACGATGTGTGGGCTTTTTTGTCTCGGCAATTTCAAAAGTTTGACCTAGAACACTCCTTCGCCACTATTGACAGATAGAAAGACATACGCACGAACAGACTTATTAATACCAGTATGTGTCCCCACTAAGACGAAGGGATACACATTGATCCATCTAGTTTGTGAATTTATTATTTCTGAATATTAAAAAAAAAGGACATTAAAATTTAAGGTAAAAGTTAATTTTTTTTATTCTAAAACGTTATACATCAATCTATTATCCATTTATAAAAAAAAAGACGTTATAAAATTTACTAGAAACAATTTCATAGAGCTTATATGTCACTATCAAGTTGCGTTAGTTGATGCACATAAACAATAGTCTGTTGGTCTTTAAAATCATTGAATATTTTAGTTAAATTTCGTTACATTATATTATGTAAAACATCAAACGAAAATCAGTTATTGATGATTAGATTATATTCAAAACTACACCACGAGACTAGTACGTGTTATCATTGATGATACAGCTAAAAGGTAAGAGAAAATACTTATACATGTTATATAGCATATTTACCTCATTTCATCAATTCACTTTGTTAATCCAGAAGATGTAGGGGGATTTTTCATTATTAATTTTTCCGGCGATTCTGTTCAACATTTTGTTATTTCCACATTTAAGAATCATTTGGTTTGCAAGTGTTATATCAATGATTTTGACATCTATGTTGTGTATTGCGACATATTTAAAGATACAGACTCGCACTTCTTTCCTGTCGACATATGATATGTGATTTTGATTCTGTTTATATTCATCTGATTGATACAATAGCAGTAACTGCTTTCGAGATATTAAATATGTGGAAATCAAGAATTAGGGCTTTATAATTGGATGACACAAATAAGAGAAGTGCGAAATGAGATATTCCATACATCAGATATACAACAAAATGCAGATGACGTTTTTAGCAGGAAATGGGAAAAAGTGAAAGGATCAATATTGGGAATAGCTAATCTCATAAACAGTGAATTCACTGAAAAAACCGAGAAAAAGATTCAAAAAACTAAAATGATTACTTGTATTCCTGATTATATGCTGAAGTATGAAATTCTTTGTCGTGACTACTGGAGAAACAAATGTGCTGTAGTTGAGTTGAGAGGATGTTTTTCATGTCTTGATTCAATAAAATGATTAATTAAGATTGATAAGAGATTGAAGAAGTAGTTCAAACTATAACTACTGTTAGCATATTGTGTGACATGTTCAAGCTATATACATATGTGTTAAATATATGCACTTTGTAACACGAGGCATCCACATACAATGTATGTAGCATCCAGGTCTTCCACCTTCTAAAATGTAAAGCTTTTAAGAAGTAAGCTTACATCGCTGACGTCGCCACCAGATCACTATCCCTTTTTGAGATGTCTGTGACATAAGTCGCAGGTGCAACATCAGTCGCAGGCTCATATTTAATGCTTTCTTAACAAATGTACATATCTGTATTGTAATGTAAACTAATGTGTTTTTCTGTATACCTTTGTCCAACTTAGGTGATACCAGAATAAAATTATAAATATATATACAAAAACAAGTAACTGTATAATAAGTCAAATTTTAAATCTTTTTGGCACAATTTTTGAGGACATGTAATTAATATATTTTATATTCCAAAGATTTTCACTTTACATGTATTACAATACTTGTTTATTCAAACTTACTAAATTAAAAAAGAAAAAAACAGGGCACAGCTTTATACGACCGCAGAAGTCGAACCCTGAACAGTTGGGGCACGTATGGACACAACATTCAAGCTGGATACAGCTCTTAATTTGGATTGTGATTAAATAGTTGACACAGCATAGGGGTCTGACACAGAATGAATGTGGTCTAATGAACTGACATGTTTTGTTTGCTCTTGAGAAATTTATTATGCTGTTGAATATTAATCCTCTCATAGAAAAAATATTTGAAGAAATTTTCTTTTTAAATTCTGAAATCTGAAATGAGAAAAAAAAATTACCCCTACCCCAATTTCCCACTAGCATATAACGTTATAAAGGGACATAACTGAAGAATTGTAAAAGTGAAGCTGCCAAAAATTGAATTTAAACTGAGTTTAGAGGAAATAAGCATTATACATGTATTGTCCTGAAACCTAGATAGATGCTTGTTTTGGGCCCCTTTGGGCTCCTAATTCCTAAACCGCTGGGACCATAACTCCCCAAATCAATCCCAACCTTTCTATTGTGGTAATGAACAATGTGTTAAAAATGTTTTGATTTTTATTTACTTATACTAAAGTTATTATCCGGAAACCAGCCTTCTTTGGGCGACGCTGACGACGACGACAACGTGATACCAATTTACGACCAATTTTTTTTAATGTTTGCGTTCGTAGAAAAACTCATAAATTAATATTAAAAAGAAAATCCTGACCTACCTACCCTGAATTTTTTTTATGTAACTGGAACCACACATACTATTTTATATTTCGCCTTACTATTAAAGTATTGACCCAGATAATAAAGTTAATGATTGCACTAATGACAGGACGACTGCCCGCATAGTGACTGGACGGTTGACCGGACGACATATAAAAAGTCACAATTTTTTTGTTAGTTTGTAGATTTGTTTAATATATGTAGACCTTAAAGATATTAAAATACATTTTATGAAAATTAAACAAAAAAGTGAAAAAAAATATTTTTGAGTAAATAAAGTTGACCGGACGGTATTCACACTCGCCGTTATACACTATACATATATTCAACTTGTCGGCAACAAGTGTTAATATCTCTTTTGTTTTACAATATTTGTCCAAGAAATTCAGGAATCTGTGAGATTTTAAAATGAATTATACGAAAATATAAATTTATAGTAAAAACAAATGTTTTTCTGCTAAAAAAGTTGACCGGTCGGTATTCACATTCGCCGATATATGCTTTAAATATATTAAAATGATCAACATAGGTATTAAAATCTCTGTTGTTTTACAATATTAGTCAATAAAATTCAGGAATCTATGAGATTAATAAATATATTATACGAAAATATAAACCTTATGATTAACAAAAATGTTTTCTGCAAAACAAAAAATGACTGGACGGTGTTCCCACTCGCCGATGTACATGTTCATTATGCATGTATGTAAATATATTTTCTAAGGATTAACAATATTTAAGTCATGAAACTGATAAATCTGCGACACCACTAGATATATGATATTAAAATATAAACTTTCTTGAAAAATGATTTTCTTCAAAATAAAGTTGACCGGACTGATGTCACATTCGTCAATGTATGCTTTAACACTGAGAGACATATGATACAAGAGATTCGCAACTCTAATAGAGTATATTATCGTATGTTATGTCTGTGGTTTTAAATATATTGACAGGATCGACAGAAGTGTTAATAACTCTTTTTTTCATTAAACCAAGAAATCTTGTCAAGTTTTGCTTTCTTCAAGGAAGGTGGACTGTCAGTAAGAAGTATCTGGCTCAATATCTTAAATTGTTTTTACATAGGCGGTAATGGTAACGTTATATACCTTGTATTTTATACTGTAGAAACCACTATAAACTACTGTAAATGTCATTTGAAGCATATAATTAGAGTGCAATGAAGTGCAAATTTTCAAAACTTGTTCTTTCACATAATTCTATTTGAGAAAAAATGTTTTTTACATGTATTTCAGTGAAAATCTTTTATCAGTGAGATATCGGCATGCGGTTTTAAAGGAAACATTGTGGCATCACACGTAATATGGCGTCATTAACAAACGACATATCAAAATAATGCTAATTATAGTTTGCAGTGTTACACGAAGAACAGTTGCCGCAAGGTTTAACTTGAAATATGGAGTCGAAAAGATCAGTAACCAAGCATTTTCATTTAATGCCAAGACCATAGCAACAGTTTTCATATCAGTATATTTTTAACATACCGACTGTAATTTGAATTGCATAAATACCATAAATAAACAATTTAGAGCTTGCCAAATAAAACAAAATGCTGACCAGTTATTCAGGACTTTTTAAAACCTCTAGTTTGCCATCTCAGGTTAAAAAGTAATGATATGTCTGAAACTGAAATAAGACAAAAAAAAAATACTCAGGCTGTGTTATTATTTGGTTTAGATACATAAGTATTATTGAGAGTGCAAAATTTCAAATTCTTGAAAGTTTTATCGCAAAGAAAGAAAAATGCTTCTCCCTTGTGGCTTATCAACCTTCATTTAAATCTTTTATATTAACAGCAACGAGTGCTAGCTACCTAGCTTAATAGTTGAAAAGGTGCAGCAATATTGTTTTCAAAAGTTTTGTTGATCCTCCCCCTTTTTCACTGAGAAAAGACAATATCTTGTGATTTGCTAGTGTGCTCTACAAATAATAATTCATGATTTCCTTAATACATGTACATGTTTGACTGTTTATTAACTGCATATGATATCTACTGACCATGGGTCAAATTATTGGATAAAAGCACATGTGATGATGTATTTCACTTTACTCGTATGAAGTGTGTTATCTCCCTTGATTATCAGTTATTCCTGTAAACCGGAGTGATAATTACATAACAAAGACTGTATTGTGTCATGTTTATTTACAGCTAAACTATTATGTTAGTTCATGCCTTTTTCAATTCACAAACAAATTCCTTTCGGATTTCTCCGGGGTGTAAACAAAGTTAGAATTGTGCCTAAAAAAAGTGTTCAGCCCCGTGCCAGTAATGCATTTCAAAAGCGAAATTTTCATTGAGTATTTGCTGTTATTTATCTGTAATGGTTATCTAAAATCATCTGGAATATCTAGGTATAAATAAAAAAAATACTAACCATCATTTTCACACTTTTTCCGGGTGTACAAGGTCAAATCATCCATAAATCACTCTGAAAACTTCTGATTAATCTTTTTGTAAATTGGCTCAATATCTTTAATTGTTTTTACATAGGCGGTAATGGTAACGTTTTTTCCTGTAGCTCAGTCCTTATCGTAAACTTGGATATGTATGATAGCTCGTTTCGAAGCTGTGACATTTTCCCATATGTGGTTAAATTTTCGGGGTACGAAGTGAGATTACTTTTTCCGTAAATTAGAAACCCCGAACATCCTTTTGTGATGCGGCTCCTTGTGGTAAAATATCGCCTTTTTAACACAGTAAGTTCTTTGAAAATTAAATACTTTGAACACATTCAATAGCTCCATAGTTTTTACACATTTATTCTATGTTCCTCTACTTTCCTAATCACCACAAAAAATTAAGTTCAGTCATTTGTTAAAAATAGAAACATGTCCAATATCACTACACAGAGATTTTTTCTTTACACGTGACTTTTGAGTTCCTCATTTCGAGGCGCATTAGGGATGTTGTCCCATCTGATGATCTTGACTGCCATTATCAGCATACCTCAATCTTAGTAGATTTCGGTGTTGATACAGCCTTCTGTTTGAAGGTGTTTCAACTTGGCTGGTGTTTTTATTTTGGCTGATATCTTTAACTTGACTGTTGTTTTGGGTGTTTTTGGAGACTGAGGTTCCTAGGGTAAGGACACTCAAATAATTGTGCCTCCTAAGAGAAACTCGCAGGATGCACGATGTTGCGTTTTTTTTCAAAGTTTCTGAGGGTCGAATGGCGAATATATTTTGCCTCACTTTTAAAAGAATCTAGTTAAGCCCCTGGATACAATAGAACAAATTCTATAGTAATCAAACATCGAATGCTTTCAAAGAGAAACTGAAAGAATATAAAGTGATTTTTTATGACTGAATTTAAATATAGCGTTAGACTAGTTAGTGACAGTGCAGTATTATACTAAAGCAACTTTGTGTTCAAGCCCGTGCAAGGTTACTCCATGTCCCTTTATTTTCTATTATAAAGGGTCAGAACACGACTTAATGGATTATGCAAGTTTGGTCCTTCAATGTTAAAGGTCATATTGCAATACATTGTTGTTGTTTTTTCAAAGTAAAGTTTATATTGTCGTATCCAATATTTAGTATTGTCACAGATTCCTGAATTTCATGGACAAATATTGTAAAACAAAAGAGATATCAACAATTGTTGTCGAGGAGTTAAAAATATGTTTAGCGTTTATCGGTAATTCGGATATTTTCCCTTTGATTTTACTGCCTTATATTTTCGATTATCAGCGTACTGGCTGAATCACTGAAAATATTAGGCAATACATTGTGTGACGTCATAATTATCGATAAACAGAATAATAAGTAGTTTCGTTTTTGATACTGACTATAAAATGTGGAACATCTCAACTCGCCCTAACGGGTTCGTCTAGATATTCCACATGATATAGTCAGTATCAAAAACGAAACTACCTATTATTCTATATATACCGGCGAGTGTGAATACTGTCCGGTCAACTTTATTTGCTCAAAAATATTTTTTCCACTTATTTTGTTTGATTTTCATTTTATATGTTTTAATAACTTTAAGGTTTACAAATTTTAAACAAATGTACCAAATAACAAAAAATGTTATGACTATTTATATCTCGTCCGGTCAACCGTCCTGTCACTATCCAGGCAATCGTCCTGTCATTAGTGCTTCCCGTTAATCTTGCAGTTTTCATTTTCCCATAAACACATATTAAATCATGACTTAACGATTCTTTTGATCAGGTTATGATACATTTAAAGAGGTTGAAGAGTTTTAGTAATACAATTGACTATCAACATCTTTGACTTATGTGTTATACATACATTTTTCTCTCAGTGATATACTGTTGATTTATTTATTTTTGTCGGCATCAACTTTATAGATTGAGGAAGCATTGCATTTTTGTGGATATCTGATTGTGTAGTTTTGCAAATCTCTGCATACAAAGCCAAAGAAATTTTGCATTTTGTTGATTGTTGAATATTTGAACTAGTGATTCACCTTTAACATGTTTAAGGAAGCTGGCTTGTCATTTGGATTTTTTGTCAGATTATCATAATCCTCTTGTTTTATCCATTTAATTGCCTTGAAAAAATTTGCCCGGTGACCCCCATTTTTTCTTTTTGTAAATCTTTTACTTATATAATGATTAGCCATATGTAAAACTCTTTTATAATTTTAATTATTTTTTAATAGTTTTTGAGAACTAAACTTGTCAATGATAAAGCTATGAAAAGTCAAGAGAGAATATTTTCCCGCCAAAATTTCAATGGCTTATATCTCGAAAAAAAAAAGCACAGTGACCTATATATTTTTTTTGCTCTTTGGATTCCTTCATTAATCCCCTATCAATATAAACTAGTGTTTTGAAAAATTGATTATTTTGAAACTGAGAAGCGAACTACCTTAAAGTCCACGAAACACACGAAAATTGGTATCAAATGAGAAATAATGAATCCGCAGTAGCCTTTTTTGTGCTAATGCGACATAAAGCAATGACCAATCAAACAATCTTGATCAACTTTATACATCTAACCTTTTTGTAAACTTTATTTCAGTCTGTTACTGCTACACTGGGCACTTATTCTGATAGACATTTATATAACTTAAATATAATTCAATAAAAGAACATTTTAAGGGTTCTTAAATGTCCCAAAGTTGCAAATATTTTGTTTGTAACCTGTCCAAAGGCAATATCTTTAAAAAAAAAGTGTTCTTTAAAAACTTTCTTAAGGAAGTACACCACTAATTCATAGCCCATTGCTTTCTATGTTAAATTCCTCAATTTCAAAAAGGCACACCTCTTTTGTTTTAAGTTCAAATAAAGTGGCAATCTTAACATGTCAAATCAACACTTTATGGTGTCTTGTACTGAAAAAATCAGCATACCTTTAATGGCATATAGGAAAGAACTGGTCCCCGGAACATTGATTGTACAAAAACAGGTACTTCAGATCTGACGAACAGACAAAATGTACACTTTGTTCTAAATTTGATGCAGTTTTTTTTCAATTTTCAAATTGAGTGTTAACTCCTAATAAGACTTTTGCTAAGATTCGTTATGCTAAATTTGGAATTATAAATCATAATTAAAGCATGCAGTTGGTATATACATTGTTATTGTTTATTAAAAACTGTAAGAGTTTTTCCTTTAAAACCAATTATCATTTTTTGTTCAAATGTATTTGGAATGTAAATTCTAACTGAATTTGAAATATACATTCATGGTATTTTTTTCAATTTTCTATTTCATGAAGAATTATATTTTTTTTATTTTTTTTTACCATTTTATAAGTATTTAAATTAAGAGAGAATTGTGTAAATTTTACAAAGTATGATGTTCAAATACTTATATTTTATTGGAAAACTTTGAAATGAGTATAAACGTTTAATAAATCAAATTATAACAACATTTGAAGAAAAAAATATTCAAATTGAAATCTTATATTCTAATTTGTGTTTTTTCGACATATATAATATCTGAATAAAAGATCTGAATTAAAAAAAAAATCGCAACAATTAACAAACGATCGAATAATAGCCTTAGGAATTTTTAACTATTCAAACATATCAATTCACGGATTATCTTAACAAATTACTATCAATTACAAACAAATTAACAAAATCCAATTACGATTATTAAAAAAAATCAAAGACATAACAATAGTTATTTACCCTGACGTGACACCTGTTGTGATTTCACAGTAATTAATATAATATTTTAATTACAGGTAAATTTCATGCATATGTATAGACAGAAATTATAAGTAATTATATAAATATATTTCCTGAAGACCATAAAAAGAACTCTCATATTCTAAATTAAGAATAAATTTAAGAGTTGGATGTGTGGGAAAGCGCCCACACACCTCCTTTAAAATAATTAATTGGGGTTTTCAAGAATTTTTCAAAATATGTCATGCAAGTACATGTAAGGTAACAACTTTGTCATCACAAACTACTTTAATCCCCACCCTGAACATTAAAGGGTTCAGAATATAATGAAGGATAAAGAAACAAAGGTTATATATAGCAAATTTACAGATCTAACATTGTTGGGTTGATGTTTAGACGAGTTATATATATATATATATATATACATATATATATGAGTCTAAAAGATTGTGTAACAATACCGATAAATAGATGGAAAACAAAACACTAAAAAGTGTTGAATATCATTGCACAAAGATGGAAAAACTGAACAGATGATATAAATTATACAATAATTGCAAATATTTCGGCTCAACAAATGGCCTTCTTCGGTGCAAAAGTTTTAACAATACTGATATATAATGTATAAGGTGAAAACATAGATCAGTAATAATACAGGTAAGTTTTGGTCGATTGATTTTAATCCAAAATCCTGAATATAATATAAACACTAGACTGTAAATTTAATTATTTCTTTCTTTTGATTCCGTCTGGATAGAGGACACCCACTGTTTTTATCCAAAACTTCTCCCGATTCTCTCTTTGCCCATTTTGCCATGTACAATCCTTGTTTTCAGAAATCTTATAAGATATCGACAAAATATTTTCACATAATTGTTAGTTGCGACATGTAGTTACACATAAGGGTACGTAAACATTTGCTGCGAGTTTTTCCCCCTTTTATATCTAATATCAGTCGTATGGTAATATAACTCATTAACAATATAAAGTAATGACCTAGAGTCTTTTGATTTGAGGTCCTTGGTTCATGACCTTGAAATTGAGCTCAAGGTCATATGTTAATTTAACGTTCTAGATTTTAACCTTTGCTTTTACCTCATATGTATTCATGTTAAAGCTATTAGACGTTTTGCATTAGGTTGCAAGCAGTATGACGTTGAAAAAGCTAACCGGAAGTGACCTTTTGTAAACCGGAAGTAGCTAATTTTTGTAATAAATTATTGGAAAAGTATGTAAAAACATATATTTTTGGAATCAGCGCCATGTAAACTATAAGACAGTACCAGAAGTAACATATTTTGAACCGGAAGTAAAAAATTATCTCCCTTATTTATATCCTGTTGTATAGAAACCTTATATTTTTGGAATCAGCGTACAATAAGTTGTCATTTGACGCTGAAATTGACATTAAAAACCAAATTTTAATATTTTCATATAAAAAAAAATTACTGGTGGAAAGACCATCAATGGTTCTCTGAACAATTGGTTTTTAATTTTAATTGAAATGCTTCCTTTAAACGTAGCAATATAAAAATGAGGAATTTGAGATATCTGCAAAATATTATATTTTTTTACTTATACATTTATTTAGTTGTATTTATCTGAAAGTTATTTGAGTACAATAGTTATGTGGTCCATAGTTTTATACCTTTTAAAATCAGACCTTTGTTGTATTTGACTGATTGATTTCATTGTTTAACGGATTTATTCCATCATTAATTTGCCTTTGTTCCTGTCGCATCTTCTATTGTTTTTTGTCAAATCTTTCACAAAAGAAATATCAAATATCGAAATGTTTAACAAACCGATTAATATATCGTATTTCATGTTTCTTTATAAATTGTAGAGCATATATTTCTATTGGTCTTCTATATATTTTTCGATACACCTTTTAAAAAATAAAGTGGGAACAATTAAAATGAAATAAATCAGTAATTATAAACAGCAACATTTTGACTTAAAATATATTTCACAAAACTGCATAAAATTATGAAAGAAGACTTTAGTAAGGCAAGTATTTAGTATTAGGTGGAAAACAATATATATACAGTATTTGGTGGATGACAAACACAATGATGAATCCTTTGTAAACCTATGTTTAGTAAAATGGAACCAAAGTAGTACAACAGAAACATAATTGTCCGCAGAGTTAATCTTGTAAGAAAACAAGGTTCAACCTACCATTTTTCTTTCTAAAAATGTCATTATCATGTCAGGAATATGACAGTTGTTAACTATTATTTCTTTTCGTTGTATGTTATTGTTTGTTTTTACTTGCACTTTGGTGGTTTTGTTTTGTTCTTTTCCTCTTTTATTATATATGTCTCACTTGGTTTCAGTTTGTAACCTTGATTTGTTTTCTTTCTATCGATTTATGACTTCTGAACAGTGGTATACTACTGGTACGTTTAATTATATTTAGCACTATTTTGGTATCATTTTCTTGTGTCTATTTTTCTTTTTTTTTGTCTTTTTGTCTTTGATGTATAAATTTTTTACATGCTGTCTTTCCGTAAATATTATTTACCATGCATTTTCCGTCCTGCTATTTGTAAATTACAGACAATTCAAATGTAGTAACAGAACATTATGTCTATTAACCTTTGGTTTTAATTGAATAGTTTCCATTACATGTAACAATCAAGATTTCCCCTTGTGTTGTCTGAGAGATATTATGCTTCTTAACTAAAAGATTGTATATCGCTCTGACCTTATTTCTGACAAATAACATAAATAAGTGGTCTTTGTTTCATTCCTTTTAAAATAAGTCATGTGTTGTCTTTCGAAGCTATACTTTTATTTTTTAAATGCTTTGTTTCTTTATAAATTTCCTTTTGATTCGCTTGCGTTTTTGTTTAGTTTTGTTAAATCAAAAGACATATAAACGTATTAAATGTCTTTCTAAAACAAAAGAAATACAAATTCTCTGATAACAATACGTTAAGTAAACCGATTTATATACCCCACTTGATAATTATCTATATGAAACACACGTAATACTTTCTATTGCTCTTTATACAGTAGAATTGGAACAATTGAAATGAGATTTACCAGTTGAAGATACAAAACAGAAAAACCTCGACTGAAAACAAAATTGTTGACTATATACAATGTTTTGAAAGGAACAGATGAATTTGCCATACATGAAAGACAAGAATCAGCATTCAGTTAAGTGAGCATCTATTGTAACAGTAACACTGAATATTGACTATATCTCAAATAAATTCCCTTTAATTTTAATAGCACTGCAGAAATAAATTTAAAACATAGTGTTTAGATTAATCGTCCATTGCCATCAAAAATAACTCTTACGGTCCATTACGCAGGAGTATTCTCGACAAAAATATAGCGTTTTTGGTAAATTAAATACCACCACGATATACAGAAAAAAGACTTTCTTGAAGTCATCATAAGTTCGTTCCTTATATACCAAAGTTATATACTAAAAGAAAACTTTCAATATTTCAAATAAGATAAATTAATCGAGTTATAGTTGTTTAATAATATTCGAATCTTATGAAATTCGTTTTCTCAGATTTGTTTACATCATGGATTAATTTTCTTATCACATATACACATGATAAAGGGTTCAATCCTTCGTAACATATATAATGATATGTGACAACGAAATTAACTCTATAATCGCAAATTACAACAATCTTTAATAAATGATTAAACATATCCGTTATCGGTGATGATAACAATTTATACAACTATTTATGAAATTCGTTATAACGGCTCTTTTGAATATTTTTTAATTCGTATTCACGAACTAAAATCAATTGAATTCAGACATTACATTGACATCCGTACACACATGCGTTCATCTGTCTTTGATAAATTATAGTGACCTGTTTATCTTTAAAAAAAGCTCATTTTTACTTTAATTAATATAATTAATGAGATTTACCTTTTTGGTACTACGCTTGAAATTCGTATAGTAATACTTTATAGTATTGTAATTAATTGGCTTTGTTGATCACTGTTTGCATACGTTACGTACCAGCAAACAATGTGGAATGCATTATATGTAACACAAAACAAAGACTTTGTTGTATAGTGTGTAATGGTAAAACGACATACAACACATTGAGTGATTCAAACACCAGAAACAAACGTGTCTGTAGAACCTGTTTTTTAGAAATATTTTGTTATTAATTATGTTTTGTTTCTTCTTTGTCATAATTTTGTTTGTCGTTCTTTGACGTATGATTTTTCTTCACCTTGGTATCTGTCTTTTTTTTTTTCTATTGCTTCACTTGAACATAAAATGTGAAATCACAATGATACTGAACTCGGAGGAAAATCCATCGGAAAGTCCATAATCACATGGCAAAATAAAATGACAAAACACATAAAAAACGAATGGACAAGAACTGTCATATTTCTGACTTTGTACAGGTACTTCAAATGCAGAAAATGGTGGATTAAACCTGTTTGTAAAGGGCTTAAACTCTCACTTTGATGACAGTCTATTCAAATTCTGTTATAATGACAATGATACGTGAACTAAACTGACAAACTAGTCAAAACATGGGTACAGCAGTCATCATCGTGTAACAATTTTAAAAAGAACAATTTAACAGAACACTTAAACCACGACACATTTACTAACATACACGGTACATAATAGTACATCTGTGTTCATCATAACAAAGGTTACACACATAGGAATTTGGAAGTTTTATCATCTATATGTCTCTTTCGCTAATGTTTTCTACCATTTTTTACTACAAGTTGATACCGCTTAATATGTTTCCTCTATACTACAACAACTAATATAATGCTTATAGTTTATCTGGAAATTATAAGAGTTCTGCCCTGAACCATTATGACTTTCGAAAAGCAGTATACTATTGTTGCTTTTTTTGAAATCGCCCTGTACATATTTCTGAAGAATAACATTAATGTGTGGTATTTGTGTAATTCTTCATTTAGTCATTATTGTCTGTTGACCTCTTACTCGTGTGGTGTTAAAAAAACATAAATAAAACAAAATGAAATAACAATGAAATAAGCAAGTCGATCATCATATCAACCTTCATATTTATGTATAAATAATCAACTATATGCTTCTCTCGATGCTAAACTCTGTTTGTTTTTTATACAACATGTACAATATGTACAAGAATAATTCAAATTAGAATAATTGAACTAAGATTATTCAGTATATTTAAAATAAAAAAGCAACACTTTGACGGGATTTTTTTCTTATAATATACGTTTATTGCACGGAAAATATGAATTTCCTATATGTGCTTTATTCATTAAGACAATCATATTTCGATTATGTGAGATATATTGTTTCTTTTTTAAACAAAATATCTAAACAATTCTCACTACAATCGATTTAAATTGCTTCCTTTACCGATGACGAAATAAATGGAAATCAAAGAGTTGGAAGAACTATCGTTTGGTGTCCTCGAACTCTTACGGTCCAGTTCACTAAAGTATTATTGGAATGGAAGGAGATACAGTTAAGTGATACCTTCATTTAAACAAAACTGTCTTAACGTTAGATGGACTCTGTCAAAACTATGTTAGATCGTTAATATTGATTTTTTTAAACTTCAAAACATGCCTTCAATGATATTTTTATAAATCAGATCAAAGAGTGATGTTCCTTATCATTTTTTGAATTTTGAGTAACAATTAATGTTATACTTTTGCTTTATCTGAACGATATAATGCTTTTTCAAAAAACTATTTTGAAATTGCTACGACCTTATATTTGATGAATAACATATTAAATCATTGTTTAATTCTTTTATTTATCAATCACTATTTCAGTTGAATTTCTCACTTGTCTCATTTCGTTGTTTACATGATTGTTTCCTTCATTGATTATTCTTTGGTTCCTTTCATGTTTTTATTGGTTTTGTTAAAACAAAAGACGCACTCGCATATGCTAAATGAAAAATTAAAATTAAAATCAAAATAAAACTGAACTCCGAGGAAAATTCAAAACAGAAAGTCCCTAATGAAATAACAAAATCGAAAGCTGAAACGAATGGATAACAACTGTCATATAACTTTCATGGTACAGGTATTTTTATATTTAGAAAATGGTGTATTAGGCCTAATTTTAAAGGGAGCTAAACCTCTCACTTGTATGACAGTCTTATCAGAAACTATTTTATTGACAACTATACCTTTAATCAGCAGAAATGAAACATTTAAAACAACACACCGATTAATATATCATATTTCATATTTCTGGATATAATAATAATGAAAAAATGACAACCGTGACTGGAAACATACTACTCACAAAATGCATGTTTTGAAAGGAAAAGACGACATTAGCACTTGTGCATAAAAAAGTGACAGCAGACAATCAGATTTCAGTGAGCTGAGTATTATTGTAGTTTTTTAAAAATTATTTGTTAAAATATCTATACAACATTGTATATTTCATATAAAATGTTTGTTTTAGAAACGCAGAAATAAATGAAAACATAAGTTTTATGAGTTATCGTGTGATGACCTCGAACATAAGTCCCCCGGTCCATAACGCTTGAACAATAAAACGATAGAAGGTTTGGGTATGGGTAAATGATGCCGCCACGAAATAGAAAAGAAAAGTCATTCTTTAGGTTTCTGATGTTCTTCCATTTTAAACCAAAGAAATGAAAAAATCGAAAACTTTCATTATTGCAAATAAGTTAGATTGATTGATTTTAGTTTTATCTTAACGAATTAGGAGCAAATTGTCACAATTAATCTCACCTATTTATTTCGTGTCACGTGTAGCAAATATATTGAATAAATTCTCTCTCCAAATTGTGAGATTAAATTTGATAGTACAGATTTTGGAATACAATCCGTTGTAATAAATTCAACATTTTGGGATAAAGAATAACATCCGTGATCACAAGTTACAAAAATCTGTTATAACTAATTCAATATATTCTTATCACGAATTTCATTTGCAATGGTTATGATGATTTAAATCCGTTTTTACGATTTTTTAATATTTCTAGATTCGTAATCTCAATTTGATTTTCTATAAATTCCAGGTTCCAATTGAACTTCCCTTCAAGGTGCTTTTAAACTTCTTCTTAAATACATATCGGGACCTTTTTAAGTAAGAAAACATATTTTTAACTTGATTACTACAAAAAAATTAAAATCAGATTCATCTTTTAAAATAGTTAGACATGTGTATGGTACTGATTACCAATTGAGTGAGATGTTTGTGCACTGCTTGTGCATGCAATTTCGTAAATGGCAGCTGCATTTTATGTCTTAGATAAGTTGTTAAAATAATATAAAACCTTTCAGCTGGAATACCAGAATGTTATGTCCCTCAATATGTTTTCAATTGAAATGTTTCCTTTTATAAAAAAAACAATCGTTCTCATGTGGAAGATATTATACTTCTTCACTGAACGATTGTGAACTCGGTCCGACCTTAATTCTGAATAGTAAATTATATAATATATGATCTTTGTTGTATCCTTTTGTAAATCTGTTATCGATTGTCTTTAAACTTCTAACCCGTGTGATTTCATTGTTTAACCGAATTGTTAATTTTCTTTAGGTTCGTTTCAAGTTTTATAATTGGATTTGTTGAATAAAAAGAGACATTAGCTTTTTATATTTCCCTGTTAAACAAAAGAAATAAAAGATTTAAAATAATGATATGTTAATGGCTTTAGGCTTCTCACTCGTGTGATTTCATTAGTCGGAATATTAGTCACTTATGCCCGTTGATATGTTTTTTTATTGAAATGAAACAGTTAAAAGAATGCTATTGTTTTATCTGATTGATATAAACTTCTTCACTTGACGATTTTCAAATCGCTCCCACCTATTTTCTGAAGAATAGCATTTTATATAGATATGGGGTCTTTGTTTTATTCTTTTTGAATTAGTTTATTGTCTTCCTATTCGTGTGATTTCAATGTTTAATTGACTTGTTTCTTCATCATGTTCATTAATTTTCCTTTAGTTCCTTTTATTTTTTTCCATTTACTTTGTAAATCATCCGTTTTGTCTTTAGACCTCTTTCTCGTGTGACTTCATATTGTTCAAATGAATTGTTGCTTCATTAATGTATACAAAAATAAATTAACTTCCTTTCATATTTTGATTTTGTTAAAAAAAAAGACGCTAACTTATAATTTTTCCTCTGAAACAAGAGAAACAAAACAATCAAAGTAACATTTGTTTTTAAACAATCCAATTAATATAAATATGTCTTCGATAATCTGTTTATAATGTAAAGTTACAATTAAATGGAATTAATCTTGAAATAAAAACAGTACAGCCATGACTGCAAAAAATGTTCATAATATAAATATACTAATAAAATGGATTGAAAAGATGTAATTTCCCGTAAGTGCATAAAAAGTTGAGTATCTGTTGTATTTTTTAAAAAATAAATTTCTAAAATATCTTAAAATAAAATTTAGAATAGACATGGGGAATGCGTCAAAGCATGGAAGTATTATATTGACAGGAACTACTACTACCCGACTTCAAACGTTTCATCTGCGATGCCGCGCCCAATTTAATGACATGTTAATTAGCTTGAAACATGGCACGTTATTTACATACCAGCGTGTGGTGCCCTACAATATTGTCATTCTCGGTTGCTTTCGAGATTACGGAAATAAACGAAGAAATCGAAAGTTGTAATCAATTCTTAGGGAACAGCAATCGGCAAACCTCGGCAGATTCCGTTACCTAACTTTGCCGATTTAGTGATTGATGGATTAATGCGAGTCATCATTAATTCTATACAAAAACAGATTGACGATGGAATTTGTACCAAATTTAATGAATTAAAGCTCCATCTTTAGTGATTTATTTTTTCGGTAGAAATTGCACTATATGTAATATATATTTCGGAAGTTGTGATTATATAATAACTACTCCATTGAGTGGCACACATTTCCTGCATATTTAAGACGATTGTAAATGATTGTTCTAATAAAATGAAAAGATCAAAGAGATTTTAAATAAATGTAGGAATTATTAAGCTTCGCTCAAAATCCAGGGTAAGATCATTGGTTGGTATATACGAATGTTCATCTGAACCCTGATGTGTTGATTTTTTTTTTAGTACTGCGACTCAAAGATTTGTATACAAATTCTTGTGCGACTGTTCAATTATTTTTACCAGTATCATTTGGACGGTTTCATTTGGTCGGATAGGGATATTTTTTATGCATCAGTCGATTAGTTTCAATAAGTTGTTCATGAATAAAGGTCTACCGACGCGATTAATATTTAAGTAAAGGTGTTTTCCGACAGGTTACATTGTTAAGCTGTCTCGATTAAAACCACGTGATTGATAAGAAGTATCTGGTCAATTTATGACCGCGGCATCGCAGATAGGCACAAAATAAATTAACGACAGCGTACTAATTAGACAGTTTCCATATATTTTCTACAGGGCTACACGGGTTATAAATAAATGCTAATTAATCGTTGTAGTTCCTGTCAGTATAATACTTCCATGGTCAAAGCGACAACAATCCGACCAAAGAGCAGACCACATAAAAAAGAAGATGTGGTATGATTGCCAATGAGACAACTGTTCACAAGAGACAAAAATGACACAGACATTAACAACTATAGGTCACCACACGGCATTCAACAATGAGCAAAGCCCATACCGCATAGTCAGCTATAAAAGGCCCCGATAAGACAATTTAAAACATTTCAAAGAAGAAAACTAACGGCCTTATTTATATAAGGAATTGTACGAAAACATGTAAAAAATATGTAACTCATAAACAAACGACAACCACTGAATAACAGGCTCCTGACTTGGGGACAGGCACATACATACATAATGTGGGGGGTTAAAACATGTTAGCGGGATCCAAACCTTTCCCCTAACCTGGGACAGTGGTATAACAGTCATCCGATGGACAAAAAATACAAGTAACAGCTGTTTGTTTTCCCTTTTATTGTAGCAATGGAGAAATAAACGCAAGCAAAAGTTTTTTAATAATTATCCTGTGTTGTCCTCCAAAATTACTTTTTCAGTCCATTGGTATGAAAGTATTATCCATGTCGCCACGAAGTTAAAAATCTACAGTTGTCTTTACCAACCATAGTAACGTATAAAACGAAAACTTTCAATATTGATCAATTGGTTGTTATTTGATAAACGCTACACACATCATCATGCATTAAAACCAAGTGGTCACAAAATGTTATAACTCTTTCTAAGTGATTTATTTCTTGCAATAACTTATAAAGATTCACAGTTACGTGAACACGGATTTCATTCGTTATCACATATTTTTCGATGAAATTAACCGTAATGAATACAAAAATGTGTGAAAACGATTTACATTCGTGATCACAAATTACAAAAACTAATGTGATATTTTTTTTTGACAAATTTCATCTGTGATGGTTGTGACGATTTTAATCGGTTATTACGTTTTTTTTAAATATTTCTAGGTTCGAAATATCTTTGGTTTTTCGCTTACAATTAATAGAACAATCCTTGCATAATAAAATTCAGAATAGAAAATTACAGCCTGTTTGATATATTGTCAAGGTGCTATTCAAAATGTAAAAAAAACATCTGATGAGTCAAGGGTTGCGTTAAACATAAAACCAGTAGTTTACACATCAGGCGACTATTATGGTAGAAATAGACAATGACTGTGTAGTGTCTTTAAATATCAGCTATATTTGTAAGAGGCTGGGGAACAGGTATAATGCGAACTTTAGAGAGCTATGTCTCCTGTTTCGAGCTGAGTACACTTACAGCAGATATTTAAAGACATTTATTATGTTTATCCTGCAATTAATTTTGTATATTGTTGCTGCTTTGAAAGTAAAAAAAAATCACATTTATTGCATTTATTTTCGATTTAAAGTCTTTTGAGACCCGCGTAGTAATGTTAAAATCACACATACAGCTGAAGACCGTGGGTACGCAAAAAAATATCTTGAATGGTCAAAAATAATACATCGCTCAGAGTAAATATCAATATCTGAAAACTTAACTTTAAGTTTTTCTTTATTCCTCTTTATGTCTTGTCCCTGAAATGATGTCAAAGATCAAAAACTCAGGTAAAAACATCTCTGCATGTGTGTTATATATATATCAAGGACAAGAGATAATCCCAAATGAGCAATCATGTTTATTCCGCTGTACAGTCTTCAGCAATATTTTGAACTAAAATTCTAGTTTTTTAGCAATATTCTCTAAAATATCTACTCCTGTTAAAATAAGACAGTCTCAAAATATAAAGTCTTATATGTATACTATTCAGCCAGTAGAGTTCACGAAAACTAAAGTGTGAAATAGAAGGAGATTCAGATGTGAGTCATACGTCAATGACACAGCAGCCCAACGAGAGAAATAACAAAACAAAATCGTGATGCATGCATATAGTCTACGACAAATTGATTGATGATAAAACATTGTCCATATGTCTTGCTTTTAATGGTCTCGATTCCACGAAAGACATAAATGATAAATGATACGCCCGCAGAGGTCCAACCCTGAACAGTTGGGGCGAAAATGGACACACTATTCAGGTCTGAATTTTGATTGTTATTAAATATTTGACATATTATAGGTTTCTGAATAAATGTAGTCAGAGAACTTGAAATTGGTTATATCAATTGAATTTGTATTTAATCAAAGATTTCTTGCTGTTGTTCAATTCACTGTGCTGTTTTGTAATACTTAGAAAATCTGTTGTCAGGCTATAAATAAATAAATTTCAATTTCTTCTCAATGTCATATTTGAAAGTGATGAAAATCAATAGGGAGATTACATCAATAGCTATAAATAATTCACCAAAGTTTTATGAGAACTGATGAAAATAGTTTTTGAGTTATTGTCCAAAAACTGGAAAATCCCCCCTTTTTTATTGAATAAAACCCCATAACTCAGAAATGTCACATCTAAAATTTAAAAAATTCTAAAGGGAGCTTACATCAAAAGATATAAACAATTCACAAAAGTTTAATGAGAACTGCTGAAAGCATTTTTTTAGTTACTGTCCGAAAACTGGAAAACCCCCCTTTTTTATGAATAAAACCCTATAACTCGGAAACGTAAAATCTAAAATTTATAAAAATCAAAAGGGAGCTCATGTTAATAGATATAAACAATTCACCACAATTTCTTGCAAGTTGGTGAAAGCGTTCTTGATTTTTTTGTCGGAAAAGTAGAAAATCTCCCTTTTTTTATTAAAGAAAACCCCAAAACTCGGAAACAGTAAAGCTGAAATTTATAAAAAAAAAAACGAAAGGGAGCTCACGTCAATAGATATAAGCAATTCACCAAAGTTTCATGCATATTGGTTAAAGCGTTTTTGAGTTACTGTCCGACATGTGGATGACGGACGGACGGACAGACAGACGGACGGACGGACAGACAGACGGACGGACGGACGGACAACGGTATACCATAATAGTCCCTTAAACGGACGTATAAAAACAATAGAAGCAATCAACGATCTGCTGTTAACACAATATTATATAAATATTTGGGGAAACATTACGATATGACGTACGACCACTAGTTCCTAATGTGGGATACTCAAATGTAACAGGATTTGAAGAAAGAATAGTTTGCAATATATCTCAAACACCTCCCTCTTATATTACAACATCACTAGAAGAGATATAGGAATAGCTGCAGCTAAGATGTAATTGCGTTGCCCCAACGTACGTATGTCCCGTAGAGGGCTAAGTTATCAACCAACTTTTATAACTAGACTGCGGTTAGTATATACAACAACAAATGGAAGTTTTTAACGACCTTGACTGGCTATACAGCCCTTGCACGGTCGGAACTATATGTTATATAGTGTGCATTGGCCATCTTATATGTAAACAAATATTTGATGAAAAAAGTATAATAAAACGGAGTTATTTCAAAATTTTGCAAAATCTTTGGGTTTTTTCTTGGAAAAACCGTGATAATGACTCATTCTATAATTGAGTCGTTGTTTAAAATTTTTAAATTATCTTTATTTTTTATCTGTGCAGATTACAACTCAAATAAATATGAAAAATGCAAAAAACTCTACAAAGGTATATAATACGTACATAAACGATCCAGATTTTTGCCAATACCTTTTCTGAGGAAATTTTACAAATTGTGTACTTTATAAGGCTTTCAAACCCTATACATCGTATGCTTACCTCTGAAAGAAATTGTTCGTTTTGTCTCGTATCGCGTATGGAGACATTTTTTCAACTTGTGCCTTTTACATTGTTTTGTGTATTGACATTTGTTTTTAAAAGGGGAGGGGTGATGCCCTAAAATAGATTTTTCTAATGATAAACATCAGCTATAAAATAAGATAATATTTCAATGGTAAATAGGTAAACAGAGTAGATCACTGTGCAATTTATATCATAGTGGTAAATAGGTAAACAGAGTAGATGACTGTACATTTTATATCACAGTGGTAAATAGGTAAACAGAGTAGATGACTGTACATTTTATATCACAGTGGTAAATAAGTAAACAGAGTATATAAACTATATTATCTTAGATCAAAACAATGCGAGTTTAAAACTCTTGAATCTGTAATTGAAAGACCCAAATCTACTGCAATTTAAATGTAGATTTTTAAGATTTAAATTACAAGCAAATACCATGCTAATATTCGGGAAATTACGAAACTGAGGTTGCTATAGTGACAAAACTAAGTTATGGACCCCAGATTTTTTCATCACATTTTGTTCCTCAAATCATGAAATACCTTTACACAAAATGATAAGGACAAAATCACTAGAAGAAAAAAATAGTCTGTTTGGTCTTTAACTCTTGCTCATTTGTCTGTCTGTCCGTATATGTTATCAACAACATGTTTTCTTTCATTACACACACTCTTTCATTATGAATACCAGTAACTTATGTCCTTCAAGATTATTTTAATTGAAATGCTTCCTTTAAACGTAGTATAAATAAAAAGGAGGAATTTGATATATCTGCAAAATATTATTTTTTTTTACTTATACATTTATTTAGTTGTAGTTATCTGAAAGTTATTAGAGTACACTAGTTATGTGGTCTATAGTTTTATACCTTTTAAAATCAGACCTTTGTTGTATTTTGACTTGTCACTGATTGTTTTCATTGTTTAACGGATTTATTCGATCATTAATTTGCCTTTGTTTCCTGTCGCGTCTTCTATTGTTTTTATCAAATCTTTCACAAAAGAAATATCAAATATCGAAATGTTTAACAAACCGATTAATATATCGTATTTCATGTTTCTGTATAAAACGTAGAGCGTATATTTCTATAGGTCTTCAATATACATGTATATTTTTCTATACACTTTTTAAAAAAATAGAGTGGGAACAATTAAAATGAAATAAATCAGATTAAATTATAAACAGCAACATTTTGACTTAAAATATATTTTACAAAAATGCATAAAACTTTGAAAGAAGACTTTATTCAGGCAAGTATTTATTATTAGGTGGAAAACAATATATATAGTATTCGTAGGATGACAAGCACAATGATTCTTTCTAAAAATGTCATTATCATGTCAGGAATATGACAGTTGTTATCTATTTTTTCGTTTCTTTGTATGTTATTGTTTGGTTTTACTTGCACTTTGGTGGTTTTGTTTCGTTTTTTCCCTCTTTTATTCGAGGTGTCTTACTTGGTTTTAGTTTGTAACCTTGATTTGTTTTCTCTCTATCGATTTATGACTTCTGAACAGTGGTATACTACTGGTACGTTTATTTATATTTATCAGTATTTTGTTATCATTTTCTTGTGTCTATTTTTCCTTGTTTTTGTCTTTTTTCTTTGATATATGATTTTTTTACATGCTGTTTTTCCGTAAATATTATTAACCATGCATTTTCCGTCCTGATATTTGTAAAGAACAGACAATTTAAATGTAGTTACAGAACATTATGTTTCTGTTACATGTAACAATCAAGATTTGCCTTTGTGTTGTCTGAGTTATATTATGCGTCTTAACTGAAAGATTGTAAATCGCTCTGACCTTATTTCTGACACATAACATAAATAAGTGGTCTTTGTTTCATTCCTTTTAAAATTAGTCATGTGTTGTCTTTCGAAGCTATACTTTTATTTTTTAAATGCTTTGTTTCTTTATTAATTTCCTTTTGCTTCGCTTGCGTTTTTGTTTAGTTTTGTTAAACCAAAAGATATATAAACGTATTAAATGTCCTTCTAAAACAAAAGAAATACAAATTTTCTGATAACAATACGTAAAGTAAACCGATTTATATATCCCACTTGATAATTATCTATATGAAACACACGTAATACTTTCTATTGGTCTTGATACAGTAGAATTGGAACAATTGAAATGAGATTTACCAGTTGAAGATACAAAACAGAAAAACCTCGACTGAAAACAAAATTGTTGACTATATACAATGTTTTGAGAGGAACAAATGAAATTCCCATACATGCCTGAAAAACAAGAATCAGCATTCAGTTAGGTGAGTATCTATTGTAACAGTAATACTGAATGTTGATTATATCTCAAATAAATTCCCTTTTAATTTTGTTAAGCACTGCAGAAATAAATTTAAAACATAGTGTTTAGACTAATCGTCCATTGCTCTTGCGGTTCATTACGCAGGAGTATTCTCGACAAAAATATGGCGTTTTGGGTAAATTTTAATACCACCACGATATACAAAAAATAGACTTTCTTAAAGTCATCATAAGTTCGTTCCTTAAAAACCAAAGTTATGTACTAAAAGAAAACTTTCAATATTTCAAATAGGATGAATTAATCGAGTTATAGTTGTTTAATAATATTTAGTTGGAATTTTAAAATATATTATCAAAAATTTATTCTCACTCACTTTTTCGAATCTTATGAAATTCGTTTTCTCAGATTTGTTAACATCATGGATTAATTTTGTTATCACATATAAACATGATAAAGGGTTCAATCCTTCGTAACACATATAATGATATGTGATAACGAAATTAACTGTACAATCGCAAATTACAACAATCTATAATAAATGATTAAACATATCCGTTATCGGTGATGATAACAAATTATACAACTATTTATGAATATTCGTTATAATGGCTATTTTGAATATTTTTAATTCGTATTCTCGAACTAAAATCATTTGAATTCAGACATTACATTGACATCCGTACACACATGCGTTCATCTATCTTTGATAAATTATAGTGACCTTTTTAACTTTAATTAAAATAATTAATGAGATTTACCTTTTTGGTACTACGCTTGAAATTCGTATAGTAATACTTTATAGTATTGTAATTAATTGGCTTTGTTGATCACTGTTTGCATCGCGTTAAGTGCCAGCAAATAATGTGGAATGCATTATATGTTACACAAAACAAAATCTTTGTTGTATAGTGTGTAATGGTAAAACGACATACAATACATTGAGTGATTCAAACACCAGGAACACACGTGTCTGTAGAACCTGTGTTTTAGAAATATTTTGTTGTTGTATAGTGTGTAATGGTAAAACGACACACAATACATTGAGTGATTCAAACACCAGGAACACACGTGTCTGTAGAACCTGTGTTTTAGAAATATTTTGTTGTATAGTGTGTAATGGTAAAACGACACACAATACATTGAGTGATTCAAACACCAGGAACACACGTGTCTGTAGAACCTGTGTTTTAGAAATATTTTGTTGTATAGTGTGTAATGGTAAAACGACACACAATACATTGAGTGATTCAAACACCAGGAACACACGTGTCTGTAGAACCTGTGTTTTAGAAATATTTTGTTGTTGTATAGTGTGTAATGGTAAAACGACACACAATACATTGAGTGATTCAAACACCAGGAACACACGTGTCTGTAGAACCTGTGTTTTAGAAATATTTTGTTGTATAGTGTGTAATGGTAAAACGACACACAATACATTGAGTGATTCAAACACCAGGAACACACGTGTCTATAGAACCTGTGTTTTAGAAATATTTTGTTATTCATTCTATTTTGTCTCTTCTTTGTCATAATTTTGTTTGTCGTTCTTTGACGTATGATTTCTCTTCACCTTGGTATATTTCTTTTTTTTTATTTTCTATTGCTTCACTTGAACATACAAAGTGAAATCACAATAATACTGAACTCAGAGGAAAATCCAATCGGAAAGTCCATAATCACATGGCAAAATAAAATGACAAAACACATAAAAAACGAATGGACAAGAACTGTCATATTTCTGACTTTGTACAGGTACTTCAAATGTAGAAAATGGTGGATTAAACCTGTTTGTAAAGCGCTTAAACTCTCACTTTGATGACAGTCTAATCAAATTCCGTTATAATGACAATGATACGTGAACTAAACTGACAAACTAGTCAAAACATGGGTACAGCAGTCATCATCGTGTAACAATTTTAAAAAGAACAATTTAACAGAACACTTAAACCACGACACATTTACTAACATACACTGTACATAATAGTACATCTGTGTTCATCATAACAAAGGTTACACACATAGGAATTTGGAAGTTTTATCATCTATATGTCTCTTTCGCTAATGTTTTCTACCATTTTTACTACCTTTCAAGTTGATACCGCTTAACATGTTTCCTCTATACTACAACAACTAATATAATGCTTATAGTTTATCTGGAAATTATAAGAGTTCTGCCCTGAACCATTATGACTTTCGAAAAGCAGTATACTATTGTTGCTTTTATTGAAATCGCCCTGTACATATTTCTGAAGAATAACATTGATGTGTGGTATTTGTGTAATTCTTCATTTAGTCATTATTGTCTGTTGACCTCTTACTCGTGTGGTGTTAAAAAAAAAACATAAATAAAATAAAATGAAATAACAATGAAATAAACAAGTCGATCAATATATCACACTTCTTATTTATGTATAAATAATCAACTGTATGCTTCTCTCGATGTTAAACTCTGTTTGTTTTTTAATACAATATGTACAAGAATAATTCAAATTAGAATAATTGAACTAAGATTATTCAGTATATTTAAAATGAAATAGCAACACTTTGACGGGATTTTTTTCTGATAATATACGTTTATTGCACGGAAAATATGAATTTCCTATATGTGCTTAATTCATTAAGACAATCATATTTCGATTATGTGAGATATATTGTTTCTTTTTTAAACAAAATATCTAAAAGATTCTCACTACAATCGATTTAAATTGCTTCCTTTACCGATGACGAAATAAATGGAAATCAAAGAGTTGGAAGAACTATCGTTTGGTGTCCTCGAACTCTTACGGTCCAGTTCACTAAAGTATTATTGGAATGGAAGGAGATACAGTTAAGTGATACCTTCATTTAAACAAAACTGTCTTAACGTTAGATGGACTCTGTCAAAAACTATGTTAGATCGTTAATATTGAATTTTTTTAACTTCAAAACATGCCTCCAATGATATTTTTATAAATCAGATCAAAGAGTGATGTTCCTTATCATTTTTTGAATTTTGAGTAACAATTAATGTTATACTTTTGCTTTATCTGAACGATATAATGCTTTTTCAAAAAACTATTTTGAAATTGCTACGACCTTATATTTGATGAATAACATATTAAATCATTGTTTAATTCTTTTATTTATCAATCACTATTTCAGTTGAATTTCTCACTTGTCTCATTTCGTTGTTTACATGATTGTTTCCTTCATTGATTATTCTTTGGTTCCTTTCATGTTTTTATTGGTTTTGTTAAAACAAAAGACGCACTCGCATATGCTAAATGAAAAATTAAAATTAAAATCAAAATAAAACTGAACTCCGAGGAAAATTCAAAACAGAAAGTCCCTAATGAAATAACAAAATCGAAAGCTGAAACGAATGGATAACAACTGTCATATTACTTTCATGGTACAGGTATTTTTATATTTAGAAAATGGTGTATTAGGCCTAATTTTAAAGGGAGTTAAACCTCTCACTTGTATGACAGTCTTATCAGAAACTATTTTATTGACAACTATACCTTTAATCAGCAGAAATGAAACATTTAAAACAACACACCGATTAATATATCATATTTCATATTTCTGGATATAATAATAATGAAAAAATGACAACCGTGACTGGAAACATACTGCTCACAAAATGCATGTTTTGAAAGGAAAAGACGACATTAGCACGTGTGCATAAAAAAGTGACAGCAGACAATCAGATTTCAGTGAGCTGAGTATTATTGTAGTTGTTTAAAAATTATTTGTTAAAATATCTATACAACATTGTATATTTCATATAAAATGTTTGTTTTAGAAACGCAGAAATAAATGAAAACATAAGTTTTATGAGTTATCGTGTGATGACCTCGAACATAAGTCCCCCGGTCCATAACGCTTGAACAATAGAACGATAGAAGGTTTGGGTATGGGTAAATGATGCCGCCACGAAATAGAAAAGAAAAGTCATTCTTTAGGTTTCTGATGTTCTTCCATTTTAAACCAAAGAAATGAAAAAATCGAAAACTTTCATTATTGCAAATAAGTTAGATTGATTGATTTTAGTTTTATCTTAACGAATTAGGAGCAAATTATCACAATAAATCTCACCTATTTATTTCGTGTCACGTGTAGCAAATATATTGAACAAATTCTCTCTCCAAATTGTGAATATAGATTAAATTTGATAGTACAGATTTTGGAATACAATCCGTTGTAATAAATTCAACAATTTGGGATAAAGAATAACATCCGTGATCACAAGTTACAAAAATCTGTTATAACTAATTCAATATATTCTTATCACGAATTTCATTTGCAATGGTTATGATGATTTAAATCCGTTTTTACGATTTTTTAATATTTCTAGATTCGTAATCTCAATTTGATTTTCTATAAATTGCAGGTTCCAATGGAACTTCCCTTCAAGGTGTTTTTAAACTTCTTCTTAAATACATATTGGGACCTTTTTAAGTAAGAAAACATATTTTTAACTTGATTACTACAAAAAAATTAAAATCAGATTCATCTTTTAAAATAGTTAGACATGTGTATGGTACTGATTACCAATTGAGTGAGTTGTTTGTGCACTGCTTGTGCATGCAATTTCGTAAATGGCAGCTGCATTTTATGTCTTAGATAAGTTGTTAAAATAATATAAAACCTTTCAGCTGGAATACCAGAATGTTATGTCCCTCAATATGTTTTCAATTGAAATGTTTCCTTTTATAAAAAAAAAACAATCGTTCTCATGTGGAAGATATTATACTTCTTCACTGAACGATTGTGAACTCGGTCCGACCTTAATTCTGAATAGTAAATTATATATATGATCTTTTTTGTATCCTTTTGTAAATCTGTAATCGATTGTCTTTAAACTTCTAACTCGTATGATTTCATTGTTTAAACGAATTGTTAATTATCTTTAGGTTCGTTTCAAGTTTTATAATTGGATTTGTTGAATAAACAGAGACATTAGCTTTTTATATTTCCCTGTTAAACAAAAGAAATAAAAGATTTAAAATAATGATATGTTAATGGCTTTTGGCTTCTCACTCGTGTGATTTCATTAGTCGGAATATTAGTCAGTTATGCCCGTTGATATGTTTTTTTTTATTGAAATGAAACAGTTAAAAGAATGCTATTGTTTTATCTGATTGATATAAACTTCTTCACTTGACGATTTTCAAATCGCTCCCACCTATTTTCTGAAGAATAGCATTTTATATAGATATGGGGTCTTTGTTTTATTCTTTTTGAATTAGTTTATTGTCTTCCTATTCGTGTGATTTCAATGTTTAATTGACTTGTTTCTTCATCATGTTCATTAATTTTCCTTTAGTTCCTTTTATTTTTTTCCATTTACTTTGTAAATCATCCGTTTTGTCTTTTGACCTCTTTCTCGTGTGACTTCATATTGTTCAAATGAATTGTTGCTTCATTAATGTATACAAAAATAAATCAACTTCCTTTCATATTTTGATTTTGTTAAAAAAAAAAGACGCTAACTTATAATTTTTCTTCTGAAACAAGAGAAACAAAACAATCAAAACAACATTTGTTTTTAAACAATCCAATTAATATAAATATGTCTATATTTGTTTTCGATAATCTGTTTATAATGTAAAGTTACAATTAAATGGAATTAATCTTGAAATAAAAACAGTACAGCCATGACTTCAAAAAATGTTCCTAATATAAATATACTAATAAAATGGATTGAAAAGATGTAATTTCCAGTAAGTGCATAAAAAGTTGAGTATTTGTTGTATTTTTTTTAAAAGAAATTTCTAAAATATCTTAAAATAAAATTTAGAATAGAAATTGGGAATGCGTCAAAGCGACAACAATCCGACCATAGAGCAGACCACATAAAAAAGAAGATGTGGTATGATTGCCAATGAGACAACTGTTCACAAGAGCCAAAAATGACACAGACATTAACAACTATAGGTCACCACACGGCATTCAACAATGAGCAAAGCCCATACCACATAGTCAGCTATAAAAGGCCCCGATGAGACAATTTAAAACATTTCAAAGGAGAAAACTAACGGCCTTATTTATATAAGGAAATGTACGAAAAACATGTAAAAAATATGTAACTCATAAACAAACGACAACCACTGAATAACAGGCTCCTAACTTGGGACAGGCACATACATACATAATGTGGGAGGGGGGGGGTTAAAACATGTTAGCGGGATCCAAACCCTTCCCCTAACCTGGGACAGTGGTATAACAGTCATCCGATGGACACAAATACAAGTAACAGCTGTTTGTTTTCCCTTTTATTGTAGCAATGGAGAAATAAACGCAAGCAAAAGTTTTTTAATAATTATCCTGTGTTGTCCTCCAAAATAACTTTTTCAGTCCATTGGAATGAGAGTATTATCCATGTCGCCACGAAGTTAAAAATCTACAGTTGTCTTTACCAACCATAGTAACGTATAAAACGAAAACTTTCAAAATTGATCAATTGATTGTTATTTGATAAACGCTACATAAATCATCATGCATTATAACCAAGTGGTCACCAAATGTTATAACTATTTCAAAGTGATCTATTTCTTGCAATAACTTATAAAGATTCACAGTTACGTGAACACGGATTCCATTCGTTATCATATATTTTTCGATGAAATTAACCGTAATGAATACAAAAATGTGTGAAAACGATTTACATTCGTGATCACAAATTACAAAAACTAATTTGATATTTTTTTGTGACAAATTTCATCTGTGATGGTTGTGACGATTTTAAATCGGTTATTACGTTTTTTTAAATATTTATAGGTTCGAAATATATTTTGGTTTTTCGCTTACAATTAATAGAACAAGCCTTGCATAATAAAATTCAGAATAGAAAATTACGGCCTGTTTGATAGTTTGTCAAGGTGTTATTTAAAATGTAAAAAAACATCTGATGAGTCAAGGGTTGCGTTAAACATAAAACCAGTAGTTTACTCATCAGGCGACTATTATGGTAGAAATAGACAATGACTGTGTAGTGTCTTTAAATATCAGCTGTATTTGTAAGAGGCTGGGGAACAGGTGTAATGCGAACTTTAGAGAGCTATGTCTCCTGTTTCGAGCTGAGTACACTTACAACAGATATTTAAAGACAGTTATTGTGTTTATCCTGCAATTAATTTTGTATATTGTTGCTGCTTTGAAAGTCAGAAAAACTCACATTTATTGCATTTATTTTCGATTTAAAGTCTTTTGAGACCCGAGTAGTAATGTTAAAATCACACATCCAGCTGCAGACCGTGGGTACGCAAAAAAATATCTTGAATGGTCAAAAATAATACATCGCTCAGAGTAAATATCAATATCTGAAAACTTACCTTAAGTTTTTCTTTATTCCTCTTTATTTCTTGTCCCTGAAATGATGTCAAAGATCAAAAGCTCAGGTAAAAACATCTCTGCACGTGTGTAATATATATATCAAGGACAAGATATAATCCCAAATGAGCAATCATGTTTATTCCGCTGTACAGTCTTCAGCAATATTTTGAACTAAAATTCTAGTTTTTTAGAAATATTCTCTAAAATATCTACTCCTGTTCAAATAAGACAGTTTCAAAATATAAAATCTTATATGTATATAATTCACCCAGTAGAGTTCACGAAAACTAAAATGTGAAATAGAAGGAGATTCAGATGTGAGTCATACGTCAATGACACAGAAGCCCAACGAGAGAAATAACAAAACAAAATCGTGATGCATGCATATAGTCTACGACAAATTGATTGATGATAAAACATTGTCCATATGTCTTGCTCTTAATGGTCTCGATTCCACGAAAGACATAAATGATAAACTGCTTCGTTGAGCGCAGCTGGATACGCCCGCAGAGATCCAACCCTGAAGAGTTGGGGCGAAAATTGACACACTATTCAGGTCTGAATTTGGATTGTTATTAAATATTTGACAAGTTATAGGTTTCTGAATAAATGTAGTCAGAGAACTTGAAATTGGTTATATCAATTGAATTTGTATTTAATCAAAGATTTATTCCTGTTGTTCAATTTACTGTGCTGTTTTGCAATACTTAGAAAATCTGTTGTCAGGCTATAAACAAATAAATGTCAATTTCTTCTCAATGTCATATTTGAAATTGATGAAAATCAATAGGAATTACATCAATAGCTATAAATAATTCACCAAAGTTTCGTGAGAACTGCTGAAAGTAGTTGTTGTAGTTATTGTCCAAAAACTTGAAAATCACCCCCTTTTTTATTGAATAAAACCCCATAACTCAGAAATGTCAAATCTAAAATTGAAAAAATTCTAAAGGGAGCTTACATCAAAAGATATAAACAATTCACAAAAGTTTCATGAGAACTGCTGAAGGCATTTTTTAGTTACTGTCCAAAAACTGGAAAACCCCCCTTTTTTATGAATAAAACCCTGTAACTCGGAAACGTAAAATCTAAAATTTATAAAATCGAAAGGGAGCTCATGTTAATAGATTTAAACAATTCACCACAATTTCTTGCAAGTTGGTGAAAGCGTTCTTGATTTTTTGTCGGAAAAGTAGAAAATCTCCCTTTTTTTCATTGAAGAAAACCCCAAAACTCGGAAACGGTAAAGCTGAAATTTATAAAAAAAAAAAACGAAAGGGAGCTCACGTCAATAGATATAAGCAATTCACCAAAGTTTAATGCATATTGGTTAAAGCGTTTTTGAGTTACTGTCCGACATGTTGATGACGGACGGACGGACGGACAGACAGACGGACGGACGGACGGACAACGGTATACCATAATAGTCCCTTAAACGGACGTATAAAAACAATAGAAGCAATCAACGATCTGCTGTTAACACAATATTATATAAATATTTGGGGAAACATTACGATATGACGTACGACCACTAGTTCCTAATGTGGGATACTCAAATGTAACAGGATTTGAAGAAAGAATAGTTTGCAATATATCTGAAACATCTCCCTCTTATATTACAACATCACTAGAAGAGATATAGGAATAGCTGCAGCTAAGATGTAATTCCGTTGCCCCAACGTACGTATGTCCCATAGAGGGCTAAGTTTTCAACCAACTTGTATAACTAGACTGCGGTTAGTATATACAACAAATGGAAGTTTTTAACGACCTTGACTGGCTATACAGCCCTTGCACGGTCGGAACTATGTGTTATATAGTGTGCATTGGCAATCTTATATGTAAACAAATATTTGATGAAAAAAGTATAATAAAACGGAGTTATTTCAAAATTTTGCAAAATTTTTGTTTTTTTTCTTGAAAAAACCGTGATAAAGACTCATTCTATAATTGAGTCGTTGTTTAAAATTTTTAAATAATTTTTATTTTTTATCTGTGCAGATTACAACTCAAATAAATATGAAAAATGCAAAAAACTCAAAGGTATATAATACGTACATAAACGATCCAGATTTTTGCCAATACCTTTTCTGAGGAAATTTTACAAATTGTGTACTATATAAGGCTTTCAAACCCTATACATCGTATGCTAACCTCTGAAAGAAATTGTTTGTTTTGTCTCGTATCGCGTATGGAGACATTTTTTTCCACTTTTGCCTTTTACATTGTTTTGTGTATTGATATTTGTTTTTAAAAGGGGGAGGGGTGATGCACTGAAATAGATTTTTCTAATGATAAACTTCAGCTTTAAAATGAGATAATATTTCAATGGTAAATAGGTAAACAGAGTAGATCACTGTACATTTTATGTCATAGTGGTAAATAGATAAACAGAGTAGATGACTGTTCATTTTATATCATAGTGGTAAATAGGTTAACAGAGTAGATGACTGTACATTTTATATCATAGTGGTAAATAGGTAAACAGAGTAGATGACTGTACATTTTATATCATAGTGGTAAATAGGTAAACAGAGTAGATGACTGTACATTTCATATCATAGTGGTAAATAGGTAAACAGAGTAGATGACTGTACATTTCATATCACAGTGGTAAATAGGTAAACAGAGTAGATGACTGTACATTTCATATCATAGTGGTAAATAGGTAAACAGAGTAGATGACTGTACATTTCATATCACAGTGGTAAATAGGTAAACAGAGTAGATGACTGTACATTTTATATCACAGTGGTAAATAGGTAAGCAGAGTATATAAACTATATTATCTTAGATCAAAACAATGCGAGTTTAAAACTCTTGAATCTGTAATTGAAAGACCCAAATCTACTGTAATTTAAATGTAGATTTTTAAGATTTAAATTACAAGCAAATACCATGCTAATATTCGTGAAATTACGAAACTGAGGTTGCTATAGTGACAAAACTAAGTTATGGACCCCAGATTTGTTTCATCACATTTTGTTCCTCAAATCATGAAATACCTTTACACAAAATGATAAGAAAAAATCACTGGAAGAAAAGAATAGTCTGTTTGGTCTTTAACTCTTGCTCATTTGTCTGTCTGTCCGTATATGTTATCAACAACATGTTTTCTTTCATTACACACACTCTTTCATTATGAATACCAGTAACTTATGTCCTTCAAGATTATTTTAATTGGAATGCTTCCTTTAATCGTAGTAATAAAAAGGAGGAATTTGATATATCTGCAAAATATTTTTTTTTTTACTTATACATTTATTTAGTTGTATTTATCTGAAAGTTATTAGAGTACAATAGTTATGTGGTCTATAGTTTTATACCTTTTAAAATCAGACCTTTGTTGTATTTTGACTTGTCACTGATTGTTTTTATTGTTTAACGGATTTATTCGATCATTAATTTGCCTCTGTTTCCTGTCGCGTCTTCTATTGTTTTATCAAATCTTTCACAAAAGAAATATCAAATATCGAAATGTTTAACAAACCGATTAATATTAATATCGTATTTCATGTTTCTGTATAAAACGTAGAGCGTATATTTCTATTGGTCTTCAATATATAATTTTCGATACACTTTTAAAAAAAAATAAAGTGGGAACAATTAAAATGAAATAAATCAGTTGAAATTATAAACAGCAACATTTTGACTTAAAATATGTTGTACAAAAATGCATAGAACTTTGAAAGACTTTATTCAGGCAAGTATTTATTATTAGGTGGAAAACAATATATATAGTATTCGTAGGATGACAAGCACAATGATGAATCCTTTGTACATCGTGTTAAGTAAAATTGAAACAAAGTAGTACAACATCAACATAATTGTCCGAAGAGTTAATCGAGCAAGAAAACAAGGTTCAACCTACCAATTTTCTTTCTAAAAATGTCATTATCATGTCAGGAATATGACAGTTGTTATCTATTTTTTCGTTTCTTTGTATGTTATTGTTTTGTTTTACTTGCACTTTGGTGGTTTTGTTTCGTTTTTTCCCTCTTTTATTCGAGGTGTCTTACTTGGTTTTAGTTTGTAACCTTGATATGTTTTCTTTCTATCGATTTATGACTTCTGAACAGTGGTATACTACTGGTACGTTTATTTATATTTATCAGTATTTTGTTATCATTTTCTTGTGTCTATTTTTCCTTGTTTTTGTCTTTTTTCTTTGATATATGATTTTTTTACATGCTGTTTTTCCGTAAATATTATTAACCATGCATTTTCCGTCCTGATATTTGTAAAGAACAGACAATTTAAATGTAGTTACAGAACGTTATGTTTCTGTTACATGTAACAATCAAGATTTGCCTTTGTGTTGTCTGAGTTATATTATGCGTCTTAACTGAAAGATTGTAAATCGCTCTGACCTTATTTCTGACACATAACATAAATAAGTGGTCTTTGTTTCATTCCTTTTAAAATTAGTCATGTGTTGTCTTTCGAAGCTATACTTTTATTTTTTAAATGCTTTGTTTCTTTATTAATTTCCTTTTGCTTCGCTTGCGTTTTTGTTTAGTTTTGTTAAACCAAAAGATATATAAACGTATTAAATGTCCTTCTAAAACAAAAGAAATACAAATTTTCTGATAACAATACGTAAAGTAAACCGATTTATATATCCCACTTGATAATTATCTATATGAAACACACGTAATACTTTCTATTGGTCTTGATACAGTAGAATTGGAACAATTGAAATGAGATTTACCAGTTGAAGATACAAAACAGAAAAACCTCGACTGAAAACAAAATTGTTGACTATATACAATGTTTTGAGAGGAACAAATGAAATTCCCATACATGCCTGAAAAACAAGAATCAGCATTCAGTTAGGTGAGTATCTATTGTAACAGTAATACTGAATGTTGATTATATCTCAAATAAATTCCCTTTTAATTTTGTTAAGCACTGCAGAAATAAATTTAAAACATAGTGTTTAGACTAATCGTCCATTGCTCTTGCGGTTCATTACGCAGGAGTATTCTCGACAAAAATATGGCGTTTTGGGTAAATTTTAATACCACCACGATATACAAAAATAGACTTTCTTAAAGTCATCATAAGTTCGTTCCTTAAAAACCAAAGTTATGTACTAAAAGAAAACTTTCAATATTTCAAATAGGATGAATTAATCGAGTTATAGTTGTTTAATAATATTTAGTTGGAATTTTAAAATATATTATCAAAAATTTAAAGCAAGTCGTCACAACAAATTTGATTTGTTCTCACTCACTTTTTCGAATCTTATGAAATTCGTTTTCTCAGATTTGTTAACATCATGGATTAATTTTGTTATCACATATAAACATGATAAAGGGTTCAATCCTTCGTAACACATATAATGATATGTGATAACGAAATTAACTGTACAATCGCAAATTACAACCATCTATAATAAATGATTAAACATATCCGTTATCGGTGATGATAACAAATTATACAACTATTTATGAATATTCGTTATCATGGTTATAACGGCTATTTTGAATATTTTTAATTCGTATTCTCGAACTAAAATCATTTGAATTCAGACATTACATTGACATCCGTACACACATGCGTTCATCTATCTTTGATAAATTATAGTGACCTTTTTATCTTTAAAAAAGCTCATTTTTAACTTTAATTAAAATAATTAATGAGATTTACCTTTTTGGTACTACGCTTGAAATTCGTATAGTAATACTTATTAATTAATTGGCTTTGTTGATCACTGTTTGCATCGTATTACGTGCCAGCAAATAATGTGGAATGCATTATATGTTACACAAAACAAAATCTTTGTTGTATAGTGTGTAAAGGTAAAACGACATACAACACATTGAGTGATTCACACACCAGGAACACACGTGTCTGTAGAACCTGTGTTTTAGAAATATTTTGTTGTATAGTGTGTAATGGTAAAACGACACACAACACACTGAGTGATTCAAACACCAGGAACACACGTGTCTGTAGAACCTGTGTATTAGAAATATTTTGTTGTATAGTGTGTAATGGTAAAACGACACACAACACACTGAGTGATTCAAACACCAGGAACACACGTGTCTGTAGAACCTGTGTATTAGAAATATTTTGTTATTCATTCTATTTTGTCTCTTCTTTGTCATAATTTTGTTTGTCGTTCTTTGACGTATGATTTCTCTTCACCTTGGTATCTTTCTTTTATTTTTTTTATATTGCTTCACTTGAACATACAAAATGAAATCACAATAATACTGAACTCAGAGGAAAATCCAATCCGAAAGTCCATAATCACATGGCAAAATAAAATGACAAAACACATCAAGAACGAATGGACAAGAACTGTCATATTCCTGACTTGGTACAGGCATTTTCAAATGTAAAAAATGGTGGATTAAACCTGTTTTTCAAGCGCTTAACCTTTCACTTTGATGACAGTCTCATCAAATTCCGTTATAATTACAATGATGCGTGAACTAAACAGACATAGTAGTCAAAACATGGGTACAGCAGGCATCATCGTGTAACAATTTTAAAAGGAACAATTTAACAGAACACTTAAACCACGACACATTAACTAACATACACTGTACATTATAGTACAGCTGTGTTCATCATTACAAAGATTACACACATAGGCATTTGGTAGTTTTATCATCTATATGTCTTAACATTGTTTCTTTCGCGAATGTTTTTTACTATTTTTACTTCAAGTTGATACCACTTAACATGTTTCCTCTATAAGGCATTTGGTAGTTTTATCATCTATATGTCTTAACATTGTTTCTTTCGCTAATGTTTTTTACTATTTTTACTTCAAGTTGATACCGCTTAACATGTTTCCTCTATACTACAACAACTAATATAATGCTTATATTTTATCTGGCATTTATAAGTGTTCTACCCTGAACCATTATGACTTTTCGCCCTGTACATATTTCTGAAGAATAACATTGATATGTGGTCTTTGTGTAATTCTTCGTTTTGTCATTTTTGTCTTTTGACCTCTTACTCGTGTGGTGTTAAAAAAAATATAAATAAAACAAAATGAAATAACAATGATATAAACATGTCGTCCAATATATCACACTTCATATTTATGTATAAATAATCAACTGTATGGTTCTCTCGATGTTAAGCTTTGTTTGTTTTTTAATACAATATGTACAAGAATAATTCAAATTTGAATAATTGAACTAAGATTATTCAGCCAATTTAAATTACAACACTTTGACGGGATTTTTTTTTTCTCATAATATACGTTTAAAGCACGGAAAATATAAATTTCCTATATGTGCTTAGTTAATCAAGATAATCATACTTCCGATTATGTGAGATATTTTTTTCTTTTTTAAACAAAATATCTAAAAAATTCTCACTACAATCGATTTAAATTGCTTCCTTTACCGATGACGAAATAAATGGAAACCAACGAGTTGGAAGAACTATCGTTTGGTGTCCTCGAACTCTTACGGTCCAGTTCACTAAAGTATTTTTGGAATGGAAGGAGATACAGTTTAGTGATACCGTCATTTAAACAGAATTGTCTTAACGTTAGATGGACTCTGTCTAAAACTATGTTAGATCGTAAATATTGAGGTGTTTAACTTCAAAACATGCCTATAATGATATTTTTATAAATCAGATCAAAGAGCGATGTTCCTTATCATTTTTTGAGTAACAATTAATGTTATACTTTTGTTTTATCTGAACGATATAATACTTTTTCAAAAAACTATTTTGAAATACGCTACGACCTTATTTTTGATGAATAACATAATTCTTTGTTTAATTCTTTTTCTTATCAATCACTATTTCAGTTGAACTTCTCACTTGTCTCATTTCATTGTTTACATGATTTTTTCCTTCATTGATTATTCTTTTGTTCCTTTCACGTTTTTATTGGTTTTGTTAAAACAAAAGACGCACTCGAAAAAAAGTCGTTTGGGATTTGAGACGTAGATATATTGTATTGTTCATCATTTTCGTTACATTATTCTGTTGAAGCACTTTTGTAAATGCTGTTCGTACACTTTGAACATGCCCAATCATATTGTTCCTTATCTTACACTAAATATTGATAAATCGTTATATAACATTTCGTTTAAACAACCTTATACATGTTATAGATATAGTTTGATTCTAACACAAGAACTACTTGATCAATATATTTTCTACAGATTTAGATATGACACAACAGAGAAACAACTACTTTAAATTAGTGGCCGTCATTGTTGATGTCGCATACCTTGTTATCTCCAAGTATATAAAAGAAAAAATACTCGGATCCGATAGTTTTGAATCATTTCTCAATAAGGAGAAACACAAGTTGGTGCATATTTACGAAACATCTCCATGTTGCGAGTGCAGGATTTTAAGCATCAATGGCGAAAAACTGATATCAAAGAAGCAATTACACATGCTGTACAAATCAGACGAAGGAAACCAGATTCGTGATCACAAGGAATATACGGGAAGCAAATTGACCCGAATTTGCATCTGTAAATATTCTGCAAAAGCACACGTAGATGTCAGAGTGGTTGATATCACACTAGCAAACTATATAATTCAGAAATGTGGAAAACAAGAATTAGGGATAGATAATTGGATAGAACAAATAAAGGACGTGCGAAACGAAATATTTCATCGATCAGATATACAAGAAATGACAAATGACATATTTGACAGAAAATGGTCAAAACTAGAAGGATCCATAATGGGAATAGCTAAAGAAATAGGCAGTGCATATCCTGTGGAAATCGAGCAAATGATTATGCAAACAAAAAAACTTACCATAGTTGATGATTATATGTTGAAATATGAGATTATTTGTCGAGATTATTGGAGAAATAAATGTATTGAATTTGAGGTAAGATAAGTTATATCACCTCTGTAAAGCTGATTTGCACTGAACAGTAGTAAGGCTGGGTTACCTGTAGGGAGTGAGAGCAATTTCTATGTGAAGGGTTACTTTCTTTACAAATACTGCTGCATTTTGTCTTTTTCTTTACTAGCAATATCGTAAAAAAAACAAGAACGAATCGCAAACTGCATTCGCAGTACACGTAAATAAAAAAAAAAATGATTTAAAGTCACTTGAAACAAGTTTTGTTTTAAAAAAATAATGTTAAGGAAAGAAGCGTGTATAAGTACTTAATTGACTTCTCTATGCACGTTTTTTTAAATTTTATTTCGAATCAAAAACATATTACGTGTTTGCTAATTTACATTTGTGTTTTATTCACGAAATTTTACCGACCCTATATAAAAGGAGTCAAGGAGTACGTCGTATTAAGTGAGGTTTAAGTGCAATGTTGTTTTTACTTGTAAATCACTTTTGCTATAAATTATGTTAAATGATTTGCTGTAATTAATTTGTTCAGATCATGTTTGTTTACATTTTCATTACGGGTTTTCCCCTCGCACTTGCACTGCATGGTTGCCGACATTCTTAAAAGAGGTTTTGTGATTAAGGTCATTGCACGCGGAAAAGCCATCGGTAAAGTAGAAAACGGGAAGACAAATAATTCAATAGTACATTTCTGCCAATTTCAAATAAAATAAAGGATTTCTGAGTATTAGAAAATCTATTTTCACGTGTTAAATCCGTTGCAGCGTATACAAAGTGTCACGATCTCTACACGTTCAGAACCCTTCTATCAAATCTTTGAGGGGTCATACGCGGCCTATTACAAGTAAACATCTCTGTCCATAACGGAAATAATCTCATTTCCCGTGGCAGTGCGTATTTCCCCGACCTTCACCATAGACGGCCCCTAACGCAGAACCTACCTATTGTATTGATTGCATTGATTATTGATTTGCTCTCGTCCTGAATATGTATGAAATATTTGCCACTGGATGTTAAGCAACGAATAGAACAAAAATACAGAGCTCAAAGGAAAACTCCGAACGAAAAGATTATAATCATTGGCACAATTAAAATCCAAGAAATATCAAACAAATGGAGAAAAAAAACCAGTCGCACTTCAAACCCGGCACAGGCATTCCTTCATGCATACAACAGTTGACCAAATCTGGTTGTATAGCTAGCTAAACTTTACTCTGCTGACTTTTATCAAGAAATACATTATATTGACAACAATGCGCTCCTTACTTGGCAGGCGAAATCTCAATCGTTCCTTATACCTCTAGCCAATCTAGAATAAAAATAAAACACACAGCACAGTAAACTCAGTTTAAAAATGAGTCCATTGTCAAAAAAGGTAACAGAAAAAACTAAGCTAAATGACTCAGACTCAACATAAATCAACAATGGACTGATAGCAGCTACTGAAATGCAAGTTCCGGGCCTCAACACAACTGATTGAAAGATTATGTCTTAATTATATGGAAGGAAATCAAACACAATCCCTGTCGTTAGTGGTTTAGTATCGTACCGTCATAAAATATATAAGAAGAACATATATAACCCGTACCATGCCAACAACTTGTTTTAAACTGTCAAGGTTAATAATACACAAAGACAAATAAAACATCACTATAACACGTTATCAATCAACAATCAATACAAGCTTTTTATGTTTATCAAATGACTAAACAATCCTAAAAAAGAGAAAATGACCTACGACTGAAATAAAAGTAACAACCAAATGATATTTACATAAAACAAGACAACCGAAGATCGAGAAAGAAAGTAAAAAATTAGAAACCAGACTTATTGAAATGACAATGTTTATAGGGTTTTGAACTGGAGAGGACCTGACTAATTTGATTTTTTTTTAAAAAGAGAACATATTCTGACTTTTGCAGTATTCTAGACATCCAAAGATATTTTGATAAAGTAGAAGAATTTTGCAATATCTGAACAATCTGTCATTTATACATATTTTTCGATACTGCAGATGGACATTTCAACTTTAAAAACATATTATATGTACTGCAAAGTGACAGGTGCACCAGTCACTCTATGTTAAACAACAATATGTATGCATAATTTAAATGCAGGAGTAAGAACGGGTCCAGACCTGGCAAAATAGCTAAGCATAGCTGTGTTGCAGTCGGTAGATATAAAAAAAAAAGTAAACTTAAAGCATGTACAAAATATTGTTGTGTACTCAATTATATGTATAGATGCAATAAATCAGATGCTTAGAGTAATACTTAATTTTACAATGAAAGGTTTAACAAACAAGGGGACAGTCTGTTTAACATAAAGAAATATGTATGACTTTTCAAAATAATTGTCAACCCCCCGTATACTGTTTACAAAATTCATTATGTTAAGAAATATGAACCATGACTCGCATTCATTTTGTGCTTAGAGCTACTGTAGACATATGGAAAATGTTTTTGATCCTTTGGTTCTAGAGGAAAAACAAAGTTAGCAACAAGATTAAATAGTTATCAAAAGTACCAGGATTATAATTTTATACGCCATACGCGCGTTTCGTCTACATAAGACTCATCAGTGACGCTCAGATCAAAATAGTTAAAAAGCCAAACAAATACAAAGTTGAAGAGCATTGAGGACCCAAAATTCCAAAAAGTGCCAAATACGGCTAAGGTAATCTACTACTGGGGTAAGAAAATCCTTAGTTTTTCGGAAAATTCAAAGTTTTGTAAACAGAAAAATTATAAAAATGACCATATAATTGATATTCATGTCAACACCGAAGTGCTGACTACTAGGCTGGTGATACCCTCGGGGACGAAACGTCCACCAGCAGTGGCATCGACCCAGTGGTGTAAATAGTTATCAAAAGTACCAGGATTATAATTTTATACGCCATACGCGCGTTTCGTCTACATAAGACTCATCAGTGACGCTCAGATCAAAATAGTTAAAAAGCCAAACAAATACAAAGTTGAAGAGCATTGAGGACCCAAAATTCCAAAAAGTTGTGCCAAATACGACTAAGGTAATCTACTCCTGGGGTAAGAAAATCCTTTTTTTTCGGAAAATTCAAAGTTTTGTAAACAGAAAATTTATAAAAATGACCATATAATTGATACTCATGTCAACACCGAAGTGCTGACTACTGGGCTGGTGATACCCTCGGGGACGAAACGTCCACTAGCAGTGGCATCGACCCAGTGGTGTAAATAGTTATCAAAAGTACCAGGATTATAATTTTATACGCCATACGCGCGTTTCGTCTAAATAAGACTCATCAGTGACGCTCAGATCAAAATAGTTAAAAAGCCAAACAAATACAGAGTTGAAGAGCATTGAGGACCCAAAATTCCAAAAAGTTGTGCCAAATACGGCTAAGGTAATCTACTCCTGGGGTAAGAAAATACTTAGTTTTTCGGAAAATTCAAAGTTTTGTAAACAGAAAATTTATAAAAATGACCATATAATTGATATTCATGTCAACACCGAAGTGCTGACTACTGGGCTGGTGATACCCTCGGGGACGAAACGTCCACCAGCAGTGGCATCGACCCAGTGGTGTAAATAGTTATCAAAAGTACCAGGATTATAATTTTATACGCCATACGCGTGTTTCGTCTACATAAGACCAATCAGTGACGCTCAGATCAAAATAGTTAAAAAGCCAAACAAATACAAAGTTGAAGAGCATTGAGGACCCAAAATTCCAAAAAGTTGTGCCAAATACGGCTAAGGTAATCTACTCCTGGGGTAAGAAAATCCTTAGTTTTTCGGAAAATTCAAAGTTTTGTAAACAGAAAATTTATAAAAATGACCATATAATTGATATTCATGTCAACAGATCAATTAACCTATTCATGGTAACAAAAAAATTGGTATTGCTGCAAAAGCAGAGTTTTGAGGGTGTCTTATTTGTTTTCAAGTTCAAGTTCCTATGTACTTTATGTAGATTAATAATTCAGTGGTTGTCGTTTGTTTATGTGTTACATATTTGTTTTTCGTTAATTTATTTATTTAAATAAGGCCGTTAGTTTTCTCGTTTGAATTGTTTTACATTGTCTTATCGGGGCCTTTTATAGCTGACTATGCGGTATGGCTTTTGCTCATTGTTAAAGGTCGTACGGTGACCTATAGTTGTTAATGTATGGGTCATTTTGGTCTCTTGTGGACAGTTGTCTCATTGGCAATCATACCACATCTTCTTTTTTATCTTGACAGAATATAACGACTGACATTATTCGGAATATAAAACAGTCATATTCGGTATATTTATTAAACCGGAAGTGAGTTATCGACCGATATTCGACCGGAAGTGATGTTTTAGCTTCATTTACTTCATCTTGTATCATTTTGGATACAATAGCAGCAAGAGGGATCATTTATTTGATGTCTTTTCCCTGGATAAACGTCATTTTGAAAATCCAAGATGGTCGCCTTGATCGAATAAATTTGTTTCGTGGCTACACCCTTATTTGACTACAAACACCTAAAGGCATGTTCTTACAAAGTTTCATGCTTGTATCACCATTTGCATGATTTTTGTGGTATGCCACCCAACTATAAATAAACATAAAACATTAAGCAAACATAAGGCGATTAATGCTATAGACTATTTGAAAAATATTTCATTTAGATAGATTAAAACTTTTCAAAAGAGGTATTAATTTTCAAGAGATTGAACCTAAAAACAAAAGTACGCGAAAATAAACAACGACACATAGTACATGAATAAAACTTTGTAATAATTTGTAACAAATATAAAATAATATACTATAAGATTCAAGTTTTGAAAATATCTCACTTTTTATATAAAATGTTGCAGCCATGTCCGGTCAGAATTGGAAAGTTAAATCCCAGGCCTCGTGTGGAAAGTGCAACGCTTTTTGCACGTAAGGAACCTTATTTCCAAAACGTAGTCAACATTTTTCGACCTACCTATACTATTTACTAATAATTTGTTCTCGTCCCTAACTAGCACGACATATTAACCACTGGAGTTCAGCAATCAATATATATTAAATTCTCAATTTGAACTTTTACCTGCCATGTGAAATTTTAGACATCAGTCACTTGAAACTGCGAAAAATGACGTCCACGTTAACCAAATGTTCCCATAAATACTGTATATGATTTGCAAATGTAATTGTCTGTCATTTGTTATAATGTATACTAGTCAAAAAAAGAAACGATACAAGACAAATTTAAGATAAAGTTTTCCGTTCATTGGACCAATATTGAAGGTAGTAATACATAATCATTATGGAAATATAAATCCGTTTAAAAAATATATTTTTTTTGCTTTCGTGACGTTTTTTCGCGATTTTTTTTTTACAAAATTTACATAGAACGACAATTTTAAAAACAGAAGTTCCAATTAATGATGCCAACCTCTCATTTAAAAGTAAAGACAATGTTTGCCATCAATTTGTTTAAAAATCATTCAGTTTCTTTGTTTATTTGTTAAGCAAAGTTCGGCCCCACGAGAAATCGTTAAAATGTATACATTATCAACTGATTTACCATAGACAATATGTGTAAAGTGAAATCCAAAATCGGTAAAAATCTTAAAACTTATCCAAAAGGTTCCAAATTTACTGCGTTTTGTTTTCATATCTAAAGCATTGATTTGAGACGAAATTAAAAAAAAACATTTTTTTGCATTTTTTGAGATTTCAAAAAAACACTTTTTTCCCAAAAATTTGAAAAAAAACAATATTTCAACCCATTAATTACAACATGAATTATCTGTCGATTTTTTATTCAACTTTCCGCAAAAATAATTTGCACCCTATGCTCGTTTACACGGAATTTAGATACTTTCCGACAAGTTTTGATTTTCATTATCACATGTGCATACATTGCAAATGAAAGCTTTTTAAAATAGTATATCTCATTTTGTTTTATATTTAATACTTTTTGATAAATTTTATTTCAAAGACGTGTATCGTTTGTTTTGTTGACTAGTATATATATAGGACTCTAAAGTGCGATGGGGACGCTTAAGTCCGATGGTCACGCTTAAGTGCGATGGTCTACGCTAAAGTGCGATGCCTGCACACGCTAAAGTGCGATGGTCTGCGAAAGAAGAGACGTAATAAACGTACTATGGATTATGACGTGAACAGTCGTTTATACAAACAAAAAAATTGACACGCCGAAAGATAAATGTAGCATAATTGATTAACAACTTTAAACCAAATGTCCATGACTTACTTAATTTAAACCTTAACATTCTTTGTCGGCTGAGTCAAATGGGTTTTTTTCCCGGGTGCTGGAAGAAGGACTTGTATCCTGCACTCGACCATTTTACTATACAAATACACAATTATACGCCAAAGTATCCTTTTCTAGTTTATATAAGAAGCTAATGGATACATTGAAATCATTGTTAATGTTGCAGTTTACTATATAAATGCGGTTACCGTTAAAATATTGTCGATTTTATTGAAAAGTAAAGTCAGTAAAATAAAGGTACATTTTTTCATGCGTAAATCATAAATTGTCCGCCAAAACATAAGTTAGTACATTGTAGGAAAATACAACCTGTATTTGTACTCGCTGCGAAAAAACAGAAAGCTCGGAGAACATTGCATTTCTCTCTCATTTAAATTAAGATTTAAACAGATAAATGTTACACAATGGACGAATTTTGTATTTGTAATTTACAATGACGACTTTAAGGGGAGATGTTCATAATTGTGATAGACTGTGTGAACGGCAAGTAACGCCAATTATCAAAATGAAATATTTGATATCGGCCCGAATTTAAAAAAAAAATCATATACAAGATATAAATAGATTTTTGTCACACCTAAATTGCCATTTTAGCAACTATTACGTGGTCGTTCCTTTTGATTTGGAAACAATCGCATCATACTTTAGCGTGATATTCCATCCCACTTTAGCAAACAAAAAACCATCACACTTTAGCGTGATACACCATTGTACTTTAGTGTAGACCATCGCACTTTAGCGTGACCATCGCACTTTAGAGTGCCATCGTACTTTAGAGTCCTACATATATATACTTCAAGTTTGAAATATATGTTTCATATATCAATAGTGTATCACCTTCATGAGTTAGTGGAGCAATATGAATATGGTCAGAACAGGTCTTCTTCCTATCAGCAGTAAAACCCTTGCCAAAGTGGGGAGTCCATATAACTGTGCGGGATATAAGTACACATTTTTTGTACGTTAAAAAACCATTGGACAATGTAACAATGCTTTGACGGTCAGTAGATAACCCGTTGCAAGGCTTACTAAATTATTTTATTTTATAACATGTCAGCTTTGAACCAAGATATACGGACTTATTTGCAATTGCATTCGTATCCGATTCCTTCATTATATTAACTTTCTTGTGTTTCTCGATTGAGAATTTGAATGATATTTTGTCAACAAACGTGATATAAAGGCTAATATGAATGAGTTTGTTCACTTCTGTTGTTCCAAAATTAAACGTAACAATGGAACGAATCATCAACATTACACATACTAAATTAAAACATATGCTTAAGAGAGGAAACCGCCAAAATATCCCGACGCCATAATTTCCCAATTTACTGTAACTGTTTGTCACTAGATTCTAAGCAACCAACAATCAACCAATGATAAAAAAATATACAAATGTATAATAAATAATAGTATAATTAATTCATCAAGGAATAACAACTAGATGCCTATATACTCTTTTTTAATCATTGTATATATTCATACCGTCTATATTTTATCAAGAGAGCACAACACAAAATGATCGAAGAAAAAGCAGCTTCTTTACACCGTACAATGCCTAAGTGGTTTAGTAGATCAATGGAAGAAGATTGTCAGAAAACCATGAGAAGGATAGGTAAATATGCACTACTTTATAATAAAAAATACCATGTGATTTTACTTTAGGATTCGAAGATTAAAAAAAAAACCCAAGAAGATGTGGTATGATTACAAACAGCACAAGTCTGAAGTTGTGGTCACCGTACCATTATGAACATATCCAATACCACATAGTCATCTATAAAAGGTCCAAAAATGACAAACGTAAAACAAATCAAAGGAGAAAACTAATGGCTTGATGTATGTACAAAACATTGAACAGTTATGAAGTAAAATGTAAATACACAAAGTATTTTGTGTCCGTACTTGTTGATAGGTTGTCTTAGAAAATATGATTGATCGATAAGTAATAATTATTTTAATACTAGCTCAAAGGTAACTTCGAATATTCTTATATCAATACTCTGTGTCTTTTGTTGTCATTTTCTAAAAGGTTACATCACAATAGTGTTGATATTGAATGTATTATTGGTCTAATATATTACTTTTATCATATTGCTTTGAGCTACACAATGAGCTAGCTTAACCTCTCACTCGCACAGAAGTCAATTTTTTTGGCAATGTGTGAAAAAATCAAACAGACATTAAGGTCAACAACGTTAAAAATCGGGGTTTATCAGTCAATATTGTGATATAATTCTAATCACTATAAAAACAAATAACTGTTTAAACAAAGAAACACAAAAAGGACATAAACAAAAATCATAAGCAAAAATGAAAGACTAGATCTTATTTTGACCATAGCACAATAATGGTACATAAAAGTACCGATCCACGTCAAGGTATATAATTAAAAATTGATAAACAGTGAAGGTTAAAAAAATACAAGGACAAAAAAAAGGGGGAATTTAACACGTTATTTAAATGATAAACAACCACAGCAGCCGTTATCTTTACTTTGAGACCATCATGTATTATTCGAAAAGATGACACAGAATAATAATCAACAAGGTATTAGTATCTTCCAATCATTTATTTTTTAGAAACAATAGATCCTGGTATTGGTATGACCGTTTATGTCGAATTCGAGGTATAAGTTTTTAATTGAGACAGAGTAAGCCGTATTATTCAATTATGTCCAACTAAAATGTTCAGCTAAACATGAACAACTGGCTCTGTCTTTTCTCTTCTTAATTCCCATATTTAATCAAGAGTGTCTACACGTTGCTTTACTTCATTTACAATGGTCTATAATACCAAAATACAACTTTTTTCGTCAAGTACAATAATTTCTGTTTGGATTTACCTTTCAACTGATATGTTTGGAGCATCTCCGATGAATCTTGTGTATACGAAGCGTCGCGTCGATGGCACTGCGTGTGGACAGTTAATTACCGAAGGTATCACCAGCCCATTTAGTCAGCAGAAACACAGTAGTCAGCCAATTTGTATTTACATGCAATTTTAATGATATGTTCATTTGTTATTGTTGCATTGTTTCATCATTTTAAAAGCTTCAGTACAAAAAAAAATACTGCGTTAGAATTGAATGCTTTAATGTTGGTCTTATTTTTACAGAAACTTTCAATACTATGGTTAACAACATAAATGTAATGATTAACATATTTGGTATTGGGGAGAATCTGGAAATGTTTGATGCTACAGAACAAGTCAAGGAAGGTAAGCAGAATCTCACAGATAATATCTTATTTCAATATACTTATTGATGTATTAGTTCGATATAAGTGCTACAATAGGCATATCAAGTTTCATATCTATAAATTAGGAGTTAACTGTTTTGTATTTTAAACTTGACCTTTGTAAATTGAGTTTACCAGGTGACGCGTAGCGGAGCTAGGTAAACGGATATTTGCAATAGTAAAATCAAGTTTAACGAAGGCCAAGCTTAAAGTACATTACAGTTATCTTCAATCTAATATTGCATATTAAAATAAATACCATTTCGCAAATACATGTATATTGGTGTAAAATGACAAAAAATGAAAAAGTCTGCGAAACTGTTGCATTGTCTTACGCAGATAAATATGTATACTCAAAATGTGAAACATAAAATCGTACACTTCAAATTGTTTAAACGTTGACAAAAAGAACATTTTCAGGCTCAACATGTGACTTTCATGCTTATTTTGAGAGAAAATGTATACCATAATTAAATCGGAATTCAAATGGTGGCCTTTTTAGTTACGGACTGGTAGAACGTGGAATTTACCCCTTCAAAATATTTGTCAATGTCCAATGAAAGTTATCGGTACCAACGAATTGCATTAGAATGGTATATCTTGCCATTTTTGTACATCAACACAGTATGTATATAGAAAGACTTTTCAAAAGTTTATCAAACGTTTCAGACGTGAAAAGAATCCACATACCGGTTGTCATGCAACTTGACATTCCAACTTCATGGGATAAAACAAAGGTTTTTGAAGCTATAGATGGATTTAGATTAAACGGAACAACAGACATGAATATCAGAATTAAAGCTATAATTTCAATCGAAGACATCACCATGTATGCAGAAGTAGCAGAAAGGGTACTATGTAATGTTCATAAACTTCGTTCAGAAATTAACAAACTTATGTCTACGATGCTATCAGAAGCAGAAATTAATACAACAGAACATGCAGAATTTGGTGTTAATATGAAAATACCAGACTTATCAGGTATTTTGTTTATCTTTAATCTTCTTTGTATAACTATTTAAAAACTTGAATTACCAGACAGTCAAGGTAATATATATTTCTTTCTTTCAATAAATGGCAACCTGACAAATTTACCAGTTGAAAACACCTTTTTTCCATTCACATCGTACGTAGTTAAATACGCTCATTGTAAAATGCAACAGAATCAAGCAAAGTTTATAATTGTCACGCGTTCGAAGCAATTTTCTATATTGAGCTTCACCAGGAACGCTCAAAGTCATTACTTGAAAGCCAAGAATGTATAATAACCTAAACAGTCATGATCTATAATGACCGTAAAAAAAAGCCAAATTTGAATATTTTTAGATTTGTATAATATTTCGCTTTTTTATATAAAACTCAAGAATCAGGATTAAATATTATATCCCCTCCAAATTTTAAAGTACGTTTGTTTGATTCTATAGAAAATAAGAATATTTGCCCATTTGTTCATTAGATAAAGTAAAAGGTATATAATACCCATTGGTGGCCTTCGGCTGTTTTCTGCACTATGATCGGGTTGTTGTCTCTTTGACACATTCCCCATTTCCATTCTCAATTTTATATAAAAATATAAAAAAAAGAACTGTTATCAAGAGTGCACGAAATCATGATGAATGCACATGTAACACGATACACCATAGGTCAAGGTATATTTTCCAATATAATGTGAATAAATAAGATTTTCACAACCCTACACACGAATGTGTTAAATCTGGCTTTTTTATGAAAAGTTTTGCATAGTATCCTTAATTGTAGCGATAAACTAACTAAACCTCACATTATTTGTTTTGAAAGTTAAAATAGTTATCAAAGGTACCAGAATTATAATTTAGTACGCCAGACGCGCGTTTCGTCTACATAAGACTCATCAGTGACGCTCATATCAAAATATTTATAAAACCTGCATCAAACCTGCGAAATATAGAAACTAAAAAAGTGAACCCTCAATTAGCAACAACACACGATAGCTATCAAACGAATTAATTGTTTAAGTAAATTAAAGTTTGCATTTAACATGTTTAAATCAAGAAAATAATGACCTGAAATGGGAAATGTATACAGGTTATTATTTTATGCCTTGAAGCAGGTTTCATTGTAACTTGGTATCGTCCTGGTTGATTCTTCGCAAGAATGACCTGTCGTTCTGAAAGAAAAAAACTTCATGTAGGTATATCAACCGAATCAATTGCTGAATAACATAACAATTGTATCGAGTCATACAACAATTAACGTACATGTAAAATCGGCTGAACCCCTCAAATACAGTTATTCATCATTGGTTATGGTCGTGTATTGAGACCAAGATATAAACAAATGGGGAGGTCTACTTATCCGTGCCAATTAAATTCAGACGCCAAGTCGACTAAATACCACAGACCATGTGTGAAGTTGTCTACAGTTGACCTAAAGAAAATGGTTAATAGGGAACTTTTAAACTAAATTGAAGGACTCCTTAAACGGAAATGTAAAACGTTACAATAACTGTCCCGTGTGGTCTTTTGATTATTTAATTCAAAATGATTGAAAATAATGTCGGCATTTCGAAATCCCCATGACGTCATAAATCTTGCTGAAAAGGTGTACTGCAACTTTATTTATTATCAAAGTTGCAGTTCATGTAGAGTAATGCATTTGTAAAGAAGCTACGTATTAAAAAAATTTAGTCAAACAAGTGCAACTAATGTATCAATGTTACTAACCCCAAGATAACCGCTATAATATCAAAGGAGTAGGTTCAGTTGTCGAGGATAAATAGAGACAATCACATTACGCGGGATTCATACATGTACCTATACGCGTTAGCGCTCTCTATATGTAACGTCATGGTTGCTATAAAAGAGGGACGAAAGATACAAAAGGGACAGTCAAACTCATAAATCTAAAACAAACTGACAACGCCATGGCTAAAAATGAAAAAGACAAACAGAAAAACAATAGTACACTTGACACAACATAGAAAACTAAAGAATAAACAACACGAACCCCACCAAAAAATGTGTTAACGTCATTGTATTCCAGCATTAAATCGGTCATTTGCATAGACGTCTTTTTCTCACTTCATAACACAACGCATTTCTACAATTATACGATCACGAGATTGGTACCGAGACCAGGACACAATATAGATTCGTCGAGAATCAAGTCTATTCGAGCTGGAAAAAGAGCCGCTGTCAAAAAATTCTTCAAGACACTAGATGAGTTGAACACTGATTCGGAGATGGATATTGACATTGCAGGTCCAATTATTGACGCTATAGTGAAAAAACAAAGTGTAATTCTAAAACTGGATGAACAGATATTTGAAAATATATCGGATGCAGATATAGAAGTTGAAATCACAGATGCAGATGAGTATAATTTAAATCTTGAAACGAATTTACGCCGTTATAAGAAATTAGCACAAACAGTTACACGTACATGTACAGAATTATCTCACGAAAGCATTCCACCACACGCCCCGTCATGAACGTGCATGACGTCAATTCCGAAACCCGTCCTGTAATAAACACAGAATTCATCCCAAGATTTTCTTCACAAACTAGTTCCCTGTCTAGCCAAAATCACCGCTTGCCGAAGCTAATCATACTTACTTTTTCTGGGGATATTCTTGAGTGGCTATACTTTTGGGAGTCATTTGAAAACACCATTCACAGCAATCATACACTTACTGATGTCCAGAAATTCACGTACCTACAATCACTTCTTGATGCAGACGCTATGAATGTCATAAATAGTTTAAAAATGTCCAGCACAAATTATCAAAAAGCCGTGCAGTTATTAGTAAATCGCTTTTGGAAAACACAAAAAATTGTGAACGCTTATATGAAAGCTCTTTTAAATTTGCCAGCACCCTCATACACATTAAATAGTATCCGTATTTATTCGGATAAATCAGAGGTTTATATCCGTGGATTAGAATCTTTAGGACAGTGCCAAGATACGTATGGTTCCCTTTTAATCCAAGTTATGCTTGATAAGCTCCCTATTACCATAAAAAGTAATATAACAAGAGAAAACGGAAAGGACGACTGGACCCTTGGAAATCTAAGAAAGGCAATACAACGGGAAATATATATCCAAGAAGCCAGCAGTAATGAGAGTGAGTCTTATGATATACCTAGCGCAAGTTTCCATGCCGGAATTGGTAAGAAAAATGGGAATTGCGTAAAAAAATCAAAACCTAAAAACTATTCTCAAAGTAAAATGTGCATGAATTACTATGATCAACATTTCCCTGCATAATGTAAAAAGCAATGAATCTTCTGTTCAAAAATTTCAAAGTCAGAAAAATACAGAAAATGGTACGCCAATTATGCATACATCTGCTAAACAGGAAAATTCTATTCCGTATTTTTGAAAACGGCAATCGCTCCAATATGGTCACAGAATCAGTGCGCCGACGCTAAGATCCTTTTCGACCAAGGAGCGCAACGATCATTTATGACGGAGGAAATAGCCGACAAGTTGAACGTCAAGCCAGACGGAAAGGAAACCCTCAATATCTCCGCCTTTGGAAATTCTGACAAGAATATTCGTCACATGAATAAGTCCACAGTGTATTCAGAAGCAGACTCAGGAGAGAAAATACCTGTACATGTATTGATTGTACCTACCAAAGCAGCGCTGATTTAGAATAATTGGGTACATTTCGCAGAAACTACATTATTTGAAAGGGCTAACACTAGCCCACCCGTTATCAGAGGATAATAGCTTTGAGATTTCTTTACTCAGTGGAGCAGATGTAATCAAGGATAATATCGTTCGAGGCGACGAACCAACAGCAATGAGCCCAAAAATAGGATATTTGTTATCTGGACCACTAACATGTACGAGAGGACAACGCAACTCACACATGGTGCATATATCACCTAGTCACACAAAACAGGACTATGATATGAGAGATTTTGGGAAATTGGAGTCCCTTGGATTACAAGAAAACGACAAACTTAACACGGAGTGTTTCTTTTATTGAACACGAAGTTGTCTGTATTTTTCGCTTATTTGTATACATTAGCCGCCTTAGATTATTTTCTTCTTTCTCTGAATAACTACAAGATATCCAGGTAGATCGATCACATTTTCATTTATCCATTAACAGCTCCTAGAAGATTTGACATAGTTGAATGTACTGATTGTTCAATAACCATTGAATGGTTTATTGATGTCCAAGACGAGTGCCTATCGTATGAGCTTGATCATCGACCTCCTCAAGGAACAGATAACCTGTCTGTCAGTACTTTCTTTTCTAAAGATGTGGTGACAGGGGATACTGGACGACGCATGTTCACACTTAAAAATCTGCTACCTTAAACATGTTATGAATTTAAACTGCGTTCTGTTAATACAGATGCCAAAAGCCATTATTCGCAGTCTATAGCTCGTCATCTTTTATATAAGCTTTGGATTTCAAATATTTCGGCCACGAGCATCACTGAAGAGACATGTATTGTCGAAATGCGCATCTGGTGCAAGAAAATTAGTACTGTCAATTTTTTTACTAAAACCAAGCAGACACCGAAACTAGGTAGAAAACGAATTTCATTTCCTTTTTTAATTTAAAAATAGTTTAGTGAAGAGCACACGTTTACTAACAAAACTTACATAAAATCGTCTCCTTTTGACCTTATAAAATATTAAGACTTCTTTTCTGAAGGAGTAATAGTATAAACTATGATGTAAAATGTCAAAAGCCATCATGAAGAAGCCAAGTCTACTCAGAAATATAGTAGATTGGGAGAAACTGTAAATAGCAGATATGATCATCATTTTTTATATAAGTCTTGTATTATGTTGAAGTACGTTGTATTGAGTGGGTGTAAGCTCTATTGGTGTAGCTGATACGCCAATACATCTGACTGAGATACAACAATACAAGAATAATACGAAACACCTATTGTATGATACCTCTATTAACCAGTAATTTAAAAAGTACTACCAAAAGCTGACTGAGGATAAACATTACTGTAGGAAGATTCATGCATGATCAATATGAACTTTTATTTTAATAAGAATTATCCTAAATATTTTTAAGGTGCGATAAACTACAATGTTAATCACCGATAAATAACCCTTTCAGTCTTGATTTTTACACCAGTTATCTCCCATCAAAATGATGTCGCGATCCTATGTAAGCAGTCCTTGGGGTGACGAATAAAAAAGTATTTGAAAGAGTTTTATTTGTTGTAAATATGACATAACACATTTTAAGTCACGAAATATTTCTCGGACTTATGTATTTTGACAATCTGTTTCAATAGTAGAACATGTTCAAGAGGTTCTGTAACATATATATTCAATGGAGTGAAGGGTACCTTTGGTATAATTGAATTAAGGTTTCCAATTCGAAGCGGTCAATATCCAATATTGTCAACCCTTAAAATGTCTTTCACTTATGACTGCATCCTTAAGAAAATAATATTTCACGGTTGATCATTCTGGATATTTTAACCCTTTCGATTGTGCATATTTGTATACACTCGACGAAAAGAAAACCAATAGTATAATATATAAAACATAACAAAAATTGTAACATCAAACTTGTTGAAATCTTATATATTGCGTAATACACACATCCAATTTCTTTTACCTTTCTGAACCAAAATTCGGAAGTTAAAAGCTTGTAAAAATTCTGTATTAACCACGTTTTCTGTATTAGACCTTTTATTTACGACCAGTCCTCAGCCACATTGAATTGTATTAACTGACCAATTTATAATGTTTGTTTAAGTCATTGATTAATAACTTTTCTTATTGCGTCAATGTGAGGTAAACATTTCAAAATGTGTAAATACGCAACCTCTGTTGTAATTACTTTACCTTCGTCAAATTTTAAATCTTAGTGTTATACCAGGTCAAATCGGTCAGTGCCTTTCTTAGGAAATGTATATCTACGCCGTCTTTGTTGTAAGGTGGCAACCATTTAGCTTCATAAAAAGGGGGTTATAGATTTTTGTCTGAGTCAGATTTTTTTTTAGTTTTTCGACTCTCAAATTAATTTTTTCTTCAAAATTTAACATTATAAGGTCAAGGGAAAATCTAGATTCAGAATAATTTTTTTTATCCTCTGCTTGATCATTTTTTTTTTTTTTATTATCAAATTGGGATTCAGAATTTTTCTTAAGTTAAAAGTCACAATGACAATATATATTCAAGACATATTTAACAAAAATATCCAACAGAATATCATATGAAGAGGGTTATTTTCGTGCAACGTGTTTTGCCATTTTTATTTCACGTGCATCCATGAAAAAGGTTCGTTATTCACCGTGTTTCGTGAAATCGGTAAAAAGATCAACGTGCACGAATTATTTAATTGTTCGTTCATCTTGAAATGCCAATTTTATTTCGCGTTCTTCCGTGCAGGTACAACCCCTTTAAGCCCCTCTATTATATGAACATCTGAAGATTTTTGGATTTGTAATATTGTTTTGGAATTAAAGTTAGGAAAGTGGCCTTATCATGCATTTTCTGTTCTGTGGACAGTGGAACGGTTTTAAAAAATACAGATGTGAATAATGTATAAACGTTTCTAATTTCATGATTTGTGATGAAATAAGACATAACTGTTCCCACTACCTCGTTGAAATTAGATGAATTTAACTATTTTTTATATCATTTTTAGTAATAAAGTCCCTAACGTCTCAACATATTTGTACATCCCTGGGTATCAATAACACTAACGGTACCAATGTTATTGCACCAACGATCATTTCGACAATTAAGGTTTCTTCAGTGATACTCCTCGCCAAAACCTAATACAATACGTGGGAGAGTTGACAAAACAAATTGAAATCATAGTAAGCCTAATACCAGACTAAATGTACGGTCTGCGAGCTCCTTGTGAATTGCAATCAAGATACGGACTTCGAACATGAAAATTTGTATACATGTAGCGTTATCTGAAGTTGATATCAGTGTTGCTGAAAAAACTGAGTAAATCCCCAAGCTCAGTAGGCAGTGTTTCAGTGTCGATATGATTTATAAGACTTTTTTTCTAAAATTCAAAAGGTTCCAACTCCCTCGGACAAAATTGATTGGTTGTTGTTTGCGAAATTCCATGTGACAAACATGTCATGCATGTTTAGGACGAGAACAATTTAAGAATAAATACACTAGGTAAGTTATGTTAAAGAGGTTGTCAGTGTTGTTTGGGATGCAGGTCGGGAGAATTTCTACTGATACTGAGAAATGAGTGAATATTAGACACAGACAGAAAATTTGACTTACAACTGGCCACCTTCGGACCTTACAGAGATTAATTGTAAGAGGTCTTACCGTATAGAGAGCATGTCAGTCTCTCTACATGAGGCATAGGATTAAACGTCCTCTTCCTGACCGGAATTGGCTGAGTACTTGTACATCCCACAAAGCCAACATCACGATCCACTTTGGCAAGGGTTCTAGTGCCGGTAGGTAGAAGACCTTATAAACCATATCTCTATTCCCCACTCCCCCTTGTCGTTCTTGTTCAGATGAAGGCAGTAAACTTAACTTTTGTGTAAGATGCAAGATTTTTGTTATTAGTTGTTATTGACTGAACTATCTGTCAGTAACTGCTAGTACTCAGTTCTGTACTTAAGTGTCTTTTTGTTGTTGGATGTATAAGTACCCGGCCACGTTCACACTGTGTTTTTGTTTGATGTATTTCATACTTGTATCCATCTGATTAGTTAAGCCTTTTTCAACTGATTTTCATAGTCTGTTCTTATGTTTTACCACTGTCCAAGTTGGTAATCATATAATCATACCACATCTTCTTTTTTATATTAAATTATAAGTTAGGTATAGTGGCTAACCTTTTGATAATCTCTACATATTTGTCAAAAAAACAACTTCGAATTCGAATGAGAAACAATTATTACTTGGTAATAATACGCGTACGGCTTTCATCAAATTACTTTTTTAGAAGCACAACATTAGACTAAAGTCTCTTAAATTTCAACATTTCAACAAATATAAAAAAAAGATGTGGTATGATTGCCAATGAGACAGCTCTCCACAAGAGACCAAAATGACACAGAAATTATCAACTATAGGTCACCGTACGGCCTTCAATAATGATCAAAGCCCAAACCACATAGTCAGCTATAAAAAGCCCCGAAATGACAATGTAAAACAATTCAAACGAGAAAACTAACGGCCTTATTAATGTAACACATAGACAAACTGCAATTAATTCAAGATTTAAAGTCAAACTCCTTCCTTTTCAAATTATTAGAAACGGACCCTTTGACCTAGACCCGTCTCTAATAATTTTGAAAAGGAAGGAGTTTGACTTTAAATCTTGAATTATGCACAAAATGTTATTAACAAAAGAAAGTTTACGTCGAAACCATGTAAGTATGGCTAATACTGTTCTAATTAAAGCGGAAATAATTATCATTTTGGTGCAAAAAGAGTTGCACAACATATGGTCACTAGTTTAAAATGCTAATCAAATATAAAAGAAATAAATGTTCGTTGGGATAAGTGGTTTCTAGATATGACAAAAAAACATCCGAGGATTCCGTGGACACAGCAATTGTATCACTTACCTAACAGATTTGTCTAAATCATCATTATTCGGATCGTCGTCCGAGTCATTTATAGGGAAAACGCCGAAAGTCGTCGTTGGTTTTGGTGGCAGTATCCGTTTCCGCCAGAAGTGGCCGTTATGGTTATGCACCGTGAAATCAATGAATGCGTTTGTAGATAGATGTTTTTGTGTTCTGTTAAAAGTGTTCCTTTTAAAATTCTGATACGATAATGACTGATGTACCCATATTTTGACTATTTTATTTATTGTGTCTGTTTATTTAACGCATCAATGTAAATATAACAGAATTTGATGAGACTGTCATTAAAGTGAGAGGGTTAGCGCTGTAGAACCAGGTTTAATCCAACATTTTCTACATTTGATTCCACTACGCGATTGAATGATTTTGACGTTTGTGGTTCAACAACGTATATAGTAATTCATAATAGAAATATATATCATAATGACATATAATAGAACAATATCATACTGACGGGATCTTTTAAAGTACAGAGTCACGTTATAAGATCAAAAGAAATACAAAGTGCGACGGTTGGCGCTATAAAATCAGGTTTAATCCACCATTTTATACATTTGAAAATGCCTGTACCAAGTCAGGAATATGACAGTTCTTGTCCATTCGTTTTTGATGCGTTTTGTTATTTGATTTTGCCATGTGATTATGGACTGTCCGAATTGATTTTCCTCTAAGTTCAGTATTTTTGTGATTTTACTTTTTGGATAGGGGCCGAAATTTTGCCTTTCAACAGGCCATCTACGAACCGCTCAATGATTTGCTGAATGGGTTCTTAACGTGCCATGAGCGTGTCAAGTTCTTTACAATCTCTATTTATAATGAATAATTCAAGTAAGAATTAAGTAGATGTGATGTATCTGTCAATAAAATAGCGACCCAATGACAAAAAGTATTACTTGGTACTAATACACGTACGGCTTTCATCAAATTACACTCTCAAAAGCCCAAAATTAGACAGACTAACTATCCAACAGAGACTTTAAAGATCAGCAACCCATACCAAATTCTAAAAATGAAAAAAAAAGAAAATACAATGAGATTTGAGAAAAAACAACGACTGAGAAGCTAAGACTCGTGACATTAGACAGGCAAAAAGACTTTCAGATTAGGGAGCTCCCATTTGATTTTTATGGGGGGGGGGGGGGGGGGGGGGGGCTAGGATGAAATTTGAAAAAAATAGGCAGGGCAGGAGTTTTGAGTAAAAAAAAAGGCAGGATGAGACACTTGCAAAAAAAAAAAGTCAGGACGACAATTTAGGTAAAAAAAAGTCAGGGTAAACTAAAAAAAAAAAGGCAGGACCGAACAGAGTGAAAAATAAAAAGGCAGGACAGAGATTACAGCTAAAAAAAATGCAGGACAAAATTTTTCATCCTAGCACCCCCATAAAAATCAAATGGTAGCTCCCTTAAACAATTTTGCTTTAGACGTATAATACATGCTAGTACCATAATTCATAAAAGCTTATTGTTGGTTTAAATGGTCACAAATACAACTGACAAAAACAGTGAAAGCCCTGTTATTCCTTTCATTTTTTTGTTATGTAAGTCGAACCTCAAATAAATTTAATCTTGAACATTTAAGATTGAGTCATAATGATTGATTGTTGATTATTGCTTTCTGAAAAGTTTTTTTCTTTTCTTTTTTACGTAATTTGTACCTCAAATAAACTTAATCTGGACCATTTAAGATTGAGTTATAACAGTGGCGGATCCAGAACTTTTCCTAAAAGGGAGGGGGGGCTCCAGTCATGCTTCAATGATTCCCTATACAATCAATTTTTCCCACGAAAGGCCCCCTGGATCCGCCTATGTATAATGATTGATTGTTGATTGTTAGTTGCAAGTTAAGGATATCAAACTAACAATACATACAATATGTAATTCCTGTATGTAATAGCGGTCCGGATGAAGGTCGGGGATATTTAGTCTGCCACGGGAAAATGAGGGTATATGGGATAAAGACAGAAATTTAGCCTTACAACAGGCCACCTACGAACCGCTCAAAGAGGTGTAGCAAGTATTATTAACGTGCAAAAATCGTGACACTCGTTTTACACTGGGCTTCAGGTCCAACGTCCCCAATTTGATCGGACGTATCTGCGTACTAGATAAATCCCGCACAGCCGAATGGACGCCCAACTTTACAAGGGTTTTACATGCCGGTCGGAGGAAGACCAATAGGGACCATATTTCTATTCTCCAGTCATCATTGAGAGAGTCATAATGAATACTGTGGATTACGCATTTCGGCAGTATATTTTTGTTACAGTGATGCTCCTTGTCGTCAGTCCACAATCTTAAACTAAGCATTAAAGAGCTAATAAAAGGATTAGGAAATAATAGTAAAGCCAAAAGTGTTATTTTTCATTTTACTTGCACTGGGCTGACACCAATATTCCACGTTAAGCCCAAGCTCAGTACCAATATTCCACGTTAAGCCCAAGCTCAGTATGTGGTGCTTCGGAACTGTCATGATTTAAAAGTAATTATGTTGTAAATTCAACGTTGGTCAATGGTGTAACAACTAATAAACTTAGGTTCCCATTCCGTCGTGGTCACTATTTGTGCTCTTCCGACCGCGACTGCCAATAAAACCTTAGCAAAAGGTGGGATATCCCCTTGGTTGAGAGTGATGTACAAGTACATAGCCACGTAAGTTTAGATTTGGAATGTTGAATCCGATGTCTCATGGAGAGAATAACATATTTTCTTTACGTTGGAACCTTTGCAATTCCTCTTATCCGGGGTGAGAAAATTGTCTATTGCACATCAATATATTCTGTCACTTTCCAATTCACAATATATTGCAGTCAAAATTTAACAGACATCTATCCCGGAATTACCCATTTTTACTGTTAACTGATTTCGTCAAGAACATGCAGAAATCATTTGCAACTGGACGATAAGCAACAAACAATCAATTTAAGGAAATATGATTGATTACTCAATTAGTACTAGCTTAACATTTAGTGGCAATTATTTCATGAAATAAAGATTTGTTGGATATAGGCAGAAATTTGGACTCAAAGAGGTTTCCGATATTTCTTTATCGATATCTTGATACTCTCCTTTACAGAATTGCGTAATTAAACATTCCATTCAGCCGAAAATTGGCATAGATGGTTTTAATTAGGTATTACTACATAACACAAGATTTAATGACAAAGATTAACTGATGCCATAAACACACGAAGGGCACAATTTTGGAACTAATCCAATAGTTTTCGACAAGTATGAACGGCGGTGTATTCAGTGAGTTTGAAAGCCACTAAACAATGACATGTTACAGAGTCAAAAGAAGTGATTCAAATTAGATATATTGATCCCCGAAACCGTTTTAATATTAAACTGCAGAAAGTGTGTCATTTTCCTCAGGGGTCCATATATATTCTGCGTCCAAAATCTGGTTGGACGTGGATGCGTATTTATACATCCTACAAAACCGAACATACCATTAAAGCCAAATATAAGCGCTTCAACATGTTAAACGGAGAGATTTGAATCGATTCTACCTTGGTTAGAAAGGGTGCTCCCTTGCAAAACCTGCTCCATTCAGTAACCAAAACACATCCTGTGCTTAGCTATAACTTGACATTATATTCATGTTCCCTCTAGTTCATAAAAATAAAGCTGTGTTCATGATAAATCTTTAATTAAACAAGATCACTACAATAGGCAGAGAAACCGTTGTCTGAAGTGTAAGCTCGATTGTTTCATTATTGTTTGCTTTACGTTCAGTGGCAAATATTTTATTCATTTTCAAGACGAGAAATTACTGAGAATGCATTTAGATTGTAAGTGCTGAAGAACGAGAAAATTCAAATTCATATTGAAAAACAACATCGCTGATGTGTTTCTACTTTAGGAATTTTGACAAGTTTTCTCCAACTACCTGTATCATTTTAGAGCTGTGGGTAAACAAAAGATCTGAACAGGAAACATTTAATTCGTATCTTCTCTGTACAAAAAAAAAACAAATGCTTTATAAAGTTTATGGCAATAAGGACCAGGGGTGTTTAAACATTTGGATAACTGCAGCTGGGATTTCGAAAACGCCTCTATTCATATATTGAAGTTATTTATTTAAAAGCAAACACAGCATATTCAAAAATATCTAATCGAAAGATCAAAATTGCTGACCAGTTTACGTTTACCGTGTTAAAACTACAATCCATTGATATATGAGACATACGAAACAAGGATCCAGCGACACGTCTGTGTAAACCTTATAAAGGAGGAGCCCAAAAAACCCGTGATTAGTGTAATGTAGCCTATGAATAAATTTGTCTTTTGTCTTGCGCATGATTTAAAGGTAGCATGAAACATATATATCTTCCCACTGTTAGACTATATAATAGATGATGGATATTTTACCTTCATATATCAATTTATATTGTGTGGTCTGATATTTCGAAGCTTGATATAAAATTTAATTGAGTTTTCAATCTTGTAAGTAAAAAAAATAAATTAAATCAATAACATCTGAGAGAAATTTTGAGGTCGTGAAAAGTTACTTAAATTATTTACTTTGCAAAACATAAGAATAAATACAACATTCAGTCACTCTTAGTGGTAAACTGCATTATAAATAAAGCAATCGATTGTTGAAATAACCAATTTGAAACTTGCTTTTTTATTTCAGAAAATAAACCAAGCAAAGAAGACGTTCACGATCAGACTTCTGTTAAAACCAACCTTCCGGTTTCTGTTAATTTGCGTAAACAGTTGAATATAAAACAGTCAACGAATGAAAATCTGATCATTACTAGCTGTATCAAAATAGGCAATACATTAGTGTTTACTGACTGTGATAATAAACGACTTATTATTTGTAATTCAGACGGTACTGATATACATCACATTCCTCTTTCCTATGAACCATATTATATAACAGAGATAGATAGTAACACTGTAGCAGTCTCCTGTTTATATGACAGTACCATACTGATAATAAATATATCTACACGTTCTATCACCAGTACAATCAAAACCAGTGGTGACTGCGGCGGAATATCATATAATGATAATAACCTGTACGTTGTTATCGATAGGAGTATAATACATGTGTTGGACCTGACAGGTAAAGTAATACGTACTATACTGGTACATTTTGTACCTTCAGATGGTATCTACGACATTACAGTAGACAGAGACAGGTTGATCTGTTTAGACTATACATCAGCAATATACTGCTGCTCGTTAGATGGAAAGTTAATGTGGAAGTTTAAAATGGATGGATTTCAAGATTTAACTCGTGTAACAACAGATAATGAGGGGAATGTTTATATTACTAATTGGAGGAAGAGTACTGTATTAGTTGTATCTGATGATGGTCAACATCATAGAGAACTTCTTACCGAATCAGATGGATTGAACAAGCCACGCGGAATTTATTATGACAGAAAAGAAAATATTCTGCTTGTTTGTAATGAAAGAAACGGAAAAGCTTTTCTTTTTGACGTGAAAAAGAACAAAAATAAACATGAATAATTCTATCAGACAATGAGTTTATTTGGACTTGGATCTATTTGTGTATTTTGTCAATCAAAATGATTTCTATTAATTTTTGTTTATACTATCAATCTTAATTACATTTTGTATATTTTTTTTCTTTACTATTAGTTTAACTTATTTGCTTGTCATGATCTGTACAGTTGTATTCTGACAATACATCAATATACTGCTGCTCGTTAGATGGAAAGTCAATGTGGAATGTTTATAAAAATGATGAAATTCAATATTTACAAGGTGTAACAACAGATAATGAGGGGAATGTATATGTGACTAATGCGAGTACAAACACTGTATTAGTTGTATCAGATGATTGTGAACATTATAAAGAACTTCTTACTGAATCAAATGGATTGAATGAGCCGTTTGGAATTTATTTTGACAAAACTGAAAATATTCTGCTTGTTTGTAATGAAAGAGACGGAAATGCATTTCTTTTTGACGTGATAAAGAAATTAACATAAATAAACATAAATAACTCTTTCAGACAATGAGTTGATTCAAACTCAATCTATTTGTGCATTTAGTTATTCAAAACAACTTGTATCAATTTTTGTTTTCTTTACTATCAATCTAACTTAAATGAATTTCATTTTATGTTCAGAAAAACAAAATTAACACATTTGTTATGTACATGTTTAGGGGAAAATTAACACTTTTATTTCATGTGTGACAAAAGAGTAACTTGATATGGAAAGTTAATGAAATATTACAGAGACGTGTTGTTTAATTGATTAACACCACTTGATGTTTGATAGTTGAAGACAAAAACAACATTAAAAATATATTTCATGATATCTTTTTAAACCATATATCACTAGTTTAAGAGGAAATTTTAATATTAGTCATATGTACAGTTGGGTACAGACCAAGCATTACATGTAAACGGGCCTACAAAGTTAACGCGGCGTTTACTCGCGTGCACTTCATGTAAACGCCGCGTTAACTCTGCGTTAACTCCGAAATTTTAGTAGACATAAATAGTAAACGGGCGTTTACTTTCGCGTTTACTTCGCGTTTACGAGAAAAAGGCCTGTCTTCTATTTTTGTGAAAAAAAAGTAAACGCCCGTTTACTCTTTGTAGTAAACGCGCGTTAACGCAGATTGACCTCGTATCCTGGATACACTGACCTAATATATCACATGATTTGGTACATCAAAATATCCATCTGTCCATTTTCGATCTACATATTGACGATTGCATTTAATGAAATGACACCTCTTTAATTAATTTATTGAAAATTAATCATTGCATATAAGAACAAAATGGAAATTCGTCCTGGAGCTGTAAAACCATTCGTGAAAGGATATTAAGCATAAGAAGATCTAGCAAAAACATCCTGAAGTTAGAGATGAGTTGATACGATCAGATAATGTTCAAGTTTCTAGACAGGGGATAAGTGCATTTCTACGACGTTTCCGTCAGAGTGGATCTGTTACTGACTTTAAAGTAAACACTAGACAGAAAATGTTACAGGAAGTACATCTAGAATTTATTGACGAAACAATTCGTAATGATCTAGAAATATCCGCTAGATAAATGTTTATATTTCTAATAAAAAGTGTTTTTGAATGTTAAGGTTCAAAACACATATACGTAAAATATTAAGTCATTTTAACAACATAAATAAATGTACAAATACACACGACGATTATTTTATAAGATACACAATTAGTTAACGCGAAAAGTAAACGCGCGTTTACTTTCAAGTGCACGTAAAAATACAATTGAGAAATCTGTAGTAAACGCCCGTTTACTTTGACGTGCACGTAAAATTAAACTTGTGAAATCTGAAGTAAACGGCCGTTTACTACTGACTAAACGGACACAGAGTAAACGCGCGTTTACTCGAGTAGACATTAGAAATTTCCATTTTGACCGCGTTAACGGTGATGAAGTAAACGGGCGTTTACTAGTAAACGCGAAATTTAAAGTTAACTAACGAAATATGTGCACGCCGGGTTAACTTGCGTTTACTTTATGTAATGCTTGGTCTGCACCCAACTGTATGTCCTCAATAATTTTTTTATTCGAAACATATACGGATGTAATGCATGGTTGTAAACAAATTCAAAATAAATTACACATCGAAGTATGTCGTTGGGTTGCTGTATATTGGGCAATAAACGCTTTAATTTCATCTGTGACAACAAATCAATTTAAATTTATAATAAATTTAGAGAAATGTTACAAAGACGTATTGTTCTTTGATTTACATCCACTTTCTGTTTCAGAGAAAAACATGACTCAAGATAGACTTCATCATATCTTTGAAAACTTTTTTTAGTCATATGTGTCTCCTTATTAATTTGTCGGATGTGTAGTTTGCAAATTAAAATCAGAGCAAATTCTCAATTTTTTGGTGTCGTCGGGTTGCTTGTCTTATGGACTGATACTTCTTTTTTCTTACATTTGTGTGGTATGAGGGTGTGGATGGGGTTCTTCTTTTTTTTTATTCGTTATACTGTTTTTTCATTATTTTCTATTCTTTATCATGGTTTATATTGTAGCACCTCATTATTCTCTATTTGTTTGTAAAAAAATGGCGTGGCTCTGTACTTAAACATCCTGTCATTGTGTTATTGTTCTATAATACATTTCGTATTTTTGTTTTTTATTATTGCTAATATGCTTTGTTTATATATATATGCCTTATTGTGTTCCTCTGTTACATATTACGTGGCTTTGTACTTATACACCCCGTCATTGTGTTATTGTCCATGGTATTTAAAAAATATAATCACGAAAAGAGGGTTGTTTTTTTTTTCTTTTCTTATCCTTTTAGTTTGCACTCATGTTTACTTGTCTCAAGATAATTAGTAAGACTTACGTAGAACTTGTAAGGACGTCTGCGTTATTTTCACAAAATTATGTGCGCGTTAATTCTTTTGTTTTTCGCTTGACACCTAAAACACCTTTAAAGCAAGTGCGTGTTTGCGTTTCCGGACAATTGGTTCTTTCATCACTCAGAAAACACCACAGCAAAGTATCAAAGTAGTCACATATGTCATATCGTTTCCCTTAGATTTTCTGAAACAATGTGTTTAATATCTAAGAAGTATTTGCCACTGAAAGTTAAGGAGAAAAAAATATCAATCCGTTATGTTTGATTCAAAGCATTCAAAGCAAAACTGGTACTGCTATCAGATTTATATAATAAAAGGTACCAGGATTATAATTTAGTACGCCAGACGCGCGTTTCGTCTACATAAGACTCATCAGTGACGCTCAGATCAAAATAGTTATGAAGCCAAACAAGTACAAAGTTAAAGAGCATCGAGGACCAGAAATTCCAAAAAGTTGTGCAAAATACGGCTAAGGTAATATATTCCTGGGATAAGAAAATTCATAGTTTTGTAACAGGATATTTATAATACTTTTTTCAGCCAGCTTGTGCACTAGGAAAATTAAGTGCTGCTTTAATAAATGAGATATGAGGTACATGTCAATGAGACAGAAATCCAACTACAAAAATAACAATGTCAATGTGACAGAAATCTATCTACAAAAATAACAGAAAGACATCTAGAGGTAGACGACATGTTTATTCGTCACCAATACTGAGACAGGTGTCGTAAAAATTATGTCATGTAAGTGCTATCAGATTTATGTATATATATTTTCTTTCTCAGCCAGTAGTGTACACGGAAAATTAAGTGTCAACGTAAATTGGTTCCGCCTAACAGAAGTTCCACTGGAAACTTTGTTATAAACAATGTCATAATATCTGTTCCCGTTGGAGCAAATATTCTATACCATTTATTCCGTTAGGAACATATACTGTAATATTTATTCCAGTGGAAATAATATTCCAGAATAGTTTTTCCATTTGAAACTTATATTATGTAGGAACTTCCATTTTGTGACAATAGAAGGATATTTAGATGTGGGACATACGTCAATGGAACAGCAGCCCAACGACAAAAATAACAAAACAAATTCGTGATGCATACATATAGTCTTCGCGGACAAATAGACTAGTGACCAAACATATGTCTCACTCTTAATTGTCTCGATTCCATGAAAGACAAAAATAAATACAATAGAAGCAATCAAAGATCTACCGTTAACACTTAATTATCTGAATAATGGAGGGGGACATTACGTCGATATAATATACATGTGTACGACAACGTTCCTGACATGGGATACTCACAAAATGTAACAGGAATTAGACGAAAGATTTGTTTCCCAACCCCCTCTTAACTTACTAGAAATATGAGACTAGTTGCATACGTATATAATACGTACACAAACTAACCAGAGTTTTGCCAATACCTTCTCTGAGGAAATTTTACAAATTGTGTACTATGTAAGGCTTTCAAATCTTTTACATCGTATTCTAACCTCTGAAAGATGTGGCTTGTTTTGTCTCGTATTGCGTGTAGAGATTTCGTTCTTTTACCTTTTACATTGTGTTGTGTATTGACATTCTCTTTTTAGAAAAAGGGGGAGGGAAGGTGCCGTGAAATATATTTTTCTAATAATAAACATCAGCTATAGAATGTGATAATATTTCAATGTTAAATAGGTAAACAGAGTAGTTGACTACATTTTATATCACAGTGGTAAATAGGTAAACAGAATAGATGACTGTACATATTATATCTCAGTGGTAAATAGGTAAACAGAGTAGATGACTGTACATTTTATATCACATTGGTAAATAGGTAAACAGAGTAGATGACTGTACATTTTTACGAAAGCCGAGAAGGATCATTCAAAATTCATAATTCTAAACTCAAAATTCTCACATCAAAAATTCCGATTTCGATTCCCGCCGTTTCTTTGTCACGTAGTCTCTGTGCCTCAAATTACCTCTGTGAGCATTTTTTGCAAAATATAAATAACCAATACTTTTTTAATATAGAAATATTTTACTGTTTATTTGTGTACACAGAAAATTAATGACGCAAGGCTTGTTTGACAAATGGCTAGTTTTATTATCGACTCCTAGGAGTCGATATTAAGAATTGAACGATGGACACTTAGGGCGTGAATTTTTCTTGCTACCTGATTGGAAGATATTACGAGACGTGAATAATCAAAATTTATTGATTGGTTAGAACAATCCAAACCTAGTGAATGTCCTTCAATCCCGTAGAGTATCGGATTTGTCGTCTCTTTTTTAGCAATTAGATTTTACACAGGTAACTTTTATCTATAAATAGACGAATCTTCTGGAGTAAACAACAACGTTAAACGATACTAATTCATAACCTGTGACCTCACGTGTGTGGTAAAATTTGTTGATTGATGCACGTGGCTATTATAGTAAATGGATTAATCTACAAAGCGAGAGCACTTTCCATTTTCATCAGCTAAGAGTCAAATATAGCACTTTTTGAAAGGCTATCGCTTGTTATCTGCAGTTAAAGTTGAACTGTCAGAATAATTAAAACAAGTTACGATGTCTTTGGGTGTAGGGTAATAGAAATTAGCTATGTTTTGTCTAAAGAGAAAGTAATTAAACTCTATGATAAAGGTCAGTTGGTCAAGATACTAGAAGCTGTGGTACTTTCACGACTGTAAGGATTTTCCTTGATTGTTTTAATCAGTAAAGATACAGAAGGACTTGGTTTTTAAAGTTTATATGTTTAAACTTTGAAGCTAACGTTGTAAATGCATCTGAAGTAATGTAAATTTGTGAATAAACTAAAAAAAAAATTCGTGTAAATAGATAACGTATTATAAATTCAGTTCATGGGAATTACCATAAAATTGAGAATGGAAATGAATAATGTGTCAAAGCGACAACAACCCGACTATAGAGCAGGCGATTCTAGCTACATTTGTAATAGGATACATTGTCGTATCATAGTATGCTTATGTTCGTCCGTCTGTGTCGGTGTTGCTCCTCCCCTCGGTCACGTTACAATATTTGAATTTATTTCTGCTATGTAATTATCTTGGTTTCAATAGGTTATTGCAAGGTCATTTCTCATGATATCTTCTTTCTGTTTCAGCATTTCTTTCCTATAAATGTGTACTTGCAGTGGCGGATCCAGGGGGGGGGGGCGTAGAGGGCGTACACCCCCTTTTTTGTTTGCACTTTTTTGGGGGTGTAAAATGATTAATCAAACTAGACTGTGAACTTTGCAATTCCCCGTGTATTTAATTTTTATGCGACAATTCTTTACTTATAAAGATATTTTCGCTCGTATTTACTGTAATATATTATTGATAATTTCAAAATCATGTGATTCGCCACGATGCAGTTGACCCGTGCATCGAAAAAGCGTTCCTCAAGTCATTTTGAAATTCAAATTACTGTAAGTAACACATTGCTAAGGCTGAGTTGAAAAGCATGAGACAATCAAAGCGACAAAGGATTTATTAAGAACATAGTGACTTCTATTTCACAATTTCACTAAACAGAAAGAAATACTATATTAGTACACTCTCGTGAAAAAAAAGTTCCACATCAAAATTATTTACCTACGAAAGCAATGTTTAACCCCACACGCCCCAGTCTATTAATAACATAGCTGAATAATGATCCTCAGTCAGTAAGCTCTAGATAGATTTTGATTCTAAGGTAAGAACCATTTGATATAAAGAGGCAGTCTGAGTTTTGCCTTGAACAACAATTCTGGCTGTATATATCTGCAATGAAAACAATAATCTTGTCCGTTTTTTTTTTTAGTTTTTTCTTGGCTATTAGAAACAAACATTTCTAGCATTAAATGAACATGATGAATACAAAACGGGCGTATTTTTTGGGAGCCTGGGTTAACGGTTTGAATGCAAACTCCATATCTGACCAGAGTGTCTGTTTGCCGGACTGCTATATTGAATACTTTTTTTCAAGGCACGACTGCAACCTGCCAGCTGCTGGGTGTGGCCTTTATGTCTCCATTTGTTGATCGTCATTCATAAATTCGTTCTCATTTCAGACTCATTCGTAGCCTTTGGTTGATTTGGAACCCCTCACTTCCCTTGATTGGTGTCAAACATTTGGATAAACATTGCTTGTTTGTCTTTCCTAACTCGAGTCGGATACATATTGCGTGTTTGTCTTTTTTAACTCGAGTCGGATAAGCATTGCTTGTTTGTCTTCCTTATCTCGTGTGCGGGAGATTCAGGCTACATTGAAGAACCTTTGGTGGGCTACGGCTGTTGTCTCCGCTATGGTCGATTTGTTTTCACTTTGACACATTCCCAATTTTCATTCTCAATTTTATTATAGTAAATTTAAGTGAATAGCCTGGCTTATATCTCTGTGAGGTTATGCTACCTAAACATACAACAAATGAAAATCTTCGATGTACATTTTTACTGGTAAGTCCCATATCAAATACATGTATATAGCTTTCATCCATAGGATTCATCCAATCATTTCATAATAGACAATTAATTTGGAGAATACGACATAAAAAATGTCCAACCCTTACACTTTAACTGTAAAATAAGCATGTCCCGCGTGAGGCACCGTTGTAAAAGTGTATTTTACACTTATTTTATGTTGTTTTAGCCAAAAAAGGTTAACAAATAGTTTTTATACTTTGCCCCCCTTCCAAAATCCTAGATCCCCTAGCTAGTTTGTCATGCCGGCATTAGGGGACGACCATTTGATATTCTAGGGGGGGGGGGGCAGGAGGATTTTGAAAATAAATAACTCAGCCTTTATAATCATAAAAATATTCATCTTTTTTCCCAGATCTTTTATAAAAGCATATTAAATATTATTTAAATATACTTGAAATGACTGAAAATTGAATTCATTTAACATGAGGTATCATTTAACATAAGTTATATTGTCTCAGTAACCCTTACCTTACTTTTATATTACAGGGCCATAACTTCATTGAGGCAAATGCCTCGTGTGAACATTTCAAAATCAAACGCTTGTCTCCATATCAAATTGTGTTTACGTCGAGTGCCTTGCAAGAAGCAAGTTATGTTGTCCCTCAGACGTAGCCCCTGATTTTTCGGGATCAATGTTTGTTATTTATTCGTCTTTTGTTCATTGATGCCCTTCTGTATTCTGTTAGTGTGTCATTCCTTTTGTAATTTAGTAATTTTGTAATTAACTTGATCATAAGTTTAAATAAGAATAAGAATGTGTCTATATAGTACACGGATGCCCCACTCGCACTATAATTTTCTATGTTTATTGGACTGTCAAATTGGGGTAAAAACTCTAATATGGCATTTAAATGAGAAAGATCATATCATAGGGAACATGTATACGAAGTTTCAAGTTGATTGGACTTCCAACTTCATCAAAAACAACCTTGACCAAAAACTTTAACCTGAAGCGGGACAGACGGGCGAACGGACGGACGACCGGGCACACAGACCAGAAAAGATTATGCCCCTCTATTAAAAACAGAAGCCACAGACTAAACTATGTGAATTATATTTTTGCTTTTATATATATATATATATATATATAACTCGTCTAAACATCAACCCAACAATGTATATATATGTATATATATTTATTGATAAAACTATCCCTTTACATCAGGGGCAAACACCAACAGGGTGTCAGTGTTTGCGTCATACAAACTATAAATACAATAAATACAGTGTACATAACTAAAAACATCACCATCATTAAAAATGTCAATATATTCGTAAAACTATTTCTTTTAAAATCCAACATTTGGTTAAATAAGTGAATAAAAGAAACCTTAAAAGTACTTTGCGATATCCTGATTATTTTTTAAAATGTTAAACATATAAACATAGACTTTTTCTAAAAATACATGCATATTCACATAACCTTACACAATTTCAAACTTTAATACATTTAAAAAAATTTAGACATTAACATGCAGCAACTCATTGCGAGCTTTAATGATATTGGTCAGATATTGTTTTCCCATTTCATCAACCTTTTTTCCGATATCATCACCGAACAAAAAAGCTATATCGCCGATAATAAATTGAAGTTTATTAAAGCGAGGCAACTCTGAGAAAAATACGCCGGTACCTGCATTAAGAAGGAAATCGTGCAAATCAGAAAGGAAACGTTCTCGAATAACAATATATGCTTGACATTCTAACAGTACATGTAAGACGGATTCTTCAGTACAATACGTTTCACATGCATTACTATCTTTCAAATTCATGCGGAATAAAACAGCATTCAATGGAAGACAATTCGTTCTAGCCAGACATTTAAGACGAGAGGCCCATTTGTGTTACATAAAATGACTTCAGTTTATTACAAGCATCAATACCAGAAACACCTATTAAATGTTTTTAAATTAACGTTTCCATGTATATAATGGTCTAGTCCAGTGGACTGGAATATGCCATTTATATAAATAAAATATTCATTTTTCGATAACTTAAGTTCGGTAAAAATCATTTTGCAATATCTTGTACCAGGTAGAGAGTCTAACCTAACAAAATATGAGATCCTTTGACGGTCCATGAAATTGGTTAAAGATTCTCACCCTAACTCCGATAACACAGAGCATTTTGGAAAGTTCCTTTTAGAGTTTATTATAACTTTTGCGACTTTGTACTGCCAGCTGTCTGGCATTTCGGTTCTGGATTTTGACGTGGGGTACCATAAACCACAAGCATGAGCAATGGATGGACGTATAACCGATATCCACAGAGCACAGCCAAAATTAAACCGATTAAAATCGCCGTGTTCTCCTAAGACGCGAATAATATAGTTAAGTTTCTTTTCAAAGTTTCCCTTTAGGTATTTCTCGATATAATGATTACATTTTAACGTTCTGGAGAAATAAACTCCCTAGTATTTGTATTCGTTTACTTCATCAATTAAAACATCCCCTAGAAAACATTTTTTATTTGCGTTAAATCTGTTCCCTACCACTAAGACTTTTGATTTGTTGGCATTAAACTGTAGATTTCATTTAGAAACAAATTCACTGGCAATATCTAATAGGGTTTGTAATTCTTCTTCAATTTTCCCTAGTAAAACAATATCATCTGCGAAAAGTAGGCTAATATCCGAAATGATAGCTGTAAGTTTGTATTGGTTTGAATGAGGGATTGAAACAGTGTTTAAAGTAGGTGATGTATAATGACGATGACCATGACTGCGTCTACGTCGAGTAGTAGAGTTGAAAATATTTATCACACTGACCGAGCTACAGGAAGGACTAGATAGAAAACCTATACAATCAATTTTGTTATTGCAACCATATGGTGTCACAGTTCCCAATTGTCTAATCAAGTAGTCCTCTTTGTGTCTATTGAGAAGTGTTGCAAGTTGCGGATTGTTAGTCTTGTGGTATATTTTTTTCGATAATAAGAACTGCCATAGCAATGATTGAATTATCAGGCTGATTAAAATACTGGTATAGAATGTCGTTGGCATTGATGTTGATATCTGACCTGTTGCCGCACAAACGTTTGTTTAGCCTCCCTTTGTTCCATCGACGTAAACCGATCAGCAAACGTTACACTGTAATCAGTAGACGACATTTATAGATAAATAAGTTAAATTGCTAGTGAATTTAGCATCTGTTATTACAATTTCACAAGTTTTGCAGCTATTTTTCCACATTTCGAAAAATGATTCTTCCAAAAATTATTTAAGTCAGCATTTACTGTTATCAATTGCCATTTGAAAATAACATTCATATTTATTTTTCTTTCTTGTGGTTATTGTACTTTTGACTATGGGTTGATGCTTTAAAAAAAGTCATAAAGTCGTCGCAGTTACTTTTACCATAACAGATAATATTGAAAACTGATGAAACAATCTAATTATCAAGAAAAAAATGTTTAAATTAATGTTTTCTGTTGTCAACTGCATTTTGAAATGCAAACTCCAAACCTCCGTTCGACAGATGTCGTATGCAGGGTATGTACAGTATACAAATGGACCGACATAATAGAAAGGTTGACTTTGTAATAGTTTCTGCTTTGCCAACTTTCATTATTTAGAATAAAAAGTGGTAACTGTTATTGAAAGGTCTATCGAATTTTTACAAGCAACACGACGTGTGCTAAATGTGGAGCTGGATCTGCCTACCCTTCCGAAACACCTTAGTCACCCCTAGTTTTTGTTGGGGTTCGTGTGGTTTATTTTTAAGTTTTCTATGTTATGTCGTGTGTACTATTGTTTGTCTGATGTACTTTACATTTTTTTCCATGGCGTTCTTAGTTTATTTTCGATTTATGAGTTTGACTGTCCCTCTGGTATCTTTCGTCCCTCTTTTATGAGATTTGATACAGAAAAAATGTATCAAAATGACTTATTTTGTTTATGAATTTGATATACCGTGGCCAGGAGATATTTCGATAAAAAAAAATGAACAATAGAATAACACAGATACATTCAAAATCGAGGTAATGTTAATTTACCAAAATTATGGAGACTTAATTTAGATACACATACAATATCATGTGTCATAATAAAATTATATCTTGGTGAGCAATTTAAAACTATCCGAGTTCTTATAAAAATTTCTTAAACAACTTGGGTTATCTCGCTTGGAAATGTCCAATATTCTTGAACATGGGGCGATGTCCGAGCCAGAGTTCTGTCAGATCTTTGTAGAAGTATATACCACTAAGGATATTTCTGCATTTTGTTCTGTTTTTTTTTTTTTTGCTAGCCTCTTCGGATCATGCCACATGTATCCTTCTTTCTCCACCTCGGCTGTAACGTTTTTTCTCCACGTGTATCTTGGTCTGCCTCTGCTATGCTTTCCTTGTTGGTTCCACTGTAAGGCTTGCCTTGCTGTGTTATTCTTTGGCTTCCTCAGTGTGTGATCTATCTACAAATGATCTAGCGCAACGTTATCTTTTTCAACTCCTCATCAACATGGAATAAGTTGGTCTTTTCTCAAGGATCTTCGCTTGATATCTTTTCATGCCATCTTGTGTAAATGATACACTAATTGCACCCACTAAATATTAGACTTGTTTTGTACACTCTCATGAATCACAGTTTATGACCAAATTCAGTAAACAGCCGTCTAAATTGCATTTAATTGATAAAATCAACAATACTTACCGTTATCTTGAGGATATTTTTTCAGCAAATAATCATGAACTTTCTAAATATATTCGCGAAATTTACCAAAAGGAACTTACTTAAGATAAATCAAATTTAAACAGTTATAACTGTCCTTGCCTAGATTTAAATATTTCGGTTTTACACGGGAAACTCCACACTAAAATTTACGACAAAAGAGAGGATTCTTCGTTCCCTATTGTTAATTTTCCCTTTTTGGATGGTGATGTTCCTTTGGCACCATCTTACGGTATTTGGATTTCACAACTAGTTTCGCTATAGCCGTGTCTGTTGTGACGTTTTTGATTTTAACGAACGTAATTTATGTATTACTATGTAAATTATCAAACCAGGGATTTCGGGATCACACATTACTCAAAACCTTTACTAAATTCTTCTGTAAACATACATATTTGGTTTTGAAACATTTCATGATTTGGCTTAAGTTTAGTTTTCTTTACTTTTTTTTTTTTTTTTTTTTTTTTTTTACAAAAATCTATTTATATCCTTTTACTAACTATTTCCAAAAACATAAAGATTTTGTTTTGAAGTTTGGTTTAACTTGTAGAAAACTTATTTCAAACGGGATAGCACATCCTTATTTTTTACGGAAATGTTGTTTACCTTGCCCGGCAGCTCAGAAACTATCGTGCAAACTTATCGATCGTTTAAATAAACTTATCCTAAAGAAGATGTGGTAAGATTGTCAATGAAACAACTCTCCACAAGAGACTAAATGACACAGAAATTAACAACTATAGGTCATCGTATGTTGGTTCGTTCGTGTCCTTTTTTCACATGATCCTTCATTTCCCTACGGTGAATAATACATAGAAACAGGGTCACTTATATATCTTTTCCTTTCAAAAGTTGAAACCGTTTGACTACGGTAATTACAAGTTTGCAGCCAATTCCTGTCAAAATGGAGATTGTGATGTATGAAGTAAAGGTTTTAAAAAGGAAGAAACAGTTAGAAGAACTTATGCGAGTGCATACTAGTGAACAACATTATGGTAACGTGTTTTGATTCGATCGACAATGGTGAGTCTTTATGTTGACGAAACATGCGTCTGGCGCAAATACTAAATTTCAATCCTGGTATCTATAATGAGTTTATGTATTAGTAAAGAACTTTTTCATAAAGCATCACTTAAAATCACACATAATACATATAATAAACCTTTTAAATATGATATTTGATGTAAAGAGTTTGGTTGGTCTCGTAACCTAAAGAGACACAAGAGAAGGCACGATGGAGCCATGAAGATCTTTTAAATGTTCTGTTGAGGATAATGATTTCATAACGAAGACAAGAGGCTGTCACAACGACAGCAAACCGGATTTATTAACATTTATTTGTGTCCTGGTAATATCACAAGAACCATAACTGATGAACAGTGAAAGTGAAAATCGTCAATATCAAATTTGACCTCCATTTTGTCATCAGTAACAACATATTAAAATATGGGAAGCTTTGGTTGAATAGTTCATGCGTAAATGCACGGACACGACTGGAAACGCCATTTTTCTATCTTTCAAGAACCATAACTCCTGTACGGTAAAAGTCAAAATCGTCATTCTTGAACTTGACCTCCATTTTGTCATCAGTAACAACATATTAAAATTTGGGAAGCTTTGGTTGAACAGTTCATGAGTAAATGCACGGACACGACTGGAAACGCCATTTTTCAATCTTTCAAGAACCATAACTCCTGAACGGTAGAAGTCAAAATCGTCATTCTTGAACTTGACCTTAATTTAGTTGTCAGTAACAACATATTAAAATTTTAAAAGCTTGGGATGAACGGTTCATGAGTAAATGCACGGGCAACATTTGGTTGCCGCCTGCCCGACCGACCGCCCGCCGTACATCCCCAAATCAATAACCGACATTTTTGTCACAAAAATCCGGTTAAAAAGGGTACACAAACAATAGTGAATACACACTGGGGGTAGACCTCTTGAATGTTATATTTGTGGTAAAAGTTTTATTATCAAAATAGACTAGCAAGGACACATAAGAACATATATCAGTGAACAAACGCATGTGCTATATGTTGTGAAGGTTCTTTTCAGACGCAAAAATTGCGGAAACACATGAGTAAACAAACTGGTGAAGAAGCACAGCAGCTCAAAACATTTAGATATCATTGTATTTTAAATAGAAACTTGACAGTTCACGGTGTTTAAAGACATCTAAAATGTAGTGTATGTGATCAAGGGTTTGAAATGAAACATGTTTTGCATAATCAATACGTAATAAACTAATTAAAATATTAAATAAAGTCGAACAGTGTGTGTCTTCGAGTTTAATATATAGTTCTATGTAGTATTGTTTATTCTAAGTATACCACATTAATTCATATTTACTTCTCTTTTTTTTTTTTTTTCTTGGAGAGCATTAATTTTACTTATAAACTACATGTATGTCCATAACTACTATCTGCTTTTTTGGGACAGGTGCATATAGAAAATATTTCACCTTTATAATTTCAATTTGCAAAATAAAATGGGCACCCCATTTTTCTCTTTAACGTTTTTTTCCATTTTCTCTATTTTCTCTATTTTAAGCCCTTTATTCTGTATTCTTCATATTTTAAGCACTTTATACTCTATTCTTAATATTTTAAGCCCTTTATTCTCTATTATTTAACCAACCATCCACACCCTCACATATCATGTTAACACCCAGTCTCCCATAAAACCATGCAAAACAGTCCACAAGGGGGGTCATCAGATTCGATTGAAACTTTGTGTGCTTAAACATCATTATGAAAGAAGTTCATATTAAAAATATTTCATCTGGTTCCCATGTCTTTCAGCTTGAAGATGCTGTAATGTACCGGGAACCAGTTTTCCCATGTTTGAGGCAGTATTTTTCTATGAAATTGACCAATTTCAACACCCTGAAACTTATAAATGCGAAAAATAACGAGATAGAGAATGATGATTTATTGAATAATCAAGTGTTAAAGCTTTAGAATCTCATCAGTACATACATTTTTCAAGAAACAGTTTGTGGATTATTACAAGGGAGATAATCCAGTAAAAAATATTTTCAGAAAATCATGAAAAGTACATATTTTTAAAGCTATCCAGATTTTGGTCCATTAAAAATATTAAGATAACTCACTTTGTTTTATCAATTGGAATACTTAATTATGCATTTTAGCTAATACACTTGCTGGGGTCTCTTTCAAGTACATTATAGAATTCTTCTAAAAAATGTATAAATCTACATTTTCTCTCTATAAATCAATGAATTTAAACTAGTATTTTGCGGATAATTTTGGGAATGTAAGTGTTTCTTTTTCAAAAGCAGTACAATAATTGACAAATTATTTAAAGTAACAATGACCATAGTTCAATTACAATTTATGGTGCCATATATATTAAATTTATATGGTATAAAGGGAGATAATCTAGTAAAAATGACTAAAAACTTAAAATAACTTTTTTCAAACTTACCAATTCTCGGTATATCTATTTGGATATATTAAGAGACGTAGTCATTAACGCATTTAAGCATATACGATGATTGGGCTCTTGTTTTAGTACTTTCTAAAATTCTCCTTGAATACATGTAATATTCAAATTTGCCTTTCTCTGAAATCAATGAAATTAATGTATCAATTCATAGACAATTTTATGAATGTATTTTTCTCTTTTTTCTAAACCGTTATTATACCTTACAATGAAGACAATACAATCAAAATAAATAATTTCATGTATATTGATTATCTATGGTCCAAAGGAAGGTAATTCTGAGAAAAATGCATTTTCAAAAATCTGAAGAAGAAAACAAGATTTTTCTTCAAATTTAGTGTTCTGCTCTTGATAAATCTCAAACCTTTCAATACTTCCTTTCTTTCACAAAGATAATTATAAAACAACGCCTACAAAGGTGTATAAAGAGAATGTTTAGACGAAAACAATCAGGATTTCTTGTACTATTCTGTTGAAAAATGTAAAAATTTGCAGTTGTTAATTGATAACAAACATTTAATAGAATAACAATCTGTATATCCATATAGTTTCAAAGAATATTTTTAAAAGAAAAGAGAAATAATTTAACAAGGTGTAAATATCTTAAAAAAATACAGTCAAATTAACATTGATTTTTATATGACCCATTGGATAATACAAAGAAATCCTAAATTATAAAAACAGACTTCTAAACTAATGTGTGCTGTCATATTTTACTAGAGTTAACTCATCATTATAAAACAATCTAATGTATTTAAATGTTTCTTTCTATCAAATAATTATAAAACATTTTTTTCTTGCTTTTAAAAGTTGACATCTTTAGATTAAAGTTTTCATGATACTAAAAAAAAGATAAAAATCGTCATTATAGGCTATAAGAGGTCTGACAATTTGAGCCATGCAGACCTTTTTGTAGTCCTTTGTTTTTTCCCCTATAGTTTCTATACACCTATATATTAAACTATTAGAGTTTATCCCATTTCAAAATAATACGCAAAATTAAACACACTTATAAATGTTTAAAATCGCCATTGAAGGACAATAACACCAATAGGAAGTAAACTGGCAAGTTAAGCCATTGAATTGTTTTTACATCTTGTCATGCTGATAATTTATATCGACACTAAACTATTTATTTTGCAAAAGTGAGATATAGCGATCCTATATTCTTTCGTTGGTTGCAGCGACGTCAACATTTAGTTCTTTTTTTTTAACACCAACAACTTTATCAAAACTTAGATTTGATGAAATTTGGACAGAGCTTGTTAATGTTAAGTTTTTTTTATGGTTAAGAGATAATGTCTGAAGCAAACTTTAGAAATACTATATATATTTTTATGTCAAAATTACACTTTTACACTGACACGAACAATCACAGCCTTCATAACGAGGTCTTTTTCAGTTTTTTTCCACCTTGCTTATATAAAATGCTTCGCTGAGCACAGCCTGGTGCGACAGGAGATGTCGAACATTGAACAGTTGGGGCATTTTGGACATACTACTCATGCTTGATACTGTCTGAATTTGGATTGAAATCAAATTTTTGACATAAAATATATAATTATGACACAAAATAAATGTGGTCAAAGATCTAACTATTGTGCAAAACTGAGCAATTGAATTCGAAATTTGGAAAATTTTGGAAAAAAATATGAGTCCCTTTAATAAATTTGGGGAAAAAATCCCCCCTTTACCTTTTTAAAACCCCCTTGGAGCAACAACTCCACAACACAATCCCAGCCTCTCCTTTGTATAACGGAATCTTGTAGTACTTTCCAGAGAGATCCATACACTTTAACACAAGTTATTGTCTAGAGACTAGAAACCAGAAAAATGCTTGTTTTTGGCCCTTTTTGACCCCTAATTCTGCCATATTTGAGTTATTAACCCCAAACTAGATCCTAGCCTTCCCTATATTGTACGGAACCTTGTGGTACAATGTCAGAAAGATCCATACACTAACACACAAGTTATTGTCTGGAAACTATAAAAATGCTAGTTTTTGGTCCCTGTTGGCCCTTTATTCCTTAACTGTTGGCCCCATAACTCCTAAAATGAATCCCGACCTTCTTCTTGTAATATTAAACATTGTGGTACAATTTCAGAGCAATAGAATACTAATACACAAGTAATTATCCTGAATCTAGAAAAATGCTTGTTTTTGGTCCCTTTGTGACCCCTTATTCCTAAACGGTTGGGACCATCATCACAAAAATCGATCCCCACCTTCCTTTTGTGGTATTAAACCTTTTTTGAAATTATAGAGATCTATTCACTTAAACCAAATGTGTTTTTTTTTTTTTTTTTGCAGTCGTATAAAAAGCATACAATATAAAAGTAAGAAGATGTGGTACAATGTATTATAATAGGTTCTTTTTAATTATTTGAAGAACATTTACATTTTTCTTGGTCCTTTCAAACAATAGCCGTAATTTATCAAATCTTCATTGTTTTCTTAGTTATTATTTGGGAAATCTAACAAACTGACTAAAGAGACCGTCTATAAATTCAAAAATAATTCCAATATGAATAAAACAACCGATGTTCAATGTTCCCGCAATTTCTAATTGTTTGAACTGGGCTCATCTTCAGCCTTGACCATTTATCTTTAGAAAGCATTTACAAAAATTTTCGATTAGATAACGATTAATTATACTAGATACTTTACAATATGAACCGATGGTCAGAAAGAACAACGAACAGCATTTATATATCCTCAGCTGCAATGTGATGCTGAGAGGGACAACACGAATAGATAGTGGGTATATGTTAAGGATACAACATTTCATCTCAGAAGTTAACCAGCCAAAAAATTGTACATCCATTGGTCGCTTCACGATCTCGAACAAACTGGGAAACCCGACACCATGTAGTTAGCTCTATATGGCATAGGCTGTTATATAACCAAAGTTGCAATTTCATTTTTGTACAATATTCTGTTACAGTGTAATTGAAAGCTTCGATTAATCTCACATTTTTTACCATTACCATGAATAAGCAATTATAATATTATTACAAACGTTAAGTTCTGAATTTGCAGCATGTGTAGTATTTTAAGTTTCTGCATTAAGCTGAAATTCTACGATTTTTTTGAAAATTTAACTATTACTCGTTAGAACTGTTTTAGAGAATCAAAACTAATGTCTTCCCTGTAGAAGTCACTCTTGTCAACAAAAAGACTGCAATTGTAATTAAGATATATGGTGCGTGAGTGGAATTATGCACTGTTTCCAATAATTTTAACAATTTATGAGTCGAGGGGTTAGTACATGAGTAACATAATAACATTAACGGTACCAATTTTCCAGCAATAGATGCGGATATCGACAATACATGTCTCTTCAGTGATGCTCATGGCCTAAATATTGAAATCCAAAGCTTATATAACAGATCACGTATGGTACACTTAATTGATCTAGTCATGATATAAAATTATTAAAGTATATAGCTTATAGGTGGGTCTCTGAACAGTGTTTATAAGGGAGCGAACTCCAGCAAAAACATCAATGGTGTACTCTAAGGTCTGATTGAAAAAATATACATGTATTTGATTTGAGGTAGGAATATGAACATATTTCAAGCTATTTAACCATCAATTGTATGTAGGGGCAGGGTATGACCCCCATGATGAACTAGAAATGCAATTAAGATTAAATATGGGTTACAGCTTGGGATCTGAACTTTTCTAAAAGATAAGTCTAAACAGTAACATCATTATATGAGGGAGCAGAACATGACCACAGAAAAACTGTACTGCAAATGTCTTGCCCGTTCTGTGGCCTATAAAATAAAATTGCTTACTACCACTCCATTTCAATTGTGATGTCTCATAAGCAATCAGTACACTTCTCTTTTAAATTGACATGTCAAGACAGAATGTTTTGTTTTAGGCTGACATATAGAATTACCTCTTTGACCTTGACGTTGTATTTGACCTTAAAGGTCAAATATCAAGGTCATTATCCATGGTACACAACACATCATATTTAAGTGCTGACATTTTGTATCAAGTATTAAAAAAATCTTCACGGAAGAGAAAAATGTGTGCTCTAGTAAAAAAAAACGGGAAAAAAATCAATTATGACCTTGAGGTCAAAGGTCAAGGTCAACTGACAGTTTTTATTTTATAAGACATACTGTCTTATTGTAATACACCTTCATGCAAAATATCATGAGACAGTGTCAAAAGATAATAAGTTTTCATGATTAAATACACAGATTATTGTGAAAAATATATGAAAATAACCCATTTGTATTCCGTTGCCATGGTAACGGTGTAAGAGAACCCAGCTCAAAAATCATAAAACTTGTAGTACACATATAAACCTTTATAGAAATATTTAAAACATTTAATAATTCAAAGTACTTTATGAGATTTCATGTCCGTTTGATGATCTTTTTACCAATTATCCAAAATATGCCCAAAATGCCCTTTTTGGAGCGGTCAGCCTAAAAATTAAGCAATACTCAAGCTTTAACATTTTGTCAAGTTTCCAAGTTTTTTTTCTCTTGACTATCATAACATGTGACCAAATTTCATTTCATTTGGTTGACATGTCATGTGGACCCACTTATAGGCATTTTGCATGGTTCTATCAAAGACTGGGTGTTAAAAAAATAAGTGTATCGCCATCGTAAAGGAGCGAAATATAACAATTTATTATTCGGTTTAAAGATATCAATAATACTAACATACTAGTGTATAAAATACTTATATAATAATCTTAAAGTCTAAATTAGTTTGATGTTTTATAAGGCTATGAAGGCGTCATAGAAAAAAGTCGTTCAAGACGTCATAATCATTTGAAATACTACATTTTGTAACAAACGTTTCAAACAGTTTAAACAAGGAAATAAACCACAAGTTACCTCCCTTACATCGTATCAATTGAAATATATTCAATCTAAGTAGACAAGTAATAGCTTTTCTAAAAAGCTTGCCGTATTTTAGCTGATTATATTGAGATCAGTAGTTTGTGAGTAGTTTATTTTTATTGGAATATTGCACTTCAAGCAATATGAAAACATAGCGCTTTTTTTCTACTAATTTGTCATTTTTGTTGTATTATTGGTGGACCCGTGTTATAATGGAAGGAGACTTAATAAAATTGAGAATGGAAATGGGGAATGATATTATAATAAAATGTATTCTGTGTCTATAATCAACTTGATAAAAATAGCATATAACCTACACATACTTTTGAGGATTACTACTTGACAAAATGGACAACAACAGAAGGCAGTGGCGGATCCAGAGGGGGATGTAAAGTGTGTACGCCCCATCCCCCCCCCCTTTTGCTCGTTTTTTTTAATAAAAAAAAAATGAAAATGATTAATCATACGTGACTATGTGAACTTTGCCATTTCCTGTGTACTCTATTATTTAATTTTTATCCGACAATTCTTTACATATAGAGATATTTTTCGCTGGAATTTATTGATTGTCAAAGTCATGTGATTCGCTATGGTGGAGTTGACCAGTGCTTCGAAAAACGTCGCTCAGTCATATTGAAATTCAAATTACAGTAACACATTGCTTAAACTGAGGATTACAATCATGACACCTTCAAAGCGACATAGGATTGAGCAAGGATGTATTGACTTCTATTTCACTATTCCACCAAACAGGAAGTAATACTCTATAGACTATAACACTCTCATGAAAAAAGTTCCATGGCAATATTATTTACCTACGAAAACATGTTTAACCCCAAACACCATTGCCATGATTGATATGGACTATATAAAATTGCTGTTTTGTGTGAACCAAGCTTTGCGTTGAAGACCAAACTACAACCTTTAATAGTTTACTTTTATAAATTGTGACTTGGATAGACAGTTGTCTTTGGTACTTACATGTATATGAGATTCAGTAATATCTATCTACAAGATTGAGAACACATTTTTTTGTAATAAATTTAAAACATATTTAATTATGTAATATCTGATAATATGTATCAGTTATTTGTGATTTTTCATTTGATGTGTACTCTCTGGTAATGTCAGTATCAGCATGATCAGTTGATTGGTTGTGATTAGAAAAATGGGGCAGTTTGCAATTGTCATGTGCAGGTACACCACATGTGGATCTTCTTTCCCCTCTCATTTATAAAATTGTGCATGATATTTATCACAGAAACGCACCAGTATTTTGGTGAATGAAACACTTGTCATATTAAATTAAAGTCAGAGGTGGAGTTAGAGGGTTTTTCGGGGGGCCTGGGCCACCCCTTTTTTAGGAAAAATTTTGTTGTTTTTATAGGGAATCACTGAAGCATGACTGGAGTTGGCCCCTTCTTAGGCAGTCAGTGGGCTCCCGCTTATGAAAATTTCTGGATCCACCACTGAAAGTTTGAGTAAAGTTAGATAAGGATTATCCTCCATGCTATTCCGATCTGAGTTTTTATTCATACATGTACATACATGTAGTCTGGTGCTGTTCCAAGAAGTCTTCTTTTTTCTGTTTCTTGAGAAGTATTTGTTTTACTTGTTCAGTAACTGTAAAGTGTTACAATTCATATTAAACGCAACACATAAATAGTGACCAAAAAGGTATGGCTATCACATGAGAGAAGCTAGAAAAAAAGTCAAAAAGACCATGAAAATGTGGTATATAGATAGATATGCATAGATAGACCATAGAACAAATTAGCAAACAAATTCAAAGGAGATGTACATGCACATGTAAGATGAATTATGACTTCTCCAGTCATGCTTCAGTGATTTCCTAAATAATAAACCAAATAGTAATGTTCATCACGAAAAAATATACTAAGTGTAAGACCTGATGATGTGAATAAATTGAAATCAAAACATATCAAATGAAGTTTTCAGTGCTTTTGATATATCAATGGGCAATCTGATGAGTTAAGCCTTTTTTGACTGATTTTTATAGTTTGTTCTTATGTTGTACTGTTATACATGTACCACTGTCCAAGGTTAGGGGGAGGATCGGAATCCTGCTAACATGTTTTACCCCGCCACATTATTTATGTATGTTTCTGTCCCAAGTCAGGAGCCTGTAATTCAGTGGTTGTGGTTTGTTTATGTGTTACATATTTGTTTTTCCTTCATTTTTGTATATAAATAAGGCCTTGGTTTTCTGGTTTGAATAGTTATACATGTCATATCAGGGCCTTTTATAGCTGACTGTGTTGTATAGGCTTTGATCATTGTTGAAGGCTAGAGGCGGATTAAGAGGGGGCCCAGGGGGCCCGGCCCCCCCCCCCTTTTTGGGAAAAAAATTGGTTGCTTATATAGGGAATCACTGAAGCGTGACTGGAGCGGGCCCCCTCTTAGCGCAGTCAGTGGGCCCCCACTTATGAAAATTTCTAGATCCGCCAGTGAAGGCTGTACGGTGACCTATAGTTGTTTTAAATGTCTGAGTCATTTTGGTCTCTTGTAGACAGTTGTCTCATTGGCAATCTGACATACCACATCTTCTTTTTTATAATGACTGCTGATCACCACTGTGTCCATACTTGGACTATTATGGTCCAACAACCAGTGGTGGATCCAGAAATTTTCATAAGTGCAGGCCCACAAAATTTCCCAGAAAAGGATGGCAAGCCCCCTGGCCCCCTTCTAATTCAGCCTCCTGACAACTCCAAAAGAATAAATCATCATGTACGAGTACATCAAAGATCATCAAACTGTCTACCCCACATGCAAACATCTTTTTGGGAGTTCACTGTGTTGCAAGTTTTTTGGGTTCGAATGATCGTATAAAATGATTGCCTTGGGGGTCATTGTCAAATATAGAGCTGTGCATTGTAAAAAGCCAAATTATATAATTTGCAACAGCTGACACTATAGTATCCTATAGTGCATTGAAACCCTTGCCAATAACAATACCGTGATGCTTGGTGTAGGCTTCTTTGCACATAAGAAACCATATTGCTCACCTTGTAATTTTTATATTCTTCTAATCAGTATCGTCGGGTTTGTTTATTTACACCAGAAATCAATGAAGCGATGAAAGTGCTGGAAACGAAATTACATCTTCGGTAAATTCCGTGATTTTAATATTTTCTAATCAATATGTCCAAGCAATGAAAAATAAATGGTTATTATTTTTATACATAGAGCATACGTTTTGTGTATTAACTATTTAAAATCTAAGCTTTATACGAAAAAATCTAACACAAAAGTATCTCGATCATTTAACCGTTTTAATACGCAGTTTAAAGTGTAAATTATACACATTACTGTTCTATTTTTAGAGACTAGCAATAATACATAAATGTACAGTTTCTTACCAAAATAGCAACATAATTTCAAGATTAAATCATCACATTGTCACATGATTATATAATCTGTACCAAATTGACAGTTTGTGGTGAGTTATCATCATAACTAATCACTATAGCAAATGAACACTTTATCATAATATGTACCTATAACCTAGTATCATGATTTCAATCCGACCCCACTTACGGACGCGTTGAACATATAATGCATGCCACTCATTAATAGCCAATCAGACGTTAAAATGACCTTCATTTCCCCTATAATCATTCCGGAAACAGCCACTAAGCAGCCATTAGATAGTATTTATAACCAATGAAATAACAGAAATACCGTTAACAGATTTACCCGAACCTGACGTTTAGCCTGGTAATAAATATATTTATATACTTGGTAAATAATTCATGATATCGGTATCCTTTAAAGACTAATTCATACCTTTTATCTAATTGACACACAATACAATAAACCCTAACAATTATTTATTTTATTTTATTAAGGTGGCACATGTCTACAAAGTTATAGCAGAGACATACAATTGTATTATATTGTATAATATGTCTCTGCGCCAATGTATTGTATTGATTGTCACATGTATTAATCTGTATTATCTCCCTTACTCCATGTGTCATGATTATACATGTATGATTGATGGGTTATTTCCCTTTACTGTTTACCGCCTCACGATCATTATTAAATGTGCCTTTCTAACGATCACATGTGTTATGTTTTCTCTGCTTACTGGCGTGGCGGCAGCGGTTTAAGAAACCCACATCTCAAATAACTCAACAATTTGAACATTATTCCACTCTAGAAGTAAAAGGTGAGCAGGAAAATTTGTCATTTATTCTGACTAACACGACAACATTTTCTATTGTTGGACTTAACTGATCTTTACAAAATGGCAGGCACACGTGCTCCAAAACAATGGTCACTTTCAAAAGTTGAAACAATAACATCGTTTGAAGCATGGAGACAAAACTTACAATATACCTTGTCCCTTGATCAAAACTTCGCAGCGTTCCTTGTAGATGGATTTACATGGCTGAAGAAAACCAACGCCAATCCTTTACGTGGCATTGTTGACGATGGCGAGGCGGTTGCCGAAGCTAACCGACGAACAGCAGCCCAAAAGTGCACACATTTGGACCTTATGCTTGGGCAAATAGCAAATTACTGTCCGATTATTTCAAGAAACACTATAATTAAAAATTCGACATCCATTAATTCTATTTGGCAGTCAATTCGTCTACACTACGGATTTCAGTCTACTGGTGGACACTTTCTTGATTTTAATAGCATCTTTTTGGAACCAGATGAGCGTCCTGAGGACTTATTTCAGCGATTGGCTAGTTTCATTGAAGACAATATGCTTCGTGACGGTGGCAATATTCATCACCACGGAGAAGTACCTGAAGCCGACGAAGAACTATCGCCTTCTTTGGAAAACCTGATTGTACTAACTTGGTAATAAGACTTATTAATCGTGACTTGCCCAACCTAGTGAAGCAGCGATATGGAACCGAGTTACGGTCAAAAACATTAGCTTCTTTGAAACCTGAAATTTCACAGGCACTTGATAGTTTACTTGACGAAATTCATTCAGCCACTGATGCCAAAGTTTTACGGGCGTCAATAAAAGACAAACATTTTGACAGAAGTGCAAAAAAGACAGGTAGTATAAGAACTGGTCGTCAAATAAAGTGTTGTATTTTATGTAAGCAAGCAGGTCGTCCGTCCCAACATTTTTTAAGTACTTGTAAATATTTACCTGATGAAGACAAACAATATATGTCCAGAGTAAGGCAATCTTATTGTACAGAAGTAGGTGATAGTGAGTCTGAGGACAATGTTGATAATGAACAAGTCTCATTTTTAAATGATAATGTAGGTCCTAGTAAGCTTAGAGTTGTATCTGCTTTAAGACGGGTGAGCACTAAACAGTCCCCTTACTTTAAGGCATTTTATAAACATTTCCCACTTGAGCTAACACTAGATACGGGTGCTGAGGTGAGTATGATAAAAGCTTCTTCCGCGGATTACATCGGCGTAACAATCAAGAAAAGCAACCATTCCGCTTTACAAGCTGACGGTGTTACCCCGTTAAATATAGTTGGTGAATGTCATTTCACACTTTCGAGAGACGGAATCGAGTTACAGTTAGAGGCCCTAGTAGTGAACGACTTGGACGTTGATATACTCGCCGGTATTCCTTTCATGTCTTCGAACGACATCGCGATTTTCCCTAGCAAACATAAAATCGTAATACGCGATAAGGTAACTGTTATGTATGGTAGCCCAAACGAGGAACTTAACTCTAGTAATACTCGCGTACGTAGAACACAGGCCTTTCTTATCCGGGCTCCATCAGCAAGTTCAGTAGTTTGGCCAGGATGTTACGGCGAATACGACATCCCATCGGAAATAGAATCGGATTGCATTCTCGCGGTCGAGCCTCACACTGACGCTTCTCGTACGAAAGATTGGCCCAGTCCCCAAATTGCTCACGACAGTCGGTCGCAGGCAAAATACGCATCGTGAATAACACGTCGGTACCGCAGTTCATACAACGAAATGAACATTTCTGTCGAGTACGACTTACGACTACCATAGACAACGCACCAGAGGCACCGGACAATATCCGTGACATAAAAACAACAAACTACATAGACTCCACACATACTTCCCAATTTTTCAAACAAGTCTCTGTAGACCCAGATAATTTACTTAGTCCAGATCTCCAAACCCAGTTTAATGAACTTCTTCGAAAGTTCAGTGAAGTTTTTAGTCCTAACTTTGAAGGTTATAATGGGGAAATAGGTCCTTTTGAAGCATCTGTTAATATGGGTCCTGTCCAGCCTCCCCAACGGAAAGGTAGAATGCCACAGTATTCAAAAAATAATTTGGTAGAACTCCAAAACAAATTTGACGAATTGGAATGTAAAGGAGTGTTCCGTAAACCCGAAGACGTCGGAATTTCAGTCGAGTATATTAACCCTTCATTTCTTGTCAAAAAAGCTTCCGGTGGTTTCCGACTTGTAACAGCATTTGCCGATGTTGGCAGATATAGTAAGCCGCAACCCTCTCTTATGCCTGACGTGGATTCCACACTCCGTACGATCGCACAGTGGAAATATATAATCAAGTCTGATCTTACGAGCGCATTTTACCAAATCCCCCTGGCAAAAGATTCGATGAAGTATTGCGGAGTCGCGACCCCTTACCGTGGAGTTCGCGTATATACACGTTGTGCGATGGGAATGCCTGGTTCCGAAACGGCTCTTGAAGAACTAATGTGTCGTATAGTGGGGGATTTCTTACAAAAAGGTTGCGTAGCTAAGTTGGCAGATGACTTATTTTGTGGCGGTAATACCCCGGAGGAGCTTTTATACAATTGGGAGTGCGTTCTTCAGTCGCTACAAAAATCAGGAATTTGCCTATCACCTAGCAAAACTGTTATTCGCCCAAAATCGATAACAATCCTAGGTTGGATTTGGTCACAGGGTTCGATTTCCGCTAGCACACACAGAGTAGCAACACTAGCCTCGTGTCCCGTACCAGACACTGTACGGGGTCTTCGATCATTTATCGGTGCGTACAAGATGCTAAGCCGCGTCATTCCGAATTGTTCCAATTTAATTGCCCCATTAGAAGAGAAAATAAGTGGTATGAAATCAGCTGACAAAATTATTTGGTCCGACATGCTAAGAGAACATTTCGAGTTTGCCCAAAAGTCTCTGAGCTCTCGTAAAGCCATCACGCTACCTAAATGCAGTGATCAACTGTGGATAGTCACAGACGGTTCCGTCACTAAACGCGGTATCGGAGCGACCCTATACATAAATCGTGACGGTAAAGTGTCCTTAGCAGGATTTTTCAGTGCTAAGTTGCGTAAACATCAAGTGTTGTGGCTACCGTGTGAAATCGAAGCGCTTTCCATTGCCGCTAGTGTCAAACATTTCAGTCCCTTTATTATTCAGTCAAAACTGCGAGCAAATGTGTTGACAGATAGTAAACCATGCGTACAGGGATTTGAAAAACTATGTCGCGGTGAATTTTCGGCCAGTCCGCGTGTCACATCGTTTCTTTCTGTTGTAAGCCGATACCAGGTCAGCGTCAACCATTTATCCGGTCGTGCAAATATTCCATCCGACTTTGCAAGCAGAAACGCACCCGTTTGTACAGAGCCTAATTGTCAGGTTTGTTGCTTTATATCGCGTACCGAAGATTCTGTCGTTCGAGCCGTAAGCATTCAAGACGTTCTCAATGACGAATTTCGCTTACCTTTCACCACCAGGTCGGCCTGGATTAATATTCAATCAGAATGCCCTGATCTTAGACGCACTCACGCTCATTTAAAACAAGGCACCCGGCCCTCCAAAAAACTGACAAACATTAAAGACGTCAAACGTTACCTGAATGTTGCATCAATCGCCAAAGACGGTTTGTTAGTTGTTCGGCGTTGTGATCCTCTTGCTCCACCCAACGAATTGATCATTGTTCCACGTAACGTTCTTGACGGACTCGTCACCGCTCTACATATTAAGTTGGACCATCCGTCAAAACACCAATTAAACCTCGTCTTAAAGCGCCACTTTTACGCTTTAGACATGCCAAAGGCGGCCGAACAGGCTAGTGACTCCTGTCACACATGCGCGTCTTTAAAACGGTTCCCTAAGAGCCTCGTCGAGCAGTCTTCAGAAGGCCCACCGGACTTGGTTGGCATATCTTACGTGGCCGACGTTCTTAAGCGCAACCGTCAACTCATACTGGTCGTCAGAGAAACTGTAACGTCGTACACTATTACATGCTTTATCAAAGACGAAAAACTAGGTAGCTTGCGAGATGGGCTCATACACTTATTGATACCGTTAAAGTCTTTAAACGGTCCAAGTGTTGTCGTTCGAGTTGACCCGGCCCCGGGTTTTCGCCCTTTATGTGACGATTCATACTTAAAGCAACTCAACATATCAATTGAAATTGGCCGTGTTAAAAATCGGAACAAAAATCCAGTTGCCGATAAAGCCATCGCTGAGCTCGAAGACGAGTTACTTCGTGAGGAACACGATCATTCTCCTCTATCTGAAAATACACTAGTTATAGCTACTACAAGACTTAATTCTAGGCTTCGCCAGCGTGGATTGTCCTCCCGCGAACTATGGACTCAAAGAAGTCAGTTTACTCATGAACAGTTGCCAATTTCTGACATGAACCTTATTCGCGCACAGCACGAGGCTCGAAATAAAAATCACGGATTTAGCGAAAATTCTAAATGCAATCGACCCGGTCGTCCGACCCCTGATATTAATATAGGGGATTTGGTTTACCTTTATACCGACAGATCAAAGACCCAATCGCGAGATCGGTACCTTGTTGTAGCCCGTGATGGCGAATGGTGTTTCATCAAAAAATTCTCAGGCAATCAACTCCGCGTCTCGTCCTACAAAGTAAAACTTTCGGAATGTTATAAAGTTTTAAACACTATAAGTGCCCAGCAAAATCCAAGATATTCTCAGAATGTGTACAATGAGGAGTCTGATTCAGATGGCCATGACGAAGATAGCCTTCCTGGGCCTATCCGTGACCTACCACCAGAACGCGCGGAGCCCCCGCCTATTCTTATTTGCGAAAATATCGACGATGTTGAAAATCTGGACGAGCCGACTGCGCAACATGATAATAGTCTCGAACATGACTTGACACTTAGTAACTCGAGCACTGAACAAGATAATAAGCGCGTTCTCCGTAAGCGCTCCGAATTGAAAACGCCAGCGCGGTTTAAAGATTTCATTTCCTTTTAAACTTGATGCTCACTCGTCACCTTGGGTTAATTGTTTACTTAGAGAATCAGAAACAACAAAATGTACGTCGTATTTCATTTACTGCTTATTTTATGTTTACTACAATGTATATGCACAGTATTTTTTGCTTAACTACTTATATAGTAATATGAATTTGATGAAGATATAGAGACTTTAAAGGAGATGGAAAAAAAAAATGTCAGAATTATTTTGTTTCTTATTGATAGCTATGTGTTTAGTTTATGCATATTGATAACATTTATTTTTATTCATGTTCTTATAATAACAGAGATTATTAGTTGACAATTGTAAAGAGAGAGAGAGAGAGAGACTTTAAAGGAGAAAAGAAGTTGCGCCAATGTATTGTATTGATTGTCACATGTATTAATCTGTATTATCTCCCTTACTCCATGTGTCATGATTATACATGTATGATTGATGGGTTATTTCCCTTTACTGTTTACCGCCTCACGATCATTATTAAATGTGCCTTTCTAACGATCACATGTGTTATGTTTTCTCTGCTTACTGGCGCTGGTTAAATATATACAGATTATATAATGATATTTTTTTTTACAAAATACACCCATATGGGTCAAGTATGTATGTATGTACTTCGAGATTCCGCCAACTTAGACGCACCCCTTGATTGACTGCAAGGGTACAGCGGATCCTTGTACACTCCCTAAGGATTAATGGAGATGTGTCCTTTACAATATTATCTCACCACCAGAACAATCCCCACCCAACACCGCCCAAGGGAGCGTGTATGGCACCGGGAAGTCTGTTATTATGGCGGAGGAAGCCGAAGTACTCGGAGAGAACCACCGAGCCACTCGGTTGAAACAGACAAACCAGCGAGATATCAGAAGATTGATCTCCAGGTCAAAGTAGGGACACCTTTGACCAACCGAGGCCCCCATTCTAGTTTAAACTCCGGTCTGGGTACCATAGATGTGCGTGAGAGGGTACACATACCCTTCTGATGTACTGGTCAAGCAGGAACATATATATCAACAAAACTGTTCCCAGGGTCAAGCAAACACAAATACAAACAAAATAGCCATCCTAGATAGGCTTATGAGACATTATATTACAAATATATAAACTATTTAAAAAAAAACTAAAATGCAAATACATAATTTTGTTGCAGGTAGTTTTATCACTTCAAAGTATTTATTTAGCAAAAAGGTCTATCCCTCTAGCCCATTAAGTATTGATGGGATAAACAAAATAAGATTTTTATTTAAAGTGGCGAATGAAAAGGTTGACTTTACTTAAATATTATATAAAGCCTCAAAAACATATTATGGTTTTACACTAGTAATTTTTGTGGTCCTTTATAGCTATCTGTTCGGTTTGAGCCAAGGCTCCGTGTTGAAGGCCGTACCTTGACTTATAATGGTTTACTTTTATAAATTGTGACTTGGATCGAGTTGTCTTAGTGGCACTCATACCACATCTTTCTATATCTATATACAATAAGCATATGTCTCTGATTGCATACATATTAAAAGGGTTGCCTCCCCTGACTTAATTATTGCAATAATCAATGAATAATTTTGAATTATATAAATATATATATTATATACTTTGATTTATTTTCATCTTGTATGGAAAAGGAAATAACATCTGGACTTTTGTTCAAATATTTTGTTTCATATGTGTTTGATATTAAATATCATTTGAACAATAAAATAATTTTACTTGCATTGAATAACATGTTATATTATGTGTATGTATTATATTGAATCTAAGATTATTACAACAATTAACTCAGATTGAACCAATAAAAGCTTAATGATTAAAGAATTTTCAAGTCAATGTTAAAAAGACACCGTTAAAACGTACGTAACAACAAATCATGTTATATAAGTTATAACAACCAATTATGTCAGCCAGCTGTGAATTAGTAGGTCCCGTATGTACGAATAAGAGAAAGATTATCCCTTTATTCATTCAGCCATTAAAAAAAGATACAAGTAAATCGTACATGTATTCACAATATTGATAGACAGTTTATTGATAATGATTTAACCAAGGCAATACCCACAAGACAGATAGACAGTTAATTGGAAGTGATTTAACCAAGGCGACACAGTAAGTGATAATCAATTTGTCAAATTTTAGCATTAGTTACGGGAATCATAGTGAGGGGACGGATTTGTACATTTTATTAATATTTTTTCGTTATTTGGTCATTTGAAAGACTGTCAAGCAGGGCTCCTACATTCGAGAAATAACAAGTTGCCAGACGGACATTTGACCAATGAACCCCAAACGTACAGTTCCGTGCCTACACTGTTCACGGTGGGTATGGTTGTCCTGCGAGAGAACGTTCTGTGCTGGTGATTTGGTCCTGTCAGGTGCTGGTGGGTCCTGATTCTGTGCTGGTGGGTTTGTTTACATTGTATCAGAACGGCAATAAAACGACTGTTTTGTTGCTTAATTTTTATCTGATGCGTCATAAGTACCATGCAAAGTATATTACAATATTATATTGCAAAAGTCGTGCAAGTTCGTTAAACGGAATTGTCCTGACGCTGTGCTGGTGATAAGAAAAACGGTCCTGGTTCTGTGCTCCTATGTCCTGGTTCTGTGCCTCTATATTTTAGTTAAAAGTGGCATATATTCAAGATCATTGATGCTGTACTGTTAATGACTAATTAACTGTTGTCAGCTTTCTTGAAATTGACATTGTTGTGAATCTGTTTACTGTAATTATGAGAGAAAAACATACTCCTATTTTTTATTTTTTTTAAATTAACTGTAATCTTATTTATTGGCCTGTTAATGGAACCCTTCTTGCCCCCTTTTAAGATAAGAAAATATGTTTACGATTTTCGGGATTACGATCATTTTGCAAGATCACCAAAATACGTTGTAATTTATACAATACTTATATAAAGTAGATGATGTGGTATGTTTGTTGTCAATGGACAAAATTCCATAAGAAACCAAAGGAAGTATGTGTTAACAACCATACGTCATCGTACGACCTTCAACAATAACCCATAAAATAAAAATGTATAAGGTTTTGCATAAAAATGGAGAGCAAAAATATAGAACAAAGGACTTTCTGAGTGTTTGAGTCATATGTCTTTAGCAGCTTAAATTACATTTTTTGTGCTGACATAAGAGTGACAATAGTATTGCGGGTTTGTTTGTTTGGTTTTTTTTTTTTGGGGGGGGGGGGATGGGGGATAAGTTAGAGCGAGGTTACAGTGAACGTTTTAAGCTTGGAATAATTTCCCGTAAGATTTAAAAGTTGTATTTTAAAAGAAAAATGTATCTTATAGCTATTAAGAATCACTTGCTGTATCTGTAAGATTTTTGCAACATAATTGTTTTGTCTGAACGGTACGGAAGCGTATTAGGGACATAAAAAAAATAAAATTGGCAGTGAACTTTTTTTTCAAAGTCGAAATTTTGACTTTTCAAATCTCGAAATTTTGACTTTAAGTTGAAATTTTGACTTTTCAAATCCCGAAATTTTGGCATAAATTTAAATTTTGACTTTCAAAAATCTTGAAATTTCGACTTTTTGAAAAGTCGAAATATTGACTTTTTTGAAACTCGAAATTTCGACTTACAAAAAGTCGAGATTTTCGCTTTAAACTCAAAATTTCGACTTTTTGAAAAGTCGAAATATTGACTTTTTTTGAAACTCGAAATTTCGACTTACAAAAACTCGAAATTTCGACTTTTTTAAACTCAAAATTTCGACTTCTTTAAACTAAAAATTTCGACTTTTATAAAACTCAAAATTTCGACTTATTTTAAACTCGAAATTTCAACTTATTTAAAATTCAAAATTTCGACTTTTTGTAAACTCAAAATTTCGACTTTTTTAAAACTCGAAATTTTGACTTATTTTAAACTCGAAATTTCAACTTATTTTAAACTCAAAATTTCGACTTTTTGTAAACTCAAAATTTCGAGTATTTTTTTTACAATCGAAATTTCGACTTTGATCTCTTTTAAAACTTTGATTTTAGTATTCAAACATAGTTATTACAATTTTAGAAGGAGTAGACATGGAGGCAAATTATTAAAGCGTCATCAACACATTTTGGCAATTTATATTTTGAAATAGGTTCTGTTCCATGTTTTAGTTCCCACGACACTGTCATAGAATCATCGTCATATCTGAGAACATATAGCATCGCAGTTTCAAAGGCCTATTTGGTTTCCCTATAGCAAGTCACTGACTTTGCCTTGTTTAAACAATGGTAAATCAAGTAGCCAAAAAATGACATGCATATTCAGGACGACAAATGAGCTGCTCGGTTTTCTAGTTTTGAATTTTGAAATAAATAAATGGTTCTTTTTTCTGGAATATTGATTAAACTCTACAAGTTGACATTCTTATGACACAACTATTAACCCTTGTCTTCATATATCAGACTGTTGAATAAAAGTATGTCGTATCATGGGTGTATCGGAATAACGGGGTTGTCTTGATACACATATCTGAAGTCCAGATTTGAAATATGTATTTGAACGTGAAAAATATTTTATTTATTCTTCGACAAGAGCAAGATTTTCTATCTAAAATAACCTCTTTAAAATGGTTTAGTTTATTAAAATGTGCTTATTAAGTTTATGATGTATATGGCTCTCCGCTTGCTGATATAAATGACTGTGTAAATGTGATAATCGCAAACGTATAAATACTTAGGAAAGTTCGAAATTTTGAGTTTAAAACAAGTCGAAATTTTGAGTTTAAAACAAGTCGAAATTTTGAGTTAAAAAGAAGTCGAAATTTCGAGTTTAGAAAAAACCGAAATTTCCAGTTTTAAAAAAGTCGAAATTTTGAGTTTAAGTCGAAATTTCGACTTTTTATAAAGGAAAAATTTCGAGTTCTAAAAAAGTTAAAATTTCGACTCTTTGAAAAGTCGAAATTTCAAGATTTTAGAAAGTCAAAATTTCAAGATAAGAAAAGTTAAAATTTCGAGTTAAAGTCGAAATTTTAAGATTTGAAATGTCAAAATTTCGACTTTGAAAAAAAAGTTCACTACTACTTTTATTTTTTCTATGTCCCTAATACGCTTCCGTAGAACGGTTATCAGGTATTTTTTTTTTCGAAAATTCGATAGAACACTAAAAAAAAATTCACTATTTTATGAAAGGGCAGACTAGAATATGTCAATTTCAAAAATTAAAATATCTCGTAGCTTCATACTACCAATTGAGTATAAAACAAGTATATAAGTTTAAAAAATAAATTCTTAGATTAAACACCTACATTTAACGTTAAAAGGTCATAACAGTTTAAAACAATACAAATCTACACACACAAAAAAACTGGCCTAGTTTCACTGGTTATCAACCCGCATCGCTATAAGATCATATCTAAGCTCACCTGTGTCGAGGGGTCGTGTGAGGTTCATGTATTGTCTTGGCGTCCGCAATTACAAAAAGATCTTTTCTGAAATTACTTGACGAAATGTTACCAAATGATTTTTCAAGAGTGAATCTAGGAAAAACAATGTTCATCAACAAACATGACCACTGTCTGTTAAAATGTATTCGAGTTTTTAGTTACAGCCGATTCCATTGAGGATGTAGGCAAAGGTAATATTTTTGGTTAGCTTGCTTGTTAGCTAAACCGTGAAGTCATTGTTAGGTAAGGTATACTACCCTCCTTTCGAAGTAGCCTGGTCCTACAGACAGAAAGATGTGTCATTTATCGGACTAGTCTACTCTTAAAGTAGGGTAGTTTACATAATCTAACAAAGACTTTTCTGTTCAGCAAGCAAGATAACCAAATATATTCCCTTTGTCTACACACTCATTGAAATCGGCTTTAATATTGCAAAAGTTCAAGCAATTAGGGCAAAACTTACCGAGTAAAAAAAATCAAAAGGCCAATGTCTATCTACCTTGCACATTTCAGAAAATTCAGATCAGATAACGAAACTGGGTCCAGCAACATTTATAAGCAATTTAAGATTTTTACCCTCACAGTTTCCATTCACCACAACTATTCTCGTTACAACGAATCATTTTAAATACAAAAATACCAGTTGCAGCCTTTTGTTTATGATCTATTAATATATGTATACGGATAAAGTTATGAAAGGCAGCAGGATCACCAGGGTGAGGAGTCCATGTCATCTGAAACAAATGCTAAGCATAGATCTAGAAAGCGACAGATAATCATTACATTAAAAAAACTCTCTTCTTTTCGACTTTTTTTCGAACAAATTGACACATAAAATGGATTATATAGTACTGTGGAATTTTTAACTTGTGTTCAATTCATTGGTTATACCGTTTACTAGGATAACAATCCTGTCAAGTATGAGCTGGGTAAAATATTTCAGAAAAGAAGATGGAAATGTGAAAGTTTCCGTGCGTCAGGTGCAACAGCATACGAACAGCTAACATGCCTCGTCAGGGTGGAAGCTAAAAAGTCCACGAAAATTTGATTTAAAACCTTTATTCGTTACAACAAAGTTATTGAGATTTTGTAGAGGATTTAACCATCTACAACAAGAATATTTTTTTTAGAATTTACAGCTCTTCTATTAATATATGCAAAGCAAACCATTGATAAAATTGCTTGCTATGATTGTTTGGATGTTTGTAAACGACAGGTAAGTAGTCTGTTACCTATATACTAGAATTTGTTTGGACAATAAACATTAACTTCAATTCCTGTCAGTTTGTATTTGTCCAATCTAATCCCAGTATGTATTAAAACTCCGCCTACCTATTGTTTGAAAACATCCAAGCAAATATAGCAAGCAAATCAATCAAATTGTTTTTTTGCATGCTTTTATAGAAGAGCTGTACTATATAATGCAAAGAAGCGTTAAAGTCTTTCGCCAAAAAATACTATCAATTTCTTTTTGTCCATGTCAACTTCCGTGCCATTTCCTTCCATTCATGATCATTACATTGAACTGTAAAATATTTCTTGGTACCTTCTTAATTCCTTTATAAGTCTTATGTAAACATAATAATGACAATAACTGTTGTGAGCACAGGATTCACTGCACACTTTTAAAGTTCTGCTTCATCAAACATTAAAATGTGAACTTAAGTTTTAAGACTTTTTTAATCGACACGATTAGGATTTTTGTATATGAGAACATGGTTTATGTATTAGTTGAAAATGCAGCATTGAACTAGCTTTCAGTATCTGCGAGCATTCGTTGTTCAATAATGTGTGTCTTTGTGTTATTATTTTATGTGATAAATATTTGTGTTGGTACACCACTGTAACAATGAAGAAGGAAATGAGGAGGGATGGTTGGGTGGAAGTAGGGAGGGGTCTGCGGAGCGCTAACAAACATGTCTATGCGGCATGGGCTTTGATCATTGTTGAAGCATCAATGTAAGGGGCATTTAATATCTTAATAAAACTATTCTTATTTTGGATACTATATATTGTTATCTGATATTGGACGACAGATGTTGCCCTTTTATGTAATTATGTAATACAAGTTACGATCATTTGAAAACACACATTAAACAGCCAAATGGATGCACAAGAGCTAAAATAGGAGTCATAGATCCTATTGACAACAATTATCTGCCCAATTTTATTGATTTTGTAACATTTGTTTTAAATATGACCAGCTTCTTATCCGAAATCACCAGCACCGTATCAGGACCCACCAGCACAATGACAGAACCCACCAGCACAGTATCAGGACATGAATAAATTGAGAAAATGCTAAATTTTAATTAATTGCAATGTTTTTTCACAAAATAGTTTTGTCGTGTGGATTGCGGTGTAGAAAGCGGACTCTATGAGCATTTTTGTTTTATTTTTTCAGTGCTAGATTTTCTGAAAATGAGCATTTTTGTGTTACGCTTACTGAAACAGTTTAGAGAGTCAACTTTTTAATGGTTTACATATGAACCCATAAGAAACAAAATTGAAAAATCTCAACTGTTTTCTTCCATTTTTTATGAGTGAAAACGTCAAAAAATCATCATTTTCGTCTTCGTTTACATTTTGTCATTGATCACCAGCACCCGTCAGGACCGAATCACCAGTACAGAACGTTCTCTCGCAGGACAACCATACCCACCGTGCTGTTGGTAACAATTTAGTCCTATAATATAAGTCGCTGCAGGTTCATGGATATCTAGTAACAATTTACATGTATTTTGTCTTTTTCTTTTGTTAGCCCAAAGACGTATAAGTGGTCTCATATATAGTATCTTTTTACTTTAAATTGCACAAATTAATGTATAATGAAAAAACTTGAAAATTGTCAATTTTTCGAAGTTTTCATAAGCTAGTATTTTCTCAGTTAATAAAGCTATATATTAAGGCTATTTATGTTTTGGAAAATTTGATGCATTTTTCATGAATATGTGCTTTCTCTCGTGAAATGAATATTTTTGACTTTTTATTGATAAATTTAAATTTATTGTTTCTCCTAAAACAACCCTTTGCTTTATATATCAGCAGTCTGGCATTTTGTGTTTTTGAAAGAAAAAGAAAATAATTGCCTCAAATCTAAGGTATATAAATTAAATAAATATCGTTTTATTTATCCTTACCATTTTTGTTTTGTATATTCTATATAATGTGTACCATTAGAAAATGCATGAAATTTGGCAAAATTTAAAATGTTTTTATTTTAATCTTTGCTAGATAGATAGATAGATCTTTATTCTCATTAACTAAATAACATAGTTACAGAGATGATAATATATACAATACAACATATTTTGCATGTGTGAAATATACATAAATAAATGTAGTTTAACCAGGAGGACAGACTTCCACTGATATATAGTTAATAAATCTACACAATTTTTCTAGCAAGACAATATTGACTGTAGTGAATACATTTTTAAATTTAAGAATATTAACATTTGTACAACAATAGTGTGGTAAATATTTATATCGTTCTTTTTTGAAAAAGGACAAGACATTACATAATGGAATTCATCGCCAATGTCAGCAGATTCACAAAGGTGACATAGCCTCTCTTGTCTTTGAACATTTTGCCACCTCCCCGTCTCCACTGGCAAACGGTGATTGCCACATCTAAATTTACATAGTTTCAGTGCATTTTTTTACGATAAAACTGTAATATAATTTTCAAATTTAAGTTCTGTTTTGAATAATTTATAACATAAACCTTTTGATGATTGATTTACATTTGCAAACCATTCTTGTCTAAACTGATCTTTTAACTTTTGTTCAATACTTAATACAATCCAATTTTTTGAGATACAATCTTGATTTTGCCAAATGTTTGACATACCACAATTATCAAAGATACTTTTGATAAATAACAACCATTTGTTTTCAATTCCATACTTATTATAATTAATATATATCAACTTATATAACATTGACGAAATCTTGTTATCAAGTGTGTTATTAAGAAGGTTGCACCAAAATTTTATCATCCGTAATTTAACGTATAAAGAAATCGGATATCTTCCCAATTCCCCGTAAACCATAAAATTTGGAGTCGATCTTTTTAACCGTAAAACAAGCTTACAAAAACTGAAATGTACTCTTTCCAAAATGTCAAGATTTTCGTATCCCCAGATTTCGGCCCCATATAAAAGTATAGGTAAAACAGCTTTGTCAAACATGTCAAGCTGGCATTCTATAGATAGATGGTTTGATCTACACTTCTTAATAACACAATACATAGCTTTAGTAGCTTGATCTCTAAGATATTTTCTAGTTGCAAAAAAAGATGCATTTCTAGAGAATATAACACCAAGGTATTTATAGTTCTTAACAATTTCTATCTCTTCTTTATTAATATAAAATTTCAAATTATTCTGTGGTCTACCTTTTGAAAATATCATAACCTTTGTCTTGTTAATATTAATTTTAAGTTTCCAGTTTTCACAATATTCTGAAAAACTATTTAGAAGTAATTGTAAATCTGTGCTTGTCTCAGCGAGTAAAATCGAGTCGTCAGCATTCAATAAGACAAATATCTTAAAATAAATATCCAGTTCATCTTCTATATCAGATGTAATTGAATGTATACCTTTTAAATCTCTATTTTCCAAAAATTCATGAAGATCATTTAAGTATAAAGAAAATAATAAAGGAGAAAGATTTTCCCCTTGGCGGACCCCAATATCCTATATATATGCTCTTTCATCTTTAATCAAGCTATTTTCCCAAGGAACATGCCTTTAGGGATTGTACACTTCGTTAGTGCAGCTATTAAGAGCTCACTTTCTTAATTAACTGACAATGAAAAGTCATTCATGTATAGCATTTCATAGTGCATGGAAAACCATGTACTATGAAAATTAAAGGGCAAAAACTGACTTTTCATTGGACGAGAAGGGTTGAGTATAATCTAAATATTTAATTGATGTGTTTTTTTATAAAGTCTCAGAAAGGTGACAGATTTAATCAGTTAAAAATCGATACAAAAAGATGTCACATCTAAGGGGACAATAATTATATTTTCTCTGTCAACTGAGTGATATGTGACAATTAGATCTTTTGTAATCCTTTCATGAAGCCGACTCTTGATAATTAAGACTTTAATTGGCCAGACGGCTAACACATAAGATAAAAGTTCACATGTAAGCCTTAATTTTGGGTATACAATAATTTCCACTTTTGAACCACATAATAGCAGTGACTGATGCAGCTTTAATTATAGGTTAGAAAATATTTCATTTGTTTAAATAATTTGGTAATAATGTACATTGAATATATCGTTACAGCTAATTTCCTAATGCGTGTAGATGAAGACTTTGGTTGCTTGCCTTTTTTGTATAAAGGTTAAATTTAATTATTTAATTATGTCCAATCAAATCTAATAAGATGTATAGATATTCCTAGTTATATTGCTGCTGATATCTTGTCGTATACAAACACTAATGACCAGTATGGACTGAGGAAAAAAAGGGAATTTAAAACTCCTCAGTGTCGAACCACAGCATATAAGAACAGTTTTATTCCACATACTCTCGAAAAGTAGAATTCACTTGATGGAGAAGTTAAAAATATTTTAAGCTTTACAGGATTTAAAAGAAAACTGAATGAGGACATCAGTCCTTGTCCTGTTTTCTTTTCCACTGGTTCACGTAAAGTTAATATAATCCACTGCCGATTAAGAAATGAGGCTAGTGATCTAAAACAACATATTTTCTGTGATCATTTGTCAGACAGCTCTATATGTGCCTGTGGAGATCCAGTAGAAGATAATTTTCATTCCTTTTATGTTTGTCCATCTTACATTTATCAGAGATATGAGCTCTTTAGAAAATTAAGTAACTTTAATAATGTCAATCTTTATGTCCTACTACAGGGTTGCTCAGACTTTAATATTGATGAAAACACAGAGATATTTACATATGTACAACAATATATTCATGAGACTGGAAGATTTTTATAATATTTCATGTGATACTATACTGTTTAGAAGTCAGCTTATAACCACAGTGTACCACTCTTTAGTCTTAATTAAAGACAAACCTAATTTTTAACACAAAAAAACAACCAATTGTGTTTAGCATCTTTTTGCAAATAAATTTATATATATTTTATTTCATTTTTTATGCCCCACCTACGATAGTAGAGGGGCATTATGTTTTCTGGTCTGTGCGTCCGTCCGTCTGTTCGTTCGTCCGTTTGTTCGTCCGTTCGTTCGTCCGTTCGTTTGTCCGTCTGTCCCGCTTCAGGTTAAAGTTTTTGGTCAAGGTAGTTTTTGATGAAGTTGAAGTCCAATCGACTTCAAACTTAGTATACATGTCCCCTATGATATGATCTTTTTAATTTTAATGCCAAATAAGAGGGTTTACCCCAATTTCACGGTCCACTGAACATAGAAAATGATAGTGCGAGTGGGGCATTCGTGTACTGGGGACACATTCTTGTTGTATTAGTAATTATATTTTCAAAAGTCAAGAAATTAATAGTCATGTAATAAAATGGTACACTAAAATATACTTATGTATTGCAAAAAAGGGCCAATCAATTCTTGTTATTCATATAAATAGAACAACTTTGTTGCAGTGAGTTTGTGAATTCGAGTAAAAATCACTTAATGATCTACTTGATTCCTTACCAACACTTATTAATGAGGTATAAAATTCGACACCACCTTCAGTAGGTCTTGCTTTGACTTTGTTAACATAGTTATTTATATACGTATACACAATAAAACACTTCAAGAAGTGGGGGAATTGCCTCCCCTGACTCACTGCAACAACGTATGATCTATTAACTTATCAGAAAATTATATACTATCATGCATGTTATTCAATCCATCTTGTATTGGAAAGGATTTGTATAGGCACTGCCTTTTGTGCAATCCCTTTGTTTAAATGTACATATGATATTTGAACAATAAAATATTTTGAATTGAATTGAATAAGATGTATATTGGTGTAACTTCGCCTAGCTATGTTGACTGCAGATGTCAATATCAATTACAATGCATAAGAAAATGTTTATACAAACAAAGCAAGCAAGTCAACCAAAGTATATAGGAAATTAGCTGTTATATATTTGTAAACCAGTGTATCAGTATTATATTGTGTAAATCTGAAATAATTGGTTGGTTATTGTGTTCGCGAACATTTATCACAGTATGTAGAAAAGCCGGTATAATAAAATTATATGAATCAGTGATCATGTTTACGTTTATTTGGTAAAGTCCATAAATTGTATATTTGCCTTTTTATTGTTTTTAATCTTCTGCCTCATATGTTTCTCAAACGTTTGCATTTGTTGTGTTACTGTGAATATGTCACCATTTATGGTGATACTGTGACAACGTCACCATTTGTTGTGATACTGTGAATATGTCACCATTTATGGTGATACTGTGACAACGTCACCATTTGTTGTGATACTGTGAATATGTCACCATTTGTTGTGATACTGTGAATATGTCACCATTTATTGTGATACTGTGACAACGTCACCATTTGTTGTGATACTGTGAATATGTCACAATTTATTGTGATATTGTGACAACGTCACCATTTGTTGTGATATTGTGATTATGTCACCATTTATTGTCATTTGCTTTACGTCCAACAGCAAATATTTCATAACTTAACTATCCAGGGAATTAATCTCTTAAGTAGATAAACATTCTGTGTATATGTGCCTGTCCCAAGTCAGGAGCCTGTAATTCAGTCGTTGTCGTTTCGTTTGTTTACATGTTACATAATTGTTTGTTGTTAAGTTTTTTTAAATGAATAAGTCCGTTAGTTTTCTCGTTTGAATTGTTTTATATTGTCATTTCGGGGCCATTTTATAGCTGACTATACGGTTTTGGCTTTGCTCATTGTTGAAGGCCGTACATTGACCTATAGTTGTCAATTTCTGTGTCATTTTGGTCTCTTGTGGAGAGTTGTCTCATTGGCAATCATACCACATCTTCTTTATATATATATATATATATATATATATATCCATTCTTAATAGGCCATTTGCCAATTCCCGTAATTGACCCTATAATCAGAGACCTTTATTTTTGTTGTCTCCCTTTATGAGGGAATTAATTTTTATTTACAACCGAGAGCTAGCAGAAAGAGCAATTTACCTGTGCGTAATGTGAGTAATTTATAAGGTTTTCAAATCTTTTAATTACATTAATTTGTTGTTAAGCTGAATACTTTTTACATCTGAAATTATTTTTCATGAAAAATTATTTAAACCGCCGATGCATCACTTTTAATTCATCATGTCTGGTATGGAACTAGTCTACGATTGACATGGGGAAGTAATTTGTTTAAAAAGTGTGTAATAATAGAATCAAATCGGTAATTGGCAACTGGGCTATTGACTAAGATTGTCAGTTTTCCTATGAATGAATGGATTGTATTTCTCATTAGAACTACAATTTACATAGTTATAATATGTAAACAATACAAAAATAAACATTAAATTACAAACTAACCTATCGAATGTCAGCAATCAAAGGCGAAACCACAGATTTCCGTGGAACCATTGATATTTTTTTTCATTATTAAAAATGATATGAGCAAATCAGCCCTAATACAGATTAATCAGCATGTGCAATACTGATCACGTTCCACTGTCGATATAAACCAAGACTTAATATTGCTTTTCGAACAGGGCCAATACGGAAAAAAAAGTCGCATTGCCCTATGGGCTAATACAGGAAGTCCACTTCCGCTTTCAATTTTCTTAAGCCATTATTTAATTTGGGAGGTATCGTTATGAATTAAAACATACGGAACGTTCACTTCCGGTTTTTAATTTTCTTTCAATCATTTAATAAAAGTTTTATGAACTGGCTGTTTCTGTATTGGTCCTGTTATAGATTCTCGGTCAGCTGAATTGTTCCTTGACTCTTCGAGTCTCGGGTCCAATACAGTAAACCTCGAATCTATAGCAGGGCCAATACAGAAACAACCAGTAATATTATTAATTCGTATAACAAATTTGATTCGTTTAGAGAATGTCACATGTTAAAATATATTTTCATAGGTAGAGAGAAAACGGCGGATAGCAAAAAGCATATTGACCGGCAAAAAGCATATTGCACGGTTATTTTTAGAATATCTAAAAACCGATATACTTTGTGACGTCATGTAATGAATTTCAGGATATTGTTTAACGTTTTGAAACAAATGATATCTGTGATCGATTATTTGACGAAAAAAAATCTTCAAATACATAAGATGTAAAAAAAAAAAAAAAGTAAATGAAATAACAACAAATATGTTGTTATTGTCAAGGAGACAATGTAATATCTATAAAGTTCCAACAAACCTAAATGACGATTTTGATACAAACATGGTCGGAAATTAATAATATAACAAATATAGCCTTTGTATGAGGATATAAACCAGGATATGTCGACCCAAAGAAGTATATCGACCTCGGACTTCGTCCTCAGTTAATATACTTCTTTCAGGTCAATATATCCTTGTATCGACCTCATTCAAAGGCTATATTTGTATAATACATGTAAGATCATTGTAATATATTATAGTATTGATAAAACATCTGGTGTTCTTTGTAAATTATACTTTCATTTATTTTAATATCTTTATTTTGCAGGTACCCACCATTTATCGTCATCAATTGAATAACTGCTTGATTTGTAAAGGGTACATGCAAAGAAACAACCTGTTCTCTATATTTCTTGATTATTTCAACCAATCAGATTTGAGAAAATATACGCCGGTTATTCCAGTGTTATGAAATTGAGATTTTCAAGGATCTATCTAGACTGAGTATATACATGGAGATTGAGTTTTAGGGACTTCCAAATTCACTTAATAGCAACGTTTTACCATGCTGAGCAATATTAGTAATCAAAGTTATGATTTAAATTGTGAATGTAACTATGGAAACGACTACATTTGTGAGCAAAGTGAATTGTTTATTCCATCTGCATGGATAACCATCACACAACCCTGTTTGACAGTTGAATGCGCAGTGGTCAACATATTTATCATCACAATACTTTTACGTCCTAAAAATAGAACGCCATCAACTATTTTGTTGTCATCACTTGCCGCTTCAGACTGTTTGACAACAATATTAGCACCAATACCATATCTAATTGGATACACATTTAACTTTAACAACCTTATAATTGCCGAAAATTCAATTTTGGGCGGATGGATATGGCCACAACTATACTCCAATTGTATTATATTGACGCCACTTTCCCTGACCTCTTCAGGGTTTCATATGATGTCAGTTTGTTTTACGTTTATGTTAAACATTCAAAAAGTTATTGCTCTGCAATTTCCACTCTGGACTATGAAGTATATAGGAAATAAGGCAACATTCTTAGCGATATGTCCATTCGTGCTTATCGTCCTTGGCTTTAATACATGGCGTACAATTACAGGAAATGGATATTTTTTCGAAGGGAAGAATGGTGCTTGCTGTATAGTTAAATATAAGAGCCATATAAATGGTTCCTTATTATTTATGAATATGTGTCTTATGATAATAACGCTTGTGATAATCTTATGCACGATATACATTTGTTGGAAGCTAAGAACGCTTGGGAAAAACATTCAGATTCCGAACGTCAGAAAAAACAGTAAGAAGATTCCGAACGTTGGTGAAAACAGTCTGACGACTCCTAACACGAGGATAAACACTCCGAAGATTCCGAATGCAGAGAAAAACAGCCCGAAGACTCCGAGCGTTAGGGAAAACAGTCGGACCATTCCTAACGCTAAGAGAAACAGTATGAAGATTCAGAACCCAAAGGCACAAGCAAAGATTCGCCGGTCTGCTTTCATAGTGATATTTATATCTGTGGTATTTATACTTTCGGAAGTGCTTAATTACTTATGGACAATCAACCAATCAGGATTATTGCCATTCAGTCATTCTCTAGACCAGCTATGTGACTCTTTAATGATATTAAGTTGGCAGTTCGGATTTTCTGTAAATTTCATTGTCTATTTTATAATGAGCGCGAAATTAAGGAAAACACTGCAGGCATTTCTTGTCAAAATATTTCGCTGTACTAAAAGAAAGAAAGATGAAAACATTTTTTCAAACACCATTTCATCAACTCCTAATTCTGCGATTATCTGAGCAGGGTCAGTCATCTTCCGGAAATCAACTATTGTGATGTCATCAACAGTTTTAATCGTGGTTACAGTTGAGTTTAAAAAGTGACTATAACTATATGGACAGTTTAATACCGAACCATTACATTAATTTTTATTTCCATAACTGTTTTCAAAAATGAACCTTCATATATTAAGGTGTTAACTCAAGTATTCAGCTTATTAATAAAGAAATGATAAATGAAAAGAGTTAATAAAAATGTTAACATAGGCAATCTTTTATGAATATTTACCGTCTTCTGTGATTCAATCTTTGATACATAAACCCATTCGTGACAACTCGGTCGATTCCGTACTTTCGAGCGTAGCGGGTTCACTCGACAATTGCCGATCGACGTCAATAATGTGCTTTGTCATTTAACATCAGTTTTGTTTAAGCAGGTTTAACAGTTAAACCCAACTGCCAACCATCAAAAACTTACAAATAGTAGTTATTGTACCACAAAATTAATATACAAATAAACAATTACACAGATTTCACAAATTATAAACCACGGCAGTTGCTAATTCACAACTTTTAAAATTTAAGTATCAAAACACGCTAGCCTAAAACTTTTAGGCTAGCTTGTTTTGATACTAAAAATTTTGGCGAGACTTAGGTGTGCGGTTTCCGGTGTCGGCTTCACTTATGCAAGAGTTTGTGATTATGTCATTCAATTGACAATCACTAGTGGTGGGTCAGTAATATTTGGTATGCAGTTGTCTTAGAATTATAATATCTTATTTCCCCGGAAATTATTTGGCTTCGCCTCCTCATGTATGGTCTTGACTTTTAAACTTTTGCATAGTTTACAAGTAAAGTTTAAATTCGTGTTTCGGTTTGTTTACAGGTAACTATACTCGTGATAAGCCAATAATATTTGGTATTCAGTTTTATAAGCTATGGCATCCAATTTCCACGATGGTTAAATGTACATGTATTTGACCCTGCACCTTCAGTCATGATTTACTTACTTTATGAAATAGAAGATGTGGTATGATTGCCAATGAGACAACTTTCCTAAGAGACCAAATAGACACAGAAATTAACAACTGTAGCTCACATTATGACCTTCAACAATGAGCAAAGTCCATACCACATAGTCCGCTATAAAAGGCCCCGAAAAGGTAAAACAATACAAACTAGAAATCTCCCGGCCTAATTTATGAGGGTAGTAATGGGGGTACCTTCATGATAAATAACGGTAACATTTCTTGCCAAATGACGTTAATGGTAATTTTTGATGCATGACGATAAAACGTACACTTTTAGACGATAAAAAAATTGACTGATTTTGTCGAATCACGTTAATCCCCCCCCCTAATATAACTGTAACGATAATTATTTCAGACATCTGACGAATTACGATAAGAATATATTTTGACGAATCACGGTAAAATTTTAACCAATTTGACACTAACGGTAGCTGAAATTGGCCGTTTGACGCCTGGCGGTAAAGGGCATTACTATCCTTATGTATGTACAAAGAATGAACGAAAAACAAGTATGTAACACATAAACAAACGACAACCACTAAATAACAGGCTCATGACTAAGGACAGGCACATAGTTACATAGATAATGTTTTGCATAGTTTACATGTTGCTATTTTTATTTCAGGATTTTGAAATTTCAGTATTACAATAAAAAGAGGAGACATATCTTTCTCTATACAGTTTATTCTAAAAGTTTAGTGATTCTAGATATAATATCATATATTATGGTAATATGGTTACCAATGAGGCAACCATCTACCGGAGACTCCAGACTGTGCTTTTACTAAGTCTTATATTTACAGTGTAATGCTATTGTGGAATTTAAATATGGCTTCTATAAATATTCTTTCGAAATATTTGATTGCTTAGCCATGTAACTCAGTCATGGTTCATTGACTTTGAATGTTTGCATAACTTGTGTAAGATGTTAAGGTATTGCTATTTTGATTTCAACATTTGCATAATCAAAATAACAAAAAGGCGAGACATATCTCTGTGATAACAGTTTATGTCAATAATCAGGCCGTTGTCTTTTTTTATTATTAAATTATTTATATTGTATCATGGCGGAGCTTTTTAAAACTGGTATGGGGTTTTCTTAATATTGAAGTTCGTACGGTTGCCTGTGACTGCTTAATACATCAACTGCATTTGAACTTTGGTGGATAGTTCTCTCATTGACAATCATACCACATCTCATTATTCATTCTTAAAATAAAATGGAAAATGTTAATACATACATGTATCAATAAAACATATTGTATAAAACTGTACAAAATATACATAACGAAAAAACAACAACAAACATTCAAAAAGGGGGAGGGGTGTCGGAGGCGTTCTGATCCCGAAATCGCGGGCTTAAAAACATGAAATTCCGAGGCCCCGAACTTAAAGAAATCTAAATCCCGACATCGCTAAATTCGAAAAAAGAATTCCCGGATCCCTAAAGGATCAATCCCGAGATAAAAACACCCGATCCCGACGTCCCAAAAAAGTTCATGTTCCCCCTCATTCAAGCAACAACTGAATCAAGTCTGTGGTAACTTTGTCGACGACGATAGGTCAGCAATGAATTGCGAATAACGGGATCTAAAAGGCAAAATAAAATACACGAGAAGAAAGCCTGTGAAGAATCTCCGAAGCACTGAATATAGAAAAAGATTTTGTCAAACGTTGCATAATTTTCGAGTTTGTCTTTGGTATGGTGTTTATACATTGCAACACCAAATCTTATTGTTCCCCATATCCTCAGAACATAGATTACTAGCCACAGTGTCAAATAATTCTCATCTGATGGTCTGAGGTTGTCGGATAAATCCACAAAACTCAACCGAGCTTGTTTTCGTTCTTTTCTCTAAAAAAACAGAAAATATACAAAAATATGCATTGATTAAGCTTATATACAAAAAAAGTAGACGACAGAATAAATTATTGCATATTTTTTAAAGAATTTTAATGTACATAAGACGACGTTATATACCTGAGTAACAGTATCTTTGACAGAAGAGACTTCTGGTATTGAAATAAAACGATTCAAAAATCAGAGTTGTCTCCCTTGTTTGGAGAAAATGCAGAATGTGTTGTACAAAAATTCCAAAATCAAATCACGTATTTGTGTTATATAATTGATATGAAAATGGAGATGTGGTTTGATTACCAAAAAACATTTTAAAAATATTCTAAAGATTGCGCTTTTCTCACTTGCTATACTTTGAAAGATTATATCTTCATAGGACAGCTTTTCCCGCCGAAACTGCCCTTCTGTGAAAATATATAAAATAATCAAAACGATTGAAATATGTGTTCGTTGGTGCTCAGCAATGATGACCCAGATTATGCTGAGATTTATTTTTTCCAAAGTTCAGGTTTGAGTCTAAACGATTCCATGATCATAAATTGATGAACCAAAATTGACCAGCACGCAACACAAAGATAATATATAACGCCCGTCCCTATTGTGTTACTCTTGAGCCATTATATTAAGAAATATGGCGTCCAACTGTATCAGGTTGCAATCTATTGTGTATACTAATACATTACCAATATAAAAGTAAGGAGATGTGGTATGTTTGGCAATGAGACAGATATCCATAAAGACCACAAAGATGTAAACCATTTAATATGAAAAGACCTGAGGTTAAATGAATTAACTTTTTTGAGCACTATTAAAAAATTAAAAGGTACAGGTATTTTTACCTATTTATATAACAAGACATATTATTTTTTGCAAGATATTAACTTTATTAGCAACGAATATAGCATACATGTAGTTGTAATAACAGTACTTAAGCGTTGCCCCTTTCAAATGAGTTACGAATACTTATAATACAACAAACAAAAATCAAGCAAATATGGCAAATAACAATAAACGACAACCACCGAAATGTATGTTTCTCTTGGCTTGGTGCAGGCTCTTTTTACAGTTCGTTAACGGTGCACTGTTTGCATCCCGCCATATGATGTATGTATGTGTCTGTCCCATCATGTCATTCCGAGCCTTTTATATCTGACTACGCGGTTTGGGCTTTGCTCATTGTTGATGGTCGTGCCTGTAATGTCTCTATCGGACGATTATACAGGATTTAACCAAAGGCATGGACAAATATATAACACATTGAATGTACAATCTTTAATGCACACGTCTGGTCTTGCACATGTAAATACAGATACAATTACAGATAAGCCACACAGCATCATTCAATGTAAAGATAGATAACTCTTGTCTATTTATACTGTCGATATTACAATATACAGTACCGTGAAAATAGTTGTTAATTTCTGTGTTATCTGGTCTCTTGTGAAAGGTTGTCTCATTTGCAATCATACCTCATCTTCTTTTTATACATAAAGGATGATGGCAGGGTTTAACACGTGTGTAAGTGCCCCTCCATCCAATAGCATTCAGTATACATGTTAATTTTCTTATCAGGGGAAAAACGGACGAAAAAGTTATATATTATAATATATTATTCAAAAGTTTATATATACAAACAAATCATGTTTCTTTTATTGAAAAAAAAAAAGAGATTAATATTTCACCTTCTGTATCATATATCCCTTTAGCAAGATATACGAAGCTCCAGTTAGAAGGTACATGAGTAGTTCCCAGCCTTTACCCGTCACCATCATCCAAAAAAACTGTTCTGAAGGAGTAACGCAGGCTGAGATCCAGCACCACAGACCACTGCCGACCCTGTAATCTTCACCTATAACCCCATGAACCATTGCTAGTATTACTATAACAACTGTAAACAGAAAATCAAAAAAGGTCTACTCGAGTATGATTTTGATTTTTTCAGTGATGTCAAACTGCCAATGACAAACATTACAGGCGTATCCAAGATGATGAAAACGTTTTTTTTTTTTTTATTAGACTGAAGTAAACTTTTTAACACCCTGACAAACAAGGTAATGGTCCATTTTTATAATCAAGACACATTTTGTTACTGCAAGTCTTTCAATCTTTGTTCTTCTCTGCGTTCTTAACATAGAAATATATCAGTCTAATATTTGTTTTTCGTTTATTTTTATTTATAAATATAAATGAGGCTGTTAGCTTTCTCGTTTGAATTATTTTACATTATCATTTCGTGGCCTTTTATAGCTGACTTTGCGGTATGGACTTTACTCATTGTTGAAGGCCGTACGCCTACGGTGACCTATAGTTGTTAATTTCTGTGTCATTTTGGTCTCGTGTGGAAAGTTGTCTCATTGGCAATCATACCTCATCTTATTTTTTATATTAACGTGTTTTTTTTACTTGTACAATCTATTGCATTGAAGATAATATGCTTCTATTGTAAGCTTCCATGGTATGCTACCATAAAACCACTGAGACAATAGATCTATTAAAAAGGAATGTATGCGAATGTTACTTTTCGGGATTGAATTAATGAAATTGTAATTAGAAAATCATTCAATAATTGGGCGGAAGATAGTTAGGCTGAGAACGTAAAAACATAGACAAAAAGGAAATCAGCAGTCAGAAAAATAAACGAAAATCAATAAAGACTTGTTCGCTAAGAATCTATTCACATATCAGCATATTAATAAAATTGAGAATGGAAATGGGGAATGTGTCATAGAGACAACAACCTGACCAAAGAGCAGATAACAGCCAAAGGTCACCTTTTCTCATGGTTTGTTATATTCAAATAGAAATGGTTAACTTACATTGTGGGTTGTATTACTTTTTTTTTTAATCTATTCTAATTTGACTATTTATCAAGTTGCTTCCCTGTTAACATATAACAACCAATAGCATCCTTGTGGAAAACCGACAAAAAATGATGAAATCTTTTGTTTTGTGTTTGCAAGACAGGTAACATGTTTTGCAAGTAAATTATAACATTGAACACAAAAATGTTGTAGAAAAAAGAGCAATATAATAATTATGGACAACAACTTAATAGCTTTAAAATATAACTTGCGGTAAGATTATAGTTTCTCATTTATGCCAAAAGCCATATTGTTACTTCGTGATGAAGAACAGCAGTGAAAGCGTTGTTCATTTGCGTTATAGGTTTCTCTCTTGTACATGTAGATATTTTGCGTCATACGCAATATCTTTTCTAACTTTTTACCGCCAATGAGTTATGCAGAAAACAAAATATCTTTACTCAATAATCGGAAAGTATACAGTTCATTTTTACTTCCTACGTAACATCGGCGACCTTGGGTTTTCTTCCTGTTTCTATAATAAACTCGAACAAATGTGTTTTCCGAAGTGTGAAGTGATCAAAATACAAAAATCTGATTTTGGTCATTAAATCGATTAAATTATAAAAAAATGAAGATTAAAAAAAGAAGATGTGGTATAATTGCCACTTTGACAACTCTCAACAAAAGACCAAATGACACAGAAATTAACCCATATAGGTCACTATGCGGCCTTAAACGATGAACAAAGCATAATAGTATACTTACGAGGCACTCCCCATGCTACACCATGAACACATAGCCTTAATGTGAAATAATGTTCCCTCGTTTTGAAAACAACATTCGTTAGCAAATGGAATGCAATGATTGTAGTCCAGAAAAATGAACATAAGTTTGCCCAAGTTTGGACACTGCCATGAATCAGACAAAGGTAATCACATTCTGTACTAGGGCAGGCAAGTTCTATTATTTCTGATTTTCCGTATTTTACGGCGTACCGAACGTTGCCAACAGTGGAACTTATCGCCATGATGAAATCAGATATAGTTAAACATACTAGTAACTTTCTTGTCTCGTTCCTAGCCTCATCGACCAAACTAAATGTAATAAAGATAAACAACGCTCCAACTATCGATAACGGTGCTGATATGAGAGTTAGTACGAGCGGAAGCGTGTCGTAAGGATCCTGGTAAATATTCTTATATATAACAGTAGAATTCTCATTTCCCATTCTGACAAATGGTCAGAATCTTTAAATACGTACTAGTAGTGGTGTAGAAGTAAGCACTTGCAATGATGATAATTATGATCAAATCCTAAGTTGCACAATTTGGTGGTGCGCCGAACAGAGGCGGAATTAACAGAATATGTAACGGGTATCAGGTTAGACAATATCCAGCTTCATTCATCGGCATAACAAAATTGATGTAGAAGAGAGTGTATTTTCTCCTGTTCACATTATAATATTGATATATTTTAATTAAAATAATGTCGACTGAGTACCTGTCCTGTATATAATTGGTTTTGAGTCAGATGCCGTATGTTGAACGGGAGAGAACTAAGTGTCCACTGTATAAAGCAGAATCTGCATAAAAACACTAGTCATCTTCAACATGTTTGTTCGTGTTACGTTCGTTTTAAGTAAAGAGCACAATTGTTTCTAAATTGCGTAGCTCTCTAAAGTCGTTTAAAAATAAAAGTTGTAATTTCCAAAAAATCAAAATGATGACAATGAGGAAGATGCATCTATTAGATGACGGAAATTAACGAAAATGAACGGAAACGATTTGAATAACAATCCATCCAGTCATGTATTGTTTTGCTATAACATTAGTATAGCACTTAATCATCAAAAAGAACTATACAGTTTTTTTGTTTTTTTTTTTCATTACGAAAATAAAATATATGGGAAAAGAAAGAGGAAGAAACCCTGATATTTTCAACATTATAAATACCAATAATTACATTAGATGTATGTTTCATTATAATACGTTATTCTGATTGGCTAACTGCACATCTCGCGTTATTCCTTAATCAACTTCATTACACAATAAAATTTATCATTCATGATGACACGAGGTCCCACAATAAAGTGCACAGATAATTTTAAAAAAAACTTGATAAATTGTGTTTTCATGATTCTAGCTAAAAATTGAAATTATAAGTATTGATTCGAATGCTTCTTTTTGTAACTTCATAGGGTTGGAAAAGCGTTGACCGTGTGCACATATTTAGAATGAAGCACTTCCACACTTCATAAAAAATGTACTTAGGTCAACGCTTTAACACCCAAATGAAGCTACAAAAAGAAGCATTAAATTCTTAAATATTGTCAGCAAAGGTTCCGGGATATTTGGTAAGAAACTAGAGGCGATCACCTTGGTCTATGTGAATATTAAACAATGGACACTCTCCAACAGTGAAGACGAGAATAGAATTCAAGACAAAAATCTTGATTTTGCATTCTGATTATTTAGTCTGTTAATTTTTGTCTCTATCTTCTTTTAATTTAGTTTGGCTCAAAACACAAAAGAGGGTCAACAAAATTTTCATTTAAGTGACAGTCTACTAACTATCTTAAAAAATTGACTTGTTAGTAGATCTTGCTTGTGATTTAAAGTGTTTATTTATCTAAAATCATAAGTTTCTTTTTCAAATATACCAAAAACGCAATCAAAATGGTAAAAAAAATGTCATTGAAGGGCAATAACTCCTATAAGGTTGTCTCCAGATTGTCTTAATTGTAGATATTGCCTTGTTAATAATTTTTGGTTTTATAAGTTTCATCTATATTTTATCATTTTAACATATAAGACAAACACGCAAAAAATCCATAAATCATCTTCAAAGGACAATAACTCTAATAAGAAGTCGCCTGACGATTTTGACCTTGAGATTTATTTGTTGAACTTGTCTTCATTATTTTTGCATGTGAAATTTCTTTCTATCCATCGTAGTTTTCAAGATAATAGGCAAAAATGAAAAATGATAAAATTTGTCGTTCTAAATGAATAGAGTTGAAATTGGCTTCCGCGTTTTTTCATTCATATAAAATCCACGAATATTGTTTTAATCCACAAAGGGATAATGACCAGCGTAGTGTATGATGTGTTCATTTCAAGATCTTTTGCGGGTATTTGGGGGTTAAAAATTGGGAAAAGGCCAGTTCGGATCGTCTGTCGTTCAAAACGTTCGGCTCTGAAACTTACGTGCCTCATCATTTCCGTCATTGCACGTCTGCCAGGCTAAATTTTATTTCATTTCGTAGCAGATACGGTAAATATTGACCTTACACTGAAACCCTTTGTGATATACATTTCCCTGACGCTCTCAGCAATTTAACAACATATTTAAACACGTCAAGAGCTTTTCCTTCCGGGGACCTGCATCAATTAAACATGAAAAGGGTGGGGGATTACTTCAGTTTTACCGAAGAGCGGCTGGCATGTGACCCACCCCCATTAATATATTAATGCATACTAGTAACATTTTCAGTCCACTCTTATATTTGGATGGTTCTGAGCACGGTAACACCTGCAATCAGATGCGGATTGACATTACACTGAAACACACTGTAATACATATTACCTAGACGCTCTCGGCAATCAGATGAGGATTGACATTACACTGAAACACATTGTAATACATATTACCTAGACGCTCTCGGCAATCAGATGAGGATTGACATTACACTGAAACACATTGTAATACATATTACCTAGACGCTCTCGGCAATCAGATGAGGATTGACATTACACTGAAACACACTGTAATACATATTACCTAGACGCTCTCGGCAATCAGATGAGGATTGACATTACATTGAAACACACTGTAATACATATTACCTAGACGCTCTCGGAAATCAGATGATGATTGACATTACACTGAAACACACTGTAATACATATTACCTAGACGCTCTCGGCAATCAGATGATGATTGACATTACACTGAAACACACTGTAATACATATTACCTAGACGCTCTCGGCAATCAGATGAGGATTGACATTACACTGAAACACATTGTAATACATATTACCTAGACGCTCTCGGCAATCAGATGCGGATTGACATTACCCTGAAACACACTGTAATACATATTACAACTAGACGCTCTCGGCAATCAGATGAGGATTGACATTACCCTGAAACACACTGTAATACATATTACCTAGACGCTCCCGGCAATCAGATGCGGATTGACATTACACTGAAACACACTGTAAGACATATTACCTAGACGCTCTCTGCAATCAGATGCGGATTGACATTACACTGAAACACACTGTAATACATATTACCTAGACGCTCTCGGCAATCAGATGCGGATTGACATTACCCTGAAACACACTGTAATACATATTACCTAGACGCTCTCGGCAATCAGATGCGGATCGACATTACACTGAAACACACTGTAATACATATTACCTAGACGCTCTCGGCATTCAGATGAGGATTGACATTACCCTGAAACACACTGTAATACATATTACCTAGACGCTCTCGGCATTCAGATGAGGATTGACATTACACTGAAACACACTGTAATACATATTACCTAGACGCTCTCGGCAATCAGATGAGGATTGACATTATTCTGAAACACACTGTAATACATATTACCTAGACGCTCTCGGCAATCAGATGAGGATTGACATTACACTGAAACACACTGTAATACATATTACCTAGACGCTCTTGGCAATTTAACAACAGATTTTTTATATGTCAAGAGCTTTTCCTTTCGTGAAAATGGTTTTTTTTTCTGGACAAATTTTTTTTTTTTTTTTTTCGCGACAAGTCGAAAACAATGTTTTTCTTTCAATTTTAGCATTACATATAGTGGCAGCTGAGGGTGAAACAAACAAATTTTTTTTTCTCAGTATCAAAAACAAATTATTTTTTTCTCCAAAAAAAAACCATAGCCCCCCCCCCCCCGAAAATCTAATGGTTGCTGCCTAACAGCTATATGAAGTTGTCTGACAGTTTTGACGTACATAGACAATTCGTAGAACTCCAGATTCAGAACATTTTTGCTGGAGTAAGATTTTCTCTATTTATAACGGTTTTCAAAATAAGAGACGAATCTTGCATTTTACCCCCTCTGTTGTATTTTTAGCCATGTCAGGTCATTGTTGTGTGCAAGTTTGGTTAAGTTTTGCCTGGTAGTTTCAGGATAAGATTTTTGTAAAAGGGGACGACGACGGGCGACTACAACAGACGCTAAGTGATGAGGAAAACTCACGTGCGGGCCAATAAAAACTTTCAATCAATCATATCTATGGTAATATTACATTTTTCATCCATTCAACATCCGTAACAGAAGCTTTTGAGGTGAATCCTGACCGGCGGTAGCTAACCCAAAACACCATTTTCTAATCTGAAAAAATAAATAAATTTTGGCACCATACATGAAACCAAATTTCGCATTGCTTCGTTCGCCATTAGACTATGTCTGTGCTTTGTGTCTGTTTATATAAATTATTTAATTATAATTGGGTTTGATATCATTGCTTTGTAAATTTTACAGACTCAATCACGAATTGAGTGACCGTTATGAAATATCCGTTTTACAGATGATAACGGATATTTCGTTATGTCGTAACCACAGTCTCGTTCCCTTTTCACGAATGTGACCAACCAAATTAGACTTATTACCAGGTTACTACTAACATGAGCAACGAAACGGGTGCCGCATGTGAAGTAGGATCTGCTTACCATTCTGAATCACCTGATATCACCCCAGTTTTTGATAAGGTTCGTGTTGCTTAGTCGTTGTTTTTTTTTTGTGTTATGTTGTGTGTACTATTGTTGGTCTGTTTGTCCTCTTCTTTTTTAGCTGTGGCGTTGTCAGTTATTTTCGATTTATGAGTTTGAATGTCCCTCTGGTATCGTTCGCCCCTCTTTTATCATGAGAAGTGCCATTTAAACAGATCAAGATACGGATTTTAACTTGTAAACTATTCAAAAGTTTCAGTCATAATGACATATCCGAGGGAGCGGAGCTAGAAGACGGGAAATATTCACAAAAGATTGCCATTGTTTTCATTTTTATTCAAACGTTGTTTTTTTTTTATTAATGAGCTGACCATTTAAGTAAGTAGACATTGGTTCAGGCAGATAACTCTTGAAATCAGTAACACGTTTGTAAAAGTCAAGTTTCATCAAAGTATTTTTAGCATTTATCTGAAACAGATTGCAAATAATCTATGTCGACTAGAAGTTTAGAATACTTTTATGAAAATGGTTGACACAAACGTAATGGTGATTTTAAGAGTTATTTCCCTCATCCCAGGTCTATCTCCGTAAGGTCACCTTGATAAAGGAAGGTCCCATTTTAAAAAAAAATATTTATAGAATAAAAAATGAGTGTAATGGTTCGGTAGTAGACTGTCCATAGCTACAGTCACTCTATATTATATCAGCTGTAACCATGATTATAACTGTTGATGACATCGCAAAAATGGATTGTAGGAAGTTGACTGACCCTGATCAGATAATCGCAGAGCTAGGAGTTGATGTAATGGTGTTTGAAAAAATGTTTTCATCTTTCTTTCTTTTATTACAGCGAAATAACTTGCCAAAAAATGTCTGCAGTGTTTTCCTCAATTTTGCGCTCATCATAAACTAGACAATGAAATTTACAGAAAATCCGAACTGCCAACTTAAAATCATTAAAGAGTCACATAACTGGTCAAGAGTTTGACTGAATGACATCATTCCTGATATGTTTATTGTCCATAAGTAAGTGAACATTTCCGAAAGTATAAATACAACAGATATAAATATCACTATGAAAGCAGACCGGCGAATCTTTGCTTGGGCCTTTGGGTTCTGAATCTTCATACTGTTTCTTTTAGGGTTCGGAGTTTTCGGAGTATTTCCCCTAACGTTAGGAGTCGTCGTGCTGTTTTCCCCAACGTTCGGAATCTTTTAACTGGCAAAAACTCAAAAACTTAACTTTGACCACTGAACCATGAAAATGAAGTCAAGGTCAGATGACACCTGCCAGTTGGACGCGTACACCTTATGATCATTGCATACACCAAATATAGTATACCTATTGCATACAGTATCAGAAAAAAAAATCAAAACACAAAATCTTAACTGTAACCACAGAACCATGAAAAATGAGATCAAGGTCAGATGACACCTGCCAGTTGGACATAAAATAAAATTGAGAATGAAAATGGGGAATGTGTCAAAGAGACAACAACCCGACCAAATAAAAAACAACAGCAGAGGGTCACCAACAGGTCTTCAATGTAGCGAGAAATTCCGTACACCTTACATGCCTTGCATACACCAAATATACTATACCTTTCTTATAGTATCTGAGATATGGACTTGACCACCAAAACTAAACTTTGTTTTCTGATCCATGAAATGAGGTCAAGGTCAAGTGAAAACTGTCGGTCGGGCATAAAGATCTTGCAAGGTATGCACATACCAAATATACTTATCCTGTTACTCATAATAAGAGAAAAATTAACATTACAAAAAATCTTAACTTTTCTCAAGTAGTCACTGAACCATGAAATGAGGCCAAGGACAATAGACATGTGACAGACGGAAATTTTAAGCATAAGACACCTATCTACAAAGTATGAAGCATCCAGGTCTTCCACCTTCTTATATAAAGCTTTTAGTTAAGAAGTAAGTTAAGGCCGCCGCCTCCGCTGGATCAATATCCCTATATGTCGAGCTTTCTGCGAAAAAAGTCGCACGCTCGACAAAAATGTTCTCTGAAAAAAATCAAGTAAATTATATTTGCACTGTAAGTGAAACATTTTATGTCACTATTCGATAAATACATGTGTGTATCACAAGGTCATTTTTGTGTCTGCTTTTCTAAACACTGTGATAAATGTTCGCGAACACAATAACAAACCAATATTTCATATTTACACCATATCACACCCAGATAGATTAGTTAACATATTAATGATAATGATATTTTCAAATTTATATTATTTAGACGAATTATATTATTTAGACGAATTATATTATTTAGACGAATTATATTATTTAGACGAATGAAATAATTTCTAACCTTACAGATCCTTCTGTACATGCATTTCGTGGTTCAAAAGGGGACACATGTGTATATCCGTACAAGTGAACTTTCACCGAGTGTGTTAGTTCTTGTCAATTAAAGTCTTAATTAACGACGAATCGGCTTTATTCATTCATTCATAACATCTCATTGTCAATTTTCACTCACTTCACAGAAATAATAAAATTGTCCTCCTTGGCTGTGACATCTTTTGTATTGATTTTCAACTGATTAAAACTTTCACTTTTTATGAGACTTAATAAAAAAAAAAATGCTAAATGAATTACATATACATGTACTCGGTAGGTTGATTTATTTTAATTATCATAATTAAAAAAGTTGATTAATAATTTCATTAAAATCTAACTGAAGTTATATATATATATATATATATATAAGTACGTCTGAGTCAGTGACAACCCTACAACAGATGTATCCATCGGACAGATCTAACATTGTTGGGTTGATGTTTAGACGAGTTGTATATATATATATATATATATATGTATATTATTCTCAAGTACAAACATGACAAAGGTTACAGAGAAGTTAAAAATAATATACATAAAAATAAAAAAAGCATTAAAAATGCATAAAATCTAAAATTCCGGATGATATAACATAGAAAAGCAATATATATGTCGTGTACAAGTTGCGATTTTGTACAGGTTATAACATGTACAAAAATATTATACAGGTTATAACTTGTATAATGCAAAAATACAAGTTATAACATGTACAAAAGTACCTCGTACATGTTATAACTTGTACAAAAGATTGCTTAAAAATGATTTTAACTTGTACAAAATCGTAAAATAAGGATATGTTTATATTATCGCAACAGATGTTATTGACCTCAATAACATTTTCACAAAGTTTTTATTATTCCTTCATGTTAGTGTGTTTTGTCCTTTTTTGATACAGTTAATGTCCAGGGGTTTGTATTACGAAGCATTCCTAAGACTTGTCATAAGATATATCTTAGGACATGTCTTATGATCCTCTTATGACTATCTATGGACATATCTTTATTTGATGAATTATAATTGTGAGTGTCCACTTTGAGGGCAATAGTAAAATACTTTTATTCTAGTTAATTGACACTAAAAGACATAAGAGGATAGCCAGGACAGATGTGTCTACAAATAAAATTGGGAATGGAAATGGATATGTCTAAAAGACAACAACCAGCCAATGGAGCAGACGACATCCAAAGGACACAAATACATGCTTTCAAAGTAGAGGATATATATTTAAAACATCAAAATGACATCTGCATCATGCAATGATCTTATACAATTACTGTCTTTTGATGAGGTAAATATATTCTGTTACACCGTTCCGTAATTTATACAGTTCGTTTGATTATATTCTTAATCTATTTATGTGTTCCAGTCTAGGAGGATTATTCATCTTTAACCTCATAAGAACATTAAAACATCGTATCATCGCTACCTTTCCCCTGCTCACACGGATCTCAAACCGAACATTGCAAGGTCATACCAGTTCTGGAGAACTTTTCAAAGGACAAACGTCATCTAGGACACAATTCGTGGCTAACCACAGAGTGAGTTAACTTTACAACATTGTTTTTGAAGCCTTCAAATTACTCTATACATATTTGAACATTCTCTCCGTGAAACACTGGAAATTTAACTGCTCTTGAAAGTACAACATTTTCTCGGATTCAACGGACTGTGCTATCTATTACCTTTGACATTTCGTTTTAATAACATTAATTGAACACATTGTAAAATTGTATTTTATTTGTTTTTCAGCTTTTTACCATTTGTTAGATTGGTTTAAGAATAAATTATCAGCACCTGATAGTCTTGTTGCTTGAGCCCAATCGTCGGTTAAACTTAATGGTCAGGCCATTACAGTAAAAAGTCTACAACTTGCCTGTTGTGTCTCACAGATAACGCCACTCCACGTTAGTTATACAGCTACATAACAACCTACCTGTTGAGCCCTGCATGTACGCGTCATCCCTTGACGTACAGTAAATTGACGACTACCTGTCTTTACATATCCAGACAAGAAACGACAACGTAGCAACGTACATACCTTCACACTGACAGTGGACTACATATCTTGTGTATACTCGACAGCAACCTAACAACGTTGAGTCAACATGGATCCCAGTCATGAGGAACAACAAGAAGAGGTACAGCCCCAAGAAGGAGATGTCCCTGAAATATTAGAAAATCCGTCTAATACATCTCAGTCAGATGAAATTCCCGAGGCTAGGCGAGTTCGTGACCTCACGGAAAAAGGGCAAGGAGCTTTCACCGAAAAACGTGACAAGTTCTGTCAGGAACTAGAAGCTCTCTGGACAGACATTGAATCCCAGTTATTGGAAGTAACAACGCCTCCTAACGAGCTCCAGCAACTCCTTACAGCTCAGGACAAACTAGTTAAAGCCTGTAATAACTATCGTAGGCTCACAGATGAGTACCTTGACTTTCTGAAAAGGACCAGAACACGGGAGAGTCAAAAAGAAATATATGCGTGTAAACTCTCTTTAGATTTTCGTCTGTCCAAAGTGGAACTGGTCATGGAAAAACTACACGAGCATCGCCTCGCTCTAACAAAGTCCAAATCCACTAAAACAAAGACCTCAAAAGGTAAGAAAACCTCACGCAGTGGTAGCTCTAACGTGTCAGACATGTCAAGCCTAGCACGGAGAAAGCGTGCCAAGGCAGAGGCTGCCAAGTCTAAAATAGCCTTTGTAGAGAAACATGCCATTATCCTACAACAGGAAGCAATGTTAGAAGAACAAGCCCTGTTCAGACAAGGTGAAATGGAACAGGAAGCTGCACGCAAACAGGCAGAAATGGAGCAAGAAGTCGCTCAACGTAAACATGAGACTGCCCACAGAAAGATGCAATTAGAACAAGAGGCTATGCGCAGGAAGGCTGAAATGCAACAAGAAGCCGCACGAGTAAGCCGGGAAAAGGTCGAGCTTAAAGCCAAATTTAACCTACTTGAAGCACAGAGAGAAGCTGCAGCCGCAGAAGCCGAGGCTCGTATCCTGGAATACGACGATAGTCAAGCCTTTAGCGAACTACCTGACGAAAAGGAAGACCCGCTCCAGCGTGTGCAAGATTTTGTCAACAAACTTCCTGTATCAACAGCTGTAAAGGAAGTAACAGCACCTCAAAAGAAAAAGCAATTTCCTGTCAAAATTGAGCTGAGCCACGAAGCACCAGCGTTCGTGCCGTCCGCAGCACTGAACTTGCCATCACAAACACCTAAGGTCTTGCCTACACGTGCTAAGTCACCAGATGTTAATGCATTCCCAGATCTGGGAACAATAACTAACATAGGAAAACAGGGCGTTTCAGAAAAGATCCCTGTCTTACACCAAAATCAAGGCGTCATAGAAGAGATCCCTGTTTCACACTCAAAACAAGGCGTAATAGAAGAGAACCCTGTAGCATACCAGCAACAAATCAATCCCACGTCGGAGATAACTAGATTTCTTTTACGCAAAGACCTATTATTCTCCAGGCTAACAAATTTTAATGACCAGGCAGAATCCTTCCATACATGAAAATCTAGCTTCAAAAACGTCATAGACGAATTACAAGTTTCTGACTCGGAACAAATAGACCTACTGATAAAGTGGCTAGGGCCAGAGTCTGGTAAACATGCCATGAGTATTAGGGCATCAAATGCCAACAACCCTACTAGAGGCTTACAGAGGTTATGGCAAAGACTGGATGAGCGATATGGTGCTCCAGAAATGTTGGAAGCCTCTATCACGAGTAAACTCGTCAATTTTCCTACCTTGACGAACAAAGATAACGCACGTCTTTATGACTTGTCTGATATTCTATCAGAAATCGAATATCACAAGGAAAATCCCAAGCTGGGATGTTTGCTTGCTTATTTCGATTCTTCGTCCGGTATAAATCCTATTGTGGAAAAACTACCATACGGACTCCAAGAAAAGTGGATAACAAGGGCTTCAAGATACAAGTCCAAATATGAAGTTGCCTTTCCGCCATTCACAGAATTCTCTGCCTTCATCAGGGAAATAAGCAAAATTAAGAACGATCCTGGGTTCATCTTTGGATCAAAAGTAACACCAAATACAAAAGACTCTACGCCAAGGTTCACACCTCAGACGTACTCTAAAGTCAACGTCCATAAGACGGCTGTTGAACAGCAAACTGAAGACAGCAGTCAACAACAAAATCTGTGTATCCTACATAAGACAAAGCATACCTTGAATGAATGCCGAGCATTCCGAGCCAAACCAATCGAGGAACGCAAGGAACTGTTAAGACAAAACAATGTGTGCTACAAGTGTTGTGAGTCAACCACACACAGAAGTCGGGACTGCAACGCAAGTATCAGTTGTAACGAGTGTGGAAGTGAACGACATACCACAGCACTTCACATCACTAGACCACAACAATCTGAAAGTTCCCAGTTTAGCTCACCCAGACAAGCCTACGGCGGGGAGCAGACAGAGTCAGCTGAAACAAAGTTAACCTCTGTAAGTTCGATCTGCACAGAGATCTACAAAGATCATAAGAGCGAGAAATCTTATGCCAAGATATTACCTGTGGACGTGTACCACAAGGACAAGACAAACAAAATTATCAGGATGTACGCCATTATTGACGACCAAAGCAACCGGTCTCTTGCCTCGCCTGAATTCCTCAGTCTGTTTAACGTTCGGGAGAAACCTGAAAACTACTCTCTTACGACATGCTCCGGCAGAGTAGCTACTTCCGGGAAAAGAGGAAAAGATTTCGTCATAAAATCTGTACATAGTGACGTACGATTTGATCTGCCTACATTAATTGAATGTAATAATATTCCCAATCATCGAGACGAAATTCCTACTCCTGAAGTTGCAATGCATCATCCTCATCTGAAAGAACTCAGAGGAAGCATTCCACCAATAGAGGAACGTTGTCAAATTCTTCTCCTTATTGGAAGGGACCTTATAGAGGCACACCACGTCCTTGAACAACGCCTAGGACCATCCCGAACTCCATTTGCCCCAAAAGTTGAGACTTGGTTGGGTCATAATTGGAAATACATACATTGACAAGCAAACTTCTCCTATTCAAGTCAACACAAAGATAACTAACGTTTCAATCACGGAATCAGAACAACGTCTTGCCTCAAGACCGGAAATAGCCGTCAAGGACAAGAATCCTATTGTTGTTCAGTATAACGACACAAACTTTCATTTGAATGCCAAGGTCGCTAAATCGCATTCAATGCAATCCCTTGAATGTACAGGACCTAGTACCAAGCCTGTTAAACGCACAAATTCATCTAAAGGGACATCACTCGCGTCACTAAAAGCAAAATCTGTGACTTCTATAGAAAAATCTATAGATAAAGAAAGTTTCAATCCGAAATCAACAGAACCTAAAGTTCATGGAGAGGAAATCAATAGCATTCACAAACCTATTCCGAAAGAAGGACCTCTTGCCAATCTCAATCTGCCATTGCATGAGCAACGTCTACTGCGAGGAGGAAGCAGTATTGTCAAATCTGACTTGAATATAAGTGAAAAGGAACCAGTAGTCTTATCTGGACATCGTCACAGAGTAACACCTTTTCTTGGACATTACTACGACAAAATCAAACATAGAGGACGCCACTCTACAGATAGAGCGACTAGATCTGCAGGATTGGACGTTATGACGAAACGCCTAATTTCGTCTGATACTCACAAAGATGTGTCATATCGCCAAATCGGAAGACAACCAACTACTAACTCTTGTTATACTTCGATCTATCTTCGATCGTCATCGCCGTCTAACTACGTTGGAGAAAACAGTTCCCATTATCGATACAGCAGTAATAGAACATTCTACAGAACACAACAATGTCGTCCGAGACACCCTTCTTCTAAAGGACAAAAAACTGTGCCTTCCCAGTTTCACGTGGAACGTACTTATTAGGAACCTTTATAGTGAAAAATCGTTGAGATCTGATATTTCTCACACGAAATAGTGGACATTTCACCTGTATATATTCAATTTATATTGGGATTAATTCATTTGTGTAAATCTTGTATACATATTCGAAAAACTTATGGAAAAGTGATATCAGATAGACATCAGACGGGGAGTATTCTGTTACACCGTTCCGTAATTTATACAGTTCGTTTGATTATATTCTTAATCTATTTATGTGTTCCAGTCTAGGAGGATTATTCATCTTTAACCTCATAAGAACATTAAAACATCGTATCATCGCTACCTTTCCCCTGCTCACACGGATCTCAAACCGAACATTGCAAGGTCATACCAGTTCTGGAGAACTTTTCAAAGGACAAACGTCATCTAGGACACAATTCGTGGCTAACCAAAGAGTGAGTTAACTTTACAACATTGTTTTTGAAGCCTTCAAATTACTCTATACATATTTGAACATTCTCTCCGTGAAACACTGGAAATTTAACTGCTCTTGAAAGTACAACATTTTCTCGGATTCAACGGACTGTGCTATCTATTACCTTTGACATTTCGTTTTAATAACATTAATTGAACACATTGTAAAATTGTATTTTATTTGTTTTTCAGCTTTTTACCATTTGTTAGATTGGTTTAAGAATAAATTATCAGCACCTGATAGTCTTGTTGCTTGAGCCCAATCGTCGGTTAAACTTAATGGTCAGGCCATTACAAAATATGTAGTTTTTTTTATTGACTTTTGAAAAACTGATATTCACTGAGGCCAACGCTCGAAGTGAATATCAATTTTTCAAAAGTCAATTAAATCACATATTTACCGAAACAAAAGACAGTAATTGTTTTATTCCATATTTCGAGAGAAATGTATGTAATGACAATTTTTACCAAAACCAATTGTACATCAAACGTTTTTTACCAAAATTATGCACGTAAAAGCACGCGACGTTTTGCGCGGTGAATATTCTTTTTCCGCAGGTGAATATGCTTATTTATTCAAAATCCCTTTCATATAGAAAAACCTACTAATATTTTATCAATATGGAATAATATAGTTTATTTAAAAAAAATAATTATAAATTTACATTAGTCATGCTGAAGGCCAAAAATGTTTTAAAGAGTAGATCCGAATATATTGATAATAAAGCGTGGTCCAATGAAAACTATTTCAGCTCTCTCTTGTTTTTACAGAGTAAGCATATAAGACATTGTTTAAGTCTTTGCATGCTATAAAACGGGAGGGAGGAGTATTACCCAAAACTTTTAGGCATCGTTCTTGGAAGAATTTAGTTACTAGTATCTAATGTAATTGTCATTGAGGAAATGCAAGCTTTTAGTAAATAGTGTCACACTTATTTAAGCCATGATGGACTATATAAAACATACAATTACATGAACACACATTTTGCAAACATAAGTCATGAAAACACATTTTGTCAACATAAGTCAAGAAACATATATTTCTGAAACTTTGTGAGCATTGTCCTCTACAGAAAAAGACACGTTCTGGCCTATTTATTTTTGTTCTTTATGCATTGGTGAATTTAAATTTACATTTTACTTTATTAAGATTTATCTTAAATTTTGTACAAGTTAAACCGACTTTAAGCAATATTTTGTACAGGTTATAACATGTATGAGGTACTTTTGTACATGTTATAACTTGTATTTTTGCATTATACAAGTTATAATATGTACAATATTTTTGTACATGTTATAACCTGTACAAAATCACAACTTGTACACGACATATATACTTATACAGTCAAATGTAAAAGTTGAAATTGAATAAAGAAATACTTTCTATACGTCACGGCAAAAAACTCAGATCAGAGAAAGCATACGTCACTCATAACACGAGACCAGAGAAAGCATATGTCACTCATCTCACGAGACCACATAAAGCATTTGTCAATCATCTCACGAAATCAGAGATACTTAACATTACTTGACGTTGCGCATGCGTGATAACATTCAATTTTCTTAAAACTTGACAATTTGGTCATGCAAATTACAAAAAAAAAGTGATTAAAAAAATTAGACAGCCCTTTTGAATATGGTGGTTTAACCCCAACGAAACGTTACATCAATGAAAAGATGGAAGTAGGGGAGAGTCTAACCCGCGGTACACCCCGGATCCGCAAATGCATTATGTTAACTGTTCAGTATGCATACCTCACGCCACATGCATCCTTCCAGACATAGAAACATTATACACGTCGCAAAAAACGAAACTTACTCCCATCCTTTACCGAAAGTTAATATCAATCATAATATCCGATCGCTCCTTAACAATGACGATTAAACCCAACACCAGGTACCAGTTACTTGACCGAAGTCTTCACCTAAAACTTCATATATTTGGCTGCCGCTATTGCTACGGAAATTAAAACAAATTACAAGTCTTCAGCATGTCAGATCTTTGCAACTGCTACATGTATATAAACTATAATTTGAAAAGCAATTACTGCTTAATAAAGAATAGTCATTAAAAAGTAAAATTGAAATTTTTTACTAATCTCCGAGGAAAGATCAAAACGGATGGTTCTTAATCAAATGGCAAAATCAAACGCTCAAACACACCAAAGGATTGGATAATATCTGTTATATTGCTGACTTGGTACATGTATTTCCTTATGTACAAAAAGGTGGATTTAACCTGGTTTTATAGCTAGCTAAACCTTTCACTTGTTTGACAGTCTCATCAAACTCCATTACATTGACAACGATAAGTGAACAAAACAAACAGACATAATAATTAAAATGTAAAAAATAGGGATATTACAGTCAACATTGGGCTAATCAAAATCACTACACATGCAAACAAATATGTAAAAAAGAAGCACAAAAAGTCACAAATCAACAACTTCATTCATTGCAAATACATCTGCTGAAGACTGTACTTTGAGTTATAATTGCTTACTTTTACAAATTGTGACTTTGATGGGTTGTCTCATTGGCACTCATACTACCTCGTCTTATATCTACCGACAAAATGAATAAAATTGTGTGGATGCATGCATTTTCTGCTCTGTCCGGTCTGTGTTCCTGTTCGATGTTATTTCTGCTTTGTATCTATCCGAGTAAAGCACCTTTCATCTGCCTTTTGTTCACTATTCTCATGTAGAGAGTTTTGCGCCAGAAATGTAATATACCTGACTAAGATTTGGGGGACCGGGTCCTCCGCCAATTAATATACCTGACTTAGGTTTGGGGGACTAAAGACAAGTATATATATATTGATCTATATTGAAAATAAAACGAAGTCGAAGAGCTTTCAATTTGTGATCCTTTTACTTTGGATTCAAACGCCAAAAGAGGTTGATACATGTAATCATCACAATAATCATGGTTAAGACAATATTTAATACAACGTTTCCGGAAAGTACGGGTTCAACATACAGATATATAACAGAAAACATGTTAATCTCGTCACAATCTGTATGTGCCTATCCCATACCAGGAGCCTGTTATTCAACTTAATTGCATTGTTTTACATTTATCATTTCGGAGCCTTTCATAGCTGATTATGTTGAAAGCCTTAAACTATGTTGAAAATCTTTGCTTATTGTTGAAAGCCATATGGTGACCTATAATTGTTACAAATAACTTCTATCGGGTATGTTGTATTTATTCTTAGTTTGTCGATACCCAATTTCAACGGTTTGCAATCCAAGTCTTTACCTAAAACTTTATATATATCAGCTGTCAATACTATTGCAAGAAAAATAAATAAATAGGAGAAATTTAATCATGAATTTAAGGAAAGAAAGACATTTATTCCTTAACCGACTATAGCCAAATTAATGACTTCGTACTTGATTTAGCTCTTTATTATTGTTTTTTTCGAGTGTCATTGGTGATTCTTTTACATGCCAGTTTAATACATCGAATGTGTTTGTGTGACATTTTTACTTCCTTACGTAACAATAACATTGTATAACGATAAGTCCTTCATACATTTTCGCATTCATACCATCATGCATCTAAGAACGAAGTTGAGAAGTATAATTGATGACCCAAAATGTTCGTCTCTAATATCGATGGTTTTGGTTAATATACCTTTCAGGTCAAACCGAACTAACTTTACTCTTTTTGTAGCTGTACCTCACCACTATTTTAGGAGAACGAGTGGTCGGTTCTGAGTAAGAACAATGTGTCGTGGGTATGGAGACGCCTTTTTTTGCGGTCTGATACCTTGAGAACTAACACACTAAAATGCCCATTCAAAGTGAAGATATAGTACAAAGCAGTGTTTAAATTCATGTAACATCATCTTGTTCGGGTCCTGTTTACACGTTTAATTTGCCACTGGACATTAAACAGCAATAAATCCATCCAATGTAACCAAACGTCAAACCCAGTGGTCGCAGTCAAACCCAGTGGTCGCAGTTGAACGATTTACAACAAGAGACATATTTGATCTGAAATAGCCTTGTGTGTAGTGTACCACTTAACGCCAGGCACTTGAGTATTTAGAAAAATGTATTTCCTTAAATTGTCCTATGATGAAATTAGGTTATATTTACACTCAGATTTATCTTTTGACCTTCAAGTGAGTGGATACACTTACATTAATGATTTCAAATATATAACGTCAACAACATGTACTAAGCTATAAATAAACTCCTTAATATTATTGGACTTTACATAGTAGAAATTTTCAAACTTTATTTTAGTTTGTGTGGAATATGAAATTTCATGTTACATAATATTTACGACAATATATGACATAAAATTATAATCACATGACAAGATTTTTCAAAGCAGACGAGAAATAAGCTAAAGTACTCTTAAGAAAAAGTGAAGAATGAAGAATGTGACAATTAGTACTACGATTCTGCCAATAGCCAATGAAACAGACAATATAAATCTCTTGTCAGTATTTGCTGCGGATATTACTTTGACCATCATTGCTTGCACATTGTCATTTTTAGGATCCGCTTTTATTTTTAGTGCTTATTGCGTCGTTGACAGTTTACGACCTGAAAATGAAACGAGACGGCTGCTTTTATATTTAACTGTTTCGGATTTGGTAGTTGCCATTGGAAACTTCATTGGAACTATACGTTTTATTATTATTTACGACAATAAACCGTTTTATGCTAATTCGGGCGAAGAATTGGCGAGCGATAGCGTTTGTGTTGTTCAAAGTTTCATTTCAACAACAGGATCTATGTGGTCATTTTGCTGGAACACAGCAATTGCCATACACCTATGTGTTGCCTTGGTTTATTGTAAAAATGGCACATGGTCGTGGAAGGTGAAAATATTCTGTCATTCAGTGTGTTGGCTTCTTCCTCGTAAGTATATAGATATCAACCGCCTTGGTTGTCACAAAATATTTATACATCCACACAATTATTTATTTTGTCGGTAGATATAAGGTGGTATAAGTGCCAATGAGACAATTATCCACCCAAGTCACAATTTTGAAAGGTAAACAGTTTTAGGTCATTGTACGGTCTTCAACGGATTTATTTATAACAAGTCTTCATTAAGCAGTAGTTACTTTTTAAATTATAGTTTATATACATGTAGCAGCTACAACAAATCTGAATATTTAGGTAAAGACTCATGTTTCATAATCATCATGATCATTACATTAGCTTAAGACGATATTAGATACCTTAATTTGTTTTCATTAATTCAATTCATATGGCTATTCCTTTTTTTAAACATTATTCGCTTTTTTGAATTGTAGTTTCCGTAGCAATAGCGGCTGCCAAATGTGAAGTTTTAGGTGAAGATTTCGCTCAAGTAACTGGTACCTGGTGTTGGATTAAATCGTCATTGTCAAGGAGCGACCGGATTTTATGGATGATAATTTCCGGTAAAGGATGGGAGTTAATTTCGTATTTTGTGACATGTATAATGTTTCTTTATCTGAAAGGATACATGTGGAGTCAGGTATGCATAATAAACAGTTCACGAAATTCATTGGCGAATCCGGGGCTGTTCCGGGGTTGGAAATCTCCCTTTTCGACTCTTTTAATAAGATAATGTTTCGTTGTGTTCTTGCGGTTAAAACCCCATATTCAAATTGACCGCATCCGCACCTGAAATTTACCGTCAACTTATTCGGTTTTAAGTTATTGATATTTAATCGTTTCATTTGGAGGAATAAGTGAAGCTATTCATAATCGTTTTAGATATATCAGCGATTTCTTTAATGATGAATCCCCATTTCGCATAATCAAGTTTCGTATATTGAATCGAGTAAGGAAACATGCATATACCAGAGAATTGGGCAACATTTTCCAACATGCACAAACGAACACAAATTGAAACAATGGAACAAAGTCTAATAAAAAATGTCCGATTGTTAAACCAAATCTCCTACTTGTTGGCAACAAATATTGTTTTTTTGGCGTATCAAACCAAGGTCTTCCGAAAATAAAATTTCTAACTGAATAGAGCAATATTTTTTCGTTTGATACGGATATTATCTCTATCTAAAAAATTATTTCGGTATTTATATTTTTTTCAATATACAAATATTTAGCTTTATATTTCAGAGAAGAAGATTCAATCAACGTCGATTTAACGACGTATCTCTTCGACTGAGGGCTGAAGACGAAAACTATCTCTACCTATGGCTGATTGGATATCTTCTCAGGATATGGGGAACGCTGCGCTTCTTTTTATTTGTGTCTGGAAATTCTTCGAATGATAAACCTTACGCGGACATAAATTTTGCACTAGTACATTTAGAAAGTTTTGGTGACAGTTCGAAAGCATTTTTTACATTTATTTTATTTTGCATTGCTGACAAAACAACTAGACAAATTCTAATGAACAAAATATGCCACAGAAGGCGTGGTTATGAGAAAATTCTACAAAGTTTAAATGCGGAACCAAATAATGATAATACCTTTAATTAACACTGCCAAATGTAGCTTTACTTTGAACCAGACAGGTACAAACATTAATAAAATTCAGCATCATATTTGTTTAGAGACAATAGAGTATGCCATCTTTGTGACTCGACTGACATTGGTGATTAATACCACTACATTATGACTTGCGAAGCACTTAAAACAGATAAACGTTTTTTTATATCCCAGCTGTTCTAGATTAGTAAAAAAAGATTTACACTTTACAAAATCGAGTTTATAACGCCACACAATCCTTATAAATATATACTTTATATATCATCATATATTATATACCATTAATGAGCCCCGACCAAATATTTGGTATGTTAAATTAACAGTGAATTCATATCCAGTCGTCCTGGTGTAGGAGTTTTAATCGTTGTTTGATATGATAAAGGTCTTGATTTCGAATCCCAGCATAGAAACTGGATTTTTTTCTACATAAATTTTGAAAATTAGTCTTTTCCGTATAAATATTCTAAGTTTTATTGTTGATTAGGCATTACCGCCAAAATGTTACACAACGAAGGAAATTATGCAAAACAAAGAAACTTAAGCTAGGGTGATCTGGTAGGGATGATCACCCCTGGTAGAACAAAGGACTCGAGCTGAAATGTAATCAGGGGTCCTTTGATTAAAGAATCACTTTAACATAACATAATCGTACTACATGAAATAATTTGATCTTGGTATTTGCTATTTCAAAAACATTATTAGTGCGAATTGAGAATTTAAACTGTTTCTAATGTGATGAGTATTTTTTTTTTTTGGTAAATGAGACACATTGTCGGAAAATATCAGTCGAGTGTTTACATTTGTTAGAACAAAATGAGTATTGGTAACTCACTTTATTTTCTTTTAAATGGAGACACATTTAACAGGACAAATATCTGTAAAACTTACCATGCAATGTGTACATCCAATCCAAAGCGTATTGTTTTGTACGAGCAAATATGCATATGGGTTTACGCAAATTAAACTTTTTGTACGACATACCATTACTAGATGTACACACATCAAAACAATCATGTTGCGAAGACAATGTAGTGTACGTTGAAAATTTTCGATTGCTTTCTACATGATATTAAGGGGTTATATTGCGGAATTCAATAGTGACTTCTATAACTATTCTTACGAAATATTTGGTTGTATAGTTTTGTCAATATTCAAGCCGTTTGCTATTTTATCACAGTGAACTTGAAATAAAGGATACTACTGATACTAGAAGGACTGCTTCATACCATGATCTTTTCCTCAATATTGACACAGATGGACGACTTCACACGAAATTTCCAATTTCTCAGCAGTAACATACCCTCTGCCCCGTCGTATGGTGTTTACATATCCAATTGATACGTTATGCTCGTGCTTGTTCACACTATACGGACTTCATATGTACAGGTGTGTGCTCCTTACGCAGAAACTGCTTCAACAAAGTTATGGTGAGGACAGATTAAAAATGACACTCCGTAAATTTTACGGACATCATCACGAATTGGTTGATCCATACGATGTGTCTTTGTCCAAACTAAGCTGTCTTTACGTCGTCTAATCTTTTAATTACCGAACGTGACTTATTCCCGATTGTGACTGTTTTGCTAAGTGTTAATTCGCATTGCTATAAGAATAGTAACGGTACTTTTCTACCCCAAATTAATGTATTTAGTTTTGATGATATATTTGTAATTCTCATCGGATTTTGTCAAATGTCTTGACGTCTTTTCTGTTATATTCATGTGTCATGGTAAAGAAAATTAATCACCTCCTTCATTTATAAGATTTTAGTTTTGTTCAACGATATTTTTACGATATATTTCGTTTACAGTTTGATTCAGAAGAAAAACCGACATAGCTATATAATATAACTAATTGTTATTGAATGTAATATCAGTATTACAAATCTATTAATCCTAATTCAATCTTTTTAGGGGGAAATATTTTAAGTCATTTACTATGTGTGCTTTTTTTTAGAATTTCAAATGTGACGTCACTTTGTGTGCTTTTTTACAATTTCAAATGTGACGTCACTTTGTGCGTTGAGGCTTTGACTAACTCGGGTGTGGGTAATATTATTTTGCTGGATTATGTTGTTTTATGTTATGTATCTGTTTTAATTCTGTAGTTAGTTAACGCTTCGGTTTTATCATGTATATACTATTATATAGTCATTTTAAAATATACTGTTTGCATAAGTATAAATTATTCTAAATAATAATGATGTTCTTATCCCAGGCAGAAAACCTTAGCCGTATTGGGAACAGCTTTTTTTAACGTTTTGTCCTCAGTGCTGTTCAACTTTGTACTTGTTTCGGCTTTCGAACTTTTTTCATCTGAGCGTCACTGGTTAGTCTTGTGTGGACGAAACGCACGTCTGGCGTATTACATTTTAAACATGGTGCCTTTTGTTAGCTATTATTCGTGTGTTTCTCTGTCCTTTATGTTCTCCTTTTTATTTGTATTGTAGTCCTGTCATGTTATGTTGTCATTTAAATGTTATATTTAACATTGCCATTAAAGCAGGAGGTTTGGCATGCCAGAAAACCAGGTTCAACCCCCCATATTTTCTTCTAAAAATGTCCTGTACCAAGTAAGGAAAATGGCCATTGTTACATTATAGTTCGTTTCTGTGTGTGTTACATTTCAATGTTGTGTTTCTGTTGTGTCGTTGTTCTCCTCTTATACATTGTATTTGATGCGTTTCCCTCAGTTTTAGTTTGAAGCCCGGATTTTTTTTCTCATTCGATGTATGAATGTCGAACAGCGGTATACTACTGTTTTCTTTATTTATGGATTGAATTGTTTTACATTTTGTCAAATGGAGCTTTTCGTAACTGACTATACTGTATGGGTTATAGGTCATTGGTGAAATACGCTAAATCTGGGAATGTTGGAGAGTTGTTACATTAACACTAGAAATATACCACCTTAAAATTGAGAACGGAAATGGGGAAGGGTGTAAAAAAAATCCAACCAAAGAACAGAAAGCACCAAAGGCCACAAATGGGTCTTTTACACAGCGAAAAAATTTAGAAGCCGAAGGAGTGCTTCAACTGGCGCTCTACCAAGGAAATCTTGATCGGAAATACTAACCCGGAAATATCGTATAAATTGGGAGATATATATTCCGTATGCAAGGGCTGCAATAATGTTGCTATATAGAAATGGAACGTTCACAATTGGGGAGCTGAAATCATTTTTTTTTGTCGTAAAGTTTTGTTTTCAACAGACCCTTATTGTCAGCTTGTAGATGTTAGTCTCGATATGAGACAGACTTTACTGTTTCTGTAGTGTAGTATCCTTTATCTCTAGTTCGATGGCGATAGACACATTCAACATAGTCACCAAATTTTTAATCATTTAGCTTCATCTGGGAACGTGGAGACTTGTCACATTAACACTAGAAATATATCACCTTAAAATTGAGAACGGAAATGGGGAGGGGTGTACAAAAAAACAATCCAAACAAAACACAGAAAGCAGCAAAAGACCATCAATGGATCTTTAGCACAGCGAGAAAATTCAGAAGCCGAAGGAGTGCTTCAACTGGCCCTCAACCAAGGAAATCATGATCGGCAATACTAGCCCGGAAATATCGTATCAAAAAGTAAAATCACAAAAATACTGAACTTAGAGGAAAATTAATTCGGAAAGTCCATAATCAATATCAATTGGGAGATATATATTCTGTATCGAGCGCTGCTAGAATGTTGCTATATAGAAATGGAAAGTTCACACAATTGGGGAGCTGAAATCATTTTTTTTGTCGTAAAGTTTTGTTTTCAACCGCCCCTTATTGTCAACTTGTAGATGTTAGTCTAGATATGAGGCAAACTTAACTGTTTCTGTAGTGTAGTATCCTTTATCTCTAGTTCAATGGGATAGATGCGTTCAACATAGTCACCAAATTTTTAATTATTTAGCTTCATCTGGGAATGTTGGAGAGTTATCACATTAACACTAGAAATATATCACCTTAAAATTGAGAACGGAAATGGGCAAGGGTGTAAAAAAAGGCCACCAATGGATGTTAAGCACAGCGAGAAAATTCAGAAGCTGAAGGAGTGCTTCAACTGGCCATTCACCAAGGAAATCATGATCGGAAATACTAGCCCGGGAATATCGTATCAATTTGGAGATATAAATATTCCGTATGCAAGCGCTGCTAGAATGCTGCTATATAGAAATGGAACGTTCACAATTGGGGAGCTGAAATCATTTGTTTTGTCATAAAGTTTTGTTTTCAACCGACCCTTATTATCAACTTGTATATGTAAGTCTAGATATGAGGCAGACTTAAACTGTTTCTGTAGTATCCTTTATCTTTAGTTCGATGGGATAGATGCGTTCAACATAGTCACCAAATTTTTAATTATTTAGTGAGAGAACATCATTTATTTAGCTGAGAGTAAAGTTAAAAGATATTGCTTACTTCTCATTTGTCTTCCTAAGAAGTTCCTGTATGAGGTTAGCCTCATATTAATATTCAGTCTCTATTCGCATGATTCGGTATTTGGAAAATCAAGAATCAGATCACTATATTGTCATTTTCTTAACCAAGTTTAAATAAATAATCTGAAAAGATCAATATTTACTTACTTTTTATTTAATTTCGGTAAGTTCCTGCTTCTGAACATACAATATTCCTCTAAAGGCAATATGCAATTGACAAAACTAACATTTACAATTTTGAAAGAACCAATTAAATTAAAAATGTAAACTTCATCATACACTCATTTCAATTTATCACAGTCAACATTATCAAAGCTTTTGTTGTTCAAATGTATGATATTCAGATCATGATAAAAAAATAAATGAGTGATATTTTCTACTTCTGTTTCACATACAATATTGCAATTAATAAACTTCATAGTTCATTGTAGTTATAAGTTTACAATTATAAAAATACCATAATTTCCTATTATGAAATCAAGATCGATTCATATATTAAATTGAAGCTGACCAAAAGCTGAAGTTTGAAAACAACAATAAAATCAAAACAGGTAACATTCAAGTACATTGGCGTTTATGTGTGAAAAACAAACCGACATTATAGGTTAAATATCGAAAATAGGGGTATAGCAGTACACATTGTGTTATATGTTGCTCTTTGTAAATACAGCTGTTTCTCGAACCACGGCTCTTTTGGGGATATTTAATATATTCATAGATATGTTAATTTGTTAACGTACTGGTCCTATATATGATATCTGTGTTTCATCTCATAAAGACATCACTTGGGAATGTATAGAAAAACATGGTAGCACCTAAATTTTAATTCTTAGGAAGTCAAAAAATAGAGGTAAGGGTAGTATAAAATTTCTATATAAGTTTAAGTTCTTCATAGTTTAGGTCATATAAATGTTGAAAATATGCCGCAGCCCTATTTTGACCTTTGAATATAATAGTAGTGCATACAAATTTTCCGTTTTGGGATATTATTTTTCACGAAACATCATAGGAAAAGTGTCACAGTTTTAGCCGTAAAGGGAGATCCTATTGGAAATTGTATTGTCTATATTTACAGAATTGCAACCTATAATCTTCATCTATATAAACAAATAATTATATCAACATAGAAAAACAAAATGGCATTTGACAAAGCACATATAGAAATAAGGAAGACAAGAATACACAAAATGATCACAACCCAACAACAAATGCGGGATACATAAGTACAGTGCCACGCCAAAAGGATATTATCAAAATGGAATAAGCAGTTAATGTTAATTATTTAAAAAAAAAATGAACGATAAAACACGTTATTAAAATAAAAATAAACGAAGACAGTACCTAGAATCTATTTATAAAACATTGAGTTAAAATTCTGGTCAATTATAAAAACCCAAACCATAGCTAACGCTTTTACTTAATCATAAAAAAATTGTATTGTCTTTCTCTGACATATACTAAACACATTGATTCATGTAATCAGAGCTAACTCATACTGAGTGCATGTCAGTTTTCGTGAACTACAATATGACCAAGCATCTTAACTTAATCCTCGAAATATCATTTAAAACCGATTGGGAATCTAATTATGATGGTGAACTATAAGTGTGCCAGTTTCGTATAATTTAACACATTATATCTATAAGGGTTCATTTACACTGTTATCATAATTTGGCTCCGCATTGATACTTTGTAAAATTTCTTCATAACCACGTCTTCTACAGCATATTTTGTTCCGCAACAGTTGTCGAGTTCTTTTATCAGCAATGCAAAATAAAAGAAACGTAAAAAATGGCTTCGAACTGTCGCCAAAACTTTCTAGATGCAATAGCGCAAAATCTATGCCAGCGTAAGGTTTATCGTTTGAAGAATTTCCTGACACAAATAAAAAGAAGCGCACTGTCCCCCATATCCTGAGAAGATATCCGATCAACCACAAGAAAAGGTAGTTTTCATCTTCAGCTCTCAGTCGAACTCAAATGAACACATGAATTCAACGCTAATATTTAATCTCCGTTAAGCCTTTCGGCAATCTTTTGACATGCCAACGATTTTGCTAATGCTCACCAAGTTTGTACTGGAGCCTGGAAAACTGAGAAACCTAACCGACGGTCACATAATGGCTTACGATGTTTTTTGCTATCAGATAAGATTTTGAGCATAGCCTTTATCCTTTGTCTATCTGGTATCAATCTCGAGACAGTTTAATGAAACAATTATTAACAGGTACACTTATCCCCCCAAATAAAAGTTTGATAATAAATTATTGAAATTGGTTGACAACGAATTTCGAGCGGGGATACAGTCATTTTGAAAGGGAGATTGCAACCACCATGAAATGTTCACATTATTAGAAGGAAAAAAAACAAAGGAACAACCCCTGGAGCTGTCAATAAATTAATTGTATTTTATGCATACCTGACGCCACATGTATCCTTTCAGATATATAAATATTATACATGTCACAAAATACGAAACTAACTCCCATCCTATACCAGAAATAATCATCCACGTTATCTGATCGCTCTTTGACAAAGATGACTTAATCCAACACCAGGTACCAGTTACTTCAGTGAAGCCTTCACCTAAAACTTCATATCTGGCTGCCGCTATTGCTATGGAAACTACAAGTAAAAAAAAGAATAATGCTTGATAGATGATATAAATACATTCGGAAAAATTAATGTCAGTTTACTTGTACTTGGTATTCATATTTTTGCATACATGTACATTCATTTCATTAAAAAAAAACAAGGTAAAGTCATGATTATCTCGTTTCAATTGCATTATATTCTCCTGATTTTGTTTTATTTTTATAGCTGACTATGCGATATTGGTCTTTCTCATTGTTGAATGCCGAACGGTGACCTATATTGGATATCTCTTATGTCAGACGGGGTCTGGTGTAGAGTTGTCGCATTTGCAATCATTCCACATTGTCCTATTATAAAGGTATCACGAAAATGTATTTACTTCGGAACATCGTCTTTATGATATGGAAACTAGCATTTGAAAAGCAAAATAACTTTTTTGGGTAATCCAAAGCGTATTGTTTTGTACGAGCAAATATGCATATGGGTTTACGCAAATTAAACTTTTTGTACGACATACCATTACTAGATGTACACACATCAAAACAATCATGTTGCGAAGACAATGTAGTGTACGTTGAAAATTTTCGATTGCTTTCTACATGATATTAAGGGGTTATATTGCGGAATTCAATAGTGACTTCTATAACTATTCTTACGAAATATTTGGTTGTATAGTTTTGTCAATATTCAAGCCGTTTGCTATTTTATCACAGTGAACTTGAAATAAAGGATACTACTGATACTAGAAGGACTGCTTCATACCATGATCTTTTCCTCAATATTGACACAGATGGACGACTTCACACGAAATTTCCAATTTCTCAGCAGTAACATACCCTCTGCCCCGTCGTATGGTGTTTACATATCCAATTGATACGTTATGCTCGTGCTTGTTCACACTATACGGACTTCATATGTACAGGTGTGTGCTCCTTACGCAGAAACTGCTTCAACAAAGTTATGGTGAGGACAGATTAAAAATGACACTCCGTAAATTTTACGGACATCATCACGAATTGGTTGATCCATACGATGTGTCTTTGTCCAAACTAAGCTGTCTTTACGTCGTCTAATCTTTTAATTACCGAACGTGACTTATTCCCGATTGTGACTGTTTTGCTAAGTGTTAATTCGCATTGCTATAAGAATAGTAACGGTACTTTTCTACCCCAAATTAATGTATTTAGTTTTGATGATATATTTGTAATTCTCATCGGATTTTGTCAAATGTCTTGACGTCTTTTCTGTTATATTCATGTGTCATGGTAAAGAAAATTAATCACCTCCTTCATTTATAAGATTTTAGTTTTGTTCAACGATATTTTTACGATATATTTCGTTTACAGTTTGATTCAGAAGAAAAACCGACATAGCTATATAATATAACTAATTGTTATTGAATGTAATATCAGTATTACAAATCTATTAATCCTAATTCAATCTTTTTAGGGGGAAATATTTTAAGTCATTTACTATGTGTGCTTTTTTTTAGAATTTCAAATGTGACGTCACTTTGTGTGCTTTTTTACAATTTCAAATGTGACGTCACTTTGTGCGTTGAGGCTTTGACTAACTCGGGTGTGGGTAATATTATTTTGCTGGATTATGTTGTTTTATGTTATGTATCTGTTTTAATTCTGTAGTTAGTTAACGCTTCGGTTTTATCATGTATATACTATTATATAGTCATTTTAAAATATACTGTTTGCATAAGTATAAATTATTCTAAATAATAATGATGTTCTTATCCCAGGCAGAAAACCTTAGCCGTATTGGGAACAGCTTTTTTTAACGTTTGGTCCTCAGTGCTGTTCAACTTTGTACTTGTTTCGGCTTTCGAACTTTTTTCATCTGAGCGTCACTGGTTAGTCTTGTGTGGACGAAACGCACGTCTGGCGTATTACATTTTAAACATGGTGCCTTTTGTTAGCTATTATTCGTGTGTTTCTCTGTCCTTTATGTTCTCCTTTTTATTTGTATTGTAGTCCTGTCATGTTATGTTGTCATTTAAATGTTATATTTAACATTGCCATTAAAGCAGGAGGTTTGGCATGCCAGAAAACCAGGTTCAACCCCCCATATTTTCTTCTAAAAATGTCCTGTACCAAGTAAGGAAAATGGCCATTGTTACATTATAGTTCGTTTCTGTGTGTGTTACATTTCAATGTTGTGTTTCTGTTGTGTCGTTGTTCTCCTCTTATACATTGTATTTGATGCGTTTCCCTCAGTTTTAGTTTGAAGCCCGGATTTTTTTTCTCATTCGATGTATGAATGTCGAACAGCGGTATACTACTGTTTTCTTTATTTATGGATTGAATTGTTTTACATTTTGTCAAATGGAGCTTTTCGTAACTGACTATACTGTATGGGTTATAGGTCATTGGTGAAATACGCTAAATCTGGGAATGTTGGAGAGTTGTTACATTAACACTAGAAATATACCACCTTAAAATTGAGAACGGAAATGGGGAAGGGTGTAAAAAAAATCCAACCAAAGAACAGAAAGCACCAAAGGCCACAAATGGGTCTTTTACACAGCGAAAAAATTTAGAAGCCGAAGGAGTGCTTCAACTGGCGCTCTACCAAGGAAATCTTGATCGGAAATACTAACCCGGAAATATCGTATAAATTGGGAGATATATATTCCGTATGCAAGGGCTGCAATAATGTTGCTATATAGAAATGGAACGTTCACAATTGGGGAGCTGAAATCATTTTTTTTTGTCGTAAAGTTTTGTTTTCAACAGACCCTTATTGTCAGCTTGTAGATGTTAGTCTCGATATGAGACAGACTTTACTGTTTCTGTAGTGTAGTATCCTTTATCTCTAGTTCGATGGCGATAGACACATTCAACATAGTCACCAAATTTTTAATCATTTAGCTTCATCTGGGAACGTGGAGAGTTGTCACATTAACACTAGAAATATATCACCTTAAAATTGAGAACGGAAATGGGGAGGGGTGTACAAAAAAACAATCCAAACAAAACACAGAAAGCAGCAAAAGACCATCAATGGATCTTTAGCACAGCGAGAAAATTCAGAAGCAGAAGGAGTGCTTCAACTGGCCCTCAACCAAGGAAATCATGATCGGCAATACTAGCCCGGAAATATCGTATCAAAAAGTAAAATCACAAAAATACTGAACTTAGAGGAAAATTAATTCGGAAAGTCCATAATCAATATCAATTGGGAGATATATATTCTGTATCGAGCGCTGCTAGAATGTTGCTATATAGAAATGGAAAGTTCACACAATTGGGGAGCTGAAATCATTTTTTTTGTCGTAAAGTTTTGTTTTCAACCGCCCCTTATTGTCAACTTGTAGATGTTAGTCTAGATATGAGGCAAACTTAACTGTTTCTGTAGTGTAGTATCCTTTATCTCTAGTTCAATGGGATAGATGCGTTCAACATAGTCACCAAATTTTTAATTATTTAGCTTCATCTGGGAATGTTGGAGAGTTATCACATTAACACTAGAAATATATCACCTTAAAATTGAGAACGGAAATGGGCAAGGGTGTAAAAAAAGGCCACCAATGGATGTTAAGCACAGCGAGAAAATTCAGAAGCTGAAGGAGTGCTTCAACTGGCCATTCACCAAGGAAATCATGATCGGAAATACTAGCCCGGGAATATCGTATCAATTTGGAGATATAAATATTCCGTATGCAAGCGCTGCTAGAATGCTGCTATATAGAAATGGAACGTTCACAATTGGGGAGCTGAAATCATTTGTTTTGTCATAAAGTTTTGTTTTCAACCGACCCTTATTATCAACTTGTATATGTAAGTCTAGATATGAGGCAGACTTAAACTGTTTCTGTAGTATCCTTTATCTTTAGTTCGATGGGATAGATGCGTTCAACATAGTCACCAAATTTTTAATTATTTAGTGAGAGAACATCATTTATTTAGCTGAGAGTAAAGTTAAAAGATATTGCTTACTTCTCATTTGTCTTCCTAAGAAGTTCCTGTATGAGGTTAGCCTCATATTAATATTCAGTCTCTATTCGCATGATTCGGTATTTGGAAAATCAAGAATCAGATCACTATATTGTCATTTTCTTAACCAAGTTTAAATAAATAATCTGAAAAGATCAATATTTACTTACTTTTTATTTAATTTCGGTAAGTTCCTGCTTCTGAACATACAATATTCCTCTAAAGGCAATATGCAATTGACAAAACTAACATTTACAATTTTGAAAGAACCAATTAAATTAAAAATGTAAACTTCATCATACACTCATTTCAATTTATCACAGTCAACATTATCAAAGCTTTTGTTGTTCAAATGTATGATATTCAGATCATGATAAAAAAATAAATGAGTGATATTTTCTACTTCTGTTTCACATACAATATTGCAATTAATAAACTTCATAGTTCATTGTAGTTATAAGTTTACAATTATAAAAATACCATAATTTCCTATTATGAAATCAAGATCGATTCATATATTAAATTGAAGCTGACCAAAAGCTGAAGTTTGAAAACAACAATAAAATCAAAACAGGTAACATTCAAGTACATTGGCGTTTATGTGTGAAAAACAAACCGACATTTTAGGTTAAATATCGAAAATAGGGGTATAGCAGTACACATTGTGTTATATGTTGCTCTTTGTAAATACAGCTGTTTCTCGAACCACGGCTCTTTTGGGGATATTTAATATATTCATAGATATGTTAATTTGTTAACGTACTGGTCCTATATATGATATCTGTGTTTCATCTCATAAAGACATCACTTGGGAATGTATAGAAAAACATGGTAGCACCTAAATTTTAATTCTTAGGAAGTCAAAAAATAGAGGTAAGGGTAGTATAAAATTTCTATATAAGTTTAAGTTCTTCATAGTTTAGGTCATATAAATGTTGAAAATATGCCGCAGCCCTATTTTGACCTTTGAATATAATAGTAGTGCATACAAATTTTCCGTTTTGGGATATTATTTTTCACGAAACATCATAGGAAAAGTGTCACAGTTTTAGCCGTAAAGGGAGATCCTATTGGAAATTGTATTGTCTATATTTACAGAATTGCAACCTATAATCTTCATCTATATAAACAAATAATTATATCAACATAGAAAAACAAAATGGCATTTGACAAAGCACATATAGAAATAAGGAAGACAAGAATACACAAAATGATCACAACCCAACAACAAATGCGGGATACATAAGTACAGTGCCACGCCAAAAGGATATTATCAAAATGGAATAAGCAGTTAATGTTAATTATTTAAAAAAAAATGAACGATAAAACACGTTATTAAAATAAAAATAAACGAAGACAGTACCTAGAATCTATTTATAAAACATTGAGTTAAAATTCTGGTCAATTATAAAAACCCAAACCATAGCTAACGCTTTTACTTAATCATAAAAAAATTGTATTGTCTTTCTCTGACATATACTAAACACATTGATTCATGTAATCAGAGCTAACTCATACTGAGTGCATGTCAGTTTTCGTGAACTACAATATGACCAAGCATCTTAACTTAATCCTCGAAATATCATTTAAAACCGATTGGGAATCTAATTATGATGGTGAACTATAAGTGTGCCAGTTTCGTATAATTTAACACATTATATCTATAAGGGTTCATTTACACTGTTATCATAATTTGGCTCCGCATTGATACTTTGTAAAATTTCTTCATAACCACGTCTTCTACAGCATATTTTGTTCCGCAACAGTTGTCGAGTTCTTTTATCAGCAATGCAAAATAAAAGAAACGTAAAAGATGGCTTCGAACTGTCGCCAAAACTTTCTAAATGCAATAGCGCAAAATCTATGCCAGCGTAAGGTTTATCGTTTGAAGAATTTCCTGACACAAATAAAAAGAAGCGCACTGTCCCCCATATCCTGAGAAGATATCCGATCAACCACAAGAAAAGGTAGTTTTCATCTTCAGCTCTCAGTCGAAGAGATACGTCGTTAAATCGGCGTTGATTGAATCTGTTTTTCTAAAACATAAAGTTAAAAGTAGTTTTATTTAAAAAAAAAAAATATATACTTTTTTTTTAAGAAAGATAAAGTATTCACTCAAATGTTGTTTTTTTTGGGGGGGGGGAGGGAGACGATAAAGGTCTCTAAACGGATTTGATTCCAGCTAGAATCAGAACATAATGGTGTTTTAAGCGGCAACAGCGATTATGCCAAGTCATATTTTGAAAATATAACAGACTATTTGTACAATGTTGTAGGTAACAATGAAATCATGGTCATTTCATAGTCATTGCACAGTCGCGCAAGTGAACTTCACTACCGTTCCGTGTTGAAGCATTTTTTTTATATATTCAGAAAAAATTCGACAAACTTATTGAACTAAGGAATGCCATGGGCTGATTTATCACACAAAAACATTTGAATGGCAGGTTCATAATCAGCACATTTCGTGACAATTTGGTTATTTCGGTAAATATTTAGTGCCCACTTTTGGCAAAACTTTTAGGAATTTTGGTCCTCAATGCTCTTCAACTTGTACTTTATTTGGCCTTTTTAACTTTTTTGGATTCGAGCGTCACTGATGAGTCTTTTGTAGACGAAACGCGCGTCTGGCGTTTATACAAAATTTAGTCCTGGTATCTATGATGAGTTTATGTAGGTGTTGCATCCGACATTTTTAATTGTTTAACATTTTGTTCGTTTGTTTTTGTTTAAAAAGTTTGAAAAATTCGCTTGTATAAGATTCAATTAAATTAGTAATGTAAATTGGACACTGAATTTAAAAGAAATAATTTAACAGTCGTCACACAGTTCTGAAATTGACACCAGATACCCCGATGAATATGAAATTTTGTATCACCACAAGGATGGCTCTTAGCCTGGTTAATAGCTAACGTAAGTATGATGTCAACAGAAGGACACTTGATGTTACCATAGCCAAACACACGATGGCCTTTCGAAGAGTAAAATAGACATTGGAGGACAAACGTCGGCATCACAAAGGGCAAAATGAACACATGAATTCAACGCTAATATTTAATCTCCGTTAAGCCTTTCGGCAATCTTTTGACATGCCAACGATTTTGCTAATGCTCACCAAGTTTGTACTGGAGCCTGGAAAACTGAGAAACCTAACCGACGGTCACATAATGGCTTACGATGTTTTTTGCTATCAGATAAGATTTTGAGCATAGCCTTTATCCTTTGTCTATCTGGTATCAATCTCGAGACAGTTTAATGAAACAATTATTAACAGGTACACTTATCCCCCCAAATAAAAGTTTGATAATAAATTATTGAAATTGGTTGACAACGAATTTCGAGCGGGGATACAGTCATTTTGAAAGGGAGATTGCAACCACCATGAAATGTTCACATTATTAGAAGGAAAAAAAACACAGGAACAACCCCTGGAGCTGTCAATAAATTAATTGTATTTTATGCATACCTGACGCCACATGTATCCTTTCAGATATATAAATATTATACATGTCACAAAATACGAAACTAACTCCCATCCTATACCAGAAATAATCATCCACGTTATCTGATCGCTCTTTGACAAAGATGACTTAATCCAACACCAGGTACCAGTTACTTCAGTGAAGCCTTCACCTAAAACTTCATATCTGGCTGCCGCTATTGCTATGGAAACTACAAGTAAAAAAAAGAATAATGCTTGATAGATGATATAAATACATTCGGAAAAATTAATGTCAGTTTACTTGTACTTGGTATTCATATTTTTGCATACATGTACATTCATTTCATTAAAAAAAAACAAGGTAAAGTCATGATTATCTCGTTTCAATTGCATTATATTCTCCTGATTTTGTTTTATTTTTATAGCTGACTATGCGATATTGGTCTTTCTCATTGTTGAATGCCGAACGGTGACCTATATTGGATATCTCTTATGTCAGACGGGGTCTGGTGTAGAGTTGTCGCATTTGCAATCATTCCACATTGTCCTATTATAAAGGTATCACGAAAATGTATTTACTTCGGAACATCGTCTTTATGATATGGAAACTAGCATTTGAAAAGCAAAATAACTTTTTTGGGGAATGGTAAAAAATAAAATCAAGAAAAGGACAGATAGAAAGGAGTTCCACAAATGTTTATATCCAAATTAATGATTTCAGGACGAGAAAATATTATTTTTTATCTTGCAATTTACACCACAAATTATTCCCCATTTCAAACTAAAAGGCAAATTGTAAGAGTTGGTATTACTTTGTTTCATTAAAAAGAATAGCGAACGTAGATACAAGTATCTTGTCTTGGGGAGGGATAAATCATACTTTGTAAAGACTCATTCTGATTCAAACAAAAATTCTCTGATACTGACATTTTCAAGATGCTTGATTTCTTGATTGACAACATATTTGTTACGTTTGAAGGACGTGTTTTTCAACAGACTGTCGGAATTCCAAAACCTTTTCACGAGCTTGACATACTAGACTATCTACCGGATTTGTAATAACATAAGCAACACGACGGGTACCACATGTAGATCAGGATCTGCTTACCCTTCCGAAGCACCTGAGATCACCGCCAGTTTTGGTGAGGTTCGTGTTGCTTAGTCTTTAGTTTTCTATGTTGTGTCGTCTGTACTATTATTTGTCTGTTTGTCATCTTTTTATTTTATTTTAAACCATAACGTTGTCAGTTTATTTTCAATCTATGAGTTTGACTGTCCCTCTGGTATCTTTCTTCCTTCTATTACACAAAATGTAACAGTATGAAAAAAAAGATCTAAAAGTAACTTGTCAGATTCATATTTAATTGTTTTCTCACCCTAATAATGCATGAAAATTTGTCACTAGAAGATAAGCTAAAAAACATCTATCAATCAATCATTTCTTTATTTTTAATGAAACAGCAATGTTGCAATGTGATTTGTTAGTTATATGGGTATAATAAGACCCTAACCAAGTTCCTGAAACTATAGAATTTTTCTAAAAATAAACAAATTAATATTTGACAATCCAAAGCAATGTCGATGTTAATAAATGTGTCGCAGAATTTCTTCAGAATATCAAAGTTAGTAAACATGGTAAAGAAACGCTTCATAATAAAGGAAGAAGTAGAAATTACGATATAGGTATATCCAAAGTAGCGCTTCGAGCGCAGGAAATAAGTGTTTCTTTTATTTAGTAAGTACACAACTAATACTTTTTATTACGTCGTCAAGAGTAGAAAATGTGGGTATGTTATATTACAAAATAACCTTTAAAAGTTCACATACCTGTCATTTGACAATGATACCACATCACAAAAAACAATGAAAAGTGTTGTTGATTATGTTATATTATTGCTTAACACTTAGTTAATGGTTAATGCATGCAAAAAAATGGCCGACTGTGCAAGGGCTGTATAGCCAGTCAAGATCGTTAAAAACTTCCATTTGTTGTTGTGAATGCATAACAGAAAGAATAATGCGTTGTACTAGAACAACACGCCGAGAACGATCTAAAAATGCTAGCTAACATGGGAACATCCTAAATGTCGACATGTGAACCTATCGGGACACATTATTCTGTCTCCGAAGTCTTTCATTATACTCCTTTGTGCAACTTGCGTAGCAAAAAGCAGCAAGTACAAATTTGCAAGTTTCGTTGGATCGTACCAATGACCTCCCGCATTCAAGTCAAGCACGCAGCCCCGGGACTAAAAAAGCGGTAAATATATAGTTACGAGGAAAAGCCAACAGACGGAATGAAAGAATATTTTCACCTTCCGCGACCATGTGCCATGTCTACAATAAACCAAGGCAAAACATAGATGTATGGCTATTGCTGTGTTCCAACAAAATGACCACATAGATCCTGTTGTTCGTATGAAACTCTGAACAACACAAACACTATCACTCGACAGTTCTCCGCCAGAAAACGCATGCGCAGAATTACTATAAATAGGTTTACTGCCGTAAATAGCAATAAAACGTATAGTTCCAATGAAGTTTCCGATGGCAACGAATAAATCCGAAACAGTTAAATATATTAACAGCCGTCTCGTTTCATTTTCAGGCCGTAAACTGTCAACAACGCAGTAAGACGTAAAAATAAATATGGATCCGAAAAATGACAATGTGCAAGCAATGATGGTCAAAGAAATATCCACCGCAAATACCAATAAGGGATTTATATGTACTATAGGATTTGACGTCGGAATCCACGTTGTATTAACTGTCGCATTCTCCATTATTCATTTTTTATCTGCTCAAAAAATACTTTTGTCGCGTGATTATATGTCACACATTTTAGAAAACATTTAAACTCATGGAATCTCACTATTTCACACAAACGTTCATAAAGTTAGAAAAAGTTATATTATTCCAATGCTATTAAGGATTTTATTGATAGTAGACATAATTATATAATGTCGACGCTCACGTACATGTATTGACATTCGTTTCATCACATGTTGTACACCCACGTGATAGCTAAACAATCAATATGACTTTTGTGTGTTAATGTGACCTTGTAACCTCACTATGTTTATCATAGGACAATTAAAGGAAATCCATGTTTCTAAATACTCAAGTGTGTGGTGTTAAGTGGTACACTACACACATGTCTATTTTAGTGCCAAAAAAATTATATTATTGTTACGGATCGTTCCACCACGACCCCTAGAGTTGTGATTAAAAATAAAAAAATAATTCTTCTCAGTTTTCAGTTTGTAAGATTTTACTTAATTCATATCCTGTATCATGGGTGTACTCTCGAGAGATTCATATTGTGACATATAGTAAAGGTACTTGTCTCTTATTACCGTGCGTAGGAAGTGTGTTACTCAGTATATTTACGAATCTGGTCTTTGGTTAAAAAGGGGGGAAATACTGCAAGTATCCAAGAAAATCCAATAAATCGAAGAGATTGTATCAAGACAGCAGCATGACATAACACAACACCAAATAAAAACAGAAAGATAAAAACACTTCATAGAAATCTATCACTGAGTGACAAGCATCGTATCGAAAACAATATAATCCAACAAGACAAGTGAAGGTATTCGTTTGGAATAGAAATAAACTCAGGTAGTACTTTCACCGAATTTCGAATTCAAGCATTTAGTTTTCAAATGTCTGCTATGAAATGAGGAATCTAAATCAAACCAAACTAAAGCTCAAATATTGTCTTTTGAAATTATTGTTGATACAATGGTATATGAAATAAGGTTTGAACTCCGTCAGGTAAAGTTGGCCTTCGAAGGATTTGGCTATTGCTTTATGTCATTTTTAATATGTATCTCATCAACTGTTTTGATTTTGTTCATCATTAGCTTTCAATTATTTTACTTTGAGTGTCTCGATGAAGGTAAATTCAGAAAAAAAGCTTCGGACGTATTAAAATTACAATGTGCTGTATTCTCAAAGGCGAAATAGCAAAAATAGAAAAGCACTTACAAAAATACGAAACGAAGTTGTAGTGCAGTGCATCGACGAAAAATAAAAAAAAATTCAAACGTTGTGATAGGTCTATATAGCCAAAACAATACGTCGCATAGTTTTCACATGGTTATCATAAGATATAAAAAGTAAAGTATTAAAGTGATTAAAATATTTCTTTATAATTGTTTTATAATTGTTTTATTAAGATTGTGTGGTTCAGTCAGGTTGAACATATTCATTTATACTTTTTAAGACAAATGAAACATTATTGTTTGGACACATATTTCGTGTTTTATTGAATATAAAATGAAGAAGTGATTATTGATAATTGTATCTTAACGTTAACATAGTCTTTTCTTTAACCAGAGATCACCAGATGGTGGATTAAGCTGACCATTCTATTTGTCGAACACAATCATAAGTAGAACAGACAGGTGTGACAAAAACTGAGGCATTGATTTCTCAACGCTACAATAAAATCGGCGCCAACACATTGAGTTTTCCTTCATAAAATTGTTAACCTTTTTTCAGAAAACAAACCAATGGCGATATTTAATTATCTATTTTTGCATTATATGAAAATAAGTTCCCCGTCAACTCACAGAATTTATTACTTACCTCAATAATTGCGTATTTATTCATAGCGATCGATATCTTCCAAACTAAACATTAATTTTGCTTTGAGTAAAGGCAATAGTGGCATACCGCACTTTGAAATACACCAATCGATTGAGAAAAAACAAAACAAATCCGGATCCAGGTTACGTACTTAAACTGAAGGAAACGCATCAAATATAAGACACATAACAGAAAGCTTTTAAAAAGTGTGGATGTTGAAACCATAACTATTACAGCGGTTTATTATTTTTTCTTTGAAATGCCAAACTATCGGTTTGATTCTGCTATTTTAACATTTAATGCAGGTTATTCCACTCTTAGGGCATATGATACAGTTTTGATCCCATATTTAAATTTTGCTGACAGTTTACATATAGGCTATTTTACCTGATTAAATCAAATATGTAATAAAAAATATACCATCATTTGCTACTGTTTGAGTAAAACGAGTTCAAATTTTATATATTTGCTAAAAATTCGGATTTGTGAACGTATTTTTCCTTTCTACAGAAATACATAACTTTTTAGTTTTGAAAAATAAACACACACTGTTTTTGTTAAATTATTTGTAAACTATGTTTTATATAAATGTCCTTCAAATTTGTGCATTTTGTGTTTTTCAAATCACTCATATTTATTAAATGTTCTTGAATGTAGAAAAAACATATTTTTTTGCTGTATATATATATCAAATTTAATAAAATTGCACTATGGACGTTTTCATGAAAATGGGCACACATAAAAAAGGGTCCATGAACTCGTTTTTAAGTTAAATACTTATGATTAAAATCAGTCGAAAACTGAATCTTTTCCCAAGAAGTCATAGTTTGAATTCTCGAAAATAACAATTTACGTAAGCAACGTAATTACCTCCCCTGTAACTATATCGTATGCTCGTAACATTACATTTGTGTTCAGTAAAGGCAAATTAAAGGAGATAAAAGAATACGTCAATGAGATTGCCACTATTCAAAAACACATAACGGGTTGTAATTCAAATGTTTTACACGATTCTGCCATTTTCAATTATCCAAAGGAATTATTCATTACGGTTTCTATCGTTAAATCTGCACGTCACTTAATTGAAGGAAAAAGATTGATGTCTTGAATTAATACGACTGTCATACAAGTGAGAGGTTAAGCTAGCTACAACACTTGGATCCATCCACCATTGTTCTTTATGAAAATATGCCTAAACCAAGTCAGAAATATGACAGTTATTACTAATTCGTTTGAAGTTTTTGAGCATTTTATTTAGCCATTTCATTGCAGTCTTTCGGCTTTGAATTTTTCCGTATTTTTCACATTCTAGTTTGAAATTGAAACAATTAAATGACAATAATTTCTTTGATTTAATGGTTGGAAATTAATTAAAAAGGACAGATCAATAGTCCCGAAAAATTGGACAAACGGTAGTGAAGTCCACCTAGACATGACATATGAATATTGCCTTTACTTTGTATTGTAATAAGTCTTGAAATACTATATAAATATAGATTATTGATTCAAAACAGAAGAGGATAAAAGTTTAAAGCAATATTGAAATGCAGTATTGATTTTTTATTTGATGAGAAGATTTTTCATTGGTTGATGAAAATCAATGAATAATATAAAATAAGGAATAGACGCAAGCAACAATCGTATTGATAATGAGCAAACTGTAGAAGTCTTTAGACGTTTTATTGTCCAACAGCACTACAAAATAAATATTTGTGGACACACTGTAGCAAAAGGTAAGAATTTACAAAATGAAATATGTGTTAAAATGATCAATGACAGATTATTATTATAATTAATATTTTCGTCATAATAAATACCAGGATTATAATTTATTACGCCAGACGCGCGTTTTGTCTACATCAGACTCATCAGTGACGCTCATATCAAAATATTTATAAAGCCAAACAAGTACATAGTTGAGGGGCATTGAGGATTCAAAATTCAAAAAAGTTGTGCCAAATACGGCTAAGGTAATCTATGCCTGGGATAAGAAAATCCTTAGTTTTTCGAAAAATTCAAACTTTTGTAAACAGGAAATTTATCAAAATGACCACATTATTGATATTCATGTCAACATCGAAGTGTTGACTACTGGGCTGGTGATATTCTCGGAGAAGAACTGTTCCCTAGCAGTAGCATCGACCCAGTGGTGTAAATAGTTATCAAAGGTACCAGGATTATAGATTAAACCAGGCAAATTAAAAAACAAAATACAGCAATGTTGTTTACAAATGATCGGACGAGAAGCATGCATTTCGGCAGATAGCATTCACTCTATTTCTTTTTCTTTTTCTATGACAGTTGTTTTCCATTCATTTGATATATTTGAGCCTTTTTGTTTTTTTCATTTGATAAGAGACTTTCCGTTTTGAATTTTCTTGAAGTTCCGTATTTTAGTTATGTTACTTTTAAATCAGAAATGTCAGATTATTGTAAATTTGGACAAGCTTTAGAAAAAGGTAAGAATATACAAAATGAAATATGTGTTCAAATGATCGATGACAGATCATAATATGATAATTAATGTTTTCGTCATAAATTAAACCTAGCAAATTTAAAAAAAAACAAACAGCAATGTCGTTTACAAATCATGCAAATGATCGGACGAGAAGCATGCATTTCAGCAGTTAACATTCACTCTGATGTTTAACTATTGCAATGCTTTTATTATTACGAGAAGTACGACAGAGTTGTTATCGCATTAATTTAGACTCGCATATCGGATGTTTTAATATGAATGAAGCGAAGATTTTTCTCAGTACCGCAAAAAAATAATAATTCCATTTTAGTCTTAAATGACAGAACTGCAATATAATTTTTTTAATATATTTAATAATATTTTAAACAAATTAAACAACGGTGACTTATAGTTGTTAATTTCTGTGTCATTTGGTCCTTGTGGAGAGTTGTTTCATTGACAATCATACCACATCTTTTTTTATTTAAGAATTGAATGCTCTTTTTTGTAAATTTATTGGGGTGTAAAAGCGTGGACCGAAGTACATTTTGCATGAAGCGCGGAAGCGCTTCATACTAAAAATGTGCGCACGGTCAACGTTTTTACAACCCTATAAAGTTACAAAAAAAAAAGCATTCAATACTTATAATTACATTTTTACCTATAGGATCATGAAAACACGCCTTTTATCAAGTTTTTATTTTATCAACCTGTGCACTTTATTGTGGGACCTCGTGTCATCATGAATGAAAAGTTGTATTGTGTAATGCAATTGATTAGGGAATGGCACGAGATTGCTAGTTAGCCAATCAGAATAACGTATTATAATGAAACATACATCTAATGTAATTATATAAATATGTTTCTGGTCAATATTCATATGCATCATCTTTATTCAGAGGAGGAGGTTAGGCGTCTGTTGTAGAAGAGAGTAGAGCAAAATACAGGTTCCAGTCCGACTCTTGGAGATAGAAGTAGAGAAAAATACAGGTTCCAGTCCCACTCTTGGAGGTAGAAGTAGAGAAAAATACAGGTTCCAGTCCCACTCTTGGAGATAGAAGTAGAGAAAAATACAGGTTGCAGTCCGACTCTTGGAGATAGAATGGAGTAGAGCAAAATACAGGTTCCAGTCCCACTCTTGGAGATAGAAGTAGAGAAAAATACAGGTTCCAGTCCACTCTTGGAGATAGAAGGGAGTAGTGAAAAATATAGGTTCCAGTCCGACTCTTGGAGATAGAAGGGAGTAGAGCAAAATACAGGTTCCAGTCCCACTCTTGGAGATAGAAGGGTGTAGAGACAAATACAGATTACAGTCCCATTCTTGGAGATAGTAGGGAGTACAGTAAAATACAGGTTCCAGTTTCACTCTTGGAGTTGAAGGCATTACAGTAAAAAACAGGTTCCAGTGCCCTCTTGAAGGAAGAGAAGAGTACAGTAAAATACAGGTTCAAGTCCCACTCTTGGAGGTAGAAGGGAGTACAGTAGAAAACAGGTTCCAGTCCCACTCTTGAAGGAAGAAGGGAGTACAGTAAAATACAGGTTCCAGTCCCACTCTTGGAGATAGAAGGGAGTAGAGAAAAATACAGGTTCCAGTCCCACTCTTGGAGATAGAAGGGTGTAGAGACAAATACAGGTTACAGTCCCATTCTTTGAGATAGTAGGGAGTACAGTAAAATACAGGTTCCAGTTTCACTCTTGGAGTTGAAGGCATTACAGTAAAAAACAGGTTCCAGTGCCCTCTTGAAGGAAGAGAAGAGTACAGTAAAATACAGGTTCAAGTCCCACTCCTGGAGATAGAAGGGAGTACAGTAAAATACAGGTCACAGTCTTACTCTGAGAGGTAGAAAGGAGTACAGTAAATACAGGTTCCAGTCCCACTCTTGGAGGTTGAAGGGAGTAAAGTAAAATAGAGGTTCTAGTCCCACTCTTGGATATAAAAGGGAGTACAGTAAAATACAGGTTACAGTCCCACTCTTGAAGATCGAAGGGAGTACAGCAAAATACAGATTACAGTCCCACTATTGGAGGTAGAATGGAGTACTGTAAAATACAAGTTCAAGGCCCACTCTTGAAGGAAGAAGGAAGAACAGTAAAATACAGGTTCCAGTCCAACTCTTGGAGATGGAAGGGAGTACAGTAAATACAGGTTTCAGTCCCACATTTGGAGGTAGAAGGGAGTACATTAATATACAAGTTACAGTCCCACTCTTTGAAGTAGAAGGGAGTACAGTAAAATACAAGTTCCAGCCCCACTCTTTAAGATAGAAGGGAGTACAGTAAAATACAGATTCCAATCCCACGTTTGGAGGTAGAAGGAAGTACATTAAAATAGAGGTTCCAGTCCCACTTTTGGAGATAGACGGGAGTACAGTAAAATACAGGTCACAGTCCCACTCTTAGAGGTAGAGAGGAGTACAGTAAAAACAGGTTACAGTCCCACTCTTGGAGGTAGAAAAAAGTACAGTAAATACAGGTTTCAGTCCCACACTTGGAGGTAGAAGGGAGTACAGTAAAATACAGGTTCAAGTCCCACTCTTGGAGGTCGAAGGGAGTACAGTAAAATCAGGTTTCAGTCCCACACTTGGAGGTAGAAGGGAGTACAGTAAAATACAAGTTACAGTCCAACTCTTGGAGATAGAAGGAAGTACAGTAAAATACAGGTTACAGTCCCATTCTTGGAGGTAGAAAGGAGTACAGTAAATACAGGTTACAGTCCCACTCTTGGATGTAGAAAAGAGTACAGTAAATACAGGTTTCAGTCCCACACTTGGAGGTAGAAGGGAGTACAGTAAAATACAGGTTCAAGTCCCACCCTTTGAGGTCAAAGGGAGAACAGTAAAATCAGGTTTCAGTCCCACACTTGGAGGTAAAAGGGAGTACAGTAAAATACAAGTTACAGTCTCACTCTTGGAGATAGAAGGAAGTACAGTAAAATACAGGTTACAGTCCCACTCTTGGAGGTAGAAAGGAGTACAGTAAATACAGGTTACAGTCTCACTCTTGGAGGTAGAAAGGAGTACAGTAAATACAGGTTTCAGTCCCACACTTGGAGGAAGAAGGGACTACAGTAAAATACAGGTTCAAGTCCTACTCTTGGAGGTCGAAGGGAGTACAGTAAATACAGGTTTTAGTCCCACACTTGAAGATAGAAGGGAGTACAGTAAAATACAAGTTACAGTCCCACTCTTGGAGATAGAAGGAAGTACAGTAAAATACAGATTTCAGTCCCACTTTTTTAAATAGAAGGGAGTACAGTAAAATAAAGGTTACAGTCTCACTCTTGGAAGAAGAAGGGAATACAGTAACATACAGGTTGCAGTCCCACTCTTGGAGGAAGTGATGATTCAGATCTTCTTTTCTAGAAACTTGATAAGAACTAATTCTTGTCATCTTATATCTGAAATGTATCTTTTACTTAAGCTGTGTTTGGCTATAATTTTAGGAATTTTGGTCCTTAATGCTCTTCAACTTCGTACTTTATTTGGCGTTTTTAACCTTTTTAGATTCGAGAGTCACTGATAAGTCTTTTGTAGACAAAACGGGCGTCTGGCGTATATACAGAATTTAATCCTGGTATCTAAAATGATAAGGATATTCATTTGATTTTGTTTTTGTCTTGATAAGAATATTAATTAGGTCTTTCCACTTTTCTGTGGAAAGACCTATTGTTTTTCTTCTGATTATTTTTTTTCTTCCGCCTAATTTTGTTCTTGCGATAAACATTTGTTTCGAAATATGTCGCTTAGATATTTGGTATATGATATCGAACAGTTTATGCGCTTTTGAAATTTACCCTGCGTAAACGAATACTTTTCTTTGTAGGAGTTATCTCCCCAAACACTGTTTTCCTTGTTAGCGCATCTCCTTCGCAACCGTAAAAGATTATGACAAATTTATTTTACAAAATTGCTCGTTATATCCTTCGCATGATTTGTCCTATTTTGACCGAAGCGATATGACCGCTCAATATGAGAGTTATTTCCCCTTATGCATCTGATATAAGTGATATGAATTTCTATCTTATAAATCATAAGTGATAGAGACCTAGGATCTTTTGATTTGAGGTCCTTGGTCCCAAAAAATGAAAATTAGGTCAAGGTCAAAGGTCAAGGTCATATTCTAATATTTGAATTTGGCTTATTTTCACTTATATCCAAAGACTGTATAAGATATCAACAAATTATTTTTACTAAATTGTTAGTTGCGACATGTCGTAAGATGTAAATTTTGATTGCAAGCGTACGTTGAATGTAAAAGGGAGTTTTCTCCCCTCTTGTATTTAAAAATACGTGTTTGGTGATATAACTCATTAACTAAATATAATAAAGACCTATGGTCTTTTGATTTGAGGTCCTTGGTTTATGACCTTGAAATTGATTTCAAGGTCATAGCTTAATTTGACGTTCTAGATTTTGACCTTTGCTTTTATTCTATATGTATACATGATAAAGATATACAACTTTTAGAAAAAGGTATCAAACCATTTAACCTTGTAAAAAACAACCGGAAGTGACCTTTTGTAAACCGGAAATAGCTATTTTTTTGTACTTTATTAATATAAAAGTATATAGAACCAGATATTTTTGGAATCAGTGTCAAGTCAATATTCAAATATAATCGGAAGTAACATTTTTCAAACCGGAAGTAACAAATTATCTCCCTTATTTAAAAAAAATGTATGGAAACAATATATTTTTGGAATCAGCTTACTAGGAGCTATCATTTGACGATTGAAATGACATTTTAAACTTAGTTTCACAACTTTTCATATCAAAATACATTGTTTTGATGGAAAGACCTTCTTTTGGTTTTTAATTTTATTGGTTTTAGTTCTTACACATTTTTCAATATTTCATTGATATGATAAACACATGAAGATTAAACGCAAATATAGCCTAGGCTGGTTCACGAACATATATTGTGTTGCTTTTTCCTATCAATTTTCATTTCTATCAATTTTCATGTTATGTTTGAACGTGTTCTGCGTTGGATACAAATATTTATCGTATAGTAAAGACGCAGGCGTTATAGTAAGATAATTGTGTTTAACAGCCATCTGACAAAGAAAACCAACAAAAGAGAAAAACAAGGAAATGCATATCTACAATTTAAAATAATAAGAGAGGGGAAAATGAACATTATATATGTCGAAAAAGTACATAATATAAAAAAAAAGATGTGGTATGATTGCCAATGAGACAACTTTGTCAACATATATAATTTCATACACAGAATTTCCCCTTTCACAATTAGCAAAGCTCCTCCAAACATTTTTCAGTCACCGACCAAAAGGTTTTTGACAAGTTCATGGCGAAATCCAATTAATGTTTATTCCGAATATTTCGACATTTTGACACGCTCCCTCTTTTATTTAGTCATCGTAAGGTACAAGTATCTGCATTTTTTCAGAAAAAATATTATGGAACGCCAATATGATACAATGTAACCCTGCACTAAATACAAAATGGCGCTATGGTGTAAAGGAGAACATTTAAGCACGGAATGCCAATATGGTAAATCATCGCCAGAGACAAAATAACGCTATGGTGTAAAGGAGAACATTTAAGCACGGAATGCCAATATGGTAAATCATCGACAGAGACAAAATAACGCTATGGTGTAAAGGAGAACATTTAAGCACGGAATGTCAATATGGTAAATCATCGCCAGAGACAAAATAACGCTATGGTGAGCAGGAGGAATTTAAGCACATTATGAAAACATTCCACCAGATACCAAATGACGCTATAGTGTAAAAGAGAACATTCAAGAACATATTACAAATGTGAAAACTATCCCCCGAAATGCAAACCGACGCCATCTTATCATGAAAATCATTTAGGCACTAAATGCCAATATAGCAACTCTTCACTGGAGGCCAAATGACGCTATGGTAAAAACTGGGATAGAAAGAGTTTCATTTGATCGTTTGTGAATTGTGTGTTCCAAGTAAGCCCGTGATAGGTCTTCTACTACTAATTAGTATTACTTAGCCAACGTTAGCACACTGAGACTAATATAATAGTTTGTAAGCCAATATTTTTGGCAAAAATGTAGTAAAAGGAATCTCTGTATATTTTACTAATCCTTTTGTTGCATTGTCTTGCCATGAAACTTTAAAAAATAATAGGATGGAACATGTGATTTGGTAGATCATGTGTAGTTGATTGTTTTGCCTACTTACTTACGTAATCCTCTTCATGCTCTTGAGCACACATGGCATCAACCAGGGACCCCAACCCGTTCTATCTTTTGCGATTTTCTATATCTGATTCAAGGTATACATGTAATCATGTATTTTTTAACTCTGCTGCTTTATCTCTCCTTCGTGTGCATTTTGGTCTTCCAGGCTTTTTTGTCCCATGTGGTGTCAATGTCAGCATCTTTCTCAAATGTCACAATTTTGCCCAATATATTTTCACCACCATCTCATGATCTCATTTATTATAATATTCATCACACCGTTTACTGTTTGAAATTACATTTGACCATCTGAAGTTAACTATTCGTCTCAAATAGCGTCCTTCGAATCCTCTAACACGATTTTCTAATTTGTTAGTTGTTTTCCATGTTTTTGAACCATACAGCAGAACTTATCGAACATTGATCACATACAATCTAATCTTTGTCTTTCTAGAAATGTTATTGTTTTTCAAATGTTATTCGTGTTTTTGAATGCAGCAGCTCCTTTGTCAATACGGATGTTGACTTCTTCTTCGACATTTCCTTCTGATTGACTCTACTACCAAGATAGTTGAATGCATTTAATTGTTGCAGCTTTTGTCCGTTCACTGTTATAGCGTTTTTGTTCTTTGTAGCTATCTTTACCACCTTAGTTTTTTTTGCTTTTAACTTCAGTCCTACTTTTGCCACCTCTGAAGTAACGTTATCTGTCTTTTTCTGCATGTGTTCATGTGCATGATAAAAGGGGCTGATATAATCAGCAAAGTCCGAAAATGTTAGTCCCCACTCTTTACCATGATTTTCAGTTGTTGCCTTGTTCATTGCCCAGCAATTGTCACAACTTTAAAGAGAAAATGAGATATTCATCCCTGTTTTACTCCAGATGTTATTAAAGCATTCTGATAGTTTTCCATCATGTCTGACTGCACATCGAAACCCATTATACATTTCCATAATGATGTTAATTTTTTTCTGTGGAATTCAATACATGCTCATGATGTACCAAAGTGACCCTCTATGGACGCTATCAAATGCTTTTTCTAAGTTCACATAATTTATATATATAGATGAACTCCATTTTAGAACCTTCTCTATAATATTTCTCAGTATAAGGATCTTTTCTATACATTCACGGTTTGTTCTAAATCCACTTTGTTCTTCTTGTAGAATAGAATCGATTTTGTCTTTGATTTGCTCTAGAATTATTCTACAAAGTATCTTACCAGGCACTGATAGTAAAGTAATTCCACGACAGTTGTTACAATCTGTAAGGTTACCGTTCTTTTGTAGTTTTGTGATGATACCACCTTTCCACTGAGTAGGAAATAATTCTTTTTTTCCATACTTCATTTAGTAAATCAAGTTGGACATGTACATTTATGTCTGCTTTTATAACTTCTGCTGGTATGCCATCTGCTCCAGGAGCCTTGTTGTGTTTAAGTTTCATAATGACTGCTTTGATCTCGTCATCTGTAATGGGTCCCATTTCTATTTCTATTGGTGTAGGAGCTTCCTCCGACCTGTCAACTCAGATTTCTGGTTCAGGTCTACTTAACACCTGTTCAAAACGCTCTTTCCGTCTTTCCAGTTGTTTCTCAAATTTAAATATTGTCTGACAATCTTTATCTTTGATGTTGGTACTGGTGACATTTACCCTGCCACTAAGTTGTTGGGTGATGTTGTATAACTTTCTAATATCTCCTACTTAAGATGCTTTCTCAGCGTTATCTTATCTATGTATGCCTCTGTGTGTGACTTTGCATTCTTTTTCACTCATTTTTCTTTACTATTATACAGCTCTTTCATTCCCTGTTGTTGTTCTCATTTTGCCTGATTGGTTTTTCAAAGCTTTAATTTCCAATTTTAGATAGATATACAGTTTATTCTCATAAAACCATGCAAATACAAAGATTACAGAGAAGTTAAAAAATAATATACATTAAAATAAAAATGCATTAAAAATGCTTAAAATTTAAAATTTCGGATGAGATAATTATTAGACTATTATTATTATTAGATGATATTTGAGCCAAGGTTATTTCAGATATTAATTCCTTTCTTTCTATATTTTTACAACCTACGATGTCTTCACTTGATTTTTTTAAATGAATTTCATTCATCTGTTGCCGTTTAAAGTTTATATAAAAAAAGAAGATGTCGTATGATTGCCAATGAGACAACTCTTCACAATAGACCAAAATGACACAGAAATTAACAACTATAAGTCACCGTACGGCTATCAACAATGAACAAAGCTCATACCGCATAGTCAGCTATAAAAGACCTAAAAATGACAATGTCAATCTCATTTTCTTCAAGTTGTAATTCCTCAAATCTGTTCCTCGGTTTTATATTGAATTTTTGGTTATTTCAGGTTTGTGAAGTTTTTAAAGTCTATGATCTTGCTTGGTGTTGTGCTTTTGTTTTTCCTTAATTTCAGGCTGATCTTTCCTATGGCTATGTGATGATCGCTGTATACATGTCCCCTCTTGTATTTAAAAATACGTGTTTGGTGATATAACTCATTAACTAAATATAATAAAGACCTATGGTCTTTTGATTTGAGGTCCTTGGTTTATTACCTTGAAATTGATTTCAAGGTCATAGCTTAATTTGACGTTCTAGATTTTGACCTTTGCTTTTATTCTATATGTATACATGATAAAGATATACAACTTTTAGAAAAAGGTATCAAACCATTTAACCTTGTAAAAAACAACCGGAAGTGACCTTTTGTAAACCGGAAATAGCTATTTTTTTGTACTTTATTAATATAAAAGTATATAGAACCAGATATTTTTGGAATCAGTGTCAAGTCAATATTCAAATATAATCGGAAGTAACATTTTTCAAACCGGAAGTAACAAATTATCTCCCTTATTTAAAAAAAAATGTATGGAAACAATATATTTTTGGAATCAGCTTACTAGGAGCTATCATTTGACGATTGAAATGACATTTTAAACTTAGTTTCACAACTTTTCATATCAAAATACATTGTTTTGATGGAAAGACCTTCTTTTGGTTTTTAATTTTATTGGTTTTAGTTCTTACACATTTTTCAATATTTCATTGATATGATAAACACATGAAGATTAAACGCAAATATAGCCTAGGCTGGTTCACGAACATATATTGTGTTGCTTTTTCCTATCAATTTTCATTTCTATCAATTTTCATGTTATGTTTGAACGTGTTCTGCGTTGGATACAAATATTTATCGTATAGTAAAGACGCAGGCGTTATAGTAAGATAATTGTGTTTAACAGCCATCTGACAAAGAAAACCAACAAAAGAGAAAAACAAGGAAATGCATATCTACAAAATAAAATAATAAGAGAGGGGAAAATGAACATTATATATGTCGAAAAAGTACATAATATAAAAAAAAAGATGTGGTATGATTGCCAATGAGACAACTTTGTCAACATATATAATTTCATACACAGAATTTCCCCTTTCACAATTAGCAAAGCTCCTCCAAACATTTTTCAGTCACCGACCAAAAGGTTTTTGACAAGTTCATGGCGAAATCCAATTAATGTTTATTCCGAATATTTCGACATTTTGACACGCTCCCTCTTTTATTTAGTCATCGTAAGGTACAAGTATCTGCATTTTTTCAGAAAAAATATTATGGAACGCCAATATGATACAATGTAACCCTGCACTAAATACAAAATGGCGCTATGGTGTAAAGGAGAACATTTAAGCACGGAATGCCAATATGGTAAATCATCGCCAGAGACAAAATAACGCTATGGTGTAAAGGAGAACATTTAAGCACGGAATGCCAATATGGTAAATCATCGACAGAGACAAAATAACGCTATGGTGTAAAGGAGAACATTTAAGCACGGAATGTCAATATGGTAAATCATCGCCAGAGACAAAATAACGCTATGGTGAGCAGGAGGAATTTAAGCACATTATGAAAACATTCCACCAGATACCAAATGACGCTATAGTGTAAAAGAGAACATTCAAGAACATATTACAAATGTGAAAACTATCCCCCGAAATGCAAACCGACGCCATCTTATCATGAAAATCATTTAGGCACTAAATGCCAATATAGCAACTCTTCACTGGAGGCCAAATGACGCTATGGTAAAAACTGGGATAGAAAGAGTTTCATTTGATCGTTTGTGAATTGTGTGTTCCAAGTAAGCCCGTGATAGGTCTTCTACTACTAATTAGTATTACTTAGCCAACGTTAGCACACTGAGACTAATATAATAGTTTGTAAGCCAATATTTTTGGCAAAAATGTAGTAAAAGGAATCTCTGTATATTTTACTAATCCTTTTGTTGCATTGTCTTGCCATGAAACTTTAAAAAATAATAGGATGGAACATGTGATTTGGTAGATCATGTGTAGTTGATTGTTTTGCCTACTTACTTACGTAATCCTCTTCATGCTCTTGAGCACACATGGCATCAACCAGGGACCCCAACCCGTTCTATCTTTTGCGATTTTCTATATCTGATTCAAGGTAAACATGTAATCATGTATTTTTTAACTCTGCTGCTTTATCTCTCCTTCGTGTGCATTTTGGTCTTCCAGGCTTTTTTGTCCCATGTGGTGTCAATGTCAGCATCTTTCTCAAATGTCACAATTTTGCCCAATATATTTTCACCACCATCTCATGATCTCATTTATTATAATATTCATCACACCGTTTACTGTTTGAAATTACATTTGACCATCTGAAGTTAACTATTCGTCTCAAATAGCGTCCTTCGAATCCTCTAACACGATTTTCTAATTTGTTAGTTGTTTTCCATGTTTTTGAACCATACAGCAGAACTTATCGAACATTGATCACATACAATCTAATCTTTGTCTTTCTAGAAATGTTATTGTTTTTCAAATGTTATTCGTGTTTTTGAATGCAGCAGCTCCTTTGTCAATACGGATGTTGACTTCTTCTTCGACATTTCCTTCTGATTGACTCTACTACCAAGATAGTTGAATGCATTTAATTGTTGCAGCTTTTGTCCGTTCACTGTTATAGCGTTTTTGTTCTTTGTAGCTATCTTTACCACCTTAGTTTTTTTTGCTTTTAACTTCAGTCCTACTTTTGCCGCCTCTGAAGTAACGTTATCTGTCTTTTTCTGCATGTGTTCATGTGCATGATAAAAGGGGCTGATATAATCAGCAAAGTCCGAAAATGTTAGTCCCCACTCTTTACCATGATTTTCAGTTGTTGCCTTGTTCATTGCCCAGCAATTGTCACAACTTTAAAGAGAAAATGAGATATTCATCCCTGTTTTACTCCAGATGTTATTAAAGCATTCTGATAGTTTTCCATCATGTCTGACTGCACATCGAAACCCATTATACATTTCCATAATGATGTTAAATTTTTTCTGTGGAATTCAATACATGCTCATGATGTACCAAAGTGACCCTCTATGGACGCTATCAAATGCTTTTTCTAAGTTCACATAATTTATATATATAGATGAACTCCATTTTAGAACCTTCTCTATAATATTTCTCAGTATAAGGATCTTTTCTATACATTCACGGTTTGTTCTAAATCCACTTTGTTCTTCTTGTAGAATAGAATCGATTTTGTCTTTGATTTGCTCTAGAATTATTCTACAAAGTATCTTACCAGGCACTGATAGTAAAGTAATTCCACGACAGTTGTTACAATCTGTAAGGTTACCGTTCTTTTGTAGTTTTGTGATGATACCACCTTTCCACTGAGTAGGAAATAATTCTTTTTTTCCATACTTCATTTAGTAAATCAAGTTGGACATGTACATTTATGTCTGCTTTTATAACTTCTGCTGGTATGCCATCTGCTCCAGGAGCCTTGTTGTGTTTAAGTTTCATAATGACTGCTTTGATCTCGTCATCTGTAATGGGTCCCATTTCTATTTCTATTGGTGTAGGAGCTTCCTCCGACCTGTCAACTCAGATTTCTGGTTCAGGTCTACTTAACACCTGTTCAAAACGCTCTTTCCGTCTTTCCAGTTGTTTCTCAAATTTAAATATTGTCTGACAATCTTTATCTTTGATGTTGGTACTGGTGACATTTACCCTGCCACTAAGTTGTTGGGTGATGTTGTATAACTTTCTAATATCTCCTACTTAAGATGCTTTCTCGGCGTTATCTTATCTATGTATGCCTCTGTGTGTGACTTTGCATTCTTTTTCACTCATTTTTCTTTACTATTATACAGCTCTTTCATTCCCTGTTGTTGTTCTCATTTTGCCTGATTGGTTTTTCAAAGCTTTAATTTCCAATTTTAGATAGATATACAGTTTATTCTCATAAAACCATGCAAATACAAAGATTACAGAGAAGTTAAAAAATAATATACATTAAAATAAAAATGCATTAAAAATGCTTAAAATTTAAAATTTCGGATGAGATAATTATTAGACTATTATTATTATTAGATGATATTTGAGCCAAGGTTATTTCAGATATTAATTCCTTTCTTTCTATATTTTTACAACCTACGATGTCTTCACTTGTTTTTTTTAAATGAATTTCATTCATCTGTTGCCGTTTAAAGTTTATATAAAAAAAGAAGATGTCGTATGATTGCCAATGAGACAACTCTTCACAATAGACCAAAATGACACAGAAATTAACAACTATAAGTCACCGTACGGCTATCAACAATGAACAAAGCTCATACCGCATAGTCAGCTATAAAAGACCTAAAAATGACAATGTCAATCTCATTTTCTTCAAGTTGTAATTCCTCAAATCTGTTCCTCGGTTTTATATTGAATTTTTGGTTATTTCAGGTTTGTGAAGTTTTTAAAGTCTATGATCTTGCTTGGTGTTGTGCTTTTGTTTTTCCTTAATTTCAGGCTGATCTTTCCTATGGCTATGTGATGATCGCTGTATACATGTGCACCTCTTTTTACTTTCACGTCTAATAATGATGACTACCATTTATCTTTCACCATTGTTGTTAATATCTCCAAGTCCATGTTTTCCCATCATTTCTTCTGAACCTGTGCTAGTTGAACCTACTTTTGTATTAAATTCCTCAATGATGATCAGTACATCGTTCTTTGGTGTGTTCATAATCGTCTGAATTAATTTATCATAAAAAGTCATTTGTTTGGGCATACCATTGGATGACAGTCATATGCCCATAACTGGTCTTAATGCGTTTTGTGTTTTATTCTTTCATTTACTGCTATCCATTCTACAACAGACTTGCTTACTCTTTTACTAAGTATTATAGGTGTCTACCATCTGTACGCTCTGAATAGTAAATGTGTGTACCTGAACTGTGTTCAAATTTTCCTGAATCATTCCATCTGCATTTATTGGTGTCCAGATGAGTATACTTTAGTATTAACTTAAACACCATACTCAAAGATGAATTATTCTATCAGATCTTTACCGTAGGTTTCGTTCACGTTAAATCATTAATAGAGCTCAGGAGTACACCTTTAAATAAGTTTGAAAGGCGATAAGGAGAACTCTTTCCAATCAATCATCAGATGGATACAATACATATAACCAAAACATAGAGTGGACATAACCAGGTTCTTGTACATCTTAACAATAAAAAGACAGATCTGAGAGTATTCGCAGCTACTGACAGGTAGTTCACCCAACAATAAAAAGACAGATCTGAGAGTATTCGCAGTTACTGACAGCTAGTTCACCCAACAATAAAAAGACAGATCTGAGAGAATTCACAGTTACTGATACAATACATATAACCAAAACATAGAGTGGACATAACCAGGTTTTTGTACATCTTAACAATAAAAAGTCAGATCTGAGAGTATTCACAGCTACTGATACAATACATATAACCAAAACATAGAGTAGACATAACCAGGTTCTTGTACATCCCAACAATAAAAAGACAGATCTGAGAGTATTCACAGCTACTGACAGCTAGTTCACCCAACAATAAAAAGACAGATCTGAGAGTATTCACAGCTACTGACAGCTAGTTCACCCAACAATAAAAAGACAGATCTGAGAGTATTCACAGCTACTGACAGCTAGTTCACCCAACAATAAAAAGACAGATCTGAGAGTATTCACAGTTACTGATACAATACATATAACCAAAACATAGAGTAGACATAACCAGGTTCTTGTACATCCCAACAATAAAAAGACAGATCTGAGAGTATTCACAGCTACTGACAGCTAGTTCACCCAACAATAAAAAGACAGATCTGAGAGTATTCACAGCTACTGACAGCTAGTTCACCCAACAATAAAAAGACAGATCTGAGAGTATTCACAGCTACTGACAGCTAGTTCACCCAACAATAAAAAGACAGATCTGAGAGTATTCACAGCTACTGACAGCTAGTTCACCCAACAATAAAAAGACAGATCTGAGAGTATTCACAGCTACTGACAGCTAGTTCACCCAACAATAAAAAGACAGATCTGAGAGTATTCACAGCTACTGACAGCTAGTTCACCCAACAATAAAAAGACAGATCTGAGAGTATTCACAGTTACTGACAGCTAGTTCACCCAACAATAAAAAGACAGATCTGAGAGTATTCACAGCTACTGACAGCTAGTTCAAAGCCAATAACAACACACAAAACAACCAGGCATGCTTCTTAGACTAATTATCAAGCAGTAGCCATCCAAAATCCAATGGATTTAGTGTAAAGACGTCATCAACAGTCAGAAAAAAATGCCCTTGTGCAATGCAAAGATACAGGAATCAACAGATTGTTGATTCACGAAAGTGTATATATATATATATTATAATAATAGTATTGCGTTTGCTTTCAATTTACTGATAGCAAAAGATGGAACTTACTAAGATACGAAGAAAACAATCTAATGATTGATCACATTTATTCGAGTTTGTTATATTTCTTTTTTTTTCCTTATAGTGGTGTGAGATTGATAAAGTTATGCAAGTTGTAACAGTTAGTGAGAGTGTTTGAGTTGGGCCCAGTTGCGTAAATTCAAGACAAATTGAATTCAAAATACATACATTTCCGCCTGCTTACAAAACGTAGACGGCAAGAAGCCATCTAAGGACCTGTATTTGTGGTTTAGTAGATTAAGCTACGGTAATCAATATAAAAAAGAAGATGTGGTATGATTGCCAATGAGACAACTGTTCACAAGAGACCAAAATGACACAGATAAAGCAATTACTATATACAGTTATAAAGTGCATTACGATACACTACCTTTTTATTTTTATGTAACTTACTTCAGACAATCGTCAGCTCGGAGACAAACTGGCTGAAATATTTGGTCTCCAAATTTACGGATGTTCGTTTATTATGTTTTGGAATTTTTGTCAGATTTTCGAAATCCCCTAGTTTTATCCATTTGAATGTCTTAAAAAAAAATTGCCCATTGACTCCCATTTTTCTTTTTATAAATCTTTTATCTGTACAATTACTCGCCATTTGTAAAAGTCTTATAAAATCTTATTTATTTTTAACTAGTTTTTGTACTTTAACTTGTAAAGGATCAAACTATGAAAAATCAAAAGAGAAAAATTAAAATCCCACCAAAATTCCAATGGCTATGATCTCGAAAACATGCACATTGACCTCTATATTGTTTTTGCTTTTTTGATTCCTAAGTTTATCCCCTATCAATATATACTAGTGTTATGGAAAGCTTTTTATTTTTAACTGTTTTAGCAAACTTCCTTAATAGTATATATAGATTATAAAAATGTCATTTTTGATTGATAAACCAACATTCCCTATTTCCATTCTCAATTTTATTATTTCTTTTTCCAGGTGGTTATATTCAACGGATTATTTGATTCGAATAAAAATACCACTAAGGAAAGGCGCAGTTCTACCTGACTTATTAACTCAAGATTTAGTGTTATAGTTCTACCTGACTTATTAACTCAAGATTTAGTGTTGTAGTTATACGATATTTACATTTCGTACAACTATGGACGAGGTTTTCGGAAATCACGAAAACAATGATACATGTGAACAAAGTCTTTTGTTTATCCCATCTGCCTGGATAATCTTCACACAATTTGGTTTGGCAGCTGAATCTGCTATAGTCAACGCAATTGTCATTGTTATATTTTTACGCCCTAAAAATAGAACTCCGTCGACTATTTTGTTGTCAGCATACGCCGCTTCTGATGGTTTGACGGCAATTCTAGCGCAGATAACATATTTTGTAGCATACATATTTCATTATGACGACTTGGAAGTTGACGAATACGGATATTTTGGCGGATGGGTTTGGCCGGAACTTTATTCTAGTTGCATTGTTTATTTACCGCTTTCCATCATTTCGGTGGGATTCCATATGATATCCGTTTGTCTAACTGTTATGCTGAACATTCAAAAGGTTGTTGCATTACAGTTTCCTCTTTGGACTATGCTGAACGTAGGAAACAAATCAACAATATCCGTTATATGTTTAATATTTATTATTGTCGTTAGCATGTTTGCATGGGTTACCGTAACTGACAACGGATTGCTGTTTGAAGGAGAGGACGGTGTCTGTTGTTATGACGAGCTGTTAGACCACAATTATACTGAGGGCTTTAATACATTAATAAATAATGTCATTGTCTTTGCTGTGCTTGGAGTATTCTTATGCACTGTATATATTTGTTGGAAACTTTGGACCGATGGGAAAAGTATAACAAGGAATCAAAACCCGATTGCAAAAGGGAAAACTCGCCGGTCTGCCTTAATCATTGTGCTATTATCTGTGATTTTCATTCTTACGGAATTATTTTTCATTTTAAGAATAATTAATCAATCAGGATTGGTTCCAATTGACCCAATGATCGAAATGATTAATGACTCGTTCAGTTTGTTAAGTTGGCAAGTTGGATTTTCTTTTAATTTTGTAATTTATTTGATAATGAGCGAAAACTTGCGGAATATATTGAAATCATTCTTCATGGCAATATTTCGATGTAAAAAGGAGACGCCATTACGAAATACATCTAAATGGACTTCTGTTAGCGACAATGCTTCTACGCACATTTAATGCCGTTGTTAAACGAAACTTTTGTGTGATTCTTTTCTTTTCTCCATGTTCTCAAGTGAATTTCAACAGGACTTATCAAGGACATTAATCCAGTTATTCATTTGTCATTATTGTCCTTTTACTGTTCGGTTTGTTTTCAATAGAAATGACATGCATGGAATAGGAAAGTGCTGAAGAAGAATTATGGATAATTTTTAGAGATAATTCCTCCCTGCAATCCGCACTAGTGTTTAATTTGTGAGATATACATTGGCAATTTGCAATTTATCAAACACAGAACAATAACAAAACAGATAATCCATAATTGTAACATACTTAACAATTAGGTAAGCTTAAAGACTGACATAGCAATTGATTAATAATTTTTGGTATGTACCTCAACTCTGAGCTCTTTTGGCTATGTTGATTTTAGTGGACGTGGTGGTGTTTGTGTTGTTTAGTCTTTAGTTTTCTTTATTTGTCGTGTGTACTATTATTTGTGTGTTTGTCTTTTTTACATTTTAAGCCATGACGTTGTCAGATTATTTTTGATCTATGAGTTTGTCTGTCCCTCTGGTATCTTTCGCCCCTCTTTTATTTATCGTTGTTTAACGCTTCAGCCGGTCAGTATATTTTTTGGTGGAAACAGAAAAAAATTGATAGGTTAAAGTATGGCCTTCAGTACGGATTTGTATCTGACACAACAGCAAGCTATAAAAAGTAAAATCACAAAAATACTGAACTCCGAGGAAAATTCAATCGGAAAGTCCCTAATAACATGGCAAAATAAATGACAAAACACATCTAAAACGAATGGACAACAACTGTCGTATTCCTGACTTGGTACATGCATTTTCAAATGTAGAAAATGGTGGCTTGAACCTGGTTTTACAAAAATGTCACGAGAAGGCTAAATATGCAAAAGCTTAAAAAAAAATGAAGATGAAATTTATTTTCTTAAATATTGTGATATAAGAAAAGTTATTAGTATTTTTTGATAGATAATTACACATAAATATATTATAGATTGAAATGGTATGGATGAGCTGTTTGCAAAAGTATGAAATATGCGAAATACTAAGAATTTTCTTATCCTAGACATATATAACCTTAGCCGTATTTGGTTCAACCTTTTGGAATTTTAGGTCTTCATTGCTCCTCAACTTTGTGCTGTTTTGTCGTCTAACTATTTTGGTCTGAGCGTCACTGATGAGTCTTATGTTAACGAAACGCGCATCTGACGTATTAAACTATAAGCATGTTACCTTTGATAACTAGCTCAACCCAAGATAAGACATAAAGGTAAATAAGCCGTGATCCTTTCTTTCTTAAATACTATTGACATTAGAACAAGACATTCTTGAAATACTTACTACATGCACTATCATCATGATCATGTTTATAAATTATTTCATTTATATTGTTTGTTTTTTATGTTGTGTCACAAACTTTAAACGTATAGTGTAATGACAATAAAGATTCGATTTGAATTGAATTGAATTGAATTGGTATCGACTATTTCTATTCATATATGAACCGCGATGGTCACGCTGAGGTGCGATGGTTTGACGCTGAAGATTTTTTTTTTATCAAGCTTAAATGCGATCGTGGCATTGTTACGCTATCTTGTTGATAGCTACGCCGAAGTGCGATTTTTGTAACCCTGAAGTGCGATGGTCCACACAAACTACATTGTAAATGCGTTTTATGTCGACGTAGAGGTCAATTTGCATGTTATAAAAAGTTTCAGGATCTTTAAGTAAATAAGGGACTTATATATTTTAATTGCTACAAGAAACGGGGAGGATTGGTTTGATAGCGGTACAGTTGGAAGGCAAGTAATCTTTGCCTGATTTCCAACTGGGTACACTTATGTTCAGTTTACTTTATTTACCTCATGTGGATGTTTTGTTCCATCTACACACGGTACTATTTACGTACGATGGAGCATGGCATTTTCCAAATACAGGTCCAAAGACAGACTCTCTGTATTATAGAATCATATTCAAAACAGTGTAGCTGTGGCCATTGATTGACGACCTTAAGTTATCCCATTGACTGGGGCAGATTATGTGAACGTTTGTCTGTAACGACCGCTGCTCACTATGTACTTGTTAAAGACACTTAAACTGTGGGGTCACAAAAGGTTCTCAACCCGTTAAATAAAGTAATTAGAAAACCTAATTAGGAATAACACGATGTTTTGATTTGTATCAATAATATAAATCAAAACATAAAGTTATTCCTCATTAATTTTTCGAATTATTTTAATATTCAAGGCGTTAAGAACCTTTAGTGACCCCACAGTTTAAATTCTATAATAAGTAAATAGTGAGCAGTGGTCGTTACAGACAAATGTTTACACAATCTGCTCCAGTCAATGGGATAACTTAAGGTCGTCAAACAAATTTAACATAAAAACTATTACATGAATTGGGATAGAAAAATGCTATATCTGAGATTACAATATTAATCAAACTATGTGCTTGTCCTAAGCCAGGAGCTGTAATTCTGTGGTTATCGTTTGTTGCTGTGTTATATTTTTGTTTTTTATTCATTTTTTGTACATTGATAAGACCGTTAGTTTTTCTACTTTGGATTGTTTAACATTTCCTATATCTAATACTAAAATGTTATCCAAACATATGCGACGCTTGTCCCACGTCAGGAGTCTGTAATTCAGTAGTTGTCGTTTGCTACTGTTTTGTATTTCGTTCATTTTTTGTACATTAATAAGCAGTTAGTTTTCATGTTTGAATTGTTTTACAATTGTCATTTCGTGTCATTCATATAGCTGACTATTCGATATGGGCCTGTTGAAGTAAAACCATCCAAACGGGAAAACCAACTGTCTAATCTATATAAAAAACGAAAAACGAGAAACATTTATGAACCACATCAATAAACGACAACCACTGAACATCAGGTTTGTGACTTAAGACACTATTCTGTGACGTGATACCGTATCGCGGGGTGTAAATTTTCGCTTATTTTCGCGGATAGAACAAAATCGCCAATTTAAAAGTGCACATGCAAAGGTATTGAAAAAAGTTTTGAATCTGCCAAAATAATAATCGCCAAAATATTTCGAATACCTTATTTAATGAAAATGGCGAAATTTTACACCCGCGAAAATAACCCGATATACGATATTTCAGGCAGAATATAGAAAGGAGTAGATACCTGAATGAATAAATAAAAACAGAAATTCGTATCTTGTGCAAGGAAACAACAGAAGATGAAAGATAACTTTAGTAGACCATTCTGTCCTTGAAAACTGTAAAAAGGTCAGTTATCAATGATTTTAATCATTAAGTTACATTGTATCAAGCATTCTTCGGAGATAACAATGAATAATTTATCATGTTAATGACGACTAAAGATAGTTATCTTATAAAGTTTATATCAAATATAACATCTGCACTAATACAAAATGTTGATCCATTACTAAATCAATGTCACATCTGAAATTTGAAATGATTGACATTTATATCTCTCTTTGTCCAAATCTAGCTGGATATCTTCAAAGAATAATATCAACATTGTTTTCTTTTATTAGTCTTTGTACAATTGAAATTCAGTTTAAAGTAAAAAACGCAGATTTTAACTTTGTTTCAAATTAAGAAATATTTTTTATGACTAAAGATTTTTCCTATGCAATACTACAGTATAATTTTTACATACCATTTCATTGCATATAACATAATTAAACATTACTGGTAGCTTTAATAATCATGTCACCTATAGTTCCCCAAATATTTTATGGAAACAACAAATAGAACAAAAGAATTGTGCAAAGTTAGATGCATTAAGCAGGAAATTAATTTCTGAAAAGAAATGAAGGTTCGCTTTCTATATCTGTCAAATTCAAGGCAATTTTTTGTCTATCCTTTTTGCCATGGAACCGGATATGACGAACCATATTTTTGATGATTATAAACCTCGATACAATACATTTATATATATATATATATATCTAAAAGAAGATGTGGTATGATTTCCAACGAGACAACTCTCCACAAGAGACCAAAATGACACAGAAATTAAACAACTATAGGTCATCGTACGACCTTCAACAAATTATGCTGACATTTCTATTTTCTAATGAGATTAAAGAGTTTATATAAAAACCAACAATTTGTTTTTCTTATTAACCATAATATTGTTTGGTTTGTTTATGTTCTTATCAATAAACTATATCATAGATACAACTTGAAGGATTACATTTTGTATTTACGCCAGACGCGCGTTTCGTCTACTAAAGACTCATCAGTGTCTCTAGAATCCCAAAAAATTAAAAAGGCCAAATAAAGTACGAAGTTGAAGAGCAGTGACGACCAACATTCCTAAACGTTTTGCCAAATACAGCTAATGTAATCTATTTCTGAGGTAGAAAAGCCTTCGTATTTCAAAACTTCGAAAGTTTTGTAATCAGTTAATTTATGAATTATTAATAATTATGTTCGGGACCATATGATTATTTGGACCATACGCGTATTGTCATGACAATATGCGTTTACTCATATGGTTCGACCGTACGCTTATGGTCAGATAATATGATTAGTTTCTCGTTCGGTTATTAACGGGCCAGACCATATGAGTATTTGAACCATTTAGATATTTCTTTAAATATGCACTTAAAATGTTTCAATAATACAATAAACTTTGTCTAAAAACATCAATGATGGTTACACCAAATGTATTAATTTTATAATTCAAAGGATACCTAAAAAAAAATGGCATAAGTTACAAGTTGAAACTCTGCTTTTCACATATTGTCTTAAATCTGGGCGTATCTGTTTCATGTCCTTCTCTCGTGTCAATCATTATACTCTCAATCATGTCGACTTTTTCGTCAGTTAGTAAACAGAAGACTTCTTGTTTGACGGTTCATTCAGATGTTTTTAGAAGTTATCTTCCCAAGTCGACATATTGACATTCACTCATAATACCAAATCGGTAATGACCATGCTTTACCTTAGTTTTAAAGTTGTAAAATTTCTGCACAGCAGGTATTGACAAAAATCTGGATCGTTTATATTTTGGTATTTTTCGTAATTTTTAATTTGTGATCTGCATGGATTAAAATCCAATAATACAAAATAAAATAAACATCCACTCAATCATAAAATGAGTCTTTGTAATGTTTTTATCTTGACAGCAAACACAAATTTTGCAAAACAATTTTGTACTATCATTCCCTTTTCATCAAATTATTTTTACAATTGAGTTTGCAAAGCATGATTTGTTATCTAATCGCAGACTTGGTTAGAACAATCGACTTCTTTTGTGAAGTTTTGTGAAACCCGTACGTTCATTTATTCGACGAGATTAAGTCAGTTTAAATTATGTACTTAATACCTACTATTCTGCTGGTACGCCTTATCTCACTTTTGGGCAGCAGCGGCTTATGAAAACTGTAAACGAACCTATTACGGTGCTGAATCTTGTCACGTGCCCTACACTATACAAAGAACAGTTTTATGTGTGTTGCATTTTAGTGTTTCTTTTGTGCCGTTGCTCGCTTATATTTTAGTGTATTTCCCTCAGTTTTAGGACTTTTAGTTGTAACCTGGATTTTTTTTCTCAATCGATTTATGAATTTCGAACAGCGGTATACTACTGTTTCCTTTATTTATGTACAGCACCCGGACATTTACATCTTTATTGATGTCACAAAGAAAATACTGCCAATAACTTCTGTAAAATCAGACCAGGATCAGCCATAAGAAAACATGAAAGGTGAATAGGGACTTTCTAAAATTATCACTGAACTAGTATACATATTTGGTTAGGGGCCAGCTGAAGGACTCCTCTGGGTGCGGAAGTTAGTTGGTTGCCTTCGGCTGTCGTCTGCTCTATGGTCGGGTTGTTGTCTCTTTGACACTCATTCTCAATTTCCATTCTCAATTCTATTATTAATGTGATGTAGAAAAGATACCACTTATAGAGGTCAGCGTTCATCAGACATGTTGCATACATATCCTACTCAGTTAGGACGGACTTGTTATATGCAGATGTACGTTTGACGTCGAACTGTAACTTTTTTTTTCAAATGGGACAAAATGAGAAGAGAAAAATGATAAGTCGAAGAAAACCTTAAATATGCAGTTGAAGAGAGACAACTAACTTGTTTACATTGATTATTGCAAAGAATGCACAAATAACTGCTGTTAAAATACAACGATTTTAATTTAAGTTTATTTTTGCTTAAACTGCTACATTGATTTTCATTTTGATATTTGAAATATAGAAGGTCACCGACTTTGTTTTCCTGTCTAAATTATACCCCTAGTTTTTGGTGGGGTTCGTGTTGTTTATTCTTTAGTTTTCTATGTTGTGTCGTATGTACTATTGTTTTTCTGTTTGTCTTTTTCATTTTTAGCCACATGGTGTTGTCAGTTTGTTTTAGATTTATGAGTTTGACTGTCCCTTTGGTATCTTTCGTCCCTCTTTTATAAAGTTATTGCTTGTTATGTCATGTCTTTGCGCTTATTTTTTGCTGGCCCTTTCATTTGAGACTTTCTGATTTTAATATATACTTTTACATTAAACTCTAATCCTGGTATCTATGATGAGTTTATTTCCTATTCAACATCCCACTTCCACCTCAATGTGTTGAGAACGAGGCTGTATAAGACGGAAGCTGTAATTATCGACTCCTAGGAGTCGATATTAAGAATTGAACGATGGACACTAAGGGCGTGAATTTTTCTTGCTACCTGATTGGAAGATATTACGAGACGTGAATAATCAAAATTTATTGATTGGTTAGAACAATCCAAACCTAGTAAATGTCCTTTAATCCCGTAGAGTATCGAATTTGTCGTCTCTTTTTTAGTAATTAGATTTTACACAGGTAACTTTTATCTATAAATAGACGAATCTTCTGGAGTAAACAACAACGTTAAACGATACTACTTCATAACGTGTGACCTCGTGTGTGTGGTAAAATTTGTTGATTGATGCACGTGGCTATTCTAGTAAATGAATTAATCTACAAAGCGAGAGCACTTGCCATTTTCATCAGCTAACGTCGAAAATAGCACTTTTTTTAAAAGGCTATCGCTTGTTCTATAATACATTATGTACAACTTATAATATGGCTCATGACATGTGTTTACCTGTTAGTTGTCGCAAATGAATAAACACTACGTACCAAACTGTTTGGCCCCTCCCCACCAAGATGACTGGTGAATAGAGATATGGTAATCAATGACATAAAAGGGTAGCATAAAATTGTATGTCGAAGAAAACTTAAATATGCAGTTAAAGAGAGACAACTACTTGGTGTAAATTCAGGGTTTCCGCTGGCGGTCGTGCGAAAAAATAATAATTGTGTCGATTAAAATTTGTCATTTGCGAAAGAATTTGGCGAAAGAAATATATACAACGATTTATTTTCATCCATCTAGTTTATTTGCTTTTTTATGAAGAAATCCATGCAAAAGGTTAGAAACAACCCCTCGAATGAGAGTAACCCTTCAATGTAATGACTACACTTTAATTGAGGGATTGATTTTAAGGGATAAAAGCTTTTGTTTTGTTGTAAAAACTACTTCTTAGTACAAAAGGGCACGTATTTTTCTTTTGAAGAAACTTTCCCGAAAAATTTGTACACATCTTTCTGGTATTATAAGGTCAAACAAGACATGTCCAAGAATCTTGAAATATTCTGGGACTTACATCTTTTTTATTATTAAAAGAAAAGTTGTTTAAAATATTCCCCCCTTTAATTACCTACTCAAAATTCCACTTCCACCTCAACATGCTGAGTACGAGGCAGTATAAGACAGGAGGTATAATTTTATAAACAATTATGTACAACTTGCATTTATATTATGGCTCATGACTTTTACTTGTGAATTGTCGCGAATTAAAGAAAGTATGGCACAAACATATCTTTATTCAAGTTGTGTAGCCCCCTTCCCCTCGAAGATGGCTTGGGAATAGGGATGTTGCCACCAATGAAACAAAAGTGTAGAGGAAAACAGTTTTTGTTTTATTTTGATAGTTGTTTTTTGTGTTGTTTTTTTTTTTTTGTATATGTTTGTTTGTCTCTAGATTGTAACACAGTGAAGACGGCTGTAACACATACTTGGACCATTTTAACGATTATGTCTGTTTTGTTCACGCATCGTTGTACAAATAACGTATTTTAAGCGACTGTCAGTTTAGTGCTACAAAACCAGGTTCAATCTACCAATTTCTAACAAGGAAATGCCTGTACCAAGTCAAGATTATGACAGTTGTTATCAATTCGTTTGATGTGTTTGAGCTTTTGATTTTGAGATTTGATTATGACTGATATTTAGAAATTGACTATAAAATTCGATTTAAACAAAACAAACAAAACGACAAAAGAGATGGTTTCAGCTTCCCAGGATCTGCTTCCTCTTCCAGAGCACCTGGGTGGGTCCTAGCGGTTTTTGTACCCCTATTTGTGACATTTTGTTCATGCATCATTTTCAATATAATGTAAATTGCTACGACTGTCGTACAAGTGAGAGGTTTAGCGCTTTGAAATCAGGTTTACTTTTTATGTCGCTGAAAAACTCAAACATGCAGTTAAAGAGAGACAACTACTTTGTTGATTTGATTATCTTGAAATGCGAAGAATGCACGAAAAACTCCCGTTTAAAACACCAAAATAACGTTTTTGCTTACACTGCAGTTATTTTCTTTTTAGAATTTTTTTAAAAGATAAGGCAATCACCAGCTTCGTTTCACTGTCTTAACTATTTAGATAATGCTTAGAATAGCGTTGCGCATCGATTTCGATGTTTTGGGACGTTTCAATTGAGACTTTCTAATTTTGACTGAAAAAAGTGTGTACCCTCAAAATGTCGTACCGTTAAAGCCTTCAACAATGTTTAAAACAGAACGGCGAAAGATTGAACTGAAACTTAGCTCTGTTATTGCATCGTTTGTCCTCTACAAATGATCATAAACACGTCAGAAGATGTTAAAGAATACACAAGAAGCTAGAAATTAGTTAAATAAAGGAAACAGTAGTATATTACTGTTGGAAAATCATAAATTGATTGAGTAAAAAGCAAACCCGGGTCACAAACTATAACTGAGGGAAAAACATCAAATATAAGAGAACTTCGACACAACAGAAACACAACACTAAAATGTTACACACACAGAAACGAACTATAATATAACAATGGTCATTTTCCTGCTTTGGTACAGGACATTGTAAGGAAAAAATGGTGGGTACAACCTGGTTTAGCGAATAGCCAAACCCCGCGCTTTTAAGGCAATGTTTATTTAAAATTAAAATGACAACATTAATACATGACAGGACTACAGTACAAAATGCAAGAAAATTCAGGTCAAAGAAATACACAAATAAACATACAATAGGACATTAAAATCCTTTGTAACATGACGTAGCTCTGTACCTATACATCCCGTCATTGTGTTATTATATTATTGTAACTTTGGCACTCGTACCACATCTTTGTATATCTTTTTTGTGATGGTATAAATGACTTGACGTAACCTTTGATGAACTTGGATAACTACCACTAACCTTAATATAGAGTTATGAAAACGGGCGGAAGACATTGGTGAATTTTTAATAACGACTCCCCGTAACAAATTCTTCAAAATAAAGGCAACAGTAGTACCGCTGTTCAAAGTTCAAAGTTCGTAAATTAATTGGGAAACAAAATCCAGGTTACAAACTAAAACTGAGGGAAACACGTCAAATATAAGAGGAAAACTACGGCACCACAGAAACACAACATTAAAATGTAACACACACAGAAACGAACTGTAATATAACTGCAAAGCCACTGAATCGTATTAAACATGTTAAAGTCATATAATTGAGAGATGATTGTATAATTTGAAATAAAAGTTTTATGATCCCAATAAAAATTCGTACAATATAATATCAATTATTGCTTTGAGTAAATGGCTCTAAAATTATTTAAATAGTTCAGCTACTTTAATTGGTTCTGTGTATTGACTTCGTAATACAAACATCATTAATCTTCTTTTTAATTGGTATTTTTAGCTAATGAAACTAAATTGATATAGTTTGTTTGTTATCTATTGATAATCTAAGACGAATTATCTAAATATTCGTACTGCCCAAACCCACGAGAAATATAGTAATGATATTTCGTGTGATTGGGTCATGGCACTAGGGCTGAGGGGATATACTTATATACCTTAATTTTGAAGACGCAAGAAAAGTGCAAGAAAAGAAGGTACTGTTGTAACAGTAGGTGATGACATTTAAGAAAGGTTACAAAACACATAGTTCTTATTTTTCAAAGTCAGATCGTAGTCGATACCTACAGAAATGTAAGAAAATTATGTTTGCTTGTATGTCTGTATGTCCGTTAGTCTGTCCATTTTACCATATAATTTTCAGGTTCATTACATTTTTGGTTTAATTTTATTTATACTAAAGGTAGAAATAACAAAAAAAACATGCCTTCATTGGTCAAATAGACGCTTTATCAACTTAGATGCTATTTTTGCACCTAAGGGTCCAAAAATACAAAATATCAAATAGTATTGCATTGTTTTTCGAAGAAAAAAAAAGGATGTTGAAGAGGACATACACTACAGTACTTACAACCTTAGGCGTTACTGTTTGACGTGAACTTGACTGATCGGTGACGGATGTTTAACTGATTGATGAGTGATCGGTGATCGGTGACCCATAGGATAAGTCAAACAAGCTATGTGAGAGTAACTGTGACAAGTGACAACGGTCAGCGATCGATCAGTACACTAATTTTATGCACGGATTAGACGGATACGTATATATTTAAAATTCTTATGCAAACCGAACTCCACAGTATTCATATTCGATGAACGCGGACCTCTACGAAGACACATTTATTCGTTAATTTGTAATCAACTTAGTTGCAATAACAAATAAAAATATAAGAATAATTTTTCACTTATCATATGTATTACTTCATATTCTTTTATTTCAATTTTAGCTAAATAAATAACATATTTATTAAGCAAGTGCAGAATAACGATACCCTTAGTGTACCATTTATAAGAGGTAAAATGTTGTCGTTTAAAATAAGTACTCTATTTAGCAATTTTATGTCACTAGATGAGGAAAGTAAATATGTTATAAAATCAAAGATGCGTGCTTTATTTGTGATGATTAAAAATGTTGTTTTCATTATTGATTTGATTAACTTAATTTGTTCTTTTGATAAACAGAAATACAATTTTATTTGTAATCTGTTATTTTAAAGGCCTCAAGATAAGTCTTAAGTTTTTTCCTATAAACTTTTGTTTCTTTTTTCTTAGATAAGATTACAATTATTTCTTTATTTTGATACAAATTATAAACCACTGTATGATTTTAAAAGTGCTTTTTGAACATTAGGATTGATTGCTTTTCATAAAATATGATGACTTTTATGGAAAAGATACTACATTTTGTACGCCTTGCCTAAAATGCAAATATCCTTCTCATTTTTGAAATAATGCAACATCAATTGCCTTTTGATAAGTTATTTTGTATCGAATGTGAATATTTGAGTGAAAGATATGCTTTTGTTTTTGTTGTTGTTGAACAAGAATGCAATTATTTCTTCATTGTAGTGCAAATCATTGACCGCCATTAGATTTTTCTACTTTTAATAGTTTAGGATTGGTTGCTTTTCAAAAAAACAAAAGATTATCTGGGAAAATATACTAAAATGTTGTTCGCATTGTATAAAATTGCCAAAATTATTCTTCTTTTGGTAAAAAAAATATGCTATTGTATTTGTAGATCCGGCTCAGATAACCCCTGGTAGAACAAATGAGCTGGGTCGTAATATATGTTTTCACCTCAATGGTCACACTTGTTTGAACGAGAATTTTATAAGTATAACATGTTTTCCGACGTAGTCGTTATCACAGTGTAGATACTATTCTGTACGCTATCCGGAAGTCGCGATTTTCGAAGCGATGATTTTCAACTGGCTAACAGGACGGTTTTGCCTACGGTAACTTTTCTCATCATTTGTTTACTCCTATATCTACAAAGTGCTTTGAACATCTTCAAGGTATATATATCATCATAAATATGAGTAACTGTAACAAAAACATGCATTAGAATATAAAATATACGTGTGCATCACATCAACTTGGTAGAAAAAAGTGAAATCGATGGACAATTTTGCTCTCGTAGTACAACGCAAATAATCTTTTATTGCAAATATTTGCATAAGTTTACAGTTAAATATATACTGCTTCAATATTCTTTTCGTATTCATGGTATTTAAGTAGACTATTCGTATTTCCCATAAAAAAATATGTTTTCCTTGAGGATCCCAAAATAAATTACTGTACGATCAGCCTAGAACTGACTGTATTCTAGAAGCGATTTCAGATTTTTTGACTGTATGACCAGTCGTGATTTTGAAGAAAAAACAACAGCAATTTGAAGGTATATACGTGTATATGTGATATTATGAACTATCCAGGGAACTATAACGTGTAATTACTTTCATCAGACAATACAAACATATTTCTGATGAATTTTTTAGACGGCAAAATAATTGTATTTTTGTTCCATCAGTCTTATTTAAAATCAAATGCCTAAAAAGTAATACATGATTCGCTTGTGGACTTTGTAATAGTGTATCGTTACAGTTATCTGTTTAGCTATTACATTTTTAAAGATTATTTACACCGTCCGCCGTTGACCAATTGCCGATAACATAAATCAAGCTTGTCTTTTAAAATAACAAAAAATGGATAAAGACAGCTTTGTGTAGGGGGATAATTCATGTGATATAATTTTGGTAAGTTTACAGAAATAGAAGGTCCATAAATCATTAATCGAGTAAAAATGGAGCAATTTCAGAAAACTTTAATGATTGGTTAAGGAGGAAATACCTGATGGGTTCCCCTTATATAATGTAATGTTCAAGTCCGTATCTTATATAAAGTAACCCCATAAAAGATTTTTACTAAAATTCGAAATAGACGGTACACAATACAGTCATTATCATTTATGATAAGGAATCCGAATAAGATTAATTAATAGTTATATCAGCGACGGATTTAAAAAAAGGGGATCCGGCAGTTTGAAACCCTTTTTTAACTATCAATTCATATGTATGGGAACATATATTTGGAATCCCCTTTTCTCCTGGATTGGACCCCTCTCCATTTAAAAATGGCCGGAACCCCCAATGTATGTTAAGTGGTTTATGAGGAGATGCGCTTACAAAACCGGCGAAACATATTGTACTGGTCCAATGGACGAACGGAAAGACGGACTTCTTTATCACTATAACCCCCGCTTGACAAAGTGGTGTACAATTGAGTGTCAAAGAGACAGTTTTCTCGTTTGAATTGTTTTACATTGTCTTATCGGGGCCTTTTATAGCTATGCGGTATGGGCTTTGCTCATTGTTGAAGGCCGAACGGTGACCTATAGTTATTAATGTCTGTGTCATTTTGGTCTTTTGTGGAAAGTTGTCTTAATGGCAATCATACCACATCTTCTTTTTTGTATAGGTCTACATCTTAAACAACGTGAAGGAACTGTGATCAATTATAGGCTACAGTACGGTCTCGAATGTGTGTAAGTACATGCATTTTTATATAACAACTAAATCTTGTGTGTTTGTACAATTTTAAGTATAACGGAGGACATTTCTGAAACTTATATACCAGTATACATCAAACCTTCCTCTTATTTTAGCAACATTTAAACATCCTTATAATTAATGTAATACCGGTAAGTCGAGTACACCCTATCAAGCTAAAACATGTTTCATAAGTTTTCAGGATGTGATTGAAATATATTTGTGTTATTTAGAAAAATGCCACCTTCTAATGTATCGTAAATAACTTTGAAATCACCACTAGAATACAGTGACATAAAGACTGATCATACAGTTTTAAAATAAACAAGCGAGACTGATCGTACAGTGAGAAATTCAAACAAGTGTAATTTTCTTATTTCTGGCTTCAAAGATCTGGTTGAAACTTTTACCACCACTTGAAATATACTTCCTTGAGTTAATTAATTCTGGTTTTTACGTTAATTTGTACACTAAGAGGGTAAAAAGATTCTTTTTAGGTTCGCCGACTGATTTTTCTTAGTGATGCACTTGCAAATCTCTTGATTAAGGCAAAGACACGAATATTGAATGTGCGGAATTTAATTCTAAACCATTTGAGAATATCAATGTCGGCTGAATTAATCATTAAGCAATGTGCAGATGATCAACTTACCGTTTAATTCAGTATACCCATCAAATTTGAAATGTGATCCAAAAAGTTCTCGCTTCGAAAATCGCGACTTCCGGATAGCGTACAGAATAGTATCTACACTGTGGTTATAGTTTCGGTTTGTGCCCTTTGAACTTAGGGACGCTTAACTATGGCAACAGAATACGCATGCTCGAAAATCCTTTCTGTGATTGGACAAAATGCTGTCATGGTGGGTGATTTGTTGTGTTTGAAAAAACGTCTCGTTAATTATATCGTGATGGAAGGCAAGTGAAAAACTATAAATATTTGACTAGATCTTACAAAGATTTATATTTTTATTAAAATAATTGTTTCTCCGATAGCTCTTCGCATCTGTGATAGCTGTTTATTCGGGACAATTATATAATTTTTAAAACACGTCAGATATATTTTTAAAGATAGTTATTGTTTTTAATTGCAAATGCTAATTACAAAACCGTAAATATTATTTAGAAACCTGCAAACTATTAGTTGTAATTTTGTTAATGGGATATACAAATCTTTGTTTTTCCAAATTGTTTTCGAACAAAAAAGTCAAAAACTTTGATAATTATAATAATTTAAAGAAAAATAAAATTGTCGCTCAAGTAGTTTTCAAAACGCATTTGCAGGATGACGAATTGCAGGATGACGAATTGCAGGATAGCTTGACACTATTCAATGATCAGACAAACACGTTTTTATTTAAGGTGAAAGTCACATTTTCTTAACCAATATTATTTCTTTTTTCCAGGAGTTCATATACAACGATTTGTTTAATTCGTAAAACGGAACCACTAAGGAACGGCTGAGATGTACCCTACCTTTTAAACTAAAATATTCACACTTCGTACATGTAAAGAAACTATACACGTGTTGTACAATTATGGATGAAAATTGCATTTGAGACGATGGAAACGATGACACATGTGAACACAGTGTTTTGTTTATGATCCCATCTCCATGGATAATCTCTACACAATTTGGTTTGGCAGCTGAATGTGCGATAGTCAACACAGTTGTTATTGTTATCTTTTTACATCATAAATAAATAACGCCTTGATTATTTTGTTGTCAGCACTCGCCGCTTCCGACTGTTGGACGGCAATTCTATCGCAGATGCCATTTTTTCTAGCTTACATATTTCATTATGACGAATTGAAATATAAAAAAAAAGATGTGGTATGATTTCCAATGAGACAAATATCCACAAAAGACCAAAATAACACAGACATTAACAACTATAGGTCACCGTACGGCCTTCAACAATGAGCAAAGCCCATACCGCATAGTCAGCTATAATAGGCCCCGATAAGAAAATGTAAAACAATTCAAAGGAGAAAACTAACGGCCTTATTTATGTAAAAAAATGAACGAACACGGATATTTCGGCGGATGGTTTTGGCCGGAACTTTATTCCAGTTGCATTGTTTTTTCACCACTTTCCAACATAGCGTTTGAATTCCATATGATATCCATGTGACCGTCATGTTATCAACGTTTTTTCATTGTTTTCTCCGGTTCTAAACGGAATTTAGAATTAATTATAAGAAATGACTGTAATATTTTTCTGTCTATTTCGAGTAAACATAAAACATGTCTTTCACACTGTTAATAACCCGCTACGCGCGTTATTCAGTGTGCACCGCATTTTTTATGTTTTTTCTTCATTGACAGAAAAATATCACAGTCATTCCTTAAACCAGATAACGGAGGTATTGGTAAATGTATCAACCAAATGTAACAATGACGTGTCTTTACTGCTTTTGGTCATAAACCGGTATTTATAGCAATACAGGAATAAATCTGCTACCAAAGGGGCACAGTTAGTGCCCATAAGAATACCTACTATCTGTCGATACGCTTTATCGTCGAAACGTACATGTATGTTAATAAATCTAGGAGAATTTCTGTAAACAAAGAGATAATATTCATCGTTCGCCAAGTCGAAGAAGATCTCATACATAGATTTCTTTATGGCGAGATAGATCCCTTCTCACTATCAGATTTTATGTAACAACATTTTTATAGACGTTCATTTAACAATCTGTAAGTGTCTTTTCATCTGCTGATATACAGTTGTGAATATCTATTTTAAAGCAGTTTTTGTGAACACTTAAATAGGAATTAAAAAATTGACCTCCATACCAGGTCACCCCAGCTTGAGTTTCTTTATTGTGCATGCTTTCTTTTGTTTTGTTACATTTTGTCGGAAATTTCTAATCCACAATAAAACTTAGAATTATTAATTGTGAAGAGACACACTTTCAAAATTTATGTAGAAAAATTCATTGTCTCTACTGGGATTCGAACTCAAGACCTTTCGCATATCGACCCACGACATATACCCCGACGCCAGGATTACTGCAAAGCAGAGTTAGTAATTAACTTATTTAAAGGAAGCAAGATATTTTCATAAGTGGGGGCGAGTTGGCAGGTCTTTATTCAGTGGGATTTTAAACCTTTTCATAAATATGGCGAGTTGTCAGACTGATTGTTCAATGCGATTTTACCCTTTTCATAGGTGGGTCGAGCTGGTAAACAAGAGTGGGGCGATTTTTAGAAAGTGGCGATTTAGTGTGGGCCGATTGGCCAGTAAATAAACGGAGATAAAACTAAACGTCAATGATACAGCCATTTATAGACTTTATATATAATTACCGACATAAGCCGTCAACCAACACCATTGATTCATTGGACATATAACATCAACTAATACCATCAATCCATTGACACAAGCCATCCACCAACACCATCAATCCATTGACACAAGCCATCCACCATCATCATCAATCCATTCACGCAACCCATCCACCAATACCATCAATCCATTGACACAAGCCATCCACCATCATCATCAATCCATTCACGCAACCCATCCACCAATACCATCAATCCATTGACACAAGCCATCCACCACCATCATCAATCCATTGACACAAGCCATCCACCAACACCATCAATCCATTGACGAAAGCCGTCAATCACCACAATCGATCCATTCACGAAAGCCATCTACCAACACCATTAATCGATTGACAAAAGCCGTCAACCAACACAATCGATCCATAGACGGAAGCCATCCACCACCATCATCAATCCATTGACACAAGCCATCCACCAACACCATCAATCCATTGACGAAAGCCGTCAATCAACACAATCGATCCATTCACGAAAGCCAACTACCAACACCATCAATCCATTGACACAAGCCATCCACCAACAACATCAATCCATTGACGAAACCCATATACCAACACCATCAATCCATTGACACAAGCCATCCACCAACACCATCAATCCATTGACGAAAGCCGTCAATCAACACAATCGATCCATTCACGAAAGCCAACTACCAACACCATCAATCCATTGACACAAGCCATCCACCACCATCATCAATCCATTGACACAAGCCATCCACCATTATCATCAATCCATTGACATAAGCCATCCACCAATACCATCAATCAATTGACACAAGCCATCCACCACCATCATCATTCCATTGACACAAGCCATCCACCATTATCATCAATCCATTCACGCAACCCATATACCAACACCATCAATCCATTCACGCAACCCATATACCAACACAATCAATCCATTGACGAAAGCCGTCATTCAACACCATCAATCGATTGACAAAAGCCGTCAACCAACACAATCGATCCATAGACGGCAGCCATCCACCAACACCATCAATCCATTGACGAAAGCCGTCAACCAACACAATCGATCCATTAACAAAAGCCATCAACTACCATGATCAATCATTTGACTTGTCCAATTAGCCATATAAGCTTCCCCTTGATATAAGTCACCAATTGACATAAGCCATCACACGACATGATCAACCAAACGACATAAACCACAAAACAACGTAGGCCAGCTGATGCCATAAGCCGTCTAACGATATAATCCAACAAACCACATTAGCCATTCAACGATGTAAGCCAGCAGACGACATAAGCCATCCAACGATGTACGCTAAGTAGACGACATAAGCCATTCAACGATGTAAGCCAGCAGACGACATACACCATCCAACGATGTAAGCCATCCAACGATATAAGCCAGTAGATGACATAAGCTATCCATAGATGTAAGCCAGCAGACGACATACACCATCAAACGATGTAAGCCAGCAGACGACATCAGCCATCCAACAATGTAAGCCAGCAGACGACATAAGCCATCCAACGATATAAGCCAGCAGACGACATACATCATCCAACAATGTAAGCCTGTAGACGATATTCACCATCCAACGATATAAGCCAGCAGATGACATAAACCATCCAACGACGTGAGCCAGCAGACGACATAAGCCATCCGACGATGCAAACCAGCAGATGACATAAGCCATCAAACAACGTAAGCCAGTAGATTACATAAGCCATCCAACGATGTAAGCTATTTAACGATGTAAGCCAGCACACGACATACATCGTCCAACGATGTAAGCCAGCAGATGACATAAAACATTCAACAATATAAGCCAGTAGATGGCATAAGCCATCCAACAACGCAAGCCAGTAGACAATATAAGCCATTCAATGATGTTAGCCAGCAGACGACATAAGCCATCAAACGATATAAGCCAGCAGATGACATAAGCCATCCAACAACGTAAGCCCGTAGATTACATAAGCGATCCAACGATGTAATCCATCAAATAACATGAGCTATTCAACGATGTTAGCCAGCAGACGACATACATCATCCAACGATATAAGCCAGAAGATAAAATATGCCATCCAACAACGTAAGCCAGTAGATGACATTAACCACCCAACAACGTAAGCCAGTAGACGACATTAGCCATCAAACAATGTAAGCCAGTAGACGACATAAGCCATCCAACGATGTAAGCCAGAAGACGGCATACACCATCCAACGATGTAAGCCAGCAGACGACATAAGCCATCCAACGATATAAGCCTGTAGATAATATAAGCCATCCAAAGATGTAAGCCAGCAGACGACATACATCATCCAACGATGTAAGCCAGCAAACGACATAGGCCATCCAACAGTGTAAGCCAGAAGACGACATAAGCCATCCAACGATATAAGCCAGCAGACGACATACATCATCCAACAATGTAAGCCAGTAGACGATATTCACAATCCAACGATATAAGCCAGCAGATTAAATAAACCATCCAACGACGTTAGCCAGCAGACGACATAAGCCATCCAACGATGCAAGCCAGCAGATGACATAAGCCATCCAACAACGTAAGCCAGTAGATTTCATAAGCCATCCAACGATGTAAGCTATCAGATAACACAAGCTATTTAACGATGTAAGCCAGCAGACGACATACATCATCCAACGATGTAAGCCAGAAGATGACATAAGACATCCAACGATATAAGCCAGTAGATGGCATAAGCCATCCAACAACGTAAGCCAGTAGACGATATAAGCCATCCAACGATGTAAGCCAGCAGACGACATAAGCAATCCAACGATGTAAGCCAGCAGATAACACAAGCTATTTAACGATATAAGCCAGCAGACGACATACATAATCCAACAATGTAAGCCAGCAGATGACATTAGACATCTAACGATATAAGCCAGTAGATGGCATAAGCCAACAACGTAGGCCAGTAGACGACATAAGCCATTCAACGATGTAAGCCAGCAGACGACATAAGCCATCCAAGGATATTAGCCAGCAGATGACATAAGCCATCCAACAACATAAGCCAGTAGATTACATAAGCCATCCAACGATGTAGGCCAGTAAACGACATAAGCCATCCAACGATGTAAGCCAGAAGACGATCGTAGCCATTTAAAGATATAAGCAAGCAGATGACATAAGCCATCCAACAATGTAGGCCAGTAAACGACATAAGCCATCCAACGATGTAAACCAGCAGACGACCGTAGCCATTTAACGATATAAGCCATCAGATGACATAAGCCATCCAACAACGTAAGCCAGTAAATTACATAAGCCATCCAACGATGTAAGCCATCAGATAACATAAGCTATTCAACGATGTAAGCCAGCAGACGACATAAATCGTCCAACGATGTAAGCCAGCAGATGACATAAGCCATCCAACGATATAAGCCAGTAGATGACATAAGCCGTCTAACAAGGTAATCCAATAGTAGATGACAAAAGCCATCCAGCAAGTAAGCCAGAAGACATAAGTCATCCAACGATATTAGCCAGCAGACGACATACACCATCCAATGATGTAAGCCAGCAGACGATATAAGCCATCCAACGATGTAAGTCTTTTGTATACAAAACAAATGCCGAAAAACTTACAGAACCGTTTTATGGACAAATTTTGTTGATGATATACAAACCAAATATGTAATCTGAGAATTAGATTTTGATATATAGTTTTTACATACAACCGCAAATAAAATTTTCAAAGATTTTCACAAGTCAAGCTGAATGAGATAACTTGAATTTCAAATTACACTACTGATAGAAATTCAAGGTTTTTTATCACAGTTTTCGCCTTTTTTGGTTTTTTTGGTGCATAAATTATTTTAAATAAAATTTCAGACTCTTCTGGGATTTCCAGTTTTCAAGGAATAGTGAATTCACTAATTAGAATATCGAGCAGAAAAAAGGAATAGAAAATTGAATTTTACCAATGATATATCAAAAACGTTTTCTATACATGCTATAACGAGATCAATCAGTCATTAAATTACTTTGGAGTCTTGTGATCGATATTGTAAACAAAACGCTATTCACCAATTCCAAACTATATATTAAATGACAAATATTTCTTTGATGATTGAAAACACATTTAAAAGGGCTGATCAATTTCCATTAGTTCAAGTTAGCAACTAATAATAGTTACTGCCTTAATAGTTTACTTTTTATTGAATTTTGTTAATGAAATACTATATAAATACAGTTTGTACATTATTTATTCAAAACAGTAGATGATTTAAAGTTTACAACACTTGAGGAATACAGTAATATTATTTCTCTATTTTTTGTGCTATTTTCAGAGATTTTTTTATCGGTGTGAGAAAATTTTTGCCGCAAAACGTTCTTGAGAAATTTTTCCGCATGGGTTAACACAATTTTCGGTACGTATGCATAGATATTATCAATGAATTTTTACTTGTATATATATTTCAAACGACAAAACATTTTCATATTATTAATTTATGTTTTTAACAAAATTAATTTTACCAGTATGCATTGAAGAATTGAATTTATAACTAGCGATAATGAATGTTATATTGCACTCGATAATGTCCACGTAATTATCTGTTTATAGATCGGTTACCAATCAAACACGAAAGTTGCGTAAGGGAAAATCTCGTCGGCATCAATACATCGGAATGCCTTCACGGTCATCGCGATGTAAAAAAAAAACAGAGAGAGAAAAAGACAAAAAAATGTTTGAAAGGTCATGTAATTCTGTGATGAACGTGAATGTTGATGATGAAGATGTTCCGTGTCAGTATCAATTACGCTTGAAGAGGGTTTAAAAAATCTGTATGACTTTTTGATGAAATTTTGAACATGTATGAAAATTTGAAAATTTTCTATTTTGTGTACTGTTGTGTGTTTGTCTTTTTCTTTTTAGCCATGGCGTTGTCAGTTTATTGTCGGCTTATGCGTTCGATTGTCCCTTTTGGTATCCTTCGACACTTTTTTGTTTAATTCTCACCACTTGTTACAAATAAAATATACAGCATAGTATAACACAAGCTTAAAACAATAACCATTCCATAAAGAGTTATTGGAGACTATTGTAACGGAGGGGGTCGGTTACGACACCTCCCGGGACGTGTAGTAGCCAGTATTTCGCCCCTATTCGACCATCGAAATACCTGATATCAGATTATGGCTGAAAAACAGACAATCTATAATACCAAAAGTACGAGGTTCAATTTGTCAGCCGCCATCGGGTAAAAACGACACTGAAATCAAAGAATTTAACTTTATATATGGGTCATATTCCCGTGCTTGCATTTCCTATCATGATTTTCTTGATAGAGGTTTGCTGCTCACAAGGAAGTTATTAAACCAAGAATTCCAAATGGTGAAGTTGAAATCATCCCTTCGTAAATTTTACGGACGCCATCACGAGTTGGTTGACCGTTATGGAATAACCGTTTCACAAATGATATCGGATATGTTCCTTACGTCGTAACTACAATCCCCTTCCCTTTCATGAATATGACCTACCGAATTAGACTATTTACCGGATTTGTAATCACATAAGCAACACGACGGGTGCCACATGTGGAGCAGGATCTGCTTACCCTTCCGGAGCACCTGAGATCACCCCTAGTTTTTGGTGGGGTTCGTGTTGTTTATTCTTTAGTTTTCTATGTTGTGTCGTGTGTACTATTGTTTTTCTGTTTGTCTTTTTTTATTTTTAGCCATGGCGTTGTCAGTTTGTTTTAGATTTATGAGTTTTACCGTCCCTTTGGTATCTTTCGTCCCTCTTTCAAAAAATGTGGAATTTTGAAATTAAAAAATTTATTAAAAGTTACTTATTCAAACAACTCTCTACATTTCTTTTCTCTACACTGCCTTTCAAAAAACGAGGCGTTTTAAATGTAAAGATTACTTTGCACTTTTGAAATCAACAGTCTGACTGATTCAATATCCATAGGGAGAATAATTTAACGACTGATTTCAGTAGCGGTAACAGGATAGACATGAACCTCCCGTACGCTGATTGAATTTAGTTTGTAGATGATCTGTTACATGCAATGATAAAGAAGCTACGATTTTACGTTAGAGTAATAATTAACGTTCTTAAAAAGTACCTTTTGCCGATATCAAGGCGATCAGAAAATCGAAAAAAAAGATCATTTGAAATGTGTTTTTCTGACACTGTACACACACAAATATCCCCAAATTCGGACTTAAATGCAGTTTAATCTTATCAAAGAAGATGTAAGGGGTGTTTATTATTAATGTTCTGAATCACAAATCCGACAAGCTTTCATTTAAACCATTACAACTGAAATTTCCATTAGAAATAAAAAATTTAGCATGGGTGTTCTGAAAATTCGACATTTTTTTAAAATGACCCATATAACTGATATAGGACAATGGTGTAGATTAAAAATTACACCACTCAAGACCCTTTTGTTTTTCACATAATTAATATTGCCAATAATAAACAAGTTCTTAGTCGAATCCGATACCGATATCTATAGTATATTCACCAGTTACCTATTATCTTATCTGTACGTTCCGCAGATGACAGGCGCACCACCAATGTATTTAGGATTTTGTTATATACACGGGTCATACTCACAGGGTTGACACTACTAAATTCAACCATTGTCAAATTGTTCCCTATTGTAGTATTTTAATCCTAAGACTTTCTAATAAAACAATACGAATATTAAAAATAGGTACAGTTTTCAATTTGTTATCGGGCATGACTAAAAACAGCGAATCAAAGAATTCAACTTTATTTATAACTAATATAGGACAATAATTTTGATTAAAAAATACTCTATTCCAGGACCTTTTGTTTTCCAAATAATTAATATTGATAAGTTCCAAGTCGACGGGTTCACACAGAAAGAGTTTGAAAGCAGAGAAAACTGTGTATCATATAATCGGCATGACTTTATCAGATGACAATACCTATACTAAAATAAGGCTTACGCATAGTTATATACTTAAACATTCGGTCACGGACCCGCGATATCACGGGTGTGTTTTAGTCTTAAAATATAATTCTTCTTTGAATAACAAATTGAACTTTTACTATAACATAATTTGTTTTCCATTTAGTAGCCGTTGAAATTGTGATTGTATAACTTTGGAGGTCAAATAGTTTATGCGTATTGTTATGCGTTTACTTTTCTACATTGGCTAGAGGTATAGGGGGGGGGGGGGGTGAGATCTCATAAACATGTTTAACCCCGCCGCAATTTTGCGCCTGTCCCAAGTCAGGAGCCTCTGGCCTTGGTTAGTCTTGTATGATTTTTAATTTTAGTTTCTTGTGTATAATTCGGAGTTTAGTATGACGTCCATTATCACTGTACTATTATACATATTTTTAGGGGCCAGCTGAAGGACACCTACGGGTGCGGGATTTCTCGCTACATTGAAGACCCATTGGTGGCCTTCGGCTGTTGTCTGCTCTATGGTCGGGTTGTTGTCGCTAAAGCCTCGGTCACACCTTACCGTATAGCACGAAAGGACGCATAACGGATGAAAATAAAAGTTCTCCGTTGACAAAAGTGTTATACGTTGGGAGTCGACCGAATAAAACTGACGTTTAACGGATGCATAACGGACACACACCGGATATGCAACGTACGAGAAACGGACACATACCGGACAGAACAGATGTCGAACGTACATCCAACGGACGAGTACCGCATAAAACGGACACCTAACGGAAGCGTACCGGATAAAACGGATGAACAAGATATACGGAAAAATCAAAAGCGACAATAATAATACATGTAAATCGAATAAATATTCAAAATGTTTCTGTGTAACTGGTTTTGGTTTGTTCTTCAAAAATTCCGCCAAAGGGAAGTGTCTGGCCTGAATAAGAACTGCTTGATTGTGAAAGCGTGCCTATACTCTAAAATCGATTATGAATAATAAGAATTCATGAACCTTAAGAAATCTGACATACCAATAATTGGCATTTCTAAATTTTCAATATGCTTTTATCCGTTTCAGATCCGTTCATCATCCGTTTTATCCGTTATACGTCCGGTAGAAGTTCGTTTCTCATCCGTTCAACATCTGTTTTATCCGTTAAACGTCCGGTAGAAGTCCGTTGGTGAATTTATCTTGCAGACCTCCAACGGATGTATAACGGACACGTAACGGATACAAAACCGAAACGAAACGGACGAGAACCGTACAAAACGGACGCCAAACGGACGTTTAATGGACACTTTATCCGTTGTACGTCCGTTCAAAGTCTTGAACATGCTCAAAATTTTTCACCGGACAGAACGGACATGCAACGGACATGGACGGACGTCTAACGGATAAGAACGGACGTCTAACGGACATGAACGGACTGAGAAAAAAAAACGTAACAAGTTATGTGAGGAACTAGAGGCCCTTTGGTCAGATATAACAACTCAGTTATTGAAATTCTCAATTTTATGTTTAATATATGAACCACACACTTGTGCTTAATGTATTGTCTATTGAATGAAATATCGTGAAAACATAAAACATACATGTTTGCTTAGAATGCATACTTAATAACTAAGAAGGTTTGTTTTTCGGATTAAAAAACAGAAAACCGAGATGCGTTACAAGCGAGAATCGCCGTACACATTTACAGGATACATTTTCTTGACGCCAGTTCCTAAATATCTGAATGACATTGTTGGACCGATTATTTCGTACACCGCTATCTTATTTAACATTGTGGCCATTATTATTCTTTTTAAGAAAACTTTGAGAACACCGTCTTCAGTTTTAATGCAGGGACTTTCGTTGCCGGATGCTCTTACCGTACCATTCCCTTATGGATTAGAGCCCTTTTTGTTAAATAGCTACATCAGAGATGTACAAATGGGAACAACATTTATTTATTTTCCATTCAGCAAGTTACATCACTACAAACTAATGATGATAGACCTTTTTCATTTATCATCCGTTTTATTGACAATAGATTTGGGAATTCAAAAGTTCGTAGCTTTCAAGTGGCCAATTTGGAGCTACATTAAGGTAATCAGGAGGGAAATATTAGCAGTAGTTGTTGTGATGTTTGCTATTTCTGTCGGATTGCATATTCCTAAATTTCTTGTAGCAGATTTCAGACGGGGAGAGTTCGACGCAAACGAATGTAAAATAGCAGCTAAATCAGAATCACTTTTGAATTACAGTTTTATATATTACTCTTCCATGACCGCAATATTTTTACTTTTAGCATCAGTTATTATGCTATTCACGTCTACATTTATCATATGGTCTCTCATACGCGAAAGAAATATTCAAAGCACCAGTAGTGAAAATTTACAGAACATTAGAAGATCATCTAGGTTAATTGATGTTGTAACAGTGACGTTTCTCGTTATTGAGTTTCCTAGAATATGCATGTTTGGGATAATGCAGCTTTTTTTCTGAAAAGGATTCTCATAGCAGTCAACTTCTTGTTGATCCAAGCACACAATTTATGGTTTCAGTCTATGTAGTTTTAAAAATCGAAGATTATGATATAGACGTATTGTTCAAGCTGAAGCTGTTTATTGAAATAATATTCTGGAACTCATTCATCATTTATTCTTCATGTGATCATCATTTTATAATATTTATGTTTCATTGCGTACATCACTTTATGTGTCCCAGTTTTAGAAGTTTTTTACAGGACAGTGTAGGAACTGCAAAGAACATTCAGCGGACACGTTGTCCAAAGGAACGATTCGTGGCTAACCACAGCGTGAGTTACCTTTAAAACATTACAAATTATTTATTTACATCAGCGATGAACTGTTTTAATATATTTTCCTATGTTATAAAGAAATTATGAATATTTTACCGTTCAAACTGTTCGTATCTGCGATAAAGCAACTTTATTCAAGACAGAATCCGACGTGTGCAAGAATATTTATCTTTTTGTCATTATGAAGAACATTAACATCTTTATACATCTAAGAACTGTTTTATATCCGTATTTTAATGGACTTTAATTATCATTGAACACATTGTAAAATTGTATTTATATTTGTATTTTCAGTTCTTCACCATTTGGATTGGTAGTGAAATAAAAGTAAGCTCCTGATTGTTTTATCTTTACTTAAACCCAGTCGTCTTGGTTACACCCACTAGTCAGGCCAGTACAGTGAAAAGCTACAACTTGCCTGTTTTTTTTTCTTGGATAACGTACGCAACTCCACGACAGTAAACAGACCAAAAACGTAGTTTCAAGGAGAACGTTTCGTGCTAGTAAATTGACAACAACTTGTCTACACATCTCCTGATCAGAAAATATAACGAAACATCGTTCGTAGCTGTTACATCGACACTACGCAACACAGCTTGTGCATCCTAGGCAGCAAGCCAACAACGTTGAACAAACATTGCTGATTGACATCATGGCTCCCAGTCACGCGGAACAGCAATGAGAGGTTCAGCTCCCAGAACGAGATGTCACTGAAGAACCTATAGAGAATCCGTCTATAACTACACATGTAGATGCAAATCCCGAGACGAGGCGAGTACGCGACCTCACAGAAAAAGGTAAAGGAGTTTACACAGAAAAACGTAACAAGTTCTGTGAGGAACTAGAGGCCCTTTGGTCAGATATAACAACCCAGTTATTGGAAATCACATCACCTCCCAATGAACTTCAGCAAGTCTTAACAATTCAGGACAATCTTGTAACAGCCTGTACAAATTATCGTAGGCTCACAGACGAATATCTGGACTTCCTAAAAAGGACCAGAATGTTGGACAGCCAAAAAGACATAGACGCATGTAACCTCACATTGGATCTTCGTCTGTTCAAAGTGGAACTGGCCATGGTATCTTTACACGAGCATCGCCTTGCCCCCACTAAGGCCAAATTTACTAAAACAAAGACTTCAAAGGGTAAGAAGACCTCACACAGCGGTAGCTCCAACGTGTCAGACATTTCAAGTCTAGCACGGAGGAAGCGTGCCAAAGCAGAGGCCGCTAAATTAAAAACAGCCTCGTGAACAACATTCACTTATCCTAAAACAAGAGGCAATGTTGGAGGAACAAGCCCTTTTCAGACAATCTGAAATGGAACAGGACGCAGCACGCAAAAAGGCTGAAATGGAACAGGAAGCAGCACGCAAAAAGGCTGAGATGGAACAGGAAGCCACACGTAAAAAAGCAAAAATGGAACAAGAAGTCGCTCAATGTAAAGTTCAACTAGAACAGGAGGCCGCTCACAGAAAAGTGCAATAAGAACAAGAGGCAATGCGCAGGAAGGCTCAAGTGCAACAAGAAGCCGCACGAGTAAGCCGGGAAAAGGCCGAGCTTAAAGCCAAATTTAACCTTCTTGCAGCACAGAGAGAAGCTGCAGTCGCAGAAGCCGAGGCTCGTATTCTGGAATACGATGTAAGCCAAGCGTTTAGCGATCGCCCTGACGAAAAGGAAGACCCGCTCCAGCGTTTACAAGATTTCGTCAATAAACTTCCTGTATCAACTGCTGTAAAGGAAGTAACAGGAACTCAAAAGAAAAAAACAAATTCCTGTTAAGATTGAGCTGAGTCATGAAGCACCAGCGTTCGTGCCATCCGTGGCACTGAACTTGCCATCACAAACACTTGATGTCTTGCCTACACATTCTAAGTTACCAGAAATTGATGTATTCCCATATCTGAGAACACTAACTGGCATAGGAAAACAGGGCGTTTCAGAAAAGATCCCTGTCCTACACCCAAAACAAGGTGTTATAGAAAAGATCTCCGTCTTACACCAAAAAGAAGGCGTTATAGAAGAGACCCCTGTTGCATTCCAGCAACAAATCAATCTCACGTCGGAGATAACTAGATTTCTTCTACGCAAAGACCTATTATTCTCCAGCTAACAAATTTTAATGACCAGGCAGAATCCTTCCATACATGAAAATCTAGCTTCAAAAACGTCATAGACTTGGAACAAATAGACTTACTGATTAAGTGGCTAAGGCCAGAGACTGGTAAACATGCCATAAGTATTAGGGCATCAAATGCCAACAACCCTACTAGAGGCCTACAGAGGTTATGGCAAATACTAGATGAGCGATATGGTGCTCCAGAAATGTTGGAAGTCTCTCTCAGGAGTAAACTTGACAAATTCCCAACCTTGACGAATAAGGACAACGCACGACTCTATGAACTGTCTGACATTCTATAAGAAATAGAACACCACAAAGAAAATCCCAAGCTGGGATGTCTGCTAACTTATTTCGATTCACCGACCGGAATAAACCCTGTCATTGAAAAACTACCCTATGGACTTCAGGAAAAGTGGATTACAAGGGCGTCTAGATACAAATCTAACCACGACGTTACATTTCCACCTTTTACACAGTTATCTGCATTTATCAGTGAAATCAGCAGAATTAAAAACGATCCTGGATTCGTTTTGGGTCAAGAGGCACACCCAAGTACAAAAGGTGCTGCGCCAAGGTTCACACCTCAGCCTGGAACAAACATCAACGATCACAAGACACTGACAGCGGTCGAACAAAGATCTGGAGAGACTGCACAGCTACAAAATCTGTGCATAATACACAATACCGAACATTCGCTAAATGAATGTCGTGGGTTCAGAGATAAAACTATAGAGGAACGCAAAGAACTGTTGAGGCAAAATAATCTTTGTTACAAATGCTGTGATTCGACTATGCACAGCAGTCGTGATTGCAACGCGAGTATCAGTTGCAATAAATGCGGAAGTAAACAACACACTATCGCATTACACACAAATCGAGTGTACCAACCCAAAGGTGCACCGCCTTCACCGCCTATATCAGTTGACGGCGGGGAGCAACTTGAGTTAGCTGAAACCAAGCTAACCTCTGTTAGTTCAACTTGCACAGATATCTCCAAAGACGGCAACAGTAGTAAATCTTGTGCCAAGATACCTCCTGTGAATGTCTTTCACAAAGTTAATCAGGACAAAGTAATTCGCATGTATGCAATTATTGACGACAAAAGCAACCGGTCTCCCGTGGCTCCTGAATTCTTCAGCCTATTCAACGTACAGGCAGAAACAAAAGACTATTTGTTATCCACATGCTCCGGCAGCAATGTTACTTCCGGTAAACGAGGAAACGGCTTTGTCGTGAAGTCTGTACAACACAATACTAGATTCAATCTTCCTGAACTGATTGAATGCGATAACATTCCCAATAATCGGAACGAAATTGCTACACCTGAGGATATATTGCAATATCAACACTACAAAAACATATTCTCCCGATTGATGAAAAATGCAAAATCATATTACTCATCGGAAGAGACCTTTAAATTTAGAGGCACATCATGTCTTTGATCAACGTCCATGACCACCAAAGGCTCCATTTGCGCAAAAGTTAAACCTGGGTTGGTTTATCGTAGGAGAAATATACGGCCCGATAAGCAACATGTTCACCTTGAACTCACTACAAGGGAAACAAATCCAACTTGCAGTGTTGTGAAACCACATACAAAGAAATTACCTGAGTGTAATAAAACCAACACCCAGTCAAATGAAATTCAAACTGATTCGTTCAAACATTATCCCCGTTTACATGGGCAACCGAAAACGAAATCAGCGACTTCTATCGTCAGATTTGCAGAAGCCGAAAAGTCCACTTCGGAAACAACGCCACCAAAAGTGAATGCTGACAAAGAAAAGTGCATCCGAAAACATTGAATTCCCAAGGAAAGCTTCAATTCGCCCTTGGATATGCAAGGACAAGAGGAAAGCAGAATAGACAATTCCAACTTAAGTCACAGAGAAAAGGAACATGGTACCGAATGATCTACTGTACGCCGTAAACGTAAAGGAAAGCACCCGTCTCGCAAGACGTCCTCGTTAGATCGCATTTCCGTGTCGAAAGGAGATTCTTCCATCAGAACTACAGCCGTAGAGTTGGATCTTAGATCGCAGCGATATCGTCGGAAACACCGCCTTATCTAGGATAGAAGCTGTGAAATACCCAGCCTCTGTTAGACTACTTCTAAATGAATATTTGTACTGTTGTTATATATTTAACATTTTATTTGTTTTAGATAATGGAATAGTGATGTCAGATAGACCTAACGGGGAGTGTTCTGCAACTCATTCATCATTTATTCTTCATGTGATCATCATTTTATAATATTAATGTTTCATTGCGTACATCGCTTTATGTGCTCAAGTTTTAGGAGTTTTTTACAGGACAGTGTAGGAATCCGTGTTACTTTCCCCTCTCTTTTCAGTGACGAAACTGCTCAGCAGGCCGTGTGCACAACTGCAAAGAACATTCAGCGGACACGTTGTCCAATGGAACAATTCGTGGCTAACCACAGCGTGAGTTACCTTTTAAACATTACAAATTATGTATTTACATCAGCGATGAACTGTTTTAATATATTTTCCTATGTTATAAAGAAATTATGAACATTTTACCGTTCAAACTGTTCGTATCTGCGATAAAACAACTTTATTCAAGACAGAATCCGACGTGTGCAAGAATATTTATCTATTTGCCATTAAAAAGAACATTAACACCTTTATACATCTACGAACTGTTTTATATCCGTATTTTAATGGACTTTAATTATCATTGAACACATTGTAAAATTGTATTTATATTTGTATTTTCAGTTTTTCACCATTTGGATTGGTAGTGAAATAAAATCAGCTCCTGATTGTTTTATCTTTACTTAAACCCAGTCGTCTTGGTTACACTCACTGGGCAGGCCAGTACAAATAACAAGACTGTTGATAGTAATTGCCTGCTTATCAAACTTTATAATATATATTATCATGAGTAAACAAATACGTTGTGCTCTCAAAAGTAAGCTTGGATTCTGTAAAAATAGACACATCGTCTCTGAGCCAGCAGTGTCTTCGTGCTTTACGGTAAATAGTGTGTAAGATCATACAATAAACAATTTTTTTTGTCACGTGATTTGTATCTTTTCTTTTCACGTTTATTAAATGACTAATTGACAGGGTTAATCTACTTTTGCCTGTGATATTTCGAAGACAACAATAATAGGTTGTTGCACATCATACAACCAGCAAAACCGTCTACGAAAACAGAGATCGACTACTCGCCTTCCTTTCCTCCTGTTTTTTTTTATTTGGCAAAGGACAAATAGAAAAATCCTATGTGACTGCTCCGGGCGGACAGGGTTTGTTGTCGGATGATCCCGAGCCTGAGGGACAGACGAACTAAAACTGTAGAAATGATCTTTGACTAAATGATTCTGGGTTCTTCGCATTACTATGCCGTCTACGTTTTGTAAGCAGGCTGGATTGGTTTTTTTTTTTTTATTAAATTTGTCTTGATTTCATGACAACTTGGCCTAAGGCCAACTAGCACCACTCCAAATTCGCTAGACAAGGGGGCACGATCCTCTCCTCTCCCACTTCCCCTTGGCAGAGTAAGCCTATATGTGTTTCAACAATATTGCGCCACTTTTCGGTTAATTAAAGTCCCGTCCTTAATTTCCGAATACATTATTCTTGACCAATGATAGCACTTGAACACTCTTTAATGTGAATGTGAAAACATTGTAGCGTCTAGAATTTTACAAACATGGTGAAGCAAGACATGAAAATATACGTTGACATTCCGACCACATATGTACAAGAAACATACACAGAAACTTCTACTAGTTTATCAAATGAAAGAACATTTTATTCATAAATGTACAATAATTGCATCAAACAAAGTCGGATAAAACAAAAGTAAAAAAACTTACTAAATTGAAGTTCAAAAATAGAATAATTTCAAATGTAAAATGAAAATAAAAGTGTTTCTAGAACTAGTCTTACAAGTGATAAAACCCTAAACTTGTCATTTAACAGGATAACTTTAACAAAGAAGGTACTCAAGAACTGAAGAAAAGTTGAATAAATGAATATTCTTAAAACATTATAAAAACATCGAGTTAAATACTAAAACAGCTAAATTAGCAATTCTTACTTATATTTAAGTATGTTTAAACCAAATTAATTTTAAATACCAAATATACACCTGGAAAAAAGTATTGCAACACCAAATTGAAATTGAATTAAAAAAAACACTCATTATTTTTTTGTGATATGATTTGGTAAAATAGAACTAGTTAAACATTATTTAAGTATCACCGGAGTTTAATCAATAAATATCGACTCGATAAGTTTTTATCTGCACATGCAGCTACTGTACCCGTAAACAGCAAAAAAGATGTTTTGATCCTCATTGTTTTCAGCACTTTAAATAACCAAGTTTTTAAAATTATGTGATTGACACCTTATAATGGGTCCTTGACAACTCTTAACTGCAGCAAGATGGCAGATTATCAACATAAGAGAAGCAGGGCTGTCGCTGTAACAACTGCACGCATTGTTGGTCATCACCATGCCACTGAAGTCGTTTTGAGAATAAAAATCAGGCAATAAACGCTGTAAAAGACCTTCTGAGATAATGAAGACCCCCTATTCCATTTGCTGGAGAAAATCAAGCATAATGAAGGTTGGTCAGAAGGAAACTCATTGCATACAAGACAATCCTAAAATGAGAGTGGTGGCCATACAAGAGCCTTTTAACAAGAACTGTTCGAGATCAACTCATCGCTACTGGTTACAGTGCGATAATACCATTTCGGAGACCTTTGCTAACGAGCAGACTTACAGTTTTCCATATCCAATGTAGTGCAGAGCTCGCCAAAGTTGGAAATTTGCATCGTGGAGGAAGATCCAATGTTCAAATGGATTTGGTTCATCTTCCTTGGCCCGATCGTAGCCCGCCTTTGAACCATATTGAGCTTATATGGGACACTATTGGGCGGAAAGTGAGCGAAAGGACACCCCAGTTCAAATACAACATGAAATAAACAATTCCCTTCATCAGAAATGGTTGCTGCTACCTTAGCAACAAATTAGTCGATTTATGGCAGGAATCAGAAGACGTTAAGATGCGGTTATCCGTTTGAATGGAGGCTGCGCACAAAGTACTAATTCTTTGGCGTATAACGATCAACCATGATGTGAACAGTCATCTGAAGATTAATTTTGAAATGTCTGACATTGTAAAGTTCGACTACAGTGAAACTTGTCAAACTTGTCAAATGCGTTTTTTTGTTATTGAAATTGTGGTTATATAAATCATTTTTTTTTAAACATTTTTTGTTTGTTTCAATGCCAATGTTATCGTGAACTATGTTTCAATAATATTATACACATATTTTATTATATTCCATAAAAAAAAAAGAGGCTTATTTTTCAAATTTAAAAAAATCAAGGTGTTGCAATACTTTTTTCCATGTGTATAGATAATGTCCAAATTAAGGGGAATTAACCTAGGCACATCAAGGCACATCTATTACACTATAAAACAAATATCTATAAATAATACAAATACGAACTAGAGGCTCTAAAGAGCATGTGTCGCTCACCTTGGTATATGTGAATATTAAACAAAGGACGCAGATAGATTCATGACAAAATTGTGTTTTGGTGATGGTGATGTGTTTGTACATCTTACTTTACTGAACATTCTTGCTGCTTACAATTATCTCTATCTATAATGAACTTGGCCAAGTAGTTTCAGTGGAAAATGTTAGTAAAAATTTACAAATTTTATGAAAATTTTAAAAAATTGACTATCAAGGACAATAACTCCTTAATGGGGCAATTGACCATTTCAGTCATGTTGACTTATTTGTAAATCTTACTTTTCTGAACATTATTGTTGTTTACAGGTTATCTCTATCTGTAATAGCATTCAAGATAATAACAAAAAACAGCAAAATTTCCTTAAAATTACCAATTCAGGGGCAGCAACCTAACAACCAGTTGTCCAATTCATCTGAAAATTTTAGAGCACATAAATCTGGACTTGATAAACAATTTCTCCCACTGTCAGATTTGCTCTAAATGCTTTGGTTTTTAAGTTGTAAGCCCAAAACTGCATTTGACCCCTATGTTCTATTTTTATCCATGGCGGCCATCTTGATTGGTTGGCCGGGTCACTGGACACAATTTTTAAACTAGATACCCTAATGATGATTGTGGCCAAGTTTGATTTTATTTGGCCCAGTAGTTTCAGAGGAGAAGATTTTTGTAAAAGATAAATAAGATTTACGAAAAATGGTTAAAAATTGACTGTAAAGGGCAATAACTCCTAAAGGGGTCAACTGATCATTTTGAACGTGTTGACTTATTTGTAAATCTTACTTTGCTGAACATTTTTTCTATTCACAGTCTATCTCTATCTATTATAATATTCAAGAAAATAACCAAAAATAGCAAAAATGGCAGTTAGATCGTGACCTAATAAACAATTTTACCTCGTCAGATTTGTTCTAATTGCTTTGGTTTTTGAGTTATATAAAGCCAAAAACTGCATTTTACCCCTATGTTCTATGTTTAGCCATGGCGGCCATCTTGGTTGGTTGGCCGGGTCATCGGACACAATTTTTAAACTAAATACCCTAATTATGATTTTGGCCGTATTTGGTTAAATTTGGCCCAGTAGTTTCAGAGGAGAAGATCTTTGTAAAAGATAACTAAGATTTACGAAAAATGGTAAAAAATTGACTATAAAGGCCAATAACTCCTAAAGGGGTTAACTGACCATTTTGGACCTGTTGACTTATTTGTAAATCTTACTTTGCTGAACATTTTTTTCTTTTTACAGTTTATCTTTATCTATAATAATATTCAAGATGATAACCAAAAATAGCAAAAATTTCCTTAAAATTACCAATTTAGGGGCAGCAACCTAACAACGCGATGTCCGATTCATCTGAAAATTTTAGGGCCGTTAGATATTGACCTAATAAACAATTTTACCTCGTCAGATTTGCTCTAATTGCTTTGGTTTTTGAGTTATAAGCCAAACACTGCATTTTACCCCTATGTTCTATTTTTAGCCATGGCGGCCATCTTGGTTGATTGGCCGGGTCACCGGACACAATTTTTAAACAAGATACCCTAATTATGATTTTGGCAATATTTGGTTAAATTTGGCCCAGTAGTTTCAGAGGAGAAGATCTTTGTAAAAGATAACTAAGATTTACGAAAAATGGTTAAAAATGGACTATAAAGACCAATAACTCCTAAAGGGGTCAACTGACCATTTTGGACCTGTGGACTTATTTGTAAATCTTACTTTGCTGAACATTTTTTTTCTTTTTACAGTTTATCTCTATCTATAATAATATTCAAGATGATAACCAAAAATAGCAAAAATTTCCTTAAAATTACCAATTTAGGGACAGCAACCTAACAACGGGTTGTCCGATTCATCTGAAAATTTCAGGGCATTTAGATCTTGACCTAATAAACAATTTTACCTCTTGTCAGATTTGCTCTTATTGCTTTGGTTTTTGAGTTATAAGCCAAAAACTGCATTTTACCCCTATGTTCTATTTTTAGCCATGGCGGCCATCTTGGTTGGTTGGCCGGGTCACCGGACACAATTTTTAAACAAGATACCCTAATTATGATATTGGCCATATTTGGTTAAATTTGGCCCAGTAGTTTCAGAGGAGAAGATCTTTGTAAAAGATAACTAAGATTTACGAAAAATGGTTAAAAATTGACTATAAAGACCAATAACTCCTAAAGGGGTCAACTGACTATTTTGGACCTGTTGACTTATTTGTAAATCTTACTTTGTTGAACATTTTTTTCTTTTTACAGTTTATCTCTATCTATAATAATATTCAAGATGATAACCAAAAGTAGCAAAAATTTCCTTAAAATTACCAATTCAGGGGAAGCAACCTAACAACGGGTTGTCCGATTAATCTGAAAATTTCAGGGCAGTTAGCTCTTGACCTGATTAACAATTTTATCCTGTCAGATTTGCTCTAAATGCTTTGGTTTTTGATTTATAAGCCAAAAACTGCATTTTACCCCTATGTTCTATTGTTAGCCATGGCGGCCATGTTTTTTGATGAAATGGGAATTAAAACACAAACTTTATTCTAGATACCCTAGGAATCAATCAGATGAGGTTTGGTTTGAATTGGTTCAGTAGTTTCAGAGGAGAAGATCTTTGAAATACTTTACGACGACGACGACGACGACGGACGACGACGGACGCCAAGTGATGGCAAAAGCTCACATTTCCTTTTAGGAAAGGTGAGCTAAAAATGACTATAAAACAAATATTTATAATAATACAAATACAAATTATGACGCAATAATGGATTAGATTATTATTCCTAGTTAACTGAATAGTTGATTCATGTAAATAAAAACCATTCATATAGCTACGGGAATCTTGAATAACTAATTAAAAGTAAATATTGTGTATTGATGTTGTTTTTTAGTTTACGGGTTGTAACAACTAACAGTATAACGATAATGAAAATCAAAACTAAATTAAATAGATAACAAATGACTGTTTGGTTGGACTAATCACATTATTACTTTATCTGATGAAAATTGAGACATTAATCCACTAATTCCAAAATATCCCTCGGCTACTTTAAAAATTTTAACATCCTACTTTTGTATTTAAATCTTGTAGTTATCTAAGTTTAGGTTTAGTATATACGGAAAAATAGTGTATTGGTGAAATGAACAACTACAATTCAAACAATTTGATTGGATGAGGAAGAGTTAATGAGTTTAACATTGTAATGTGAATCTTCTTTAAAGTTTATTTGAACAAAACGACCAGAATGCCGCTAAGATAATTGTTGTGAGGATAAAAAGATTGAATAATTCAAAACGGATTCTTTTCCGATTTCAGGTATGATTGAATACTTTCATTGCACTTATTCTGGCCGTACGTTAATGTTAATTCGTGTACATGTAAAATAGCTACACACTAGTAATTTTGTAGGGGCCCTTTATTATTTTATAGCTTGTAGTTCGGTGTGAGCCAAAGCTCATTGTTGAAGGTCTTTTTTTTTTACCTTTAATGGTTAACTTTTTTTTTTAATTGTTACGTGGATGGAGAGTTGTCTCATTGGCACTTGTATATATGCCTACAAGCTGTATTGCTTTTAGAAATAAAGCTTTTGTATATAGTTTTCTTAAAGACGGGGAGCTGATTGGTTAATTTAGAGTTTAGAGTTAAGTATACTTAGGATGACGGAATACTATTCTTATCATATTTATAGGTTCTTGTTCTGATATGAAAGTTATATTTGCCACTGAAAGTTGAAACACAAATTCGTCAATGTATCTAGTAACTCTTTCACCGTCACCAGGGACTTTTTTTGTCTGTATTTAGGGTTCTTACAAAAGTCTGAGTAATGCCTATAAAGATGATCAGTTGAAATAAATGCTGACTACGCGGTGTGGGCTTTGCTTATTATTGAAGGTCGTACAGTGACCTATAATCGTTGATTTAAGTCATTTAGTTCCTTGTGGAGAGATGTCTCATTGGCAATCATACTTAATCTTAAGCTGTACATTTCGCTTGAATGCTGGTTTGATATACAATGGTAAATACATATTTTTTGGGTCTTTACATTTGTTTAAACAGTCCAAAAGATTGATTTAAAGAATATCCAATCACGTTACAAAATCATGAAAAAAATAAAAATATTATTGTAGCGTGTGATTTTAAGTGTGTACCACATTTTTTTTAATGTTATTTCAAATAGAAAGAACTTGAAAATATTAAAACAAACCAGCAACAACCAGTCAGAAGACGCTTTTCTCATTATTGAAGGCCGCACAATGAATGTATTGCTTTCTGATATATTCTTATTTGAACTCTTCTAGATATTTGGTTAAGTGGCAATTTATCCAATTTTCCTTATGTTTATATTAATGGTCTCGGAAGTCGGAAGTCGGACGGACGAATGTCAATCATATAAAGTAAATTAAATGGCCGATGAATAGGTAACAACCTAAAATCAATGATTTATTTCATTCGTGAATTTATATGACTCCATCTAGCAGGTGTTTTAATTACATTGATTTAAAAGTACAGTATTCCATTATACATTAATGTAACGGTCTTACAATTTTACGGATACTTAAGTTGTATTTCATAAATAATCATTGGTAATTTTATAAGAATTCTGAACTGACTATTACCCCGGTAATGTATCCCTTTCAAGTTGTTCGATGATAGAAAAACAGATCGAACGCTACTAAACATCGAACTGCATTTAATGTTTGCCGATTTGGAATACAGTTGTATATACTTCAAGCATGTCAGGTTTGTAAATCATGTTTTTATAAAAAAAAAAAAAAATCAACTTTAATTCTATCTCAAAATTAATAGTTGGACTTATTGGTTTTCATTGGCTGGTTGTTGCTTAACGCCCAGTCGCTAGTATTTCATACATGTATAAGACCAGGACAAATTTTAAAATGCATCAATTTAGCTTAGACTCATTATAAAGAAGTTCATCAACATAATAAAAAATAGAATGAAAATTACAATTATTGTTTCAATTTAAAAATGCACCGCCATGTGAAAGCGTGTTGATTAAGCTCGAGTGCGGGAAGTTGTGGATTCGAACCACGACACGGTCAAACGAACTTTAAAAACTTAAAATTTACTGAATGATTTTGGGTTCTTCGCATTACTACCGTCTACGTTTTGTAAGCAGGCTGAATTGTTTTGTTTTTTTTATTAAATTTGTCTTGATTTCATGACAACTTGGCCCAAGGCCAACTAGCACCACTCCGTATTCGGTAGACAAGGGGGCACGATCCTCTCCACTCCCACTTCCCCTTGGCAGAGTAAGCCAATATGTGTTTCAACAATATTGCGCCACTTTTCGGTTAATTAAAGTCCCGCCCTTAATTTCCAAATACGTTATTCTTGACCAATGATAGCACTTGAACACTCTTTAATGTGAATGTGAAAACATTGTAGCGTCTAGAGTTTACAAAAATGGTGAAGCAAGACATGAAAATATACGTTGACATTCCGACCACATATGTACAATAAACATACACAGATACTTCTACTAGTTTATCACATGAAACAACATTTTATTCATAAATATACAATAATTGCATCAAACAAAGTCGGATAAAACAATAGTCAATAGACTTACTAAATTGAAGTTCAAAAATAAAGTAATTTCAAATGTAAAATGAAAATAAAGTGTTTCTAGAGCTAGTCTTACAAGTGATTAAAATCCAAAACTTGTCATTTAACAGGATAACTTTAACAAAGAAGGTACTCAAGAACTGAAGAAAAGTTGAATAAATGAATATTCTTAAAACATTATAAAAACATCGAGTTAAAAACAGCTAAATTAGTAATTCTTTCTCGTATTTAAGTATGTTTAAACCAAATTAAACTTAAATACTAAATAGATAATCTGTCCAAATTAAAGGGAATTAACCTAGGCACATCAAGGCACATCTATTACACTATAAAACAAATATCTATAAATAATACAAATACGAAAAATGACTATAAAACAAATATTTATAAATAATACAAATACAAATTATGACGACATAATGGATTAGATTATTGTTCCTAGTCAACTGAACAGTTGATTTATGTAAATAAAAACCATTCATATAGCTGAAGGAATCTTGAATAACTAATTAAAAGTAAATATTGTGTATTGATGTTTTTTTTTTTACGGGTTGTAACAACTAACAGTATAACAATAATGAAAATCAAAACTAAATTAAAAGATTACAAAGGACTGTTTCATCGGACTTATCACATTATACTTTATCTGAAGAAAATTGAGACACAAATTCCAAAATATCCCTCGGCTACTTTAAAAATTTTAACATCCTACTTTTGTATTTAAATCTTGTAGTTATCCAAGTTTAGGTTTAGTATATACGGAAAAATAGTGTATTGGTGAAATGAACAACTAAAATTCAAACAATTTGATTGGATGAGGAAGAGTTAATGAGTTTAACATTGTAATGTGAATCTTCTTTAAATTTATTTGAACAAATCGACCAGAATGCCGCTAAGATACACTACAAACTCCTCAGAGTCTGAATTGACCAGTTTTTGTGCTCGACCAGTAAAATCAAGCACACATTTTACTCGACTAGTCTCGACATTGTCTCGACTGTACTTAACTGTACTTAAGAGTACTCGACTAGGTCTCGACTTTACTTAATTAGTCTGATTCAGTACTTGATGATCTTTGTGTAGTCTGAAATGGTCTTGACCAAGACTCGACCTGTCTCGACTCGTCTCGACTCAGTCTCAACCAGTCTCGACCTGTCTCGACTAGACTTGACCTTCAAATTTAGGTTTGACTGGTGTAAATCAGCCCATCTAACTTAATTAAATATTGATCTTACAAAATTCAAGCTTATTAAGTAGTTTGATTTATTGCTGTGAAATGAAAGGATTTAATTTTACAATATGTAAAAAAAAAAATTATTATATAAAAATTCAGATAGGCATCTTTAATTTTTTTTATAACTTTTTCAAATCAACTTGGATTTTCATCAAACTATGCAGATATCTTAGATATGTATCAAGCTTACTGAATCTCATTTCCTTTAGTTTTTTGTTGTACATGTATTGCTGTAAAATTTAAGAATTAAAGTAATTTTGGTAAAAAAAGGTTAGGATTTGCAATTCGGGCAAAATAGAGATATTACACTTTAATTTTTTTAATAACTTTTTTCAAATCAACTTGGATTTTCATCAAACTATGCAGCTATATCTTACATATATATCAAGCTTACTGAATCCCATTTCATTTAGTTTTTTGTTGTATTGCTGTAAAAATTTAAGAATTAAAGTAATCTTGGTATAAAAAGCTAGGATTTGCAATTCGGACAAAATAGAGATAATACATTTTAATTTTTTTAATAACTTTTTCAAATCAACTTGGATTTTACATCAAACTATGCAGCTATCTTAAATGTATGCTAAGCTTACTAAATCCCAGGTCATTTTGTTTTTTGTTGTATTGCTGTCAAATTTAAGAATTAAATTAATCTAGGTCAAAAAAGCTAGAATTTGCAGTTCGAACAAAATAGAGATAGTACACTTTAATTTTTTTTAAAAACTTTTTAAATTCAACTTGGATTTTATTGAAACTATATAGCTATCTTGGTAATGTATTCTTCTTACTGAATCCCAGGTTGTTATAAAGTTTGTTGTATTGCTGTCAAATTTAAGAATTAATTTAATCTAGGTAAAAAAAAGCTAGGATTTGCAGTTTTGACAAAATAGAGATGCTACACTTTAATTTTTTTCATAACTTTTTCGAATCAACTTAGATTTTCATCAAACTCTACAAATATCTTTGCAATATATTGATCTTACTGAATCATAGGTTGTTATTTTGTTTGGTGTATTTCTGTCAAATTTAAGAATTTAATTAACCTAGGTCAAAAAGCTACGATATTAGAAATATATCTTTTCTCATAATTTGGAAAAAAGTATATATAAAATATTAATATAATTCCTTTAATGTTTTATTCCTTTTGATATACACTATATAAATATATCAAAAAGGGATGAAACATTAGAAATTATAAAATAGTTCTTCTGATTTGTGGTGATTTATAAAGCAATACCTTCTGCTTGGGGCAAACTTATTAAAAAGATCACATCTACCAGAGAGTTTTAAATTCTAAATAACATTTATTCAAAGTTGCAACATCCTGTTAAATCTAAATCGCAGGGCTTTTAATTCACTAGATAAGTAATACACGAGTTTAAGAAAAGTAGGGCTTTCTTTTTACCTGTAAAACTCACATGTACTGATGCAATTAAATCATGTATAGTGTCATGTCATTAAATTTGACAAAAAAATATTTTAAAACTTCACAACAACCTGGGATTTAGTAAGATCACAAAGGTAGCTAAATAGTTTTAAGAAAATCCAAGTTGATTTGAAAAAGTTATTAAAAAGCTTAAAGTGTACTATCTCTATTTTGTTCGAACTGCAAATTCTAGCTTTTTTGACCTAGATTAATTGAATTCTTAAATTTGACAGCAATACAACAAAAAACTAAATGAAATGGGATTCAGTAAGCTTGATATATATGCAAGATAGCTGCATAGTTTGATGCAAATCCAAGTTGATTTGAAAAAGTTATTAAAAAAATTAAAGTGTACTATCTCTATTTTGTCCGAATTGCAAATCCTAGCTTTTTATACCAAGATTACTTAATTCTTAAATTTTACAGCAATACAACAAAAAATTAAATGAAATGGGATTCAGTAAGCTTGATATATATGTAAGATAACTGCATAGTTTGATGCAAGTCCAAGTTGATTTGAAAAAGTTATTAAAAAAATTAAAGTGTACTATCTCTATTTTGTCCGAATTGCAAATTCTAGCTTTTTATACCAAGATTACTTTAATTCTTAAATTTTACAGCAATACAACAAAAAACTAAATGAAATAGGATTCAGTAAGCTTGATATATATCTAAGATATCTGCATAGTTTGATGAAAATCCAAGTTGATTTGAAAAAGTTATAAAAAAAATTAAAGATGCCTATCTGAATTTTTATATAATAATTTTGTTTTCTTTCATTTCACAGCAATAAATCAAACTACATAATAAGCTTGAATTTTGTAAGATCAATATTAAATTAAGTTAGATGGGCTGATTTACACCAGTCAAAACTAAATTTTAAGGTCAAGACTAGTCGAGACAGGTCGAGACTGGTTGAGACTGAGTCGAGACTAGTCAAGACAGGTCGAGACAGGTCGAGCCTTGGTCAAGACCATTTCAGACTACACAAAGATCATCAAGTACTGAATCAGACTAATTAAGTAAAGTTGAGACCTAGTCGAGTACACTTAAGTACAGTTAAGTACAGTCGAGACAATGTCGAGACTAGTCGAGTAAAATGTGTGCTCGATTTTACTGGTCGAGCACAAAAACTGGTCAATTCAGACCTTGAGGAGTTTGTAGTGATAATTGTTGTGAGGATAAAAAGATTGAATAATTCAAAACGGATCCGATTTCAGGTATGATTGAATACTTGCATTGCACTTATTCCGGCCGTTCGTTAATGTTAATTCGTGTACATGTAAAATGGCTACACACTAGTAATTTTGTAGGGGCCCTTTATTATCTTATACCTTGTTGTTCGGTGTGAGCCAAAACTCATTGTTGAAGGCCGTTTTTTTTACCTTAATGGTTTACTTTTTTTAAATTGTTACGTGAATGGAGAGTTGTCTCATTGGCACTTGTATATATGCCTACAAGCTGTATTGCTTTTTAGAAATAAAGCTTTTGTATATATATAGTTATCTTAAAGACGGGGAGCTGATTGGTCAATTTAGAGTTAAGTATACTTAGGATGACGGAATACTATTCTTATCATATTTATAGGTTCTTGTTCTGATATGAAAGTTATATTTGCCACTGAAATTTGGAACACAAATCCGTCAATGTATCCAGTAACCCTTTCACCGTCACCAGGGACATTTTTTTTTGTCTGTATTTAGGGTTCTTACAAAAGTCTGAGCAATGCCTATAAAGATGATCAGTTGAAATAAATGCTGACTACGCGGTATGGGCTTTGCTCATTATTGAAGGTCGTACGGTGACCTATAATTGTTGATTTCTAAGTCATTTAGTTCCTTGTGGAGAGATGTCTCATTGGCAATCATACTTAATCTTAAGCTGTACATTTCACTTGAATGCTGGTTTGATATACAATGGTAAATACATATGTTTGGGGTCTTGACATTTGTTTAAACAGTCCAAAGGATTGATTTAAAGAATATCCAATCACGTTACAAAATCATGAAAAAAATAAAGATATTATTGTAGCGTGTGATTTTTAAGTTTGTACCACATTTTTTTAATGTTATTGCGAATAGACAGAAACAATATTAAAACAAAACAGCAACAACCAGTCAGAAGACGCTTTTCTCATTATTGAAGGCCGCAAAATGAATGTATTGCTTTCTGATATTTACTTATTTGAACTCTTCTAAATATTTGGTTAAGTGGCAATTTATCCAATATTCCTTATGTTTATATTAATGGTGTCGGAAGTCGGAAGTCGGAAGTCGGACGGACGAATGTCAATCATATACAGTAAATTACATGGCCGATGAAAAGGTAACAACCTAAAATCAATGATTTATTTCATAAGTGAATTTATATGACTCCATCGAGCAGGTGTTTTAATTACATTGATTTAAAAGTACAGTAGTCCATTTATACATTAATGTAACGGTCTTACAATTTTACGGATACTTAAGTTGTATTTCATAAATAATCATTGGTAATTTTATAAGAATTCTGAACTGACTATTACCCCGGTAATGTATCCCTTTCAAGTTGTTCGATGATAGAAAAACAGATCGAACGCTACTAAACATCGAACTGCATTTAATGTTTGCCGATTTGGAATACAGTTGTATATACTTCAAGCATGTCAGTTTTGTAAATCATGTTTTTATAAAAAAAAAATCAACTTTAATTCTATCTCAAAATTAATAGTTGGACTTATTGGTTTTCATTGGCTGGTTGTTGCTTAACGTCCAGTCGCTAGTATTTCATACATGTATAAGACCAGGTCAAATTTTAAAATGCATCCATTTAGCTTACACTCATTATAAAGAAGTTCACTAACATAATAAAAAATAGAATGAAAATTACAAGTAGTGTTTCAATTTAGAAATGCACCGCCATGTGAAAGCGTGTTAATTAAGCTCGAGTGCGGGAAGTTGTGGATTCGAACCACGACACGGTCAAACGAACTTTAAAAACTTAAAATTAACTGCATCTCCGCCAACACGCAGCAATAAGAAGAAAGAGCAAAGACTGGTCATTTGTTTCAAGATTAAACTTTTGTTAAAAAAATACCGATAAAGTAACAGCTTTGGGTTTTTTTTCGATTTTCTTGCGTAAAGAATTATTATTAATCTTTGGTTATTTTAATTAGTTTAAACAATATTTATTCAGATAAATCAACATTAAACGTTATTATACAAATGAAATTATATTAAGGATTTAGAAATAAGCATTTGCTTTTACAAATCGGTCTCCTTTATACAAAAATAATACACTTATTGGTCAATATATAGTAAATATAAATACAAGTATGCTCTGTAATGAATATATGAATATGAAAAAGATGGAAGAAAAAGGAAAAACCAGGGGTTCCGCAGGGCGCAGCTTTATACGACCCCAGAGGTCGAACCCTGAACAGTTGGAGCAAGTATGGACACAACATTCAAGTTTGATACAGATCTAAATTTGGATTGTGATCAAATTCTTGACCTGATATGAGTTTCTGACACAAAACAAATGTCAAGATCTTACAAATCTATTATGCAATATTGTGCAATTAATGATTTCATCTTCAAACTTTTCAAAAATTTGGAATATGAGGAATTTTGGAGAAAAAAAATGAAAACTACTACCACCCATTTTTTTGTTGCAATAAGTCCAAAACCTGACAATTCTTTATACATTATTTACAAGTTGTGTAAGGAGGTAAATCCGAACATACCAAACATTGTATGTTAACTGTTTTTGAATTACCTTCCTCACACTGCTTTTAAATTGTCTTAATTGTCCATTGACTAGAAAAACATAGTTTCCCCTTTTTTTTGGGTCCCTAATTCCAAAACGTTTAGAGCCATAAACCCCCCCCCCCCCCAAAGTCATTACTAACCAACCCCATATGGTATGGAAACTTGTGGTATAATTTCAGAGAGATTCATACACTTAAACACAAGTTATTGTTTGAAAACTACAAAAATGCTTATTTTTGGCCCCCTTTTTGGCCCCTTATTCCTAAACAATTGGGATCATAATCCTCAAAATCAATCTCAACCTTCCTTTAGTGGTATTTAACCTTCTTGTAAAAATTTAAAGAGATCCATTCACTAAATCAAAAGTTTATATTGTCCGGAAACTAAATGTGTCATCGGACGACGCAGACCGACGACGACATGATACCATTATACGACGCAAACGTATAAAAATTAATGAGAATTTAAAAAAAAATAAAAAATAAACATGAATCACTGTAATGTATACAGTGTGAAATGCTAGGGTTCCTATTGAATGGTGAATAATTTAACATCAAGGGTTAAAAACGTTTACTTTTTTATCTAATATTTCTGCACCAAACTAAATAAAAGACTATTTTGCACATCTGAGAATACCGTTGATCCAAAAAGCTAAGTGTTTGTGTTAACTTGGATAGGAAGAACTGAAACAAAATCTGATAGTTCATGATGTCTGAAATTAGTGTATATAATATAGGACAAGATAACATGAAGTCAGAGTTTTTGTTTACATCACCACAACGACAATTTGGAGAGTCTCCTAAATTACGAACGAATAGGACACTGGTGAGAATTCAATGAACTTGAATCCATTCTTATCGAGCATGAAGAATTTGACCAAAACGATGTCCTATATAATAATACGCTGGGGTCATCATTTTGTTAGCAATGTAGGTTCATTTTTACAAATAGTTATAATTTTATTTGGAATACATAGGATTAGCAAAATTTGTATTGCAAATAGTAAAAATAAAATAATAAATAGTCCTTCGCTCGTGCTTCCACATATGTTATGAGTTGTGGTGGTGTGTACTCACGTCTGTTTTGTTTGTTGTTGTAGTCTAGCCTATCAAGAAAGTCCATAGAACCAGGACAGCAGTATATCGACACAAAATGTAGGAACGCTGGCGTTGTGTTAACAACATGGACTTGCATTTGATTGTCCTTTACATAAATTTTCCCATTAACTGTCCACGTGTCTTTTAGATGACGCTCAATACTAAGCTGTCTGACTTTGTATGCAATGGCGTTCCTCAGCTTGGTCAGGTCCTCATTAATTCTGACGTTCTTGTATTTCATTTTCCCTTTTAGGAATTTTCTGCACCTGAGGATCCTCTTTTTTAACATTATGATCCTTTATTTTAACTAAAGATGCTTTTCAAATGCAATTAAAGGAAGACGAACTGTTGGATAGCTTGATACTATTTAGTGATAGGACAGTAACTTTTAATTTAAGGTAAACGATATATTTTCTAAACCAATAATATTTCTTTTTCCAGGTGTGCATATACGACGATTTGTTTGATTCGTAAAACGCGTACGGTACCACTAAAAGGAACGGCTGAGGTGCACCGATTAAACTAAGATATTCACGCTTCGTAAAGAAAGTATACACATGTTGAACAATTATGGATGAGATTTGCATTTGTAACGATGGAAACAATGAAACATGTGAACAAAGTTATTTGTTTGTCCCATCTGCCTGGATAATCTTCACACAATTTGGTTTGGCTGCTGAATGTGCTATAGTCAACACAGTAGTTATTGTTATATTTTTACATCCTAAAAATAGAACGTCATCGACTATTTTGTTGTCAGCACTCGCCGCTACTGACTGTTTGACGGCAATTCTATCGCAGATACCATATTTTGTAGCATACATATTTCATTATGACGAACTCTTCGTTGACGAATACGGATATTTCGGCGGATGGTTTTGGCCGGAAGTTTATTCCAGTTGCATTGTTTTTACACCACTTTCCAACATAGCGTTTGGATTCCATACGATATCCATTTGTCTAACGGTTATGCTGAACATTCAAAAGGTTGTTGCATTACAGTTTCCTTTTTGGACTATGCTCAACGTAGGAAATAAGACAACAGTATCCGTCATATGTTTAATATTTGTTGTTGTCGTTAGTATGTTTGCATGGGTTACTGTTAGTGACAGCAGAACGCTGTTTAACGGAGAAGATGATGTATGCTGTTATAAGGATCCGTTAAACGCAAATGATATTGAAGGCTTTACTACAGCAACAAAGGTTTTTATGATAGTTGCTGTGCTTGTTGTTATCTTATGCACTGCATACATTTGTGTGAAACTTTGGACCGTTGGGAGAAATATTCAAAGGACCCGAAACCCGATTTCACAAAGAAAAACTCGCCGGTCTGCCTTGATTGTTGTCATTGTTTCTATAGTTTTCATTCTTTCTGAAGTATTAAATATTTTAAGGACAATCAATCAATCAAGACTGGTACCATTCGTCCTAATGATTGAAATGATTAATGATTCGTTCATTTTGTTAAGTTGGCAGATTGGATTTTCTTTCAATTTTGTAATTTATTTGATGATGAGCGGAAACTTGCGAAATACATTGAAAACATTCTTCATTTCTTTATTCCAATGTAAAAATAAGACGCAACTACAAAATACAACTTCATGTGCTTCTACCAGTAACAATACGTCTACGCGCATTTAATTCCAGTGTCAATCCAAAACAATTTGTGGGATTCATTTTATATAAATAATTCTCAGGTAAATTTAAATAATTTATCAAGGTTATATACTTAATCCATTTTTGTTCATTTTTCATTATTTAGGAGATAACTGTATTTTATTTTAAGCTTGGCCTTCGTAAAACGTAGATTTTACTGTCACAAATTGAGTTTACCTAGCGGAGCGGAGCGTAGCTAGGTAAACGGATATTTGCGACAGTAAAATCAAGTTTTACGAAGGCCAAGCTTAAAGTACAATACAGTTATCTCCATTATAATGCCACATTCAAAATAAATATCATTTAATAAATATTTTGGCTTAAAAATGCCATAAATGAAAAAGTCCGCGAAACTGTTACATCGTCTTTATCATCTAAACAATGTGACCTCATATGTGTACTCTGGATGTCAAACTTTTCGTACGCTTCCGAATGGTTTCAATATAGACAAAAAGAAGATTTTGAGGCAAAAAATGTGACTATCTTGTTTATTTTTTGAGAAATTACATACCACAAACTAAATCGGAATTCAAAATGAACCATGGCAATGAGGTCAAGGTCAGATGAACAATGCCAGGCAGAAATGTTCATCTTACAACCTCTCCATACACATGTATAGTTGACCTATTGTTTATAGTATTAGAAAAACAGACAAAAACATAAAAACCTAACACTGAGCAATGCACCGTGAAAATGAGGTCAAGGTCAAATAAAACCTTCGAGACTGACATGCACATCATAAAATATTTCATTAAACCAAATAAAGTTGACCTATTGCATTTGGGTACGTCTAAACACCGCTCAGGACCTCCTGAGTGCACTCAGGACATACAAAGTGCACTCAGGACCCTTTATAGTCATTGCATTTGCACACAGGATGGATGTATATATTCGTTACATGCTGCTTATTTAAGAATTAAATGTTGGTAGAATTTGAAATCGAACTTAGATAGATATGTTGATTTGTTTTAAATAATGAGGGCACGTGTCACTGATTACACAACTACTGAGCCGTGAATTATCCAATCAATAAAATTAATTGGATTATCTTTATTGATGTTTATGAATTGTGTTGTTTGTACAATGTTGCGTTTAAAATATTTGAGATTGTTTAATGTAGTTAAATTTAAATTATGCACTGTAAAAATAGTGAATTGTATAGTTATGGAGAAAAAATAAGATAACCCATTCGATGTTCTTTTCAGTCTATTTTTCATTTTAACGGCTTAATTTTTTTTTGTGTTCTGCAGTTTATGAATAAAGAAAATAAAAAAAAATCTGTTACAAGTTCTATTTTTGTTTTTCTTTGTTATTTATTTCTCTCTCTCCATATCAACTTAATAAACAAAAACAATGTTTACTAAATATCAAATTTTATTCTCAATAAACAATACACATAGTTAAAGAGAAGACAATTACATGTATGTACAATATTTACAATGACAATATTTACAATTTAAGAAGTGTAATATCTTGGCTGTGTACGTTCTGTCCTTGGTCTTTTTCTTTGGTTAGGCTTACGAGCAACCTTCTGGGGTTTTGGTACTTCAAAATCTGAGCACGAAGACTTAGTTGTGGTTTGGATGGATTTTGTGTCGATCAACAGTCTCCGAAATAGTCTTTCTCGCTGTTCTTGTGTTTTCGAAAACCAACATTGGTACGATACGACATGCCTTCTGTACGGACCGAAAAAGTCATAATTTCCAATTCCATATGATAAATAGCGAGTGTGCAATATACGATAGAACTTATTTAGGACAGTAAACTGACAAGAATTGCGAATCTGAATTGTTTAGAAACAATACCCAAATATGATAATTATCAAAAATCAGACAAATTCATTTTTCAGAATTTATTTTCACATTGAAATTCGTTCAAGGCTTGTATTACTGGACAAGAACGATTAAAATGAGAAATAAAATCTTACTAAATGCGGATTTGTTCAAACATTCGTATTACTCAGAATTAAATTAAGACAGTTTCTTATCACTTTTTACAACAAATCATTCTTCAGAATTTCCTTTTACATTTAAACTGCTCAAGGAATTTAATACTGGACAAGAACGAGCTCAATGTAAAACCAAATCTTACTACATGAAATTGTTTAGAAATAATACCCAAATGTGATAGTTTTAAAAAAACGGAGACAAATTAATTTCTCAGAATTTATTTTCACATCGAAATTCGTTCAAGGCTTGTATTACTGGACAAGAACGACTTTAATGAGAAATAAAATCTTACTAAATGCGGATTTGTTCAAACATTCGTATTACTCAGGAATTAAATTACTGGACAAGTCCGATAAAAATGGGAAATAGAATCTAACTATATGAGATTTTTCTTGTTTGAACAATTTATTTTGGTCAGAACGGTTTCTTTAGTTAAAAACGGGCTCCATATACAAAACTAATTAACTTTTTGAAAAGTAAATTTATTTCCCTTTTAAACCTCGTTCAAAGAATTTATTACTGGACAATAACGAGTTTCAATAGGGGAATAAATCTTACAAAATGAAATTTTGATTGAATCTTAACGACAAGAAAATAGAGAAAACACACACACACATACATATATATTTATATATATAAATATTAAAGTATTGAAATGCGCAATGATACCAATTTAAAAAAGAATCAACGCTACTATCCGTAATAATTTATTGTAACTGTTAGCTTGGAAATAAATTATATATAAAAAGGTGTATCACATATTTTTTTTTACTATATGGAACAATGCAATTAAAATCTATTGTAGTATATCTAGAGATATGAAAATACGAAAGAATTACTCATCTTAATTTTTGAACTATTAAAGAATGAAACTAAAACTTTCCCGTATATTGAACGAAATTTGATAAAATCAACGCTACTTTTTGTGATTAACTGTTAGCTTAAAAGTAAATAATATATTCTTTTTTTTCACTATGGAACAATGCAATTAAAGTCTATTGTAGTATATCTAGAGATATGAAAATACGAAAACATTATTCATCTTTATTTTTGAATTAAGAATATAACTAAAACTTTTCAGCATTGAAAAAAAAATTATATAAAATTCGAAAATCTATACAAAGAAAATATTTACGATATATTTTTATCTATTAAGTTAGTATACCTTGCTCAATCTCTGGAAACACTCCTCGTAGTTGAAACGGGGTTTTGATCCCCAAGGACGCCACATTTTGTAATAAATTTTATCTATATTTTTGAACGTTTTCAAATGAGATGAATTGAATGAAAATTTCCCAACTATATGTAGATTTCTCATATTTCTCAACTGGCTTCAATTATTACAAACAAAACGAAAGGTTTATTTAACATTTTTTTCCAAAACAATATATCTTCTTTGTTCTATATTTTTCAAAAGACATCTTGGTTTTGTTTGTTTGCCAAGCTTACATGTATGAGGTTAGACCCATCACTAATCACTTCTAGTTATTAAAGATCAAACGACCTAATCAACATGATAATTGGTATTCAATATAATCATCGGTCATGCCTGACATATTTCATAAAAACGGCGCGTGCCGATGAAAACTCAAATAACTTCTTAAATATTAAATTGATTTTACCGAAACAAAAACTATAAGATGAAGAATTAATTTATCTATCGAATGCATAACTTCACCACCCACTAAAACATATATTTCATGTCCTGAGTGCACTTTTTATGTCCTGAGTGCACTCAGGAGGTCCTGAGCGGTGTTTAGACGTACCGATTGCATTTAGTATTAGAAGAAAAGACCAAAACTCAAAAACTTAATGATGACCACTGAACCATAAAGAATGAGGTCAAAGTCAGATGACACCTGCCAGCTAGACATATACACCTTACAACTATTCCAAACACCAAATATAGTAGACCTATTGCATACGACATAAGACAAATAGACCAGATGACACCTGCCAGTTGGTCATGTACACCTTACAGTCCTTCCATACACCGAATATACTATACCTATTGCTTATAGTATCTGAGATATGGACTTGACCACCAAAACTTAACCTTGTTCATTGATCTCTGACGGGCATGAGGACCTTGCAAGGTACGAACATACCAAATATTATATTCATCCTATTACTCATAATGAGAGAGAAATTAACATTACAAAAATCTGAACTTTTTTTCAAGTAGTCACTGAACCATGAAAATGAGGCCAAGGACAATGGACATGTGACAGACGGAATCTCCGTTTCATGAGGCATCTATATACATAGTATGAAGCATCCAGGTCTTCCACCTTCTTAAAAGCAAAACAATATAAAGCTTTTAAGAAGTTAGCTAACCACGCTGCCGTAGCCGCCGTAGCCGCCGCTGCAAGATCACTATCCCTATGTCGAGCTTTCTACATGTACCACCTTCAAAAATACAAAGCTTTTAAGAAGTATGCAACGCCGCCACCGCCGCCGTATCTCTATTCATATGTCGAGCTTTCTGCGACAAAATTCGCAGGTTTGACAATTACATTTCAGGATTTGCACTTTACATACACTGATATAGACAAAATGACATATATCCTTAACCAAAGATCACACATTTAATCGTGAATCCTTCTTAAAAAAATCTATAGAACTGAGGACAAATATATAATATGTTATTTTAGCTGGCTAAACCTCTCACTTGGAATAACCTTTTCACAGATGATTTCGGATATTTTCCTTATGTACAAATGTAGTAACACAATACTCTTCCCTTTTCACAAATGTGACCTACCGAATATAAGACTATTTACCGGATTTGTAATAACATTAGCAACACGACGGGTGCCTCGGGTGTGGAGCAGAATCTGCTTACCCTTCCGGAGCACCTGAGATCACCCCCAGTTTTTGGTGTGGTTCGTGTTGCTTAGTCTATGTGTTCTATGTTGTATCTTCTGTACTATTATTTGTCTGTTTACTTTTAGCCATGGCGTTGTCAGTTTATTTTCAATCTATGAGTTAGACTGTCCCTCTGGTAACTGCCGTCCCTCTTTTATGCATATAATGTTCTTGTTGATATTGGTTTTTTTAGATGTTATATTGTGTCACATAGAATTAAATTGTATCGACTACAGTATTTCAATGTAACACAAAATATGTATTTGACCGAGAATCTTTTAAGTTATTTTGTCAGACAAATAACAGTGCATTAAAGAAAACGAATTCGTCGTGCTGGTTATATCTCGCCTACGACGAAAATTATTGACTCAGATTAGATACATGTGTTGCGACAGTTATACAAGTGATAGGTTTGGGTAGCTATAAAACCAGGTTCAATCCGCCATTTTCTACATAAGAAAATGCCTGTACCAAGTCAGGAATCAAACTCCGAAACAGTGGTGACATCTGGCTACGCTTCTTTACAGAGAAAGGGAAGTATGACCCGAACGGTAACGCTGTATGGAGGTTGGTAAGGAATATGACAGTTGTTATCCATTCGTTTGATGTGTTTGAGCTTTTGATTTTGTCATTTGATTAGGGACTTTCTGTTTTGAATTTTCCTCGGAGTTCAGTATTTTTGTGATTTTACTTTTTCCTTGGAGACCGTTGTTTTCATCGTTATCAATAATGGTTAAGTTTTTTTTTACTTAAGTCAATAAGATAGAAACTATTTGTGACAGATCAATTATGAGTTCTATAGAGGCATAATTTTCAGTTTAACGAGATACTTTCTCCTAAGTCATGGTCCAAACACATGTTCAATGTTAAGAGTCCTGCTTAAGTTAGTTTGATAGGAACACCTTGTGTTAATTAAATGATGATTTCTATAGAGTTGAATTACAATCAGTACATATTAATACTGGTTCTCTGTAACTATTTAAACTCTTACATAGGGAGTGTGGCACGCATGGTCATCGATTTTCTTCAAACTTCACACATTTACTAGTCTTGATGAAAAAAACAAAAAAATGCAAAATTTTGGTTGCTAAGCACATTGGTTGCCATAGCAACCGATAACCGGTTTTACCTGTTCTGGATATCTATGAATTTAAGCGCAAAAAGGCTAATTTCAACATAATTTTTGATAATAAATGATTAAGAGAAAGAATATTTTTCATAATTCTATTAAATATATGCATTTTAATAATGTAATTTAATAACTAATATTTTCATATTCATTTTCAGTCATAATCACATACACCCCCCTTTTAATGTGGTTTGCATTAGGTAAAAAAATACCCTTTTGAGGTCATTTTTGAATGCTCACAATATTTTTTTGCGGACACTTGAGTTAAAGTCAACCATGAATTCATAGATACTATAGTGTTATCTTTCAAAAGATGTGAAAAATTCATGGGTAAGTATGTCTCATTTTTTTGTTACCATGGTTACAAAATGCCTAGTTTTCATTTTTTCAGAAAAAAAAAATTTTGAACATTTTTGAAAAAAAATGTTTTTAAAAATAATTCTGCAGTCAGAAAAAATAAATAAATATAAAATTTATGGAAATTGTTGTTATCATTTGAATTTTAAACATATTCATATATAATGGTATTATAGTTTTAACTGTGTTGCTATGGAAACATGTTATTATGATACACAAGTTTTAAACAATTTTGAAAAAGTTTCAGTTAGTTTCTTAAATTTGCACAAAAGTAGGAAAACTAAAACACTTATTAAGTTTCACTGTATACACACATGTGTATATATGAATAATTTTGCTAGCATATCATATCTATAATTTTGTTAACACTTGAAGGAAACAAATACAATTTTCAGATCTGGATAAAAGTGCTGATTATGAAGAAATTTTAGTCTTGTTTTCATAATCATGAAAAATATACAAGAAAAACTAGAAAGAACAAATAAAATGATTTGAAAAATTAAATATTCTATTGTGCAATATTTCCCATTGAATGAAGTGCCATTGAAACAAGCTTTTCGTTTGCAAAAGAACTGATGCTAGTGCTAATCTTAAAAAAATCGTTTAATGAACTTCAGTACATATAAGAATGAATGTATACACTTTTGCTAACATTATACAGGTATTTAGGAAATATTAATAATATTCCAGGCATTATTAGTGATAGTATTGCCATAGAAACAACAAATTATATGCATAAACTTGGAAAATGCGTAAAAATAGACAAATGTTTGCACCTGTCCTAAGTCACCTGACGAGGACCCGCGAAAAATCTGTCAACGGGTGACTGCGGGTCTTACAACGAGCAACATGGAAAATTATACCATATAGACAATTTTCATTAAAGGGGTCCCACTGACTGCCTTAAGAGATGGCCTCACGTCCTGCTACATTCATGCTTTAGTGATTCCATATGTAATCAACCAAATGTTTTCAATGAAAGGAGGAGACAGGCCATCGGGGCTCCCTAGATCCACCTATGGTAGCACTATATTAACATTAGAAATAGGCATTGGATTATTGAAATTTGAGAAAATAACAATTATCTAAATGGATTTTTAACAGCAAATTACAAACCAGATGGTCCACAGGGCGCAGCTTTATACATCCGCAGAGTTCGAACCCTGAACAGTTGGGGCAAGTATGGACACAACATTCAAGCGTGATACAGCTCTGAATTAGGATTGTGATTAAATAGTTGACACAACATGGGTTTCTGACACAGAATGAATGTGGTCTAAAAACTTTAACTTAAAAACTTTAAAAAAAAAATTGGACATTTACCTATTATGGTCCAATAAACATGGTTAGATTCAGCACATCAAAGAACCCCAAGAATTAAATCTTTGATGAAATAAAATAATGTTCAATTTTGGACCCTTTAGACCTCAATTTGGACCAATTTAATAACCCAAATATCAAAAATCTAAATACATAGTTAGATTCAGCATATATCAAGGACCCAATATATTCACTTTTTGTTGAAATCAAACAAAGTTTAATTTTGGACCCCGATTTGGACCAACTTGAAAACTGGGCCTATAATCAAAAATCTAAATACGTGTTAAGATTCAGCATATCAAAGAACCCCAAGAATGCAATTTTTGTTGAAATCAAAGAAAGTTTAATTTTGGACCCCGATTTGGACCAACTTGAAAACTGGGCCCATAATCAAACATCTACATACACAGTTAGATTCGGCATATCAAAGAACCCCAATTATACAATTTTTGATGAAATTAAACAAAGTTTAATTTTGGATCCTTTGGGCTCTAATTCCTAAATTGTTGGGACCAAAACTCCCAAAATCAATCCCAATCTTCCTTTTATGGTCATAAACCTTGTGTTTAAATTCATAGATTTCTATTTACTTATACTAAAGTTATGGTGCGAAAACCAAGAAAAATGCTTATTTGGTCCCTTTTTTGGCCCCTAATTCCTAAACTGTTGAAACCAAAACTTCCAAAATCGATCCCAACCTTCCTTTTGTGGTCATAAACTTTGTGTTTAAATTTCATAGATTTCTATTTTCTTAAACTAAAGTTAAAGTGCGAAAACCAATGTGTCTTCGGACGACGACGACGACGACGACGACGACGCCAACGTCATACCAATATCACCGTGTATCATCAGTACACCGGATATAGGTACTAAGCAAGCGGGCATGATCGATTTTGACCTTACACGGTAACGAAAATCTTTCTTTTGCTTGATCAATATTCAATGTACATTTCTCAACATTTGAAATGCCTGCTCCCAAATAATTTTTGCATCTATTTTTTTCCTATTCATAAAACAAATTTGATATTCTAAAAAGAACAATTAACTTGTACAAGCGGAAATAGTTGTGAATGTCAACACCAACTTTCAATTTCGATACAGTTGTTGAGACATTTACATGTTTTATCTGAAAGAAACCTAATACAGGGCAAAAGTAATAGTCACCAATCATAAACCTACCTGTGATTACTCATTCCTTGAAACATTTTGGGTAATAAACGAGTATAAAAATAATGTGTTTGTGTACGGTGTACAACAACATAACTATGCACCGTACATAAGGATTTATGTGGTCAGCTAAACACCGTACACAACACTTTTTTAGGGATAAAATATCGAAAAATAACATATGTATGAAAGATTTCAATGCCAATCATTGAAACAGCTATACTTATTACACACACACATTGACCTTCTATCAGAAAAAGAGTTGCAATGAATATAGAATTATATCGGATGAGACGAGAGCCAACTTCTTTGACAAGTATTTGCACATGCTTTTACAATGTTTTAGTAATCCCTCTTGTTTTGGGAAAATAATGAGACATCTCTAACCATCAACCTACGACCAAATCATTTCTTAAAATAGCAATTATGTTTAGATTGAAGTACACATTGATATTATGTGAACAAAACAAAGATTTTCGTTACCGTATCAGATCAAAATCGCTCACGCCCGCTTGATTAGTACCTATATCCGCTGTACGATGATACACGGTGAATATACGACTGCAAAAATTATTTGCGGTCGTATAATTATTGACAATATGATAACTCTTTGCACAGGATAACTTTAAAAGAATTATATACATGTACGTATACTTTGATATTCACTGAAAGCCTATTACAGAAAGATGTTTCTCAAAAAAAATCTTTCTTTTAACAAAAAAAAATAGATTTTACTTTGAAACAGGAGTCAATATTTATGACATAATATACATGTGACTTTTTGTCCACGACTTTTTGTCTGTGACAATTTGTCTGTGACTTTTTGTCTGTGACTTTCTGTCCTACATTCTGAACGTTATCATGACCAGAAAAACTGACTTTATACCTATTTATGTATACGTATTAGGCTTTGCATCAAATTTATGAAACACTTAGATTGAACCATAAATTTTATAAAATTAGAAAATATCAAATGCTTTACAAACATATTTGCAAACGATAAATGTATTGCCATTCGGGAACATTGAAAACTAAGACAAGTTTCTTGCAACCCTCAAGTTAAGTCCGGGAATATTATGTTTACTTATATTTTATGATTTTGTTTTAAACTGAAAAAATAGCGTGCATGCAGGGGCTCGGGTATACATCAAGTAGTCCGCAAAATGTGTATTTGTTTTTTATGAAAATATTTGAAACTACCAAGATTTCCTGCACACTAATATCAAATAACACAGACATTTCATCGGTCAGGTCATTGCTGTTGTTGGTTATGTCATTGTCAACGTTAGAAAGGTCACGTTTTCTGAATTTTTCTGATTTTTTAAAATAAGTTTTGCTCTATTTTTTCGTTATAATTTATAGCTATATATTAAATGATCAAATTATATTATATTTCAAACTTAACATAAATCCTTCAATAAATAAAAAAGTTATTCGCATTTTTCATTTGGTCCTGTCATTGTCAGCCTTGGTCAGGTCGCGTTTAATGAAAAAGTTTTCTATATTTTTTCTTATATTTATGTTTTGAATCTGGGACTATTATATACTAAGTTAGTATCATAGTTCCAGATTGAATGGTCTAAATTCATAACAATTTAAATTTGACACAAATCCTCTGAGAATTAAAAAAGTTATTAGCGTTTTAGTTTTGGTCCAGTCATTAGTGTCACCTACCAAAGGCAGATAATTCGTATTGTGAGGAATATTACACATCATCATCTTTTAGAAATTAATTTCGCATGTTTCTAGGTAGATTACCCATAACTTTTTTAGATTTTTGACTAAAACTAGACTGAAATTAATTGCTTTTGTGTTTCTTTGTAATAGATGTAGCTGCAAAATTTCATATCACTACACCAAATATTGCATTTTACTCAAAAATCCCAACTTTCTCTGCTGTTACCATGGTAACCAACCAATATATATATATCGGTTGGCACTATTTTTCTGACTAGTCTAATAGGATCTACATATCAGCCAATTTCTAGAAAGATCGGTGACTATGTGTGCCGAAAAAGTTTAAGTGGTTACAGAGAATGAGTTTTAAGGTGGTACCTAACACTACAGGGAGATAACTCTGTAAAATCAGTTAAACGTTTTAATTACGTTGCGTTGTGAAGGCAATATTAAGCTTCTCAATGATCAAAATTAGTGGTTGTCAAAATATAACCAGTGTATTTTTTTATGATAAAACGGTTGGTTCAAATTTTTTGAAATTTTATTTTTTTTGTCAAAGGGTCAAAGTAAATACTTTGTCAAAATTAAATTAATAGTAAAGGTGTTGGGTACCACCTTCATTTGACGATTATTTCGATGCCTTACTCCTAGGTCTTTACATTTCAATTTTAATGTTAACTTTTTTTAATTTTTGTTTATGTAAACATAACGAGATGAGGTATGAGTGCTAATCAGACATGACTCAACAAAAAGTTAGTTTAAATGAAGAGGATTTCAGCAATTTATACAGGCAACTGTACGGCCGTCAACAATACATTCAAGAGTGCACACACTGACATTTCTTGCATGCCTTCTTTGTTTTCCTGCGTTTTTTCTCTTTAAATTTTCCAAATGTAATCCTACCAACCCAATCCCTCTTCCCCACAAAAATCAATTGTTACCTACTCTACATCGGACTCGGGCTGCTTTTAAACTGATTTTTTACTGTGCGAATCGCTGTGTTTGTTATTTTCATCTTTGGCTAGACGCCGCTAGAGGTACTGGGATAAGGTTGAGAGTTCACAAAACATGTTTAACTCCTCCGCATTTTTGCACCTGTCTCAAGTCATTTTGTCTTGTATGATTTTTAATGTTAGTTCATTTGCATGTTTTGGATTTTCACTTTCACCGAGCTAGTACACATTTTGTTAATGGGCCAGCTGAAGCCCGCCTCTGAGTGCTGTGTTGAAGATCCAGGTGGCTTTCGGCTGGTTTGTTTTTTTGCACTTTGGTGTATGTTGTCTCTTTGACAAATTCACCATTTCCATTCTCATTTATAAATCGGAATATGTAAAAGAGACGACAACCAGAACATTTTGCAACAACCGCCGGACAAAATGGATGGCTACTAAAATCCAATCTACTAGGGGAAAAAAAGAATGATTACAGAAGAGTGTTCACCATGCACCTGCACTACTATCATTATATTATAATAATAGTAGACTAGAATGATGTACAAATTGATGAACATTTTATATAACAGTTACTGTTGTAACAATATTAATATGATATAGAACAGCAAACAAGATTATACTGATAACAAATACTTATATCATTTAATACAATACATAGTTATTTTGACTCATTTGAAAGATATATAAAGTTAGGACATATACAGCTTATCTCCTTGAAAAATATTATCTCCCTATCATTTTTATATACTGAACAATTAGTAATAAAATGTTTTTTTATCTTCAACCAGATTTAGAGTACATTTCTTACAAAGCCTTTAGTATCTTTCTATATATAAAGTTGTATACTGTTTCTCACTCTATCTTAAGATCATGTGCACTGATTCTGATATTTTTTTTCTTCATGTATGGCACTTTTCAATTGAGAATTGTTTAAGGATGGATACATTTCTTTCGAAAAACAAGTTTTGAGTTTGAAATAAGTATAACAAGCGATAAGGAATGTTATTTTGCGTTTGCATATCAGTAAAATACGAAAATTACGTGGTTAGAAATGCATGTGGCAACGATTAATACACTAAAATGCCTCATGGTCATCCGATGCAAGAATGACGTAGAAGGCATTTAGCAACTGAACTATGTCACTGTTCGACCCTCAAAACTCATAAATACTATAGCATTCAACGGATTGTCCGGAAAGTGCAAATGTTAAACATATTCAATCAAGAAATTAACGGGCTGATATATGACACTTTAAACATTCATTGAAAGACACAAGACGATACAAAGTACTAAAAACCAATAACAAAAACGAGGCGAATTTTTTTGAAGGGTTTTGGAGCCACTGAAGGCCCAAGAAGCTATAAAGCAAACGATGCAAAATCATGATATCTGGGTGTTACAAAGACCCTTTCTTAATATTAAAATGCAAGTTTTGTTTTAATAATTTTTTGACAATATTTGGGTCTCAAAGCGAAATGTATAATTTCAGTGTAAGACTTAAAGGGAAATCACACTATTTATAGTTACTACTAATAATAAATCATTGAAATTTTGCATGTAGACAGATCATACTTATTACAATATTTAAGGCGAAAAAAAAATTGGGGTCACCGATGTTATTTTCGAGATATGACGTCATCAAAAAGTAAAAAAATCGCGTTATACGGAAATATAGAAATAGCGCTCTAATTTGCTAATTGAAGGCAAAATTATTGAAAAACGAAGTTTTACTGGTAAAACTAAAACAGTCAATTGTAACTTTTACCTTATACACATTTATTTTTCTCAGTTTCCTTATTTTTCAAGGTCTTTGAACATTTCCCGCCGTTTTTAATTTCGATTTATTATAGATTTTTCTTGAAATAAAAAAAAGCTACTAATGTTTTTTCCTTCAAACTTTTGCATAAGTTGCAGCTTCAGGGGAGATTTTAAAACCATAAATTAAAATGGGGGGGGGGGGGGGTCACCGATGTTTTAAATCCGCTAAAACGGAAACAATCTTATTATCGATTTTTGGCGGGAACTATAACTAACGTTATATAGAACGACGTTGCTAGCATAGGAGCATTTCTAGCAATGCTTGGAATCTATCGAAACGTTAAACATTATATACAGTAACATTTTATTATTTATAAAGTAATTGTCAAAGTTGAAGTCATCTACATTTTTAATTGCATTCGTTGTATAGGGAAAACGATTGTCTGCCTCATGCCGTATTAAAGAAATAATTTACGGCCTGCAGATAAAGAATCTTCTACTTCGGAAGACTGATGGTATCCGGACTGAAAGTAACACGTTCCATTTAGACTACAAACAGAATAAATTCACTAACTTGTATATTCGCACCGTGAAGATAAAACCTGATATGCCGTGTTTAAAAATCCACAGACTCGGCACTTTAAAAAAAAAGCCCTTAATGACACCATTTTCGGAAGAAATTTGAAATTGGTTAACATTTCCGTAATTACACAACGCTCAATATATATATAAATATATAATATATATAATCGAACCAAATTAAGTTCGACTTCCAGGTAAAATTTGAGTTCGAGTTTTATTTTGATTTCGAACATTTATTCCCGTAAGATTTCTAGTCAAAGCTAGAGTTACACTTAGAAACTTCCGAGTTATACTGTTAGATAGAGTAAAAATTCTGGAAAGAGTACATACACATTTTGAGATTCGATGAAATTAAGAGTAAGAAATATTGCAGTTTCTATTTTCTGTTGGTGCAACTCTCTTTCTTTAAATGTATATTCTTTTATCACATTTATCTTTCATTATGGTATATGTACTTTTTTTTGGCCAATACTGATCAATAATTACATTAGATGTATGTTTGATCATAATACTTTATTCTGATTGGCTAACAGCACATCATGTGTTATTCCGTAAGCAATTGCATCACTCAATAAAACTTTTTATTCATGATAACACGTGGTCCCACAAGAAAGTGCACAGGTGAATTAAATAAAAACAATCTAAAATTCGTTTTTTCTTAATTATAGCTAAAAAATGTAATTATAAGTATTGAATGCTTCTTTTTGTAACTTCATATGGTTGTAAAAGCGTTGACCGTGCGCACATTTTTAGAATGAAGCGCTTCTGCGCTTCATACAAAATGTACTTCGGTCAACGCTTTTACATCCCAATAAATTTACAAAAAGAAGCATTCAATTCTTAAATGATAGTTGATTTGAAAATAACGGATTGAATCGGTGTGTCAATTTAAGCACTTTCTGCTATATCATATTGGCTTTTTTTTTAAAAGAACCAAAGAATGAGAGGTTAATCAGCTATCTTTGTATTAAAAAACTAGTTGTCCTTTTCAGTCATGGTCGGAATCCGACAATCTGACTGTATCACTGTCGACAGGCAAGTGATCACAGTGTGTGATCTGAACTAGCATTACTAGTTTTTTTTCATTGTTTTCATGAATTTTGCAAAAATTTTCAGTGGCAAATATTACATGATCATCAGCACAAAACTTTTGTCTATATGAGTGGAATATTCCTTCACCAGACGGACCATTAATGTGTTGGTTACAGTTAAGCAGTCCTCTGTGAGACATATTACTCTACATAAATACATGTGTGTGTGTGTTGAAAATTTCTCTTGATGGAGACTTTTCAAGCCAAATGTATAGTACGTGTTAAATTTTTATACGCCCGTTTACGGGACGTACATGTATTATGGTATACCGTTGTCCGTCTGTCCGTCCGTCCGTCCGTCGTCAACATGTCGGACGCTTCAACCAATTTGTATAAAACTTTGTTGATTTTTTGTATCTATTGGCGTGCGCTTCCTTTCGTCTTTTATGAATTTTAGATTTTATGTTTCCGAGTTATAGGGTTTTACTATTAAAAAAATTTATTTAGTTTTCGGACAATAACTCAATAAGTGCTTTCAGCAGTGGTCATGAAACTTTAGTGCATTGTTCGTATCGATTGATGTAAGCTCCCTTTATAATTTGATAGATTTTCGATTATTGGATTACGAGATATGGGTTTTTTTTCATTAAAAGGGGGATTTTCCAGTTTTCGTGAGCTAACTCTATGATGCCTTTACCAATTTTCATACAACTTTGATGAATTGTTTATATCTGTTGATGTAAATTACGTTTTGATTTTCATTAATTTCTTATATGACATTGAGAAGTAATGAATTTCTCTGAAATCTTACCACATGTAAATTTTTGATTAAAATGATTAATTAATGAGGAATCAGAAAAATTATTTAGTGAGTTGGTAAATGGACAATTGGTCCCACTTCATTTAACAGTGAGCACGTCTCTGGTCAAGGTTTAGTGCTCTGCTTTCTAAATTAATTTAAACACGTTTTTTATTGGTCAAGCAGTACAGTAATTTATGTTGGATACAAATTTCAATTTAAAAGTAGAACTCACTATTGATTTTCACTTTTCAGAAACACCAGAAAACAGGTAATCAACATTTTAATAATTTATAATTTTTATGTTTAAATATGTCTTAGTTTGTCGTTGAAACTTTTATCAGCGTAGCTAATTTGTTAAAGAACATTGTGTTTCGTCGTTTGTTCTTTTTTTCAAAAGTTATTCTTGATTTGATTTGAGCATTTCGTCGTTTGTTCATTTCTTCAGAAAGAATCTTTGTTTATATAGTGAATTATATATAGTATTTATTCAAATTGAACATTTTGTCGTTTGTTCAATTTTTATCAACGCTTGTCGTCGTCGTTGAGATTTGTACAGTTTTTGTTACTTGTATTTAATATTTCCGTTAGTTATGGATCGTCCTAAGAGAAAAGTCGCGGTAATAGACTATAAAAAAATTAATAATTTTGGAACTTCTGGTATAGATGACATGTCATTTGAGTATGTATTTCAGAAAATGGCCGATAATAATTCCGATCGGGATGAACTACAACTGCATGCAGAGGAAGATGACATACTTGACCTTATGTCAGATGACGAGTCTAATAAGATAAATGAGGCCGCAGCATCGATCTACACCACGCCACTCAAGAAAAATAGCAAAGAGAGTGATGAGTTGAAACCTCGGGAGTCTGATGAAGAGCTGGAATTAAGAGTTAAGTTGTTAGAAGAAAAGAAACAAAGACTCAAGAGGGAGCATCTCAACCAACGTATCAAAGAGTTGGAGGCGGAAGTCGATGGACTGTCAAAATCAGAAGAAAAGCCCAAAAAGAAGTCCAAGAAATCTAAGGGTGAGATCACATTAACAAATTTAAGAGCTAATGATAAATTAAAATAAAGATGTTAATGAAGAATTGAAGAGGTTAGGTTTGGATTTTGACACTAGTTTAAGTGGAAAGTCCGAGCTCGCTGAAACTTCAAAAGAGAAAAACGTGAAATTTAAAAGCGAGAAATTAACAAATGAACAAGAGTTATTGCAGCAATTAAAAAAAATAAATTTAGCTAAGGGTTCTATTTCAAAAACTACTCAACATAAGAAAAAACATTTGGATTCTAAATCTCAGAAGGTAGTACAGTTGCCTGAATCTGTATTGAGAGGGAACAGTAGTACCGAGTCTGAATCTGAAACAAGTTCAAATTCCAGCTCTGAGGATTCATCTGATTATGAATTGGCAGCGAAATTATCATCAAAGAAAAAGAGCAAAAAGTTAAAGTCAGGGCTTAAAATAAAATCTGCAGATAAAGTTATAAATCCACAGTCTTTTCCACATAATTTTTTTACAATATGAGTATATGAGTAAAGATTTGGAGTTTAAGCAATTGAATTTTAAAATGCTTGTTGCAGGTGAACTTGAAATTATAAATAATTTCTGCAAAAATAAATTGGAAAAAGAAGGACGTTTAAAATTATTACAAAAAGTCGCATACTTTAGCTCTATTTATAACTGGGCATCGGTTTTAGATTTTTATGCCGCTTGGTTAAGATTAATTGAATTAGGTAGAAAAACATGGTCTAATGACTCACAGATTTTAGAAAATGTTATGTTAAGTGGACAAAGTTTGCCAAAAGAAGTGAGGCAAGCCAATTTTAGATCAGTGTCCAAAAACCAGAATGGTAAAGAGCAAATTTGGTTTTGTGTTAAGTATCAACGCAATAAATGTGAGCACAGCAACTCAACTCACACCACAGTTATTAGAGGTATAACTAGAACTGTGCATCTCATATGTGCTTCATGTTGGCAAACAGAACATATCCAAAAAACACACCCTGAGTGTTCAGACAATTGCCCAAATAAAAAAGCCTGACTACTAAATGCTTGTTTACATAAGAAAGATCATTGTAAATTGTGTATTGCAGTTTTTGAAGTTATTTTACCAGAACAAAATTTTCTTTTGAATTTGCACAATTCCTTCATTGGCGTATCAGGCTATAATTTTGATTTATTTAAAGTTCCAGTTTATTCTAAATTATGTATTAAGTTTTGGAGACAAGAATTATTTGATTATGAAGACCAAGAAATCTGTGATATGTTAGAATTTGGTTGGCCTGGAAAGGTCATTATTTTGTTGATAGAGTTTTACCTATGGGTTTAAAATCAAGTGCTTTTATTTGTCAGTCAGTGACTAATGCTGTCAGATTTATAGCCAAAAAGCATGATATATCTTTGATAAATTATTTAGATGATTTTGCTGGTGCTGAAATTAGTGAAAAAGCAGATATTTCATATACAAAATTGAAATGGGTTTTAGATAGCTGTGGTTTGGAAGAATCTGTAGAGAAAGCTAGTAGTCCTTCTCACAGAATGAGCTTTTTAGGTGTTTGGTTTGATACTGAAAAAATGACTATGGAAGTCACTCCTGATAGATTAGTGGAGATTTTCGACTTAGTGTCATTTTGGTTAAACAAAGACACAGCATCTTTAAAAGAAGTACAGTCCTTAATAGGAAAACTGAATTTTATTGCTAGTTGTGTTCGACCAGGTCGTATTTTTATATCAAGAATTTTAAAGTTTCTTAGGGAGTTTAAAAATGAGGATTGTATTTTAGAGGTTTCCGTGGAATTGAAGCATGATCTTCTCTGGTGGTCAGAATTCTTGGAGATATATAATGGCGTTTTACTGTTGTACCTCCAAGAGTGGACAGAACCAGACGAGTATATGGCTTCAGATGCATATTTGGTTGGTTGTGGAGGAGTTTCGCATGGACAGTTCTTTCACTGTGTGTTTCCAGATTTTATTGTACAGCAAAACTTACATATATATGCTTTGGAATTATTGTCAGTTATTGTTTGTTTGAAATTGTGGGGACAGAGAGGCAGAAAGATATGTATTCAGTGTGATAATATGGTTTCAGTTCAAGTTATCAATCAAGGGAAATCAAGGAGTCGTTTTTTACAAGCTTGTCTTAGAGAAATATGTTTTATTTGTGCAATTAAAGAATGTGAATTAAGAGCTATTCATATAGACGGTATTGAGAATAGGTTACCAGATATGTTGTCCAGATGGAGTTTGTCAGCTATTTACCCTGTGCAGTTTAATAAAGCAATTGAAGGTAGAAATTTTCAACATGTTAATGTAGATTCAAATTTTTTCAGATTCTGTCACAATTGGTGAACTTAGTTTATCTGTAGATCTTCTCAAGCTTAAAACACAAGCACAAGAATCTTTGAAATCTGCACACGCTTCAGGAACTAGAAAAAATTTGAAGATACAGTGGAAAGCCTTTTTCCTGTTTTGTCATTTTTATAATTTAAAGACATTGCCTTGCGAGTTAAATACGCTTTGCTTGTTTGCACAATTTTTAAGTAGATCATTCAAAAGTGTAGACTCAATCAGAAATTATCTGAATGGAGTTAAGGTGTTACATTTACTTTTTGATCTACCTTTTATTCATTTTGAGTCATTCTATTTTAGATTGTTTATGAAGGGATTAAAACGATGCAATCCCCACACAGTTCGGGCAGCTCTTCCAATCACTCCTAGTGAAAATAAGGGAGGAATTAAATTTTGATGATGTCAATAGTTATACATATTGGTGCATTTTTCTTTTTGCTTTCTATTTGATTTGTAGAAAATCCAATTTGGTTGGGACAGTAGATGATAGCTCTAAATGTTTGCATAGAGAAAATATTTCAGTTTTTGAAGATTATTTACTAGTTCAGTTTCGTTGGTCTAAGACTATACAATTTGGGGAGAGAGTTTTAGAAATACCAATTGTTAAAAATTTATCCTCTCCGTTGTGTGCTTTTAGTGCATTTAAGGCCATGTGCATAAGATTTCCTGCTTCAGCATATTCCCCAGCTTTTCTTGTTTTATCTGGTAGAAAAACTAAGCCAGTGTCCTACAATATGTTACAGAGTTTTTTGAAAAACATTGTGGAGAAAATTGGGTTAGATCCAACAAAATACTCTTCTCATAGCTTCAGAAGAGGAGGTGCAACTTGGGCATTCCAATGTGGTGTATCTTCTGAACTCATTCAATTACAAGGGGATTGGAAGAGTGACGCCTATAAATCATATCTTAGATATGGTTTAGATGACAAGATGCAAGTCTCGTCAAAAATGATGGGTAGACTGTAATATATATGTTTTTTATTTGGTGTTATAATTTGATTAGTTGATATTTTAAATTATATTGTAGGTTTGAAGGCATGGGATAAACCCAGTTTAGTTATATCAGATTCTATTTTAAAGTATCTTCCAGAGATGAAGAATACGCAACTTCAGGCCTTTGGGGGTCTGAGTTGTGAAATGCTTTTAAGGAAATTAAAAAACCGGGTATTCACCTGGTACCATTTTAACAATATAATTGTACATGTTGGTACAAATGATGTATTTAATATAAATGCTAATTTATTTGAAAATACATTCGTGATATTATACATGAATTGAGGATTTGTAATCCAGATTGTGTTATTATTTTATCTTCTGTATTACCTAGACCATGTGATTTTAATCATTCTGAATTGTTCGTCATCAATTTTAACAATGTTCTAAAACAGTTGGCTACTCTCTAACTGATGTCAAATACATGCAATGTGAGAAGACTTTTTATAGTAGAGTGAGAAAGCCAATTAACACTTTGTTTACAGTTGACAAATTGCATTTGTCCACCACTGGTCTTAATAAGGTTTTTAGCTTTATAGCTAATACTCTTGCACATGTTTAAATCCTTTGATGAATTTTGATTGTGTTTGAAATTTGATTAAGAATTTAAATTAAATTTACTAGTAAATTGCAGCTTAATTTTAGGAGAAGGTTTACTCTTAATCTCCGCATGAGAGAGAGTAGACTTTTAATCCTGTTTTTTTCTATTATTGTTGAGGGTTTACACTGTTGACTCTATCATGCATCCTTGTTAGTACAATGGTTAGTACACCTGTCCTTGTGATGGGGGATCGAGGTTCGAGTCCTCGACTTGGATTATAGAAGATGGTGTAGACTTATTATTTTAGAATTATTATAAAAGTTGCAATTTGCAGTTTTTGAGATTTTTTTTGGCGGACCTTCGGTTTGGCGGGTATGAAATTTATATTTCATTTGTATTTCATAGAATTTTTAATTTGTTATGCTTCATTCTTTAAATTTATTAAGATACTACTTAGTAGTTCTTTAATTCAGAGTTTATTTGTCAGTTATAATCTATGATCACTTTGTATTTCATTTGTATTATATTCTTGACATATGTATATATAATTATGACTACCTGCAAAGCCTAAATAAAAGTTTTTATTTAAACAGTATTTTCTTCTGAATTAATTAGGTTTCATATCACAAATTGAGGTTGGGGGGTACATGTAATTGCTCCAAACGTTCAGGAATTAGGGTTCAAAAACAAGCATTTTATTAGTTCTACTATTTTACACTAACTTGTGTTTGAGTGTATGGATCTATCTAAAATTGTACTACAAGGTTCCACACCACAAAGGGACGGCTGGGATTGAATTTTGGGGGTAATTACTACAAGGGGAATAGGGGGGGGGGGGTCATAATTTTTTTCTGCAAATTTTTGAAATTTGAATTTTTTTTTTATATATCAAGAGTAAATCTCCAATTACACAATATTTTTTTTTAAAGACCTTTGACCATATTTATTTTGTGTCAGAAACCTATATTATGTCAAAAATTTGATCACAGTCCAAATTCAGTATATATATCAAGCTTGGATATTGTGTCAAATAGCACTTCACACATACTTTACGTCCAGTGGCAAGTTTAATCCATACAAGAATTCAGAACTAAAACATATTAATTTTGACCCTGATTTGTATTAACCCGACAGGCTGCGCCGGATAAATATAAGTGAAATGAGATTTTTGATGAATTATTTATACATGTAGTATAGAAAACTATAGTTATGACGTTTCATGCATGTGATATGAGAAATCTGTCGAAACTCATTGTTCCTATTTATAACCCTCTGTTGGACTGAAAACTACAGATTCCGGAAGGTGTACGCTTACCTGCTGCTTCTCTTGGTCTATTTGTACCCCCTCCCCCCCCCCCCCCCCCCCGAAAATATACCATGAACTCTACATACCGCATCGCGACAATACGCTGCCAAAGAAAAGTATTTGTCACCGACTTCGTTAAATTATATTGAATATGCTATGAATTTCCATCGTTCTTTGTGTTGATTATTCATGGTGATTAGGTGTTTTGTATTGATATGTTCTTTTTATCATAAGGGTCTGGATAGAGGGTCATTCATTTATTAATATTTATTTTGTGTTACCAATATTTTTTATTCTTTATATTTAAGCTTCATTCTCTAATCTTCTGTTTTTTGTCTTTTATTCTGCAGTATTTGCCCATTATTCTGTATTCCGTAAATTTACCCCAATACAATCAGATCCTCTTTTATGGACACGTATTTTCAATTTAATTATAACAGTTGTAAAAAATATGAAATGTTCATTATCATTTCTCCTGCTTAAGTGGAACGTTCCTTCGAGCGGCTCGCTATTTTTTTTAAATTAGCAACCTTTACGACGGACACGAAAACGGCGACGTCATAATACAGTTACGACACTATAGCGGCGCCGAGAGCGATGCGTATAAACAATAGTGTGATAAGATAAGATAATTTTATTAACCAATCATGGTGCCCAAAATTTGAGCTATACAATCAAATGAATTACAAAATAAAGCACAGAAAATGATTAGAATGATTAAATTACATTTAAACAAAATACCACATGAATACACATTTACACTAATTAACCTGATATAAACCAAGTTTATCTATCTATATTTTTTCTTCTATTTTTTTTTTTTAAAACTACAATATTTTCTATAATTTTCTTTCGTTCTTCAAAAAGGGAGTGCAATAAATTAGATAAGTTTGAAGTAACAAACAAATCTTCAGATGAAAGAATCCAAACAAATTTCATTTCATCAGATAATCTTGAAAAATGATTTTAGAATTTAAATAAGATAGATGTTGAGATCGAGTATCTTTTAGAACAGGACATTTTAAAAGAAAATGTAGTTCGTCTTCAACTGCGTTCTTACATAGCTTACACTTTCTGTCTTCAGCTTTAGTTCCAATATACCTCCCTCTTTCGATTTCAAGATCATGACAGCTAGTTCTAAATCTTGTGATTATTTGCCTGTCCTTTTTTGAATTCATTTTTAAATATGGTTCAAACATAAAAATATTTTTAAATTTTCTGTAAGTTCTTAATTTATTGCCAGATTGTAAATTAGTACACTTCCCAGAATTGCTTTCTAAACTAGCTAATAATGTGATTTCCCTTTATGTTTCTAGGGACATCATTAAAAGACCAATGTGCATGATAAAGCAAAAATGGAATTCACATAGTTAAGTCTGTGGCTGCTGGTTTTATTTTTAAACTCATGATCAAGTTCATAACAAAATTACTAGATTACAAACAAATGTAACCAGGGGCGGATCCAGGAATTTATTAGGGGGTGGTCACCTTTTGAAATCTTAAATTAAAATTCAATTTTTTATTGGTATCATGAAAATAGTTACAACTATAGAAGACAAAAGTTACACATTATTTATAAAATTGATTCCAATTTCATTTTTCTTGGATGCCTGCGTGCAAACATGTCAACTATACCATCAAGTTCTAACTCTAAATTGTAATGCACGTGCATCAGTGCAAGTCCATTTAGTCGGTCCTGGCCCATTGTTGCACGTAAAAATGTTTTCAGTAACCCGAGCTCACTATTCGAACGATCACATTCACAACTTGTTACACTCATTGTGCAAACATTTTTGAGAACAACACGCTCATGTAATACTCCAAAGTCAGCTGCTGAAACCATGTGAGCGTTCGAACATTTAATGTTAATTTATGTGACTTTAAAACTTTAAAATTGTAAATTGTAAATTTTAAATGGCTTCACAGTAAAAAAATATTCTTGGTCGAGAAAAGTTATTATACATACTTTAAAAATTTAGATAAACGTAATGTAAAAAAAGTATAAATTACCTGCTAAAAACATCTAAGATTGAGGACTGTCTCTTCATTTTTACACCTTAACATCAAAGAAATCAACCAAGTAATTAGCGATTGTTGATTACATGTTCATTGTATAAACATACCTGTCAAGGTACATGTATTTAGCCTTAAGGTAAGTATAATGACAACTTTAGGACTGGTGATTACGATAGACAAATTGATTTGATCGACGAATTTATTTTTCAAAATGTTCAAGGTGCACCATTTTTTGGTACATGGTGCACCATTTTTGCAAACCCAGGGGGTGGTCACCGGCACCGGATGACCACCCCCTGGATCCGCCTCTGGTAACACTAACAGAATACAGAAGGGCAATCAATGAACAAAAGACAAACAAATAAAAAAACATTGATCCCGAAAAATCAGGGCTACGTCTGAGGGAAAACAGAACTTGCTTCTAGCAAGGCACTCGCCGTGAACACAATTATATGGAGACAAGCGTTTGGTTTTGAAATTTCTTAAATGAGGCATTTGCCTCAATGTAGTTACGGCCTTAAAATAAAAGTGAGGTAAGGTTTACTGAGACAATATACATCAAGTTAAATGAAACCAATTTTCAGACAATGTCACATTTCAAGTATATTTAGATAATATTTATACTAAATTGGTAAAATTTAAAAGTGTTTCACGATTTTTTTGGGAAAAAAGATGAATTTATGAAGAATCTGGTGCCATCTCATACTTTGGATTAGACCTGCTGAGTTATTTATTTCCAATACATTGCAAGTCAGGTAATTAATTTTCAAACTACCACAGAACAAACCATTTATTTTCGTGATTATCAAGGCTGAGCTATTTATTTTCAAAATCCTCAAGCCCCCCCCCCCCCTCCCCCTCTAATATCAAATGGTCGTCCCCTTATAAGCCGTACAAAGGCATCAACAATAGGATAATCCGATTTACATTGAGAAACAATTGATTCTACACTTTCATTGGTCGAGAGACCTATACTATACAGGTTAATTACCTCCTGCACGTACCGGTCCGTGTTATGTCAACATTTCTAATAAATGTCAATAGACTGAATAGTATTATCTACCCGACCATAAGAAAAGGTAATGTATAGGCACACAAAAATGTCTACCTGTTCAAAAGTGTGTATATATTTGACTTATATTTCAAGTGTTACAATTACATTATCACAAACTATAAACAATACTACAAACTCTAAAGTGAATTGTGTTGCCGAAATATCACACATGGAATTCTGGGAGAAAGAAAGTTTTCCTAATCCTCAAATTAATATTGATCTGTGTGGAAGACATTGTAAGAGGTCATGGATCTGTGACCCTTATGCAGTTTTATCTTCTCAACAAGGTAAGATGTACTCACAACTTTTATAAAAATAGTTTGGTAAACAGAGAAAGTAAAATTAACCGTCTGAAATACATGTATGGCGTTTGTTTCTTCTGCATGAACAGTCAACGGGTTCGCTCGAATACGTATTAACTTTTGGAAATATAAAAATAATATTATAACGTTGGAGACATCTATTTGACAACAATAGAGAATACTTTAACCTAAAACATCAGACACATAGGTGTACAAAAACAAAATTAAGAAAATATTAAGTAAACAAACGACCTTTACACTCAGCCTTTACACACCTAGAGCAGAAAGAAAACCATCCGTCTTAGGTCGTCTCTGCTAGGGGAAGTTTAAAACTTAGCAACCTAGTATGTCTTTCCGATTATCTAAATTTACATTAAACTTAACTATCGTTTTAATCGAAATCTTTCATTATCTTTGAAAGGTAGAAAAATATTGATTGATGTGCAAACGTGCAAAAGTAAACTCTGACAAGCAATTGTTAAACAAAATATTTAACACAATGTGCAAGGTGCAACATCACTACCTAGCATGTTTATTATTACATAAACGCTTATTTACTTGTTTATCTATAATTGATAAATCTTTAAATGTGTCTTAACACCTTTGATCTCTCCCGTCCATGAAGATTTAAATTAAAAAGAGAATGCATTATTCCGTTCTTTATCATGTACATTTCATCGAACGCTTCGTACGATATATGTGTACATATAAAAAAAAAAGAAGAGGTGGTATGATTGCCAATGAGACAACTCTCCACAAGAGACCAAAAAGACATGTATGTTAATTCCAATTCTTTATATTAAACGCTTACAAAAATGTACATCTTTGACTACTATGTAAATAGTATTTTAATTTCATCAAAGTTATCTACACGCGAGTCGACCATGGGTGGGTATAATTTTATGTTCGGCAGACGCAATAGAAATGATATATCCCTAAAGAGGGTTTCTTATCGTCGAGTTGCAAGTTGCGAGTTAAGAAAGTCGAGTTGCGAGTTAACAAACTCGATTAGCGAGTTACAAAAGTCGAGTTGCGAGTTAAAAAAGTCGAGTTGCGAGTTAGGAAAGTCGAGTTTCGAGTTAGGAAAGTCGAGTTGCGAGTTACAAAAGTCGAGTTGCGAGTTAGGAAAGTCGAGTTGCGAGTTAGGAAAGTCGAGTTACAAAATTTGAATTAATGTTAACAAATGTCGATATTGAAGATAAGGAAATGATTATTTTGGGTGACTTTAATATTAATTTGTCGTCGAGAAAGATTCCAGCTAAATGGTCACATTTAAAAAACATTTTTAACTTGTCTCAAATAGTCTCAGTTCCTACTCGAGTCACACAAACATCTTCCTCTTTGGTAGACCATATTTATAGCAATGAACCACATAATATTCATTTTATATCTGTTCCGAAGTATTCTATCAGTGACCATTATCCAGTATGCATTTCTAACAAAAGAGGGTTAAAATCGAAAAAGAAAATTCATGAATATATTACGTTCAGATCTACTAAACATTTTAATGAAAATGATTTTGTCAATGACATATCACAGTGTTCATTTAATTGTGTATTAGAAATTGATGACCCCGAAGAAGCACTGTTGTCTTTTTTGAATATTTTTACTAAAGTATTAAATCATCATGCTCCACTCATTAAAAAGAGAGTAAAACGTTTGTATCAAAATGAGTGGATGAATGATGAAATTCTAGATAGCATGAAAAAACGTGATTTTTATCATAAGAAAAAAGATATGTATAGTTATAGACTTTGGAGAAATAAAGTCAAATATCTCATCGAAAACTCTAAACAAAATTATTATACCAATATCATAGAACAAAAAAAGAACAACAGCAGTAAATTATGGAAGCACCTACATACTGTCAGCGGTACCGACAATCATACCAGTATAAAAATCATAAGTGATTGTAACAAAAAGGAAATTTTAGAACCAAAAGGCATTGCTGATGTTTTTAATGCTTATTTCACAAATATCACAGATAATCTTAATATAGATCAAAACATCGACAATTCTAGTAGTTGTTTTAACAAACTTGGTGATTTTATATCGGGTCATGTACCAGATGACGTGTATTTTTCTATACCACTTATGAGTAATGATTTTGTGTGTTTACAACTAAAAGCACTAGATGAATCAAAAGCAACAGGCCTTGATACCATAAGTGCAAAATTTTAAAAGATGTCTTCTCATGCTATTTCACTACCACTTTGTCATATTTTTAATTTGAGTATCAAAACATGTATTTTTCCATCCTCATTTAAACTGGCAAAAGTCATACCAGTTTATAAGAACAAAGGCTCCAAACAGGATGTTTTTAATTATAGACCAATTGCAATTTTACCACTTATTTCTAAAATCCTTGAAAAACATGTGAAAACACACTTAGTAAAATATCTTAATAAATACAAGTTATTGTATAGAATGCAGTCAGGCTTTCGTGCAAACCATTCTTGTCAAACTGCTTTAACAGCTTTAATAGATAAATGGCTTAAAGCCATTGATGATGGCGATCTTGTTGGAGCAGTATTTCTAGATCTAGCAAAAGCCTTTGATCTTCTCAATCATGAACTGCTTATTCAAAAATTAAACAAATACAAATTAGCTTATACTTCATTACGTTGGTTTACATCATATTTGGCTGACAGATATCAGAAAGTATCTATTTCAAATACATTTTCAGACGTACAAAAACAAAAAACGGGTGTACCTCAAGGATCCGTATTAGGACCGGTGTTGTTTTTAATTTTTATTAATGATCTTCCTTTGTCTAATCCTAATCATAACACCGATTTATTTGCTGATGATAGCACCATATCAGTCATTGGACAAAACAAAAGTTGCATCAGTCAAAAACTTAATACGGTTTTACAAGATATTTTTCGCTGGTGTGATGACAATAAGATGGCTGTAAATGTATCTAAAACGAAAGCTATATGCATTGGATCTAAACAAAAGCTTTCCGTTACATCAAATGAAAACATTAATCTTGCTTTAAATGGACAACAAATTATAGAAAGTACATGTGAAAAAGTTCTAGGTGTTTTTATTGATGCATCTCTATCTTGGTCTTCTCATATCGATTATATAATCAAAAAAGTTAACTCTTCTTTAGCTTTACTAAAAAGGATAAAGAAATATCTAAATCATAAAGCTAGACAAATGTACTATAACGCTTACGTTTTACCTCACTTAGATTATTGTTGTTCAATATGGGGAAACTGTAATAACTTTCTATTAGATAGTTTACTAAAACTGCAAAAAAGGGCAGCAAGAATAATTTTAGACGAACATGATTACACCAAACCTTCAAGAGAATTATTTCACGAATGTAACATTGTGCCAATCACACAAAGAATACTTTATCACAAATCATTACTAATGTATAAGGCAAAACATGGCTTAGCTCCAGAATATATGTCCAGTCTTATTGTATCAGCTTCTGCAAACCAAAAATATAATACGAGATTTTCATCCTCAGATCATTTTATTATTCCAAAACCAAATACAGAGTTGTATAAGTCTAGTTTCTCGTACAATGGACCAAAAGTGTGGAATGCTCTTCCTAATTCAATAAAAAAATCAAATACAGTATCCGAATTTAAACATAAATACAAATCTATGTACTTTTAACATTACCATCATATTTTTACTGTAATGCCATATCATAATTGTTTATTGTATTTTAAATTGTACATAATCTTTATTTAATTTATTATTATTGATGCATTGTTTATTTGTAATGTAATTATTATTGTATTAAGAGAGCCTTATTGAAAATTGGTGTAATCCAAATGAGTTACTCTCTCTAAATAAAGATATTATTATTATTATTATTATTATTACAAAAGTCGAGTTGCGAGTTACAAAAGTCGAGTTGCGAGTTACAAAAGTCGAGTTGCGAGTTACAAAAGTCGAGTTGCGAGTTAGGAAAGTCGAGTTGCGAGTTACAAAAGTCGAGTTGCGAGTTAAGAAAATCGAGTTGCGAGTTACGAAAGTCGAGTTGCGAGTTAAGAAAGTCGAGTTGCGAGTTACAAAAATATTGTTCACACCGAATTTTCAGGTTTGATTCACATTTGATAAACAAAACATGCATGTACCCGAACTTAGTTATTCCCGTGATTGTGGGATTTGAAACAGTTATATGTGATACTTATTTATAAGAGTCTAATATAAGTTAAGTTCTGGAAGCATTTGAAAAAAAATAATGTATCCTTAATGGACGAGATCGATCTTATTTAATCCAATGCGTTTACACTACAACATAAAAAGAACCGATCTGACCATAAGTTACCTTTCGTAAACAAATAATCCTAAAAATAGAATAGTAAAGGAAATTCTGCATCTCGCGCGAACTATAACACATTGCAAAATCATTGAGAAAATAGTTTGCTCATTGGAATTTCGTATGGACTTATTAATCATTATTTTGGATCATACATCACAAGTCATTAAACAAAGATATGTGTGAGACTATCGCTAAATAACGAACGACCAATGCGTTTGAAGATGAGGATTTGCAGCAAACAAATAGAACTTATTGATTTAGAAGATAATAAAAAAATAGCCGAATCTATGTTTACTTTTCGTATTCCATCCATCATTTTTAAACACGCCGAACATGCGCAGATTTATTTTCATATCTGAATATAACGTTCCACTGAAAAAAGCGATGGATTTAATTAAAGCATTAACACTTGAAAAAAGATCGATTCAAATAAGATTGATCTTTTAAAAACTACATCGATATCTGGAAGTAGACTTTTTAAGACCGATTGAAGATCGATCTTTTCAGTTTTCATTATTCAATCCATCGTTTTGAAAAACTTGTGTTTTTGCTGCCAAACATAGGTAGTAATTCCCATGCAATCGTGAGAGATATGTACAATAAAAGTGAATTATGTGCTAAAATAGACAATGTGCTTACTTCTAATTTTTATTCCCAAATTGGAGTAAACTAAGGGGATATTTTGAATCTAAACCTTTTCAAGATTTTTATAAATGAATTTTACCGGATGCATTTAATGAAACCCCAGATGCTGTTGATATAAATGACCACAGAATTGACTGCCTCATGTATGCAGAGGATCTTGTGTCTTTCAAAAACGGTTGATAGTTTATCCTGAGTGTACTGTAAAATTGTATTTAGAGGTCAATCTATCTAAAACCAAAGTTAATATGTTTAACAAATCTGGAAAACTTTTTAAAGAATATTTGTATTGCAAAAAAGATATAATAGAATGTGTTTACAATTATAAGTATCTAGGTTTAAAATGTATATAGACTTTTTAAGCATGGAAAGGGAGTCTGGCGTAGCCAGGGTTGAAATTATGTGGATGCCTTCGCCGAGCGGAGCGATGCGAAATTTGTTTTGGACTATTTTATGCAAAACATTATATTTTTTTCAGACATTGTTCCTGTAAGCACATGCTCTCCCCTAGAATCCGACATTGGTTAGATTAATTTTTTTAATTTGTTTAATTTCAAAATACCCACCGATTCATATTTCAAACAAAATTTTAATGTTTTTTCTCGAAATTCTCGAAATTGAATGTAATTCATTTGATGTAAAAGTTTCCAATTAATCTTATATTTGACATCTCATAAACGGCCCCATCACAGCGGCACTTCTGTATAAAGGAACTGAAGTGATCCCCTTTTCTACAATTTCTCAAAAAACGGCCCCATTACAGAGGCACTTCGGAATATAGGAACTGAAGTGACCCCATTAACGCGTCACAGGGGACAAGATATAAAACATTGTATACAGCAATAGACCATTTTAAAGGATTTGTAAGAAATGTAGTTGAAGATGAACAACATTTCATTACAAGTTGTCCATCATGTACAAAGATGATCTGTAGGGAGAAGTTTTTCAAGGAGATATTTTTCAGTATTTTTGCTAATTTTTCATATCTCTCAAATGAAACAAAATTTGTTTTGTTATGTATATTTGAGAATGTGTCTGTACATAAATATTTAGGGAACTACATTTGTATATTGTAACAATATAAAAAAAGAAGATGTGGTATGATTGCCAATGAGACAACTATCCACAAAAGACCAAAATGACACAAACATTAACAATTATAGATCACCGTACGGCCTTCAACAATGAGCAAAGCCCATACCGCATATAGTCAGCTATAAAAGGCCCCGATAAGACAATGTAAAACAATTCAAACGAGAAACCTAACGGCCTTATTTATGTAAAAAAATGAACGAAAAACAAATATGTAACACATAAACAAACGACAACCACTGAATTACAAGAAGTCTAGATGTTAAACGAAATGTAAATGAATAAACGTTACTTAACAATGATAATTGAAATGATTTTAGAGTGCAGGTCACGTTTTGAATTATATGTATGTGACTTATTTAGAATAATATTTCGTTTCAACGTATAAAATATGGCAGTGGCTGTTTTGTCGACTGCCTTCGGGGGCTATTTTACCAGCTCCAGCAAATAGCGATTTATATAGAGTTTTGCTATTTTGCCGGTTTTAATTAAGTTAAGAATAACTTATAATTGACAATATCAAACATGTGAACACTATATGCTCAAGTTTAAACCTAAGTGACTCAGTTTAATAAGTTACCCAATACTTAAAAAAAAAAAACTTATGAAATCACGATGTAGCAATAATCATTTTATACTTTCCAATTAAATCTTACCTGTAAAATGGCGCAAATGTAGTTTTTTCAATAGTATCATTGACAGCTACATTTATAAAATAAAGAATAAAAACGGGGAATGAGTCAAAGAGACAGCAACCAAATCAAAATATACAATTCAACCAAAGGTCATTGGGTCTCATCACAGCGAAAAATCACACATATATACATGTCTCTGACTAGAGGGAGCCATGAGCAGGCCCATAAACACACTATTAGATAGATCAAGAATAAAGACGCCATTCTATGCTGCTAAATATAAAGATAAACCAAAATTAAAACATATACAAGAGCAACAAAGGCTAAAGGTTCCTGACATAGGTCAGACACAAAAATGCGGCGGGTTTAAACTGGTTTTATTCACGTCAATCATTTCCCCTTCTTCTCTAGCCAATGTATAAGACATATATAATTTTAACATCCTCAATTTTGAGTGTCACTGACAAACAATAAATTTCACGGAAGGGGTGTTTTACATATATGTACTATAGTTTAGTTTACGTTTAATACGACGGTGCTATGTATGAAATTTAAAAATAATTAAACTGCAAGCCATCTGCTGTATTTCAAAAGGCTATCTGCTTCTTCAGAAAATACTATACGTAGTTATTATCAAGTCCATTTTATTTTTACAAGAGACTCAGATAAAGTCCAAACAATAAAAATAATCAAAAACACGATGTACAATAACGAATTCTATAAGCAATCATCATTCCAAAATGTTATACAGTTACACCAAAACATAAAAATATTCTAGTTTCCACATTTTTACGCTATTCGACTTTTGTAACTCGCAACTCGACTTTCTTGACTCGCAACTCGACTTTTGTAACTCGCAACTCGACTTTTGTAACTCGCAACTCGACTCTTGTAACTCGCAACTCGACTTTTGTAACTCGCAACTCGACTTTTGTAACTCGCAACTCGACTTTCGTAACTCGCAACTCGCCTTTCGTAACTCGCAACTCGACTTTTGTAACTTGCAACTCGACTTTCTTAACTCGCAACTCGACTTTTGTAACTCGCACCTCGATTTTCTTAACTCGCAACTCGTTACTCGACAACAAGTGAATCTCATCTCTAAACGGAGTTAAACAACCTAGCAATATGTTTAGCTTATTTTGTACTTCAACTTAATCAATGGTTCTTCTGACTTATAGTATCGATCCTTAATTCTAGATATTTTTTTACATACATGTTAAATTATAATACCGACGCCCTACTCAGTGAGAGTCTCATATATCCCTGTTCTGACTTATAATTTAGCCAATCAAAATACTGGATTTGTTGTTTCGAGCTTTGTTCTCTGAATACTGGGTACAGTTGTATGACTAGGAGCCCAAGTGCCTATATTCTTATACCAAGAAAGCCAGACCGATTTTTTTTTTATAAAGGTGTAGGTAAGTAAAATTAAAAAAAATATCTACAATTAAGAATTGATAAGTTCTATAAGAACATTTAACTGGGGTCTGAAAACACCAGTTGTAATATTTATTCATTTGTATCAACATGAACATTTTAAACGCATTAAATGAAAAATATCAAATTTTTAAAACCAATACCATGCCATACATTTCAGCGGATGAGCTTGATTCAATCGTAAATACAGTTGCTGAATCAGGAAAATGCAGCTGCCAAAACTGTACCAGTACAGACGGATACAATATATCAATCGCACTTGTTTCCTCGTTAAAGCCTTCTATAAAGTGAGTAATTGCAATGATGCAGTCTGGGAAATTAGTTGATAACATAAGATATTCTCCTTTAACCTTAAGTTATGTATAAAAGTATTAAATACGGATTTCCGCAATTACAATTTGATTAAAATTCAGATCTATCGCAACTCGCTTATTCAAATGAGCATAAAGAAATCCGAGAACTGTATCTATATAGATATAGAAAGATGTGGTGTGAGTGCCAATGAGACAACTCTTCATCCATAAAAATTATAACAATTTATAAAAGTAAACCCTTATAGGTCAATGTACGGCCTTCAACACGGAGCCTTGGCTCACACCGAACAACAAGCAGAAATAAAATGTGTCTAAAATTGCCATAACATTTTTTAATCAGATAGGCATGGAGACTTTAAAGTAAAACCTTTGACACTTTAATTTCTCTTTTTTGAAAAAAAAGAAAAGAAAATGCGTACTTACCTCCCCCTGTTTTGAACAAACCAAAATATTTGTAAGTGTGGCCTTGCGGCCTTGGGTTTCCTCAAGATTTTAGTTTCGAAAATGCACAAACTCATCATATTTTGACAATATGTTTAAAATGTGTTGATTCAGAGATCTTGAATTCTTAAAAAAAGAAATTGGTTTTTTTTAGTGAAAAGGCTTTTGAAAAAGATCCATTTGATAACAAAATTATGGCCATTTTGAAATTAATGAGAAAGCTGAAATGCAAAACCATATTTGGCCTAAAACGAACTTTTTCCTTTTGGTGTGTTCAAAAAAGTTTTTCTTCATTTATCTACATCAAGAAGGCTCAAACCAAAAAAAACAAAACATCATAAAATGAAAGCTTTAAAAAGTATACAAATGCTTGAAAACATGAAGAGCTATATATACACAAAAGTACTGATCACTAAGCACTCGACACAACTCTGTTGATTATTGTCTTCAGTGGCGGATCCAGAACTTGACCTAAAGGGGGGGGGGGGGGGGGGGCGCTGACTGACCTAAAAGGGGGGGGGGGGCAGCTCCAGTCATGCTTCAGTGATTTCCTATATAATCAACCAAATTTTTCCCACGAAAGGGGAGGGCCGGGTCCCCCAGCCCCCCCCCCCCCCTGGATCCGCCTATGGTCTTTATCTGTCACCTAACTTGAAGGTTGATTGTGATTATCGATAGTAAAACAGGATTATCTCCCTTTTGTCAGTTAAACGACTGATATACATTAATAGTACCAAATGTTCAATGCCATCAAATGTATATAAATATCCTGCATTTATCAGTATTGACCATAAAATCAGGCGATATATGATACTAGTATATCTGTTTACATTTATATCTGACCTTGATCAATATCTAATGGTGATATGAACATGCATCTTATACATGTATGGTATGTTCGATACTTAAGAAAGTAAATTTTTTAACTTTCCGGATATCTTTTTTAAGTCGTACCTCTCAACAATAAATGAATGAAATGACACAACCAGAAATCAAGAAATATATCAATAATGTTTATATAGCTAATTTACAAAAATTACTTCTGAATCAATGATTGAAAGCATGTTGAATATAAATATAATAGTATTTATTAATTACGGCGTAAGAATTAAACGAAAAAATGAGGAGTTTTTGAAAGTGAAAAGAGTTTTAGTACTTGCGCAGTGGCTCCTAGTATAATGATCGTGATTTATATCAAGGTCATATATATATATATATATCAAGGTCATATATATATATATAAGGTCAAAGTAATCTTTATTTGCAAGAGGCGTAGCTGAGATCAAGACTCGAAACTCGAAACAACTGATATTGCAGAATCATTATGAAATCACACATGTTTGTGTGTGCAGTAAGGGGCTTGTCTCGATGACATATATCCCACATCTCTTTTTATTTATATAACTGTTTTATATTTATTTACAGGAGTCTAAAAGATTCTGCGGTGGAATTCATTCACTTCATACGAGATAGCTGGAATTTTCAGAAATGTGACAATGATATTGTAATATTACTATCAAAAGATGACAGAAAGGTAATATAAGATAACATATAATTCGTTTGATGAATAAATCATCGAGTATTAAGCGTCCAGTGACAAATATTTCATACATTTTAGAGAGGAAATAACTGTAAGATCGCGGTATCATTTACAAATTTGCCGCATCAACTTAATAAATTTCTTTTACTCAGCAACATAATACAATAAACATATGCGCGAGTACCTCACCTGATCCCAGACTTGTTTAATGCTGTTGAAATAATCGATCATAATGGGTGCCAGTTATCACTATTAAAAATATAAAAAAAGGATCTCTGGAATCTATTCATTATACGAAATCAGTATCTGCACAGCAAAACCACAAAGAAGCAAAAGAACAATGCTTTTATTGTTGTACCAACTTAATCTCAAAATCAGCGCGGATCAAACAAAAAAAGACTATCTCACCTAAACGGAGCACATAGAAAAACTTTCTCACCTAACTGCAAGTTTAAGACGGCACCTAGTACCTGCTTGAGCTGAATTCTTTTCAAACATACGATCACTCCACAACTAACTGTGAATTGAAAAACAAAGCCATTGAGTAAAACGTGTTTCGTTCAAATAAATCTGACAAATAAATCAAACATGCTATTTATGATTCAATGAATTTTAGTTTCAAGCGAAAAAAAAAAGAAGAAAGAAGAGGAACAATAAACGTATTGAATACATTATATTTTCTTCAAAATCGAGATTATAAACATTAAATAAAGGATTTACCTCCCCTTTCATATATTATGCAATTTTCTAAAATACACAATGCTGTTACAGTATCATTTTCTCCAACTTATCTTTTGTAGGTATACACAGAAGCAGGAGCTACTGCCAATAAGTTTCTTACAGACGATTGTATCGATCAAGTCCACGATATCATTGAATCTGATCTGTCCGATGGAAAGTATTATGACGTATTAAAAGAAATGGCAACACAATATAAGTAAGTACGTTGATAGTAAAATTGAGAATGGAAATGAGAATATGTCAAAGAGACAACAACCCGACAATATAACTGAAAACAGCAGAAGGTCACCAATAGGTCTTCAATGCAGCAAGAAATTTCTGCACCCGGAGGCATTCTTCAGCTGGCCCCTAAATAAATATGGGTGTATGACATTTGCGCCGATTTTGAAAATTTTCATTCTTTCATTTGCGCCGATTTTATATTTTCTTCTTATTAAATTTACATGTAAGTTACAGGTAGGTTAATACTTACATGTAAATTCCAGGGAATACAAAGAAAGACATAACAAAAGCTAGAATACACTATTTTAGACCTACCTTTTACTTTTATTTCGTGCTGTTGTTTTTGTTTTCCTTCTATTTCTTTTATTGCCGTTTGAGTTAATTTACTCCATGTATAACTTTTGCATGTTAAATTATTTTATTTTCAACTTTGCACCTTTGTTCATTGGGTTTACGTATCTATCTGTCAGAAGCGATTAACATTTGTTGTTTACAATAGATATAGAAAATGGTATGAATGGTATGAATGCACTCGCCAGTAAAATATATAATTTATGAAAAAATAATAAAAATTCTCATTGTTTTGATACTTCTGTTTTAATTATTCAGAAGTTGATTTATTTATTAAATCTGACCTTTCTGCATTGGCCCTTTTCCGAATCGTAATCTTTCTAAATCTTCTACAACAAAAAATTAAGTACAAATAAAACAACAAAATACACATATTTTGTTTAAGACAAGGTTTCAATCATACTTTATATATAAAAATCTCTGGGAGATTTGAATGACGGCATATTTGTTCCACATAAAATAATAAAAAACAGGTAGACAAGGTTGACAAATTTCTAGAAAAATGGATTTAAATAACTGACCTTATTATACTTTCAATTATGAGGCATTTAGCAATTCTAATGATTTACTTTAATATTTGAATTTTACAGGGCTGTTAATTGGGGTTCCTGGCTCTACTTATTTCACAGTTTATCAAAATATTTAAAATAAGGCTCACTGGAACCTCTAATTTTGCTTGTGATTTTATTTTCAAAATTGAAAACATACATTTAGTTTTAGTAGATATAATCTCGGTGATTGATTCACGATACATGTAGTTAAAGTCTATAATTTTGTTTTTATATTTTTATTTTCAAAATTGAAAAGACGCATCACTGGTTCCTCTTGTACCGCCTACGAATGAAAGAAAAGGGATCCTCGTCAACCCTCCAGAACGACCAATCACAAAGGAAGATAAAGATAGAATATTTAAAGGTTCATCTTGGGAAGTGAGTATCTATTAGATAAATCGGTTATGGTACAGTTCTTATAACCTGTCACACAAAAAACTCATCAATGCTCTATTAAGGATGTTTGCTACTCTGGTTTTTTGTCGAGCCTGCGACTTTAGTTGCGGAAAGCTTGAAATAGGGATAGTGATCCGGCGGGGGCGGCGGGATGGGAGGCAGCGTTAACTAACTTCTTCAAAGCTTTATTTTTTAGAAGGTGGACGACCTGGATTCTTCATACTTTGTATAAAAATGCCTTATGTTGTGAAGTTTCCGTCTGTCACATGTCCATTGTCCTTGACCTCATTTTCATGGTTCAGTGACAACTTGAAAAAAAGTTAACATTTTTTTTAAAAGTAGTTTTACGAACTATTCCATTTTACTTCATACTCTCAACATCAAATATATACAATTAATTTCAAATTGCAGATAAACAGAATAATGGCATTTTATTTTTTGATACTGACTTCATCAGCCCGAATATCAGCTTGCCCTAACGGGCTCGCTTGATATTCTTTCTGATAAAGTCAGTATCAAAAACAAAAATGCCATTATTCTGTATATATTTTGTGTATCGAAGGATTTTAAGGTGAACATGTCCAACTGGCTGGTGTCATCTAACATTGACCTCATTTTCATGGTTCAGTGGTTATAGTTAAGTGTTTGTGTTTTGGGCTGTTTTTCTTATACTGTATGCAATATATCTACTATATTTGGTGTATTCAATGAGTGTAAGGTGTACATGTCCAACTGGCAAGTGTCCGCTGACCTTGGCCTCATTTTCATGGTTCAGTGTTCAAAGTTAAGTTTTTGAGGTTTGGTCTTTTTGTCGAGCCTTCGACTTTAGTCGAAAAAGCGAGACATAGCGATCCTACATTCCGTCTATGTCGTCGTCATCGTCGTCGGCGGCGGCGTCCACAAATATTCACTCTGTGGTTAAAGTTTTTGAAATTTTAATAACTTTCTTAAACTATCCTGGATTTCTACCAAACTTGAACAGAAGCTTCTTACAATCAAAAGATAGTATCAAGAGGAATATTTTTATTGATTTATTTCCTCATTTTTGATGAGCTTGCGATTAACAGAACAAATAGGCGAGACTGGGTTCTGCGGAAACCTTGCGATTTGTTTTCTAATACTTTATGCAATAGGTCAACTATATTTGGTGCATGGAGAGATTTTATATTGAAGATGTCAATCTCACAGGTTTTATTTGACCTTGACCTCATTTTCACAGTTCATTGCTCAGTGTTAAGTTTTTGTGTTTTGGTCTGTTTTTCTTTAACTATAACTATAGGTTAACTATATATAGTGTATTGAAAGATTGTAAGGTATACATGCATTTCTTGTTTGGTTTTTATGACCTTGACCTCATTTTTTTGGATCATGGTAAGTTTCTGTGATAGTTGTAGTAAAGCTATGTATTTAGGACTATCAACATAATATCAATGGCTATTATAGAAGGCGAGACATTTCAGCGTGTGCAATCTTGTTTACTTTTTCTCAGATATTCAGAATCCTCAGGTTTTATCCATGTTGTGCCATTAAAAATTTTGCTCGCTGACCACTGCTTTTGTTTTCATAATTTTAATACATATTGTTTAAAAAAAAATCGAAATCTTATAAAATCCTTGTTATTTTTTCATAGTTTGAAACAGAAAAAGGTAACAATATTTATGATGTTAGATGTATAAAAAATCAAATTCTCACCAAATTTTCAATGGCTTATATAAAAAATCCCCCCCTTTTTAAGTTGTATAATGTCAATTTACGAGAAAGGCATGATTCATAAAAATGTACAGTAGACCAAGGGAAGGCACTTTGAAATCTCAACTTTGTGTGGGTGTCAAATACAGTGAAAATATAGATTTGCATATACAGATAGTTAACACATTTTGATAATGCTTGCTCCATGTACCATGTACATGATGTATGTATAAACGGAAGAAACCCTAAATTTACTTTCTGATTTATTTTCTAGATATTAGATGCTCCATTTCCTAACAGCATGGTTGTACCCAAGTCCTGTGAGTCTGGCTGAGTATAAATCTGTTGATGATAGGACCAGATAACGCCATTGTTGAAGAAACTGAAATACCTAACATCAACTTTCTTGAGTCATTAGGTATGATAAATCTGTTTGTATATACCTGTCATAGGCTATGTGGGCATCAAGTTTTACCCTTGACCATCCCACATCCCATCTTTCCATATATCCGTCCAATTTCTTTTGTTTGAAGATTGAGTGAGGGAATTCCTGTCCTCAGACACATTCTTCTTTTATTCTGTTTAATTCTTGATTAGGATATTCTATCTTAAATAGAGGCTGCACATTATTAAAGTCTGGAGGGAACTTGATTATTTATTTGTGTAATTTGTTTCTGAATTAGCTTTCAGTTACTTTCCTTACCAAATGGTGCTAACAAGTTGCACATAAGATGCTTACATAAGATCTAACATTAGAAACTAACATGATTGCACACCAGGTTTTTAACATGCAAATTAGGTGAGCATTTTGTGAGCAAAAAAATCCACATGTGAAGCTAACCTAATTGCATGTTAAAAACCTCACTTGCAAATGCGCATATGAGCTTGTATTTCACATACATGTGCATTTTATCAGATTATGCATATGAGCAGCTGCTCATATTTTGCACATGTGCAAATTAGTTGACCCATTTATTTATCTTGTAATTATCTCCAGATGATGATAACTACATTTTACCTAAAATCATAACAAAATGGCTGCTTCAAAATTTCAAATGAAAATGAAAATCTTAAATAGTTAAAAAATGACACATTATGTTAATGTTAAATGAATCAGTTTTCCATACAGAGACTGTGTTCAGGTTATTTAATCTCAATATATTTCAAATTAAATGTATCTGTAAATCATTAAGAGATTCATATTGTTAAATATTTATACATATTTTATGTATAACATGTTTCTGTGTACTGTACAGAGATTCGTACAGATTGGTAAATGTTTATATATATATATTTCAGGTATTAAATGTATCCGTGTACCGTACAGAGATTTGTACAGATTGTTCAATAATTATATATATTTCAGGTATTAAATGTATCCGTGTATCATACAGAGATTCGTACAGATTGTTAAATATTTAAATATATATTTCAGGTATTAAATGTATCCGTGTACCATACAGAAATTCTTACAGATTGTTAAATATTTATATATATTTCAGGTATTAAATGTGTCCGTTTACCATACAGAGATTTGTACAGATTGTTAAATAATTATAAATATTTCAGATATTAAATGTATCTGTGTACCATGCAGAGATTCGTACAGATTGTTAAATATTTATATATATATTTCAGGTATTAAATGTATCCGTGTACCATACAGAGGTTGGTACAGATTGTTAAATATTTATATATATATTTCAGGTATTAAATGTATCCGTGTACCATACAGAGATTCGTACAGATTGTTTAATATTTATATATATTTCAGGTATTAAATGTATCAGTGTACAGTTGGGTGCAGACCAAGCATTACATAAAGTAAACGCAAGTTAACGCCGCGTGCACATATTTCGTTAGTTAACTTCAAATCTCCCGTTTACTAGTAAACGCACGTTTACTATAATTACGTTAACGTGGTCGAAATGGAAATTTCTAATGTCTACCCTAGTAAACGGGCGGTTACTATGTGTCCGTTTAGTCAGTAGTAAACGGGCGTTTACTTCAGAATTCTTCAAATTTATTTTTACGTGCACTTAAAAGTAAACGGGCGTTTAGTACAGATTTTACAAGTGTATTTTTACGTGCACTTGAAAGTAAACGCACGTTTACTTTTCGCGTTAACTGATTGGGTAAATTTAGAAATAAACTTCAAGTTCATTTGCACATTTATTTTATAAAAGCGACCTTTAGTCTTTATATTTCACGTATATGTGTTTCAAACCAGAACAATTCAAAAACTCTTTTAATTCGAAATATTAAATTACACAAAATCACTTTCATAAAGTCCATTAACTTTACTGATTGGCAGATTTTCTATATTTTCCTTTCAAAAGTAACATGTGCAAATATCGATACGGAAAGAAAGGTTATCCGAGACATCGGGAGAATATTTTTATATGATAGGATATAAACATCATGGTTTACGTTGTTTCGTTCCCCGTTTATATTTGTCTCTTCGTATTTCTAACTATAACTCGGTGTATTTAATACATTAATTTTTAATCGAAATTCACCGTGTTTGCCTTGGATTAACATGATAAGATTCTGTTTTGACAAATGATAAAAAAAAAACGTAAATTGAACATTATATTGAAAGGGATATCAATAAAGTGTAATATAAGTATTAGTATGTTCATTTGTACCATCTCGTCAATTAAAATGTTCAAATATTGCTATCTTTACATTGCTATATAACTCATTTACTATGCGGCTATATAAATTTACATAATAGATTGCTTATATGGTCAGTTTTGGTTGTTGTGGACAAATAATTTTATTATATGAATCAGTCTGAGGTATGAAAACTACTGAATTTTGTTTACGATTCAATATTTTCAATAAAAAAAGGACATGCTGGCACTCTAAATTGATGCGAACAAATTTTTTTAGTTACAATATTCAAATATTGCTACCTATTTTCTTATACAATCAATCCTTACATGAAAATATAGCTCATTTACTATGCGGCTATATAGATTTACATAAGCAAATGCTTATATGGTCAGTTTTGGTTGTTGCGGACAAATAATTTTATTATATGAGTCAGTCTGAGGTATGAAAACTACTGAATTTTGTTTACGATTCAATATTTTCAATAAAAAAAGGACATGCTGGCACTCTAAATTGATGCGAACAATTTTTTTTAGTTATAATATTCAAATATTGCTACCTATTTTCTTATACAATCAATCCTTACATGAAAATATAACTCATTTACTATGCGGCTATATAGATTTACATAATAAAATGCTTATATGGTCAGTTTTGGTTGTTGCGGACAAATAATTTTATTATATGAGTCAGTCTGAGGTATGAAAACTACTGAATTTTGTTTACGATTCAATATTTTGAATAAAAAAAGGACATGCTGGCACTCTAAATTGATGCGAACAAAATTGTTTAGTCATAATATTCAAATATTGCTACCTATTTTCTTATACAATCAATCCTTACATGAAAATATAACTCATTTACTATGCGGCTACATGTATATAGATTTACATAATAAAATGCTTATATGGTCAGTTTTGGTTGTTGCGGACAAATAATTTTATTATATGAGTCAGTCTGAGGTATGAAAACTACTGAATTTTGTTTACGATTCAATATTTTAAATAAAAAAGGACATGCTGGCACTCTAAATTGATGCGAACAAAATTTTTTTAATCATAATATTCAAATATTACTTCCTTTTTTATTATACAATCAATCCTTACTTGAAAATATAACTCATTTATTATGCAGCTATATAGATTTACATACTAGAATGCTTATATGGTCAGTTTTGGTTGTTGCGGACAAATATTTTTATTATATGAGTCAGTCTGAGGTATGAAAACTACTGAATTTTGTTTACGATTCAATATTTTCAGTAAAAAAGGACATGCTGGCACTCTAAATTGATGCGAATAAAATTTTGTAATCATAATGTTCAAATATTGCTACCTATTTTCTTATACAATCAATCCTTACATGAAAATATAGCTCATTTACTCTGTGGCTATATAGATTTACATAAGCAAATGCTTATACCCCTGCAAAATGCTGTCCTGAAAAAAGTTTTTCTATCAGGATATCCCAGGAAGTCCTGGGATATCCTGAAAAATCCCAGCACTGGTTGTTTTGCAATTCCTGAAATTTTAAGTGTCCCAGGAAGTCCCATGAAGTCCTGAAATATGTTTTCCTGATAATTCAGGAATTTTCAAGACTTTACATTTGTTTCAGGAATTTCTGGGATATTTCAGGACTTACAATATTTGTTCAACACAAGCTTATCCTGATTTTTCAAGAACTCTTAGGACTTTAGATTTTATTATATGAGTCAGGGCCTCAGGGAAGATTAGTGATTGTAACTAACTGTGTTTACCCTCTTTAAATAAAGAATTTATTATTATTATTATTATTATAGTCTGAGGTATGAAAACTACTGAATTTTGTTTACAATTCAATATTTTAAATAAAAAAAGGACATGCTGGCACTCTAAATTGATGCGAACAAATTTTTTTAGTCATAATATTCAAATATTGCTACCTATTTTCTTATACAATCAATCCTTACATGAAAATATAACTCATTTACTATGTGGCTATATAGATTTACATCATAAAATGCTTATATGGTCAGTTTTGGTTGTTGCGGACAAATAATTTTATTATATGAGTCAGTCTGAGGTATGAAAACTACTGAATTTTGTTTACGATTCAATATTTTAAATAAAAAAAGGACATGCTGGCACTCTAAATTGATGCTAACAAAATTTTTTAGTCATAATTTTCAAATATTGCTACCTATTTTATTATACAATCAATCCTTACATGAAAATATAATTCATTTACTATGCGGCTATATAGATGTACATACTCAAATGCTTATATGGTCAGTTTTGGTTGTTGCAGACAAACAATTTTATTATATGAGTCAGTCTGAGGTATGAAAACTACTGAATTTGGTTTACGATTCAATATTTTGAATAAAAAAGGACATGCTGGCACTCTAAATTGATGCGAACAAACTTTTTTAGTCATAATATTCAAATATTGCTACATATTTTTTATTCGATCAATCCTTACATGAAAATATAACTAATTTACTATGCAGCTATATAGAATTACATATTAAAATGCTTATATGGTCAGTTTTTGTTGTTGCGGACAAATTATTTTATTACATGAGTAAGTCTGAGGTATGAAAACTTCTGATTTTTTTTACGATTCAATATTTTGAATAAAAAAGTACATACTGGCAATCTAAATTGATGCGAACAAAATTTTTTAGTCATAATATTCAAATATTGCTACCTAATAATAATTATATATTACGAGTTAGTCTGATGTATGAAAACTACTGAATTTTGTTTACTATTCCATATTTTAAATAAAAAGAGGTCATCGCCGTCAGGCTGGTACAAAATTTGCTGTCAATTGTTTTATATGGTCAATTATGGCATAAAAATATAACTGAATTACTTCTATATAGAATAAGATAACTTGTTAAGAGGTAAATATTGTCAGTTGTGGTGAATGATATCAAAAAGTTTTGTTTTACGAGTCAGTCTGTCTAAGATGAGAAAACTGTTTAATTTTGGTGAGGATTAAATTACATGTATTTGAATAAACATACTTAAACTATTATTTGCGAAGAACAAGACATTTACTATAATTATTGTTCAATTAAATACAAATGTGTGACATTTTTAAATAACTGTAATCGTCAATATGTCAAGCAGAAATGACCACTTGGTCAATTAATTTTGATGTTCCTTATCATTTCATATTTTAGATCAGTGTATCCAAGTTACGATGACAATCTGCGTTAACGGGCGTTTACTACAAACAGTAAACGCGCGTTTATTTATTACAAAAATAGAAGACGCGCCTTTTTCCACGTTAACGCGGAGGTAAACGGAAAAGTAAACGCCCGTTTACTCTTTACAAAATTAGAAGACTCGCCGTTTCTGCGTTAACGCGGAGGTAAACGCGAAAGTAAACGCCCGTTTACTTTTAATGTCTACTGCAATTTCGGAGTTAACACACAGTTAACGCGGCGTTTACATGAAGTGCACGCGAGTAAACGCCGCGTTAACTTTTTCGGCCCGTCTACATGTAATGCTTGGTCTGCACCCAACTGTACCATACAGAGATTCGTACAGATTGTTAAATATTTATATATATTCAGGTATTAAATGTATCCGTGTACCGTACAGAGATTCGTACAGATTGTTAAATATTTATATATATGTTTCAGGTAATAAATGTATCCGTGTACCATACAGAGATTTGTACAGATTTGGTGGAAGCATTCACTGCCAGACTTCAGATGTCCGACGTCACAATTACTTTCCCAACACGGACAGCAATGAAAATCAAACACCTGACAGCTGATAATTTACACATTCTTGTTTGTTAAATCAACTTTTATTTGAAAGCATAATAAAAAATGAAACAATGTAATGAAACTGTTTTGATTGTGTATTTATAGCTGGTGTAGAATGTTTCCCTGAAAAATGAAAAATTTGTAACAATTCAAACGAGAAGACCAACGGCCTAATTAGTCAGAAAACAATTTACGACAACATGGACAAACAATATGACAGACACAAACCAACGACAACCACTGAACTACAGGCACCTAAATTAGGACAGGCACCTAAAGTATGTGGCGGGGTTTTAAATCTGTGAGCACTCAACCTTTTTGATGATTAAGATCAATCAATTAATCACGTAGAAACCAATCTGACGGACTTTTGATGTAGGCATGACAACTTAGGCCAGATGGCACAGGTTTAATGTGTTGGGCCTCTAATATTATATTAAGTATATTTACAAGGATGAGATAAATTCACCTATATATTTCAGCTCATTTACTATGAACAATAAGCACTAAGAGTTTATATTAATAGAAGAATTAATGCTTTCGAAAATATGTTTTAGTATCATTATTAATTATTCCCAAGCTAATAGCAAGCGATACCATCTTTTATAAGTATTCATTATGACGCTAAAAGTTCACTTCTGTACTCTTACTCTGAACAATAATTTTATTAGTTGTGTAAAGAAATGTTTACTTCCGTACTCCTAACATGAAAATTATTAAATTAAAATTTACCTGAGTAAGTTGTTTCATTCAACGCCATATTGTCTCAGGTAAAGGTGGTCTTATTGACTTTCTTCCTAATCTTTTTTTTCTTTTTTATCATTACCTGTAACATCTTTGTCATAAAGGCACCTAAGTTTTAATATTATTACCTGTAACATCTTTGTTAAAGAGGCACCTAAGTTTTAATATTGTATTAATATTGTGTCATACAACAATCTTATTCGTTCAGTATATGTTTCCTTGTTTTTGTTTTATTAGAAATAAGAAGATGTGGTATGGGTGTCAATGAGACCACTCTCCATCCAAGTCACATTGTGTAAAAAGTAAACAATTGTAGGTCAAAGTACCGACCGAAATATGACATCAGACGTTGTGTTGGCGTTGTATAAGATTGCGACCAAAAACCAAGTTTCAATAACGCCAGACTAACGTTTGTCAGCCGACTTTTAATTCAGGTCGCCAACGTTACCACCTATTTTCAACCAAACATCCACTTCTGTACAATATATGGTGTTTTTTGGGGTAGTTTTATACACATTTTCACATGATCTGTTTTAAACATGTCGGGTCATTACTCTTTTGTTGGAATTAGAGATAATGAATATTATTGTTCCTTATGCATTCATTCAAAAGTTTCTTGTACGAAAACCATAAAAACATTTAAATTTTAAAATCTGGACGAGTTTTAGATACATTTTTGCAATTCTAATTTAGGTCAATGTTAAATACCAGACTTCAAACTTTAGTTCAAAGATCATTTGCATGGTATGTCAGTTTTCTATTGAAAAATATCAGGTATCCTGTTTAAAATTTTGATTTAAAATACAACGAGTTATTTTAAATCAGTCGCATTGTAAGGTACATAATACAATTATACATTGTTGGGTTTGTCCGAATGAATCACAGAACAGCTTTTTAAAGTGCAAATGCGGAATCCGTTGTGTTAAAATGGAAGTTATATCAAATAACAATTCTCTACATTGGTGAATGTGTGATGATATTGCACAATGGACACTCTGTACTTTCAAGTCAATAACTTATCATGGACAACATTAAACATTCATTTTATCATCTTTGTCTTATTTGACTCTTGATCAAATAGTTTCAGGTAAGCACATTTCGTTTGATAAACGTTATACTACATTTTATCAATCTTAAAAACCTAATTTTAATTCGATTTGATTGTAAATGTCGTTCTTCCTCATTACTCTGTTGGATCAGTTTTTGTATACCATTCAGTATGGTCTATAAAATAAGAATTATGCAATGTTTACATATAAAACCGTAAATGCACGGTTGTCGAATTTCTGCATTTGTGACTATACTTCCACAATAAATGTCTATATTTGAAAACACAATGTTGTAAACGTTTCAAACAATTAAAAAAGCTACGATTATATCAAAGAACTTTGAATTTTTTATAAATTCATAATTGTGTCTTCAAACTTGTTTTCGTATGATCATATTGTCATATGTGTAAAATTCTAAAACGTGATCATATTAGAATTTGAGATAGTTATGATTTTGTTAAGAATGATAAAGGCGGAACACAATATGTTTACTTAATGCATCAAAAGACAAATACCAACTTCATAAAATACAACACGTATACATAACGATCGATACAATTTTCAAAGCGACTTCGTCGCTTCTTTTGTTACAAGAGTAAGAGTTTATTTATACTATGGAAACAAGTAGTGTTTTAAATGTGTATTTTTAAACCGGGTATGTTCGTTATACCTGGCCAGCCTTCGAAACGTATATACATGTAGCGTCTATTGACAATTCTTCAATGTCATTTATTAAATACATTTGACTGTCGCAAATTAGTTGTACTTGACAGTTTTATATACATGTATGGTACCTGGGTTGCTTTAGGTTAGAGTAAAGGAGTTTTATTTGGTGTATCTATTTATGGATTCCAATCCATAAAAGAAGAGCCCTTATCATCATCTTATACTTTTATGTGGATTAACTGCAGTTAAACCATTGAGGTGACGTCAGCCTATTCATTTACCGTTGATTCTTTTTCTAGAATCAACGCTTCCTAAATCCGTCGCTGAAACGGACTCACCAGATTATATTCTATTGTTTCCTTTGTGTGTCTAATTTAATTAAGGTTGAATTGACTAATTTACTGTTTTCTGTTCACAAATGGAATTATTTTAAAAACTTACCTTTACTTTTTGTAATTTCTGTATGCCTTCACTGGGAATCGAACCCGTCCATGAATTCTGACCTCAACATATCGATGAAACCTCTGGGCTACCAATTGGTTACGATTTATATGTTTATTTTTTATATATAAATGAATAAATGATATACATCGGTTCAACATACACACAGGGCTTGTACCTTTATATATTAATAATAGGCAAACGTACAATATAAGTTGGTAGCCACAAGGTTTCATGTTTAAGATTAATGAGGTAAAGTTTAGATCTTGTCTGTTTAGATTCGAATCCCTGAATTCTCTTTGTTGTCAATATCTCTGGTTTTCCAGTTTTTGTTCTTGTTTTGTATGTTATTGTGGATATTTTGTGTAATAAAAGCGAGTTTAGTCGTTTATAATCGGATTAATGTGGGCTATTCCACGTCCACTTGTATTTCTGTCCATCTGATGAGTTAATCCTTTTTCAACTGATTTGTATAGTTCGTTCTTATGTTGTACTGTTATACCACTGTTCCAGGTTAGGGGATTGGGATCCCGCTAACATTTTAAACCCCGCCACGTTCTGTATGTATGTCCTTGTCCCAAGTGAGGAGCCTAGCTGTAATTTAGTGGGTTTTTTTTGTTCAACTTTTACATAAATAAGCCGTTAGTTTTCTCGTTTGAATTGTTTTACATTGTCATTTCGGGGCCTTTAATAGCTGACTATGCGGTATGGGCTTTGTTCATTGTTAAAGGCCGTACGGTGACCTATAGTTGTTAATTTCTGTGTTATTTTGGTCTCATGTGAGAGTTGTCTCATTGACAACCATACCACATCTTTTTTTATATTCCACATGTTTGAAATAAAAATGATTACATTCTTTTTGTCCATTATTGTTTTATAAATTAATATAATATGATTTCATCTGTTTTACTACATAATTTTACAAATGTTAATTCGAAAATTCCTATGCTAGAAAATCGTTATGTGCCTAGAATTAGGCTTCGTGTTAAAAAATTTCGGAAACTTATAATATGCACTATATGTATCTTCTTTGTCGGGTTGTTGTCCATTTAACACATTCTCTATTTCCATTTTCAATTTTGATAGAAATGAGTCCGAATAGAACTTATTTTGTATAAACAGATAATATTCAGATGCCTGATAATATGAGATCTTAAAGGGCAGACGTGTTGTGTAATAATGTATTTGTATTTTTAAACATTTATTTGTGATATTTAATTTATTGTAATTGATCGTTTGACACGATAACATGGTTATTTAAACTCACTTACTATACCTTCTAATTAAGAATAGGCGTTAATTTTGACAAGACATTAACACAATAGTTTAAGTTATAGATACAATGAATAAGCGTTGATTCATGAAAAACAAACCATTCGCCCTCCGGGCTCATGGTTTCTTTTTCAAGAATCAACGCTTATCCATTGTATCTATATCACTTATATATCTTGATAATTCCGTTAAATTATGATCCTGTTGGTATTTCAACAGTTTTTCAAGTAATTTTAAGGACACAATCAACCGCATTTTAACATAAAACTATATGATGAGAGTGCAAACCTTTTATTCATTTATAGCTGGTTTTATTTAAGTTTGTGATGACCTTCTTTACTTCTTCCACGAGTTCGCGCCTAGTTTTCAAACGAAATTACATGTTGTTTCCTTCTGTAAATTTTTGCATTGTGATTACGGAATATAAATACCGGGAACCCGATTTTCACATTGACCCTAAACCGCACACATAAAAAATTATTGATCGACGACCCATGCAAAACATCCCACTCGACATGTCATAGCATTTGTATTGATTTGCACAATAGATAACGAGTAAACCGATTATAATACGACTTCAAAAAGTATCAATCAAATTATTAAAGGATGTTCGCTACTCTGTTTTAAAATAACAAGCTTTTTAAAAGACTGTTATAAATTGATAGTATACAATAACTATCAATTTACTAGAAAATAAAAAAGCAGAAAAAATGAAGGGTCGATCCGTTCGCTCGATAAATAAGCCTTTAAACTTTGGCGGGAAATAATCATCTCATACAATTAACATTGGCACCATTTTTCTTTCAAAAACGATAAAAAAAAAACAAGGATATTGTAAGATTTTCAAAGACGATATTTTAAACTACATGTAATCACATTAATGAAAGTAAAGTAGGGGTTAGTGGGCAACAATTTAATGACACTACATGGATAAAACCAGAGGATTTCGAATATCTGGCAAAATTAAAACACAAGAGGAGCGACCATCCTTAATTAAAGAGTGTAGTGATGATTGCGTCAACTCACCGAAGTACATTTTGTACGAAGCGCACGGTCAACGCTTTTACAACCCTATGAAGTTACAAAAAGAAGCATTCAATACTTATAATTACATTTTCTAGCTAGGATCATAAAAACACGATTTACATCAAGTTTTTATTTAATTTACCTGTGCACTTTATTATGGGACCTTGTGTCATCATGAATGATAAGTTTTATTGTGTGATACAACTGCTTAAGGAATAACACGTGATGTGCAGTTAGCCAATCAGAATAACGTATTATAAAGAAACATACATCAAATGTAATTATATAAGTATATGATTCTTAAAGTAATGTAAAAGGATAATATACAATTCAAGACTTTATTTTCGTGTACGCTTGATTTAACATATTTTAGATTAATTTAGACGTCTAGCCGACAGATGGCATCCGACATTGTGTTGATATTATATACTATCTTGATTAAAAAGCAAGTTTATATAGACATTGTTATAAAACGTCTGACAGATATTTGCCGGTCGACGTTGAGTTACGGTTACCGACGTTTCGACCTATTTTCAACCAAATATCCACGTCTGTAAATATTGGTTGCCTTCTGGTGTAGGTTCAATATAAAAAAGAAGATGTGGTATGATTGCCAATGAGACAACTCTCCAAAAGAGACCAAAATGACACAAAAAATAACAACTATAGGTTACCGTACGGCCTTCAACAATGAGCAAAGCCCATACCAAACACTTTTATCTGTTTTTCATTACTCTTCTGTTGGAAATTAAATAAACGCATTATGTTTCCATATGCTTTCATTCAAAAGTTTACTTTAATAATAAGAAAAAATAACAGAGAAGAGATCATGATGATTTTTAAAAAGTTTAGATTCAGTATCTAAATTCTAACTTTAAACATGTTTTTTTAGTATTCAAATTTAGGTCAATACTAGACTCCCAATTTTAGAATCCACATATGGTTAATACCACTAGTCTACGCTATTAAACAATAGTTTTAAACACATTTTCAAAAGAAATTCATTTAAGTTACACAAACTAGAACATGATCTGTTTTCAACATGTCAGGTCATTACTCTTTTAATCGGGTCAAAGATAATGAATATTATTGTTCTTTATGTATTCATTCAAAAGTTTCTTTCACTAAAAAATAAAAACATTTAAATTTAAAATCACAACGATTTATAAATACATTTTTTGCAATTCTTATAAAGGTATTATCCTTATGTTAAACACCAGACTTCACATTTTTTAACTTATGTTTGCATTACAAATATATATATATATTATTCCCTTTTTTATAATTAGCCAATGGAAACATATATTTATGGTATATACAAGCCAAACTAGTAGATGCATATGTTTGAAGCAAAACCTTTGAGATTTGTTGAAAATTATAAATTCTTAATTTTTTTTCATAATCTGGTGCATTTACATCTGCTCCAAATACGATTTGGTCTCTGGTGGAGGAAAGTCTCCTTGGTAACCATACAGCATTTTCTTGTTTTATATGTAAATACGATTGTCTGTAATATGATTCAAAGTTTTATAAGTTCATGTCTAAACGACACCTGATTTTTGTATTCGAAAATTTGTTCTCTGCTGTTATAGTTGATAATACAAATAACTGCTCGACTTCCCTTTTTACATTATTTTCCACCCAGTTGTATTTCTAAAGAGCTTATGTCGGTAACCTAGGGTATACATAACGTGTTTTTTTTTTTGTATTCGTTTTGTATTAATTACGCTTACGTTGTACTTTCTTTGTTTAACAAATAAATGTTCGGTCAGAATCGAGTAAAGCAACAGTGATCATGAACAGAGCTATTATATTTCATTTCGTATATTATCAATAATCGGTGATATGATATACACATGGATCATACTTAAAAGAAATAATGAGAGAAAAAATAATCGTGTAATGAAGAGTATGCAAAGGAAATGCATAATAGACAATAAAATAATTAAATCTACCATATCTTTTATATATTTTTGTCTTCTAAATTTTATTATTAGTTTAAACCAAATGAATCTTAGCCACACCATTGAGCAACCGGTCAGAGTTAGTTGTTGTTAAGTAATGATTCGATTTCCATGTAACATTTTACAAGACTGCATTTTGTTCACTTTAATATTTAATTTCGCATTCCTTCCGCTACATGTATAATGATATCTTCTCCATTACATATATGGATTGATATAGGTAAATCTCGATTTGAAAACACAAGACAAATTTCAAATGATCTTTTACATTTTATGTTCGTTCTAGTTCACGGTTAAAACAATCCTCTTTTCTGTTATATACTTTATAACACACAAATAGAGACAATTTAAGTTTACAATTGGTATTTGTATGTGTATTTATTGAGTTAGTGGCTAATATTCTCTCTATCAATCATGTGATCTTAATTTCTACAGGGGCAGTGTTTTGTCGTTAATTCAATATGGCCACACTATGGAATTATGTAATTTTTTTTTAGACTTGTTTGGGATATTATATTCAGTGATCAAATCTAGGCGAACCCCATCAAAATGGCAGATTTCTTCAAGTGTTGGTTTTTTTTTAAATAATTTTAAAAAATTTACAATTTTGAAAATGTGTCTCTAAGTGAACAGACGGCTTGTTTCTTTTTTCGAAACGGCCATATCAAGTTTTTTTTCTTTTTTTTTTGTGACGTTTGTGTCTTCTCTCTAAAACCATAACACTGTTTTTGATTTGTTAAAGTATAACATGTACATTGTATAACCTTTCATGATAAAAGTTATGTTCTTCTTGTAAATTTTATGTTGGTATGATAATTTACCCATGACAAGAGGGGTTGTGCTTTATTTTCATATGATAGGACATAACATTTGGGTAAGGGATTAGATTTAGGGTAAGTGTTAGGGTCCTTGGTTGATTTTTGTTGATTATTGTTATTTTGTTTAGTTTTTTCAGTTATCTATTCTAAAGGCAGTTAGTTTTCTCGTTTGAATTGTTTTACATTGTCATTTCGGGGCCTTAACAATCGGACTTGGACTTCTTTTAAACTGTGTTTTACTGTGTGCATAGTTGTGTGTTGGTTTATTCTACATTGGCTAGAGGTATGGGGAGGGGTGAGATCTCACGAAACATGTTTAAACCCGCCGCATGCTTGCGTCCATCCCAAGTCAGGACCCAATGGCCTTTGTTAGTTTTGTATGTAATGTTGGTTTATTAAATGTTTCCGAATTTAGTGTGACGTCTTTAATTGCTGAAATAGTATACATATTTGTTAAGGAGTCAGATGAAGCCCACCTCTGGGTGATGAATTTGATCGCTATGTTGAATACCATTTGGTAACGTATGGCTGATTTTCCGCTCCTTGGTTGCAGTTTTTGTTTTTCAAATACATTTCCCTTTCAATTTTCAATTTTATTTCAAATGTGTTCCGCCTCTGGTCTTAAACGATCTTTTTTAGCTTCATTCTTAGTTTGATAACAAATAGTCTTACTATTGGAACAGTTACTGAACAAACCTTTTGGGATATTCAAATTTGAAAAACAGATAAGAAACGGCTGCAAAATTAAGGCAGCGCCCTTTGAATGTTCTCAAGGACTTCACTAGAAACGACTGTTACAGAAATAAAGTTTGAAGAAAACATTACTCTAAAGCCAGTTATATTCATTTGCAGACTTAACTAAGGCAAGTATGATACAAAATGAAAAGATGACTTAAGTTGATAATTCCAAAAGCATGACCAAAACACATTTCTTGCAATTCAGAACATTTAAAACGTTATCCTAGATAATGGGATATGTAGCATGCGTATAAAGACCAAATATGATGTGAACAATTCTCTTAATATTTATTTTTAAATGTCTGACATTGTATTTAGTGGAGTGACCAAGCCAACAAATTTTCAACTTTTATGGACCACACTACCTGCAGGCTAAATCATGATTTTTTGGAAAGAGAAATTTGTATTCTTTAATGTTTGACTGGTCGTAGAAATAAAATATTGTGCATTTTTTTAAAAATAAGATCACAGGTTAGTGATTGAGTTTTTCACTTTTGTCAATTTATTTCACAAGAGGTTTTAAAGTCTCCAAATAATATCTGAATTGTTTCTAAATAAGAAATTTATAATGAAAAAAAATCTGTGACACTCCACTTTCAACTGAAAATAATAAAACCACCAAATGCCCATTTTAAGGGGAATCCAGACTAGCAACAATAAGAAAATAGACGATGGAACAACAACCGACTCTCAATTCATTTTATAACACAGCATTTCTTCTAAAGATATATTTTTTTTAAATTTAACGGCTTTTATAAAAAGTATCGAAGTAAATTAGATTTTTGCTCTGATGTATGTTTATTACCAGTGACAAATATTTCCCATGCCAGTGACAAAGTTAAATGAAGGACTGAAGGATCAACGTATATTCTATATTTATGAACTTTTTAGGTTTTATGGTATTTTGCCTTACAAAAGCACACATGGTCATCGTTTTCATAGTCGTCTTCTTCCATTATTGCTCGGCGAGTTAAATAATTGCTACAACCATCAGACCCTTCACTTGAACAAATATTGGTACACGCTAAATTCGGTTGGTTGCATACAATTTTTATTGCAAGCTGTTTTTTCCTTGCACGTACAAACACGGTCTTGAATGAAATCGGCTGACATAGGTCCCTCAAAGAAAACCTAGAGCAAACCGGTTTCACCAGCCCAGTAGTCAGCACTTCGGTGTTGACAATAATATTAATTATATTGTCATTATTATAAATTTACTGTTTGCAAAAGAATTAATTATTCGAAATACTAAGGATTTTTTTATCACAGACATAGATTACATAAGGCGTATTTAGCACAACTTTTTGGAATGTTGGTCCTCAATGCTCTTCAACTTTATACTTGTTGGCTTTCCATTTTTCTTTCTGAACGTCACTGATGAGTCTTTTGTAGACAAAATGCGCGTCTGGCGTTTCAAAATATACGCCTGGTTCCTTTGATAACAATTTTCATAACATGGAAGGTTGAAAGAATAGCAAATGTCTTCAAGGAGGTGAACTGTATTAGATTTACGGCACTTCCACATGGTACCATCATCATAGAACAGAGCTGAAGGTATGGGACCAATAGAATATGCCAAGATCCTGTCTACAGTCACATCCTCACGGACATTAAAAAGAACTAAAGCTCGACGAAATAGTATTACTGAGTTAACATGTGCCTTAACAAAGTCACCTAATGTACACTTTAGTTTTGAGGTCTTGGTCATATCATTGAAGGTATTGAGAAGAGATTTCGAAATAGGACTATAGAAGACACGGGGTTCAGACTCATTAACGCAGCCTTCCACAGAAGATTTAACCATCTGGTTGCCACTTTCACGAGATTTAAGAAGAAAATCCTGAACATCTTTTGAGGCTTTCATCCCTGTAGAAATATTTATCAATGACTAAGGATGATTGGCAACGTTAAATGGATCGGTCATATTTGAATGCACAAACCCTATCAAACAGATACATTCTTCTTCCCTCGTGATATTGCCATTGGCTTGTCTTCTTCGTTACTGTCTTGTAAGCATTCATCGAGGTAAATCGTGGTTTTTCCTTGTCAGTCATATAATGCCGCTACAACCTTTTGAATCTTAAATAATAGTTTTTTTTTCTGTAGCCATATCACTACAGATACCATTTGATGCTCCAGGTTTTTGTCTGATTGAAAAGTCACTTGGTCCGAGAACACAATTATTTCGTAGTGCATTTCGTTTAGAACATAAACGAAAATGAAAAAAATCCCACCTGCGCTTTCTCAAAGAAACTTTTACAGTGTGTTGTACTACTTTTGGGACAAATTATATAAAAATTATAAAAAAAACTTCATCGGCTCAAAATCAAAATATGGACACTTTTATGTTTAGGGCGTCTTGAAATCTTTTGACAGCTTCCGAAGTGCTAATTTTAAACCTTTTTCAGCTGGTCCATCACTACTTTCCTTTAAAATTCTGGACCCAAATTTTTTAACAGTGTAATTTCACCCCCTACTTGCAATTTGAGACATTAAACATGGAGAAATAAATTTGGAAGGGGTATAAAAATTAATGGCAAGTAACCCACTGTCAACACTAGGGACTATATCGTGAACAACGAAAATCAAGGGACGACAATTGTGGTCTCGGACCACTTGACAAAAAGACAGATTTTAACGTTTCAGGCAGATTCACCTAGCATAGTTCGTCCGATTGGTAATGAAAACGCATGGCAACATTGCAGCTACCATTTGCAAATGTAAAAGCCACAACCCATTCCGTTCAGCCCTAATGTTCTGTAACAATATCTCAACTGTACATATTCCAAATTGCAAAGGTTGGTAATAGTTAACAAGAGTGTATTCTGAATTATTCTAACAATGGCAACATATGTTCTTTAAAAACAGAAAAGAACTGTTCAATACCTTCAGTGCATTTGGGTCTTCAGCAAATGAACTGTGACAGTCAAAGACCGCCTTCCATACATTTGGTTCAATATTATCTAAAACCGTTTTCGACTTTGCACCAATCGAAGAATGCTTTTAAATCAAACAAAGGAGCCATGAGAGCCCCATAGGCTAAAGTTAATGCTCGAACACAACGATTAAACTGTTTTCCAACAATCATCTCATCTACCGTACTAGTTTTAGGAGCATAAGTTCCAGAGTCAACAAGAAGGTCATAAAGCCCAGCTGATGCATATATCTTGCCAACTGTTGCTATAAAACAGGAAAGGCCATGACTTCCTCCAAGTCTTATAATGTGTTATTAAAAAACGTTTGGCAAATACCATTTCAATTGTTTAGCAATATCATACAATTAGTTGTAAAACATTTGCACAGCATAGTGTTGACCGGCACGTTTTGACATATCTAAATATTGTTTCATAGTCGTAAATATTGTTGCCATTTCGCTAAGCTTGCCATATGTAACCGGAGTCTAGGCTACAAACGAAAATTCAGATTTAACCTCTGATAGACTTTTGTAAGAACCGGTCCAAAATGGAACAATTTGTTCAGTACTTTCTGCGGAAAATGGAATCAACTTTAGGTTCCGTCTCGATAGAAGTCGCAGAAATACCAAAGACATGTCAGATATATCTAGATTTTCAATGAAACAAGACACTATCTTCCCATCAACACCAGAGTAACGAGTAGGTCCATATCGTTCTGTTGGCTTGTCGAAAGGAAACATTGCCATACGATTGGTATTCGAATCATCCAACGTCAAAGATCGTTCTATTCCCCGTTACACAATGATGGAACTTTTGTGTGGCGTTTGGTTATGCCTTTTGATACTGAAATACAGCTCTAGCCATGGAGTGAATGTTATTTTTACCATCGATTGTCTCAGCATTTATGTCAATATTTTCTCCTCCCTCCTGTATATTACAACCAACTTCTTTAAATAGAGCAATGCCATTTGGTATATGGGGCATGTCATGGACTCTGTCTATTTTAAAATTTTCTAAACTAGTCAGATATCTACGTACTTCAGAGCAGGATGTACATAACCATGCAAATTTGGACTTTCTATCAAATTTTGAGAGCCAAACGCATAGTGTAATTGTAATGCCAAACCAAGTAGAAATGGGGTAAACAGGTTCTTTTTTAACGCAAGTATGCATTCTGCTATTGCCAGGACCTTTTGCAGTTTGTGGGCAGGAAGTTCAGAAGTATTTCTACAATCTTTCCATGAGCATCGGAATAACGAGGAGGTCCATATCATATTCACTGAACTATAAATGCAAAGTGAAAATTCCTCATAAGTTAATTTATTAGAAATACTGATTTGGAATGACTTCAACACTTTACAAAAGGAAGTTTTATATCATTTTAATTCGGAAAATCATGAAATTATCGATGTATTTAAATTAACAAAAGCTGTAACCACTTCGTTAAAATAATATAAAATTTGCTTTAGTTAGACTGAGTGAAAATGGACAAAAATAAGGAAATTTTTAACAAATTATAGTTTTATAATATGATTAAACACTTTAAACTCTGTATAAAATGCAAAATCATAGGTCAAAAGAATAAAAAAAAGAAAACAATTTTTTTTTCCAATGTTAAATTAGAAAAAAAATCCAAATGTCTTTTTTCCTTCCCCTTTACAAAAAAAATGCACCACAGAAAATGTCTACGACCGGGCAAAAAAGTAAGCTTAAGGTATTGGCATTGCAAAAACATCGCTTTTATCCTGCAGTTATGCCGGTCCATTAAAGTCGTAAAATAAGCACCTGTTTCTTAATTTGTCACTCCACTAATTGTTCGAATACAATAACAGTTGTAAAACGCATTTTTGTGTACAAAAATTACTTCATTTTGTTATCAAAGTTGTGGTTAATTATAACAATTTAATTCGTTTTGATGCCAATGTTATCATGAACAAAGTTTCAATATTATTAAACAAATATTTTATCATACTCTATCTGAAAAAGGAGGCTGATTTTCCCAGGTTTAAAAAATCAAGGTGTTGCAATACTTTTTTCCATGTGTATATATTCCATCGTGTCAAGATTGTTTAACTAGCATCAAGAAACGATATTGCGACATTGGCTATTTGTTATTAGGTCATTAGAAAAACAAGAGAATATCATGTGGCTTTTCAATGTCACATAAGTACAATGAAGTATCAACACGAGACATCAATATAATCCGAAGAGCTTTAAAAAGCCTTTTCATAGACACTTAATTGTATAGTTTAAGTGAAAAACTTGTTTTATGCGATATGACATAATACGGATTGCTATATCCCATCTTTTTTTATAATTCAAATTGTATTTAAAATCGTCAAATGCATACTTCTCAATAATCGTGTTTCGTTCCAGAACATTTACACGTAGACATATTTGTCGAAAATATATTTGTGTTTGAACATGTTGAACGTGTCAACTAATATGTTGCAACATTTTATTAAAGGAATAGGTTCAGTAAGACCCCTTTTTTCTTTACAAAATTGTGAAAATGTAATCTTTTAGATATTTACTGGAAAGTAGAATGCTTCTGCTACATAAATATGGGCTGTTTTTGACTATACGATGTACATATATCGGGTACTAACATCACAAAGTCATGCTAAATTACTGAAATCTTCACAATAGTAGCATTTTAGTGAAATTTTAGACGGTTTCCGTCTTAAATGAAAGTGGCCGCATTCGTGTTCATTCATAATATTGAAACGTAAGTTGTATTTGGTGATAATACATAACATATACAAAGGTTGAGGATGAACACGGATGCGGCCACTTTCATTTTTGACAAAAAACATCTGAAAAGTGATGTTTTTTTGCATATTTGATAAATTTTTCATATATAAGCTTGAATTGGAGCGTTTTAATGACTAAATCAGTTAAAATCTTTCCCAAAAACTTATTGAATCAATTGAAATAGACACTTAAGTGTTTAAAAAGTGTCCAAAATCTTTCGTTAGATGAACTTGAAATTTGAGGACAAAATCGGCCCTTACCAGACCTACTCCTTTATAAAGGTCAATCATTCGGTCTTAACTAAATTTTGACTTCATAGTAGATGGCTCCGCATGGGAGTCATACATACAATTATTTGATACTGCACATAACTAAGTTATTCGTCTGTGTCTTGGTGCCTTTAAAACCTCGCCAGTTAAGAGTGTATATGTAGAAGCCTTTGAGCCTTAGTCTATCATAGACGTTTGAAGCTTGTTGTATAATATGCTGTCAGACAGCATTGATTACAACTGTGTTTTCATTCCTATTTATTTATTTTTGAAAAACATGACAACAAACTTTCTCAATTTGATTTCGTCCAGAACCACATTTAAATACCTTTGTTTTGAAATATGTTGCCCTTTTATGGAAACTTCCACAACCAAATTTGATATTTTTATTGTATCCGTAAATACAATTATGTTGAAACAAATTATCTTTGGAATCTGCAACATAATGCTGAAATAAAATCCAACAAATCTGAATTTTCAACAGTTTATACTGATTGATTAAAAATAAAGTGGCGTCTGTTTCTGTCTTTGGACACAGAGCTGCAACTCTCCGCTTACCACATAACAATAATGTTTAAAAACAGACGTCTCAAGATGTAAAGTTCATGCCTTAAATTTTTTCAAATTACTATTGCAGTATATAACTGGAACACAGGAATTTAACATCTTTTAAAATGTCTGCTGCATCTAAAGAAAGGCAAGCACGATTATGCAATATTGTACAGAAAATATTTCCAAAAGTCATGCAAAAGATATTTAAAGAAAGTGTTAGTCCAAGAGGTTTACAAGTGAAATATCAACGGAAACACATACCTATCGATTTAACAGAGAACGAAATATCCTTAATGGAAAAACTTCCAAATATAAATGACTTCACAATTGAACTATGCTATAAAATATTGCGGTACGAAAATGTATTGCATGAACCGTCGTGTAATTGGGGTAATAACCGTTTCACAAATGATATCGGATATGTTCCTTACGTCGTAACTACAACCCCCTTCCCTTTCATGAATGTGACCTATCGAATTAGACTATTTACCAGATTTGTAATCACATAAGCAACACGACGGGTGCCACATGTGGAGCAGGATCTGCTAACCCTTCCGGAGCACCTGAGATCACCCCTAGTTTTTTGGTGGGGTTCGTGTTGTTTATTCTTAAGTTTTCTATGTTGTGTCATGTGAACTACTATTTGTCTGTTTGCCTTTTCATTTTTAGCCATGGCGTTGTCAGTTTGGTTTAGATTTATGAGTTTGACTGTCCCTTTGGTATCTTTCGTCCCTCTTTTTTAACGATAAGACCATTGCCCAGTCTTCAGGGATTTTATTTTCTTCCCATATGTCTTTTGAAAAGATCATGTAGCATGACTGTTGCTGTATTGATGTCATTTTTCAGTAGTTCAGCTTGAAGTCCATCTATGCCTGCTGCTTTTCCTGATTTCATGGATTTAATTGCCTTTGCTATTTCTACTTTAGATGGTGGGTCGGTGCTAATATCTAATTCCTCGAGTGGGGTGCTCCCTGGAATTCGTTTATTGGCTCTGGTCTATTTAAAACAGCCTTTAAGTGTTCTACCCAACGTGCGACTTGTTCCCTTTCAGATGTGATGATTTTTAAATGTTTGTCTTTTACTGGAGGAGGTTGGTTAGATTGTCCACACAGTTCTTCTGTGATCTTGTAGACTGTTCTTAAGTCACCTCTTGCGGCAGCCTTTTCTGCTTCTTCAGCTCGTTCTTCTAGATGGTTATTTTTATCTTAGTGATGAAACCAAACCAGTTTACAGTAGAAGAGCATTTAGGACCAAAAATTCCCAAAATAAAACAAACAATGTGTCATAAACATCAATGATACAGTACACTGACGACATCAATAATAAAACAAACAATGTAGATTATAGGTCAAGGAACTACACTGACAATATTTAAAAATAAAGTGACAACACCATGGCTAAAAAAAGAAAAAGAACAACAGACAAACAACAGTACACAACAACAACGTAAAAAACAACTGACTAACACAAACCCCACCAAAAACTTAGGGAATCTCAGGTGCTCTGCTGGGGTAAGCAGATCTTGCTCTATATGTGGCACCCGTCGTGTTGCTCGTGTAAATTCACGCCATCACGGGTTGGTTGACCGTTAAGAAATATCTGTTTCACAGCTGATAGCTGACATGTTACTTATGTCACTACTACAATCTCGTAACTTTTCGAATTATATTTATTACTGCGTTTGTTTTAACACGAGCAACACAACGGGTGCCACATGTAGGGCAGACTCTACTTACCCTTCCAGAATACCTATGATCAACCCCATTTTATATTTTGGTTCCTATTGTTCAGTCTTATTTTGTCTATGTTGCGTTTTGTGTACATAGTTTCTTTTTTCCTTTTTTAGCCATGGCGTTGTCATTTTATTTTCGATTTATGAGTTGTTTGAATGACTTCTGGTATCTTTCGCCCCTTTTATAAGTATATTAGTTACATAAAGTAAAAATTCTGTATAAGTCATGTCACTACTCCAGACATTTGTAATTTTACTTTAGTTTCTTTTGTTACTAAAAGTAGTTCATTTAACATGGACGTAAACAAGGAAAAAAACAATGAAAAGGAAAACCTCTACCAGAATGGTAAAAAGATTGGAAAAGTATCATTGAAAGCCTCTGACTGCCTGTGTGAATTTCTACCCTTTGGTCTTCTACCTTTAAATACAGTTTAAGATCTTTTAACCAATTTTGATATTGATTTTATATGAAATTTTCAATTCCATAAAACTCTACAATTATGTGGAACAATCTGTATTTTCAAGAAAGGTTAGGTCTTGATCTTTTTATGAACATGTATTTTTATGCACAATTTTAAGGTTCTTGATAGTTTCTGTCAGAATATATTTTTTTTTAAATACAAATGAAAATTATTCTTGATAGCGACTATTTAATACTACATCACAGATTTTGGTCAAATCTGTGACGTCAAACTCCAACCAATTCAAAGTTAGTGTTGGTCAATGCACACATAATGAAAAATGTACAGCAATAGAGCATCAAAGACAAAAATTGTGTATTTCTATTGATAACATAATGGTATCAGAACACTCCTGGTGTGTTCCAAGTGGAATATATGTTGCATTTGTAGGGGTTCTAAGGGGACAACTATGATTTTATGTCATTTCTCAGAACAATTTTTCATGAGAATTGTTAGGAAAAAATAAAAAAAAGGAAATTAATAGGTACCCTCTTTTGCTTAAATTAGATATATGTTTTTAAAATGAGTATTTTCTACAATACCGTGTCCCAGTATTTTGATAATTTGTTTCTAAATGAATGTATAGGTCTCCATTGTAAACTATCTATCTACCAAAGATAAAATGTGAAATGAGATTAGGAACCAAGCCGTTAAACCAATATATCTTCTTAGTGGAGGCATATATAAAGAAAAATCTGAGACATATTTTGTAGCTTGTGTATGGTTGATCAACAGACCGAAACAAATGTTTATTACCATTTGGTCTCAAATGTGCCATTTATATTCAAGTTGGAAGACCATTATGTTGCAATTTATGAGCTGTATTTTGAGATAAATAAAGAAAACAAAAAAACAATTAAAAACCAATTGTTCAGAGAACAATTGAAAGTCTTTCCACATCAAAGAAATTATAAAATGAAGCAATTTTTTCGTATAAGGTGATAATGTGCTACTTCCGGTGAAGCAAAGTTACTTCCAGTCTCATATGAAAGCTTCTTTAAGATTGATTCCAAAAATATAAAGTTTCTATATACTTTTATCTTCTATAATAATAATATATATGACTTACCATTACTGAAAGCCATGGATTCAACAACCATGCTAAAAGTCACACCATCCTTCTTTGATGATTAGTCTTTATCAACTATTTCACCTCATGGCAGTTGTAATTTTATATATTAAACAATGCACAAGAGCTAAAACAATTGAAATTTCTGTAGAATGTTAATTTTTCATTCTGTAAAATATAAATTGATGATCAATTAATTATAAAGAATTCATGGACAATGTCTAAGTTGTATGTTGATGCTGCAGCATATTTTTGGTAAACTAATTTTCAAATGTAAGTCATTAATGGTCACTGTAAGAATACAAGATAACATTATGAAATAAACATTCACATATGTGTAAAAAACTTTATGAAATTTTTTATTCTAGTCATTTATCTTGATTAATTGATTGGATCTTTTTTTGCTTTACATCCAGTGGCAAATGTTTCATGCATATTCAGGATGACCAAACACCTAAATAACTACAATGGTCATATACAGTATTTGTTGCCAGAGCCCTGTTTGTTGTCAGCACTAAGTCATGTTTCAGTGCTGACATCCGCCTCCTACGACGGGGACGAAGGGTTGGACTTCAGGAGGCATAATTTTTTTAATTTATGTCATTCTTAAAATCAAAATTAAAGCTGACATTCGTTTAATACTGAAGATATTGTTGTTGTTTTTTTGGTTTCACATGTTGTTTCTTCGTACCCTCATTAGTCATATGGAACAACTATTTTCAGTGCCTCATGATAGCTGTAATATGTTGGAATAATTGTAACCTGTGTATCATGACATCCTTTTACATACACATGGTCAATAAGAGTTCCACCTTCTGTTGTTGGACTACTAACAAGTTGTCTGAAACCTTTTGATAACATGAAACTTAATACTGTACAGCTACCTTTCAAAATATCTTGATTAAAATCGCCAATTACAACAACTCTTTCTGATAAGTCTTCCAATTTACAGATTAATGTTTCCATGTTCTCCAAAAATTTTCCTAGATTATACCTCTGGGTTCTGTAAACAGTAGCAACAAAAACATTTCTACTTGGAATCTTGAAAACTAGACATTCTAAGTTTGATGTCAAGTTGCACAATTCTGTTTCTGAAGAAAGCTTGTGAAAAACACACACACCACCATGCTGCATTTCCCTTAAAGAAGAATAATAAGAATCATCTTCTTGAAAAGCTAGAGATCTGGGCAAATGAAAACCATCATATCCCACCATTTCAAAGCAAGTGAATTCTTGATTAGCCCAGGTTTCAGTAAGACAAATGTAATCCGCACTTCTAAAGTCTGGATTTTGTTTAATATCTTCTGCATGAGTCTGTAAACCTTGAATATTGTGATACATTATCTGGAAAGATTGTGTATGTTCCTCTGCTGTATTCTCAATTTCAGGCAAAAATCTTGTCATTTCTGAAACACCCTTTACAATATCAGGATCGCAGAAGATTTTCTTGTCAATTTTTTCAGCTTCTATGCTTTCAATGTGTAAACCAGATTTTGATGTAACTCTGCTAAGGGCTACATATGCCTGACCATATGTGAAACATTTATTCAGATCAACAACACATTCTTCAACTGTTAATCCTTGAACTTTGTGAATTGTGCAAGCCCAGGCTAACTTCAATGGAAACTGTTTTCTTACACAATTGCTTAAAGGAATGTCTTCACTTGAAGGTTTCAATCCAACACAGTGTTTTCCACTGATGAGTTTTTGTACCTTTGCATTTCTTCCTACTCTTTCATTGTCAAAGTGAACATATATTGTACTTGGGAGGGAATTTGGTGAGAAGTCTTTGATAGATATAACAGTTCCCATTACACCATTTACTAAACCATCTGCTGTGTCCTCATTCTTGATTAGCATTACTCTTGCTCCCTCAGCTAAAAGAATAGATATTGGGAGACAGACATCTGACTTTAAACAATGTACTTTTTTCAGAGTCAATTTCCCTGAAGTTTTGTCTTTTTGGAAATCTTGTGCCTCAATCAGTTTTGATTCTGTACATTGCTTCATTATCATCTCCTTGTTAAAGGTGTCGACCTCTGCATTTGTAGAATATATGTGCAAGGCTTCATCGGGGCTATCACCAAAGCAGTGTTGTAATGTTTCTTTATCAGATGATGACAAACTTTCATTTTTCTGCTTAACACGCAATCTATTTAGTAGTTCAGCAAACATTCCATCCTCACGTTGACGCATTATTTCATCCAACTCGGCAATTTCAAACAAGCCATTCCATAGCTGATTTAAGGGATTAGAAGGGTCATCTACATACAATTTGTCTACCCTTTTTGTTCGAACAGGTGGTAACTGATAAAAATCGCCAACAGCAATTATTGAAACACCTCCAAATAAACAATTTTCTGGTCTTTTTTTAACTTGTCTGAGTCGCTCATGAACGAAAAACAACAATTTCTTATTGACCATTGAAATTTCATCAATTATCAAGATTTGCAAATGTTCTAACTTTGATCTGAGCGAATTAATTTTGTCTTCACTAAGAGTTGCATGATCAGGTGAGAGCGATTTGAAAATTCCAAGAGCACTATGAATTGTCAATCCATGGATATTAAATGCAGCCGTTCCAGTTGGAGCTGTTAACAGAACTGTGAGATCATCTGGATTATTTGTTGTTTGTGCTAATATTCGAGTTGCTTCATATTGAATACATTTGATCAAGTGACTTTTACCCGTTCCAGCTCCTCCAGTGATAAATAAATGTAAAGGCTCTGGTGTTTTTCCGTTTGCTTTTTGAATGCACCAATCTCTTACTTTATAGAGAATTCTTCTCTGTTTCACATTCAAACTTCTTAGCCTTGGAATAATTTCATTTTTTGTGAGAGAAACAGACAGCAAATTAGTTCCAACAGATGATGAGCTCTTTTCATTCAAATCTGGTATTGATAAATCCTCCTCAATCACACTAGATACTTTGCCTTCATCTATACATTCTCTTCTATTCACTTCTGCTTCTGGGCATAACTCACACCAAGCATCTTCTTTAGGATCTTTTTCATGAAATTGCTTTTCTGCTTCCTCTAAATCATGACCATTTTTCACAAAGTCTGACATGTTTTTGATAACAATTTCTTTCACAGAACTTAATGTGTTATCCCCTTGAAACTTAACTTTTCCACATGTGAAGAAATTCTCATATGTTTGAAATAAGAGTGGTTTTAACTGTTCATCATATCTATATGGCAAATACAGTTGCAAAATGCTTTGATAATATTTTTCTGGGGAATTTTCCGGAGAGAAACGAGGATATTTTATAACTGCAGGTGAAGTTCTTGTGCGTTTTCTAATATACCCAAGTGAGCCATCAAGTTTGAAGGTTGTGTCTTTATTAATTTTCTGTGGTAATTGTGATTCTAGAATAACACTGTATTCAGAAGTGAATCTTGCAAGACACAATTTGATAAAGATATCAATATGTGGTCTACCTTTATATCTATCAACAATGTTGTTCATCCAAGTACTATTTTCATCTTCATCATCACTGTCACTATTATGTCTTTTTCTTTTAGAAGACTTACAATTTTGTTGTTTCTCTAGGTCTTTCAAAGGAACGCTCATTCTACATGGATTTTCACCAACAGGTATAAATTCTACTTTCCTTGAACACTCTCGTAATCTCAATCCAGTAACTCTAAACACTGCTTCCTGTGCACTTATCTCTCTATGGTGTAAATATGAAGTTCCAACTTTTTTCATAGTCTGTTGAGCATTTAGATTTCCTTCTTCTGCTTCATTTTTAGTCTGTTGCAGGAGTAATCCTAGCTCTCTCTCAGCTTTACTTATGTAACTTATAATGTATACAACACAGGAAAATGCATCCAAAATATATTGTATGTCCATATTTGCATCCCAAGCCCTCAAAAGATGTGGGTTATACTGATTGGTGTATATTTCATTTGGCTGACGTTTGAGAACTACTGTATTGCGATTGGTGATAAAACGATAATATGTTTCGAAGCTTTCTTGAGCAAGTCCTATCTTCTTGAAAATTTCAGAAACATCTAAGTTTTCATCTTCATGCTTTTTTATAACTTCCCATAAGTCGGACAATATTTCCTTTGCTAATTCTTCATCGTCCTTTGAATCTTTATCTGGATCACTTGGTTCTGAGATAAATGTTCTAGTTGAGGGAGGTCTTGGGAAATTAAAACGACATACTGTTCCCTTTTTCTTACATGATTTTGAATGTTTTTTGCTGTGTTGGTGTACTGCCATAACAATGTCATGCAATTCTTTGTCTTCCTTTTCATCTGGTATCTCACATGTTATGTACTTGTCAATAAAGGTAATAATGTCATCAATATCATCTTCGCCAAATTTTGGAGCATTTTCTACCCAAAACAAACAATGTGTGTGGGGAGAACCTCTTTGTTGAAATTCAACTCGGTAAAAATAGTCGATTACTTTCCCTATTGGTTGAGCTTCTGACATGATAACATCCTTCAGAAACATATGAAATCTATGATCAAACATTCTTACTGCTGTAACAGGATTGCTACACAGAACTTTACATTTTTCATCCCATGTCATATTTTCACTATTTCTCGTGTCACCTTGCTGTTTTAAAATTATGTTTATAATTTCTGACCATCTGAAGTCTGCAGAAGAAAAAGAACAGAAGAATGTGGGAACTCCTAACTGTCTTATCATTGCAAATATATCTTTTTGTGAGCTTTGCCAATAGGGAGGAGTTCCACGAATGGGTTTTAAATATTTTATAGCTTCATCTTTCTTAAATAATTCTTTTAAGGTTTCCTTGTTGCAAAGCATTTCTCTTGTAACTTTCTTTCCTTCTTTCGAAAAAGGACATTGTTTTCTAAGAGATATCTGAACGTTTGAAATCACGCTACTGAGCTCTGTTAAATATTGACTGAAAAATATGTAGTTGGTATCTCTAGCAAATCTATTTTCAACACTCATTAATCGAAGATTAAAGTATCTTCCAATTGTTAGTTTTTCATCACGGTCTTCATCCGAAGTATTTTTACCTGATGGAAAGTGCACAGGAAAGGTTTTAGCTTCAATACCTGGTTCTTTTAGAACACTAAGAGGATTGTTATTTTCTGCTGGAGCTAAATTAAATACTTGATCAAAGCATAAATCTAAAGCCTCTTGACCTATGTCAGCAGGTTGTAAACAAGTATCTAACTGAACACCACGTAACCTATCATCAATATAGCTATACTGTTCGCTTTCTTCTTCTCTTTCATTGCTTTCTTTTGAAGACTTTGACATGTTTGACGCATCTTTCTGTATTTTATTATTCCTGACCGACTCAATAGAATCAGATTCAGTTTCATCATTCACTACTTCATCATCATTTACCTCAGGAATAGGGTTTATCCATTCGTCATTGATAGCGACATCTTTATACCATACGTTTGTATCCTTCAAGTAAATAAGTGCTTGCTCCAAATGGTTTGGTCTTACAAATTGGTATTTTTCATAGCCTTTGTAGTTGAGCTTTCTCTTCAGTTTAACCTTAAGTAAAAGACTTTCATCTTCTGATCGTGGTAGTATTGTTGTAACTTTTGTCAAATCAGACGGCACACAAACTACAGGTCCATGAACCCCTTTTTGTCCTCCTTTTGGTAGAGCCATTATCTTCATGAATGGAATGTTCAGGGCTATAAGTTGTTGCTCTATTGCATTTAGCTGTTTTAATTCTAAAGGAACATCTTCAAGCATTAAACCATTTGAAAACGACTCTGCAGGTGTTTTACCTTTTATCATTTTACGATGACAAGTATAACATATCCATAGACTTGTTCTGCATGTTCCTTCAAAAGCACAATGAGTAGTGCAGTCATCTGAACATTTGTGTTTATATTTCTCTGTTGTGCATGAATCATATATAGAATGATCATAGGATCCCTTTTTACAGATAAGAACCTGTTTTTCAAAGAACAGTCTCAAGCAACAGGAACAAACACATTCTGGACCTTTCTGAACTGCATCTTTAAATTTTCCGATAACTTCAGTTATTTGTTTGTTTTCCTCTTTTAAATTTTCACGACGTGTTTTGGTTTGTTGTTTAACCTTACATCTATGTGAATCATCATCTGCATACTTCTGTATACTTGCTTGTTTCACATGTTCTTTGTGCTTTTCGTCTTCCTTATACTTTTGTACACTGACTTGTTTCACATGTTCTCTGTGCTTTTCATCTTCCTTATACTTTTGTACACTTACTTGTTTCACATGTTCTTTATGCTTTTCATCTTCCTTATACTTTTGTACACTAGCTAATTTCACATGTTCTTTGTGGTTTTCATCATCCTTATACTTTTGTACACTAGCTTGTTTCACATGTTCTTTGTGGGTTTCATCTTCCTTATACTTTTGTACACTAGCTTGTTTCACTAGTTTCTTGTGATTTTCATCTTCCTTATACTTTTGTACACTTGCTTGTTTCACATGTTTCTTGTGTTTTTCATCTTCTTCATATTTATATATACTAGTTCGTTTCAATTTTTCTCTGTACTCGTCATTTTCTTGATATTTTTGAATACCAGATTGTATTAAGTTATCTCTGTAATCTTTGTCTTCCTGATACTTTTCTTTTCCAGCTCGAATTAAGGAATCTCTGTAATCCTCATCTGTTTTATATTTCTGAGTTCCAGATTCTATTAACGCATCTCTGTATTCCTTGTCCTCTCGATATTTCTTAATACCTGCTTGCTTCAAATTATCTCTGTATGTCTGATCTTCTTCATACTTCTTAATTTTTTTTAAACGTGTTCCTTCATTTCCCCAATATTTTCTTTTCAGCGTGAAAGTCTTTCTTGCCTTAAATTCCTCATCTTTCCTGTACCTCATCCTTTCTTTTTCAGCTTTTGATAAGACTTTCAATTCATCATTCCAAAAGTTATCAGAATCATTTATTTTTAAAGTTGGCACCTCATTTTTTCTTTCAAGTTCATACTTTTCCCTTCCAACTGGACTAGATTGCATTCTGTTTTGAAACCTTGACTTTTGAGATACAGCTGTGACAACTTCGTAATGATTGATGGCAGTCAGATGTTGAAGATAAATAGCCTGATCATTAATTTTGTTTTTGCTACATAATTGAGAAGAAGAATATTTAATCCATGAATCATTGAAATAAGTGTAAATGTCAGTTTTAAGCAGGTCTGCACATGCTATAATCTCCAACTCAGTTCCCCATACATTATTTTCGTTCATCTGGAGAGTCTGTATGTGCTCTTTGACAGTTTTAAATCTTGGCTGTAAAAAAGATTTAAATATTTCTGCATTTCTTATCAAATGATCAACTATAGCTTTTCTTATATTTCCAAAAAACTCTTGTCTATTTGAAAGTGCATATGAAATAGCTCGAAACAAACAATTTCCATCACCTGTGATAGATTTTGTAGCAGAAGGGGGGCCCATATCAAATATCTTATTGGTGATTGTCTTGTGTGTATGCTTTGTTGGTATCTTCACAATGAGACAAAGCCTTTTCTTTGCAACAGTGTTGATTGGTTTAAAATCATAAGACAAGTCAGTTGCAGACACAATTTCGACATCAGATTCATCCTTGTTCATATCATCAATAAAAGGCACATCTGCATTACTTTCAGAGCTACAGATGTCAAACATTCGATTTTTTTTTTTTGGAAGTTCTGGACTTTTTTCGTTTTTTACGACGACAATTTCAGGTAGCTCATAGTCACTGGTGTCAATTGGTGCATGATTTTCAATATCGTTATAGTAAGTGTTGTTCATTTGTTCATGGTTTTCAGGAACTTCATTGTTGTACATAACAGGTTCTCCAACTATAGAGATGCTTACTCCTGTAACTTCAAACCACTGATTTTGACTGGGTCCTGATCCCATGTTGCAACAGTATTGATACAGATGATCTAGACTGCTCAATTTCAAAAGTAAACTTTTGCCATTACTGTGCTTTAAACCAAACTCGTTTCTTGCATGTGAATCAAACAAAAAAAAGTCTTGACCATGTTTCAAAGCTAAAAATGAAGTATCATATGCACATATGAAGCAAGCATCATAATCTACAAGTGATTCCTGTAAAGCTTGGTCTAATGGCAAAGAATTACCAAATTCACTAAAATCAATGGTTTCAGATGTATCTATTACAGCTGATATTGACTCTTTTAGTGTCATTTCCATCAATTTTCCTGAAATATCTAATATTGTTGGTAGGTCGGATATTAATAAGTGATGATTATTACCACTAACACGGCTATATAAATCATTTCCATAAATCAGAACCTTATCTAAATATTTTTGATCCCAGTAGGTTAAATCTTTCAATTTACTAAAAGCAAGAGCTGAACAACAATTTGCCACACATTGCTTACCACTGTTAATACCAAACCTTAAATCTCCTTGGTGAAAACTACCTTGTACACTTGTATTTCTAATACCTGATCTAATAACCTTTACATAATTCTTAACCACAGCTGTGTTGTTTTTTTTGTTACATTGCGATTTGGATGTAGGTTTGTTCTTTATTTTGTTCTGATATTGTTCAAATTGAACTATTTCACTATCTGTTTCTGTATATGGACAAATAAGTGAGTTGTGGTTTAGATCTAGTTGTTCAATCAAATGTTTATACTTCTTTTTAATAATCCTATTTTCATCCCTTTTTTCAATCTGATTTTGATCCGTTTTTTTTATCTGATTTTCATCCAGTTTTTTAAACAGCTTTTTATCCAGTTTTCCAATCCGATTTTTATCCAGTTTTCCAATCCGATTTTTATCCAGTTTTTCAATGCTATTTTTATGAAGTTTTTCAACATGATTCTGGTCTAGTTTTTCAGTCTGATTTTGTATATCACTTGTATTTTGATATAGATTATCATCATCTTTATTTCTCACATATTGTTTGTTTGTAGAGCTGACACTCTGATCTAGTTTTTCAATTTCATTCTCATATAAATGTTCAATTCTATTCTCTAATATACTTTCTATTTCATTTTCTAATATATTTTCTATTTCATTTTCTAATATATTTTCTATTTCATTTTCTAATATAATCTCGTCTTTTTCTACAGTATATTGACATTCTATAGAGATAATGCTCTCGTCTTCATCTAAATCATGACAGTTTTGAGAGATGATGCTCTGATCTAAATCATGACAGTTTTGAGAGATGACGCTCTGATCTAAATCATGACAGTCTTGAGAGATGACGCTCTGATCTAAATCATGACAGTTTTGAGAGATGACGCTCTGATCTAAATCATGACAGTTTTGAGAGATGACGCTCTGATCTAAATCATGGCAGTTTTGAGAGATGATGCTTTGATCTAAATCATGACAGTTTTGAGAGATGACACTCTGAACTAAATCCTGACAGTTTTGAGAGATGACGCTCTGATCTAAATCATGACAGTTTTGAGAGATGACACTCTGATCTAAATCATGACAGTTTTGAGAGATGACGCTCTGATCTAAATCATGACAGTTTTGAGAGATGACGCTCTGATCTAAATCATGACAGTTTTGAGAGATGTTGCTCTGTTCTTTAATATTTGATTGGTTGTTGCACTGACCATCTCTAAAATTATTATTTTTTTCCTGTGTCCTCTTTCTCATTCTTTCTTTATTTTCTTTCAACTTGGTACTTCTTGCCTTTTTACTTTTCTTAGGCATTATCTGAAAAAGAAAATATGTATATATATTATTCCATATCTTACATTTTAGTTTCTCAAAAAATAGAAACAGATTCATGATTGTACTGTGTATCACAATCAGCCTACTGTATAGTATAGTATGCTTAGAAAATACAAATTGCCCTGTGATAACAAATACCTTCAATGCAATGGTTCTATATATACATAAAATAGAAACGACTTATAATCGATGACCCAAGAAAAGATCACATTATTAAAAACCCTATACCAGTACTTTTTTATCCAGTCATAACCAAAAAATATGCCACAGATAAATTTACAATCATTAGGCATCTGTGTATAGGATATTTATAGATTATTCAATTTTTTTTCTTTGAAAAAATTGGGATTGTATCCATGGCACGTAAATGATGCCCCCCAATTGCATATAGTATAAAGTTACAAATGGACATAACTGAAGAAAGGTAAAAGTGACACTACACAAAGGTTTTGGCCCAAGAAAATAAAATGCTTGACAAATTTTTCAAATTGGCATATAATGTTTAGAAATGCATAGGGTCAAGAAATATAAATGACAAAAAGATTTTTGTCTGATGAGGTCACAATTATTGTCATAATATGTACTGTTATCATAAAAACGATGAAAAATTCAGAATTTATGCAGTTTTATAACTGAATTTTGGTTGTGGAAACATCTTGCACAGCCAAGAAACAACAAAATAATTTAACAGAAGCTTTATTATAACTGTTGCCATCATCTTACCAAATATAAAGTTATTTCTTGTGTTCGCACATACTTTTTCAAACCAAAATATACTTATAATTTTATGAAAAATAAGAAAATTCACAAATTTTGACAAAATACGCAAATTAAATCATGATTTGTTGCCATGGTAAATTGTTCAATGTCAAATTTGTTAAGTTTTTCTAATATCTTGTACCTTAGTCAAGTTTTCATTGATTTAAGGGTATGTATGATTACTTTAAAATTTGTAGTATTGTTTGGGCCTTATTGCCCTAGTCCTTTGTACTTCAAACTTGATCCGAGTTTTGTTGTAATAAGCATTGTGTATACGTTTAGTGACATTCGGTTGAGGCAAATTCAAATTAGAGAACGGAAATCAAAATGTCGGCAATATTTCCATTTGTAAAGGGGCATTACTCTAGAACAAGGAAAATGACACCACCAAAATTCTAATTTAATCAGTGTTTTGTTATCATACGCATTGTGTATAAGTCTCATCACATTTGGTTCAGACAAACTAAAGTAAGAAGGGAAATAAAATTTGACATTTTTTTCATTTGTAAAGGAGCAAAACTCTAGAATAGTTTAAGTGACACCACCAAAATTCGAGCTTGATCTGTATTTTGTGTTTATAAGCAAGGTGTAAAAGTTCCATAACTTTTTATTTATGCAAAATGAAGTAAGAGAACCGAAAGGAACAATTGAGCAATTTTTTCATTTGTAAAGGGACATAACTCGAGAATGGTTTAATTGACACCACAACAATTTGAACTTGATATGTATGTTGTGTATATATTATTTTAAAGCATTGTGTTTAAGTTTCATAACATTCATGACATTTGGTTTAGGAAAACTGAAGTTAGAGAACAGAAACATAAAATTCAGCATTTTTTCCATTTGTAAAGGGCACAACTCTAGAACGGTTAAAGTGACAACATCAAAATTTGAATTTGATCTCAGTTAGGTAAAAATTAGCATTGTGTATTTTAAAATCAATCAGGTCCAGGACCAATCCAGTATATCTTATCAAAATCCTTTGTTTTTAATTCAATTTTCTATTTGCATACATTTAGAATAATTAAAAGCTGATAAACTCAGTGTATGATAAATTAATATTTCCGGTTATGGAATACATTCTTCAGCATTTATTTCCATATTTTTCTAGAAATTTACAAATGCATGTTTGTAGTATAATTATTGTGTCTGTATTAAAAAAGGAGTTTCGGTTATGGTCATGTAGACCTAGGCTTATCCTCATCAGTGTATTATAAGTATCATAACATTTATTTGAGGCAAACATGAGTTAGAGAAAAGAAACCAACTTTGGGACGTACGGATGGACAAGGGTAAAACTTAATGCCCTTCCATTTAGGCAGGAGCATTAAAATAATGATTAAGCGATGAAGTTGTCAAAATATAAAATCCTATGGATCATGTTCAATTTGCACTCATTGTCAAATGCATGGACAAAACAATTTTAACATTCAACTGTTACTAGAGAAGTGTGGAGCAGTAAGTCTGCTTAAATAAAAATGACAATACCATTCATTTATCATGTTAACTATACTTTTCACTAAAAGCCAGATAATATTGTGATATTGAATAGGTCAATCCTGACTTTTGATTTGGGGTGAAGTTTATCTATCTCATCACAGAAGATCTTATAATAAACTCATCATAGATACCAGGATTGAAATTATATGTGTGTGCCAGAATTATTTTATCAGTGACCCTTGATAAAAAAAAGAAGATAAAAAGGCCAAATAAAGTACAGAGTTGAAGAGTTCATTTTTTTCAATGTAACAATGTTGTGTCTCAATACTGAAATGGCTCTTTATCAAATAGTTGCATAATAGAAGGAATCAAAACACACACAGTTTTTCTCACATATAGATGTATCATTTCCCAAAAGTCCATTTGCTCTGGGACAAGCGTTCATACATGTATGCCTTTGCTTCTTCCAATGTTTATTTACAACCACAAACAAAATAATATTAATAAGAATAAAATATTTAATTCATCTACAATATATTCTTCTTGATTTTCAAATGATTCCTACCAAGTCTAATCTGTATATGTATCCAGGAAGATAACCAAAATTAATTCAAGGACTTCACTGTGACCTATGAATGAAAAAGTATTAAAATATAGCAAATAAATTAGCAAAATCAATCATGACAATCTATTTATTTTTTTGGATTGTTTTATCTTCTGTATGTTTGTTAATAAAAAAAAACATCTCTAAAATGAATGTTTGTTTGCCTTGCTTTATAAAGATGTCAAAAATGAGTACTCTTATATCTGGTATACCTATTTAATCTTGTTCAGTTAGTTGAAAACAATTAGTTAAATCAATACTGAATTTTAAGAAATGTTGATTTATCAATATTATGTATGTGCCTGTGCCAAGTTTAAGGAGGCTGTAAATCAGGGGTTGTTATTTGTTGCTGTGTAACACATTTGTTTTTGTACATTATTTTGTACATAAAACAGAGAGTTTGGTTTTTTTTGTTCGAGTTGTTTAACATTTGTCCTTTGGTGGCTTTTATAGCTGACTATGTGGTATAGGCTATGTTGATTTTTGAAGACCATACAGTCACCTACAGTTGTTAATTTATGTGTCATATAGACTCTAATGGAGAGTTGTCTTAATGGTAATCATACCACATCTAATGAGTTTTATATTAACTAATGTTTTGTCAAAATGAGCCTTTCATTTGTTTTATAAATTTCTATTTTAACCATGTTTGAAGACTGATGGGGGGGGTTTTCAAGCTCAATTTTAAGAGATGATCATAAGTTATACTCAAAACCAAGTTTGGTTGTATGGTTTTCACATGTTAGTGATAATTTTCCCGTATTTAAATTTCCCTTCTACCTTCTGCCATAAAGCAAATTTGTTGTAACCATACAGATTCATGAAATATATTCATAAAAAAAAAAGATCATTAAAAGAATCATTAAAACAAATAGCGAAAGAACCCTTTATCTCTGGCTTGAGAAGACTGCTGCAAGCGTAAATATGCAATGTCAAATACCAAAAAGAAGAAAAAAATACTCAATATAATGATATATACAATGTATAAAAACAAAAAATACATGAATGTGTTCTTTAGCTGCTATTTGTTGTTCATGGAAAGCCTATGTCAAAGTTTTGTAAAATTTGTTGAAAATCCCTAGATCAGTAAAATGGAAGGAAATGAAAAAAGTATTTTGAAAACTTTGATTCAGATATTGTCTCTTATAAACCTAAACAAGTTTCTGTCAAAACTTCATAAACTAGAGGCTCTAAAGAGCCTGCGTTGCTCACCTTGGTCTATGTGAATATTCAACAAAGGACACAGATGGATTCATGACCAAATTGTGTTTTGGTGATTGTGATGTGTTTGTAGATCTTACTTTACTGAACATTCTTGCTGCATACAATTATCCCTATCTTTAATGATTGGCCCAGTAGTTTCAGTGGAAAATGTTCGTAAAAATTTTCAAATTTTATGAAAATTGTTCAAAATGGACTATAAAGGGCAATAACTCCTTAGGGGGTCTTGATTGTGGCCAAGTATGATTTTATTTGGCCCAGTAGTTTCAAAGGAGAAGATTTTTGTAAAAATTAACTAAGATTTACGAAAAATGGTTAAAAATGGACTATAAAGGGCAATAACTCCTAAAGGGGTCAACTGACCATTTTGGTCCTGTTGACTTATTTGTAGATCTTACTTTGCTGAACATTTTTGGTGTTTACAGTTTTTCTCTATTTATAATAATATTCAAGATAATAACAAAAAACAGCAAAATTTCCAATTCGGGGGCAGCAACCCAACAACCAGTTGTCTAATTCATCTGCAAATTTCAGAGTAAATAGATCTTGACCTGATTAACAATTTTACCCCATGTCAGATTAGCTCTAAATGCTTTGGTTTTTGAGTTACAATCCAAAAACTGCATTTTTTACCCATATGATCTTTTTAGCCATGGCAGCCATCTTGGTTGGTTAGCCAGGTCACCAGACACAATTTTTAAACTAGATACCCTAATGATGATTGTGGCCAGGTTTTTTTTTATTTGGCCGAGGAGTTTCAGAGAAGAAAATTTTTGTAAAAGTTAACGACGACAGACGACGACGGACGCCAAGTGATGAGAAAAGCTCACTTGGCACTTTGGGCCAGGTGAGCTAAAATGAATACCTCTAAAATGTGTTTGATGAAGACTAACAAGCTAACTTTACATTTGTCTGATTTTTGTTAACTTTTGGAGTTTGACGACATGAATGAGTTATATTAAGGTACTATTATTTCTGTTTTCATTATTTAAAACATGTTGGTCTCAAATGAGTTTCGTCATGTGCATATTGCAAGCAGAACAGGATTTTTTTATTATCACAAATCTGTTTTATTCTGACTGAATTATCCTTACCCAGATATAAATTATGGAGTCAACTGCGACCTTTAGCTGATTTCACTTCAATTCTCCAGTAATTATTTGTGATCTGAAAATAAAAAAAAAAAGTTTAAATTATAGAACTGACAAATTTGTATCCCTAATACGGGTATTTTCAGTATCAATATAAAATAGCAGTAACTGTAAGTAGAAAGAAAATTCATAAAGCTTTGACATATTGTAATATATTTGAAAGTAAAGATTGGACAATGCTACACTGAATATTTGGATTGTCAATTGATCTATAATTAACCCAAGATATTACAGCCATTTCCACTGAGTGTGTAGCCAAAGGTAATATCTTTGGTTAGCTTGCTTGTTAGCTGAACCGTGAAGTCATTTTTAGGTTAGGTAAACTACCCTACATGTACTTTAAACTTAGACTAGTGCGACGTAAAACTTATTTTGATCTGTCTGTTGGACTATGCTACTTTGAAAGGAGGGTATATAGTATACCTGACCTAATAATGACTTTATGGTTCAGCTAACAAGCAAGCTAACCAAAGATATTACCTTTTGCTACAAACTCAATGGAATCAGCTGTAAGACAGATACTAATAAAAAGCACATTTGTCAATTTGGGCAAGGATTTCATTGTGTTTGAGGAAGAATACTTTAAAATTTGTTCCCTTTCTAAACTTTTGATCTTAAAATGTATATATTACTTCATTGAATATTTTTTCCTGATTTAAAACTAAATGTTTGGTCTCAAATGTGTTTGATGATGCAAATTTATTTGTTTGCCTACTGAAAATGTTCTCAAATATGCTTGATCTTTACTTAAGTTACCCTCCAAAACTTTTGGTCTTAAACGTGTTTGTTGAAATGAACTTTATATCTGCTTGCTTTCTAAAATGTTTAATAATCCTTACTGAAAGTACAGGATGCAACCAACTGTGACTATAAGAGGAGTCTAGTGCTAATTCTCCAAACAATGTTAAATGCTATAAATTATCTGAAAATAAAAAAAAAGATAATGGATCTACAATGGAATATCAATAGTATAATCATACAACAAATATTGACTGGAACTATTATAGTCATGAACATGATGAAGCTACATCACTTTTTTACACTACAAACTCCTCTGAATTGACCAGTTTTTGTGCTCGACCAGTAAAATCGAGCACACATTTTACTCGACTAGTCTCGACATTGTCTCGACTGTACTTAACTGTACTTAAGTGTACTCGACTAGGTCTCGACTTTACTTATTTAGTCTGATTCAGTACTTGATGATCTTTGTGTAGTCTGAAATGGTCTTGACCAAGGCTCGACCTGTCTCGACCTGTCTTGACTAGTCTCGACCTGTCTCGACTAGTCTCGACTCAGTCTCAACCAGTCTCGACCTGTCTCGACTAGTCTTGACTTTCAAATTTAGTTTTGACTGGTGTAAATTAGCCCATCTAACTAAATTAAATATTGATCTTACAAAATTCAAGCTTATTAGGTAGTTTGATTTATTGCTGTGAAATGAAAGAATTTAATTTTACAATATGTAAAAAAAAAATTATTATATAAAAATTCAGATAGGCATCTTTAATTTTTTTTATAACTTTTTCAAATCAACTTGGATTTTCATCAAACTATGCAGATATCTTAGATATATATCAAGCTTATTGAATCTCATTTCATTTAGTTTTTTGTTGTATTGCTGAAAAATTTAAGAATTAAAGTAATTTGGGTAAAAAAAGGCTAGGATTTGCAATTCGGACAAAATAGAGATAGTACACTTTAATTTTTTTAATAACTTTATCAAATCAACTTGGATTTGCATCAAACTATGCAGTTATCTTACATATATATCAAGCTTACTGAATCCCATTTCATTTAGTTTTTTGTTGTATTGCTGTAAAATTTAAGAATTAAAGTAATCTTGGTATAAAAAGCTAGAATTTGCAATTCGAACAAAATAGAGGATAGTACACTTTAATTTTTTTAATAACTTTTTCAAATCAACTTGGATTTGCATCAAACTATGCAGTTATCTTACATATATATCAAGCTTACTGAATCCCATTTCATTTAGTTTTTTGTTATATTGCTGTAAAATTTAAGAATTAAAGTAATCTTGGTATAAAAAGCTAGGATTTGCAATTCGGACAAAATAGAGATAGTACACTTTAATTTTTTAATAACTTTTTCAAATCAACTTGGATTTGCATCAAACTATGCAGTTATCTTACATATATATCAAGCTTACTGAATCCCATTTCATTTAGTTTTTTGTTGTATTGCTGTAAAATTTAAGAATTAAAGTCATCTTGGTATAAAAAGCTAGAATTTGCAATTCGGACAAAATAGAGATAGTACACTTTAATTTTTTTAATAACTTTTTCAAATCAACTTGGATTTGCATCAAACTATGCAGTTATCTTACATATATATCAAGCTTACTGAATCCCATTTCATTTAGTTTTTTGTTGTATTGCTGTAAAATGTAAGAATTAAAGTAATCTTGGTATAAAAAGCTAGAATTTGCAATTCGGACAAAATAGAGATAGTACACTTTAATTTTTTTAATAACTTTTTCAAATCAACTTGGATTTGCATCAAACTATGCAGTTATCTTACATATATATCAAGCTTACTGAATCCCATTTCATTTAGTTTTTTGTTGTATTGCTGTAAAATGTAAGAATTAAAGTAATCTTGGTATAAAAAGCTAGAATTTGCAATTCGGACAAAATAGAGATAGTACACTTTAATTTTTTTAATAACTTTTTCAAATCAACTTGGATTTGCATCAAACTATGCAGTTATCTTACATATATATCAAGCTTACTGAATCCCATTTCATTTAGTTTTTTGTTGTATTGCTGTAAAATGTAAGAATTAAAGTAATCTTGGTATAAAAAGCTAGAATTTGCAATTCGGACAAAATAGAGATAGTACACTTTAATTTTTTTAATAACTTTTTCAAATCAACTTGGATTTGCATCAAACTATGCAGTTATCTTACATATATATCAAGCTTACTGAATCCCATTTCATTTAGTTTTTTGTTGTATTGCTGTCAAATTTAAGAATTAAATTAATCTAGGTCAAAAAAGCTAGAATTTGCAATTCGAACAAAATAGAGATAGTACACTTTAAGCTTTTTAATAACTTTTTCAAATCAACTTGGATTTTATTAAAACTATTTAGCTACCTTGGTGATCTTACTAAATCCCAGGTTGTTATGAAGTTTTAAAATATTTTTTTGTCAAATTTAATGACATGACACTATACATGATTTAATTACATCAGTACACATGAGTTTTACAGGTAAAAAGAAAGCCCTACTTTTCTTAAACTCGTGTATTACTTATCTAGTGAATTAAAAGCCCTGCGATTTAGATTTAACAGGATGTTGCAACTTTGAATAAATGTTATTTAGAATTTAAAACTCTCTGGTAGATGTGATCTTTTTAATAAGTTTGCCCCAAGCAGAAGGTATTGCTTTATAAATCACCACAAATCAGAAGAACTATTTTAATAATTTCTAATGTTTCATCCCTTTTTGATATATTTATATAGTGTATATCAAAAGGAATAAAACATTAAAGGAATTATATTAATATTTTATATATACTTTTTCCCAAATTATGAGAAAAGATATATGTCTAATATCGTAGCTTTTTGACCTAGGTTAATTAAATTCTTAAATTTGACAGAAATACACCAAACAAAATAACAAATAGTTTTAATAAAATCCAAGTTGATTTGAAAAAGTTATTAAAAAAATTAAAGTGTACTATCTCTATTTTGTCCGAATTGCAAATTCTAGCTTTTTATACCAAGATTACTTTAATTCTTAAATTTTACAGCAATACAACAAAAAACTAAATGAAATGGGATTCAGTAAGCTTGATATATATGTAAGATAGCTGCATAGTTTGATGCAAATCCAAGTTGATTTGAAAAAGTTATTAAAAAAATTAAAGTGTACTATCTCTATTTCGTCCGAATTGCAAATCCTAGCTTTTTATACCAAGATTACTTTAATTCTTAAATTTTAGAGCAATACAACAAAAAACTAAATGAAAAGGGATTCAGTAAGCTTGATATATGTGTAAGATAACTGCATAGTTTGATGCAAATCCAAGTTGATTTGAAAAAGTTATTAAAAAAATTAAAGTGTACTATCTCTATTTTGTCCGAATTGCAAATTCTAGCTTTTTATACCAAGATGACTTTAGTTCTTAAATTTTACAGCAATACAACAAAAAACTAAATGAAATAGGATTCAGTAAGCTTGATATATATGTAAGATAACTGCATAGTTTGATGCAAATCCAAGTTGATTTGAAAAAGTTATTAAAAAAATTAAAGTGTACTATCTCTATTTTGTCCGAATTGCAAATCCTAGCTTTTTATACCAAGATTACTTTAATTCTTTAATTTTACAGCAATACAACAAAAAACTTAATGAAATGGGATTCAGTAAGCTTGATATATATGTAAGATAACTGCATAGTTTGATGCAAATCCAAGTTGATTTGATAAAGTTATTAAAAAAATTAAAGTGTACTATCTCTATTTTGTCCGAATTGCAAATCCTAGCCTTTTTTTACCCAAATTACTTTAATTCTTAAATTTTACAGCAATACAACAAAAAACTAAATGAAATGAGATTCAATAAGCTTGATATATATCTAAGATATCTGCATAGTTTGATGAAAATCCAAGTTGATTTGAAAAAGTTATAAAAAAAATTAAAGATGCCTATCTGAATTTTTATATAATAATTTTTTTTTACATATTGTAAAATTAAATTCTTTCATTTCACAGTAATAAATCAAACTACCTAATAAGCTTGAATTTTGTAAGATCAATATTTAATTTAGTTAGATCGGCTGATTTACACCAGTCAAAACTAAATTTGAAGGTCAAGACTAGTCGAGACAGGTCGAGACTGGTTGAGACTGAGTCGAGACTAGTCGAGACAGGTCGAGACTAGTCAAGACAGGTCGAGACAGGTCGAGCCTTGGTCAAGACCATTTCAGACTACACAAAGATCATCAAGTACTGAATCAGACTAATTAAGTAAAGTCGAGACCTAGTCGAGTACACTTAAGTACAGTCGAGACAATGTCGAGACTAGTCGAGTAAAATGTGTGCTCGATTTTACTGGTCGAGCACAAAAACTGGTCAATTCAGACTCTGAGGAGTTTGTAGTGTTAGATGAAGGTAACTTTTACATTTGTTCATCTAGTCTCATAAGTAAAAAATGTAAAACTACTACCTTTGAGACTAAATAAATAATAATTGTTAGGTTGATTTGTAGACGAGTTGTATATATATACATATAAAGTCTCTGAATGATTGTATAATAAAAACTATATACATGATATATACCTTAACATGCTTATAAATACAGGTACAGAGTCCTTTCACTCCCAGAACATGTTTGAACCCTTAATGTTTATTTTTATTCAAATACATTTAGTACTGGTTGAATAATTAGAAGATTTTAAGATGTACATGATGTATACATCCAAATATTTATATTTTCATTAATAATTAATAGGATAGCCTTTGAAAAAGCATTTGCTATATATACATGATATATATGTTCCAGACCATCATGACCATATGAGTATTTGGACCATATGCATAAGATCATGACTATATGGTTATATACTCATATGGTCGGGGTAATTAACACTCTAATACAGTTTACTTATAATACTTCTAAACTCTTCATATGGTATGGTATGACCGTTCATTAAAAAGACGCTATCATACAGTTAATTTTATTATTATAATTATTATTATATTTTATTATTATAATTATTATTATATTTTATCATTATAATTATTATTATATTATATTATATTATTATTATAATCATGATAATAAAACTATTTGCTTAAATAAAAATTAAAAGTTTCACACTGAGTTGATTTTTCTTTCTTGTCAAAACTATAATAAACACATTTTATACCAATGGTCATTACCTATGGTCGTTACTAATTTGTTATTACAAGTGAATGGCGATATGTCGACTTCAAAAAAAAAATTCCAAAAATTTCTTAAAGAACTGCTACACAAGAAGTCACTGCAAAGTAACATAGTTTATTTAAAAACGAGTATTATACTCATATGGTCCGACCATACGCATACAGTCAGACCATATAAGTATACGCATTTGGTCATGACCATACGCATATGGTCCAAATACTTATATGGTCAGGACAATATACTGTGTATCTCGCACAAAAATGTCAAAATCTAGGTTGTTTCTTTAAAACTGTTTACATACAAAACACTGGGCATCATAAATCAATCTAGTTATATGCTATATATCTTAATACAATAAATAAATTACCATGTAAAAATAAACAAGACTAGTTGCAGATTTGCAAACACAGCAATTTAAGGTTTACCAATAGGATACTGTAATCATGGTAATTGAATTAACGACAATATTTTGTTTTTGACAGGTTTGATATGTAAACATGGTAAACAAGCAAGTTTAAGTAAGCACTATTTATCATTTTATTACACAGCAAAACTTACTTCGTAAAAAGTTTAATTAAAGTTCTGTGTTCATGGTGTTGGGCTGCTTTATGAAAGCATGAAATCACACATAACCATATATCTGTTCCGGACCATATGAGTATTTGGACCATACGCGTATGGTCATGACCATATGCGTATACTCATATGGTCCGACCATACGCGTATGGTCGGACCATATGAGTATAATACTTGTTTGGTTATTAACGGGCCGGACCATATGAGTATATGGACCATATAGGTATTTTTTTGTAAATCACATTATAAAAGTTTCAATAATACAAAAACTTTATCTAAAAACAATGTATTATTTTTATAATTCAAATACTACTTTAAAAAATATTTATGCCATAGTAAGTTTTCATTGCTAATTACATTCTTGCATGTAGGCTTGGGATGACATTTACTTTCACATTGATAATGACCATCGGTATAACATGTATAAATTGTGATTATTATAGTTTTGACAAGTAAGTAAAATTAACTGTGAAACCTTTAATTTTTATTTAGCTAATCTTTTTACTATAATATAAAGATAAAATTAACTATATGATATCATCTTTTTAAAGAACGGTCATACCATATGAAGAGTTTAGAAGTATTAAAAGTAAACTGTAACAGAGTGTTAATTACCCTGACCATACACGTACGGTCGGACCATATGAGTATATACATGTACCCATATGGTCATGACCATACGCGTATGGTCCAAATACTCTTATGGTCCGGAACATATGCATGGAGAATGTTGTTGAAAGAACATTGATAATTTCATTAACTTCTTAAATTCTTTACTAAATACATTTTAAGATTACACAGAAAGATTAGAACATTAAGTGCCATTTTCCTAATACATTACTGTAACAGGGAAATTTTTGTGTTTTATGACTACAATCTAAATTTGAAAATTTCCCTGTTTAAGTACATATATATGTTATCATATGCCTAGGTCACACATTCATGGATCAACTCTTCAGATCGAATACAGATTAAATCTCATAGATGATCCCAGAATTGCAGTTTCCATAGTCAGGTAATGAACCTATACGGATGCACAACAACTAGACTAAAGGGTTGTGACGTTCCTACAAATTACAATGAAGGATAAGGGTCATTTGGCCACATGAGTGATACTGGTTCTTTCGTGGGACACTGTTTAATACAAAAATGACATGGTTTAATATGCAACTTTGAAGACGTGTGTTGGAGTGTGTGTTTGAGTGTATGTACTGCGGTCGGATAAACAGTGGTTTGCTACAGTATAAGTAAAGGTTAGTCTGAATGACAAATGGTTGAATTGGAATCGTACGAACTGCCACATTTTCTAAAAACCTTTAATCAATAATTAAGCTAGTGATTTATCAATTCTTAAATATCATGTTTATGACAGTTAATCAACATGATTATAGATTTTAGTTTTGTTAAATAAAAAAATTATCCGTCTGTCTGGACCATGTATTTTCCTTCTTATTCCTCTAACCAACGACAAGTAGCAATTCTTGACTATTACCTGATTACATAGGCACTTGTTTTTGTCAATGTGATGCTTACTATCCACACTCTTACGAAATGATTGTTCGTACGGGTGTGGATCACAACCGCACATTGACAGAGAAACAAGTGACTGTGTGTTACGTGCCTATAACACGTTAACAGATACTTCGTTGTGCTTACCTAAGGAACGATATACGAATGACGATAGAAAACTGTTTCTTCAATAATGTAGTTGTACAAACTAACTTCGAAATGTTAAACCTTGAACAATGCGAGCAAACGAAAAAATAATGCAAAGGAAATCGGAAGAACTTTTCTAAAATTTAAACAAACGCTGTCTGGATATTAATTCCGGATATAATATATTAGTAAGTCCCAGCTCTCAAAAATAAAATATCTAATCTAAATACAAATCACATGTGTATATTGACCATGATAGACAACGACAATACATTTTCGTCTGTATTGTGTGATTTTTTAAAGCTTTACTTTGAAGAAAGAAAACAACATAGTGCTCAATCTGTAAATAATAATTACAATCTGAGTTATCTCTCTTTATTCACTTTCTGAAGTTTAATATCATTTACACTCAAATGACTTTTGTGTATCATCTATGTTATAATGAACTGTATCTAATTGATATAATCAGAGCGATTTGAGTGTAAATGATCGTATGAAAGTGCATGTGAATAATCGTGTTAATTTTTTAATGTTAGAAAGGGCCATGATTGACGTCTGGCCATTTAATAAGGAAATTCAGAATTTGAATGTTTGAATTTGAATTTGAATATTTATCTCTTTTGTAACAAGTTTAAATCTGGTTTTTATATTTTATGGCCTGAAATAATGGAGACAATTGTCTAATGTCAACTTTCAGTTTAAAAATGTTGCTCCCAGTCTCAGTTGATAGCTTTTTCACACTGATTCAAAATATATAGTATATATATATGATTCCTACATACTTTTGCCTGTATATTAAAGTGAGATATTGGGTACGTTCATTTACAGGTGACGTCCGGGCTGACTTGATAATTTTCTGTCTAAATATTTTTAACAATAATCAGTGTATGTATTTATATGACAAAATATTTGGATTCTAAGTACTTTTTGATGAAAAAATTGCAAAAAAGACTACTTCCGGTTTTCTCAAGGTCACTTCCGGTAGTCATTTTTCAAGGTCATTTGTCACCTAACCTTTTGTACAAGGTCACATGCCTTTATAATGAACTTAGTTGAAGTTATAATCAAATAACCTCATATCAAGACATTTCAGGGGCAGCAACTCCTATAAGATGCCATTAAATTGTATAAGTCTAAATGTAGCATATCTTCATTACAACAAAGCTGACATTTTGCACTAGTTCTTTAATATGTATCTTTCAAAGTGTCGGAGAAAATGCAAAATCAAGCAAAAGTCACAATTGAGAACTTGACCTTGACCTTTGACCTTGACCTCATTTTCTAAGTTTGGACCTAGGGGACTCAAATAGAAACCTTCCAGGGTTATACGGTTAACTGTTTATGAGTTAGATAAACATACCGACACATTTATTTTGTAAAGGTAGATAACTCCTATAAAATTTCATCTAATCGCTTCGATCCAAATACGCCAAAAATTACTGAGGATGTAACGAACAATTTGTAAAAAGAATTTTGTCGCTATCTTGTTTTGTTACGAAGGAGATGCACACAGAGGATAAACAGTGAAAAGGGAGATAACTCTTACATAGAAAATGGTTTGCCTTAGCAGGGTGAAATTTAAAAGCGCATAAACTATACGATACCATATGAGAAATATCTAAGCGACATATTGCGAAACAAACATTTATCGCAAGAAAAAAATTTGGCGGAAGAAAAAAAAAAAAAAAATAATAATAATAATAATAATAATAATCAGAACAAAAACAATAAGTCTTTCCACAGAAAAGTGGAAAGACTTAATTAAACTAGAGATTAGGAAAAAAATATATTTTAGCTTTTTAATAAATTAAAGATTTTGAAAATCCCTTGAGAATTTTTGAGAAATTAATCTTTAAAGACTCTTTGATGGAGTCCAAAAATTCTGACTGTAGTACTTAAGCACCAACAGATAAAATTACAAAGCTGAAAATTTCAGACAAATAGTACCTTCTTCTTCATCTCATGATATTTACACCCTATATAGGGTAACCATACTTTTGTATGTCGAACAGTTCCACCTCCGAACATGTTAATAGTAACAGAACGACCATTTGATATTCGGGGCTGGAGGTTGAGGGTAGGATGATTTTAAAAAAAAACTCAGCCTTTATAAAAACAAAAATGAACGGCTTGTTCTGTGGTAGTTGGAAAATAAATAACATGACCTACAATTTATTGAAAATAAGAACTCGGCAGGTCTTTTAACCCATTTTATAAATATATGTTATAAATAAGGTATAAGATGGCACCATATTCTACCAAAATTCGTCTTTTTTCATATTTGTTTTCGCGAAAAACTGTCCATACATTTGAATAATATATTTTTTACCTTATATAATTATTCATGTGTTTGAATTGTCCGAAAAAGGATTTCATTTCACTTGAGGTTTATTGTATCATGAACATTGATCTCACTTAGAACAGGGCCTTTACTACATGGATGAAAATGAGGCAAATGCCCACGTTGGAAATGAAAATGAATAAAAAACATGTCTGCATATCAAAAAATTGTTTTTACAGCAATTTTCTTACAAAAAAACATTCTGTGCTGTTCATCCTTTCACGTCGCCAATGTTTTCTCGGGTTCTATTGTTTCTCATTTTTTTTTTAGTTTTCAGTATTGAATGTCTATTTTTTGTCGTTACATGTGACTGCCCTATCTGTTACCGGGTTTGTCTTTTGTTTATCTAATCATAATTCAAGACCAAAACATAAATCAGTCGGTTTTCATATTGAAACAGCATTGAGGTCTGAGAACTGTTTTCTTGAGTCTATCATGAGTGTACCTTAATTCGTTTTAATAGAAATATGTAATTAGGGGTATGGTTAATGAGAAAACTCTCCATGCAAGTCACAATGTGTAAATGTAAACGATTGTAGGTCAAAGTACCGACCGACATATATCGTCCAGTAGTTTTAAACACATTTTAAAAAAAGAAATTCATTTAGGTTATACAAGAGGGTCTGGATGGGGGATCTGTTATTCTGTAAACATTTAATTTTCACCCCTTTTTTTCTCTAATCTTCAAAAAATTAGACCACGCCTTTCTTTAATCTTCATCTTTTTTACCCGTTATTCTCTAATCTTCATTTTTAAAGGGCATTATTCTTTAATCATTTAACCCCATCCAAACCCTCATACAAACCAGAATATGATCTGTTTTTAACATTAGAGGTCATTACTCCTTTCTTGGGATTATAGATGAATAGTATTGTTACTTATGCATTCTTTCAAAAGTTTTTTTTTACTAAAACATAAAAAACATTTAAACTTTAAAATTTTGGCGAGTTTTTAAAAATACATTTTTGCAATTTTAATTTAGGTCAATGCTATATACCAGACTTTAAGTTTAGTTCAAAGGTCATTTGCATGGCCTAGAAGTTGTCTATTGAAAAATATAAGGTATCATGTTTAAAATTTTGATTTAAAATACAACGAGTTATTTTAAATCAATCGCAATGTAAGATACATAATACAGTTATAAATACAGAGGTTTGTCCGAATGAATCACAAAATATCTTTTTAAAGATCTAATGCGGAGTCCATTGTGTTAAAATTGAAGTTATATTAAATAACAATTCACTAAATGATAAATATGTGATGATAAATGCAATACTTTATTTCGAGTTGTTAATATATATTTTTACAATTTTAATTTAGGTTTATGTTAAAAACCAAACTTTAAACTTTAGTGTAAATACAATTTGCATGGTCTGTCAGTTTTCTATTGAAAAATAATAGGTATCATGTTTAAAATTGATTTAAAGAACAACCAGGTATAGCAATGTAAGGCACAGCATACGATTGTAAATATTGGGGCTTTTCTACATGAATAACAAAATATCACTTTTCAGTTCAAAATGCAAAATCAGTGTTGTTAAAAGAGAAATCATATCAAATAACATTTCACTACAATGATAAATATCTGATGGAATTATAATGGACATCCTTGAGTATTCATTTCATCATCTTAGTCTCATTTGATTCTGGATAAAGTAGTTCCAGGTAAGCATAATATAATGTTTTGTTAACATGTTTTATCAATCTTAAAAAACATTTTTTGAATGTTTTCAATATCTTGAGATCTCAAAGCACGGGCATTTTGCGACTATATTGAGACACCGACGCATCGTATCGGTCATTCAATTTGTGATTTGTGACCGTAACATTTTAGTTGGTCTTCCTAATAATTTTGTTGGGTCAGCTGTTGTATAAAACTTATATAAAATCTATAAAATAAAAAAAATGTACAATGTTACATATAAACCGTAAATTAACGGTAGTTGAAATTCTGCATTTGTAATAATGCTTTCACAACAAATAGCTATATGTGTACTACAATGTTATAAACGTTTAAAACAATTGTAGGTTTAAAAAAAATGCGATTATATCAAAAGATCTATATCATTTTTTCGAAGTTCATAATTTCGTCTTCAAACTTGTTTTTGTATTATCATATAATCATTTGTGTAAAATTCTGAATCATTTGTGTAAAATTCTGAATCATTTGTGTAAAATTCTGAATCATTTGTGTAAAATTCTGAATCATTTGTGTAATCCATGATCATCCTCCTAAATTTGAATCGTTATAATGACCAAGATGGAACACGATATGTTTTATTAGTGCATACACGACATATACCTACATCAACAAATACAATTCAATTCAATTCAAATCTGCATAAACTACATATGTATAGTATGTGACACAACATAACAAAATGAAAATAAGAAATAACAAGATCATTAATATACACAATAAAAGTAAATATTTTAAGAGTCTACTGTCCTCAGTTCAATAGACTGTTTTAAAAAGGATCCTAGTTTATTTACCTGAATGTGTGAAATTTGGTTAAGTATATATGTTATTTTACCTATGTCATTTAAAATTTTTAAAGTGGATATTCTCATTTATCAAAAAAATCAAAATAAACTTTTCTATTATTATGGTTTCTATTACAAGACATATACATAAAGATCGATAAAATTCTTTAAGGAGGCTCGAGGGTATAAAAATTTCAGAAAAAAATCAAACATTTGTTTTTCATTACAAATTTTATTTATTTCCTTTAGTAGTTGTTACTTTATTATATGGTACAAAAATCATTTAAAACAATCAATTCATGTTGGTCCCAGATGACTTTCAAAATCTATACATCATTGAAAAAGTTCCAAATTATCTCCCTTTGGTGGAAAAATGCCCTTTTTTGGCTCTAAAATTGAAATATCTTTTTCAACTCATCGGTGACCTATCTTTTTTAATATAATTTTCATATAAGCTGTACTTAAACTAAATTATTGTAAAATTTTAGCGATTTCTGTAATAAATTTCTTTTTTTTATTTCGATATTACCTTTATTTCTCCTATTACTTCAACAGAAAAATACCACCTTTACAAAAATATAGATACAGATTGTGAGCGCAAATGAACGGTGACCCCACTTTTTTATTTCATTTTTCTATTAACTATAAGATAAAGTTCATTTATAGAAAAATATAGAGAAATCCTATATAAATGATTTAGACCTGTGAACCCCCTTAAGTCGGCTCAATGAAAAGATCACAGTTCCATGCGTATTTTGTTATAAGGATAAGAGTTTATTTATACTATCGTAAATGGTAGTATCTTGAATGTGTATTTTAAACCTTGTTGTTCGTCATACCAGGCCAACATTTGAAACATTTTGGGTTGTTTCAGGTTCTAGAAAAGGAATTTACTTTGGTGGATCTCTTTATTTATTCCATTCCCTAAAAGAGAGCTCTTATCTCCATCCTCTACTTCTGCAGTTATATATTGATTCGTGCGTTAATATCTGACCGTATATTTCAAGCACAATAGAAATACCGGGAACCAGATTTTCAAATTGCCTTTAAACCACACGCATAAAAAGTATTTATCGATGACCGTGCATAAACATCACACTCTACTTGTCCTTTTTATTGATTTGCACAAAAGAAAACGACTAAACCGATTATAGTACGAACATTAACATTCATCAATCAAGTCTTTTAAAGAGTGTATTGATGATTGTGTCATCTAAAGGGGCGCAAATGTTCCTTGGAAAAGGATGTGCAGTGGTATCAAGGATGGATCACCGTACTCATGTAGACTTCAATTTAAACCCTTAGCTAGAGATGGATTATGCATGATTAATGCGTGTTAGTCAAGAATGTCTACATTGAAAGTGACACAAATGTAAATCATGTTATTTACTGATTCGATTCACAAGAAAAAGTCATTTTTTTAAAGGTAAAATCGAAAATCAACTTTTTTTAACCTTAAAATTGAAATCGAACATACAAAATGTATTTGCACGAGGTCAATATATCTATGTTTATTGATGTTTATGTGACCGTCGGTTGTTTTCTTGGTTACATCAATAGTTAATTAGATGGTGTCTATACTAAAATACACACGTAACGAATCTACATATTATCAAGCTCGTGCACTGCAAATTGTTTATTTTAAACTTTATAATTTGGATAAATGTGTTACCCTGTTATAAATATAATGTGATAATTTGAGTCGAATCGTTGAACATGCATTTGACAGCTAGTACCCCTTTAATATTTTTTATTCATTTAGACGTCCGACAGACATTTGTCATTTTTAAAACACATTTAAAAAAAACAATTATTTTTACACAAAATGGATATGTTATCAACATGTGAGGTCATTACTCGTTTGTTTTGATTATTTTTAGTATGCTTTAATTATAGGAGTTAGTATCTTTCTTTTAGCAGACTGGTGTGTTTTGAAATATTTTTTTTCAAGGTAGTCGCAATAAAAATGAAAAACAGGCACGGCTTTATATTACTCCTTAGTTACTGTTAACCATGATATGATTAAAAAACGACAAGAAAACAGCAGTAGTACACAGAAAACTCAAACTTGAGGAACACAAACCACTACAAAAAATGGGGAGCACCCAATAGCTCCGACCGGATAATCAGTTCCGGCTCAATATTTGGTACCCATTGTGTTGATGATAAACATATAAATCATGTGATAAGTCGTATTCAACGTGTTGCAAATTTAGTTAAAGCACTAACAGATAATATTACAAAGCTGAAAATGTCAGGCAAATGGTACCCTCTTCTTCTTATCAGAATTTAACACCCTTTGCAGGGTAATCATACTTTCTTATGTCATAGAGTTCCACTATCAACACTATAAACCATAATGAAAATTAAAAATCTAAACTAAAGATATTATACATGTATACACTTTTTACATCGGGATTTATAAATGATCTCCTTAATCACTGAAATCTTGTGTTAATCATCTGTTGTTTATCAAACGTTTTATTTATAATTGTTACATTAACTTGTTTATGGTTATATGTTATGTACATGTCTTATATGATCTATTGTACTTGGTGCCTTTTTTACTTATTAAAATCATGTTTCTGATTTATGATTTCAATTGTACTGATTACAACCGGAATCAATGTAGTGTAGAAGTTAGTCCTCTTGGTAGTCTCCCAGATGATTGAGATCGATCAATTAATTAATAATTTACTTATTTCACACAAAAAAAATTATAATATGACTTCTCACGTAAAAAACCGATCTTACGGACTTTTGATGTAGGCCTTACAACTTATGCCAGATGGCGGAAGTTTAATGTGTTGGGCCTCTAATATTATATTAATTAGATACTAGAACACAACCGCAAAATCGTGGGCATTTAGAACGTAAGTAAACTGTCGTAGGATATTTTTTTGTTAAAAAAAAGTTATAACTGGAACATTTCAGGAAAGGTACCAAAACTCATAGGTACAATGTACTTGGGGACAGGAATTTTTTTAGCACTCCCCCTTTATTCCAAAAGACCAACATTTTTGTTTTCTGTTTTTCTGTATACTATGAACATACCGGCCGGCATATAAATACTATAAAACGAACGGTCACGGATATATTATATAGAGACTCTTTATATACTGACTGGCTTTAGAAACGCAACACTAGATTATTTTTATGTTATTTTTGAATGAATGTGTCCCCGTCAAAAGCGATGACTGCATGTTACAAACACCAAAATAATTGTCACAAAGATCAACAAAGTCTGTCTGATATGTTTTGGGTTCTTTTTTGGACCTTCTGGTTTTGCATTTGTTCAACCCATTAATTGGTGTTGGCAATTATACGGTCGGAACTTGAGGGCTTTTAAGGTTTTCCTTCAGTCGATTCTTTGGCAATTCAGTTGATGGGAAACATTTATGGCATGAATCTGTACTCAATGGCACTCGGCAATTTGATTAGCAGTTGACGTTGCGACCGTAAACCTGTCTGGCAAATGACGTTGCGTAATCAAATTCTGTTGACGTTTCATTGTCTCTAAACGTTTATCTGTTCATTGATGGCCAGCAACAAATCTTGTCTACTTGTATCGTTGTCGGACGGACAGTAAGACGAGTTTCTGAAGTCATACAGTCGGGTTGCAGCACGTTTATATTTTAATGTTTGCAGTATTCTTAAGGGGTAATTCAGTTTTTGGTTTCTCAGTCTTGGTCAAATGGAGATGCAACATTTTAAAACTGGTTTAAGTGAGGCAAAGGATTGAAAGAAGAACTGTTTCACAAAGCAAAACAACCGAAACAATCTTTCATTGGTCCTAAATTTCGCTTTAAAAAATTCGGTATGTTCAATAACCACAAGTTAGTCAGATTTTGATTTTTTTTTTGTACGGAGAAAGAAGTATGATAAGCATGGAAAGTAGTTGTAAGAAAATCAAACTAGATTTAGTTAAAACAATCAACAAAATGAGTGTTGCGTTTCTAAAGTCGTTCAGTATATAATATAACATTGACCGCAGCGGATAGTTAATAGCAAATACACTTTATTTACATTATATGCATGATCATTGTATACAGAATAACGCGAAAATAATTGCCCTGTCCCATAGTTCGTATAAAAATTATGTGTTATTTTAAAACAGTCCTAAACGGAAGTCTTTTATATGACTCAAAAGTCATTCCGATGACGGAAACAATATCCGGACGACTTTTTTCGTTTTCCTTCCAAAATAACCCAAAGTGAATAATCATAAGCAAGGATCATAAATGCGACTATGTATTGTATCTATAGGACACAGAGGCATGATGATTAATTAATAGTGGAAGGAATACAAAAATGGGGTCTTCTCATTTAATAGTATAGATAGGAACTTCCGAAGATGTGGTATGACTGCCAATGAGACAACTCTCCATCCAAGACACAATTAATAGAAGTAAACCATTATATAGCAATTTTACCTGACGATATCGGGATATAGGTATTTCGTCGGATCTTAACACGTACATGTGATTTGTTTAAAACCGGATTTGATAAAAATAAACGAAGAAATGTCGAAATGTTCAGGACTTAACTTAATCTGTATTTCGTTAAGATGGTGCAAGCATACGATTTTTATTGCGTCTTACACTTTGAGAAGCGAATAATCTTTAACAAACTTTATTCAAATATTGTGTAAAAACGTTATATGAGCTATGAAAGTCAAGTGGCTCGAGCATTTTCCTGAGGAAGTTTTAAAAAATTGCAAAGAAATATTTGTACAGTGGGTTAGCTTTCATTAGTCTTCAATATCTATAGATTAACAGCTTTTGGTTATATTTATAATTAAGAATCATCATTGAAGGTGAATCACGATTGCACAGTTAATTAATCATATTGATGTGCCATTTGTATGCAAGAGTGACATTCCGTTGTATGATGTGCCAATTCGAAACAATTATGCGAGAATTGTCTCCATTTAACAGGTTCATAATTTTATAATTAAGTTTAAGTTTCTGATATAATTTTGAATAATTACAAAATGTATCAATTCAATATATATCAATTTTTGTCAATGGTGTATCAAAAACATTGATGTACAATATAATTTCATAAATTTGAAACGTTTAAAATGATTACATACCAATATAAAGAACCGTTCATCATTTTTGAAAAAGAATATTATAATAGATATTATAATTCTTTATTGCAATAGATTAATATGCTACATTATAGGTCAAGGTACGGCTTTCAATGCGGAATATTGGCTTAAACTAACCAACAAGCTATAAAGGGCCCCAATTATTAGGCCTTCTAGTGTAAAAAAATTCAAACGGGAAAACCAATGGTCTAATCTTTATAAAAAAAGTAATCTATATATATAAGTATATTTATAAGGATGAGAAAAATTCACCTATATATTTAAGCTAATACGCAAAAAAATACATTTACTATGAACAATATGAGTTAATAGCAGATGTAATGCTTTCGAAAATATATTTAGGTATAGTATTAATTATTCCCAAGTGATACCACCTTTTGTATTTATTATGACGCTAAATGATCACTTCAATACTCTTACTTTAGACAATGATTTGATTAGTTTTATAACGAAATGTTTACTTCCGTACTCCTAACAACAAAAAATTAAATTGAGATTTACCTGTATAAGTTTTTTTATTCAACGCCATATTGTCTCAGGTAAGAGTGATCTTATTGACTCTCTTCCTACATCTTTTTTTTAATTTTTTTTTATTATTACCTGTTACATCTTTGTTATATAGGCACCAAAGTTTTAATATTGTATTAATATTGTGTCATAGACCAATCTTATTGGCTCAGTGTATGTGTCCTTTTTTACAAGAAATAAGAAGATGTAGAATGGGTGTCAAGTAGACAACTCTCCATCCAAAACACAATGTGTAAAACGAAAACAATTGTAAGTCAAATAACAGACCGACATATGACATCCGAAGGTGTGTTGGCGTTGTATAAGATTGCGACCAAAAACCAAGGTTCTAAAACGATAGCCGACATTTATTTCAGATTGCCAACGTTAAGACCTATTTTTTTACCAATTATCCAACAACATCAGGTGTATTCTCTGAAACAAGAACATGATCCTTTTTCAACATGTGAGAACATTACTCTTGTTGGGATGATAGATAATGAACATTATTGTTCCTTATGCATTCATTCAAAAGTTTATTTTACTAAAAACATAAAAAAAAAACACATTTTAACTTTACAATCTGGACGAGTTTTAAATATATTTTTGCAATTCTAATTTAGGTCAATGTTAAATACTAGACTTCAAACTTTATGTTAAAAATCATGTGCATGGTCTGTCAGTTTTCTAGTGAATAATATCAGGTATCCTGTTAAATATTTTGATTTATAATACAACGAGTTATTTTAAATCAGTCGCAATCTCAACATAATACATTTATAAATTTAGTGGTTTGTCCGCATGAATCCCAAAATATACTTTTTAAAGTTCAAATGCAGAATCCGTTGTGTTGGAATTTAAGTTATATCAAATAACAATTCACTAAAAAGATTAATATGTGATGATAAAATGCAATACTTTATAAGTTGTTAAAATATATTTGTATAACTCTAATTCAGGTCAATGTTAAATACCAAACTTCAAACTTTATTCTTTAATTCAAATACAAATGCATGGTCTGTCGGTTTTCTATTGAAAATATCAGGTATCATGTTTAAAATTGATTTAAAGAACAACCAGGTATTGTAATGTAAGGCTAATATTGGGGTTTTACTACACGAATCATAAAATATCACTATCAGTTTAACATGCAAAATCCGTTTTCTTAAAAGAGAAATTATATCACAATAACATTTCACTACAATGATAAATGTCTGATGGAATTATAATGGACATCATCAATCATTCATTTCATCATCTAAGTCTCATTTGATTCTGGATAAAGTAGTTTCAGGTAAGCATAATATGTTTTGTTTACATTGTCATTACATTATCAATCTTAAAAAAAACATTTTTTCGATGTTATTTTTATATCTTAAGATCATAGACTACGCGGCATGTTGCTAGGGTATTGAGACACTGACACATCGTTTCTGTCATTCAATTTATGATTTGTGACCGTAACACTGTAGTTGGTCTTCCCCATAATTCTGTTGGGTCAGCTGTTGTATCAACTTGGATAAAATCTATAAAATGCAAAAATGTACAATGCTATATATAAACCGTAAATGATAGTTGAAATTCTGCATTTGTAATAATGCTTCCACAACAAATATCTATATGTGTAATGCAATGTTATAAACTTTTAAAACAATGAGGTTTAAAAAAAAATGAGATTATATCAAAAGATCTATTTGTTATTTTTTCTAAATTTCTTCATCCTCTATGGTGGATCTTTACTGGATTCTTATCCCTTAAGGATAGCTCGTATCTTCATCCTCTATTTCTGCAGTTATATATTGATAAGTGCGTTAATTTCTGACCGTATATTTCATGCAATTATCATAAGTAAACAATCAGCAGCACTTTAACGTGAAACTATACGATTTATTCATTTTAATCAGGGTTAATTTAGCATGATGATCTTATTTAGTTCTTCCACGTCTTCTCCCCCTGTTTTCAAACGATGTTAAATGTTAGTTCCTTCTGTAAAACTTGGCATCGTGATTACGGAATACAAATACCAGGAACCAGATTTTCCAATTGCCTTTAAACCACACACATACACAATATTTAACGATGACCCGTGCATAAACATCACACTTGACTTATTATTGATTTGCACAAATGAAAACGACTAAACCGATTATAATATGAACTTTAAAATTGATTAATCAAGTCTTTTAAAGAGTGTATTGATGGTTGTGTCACCTAAAGGGACGAACATGTTCCTTGGAAAAGGGTGTGCGGTGGTATCATGGATACACACTGAAGAAAGGCGTATTTGATATTATTTATATCAGAAGAAGGCAATTTTTTTTTTTTAAATTGCATTATATTTTTAGATGAAAATACAATGCATATAACAATATGATCGGATACTATGTAATTCACAAATATATGTTCGTGTACATGTGATTCTAAAAAGGCACTAGTTACGAGATACATAACACATTGAAATGCTCATGTTTATTAATGAAAGTAAAAAAGTGAAATACTAATTCGCTATTATGAGTTCTGTTCAATTTTGGCAAAATAAGCTGAGAAACATCGATGATGAATTTTTCACTTGCAAGTGAATAATTGAACCTCATTGAATCCGTATTCCTGTGAACTTCAATTTAACCCCTTAGGTAGAGATGGATTATGCATGATTAATGCGTTTTAGGTTATTAAAAAAAAAGAATGTCTACAGTGAAAATGAAACACTTTTATCGACTGATTCGATTTACCAAAAAAGTCGTTGTTTTACAGGTAAAATCGAAAATTAACTTTTTTTAACCTCAAAATTGAAATCGAACATACATAGAAAAATTCATTTGCACAAGGTCCGTATATCTATGTATATTGATGTGTATGTGAGCGTCGGTTGTTTTCGGGGTTAATAGTTAATTAGATGGCGTCTATACTAAAATACACACGTAACGAATCTACACATTGTCGAGCTTATGTACTGCAATGTAAAAAGAATGAGTTTATCAGCCGGTAGGTTTAATCAACTAAATGTAAAATATTTCAAATTTTATTTATTTATAAAACGAACGTGACAAGTTTTGTCGTACATTTTACCCCTTTACAAATTACAACAATTTTGAAAAATGTAGTTATACTCTTTGAAACGTTGAATTTGCCTTAGCTCTTTATAATTAATGTTCTAAACTTCCTTCTTCATTCCTGTTATTACTCAGTAGTCAGTGGAAATCTTTTTGGATATTTTAAATAAATCGACATAATTTAAATTTTGACATTTGACATTGAACTCCCAATATCGTTTGAATCTACTGAAGGAGTTTAAGTCTGTGAATCTTTAAAAGAAAGACAGTATCATGTAGCCAATAAAGGTATACTGTAGATTTTATAAAACAAGTTTCAACAAAATAAATTCAACTTTATCATTTCACAATTATTAAATGAATGAATTGTTTATCATTATTCACAACATTAGAAAAAACAATTCGTAAACAACCTAGTGGAAAATAATATCTATATAATTTAAACTATCTCAATGTTTATGGTTCAGAAGTTCCTATTGACCTGTGTTATCAGAAGTATTACGATACTTTCTTCAAGTTTGTACGATTAGGCCAATGAACAAGTTTTGTTTTCGTGGGGTTGTTAGTTACTATTGCTGGTATTTGACGGGAGATGTTACTAAGTATTTACTAAGTTTTCATTTCCAACATTTGTCACATTTTTTTATTATCGTTAGACTCTTCAAACATTAAAACAAAAGATAATAAAAACAAACAACGAAAAATGTTTGTATTGCTGATCAGTATTAAAACTTACTTATTGATGTTCAGTATAAAAGCGTTGGTAACGCGTTTGTATTGCTGTTAAATATTGTTTGTATTGCTGTTAAATAGTGTTTGTATTGCTGTTCAATGTTTACGTTGCTGTTCAGTATTTGTATTACTGGTAAGTGTTTGTATTGACTGTTCAATGTTTGTGTTGTTTTTCAGTATTTGTATACTGAACGACTTGAGAAACGCAACACTGGATTATTTTTTGAAATTTCTCATTTTTAAATATTCATTTGTTTGTAAAAAAACGTATGAACAGAAGATTCTTTCAGTACTTCAATGTTTGAAAAAAATGCCAGGTCGAAATTCGAATTGATTACGTCATTTTCAACGTTCAAATGTTGTGGTAAACACTGAAACTCTGGTTTTATCCTTACCAATGAACGTAAAACCGTCAAAAGAAATGACTGCCTGTAACAAACGTCAAAATGATTATCAGAAAGGTCAACCAATTCTGTTCGGTACTTTTTAGGTTCTGTTTTTCACCTTCTGATTTTGCCGTTGTTCCACCCATTACAATGTGTTTAGGCAATTATGCGGTTGACACTTTAAGGCTTTAAATGTTTTTCTGCAGTCAATTCTTTGGCAGTTCAGTTAATGGGAAACATTTATGGCATACATCTGTGCAAAATGGCATTCAGTAACTTGATTAGAAGTTGACGTTGCGGCCGTATGTCTGTCTCGCAAATGACGTTGCGTAATCGAATTCTACTGACGTTGTATTGTCACTTCATCTTAATCTGGGCATTGATGGTCTTCAACAAATCTCTTCCACCGGTATCATTGTCGAAAGGACAGTCAGACGAGTTTCTGACGTCAAATTGTCTGGTTGCAATGCGTTAACGTTTTCCTGTTTGCAGTATTCTAATGGGTTGATTCAGTTTGTTATTCCTCAGTCTTGGCAATATGGCGATGCAACATTTTTAAACTGATTTGAGTGTGGCCAAGGATTGAAAGAACTGTTTCACAAAGATAAAAAATGAAAAAAATCTTTTATTGGTTCGAAATTTCGCTTTCTGAAATTCGTGCGATCTCAATAATTCGGTAGGTTTAATAACCATAGGTAATTTAGATGTTAATTTGTTCGAATAAGAAAGAAGAATGATAAGCATGAAAAGTAGTTGTATGAGGATCAAACATGACTTGGTAGAAAAAATCTACAAAATGAGTGTTGCGTTTTTAAAGTCGGTCAGTATATGTGTTGTTGGGTGTTTGTATTGCTGTTTAGTGTTTGTATTGCTGTTCAGTGTTTTTTATTGGCTGTTGAGTGATTGTATTTCTGTTTACGGTTTGTATTGCTGTTCAGTGTTTGTATTACTGTTCAGTGTTTGTATTGCTGTTCAGTGTTTGTATTACTGTTCAGTGTTGGTATAGGCTGTTAAGTGTTTGTTTTTCTGTTAAGTGTTTTTATTGCTGTTCAATGTTTGTATTGCTGTTCAGTGTTTGTATTGCTGTTCAGTGTTTGTATTGGCTGTTCAGTGTTTGTATTGTTGTTTAAGTGTTTGTATTGCTGTTCAGTACTTGTATTGCTGTTCAGTGTTTGTTTTGCTGTTCAGTGTTTGTATTTCTGTTTAATGTTTGTATTGCTGTTCAGTATTCCTATTGCTGTTCAGTATTTGTATTGCTGTTCAGTTTTGGCTATTCAGTATGTGTATTGCTGTTTGGTAGTTGTATTGGCTGTTCAGTGTTTGTATTGCTGTTCAGTATTTGTATTGGTTGTTCCGTATTTGTATTGGCTGTTCCGTATTTGTATTGGCTGTTCCGTATTTGTATTGGCTGTTCAGTATTTGTATTGGCTGTTCAGTGTTTGTATTGGCTGTTCAGTGTTTGTATTGCTGTTCCGTATTTGTATTGGCTGTTCAGTATTCCTATTGCTGTTCAGTATTTGTATTGACTGTTCAGTATGTGTATTGCTGTTTAATAGTTTTATTGGCTGTTCAGTATTTGTATTGCTATTCAGTATGTGTATTGCTGTTTAGTGTTGGTATTTGCTCATTCAGTGTTTCTATTGGCTGTTCAATTTTTGTATTATTGTGCAAATATTTGTATTGCTGTTATCAAAGCTATACAATATTACATTGAGTATACACATTTGTATTAAGGGTTATTTTATCACCTGGTAATTAACAAAAACTGCTGAAAAAACCTGTTCCGAATACTCTGTTTACAACAACGTCCTTATAAATGTCTGTTAACAATTGAGTTCTATCCTAATTGTAACATGTGCAACTTCGCAAGAAACAACAATTCAAATCACTGAAAATATAAACTAGTTTTTAAAAGCTGAAGCCACCCTGTCTAAGATGTTCGTATGTTTGTTTTGAAAGTTTTCAGATGTTTTTGAAAATAAGGTCTTTTTATATTTCAAAGGGAATGAAGGAAGAAAGTTAACTGAAAGAAATGTAGAGAAATGTTATAGCAATAAAATGCAATACAGGTGTATTTTACAGTCTGTCTTTTATAGCTGACTATGCGGTATGGGTTTTGATAATTGTTGAGGTCCGTACGGTGACCTATAGTTATTAATGTCTGTGTCATTTTGGTCTTTTGTGGAAAGTTGTCTCATTGGCAATCATACCATATCTTCTTTTTTATATTGAAACATAATTGGAACTCTTGATTTTACTAGTCATTTTAGCTTTTTTTTACTTTGAAAAATTTGCGGAAGATGAAATTAAAAAAAAAACTCATTTGATAAGGTGAACAGTCCAAGAAACACAGATAAAACAGATACAAATTTTAGTTTTCCAACACACAATCTTCTGACCATTTTAAGGAGCTTTCATAAACACTTGTATATAGCTAAACACGATGCCATCAAGCTTCGTTTGATTAAATACTCTTTCCTTTTTTTTAGGGATTACAATGTTACGTATAATCGACACCCCCAGATTCCTCGAATATGCAATCGTAGATGAAAGGGTACGTGCAGATCATATTTGAACTATCCTGCGATGTTACACACATTCAGATCATTATCTGATATTTAACTAGCCATATCAAAATAAACCTGATAGTTTCTGATATTCATCGACAAAACACTAAATGTATTTTCGTTCTAAACTAGTAATACCCCATGTTCCCATAATCAGAATTCACGGTATGATAGAACCTTACCATTGAAGTAGGAAAATTGCAGTTCGATTTTGATACATGAATGTGTTTGTGGCTGTTCTGGCCAGCCTTTTTTTATAGTTTATTTCTAAATGAAAAATCATGATAATAAAGTTGAGTAAAAAAAGACACTTTTCTTTCTCCAACCGTTTTTATCTATTCATATACTTCTGTTCTTCAATTTGCAAAGTGTTGAACGCTCGGAAACATATTTAACTCCGTCAGTTTCTGATCAGGAAATTAAAGCAACAATAGTGTTAATATTCAAATGCTTTAGCTTTAAAATAAGGCATTCACATGTTTTGCTGTTAGCTTATTTCTATCGCATGTCATGAAAGCAGGACAAAACGATTTTACTTCCCCTTATCTCATATGGCCAACTGTAAGGTTTACTAAAACATTGTTGTGACGTCATTCTATTGTTTTATTCGTTCTTTATTTCAGTGATTGGACTATCATTTACCTGTAAGAAACCATTATGTAACCTTTAGCTGTCCAATATTTTAAGAATAGCCCTCCTCTTTTTTTTTAAATATTTGACAGCTCAACGTAGCGTAACTGATTCTTACAGGTAAATGATAGTTTAATCGCTAAAATAACAACTCTTAATTACCACAATTGTTTTCATCATGTTAACAAAAGTACAACCGAAAAACAAATGACAATTAACAAAAAGCATTTTATTAAAGTCGCCTTTCAATACAATAATTATTTTGTCACTCATCAAAACGGTTTCTTGAGGAAAAAATCACTTTCAAATTGATTTAACACTACAAATACTTATATCACAGCCATTTTTCTCATGTTTTTTGTTTGGTTGTCCCTTTTAAAACTAATTCAATAGGTTGCGTATGCTTGTTGTAAGTCTTGTTTTTGTTGATTTTATGAATTTGTTTATTTTTCAAATATGTATCCTCGTCCGTCATTAGGTTACAAAAGTTGACTTCTGGTGTTGCTCCTATTCTTCCTACCATCATTTGAAACTACAATCAACATGAAAAAATTAACTCGTCTTCAACCTGGTTATCTTTTATAATATTTGTCTTTTTCGATACTTAAAAGTATTTACTTGACATAGATTTCCTTTTGAAATTGTTTCTTTTAATTTATATATATCATTTTTCAAAACCGGATATGTATCAAACCACCATGTTTGTAAAACCTACACTGCCAGCAATAACTACTCAATATAATTAAAAGCCGATTTTATGATCAACAAAACATCATTCGTTTGCTTTATGAATTCCTCAATATGTTTTACAATTGAATAAACTATTTCTGTATACATGTTATAATTATTTGTATTATCTCAGCTACTCACAAGGACTTTCAAGTTCACCATACATTTATCAATTGTAAAGTGCATGATTTGTTTTGATTTTTTATTTCTACAGTATATATTTGGAACACAGCAACATACAACGAGTAATATGTCTACTGCGTCTAAAGAAAGACAAGCAAGACTATGCAATATTGTCAAGAATTTATTCCCAAAAGTAATGCAACAAATATTTAAAGAATGTGTTAGTCCAAGAGGTTTGCAAGGAAAATATAAACAGAAATTCATAACTATTGACTTTACAGCGAATGAAATATCCTTAATGGAACGACTTCCAAATATAGATGACTTCTCCATCGAACTATGCTATAAAATATTGCGATACGAAAATGTGTTTAGTGAACCGTCGTGCAAGTGGGGGAATATTCCACACGATACAGAAGTTGCAATCGGCGACGATGTTCAGAGAATACTTAATGCAACAAATGATGTTATCAGCAGGAAGTCTGAGGAAATATCAGAGCTATATTACGAAGAGTTTCATAAAAGAACACGAGATGTACTAAAGAGAGTGGACAATTATCTCTGTCAAGATACTTCTATACAATTGTACCAAACAATTCAGAGCTGTGATATTGATATAACTGACATGCTTCAACAACTGGCACTTATGCAGCAAGTCAATGGTATGGTTAATTGTAGTATAAAACTAAGACGTTTAACCGTAAACATATTTGATATCCCATAAGATTTACCATAAAACGTGTGAAATTCATGAAAGTCAGAACATAATTAACACAATTAACAATTATAACACATACGTTATATATTTAACAATAATCGCGCTTTTGTGTGTTTTGAAAGATAGTGGTCGTGATACAATTCTTGAAACCCGTGAAATACTGACTAATATTGGTATGTCTAATTTTAGTTTCTATCACTTAATTTTTATCGGAATGTGTAGTTCTCAAACGTAAGGGTATTATTCGTCATGTATGAAATGACGCAACGGCCGATATGATGTACATTAATTTGTTTTTAATTAATCTTACATGAATGAAATATCAGGATTTAAGTGCGTCATTTGGGCTTTTTTGATTGGCATCTCAAAAGGATAAGTCTCCGCTGCATCTTTAAATGACACTCGTATTGATATTAGTACCGTAATGTCTATTTTGCATCCTGCCATAGAGACACACATATATCCAGGACAAGTAATCTTAAGTTGACTTTCTGTAATATATCATTGGTGGCGACTCTTAAAATGATTAAGTAAAGTAGTTATATAACATGTAAAACTGCGTTTACTGTATTTGTAGTAATCCAGACAGTTGATGAGGATAGTGAAAACATAGAACGTTATTCAAGAGTTTCACGAGTTATCATTGACACTTTCCTAAATATCTTCAGAGATATAATCCGCTCAAATATTTCTGCTAACAAATTGTACCAAATGTGTTTGCCGGATCTAAAAAGTTACTTCTCTGATCAGCAAACTGTATTAAAAGGTGCGAACTCGTCCAATTCATATGATTCAATGGACATTACATTGATATATAAGTTGTTGAGACAGTTGTCGCTGATAAGTCCTCCTACACATGGATGGGGAAATAAACCAGAAAAAGCAGATATAAAACTGGCCGATGATGTAGAACGCATTCGTCATTACAGAAACCATTTGGCTCACCGATGTAACACAAACATCGGAAAAGATGAATTTGACGATTACTTCGACAAGTTCCGTGATATTGGTTGTAGAATGGATCTGAACTTTTTCAACAAGACAAATTATGAACGACTTATAGTTATGCATAAGACATGTAGTATGGATAAGCAAATGCAGACCAAATACATCAACGCCTTAAAACAGCTGGAAAATATAAAATGTAAGGTATATACCATCAGCGTTTTTAAAACATATTTATGTTATTACAGTAGCCAAAATTTATAGATTATTGTTGGTTAACTTAACGAGATTGATTTTCTCGCTTAATCCGGTACGGTGAGCAAAGCAATCGAGTTGACATGACCAATGATAATCTGTTTATCGCTATTTTACTTATTTTAAGATGTTGTGAATTTCCTTGACAACGGCACGTGTTCCCTTAGATAATAATATTCATATCACTCGACTCCGCTGAGAAAGGCAATTATCAGTTAGCAAGATCAAAGGAAAAATTCGTAAAATAGCGATAATTGTATAAATTTCCTGAAAGTATATGCAGAATCATGAGATTCTGTATATTTGCCGATGGAGCTGTTTTTGTGATTTTTAATGAGTCTTGTCATTTTGAGATCCTTTGTTATTTTGCATTTTGTTTATAGATTACTTCTATTCTGCTCATATATTTCTGAGCTGACGTATATCAATTACTTTTACCAAAAGAAAGGCGAAGAATGAATATTTGGAAGTCGAAAAACAAACTATACCATGGCAAAAAACATTAAAAAAACACGACAAAATGACAACAACAATGCACCAAAACAAATTAGAAACCTAGAAAAGGAGCAAAACAAATACAAACGAAGCAGTTACAGTTTCCTGTTTCACATGGAGAGGCCGTCATGCGGCTCATTTTACAAGTCATAAGTCTAAGTCAGTTGGTTACATTCGAGTAAAACGGGACGGGCTACCAACTCGTTATGGCGTCCAGACAATTTGCCTTCATCATTTAAAGTTTATGATTGAGAGTTGTATACATATGGCATGATAACGAGATAGAAGTTTTTAGGTGTATTTATATTTTTATTCAAATACAGGAGATGCATGGTCACTATTAACGTTAGTGTAAAAATAGAATTTCACATGGCAATACTGTAAATTTGACCCGATATATTTATTCATGCCGAAGACCTTCATGATCCATAGTGTTTTGATGTATAGCGTACTTGAAATAGTTTTACAGGAACACACTTTTGTGCCCGATTTAATTTGTATGCGTATTTATATCTACAGCAGCATTTGTTTTCACATTCATGCTTTTTTGTTGTTTTTTTACGGGTGATGAACGTTTTCAGAGTTGCACCTCCTTGTTAATTTTCATATTTCTTATGGCGGATTTAGTTTACAAATAAAATTGAGAATGGAAATGGGGAATGTGTCAAAGAGACAACAACCCGACCAAATAAAAAACAACAGCAGAGGGTCACCAACAGGTCTTCAATGTAGCGAGAAATTCCAGCACCCGGAGGCGTCCTTCAGCTGGCCCCTAAACAAATATATACTATTCCAGTAATAATGAACGCCATACTAATTTCCAAATTGTACACAAGAAACTAAAATTAAAATAATACAAGACTAACAAAGGCCAGAGGCTCCTTACTTGGGACAGGCGCAAAAATGCGGCGGGGTTAAACATGTTTGTGAGATCTCAGCCCTCCCCCTATACCTCTAACCAATGTAGAAAAGTAAAACATGCATGTTTCTGTTTTGCTTGTTTTCGTCCGTTCCATATATGTTATATATTTATAGATAGTTCACGTTTTTCTTAAACGAGATGCATTTTCTCATTCTCATCTCATCGAAGGGCGAGATAAGATGAGAATGAGAAAATGCATCGAGTTTAAAAAAAACCATAATGATCTATGTATCGCTATTGTGTGTATTTTCGAATATAAATTAATCCAAATTCCATCAAAAAAAAATATCTTACACGATGATAATGCATTTCCTTTTTAGGTACTATTTTTTGGCGCAGGCTTATTTGATATAAATATGTAATCACACAGCTTGTTCATTCATTTGAAAAAATAGTTGTTTCATCTGATCATCCGCTGTGTTCAATTATGGCGAAGACTATTTCACCGTTTTAAAGTCAATGTTAAGTTTTAAATTGGATGTTTGATTAATATTTTGAGTCGTGACTTCTTGTTTTTCAGTTTCAGTAGTTTGCTTTTTACTAAATGTTTAGTAATTGAAATTTGGAACGTCCAGTGAAAATTTTTAAATTGTGCTACAAATTTTCCTGATATTCAAAGTTTTCTATGATTTGAAGCGTTGTATCTAGGTCGAACTCCGAGTCCTATAATTCTGATGTGTCGATGACTGAGCATAGCACACGAAGAAATATACATGTATTCAGAAGAAATGCAGACAGACCGACGATCATTTGTAGTAGATTTATGTAGAATTGACATATTTTATTTAGAAACATAAATTGACAAATTAAAACTTTTATTAACTATAAATTAATTAATTATTAAATTCACGAAAAAAAATTTACTGAACGTCTTACGAGAAATCATCTTTTATACTGCAAGTATAGCAGTGTTTATTTCCTAAATAGTAACATAGCTATATGTCTTATTATGTCAATTTCATCATGGAACACTTTCTCCAGAATCAGGGGTTCATTCGCCTTTATATATGTTTTGTACTCGGCGCAAAACTGGGAAAGGGCTCGGTAGAACCTCGCCCTTTCCCAGTTTCTCAGCCTCATACAAAAAAGTTCATATTTTCCTGACATTGACCTAATATTGTACATTTCTGTTGACCGATAAGGTTTTTTTTATAGTTTCGGCTAAACTTTTCTGATCGGCCGACACTCTAACGCGTGGATGTGAATTAATACGCTGTTGCTAAGGACCTTAGAAACAAGCGATAACTTTCATTCACTCTACTCGAGTGATATGAAAATTATCACAACAAAAGATCAAAGGAAAAATACAGATAATAGCGTTAATAGAATATATACGTCTCCGCAATTTAAGCTATATACGTATACATATTATACAGAGTGGACAAAAATTATAAAGTAACAACATTTGGGATATTTAAATTACTGGTTGTCGTCTAGTTTCATTCTAAAAATGCGCATCGTATAAATTTATGTATTAATTGTATAAGTACTTTCAATTTACAGTGCAATTTGAAAACAAACCTATAAAGTTTTTCTGGGGAAAAAGTTTTAATCAAAGTTTAATGAATCTGAGATCTATATTGAAGGAAGAATCATCAGAAGGTAATTAGTATGAATATATGATATTTTTGTGTTACTACCTCAGAAAACAAAATGAAATTAAAAAATATATATACTATAGCTTTTAAATAAATCACGAATCCAAAGGATGATTGATTGGTTGACGTTTTCTGAACGTCCAGTGGCAAACGAAAGACAATAGATAGATAAAGACACTTTACTATGCAACAGGTCACATACAAATTTCTCTCAGATTCGTTCCCATCCCTTTTTACACCACATTAATCTTGGGCTTAGCTTACCCAGTCCTACCGGTCCTTGCTAGGTACCTGTACATCACGAACAGGCTAACAGATCCGACACCTTGGCAAGGTTAATAAAGACGGAAAAACATACGGAATCTTTCATGAAGTTCAGTGAAAAGTCACATCATATTCAATATAATTTGGAGATTAGTTGATGTAAAAAGTACCAATGGTATACGGATTTCACCTTTGACCTCAGAAATGAAAAAAAAACAATGTTAGATGCTTTCATAAATGGGGATTTGAAGATTTAAATAACTGCCTAGCAAGTACATATTTTCATTTATGCAAAAGATATTTTTTTTCAAAAGCTATAAATAGCATCATGTAAATGGCTTTATAACATTAGACTTGTAAGACATCACATAACAAACAAAAAAAAACTCCGAGGAAAATTCTTAATGGAAAGTAATATAATGATACACTTTATAATATTTAGAAGAAAAACGTAAAGTCCGTGTACAGATCATTTTCCAGCACGAGGAGGAAGTCGAAACAACAATTGATATTCTGAACTCCCTCAGAGACGAGATCAACAAAGACTTGAGTGGAATTGAGTTCATTGTTGCCACAAAAGGGAGTGTAGTTCTACATGTAGAGATATTGGCGGTATTGCTGGAAACAGATCAACTATTACAATCTACCCTTATTTTATTTCTGAGAAGGATTTTAGAACGTATTACGACCTTCAATACTGAGACTATTGATTTGGTATTGATACCTGTTCAAGGTGTGTAACTAATGTTCTATAAAAACGATATCTTAATTTCGATTTTAAATAACTATAATTATAAAATTGAGAATGGACTATAATTATTTTTGTTTTAAGTAAAATGACAAATAATTTACAGATTTTTAGGACGATTAGAAATTGACAATAGCACACAGTACGTAGGTTCTGCAAACTAAATTGACCCGAATAAAAGTCGGAACTAAAAGAAAAAAAGTTGATATGCACTACTATTTTATTAAAGGTTTATTTTCAATATGTACATGCCTCGAACGACTAAGAGTTAAAACTTCTACTTAATTCTGTACAACCTTTCCCGTCACTTTGGGTCTCGCTCATACTTCAATTTCTCCGCTATACATGTGAATTTATACTGGTAACGTTCCCAAGTTATGTCTCTATGAGATGGAACAGATATCTTATCTACAATGTAGGAACGTTAACCAAACAAACTATTTATGAATAAAAAGTAAAATCACAAAAATACTGAACCAAGAGGAAAATCAATTCGGAAAGTCCATATAAATCACATGGCAAAATTAAATAACAAAACGCATCAAAAACGAATGGACAAGAACTGTCATATTCCTGACTTAGTACAGGCATTTTCAAATGTAGAAAATGGTGGATTAAATATTATATATATCTAAAAAAAAAAAAGAAGGCGTGTTTTGTGAAACTGAATGAAACCTTCAGGTCAATGATAAAAATAATATTTTTTAAATAAAAAAAGTAGAATATGTTATAAATACACATGTTGCTCAGGACATTTCAAACCTCAATGACAGAGATGTTGTTGTCCCCACAGACAAATTCCAAAACATCTTTTTGTGTGTATGTAAATCACATTATATCAACTGCTTCATAGCTGAATTAGATATTGACAATTCACTTGACAACTAAAACACCCCAAACAAAAACATTAAATATACGAAAGAAGAAATCATTAAGAAATTATCTTAGGACTGTACCCTTTTAGGAATTATCTTAGGACTGTACCCTTTTAGGAATTGATAAACTGTTCTTTGTTATGACCACTTTAATTGCTCATTAGGGGGAACAAAGGAAGCTAGCATTATCCTTTAACTTCACGTTCTGCTATGAGAATAGGACGACGTCCCCTTACAAAACATTTTTAAAAGTGTGTGACTATGATGCACGAATCTGTTGTCTTAAGGATAATGTTTGTTTTTTAAGTTTTTATCTTTTCACATGCTCATTATAGATTTAAATGGGCATTCAGATTTTAAACATTTCACAGCCGACAGGATTCGTCTATAGTCTATATGATTTGATGTCATGACTAGAGACCTGCAGGAAACACGACAAAATCAAATTATAAAAACAACAAATGTTATCTTTAAATCATTCCATATTTGAATAATTAGATAGTAATCAGTATATTAAAGATTTCAACAATATAAACGTTACTTCCAGAGGTAATATGTTTTTCTCACCTCTTCCTTTCAGAGTTCACACAATGGAATGCACCAACAACCATGGGAGAACCAGTTTACTTAGAATTTGATTTCGAGGCCGAGTTATTTAAAACCAACGACAAAATGGAGGAGCAATTTAGACATATATCGGACGCCATCATCATACATTCAAACGGAGGAGGAAAAAACAATAACATTACTGCAACAGTCCTACCTATTTGTCTTGGTAAATAATTTAAGGCATTTCATAATTTGTAAAAATGTAAAACAATACATCTAAAACAGATAAATAACAGTTTTTACTGTTTTTAAATTTGTGTTGTCGTAATAATCCTGGTTTTTTTTCGGCGAGCCAATGCAGCTGTCCTTTAATCAAAACAGCTAACTTCGACCTATTAAGACTGAAGGGGGACATTATACTGGATAACAAATATATAAAAAAGAATGATGATACCTTTTTGATGGAATACAATAAATAACTACCAAAAGCTAAATGTTAAAATTTACATCTGAAGGCAGACTAATACACAATCAAGATGAACTAAATTAGCTGGCGTTATACCTTATATGTGCTGTCAACTTATTATCGATGGCGTTGCATTAAAGGGAATTGAGTTGACACTTCGGAACGATAAAATTATGCCCTTGAATTTTTCATCTTTATTTCATTTTAAAAGTCCACGGTCAATGTAACAAAAGAATAGCTGATCAAAGGTTTCAAATATCGGAAATTGTTCGTTACCGAACAACACTTATACATTCGCTTTTGATTCATGATACGTTGTGTGGAAACTCATTGAACATTTCTTTATTCTATAATTATTATATTTTTATCGAATTTATATATATTTTAGTGTAATTTTAAAATAGTTTTTTGTTTTTGTGGGGTTATTTTTACACGTGTATAGAAATGTACGTAGGTGGAGATGTTAAATAAAAACCGGAACCGAGAAAAAACAATAAAATCATATACATCATATAGCACTTTCATGCATACATTTGTTTGAAATTAAACTACCTATTTTTAATTTCCGTGTTTTATCTGAGTGTTTTATTTTTAAATGTGTAGTTATTTTCAAAGTAAGTTATGAATTGTGCTTGTATTGTTTCGGTTTCTTTTGAGTATACAAGAACAGACACCACATTGTCGAAAGGCTGGCGTGACCAAGCTTAAAATGTGGTACATCGATGCTGACAACGACTGTAAACAGCTTTATATTATTCGACAGTCTAGACACCCGTGGTGTCAATGCACGGTTACATTCATTAAAGTCAGCTTTATTAATTCATATTATGTCAAAACTTGGCGAAATAATTATATCCATCCCCATGACACTTAATGCGTGAAATCAATTCAATCGAGGGCCGTTGACACTTAAGATCAAGTTAATAGTAAGGTACAAATAACAAAATACCAGGTGTCCATATCAACTCTGTCATGAATGGCATGTTGTTTGGTTGTGCTATTACGTAGACAGTCTATCCGAATCATTTCCCCTCAAACTGATGCTGGAGCCATGAGATTAATATTTTTTGGCTATGTGTTGAAGACCTCTTTGTTACTTTTAAAATGAAGAACAGCAAATAAGAGCGCTGTTTTTTACCTTTGTGTTGTTGGCTGTACATGTACATATATTTGTTGGCATTGATGGATACCCCCTTATCCTTTGTTTTTCTAATTTTGTAATGGAACATTTTCAAGGAATAAAAGAGTCCATCAAACTCTGATATTAATTCGACGATTAATTAGATGACGTTTAGATCATTGATTGATGGTTGGTTGCTAACTGCACAGTTGCCAATATTTCATGCATGTTGGGGATAAGAGCAAATGAACAATTACTACAAGAAGTAGGTCCTATAATTGATTACATCTCGAATGCAGGCGGAAGAACTTTAAAGGCATCGGATTTAATTCACCAATTGTGACAGGACGTGGATGCGTACTTGTACATCCTCAATAACCAACGGATGTCCTACTTTGTCAACGTTTTGCTGTCGTTCAGAAGAAAAACCTGACCATGTTTCTATTCTTGACTAATCATTAGGGTTGATGACGTCTAGACAAAAAAAATACACACGAAAGATAATTAACAAAATTGAACCCATGTATTGCTAAATGATTACTTTAGACTTAGTGTAATTTTAGTGTTATAAATAAAATATGAAAATTACAGCTTAAACCCCTTCAAAGAATGCATCTATATAAATGTCTCAAATATCGTAAAGACGAACAGCTCACCAGGTTCTAAATTTTTCTTTTAACGACAGCAACTTGCTTGTTCCCCAAAAAATATTCATCAAATAATGCATAATAGATAACTTGGTTTTACTTTTGATTTTTGTAACCATGTATACCACTATTCCCAATGTGAAATTATATTTTTTTTGGAAAACAATGGAACAGCAAAACGATTTGATATTTCTTCGTATGTGTCGTTTACATTTTATAACGTCAAACACGCGAAGCAATGCATGTGATTTTTAAATTTGATTGATACTTTTTGTGCTTTTTTGTTACTTGTCTATTTTGAGATTGTGACACAGTGATGACTGCTGTACCCATATTTTGACTATTTTACCTATTATGTTTGTTTTGTTCACGCATCGTACTAATATAATTTGATGCGATTGTCATACAAGTGAAAGGTTTAGCGCTATAAAACCAGGTTCAATCCACCAGTTTCTACATTAGAAAATGTTAACAACTTTTGTATGCGATTCTCTTCAATTATGAATTTAACATTTTTATTGACTTTTTTCTAATTTCCAAATTGTATTTGAAAGAGCACTAATTAAGAACAGATTTACTAGAAGACTATTATGTACGGCCATGTAATAGTCCAACTACTGTTTTCGTAAAGCGAGGTCGTAAGAGTTAAAATGCAGGAAGCGTATTCAACCTCCCTAGTTTGTTCCGATGTGGATGCGTTTTCATACATCATGCGAAACAACCTTGCGACAAAACCTAGCCCCTAAGAAAGATATTTAAGCATTTTTTATATCCTGGATAAGCGAGCGCCCTCGCTAAACGTACTCCCTACAAGATCACTGCAATAGCGGAAGACTTCATGGTAAAGTCTCTATTACCATAATATTGAAGTGTCTTAATTTAAAAAAAATCAAATCAGAAAGAATATATCATTCCAATAAAAATTTGACACTACAAACCACAAAATATTTAAGAGCGGTTCATAAGACATAGATTGATTGATTGATTGCTAATATGGAATGTACGTCTTGAGTGCGGCCGTTCGGGATGACGGGAGGAGAAAAGAGGGACGAAACAAATCAGAGGAATAAAAGGACAAAGCCATGGCTAAAAACTAAAAAGACAAGCAGAAAAATAATAGTAAAAACCTAAAGACTGAGCAACACGAACCCCATTAAAAACTGGGGGTGATCTTAGGTACGGGTTAGCAGAGCTAGACTTCCACGTAAAAAAGAGGGTATATTGGATAGGGAAAGTTGTGATGTAACATACCACCTACGGACCAAAAACAAGTTGTTCCATTGATTATTCAAGTGCAGAGTGTGTGTCATTCTCTCTTCACGAGGCTTTGAATTTAACTTCCCCATTCTGAACAAACGTGACTGCGTACTTGTACATCCCATACAGTAAAAAGGGCGTCACTTTGGAAAGGGCTTTCCGGCCGGTTGGATGATCACCTATGGTGACAAAATATCTATTTCCCAGTCACCCAAGGAGTATTTACCAACTGTGGCAAATGTTTCAGTCATTTGAAAGACGAGAACACAAAAAGAATACCTTTGTAACGCAAATAATCTAACCAATTAGTTGTTCAAATGAAATAAACGATTTTTTACTCTAATACAGAAAAAGAAGAAGCATACTCCCAATCTCTGATATCCGAAGGTAAGTTGTACATGCGATTAAAAAGACATGTAACATGCTAACTGCTGTCCCCTCAAAGATAACTGCACTCAATTACATGATTATTTGTTTTATTAGTTTTTGGTTTTGAACTAGCTTCAGTTAACTCTTAGTATTCTCAGATATGTATATCGTGTTTAGTGTTTGTGTTAGGGTCGTTATGTGATTTATATCGGTATGAGGAGTAATGCTCATTTTAAACTGATGTTGGTAGTTTGTTCTTTAATATATTACAGTTACACATCTGTCCCAGGTTTAAAAGAGGGTTTGACGCCAGCAAACATGTTTAATACCGCCACATTTGTTATGTGTCTGTTGCGGGGATCGTATGTTGCTGTTCATCATATTTGTTTTACAATTTTTTATTATAGACATAAATCTGGCCGTTTATTTTTTTGGTTCTACATTTGTCATCTTAAGATCTTTAAAAGCTGACTATACATTATACATCTTAACAACGTGTTATATTGTTTTTTTCATTTGTCTTTATTATATTATTAATATTACTTTTACTGTTGTATTGTTTTCTGTGATACCCATTTAACGTGGCTCGGTAATTATACATCCAGTCAATGTGTTTGTATTATCTTTCATTTTTGGTGGTTTGTTTTGTATGTGCGACTTTTTGTATTTCTTTTGTTCTTATAACGTGACTCTGTAATTTAAGATCCTGTCAGTATGTTAGTGTTCTATAATATGTCATGTTATATTTCTATTAGAAATTAGAAAATACGTGGAACCACAAACGTCAAAATTATTTAAATCACGTAGTGAAATGAGCCATTTGTGGATTTTTATATTAATTATATAGAACTTTTGGACTATTTCAAATCTTGGTCTATTTCTAAAAATTAATTCTTACATTCTTTTGATTTTTAACCCTGTATGCTAATATTGACCATATGAAATTTTAAAAAAGTGTTTGTATAAATATTGAACGACAAAAATATGTGATGTATACATTTTCTGACGTCAGACACGCGAAATTGTTTCTTTTGTTCATTGTTGAAGGTCTTACGGTAACATATTGTTGTTAACTTCTATGACATGAGGTCTTTAGTGGAGATTCATCTCTATGAGAAGCATACCACATCTATATATTATTACCTTTACACGATAAATCGTATTCATGCATTCAAGTCCTTTGTCAAATGGCAACATCAACAGCTCTAACACATCAAACGAATGGAAAACCAATCATATTCCTTATGTAGAAAATGATGGATTATAAACCTGGATTTATAGGTAGATAAACCTCTCACTTTTATGACAGTCACATATAATACCATTATATTGACAGCAACGTGTGTCCAAAACAAACTTGTCATCCAATTATACTCTGATTTTAGTGCGTTCTTATACATTCAGCAAATCCACCGGGGACCACTTGCAACAAAGCCCCGTCATACCTAGATATTATTATATTTACCAATGGCTTTAGTCTGGATTCAAGATGATTCTTTGTAAAGTTTGCTCTCTGTCAGATCTAAGCATAACCGAAAGACATGTTGTGGTAAGGTGCACATAAGTGTTTTTGAATTCCCCTAGTTTTCACAAAAAATACTTTTAGTCATGAAGAATAGCTAAGACAACAACACAAATCCTTTCTATATGATAATCTCAAGGGTGATACATTGTTGAATTGTTGTTAGCTTGAAACGTCCAGTGGCAAATGTTTCGTTCATTTTCAGTAAGTCACTATTAAACAGAAGCCCCTCTAAATCATGGCACGTTGATTATTGTTCTATACAGTACTCAACTCATATATTACAGCAAATGAATGATAAAATTAAATAAAGATCGCAAATCCACTCTTCTATCCAATATCAATATATCTCTGGTGTGTTTTAATTCATTGTGACCATTTTTCCCAGCGTCAATACATTTTTTGTCAACGTTGGCGTCTGTTTGGCTTTACGTGATGTAACGGAAATTAAGCCAAGTCTGGTCAGAATGGTGACGTTAAATCCGATGCCTCGTGAACATGGTGTAGAAAGATTACCACGCTCTCAGTAAGTTAAATGGCCTTGTAACAACTCTTTGAGGGGCTCGTAAGGGGGTGGCTGTTACAAGGCAATTTGCCTGTCCCTAACAAATAAAACCCTCATTTTCCAGTAGTAGTCTCAATGTTTCTCCGACCTATATACCAGATTCATTGTCATTTTCGTCCTGAACATGCATGAAATATTTGTCACAGGACGTTATGCAATCAACAAATAATACATCTTTGTAATATCTCTTGTGTGTTTCTACTTTTATTCATTGTGCCAAAGTTTTCCCTTTGTCTAGTGGTTTTTATCAGTTGGTTCTGTAAAAAAAAAACCAATAAACCCCTATGTATCCTTGCGGCAAAAAGAACAAACTTAAGGAAGTTTAAACAACATTTTTTTCTAGAACGTGACATAGATAGATAGCGCCAAACAAATTATGTCTCCAACTGAATAGGTCTGTCCAGTACTTGTTTAGCACATTTGCCTTGTTTTAAGTCTCTCTCATTTTTCAATCCTTGAATTTGGGGGAGATTCGCTGTGGAAATAAATAACATTTCCTAAAACCGGATGAATGGACTATTCTTTAACACAAAATACAGGCTAATGTGCAAAGGTGAAAAAAAAACAGCCGCCAAACAAAACAAAGCATGATTATTGTGAAGTTACCGATAAAAATGAAGTCAATCTGCTAAAAATATCCCCCTATTTTTCCCCAATTAACATTCCATACTCTACTTAACAAAGAGATTAATGTTACAACATTCAATCCATTTTTTTCAGATATTGTTCAATGTTATTTTGTTTTTATCCATTTCAGAAAACACAAGAAAGGCAGAAGAATCATTCACCCAAGCTCAAACACCCGTCAAATACAACCTTCCTATTTTTGTTACTTTGCGTAAACAGTTACATATTAAAAAGTCAAAGAATGAAATACAGACCATTACTAGCTGTATCAAAATAGGCAATACTTTAGTGTTTACCGACTGGAGTTATAGACGACTTATTATTTGTAATTCAGACGGTGATGATATCCATCACATGTCTCTGTCCTATACACCAAGTGATATAACAGAGATAGACAGTAACACTGTAGCAGTATCCTGTTTATATGACAGTACCATACTGATAATAAATATATCTTCACGTTCTATCACCAGTACAATCAAAACCAGTGGTGAATGCTGGGGAATGTCATATAATGATAATAACCTGTACGTTGTTATAGATAGGAGTAAAATACATGTGATGGACCTGACAGGTGAAGTAATACGTACTATACCTTTACCTACAGACCTTATCCACGACATTACAGTAGACAGAGACAGGTTGGTCTGTATAGACGTTACATCAATATACTGCTGCTCGTTGGATGGAAAGTTAATGTGGGAATTTAAAAAGGATGAAATTGAAGATTTACGTCGTGTAACAACAGATAATGAAGGGAATGTCTATGTGACTGATCAGAGGACAAACACTGTATTAGTTGTATCAGCTGATGGTAAACACCATAGAGAACTTCTTACTGAATCAGATGGATTATATAGGCCGAGTGGAATTTATTTTGACAAAAAAGAAAATATTCTGCTTGTTTGTAATGAAAGAATCGGAAAAGCTTTTCTTTTTGACGTGAAAAAGAACAAAAATAAACATGAATAATTCTATCAGACAATGAGTTTATTTGGACTTGGATCTATTTGTGTATTTTGTCAATCAAAATGATTTCTATTAATTTTTGTTTTCTATACTATCAATCTTAATTACATTTTGTATATTTTTTTTCTTTACTATTAGTTTAACTTATTTGCTTGTCATGATCTGTACAGTTGTATTCTGACAATACATCAATATACTGCTGCTCGTTAGATGGAAAGTCAATGTGGAATGTTTATAAAAAGGATGAATTTCAAGATTTAACTCGTGTGACAACAGATGATGAGGGAATGTGTATGTGACTAATGAGAAGACACACACTGTAGTAGTTGTATCAGATGATTGTGAACATTATAAAGAACTTCTTACTGAATCAAATGGATTGAATGAGCCGTTTGGAATTTATTTTGACAAAACTGAAAATATTCTGCTTGTTTGTAATGAAAGAGACGGAAATGCATTTCTTTTTGACGTGATAAAGAAATTAACATAAATAAACATAACTAGTTCTTTCAGACAATGAGTTGATTCAAACTCAATCTATTTGTGCATTTAGTTATTCAAAACAACTTGTATCATTTTTTGTTTTTTTTACTATCAATCTAACTTAAATGAATTTCATTGTATGTACAGAAAAACAAAATTAACACATTTGTTATGTACATGTTTAGGGGGAAATTAACACTTTTATTTCATGTGTGACAAAAGAGTAACTTGATATGGAAAGTTAATGAAATATTACAGAGACGTGTTGTTTAATTGATTAACACCACTTGATGCTTGATAGTTGAAGACAAACACAAAATTAAACATATATTTCATGATATCTTTTTAAACCATATATTACTAGTTTAAGAGGAAATTTTAATATTAGTCATATATGTATGTCCTCAATAGTTTCTTTATTCGAAACATATAACGGATGAAAGGTTCTAAATAAATTCAAAATAAATTAAACATCGTATTATGTCGTTGGGTTGCTGTATATTGGGCGATAAACGCTTTAATTTCATCTGTGACAACAAATCAATTTTATAATAAATTTAGAGAAATGTTACAAAGACATAATGTTCTTTGATTTACATCCACTTTCTGTTTCAGAGAAAACCATGACTCAAGATAGACTTCATCATATCCTTGAAATTTTTTTTTATAGTCCCTAGTGTTGACAGTCGGTTACTTGCCATTAATTTTTATACCCCTTCCAAATTTATTTCTCCCATGTTTTATGCCTCAAATTGCAAGTAGGGGGGTGAAATTACACTGTAAAAAAGTTTGAATCTAGAAATTTTAAGGAAAGTAGTGATTTGGTGTAGGTAAAAAAAGGTTGAAAAATAGCACTTCGGAAGCTGTCAAAAGATTTCAAGACGCCCTAAGGCAGCAACCATTTGATTTTCTGGGGGGGGGGGGGGGGGGGGGGGGGGGCTATGGTTTTTTTTGGAAAAAAAAGTTTGTTTCCAGTTTTTGGAGAAAAAAATAATTTGTTTTTGATTCTGAGAAAAAAAAATTGTTTGTTTCACCCTCAGCTGCCACTATATGTAATGCTAAAATTGAAAGAAAAAAATTGTTTTTGACTTGTCGCGAAAAAAATAGATTGTTTTTCGCCGCAGGCGAAAAAAAAAATTTGTCCAGAAAAAAAACCATAGCCCCCCCAGAAAATCAAATGGTTGCTGCCTAAAGATAAAATTGTCCATATTTTGAGTTTGAGGCGATAAGGTTTTCTATAATTTTGATATAATGTCCCAAAAGTAGTACAACACACTGTAAAAGTTTCTTTGAGAAAGCGCAGGTGGGATTTTTTTTTTTTTTTTCATTTATGCTTTAAAAGAAATGCACTACGAAATAATTGTGGTCTCGGACCTTATGTGGTGTCGTCGGGTTGCTTGTCTTATGGACTGATACTTCTTTTTTCTTACATTTGTGTGGTATGAGGGTGTGGATGGGGTTCTTAATTTTTTTTTATTCGTTATACTGTTTGTTCATTATTTTCTATTCTTTATCATGATTTATATTGTAGCACCTCATTATTCCCTATTTGTTTATAAAAAATGGCGTGGCTCTGTACTTAAACATCCTGTCATTGTGTTATTGTTCTATAATACATTTTGTATTTTTGTCTTTTATTATTGCTAATATGCTTTGTCTATATATGTCATATCGTTTCCCTTAGATTTTCTGAAACAATGTGTTTAATATCTAAGAAGTATTTGCCACTGAAAGTTAAGGAGAAAAAAATATCAATCCGTTATGTTTGATTCAAAGCAAAACTGGTACTGCTATCAGAAAATGCTATCAGATTTATATAATAAAAGGTACCAGGATTATAATTTAGTACGCCAGACTCGCGTTTCGTCTACATAAGACTCATCAGTGACGCTCAGATCAAAATAGTTATGAAGCCAAACAAGTACAAAGTTAAAGAGCACTGAGGACCAAAAATTCCAAAAAGTTGTGCAAAATACGGCTAAGGTGATATATTCCTGGGATAAGAAAATTCAAAGTTTTGTAACAGGATATTTATAATACTTTTTTCAGCTAGCTTGTGCACTAGGAAAATTAAGTGCTGCTGTAATAAATGAGATATGAGGTACAGTGTACAGTATAAAATGTCAATGAGACAACAATCCAACTACAAAAATAACAATGTCAAAGAGACAGAAATCTAGCTACAAAAATAACAGAAAGACATCTAGAGGTAGACGTGTTTATTCGTCACCAATACTGAGACAGGTGTCATAAAAATCATGTCATGTAAGTGCTTTCAGATTTATATATATATATATTTTCAGCCAGTAGTGTACACGGAAAATTAAGTGTCAACGTATATTTGTTCCGCCTAACAGAAGTTCCACTGGAAACTTTGTTATAAACAATGTCATAATATCTGTTCCCGTTGGAACAAATATTCTATACCAATTATTCCGCTAGGAACATATACTGTAATATTTATTCGAGTGGAAATAATATTCCAGAATAGTTTTTTTTCCATTTGAAACTTATATTATGTAGGAACTTCCATTTTGTGACAATAGAAGGAGAATTAGATGTGGGACATACGTCAATGGAACAGCAACCCAAGGACAGGAATAACAAAACAAATTCGTGATGCATACATGTAGTCTTCGCGGACAAATAGACTGGTGACCAAATGTATGTCTCACTCTTAATTGTCTCGATTCCATAAAAGACAAAAATAAATACAATAGAAGCAATCAAAGAAAAAAGGGGGAGGGGAAGGTGCCGTGAAATATATTTTTTCTAATAATAAACATCAGCTATAGAATGTGATAATGTTTCAATGTTAAATAGGCAAACAGAGTAGATGACTACATTTTAACGAAAGCCGAGAAGGATCATTCAAAATTCATAATTCAAAACTCAAAATTCTCACATCTAAAATTCCGATTTCGATTCCCGCCGTTTCTTTGTCACGTAGTCTCTGTGCCTCAAATTACCTCTGTGAAGAATGACTGCCGGTTTAGATGTTATATAGTTTATTATAAAAGACATGTATACTAATTTATTAATTGAAGTAATGAATAAAAATTAGAAAAAGGCTAAACAAAATTAGCCAACAATTACCAAAAAAAAAATAAAAATTGGATGAATAGGACTCTTTGAAAAACGGTAAATTTCCACTCAACACTACTTTGATAAGTTTAAATAAAACAAACAGGAGCATTTTTTGCAAAATATAAATAACCAATACTTTCTTAATATAGAAATATTTTACTGTTTATTTGTGTACACGGAAAATTAATGACGCAAGGCTTATTTGTCAAATGGCTAGTTTTATTATCGACTCCTAGGAGTCGATATTAAGAATTGAACGATGGACACTTAGGGCGTGAATTTTTCTTGCTACCTGATTGGAAGATATTACGAGACGTGAATAATCAAAATTTATTGATTGGTTAGAACAATCCAAACCTAGTAAATGTCCTTCAATCCCGTAGAGTATCGGATTTGTCGTCTCTTTTTTTAGCAATTAGATTTTACACAGGTAATATTTATCTATACTAGAACACACCCGTATATAGCGGGTCCGTGACTGAATTAAAGTATATAACTATGCGCAAACCTTATTTTAGTATTAGTATTGTCATCTGATAAATCACGCCGATTATAAGATACACAGTTTTCTCTGCTTTCAAATCTTTCTGTTTGAACCCGTCGAACTGGAACTTATAAATTATTGATAATATTAATTATTTAGAAAACAAAAGGTCCTGGAATGGAGTATTTTTTAATCAACAACATTGTCCTATATTAGTTATAAAAATTGAATTATTTGATTCGCTGTTTTACGACATGCCCGCTAACAAATTGAAAACTGTACGTATACGCCTTATTTTAGTTCAGTTTTTAGTATTCGTATTGTTATCTTAGAAAGTCTAACTGATCAAAATACTACAATAGGTAACAATTTGACAATTAAGTAGTGTCAACCCTGTGATTATGACCCGTGTAATACTATATAGCATATTAATCCTGAATACACCGTTTGGTGGTGCGCCTGTCAGATGCGGAACGTACAGATAAGGTAATCGGTAACAGGTGAATATACTATTGGTATCGGTATCGGACTGGACCCGGAACTTCTTACTTATTGGCAATATTAATTATGTGGAAAACAAAGGGGCCTGGAGTGGTGTAATTTTTAATCTACACTTTTGTACTATATTAGTTATATATAAAGTTGAATTTTTTGATTCGTCGTTTTTACGTGATGACGGCTGACAAATTGGACCTCGTAATTTTAGTATTATAGATAAATAGACGAATCTTCTGGAGTAAACAATAACGTTAATCGATACTAATTCGTAACCTGTGACCTCACGTGTGTGGTAAAATTTGTTCATTGATGCACGTGGCTATTCTAGTAAATGGATTAATCTACAAAGCGAGAGCACTTTCCATTTTCATCAGCTAAGAGTCGAATATAGCACTTTTTGAAAGGCTATCGCTTGTTATCTGCAGTAAAGTTGAACTGTTAGAATAATTAAGACAAGTTACGATGTCTTTGGTTGTAGGGTTATAGAAATTAGCTATGCTATTTGTTTTGTCTAAAGAGAAAGTAATTAAACCCTATGATACAGGTCAGTTGGTCAAGATACTAGAAGCTGTGGTACTTTCACGACTGTAAGGATTTTCCTTGATTGTTTTAATCAGTAAAGATACGGAAGGACTTGGTTTTTAAAGTTTATATGTTTAAACTTTGAAGCTGACGTTGTCAATGCATTTGAAGTAATGTAAATTTGTGAATAAACTAAAAAAAAAAATTCTTGTAAATAGATAACGTATTATTTAGTTCATGGGAATTACCATAAAATTGAGAATGGAAATGGAAAATGTGTCAAAGCGACAACAACCCGACTATAGAGCAGGCGTTTTTAGCTACGTTTGTAATAGGATACATTGTCGTGTCGTAGTATAGTTATGTACGTCCGTCTGTGTCGGTGTTGCACCTTCCCTCGGTCACGTTAAATTATCAAGTGGGTGAAATAAGAGGAAGTCAATAGGTATAATTTGTATTGCCTGATATAAATATTTTTTCAATATATTACAAAATACAATATATCATAAATAATTAAATACACAAATGAAAATACATAAACATAGATATATAACCAAATTTTTTGGCAAACATCCGCCAACCCTGCAAGGCCGCCAAAAAAAATTAAAGATAAAATAATAACTATCAAAACAGTTAATGATGACAAAAACCAGACATACTATCATCACTCTTTTTTCTCACTTCAAATAAGCTCCATCCTTTCAAAATGTGTATAGATAATGAAAGGACAAAACAACAAACCAACTCAAAATATATGTAGATCTTGAGTAGTTAGAGGAAAACCAGCATCATATTCAGGATGCAAGTTCTCTGAAAAGAGAAAAAGAATAATTATAGTAAACAATATACATGTATGAAGTAAATAAAAAACACAATTGTAACACATTACAATTTATATACTCTGATGCTTAATAATATTAATTATTTTTTTTCTGAAAAGTTCTGTACCAGCAAAATTTAAATGAAGCCCATCTCTCGGAGCAAATAAGGAAGAATCTGGAATATTGTCGAGTAAGAAACTCCTATACAAATTACAATATAATAAATTATTTCTTTTACACAATCTTTTTAAATCAGTATTAACTTTAGCTCCAGTTTTCATGTGATCAACTGGTCTAGGAAGAATAGAAGTAAATATCAACTTAGCAAATGTCATCTTTTTTAACTTGTGAATTAAATCTCCGAAATAAGACATAATAGTATCTACAGATTGAGACGAAGAAATATTATTAGTACCAACATGAACTATAACGAAATCTAATGAAATTAAATCTACTTTCCCAGATGAAATTAACTCAGTAAGACGACCAATAGTGGCACCAGGAAAGGACTGAGTTGTACACCCATCTATTCCACTAACATATTTAGGTATAGACGCTGACACAATGGTCGCCCTTTTTTCAAAGAAATTCCCTGTAAAAATTTATAATAAAACATCTGAAATATGTGCCGTCATCTTTTCTGCTACTGAAATCTTATCATCTAATGAAAATTTTAAATATCATTTGTAAGCGTCGCTTTTCCAATCTATGTACAATTGAATTAATTCAGTAGGTACTTCGGCTGCAAAAGCCCAGCTAGCCCTCCCCCCCCACCCCCCCCCCCCCACCCGCCTAAAACTATGTGTAGAATATGAACAAGCATCTAAACCAATTTCAGTAACTAACTGTCTCAATATTGTCTGAAATTGTCTATACGTGACAGGTACACATAATTTATGTTTTATAAAACAATAAGCTGTACAAACTAAAGACTTCATATTTAAAGAAAAGCTTGAACGGGACACAATGGAGAATCTGGTATCGAGACTAAAGGTATCAATAATTCTCTCTCACCAAACTGAATGGTTTTCGACCATTTAACACTTATCAATAATAGCTTACGCTTACAATCGAAAATAATTCTATCCCTACAAAGCTGCTTATTATGATCAAAAGTAGAAATGGAGTCTGGCACCAAATTAGATTTTCTAAACCCATAGGAAGAACACGATCCGCAAAGAGCTTATTATCCCACTGAAAACCAACTAAATGCACATCACCTGGATCAATTGGAATTTGCCTGTAGGCCCTTTTCAAATCCTTAAAAACCAGACACTTACCACCTTTATCCTTAATTATTCCGACTAAATCATCAACTTTCGGATACGATAATTGAACCCTTTCACCTAAATAAACATCCTTTGAGATAAAAATCATTTACGGATCTTCCAGGTGGGAAACTTAAGTCTAAAATGTCCCTTCGTTCCACCGAGTCTTTTTTATACACCGAATTTAACGGTGAAATTTTGAAATGACAAGAAAAAGGATTTTTGTCAAACGGTCCAATTATTGCTCCATATGTAGCTTCCTTTAATAAGTAAGCCAAAATTTCATCATGAAAATCTGTAGCCCCTTTATGATTCTTAACTTTTAAAGATGAACCTTCATTTAACATTTCTCCCTGATATCCAATCGGAGCACCAAACTGTAAAAACTCGCAAATGATTTCATCGTCATAGTCTATCAAATTTTCCCTAAAAAAATCTACATTAATTCCAGATTTAACTGGAATTCTACAACCCAAATAATTTGGGTAACCTGATTGAACAATTTAATTATGTATTTCAATCGTATTTTTAAACTCAGTATCGTTCAGTTTATCCTGAGCAACTAAACCAACCTTGTTAATCTTAATATTCAATGTGTCTACATTTACATCACACAATAAATCTTTCTTGTATTTTTTACAAAAATGTGTACACTTATTGTACTGTTTTGCTAATTAAATAATTTAAATCTTAAATTAAACCCAATATTTGAATTTATTTCTGCTATGTAATTATCTTGGTTTCAATAGGTTATTGCAAGGTCATTTCTCATGATATCTTCTTTCTGTTTCAGCATTTCTTTCCTATAAATGTGTGCTTGTAATGGCGGATCCAGGGGGGGGGGGTCAGAGAAGTACACCCCCCTTTTTTGTTTGCACTTTTTGGGGGATGTAAAATGATTAATCAAACTAGACTGTGAACTTTGCTATTCCTCGTGTATTTAATTTTTATGCGACAATTTTTTACTTATAAAGATATTTTCGCTCGTATTTACTGTAATATATAATGGAAATGTCAAAATCATGTGATTCGCCACGATGCAGTTGACCCGTGCGTCGAAAAAGCGTTACTCAAGTCATTTTGAAATTCAAATTACTGTAAGTAACACATTGCTAAGGCTGAGTTGAAAAGCATGACACCATCAAAGCGACAAAGGATTTATTAAGAACATAGTGACTTCTATTTCACAATTTCACTAAACAGAAAGAAATATATAGATTCATACACTGCAACAAGTGTATTACGATATTTCTCCACTCGAGACAGTTAAATTTTATTATTTAAAGCGCGAGGCTTGCCGAGCTCTTTAAATAACTAAAATTTAACTGTCGAGAGTGGAGAAATATCGTAATACACGAGATATAGTGTAGGAATATGTTTCTCTTATGATTTTTATCCTTCTTTTTCAAAGATTTTCAGAAACTTCTGTTCTTTATATGCGACGTCATCAGGCATTGTCGCCTTTTTTCATGACGTCACAATAGGAAAATTCAGAAGAAAACAAAACATTTAGACGTTATAATCAAATTTCGACTAATCATTTGCCGAGAACAGATTTTTCACTAGTGAGGAGAAACATTTTTCTCACACCGGTCAGGAAATGTGAAAATAGCACAAAAATTAGAGAAACTATATTAGTACACTCTCGTGAAAAAAAGTTACACATCAATATTATATACCTACGAAAGCAATGTTTAATCCCACACGCCCCAGTCTATTAATAACATAGCTGAATAATGATCCTCAGTCAGTAAGCTCAAGATAGATTTTGATTCTAAGGTAAGAACCATTTGATATAAAGAGGCAGTCTGAGTTTTGCCTTAAACAAACATTCTGGCTGTATATATCTGCATTGAAAACAATAATCTTGTCCGGTTTTTTTTTTTGTTTTTTTTTTTGGCTATTAGAAACAAACATTTCTAGCATTAAATGAACATGATGAATAAAAAACGGGCGTGTTTTTTGGGGGCCTGGGTTAACGGTTTGCATGCAAATTCCATATCTGACCATAGTGTCTGTTTTGCCGGACTGCTATATTGAATACTTGTTTTCAAGGCACGACTGCAACCTGCATGCCGGTTGTGGCCTTCGTGTCTCCATTTGTTGATCGTCATTCATAAATTCGTTGTCATTTCAGACTCATTTGTAGCATTTGGTTGATTTGGAACCCCTCACTTCCCTTGATGGGTGTCAAACATTTGGATAAACATTGCTTGTTTGTCTTTCCTAACTCGAGTCAGATACATATTGCTTGTTTGTCTTTTTTAACTCGAGTTGGATAAACATTGCGTGTTTGTCTTTCTCTCGTGTGCGGGAGATTCAGGCTAACTTGAAGAACCTTTGGTGGGCTACGGCTGTTGTCTCCACTATGGTCGGGTTGTTGTCACTTTGACACATTCCCCATTTTCATTCTCAATTTTATTATAGTAAATTTAATTGAATAGCCCGGCTTATATCTCTGTGAGGTTATGCTACCTAAACATACAACAAATGGAAATCTTCGATGTACAGTTTTACTGGTAAGTCCCACATCAAATACATTCAAATAGCTTTCATCCATAGGATCCATGCTATCATTTTATAATAGATAATTAATTTGGAGAATACGACATAATAAATGTCCAACCCTTACACTTTAACTGAAAAATATACATGTCCCGCGTCAGACACCGTTGCAAAAGTGTATTTTACACTTATTTTATATTGTTTTAGTCAAAAAAAGGTTAACAAATACTTTTTATACTTTGCCCCCCCCCCTTTTCAAAATCCTAGATCCCCTAGCTAGCTTGTCATGCCGGCATTAGGTGACGACCATTTGATATTCTAGGGGGGGGGGGAGGATTTTGAAAATAAATAACTCGGCCTTTATAATCATAAAAATATTCATCTTTTTTCAACAAAAACATCGGGGAAAAACTTCCCAGATCTTTTATAAAAGTATATTAAATATTATTTAAATATACTTGAAATGACTGGAAATTGAATTCATTTAACATGAGGTATCATTTAACATAAGTTATATTGTCTCAGTAACCCTTACCTCACTTTTATATTACAAGGCCATAACTTCATTGAGGCAAATGCCTCATGTGAAAATTTCAAAATTAAACGCTTGTCTCCATATCAAATTGTGTTCACGTCGAGTGCTTTGCAAGAAGCAAGTTATGTTGTCCCTCAGACGTAGCCCCTGATTTTTCGGAATCAATGTTTCTTATTTATTCGTCTTTTGTTCATTGATGCCCTTCTGTATTCTGTTAGTGTGTCATTCCTTTTGTAATTTAGTAATTTTGTAATTAACTTGATCATGAGTTTAAATAAATATAAGAACGTGTCTATATAGTACAATGATGCCTCAGTCGCACTATAATTTCCTATGTTTATTGGACCGTCAAATTGGGGTAAAAACTCTAATATGGCATTTAAATGAGAAGGATCATATCATAGGGAACATGTATACGAAGTTTCAAGTTAATTGGGCTTCCAACTTCATCAAAAACTATTTTGACGAAAAACTTTTAACCTAAAATTTGCACTATCATTTTTTCTATGTTCAGTGACATGTGAAATTGGGGTCAAAACTCTAATTTGGCATCCACTTCATCAAAATCAACCTTGACCAAAAACTTTAACCTGAAGCGGGACAGACGGGCGAACGGACGGACGACCGGACGCACAGACCAGAAAACATTATGCCCCTCTACTAAAAACAGAAGCCACAGACTAAACTATGTGAATTATATTTTTGATTTATCATGCATATTGGTCTTTTGATGTTTTCCCTAGAAACTTAAGTCGTACAGTACTGAATCTATACATTTTGCTTTGAGACCAAAAGATTGTCAAAAAATTATTAACACAGAACTTGCATCTTCAGATTAAAAAAGGGTCTGGGGAACACCCAGAAAGCATGATTTTGCATCATTTGTTCTATAGCTTTTTGGAGTTCAGTGGCTTCAAAACCCTTCAAAAATTATTTTGCATCGCTCCGCTCGGCGAAACATGTTTGCCAATACTTAAGATGATTAATTTTGATTTAATGGTACATAATGACTTGACTAATTTTTTATACATGTACATGTATTATAATTTATAATAAACAAATAATTTAAAAATTGTATGTTTTCGAATATTATAAATATAGTTGTAAAAATAAACAATCAGTCCCTTGGTTTTATGAAAATGAAAAATCTTGCTTCAATAGTGCAAAAAATAGATAACATGTCCTCTTAGTTTACAAAAATAAATAACCGATCCAAAAACAACCCCCCCCCCCCTTCCCAGAATATCAAATGGTCGTCCTTTTATTTCTTATTAGATCTTATTTCTAATTGATTCACCTTTCAAAAAATTTGTTGCCGACGCACTAAAATATGCGTCTGCATTCTCATTTGAGGTCAACCACAAACCTGGCGTAGAGTTCAGTATTAATTTCATTTATTAGCATTTCAAAAAGGGCTAAAGTCGACTCTTAGCTGAGGAAAATTGAAAGTACTCTCGCTTTGTAGATTAATTCATTCACTAGAATAGCCACGTGTTGAAGTAGTATTATATATCGGTTAACATTGTTGTTTACGAAACTCCAGAAGATTCGGCTATTTATAGATAAAAGTTACCTGTGTATCAATATGCATGATTATGACCAGGCAAAATCTACTTGCTAAAATAGAGAGGACAAATCCGATACTCTACGGGATTGAATGACATTTAGTAGGTTTGGATTGTCCGAACCAATCAATAAACTTTTGATTATTCACGTCTCGTAATATCTTCCAATCAGGTAGCAAGAATTCACGCACTAACTGTCCATCGTTCAATTCTTAATCTCGACTCCTAGGAGTCGATAAAGGAGTCGATAATGAAATAACAGCGGAAAATCATAAGAAGGCATATATTTTCGGCAATAAGCTATTTAATTGCATTGTTTACGGTCAATTGTGGAAGGAGTAGGGATCAGCGGAGTGTGATGTTAAACAAAACAAAGAATTTTACAATTATGTAAATCCTCCGGGTTACGCATCTGTAACAGACGTTTTGCATGGCGAAAATAGCGGTAAAATAACTTTTGATAGTAAAAATGGTTGTAGTGTAATTGACTATTTTTATTATCTGAGAATATGTTTAAGATTGTAAAGAGTTTTAACGTATGAATGTTTACTAGTTTTTCATGTCACGCTCCATCGTCAGTTCAATTTAGGGACAATACTGTAAATTTGATCAAAGACCAATGCTCATGTAGTAATCATGTTTATAATACTTTTAAATGAAGAAAAGAGTGCGAAGATGATGTCAGAGAGAATTTGTTGTCTAACACCCAGCAGGTTGAGGATATGTTGACCAATAAAGAGGAAAATAGGGACACCAATATATGCGTGGATGAATCCAATAAACTTTTGTCTGATATTTTTAAACAGTTTACAAAGTCAAAAATGAGACATAAGAACTACTGTGATATATGTACTGATGATTATAAACAATTTAAAACTACAACGGATAAACCCTGGTTTACAGATGAATGTATATATTTATTGATAAAACTACCCCTTTACATCGGTGGCAAACACCAACAGGGTATTAGTGTTTGCGTCATACAAACTATAAATACAATAAATACAGTGTTACAGTACATAAATAAAAACATCACTATCATTAAAAATGTCAATATATTCGTAAAACCATTTCTTTTAAAATCCAACATTTGGTTAAATAAGTGAATAAAAGAAACCTTAAAAGTACCTTGCGATATCCTGAACATTTTTAAAAATGTTACACATATAAAACATGGACTTTTTCTAAAAAATACATGCATATTCACATAAACTTGACACAATTTCAAACTTTAATACATTTAAAGAATTTAGACATTAACATGCAACAACTCATTGCGAGCTTTAATGATATTGGTCAGATATTGTTTTCCCATTTCATCAACCTTTTTTTCCGATATCATCACCGAACAAAAAAAGCTATATCGCCGATAATAAATTGAAGTTTATTAAAGCGAGGCAACTCTGAGAAAAATACGCCGGTACCTGCATTAAGAAGGAAATCGTGCAAATCAGAAAGGAAACGTTCTCGAATAACAATATATGCTTGACATTCTAACAGTACATGTAAGACGGTTTATTCAGTACAATACGTTTCACATGCATACCTGTCTTTCAATTTCATGCTGAATAAAACAGCATTCAATGGAAGACAACTCGTTCTAGCCAGAAATTTAAGACGAGAGGCCCAAAAATCATCTACGTTTGATAAATAAATTTGTCGTGTTTGGGTTACATAAAATGAACGGTAATCACATAGGCTTCGCTTTTCTAGAATTTCAGACTTCAGCTTATTACAAGCATCAATACCAAAAAACCTATTAAATGTTTTTATATTATCGTTTCCATGTATATAATGGTCCAGTCCAGTGGACTGGAATATGCCATTTATATAATTAAAATATTCATTTTTCGATAAAAGAGGGACGAAAGATACCAAAGGGACAGTCAAACTCATAAATCTAAAACAAACTGACAACGCCATGGCTAAAAATGAAAAAGACAAACAGAAAAACAATAGTACACATGACACAACATAGAAAACTAAAGAATAAACAACACGAACCTAAGTTCGGTAAAAATCATTTTGCAATACCTTGTACCAGGCAGAGAGTCAAACCTAACAAAATATGCGATCCTTTGAAATTTGTTAAAGATTCTCACCCTAACTCCGATAACACAAAGCATTTTGGAAAGTTCCTTTTAGAGTTTATTATAACTTTTTCGACTTTGTACTGCCAGCTGTCTGACATTTGGATTGTGACGTGGGTTACCATAAACCACAAGCATGAGCAATGGATGGACGTATAACCGAAATCCACAGAGCACAGCCAAAATTAAACCGATTGAAATCGCCGTGTTCTCCTAAGACGCGAATAATATAGTTAAGTTTCTTTTCAAAGTTTTCCTTTAGGTATTTCTCGATATAATGATTAAATTTTAACATTCTTGAGAAATAAAATCTCAAATATTTGTATCCGCTTACTTCATCAATTAAAACATCCCCTAGAAACCATTTTTTATTTGCGTTAAGTCTTTTCCCTACCACTAAGACTTGATTTGCTGGCAGTAAACTGTAGATTTCATTTAGAAACAAATTCACTGGCAATATCTAATAGGGTTTGTAATTCTTCTTCGGTTTTCCCTAGTAAAACAATATCATCTACGAAAAGTAGGCTAATATCCGAAATGATAGCTGTAAGTTTGTATTGGTTTGAATGAGGGATTGAAACAGTGGTTCCCAAACATAAATTGAACAGAGAATGAAGTTTTAAAAGGGGTAATGAATAAAGTTTCGTGCGAAGGTGATGAATACCTAACGGCTTTTGTATGTTAGTAAATTGCAGCAAGTCATTAATAGAGATATCAAGCAAAGTAGGTGATGTATAATGACGATGACCATGACTGCGTCTACGTCGAGTAGTAGAGTTGAAAATATGTATCACATTGACCGAGCTACAGGAAGGACTAGATAGAAAACCTATACAATCAATTTTGTCATTGCAACCATATGGTGTCACAGTTCCCAATTGTATAATCCAGTAGTCCTCTTTATGTCTACGGAGAGGCGTTGCGAGTTGCGGATTGTTAGTCTTGTGGTATATTTTTTTTTCGATAATAAGAACTGCCATAGAAACTATCGTGCAAACTTATCGATCGTTTAAATAAACTTATTCTAAACAAGATGTGGTAAGATTGTCAATGAGACAACTCTCCACAAGAGACTAAATGACACAGAAGTTAGCAACTATAGGTCATCGTATGTTGGTTCGTTCATGTCCTTTTTTCACATGATCCTTCATTTTCCAACGGTGAATAATACATAAAAACAGGGTCACTTATATATCTTCTCCTTTCAAAAGTAGGAAACCGTTTGACTACATGATTTACAAGTTTGCAGCCAATTCCTGTCAAAATGGAGATTGTGATGTATGAAGTAAAGGTTTTAAAAAGGAAGGAACAGTTAGAAGGACTTATGCGAATGCATACTAGTGAACAACATTATGGTAACGTGTTTTGATTCGATCGACACTGATGAGTCTTTATGTAGACGAAACTCGCGTCTGGCGCAAATACTTTATTTCAATCCTGGTATCTATAATGATTTTATGTATTAGTAAAGAACTTTTTCATAAGCATCACTTAAAATCACACATAATACATATAATAAACCTTTTAAATGTGATATTTAATGTAAAGAGTTTGGTTGGTCTCGAGACACAAGAGAAGGCACGATGGTGCCATGGAGATCTTATAAATGTTCTGTTTGGGTTAACGGTTTCATAACGAAGAAAAGGGTACACAAACAAAAGTGAATACACATTGGGGGTAGACCTAGGCCTCTTGAATGTTATATTTGTGGGAAAAGTTTATTATCAAAATAGACTAGCAAGGACACATAAGAACACATATCAGTGAACAAACGCATGGGCTATATGTTGTGAAAGAGGGACGAAAGATACCAAAGGGACAGTTAAACTCATAAATCTAAAACAAACTGACAACGCCATGGCTAAATATGAAAAAGACAAACAAACAACAGCACACCTTTTTAACAACATAGAAAACTAAAGAATAAACAACACGAACCCCACCTAAAAACTAGGGGTGATCTCAGGTGCTCCGGAAGGGTAAGCAGATCCTGCTCCACATGTGGCACCCGTCGTGTTGCTTATGCGATAACAAGTAAATAGTCTAATTCGGTTGGTCACATTCATGAAAGGGAAGGGGATTGTAGTTACGACATAAGGAACATATCCGATATCATTTGTGATACGGTTATTCCATAACGGTCAACCAACTCGTGATGGCGTCCGTAAAATTTTCTTGTCAGACACAAAAATGGCGGGAACACATGAGTAAACACACTGGTGAAGACGCACAGCAGCTCAAAATTGAAGACAAAACATTTAGATATCAGTGTACTTTAAATAGACACTTGACAGTTAACGGTGTTTAAAGACATTTTAAATGTAGTGTATGTTATCAAGGGTTTGAAATGAAACATATTTTGCATAATCAATACGTAATAAACTAATTAAAATATTTAATAAAGTCGAACAGTGTGTGTCTTCGAGTTTAATATATAATAGTTCTATGTAGTATTATTTATTCTAAGTATACTACATTAATTCATATTTTATTACTTCTCTTTTTTTCTATTTTTTTTTTCTCTTTTTCTTGGAGAGCATTAATTTTACTTATAAACTACATGTATGTCCATAACTACTATCTGCCTATTTGGGACAGGTGCAAATAGAAAATATTTCACCTTTATAAGTTTAATTTGCAAAATAAAATGGGCACCCCATTATTCTCTTTATTTTTTTTTCCATTTTCTCTATTCTTAATATTTTAAGCCCTTTATTCTCTATTAATATTTTAAGCCCTGTATTTTCTAATTTTTAACCAACCATCCACACCCTCACATATCATGTTAAAAAATGAGTGTATAGCCATCGTAAAGGAGCGAAATATAACGATTTATTATTCGGTTTAAAGATATCAATAATATTAACATACTAGTATATAAAATACTTATATAATAATCTTAAAGTCTAAATTAGTTTGATGTTTTATAAGGTTATGAAGGCGTCATAGAAAAAAAGTCGTTCAAGGCGTCATAATCATTTGAAATACTCCATTTTGTAACAAACGTTTCAAACAGTTTAAACTAGGAAATAAACCACAAGTTACCTCCCTTACATGGTATCAAATGAAATATATTTAACCTAAGTAGATAAGTATATTTATATACTTGGTAAATAATTAATGCTATCGGTACCCTTTAAAGACTAACTCAGTACCTTTTATCTAATTGAAACACAATACAATAAACAATAACAATTATTTATTTTATTAAAAAGTGACACATACTTGTCTACAAAGTTATATCAGAGACATATAATACAATTGTATTGTATTGTATTGTATTATATGTCTCTGGTTAGATATATACAGATTATATTATGATATTTTTTTTTACCAAATACACCCATACGGGTCAAGTATGTATGTATGTACTTCGAGATTCCGCCAATTTAGACGCACCCCTTGATTGACTGCAAGGGTACAGCGGATCCTTGTACACTCCCTAAGGATTAATGGAGATGTGTCCTTTACAATATTATCCCACCACCAGAACTATCTCCACCCAACACCGCCCAAGGGAGCGTGTAGGACACCGGGAAGTCTGTTTATGGTGGAGGAAGCCGGAGTACTCGGAGAGAACCACAGGGCCACTCGGTGGAAACAGACAAACCAGAGAGATATAAGAAGATTGATCACCAGGTCAAAGTAGGGACACCTTTAACCAACCGAGTCCCCCACTCTAGTTTAAACTCCGGTATGGGTACCATAGATGTGTGTGAGAGGGTGAAAATTACCCTTCTGATGTACTGGTCCAGCAGAAACATATATATCAACAAAACTGTTCCCAGGGTCAAGCAAACACAAATACAAACAAAATAGCCATCATAGATAGGCTTATAATACATTATATTACAAATACATAAACTATTTAAAAAAACTAAAATGCAAATACATAATTTTGTTGCAGGTAGTTTTATCACTTCAAAGTATGTATTTAGCCAATAGGTCTATCCCTCTAGTCCGTTACGTATTGATGGGATAAAAAAAACTTGACTTCACTTAAAAATCATATAAAGCCTCAAAAACATTTTGTACTAGTAATTTTTGTGGTCCTTTATACATGTAGCTTTCTGTTCGGTTTGAGCCAAGGCTCCGTGTTGAAGGCCGTAACTTGACCTATGATGGTTTACTTTTATAAATTACAATACTTGGATGAATAGTTGTCTTAGTGGCACCCACATCTTCCTATATATATATACAATAATCATATGTATCTGATTGCATACATATTAAAAGGGTTGCCTCCCCTGATTTAATTTTTGCAATAATCAATGAATGATTTATGAATTATAAATATATATAATATATTATATACTTTTATTTATTTTCATCTTGTATGGAAAAGGAAATAACATCTGGACTTTGTTCAAATATTTTGTTTCATATGTGTTTGATATTAAATATCATTTGAACAATAAAATACTTTGAATTGCATTGAATAACATGTTATATTATGTGTATGTATTATATTGAATCTAAGATTAGTATAACAATTAACTCAGATTGAACCAATAAAAGCTTAATGATTAAAGAATTTTCAAGTCAATGTTAAAAAGACACCGTTAAAACGTACGTAACAACAAATCATGTTATATAACAACCAATTATGTCAGCCAGCTGTGAATTAGTAGGTCCCGTATGTACGAATAAGAGAAAGATTATCCCTTTATTCATTCAGCCATTAAAACAGGTACAAGTAAATCGTATTCACAATATTGATAAACAGTTTATTGATAGTGATTTAACCAAGGCAATACCCACAAGATACATTGTAGATAGACAGTTAATTTAAAGTGATTTAACCAAGGCGACACAGTAAGTGATATTCAATTTGTCAAATTTTAGCATTAAATACGGGAATCATAATGAGGGGACGGAACTGTACATTTTATTAATATGTTTTCTTTATTTGGTCATTTGAAAGATTGTCAAGCAGGGCTCCTACATTCGAGAAATAACAAGTTGCCAGACGGAAAATTGACACATGAACCCCAAATGCCCCCAAAATGTACAGTTCCGTGCCTACACTGTTGGTAACAATTTAGTCCTATAATACAGGTTCATGGATATGAAGAACCTGCAGCGTCTTATATTATAGGACTAGTAACAATTTACATGTATTTTGTCTTTTTCTGTTGTTAGTCCAAAGACATATAAGTGGTCTCATACATGTATATAGTATATAAATTGCACAAATTTATGTATAATGAAAAAACTTGAAAATTGTCAATTTTTCGAAGTTTTCATAAGCTAGTATTTTCTCAGTTAATCATACGGTGGCAGAATGCGGCCATGAAAGAAAAAAAAAAATATGTTGTTCCCTCAAGATACTATGTCGTTCCCTCAATATGCTATGTCGTTCCCACAAGATAGTTATCTCGTTCCCTCAAGATACTATGTCGTTCCCTCAAGATACTATGTCGTTCCCTCAAGATAGTTATCTCGTTCCCTCCCAAGATACTATGTCGTTCCCTCAAGATGTTATGTTGTTCCCTCAAGATAGTTATCTCGTTCCCTCAAAATGCTATGTCGTTCCCTCAAGATACTATGTCGTTCCCTCAAGATGTTATGTTGTTCCCTCAAGATAGTTATCTCGTTCCCTCAAGATACTATGTCGTTCCCTCAAGATACTATGTCGTTCCCTCAAGATAGTTATCTCGTTCCCTCAAGATAGTTATCTCGTTCCCGCCAAGATTTTAAAATTGTATTGATATATGATTCATTTCGCCCTTCGAAGCGGAACTGTAGACATGGCCAGATCTCAAAGTAGAATATTTGCATAATAATAATAATGATATAATAATTCTGTATTTAAAGAGAATAACTGAGAGGGGATAGGAGGGGTCCTGATCCAGAAATCCCTGGCTTAAAAACACGAAATCTCGAAATCCCGAATTTAAATAAAGTAAATTCCGACGTCCCGTAATCCGAAAAAAAGAATTCCCGGATCCGAAAGGGTCAATTCCGAAATCCCGAGCTTAAAAACACCCGATCCCGGAGTCCCAGTAAAGGTAGCACTCCACAGTTAGATGTGTAGTTTCGCATTTTGGCCCCTGAGGATTTTTCAAATATAAGAGCTAGTGTGCAATAAAATTCATTTTTGGATAGCTGAGTATTAAAATAGCCTTCGTATTGGGTTTATATGAACATCAATATCATATAATGTATGTAATATAGGCTGTTTTCTGTATGACAGTCCGTATTTGTATGTCCATACCATACATTGGTCCGGCAATTTTTGTAATGTTTTTTTCCAACTTTTTGTCGCACGAACTTTGTGATTAGATTTTACGAAAAAAATTAGGCGAAAGACACCCATTTTTATTTGATCATTAGGAAGATTTATGAAAACAGTTTCTAAAAAGGTATCACTCAAAAGCATTGAAATTCTAGTTTGATCCTAATTTTGGGGGGATATGTGACATGCATGTTTACCCCCTTTTTGCAATATGTTATGGTAAATAAATGCAGAATGTTGCCATGGATACACAGAAAAGGAATTATTTTTCACCCTTTTAACATTTGAAAATTAAATCTAAGGAAGATCCTGATTACATACATATGCACATGTACAACACAAACAGTTAGGTTAATGTATTAGAAATCCAGGAATAGGAGATGATAAAACATTTTGTGGCTCATTTTTAATTTTATTTTCTAAGAGGGTGGTAAAGGGTTATTTTCGTGCAACGTTTTCGGCCTTTTCATTTTGCGTGTTTTCGTGATTTGGTGTTTTATTTCTCGTTTTCTCGTGTTTGGTTCGATGTGCGTGTTTCGTATTTCCCCTTATTTATTTTCCGTGTTTCGTGTTGAAGGTCTTAATTTCTCGTTCTTGCATTGTTCCGCATTTGATTAAAAAGTGAATTGGAAGTAACTCCACGTCTTTACTCCACCGTTTCGAAGTTGGAAATAAAGAATAAATCAATATAATTGTATTGCTATGTTGAGGGAACGAGATAACTATCTTGAGGGAACGACATAGTATCTTGAGGGAACGAGATAACTATCTTGAGGGAACGACATAGTATCTTGAGGGAACGAGATAATTATCTTGTGGGAACGACATATCATCTTGAGGAAACGACATAGTATCTTGAGGGAACAACATAACATTTTGAGGGAACGACATAGTATCTTTAGGGAACGAGATAATTATCTTGAGGGAACGAGATAACTATCTTGAGGAACAACATAGTATCTTGAGGGAACGAGATAACTATCTTGAGGGAACGACATAGTATCTTGAGGGAACGAGATAACTATCTTGTGGGAACGACATAGCATCTTGAGGGAACGACATAGTATCTTGAGGGAACAACATAATTTTTTTTCTTTCATGGCCGCATTCTGCCACCGTATAATCAAGCTATATATTAAGGCTATTTATCTTTTGGAAAATTTGCTGCATTTTTCATGAATATGTGCTTTCTCTCGTGAAATGAGTTTTTTGACGTGTGTCTCTTTTAATTGTGTTAATTAAATCAATCTATTAGATACATGTATATTATGTAATTCAATCAATGTTCTTTTTATAAAGTCTCAGAAAAGGTGACAGATTTAATCAGTTAAAAATCGATACAAAAAGATGTCACAGCTAAGGGGACAATAATTATATTTTCTCTGTTAACTGAGTGATATTTGACAATTAGATCTTTTGCAATCCTTTCATTAAGCCGACTCTTGATAATTAAGACTTTAATTGGCCAGACGGTTAACACATAAGATAAAAGTTCACATGTAAGCCTTAATTTTGGATATACAATAATTTCCACGTTTGAACCACATAATAGCAGTGACTGATGCAACTTTAATTATAGGTTTGAAAATATTTCATTTGTTTAAATAATTTGGTAATAATGTCCATTGAATATATCGTTACAGCTAATTTCCTAATGCGTGTAGATGAAGACTTTGGTTGCTTGCCTTTTTTGTATAAAGGTTGAATTTAATTATGTCCAATCAAATCTAAATAAGATGTATACTGGTGTAACTTCGCCTAGTTACATTGATTGCAGATGTCAATATCAATTACAATGCATGAGCAAATGTTTATACAAACAAAGCAAGCAAGTCAACCAAAGTATATATCCACATTCATTAGGAAATTAGCTGTTATATATTTGTAAACTAGTGTATCAGTATTATATTGTATAAATCTGAAATAATTGGTTGGTTATTGTGTTCGCGAACATTTATCACAGTATGTAGAAAAGCCGGTATAAAAAAAATTATGAATCAGTGATCATGTTTACGTTTATTTGGTAAAGTCTATAAATTGTATATTTGCCTTTTTTATTTTTTTTATCTTCTGCCTCATATGTTTCTCAAACGTTTGCATGTGTTGTGATACTGTGACAACGTCACCATTTGTTGTGATATTGTGATTATGTCACCATTTATTGTTATTTGCTTTACGTCCAACAGCAAGTATTTCATAACTTAACTATCCAGGGAATTAATCTATTAAGGAGATAAGCATTCTATATATATGTGCCTGTCCCAAGTCAGGAGCCTGTAATTCAGTGGTTGTCGTTTCGTTTGTTTACATGTTACATATTTGTTTTTTGTTAAAAAATTTTAAATGAATAAGTCCGTTAGTTTTCTCGTTTGAATTGTTTTACATTGTCATTTCGGGGCCATTTTATACATGTAGCTGACTATACGGTATGGGCTTTGCTCATTGTTGAAGGCAGTACATTGACCTATTGTTTTCAATTTCTGTGTCATTTTGGTCTCTTGTGGAGAGTTGTCTCATTGGCAATCATACCACATCTTCTTTTTTTATATATATATATACATTCTTAATTGACTAAGAATGAATGGATTTTATTTCTTATAGAACTACAAATTACATAGTAATAATATGTAAACAATACAAAAATAAACATAAAATTACAAACTAACCTATCGGATGTCGGTGGTTCTCTACGGGCAGTTATTATTACACGTTTACAGTGACCGCAGCAATCAAAGGCGAAACCACAGATTTCCGTGGAACCATTGATATTTTTTTTCATTATTAAAATGATATGAGCAAATCAGCCCTAATACAGATTAATCAGCATGCGCAATACTGATCACATTCCACTGTCGATATAAACCAAGAGTTAATATTGTTTTTCGAACAGGGCTAATACGGAAAAAAGCCGCATTGCCCCATGGGTTAATACAGGAAGTCCACTTCCGGTTTCAATTTTCTTAAGCCATTACTTAATTTGGGAGGTATCTTCGAGTCTCGGGTCCAATACAGCTAACCTCGAATCTATAGCAGGGCCAATACAGAAACAACCAGTTAATACATGTAATAGCATTGTAATATGTTATAGTATTGATAAAACATCTGGTGTTCTTTGTAGATGATTATACTTTCATTTATTTTAATATCTTTATTTTGCAGGTGCCCACCATTTTTCGTCATCAATTGAATAACTGCTTGATTTGTAAAGGGTACATGCAAAGAAACAACCTGTTCTCTATATTTCTTGATTATTTCTGAGCAAATATACGCCGGTTGTTCCAGTGTTATGAAATTGAGATTTTCAAGGATCTATCTAGACTGAGTATATAAATGGAGATTGAGTTTTAGGGACTTCCAAATTCACTTAATAGCAACGTTTTACCATGCTGAACAATATTAGTAATCAAAGTTATGATTTAAATTGTGAGTGTAACCATGGAAACGACTACATTTGTGAGCAAAGTGAATTGTTTATTCCATCTGCATGGATAATCATCACACAACCCTGTTTGACAGTTGAATGCGCAGTGGTCAACATATTTATCATCACAATACTTTTACGTCCTAAAAATAGAACGCCATCAACTATTCTGTTGTCATCACTTGCCGCTTCAGACTGTTTGACAACAATATTAGCACCAATACCATATCTTATTGGATATACATTTAACTTTAACAACCTCATAATTGCCGAAATTTCAATTTTGGGCGGATGGATATGGCCACAACTATACTCCAATTGTATTATATTGACGCCACTTTCCCTGACCTCTTCAGGGTTTCATATGATGTCAGTTTGTTTTACGTTTATGTTAAACATTCAAAAAGTAATTGCTCTGCAATTTCCACTCTGGACTATGAAGTATATAGGAAATAAGGCAACATTCTTAGCAATATGTCCATTCGTGCTTATCGTCCTTGGCTTTAATACATGGCGTACAATTACAGGAAATGGATATTTTTTCGAAGGGAAGAACGGTGTTTGCTGTATAGTTAAATATAAGAGCCATATAAATGTTTTTCCTTATTATTTATGAATATGTGTCTTATGATTATAACGCTTGTGATAATCTTATGCACGATATACATTTGTTGGAAGCTTAGAACCCTGGGGAAAAACATTCAGATTCCGAACGTTAGAAAAAACAGTAAGAAGATTCCGAACGTTGGTGAAAACAGTCTGACGACTCCTAACACGAGGGTAAACACTCCGAAGATTCCGAATGCAGAGAAAAACAGCACGAAGACTCCGAGCGTTAGGAAAAACAGCCGGACGATTCCTAACGCTAAGAGAAACAGTATGAAGATTCAGAACCCAAAGGCCCAAGCAAAGATTCGCCGGTCTGCTTTCATAGTGATATTTATATCTGTGGTATTTATACTTTCGGAAGTGCTTAATTACTTATGGACAATCAACCAATCAGGAGTATTGCCATTCAGTCATTCTCTAGACCAGCTATGTGACTCTTTAATGATATTAAGTTGGCAATTCGGATTTTCTGTAAATTTCATTGTCTATTTTATAATGAGCGCGAAATTAAGGAAAACACTGCAGGCATTTCTTGTCAAAATAGTTCGCTGTAATAAAAGAAAGAAAGATGAAAACATTTTTTCAAACACCATAACATCAACTCCTAATTCTGCGATTATCTGAGCAGGGTCAGTTAACTTCCGGAAATCAACTATTGTGATGTCATCAACAGTTTTAATCGTGGTTACAGCTAAGTTTAAAAAGTGACGATACCTATATGGACAGTTTAATACCGAACCATTACACTAATGTTTTTCAAAAATGGGACCTTCACATATTAAGGTGTTAACTTAAGTATTCAGCTCATTAATAAAGAAATGATAAATAAAAAGAATTAATAAAAATGTTAAATAACATAGGCAATCTTTTATGAATATTTACCGTCTTCTGTGATACAATCATTCATACATCAACCCATTCGTGACAACCCGGCCGATTCCGTACATTCGAGCGTAGCGGGTTCACCCGAGAATTGCTGATCGACGTCAATAATGTGCTTTGTCATTTAACATCAGTTTTATTTAAGCAGGTTTAACGGTTAAACCCAACTGCCAACCATCAAAATCTTATATATATATTACAGTAAGTAGTTATTGTGCCACAAAATTAATATACAAATAAACAATTACACAGATTTCACAAGTTATAAACCAAGGCAGTTGCTAATTCACAACTTTTAAAATTTTAGTATCAAAACAAGCTAGCCTAAAACTTTCAGGCTAGCTTGTTTTGATACTAAAATTTTTGGCGAGACTAAGGTGTGCTGTTTCCGGTGTCGGCTTCACTTATGCAAGAGTTTGTGAGTATGTCATTCTATTGACAATCACTAGTGGTGGGTCAGTAAAATTTGGTATGCAGTTGTATTGGAATTGTAATATCTGATTTCCACGGAAAATATTTGGCTCCGCCTCCTCATGTACGGTCTTGACTTTTAAACTTTTGCATAGTTTACAAGTAAAGTTTAAATTCGTGTTTATGTTTGTCGACAGGGAACTATACTCGTGATAAGCCAATAATATTTAGTATGTAGTTTTATAAGCATTGGCATCCAATTTCCACCATGGTTATATGTACATGTATTTGACCCTGCACCTTTAGTCATGATTTACTTACTTTATGAAATAGAAGATGTGGTATGATTGCCAATGAGACAACTTTCCACAAGAGACCAAATAGACGCAGAAATTAAGTATTGTAGGTCACATTATGGCCTTCAACAATGAGCAAAGTCCCTATCACATAGTCCGCGATAAAAGGCCCAGAAAAGGTAAAACAATACAAACTAGAAAACTCCCGGTCTAATTTATGAGGGTAGTAATGGGGGTACCTTCATGATGAATAACGGTAAAATTTCTTGCCAAATGACGTTAACGGTAATTTTTGATGCATGACGATACAATGTACACTTTTAGACAATAAAAAAATTGACTGATTTTGTCGAATCACGTTATTTTTTTCCCCCAAATATAACGGTAACGATAAGAATATATTTTGACAATCACGGTAAAATTTTAACCAATTTGACGCTAACGGTGGCTGAAATTGGCCGTTTGACGCCTGACGGTAAAAGGCATTACTATCCTTATGTATGTACAAAGAATGAACGAAAAACAAGTATGTAACACATAAACAAACGACAACTACTAAATAACAGGCTCATGACTAAGGACAGGCACATAGTTACATAGATAATGTTTTGCATAGTTTACATGTTGCTGTTTTTATTTCAGGATTTTCAGTATAACAATAAAAACAGGAGACATGTCTTTCTCTATACATTTTATTCTAAAAGTTCAGTGGTTCTAGATATAATATCATATATTATGGTGGTAAACGGACAGAAACTCACAGGACAAAAAGTCACAGGACATAAAGTCACAGATTTGGTAGGACAAAAAGTCACAGGACAAAAAGTCACAAATAATTTGTTGACCATTGTTTGAATATATAAGGGAAATATCTGGAAATATCTACTTTTTGATACATATATTCATATTAAAGTTAGGAAATGTGTCATTATACTTGAAAAATCAAGATTTATTTAATTTTAATCATGCTAAAGATATATTTCTTGGCATCATGAAGCCATTTAAGTGCCAAGCCACTTTGACATTTTGTTGTTTTAAAAATTATATGATCATCTTTGATATTTTTTTGATAAACTTTGTTTGCAAAGTTGGTTTATATACAATAGTTAAAAAAAATACAAAAATATTTTTGTAGATATAAGGAGTTTTTCTTCAAAGAAAATAATCAGAAAAAAAGAATTGTGACATTTTGTCCTGTGACTTTTTGTCCGTGACTTTTTGTCTGTGACTTTTTGTCCTGTGACTTTCTGTCCTACATTCTATTATGGTACGGTTACCAATGAGGCTACCATCTACCGGAGACTCCAGACTGTGCTTTTACTAAGTCTTATATTTACAGTGTAATGCTATTGTGGAATTTACATATGGCTTCTATAAATATACTTTCGAAATATTTGATTGTTTAGCCATGTAACTCAGTCATGGTTCATTGACTTTGAATGTTTGCATAACTTGTGTAAACTGTTAAGGTATTGCTATTTTGATTTCAACATTTGCATAATCAAAATAACAAAAAGGCGAGACATATCTCTGTGATAACAGTTTATGTCAATAGTCAGGCCGTTGTTTTTTTTAATTATTAAATCATTTATATTGTGTCATGGCGGAGCTTTTTAAAACTGGTATGGGGTTTTCTTAATATTGAAGCTCGTACGGTTGCCTATGACTGCTTAATGCATCAACTGCATTTGAACTTTTGTAGATAGTTCTCTCATTGGCAATCATACCACATCTCATTATTCATTCTTAAAATAAAATGGAAAATGTTAAAACATACATGCATCAATAAAACATATTGTATAAAACTGTACAAAATATACATAACGACAAAACAATAACAAACATTCAAAAAGGGGGAGGGGTGTCGGTGGCGTCCTGATACCGAAATCCTGGGCTTAAAAACATTAAATTCCGAGGTCCCGAACTTAAAGAAATTTAAATCCTGACATCGCTAAATTCGAAAAAAGAATTCCCGGATCCCGAAAGGATCAATCCCGAGATAAAAACACCCGATCCCGACGTCCCTCAAAAGGTCCTGTTCCCCCTCATTCAAGCAACAACTGAATCAAGTCTGTGGTAACTTTGTCGACGACGATAGGTCAGCAATGAATTGCGAATAACGGGATCTAAAAGGCAAAATAAAATACACGAGAAGAAAGCCTGTGAAGAATCTCCGAAGCACTGAATATAGAAAAAGATTTTGTCAAACGTTGCATAATTTTCGAGTTTGTCTTTGGTATGGTGTTTATACATTGCAACACCAAATCTTATTGTTCCCCATATCCTCAGAACATAGATTACTAGCCACAGTGTCAAATAATTCTCATCTGATGGTCTGAGGTTGTCGGATAAATCCATAAAACTCAACCGAGATTGTTTTCGTTCTTTTCTCTAAAAAAACAGAAAATATACAAATATATGCATTGATTAAGCTTATATACAAAAAAAGTAGACGACAGAATAAATTATTGCATATTTTTTAAAGAATTTTAATGTACATAAGACGACGTTATATACCTGAGTAACAGTATCTTTGACAGAAGAGACTTCTGGTATTGAAATAAAACGATTCAAAAATCAGAGTTGTCTCCCTTGTTTGGAGAAAAATGCAGAATGTGTTGTACAAAAATTCCAAAATCAAATCACGTATTTGTGTTATATAATTGATATGAAAATGGAGATGTGGTTTGATTACCAAAGAACATTTTAAAAATATTCTAAAGATTGCGCTTTTCTCACTTGCTATACTTTGAAAGATTATATCTTCATAGGACAGCTTTTCCCGCCGAAACTGCCCTTCTGTGAAAATATATAAAATAATCAAAACGATTGAAATATGTGTTCGTTGGTGCTCAGCAATGATGACCCAGATTATGCTGAGATTTATTTTTTCCAAAGTTCAGGTTTGAGTCTAAACGATTCCATGATCATAAATTAATGAACCAAAATTGACCAGCACGCAACACAAAGATTATATATAACTTCCGTCCCTATTGTGTTACTCTTGAGCCATTATATTAAGAAATATGGCGTCCAACTGTATCAGGTTGCAATCTATTGTGTAAACTAATACATTACCAATATAAAAGTAAGGAGATTTGGTATGTTTGCCAATGAGACAAATATCCATAAAGACCACAAAGATGTAAACCATTTAATATGAAAAGACCTGAGTTTAAATAAGATAACTTTTGTGAGAACTCTCAAAAATTTAAAAGGTACAGGTATTTCACCTATTTATGACAAGATATATTATTTTTTGCAAGATATTAACTTTATTAGCAACGAATATAGCATAGTTGTAATAACAGTACTTAAGCGTTGCCCTTTCAAAAAAGTTACGAATACTTATAATACAACAAACAAAAATCAAGCAAATATGGCAACTAACAATAAACGACAACCACTGAAATGCATTTCCCTCTTGGCTTGGTGCAGGCACTTTTTACAGTTCGTTAACGGTGCACTGTTTGCATCCCGCCATATTATGTATGTATGTGTCTGTCCCATCATGTCATTCCGAGCCTTTTATATCTGACTACGCGGTTTGGGCTTTGCTCATTGTTGATGGCCGTGCCTGTAATGTCTCTATCGGACGATTATACAGGATTTAACCAAAGGCATGGACAAATATATAACACCATTGAATGTACAATCTTTAATGCACACGTCCATTGTTGCACATGTTAATACAGATACAATTACAGATAAGCCACACAGCATCATACAATGTAAAGATAGATAACTCTTATCTATTTATACTGTCGATATTACAATATACAGTACCGTGACCTATATTTGTTACTTTCTGTGTTATCTGGTCTCTTGTGAAAGGTTGTCTCATTTGCCATTATACCTCATCTTCTTTTTATACATAAAGGATAGTGGCAGGGTTTAACACGTGTGTAAGTGCCCCTCCTTTCAATAGCAATCAGTATATACATGTTAATTTTCTTATCAGGGGAAAAACGGACGAAAAAGTTATATATTATAATATATTATTCAAAAGTTTATATATACAACCAAATCATGTTTCTTTTATTGAAAAAAAGAGATTAATATTTCACCTTCTGTATCATATATCCCTTTAACAAGATATACGAAGCTCCAGTTAGAAGGTACATTAGTAGTTCCCAGCCTTTCCCCGTCACCATCATCCAGAAAAACTGTTCTGAAGGAGTAATGCATGCTGAGATCCAGCACCACAGACCACTTCCGACCCTGTAATCTTCACCTATAACGCCATGGACCATTGCTAGTATTACTATAACAACTGTAAACAGAAAATCAAAAAAGATAAAATTGAGAATGGAAATGGGGAATGTGTCAAAGAGACAACAACCCGACCAAATGAAAATCAACAGCAGAGAGTCACCAACAGGTTTTCAATGTAGCGAGAAATTCCCGCACCCGGAGGCGTACTTCAGCTGGCCCCTAAACAAATATATACTAGTCCAGTGATAATGAACGCCATACTAATTTCCAAATTGTACACAAGAAACTAAAATTAAAATAATACAAGACTAACAAAGGCCAGAGGCTCCTGACTTGGGACAGGCGCAAAAATGCGGCGGGGTTAAACATGTTTGTGAGATCTCAACCCTCCCCCTATACCTCTAACCAATGTAGAAAAGTAAACGCATAACAATACGTACATTAAAATTCAGTTCAAGAGAAGTCCGAGTCTGATGTCAGAAGATGTAACCAAAGAAAATAAACAAAATGACAATAATATATAAATGACAATAATACATAAATAACAAATAATACATAAATAATACATAAATAATAGGTCTACTCGAGTATGATGTTGATTTTTTCAGTGATGTCAAACTTCCAATGACAAACATTACAGGCGTATTCAAGATGATGACATCATGCTTTTATTTGTTTTAGTCTGAAGTGAACTTTTTAACATCCTGACTCACAAGGTAATGGTTCATGTTTGTGTCCTAGACACATTTTGTTACTGCAAGTCTTTCAATCTTTGTTCTTCTCTGGGTTCTTAACGGAAAAATATCAGTCTGAATATTTGTTTTTCGTTCATTTTTATTTCTAATTTCTCGTTTGAATTGTTTTACATTGTCATTTCGGGGCCTTTTATAGCTGACTATGAGGTATGGACTTTACTCATTGTTGAAGGCCGTACGCCTACGGTGACCTATAGTTGTTAATTTCTGAGTCATTTTGGTCTCGTGTGGAGAGTTGTCTCATTGGCAATCATATCTCATCTTCTTTTTTATATTAACGTTTTTTTTAACTTGTACAATCTCTTGCATTGAAGATAATACTCTTCTATTGTAAGCTTTCATGGTATGCTACCATAAAACCACTGAGACAATAGATCTATTAAAAAGGAATATATGCGAATGTTACTTTTCGGGATTAAATTAATGAAATTGTAATTAGAAAATGATTCAATAATTGGGCGGAAGATAGTTAGGCTGAGAACGTAAAAACATAGACAAAAAAAGAAATCAGCAGTCAGAAAAATAAACGAAAATCAATAAAGACTTGTTCGCTAAGAATCTATTCACATATCAGCATATTAATAAAATTGAGAATGGAAATGGGGAATGTGTCATAGAGACAACAACCTGACCAAAAAGCAGATAACAGCCAAAGGCCACCTTTTCTCATGGTTTGTTATATTCAAATAGAAATGGTTAACTAACATTGTGGGTTGTATTACTTTTTTTTTTAAATCTATTCTAATTTGACTATTTATCAGGTTGCTTCCCTGTTAACATATAATAACCAAAAGCATCCTTGTGGAAAACCGACAAAAAATGATGAAATCTTTTGTTTTGTGTTTGCAAGACAGGTAACATGTTTTGCAAGTAAATTATAACATTGAACACAAAAATGTTGTAGAAAAAAGAGCAATATAATAATTATGGACAACAACTTGGCATTAAAATATAACTTGCGGTAAGATTAAAGTTGTTGATCTATGCCGAAAGCCATATTGTGACTTCGTGTTAAAGAACAGCAATGAAAGCGTGATTTATTTGCGTTATAGGTTTCTCTCTTGTACATGTAGATATTTTGCGTCATACGCAATATCTTTTCTTTTCTCCTAAAACTTTTTACCGCAAATGAGTTATGCAGAAAACAAAATATCTTTACTTAATAATCGGAAAGTATAAGTTCATTTTTATTTCCTACGTAACATAGATCGGCGACCTTGGGTTTTCTTCCTGTTTCCAGGCCTCTACAATAACTTTTTTTTCAACTTGTCCTGTAGGACAAGTACATAACAAAATTTACTTGTCCGAATGAAATTGTTACTTGTCCAAAAAAGTTCTATTAAAAATAACCTTTTTATATTTTTAGTTGATTAAATGAACAAACTGAATTTAAACAATAGACAGGATTTGATGTATTTCTTTTGATTTGAAATTGTTTTCAAAAATATGAGTCAAGTTCAACTGAATCTAGTCATGTTACAGGACTTAGGTTCTAGTTTTTCATCAATGCCAGTCTCATCAGACTCTAAACATGAGGCATCATCTGATAGGCCTGTACACTCATTGGATTTGTATAATCCTGTTTTTTTTCAGTTGAAAAATTTTTATTGAAATGCAATCAATAAAAAAAGAAGAAGATAAGGTATGATTGCCAATGAGACAACTCTCTGCAAGAGACCAAATGACACCGAAATTAACAACTATAGGTCACGATATTGTCAGTATTGTTTTTTCTACTTATGATCAAATATGATTTTGTAAATTTAATGGTAAATAAAAAAATAAAAATATTGTGAAAAAATTATCAGACGAGTATGGAATTTTTTATATGGAACAGAATAAGGTAGCAAAATGAGGTACTGATTTGTCTTGGTCCAAAATGTCTCCTGCCTTGTCAAACTGTCTATCAATCATGTCTACTAAATATGTCTCCTACGGTGCCAAACTGTCTATAAAACTTGGAGCTAAACCTGTCGAGGTGACGAATTGTCCTGTAAAGTTACCTTATCTACAAAGCGCATCATTGATTCGGATCAGTAAGACTGGTTTTCGAGAATAGTATACCTTTTACCTGTTAAAAAGTACCTGACAAAGAACCAGTAAAAAATTATCGATTGCAACAAGTAAACATGTTGAAGAAAAAGGTTTTGCATTTGAATAAACAGAATGCAGAAACATGTCAAACTAATATTTGTTTTCTTGTTTTTTGTTTATCATTATTGTTCATCAAAGTTGGATTAAATTTATTTTCTGCTGAATAATTGTATTTGTCCCGACGGACAAGCATGATACAGCTTTTACTTGTCCGACCTTTTTCCCTCTGGTACCGGACAATCGGACAAGCGTTATTGTCGAGGCCTGCGTTTCTATAATAAAACTCGTACAAATGTGTTTTCCGAAGTGTGAAGTGATCAAAATACAATGATCTGATGTTGGTCATTAAATCGATTAAATTATAAAAAAATGAAGATTTAAAAAAAGAAGATGTGGTATAATTGCCACTTTGACAAGTCTTCACAAAAGACCAAATGACACATAAATTAACCCATATAGGTCACCGTACGGCCTTCAACGATGAACAAAGTATAATAGTATACTTACGAGGAACTCCCCATGCTACACCATGAACACATAGCCTCAATGTGAAATAATGTTCCCTCGTTTTGAAAACAACATTCGTTAGCAAATGGAATGCAATGATTGTAGTCCAGAAAAATGAACATAAGTTTGCCCAAGTTTGGACACTGCCATGAATCAGACAAAGGTAATCACATTCTGCACTAGGGCAGGCAAGTTCTATTATTTCTGATTTTCCGTATTTTACGGCGTACCGAACGTTGCCAACAGTGGAACTTACGCCATGATGAAATCAGATATAGTTAAACATACTAGTAACTTTCTTGTCTCGTTCCTAGCCTCATCGACCAAACTAAATGTAATAAAGATAAACAACGCTCCAACTATCGATAACGGTGCTGATATGAGAGTTAGTACGAGCGGTAGCGTGTCGTAAGGATCCTGGTAAATATTCGTATATATAACAGTAGAATTATCATTTCCCATTCTGACAAATGGTTAGAATCTTTAAATACGTACTAGTAGTGGTGTAGAAGTTAGCACTTGTAATAATGATAATTATGATCAAATTCAAAGTTACACAATTCGGTGGTGCGTCTAACAGAGGCGGAATTTACAGAATATGTAACAGGTAACAGGTTAGACAATATCCAGGCTTCATTCTGATTCATCGGCATAACAAAATTGATGAAGAAGAAATTCATGTATTCTCTCTTATTCACATTATAATATTGATATATTCCAATTAAAACAAGGTCGACTGAGTACCTGTCCTTCATATAATTGGTTTTGAGTCAGATGCCCGTATGTTGAACGGGAGTGAACTACATGTAGGTATCCACTGTGTGAAGTAGAATCATCATAAAAACACCAGTCATCTTTAAAATGTCGGGTTTTTTTTTCATTACAAAAGTTGCTTGTTTGTTCGATCGTTCGCTCTAAGCACAATTGTTTCTAAATTGTATAACTCTCTAAAGTCGTTTAAAAATAAAAGTTGGTATTTTCAAAAAATCAAATGATGACAATGAGGAAGATGCATCTATCAAATCACGGAAATGAACGAAAATGAACGGAAATGATTAGAATGATAATTCATCCAGTCATGTATTGTTTTGCAATTACATTAGTATAGCACTTTAAAATCATCAAAAAGAACTATAAAGTTGTTTTTTTTTATTGTAAAACCTCCCGGTCTCATTACGAAAATAAAATCTATGGGAAAAGAAAGAGGAAGAAACCCAGATATTTTCAACAGAATAAATACCAATAATTACATTAGATGTATGTTTCATTATAATACGTTATTCTGATTGGCTAACTGCACATCTCGCGTTATTCCTTAATCAACTTCATTACACAATAAAATTTATCATTCATGATGACACGAGGTCCCACAATAAAGTGCACAGATAAATTTAAAAAACACTTGATAAAAATCGTGTTTTCCTGATCCTAGCTAAAAAATGTAATTATAAGTATTGAATGCTTCTTTTTGTAACTTCATAGGGTTGTAAAAGCGTTGACCGTGTGCACATATTTAGAATGAAGCACTTCCGCGCTTCATAAAAAATGTACTTAGGTCAACGCTTTAACATCCAAATGAAGCTACAAAAAGAAGCATTCAATTCTTAAATATTGTCAGCAAAGGTTCCGGGCTATTTGGTAAGAAACTAAAGGCGATCACCTTGGTCTACGTGAATATTAAACAATGGACACTCTCCAACAGTGAAGACGAGAATAGAATTCAAGACAAAAATCTTTGATTTGTTGATTTTGCATTCTGATTATTTAGTCTGTTAATTTTTGTCTCTATCTTCTTTTAATATAGTTTGGCTCAAAACACAAAAGAGGGTCAATAAAATTTTCATTTAAGTGACAGTCTACAAACTTTCTTAAAAATTTGACTTGTTAGTAGATCTTGCTTGTGATTTAAAGTGTTTATTTATCTAAAATCATAAGTTTTTTTTTCAACTATACCAAAAACGCAATCAAAATGGTAAAAAAAATGTCATTGAAGGGCAATAACTCCTATAAGGTTTCTCCAGATTGTCTTAATTGTAGATCTTGGCTTGCTGATCTTTTTTGGTTATATTAGTTTCATCTATATTTTATAAATTTTAAGATATAAGATAAACACGAAAAAAATATATAAAAATCATCTTCAAAGGACAATAACACTAATAAGAAGTTGCCTGACGATTATGACCTTGATATTTATTTGTAGAACTTGTCTTGGTTATTTTTGCATGTGAAGTTTCTTTCTATCCATCGTAGTTTTCAAGATAATAGGCAAAAATGAAAAATGGTAAAATTTGTCGTTCAAGGACAATCTATACTACTAAATGAATAGAGTTGAAATTGGCTTTCGCGTTTTTTCTTTCATATAAAATCCACGAATATTGTTTTAACCCACAAAGGGATAATGACAAGCGTAGTGTATGATGTGTTCATTTCAAGATCTTTTGCGGGTATTTGGGGGTTAAAAATTGGGAAAAGGCCAGTTCGGATCGTCTGTCCTTCAAAACGTTCGGCTCTGAAACTTACGTGCCTCATCATTTCCGTCATTGCACGTCTGCCAGGCTAAATTTTATTTCATTTCGTAGCAGATACGGTAGATATTGACCTTACACTGAAACACTTTGTAATACACATTTCCTTGACGCTCTCAGCAATTTAACAACATATTTAAACACGTCAAGAGCTTTTCCTTCTGGGGACCTGCATCAATTAAACATGAAAAGGTGGGGGATTACTTCAGTTTTACCGAAGAGCGGCTGGCATGTGACCCACCCCCATTAATATATTAATGCATACTAGTAACATTTTCAGTCCACTCTTATATTTGGGTGGTTCTGAGCACGGTTACACCTGTAATCAGATGCGGATTGACATTACACTGAAACACACTGTAATACATATTACCTAGACGCTCTCGGCAATTTAACAACAGAGTTTTATATGTCAAGAGCTTTTCCTTTCGTGAAACCGCAGCGATTCAACATGAAAAGGGTGGGGATTACTTCGTATTTGGTTAAAAAATGGGTACAGAACTGAGGCTGGAAAGTTACCCCCCTCCCCCTTCATATCAATGCATAAAATTATGAACCAAAGTATATTTCGCGGGTGTTTTCTAGTAACAGCTATATGAAGTTGTCTGACAGTTTTGACGTACTTAGACAATTCGTCGAACTCCAGATTCAGAACATTTTTGCTGGGGTAAGATTTTCTCTACTTATAACGGTTTTCAAAATAAAAGACGAATCTTGCATTTTACCTCCTATGTTGTATTTTAGCCATGTCAGGTCATTGTTGTGTGCAAGTTTGGTTAAGTTTTGCCTGGTAGTTTCAGGAGAATATTTTTGTAAAAGGGGACGACGACGGGCGACTCCAACAGACGCTAAGTGATGAGGAAAACTCACGTGCGGGCCAATAAAAACTTTCAATCAATCATATCTATGGTAATATTACATTTTTTATCAAATCTACATCCGTAACAGAAACTTTTGAGGTGAATCCTGACCGGCGGGAGCTAACCCAAAACACCATTTTTTAATCTGAAAAAATAAATAAATTTTGGCACCATACATGAAACCAAATGTCGCATTGCTTCGTTCGCCATTAGACTATGTCTGTGCTTTGTGTCTGTTTATATAAATTATTTAATTATAATTGGGTTTGATATCATTGCTTCGTAAATTTTACAGACTCCATCACGAGTTGGGTGACCGTTATGAAACATCCGTTTTACAGATGATAACGGATATTTCGTTATGTCGTATACGTAACCACAGTCTCGTTCCCTTTTCACGAATGTGACCAACCAAATTAGACTTATTACCAGGTTATTACTAACATGAGCAACGAAACGGGTGCCGCATGTGAAGTAGGATCTGCTTACCATTCTGAATCACCTGATATCACCCAAGTTTTTGATAAGGTTCGTGTTGCTTAGTCGTTATTTTTTTGTGTTATGTTGTGTGTACTATTGTTGGTCTGTGTGTCCTCTTCTTTTTTAGCTGTGGCGTTGTCAGTTATTTTCGATTTATGAGTTTGAATGTCTTTCTGGTATCGTTCGCCCCTCTTTTATCATGAGAAGTGCAATTTAAACAAATCAAGATACGGATTTTAACTTGTAAACTATTCAAAAGTTTCAGTCATAATGACATATCCGAGGAAGCGGAGCTAGAAGACGTGAAATATTCACAAAAGATTGCCATTGTTTTCATTTTTATTCAAACGTTTATTTTTTTTATAAATGAGCTGACCATTTAAGTAAGTAGACATTGGTTCAGGGAGATAACTCTTGAAATCAGTAACACGTTTGTAAAAGTCAAGTTTCATCACAGTATTTTTAGCATTTATCTGAAACAGATTGCAAAAAAAATATTTTTATGAAAATGATTGACACAAACGTAATGGTGATTTTAAGAGTTATTTCCCTTATCCCAGGTCTATCTCCGTAAGGTCACATTGATAAAGGAAGGTCCTATTTTTTAAAAATTATTTATAGAATAAAAAATGAGTGTAATGGTTCGGTAGTAGACTGTCCATAGTTACAGTCACTCTATATTATATCAGCTGTAACCATGATTATAACTGTTGATGACATCGCAAAAATGGATTGTAGGAAGTTGACTGACCCTGATCAGATAATCGCAGAGCTAGGAGTTGATGTAATGGTGTTCGAAAAGATGTTTTCATCTTTCTTTCTTTTATTACAGCGAAATAACTTGCCAAAAAATGTCTGCAGTGTTTTCCCCAATTTTGCGCTCATCATAAAATAGACAATGAAATTTACAGAAAATCCGAACTGCCAACTTAATATCATTAAAGAGTCACATAACTGGTCAAGAGTGTGACTGAATGACATCATTCCTGATATGTTGATTGTCCATAAGTAAGTATAAATACCACAGATATAAATATCACTATGAAAGCAGACCGGCGAATCTTTGCTTGGTTCTTTGGGTTCTGAATCTTCATACTGTTTCTCTTAGCGTTCGGAGTTTTCGGAGTATTTCCCCTAGCGTTAGGAGTCGTAGTGCTGTTTTCTCCAACGTTCGGAATCTTTTTACTGTTTTTCTAACGTTCGGAATCTGAATGTTTTTTTCCAAGAGTTCTTAGCTTCCAACAAATGTATATCGTGCTTAATATTATCACAAGCGTTATGATCATAAGACACATACCAATAAATGTTACGGAAAAATAAAGGCAACAGTAGTATACCGCTGTTCAAAACTCATAAATCCATGGACAAAAAACAAAATCGGGGTAACGGAACCTTTTATATGGCTATTTGGCGTATATTTAACCATACAGCAAACACCGTTCTTCCCTTCGAAAAAATATTCATTTTCTTTAATTGTACGCCATGATTGTATTAAATCCAAGAACGGCAAGTACGAATGGACATATTGCTAACAGTGTTGCCTTATTTCCTATATACTTCATAGTCCAGAGTGGAAATTGAAGAGCAATTACCTTTTGAATGTTGAGCATATACGTAAAACAACATGACATCATATGGAACACAGAAGAGGCCATTGATAGAGGCATCAATATAGTACATTTCGAGTATAGTTCCGGCCATATCCATCCGCCTAAAATTGAATCTTCAGCAATTATGAGTTTGTTAAAGTTAAATGCGTATCCAATCAGAAATGGTATTGGTACTAGTATTGCTGTCAAAAAGTCTGAAGCGGCGAGTGATGACAACAGAATAGTTGATGGCGTTCTATTTTTAGGACGTAAAAATATTGCGATGATAAATATGTTGACTACTGGACATTCAACTGTCAAACAGAGCTGTATGATGGTTATCCATGCAGCTGGAATAAACGTTTCTCTCTGCTCACACACGTAGTCGTTTCCATAGTTACAGTCACACTTTAAATCATAACTTTGATTACTATTATTTCCCAGCATTGTAAAACGTTGTTTTTAAGAATCAAAACACAAAAACTTAACTGTATCCACAGAACCATGAAAAATGAGGTCAAGGTCAGATGACACCTGCCAGTTGGACATGTACACCTTACATGCCTTACATACACCAAATATACTATACCTTTCTTATAGTATCTGAGATATGGACTTGACCACCAAAACTAAACTTTGTTTTCTGATCCAGGAAATGAGGTCAAAGTCAAGTGAAAACTGTCGGTCGGGCATGAAGACCTTGCAAGGTATGCACATGCCAAAAATAGTTATCCTGTTACTCATAATAAGAGAAAAATTAACATTACAAAAAATCTTAACTTTTCACAAGTAGTCACTGAACTATGAAATGAGGCCAAGACAATAGACATGTGAAAGACGGAAATGTTTAGCATAAGACACCTATCTACAAAGTATTAAGCATCCAGGTCTTCCACCTTCTTATATAAAGCTTTTAGTTAAGAAGTAAGTTAAGGCCGCCGCCTCCGCTGGATCACTATCCCTATGTCGAGCTTTCTGCGAAAAAAGTCGTAGGCTCGACAAAAATGTTCTCTGAAAAATATCAAGTAAATCATGTTTGCACTGTAAGTGAAACATTTTATGTCACTATTCGATAAATACATGTGTGTATCACAAGGTCATTGTTGTGTCTGCCTTTCTAAACACTGTGATAAATGTTCGCGAACGCAATAACAAACCAATATTTCATATTTTCACCATATCACACCCAGATAGATTATTTAACATATTAATGATTATGTTATTTTCAAATTTATATTATTTAGACGAATTATATTATTTAGACGAATGAAATAATTTCTAACCTTACAGATCCTTCTGTACATGCATTTCGTGGTTCAAAAGGGGACACATGTGTATATCCGGACAAGTGAACTTTCACCGAGTGTGTTAGTTCTTGTCAATTAAAGTCTTAATTAACAACGAATCGGCTTCATTCATTCATAACATCTCATTGTCAATTTTCACTCACTTCACAGAAATAATAAAATTGTCCTCCTTGGCTGTGACATCTTTTGTATAGATATTTAACTGATTAAAACTTTTTCTTTTTATGAGACTATATAAACAAATAATTGCTTAATGAGTTATATATACAATGTACATGTTCTCGGTAGATTGATTTAATTATCATAGTTAAAAAAGTTAATTTTAAATTTAATTAAAATTTAAATGAAGTTATATATATATATTATTCTCAAGTACAACCATGACAAAGGTTACAGAGAAGTTAAAAAATACTAATATAAAAAAACATTAAAAATGAATAAAATCTAAAATTCCGGATGAGATAACATATAAAAGCAATATATATGTCGTGTACAAGTTGCAATTTTGTACAGGTTATAACATGTACAAAAATATTGTACATGTTACAGTATAACTTGTATAATGCAAAAATACAAGTATTAACATGTACAAAAGTACCTCGTACATGTTATAACCTGTACAAAAGATTGCTTAAAAATGGTTTTAACTTGTACAAAATCGTAAAATAAGGATATGTTTATATTATCGCAACAGATTTTATTGACCTCAATAACATTTTCACAAAGTTTTTATTATTCCTTCATGTTAGTGTGTTTTGTCCTTTTTTGATACAGTTAATGTCCAGGGGTTTGTATTACGAAGCATTCCTAAGACTTGTCATAAGATATATCTTAGGACATGTCTTATGATCCTCTTATGACTATCTATGGACATATCTTTATTTGATGAATTATAATTGTGAGTGTCCACTTTGAGGGCAATAGTAAAATACTTTCATTCTAGTTGATTGACACTAAAAGACATAAGAGGATAGCCAGGACAGATGTGTCTACAAATAAAATTGGCAATGGAAATGGGGTATATGTCTAAAAGACAACAACCAGCCTATGGAGCAGACGACATCCAAAGGACATAAATACATGCTTTCAAAGTAGAGGATTTATATTTAAAACATCAAAATGACATCTGCATCATGCAATGATCTTATAGTTTATTTAAAAAAAATAATTATAAATTTACATAAGTCATGCTGAAGGCCAAAATGTTTTGAAGAGTAGATCCGAAGATATTGATAATGAAGCGTGGTCCAATGAAAACTATTTCAGCTCTCTCTTGCTTTTACAGAGTAAGCATATAAGACATTGTTTAAGTCTTTGCATGCTATAAAACGAGAGGGAGGAGTATTACCCAAAATTTTTAGGCATCGTTCTTGGAAGAATTTAGTTACTAGTATATAATGTAATTGTCATTGAGGAAATACAAGCTTTTAGTAAATAGTGTCACACTTATTTAAGCCATGATGGACTATATAAAACATACAATTACACGAAAACACATTTTGCCAACATAAGTCATGAAAACACATTTTGCCAACATAAGTCATGAAAACACATTTTGCCAACATAAGTCATGAAACATATATTTCTGAAACTTTGTGAGCATTGTCCTCTACAGAAAAAGACACGTTCTGGCCTATTTATTTTTGTTCTTTATGCATTGTTGAATTTAAATTTACATTTTGCTTTATTAAGATTTATCTTAAATTTTGTACAAGTTGAATAAAGAAATACTTTCTATACGTCACGGCAAAAAACTCAGATCAGGGAAAGCATATGTCACTCATAACACGAGACCAGAGAAAGCATATGTCACTCATCTCGCGAGACCACAGAAAGCATTTGTCAATCATCTCACGAGACCAGAGATACTTAACATTACTTGTCGTTGCGCATGCGTGATAACATTCAATTTTCTTAAAACTTGACAATTTGTTCATGCAAATTACAAAAAAAAAAGTGATTAAAAAAAATTAGACAGCCCTTTTGAATATGGTGGTTTAACCCCAACGAAACGTTACATCAATGAAAAGATGGAAGTAGGGGAGAGTCTAACCCGCGGTACACCCCGGATCCGCAAATGCATTATGTTAACTGTTTATTATGCATACCTGACGCCACATGTATCCTTCCAGACATAGAAACATTATACACGTCGCAAAAAACGAAACTAACTCCCATCCTTTACCGGAAGTTATTATCATCCATAATATCCGATCGCTCCTTAACAATGACGATTTAACCCAACACCAGGTACCAGTTACTTGACCGAAGTCTTCACCTAAAACTTCATATATTTGGCTGCCGCTATTGCTACGGAAATTTAAACAATTTACAAGTCTTCAGCATGTCAGATTTTTGCAGCTGCTACATGTATATAAACTACAATTTGAAAAGCAATTACTACTTAATAAAGAATAGTCATTAAAAAGTAAAATTGAAATGTTTTACTAATTTCCGAGGAATGATCAAAACGGATGGTTCTTAATCAAATGGCAAAATCAAAAGCTCAAACACACCAAAGGAATGGATAATATCTGTTATATTCCTGACTTGGTACAGACCTTCTAAAATTCAAACTGACCATTATTCCGTGCGTTCATCGTGTATCGTGCGTGTTGCGTGCGTGCATCGTGCGTGTATCGTGCGTGTACCAATCGTGCGTTCATCATTCATCGTTCCGTGTATTTTCCGTGTAACGTGCGTGCATCGTGTATTCTTAATCGTGTATCGTGCGTGTATCGTGCGCTCATCAATCATTCATTCTTAACCGTGTATCGTGCGTGTATCGTGCGTTCATCAATCATTCATTCTTAACCGTGTATCGTGCGTTCGTCAATCGTGTATAATTGTGTATATAAGATAACGTGCATTTGTCAAACGTTCATCTCTAATTGTGTAACTTTCACACATTGCGGTTTTTATATGATAGTCGGTTATAGAGCTCACCAAAGCTTATATTTTTTCTCACGGTTAAAGTATATACTTATATGTATATATACAACTCGTCTAAACATTAACCCAACAATGTTAGATCTGTAAATTTGCTTTCGCAAATTTTTTGTTCTTCCCTCGCCGGGATTCGAACCCATACTACTGAGAAATCGTGACACCAAATCGCCTGCACGGTAACCGGTGCGCTAGACCACACGACCACCTTGGCTTCACAATATATATGTTCCGACTTTAAATAAAATTTACAGTCATACGTGTACTTACTTTCTTGTAAACGCTTAATTAACTTCATTGTACATAACGTTCACTTTTTGTGTAATAGTTTTCTTCGACAAAATACTGCCTTGAACTCAATTTTGGTATAAATATAAAGAAGCCACAATTTGGTTCTGAAATGGATATTTTTTACACACCAAAAGCTAGGTAGAGCCTATCCCTTAATTGATATAGGCTCTTAAATTCGGCAATGTTCAGAGACAGTGCTATGGTTCATTGTGTTAGCAAGTCAAGGTCGCTAAACTCCCATTGTCCGTTTAGAGATTTTCTGAAAATACAATCGCTTTTGCCTTATTCGAAACTAAAACATAACCAAATATAACTGGTGGCCTTTCGGCTGTCAACTGTTCTTTTCGGGTTGCTGTCTTTTTGACATTTTCCCGATTTTCATTCTTAATTTTAAAATAACTAAAAATATGATTAACAATTGTCAGTTCAAAATACATTTAACAAGTCAGTGCGTTGATACGGTGTGTTCTCATTTCGCATTAGCTGTGAATTCTAGGTAAAAAAGGTAAAAAAAAAGTGTATTCCGACAAACTTGTTTACATATATTACAGAAACTTTAATAAAATAAATAAAATAATTTTTTTTTTAAATTGTGTTATTATATAGAGAATAATAAAATTGAGAAAGGAAATGGTGAATATGTCAAAGCGACAACCACCCGACCATAGAGCAAACAACAGCCGAAGGCAACCAATGGGTCTTCAATGTAGCGAGAATTCCCGCACCCGTAGGTGTCCTTCAGCTGGCCCCTAAAATATGCATAATAGTACAGTGATAATGGACGTCATACTAAACTCCGAATTATACACAAGAAACTAAAATTTAAAATCATACAAGACTAACAAAGGCCAGAGGCTCCTGACTTGGGACAGGCGCAAAATTGCGGCGGGGTTAAACATGTTTGTGAGATCTCAACCCTCCCCCTATACCTCTAGCCAATGTAGAAAAGTAAAAGAATAACAATACGCACATTAAAATTCAGTTCAAGAGAAGTCCGAGTCTGATGTCAAAAGATGTAACAAAAGAAAATAAATAAAATGACAATAATACATAAATAACAACAGACTACTAGCAGTTAACTGACATGCCAGCTCCAGACCTCAATTAAACTGATTGAAAGATTATGTCTTCATCATATGAATATCAGGTACAATCCCTCCCGTTAGGGGTTTAGTATCATACTATCATAAAATATATGAGAAGAACATAACCCGTGTCATGCCAACAACTGTTTTTTTAGAAATAAATGTGTTTAGTTCCGATGCAAAGACCCTATCAGTGAATCAATGTTAAAGCCAAAATATGCAATCTTTAATGACCTGACAACAGTATCGTAACTATATCCCCTTTTAATAAGTCTATTTAAAGGTTTTGTTAGTTTCTGAGGAGAATACTGACATTTTTGTGCTTTATAAAGAATATTTCCATAAAATTTTGGATGTGAAATACCTGAACGTATAAGATGTCTGCATGTTGAGTTATATTTACGAATTATTTCCTTATACCGGTGATAAAATTTAGTAAATGTTTTGACCAGTTTGTGATATCGAAAACCCTGGTGTAATAATTTTTCAGTAATACATAAATTTCTCTCGCTAAAATCTAATACATTGTTACATACACGAGCGAATCGTACAAGTTGAGATATATAAACACCATAAGATGGTGACAAGGGAACGTCACCATCTAAAAATGGATAATTAACAATAGGAAATGAAAAATCATCTCTTTTATCATAAATTTTTGTATTAAGCTTCCCGTTTATGATATAGATATCAAGATCGAGGAAAGGGCAGTGGTCATTGTTATCATTAGCTTTATTTAAAGTAAGTTCTACAGGATAAATTTCTTTAGTATACATACTGAAGTCGTCATTATTTAGAGCCAATATATCATCCAAATATCTAAAAGTATTGTTAAATTTTTGTATCAAATGTTGTTTTGATGGGTCTTTGCTAATTTTAGTCATAAATTGTAACTCATAACAATACAAAAACAGGTCCGCAATAAGTGGTGCACAGTTAGTCCCCATTGGAATTCCAATAACTTGACGATATACGGAATCTCCAAAGCGAACAAAAATGTTATCAAGTAAAAATTCAAGTGCATAAATAGTATCAAAGCATGTCCAATTGACATAGTTCTTTTGTTTATTGCTACTAAAAAATGATCTAAAAGAGTTTGAACATATGTACTCGCATTCCGACTTTTTAAATGCCCAGTTAATTAGGGATGTGAATTTTTTCTTAATAAGAATATGAGGCAAAGTGGTATATAGGGTAGAAAAATCAAAACTTTGAACAGATTCAAAATCACCAATATATGCATGCAATTTATCAAGTACTTCCAACGAGTTTTTGACACTCCAAAAGTAATTAATTCCACTATTTTCAAAGGCCTTATTTGAACAATTTATTATCAGGTTTTTTATTGTACCAAGTGTACTAGTAAGTAAAACAGACAATTTAGTAGTTGAACAATGGCTGGAAGATGAAATAAATCTATATTTGTAAGGTTTTTTGTGCAGCTTCGGAAGCCAGTACATAGTTGGGACTTTCATTGTGTTTGGTTCTGCTTGTAAAGAAGTAGCTAAAAGTTTATGTTTGTTACAGATGTCGTTTTCTGAAAATGAAGTCAGTTGGAATGTTGGTGAATTCGTGATTTCCTTTTGCAGAACCTCTATATAAAATTTACGTCAAACAATAATGATATTATTAGCAGCTTTATCAGCCGGGACAAAAACAAATTCCTTGGCTAGTTCTGTTAGTTTATTTTTGATACGCGAAATAGGGTTTTTATAGTTTTTGTTGAGGGTAAAATGTTCTTTAAAATGTTGTATTCGAATATCAACTATCTTCATTACTGAATTAATAAAAGAGTCCAAAGATTTTTTGTCAGCTTTTTCCCGTTTTACCCATTTCAAACAGTAGGCGCGGAGTGAGTCGTTGATGATATTCCTGTTGAAATATATGATAAAGCATATAAAACATGGCAACATACGTATCATATGTCGTATCATCAAAAGACACTGATATCACCCAAGGGCCTTTAGGCCCGAGGAATGATACGGAATGTGATACAAATTTTGCCATGTTTTATATGCTTTATCATATATTTCAACAGGAGAGTTATATTATATGAACTGTTTTCTGATCCATAGCACTGGGTTACCTTCAGTTCTACCATGGAAGTAATATAGTAAAATTTAAATATTACTTCCATGGTTCTACTAAAATCTGAAAAGAACTGCTCAATTACTTATCCAAAGCACCTAGGTTACCTTACAATTTGCGTGCTGTTGTTTTAAAAATATTTTGTTTATTATTGTATTTTTTTGTATAAGTAGGGGTGTGATAAAGGATATACAATAAAGGGTAGGGGTGTGATGAAGGGTATGCGATAAGAAGATGTGGTATAATTGCCAATGAGACAACTCTCCACAAGAGACCAAAATGACACAGATATCAACAACTATAGGTCAACATACAGCCTTAAACAATGAGCAAAGCCCATACTGCATGGTCAGCTATAACAGGTCCCGAAATGACAATGTAAAACAATTCAAACGAGAAAACTAACAGCCTTATTTGTGTACAAATAATGAACGAAAAAGAAATGTGTAACACATAAACAAACGACGACCACTGAATTTTATGGTATACTATGACTTGACTTCTTCAAGATTGGTGCAAATTATATAAGATTCTTCGATCTCCTGGAAAACATCGCCAACCAACATATTAACTTCAGTATGGTGATGCAGCATCTTACCAGAGGCTGATTTAGGGGGGCAGGGGACCCGGGCCCCCTCCTTTTTGGGAAAAAAATGGTTGCTTATATAGGGAATCACTGAAGCATGACTCGAGCGGCCCCCTCTTAGGTCAGTCAGGGGGCCCCCAATTTCTGGATCCGCCACTGCTTACATCCTCAATCTTTGAAACTAGATGAACTTTGAACATTCAAATGTGTACATCAGTGCCTTGTTTTTAATAATATGAACTATATGGAAATAATTCTTATGTCATATGTATTAGAGCTTTTTTCTCATGCTATTATTTATAACCTGTACATTTTCTATATTTAATTTTAGTATGCAAATTTAAAACTGGGGTTTGAATTCAGTGTTGATTCAGAGATGAAATATTTGTTAAGATAGCATATTTGTCTTTAAATTTATTTATTCATTGAAATATGAAATATCCATAGACAATTTGTCATATCTAATAAGACTTTATTTACAAAATATAACACGAGTAAAAAAATCAGAAAAAGAAGAGCAGCTATAAAAAAGAATTATTTAAAAAGTGGGACCCCAAACATAAATAGTATTTCTTAGTAGAATTTGACATCAATATAACAAATAATAACTAATTGCAATACTAACAAAACATAACTCAATTACAATGTTCACTGGGGTAAAGCTGATGACCGTAACTGCATTCACGGTCATCCCAAGATGTCGGATGAAAAATTAGGTCAGTTTCTGTATTGTCTGTTAAAGTGTTTCTATATCATTTTCTTTACAAATCATACATTGAAACGATGTAAATTTATAAAAGAATCACTCGAAAATCACTAATTACTTCCGAGAAATGTGCATGAAACGGGAAATTCGATTTGAAAAAATCGTTAAGATGACCGTAAATCATAATCAAAATATTTTCAAGATGACCGTAACATAAAACAAGGATGACCGTGATTGGTAAAAAGATGACCGTAACTTGTAAAGGATGACCGTAATTTGTAAAGACTGACTGTAATTTATATAGGACGACCGTAACTTTTATAGGATGATCATCGATTCTAAGAAATATCCGTATTGTATTCAAAGCTTTTTTGTTGAGTTTATCGATTTCAATAAAGGCTCGGTTAGCGGATATAAATATGCTTCATAAATTTCTTTTTAACCGGATTTTTGTGACAAAAATGTCGATTATTGATTTGGGGATGTACGGCGGGCGGGCGGGCGGGCGGCAATCAAATGTTGTCCGTGCATTAACTCATGAACCGTTCAACCAAAGCTTTTAAAATTTTAATATGTTGTTACTAACAACTAAATGAAGGTCAAGTTCAATAATGGCGATTTTGACTTTTACCGTTCAGAAGTTATGGTTCTTGAAAGATTGAAAAAATGGTGTTTCCAGTCGTGTCCGTGCATTTTCTCATGAACCATTCAACCAAAGCTTTTGAAATTTTTATATGTTGTTACTGATGGCAAATTAGAGGTCAAGTTCAATAATGACGATTTTTACTTTTACCGTTCAGGAGTTATGGTTCTTGAAAGATTGTGAAATGGCGTTTCCATTCACGTTGTTGCATTTACTCATGAACCATTCAATCTAAGCTTTTCAAATTTTAATATGTTGTTACTAACAACTAAATGAAGGTCAAGTTCAATAATGGCGATTTTGACTTTTACCGTTCAGGAGTTATGGTTCTTGAAAGATTGAAAAATGGAGTTTCCAGTCGTGTCCGTGCATTTACGCATGCACTGTTCTACCTAAGCTTCCCAAATTTTAATATGTTGTTACTGATGACAAAATGGAGGTCAAGTTCAATAATGGCGATTTTGACTTTTACCGTTCAGGAGTTATAGTTCTTGAAAGATTGAAAAATGGAGTTTCCAGTCGTGTCCGTGCATTTACGCATGAAATGTTCTACCTAAGCTTCCCAAATTTTAATATGTTGTTACTGATGACAAAATGAAGGTCAAGTTCAATAATGACGATTTTGACTTTTACCGTTCAGAAGTTATGGTTCTTGAAAGATTGAAAAAATGGTGTTTCCAGTCGTGTCCGTGCATTTTCTCATGAACCATTCAACCAAAGCTTTTGAAATTTTTATATGTTGTTACTGATGGCAAATTAGAGGTCAAGTTCAATAATGACGATTTTTACTTTTACCGTTCAGGAGTTATGGTTCTTGAAAGATTGTGAAATGGCGTTTCCATTCACGTTGTTGCATTTACTCATGAACCATTCAATCTAAGCTTTTCAAATTTTAAGAACCCCAAGGGTGACTGGGGTATAGAAATATGGTCACTTGGTCTTCTCCCGACCGGCAGAAAAACGCTTGCTGAAATTGGGCGTCCGTTTGGCTGTGCGGGATGTATCAAGTTCGCAGTCACGTCCGTCAGAAGGGGACGTTAAATCCGATGCCTCGTGTAAAGAGAGTGCCACGCTCTTTGCACGTTAAGAACCCTTGCAACAACTTTTTTAGGGGTCCGAAGGTGGCCTGTTGCAAGGCAAAATTTCTGTCCCTATCCAATATACCCTCATTTTCCAGTGGCAGTCCAAATTTCCCCGACCATCATCCTAGATGGCCTCTATTACAACAACCTACCTATTGTATTTATTGTGAACTTGTTCTCGTCCTGAATATGCATGAAATATTTGCCACTGGACGTTAAGCAACCAACAATCAATCAATCAATCAATCAAATTTTAAGATGGTTGATACTGATGACAAAATGGAGGTCAAATTTGATATTGACGATTTTCACTTTCACCATTCATCAGTAATGGTTCTTGTGATATTGCCAGGACACAAATAAATTATTATTAATAAATCCGGTTTGCTGTCGTTGTGACAGCCTCTTGTTTAATATAATTGGCCATATTTAGGATTTATAACAATGATAGTAAATTGCATATTTCTCGTAAACAATGAAATATTTATTGATATCGACGTTAAAATTTTAACACAAATTGACAGCGATACGACGAAAATTTCAAGAAACATGAATGTGTCCCTAGTACACGGATGCCTCATCTACACTATCATTTTCTATGTTTAGTGGACTATGAAAATGGGAAAAGCTAAAACTGTAATTTGGCTTTAGAATTAAAAAGATCATACCATAGGGAAAATGTGTACTAAGTTTCAATTTTATTTAACTTGAAGCTGGACAAACGGACGAACGTACGCACAGACCAGAAAAACATAATGCCAATAAATGGAGCATTAAAAACATTAATAATACATACGAATATTTGGTAATCGAGCCCATGCGTATGGTTCCAGAGGAAGCAGATTAAAATCTTAATTTGTCTTGATATATGCAGGCGGAAACACTTTTGAAATAGAACAAAAGAATCGAAACTCTGTGTTTATCGAGAAAGCGATAAATGTTAACTGTAATGTTTGATATAGTAACAAAATTTTAAAAAGTTAATAGAAACAAATAAAACGACAATTTTCTTATTTTAAAAACACCATTTGCATAAGTTTTCAATGTATCTATTACATAGTAATGCAAAACAATAAGATATCAAGTCGACGACATGGTTCTTATCGGGGCCTTTATAGCTGACTATGCGGTATGGGCTTTGCTCATTGTTGAAGGCCTTACGGTTACCTATAGTTGTTAATGTTTGTGTCATTTTGGTCTTTTCTGGATAGTTGTCTCATTGGCAATAATACCACATCTTCTTTTTTATATATAGTATCTAAAGTTGGATGTAGAAAATGCATAACCTCCGATTTCTTTTTCATCACGGACGGAGAACATATCAATCTTTTAGTTCAGAAATTTTCGTGTCTGCCCTTCCATTATGTGAATCAAGAAAAAATTCCCCAAAACAGGTAACGATTGTATCGAAAAGAGAAAAATCGAGTGCACCTTTTTATGTTAGGGCATGTTTGGGGTGTATATTTTGTCTTTAAAACGTACAAAGCAAGAGTATTTTATATAGCATCTCGCTTCAGATTCTATCATTATTATACATCAAAGCGACAGGTTGACTTTATAACGTAAAAAATGACAGTACGAAAAGATGAAATATATGGGTCAAGTGAGATACCAGACAAGATCATTAACTAATGCTCATTAGCTAGTTGATACATTTGTCTTTTAAAATATAACTGACATGTAACGATCGATCGTAATGGTGCTATGTGGATAAATTATCAGTTTTCAAGTGCAAAATTGGCAGAGCGTCATCCCTACAATGGCTTCCATTTCTACGAGTGTGAGCATGAACTGGCGTAATGGGGAGGTAATTTTGAAGAAGAAGAAGAATCCTGACTGTATGAATAACATTTCTGTATATATACAAATTGAACACGTTCCGCCTTGTGATACGCTTTTCGTACAATACTATTTTAAGGATCTACTTTGCTGGAGCTCACCTTCACTAGTTTATTCGAATGATATTTTCTAAATATTTCTGTTATTTTATTTGCACGACAAAATGAAAGACGATATAATATCAATGGGTGTACATGCAATTTTTTGGCATTTTTGAAAATGTGTATTTATTATATGTCATTAAAAGGAATCCCAGAAACAAACAAAAATCTTTTGTCGAGCAGTTGAAGGCTGTGCACCCAATTTTTTTCTATTATGCTTGTAAGGTGTCATTTTATCGCGCTTTTGTGGCATGTTTTCCCTGCCTGTTCATTTGCATGTCTTTTGGCAATCATTTGATACAAAAAGATAGTTATATAATTACGGATATTTCTTAGAATTGAGGGTCATCCTTTAAAAGTTACGGTCATCATTTACAAATTACGGTCATCTTAATAGCAGTTACGGTCAGCCTTGTTATGAATCGCTGATTCTGTTACGGTCATCTCGATTGTGATTTACGGTCATCTTGGCGATTTTTTCAAATCGAATTTCCCGTTTTATGCACATTTCTCAGAAGTAATTAGCGATTTCCGAGTGATTCTTTTATAAATTTACATCGTTTCAATGTATGATTTGTAAAGAAAACGATATAGAAACACTTTAACAGACAATACTGAAACTGACCTAATTTGTCATCCGACATCTTGGGATGACCGTGAATGCAGTTACGGTCATCAGCTTTACCCCAGTGAATGTTTACAGAAGCTCCCATTTCGCCTTAGTTAATTCTTATGTACCTGAAAATTTGTACTAAGGCAAACTGGGATTAATTTTATATAATTATTTTGACAGCTAAGGCGAAATGAGAATAAGCCGTTGATACAGGTTATATTCTACTGAATTTACTATATCCGTTATTATTACGTAATATATATTACATAAGTCCTGTGTCCAGGTGGAAATAACGGGCCCATAATAATAACATGTGATTTGTATGTCAGGTGAAAGTGACAACGGGTGGTACATGTATGTATACTAAAATGTTTATCGTCTTCCATTATACATGAGGGTGTGAATTGGGGTTTATAGAAGGAAATTATAGACACAAAAAAATAAAGAATACAGAAAATAACCAGACAAACATATAGAAAAGAAATGATACGGTACTATGTGGAATAAAGAATGATCGGCAAAAGGTAAAACGAATTATAGAACAAATTACCTAAAATTATAGAAAACAGAAATAATTAATCCCCATTCAGACCCTCATGATCTGACAATTATGGGCATGCAATACAGTTTTAAACCGACAGTGATTTTTTTACAAAATCAATTTGACCATGTGTATATGTGCTAAAAATTATATCTTCATTTGCTAAATCTAAAAGACAAATGCATGGGTTTGAATCATTCGACATTTACTTGATATTTCGGTTTCTTGGACATTTCTGTCCTTTGAGCAAACACCCTTGACATTTAATGTTTCAAAAGATAAAGATATGCAGATTTCGGTAAAGAGATAAGGAATATCTTCGTTACAAAATTGGGTTCTTACTACATTTGTGTAACAATTCTTTGTTTAAAATAATTGATTTTTGTTAAAAGAAATTGATTTAAGAAAAAAACGGTATTTTTGTTGTATATTTATCTAGTTAATAAAGTCGTTAATCTCTTCATAATAGTTGGATAAAAAGAAAGATTTCTTTTAGTAAGTGAATTTCTGTCAAAAATCATTATATAGGAAACTATTATTAAGGTCATATAATATGTGATAAGACTGATAATAAAATACTAATTCAATGCCATGCAATAAGGTTTAAATGCTGAAAGTTTTTAGAAGAAAGAGTTTACTGTCTGCTTTTTTAGATTAATTCTACGAACTGTTTTTGTCTGCAAAAACAAAAAAATCTAGAGATAAAGAGAATCACAAATTATTGAATAAAATGGAGGATTGAAATGGAGAATGTGTCAAAGAGACAACAATCCGACCAAAGAGCAGAAAATGGTGCGTCTAAACACGCTAAGAGTTATAATATGCTACTAAGGACTAAAAAGGGTGCTGTACAATGTAAACAAATTTCTTATCTAGATAGAGATTGATATTTAATGCAAATATTCAAATTTAATCAATAAAAGATCACAAATGATAATTGAACAATGCCTGTGCCGGTTTTCGAAAATCACTGAACTATGAGACACGTGTCAAAATTACATAACTGATAACACTATTACCTTAAAAAATAATAATTTGAATAAGAAAATTACCCTGACATTTAGATATATTTACCCCAAAAAGATGTTTTTAAATTTTTAAAAAATCATTTAATATGCATCGGTTTATGATTAAATGAAAAAAATATAGAAAATTGTTAAGCTGGGTTTTTTTTTTCAGGAAGGAAAATAATGTTTGCATCGAGAAAAATTCCCCCTCCCCTATAAATGATCATTAATTTACCTAAGTGGGGCTTAAATTTGGACACCGATCTCGAGGCCTGACTGCCATATACAACAGATTACGAACAACAAACAGCGGATATACACCCAGAGGGATACACCAATTGATATGTATGAAAGACAACGACGGACACAAAATGATTGCACTGAATAATTTCAACTACCATTGAGATCGATTTTTACAAATCTCCTTATCAAATTAGACATTTATTTAAAAAAAAAACTTGGGATGTCTATAACCATTTGTTCCCAAAGAGTTTTAGGTAAAACCCCGAGAATCTCACCTCCTAGAAATTTGAAGTGTCAGGATGTTTGAAAATATGTATGAATTTTTTTATAGGAATATAAACAAATTCAGTATGTATACTGTACAAAAAAAGACCAGACACAAATTGTCTCTTATATTGTTTAATTCATTTTTACTGAGAGCAAAATTTGATTAATTGATTATTTAGTGGTTGTTTAAACGTCCAGTGGCAAAAATTTCATGCATATTCAGGACGGAAAGTCGTTTCAGAAGTATATTATGAAGTATTTGGTATTACAAATGTTTAAATTTTCTCATTATTTGGTAAATGTCATTTTCGTAGCTAGTTCTAATTAATTTGTACGAATAAAAATTTTCTGACAAAATAATATCTTTTGCTCTAAATTAACACATACGATTCTGATAACAATGGATAATATAAGGAACATTGTAACTTAAATAAAAAAAAAAAGAATATCAGTTCGCTCGTGTCAGTCGGATCACTGATTTTCGGCCATATCAAGGAAAAACCGACACGTTCTAAATATAATTGTTCAACTACTCATTTATTGGTGAAATTAACCTAAGATGTCCTGTTGATAAGTATATATGTACAGAACTACAAAAATGTGCATTGCATGTTAACCTAAAAGAATCAAATAGTTTCTGCTATGCTTGTAGTTAATACGAAAACAGCTTACAATATTTTTTTTTAGATATATACATATATAATCGTTTATAAAATTTATCCGTCAGAGTGAAAAAATATATATAACATGTAAATAAAAATACATAGATCATTCATTCATTGCAATAAATTATATCAAACATGTAGTTTCTAGTTTCAAATAATTTCTAGAACCAGTCACTGTCTGTAGATATAATGCGACATTGTATGCATAACAATAAAATTTTGATTTTTAAACTGTATGAAATAAAATTAGTAAGGGTTTCGCGGAACACAATGTCTCGCCTTCGTTTGCCGTAAACTTGAACTATCAGGAAGAACAAAATCAAGACACTATATTTTGTTTGTTAGGAGCTTCTGTCCAAGTTCACAAATATTTTCGGTGCCTAAAAATAGCCGACTTTAATTAAGTTATTAGAGTCTGAGCTGGTAAAATAGCATATTATCTATTATGCTGGTATCGGCAAAACAACTACAAGTATTGCCTTTAATTAAAATGCATATCAATTTTAAATACTATTCTAAATAAAATAGCTTTGAGAATCGTGTAAAAAGCATTCGTTGTTCATTCGTCAATGAATCATTCAACGTGCGTGTATCGTGCGTGCGTGTATCGTGCGTGCGTGTATCGTGCGTGTATCGTGCATTTTGCGTGTATCGTGCGTTCATCATTCATCATTCATTTTGCGTTAATCCTCCGTGTAACGCTCATCGCTCATCGTGCGTGTATCGTGTATCGTGCGTGTACCGTGCGTGTATCGTGCATTCACCGTGCGTGTATCGTGCGTGCGTGTATCGTGCGTGTGGTCAGTTTGAATTTTAGAAGGTCTGTACATGTATTTCCTTTTGTACAAAAAAGGTGGATTTAGCCTTATTGTATAGCTAGCTAATTTAAAACCTCTCACATGTTTGACTGTCTCATCAAACTCCATTACATTGACAACGATGCGTGAACAAAACACACAGACATAATAATTAAAATTTAAAAAATAGGGATATTACAGTCAACATTGGGTTAATCCAAATCACTACACAAGCAAAGAAATATGTAAAAAAGAAGCACAAAAAAGTCATTAATCAACAGCTTCATTCATTGCAAATACATCTGTTGAAGACCGTACTTTGAGTTATAATTGCTTACTTTTACAAATTGTGACTTTGATGGGTTGTCTCATTGGCACTCATACTACCTCGTCTTATATCTACCGACAAAATGAATAAAAATGTGTGGATGTATGCATTTTCTGCTCTGTCCGGTCTGTGTTCCTTTTCGATGTTATTTTTGCTTTGTATCTATCCGAGTAAAGCACCTTTCATCTGCCTTTTGTTCTTTATTCTTATGTAGAGAGTTTTGCGCCAGAAATGTAATATACCTGACTTAGGTTTGGGGGACCGGGTCCTCCACCAATTAATATACCTGACTTAGGTTTGGGGGACTAAAGACAAGTATATATATATTGATCTATATTGAAAATAAAACGAAGTCGGAAGAGGTTTCAATTTGTGATCCTTTTACTTTGGATTCAAACGCCAAAAGAGGCTGATACATGTAATCACAATCTGTATGTGCCTATCCTATACCAGGAGCCTGTTATTCAACTTAATTGCATTGTTTTACATTTATCATTTTGGAGCCTTTCATAGCTGATTATGTTGAAATTCTTAGACTATGTTGAAAATCTTTGCTTATTGTTGGAAGCCATATGGTGACCTATAATTGTTAACTTCTATCGGGTATGTTGTATTTATTCTTAGTTCGTCGATACCCAATTTCAACGGTTTTGCAATCAAAGTCTTTACCTAAAACTTTATATATATCAGCTGTCAATACTATTGCAAGCAAAATAAATAAAGAGGAGAAATTTAATAATGATTTTAAGGAAAGAAAGACATTTATTCCTTAAGTTAACCGACTATAGCCAAATTAATGACTTCGTACTTGATTTAGCTCTTTATTATTGTTTTTTTTAGTGTCATTGGTGATTCTTTTACATGCCAGTTTAAGACATTGAATGTTGACCCGGTCTTTGGCTATTTTTGGAGTTTGTGTGACATTTTTACTTCCCTACGTAACCATAACATTGTATAACGATGAGTCCTTCAGACATTTTCGCATTCCTACCATCATGCATGTAAGAACGAAGTTGAGAAGTATAATTGATGACCCAAAATGTTCGTCTCTAATATCGATGGTTTTGGTTAATATACCTTTCAGGTCAAACCGAACTAACTTTACTCTTTTTGTAGCTGTACCTCACCACTATTTTAGGAGAACGAGTGGTTGGCTCTGAGTAAAAACAATGTGTCGTGGGTATAGAGACGCCTTTTTTTTTGCGGTCTGGTACCTTGAGAACTAACATACTAAAATGGCCATTCAAAGTGTAGATATAGTACAAAGCAGTGTTTAAATTCATGTAACATCATCTTGTTCGAGTCCTGTTTACACGTTTAATTTGCCACTGGACATTAAACAGCAATAAATCCATCCAATGTAACCAAACGTCAAACCCAGTGGTCGCAGTTGAACGATTTACAACAAGAGACATATTTGCACTGAAATAGCCTTGTGTGTAGTGTACCACTTAACGCCAGGCACTTGAGTATTTAGAAAAATGTATTTCCTTAAATTGTCCTATGATGAAATTAGGTTATATTTACACTCCGATTTATCTTTTGACCTTCAAGTGAGTGGATACGCTTACATTAATGATTTCAAATATATAACGTCAACAATATGTAAGCTATAAATAAACTCCTTAATATTATTGGACTTTACATAGTAGAAATTTTCAAACTTTATTTTAGTTTGTGTGGAATATGAAATTTCATGTTACATAATATTTACGACAATATATGACATAAAATTATAATCACATGACAAGATTTTTCAAAGCAGACGAGAAATAAGCTAAAGTACTCCTTAGAAAAAGTGAAGAATGGAGAATGTGACAATTAATACTACGATTCTGCCAATAGCCAATGAAACAGACAATATAAATCTCTTGTCAGTATTTGCTGCGGATATTACTTTGACTATCATTGCTTGCACATTGTCATTTTTAGGATCCGCTTTTATTTTTAGTGCTTATTGCGTCGTTGACAGTTTACGACCTGAAAATGAAACGAGACGGCTGCTTTTATACTTAACTGTTTCGGATTTGGTAGTTGCCATTGGAAACTTCATTGGAACTATACGTTTTATTATTATTTACGACAATAAACCGTTTTATGCTAATTCGGGCGAAGAATTGGCGAGCGATAGCGTTTGTGTTGTTCAAAGTTTCATTTCAGCAACAGGATCTATGTGGTCATTTTGCTGGAACACAGCAATTGCCATACATCTATGTGTTGCCTTGGTTTATTGTAGACATGGCACATGGTCGCGGAAGATGAAAATATTCTGTCATTCCGTCTGTTGGCTTCTTCCTCGTAAGTATATAGATATCAACCGCCTTGGTGGTCACGTGGTAGCGTGATTTCGTCGAGTTTGGAATGTCGTTGGCACGATCCGCTTCTGATTCTTTTTTTATGCAAGTTGCATATAGGAGTACGAGCAAAGACTGGCCGATACATCATCATCATTAACAACATTATTACTGGTGCAAAACTCTCCCCATAACAGTACATAAGAAATATAAAAATCAGATGGAAAAGGCTTCAACTAAGATAGATACAAAGCAGAAATATATCTAACATGTCTAACAAAAACACAGACCGGGCAAAGCAAAATATTCATACATCCACACAATTATTTATTTTGTCGGTAGATATAAGGTGGTATAAGTGCCAATGAGACAATTATCCACCCAATTTGTAAAGGTAAGCAGTTTTAGGTCATTGTACGGTCTTCAACGGATATATTTATAACAAGTCTTCATTAAGCAGTAGTTACTGTTTAAATTATAGTTTATATACATGTAGCAGCTACACAAAATCTGAATATTTAGGTAAAGACTCATGTTTCATAATCATCATGATCATTACATTAGCTTAAGACGATATTAGATACCTTAATTTGTTTTCATTTATTCAATTCATATGGCTATTCCTTTTTTTAAACATTGTTCGCTTTTTAAATTGTAGTTTCCGTAGCAATAGCGGCTGCCAAATGTGAAGTTTTAGGTGAAGATTTCGCTCAAGTAACTGGTACCTGGTGTTGGATTAAATCGTCATTGTCAAGGAGCGACCGGATTTTATGGATGATAATTTCCGGTAAAGGATGGGAGTAAGTTTCGTATTTTGTGACATGTATAATGTTTCTTTATCTGAAAGGATACATGTGGCGTCAGGTATGCATAATAAACAGTTCACGAAATTCATTGGCGAATCCGGAGCTGTTCCGGGGTTGGAAATCCCCCTTTTCGACTCTTATAATAAGATAACGTTTCGTTGTGTTCTTGCGGTTAAAACCCCATATTCAAATTGGCCGCATCCGCACCTGAAATTTACCGCCAACTTATTCGGTTTTAAGTTATTGATAGTTAATCGTTTCATTTGGGGGAATAAGTGAAACTATTGATAATCGTTTTAGATATATCAACGATTTCTTTAATGATGAATCCCCATTTAGCATAATCAAGTTTCGTATATTGAATCGAGTAAGGAAACATGCATATACCAGAGAATTGGGCAACATTTTCCAACATGCACAAACGAACACAAATTGAAACAATGGAACGAAGTCTAATAAAAAATGTCCGATTGTTAAACCAAATCTCCTACTTGTTGGCAACAAATATTGTTTTTTTGGCTAATCAAACCAAGGCCTTCCGAAAATAAAATTTCTAACTGAATAGAGCAATATTTTTTCGTTTGATACGGATATTATCTCTTTCTAAAAAGTTATTTCGGTATTTATGATTTTTTTTTCGGTAAACAGATATTTAGCTTTATATTTCAGACAACAAGATTTAACCAAAGACGATTTAACGATGTATCTCTTCGACTGAGGGCTGAAGATGAAAACTATCTTTACTTATGGCTGATTGGATATCTTCTTAGGATATGGGGAACGCTGCGCTTCTTTTTATTTGTGTCTGGAAATTCCTCGAATGTCAAACCTTACGCGGACATAAATTTTGCACTAGTGCATCTAGAAAGTTTTGGTGACAGTTCGAAGGCATTTTTTACATTTATTTTATTTTGCATTGCTGACAAAACAACTAGACGAATTCTAATGAACAAAATATGCCGCAGAAAGCGTGGTTATGAGGAAATTCTACAAAGTTTAAATGCGGAACCAAATAATGATAATACTTTTAATTAACACTGCCAAATGGAGTTTAACTTTGAACCAGACAGGTACAAACATTAATAAAATTTAGCATCATATTTGTTTAGAGACAATAGAGTATGTCATCTTTGTGACTCGACTGAAATTGGTGATTAATACCACTACATTAATATTATGACTTGCGAAGCACTTAAAACAGATAAACGTTTTTTTTACATCCCAGCTGTTCTAGATTAGTAAAAAAAAAAAACCATTTACACTACACAAAATCGAGTTTATTACGCCACACAATCCTTATAAATATATCATTTCGTTCTTATGTTATACTGTTATACCACTGTCCCAGATTAGGGGGAGGGTTGGGATCCCGCTAACATGTTTAACCCCGCCACATTATTTATGTATGTGCCTGTCCCAAGTCAGGAGCCTGTATATTCAGTGGTTGTCGTTTGTTTATGTGTTACATATTTGTTTTTCGTTCATTTATTTACATAAATAAGGCCGTTAGTTTTCTCGTTTGAATTGTTTTACATTGTCTTATTGGGGCCTCTTATAGCTGACTATGCGGTATGGGCTTTGCTCATTGTTGAAGGCCGTACGGTGACCTATAGTTGTTAATGTCTGTGTCATTTTGGTCTTTTGTGGATAGTTGTCTCATTGGCAATCATACCACATCTTCTTTTTTATATGTATATATCATTATATATTATATACCCTTAATGAGCCCCGGACAAATGTTTAAGTATGTTAAATTAACAGTTAATTCGTATCCAGTCGTCCTGGTGTAGGAGTTTGAATCGTTGTTTGATATGATAAAGGTCTTGAGTTCGAATCCCATCATAGACACTGGATTTTTTTCTACACAAATTTTGAAAAATTAGTCTTATTCGTATAAATATTTCTAAGTTTTATTGTTGATTAGGCATTACCGCCAATTAAAATGTTACACAACGAAGGAAATCATGCAAAACAAAGAAACTTAAGCTAGGGTGATCTGATAGGGATGATCACCCCTGGTAGAACAAAGGAGCTGGAATATAATCAGGGGTGCTTTGATTAAAGGATCACTTTAACTTATCATAATCTTACTACATGAAATAAATTGTTCTTGGTATTTGCTATTTCAAAAACATTCTTAGTGCGAATCGAGAAAACTGTTTTTAATGTGATGAGTATTGTTTTTTTTACTAACTCGGGTCATTCGGCAATCCTCGGTAAAATCCGCTACGAAAGATGAGGGTACGGAATCGGCAGAGTTGAGACGAATGTAACTCCGGTGTGGGTATTTTTTTGTGCTGGATTATGTTGTTTTATGTAATGTACACTCAAATGCAGTGAACTTTAGCGAAAGGTCCTACGACACGATCAGTGAACAAAACTTAATTGGATCGACACGTAAAGAAACGATCATTGTCATTGGTCGCTTCAAACCTGATTCGACCTCCAAGCGCTGAAGCTCCGCCCAGGACACACATGCTAACAACTCACATGATAAACATAGCAAGAGTTTTGTGAATGAATCAATGGGTGAAATGTGTATTTGTTTACACATATGATCGGGAGTTTCCCTTGCATTTCTAGTTATGATGTGTGAATTTTATAAATGTATAAGTATTATTCAAGTCTTTTGTTTTACGTTTGATCAATGTTCTATCTTTTCACGGCGTCACGGTGATATAAAGTCAATTAGATCCCATGCACATGCAGAGTCGGATCCAACCATTTTCAAAAGGTGCGAGGTTTTTTTTTTTTTTTTTTTATTTAATTTATTTTTTTTTTTGGGGGGGGGGGTCATACAATAGGAAAAATGGGTGTTCCAACCAGTCCAAACGTCTCCATTTAAAAATATTGATCGTCAATGTATTTACCACTGACATGTGTATATTTCTGTTTTTAAATGTTTAAAAAGGAAGAAGATAAAGTCAATAATTAATAAACGACAAAAATATCCAAAAAACTGTCCAAGGTACAAATTCAATCAGAAAGGAAAGCCTTAAATAACTAAATAAACCAAACGCTCCACTACATGGTCAATCAACGGAAGGGATGGATGTCATATTCCTGGCTTGGTGCTGTATATATATTGTTGTTACCAATTATACGTAAATCAAATGCAACTGATTTTATGCCCTTTATGGGCCCTATAATTTGGGAAATACAAAATTGTCTATTCTATTCTATTATATATGTCGGTCTAGTACACTACATGCACTTCGAATTGTGTATTAAATTTCATCGGGTATGGTAAACCTTAAACTTCAGTGTCAATAGCAAAACCAACATGTAACATTTAACAAAAAATAAAAAGCAAACAAAACATGTTTAACTCCGCCACATACTAATTTTATGAGCCTGTCCGAACCAGGAGCCAGGATTTAGTGATTGTCGTCTGTTGATGTGGGCTTATTTGTTTTTCGTTTCTATCGATTTTACATAAATTTTGTCATTAGAGTTCTTGTTTAAACTACATTTGTCATTTCGGGGCCTTTTATATTGGACTATGCAGTATCTGCTTTGCTCATTATTGAAGGACGTACGGCGACTTATAGATTTTAATTTCTGTGTCATTTGATCTCTTGTGGAAGAGTCGCATCATTGACAATTATACCACATCTTTGGCGCTTAATTGTTTTTTTTTTTGTAAATATGTGACAAATACTAACCATCACAACATAATAGCTAGTATCAACGGCGATGTATTTTTTTTACCTTGTTATATGTATAAATGTTTTACTTGTGCATTGATTTGGTTCGTAAAGACGGAACAATATATATCTGGTCATTGCTATTCTTTTTGCAACCATTTCGCACTTCATCACACCGTGTCATAGTATGCTAAGCGTTCTGTTTAACTGTTAATATAAAAACCATGTTTTGTTCACATCTTCTTGTGTCCATATAAAATTGAGAATGGAAATGGGGAATGTGTCAAAGAGACAACAGCCCGACCATAGAACAGACAACAGCAGAAGGTCACCAACAGGTCTTTAATGCAGCGAGAAATTCCCGCACCCCGGGGGCGTCCTTCGGTTGGCCCCTGGACAAATATATATACTAGTTCAGTGATACTAGTAATGAACGCCATACTAAACTCCAAATTGTATACAAGAAACTAAAATATAAAATAAATACCAGACTTAAAAAGGTGACTTGGACATACATAGTTTTCTCATTAACAATCATGCACATTGCATTTCACCAGTGAGGGTAGGGGAGGAAAATGAACTTCCATTAAACGACGTGTCATGCCCCAGGTTCAGAATTGAATATATAAATTACACAAAATTGCCGAAAATAGGCCGCCTGGTGGTTACAGTTATTTTGGCTCAACAAACTGTACAAGGATTTTACTAATTGTTGATGGATTTGTTCATATATAAAAAAAAATCTTTTTATCCGATGGATAGATGGCCCATTTACAATCGTACTACATCTCCATATTTTTTTTATATATGTTTGTACATTACAAAACGAACATTCGAAATGCATCAGGGGCATTATTAACGATTTTGTTTTGCTTGGTAAGAACCGAACTTGCCACAGACAGGATGAAAACTTATATATTGCCGAACGAAAAGGACTTTGCCAAATGTTGAAATCCGAGCCAGACATTTTTTATTGGGGTTGGGTGCGGTTTTATTGATAGTTGTCTCTTAAGGCAGCAACCATTTGATTTTCGGGGGGTGGGGGGGGGGGGGGGTGGTGGCGGTATGTTTTTTTTTTTTTTTTTAAAGTTTGTTTCCAGTTTTTGGAAAAAATAATTTGTTTTTGATTCTGAGAAAAAAAATTTGTGTGTTTCACCCTCAGCTGCCACTATATGTAATGCTTAAGTTGAAAGGAAAAAAATGTTTTCGACATGTCGCGAAAAAAATAGATGCGGCGAAAAAAAAAAAATTGTCCAGAAAAAAAAAACATAGCCCCCCCGCCAGAAAATCAAATGGTTGCTGCCTAACAATCATACTGCTTCTCTATATCATTGTATCATCGGATGGTTTCATCCAACAAAATGGAGGCCATAGTGGGAATAATTTTAAGCCCCGCAAGGGAACTAATGGTTATTTCCTAAGAAAGAAAACAGCAAAATAACTGAAAATTAGAAAATTAAAAACAAATTTTAACAATAATAATGTAACACCAAGTCTTTATGGACAATCATATTTCTTATACATAAAGAACTCCGTGATGTCAATATCACTGAAATTTGCATTTTAAAATAATTAAATCCAAATTATCATTGTTTAAAGTTCGACTGATCAACCTTTTTTTAACGTTCTGATTATCCGTTTTAATGCACAACATGAAATAATGTCTTTCTGAACTAAAAATAACAAAGCACGAAAAATTGCATTTTCGGAGTTGAACTAAGAGTATAATGAAAATGTTAAATATTCTACAGTTTTCGCTTCTTTGGAGGTAAACAGGCAACGTACTCCGACTCATCCTCAAATGCATCAGGGCCTACTGTGTCCATCTCAGTACACGCAAAACTAGGGGAATGCGTCGGATTGCAAACCGTCATCGGCAAAGGAGACTCTACTGGCATTCTTCTTTGGTTCATCATTAATGGCGATGCATTAAATTGAAACGGCATTGACATTGGTCCCATCTGATAATATCCATAGGTTGGCATATACTGTACGGGAGGAGCACTCGCGGAAGTTACTGTTGAACTAGTTGTAATAGTCGTAGTTTGAGGGGTCTTGAATTTTGGAAACTCGACACCTCTCTCCTCCATGAATCGCTGGATTGGATCTTTGGTATTTCTTTAGGTCCGTGATTATCATTTTGATATTTCTCTAAAATTTGACCAAAACACCTGGCAGCCGAGTCCAAGTCTTTAGGGATAATGCCCCGGTAATGTTTATCTAAAATTGCAATGTCAGGGTGAATTGCACCCATGGAAAGTTGTCTTAAATCAAAACTTCCTACCGGATAGTACTTATCTGTGTTTGTGTTTACAAGATGAGGTAAAACTCTACTGAAAAATGTGTCGCATGTATTCTCATATGTTTGTTTTTTTAAATGAAGGTTTTGTTTCATCTTCTCAAGATCCTTGGTTATATTTTTGACTGTTGTGGATGCGTCGCAAAACTGCTTTTTCTCAACATCGTGCTTGTCAAGATCATTACACATCTGTGGACCTTCGCAAACTCCAAGTTCGCAATTCCGCTTCGTGTGTCCTAGTCTCATGTGACACTGTCCACACTGAGATTTAGTTTTGTCAATCTTTATATTTGGATTGGTGAACTTTTTCTCCAAAGACTTGAGGTGTTCTTTAGCGCTTTCAAACTCCACACTTTTAACATGAACTTCATCTTCTAGCTCATCAATCAACAACTGTAATGGAGATCTGTACACACTTTTTCGTAACTGACGCTTACAATCGGACTCCAGTGCTTCAACAGGACCTCTGCTGGATTCGAATAAGCATTTCGGTTCCATAACATCTCTCTTATCTGTTGAAAACCCACTAACCTGTGGAGAGCATCCGTCAAAAATTCTCAATTTCATCCGTCTCATGTATGTTCCCTCGATCTCCCTTGAACATCGAAACGCTTCCGATATACACGTATCACTAACAGCAATTATCCAGTTTTCTTCATCGTCGAGATATTGGATTCCAAACATTTTCCCTACTAAGCTAAGTATCCGACACTGAAGTCACTTTTTAATTCCTCATATGTGCATGGAGTTTCTGGAATATTGAACTTTCTTATTTTCCCAGGCCCATACGTTACTTGAACTTGTGTCGTGTCCATGATCAAGATCTTTGTTCTGTGGCTGCGTATTTAGACTTTTGCCAAACTAAAAGGCCACATCAAATCAAGTTTATGGACGAGAGCGGATTCAAATTAGTCACTGCAAACAGAAATTATGGGCATTCGAAAAAGGGGGAACAGTGTATTGAAATAGGAAGATTTATTGAAGGTGCAAATTTAACTTTAAACTGTTTGATTGGTTTTGACTGCGTTTTGTATTTTAATTTTGTTGACGGTCCTTCAAATTCAGAGCGTTATCTTATTTTTTGGCACGAGGCAAGTTTGTCACAGGACTGTTATGGCCGACCGACCTTTTTACCGGGAGATTTGATAATTGTTGATAATTGCGCCATCCACCACAATCAATCTGAGAGAATCCTTAATACTTTCTTTAATATGCAAGGCATTGAATATGGATTTCTTCCGGTATACTCACCGGATCTGAATCCCATCGAAATATGTTTTTCAAAAATTAAAACTGTTATAAAACAAGAAAGATTTAAGGAACTTGTCAGCAAAAACCTTAAATTAGCCGTGATAAAAGCCATTCAGGAAATAAATCAGTCTGATATTCAAGGATTTTATAGACATACCGGATATTTTAATGTTTATATATTTTGTTTTGTTTCATTGCAACAGTGAGTAGTTGTAGTAAATTCTTTTGTAGTCACGTGAGTTCATTGATGAAATTAAATCATTACTATGATTGTTGTGTTGATCTTATTGGCCAATGAAATCGATCGATACATTTCAATTTCTTCAATACAAAAAAATTTGTTAGGAGTGATCGTTCAATCGCTAAACATGAATGCATTTGAGTATATCTGTTTTAATTCAGTAGTTAGTGAACACTTCGGTTTTATCATGTATATACTATTATATAGTCATTTTAAAATATACTGTTTACATAAGTGTAATGCAGGAAAAGGGGGAAGGATCGCTGCTCTGTCAGGTTGTCTCCCCTTTCCCTCCAAAACGTTAATAATATTAAAATCGAGGGACTGCCATCTTTCACTAGGGACTACTCAGACTCGCTTTTATCTACACGGGGATTCTAGCTTCTTTCTAGGAATCTTGGGAATACTAGCTCGCTTATATTCAGGTCTATGTAATACCTTCTACTGGCGTCTCCCTCATCTCGGACACTTGTTCTTTCGAGGCCTGGCGCTGGTGAATAAAATACAATGATGTTTCAATTATTTATTCCAAACAGCTATCTACATTGAAGTGTGATATCCTGATCAGTGATTTGAATAGTACATTGAAGTGTGATATGTGATCATTGATCATTTGATTTAAATAGTAAACTTTGTTTTAACTTATTTCTGTTATTGAAAATATTTCAAATAATCAATGATGACATATCACACTTCAATGTAGATAGCTGTTTGGAATAAATAATTGAAACATCATTGTATTTTATTCACCAGCGCCGGGCCTCGAAAGGAGAAAGTGTCCGAGATGAGGGACACGTCAGTAGAAGCGACAGGCCTCGAAAGTACAAGTGTCCGAGATGAGGGACACGCCAGAAGAAGGCATAACATAGAACTGAATATGAGTGAGCTATGGTATTCCCCAGATTCTCCGAAAGAAGCTAGAATCCCCACAACATAAAAGCGAGAAAAGTCCTTAAGTGTAAGATGACAGTCCCCCGATATGCAAGTGTTATTAACGTTTTGGAGGGAAAGGGGAGACAAACTGACAGAACAGAGATTCTTCCCCCTTTTCCTGCATTACAGATGGTGGAGCAAGAGGAAAGATTCTTGGTACCTCAAAACTCAAGAACCCGCGTTTGGTGAACTAAAATTGCAAAGAACCAGTCTAAAGTGAAACTTTTCAAAAGAAATTGATATGGAGTTTTTTGACAAGAAATGTGTTATAAACCGAAAAATTGGAGATTCCCTAAAGTTTGAACCTAGAACATTATACCTGTTGTATCTGATTAACTTTTCGGAACTTATCGTTATTCAATTTTCGAAGAAGACATGGAAAAAAAATAGGAACAATATAGAAACTGGACTAAAAACAAAATTATCGGACCATTGTGATTATGTTTTCAAAATATTGTGTGAATTGATAATGTATATATATGTAAATATTTTGTGAGTATTGATATGTGTGATTTGCTAAATTTAAAAATATAATTCAAATTCTTTAAAAAGAGTAAGTAAATTTAACTAATGGAAAATTATTAAATAATATGTGAGTCTACGTAAAGAAAAGTAATTTTGTTTAAATTTATGAATAGGTATGTAAGATAGGACATAAATGCTTTTTAAACAACTTTTGAAATTAGTTAAAACAATAATAATTAATCAAGTAAAATAAATGAGTAAATTTTAAGGTGTAATCTAAATTCATTTTACTTAACGGGCAAACGTTGATTTGCAAAATCCTTTTGTATATAAATGAGGACTGAGCAGCGGTTAAAAAAAAAAGCTATAAAAAAAGGATGGAAAATATAAGTTAATAAAAATAAATAAAATTAATAAAATGTATAAATTATTCTAAATAATAATGATGTTCTTTATATCGCAGGCAGAAAACCCTAGCCGTATTGGGCACAGCTTTTTTGAACGTTTGGTCCTCAGTGCTGTTCAACTTTGTACTTATTTCGGCTTTCGAACTATTTTCATCTGAGCGTCACTGTTTAGTCTTGTGTGGACGAAACGCACGTCTGGCGTATTATATTTTAAACCTGTTGCCTTTTGTTAGCTATTATTTGTGTGTTTCTCTGTCCTTTATGTTCTCCTATTTATTTCTATTGTAGTCCTGTCATGTTATGTTGTCATTTCAATGTTATATTTAGCATTACCATTAAAGCAGGAGGTTTGGCATGCCAGAAAACCAGGTTCAACCCCCCATTTTTTTCTTCTAAAAATGTCTTGTACCAAGTAAGGAAAATGGCCATTGTTACATTATAGTTCATTTCTGTGTATGTTACATTTCAATGTTGTGTTTCTGTTGTGTCGTTGTTCTCCTCTTATATTTGATGCGTTTCCCTAAGTTTAAGTTTGAAGCCCGGATTTGTTTTTTTTTTCTCAATCGATTTATGAGTTTCGAACAGCGGTATACTACTGTTTGCTTTATTTATCGATTGAATTGTTTTACATTTTGTCAAATGGAGCTTTTCGTATCTGACTATACTGTATGGGTTTCAGGTGATTGGTGAAATACGCTAAATCTGGGAATGTTGGAGAGTTGTCACATTAACACTAGAAATATACCACCTTAAAATTGAGAACGGAAATGGGGAAGGGTGTAAATAAAAATCCAACCAAAGAACAGAAAGCAGCAAAAGGCCACAAATGGGTCTTCAACACAGCGAGAAAATTCAGAAGCCGAAGGAGTGCTTCAACTGGCCCTCTTGCAAGGAAATCATGATCGGAAATACTGGCCCGGGAATATCGTATCAATTGGGAGATATATATTCCGTATGCAAGCGCTGCTAGAATGTTGCTATATAGAAATGGAAAGTTCACAATTGCGGAGCTGAAATCATTTTTTTTTGTCGTAAAGTTTTGTTTTCAACCGACCCTTATTGTCAACTTGTAGATATTAGTCTAGATATGCGACAGACGTAACTGTTTCTGTAGTATCCTTTATCTCTAGTTCGATGGGATAGATGCGTTCAACATTTTTTTTTAAAAATTATTTAGTGAGAGAACATCATTTATTTAGCGGAGAGTAAAGTTAAAAGATATTGCTTACTTATCATTTGTCTTTCTAAGAAGTTCCTGTATGAGGTTAGCCTCATATTAATATTCAGCCTCTATTCGGTATTTGGAAAATCAAGAATCAGATCACTATATTGTCATCTTCTTGCCCAAGTTTAAATGAATAATCTGAATATTTACTTACTTTTTATATAATTTCGGTAAATTCCCTCCTTCTGAACATACAATATTCCTCTAAAGACAATATGCAATTAACAAAACTAACATTTACAACTTTGAAAGAGCCAATTAAATTAAAAATGTAAACTTCATCATGCACTCATTTCAATTTATCACAGTCAACATTATCAAAGCTTTTGTTGCTCAAATGTATGATATTCAGATCATGATAAAAAATAGATGAGTGATATTTTCTACTTTCGTTTCACGTACAATATTGCAATTAATAAACTTCATGATAGTTCATTGTAGTTATAAGTTTACAATTATAAAAATACCATAATTTGCTATTATGAAATCAAGATCGACTCATATATTAAATTGAAGCTGACCAAAAGCTGAAGTTTGAAAACAACAATTAAATCAAAACAGGTAAAATTCAAGTACATTGGCGTTTATGTGTGAAAAACAAACCGACATTATAGGTTAAATATCAAAAATAGGGGTATAGCAGTACACATTGTGTTATATGTTGCTCTTTGTAAATACAGCTGTTTCTCAAACCACGGCTCTTTTGGGGAGATTTATTATATTCATAGATATGTTAATTTGTTAACGTACTGGTTCCTATATATGATATCTGTGTTTCATCTCATAAAGACATCACTTGGGAATGTATAGAAAAACATGGTAGCACCTAATTTTAATTCTTAGGAATTCCAAAAATAGAGGTAAGGGTAGTATAAAATTTCAGTATAAGTTTAAATTCTTCGAAGTTTAGGGCATATACATGTTGAAAATATGCCGCAGCCCTATTTTGACCTTTGAACAAAATAGTAGTGCATATAAACTTTCCGTTTTGGGATATTATTTTTCACGAAACATCATAGGAAAAGTGTCACAGTTTTAGCCGTAAAGGGAGATCCTATTGGAAATTGTATTGTCTATATTTACAGAATTGCAACCTATAATCTTCATCTATATAAACAAATAATTATATCAACATAGAAAAACAAAATGGCATTTGACAAAGCACATATAGAAATAAGGGAGACAAAAATACACAAAATGAACACAACACAACAAAAAATGCGGGATACATAAGTACAGTGCCACGCCAAAAGGATATTATCAAAATGGAATAAGCAGTTAATGTTAATTATTTAAAAAAAAAGTGAACCATATAACATGTTATCAAAAAAAAAAAACAAAAAAAAACGAAGACAGTACCTAGAATCTATTTATAAAACATTGAGTTAAAATTCTAGTCAATTATAAAAACCAAAACCATAGCTAACGCTTTTACTTAATCATTAAGAATTGTATTGTCATTCTCTGACATATACTAAACACATTGACTCATGTAATCAGAGTTAAATCATACTGAGTGCATGTCAGTTTTCGTGAACAACAATATGACCAAGCACCTTAACTTAATCCTCGAAATATCATTTAAAACCGATTGGGAATCTAATTATGATGATGAACTATAAGTGTACCAGTTTCGTATAATTTAACACGATATCTATAAGGGTTCATTTACATTGTTATTATAATTTGGCTCCGCATTGATACTTTGTAAAATTTGTTCATAACCACGTGTTCTACAGCATATGTTCTTCCGCAGCAGTTGTCGATTTCTTTTGTCAGCATTGCAAAATAAAAGAAACGTAAAAAATGGCTTCGAACTGTCGCCAAAACTTTCTAGATGCAATAGCGCAAAATCTATGCCAGCGTTAGGTTTATCGTTTGAAGAATTTCCTGACACAAATAAAAAGAAGCGCACTGTCCCCCATATCCTGAGAAGATATCCGATCAACCACAAGTAAAGGTAGTTTTCATCTTCAGCCCTCAGTCGAAGAGATACGTCGTTAAATCGGCGTTGATTGAATCTTTTTTTCTAAAACATAAAGTAAAAAGTAGTTTTATTAGAAAGATAAAATATTCACTCAAATGTTGTTTTTTTTTGGGGGGGGGGGAGGGGGAGGATAAAGGTCTCTACACGGATTTGATTCCAGCTAGAATCAGAACATAATAGTGGTTTAAGCGGCAACAGCGATTATGCCAAGTCATATTTTAATTAAATTAAATTGAAATATAACATACATGTTTGTACAATGTTGTAGGTAACAATGAAATCATGGTCATTTCATAGTCATTGCACAGTCGCGCAAGTGAGCTTTACTACCGTTCCGTGTTGAAAAAATTCGACAAACCTATTGAACTAAGGAATGCAATGGGCTGATTTATCACACAAAAGCATTTGAATGGCAGGTTCATACATGTAATCAGCACATTTCGTGACAATTTGGTCATTTCGGTAAATATTTAGTGCCCACATGTAGGTGTTGCATCCGACATTTTTAATTGTTTAACATTTTGTTCGTTTGTTTATGTTTTAAAAGTTTGAAAAATTCGCATGTATAAGATTCAATAAATTCAGTGATGTAAATTGGACACTGAATTTGAAAGAAATAATTTAACAGTCGTCACACAGATCTGAAATTGACACCAGATGCCAAGATGAATATGAAATTTTGTGTCACCACAAGGATGGCTCTAAACCTGGTTAATAGCTAAAGTAAGTATGATGTCAACAGAAGGGCACTTGATGTTACCATAGCCATACACACGATGGCCTTTCGAAGAGTAAAATAGACATAGGAGGACAAACGTCGGCATCACAAAGGGCAAAATGAACACATGAATTCAACGCTAATATTTAACCTCCGTTAAGCCTTTCGGCAATCTTTTGACATGCCAACGATTTGCTAATGCTTACGAAGTTTGTGCTGGAGCCTGGAAAACTGAGAAACCTAACCGACGGTCACATAATGGCTTAAGAGGGTTTTTGCGATCAGATCAGATTTTGAGCATAGCCTTTATCCTTTGTCTATCTGGTATCAATTTCGAGACAGTGTAATGACACAATTATTAACAGGTACACTTATCCCCCCAAATAAAAGTTTGATAATAAATTATTTAAAATAGGTTGACAGCGAATTTCGAGCGGGGATACAGTCATTTTGAAAGGGAGGTTGCAACCACCATGAAATGTTCACATTATTAGAAAAAAAACAGGAACAACCCCTGGAGCTGTCAATAAATTAATTGTATTTTGTGCATACCTGACGCCACATGTATCCTTTCAGATATATAAACATTATACATGTCACAAAATACGAAACTAACTCCCATCCTATACCAGAAATAATCATCCACGTTATCTGATCGCTCTTTGACAAAGATGACTTAATCCAACACCAGGTACCAGTTACTTCAGTGAAGCCTTCACCTAAAACTTCATATCTGGCTGCCGCTATTGCTATGGAAACTACAAGTAAAAAAAAGACTGATACTTGATAGAGGATATAAATAAATTCGGAAAAATTAATATTAGTTTACTTGGTATTCATATTTTTGCATACATGTACATTCATTTCATTTAAAAAACCAAGGTAAAGTCATGATTATCTCGTTTGAATTGCTTTATATTCTCTTTATTTCGTTTTATTTTTTATAGCTGACTATGCAAAATAGTTCTTTCTCATTGTTGAATGCCGAACGGTGACCTATATTTGATATCTCTTATGTCAGACGGGGTCTGGTGTAGAGTTGTCTCATTTGCAATCATTCCACATTGATTATAAAGGTATCACAAAATTGTATTTAATTCGTAACATCGTCTTTATGATAAGGAAACTAGCATTTGAAAAGCAAAATAACTTTTTTGGGGAATAGTAAAAAATAAATTCAAGAAAAGGACAGAAAAGAGTTCCAAAATGTTTATATCCAAATTAATGATTTCAGGACGAGAAAATATTATTTTTTATCTTGCAATTTACACCACAAAGTATTCCCCATTTCAAACTTAAAGGCAAATTGTAAGAGTTGGTATTACTTTGTTTCATTAAAAAGAATTGCGAACGTAGATACAAGTATCTTGTCTTGGGGAGGGATAAACCATACTTTGTAAAGAATCATTCTGATTCAAACAAAAAATTCTCTGATACTGACATTTTCAAGATGCTTGATTTCTTGATTGACAACATATTTGTTACGTTTGGAGGACGTGTTTTTCAACAGACTGTCGGAATTCCAATGAGAACCAATTGTGCCCATCTTCTTGCCTGACTTCATACAGGGACTTCTTAGGAAGAAAGATAAGAAGTTAGCAATATCCTTTAACTGTACGTTCCGCTATATAGATGATATTCTCTCACTAAATAATACAACATTTGATGACTATGTTGAACGAATCTTTCCAATCGAACTAGAGATAAAGGATACTATAGATACAGTTAAGTCTGCTTCATATCTTGACTTACATATAGAAATTGACAATGGGGGTCGATTAAAAACAAAACTTTACGACAAAAAGATGATTTCAGCTTCCAAATTGTAAACTTTCCTTTTTTTTGTAGCAACATTCTAGCAGCGTTTGCATTGGGAGTATATATCTCCCAATTGATACGATATTCCCGGGCTTGCATTTCCAATCATGAATTCCTTGATAGAGGATTGCTGGTCATTAAAGCTATTAAACCAAGAGATCCAAATGGTAAGGTTGAAATCATCCTTTCGTAAATTTTACGAACGCCATCACGAGTTGGTTGACCGTTATGAAATAACCTTTTCACGAGCGTGACCTACTAGACTATCTACCGGATTTGTAATAACATAAGCAACACGACGGGTACCACATGTAGATCAGGATCTGCTTACCCTTCCGAAGCACCTGAGATCACCGCCAGTTTTGGTGAGGTTCGTGTTGCTTAGTCTTAAGTTTTCTATGTTGTGTCGTCTGTACTATTATTTGTCTGTCTGTCATCTTTTTTTTAAATTTTAAACCATAACGTTGTCAGTTTATTTTCCATCTATGAGTTTGACTGTCCCTCTGGTATCTTTCTTCCTTCTTTTACACAAAATGTAACAGTATGAAAAAAAAAAGATTTATAAGTAACTTTCAGATTTATATTTAATTGTTTTCTCACCTTAATAATGCATGAAAACTTGTCACTAGAAGATAAGCTAAAAAACATCTATCAATCAATCATTTCTTTATTTTTAATGAAACAGGAATGTTGCAATGTGATTTGTTAGTTATATGGGTGTAATAAGACCCTAACCAAACTATAGAATTTTTCTAAAAATAAACAAAGTAATATTTGACAATCCAAAGCAATGTCGATGTTAATAAATGTGTCGCAGAATTTCTTCAGAATATCAAAGTTAGTAAACATGGTAATGAAACGCTACATAAAAAAGTAAGAAGTAGAAATTACGATATAGGTATATCCAAAGTAGCGCTTCGAGCGCAGGAAATAAGTGTTTCTTTTATTTAGTAAGTACACAACTAACACTTTTTATTACGTCGTCAAGAGTAGAAAATGTGGGTATGTTATATTACAAAAATAACCTTTAAAAGTTCACATACCTGTCATTTGACACTGATACCACATCGATCTTATTTAAATCACAAAACAATAAAAGGTGTTGTTGATTATGTTATATTATTGCTTAACAGTTAGTTAATGGTTAATGCATGCAAAAAAAATAGCCGACTGTGCAAAGGCTGTATAGCCAGTCAAGATCGTTAAAAACTTCCATTTGTTGTTGTTAATGCATAGCAGAAAGAATAATGCGTTGTACTAGAACAACAATCCGAGAACGATCTCAAAATGCTAGCTAACATGGGAACATCCTAAATGTCGACATGTGAACCTATCGGGACACATTATTCTGTCTCCGAAGTCTTTCATTATACTCCTTTGTGCAAATTTCGTAGCAAAAAGCAGCAAGTACCAATTTGCAAGTTTTGTTGGATCGTACCAATGACCTCCCGCATTCAGGTCAAGCATGCAGCCCCGAGACTAAAAAGGCGGTAAATATATACTTACGAGGAAGAACCCAACAGACGGAATGACAGAATATTTTCACCTTCCGCGACCATGTGCCATGTCTACAATAAACCAAAGCAAAACATAGATGTATGGCAATTGCTGTGGTCCAGCAAAATGACCACATAGATCCTATTGTTCGTATGAAACTCTGAACAACACAAACACTATCACTCGACAGTTCTTCGCCAGAAAACGCATGCGCAGAATTACTATAAATAGGTTTACTGCCGTAAATAGCAATAAAACGTATAGTTCCAATGAAGTTTCCGATGGCAACAAATAAATCCGAAACAGTTAAATATATTAGCAGCCGTCTCGTTTCATTTTCAGGCCGTAAACTGTCAATAACGCAGTAAGACGTAAAAATAAATATGGATCCCAAAAATGACAATGTGCAAGCAATGATGGTCAAAGAAATATCCACCGCAAATGCCGATAAGAGATTTATATGTACTATAGGATTGGACGTCGGAATCCACGTTGTATCAACTGTCGCATTCTCCATTATTCATTTTTTGTCTGCTCAAAAAATATTTTTGTCGCGTGATTATATGTCACACATTTTAGAAAACATTTAAACTCATGGAATCTCACTATTTCACACAAACTTTCAAAAAGTTAGAAAAAGTTATATTATTCCAATGATATTAAGGATTTTATTGATAGTAGACATAATGTCGACGCTTACGTACATGTATTAAAATTCGTTTCATCACATGTTGTACAACCACGTGATAGCTAAACAATCAATATTTGTGTTAATGTGACCTTGTAACCTCATTATGTTTATAAAGGACAATTTAAGGAAATCCATGTTTCTAAATACTCAAGTTTGTGGTGTTAAGTGGTATACTACACACATGTCTATTTTAGTGCAAATAAAATTATATTATTGTTACGGATCGTTCCACCACGACCCCTAGAGTTGTGGTTAAAAATAAAAAAATAATTCTTCTCAGTTTTCAGTTTGTAAGATTTTAGTTAATTCATATCCTGTATCATGTGTGTACTCTCGAGAGATTCATATTTTGACATATAGTAAAGGTACTTGTCTCTTAATAACGTGCGTAGGAAGTGTGTTACTCAGTATATTTACGAATCTGGTCTTTGGTTAAAACGGGGGGAAATACTGAAAGGATCCAAGAAAATCCAATAAATTGAAGAGATTGTATCAAGACAGCATCATGACATAACACAGCAACAAAGAAAAACAGAAAAATAAAAATCGGTTTTCCAAACACTTCATAGAAATCTATCACTCAGTGACGAGCATCGTATCGAAAACAACATAATCCAACAAGACAGGTGCGTTGTGAAGGTATTCGTTTTGAATAGAAATAAACTCAGGTAGTACTTTCACCGAATTTCGAATTCAAACATTTAGTTTTCAAATGTCTGCTTTGAAATGAGGAATTCAAATCAAACCAAACTAAAGCTCAAACATTGTCTTTTTGAATTATGGTTGATACAATGGTATTTGAAATAAGGTTTGAATTCCGTCAGGTAATGTTGGCCTCAGAAGGATTTGGCTATTGCTTTATGTCATTTTGTAATATGCATATCATCAACTGTTATGATTTTGTTCATCATTAGCTTTCATTATTTTACTTTGAGTGTCTCAAGGAAGGTAAATTCATTAAAAAAGCTTCGGACGTATTAAAATTACAATTTGCTGTGTTCTCAAAGGCGAAATAGCAAAAACAGAAAAGCACTAACAAAAAAAAAAAACGAAACGAAGTTGTAGTGCAGTGCATCGACGAAAAATAAAAAAAAAGTTCAAACGTTGTGGTAGGTCTATATAGCCAAAACAATACGTCGCAAAGTTTTCACATGGTTATCATAAGATATAAAAAGTAAAGTATTAAAGTGATTAAAAATATTTCTTTATAATTGTTTTATAATTGTTTTATTAAGATTGTGTGGTTCAGTCAGGTTGAACATATTCATTTATAGTTTTTAAGACAAATGAAACATTATTGTTTAAACACATATGTCGTGTTTTATTGAATATAAAATGAAGAAGTGATTATTGATAATTGTATGATCACGTTAACATAGTCTTTTCTTTAACCAGAGATCACCAGATGGTGGATTAATCTGACCATTCTATTTGTCGAATACAATCATAAGTAGAACAAACAGTTGTGACAAAAACTGAGGCATTGATTTCTCAACGCTGCAATAAAATCGGCGCCAACACATTGAGTTTTCCTTCATAAAATTGTTAACCTTTTCACAGATAACAAACTAATGGCGATATTTAATTATCTCTTTTCGCATTATATGAAAATAAGTTCCTCGTCAACTCACAGAATTTATTACTTACCTCAATAATTGCGTATTTATTCATAGCGATCGCTATCCTCCAAACTAAACATTAATGTTGCTTTGAGTAAAGGCAACAGTGGTATACCGCACTTTGAAATACACCAATCGATTGAGAAAAAACAAAACAAATCCGTATCCAGGTTACAAACTTAACCTGAGGGAAACGCATCAAATATAAGACACATAACAGAAAGCTTTACAAAAGTGTTGATGTTGAAACCATAACTGTTACAGCGGTTTATTATTTTTTCTTTGAAATGCCAAGGTATCGGTTTGATTCTACTATTTTAACATGTAATGCAGGTTATTCCACTCTTAGGGCATCTGATACAGTTTTGATCCCATATCGAAATTTTGCTGACAGTTTACATATAGGTTATTTTTTTACCTGATTAAATCAAATATGTAATAAAACATATACCTTCATGTGCTACTGTTTGAGTAAAACGAGTTCAAACTTTATATATTTGCTAAAAATTCGGATTTGTGAACGTATTTTTCCTTTCTACAGAAATACATAACTTTTTTTTAACGTTTTGAAAAATAAACACACACTGTTTTTGTAAAATTATTTGTAAACTATGTTTTATATAAATGTCCTTCAAATTTGTGCATTTTGTTTTTTTTTTCAAATCACTCATATTTATCAAATGTTCTTGAATGTAGAAAAAAACATCATTTTTTGCTGTATATATATATCAAATTTAATAGAATTGCACTATTGACGTTTTCATGAAAATTGGCACAAATAAAAAAGATTCCATGAACTCGTTTTCAAGTTAAATACTTCTGATTAAAATCAGTCGAAAACTGAATCTTTTCCCAATAAGTCATAGTTTGAATTCTCGAAAATAACAATTTATGTAAGCAACGTAATTACCTCCCCTGTAACTATATCGTATGCCCGTCACACATTACATTTGTGTTCAGTAAAGGCAAATTAAAGGAGATGAAAGAATACGTCAATGAGACAGCCACTATTCAAAAACACATTACGAGTTGAAATTCAAGTGCTTTACACGATTCAGCCATTTTCAATTATCAAAAGGATTTATTCATTACGGTTTCTATCGGTAAATCTGCAGGTCACTTAATTGAAGGAAAAAAATTGATGTCTTGAATTATTACGACTGTCATACAAGTAAGAGGTTAAGCTAGCTACAATACTTGGATCCATCCACCATTTTTCTTCATAAAAATATGCCTATACCAAGTCAGAAATATGACAGTTATTATTAATTCGTTTGATGTATTTGAGCATTTGATTTAGCCATTTCATTGCAGTCTTTCCGTTTTAATTTTTTTCTCGGTTTTCCGTATTTTTCACAAAACGTTGTTTTCTAGTTTGAAATTGAAACAATAAAATGACAATAAATTTCTTTGATTTAATGGTTGGAAATTAATTAAAAAGGACAGATCAATAGTCCCGAAAAATCGCGAAGCGGATTATGTTAAATGTGAACAGTCAAAAATTAATTTTATGGTTCAATAAATTCAAAATAAATTATTGCCATTCATTATCAATAAATTTCTATCAAAAATAATGCTCAAAGATATATATTAATACCAATAACAACGTACACAGATGTTTGCGTATGAATACACAACGTTAGAGTGGGCGTGTCTACATAAAAATTGATAACATTGAAAATAAAGCCAATTCTTTTAGCCAATCAGAAGACAGTAAATACACCAAATTTATTTATATTGTGATAAGTCTTGAAATACTATATAAATATAGATTATTGATTCAAAACAGAAGACGATAAAAGTTTAAAGCAATATTGAAATGCATTATTGATTTTTTATTTGATTAGAATATTTTTTATTGGTTGATGAAAATCAACGAATAATATAAAATAAGGAATAGACGCAAGCAACAATCGTATTGATAATGAACAGACTGTAGAAGTCTTTAGACGTTTTATTGTCAAACAGCACTTCAAAATAAATATTTGTGGACACACTGTAGCAAAAGGTAAGAATTTACAAAATTAAATATGTGTTAAAATGATCAATGACAGATTATTATTATAATTAATATTTTCGTCATAATAAATACCAGGATAATATTTTCCCTGTAGGCACACAACATTGATTAAACATTGAATCAATGTTTATTTTCTATGTTGAATCAATGTTGAATTATTATTAGATTTTGCAAATTTGTATCAACGTTGAAAGTCTATGTTGAATCAACGTTGATTTTCAACTTTGAATCAATATAGAATAATGGTTGCTTTAACATTGTTTCAAACAATAGCCTGATTTGAATTCAGATTGAATTCAGGGTGAATACAATATTCCACACAGAATCAAAATTGGTTAGTGGTTGTGTTTAACTGTGTTTCAACATAAAACTTAAAGATCATTCATCCTGTATTTTCTGTGTCTTGCAGTCCGTAAATTTATGATGTAGCAATACTCAAGCTAGTGACGTCTCAAGGCACTCAACATGCTAAATGCCATAGCAACATTCTGCCGCAGGAAACTTCATCCAATTACTGCTCCATCAGACCCAAGTATAACAAATGATCTAAAAAAAAAAATGTTTACTTTAAATAAAGTCATTGTCTGGTTATATTTGACATGGTGTGGGCTTTTGCTCATTTTTGTAGACTGTATGGTGATCAAAAGATGTATTAATAATGTTCTTTGGTTGATGGTTGTCTTGTTAACAATAGGTACAACAATTAAAAGTGTTTGGGTGCACAAAACTTTGAATAGATGCCATTGACTGTCAATTACTCGTAAAAGATTACTATTTTTAACAATAAAACTGAGTGATCACATTGGTGTGATGAGAGCATGGCTTGACCATGATGATGTCAACAACCAATCATCTGAATAACAAATATGTGTGTTAAGGGCTTTCCTACGAACGATAATTTGAACACCAATATTTTCTTAACATTCAAGGATATGCAAATAACAACACAAATTATCATCCAAAAGAATTATTGAAAAAATCAGCAAAAAAAAAAATATTTTCAATATTGAACTATATATTATAGCTGGGGCCTTTTATATCAGACTATGCGGTATGGGCTTTGCTCATTGTGGAAGGCCGTACGGTGACCTATAGTTGTTAAAGTCTTTGTCATTTTAGTCTCTTGTGGACAGTTGTCTCATTGGTAATCATACCATATCTTCTTTTTTATATCCTAATTTTCGAAAGTACACAATCCTTATAACACATTTTTTTGGCAAATGTCTATTTGAAATGTCTGAGTGATCAAAATATAAAACAACGGTTGCTGTTCCTGCGCCATGTATTCTAATGTCCAACCACTGATTATAGAGACATTTTTAATACGATAAAATTAAAATAAATCTATTTATTAATAATAGTGAAAACTTCAACTACTTTCTACTCACACCTTGTCTTTTTTAGCCCATTTTACAAAGTTTGTAGTTTTGTCAAACACTTGTTGTTCAGTGATTCCATCTAGGTCTTTATGATGACATCTACAACATCAAAAGTTATAATATTGTCAAGTTTTATTCTGTTCAACACATTTAACTATTCAAAACTTCATTATGATATTATTTTAAAGTATAAATCAAAAGCATAAGAACCTGTGAAAACTAGATACAGTTAAATTTCTCAACTACATTTCCTTTTATATATACCAGAAGGTATAATCTGCAAGAAAATCATCTTAAATACTACATTTTAATTTGATCAAATTGAAGGTTTATCCAGCTATATCAGTATATCTTTTTCTGTATTATTTTAACTGCTGCATGGCTATCTGTCTAATTGACATATACGAGGGTGGTAAAGGGGGGTTCTTAACCGGGAAACACGTAAAATTTAAATTGGGGTAAATGAAGCACGAGAAATTTAATCGTAAATATTAAGGAAAAAGTACTAGAAGTAATTAATCAGTCGTTATTCGAGATCACACATTTATGATAATGTACACGAAGACCCTGCAGTCACCTTTTCCCGTCTGCTAATTGCATCCGATTCGGGAGAAAAAATTAATCCTAACTTGATCGCAATTAATATCCTGGTAACACATAATTTATAACAATCTCCAAACTGACTTCGAAATTGAGTCCCTTTTTCATGTTTTTTTTTTATTATCTTGAATGTGGGACAAACACAAGAAATTAGGAGTACCAACACAAAAACAAGGAAAATGAATAAGGGGAAACAAAAATAACGTACACATACGTTGAACCAAATACAAGAAAACGAGAAATAAAACGTCAAAACATGAAAACATGTGAAATAAAAAGGCCAAAAACTCTTTATCACCCCATATACCCTTCATTTATATTTACCTTGCCAAAACTCCACTTCAATTTTGACAGTAAAATACAAAAGGTCCAACTTGGTATGTCATATAGGCATAGCTTCTGAACTTTTCATCCCAATTTTGTAAACAAGCCCCCTCCCCCTTTTAGGAGATTTAGTATAACTGAATTGATCATGTAAATAACGATTAAAATCTCTTTTTACTTTTGATTCAATCATATGATGATTTAGAATAGGCAATGTTAACAATTCATGAGACCTTGGGAGATATCGTGGGAATGGGTAACATGTTATAAAACACCCCCATTTTCCTCGTGTAAAATTTCAACTTTTCAGTACAGTTTTCATAACAACATGATCAGCTGATGATATGCTCACATTTCTTAAATACGATACCGTAATCACATCAATTACTTTAAATACTTGCGATAAAAATGTAAAAGCTGTATACGTGACGGTACCCAAATTGCACCTATTTTGACAGTTTTTTCACCTACGTTTTTTTATGATAAAGACAAAAATTTCCATTCTGTGTTTATTTTGTAGTCGTACCCTTCTTTATTATATAGGTACACCAATTTGAATTTTAATCCATATGGAATCATAGAAAAATTGCTCTAAACTGACCTCCAAACCATCAATGATTCTGAAATGAGGAGTACCCAAATTGCATCCATGCTTAAATTCGCACTGTCAAAATTCTAATAACAGAGCTTTTGTTTAATTTCTTCAAATATTTTGAACAATTGGATATTAGTCCATGCTTACTCTTTATTTTTTTTTAAATGGATACTTGTAACATATTGTATTTGATCATTTTAAAAAGATGACGTTTTGATGACGTCGCATGGCGACGTTTCAGTACATTTTGCTTTTTCAGTAAACACTTCACCTGTTGATAAATACTGTGAACGTTTTGTGCATATCTAAATAGTTTTACCTATGTTGAAAGATGTGCCTAGTATCAAATCATAAAAATACAAATTGTTTACGGTCTCTAGGAAATCTTGTAAGAAATACTTTTTACTATTTTGGCTTAATAGGTGCAATTTGGGTACCGTTACGTTAAAAGCTGTATACAGGAATTTTTTTTATTGATAAAAATTCTGTAGAATCACGGACACGGTGGTCTAGTTAGCGGATATTCAAACTTTGGCAACAAAACGACTGCGCATGCGCATATTTTTAAAAAGAAAAGAAAAAAGAAAAATGAAAAGAAAAACAAAAGAATGAAAACAAGATATTTGACATCAGATGCCATGGAAAAAAGAGGGGGCATATCTTAAGGGAAAGGGGCTATTCGCAAATACTTATATTTACTGTATGATGATGTATACCAGCTGGTTCTATTATTATGTTTTGGTGAAATTTTAGAATTTCTATTATTTGGGGTTCAAAGTTCATTTTTATGCTTATTTATGCTGATATACACTGCCATTGTTTTATATATAATTCTATAATCAGCGTGACAATTAAAAATAAATCTACTAAATATTCTATTTTATGTGAATATCGTTGTCAATTTAAAAAGAATTGTGCCAAATACATCTCTTTTGACAATTCTGGTATCCACAACTACTGCGTTTTATATAGTTTAGCCAACGTTGATTCAGTGTTGGTTTTTCAACACAATGTTAATTCAACGTTGAAACAATGTACTAACTTCAACGTTGCATTGTCAACGTTGAATCGATGTTGAATATTTTTTGATCAATGTATAACCTAAAATCAACAAAGAATCAACGTTGATTCAACAAAGTGTGCCTGCAGGGTTAGTACGCCAGACGCGCGTTTCGTCTACATAAAACTCATCAGTGACGCTCATATCAAAATATTTATAAAGCCAAACAAGGACAAAGTCGAAGGGCATTGAGGATTCAAAATTCCAAAAACTTGTGCAAAATACGGCTAAGGTAATCTGTGCCTGGGATAAGAAAATCCTTAGTTTTTCGAAAAATTCAAACTTTTGTAAACAGGAAATTTATAAAATGACCACATTATTGATATTCATGTCAACACCGAAGTGTTTGTTGGCTACTGGGCTGGTGATATCCTCGGAGAAGAAACGTTCACTAGCAGTAGCATCGACCCAGTGGTGTAAGTAGTTATCAAAGGTACGAGGATTATAGATTAAACCAGGCAAATTAATATTAAGAAAAAATACAGCAATGTTGTTTACAAATGAACGGACGAGAAGCATGCATTTCGGCAATAAACATTCACTTTTATAAATTATTTCTTTTTCTTTTACTATGACAGTTGTTTTCCATTCATTTGATTTATTTGAGCCTTTTTAATTTTTCATTTGAAAAGGGACTTTCCGTTTTGAATTTTCTTGAAGTTCCGTATTTAAGTTATGTTACTTTTAAATCAGAAATGTCAGATTATTGTTAATTTGGACAAGCTGTAGAAAAAGGTAAGAATATACAAAATGAAATATGTCTTAAAAGGATCGATGACAGATCATAATATAACAATTAACGTTTTCGTCATAAATTAAACCAGGCATATTTAAATAAAAAACAGGAATGTCGTTTACAACATGTACAAATGATTGGACGAGAAGCATGCATTTCAGCAGTTAATATTCACTCTGATGTTTAACTATTGCAATGTTTTTATTTTTGCGAGAATTACGAGAGGGTTGTGATCGCATTCATTTAGACTCGCATTTCGGATGTTTTAATATAAATGAAGCGGGGATTTTTCTCAGTACCGCACAAATAATAATTGCATTTTAGTCTTAAATGACAGAACTGCAATATCATTTTTTTAATATATTTAATAATATTTTGTGTCATTCAAACACATTAAACAATTGCGACTTATAGCTGTTAATTTCTGTGTCATTTGGTCCTTGTGGACAGTTGTTTCATTGACAATCATACCTCATCTTTTTTCATATAAACAAGTTTCTGGTCAATATTCATATGCATCATCTTTATTCAAAAGGAGGGGGTTAGGCGTCTGTTGTAGAAGAGAGTTAGAGCAAAATACAGGTTCCAGTCCCACTCTTGGAGATAGAAGTAGAGAAAAATACAGGTTCCAGTCCCACTCTTGGATATAGAAGTAGAGAAAAATACAGGTTACAGTCCCACTCTTGGAGATAGAAGTAGAGAAAATACAGGTTCCAGTCCCACTCTTGGAGATAGAAGGGAGTAGAAAAAATACAGGTTCCAGTCCCACTCTTGGAGATAGAAGGGAGTTCAGTAAATAAAGGTTCCAGTCCCACTCTTGGAGATAGAAGGAAGTACAGTAAATACAGGTTCCAGTCCCTCTCTTTGAGATAGAAGGGAGTAGACAAAAATACAGGTTCCAGTCCCATTCTTGGAGATAGAAGGGAGTAAAGAAAAATACAGGTTCCAGTCCCACTCTTGGAGATAGAAGGGAGTAGAGAAAAATACAGGTTCCATTCCCACTCTTGGAGGTAGAAGGGAGTAGAACAAAATACAGGTTCCAGTCCCACTCTTGGAGATAGAAGGGAGTAGACAAAAATACAGGTTTCAGTCCCACTCTTAAAGATAGAAGGGAGTAGAAAAAAATACAGGTTCCAGTCCCACTCTTAAAGATAGAAGGGAGTAGAACAAAATACAGGTTCCAGTCCCACTCTTGGAGATCGAAGGGAGTAGAGAAAAATACAAGTTCCAGTCCCACTCTTGGAGATAGAAGGGAGTAGAGAAAAATACAGGTTCCAGTCCCACTCTTGGAGATAGAAGAGAGTAGAGAAAATACAGGTTCCAGTCCCACTCTTAAAGATAGAAGGGAGTAGAGAAAAATACAGGTTCCAGTCCCACTCTTGGAGATGGAAGGGAGTAGAGAAAAATACAGGTTCCAGTCCCACTCTTGGAGATAGAAGGGAGTAGAGAAAATACAGGTTACAGTCCCACTCTTGAAGATAGAAGGGAGTAGAGAAAATACAGGTTTCAGTCCCACTCTTGAAGATAGAAGAGAGTAGAGAAAATACAGGTTTCAGTCCCACTCTTGGAGATAGAAGGGAGTAGAGAAAAATACAGGTTCCAGTCCCACTCTTAAAGATAGAAGGGAGTAGAACAAAATACAGATTCCAGTCCCACTCTTGAAGATAGAAGGGAGTAGAGAAAATACAGGTTACAGTTCCATTCTTGGAGATAGAAGTAGAGAAAAATACAGGTTCCAGTCCCACTCTTGAAGATAGAAGGGAGTAGAGAAAATACAGGTTACAGTCCCACTCTTGAAGATAGAAGGGAGTAGAACAAAATACAGGTTCCAGTCCCACTCTTGGAGATCGAAGGGAGTAGAGAAAAATACAGGTTCCAGTCCCACTCTTGGAGATCGAAGGGAGTAGAACAAAATACAGATTCCAGTCCCACTCTTGAAGATAGAAGGGAGTAGAGAAAATACAGGTTACAGTTCCATTCTTGGAGATCGAAGGGAGTAGAACAAAATACAGATTCCAGTCCCACTCTTGAAGATAGAAGGGAGTAGAAAAAATACAGGTTCCAGTCCCACTCTTGAAGATAGAAGGGAGTAGAGAAAATACAGGTTACAGTTCCATTCTTGGAGATAGAAGTAGAGAAAAATACAGGTTCCAGTCCCACTCTTGGAGATAGAAGGGAGTAGATAAATAACAGGTTCCAGTCCCACTCTTAAAGATAGAAGGGAGTAGAACAAAATACAGATTCCAGTCCCACTCTTGAAGATAGAAGGGAGTAGAGAAAATACAGGTTACAGTTCCATTCTTGGAGATAGAAGTAGAGAAAAATACAGGTTCCAGTCCCACTCTTGAAGATAGAAGGGAGTAGAGAAAATACAGGTTACAGTCCCACTCTTGAAGATAGAAGGGAGTAGAACAAAATACAGGTTCCAGTCCCACTCTTGGAGATCGAAGGGAGTAGAGAAAAATACAGGTTCCAGTCCCACTCTTGGAGATAGAAGGGAGTAGAGAAAATACAGGTTACAGTTCCATTCTTGGAGATCGAAGGGAGTAGAGAAAATACAGGTTACAGTTCCATTCTTGGAGATAGAAGGGAGTAGAACAAAATACAGATTCCAGTCCAACTCTTGAAGATAGAAGGGAGTAGAAAAAATACAGGTTCCAGTCCCACTCTTGAAGATAGAAGGGAGTAGAGAAAATACAGGTTACAGTTCCATTCTTGGAGATAGAAGTAGAGAAAAATACAGGTTCCAGTCCCACTCTTGGAGATAGAAGGGAGTAGATACATAACAGGTTCCAGTCCCAATCTTGGAGATAAAAGGGAGTAGAACAAAATACAGGTTCCAGTCCCACTCTTGAAGATAGAAGGGAGTAGAAAAAATACAGGTTCCAGTCCCACTCTTGAAGATAGAAGGGAGTAGAAAAAATACAGGTTCCAGTCCCACTCTTGGAGATCGAAGGGAGTAGAGAAAAATACAGGTTTCAGTCCCACTCTTGGAGATAGAAGTAGAGAAAAATACAGGTTCCAGTCCCACTCTTGAAGATAGAAGGGAGTAGAGAAAATACAGGTTACAGTCCCACTCTTGAAGATAGAAGGGAGTAGAACAAAATACAGGTTCCAGTCCCACTCTTGGAGATCGAAGGGAGTAGAGAAAAATACAAGTTCCAGTCCCACTCTTGGAGATAGAAGGGAGTAGAGAAAAATACAGGTTCCAGTCCCACTCTTGGAGATAGAAGAGAGTAGAGAAAATACAGGTTCCAGTCCCACTCTTAAAGATAGAAGGGAGTAGAGAAAAATACAGGTTCCAGTCCCACTCTTGGAGATAGAAGGGAGTAGAGAAAAATACAGGTTCCAGTCCCACTCTTGGAGATAGAAGGGAGTAGAGAAAATACAGGTTACAGTCCCACTCTTGAAGATAGAAGGGAGTAGAGAAAATACAGGTTTCAGTCCCACTCTTGAAGATAGAAGAGAGTAGAGAAAATACAGGTTTCAGTCCCACTCTTGGAGATAGAAGGGAGTAGAGAAAAATACAGGTTCCAGTCCCACTCTTAAAGATAGAAGGGAGTAGAACAAAATACAGATTCCAGTCCCACTCTTGAAGATAGAAGGGAGTAGAGAAAATACAGGTTACAGTTCCATTCTTGGAGATAGAAGTAGAGAAAAATACAGGTTCCAGTCCCACTCTTGAAGATAGAAGGGAGTAGAGAAAATACAGGTTACAGTCCCACTCTTGAAGATAGAAGGGAGTAGAACAAAATACAGGTTCCAGTCCCACTCTTGGAGATCGAAGGGAGTAGAGAAAAATACAGGTTCCAGTCCCACTCTTGGAGATCGAAGGGAGTAGAACAAAATACAGATTCCAGTCCCACTCTTGAAGATAGAAGGGAGTAGAGAAAATACAGGTTACAGTTCCATTCTTTGAGATCGAAGGGAGTAGAACAAAATACAGATTCCAGTCCCACTCTTGAAGATAGAAGGGAGTAGAAAAAATACAGGTTCCAGTCCCACTCTTGAAGATAGAAGGGAGTAGAGAAAATACAGGTTACAGTTCCATTCTTGGAGATAGAAGTAGAGAAAAATACAGGTTCCAGTCCCACTCTTGGAGATAGAAGTAGAGAAAAATACAGGTTCCAGTCCCACTCTTGAAGATAGAAGGGAGTAGAGAAAATACAGGTTACAGTCCCACTCTTGAAGATAGAAGGGAGTAGAACAAAATACAGGTTCCAGTCCCACTCTTGAAGATAGAAGGGAGTAGACAAAAATACAGGTTCCAGTCCCACTCTTGGAGATCGAAGGGAGTAGAGAAAAATACAGGTTTCAGTCCCACTCTTGGAGATAGAAGTAGAGAAAAATACAGGTTCCAGTCCCACTCTTGGAGATCGAAGGGAGTAGAGAAAAATACAGGTTCTAGTCCCACTCTTGGAGATAGAAGGGAGTAGAGAAAATACAGGTTACAGTTCCATTCTTGGAGATCGAAGGGAGTAGAGAAAATACAGGTTACAGTTCCATTCTTGGAGATCGAAGGGAGTAGAACAAAATACAGATTCCAGTCCCACTCTTGAAGATAGAAGGGAGTAGAAAAAATACAGGTTCCAGTCCCACTCTTGAAGATAGAAGGGAGTAGAGAAAATACAGGTTACAGTTCCATTCTTGGAGATAGAAGTAGAGAAAAATACAGGTTCCAGTCCCACTCTTGGAGATAGAAGGGAGTAGATAAATAACAGGTTCCAGTCCCAATCTTGGAGATAAAAGGGAGTAGAACAAAATACAGGTTCCAGTCCCACTATTGAAGATAGAAGGGAGTAGAAAAAATACAGGTTCCAGTCCCACTCTTGAAGATAGAAGGGAGTAGAAAAAATACAGGTTCCAGTCCCACTCTTGGAGATCGAAGGGAGTAGAGAAAAATACAGGTTTCAGTCCCACTCTTGGAGATAGAAGTAGAGAAAAATACAGGTTCCAGTCCCACTCTTGAAGATAGAAGGGAGTAGAGAAAATACAGGTTACAGTCCCACTCTTGAAGATAGAAGGGAGTAGAACAAAATACAGGTTCCAGTCCCACTCTTGAAGATAGAAGGGAGTAGACAAAAATACAGGTTCCAGTCCGACTCTTGGAGATCGAAGGGAGTAGAGAAAAATACAGGTTCCAGTCCCACTCTTAAAGATAGAAGGGAGTAGAGAAAAATACAGGTTCCAGTCCCACACTTGGCGATAGAAGGGAGTAGAGAAAAATACAGGTTCCAGTCCCACTCTTGGAGGTAGAAGGGAGTACAGTAAAATACAGGTTCCAGTCCCACTCTTGGCGATAGAAGGGAATAGAGAAAAATACAGGTTCCAGTCCCACTCTTGGAGATAGAAGGAAGTAGAGAAAAATACAGGTTCCAGTCCCACTCTTGGAGGTAGAAGCCCAGTAAACAATCCAACGTTGACATTACGTTGTGACAACGTAATACTATCGTTGTGACAACGTATTAAAATTCCGTTGGTACAACGTAGTTTTGTGAACTCCAAGGCACGTGCTGACACCATCCACACAACGTTGGCACAACGTAATTTGTGACGTAATTTATTACCATCATAAAACGTTGTAACAACGTCACAGCACAACTATAAATGTCCCTTGTCCTCATTTAATTGATAGAATCAATGCAATTCCATTGAAGAAGTATGTAAACAGGGTCTTTATTTTTTCTTTTGACCCGTTTTAAGTTATAAATTTTTCTATGTGGGAAAGATGGACAATTGTTGATATGTACTCTATTTCCAAACTGCCAGCTGTATATGAAATTGTCAAAAAGTTGGGGTTTTTTAATCTTTTTGGCAGGTTTCAGTGTGAAATGTATAAATATCTAGTTTTCCCAAAAATAGTTGTTTAAGGTTTATAAAGTCTCAAGTTTTTAACTTTTGCAATACTGAAGTACAAGAATTACACATTTCCATTTAACAAATGCACCTTTTCTTTCTTTTAACACATAATACTTTTCAAAAAAAGGAAATTTTGTATGATGGCCAATAAGACAACCCTCTATCCTAAAATCAAATATTGATGATGTTAGCAATTATAGGTACATGTACAGCCTTCAACATGACATCTTGGTACGTGCTTCAAATTCTGAATGTTTAGTTTCAGTGGCCTAGAATACAGATTTCACTATGATGGCGGAAATTCTAGAATGAAGGTTTCACTTTGACGACGGAAAACCATTTTTAATGAATTATTCAGAAATACAACAAACTACCACATTTACCTTAATATTTACTGAAAATTCATTCAGCTGGATTCACTACACGATTACAAGCTAGGAAAATCGGCCCAAAATCTGACTGTCTAATTCATAAATATATATATTCTACACAATTCATACACACTTCTAAAAATATCCCAAATGAAGAAAATACCTGAAATTCAATTCAACTAACTATTGCTTTTTTCCATTGACCAACTAGAGATAGTATAAAAAAGAAGATGTGGTATGATTGCCAATGAGACAACTGTCCACAAGAGACCAAAATGATAGACCTATCCAACAGTTTAGACTTCTTTTTTCTTACAATGTACATGTAGCTACATGAACCAATAAAAACAATAATAGTTTGTTTCTGAATTTTTAATTTGTATTACAAATTTTAGTCTTGTGTTGGTTGTATACATTGTACATGTCATTCCAAATGTTGGTTTTCTGCCCTCTAATCAGCTGGGCAATTTGCAAAATTGTTTCTGCATACATGTAGTTGGTATTTGTAATGTTTTCTACTCTAGCTCAGTCAATATAGTACACTGGATATGTAGGATGGCTTGTTTCGAAGCCAAGACATTTTCACATATATGTGGTTAAATTTTCGGAATACGAAGTGCGATTTTTTGTCACACAACAATTTCTTTGAAAATTTAAAACTTTGAATACATTAAAAAACTCCATAGTTTTTACATATTTATACTATGATCCTCTACTTTCCAGATCAACACAAATGGTAAAGCTCAGTCACTTGTTAAAAATGAAACATGTTCAATATCACTTCAGAGACAATTTTTGTTTACACACAACGTTTGATGGCGCATTAGTTCCTCATTTGGAGCCGCATTAGGAATATTGACCCAGCTGGTCTTGTGTTGGTTTCAGATCTCTGAAAAAAAAATCATAAATTATAAAATACAAAAAAATAAATTGATCCCAACTGATGAATTACAGCAGTTCTTAAAAATTATCCTGTGTTTAAACATAATCAATATTTTTTCTATTGCTAATCCTATAATAAACTCCCTTTGCATTTTGGTATTTCATACCCAACCACCCCCAAATAAAATTTAAGAAAAGAGCTTTCCCTGGGGGAGAGGGGACATAATATTTTCTGAAGCAACCAGTGGTTATTCTACAAATAATTAATAAAGGAAGTTTGGTTTCACAATATTGTCATTTTTCAATTAATTTAAGATATGCAAAGGATTCTACCTTAATAAATTTAGCATGTACATCGATACAACAAGACCTCATAGCATATGCCAATGAACGCAATCTATAAAATCAACAAATTATAATTTGATAAATAAAATAAATATAAGAAGAATGTGTCCATGAGCCACAAATGATCTTATTAAACTTAATTTAAAGGACATATCTAGAGAACAGTAAAGCAGATGCTCTTCAAATTCAAACTCTGCGTTTTATGATAATAAGCGTTGTGTATTGGTTGCATAACATGTGGTTTAGGCAAACGTTAGATAACAAAATCCAATTTTGAGTTCAATGTACATGTATGTACGTACAGTACAAGAGTTAAACTATATCACTCAGTTAAGGAGGACAGAAAAGAACTGATATTTACCTTTTTAAAATCTTGGTCCAAATTTTTGAGCTGGTGCATGCTTAACTGTTACATGGTTACTGCAATGATTTTCTCAACCTCAGACACATTGGATCTGTGGATTTATATACAAGACTCTGGAAAAAAAATTAAAAATACGTTCAATTATCTTTTATATTCTTCTGTCTGTTTCATATAAAAAAGAAGATGTGGTATGATTGCCAATGAGACAACTCTTTACAAGAGACCAAAATGACACAGAAATTAACATTTATAGGTAACCGTACGGCCTTTAACAATGAGCAAAGCCCATACCGCATAGCCAGCTATGAAAGGCCTGAAATGACAATTTGAAACAATTCAAACGAGAAAATTAACCGCCTTATTTATATAAAAAAAAATGTTAGTCCAACAAATCTTTAGAACAAAGTGACAAATTTAAATGCATTCCAAAATTCACATGTTTTATGATTGATTACAACATTGTTTCTGATCACATATTTAGTGATTGTACATGTAGCTCGTCATTGATAAACATGTACATGTAGATTTCATACTATAAATTGTACAGCAAAAAAGATGTCCCTATGTACTGTTTTTAACACCTGTAAACTAGGTTTTACCCTGAAAACAAGAAAATTTTACCTAACTTTCAAGGCTAGATCCTAGTCTAAATCATTATGACACTTTCAAGACTTGGAAGGCTGTTTTTTTTTTCTGGGACGCCTTCCTACAACGACCTAATCCTATTACGACAACTGTGATGGCTATCTTAATTTTTTTCTATGACGCCTATATTTTACAACATCTTTATTGGCACAATTGTCTATTTCCATGTCAGACCCAGTGTTACAATGATTGATCGTTTGTTGCTCAACATCCAGTGGCAAATATTTCATGCATGTTAGCGACGACCCCCAGTGATATATGCAGCATTATCATTAATAGGCCGAGTTGGTAATATGCCAAGTTTGAAATGTGCGGAGTTAGTAATGGACCCAGATATCTAAAGTGCTGAGATGTTTAGCTTCACATTTTCTAATATTGATAACATGGATAAGACTTTTATGATTCAATGATTATCAAAAAATAACAGAGCAAAATACACTTGTAGCCTTAATATATAGGGATAGTAGCTCTTGTCACAGATAGAAAACAAGTACTTGTGCGAACGGACGTGGGGGGCGAAAATGTGAGGTGCGAACGTGTAGGGTGCGAAACTATATTGGGCGCGAACGGACCTGATACCCTGTGCACCCCTCCCCCTTTTTTTTACTTTCTACAGTTATTACTTATTTTTAATTGCATATTTCTTCAGAAACAACACAAGTTAATCAAGCAATTTGATAAATGGATTCAAATAACACACATTATGGCTAAAATATCTTGTATCAGTGCAATATATTGACAGTATAAGAAAAAGTATCATATTTCAACACGGTCACGTATAACAGACTTGAAAGAGGCGTCCAACACGGTAACAGCTGTTTTATTTTCATCAATCAAACTTGTTTTTATCATGGAGAACCTATTTGGTGTAATGTGCAATCATTGTTTTACCTTTTTCTTTGTTTTGGAATCTGGATCAAGCTAAATTTTCACTGCAAATTCCTCACTGTTTTCAAAAATCAAGCGGCAAAAGTGCGCATGCTCAGACTTTTCATAGTATGCAGCGGTAAAACCTGAGTACTGCTGAACGTTACACTAATCAAATCGTGAAAAACGATTATGAAATCCAAGTGATAAATGATGACAAAATTTTAATGATATATTAAACAATAAATATTCATATAAAATACATATATTAGAACATTAAAATTGGATTTGTAATATTTTCTTTGACATCTTGATGCAAATTATGTCTGCGGGAAAACAGGGGGAGTTTTTTTTTTAAATCGAAAAAATCGTAAATATATTCTAGTGAAGGTGAATGATCGATATATCCAGGAATACTCATTATGACATACCCCAAAAATTCGTCCCATAAAACCAGATTTTTACAATGTATTCACTACGTTCTTATAATGTCGAGTTACGTCGGATTATGACAGTTATAAGCACGTTGTCACAACGTAATAAAATGTTACGTCCTGACAAGGTACTAAATTTACGTGAATCCGACGTAATTTTATAACGTCGTCTGTACGTCTGCATCCAACGTTGGATTTTTACGTTCCCACAACGTTGGTACGACGTAAACTCACGACATGACGTTCAGACGACCATTAACCGACGTCGGGAGTACGTTGTGTGTTTACTGGGAGGGAGTAGAACAAAATACAGGTTCCAGTCCCACTCTTGGAGATAGAAGGGAGTAGAGAAAAATACAGGTTCCAGTCCCACTCTTGGAGATAGAAGGGAGTAGAGAAAATACAGGTTACAGTCCCACTCTTGAAGATAGAAGGGAGTAGAGAAAAATACAGGTTCCAGTCCCACTCTTGGAGATAGAAGGGAGTAGAGAAAAATACAGGTTCCAGTCCCACTCTTGGAGGTAGAAGGGAGTAGAGAAAAATACAGGTTCCAGTCCCACTCTTGGAGATAAAAGTGAGTAGAGCAAAATACAGGTTCCAGTCCCACTCTTGGAGGTAGAAGGGAATAGATAAAAATACAGGTTCCAGTCCCACTCTTGTAGGTAGAAGGGAATAGATAAAAATACAGGTTCCAGTCCCACTCTTGTAGGTAGAAGGGAATAGATAAAAATACAGGTTCCAGTCCCACTCTTGGAGATAAAAGTGAGTAGAGCAAAATACAGGTTCCAGTCCCACTCTTGGAGGTAGAAGGGAATAGATAAAAATACAGGTTCCAGTCCCACTCTTGTAGGTAGAAGGGAATAGATAAAAATACAGGTTCCAGTCCCACTCTTGTAGGTAGAAGGGAATAGATAAAAATACAGGTTCCAGTCCCACTCTTGGAGATAAAAGTGAGTAGAGCAAAATACAGGTTCCAGTCCCACTCTTGGAGATAGAAGGGAGTAGAGAAAAATACAGGTTCCATTCCCACTCTTGGAGGTAGAAGGGAGTAGAACAAAATACAGGTTCCAGTCCCACTCTTGGAGATAGAAGGGAGTAGAGAAAAATACAGGTTACAGTCCCACTCTTGGAGGTAGAAGGGAGTAGAACAAAATACAGGTTCCAGTCCCACTCTTGGAGATAGAAGGGAGTAGAGAAAAATACAGGTTCCATTCCCACTCTTGGAGGTAGAAGGGAGTAGAACAAAATACAGGTTCCAGTCTCACTCTTGGAGATAGAAGGGAGTAGACAAAAATACAGGTTTCAGTCCCACTCTTAAAGATAGAAGGGAGTAGAGAAAAATACAGGTTCCAGTCCTACTCTTGGAGATAGAAGGGAGTAGAGAAAAATACAGGTTACAGTCCCACTCTTGGAGATCGAAGGGAGTAGAACAAAATACAGATTCCAGTCCCACTCTTGGAGATAGAAGGGAGTAGAGAAAATACAGGTTACAGTTCCATTCTTGGAGATAGAAGGGGATAAAGAAAATTACAGGTGTCAGTCCGACTCTTGGAGTAGCGAAAAATACAAGTTCAAGTCCCACTTTTGGAGGTAGAAGGGAATAGAGAAAAATACAGGTTCCAGTCCCACTCTTGGCGATAGATGGAAGTAAAGAAAAATACAGGTTACAGTCCCATTCCACTTTCTCGGAGATAGAAAGGAGTAATGAAAAATACTAGTTCCAGTCCCACTCTTGGAGTTAGAAGGGAATAGAGAAAAATACAGGTTCAAGTCCTACTCTTGGAGATAGAAGGAAGTAGAGAAAAATACAGGTTACAGTCCCATTCTTGGAGATACATGTAGAAGGAAGTAGAGAAAAATACAGGTTACAGTCCCATTCTTGGAGGTAGAAGGGAGTACAGTAAAATACAGGTTTTAGTCCCACTTTCGGAGGTAGAAGGGAGTACAGTAAAATACAAGTTCCAGCCCCACTTTTGAAGGAAGAAGGGGGTACAGTAAAATACAGGTCCCAGTCCGACTCTCGGAGATAGAAGGGAGTAGTGAATAATACAAGTTCCAGTCCAACTCTTGGAGGTAGAAGGGAATAGAGAAAAATACAGGTTTCAGTCCCACTCTTGGAGATAGAAGGAAGTAGAGAAAAATACAGGTTACAGTCCCATTCGTGGAGGTAAAAGGGAGTACAGTAAAATACAGGTTACAGTCCCACTGTCGGAGATCGAAGGGAGTACAGTAAAATACAAGTTCCAGCCCCACTCTTAAAGGAAGAAGGGGGTACAGTAAAATACAGGTTCCAGTCCTACTGATGGAGATGAAAGGGAGTAGTGAAAAATAAAAGTTCCAGTCCCACTCTTGGCGATAGAAGGAAGTAGAGAAAAATACAGGTTACAGTCCCATTCGTGGAGGTAAAAGGGAGTACAGTAAATACAGGTTTCAGTCCCACTCTTGGCTACAGAAGGAAGTAGAGAAAAATACCGGTTACAGTCCCACTCTTGGAGATAGAAGGAAGTAGAGAAAAATACAGGTTACAGTCCCATTCGTGGAGGTAAAAGGGAGTACAGTAAAATACAGGTTACAGTCCCACTGTCGGAGATCGAAGGGAGTACAGTAAAATACAAGTTCCAGCCCTACTCTTGAAGGAAGAAGGGGGTACAGTAAAATACAGGTTCCAGTCCTACTGATGGAGATGGAAGGGAGTAGTGAAAAATAAAAGTTCCAGTCCCACTCTTGGCGATAGAAGGAAGTAGAGAAAAATACAGGATACAGTCCCACTCTTGGAGATAGAAGGAGGTAGAGAAAAATACAGGTTACAGTCCCATTCTTGGAGGTAGAAGGGAATAGATAAAAATAAGGTTACAGTCCCATTCTTGGAGGTAGAAGGGAGTACAGTAAAATACAGGTTACAGTCCCACTCTTAGAGAGAGAAGGGAGTACAGTAAATACAGGTTACAGGCCCATACTTGTAAGGTAGGAGGGAGTACAGTAATATACAAGTTACAGTCCCACTTTTGGAGGTAGAAGGGAGTACAGTAAAATACAAGTTCCAGCCCCACTCTTGAAGGAAGAAAAGGGTACAGTAAAATACAGGTCCCAGTCCAACTCTTGGAGATAGAAGGGAGTACAGTAAAATACAGGTTCCAGTGCTACTGATGGAGATGGAAGGGAGTAGTGAAAAATACAAGTTCCAGTCCCACTCTTGGAGGTAGAAGGGAATAGAGAAAAATACAGGTTCCAGTCCCACTCTTGGAGATAGAAGGAAGTAGAGAAAAATACAGGTTACAGTCCCATTCTTGGAGGTAGAAGGGAATACAGTAAAATACAGGTTACAGTCCCACTCTCGGAGATAGAAGGGAGTACAATCAATACAGCTTACAGGACCATACTTGTAAGGTAGGAGGGAGTACAGTAATATACAAGTTACAGTCCCACTCTTGGAGGTAGAAGGGAGTACAGTAAAATACAAGTTCCAGCCCCACTCTTGAAGGAAAAAGGCGTTACAGTAAAATACAGGTCCCAGTCCAACTCTTGGAGATAGAAGGGAGTACAATAAAATACAGGTTCCAGTCCTACTGATTGAGATGGAAGGGAGTACAGTAAAGTAGAGGTTCTAGTCCCACTCTTGGAGATAGAAGGGAGTACAGTAATATACAAGTTACAGTCCCACTTTTGGAGGTAGAAGGGAGTACAGTAAAATACAAGTTCCAGCCCCACTCTTGAAGGAAGAAGGGGGTACAGTAAAATACAGGTCCCAGTCCAACTCTTGGAGATAGAAGGGAGTACAGTAAAATACAGGTTCCAGTGCTACTGATGGAGATGGAAGGGAGTAGTGAAAAATACAAGTTCCAGTCCCACTCTTGGAGGTAGAAGGGAATAGAGAAAAATACAGGTTCCAGTCCCACTCTTAGAGATAGAAGGAAGTAGAGAAAAATACAGGTTACAGTCCCATTCTTGGAGGTAGAAGGGAATACAGTAAAATACAGGTTACAGTCCCACTCTCGGAGATAGAAGGGAGTACAATCAATACAGCTTACAGGACCATACTTGTAAGGTAGGAGGGAGTACAGTAATATACAAGTTACAGTCCCACTCTTGGAGGTAGAAGGGAGTACAGTAAAATACAAGTTCCAGCCCCACTCTTGAAGGAAAAAGGCGTTACAGTAAAATACAGGTCCCAGTCCAACTCTTGGAGATAGAAGGGAGTACAATAAAATACAGGTTCCAGTCCTACTGATTGAGATGGAAGGGAGTACAGTAAAGTAGAGGTTCTAGTCCCACTCTTGGAGATAGAAGGGAGTACAGTAAAATACAAGTTACAGTCCCACTCTTGGAGATCGAAGGGAGTACAGAAAATACAGGTTTCAGTCCTACACTTGGAGGTAGAAGGGAGTACAATAATATACAGGTTACAGTCTCTCTATTGGAAGTAGAAGGGAGTACAGTAAAATGCAAGTTCCAGCCCCACTCTGCAAGGAAGAAGGGAAATAGTGTATAATACAGGTTCTAGTCCAACTCTTGGAGATAGAAGGCAGTACAGTAAAATGTAAGTACCAGTCCCACTTTTGGAGATAGAAGCTAGAACAGTAAAATACAGGTCACAGTCCCACGCTTGGAGGTCGAAGGGAGTAAAGTAAAATAGAGGTTCTAGTCCCAATCTTGGAGATCGAAGGGAGTACAGTAAATACAGGTTCCAGTCCCACTCTTGGAGATAGAAGGGAGTAAAGAAAAATACAGGTTTCAGTCCCACTCTTGGAGATAGAAGGGAGTACAGTAAACTACAGGTTCCAGTTCCTTTTTTGAGATAGAAAGGAGTACAGTAAAATACAGGTCACAGTCTCACTCTTAGAGGTGAAAGGAGTACAGTAAAAAAACAGGTTCCAGTCCCACTCTTGGAGGTAGAAGGGAGTAAAGTAAAATAGAGGTTCTAGTCCCACTCTTTGAGATATGAGGGAGTACAGTAAAATACAGTTTCAAGTCTCACTCTTGGAGGTCAAAGGCAGTACAGTAAATACAGGTTTCAGTCCCACACTTGGGGGTAGAAGGGAGTACAGTAAAATACAGGTTCCAGTCCTACTCTTGGAGATAGATGGGAGTACAGTAAAATAGAGTTTCTAGTCCCACTCTTGGAGATAGAAGGAAGAACAGTAAAATACAGGTCCCAGTCCCAATCTTGGAGATCGAAGGGAGTACAGTAAATACAGGTTTCAGTCCCACACTTGGAAGAAGAAGGGGGTACAATAAAATGCAGATTTCAGTCTCACTCTTGGAGGTAGAAGCGAGTTCAGTAAAATTCAAGTTCCAGCCCCACTCTTGAAGAAAGAAGGGAGTACAGTAAAATACAGGTTCCAGTCCATCTTTGGGAGATAGAAAGGAGTACAGTAAAATACAGGTCACAGTTTCACTCTTGGAGGTTAAAGGGAGTACAGTAAATACAGGTTTCAGTCCCACTCTTGGGGACAGAAGGGAGTACATTAAAATACAGGATCCAGTCCTACTCTTGGAGGTAGAAGGGAGTAAAGTTAAATAGAGGTTCTAGTCCCACTCTTTGAGATAAGAGGGAGTACAGTAAAATACAGTTTCAAGTCCCACTCTTGGAGGTCAAAGGGAGTACAGTAAATACAGGTTTCAGTCCCACACTTGGGGGTAAAAGGGAGTACAGTAAAATACAGGTTCCAGGCCTACTCTTGGAGACAGATGGGAGTACAGTTAAATAGCAGTTCTAGTCCCACTCTTGGAGATAGAAGGGAGTACAGTAAAATACAGGTTCCATTCCCAATCGTGGAGATCGAAGGGAGTACAGTAAAAACAGGTTCCAGTCTCACACTTGGAGGTAGAAGTGAGTTCAGTAAAATACAAGTTCCAGCCCCGCTTTTGAAGAAAGTAGGGAGTACAGTAAAATACAGGTTCCAGTCCAACTCTTGGAGATAGAAGGGAGTACAGTAAAATACAGGTTCCAGTCCATCTTTTGGAGATAGAAAGGAGTATAGTAAAATACAGGTCAAAGTCTCACTCTTAGAGGTAGAAAGGAGTACAGTAAAAAACAGGTTCCAGTCCCACTCTTGGAGGTAGAAGGGAGTTAAATAAAATATAGGTTCCAGTCCCACTCTTGGAGGTAGAAGGGAGTACAGGAAAATACAGATTTCAGTCCCACTCTTGGAGATAGAAGGCAGTACATTAAAATAGAGGTTACAGTCCCACTCTTGGAATTAGAAGGGAATACAATAAAAATACAGGTTGCAGTCCCACTCTTGGAGGAAGTGAGGATTCAGATCTTCTTTTCTAGGCACTTGATAAGAACTTAATCTTGTCATCTTATATCTGAAATGTATCTTTTAATTTAGCTGTATTTGGCTACAATTTTAGGAATTTTGGTCCTAAATGCTCTTCAACTTCGTACTTTACTTTGTATCTTTAACCTCTTCGGATTCGAGAGTCACTGATGAATCTTTTGTAGACAAAACGGGCGTCTGGCGTATACGCAGAATTTAATCCTAGTATCTAAAATGATGAGTATATTTATTTGATTTTGTATTTGTCTTGATAAGAATATTTATTGGTTTTAGTTCTTATACATTTATCAATATTTCATTAATATGATAAAAACATGAATATTTAACGCAAATATAGCCTAGGCTGGTACACGAACATATATTGTGTTGCTTTTTCCTATCAATTTTCATTTCTATCAATTTTCATTTTATGTTTGAACGTGTTCTGCGTTGGATACAAAAATTTATCGTATAGTAAAGACGCAGGCGTTATAGTTAGATAATTGTGTTTAACAGCCAGCTGGCAAAGAAAACCAACAAAAGAGAAAAAAGGAAATGCATATCTACAAAAGAAAAAAATAAGAGAGGGGGAAAATGAACATTATATATGTCGAAAAAGTACATAAATAAAAAGGAAGATGTGGTATGAGTGCCAATGAGACAACTTTTTTAACATATATAATTTCATACACAGAATTTCCCCTTTCACAATTAGCAAAGCTCCTCCAAACATTTTTCAGGCACCGACCAAAAGTTTTTTGACAAGTTCTTGGCGAAATCCAATCAATGTTTATTCCGAGTATTTCGACATTTTGACACGCTCCCTCTTTTATTTAGTCCTCGTAAGGTACAAGTATCTGCATATTTTCAGAAAAAAAATATTATGAGTACAATAAATGATTATGAATTATAAAAAAAAGAATATCTAGTAAAATGTATGAACGCCAATATGATAACCCTCCACTAAATACAAAAATAACGCTATGGTGTAAAGGTGAACATTAAAGCACGGAATGCCAATATGGTAAATCATCGCCAGAGACAAAATGAATTGAAGCACATTATGAAAACATTCCACCAGATACCAAATGACGCTATAGTGAAAAAGAGAACATTCAAGAACATATTACAAATGTGAAAACTATCCCCCGAGATGCAAACCGACGCCATCTTATCATGAAAAACATTTAGGCACTAAATGCCAATATAGCAACTATTCACTGGAGGCCAAATGACGCTATGGTAAAAGCGGGAATAGAAAGAGTTTCATTTGATCGTTTGTGAATTGTGTGTTCCAAGCAAGCCCGTGATAAGTCTTTTATTACTAATTATTATTACTTAGCCAACGTAGGCACACTGAGACTAATATAATAGTTTGTAAGCCAACATTTTTGGCAAAAATGTAGTAAAAGGAATCTCTGTATATTTTACTACTAGATTTTGATGCATTGTCTTGCCATGAAACGTTAAAAGATAATAGGATGGAACATGTGATTTGGTAGATCATGTGTAGTTGATTGTTTAACTACTGAAAGGTTTTTTTCAGTTGATCTGTTTGCCGACTTACTTACTTACTCCTCTTTGTGTTCTTGAAGGTCACAGTCCCAATCTTGGAGGTAGAAAGGAGTAAAGTAAAATAGAGTTTGTAGTCCCACTCTTGGAGATATGAGGGAGTACAGTAAAATACAGGTTCCAGTTCCTTTTTTGAGATAGAAAGGAGTACAGTAAAATACAGGTCACAGTCTCACTCTTAGAGGTGAAAGGAGTACAGTAAAAAAACAGGTTCCAGTCCCACTCTTGGAGGTAGAAGGGAGTAAAGTAAAATAGAGGTTCTAGTCCCACTCTTTGAGATATGAGGGAGTACAGTAAAATACAGTTTCAAGTCTCACTCTTGGAGGTCAAAGGCAGTACAGTAAATACAGGTTTCAGTCCCACACTTGGGGGTAGAAGGGAGTACAGTAAAATACAGGTTCCAGTCCTACTCTTGGAGATAGATGGGAGTACAGTAAAATAGAGTTTCTAGTCCCACTCTTGGAGATAGAAGGAAGAACAGTAAAATACAGGTCTCAGTCCCAATCTTGGAGATCGAAGGGAGTACAGTAAATACAGGTTTCAGTCCCACACTTGGAAGAAGAAGGGGGTACAATAAAATGCAGATTTCAGTCTCACTCTTGGAGGTAGAAGCGAGTTCAGTAAAATTCAAGTTCCAGCCCCACTCTTGAAGAAAGAAGGGAGTACAGTAAAATACAGGTTCCAGTCCATCTTTGGGAGATAGAAAGGAGTACAGTAAAATACAGGTCACAGTTTCACTCTTAGAGGTAAAAAGGAGTACAGTAAAAAACAGGTTCCAGTCCCACTCTTGGAGGTAGACGGGAGTAAAGTAAAATAGAGGTTCTAGTCCCACTCTTTGAGATATGAAGGAGAACAGTTACATACAGTTTCAAGTCCCACTCTTGGAGGTTAAAGGGAGTACAGTAAATACAGGTTTCAGTCCCACTCTTGGGGACAGAAGGGAGTACAGTAAAATACAGGATCCAGTCCTACTCTTGGAGGTAGAAGGGAGTAAAGTTAAATAGAGGTTCTAGTCCCACTCTTTGAGATAAGAGGGAGTACAGTAAAATACAGTTTCAAGTCCCACTCTTAGAGGTCAAAGGGAGTACAGTAAATACAGGTTTCAGTCCCACACTTGGGGGTAAAAGGGAGTACAGTAAAATACAGGTTCCAGGCCTACTCTTGGAGATAGATGGGAGTACAGTTAAATACAGGTTCCATTCCCAATCGTGGAGATCGAAGGGAGTACAGTAAAAACAGGTTCCAGTCTCACACTTGGAGGTAGAAGTGAGTTCAGTAAAATACAACTTCCAGCCCCGCTTTTGAAGAAAGTAGGGAGTACAGTAAAATACAGGTTCCAGTCCAACTCTTGGAGATAGAAGGGAGTACAGTAAAATACAGGTTCCAGTCCATCTTTTGGAGATAGAAAGGAGTATAGTAAAATACAGGTCAAAGTCTCACTCTTAGAGGTAGAAAGGAGTACAGTAAAAAACAGGTTCCAGTCCCACTCTTGGAGGTAGAAGGGAGTTAAATAAAATATAGGTTCCAGTCCCACTCTTGGAGGTAGAAGGGAGTACAGGAAAATACAGATTTCAGTCCCACTCTTGGAGATAGAAGGCAGTACATTAAAATAGAGGTTACAGTCCCACTCTTGGAATTAGAAGGGAATACAATAAAAATACAGGTTGCAGTCCCACTCTTGGAGGAAGTGAGGATTCAGATCTTCTTTTCTAGGCACTTGATAAGAACTTAATCTTGTCATCTTATATCTGAAATGTATCTTTTAATTTAGCTGTATTTGGCTACAATTTTAGGAATTTTGGTCCTAAATGCTCTTCAACTTCGTACTTTATTTTGTATCTTTAACCTCTTCGGATTCGAGAGTCACTGATGAATCTTTTGTAGACAAAACGGGCGTCTGGCGTATACGCAGAATTTAATCCTAGTATCTAAAATGATGAGTATATTTATTTGATTTTGTATTTGTCTTGATAAGAATATTTATTGGTTTTAGTTCTTATACATTTTTCAATATTTCATTAATATGATAAAAACATGAATATTTAACGCAAATATAGCCTAGGCTGGTACACGAACATATATTGTGTTGCTTTTTCCTATCAATTTTCATTTCTATCAATTTTCATTTTATGTTTGAACGTGTTCTGCGTTGGATACAAAAATTTATCGTATAGTAAAGACGCAGGCGTTATAGTTAGATAATTGTGTTTAACAGCCAGCTGGCAAAGAAAACCAACAAAAGAGAAAAAAGGAAATGCATATCTACAAAAGAAAAAAATAAGAGAGGGGGAAAATGAACATTATATATGTCGAAAAAGTACATAAATAAAAAGGAAGATGTGGTATGAGTGCCAATGAGACAACTTTTTTAACATATATAATTTCATACACAGAATTTCCCCTTTCACAATTAGCAAAGCTCCTCCAAACATTTTTCAGGCACCGACCAAAAGTTTTTTGACAAGTTCTTGGCGAAATCCAATCAATGTTTATTCCGAGTATTTCGACATTTTGACACGCTCCCTCTTTTATTTAGTCCTCGTAAGGTACAAGTATCTGCATATTTTCAGAAAAAAATTATTATGAGTACAATAAATGATTATGAATTATAAAAAAAAGAATATCTAGTAAAATGTATGAACGCCAATATGATAACCCTCCACTAAATACAAAAATAACGCTATGGTGTAAAGGTGAACATTAAAGCACGGAATGCCAATATGGTAAATCATCGCCAGAGACAAAATGAATTGAAGCACATTATGAAAACATTCCACCAGATACCAAATGACGCTATAGTGAAAAAGAGAACATTCAAGAACATATTACAAATGTGAAAACTATCCCCCGAGATGCAAACCGACGCCATCTTATCATGAAAAACATTTAGGCACTAAATGCCAATATAGCAACTATTCACTGGAGGCCAAATGACGCTATGGTAAAAGCGGGAATAGAAAGAGTTTCATTTGATCGTTTGTGAATTGTGTGTTCCAAGCAAGCCCGTGATAAGTCTTTTATTACTAATTATTATTACTTAGCCAACGTAGGCACACTGAGACTAATATAATAGTTTGTAAGCCAACATTTTTGGCAAAAATGTAGTAAAAGGAATCTCTGTATATTTTACTACTAGATTTTGATGCATTGTCTTGCCATGAAACTTTAAAAGATAATAGGATGGAACATGTGATTTGGTAGATCATGTGTAGTTGATTGTTTAACTACTGAAAGGTTTTTTTCAGTTGATCTGTTTGCCGACTTACTTACTTACTCCTCTTTGTGTTCTTGAAGGTCACAGTCCCAATCTTGGAGGTAGAAAGGAGTAAAGTAAAAAAGAGTTTGTAGTCCCACTCTTGGAGATATGAGGGAGTACGGTAAATACAGGTTTCAGTCCCACACTTGGGTGTAAAAGGGAGAACAGTAAAATACAGGTTCCAGTCCTACTCTTTGAGATAGAAGGGAGTACAGTAAAATAGAGGTTCTAGTCCCACTGTTGGAGATAGAAGGGAGTACAGTAAAATACAGGTTCCAGTCCCAATCTTGGAGATCAAAGGGAGTACAGTAAATACAGGTTTCAGTCCCACACTTGGAGGTAGAAGGGAGTACAACAAAATACAGATTTCTGTCTCACTCTTGGAGGAAGAAGCAAGTTCGGTAAAATACAAGTTCCAGCCCCACTCTTGAAGAAAGAAGGGAGTACAATAAAATACAGGTTCCAGTCCAACACTTGGAGGTAGAAGGGAGTACAGTAAAACACAGGTTCCAGTCCATCTTTTGGAGATAGAAAGGAGTACAGTAAAATACAGGTCACAGTCTCACTCTTAGAGGTAGAAAGGAGTACAGTAAAAAAACAGGTTCCAGTCCCACTCTTGGAGGTAGAAGGGAGTAAAGTGAAATATAGGTTCCAGTACCACTCTTGGAGATAGAAGGGAGTACAGTAAAATACAAGTTACAGTCCCACTCTTGAAGATAGAAGAAAGTACAGTGAAATACAAGTTCCAGTCCCACTCTTGGAGGTAGAAGGGAGTACAGTAAACACAGGTTTCAGTCCAACACTTGGAGGTAGAAGGGAGTATAGTAAAATACAAGTTCCAGTCCCACTCTTGGAGATAGAAGGGAGTACAGTAAAATACAGGTTTCAGTCCCATACGTGGAGGTAGAAGGGAGTACAGTAAAATACAAGTTACAGTCCAACTCTTGGAGGTAGAAGCGAGTTCAGTAAAATACAAGTTCAAGCCCCACTCTGCAAGGAAGAAGGGAGTACAGTAAAATACAGGTTCCTGTCCAACTCTTGGAGATAGAAGGGAGTACAGTAAAATACAGGTTGCAGTCCCACTTTTGGAGATAGAAGGGAGTACAGTAAAATACAGGTCACAGTCCCACTCTTTGAGGTAGAAAGGAGTAAAGTAAAATAGAGTTTCTAGTCCCACTCTTGGAGATATGAGGGAGTAGAGTAAAATACAGGTTCCAGTCCCAATCTTGGAGATCGAAGGGAGTACAATAAATACAGGTTTCAGTCCCACACTTGGAGGTAGAAGGGAGTACAACAAAATACAGATTTCAGTCTTGGAGGTAGAAGCAAGTTCGGTAAAATACAAGTTCCAGCCCCACTCTTGAAGAAAGAAGGGAGTACAATAAATACAGGTTCCAGTCCAACTCTTGGAGGTAGACGGGAGTACAGTAAAATACAGGTTCCAGTCCATCTTTTGGAAATAGAAAGGAGTACAGTAAAATACAGGTCACAGTCTCACTCTTAGAGGTAGAAAGGAGTACAGTAAAAGACAGGTTCCAGTCCCACTCTTGGAGGTTGAAGGGAGTAAAGTGAAATATAGGTTCCAGTCCCACTCTTGGAGATAGAAGGGAGTACAGTAAAATACAAGTTCCAGTCCCACTCTTGGAGGTAGAAGGGAGTACAGTAAACACAGGTTTCAGTCCAACACTTGGAGGTAGAAGGGAGTATAGTAAAATACAAGTTCCAGTCCCACTTTTGGAGATAGAAGGGAGTACAGTAAAATACAGGTCACAGTCCCACTCTTGGAGGTAGAAAGGAGTAAAGTAAAATAGAGTTTTTAGTCCCACTCTTGGAGATAAGAGGGAGTACAGTAAAATACAGGTCACAGTCTCACTCTTAGAGGTAGAAAGGAGTACAGTAAAAAACAGGTTCCAGTCCCACTCTTGGAGGTAGAAGGGAGTAAAGTGAAAAATAGGTTCCAGACCCACTCTTGGAGATTGAAGGGAGTACAGTAAAATACAAGTTACAGTCCCACTCTTGGAAGTAGAAGGGAGTACAGTAAACACAGGTTTCAGTCCAACACTTGGAGGTAGAAGGGAGTATAGTAAAATACAAGTTCCTGTCCCACCCTTGGAGATAGAAGGGAGTACAGTAAAATACAGGTTTCAGTCCCACACTTGGAGGTAGAAGGAGTACAACAAAATACAGATTTCAGTCTCACTCTTGGAGGTAGAAGCAAGTTCGGTAAAATACAAGTTCCAGCCCCACTCTTGAAGAAAGAAGGGAGTACAATAAAATACAGGTTCCAGTCCAACTCTTGGAGGTAGACGGGAGTACAGTAAAACACAGGTTCCAGTCCATCTTTTGGAGATAGAAAGGAGTACAGTAAAATACAGGTCACAGTCTCACTCTTAGAAGTAGAAAGGAGTACAGTAAAATACAGGTCACAGTCCCACTCTTAGACGTAGAAAGGAGTAAAGTAAAATAGAGTTTCTAGTCCCACTCTCGGAGATATGAGGGAGTACAGTAAAATACAGTTTCAAGTCCCACTCTTGGAGGTCAAAGGGAGTACAGTAAATACAGGTTTCAGTCCCACACTTGGGTGTAGAAGGGAGTACAGTAAAATACAGGTCACAGTCTCACTCTTAGAGGTAGAAAGGAGTACAGTAAAAAACAGGTTCCAGTCCCACTCTTGGAGATAGAAGGGAGTACAGTAAAATACAAGTTACAGTCCCACTCTTGGAGATAGAAGGGAGTACAGTAAAATACAAGTTACAGTCCCACTCTTGGAGATAGAAGGGAGTACAGTAAAATACAAGTTGCAGTCCCACTCTTGGAGATAGAAGAAAGTACAGTGAAATACATGTTACATTCGCACTCTTGGAGGTAGAAGGGAGTACAGTAAACACAGGTTTCAGTCCCACACTTGGAGGTAGAAGGGAGTATAGTAAAATACAAGTTCCAGTCCCACTCTTGGAGATAGAAGGGAGTACAGTAAAATACAGGTTTCAGTCCCACACGTGGAGGTAGAAAGGAGTACAGTAAAATACAACTTACAGTCCCACTCTTGGAGGTAGAAGGGAGTACAGGAAAATACAGATTTCCGTCCCACTCTTGGAGATAGAAGCGAGTACAGTAAAATAGAGGTTACAGTTCCACTCTTGGTATTGGAAGGGAATACAATAAAATACAGGTTGCAGTCCCACTCTTGGAGGAAGTGAGGATTCAGATCTTTTTTTCTATGCACTTGATAAGAACTTACTCTTGTCATCTTATATCTGAAATGTATCTTTTAATTTAGCTGTATTTGGCTACAATTTTAGGAATTTTGGTCCTAAATGCTCTTCAACTTCGTACTTTATTTGGTATTTTTAACCTCTTTGGATTCGAGAGTCACTGATGAATCTTTTGTAGACGAAACGGGCATCTGGCGTATATACAGAATTTAATCCTAGTATCTAAAATGATGAGTATATGTATTTGATTTTGTATTTGTCTTGATAAAATATTTATTGGTTTTAGTTCATAGACATTTTTCAATATTTCATTAATATGATAAAAACATGAATATTTAACGCAAATATAGCCTAGGCTGGTACACGAACATATATTGTGTTGCTTTTTCCTATCAATTTTCATTTCTATCAATTTTTATTTTATGATTGAACGTGTTCTGCGTTGGATACAAAAATTTATCGTATAGTAAAGACGCAGGCGTTATAGTTAGATAATTGTGTTTAACAGCCAGTTGACAAAGAAAACCAACAAAAGAGAAAAAAGGAAATGCATATCTACAAAAGAAAAAAATAAGAGAGGGGGAAAATGAACATTATATATGTCGAAAAAGTACATATATAAAAAGGAAGATGTGGTATGATTGCCAATGAGACAACTTTTTTAACATATATAATTTCATACACAGAATTTCCCCTTTCACAATTAGCAAAGCTCCTCCAAACATTTTTCAGGCACCGACCAAAGTTTTTTGACAAGTTCTTGGCGAAATCCAATTAATGTTTATTCCTAGTATTTCGACATTTTGACACGCTCCCTCTTTTATTTAGTCCTCGTAAGGTACAAGTATCTGCATATTTTCAGAAAAAAATTATTATGAGTACAACAAATGATTATGAATTATAAAAAAAGAATATCTAGTAAAATGTATGAACGCAAATATGATAACTCTCCACTAAATATAAAAATAACGCTATGGTGTAAAGGAGAACATTTAAGCACGGAATGCCAATATGGTAAATCATCGCCAGAGACAAAATAACGCTATGGTGTAAAGGAGAACATTTAAGCACGGAATGCCAATATGGTAAATCATCGCCAGAGACAAAATAACGCTATGATGAGCAGGAGGAATTTAAGCCAATGAGACAACTCTCCATACAAATAACAATTTAAAAAGTAAACCATTATAGATTAAAGTACGGCCTTCAATACGGAGCCTTGGCTCACACCGAACAACATGCTATAAAGGGCCCCAAAATTACTAGTGTAAAACCATTCAAGTGGGAAAACCAACGGTCTTATCTATATAAACAAAACGAGAAACGAGAAACACGTATATATTACATAAACAAACAACAACTACTGTACATCAGATTCCTGACTTAAGACAGGTGCAAACATTTGCAGCGGGATTAAACGTTTTAATGGATCCAAACCTTCTCCCTTTTTCTCTGTATATTTTACTAATAATTTTTGGTGCATTGTCTTGCCATGAAACTTTAAAAGATAATAGGATGGAACATGTGATTTGGTAGATCATGTGTAGTTGATTGTTTTGCTACTGAAAGTTTTTTTACAGTTGATCGGTTTGCCGACTTACTTACTTAATCCTCTTTATGTTCTTGAACACACATGGCATCAACCAGGGACCCCCAACCCGTTCTATCCTTTGCGATTTTCTATATCTGATTCCAGGTATACATGTAATCATGTATTTTTCTTTTTATCTCTGCTGCTTTATCTCTTCTTCGTGTGCATTTTGGTCTTCCAGGCTTTTTTGTCCCATGTGGTGTCAATGTCAGCATCTTTTTCAAATGCCAGTCTTTATCTATTCACAATTTTGCCCAATATATTTTCACCGCCATCTCATGATATCATTTACTATAATATTCATCACATCGTACTGTTTGAAATTACATTTGGCCATCTGAAGTTAACAATTCGTCTCAAACAGCGTCCTTCGAATCCTCTTACACGATTTTCGAATTTGTTAGTTGTTTACCATGTTTCTGAACCATACAGCAGAACTAATCGAACATTGATCACATACAATCTAATCTTTGTCTTTCTAAAAATGTTATTGTTTTATATGTTCTTCGTGTTTTTGTATGCAGCCGCTCCTTTAAAAATTTGTCAATACGGATGTTGACTTCTTCTTCGACATTTCCTTCTGATTGACTCTAATACCAAGATAGTTGAATGCATTTAATTGTTGCAGTTTTTCTCCGTGCACTGTTATAGCGTTTTTGTTCTTTGTAGCTATCTTTACCACCTTATTTTGTTTTTGCTTTTAACTTCAGTCCTACTTTCGCTGCCTCTGAAGTAACGTTATCTGTCTTGTTCTGCATGTGTTCATGTGCATGATAAAAGGGGCTGGTATAATCAGCCAAGTCCATGTCCTCCGAAAATGTTAGTTCCCACTCTTTACCATGATTTTTAGTTGTTGCCTTGTTCATTGCCCAGCAATATTAATTGTTTCAAATTTAAAGAGAAAAATAGATATTCATCCCTGTTTTACTCCAGATGTTATTAAAGCATTCTGATAGTTTGCCATCATGTCTGACTGCACATCGAAACCCATCATACATTTCCATAATGATGTAAAAACAAAATCTGTGGAATTCCATACATAATCATGCTGTACCAAAGTGACTTTCTATGAACGCTATCAAATGTTTTTTCTAAGTTCACATAATTTATATATATATAGATGAACTCCATTCTAGAACCTGCTCTATAATATTTCTCAGTATAAAAATCTTTTCTATACCTTCACGGTTTGTTCTAAATCCACGTTGTTCTTCTCGTAGAATAGAATCGATGTTGTCTTTGATTTGCTCTAGAAATATTCTACAAAGTATGTTACCAGGCACTGATAGTAAAGTAATTCCACGCCAGTTGTTACTATTTGTAAGGTTACCTTTATTTTGTAGTTTTATGATGATACCACCTTTCCACTGAGTAGGACATACTTCTTTTTTCCATACTTCATTTAGTAAATCACGTTAGAAATGTACATTTATGTCTGCTTTTATAACTTCTGCTGGTATGCAATCTGCCCCAGGAGCCTTGTTGTGTTCAAGTTTCATAATGACTGCTTTCATCTCGTCATATGGAACGGGTCCCATTTCTATTTCTATTGGTGTAGGAGCTTCCGCCGACCTGTCAACTGAGATTTCTGGTTCAGGTCTACTTAACACCTGTTCAAAACGCTCTCTCCATCTTTCCAGTTGTTTCTCAAATTTAAATATAGTCTACCCATCTTTATCTTTGATGTTAGTACTGGTGGCATTTACCCTGCGACTAAGTTGTTGTGTGATGTTGTATAACTTTCTAATATCTCCAACTTACGATGCTTTTTCAGCGTTATCTTATCTATGTATGCCTCTTTGTGTGACTTTGCATTCTTTTTCACTCTTTTTTCTTTACTTTTATTCAACAAAATGACACATAAATTAACAACTATAAGTCACCGTACGGCTTTCAACAATGAACAAAGCTCATACCGCATAGTCAGCTATGAGAGACCCCGAAATGACAATGTCAATCTCATTTTCTTCAAGTTGTAATACCTCAAATCTTTTCCTCGGTTTTATATCGAATTTTTGATTTATTTCAGGTTTGTGAAGTTTTTAAAGTCTATGAACTTGCTTGTTGTTTTGCTTTTGTTTTTCCTTAATTTCAGACTGATCTTTCCTATGGCTATGTGATGATCGCTGTATACATGTACACCTCTTTTTACTTTCACGTCTAATAATGATGACTACCATTTATCTTTCACCATTGTTGTTAATATCTCCAAGTTCATGTTTCCCATTATTTCTTCTGAACCTGTGCTAGTTGAACCTACTTTTGTATTAAAATCTTCAATGATGCTCACTACAGCGTTCTTTGGTGTGTCCATAATCATCTGATTTAATTTATCATAAAAATTCTGTTTTTCATTATCTATGTAGTCATTTGTTGGGGCATACAATTAGATGACAGTCTTATGCCCATAATTGGTCTTAATGCGCGTGTCATTGATGAGTCTTTTGTAGACGAAACGCGCGTCTGGCGTAATTACAAAATTAAGTCCTGGTATCTACGATGAGTTTACTTACAATCACTAGCTCGATGCCACTGCTGGTTGAGATTTTCTATTAGTGGTGTGAGATTGATAAAGTGAATCAAGTTGTAAAAGTTAATGAGAGTGTTTCAGTTGGGCCCAGTTGCGTAAATTCAAGACAAAACCATTTCCGCCTGCTTACAAAACGTAGACGGCAAGAAACCATCTAAGGAACTGTATTTGTGGTTTAGTAAATCAAGCTACGGTAATTAATATAAAAAAAAAGATACAGTATGATTGCCAATGAGACAACTGTCCACAAGAGACCAAAATGACACGGATAAAGCAATTACTATATACAGTTATACCAAATTTACGGATGGTCGTTTGTCATGTTTTTGATTTTTTTTCAGATTTTCGAAATCCCCTGGTTTTATCCATTTAAATGTCTTAAAACAAATTTGCCCATTGACTCCTACTTTTCTTTTTATAAATCTTTTATCTGTACAATTACTCGCCATTTGTAAAAGTCTTATAAAATCTTATTTATTTTTAACTAGTTTTTGTACTTTAACTTGTAAAGGATAAAGCTATGAAAAATCAAAAGAGAAAAATTAAAATCCCACCAAAATTCCAATGGCTATTATCTCGAAAACATACACATTGACCTCTATATTGTTTTTGCTTTTTTGATTCCTAAGTTTATCCCCTATCAATATATACTAGTGTTATGGAAAGCTTTTTTTAACTGTTTTAGCAAACTTCCTTAATAGTATATATAGATTATAAAAATGTCATTTTTGATTGATAAACCAACATTCCCCATTTCCATTCTCAATTTTATTATTTCTTTTTCCAGGTGGTTATATTCAACGGATTGTCTGATTCGAATAAAAATACTACCACTGAGGAAAGGCGCAGTTGTACCTGACTTATTAACTTAAGATTTAGTGTTATAGTTATACAAAAAGAGGGACGAAAGATACCAAAGGGACAGTCAAACAATACAATATTTACATGTCGTGCAACTATGGACGAGGTTTTCGGAAATCACGAAATCAATGATACATGTAAACACAGTCAATTGATTATCCAATCTGCCTGGATAATCTTCACACAATTTGGTTTCGCAGCTGGATCTGCTATAGTCAACACAATTGTTATTGTTATATATTACGCCCTAAAAATAGAACTCCGTCGACTATTTTGTTGTCAGCACTCGCCGCTTCCGATGGTTTGACGGTAGTTCTATCGCAGATACCATATTTTGTAGCATACATATTTCATTATGACGACTTGGAAGTTGACGAATACGGATATTTTGGCGGATGGGTTTGGCCGGAACTTTATTCTAGTTGCATTGTTTATTTACCGCTTTCCATCATTTCGGTGGGATTCCATATGATATCCGTTTGTCTAACTGTTATGCTGAACATTCAAAAGGTTGTTGCATTACAGTTTCCTCTTTGGACTATGCTCAACGTAGGAAACAAATCAACAGTATCCGTCATATGTTTAATATTTATTATTGTCGTTAGCATGTTTGCATCGGTTACCGTAAAGTCTGACAACGGATATCTGTTTAAAGGAGAGGATGATGCCTGTTGTTATGACGAGCTGTTAGACTACAATTATACTGAGGGATTTTATACATTAATAAATAATGTCATTGTCTTTGCTGTGCTTGGAGTGTTCTTATGCACTGCATATATTTGTTGGAAACTTTGGACCGATGGGAAAAGTATAACAAGGAATCAAAACCCGATTGCAAAAGGGAAAACTCGCCGATCTGCCTTAATCATTGTACTATTATCTGTGATTTTCATTCTTTCGGAATCATTTTTCATTTTAAGGACAAGTAATCAATCAGGATGGGTTCCAATTGACCCAATGATCCAAATGATTAATGACTCGTTCAGTTTGTTAAGTTGGCAAGTTGGATTTTCTTTAAATTTTGTAATTTATTTGATAATGAGCGAAAACTTGCGGAATATATTGAAATCATTCTTCATGGCATTATTTCGATGTAAAAAGGAGACGCCATTACGAAATACATCTAAATGGACTTCTGTTAGCGACTATGCTTCTACGCACATTTAATGCCGTTGTTAAACGAAACTTTTGTGTGATTCTTTTCTTTTCTCCATGTTCTCAAGTGAATTTCAACAGGACTTATCAAGGACATTAATCCAGTTATTCATTTGTCATTATTGTCCGTTTACTCTTCGGTTTGTTTTCAAACAAATAGAAATGACATGCATGGAATAGGAAAGCGCTGAAGAAGAATTATGGATAATTTTTAGAGATAATTCCTCCCTGCAAACCGCACTAGTGTTTAATTTGTGTGATATTCATTGGTAATGTGCAATTTAGCAAACACAGAACAATAACAAAACAGATAATCCATAATTGTAACATACTTAACAATTAGGTAAGCTAAAAGACTGACATACCAATTGATTAATAATTTTTGGTATGTACCTCAACTCTGAGCTCTTTTGGCTATGTTGATTTTAGTGGACGTGGTGGTGTTTGTGTTGTTTAGTCTTAGTTTTCTTTATTTGTCATGTGTACTATTATTTGTGTGTTTGTCTTTTTTTCATTTTAAGCCATGTCGTTGTCAGATTATTTTTGATCTATGAGTTTGTCTGTCCCTCTGGTATCTTTCGCCCCTCTTTTATTTATCGTTGTTTAACGCTTCAGCCGGTCAGTATATTGTTTGGTGGAAACAGTAAAAATTTATAGGTTAAAGTACGGCCTTCATCACGGATTTGTATCTGACACAACAGCAATCTATAAAAAGTAAAATCACAAAAATACTGAACTCCGAGGAAAATTCAATCGGAAAGTCCCTAATAACATGGCAAAATAAATGACAAAACACATCTAAAACGAATGGAACAACTGTCGTATTCCTAACATTTCAATGTTATATTTAACATGGCCATTAAAGTGCGAGGTTTGGCATGCCACAAAACCATGTTCAACCCACCATTTTTTCCTTTAAAAATGTCCTGTACCAAGTCAGGAATATGGCCATTGTTATTTTATAGTTCGTTTCTGTGTGTGTTACATTTTAATGTTGCGTCGTTTGTTTTCTCTTATTTTTGAGTGTAAATTCACATTGCGATAAGACGTGTCACGGTACTTGTCTATCCCAAATTCATGTATTTAGTTTTGATGTTATATTGGTTATTCTCGTGGGATTTTGTCTGATGCTTGGTCCGTTTCTGTGTGTGTTACATTGTAGTGTTGTGTCGTTGTTCTCCTTTTATGTTTGGTGCGTTTCCACCAGTTTTAGTTTGTTAGCCCTATTTTGTTTTTTGTCCATGGATTTATGAGTTTGAACAGCGGTATACTTCTGTTGCCTTTATTTGGTACATGCATTTTCAAATGTAGAAAATGGTGGCTTGAACCTGGTTTTACAAAAAAACGAGAAACGAGAAACAATAATGAACCCCATAAACAAACGACTATTGGTTCATATGACATCCACTGAACTATTGGTTCATATGACATCCACTGAACTATTGGTTCATATGACATCCACTGAACGATTGGTTCATATGACATCCACTGAACTATTGGTTCATATGACATCCACTGAACTATTAGTTCATATGACATCCACTGAACTATTGGTTCATATGACATCCACTGAACTATTGGATCATATGACATCCACTGAACTATTGGTTCATATGACATCCACTGAACTATTAGGTCATATGACATCCACTGAACTATTGATTCATATGACATCCACTGAACTATTGGTTCATATGACATCCACTGAACTATTGGTTCATATGAATAAAATTAGATTTGTAATACTTAATATCGTGTAATTGACTTTGTGATGCAGATCCCTTTAGTTTTTTTTATCCCTTTTGTGACATTTGGACTAGGATTTCCGGTGTAAGGACACTTTTGTCGAACTACCTAGACCACGACCATCATAAGATAGGGAATATATATTAAAATGTCACGAGAAGGCTGAATACGCAAAAGCTTAAAAAAAATTGAGGATGAAATTTATTTTCTTAAATATTGTGATATAAGAACAGTTATTAGTATTTTTTGATAGATAATAATACAGAAATATATTATAGATTGAAATGGTATAGATGAACTGTTTGCAAAAGTATGAAATATGCGAAATACTAAAAATTTTCTTATCCTAGACATATATAACCATAGCCGTATTTGGTACAACCTTTTAGAATTTTGGGTGTTCATTGCTCCTCAACTTTGTGTTGTTTTGTCTTCTAACTATTTTGGTCTGAGCGTCACTGATGAGTCTTATGTTGACGAAACGCGCATCTGACGTATTAAACTTTATACCTGGTACCTTTGATAACTAGCTCAACCCAAAGATAAGACATAAAGGTAAATAAGCCGTGATCCTTTCTTTCTTACATACTATTGACATAAGAACAAGATATTCTTAAAATACTTACTATTATCATGTTTATAAATTATTTCATTTATATTGTTTGTTTTTTATGTTGTGTCACAAACTTTAAACGTATAGTGTAATGAAAATAAAGATTTGAATTAAATTGAATTGAATTGGTATCGACTGTTTCTATTCATATATGATCCGCGATGGTCACGCTGAGGTGCGATGGTTTGACGCTGAAGGTTTTTTTTAACAAGCTTAAATGCGATCGTAGCATTGTTACGCTATCTTGTTGATAGCTACGCCGAAGTGCGATTTTTGTAACGCTGAAGTGCGATGGTCCACACAAACTACATTGTCAATGCGTTTCATGTCCACGTAGAGGTCAATTTGCATGTTATAAAAAGTTTCAGGATCTTTAAGTCAATAAGGGACTTATATATTTTAATTACTACAAGAAACGGAGAGGATTGGTTTGATAGCGGTTCAGTTGGAAGGCAAGTAATCGTGGCCTGATTTCCAACTGGGTACACTTAGGTTCAGTTGAATTTATTTACATCATGTGGATGTTTTGTTCTATCTACACACGGTACTATTTACGTACGATGGAGCATGGCATTTTCCAAATACGGGTACAAAGACAGACTCTCTGTATTAAAGAATCATACTCAAAACAGTGTAGCTGTGGCCATTGATTGACGACCTTAAGTTATACCATTGACTGGGGCAGATTATGTGAACGTTTGTCTGTAACGACCGCTCTGCTCACTATGTACTTGTTAAAGACACTTAAACTGTGGGGTCAGAAAAGGTTCTCAACAGCTAAATAAAGTAATTAGAAAACATAATCAGGAAAAACACGATGTTTTGATTTGTATCAACAATATAAATCAAAACATAAAGTTATTCCTCATTAATTTTTCGAATTATTTTAATATTTAAGGCGTTAAGAACCTGTAGTGACCCCACAGTTTAAATTCTATAATAAGTAAATAGTGAGCAGTGGTCGTTACAGACAAATGATAACACAATCTGCCCCAGTCAATGGTATAATTTAAGGTCGTCAATCAATGGCCACAGCTACACTGTTTTGAATATGATTCATATTACGGTAACGAGGAACCAATGAGAGGAACAAAGTAATTTAAAAGATAGGACGTAAATCAGAATATGTCAATATGAAAACAATCTCTTTGTTTGTATGAAATAGAAAATAAGGACATACATGACCAATACTGAATGTAAATTTGTAAACTATTAAAAAAAACCTGCCTCGCGCATCTAGGTCATGGTACAGGAACCATAATTAATCATTTAATCATGCGGACCATCATATTGTTTTTTTTCAATTTTCTTCTCTGTGTTAGCAATTTATTTATATAAAAATTTTGTTAGAATTATCATTTTCAAAAGTAACCATGGTGACGATTTAGTACATATGGAGTGGTGATCAACTAAAAATATATTTGAAGTAAATAAAGGTAACAGTAGTATATCAATGCTTGAAAAAAAAATTAAATAAAAAACTTCTGAACAAACAAACAGAACGATTTTTAAAAGATGATCTTCTATGATTGCCAATGTGACAATTATCCACTTGAATGAATGGATGGTTTATTATAGTGCAACCTGCATATATACAATAGATACAAATGCATTCTTTGTGAAATAAAAATTTGACACACAACTCACAATTATTATTGCACATGATCTGCTGTAAGATGGTCACAACTAAAATAATTCAATGTTCGATCTCCAATCACGAGCAAGACCCATTCAGAATATCAAGCTGAAGAAGAAACTCGTGTGTGACAATTAAAATGGAAAACCTAACTATAGAGATCTGTTGAAAATGACAAGAAGATACACAGCAAAAAATAACTGTCAAAACACCAAAAATACAAGATATGGAGCTCGGAGTATTCACTATAACTGCAAGCAATTTCAAATCAATGATTTCTTATAAAAAAAGGCAACAGTAGTATACCGATGTTCAAAACTCGAAAATCGATAGAAAAAAAAACAAATCCGGGTCACAAACCAAAACCGATGGAAACGCATTAAATATAAGAGAATGACAACACAACATTAAAATGAAACACACACAAAAAGGACTAAACATTAGACAAAATCCGGTGAGAATAACAAATTTAAAATAAAAACTAAATACATGAATTTGGGATAGAAAAATGCTATATCTGAGATTACAATATCAATCAAAATATGTGCCTGTCCTAAGCCAGGAGCTGTAATTCTGTGGTTGTCGTTTGTTGCTGTGTTACATTTTTGTTTTTTTTATTCTTTTTTTGTACATTGACAAGACCGTTAGTTTTTCTACTTTGAATTGTTTAACATTTCCTATATCTAATACTAACATGTTATCCAAACATGTGCGGCGCCTGTCCCACGTCAGGAGTCAGTAATTCAGTAGTTGTCGTTTGCTGCTGTTGTGTATTTTGTTCATTTTTTGTACATTAATAAATAAGCAGTTAGTTTTCATGTTTGAATTGTTTTACAATTGTCATTTCGGGTCATTCATATAGCTGACTTTGCGATACGGGCCTGTTGAAGTAAAACCATCCAAACGGGAAAACAAACGGTCTAATCTATATAAAAAACGAAAAACGAGAAACATTTATGAACCAAATCAATAAACGACAACCACTGAACATCAGGTTTATGACTTAGGAAAATACTCTGTGACGTGATACCGTATCGCGGGTTATTTTCGCGGGGGTGTAAATTTTTGCTTATTTTCGCGGAGAGAACAAAATCGCCAATTTAAAAGTGCACATATGCAAAGGTATTGAAAAAAGTTTTGAATCTGCCAAAATAATAATCGCCAAAATATTTCGAATACCTTATTTAATGAAAATCGCGAAATTTTACACCCGCGAAAATAGCCCTATATACGATATTTCAGGCAAAATATAGAAAGGAGTAGATACCTGAATGAATAAATAAAAACAGAAATTCGTATCTTGTGAAAGCAACAGAAGATGAAAGATAACTTTAGTAGACCATTCTGTCCTTGAAAACTGTAAAAAGGTCAGTTATCAATGATTTCAAGCATTCTTCGGAGATAACAATGAATAATTTATCAAGTTAATGACGACTAAAGATGGTTATCTTATAAAGTTTATATCAAATATAACATCTGCACTAATACAAAATGTGGATCCATTACTAAATCAATGTCACATCTGAAATTTGAAATGATTGACATTTATATCTCTCTTTGTCCAAATCTAGCTGGATATCTTCAAAGAATGATATCAACATTATTTTCTTTTATTAGTCTTTGTTCAATTGAAATTCAGTTTAAAGTAAAAAAAAAATGCAGATTTTAACTTTGTTTCAAATTAAGAAATATTTTTTATGACTAAAGTTTTTTCCTATGCAATACTACAGTATATTTTTTAGATACCATTTCATTGCATATAAAATAATTAAACATTACTGATAGCTTTAGTAATCATGTCAGCTATAGTTCCCCAAATATTTTATGGAAACAACAAATAGAACAAACGAATTGTGCCAAGTTAGATGCATCAAACAGGAAATTATTTTCTGCGAGAAATGCAGGTTCGCTTTCTACATCTGTCAAATTCAAGGCAGTTTTTTGTTTATCCTTTTTGGCATGAAACCGGATATGACGAACCATATTTTTGATGATTATAAACCTCGATACAATACATTTATATATATATAAAAAAAGAAGATGTGGTATGATTTCCAATGAGACAACTCTCCACAAGACACCAAAATGACACAGAAATTAGCAACTATAGGTCACCGTACGACCTTCAACAGATTATGCTGACATTTCTATTTTCTAATGACATTAAAGTGTTTATATAAAAACCAACAGTTTGTTTTTCTTATTAACCATAATATTGTTTGGTTTGTTTATGTTCTTATCGATAAACTATATCATAGATACAACTTGAAGGATTACATTTTGTATTTACGCCAGACGCGCGTTTCGTCTACAAAAGACTCATCAGTGACTCTTGAATCCCAAAAAATTAAAAAGGCCAAATAAAGTACGAAATTGAAGAGCATTGAGGACCAACATTCCTAAACGTTTTGCCAAATACAGCTAAGGTAATCTGTGCCTGATGTAGAAAAGCCTTAGTTTTTCAAAACTTCGAAAGTTTTGTAATCAGCTAATTTATGAATTATTAATAATTATGTTCCGGACCATATGATTATTTGGACCATACGCGTATTGTCATGACCATATGCGTTTACTCATATGGTTCGACCGTACGCTGATGGTCAGATAATATGATTAGTTCCTCGTTCGGTTATTAACGGGCCAGACCATATGAGTATTTGAACCATTTATATATTTCTTTAAATATGCACTTGAAACGTTTCAATAATACAATAAACTTTATCTAAAAACATCAATGATGGTTACACCAAATGTATTAATTTTATAATTCAAAGGATACCCAAAAAAAATGGCATAAGTTACAAGTTGAAACTGTGCCTTTCACATATTGTCTAAATCTGGGCGTATCTGTTTCATGTCCTTCTCTCGTGTCAATCATTATGCTCTCAATCATGTCGAATATTTCGTCAGTTAGTAAACAGAAGACTTCTTGTTTAACGGTTCATTCAGATATTTTTAGAAGAAATATTCCAAAGTCGACATATTGACATTCACTCATAATACCAAATCGGTAATGACCATGCTTTACCTTAGTTTTAAAGTTGTAAAATTTCTGCACAGAAGGTATTGACAAAAATCTGGATCGTTTATATTTTGGTATTTTTCGTAACTTTTAAGTTGTGATCTGCATGGATTAAAATCCAATAATACAAAAAAAATTAAACATCCACTCAATCAAAAAAATGAGTCTTTATAATGTTTTTATCTTGACAACAAACACAAATTTTGCAAAACAATTTTGTATTATCATTCCTTTTTCATCAAATAATTTTTACAATTGAGTTTGCAAAGCATAATTTGTTATCTAACCCGCAGACTTGGTTAGAACAATCTACTTCTTTTGTGAAGTTTGCCTTATTTGTGACTGAGTGAAACCCGTACGTTAATTTATTCGACGGGATTAAGTCAGTTTAAATTATGTACAAAATACCTACTATTCTGCTGGTACGCCTTATCTCACTTTTGGGCAGCAGCGCCTTTTGAAAACTGTAAACGAACCTATTACGGTCCTGAATCTTGTCACGTGCCCTATACTATACAAAGAACAGTTTTATGTGTGTTACATTTTAGTGTTTCTTTTGTGTCGTTGCTCTCTTATATTTTAGTGTATTTCCTTCAGTTTTAGGACTTTTAGTTGTAACCTGGATTTGTTTTTTTTTCTCAATCGATTTATGAATTTCGAACAGCGGTATACTACTGTTTCCTTTATTAATATACAGCACCCGAACATTTACATCTTTATTGATGTCATAAAGAAAATACTGCCAATAACTTCTGTAAAAATCAGACCAGGATCAGCCATAAGAAAACATGAAAGGTAAATAGGGACTTTCTAAAATTATCAATGAACTAGTATACATATTTGTTTAGGGGCCAGCTGAAGGACTCCTCTGGGTGCGGAAGTTTATCGCTGTATTGAAGACCCATTGGTTGCCTTCGGCTGTTCTCTGCTCTATGGTCGGGTTGTTGTCTCTTTGACACACATTCTTAATTTCCATTCTCAATTCTATTATTAATGTGATGTAGAAAAGATACCACTTATTGAGGTCACAGTTCATCAGAAGTGTTGCATACATATCCTACTGAGCTAGGACGGACTTGTTTATATGGAGATGTACCTTTGACGTTGAACTGTAACTTTTTTTTCAAATGGGGCAAAATGAGAAGCGAAAAATGATAAATCGAAGAAAAACTTAATTATGCAGTTGAAGAACAACTAATTTGTTTAAATTGATTATTGCAAAGAATGCACAAATAACTGCTGTTAAAATACAACGATTTTACTTTAAGTTTATTTTTGCTTGCACTGCTACATTGATTTTCATTTTAGTGATTTGAACTATAGAAGGTCACCGACTTCGTTTTCCTGTCTAAATTATAAAGTTATTGCTTGTTATGTCATGTCTTTGCGCTTATTTTGATTTTTTGCTGGCCTTTTCATTTGAGACTTTCTGATTTTAATATATACTTTTACATTAAACTCTAATCCTGGTATCTATGATGAGTTTATTTCCTACTCAACATCCTACTTCCAGCTCAATGTGTAGAGAACGAGGCAGTATAAGACGGAAGCTGTAATTCTATAATACATTATGTACAACTTATATTATGGCTCATGACTTGTGTTTACCTGTTAGTTCTCGAAAATGAATAAAAACTACGTACCAAACTGTTTGGCCCCCTCCCCTACCAAGATGACTGGTAAATAGAGATATGGTAATCAATCACACAAAAGGGTAGCGGAAAAAAGTATGTCGAAGAAAGCTTAAATATGCAGTTAAAGAGAGACAACTACTTTGTGTAAATTCAGGGTTTCCGCTGGCGGTCGTGCGAAAAAATAATAATTGTGGCGATTAAAATTTGTTATTTGCGAAAGAATTTGGCGAAAGAAATATATACAACGATTTATTTTCATCCATCTAGTTTATTTGCCTTTTTTTATGAAAAAATCAATGCAAAAGGTTAGAAACAACCCCTCGAATGAGAGTAACCCTTCAATGTAATGACTACACTTTAAATGAAGGATCACTTTTAAGGGATAAAAGCTTTTGTTTTGTTGTAAAAACTACTTCTTAATACAAAAGGGCACATAATTTTCTTTTGAAGAAACTTTCGCAAAGATTTGTACATCTTTCTGGTATTATAAGGTCAAACAAGACATGTCAAAGAATCTTGTGATATTTCGGGACTTACATCTTTTTTATTATCAAAAGAAAAGTTGTTTAAAATATTCCCCCTTTTAAGTAAAAAAAAGTTCTTTTTGAAAGTAAATGGTCAGTGTTTATTTATTACAATGTAGACTCTAAGATAAGTTTGAGAGAATAATCATAGACAACAATGGGGCAAACTCATCTTATTTAGGGGAGAGGGGAGAACAATTTTTTAAACGAAAAATATATATATGTTACTTGGCAAAAAAGAATAAAGTAGCGAAAAATATATTTTTATTTTTGGCGAAATAGGAGGCGAAAAAAATAATTGACCCAGGGGAAACCCTGGTAAATTGATTATATTTTTAAAATGCAAAGAATGCACGAATAACTGCTGTTAAAAAATCAATGATTTCACTTTAAGTTTTTTTTTGGTCAAAATAACATTTTTGCTTACACAGCTGAAATGATTTTTAAGTGATTTGCAAATATAGGAGGTCACCGGATACGTTAATTGTCTAAATTATTAGGTTATGGCTTGTTATGTCATATGTTTGTGCTTATTTCGATTTGGGGGACTTTTTATTTGAGACTTTCTAAATTTGATATATACTTTAACATAAAACTTCCTACTCAAAATTCCACTTCCACCTCAACATGCTGAGTACGAGGCAGTATAAGACAGGAAGTATAATTTTATAAACAATTATGTACAACTTGCCTGTATATTATAGCTCACGCATCAATGTAAAAATAACGGAATTTTAAGCGACTGTCAGTTTAGCGCTACAAAACCAGGTTCAATCTACCAATTTCTAAACAAGGTGATGCCTGTACCAAGATAGGATTATGATAGTTGTTATCAATTCGTTTGATGTGTTTGAGCTTTTGATTTTGAAACTTGATTATGACTAATATTTAGAAATTGACTATAAAAGTCGATTGTAAACAAAACAAACAAAACGACAAATGAGTGGTTTCAGCTTCCCAGGATCTGCTTCCCCTTTCAGAGCACCTGAGTGGGTCCTAGCTGTTTTTGTACCCCTATTTGTGACATTTTGTTCACGCATCATTTTCAATATAATGGAAATTGCTACGACTGTCTGACAAGTCAGAGGTTTAGTGCTTTGAAACCAGGTTTACTTTTTAACCTTTTTGATGCGACTGTCATACAAGTGAGAGGTTTAGCTAGCTATAAAACCAGGTTCAATCCACCATTTTCTACATTTGAAAATGCCTGTACCAAGTCAAGAATATGACAGTTCTTGTCCATTCGTTTTTGATGCGTTTTGTTATTTGATTTTGCCATGTGATTATGGACTTTCCGAATTGATTTTCCTCTGAGTTCAGTATTTTTGTGATTTTACTTTTATCTCGCTGAAAAACTTTTAAAATATGCAGTTAAAGAGAGACAACTACTTTGTTGATTTGATTATCTTTAAATGCGAAGAATGCACGAAAAACTCCTGTTTAAAACACCGAAATAACGTTTTTGCTTACACTGCAGTTATTTTCATTTTAGTAAATTTTTGAAAATATAAGGCAATCACCAGCTTCGTTTTACTGTCTTAATTATTTAGATAAGGCTTGAAATAGCGTTGCTCATCTTTCGATGTTGTGTGACGTTTCAATTGAGACTTTCTGATTTTGATTGAAAATAGTGTGTACCCTTAAAATGTCGTACCGTTAAAACCTTCAACAATGTTTAAAACAGAACAACGAAAGATTGAACTGAAACTTAGCTCCGTTATTGCATCGTTTGTCCTCTACAAATGATCATAAACACGTCAGAAGATGTTAGAGAATACACGAGACGCTAGAAATTAGTTAAATCAAGGTAACAGTAGTATATTACTGTTGGAAAATCATAAATTGATTGAGTAAAAAGCAAACCCGGGTTACAAACTACAACTGAGGGAAAAACATCAAATATAAGAGGAGATCTTCGATACAACAGAAACAGAACACTTAAATGTTACACACACAGAAACGAACTATAATATAACAATGGTCATTTTCCTGCGTTGGTACATGACATTGTAAGGAAAACATGGTGGGTAGAACCTGCTTTAGCGAATAGCCAAGCTTCGCGCTTTTAAGGCAATGTTTATATAAAATTGAAATGACAACATTAATACATGACAGGACTATAGTATAAAAAGCAAGAAAATTCAGGACCAAGAAATACACAAATAAACATACAATAGGACATTAAAATCCTTTGTAACATGACGTAGCTCTGTACCTATACATCCCGTCATTGTGTTATTGTACTATGGTAACTATGGCACTCGTACCACATCTTCGTATATCTTTTTTGTGATGGTATAATTGACTTGACGGCACCTTTGATGAACTTGGATAACTACCACTAACCTTAATACAGAGTTATGAAAACGGGCGGAAGACATTGGTGAATTTTTAATAACGACTCCCAGTAACAAATTCTTTAAAATAAAAGCAACAGTAGTACCGCTGTTCAAAGTTCATAAATCAATTGGGGAAAAAAATCCGGGTTACAAACTAAAACTGAGAGAAACACGTAAAATATAAGAGGAGAACTACGACACAACAGAAACACAACATTAAAATGTAACACACACAGAAACGAACTATAATATAACTGCAAAGCCACTGAATCGTATTAAAGTCATATAATTGAGAGATGATTGTATAATTTGAAATAAAAGTTTTATGATCCCAATAAAAATTCGTACAATATAATGTCAATTATTGCTGTGAGTAAATGGCTCTAAAATTATTTAAATAGTTCAGCTACTTTAATCGGTTCTGTGTATTGACTGCGTAATACAAACATCATTAATCTTCTTTTTAATTGGTATTTTTAGCTAATGAAACTAAATTGATATAGTTTGTTTGTTATCTATTGATAATCTTAGACGAATTATCTAAATATTCGAACTGCCCAAACCCATGAGAAATATATTAATCATATTTCGTGTGATTGTGTCATGGTACTAGGGATGAGGGGATATACTTATATACTTAAATATCGAAGACGCAAGAAAAGTGCAAGGAAAGGAGGTAATGTTGTAACAGTAGGTGATGACATTTAAGAAAGGTTACAAAATACATAGTTCTTATTTTTCAAAGTCAGATCGTAGTCGATACCTACAGAAAGGTGAGAAAATTATGTTTGAACGTATGTCTGTCTGTCCGTTAGTCTGTCCATTTTACCATATGATTTTCAGGTTTATTACATTTTTGGTTTAATAAAATTTATACTAAAGGCAGAAAGTTTTAAATTTAAATGTTGAAACAACAAAAAACACTCCTTCATTGGTCAAACAGACGCTTTATCAAGCTTTTTAGAAGAAGAAAAGGATGTTGAAGAGGACGTACACTATAGTACTTACAACCTTAGACGTTACTGTTTGACGTGAACTTGACTGATCGGTGATCGGTAACCCATAGAATCCGTAAGATAAGTCAGACAAACAAGCTATGTGAGAGTAACTGTGACAAGTGACAACGGTCAGCGATCGATCACTACATTAATTTTAAGCACGGATTGGACGGATACGTATATATTTAAAATTTTTATGCAAACCGAACTCCACAGTATTTATATTCGATGAACGCGGACTTCTACGAAGACACATTTATTCGTTAATTTGTAATCAACTCAGTTGCAATAACAAATAAAATAAAAATAATTTTTCACTTATCATATGTATTACTTCATATTCTTTTATTTCAATTTTAGCTAAATAAATAACATATTTATTAAGCAAGTGCAGAATAACGATACCCTTTGAATATTAGTGTACCATTTATAAGAGGTAAAATGTTGTCGTTTAAAATAAGTACTCTATTTAGCAATTTTATGTCACTAGATGAGGAAAGTCAAAATATTATAAAATTAAAGATGCGTGCTTTATTTGTGATGATTAAAAATATTGTTTTCATTATTGATTTGATTAACTTAATTTCTTCTTTTGATAAAAAGTAATACAATTGTGTTTGTAATTTGTTATTTTAAAGGCCTCAAGATAAGTCTAAAGTCTTTTCCTATAAACTTTTGTTTCTTTTTTCTTAAATAAGATTACAATTATTTCTTTATTTTAATACAAATTATAAACCGCTGTATGAATTTAGTGCTTTTTTAACATTAGGATTGATTGCTTTTCATAGAATAGGATGACTTTTAGGGGAAATATACTACATTGTGTACGCGTTGCCTAAAACGCAAATATTTCTTCTCATTTTTGAAATAATGCAACATCAATTGTCATTCAAAATGCCTTTTGATAAGTTATTTTGTAACAAATGTGAATATCTGAATGATAGATATGCATAAACTTTTGTTTTTGTTGAAAAAGAATGCAATTATTTCTTCATTGTAGGGGAAATCATTGACCGCCATTAGATTTTTCTACTTTTAATAGTTAAGGATTGGTTGCTTTTCAAAAAAACAAAAGATTATCTGGGAAAATGTTGTTCGCATTGTATAAAATTTCAAGAAAATTTCCAAAAAAAAGATCAAGATGGCGACAGGGGCTAGTCGAAACATTTTAACAGTGTAGAAATTTTTGTATTTTTTTGGATTTCAACCGAAAGATGTCACAGCAAACAAGTACAGTATGTTCCCAGATGTTATTTGAAATCAATTCATCAACAAAAACAATATAAAGCAAGTAGTAGTAAGAAGAAGAATAAACGAAAACTAAAACAAACAGGGTCGCCATTTTCAAACAAAAAGAAAAAGATGGCTGACAAAAAAACTCGAAGAACTCAAAGAGTAAAGAACAAAGCCCAGCTTGCTCCATACCTCAAACACCACAAACTAACCAGGAAACGAGCCAGTCACCTTTAACCAGTAATGTTTATTCTGCTGCCCACCAAACATTGTATGGTTCTTACCCAGGCTATCCGTTTACACCTTTTCAACCACCAGCACCCCATACTACACCAGCAAATATGATGCAGAGTCATCATCAACAATTGCCGCCTGCTATGATGTCCTCCATGCCACTATTAACACCATCACCATACCAATACACAAATCCAGACTTAAATAAATTTATGTGTGAAGTGACAGAAAGACTTAAAAAATTAGATATGCTAGAAGACATACTAAAAAGGGTTGTCTCCATGGAAACACACTGCATGAAAATAGACTGTGAAGTTTCTAACATGAAAGAACAAATAAAGACACATACTAACACTATCATGAACATTGATCAAGGGCTAAGTGAAATGTCAAACAGAGTACAGAACATGGATGAACAAAATTACTTTCTATTTGAAGAAAACAAACAATTAAAAGAGAAGGTAATAGAACAACAGTCAAGATCTATGAGGGAACACTTGATATTTAAAGGTGTCCCAGATGAGTACAATCCAGAAGAGGACACTGAAGCAATTCTTAAAGATTTTATTAAGAGTGAAATCCAAATAGAGGAGGAAATAAACTTTCATGTTGTCCATAGACTTAAACCAAAACAGGACAATAGTCCAAGGGGCATAGTGGCTAAGTTTGAGCGACGAAAAGACAGAAATATGGTGCTTAGTGCTGCAATTCAAAAGCTGAAAAACAAAAAGCAATTTGTTGTCCATGAACAATATCCTATCGAAGTCATAGAGCGGAGGCGAGAACTAGTTCCCATACTGAAGGATGCCCGAACTATAGGACACACGGCAGTTCTAAAGGAAGATCGACTTTATATTGATAACAAACGCTACTATCCTAGGACAACCAGACAACATCCTCCACCTTCTGCTGCAATGGACCAAAATGGTGAATAAGACAGATGTACAAGAGGACAGAGAAATGACATTGACAATAAAAATATTCATAAAAACAATGTATGTGTGAAAAATGATCTCACTATATTTTACTTGAATGTGTGTGGTTTAAAATCTAAGTTGAAATCTAAGTTGAAATTTACAGATAATATACTAAACTTTGATATTTCAATATTTGTTGAAAGCAAACTTGATAATCTAGATGTCCTAGATGTCCCAAAAGGTTATACATATGTAACAAAAAATAGAAAAAAATGTGTAAAAAATCAGGTGGTATAGCAGTTATTTTCAAAAAAAGCTCAGAAACAAGTTTAACATTTTTATCAAGTGCAAGTCAATTTGTACAGTGGATGAAAGTAACAAAAAGCATTTTTGGTCTGCAAAATGATGTAATTGTAGGCTGTATTGATATACCACCTGAAGGTTCGAAATATTCAAATTTAGAAGCTTTTGATGAAATCGAGAATGAATTAATGTCTCTTAAGAAGGTATCAGATGTACATACGGCTCTTATTGGCGATTTTAATGCAAAGACCGGCATTTTGAATGATTTTGTATTAGCTGATGAAACTCTTTTATATCTATTTCACTTAGACAGTGACAACTAAATTATTTCATATATGTTAGATTATGAAAATCTTAAGTCTTATAATATTCCATTACAAAGAGTGACACAGTGTAGTTGTCAACCTAATACTTATGGGTATAAATTGCTAAATTGCTGTAAAAAATTAAAAATGTATATTGCTAATTCTCGTATTGGTGTAGATAAAGGTGTTGGTAAAACTACATGTAAAAATACAAGTGTAGTAGATTATTTATTGTTATCGTCAAAGCTTTTTCACTAGTCAAAGAATTTGAAATACAACAGTTTGATCCACTGTTATCTGATGTGCACAGCGCAATACACATTACATTAAAGTCACAAAGTACGTCACATAAAAACAACTCTGTTACGTCAGACCAAACACCAAAAACCAGGTGGCATGATAACAAACGAAACCAGTTTGTCAATACAGTCCATAACAAAAAAGAACAGTTATCGGCAATACTAAACGACCTTCACACTTTACACTCGAGTGATCATTGTACTCAACACGAAATTGACAAAGTTGTTGATAGTATTGGCGAAATACTCGTATCATCTGCAAACGAAACATTTATTAAAAAAACACGCACTACAACACAAAGAATTAACCAGAAACCATGGTATACAAAACAGTCTTACGATGCTAGAAAAAAATTTCACAAAGCAAGAAAACAATACAATTTACACAAAAATGAAACAAATCATAAAAAACTACTTGACTTTAGCAAACAATATAAGCAGATTACAAATAAAGCTTACAATGATTATCAATTTAATCTTGAAAGCAAGATTAGAAATACGGCACAAACAAATGGCAAGGAATTCTGGAAAATCTTGAATAACTTTAATAAAAAAGTAAAGATGATCCAAACATTATATCTATGGAATCTTTGTACAATTATTTTAAGGACTTAAATATGAATGATATGGATGAATGTAATAATGATATAGATGTTAACCTTAATGATATGTCACCAGAATTAAATGAATTATTGAATGATCCTATGACTGTTGATGAAATAAAAAATGTTGTAAAGAAGTTAAAAAATGGCAAATATGCTGGACAAGATGGTATACTAAATGAATATATTAAAAATACATTAAATGATATGATGCCTATATATATTTCGCTATTTAATATCATTTTAGACACGGGTCTTGTACCTGAGAGCTGGGGTATGGGAATAATGATTCCTATTTTCAAAAATAAAGGATCTAAATTAGATCCTAGTGCATACAGGGGTATAACCCTTAACTCCTGTCTTAGTAAAACATTTACAGCCGTATTGAATTGTAGATTAAACACATTGTCAGAGGAAATTGAATTAATTTCTGAGGCCCAAGCAGGGTTTAGAGAAGGCTTCTCAACTGTAGACAATATATTCATTTTACATGCCCTTATATCACTATATTTTTCTGCAGGAAAAAAACTGTTTTGTTCGTTTGTAGATTTTAAAAGTGCTTTTGACACAGTCTGGCGAATGGGACTGTGGCAAAAAATGCAAAAATCAAATATTCAGGGTAAAATTTTTAAAGTTATATATAATATGTATCAAAATATTAAAACATGTATAAGGAAAGGAGACGAAGTCTCAGCGTTTTTCAGTTGTGATGTAGGAGTAAAACAGGGAGATAATTTGTCTCCTTTCCTCTTCTCATTATTTTTAAATGACCTTGAAAGTTTCTTGTTAGACAACAATGTCGATTGTTTACAAAAGGTCTATGCAAAATGTGAAGAAGAATTGTCTTGTCTACTTAAACTCCTAATTATCTTGTATGCAGACGATACTGTGCTACTGTCTGAAACAGAAGAAGGTCTTCAACAGGCCTTGTTAGCGTTTGAGCAATATTGTAATTTATGGAAACTTCGTATTAATACAAACAAGACAAAAATTGTAATATTCAGCAAGAGAAAATTTAAACCAAAAATTGTATTTAATATTTATGGTGAAAATATTGATGTGCAAGATTCATATTCATATCTTGGTGTTATGTTCAATTATAATGGTAGTTTTTGTACTGCTTAAAAGAAATTATTGGATCAGGCAAATAAAGCATTGTATGCTTTACTGCAGAAAATAAGAAATTTGTCAATTCCATTAGATTTACAATTAAAATTGTTTGATTCACTCATTACTCCAATTCTTGTCTACTCAAGTGAAGTATGGGGATTTGAAAATAAACAGGGTATAGAAAAAATACACTTGCAGTTTTGTAAGAGAATTCTCAATTTAAGAAACAATACTCCTAGCTATATGGAGAACTTGGACGTTCTCCAATGGAAGTTATCATTAAATTGAGAATGGCGTTATTTTGGAACAACCTTTTATCCAGTAGTAACAAAATATCTAGTATTTTGTATAGACTTATGTTTAAACTTCACGAGAGTAAGCAAGGACATTTTAAATGGATTTCTTATGTTAAATCTATTTTTGATGAAACAGGGCTTAGTTTTATATGGAATGATCAAATGTATATGGATAAGAATATTCTCAAGTCTATTCTAAAACAGAATTTGACTCATCAATTTATTCAAAATTGGTTCTCGCAAATTCCTCCTGTTGTCGTATATATATACATGTTTATCATAATTGTATTGTAATTACTGTATAGATATTTAGTATATTTATGTATGTATGTATATTGACCTCTTGTACACTGATGTGTCTGAGGATAATAAAACTTTGAATCTTGAATCTTTATAGATCAAATGAGCTGGGTCGTAAAATATGTTTACACCTCAATGATAACACTTGTTTGAACGAGAATTTTATAAGTATAACATGTTTTTTTTAATTGCAAATGCTGATTACAAAACCGTAAATATCATTTAGAAACCTGCAAACTATTAGTTGTAATTTTGTTAATGGGATATACAAATCTTTGTTTTTCCAAATTGTTTTCGAACAAAAAAGTCAAAAACTTTGATAATTATAATAATTTAAAGAAAAATAAAATTGTCGCTCAAGTAGTTTTCAAAACGCATTTGCAGGATGACGAATTGCAGGATAGCTTGACACTAGTCAATGATCAGACAAGACAGTAACTTTTTTATTTAAGGAAAAAGTCACACTTTCTTAACCAATATTATTTCTTTTTCCAGGATTTCATATACAACGATTTGTTAGATTCGTAAAACGGAACCACTAAGAGGAACGGCTGAGGTGTACCATACCTTATAAACTAAGATATTCACACTTCGTACATGTAAAGAAACTATACACGTGTTGTACAATTATAGATGAAATTTGCATTTGTGACGATGGAAACGATGACACGTACATGTGAACACAGTGTTTTGTTTATGATATCCCATCTCCATGGATAATCTCCACACAATTTGGGTTGGCAGCTGAATGTGCTATAGTCAACACAGTTGTTATTGTTATATTTTTACATCCTAAATATAGAACGCCATCGACTATTTTGTTGTCAGCACTCGCCGCTTCCGACTGTTTGACGGCAATTCTATCGCAGATGCCATTTTTTCTAGCTTCCATATTTCATTATGACGAATTGAAATATAAAAAAGAAGATGAGACAACTATCCACAAAAGACCAAAATGACACAGACATTAACAACTATAGGTCACCGTACGGCCTTCAACAATGAGTAAAGCCCATACCGCATAGTCAGCTATAATAGGCCCCGATAAGAAAATGTAAAAAAATTCAAACGAGAAAACTAACGGCCTTATTTATGTAAAAAAATGAACGAACACGGATATTTCGGCGGATGGTTTTGGCCGGAACTTTATTCCAGTTGCATTGTTTTTTCACCACTTTCCAACATAGCGTTTGGATTCCATATGATATCCATGTGACCGTGACGTCATCAACGTTTTTTCATTGTTTTCTCCGTTTCAAAACGGAATTTAGAATTAATTATAAGAAATGACTGTAATATTTTTCTGTCTATTTCGAGTAAACATAAAACATGATCAGACAAAAACTTTTTTTTATTTAAGGTAAAAGTCACATTTTCTTAACCAATATTATTTCTTTTTCCAGGAGTTCACAACGATTTGTTTGATTCGTAAAGCGGAACCACTAAAAGGAACGGCTGAGGTGTACCATACCTTTTAAACTAAGATATTCACACTTCGTACATGTAAAGAAACTATACACGTGTTGTACAATTATAGATAAAATTTGCATTTGTGACGATGGAAACGATGACACATGTGACCACAGTGTTTTGTTTAGGATCCTATTTCAATGGAAAATCTCCACACAATTTGGTTTGGCAGCTGATTGTGCTATAGTCAACACAGTTGTTATTGTTATATTTTTACATCCTAAATATAGAACGCCATCGACTATTTTGTTGTCAGCACTCGCCGCTTCCGACTGTTTGACGGCAATTCTAGCGCAGATGCCATTTTTTCTAGCTTACATATTTCATTATGACGAATTGAAAGTTGACGAACATGGATATTTCGGCGGATGGTTCTGGCCGGAACTTTATTCCAGTTGCATTGTTTTTTCACCACTTTCCAACATAGCGTTTGAATTCCATATGATATCCATGTGACCGTGACGTCATCAACGTTTTTTCATGGTTTTCTCTGGTTCAAAATGGAATTTAGAATTAATTATAAGAAATGGCTGTAATATTTTCTTTCTATTTTGAGTAAACATAAAACATGTGGTGCACACTCTTAATAAACCGCTACGCGCGTTATTCAGTGTGCACCGCATTTTTTTTTTTTTTTTTCATTGACAGAAAAAATATTACAGTCATTCCTTAAACCAGATAACGGAGGTATTGGTGAATGTATCAACCAAATGTAACAATGACGTGTCTTTACTGCTTTTGGTCATAAACCGGGATTTATAGCAATACAGGAATACATCTGCTACCAAAGGGGCACAGTTAGTGCCCATAAGAATACCTACTATCTGTCGATACGCTTTATCGTCGAAACGTACAATGTACATGTTTGTTAATAGATCTAGGAGAATTTCTGTAAACAAAGAGATAATATTCATCGTTCGCCAAGTCGAAGAAGATCTCATACATAGATTTTGTTATGGCGAGATAGATCCTTACTAACTATCAGATTTTATGTAACAACATTTTTATAGACGTTCATTTAACAATCTGTAAGTGTCTTTTCATCTGCTAATATACAGTTGTAAATATCTATTTTAAAGCAATTTTTGTGAACACTTAAATAGGAATTATAAAAATTGACCTCCATACCCGGTCACCCCAGCTTGAGTTTTTTTGTTTTGCATGCTTTATTTTGTTTTGTTACATTTTGTCGGAAATTTCTAATCCATAATAAAACTTAGAATTATTAATTGAGAAGAGACACACTTTCAAAATTTATGTAGACAAATTCATTGTCTCTACTGGGATTCGAACTCAAGACCTTTCGCATATCGACCCACGACATATACCCCTACGCCAGGATGACTGCAAACAAGGATTAGTAATTAACTTATTTAAAGGAAGCAAGATATTTTCATAAGTGGGGGCGAGTTGGCAGGTCTTTATTTAGTGGGATTTTAAACCTTTTCATAAATATGGCGAGTTGTCAGACTGATTGTTCAATGCGATTTTACCCTTTTCATAGGTGGGTCGAGCTGGTAAACAAGAGTGGGGCGATTTTTAGAAAGTGGCGATTTAGTGTGGGCCGATTGGCCAGTAAATAAAAGGAGATAAAACTAAACGTCAATGACATTTATAGACTTTATATATAATTAACGACATAAGCCGTCAACCAACACCATTGATTCATTGGACATATAACATCAATTAATACCATCAATCCATTGACACAAGCCATCCACCACCATCATCAATCCATTGACACAAGCCATCCACCACCATCATCAATCCATTCACGCAACCCATATACCAACACCATCAATCCATTGACGAAAGCCGTCAATCAAAACAATCGATCCATTCACGAAAGCCATCTACCAACACCATCAATCGATTGAAAAAAGCCGTCAACCAATACAATCGATCCATAGACGGAAGCCATCCACCAACACCATCAATCCATTGACGAAAGCCGTCAACCAACACAATCGATCCATTGACAAAAGCCATCAACTTCCATGATCAATCCTTTGACTTGTCCAATTAGCCACATAAGCTTCCCCTTGATATAAGTCACCAATTGACATAAGCCATCACACGACATGATCAATCAAACGACATAAACCACACAACAACGTAAGCCAGCAGATGCCATAAGCCGTCTAACGATATAAGCCAACAAACCACATCAGCCATTCAACCATGTAAGCCAGCAGACGACATAAGCCATCCAATGATGTACGCCAAGTAGACGAAATACGCCATCCAACGATGTAAGCCAGCAGACGACATAAGCCATCCAACAATGTAAGCCAGCAGATGACATACATCATCCAACAATGTAAGATAGTAGACGATATTCACCATCCAACGATATAAGCCAGCAGATGACATAAACCATCCAACGACGTAAGCCAGCAGACGACATAAGCCATCCAACGATGCAAGCCAGCAGATGACATAAGCCATCCAACAACGTAAGCCAGTAGATTACATAAGCCATCCAACGATGTAAGCTATCAGATAACACAAGCTATTTAACGATGCAAGCCAGCATACGACATACATCATCCAACGATATAAGCCAGCAGATGACATACGACTTCCAATGATATAAGTCAGTAGATGACATAAGCCATCCAACAACGTAAGCCAGTGACGATATAAGCCATTCAACGATGTAAGCCAGCAGACGACATAAGCCATCAAACGATATTAGCCAGCAGATGACATAAATAAAGGCAACAGTAGTATACCGCTGTTCAAAACTCATAAATCCATGGACAAAAAACAAAATCGGGATAACAAACCAAAACCGAGGGAAACGCATTAAATATAAGAGGAGAACAACGACATAACACTAAAATGTAACACACATAGACAAAATCCCACGAGAATAACAAATATAACATATATATATAACATCAAAACAAATACATGAATTTGGGATAGACAAGTACCGTGACACGTCTTATCGCAATGTGAATTTACACTCAAAAATAAGAGAAAACAAACGACACAACGTTATAATGTAATACACACAGAAACGAACTATAATATAACAATGACCATATTCCTGACTTGGTACAGGGCATTTTTAAAGGAAAAAATGGTGGGTTGAACCTGGTTTTGTGGCATGCCAAACCTCGCACTTTTATGGCCATATGAAATATAACATCAAAATGACAACACAGGACTACAATATAAATAAATTGGAGAACACAATTGACAAAGAATCACACGAACAACAGCCAACAAAAGGCAACAAGTTCAAAATTTTTATACGCCAGAAGTGTATTTTGTCCACACAAGACCTATGTGTGACGCACAGATACAAAAGTTTGAAAGCCGAAACGAGTACAAAGTTGAACAGCATCGAGGACCAAAAGATCAAAAAGGTTGTGCCAAAAACGGCAAGGGTTTTCTGTTAAGTTACCAGAAAATCCCTATAATTTAGAGTAATTTATACTTTTGCAAACAGTAAATTTAATAAAATGAATATACAAAAGATGTACATGATAAAGCTGAAGTATTAACTAATTACAAGAAACAACTGAAATACATTTACATAACCAGACATTTGAAACACAAAAGTAGACACATCCGAATACGTTTAAACCTCTACGCCAAGTGACGTCCTATTTGAAACTGAAAAATGACGAAAAAATGACGTCATTTGAATTAGTAAAACAGAGCATCAAAAAATGAAAAATGACGTCACATAAGAATGAATAAGATAGAATTAGGATTAATTTAAGATTATATATTTGAACTAAATACTGATATTGCATTTAATAACAAAGCACATTTTAATTCTTATTAATATAAAACTGAGATAGCAATTAACTATATTATAAAACTATGTCAGGTTTGTTATGAATCTAACTTCAAACGTAAAATATCGTACTGATTACTTTGAACGAAATCAAATCTGATAAATGAAGGCGGTGATTAATTTTCTTTACCATAACACATAAATATAATAGAAAAGACGTCAACACATTTGACAAAATCCGATGAGAATTACAAATATAACATTAAACATTTAAACTAAATACATGAATTTGGGATGGATAAGTACCGTACCACGTCTTATAGTAATGCGAGTTCACACTCGGCAAAACAGTCACAATCGGGAATAAGTCACGTTTGGTAATTAAAAGATTAGACGACATTATGACAAAACACAATCTACCATGTGGTAAAAATGTCCTTAGCTAGTTTGGTCAACGAAACATCGTATGGATCCACCAAATCGTGATGGTGTCCATAAAATTTACGGAGTGTCAATTTTAATCTGTCCTCCTTATAACTTTGTTGGAGCAGTTTCTGCGTAAGGAGCACACTCCTGTATATGAAGTCCGTATAGTGTGAACAAGCACATAAGCCATCCAACAACGTAAGCCAGTAGATAACATAAGCGATCCAACGATGTAAGCCATCAGATAACATGAGCTATTCAACGATGTAAGTCAGCAGACGACATACATCATCCAACAATGTAAACCAGCAGATGACATAAGCCATCCAACGATATAAGCCAGTAGATGACATAAGCCATCCAACGATATAAGCCAGAATATGACATACGCCATCAAACGATGTCAGCTAGTAGACGACATAAGCCATCCAACGATATAAGCCAGCAGATGACATAAGCCATCCAACGATGTAAGCCAGCAGATGACATAAGCCATCTAACGAGGTAAGGCAGCAGGCGACATTAGCCATCCAACGATATAAGCCAGTAGATGACATAATCCATCCAAAGATGTAAGCCAGCATACGACATACACCATTCAGCGATGTAAGCCAGCAGACGACATAAGCCATCAAACAATGTAAGCCAGCAGACGATATAAGCCATCCAACGATATAAGCCAGCAGACGACATACATCATCCGACAATGTAAGCCAGTAGACGATATTCACCATCTAACGACGTAAGGCAGCAGACGACATACATCATCCAACGATGTTTATAAGCCGGCAGATGTCATAAGCCATCCAACAACGTAAGCCAGTAGATTACATAAGCCATCCAACGATGTAAGCCAGCAGATAACACAAACTATTTAACGATGTACGCCAGCAGACGACATACATCATCCAACGATGTAAGCCAGCAGATGACATTAGACATACAACGATATAAGCCAGTAGATGAAATAAGCCACCCAACAACGTAGGCCAGTAGACGACATAAGCCATCCAACGATGTAAGCCAGCTGACGACCGTAGCCATCCAACGATATAAGCCAGCAGATGACATAAGCCATCCAACAACGTAAGCCAGTAGATTACATAAGCCATCCAACGATGTAAGCCATCAGATAACATAAGCTATTCAACGATGTTAGCCAGCAGACGACATAAATCGTTTAACGATGTCAGCCAGCATATCACATAAGCCATCCAACGATATAAGCCAGTAGATGACATAAGCCATCTAACAACTTAATCCAATAGATGACATAAGCCATCCAACAACGTAAGCCAGTAGACGACATAAGCCATCCAACGATATAAGCCAGCAGACGACATAAGCCATCCAACGATATAAGCCATCCCACGATATAAGCCAGTAGGTGACATAAGCCAACGACGTAAGCTAGCGGATGGCATTAACCATCTAACTATATATATAGGTCATCAGATGACATAAGTTATCCAACGATATTAGCCAGCAGACGACATACACCATCCAATGATGTAAGCCAGCAGACGATATAAGCTATCCAATGATGTAAGTCTTTTTTATACAAAACAAATGTCGAAAAACTTACAGAACCGTTTTATGGACAAATTTTGTCAATGATACACAAACCAAATATGTAATCTGATAATTAGCTTTTGATATATATATAGTTTTTACATACAACTGCAAATAAAATTTTCAAAGATTTTCACAAGTCCAGCTGAATGAGATAACTTCAATTTCAAAACACACTACTGATTGAAGTTCAAGGTTTTTGATCACGGTTTTCGCCTTTTTTGGTTTTTAAGAGGAATTTCCATGCATAAATTATTTTAAATAAAATTCCAGACTTCTGGAATTTCCAGTTTTCAAGGAATAGTGAATTCACTAATTAAAATATGCTAATTGGGAAGTCATTTGGTCTGATAAGGGGGGTGGGGGTGGTTCCAACCATATGTCCCCATTCAAATGCATTGATCGTTCAAAAAAGGGGGTGGTTATGCCAAAACCTGCAAATATATTTTAGGCAGAAAGAAACATTTATATTCGGTGATTTTTACACTAAACGTTTTCGTAATTTGTTTTAAAAATATTAATAAGTACATGTACATATGATAGTTTTATCAAGGATTTGTATAGTAACTGGTTTAATAAAGTCCCCTTGATGAAATTTAAATGGCGAACCGCTGATTAATAAACTATCTATCTATCGGCATGCGCCGTTATTTGGAATACGTCACGGATGACCGATGATCATATTCAATATAATCATTTGAATTTGGTCAATTGATCTTAAATAATTAGGACTAATTGGTGATGGCAGAGAATATGTCTCTGGTGATGGTTATAAACACATAGAAGTAAACTTTGCAAAAAAAAGGTTTCCTTGAAAAAATTTATAAAAATATATGAATATGCTAGATAAATTTTTCTTTCCGAATTAATAATTAAATACGTTTAGAAATAACAAATTTTCACAGTTGGGAAGTTTTCAATTCAAGTTATTTCATTTTGAAAACGTTGAGAAATATAGATCTTATTCGATGTACAATGTGGGCCGCTTGGAGATCACAATTCTATAAAAAGAATCACTCTTTTAGTCGAAATTAAACTGTATATCTTCTTTTTTCAAAACTCCTGAAATAATTTAACATTATCTATAGAGAGCTTATATATGCAAACTTTTTAGAATTATGTGAGCGTAAATAAAATTTGTTTATTACCCCCCCTTTTTTTCCTTCTAAAAAAATTATAATTGTAAACGATTTTCTTTCTTAATTTGTGTTTGCTAATTAACTTGGATTCATGCTGTCAAAAATCAAAAATGTCTCCTTGTGTATCAGTTATTGATAAAAAAATATTTGAAGCCGCCAGACGAATAACGTTACGTCTAAACACCGCCCAGAACCTCCTGGGGGCACTCATGACATACAAAATACATAAGCCATCCAACGATGTAAGCCAGCAGTCGTTTGTCCAGTTTCACAAGCCTGAAACGAATTTCAATGTGAAAATAAATTCTAAAAATGAACTTGTCTCCGTTTTCGTCTCCGTTTTTGTTGTTGAAAATTATGATATTTTGGGTATAATTATTTATATGTTGGGTATAATTTTTTCAATATGTAAGTTAGATTGTAGTAAAATTCGAAACTTAATTGTAAAAAAAGATTTTTGTTAAAGCGAGAAAGACTATTTCGAAGACAGTTTATTGACACGAAATCCGTTCAAACCACCACTAAGTCTTCGTTAAGATTAAACTGAATATTGTACATAATTGTCTTCTCTTGTATAATGGTTTGTTGAGAATAAAGATATACAAATTAATAAAATTTGATATTCGTTACATTGGGTTTGTTTTAAAACTTGATTTAGAGAGAGATAAAAGAATCACACTGAAAAACAAAAATCGAACTTGTTACAGAAAAAAACGCAACTATAAAATAATTTTCTTTATTCGTGAACTGCAAAACACAACAAATTAATTTACCCGTCATCATGAAAAATAAACTAAAAAATTACATTGAATGAGATATTTTATTTTTTCTATATGCAAATTCATGTTAAACAAACATACCTCATGTTAAAAGTATAACACTGAACTAACAATACAATTCATACACAACTTTAAAGATAATCCAATCAATTTCACTAATTAAAATATCGAGCAAAAAAAGGGAATAGAAAACTGAATTTTACCAATGATATATCAAAAACGTTTTCTGTACATGCTAAAACGAGATCAACCAGTCGTTAAATTACTTTGGAGTCTTGTGATCGATATTGTAAACAAAACGCTATTTACCAATTCCAATTCAAAACTATATATTAAATGACAAATATTTCTTTGATTTGATGATTGAAAACACATTTAAAAAGGACTGATCAATTTCCATTAGTTCAAGATATCAACTAATAATAGATACTGCCTTAATAGTTTACTTGTTATTGAATTTAGTTAATGAAGTACTATATAAATACAGTTTGTACATTATTTATTCAAAACAGCAGATGATTTAAAGCTTACAACACTTGAGGAATACAGTTATATTATTTCTCTATTTTTTGTGCTTTTTTCAGAGATTTTTTTATCGGTGTGAGAAAATTTTTGCCGCAAAACGTTCTTGAGATATTCTTCCGCATGGGTTAACACAATTTTTCGGTACGTATGCATAAATATTATTAATGAATTTTTACTTGTATATATATTTCAAACGACAAAACATTTTCTTATTATTAATTTATGTTTTTAACAAAATTAATTTTACCAGTATGCATTGAAGAATTTAATTTATAACTAGCGATAATGAATGTTATTTTGCACTCGATAATGTCAGTGTAATTATCTGTTTATAGATCGGTTACCAATCAAACACGAAAGTTGCGTAAGTGGAAATCTCGTCGGCAACAATACATCGGAATGCCCTCACGGTTATTGCGATGTAAAAAAAAAGAGAGAGAAAAAAACAAACACAAAATGTTTGAAAGGTCATGTAATTCTGTGATGAACGTGAATGTTGATGATGATGATGGTCCGTGTCAGTATCAATTACGCTTGAAGAGGGTATAAGAAATCTGTATGACTTTTTGATGAAATTTTGAACATGTATGAAAATTTGAAAATTTTCTATTTTGTGTACTGTTGTGTGTTTGTCTTTTTCCTTTTTAGCCATGGCGTTATCAGTTTGGTGTCGGCTTATGAGTGTGATTGTCCCTTTTGGTATCCTTCGACACTCTTTTATTTAATTCTCACCACTTGTTACAAATAAAATATACAGCATAGTATAACACAAGCTTAAAACAATAGCCATTCTATAAAGAGTAATTGGAGACTATTGTAACAGAGGGGGTCGGTTACGACACCTCCCGGGACGTGTAGCGGCCAGTATTTCGCCCCTATTCGACCATTTGGATACCTGATATCAGATTATGGCTGAACAACAGACAATCTATAATGCCAAAAGTACGAGGTCCAATTCGTCAGCCGCCATTGGGTAAAAACGACACTGAAATCAAAGAATTTAACTTTATATTTAACTGATATAGGATAATGGTGTAGATTAAAAATTACACCACTCCAGACCCTTTTGTTTTCCACATAATAAATATTGCCAATAATAAACAAGTTCCGAGTCGAATCCGATACCGATATCTATAGTATATTCACCTGTTACCTATTATCTTATATGTACGTTCCGCAGCTGACAGGCGCACCACCAATGTATTTAGGATTTTGCTATATACACCAGACATAATCACAGGGTTGACACTACTAAATTCAATCATTGTCAAATTGTTCCCTATTGTAGTATTTTAATCAGTAAGACTTTCTCAGATAACAATACGAATATTAAAAATAGGTACAGTTTTCAATTTGTTAGCGGGCATGACTAAAAACAGCGAATCAAAGAATTCAACTAATATAGGACAATAATATTGATTAAAAAATACTCTATTCCAGGACCTTTAGTTTTCCAAAAAATTAATTATTGATAAGTTCCAGGTCGACGGGTTCCCACAGAAAGAGTTTGAAAGCAGAGAAAACTATGTATCATATAATCAGTATGACTTTATCAGATGACAATACCAATACTAAAATAAGGCTTACGCATAGTTATATACTTTAACATTCGGTCACAGACCCGTGATATCACGGGTGTGTTTTAGTATCAGAATATAATTCTTCTTTGAATAACAAAGAAATTGCCTTGGAGCTCGTGGATCTTAACACCCCTTTTTGTTCGTAGGTCTTTTAATTTCAATATTAAAACCTATAATTTAACTTTTACTATTACATAATTTGTTTTCCATTTAGTAGCCGTTGAAATTGTAATTGATTGTAATAACTTTGGAGGTCAAATAGTTTATGTTTAATATATGAACCACAAACTTGTGCTTAATGTATTGTCTATTGAATGGAATATCGTGAAAACATAAAACATACATGTTTGCTTAGAATGCATACTAATTAATAACTAAGAAGGTTTTTTTTCTGATTAGAAAACAGAAAACCGAGATGCTTTACAAGCGAAATCGCCGTACAAATTTACAGGATACATTTTCTTGACGCCGGTTCCAGAATATCTGAATGACATTGTTGGACCGATTATTTCGTACACCGCTATCTTATCTAACATTGTGGTCATTATTATTTTTTTTAAGAAAACTTTGAGAACACCGTGTTCAGTTTTAATGCAGGGACTTGCGTTGTCGGATGCTCTTACAGCACTATTCTCTTATGGATTATATATAATTAGAGCCCTTTTTCAGAGATGTACAAATTGGAACAACAGTTATTTGTTTTCAATTAAGCAAGTTACATAACTACAAGCTAATGATGATAGACCTTTTCTCATTTATCCTCCGTTTTATTGACAACAGCTTTATGAATTCAAAAGTCGTAGCTATCAAGTGGCCAATTTGGAGCTACATTAATGTTAAAAGGAGGGAAATGTTAGCAGTAGTTGTTGTGATGTTTGCTATTTCTGTCGGATTGCATATTCCTAAATTTCTTGTAGCAGATTTCAGACGGGGAGAAATGTAAAATAGCAGCTAAATCAGAATCACTTTTGAATTACACTTTTATATATTATTCTTCCATGACCGCAATATTTTTACTTTTAGCATCAGCTATTAACTCATTATGCTCTTCACGTCTACATTTATCATATGGTCTCTTTTCGTGAAAGAAATATTCAAAGCACCAGTAGTGAAAATTTACAGAGCATTAGAAGATCATCTATAGGTTAATTGCTGTTGTAACAGTGACGTTTCTCGTTATTGAGTTTCCTAGAATATGCATGTTTGGGATAATGCAGCTTTGTTCTGAGAAGGATTCTCATAGCAGTCAACTCCTTGTTGATACAAGCACAAAATTTATGATTTCAGTCTATGTAGTTTTTAAAATCGAGGATCATGATATAGAGAATAATACATGGCAAAATCTGTATCATATGTCGTATCATCCCGAGACATCAATATCAGCCCAAGTCTATGTAGTTTTTAAAATCGAGGATTATGATATAGACGTATTGTTGAAGCTGAAGCTGTTTATTGAAATAACAAGACTGTTGATAGTAATTGCCTGCTTATCAAACTTTATAATATAAGCGTAGACTCAAGCTGGCAGCCACTTTTATCGGCCAATCAAGATAGCAGCCATTTATTTCCATAATATATGTTATAATGGGTAAACAAATACGTTGTGTTCTCAAAAGTAAGCTTGGATTCTGTAAACATAGACACATCGTCTCTGCGCCAGCAGTGTCTTCGTGCTTTACGGTAAATAGTATGTAAGATCATACAATAAACAATTTTTTTTTGTCACGTGATTTGTATCTTTTCTTTTCACGTTTATTAAATGACTAATTGCACAGGGCTAATCTACTTTTGTCCTGTGATATTTTGAAGACAACGATAATAGGTTGTTGCACATCATACAACCAGCAAAACCGTCAACGAAAACAGAGATCGACTACTCGCCTTCCTTTCCTCCTGTTTTTTTTATTTGGTAAAGGACAAATAGAAATATCCTATGTGACTGCTCCGGGCGGACAGGATTTGTTGTTGGATGATCCCGAGCCTGAGGGACGAGACGAACTAAAACAGTAGAAATGATCTTTGACTAAATGATTTTGGGTTCTTCGCATTACTACCGTCTGCGGTTTGTAAGCAGGCTGAATTGTTTTTGTTTTTTTTTATTAAATTTGTCTTGATTTCATGACAACTTGGCCCAAGGCCAACTAGCACCACTCCATATTCGCTAGACAAGGGAGCACGATCCTCTCCGCTCCCACTTCCCCTTGGCAGAGTAAGCCAATATGTGTTTCAACAATATTGCGCCACTTTTCGGTTAATTAAAGTCCCGCCCTTAATATCCGAATACATCATTCTTGACCAATGATAGCACTTGAACACTCTTTAATGTGAGTGTGAAAACATTGTAGCGTCTAGAGTTTTACAAACATGGTGAAGCAAGACATGAAAATATACGTTGACATTCCGACCACATATGTACAAGAAACATAAACAGATACTTCTACTAGTTTATCAAATGAAACAACATTTTATTCATAAATGTACAATAATTGCATCAAACAAAGTCGGATAAAACAATAGTAAAAAAAACTTACTAAATTGAAGTTCAAAAATAGAATAATTTCAAATGTAAAATGAAAATAAAGTGTTTCTAGAGCTAGTCTTACAAGTGATAAAACCTTAAACTTGTCATTTAACAGGATAACTTTAACAAAGAAGGTACTCAAGAACTGAAGAAAAGTTGAATAAATGAATATTCTTAAAACATTATAAAAACATCGAGTTAAATACTAAAACAGCTAAATTAGCAATTCTTACTTGTATTTAAGTATGTTTAAACCAAATTAAACTTAAATACTAAATAGATAATGTCCAAATTAAGGGGAATTAACCTAAGCACATCAAGGCACATCTATTACACTATAAAACAAATATCTATAAATAATACAAATACGAACTAGAGGCTCTAAAGAGCCTGTGTCGCTCACCTTGGTATTATGTGAATATTAAACAAAGGACTCAGATAGATTCATGACAAAATTGTGTTTTGGTGATGGTGATGTGTTTGTACATCTTACTTTACTGAACATTCTTGCTGCTTACAATTGTCTCTATCTATAATGAACTTGGCCAATAGTTTCAGTGGAAAATCTTAGTAAAAATTTACAAATTTTATGAATTTTTTTAAAAATTGACTATAAAGGACAATAACTCCTTAAGGGGGCAATTGACCATTTCAGTCATGTTGACTTATTTGTAAATCTTACTTTTCTGAACATTATTGCTGTTTACAGGTTATCTCTATCTGTAATAGTATTCAAGATAATAACCAAAAACAGCAAAATTTCCTTAAAATTACCAATTCAGGGGCAGCAACCTAACAACCAGTTGTCCAATTCATCTGAAAATTTTAGAGCAGATAGATCTGGACTTGATAAACAATTTCTCTCACTGTCAAATTTGCTCTAAATGCTTTGGTTTTTAAGTTGTAAGCCCAAAACTGCATTTGACCCCTATGTTCTATTTTTAGCCATGGCGGCCATCTTTATTGGTTGGCCGGGTCACTGGACACAATTTTTACACTAGATACCCTATTGATGATTGTGGCCAAGTTTGATTTTATTTGGCCCAGTAGTTTCAGAGGAGAAGATTTTTGTAAAAGATAAATAAGATTTACGAAAAATGGTTAAAAATTGACTATAAAGGGCAACAACTCCTAAAGGGGTCAACTGACCATTTTGAACGTGTTGACTTATTTGTAAATGTTACTTTGTTAAACATTTTTTCTATTTACAGTCTATCTCTATCTATAATAATATTCAAGAAAATAACCAAAAATAGCAAAAATTTCCTTAAAATTACCAATTCATGGGCAGCAACCTAACAACGGGTTTTCCGATTCATCTGAAAATTTTAGAGCAGATAGATCTGGACTTGATAAACAATTTCTCCCACTGTCAGATTTGCTCTAAATGCTTTGGTTTTTAAGTTGTAAGCCCAAAACTGCATTTGACCCCTATGTTCTATTTTTAGCCATGGCGGCCATCTTGATTGGTTGGCCGGGTCAATGGACACAATTTTTACACTAGATACCCTATTGATGATTGTGGCCAAGTTTGATTTTATTTGGCCCAGTAGTTTCAGAGGAGAAGATTTTTGTAAAAGATAACTAAGATTTACGAAAAATGGTTAAAAATTGACTATAAAGGCCAAAAACTTTTTAAAGGGTCAACTGACCATTTTGGACCTGCAGACTTATTTGTAAATCTTACTTTGCTGAACATTTTTTTCAATTTACAGTTTATCTCTATCTATAATAATATTCAAGATGATAACCAAAAATAGCAAAAATTTCCTTAAAATTACCAATTCAGGGGCAGCAACCTAACAACGGGTTGTCCGAATCATTTGAAAATTTCAGGGCAGTTAGATCTTGACCTGATAAACAATTTTACCACTGTCAGATTTGCTCTAAATGCTTTGGTTTTTGATTTATAAGCCAAAAACTGCATTTTACCCCTATGTTCTATTGTTAGCCATGGCGGCCATGTTTTTTGATGAAATGGGAAATTGAAGTTTGGTTTGAATTGGTTCAGTAGTTTCAGAGGAGAATATCTTTGAAATACTTTACGACGACGACGACGACGGACGACGACGGACGCCAATTGATGGCAATAGCTCACATTTCCTTTTAGGAAAGGTGAGCTAAAAATGACTATAAAACAAATATTTATAAATAATACAAATACAAAGTATGACGCAATAATGGATTAGATTATTATTCCTAGTCAACTGAACAGTTGATTCAGGTAAATAAACACCATTATGTTCTTTTTCACGGGTTCAACCGAACATAAAGCATTTCTTTTCTATACAAGGCTTAATAACACAAAACACATATATACTATGGGATGTAGGTTTGCAGCATCCAGTCTTTTAATAATACATTCGGAACATAACATGTGGAGAAAAAAAAAAATTAGAATGGCAGGTGTTACGCTAAAAAACGGTCCTTATCACATTCTCTTCACTAGAAGTATGATCAACAGCCTGAACAATCTACAAAATATAATTACAAAAATTAGAAACAATTCGCAACTTTGGAAGTATACATGTACATCTATTGAATTGTACAATTCTATAAGAATAATCTTAATATACGTGTGAAAGACAGTACCTATAGAACAACATTAAGTGTTTTTCAAACAAAAACAAAATAAAAGTCAAACAGACCTTAATAGAAATTGAATTAAACGTGTAGACTGATTGAATGCAAACCGTCGAATGATTGTATTCCCGCTTAGGTATGCACGGGTGAATCCACCCGTGCAAATTACTACGCATAACGGTATTCGTTAAGCCTTATAACGAAAAGAAATTTATTTATGTTCTTTTTCACGGGTTCAACCGAACATAAAGCATTTCTTTTCTATACAAGGCTTAATAACACAAAACACATATATACTATGGGATGTAGGTTTGCAGCATCCAGTCGAGACAAAAGGCGAAAGAGTGTATATTAGATGCCAAGGTATAAAAAACAGACTGTCTTTCACCTATCCGTCTTTAGAATTTTCGGCTCGCCAACGGCCATTAACTTTGAAAAGCATATCTGAAACACCGTTGTTTGCGGCTTGAAAAGCGCCTCCTCTACGTAAACTATACAAACTAAATTGTTTTTGTCTAACCCTATTGCACTTAAAGCTTCTCTGGCTCTAGTATAAGATGAAGCCTTATATATTTTACTCAATACTAAGGTATCTTTTGGGGGCTGCAAAGAACAAAAATGTACTCCGAAGAATTAATCTTAAGATTGCTAATTAAGTCACAATAATATTTAAAAAAAAATTAACAGGATAAGTTGGTATATCCGTATTTGCTACCATAACTATACTACCTTGTCTATAAATATCGGTCTTGCCATTGTGAACTATAATTTCAACGTGTGTTTTATGAAAATTGATATCACTCATTATTATAAGCGAGAGTTCTTTGTATCTAAAAAATCAAGCATAAGCCAATTATAACATACAAAGTAACCTACAATAGGACAGGTTAGAATGATCATGATACAGGTTAAATAGGAAGTTAAATTCTTTCTTTTGTATGGTTTTCTGCACCTGAGGATCCTCTTTTTAACATGATGATCCTTAATTTTGACAATTAAAGATGCTTTTCAAAACGCAATTACAGGGCAACGAACGGTTGGATAGCTTGACACTATTCAATGATAGGACAGTAACTTTTAAGGTAAACGTTATATTTTCTAAACCAATAATATTTCTTTTTCCAGGTGTGCATATACGACGATTTGTTTGATTCGTAAAACGGTACCACTAAAAGGAACGTATGAGGTGCACAACACCGATTAAACTAAGATATTCACACTTCGTAAAGAAAGTATACACGTGTTGTACAATTATGGATGAGATTTGCATTTGTAACGATGGAAACAATGAAACATGTGAACAAAGTTATTTATTTGTCCCATCTGCCTGGATAATCTTCACACAATTTGGTTTGGCAGCTGAATGTGCTATAGTCAACACAATAGTTATTGTTATATTTTTACATCCTAAAAATAGAACGCCATCGACTATTTTGTTGTCAGCACTCGCCGCTACTGACTGTCTGACGGCAATTCTATCGCAGATACCATATTTTGTAGCATACATATTTCATTATGACGAACTCTTCGTTGACGAATACGGATATTTCGGCGGATGGTTTTGGCCGGAAGTTTATTCCAGTTGCATTGTTTTTACACCACTTTCCAACATAGCGTTTGGATTCCATACGATATCCATTTGTCTAACGGTTATGCTGAACATTCAAAAGGTTGTTGCATTACAGTTTCCTCTTTGGACTATGCTCAACGTAGGAAATAAGACAACAGTATCCGTCATTTGTTTAATATTTGTTGTTGTCGTTAGTATGTTTGCATGGGTTACTGTTAGTGACAGCAGAACGCTGTTTAAAGGAGAAGATGACGTATGCTGTTATAAAGATCCGTTGAACGCAAATGATATTGAAGGCTTTACTACAGCAACAAAGGTTTTTATGATAGTTGCTGTGCTTGTTGTTATCTTATGCACTGTATACATTTGTGTGAAACTTTGGACCGTTGGGAGAAATATTCAAAGGACCCGAAACCCGATTTCACAAAGAAAAACTCGCCGGTCTGCCTTGATTGTTGTCATTGTATCTGTAGTTTTCATTCTCTCTGAAGTATTAAACATTTTAAGGACAATCAATCAATCAAGACTGGTACCATTCGTCCTAATGATTGAAATGATTAATGATTCGTTCATTTTGTTAAGTTGGCAGATTGGATTTTCTTTCAATTTTGTAATTTATTTGATGATGAGCGGAAACTTGCGAAATACATTGAAAACATTCTTCATTTCTTTATTCCAATGTAAAAATAAGACGCAACTACAAAATACAACTGCATGTGCTTCTATCAGTAACAATACGTCTACGCGCATTTAATTCCAGTGTCAATCCAAAACAATTTGTGGGATTCATTTTATATAAATAATTCTCCGGTAAATTTAAATAAAATTTATCAAGGTTATATACTTAATCCATTTTTGTTCATTTTTCATTATTTAGGAGATAACTGTATTGTATTTTAAGCTTGGCCTTCGTAAAACGTAGATTTTACTGTCGCACATTGAGTTTACCTAGAGGCGCGGAGCGTAGCTAGGTAAACGGATATATGCGACAGTAAAATCAAGTTTTACGAAGGCCAAGCTTAAAGTACAATACAGTTATCTCCATTTCAATGCCACATTTAAAATAAATATCATTTAATAAATATTTTGGCTTAAAAATGCCATAAATGAAAAAGTCCGCGAAACTGTTACGTCGTTTTTATCATCTAAACAATGTGACCTCATATGTGTACTCTGGATGTCAAACTTTTCGTACGCTTCAGAATGGTTTCAATATAGACAAAAAGAAGATTTTGAGGCTAAAAATCTTGTTTATGTTTTGAGAAATTACATACCACAAAAAAAAATCGGAATTCAAAATGGTGGCTTTCTTAGTAACGTACTGGTAGAACGTGGAATCTAACCCCTCAAAAAATTTGTCAACGTCCAATGAAAATTATCGTTACAAACTAATTGCATTAGAATGGCCATATACTGTTCGGTGCATTTACGATTTGTCGTCAGGTATAAATTTGAAAACCACCAATGTTCGTCCGCAAAGCTTCAAATACAATACATTTATAACTGAAATAATATAGAACAAAAGATTTTGAATCCAGAAACTAGACATAAAATTAAGAATGGAATTGGAGAATATATTAAAGAGATAACAACCCGACCAAAGAGCAGACAACAACCGAAGACCACCAATGTCTCCGCATCCGGAGGTGGTCCTCAGCTGGTCAGTGTCAGCCCCTAAATACGCACCCCCTCCCCCGGCCTCGGAATTTGCCAAAGCACAAGTGTATAGGTTCTGGTATTTAAGAGTATATTATGTATTTCAATTTGGCACACAAATGATAATGACATTTTATTTCACAATAAAATACAAAACAGATGAATATTTGTAGCATACCAAACAAGTAAGCTAGATGATTGATAGATCAATTGATTTATTGGTTGATTTTTGCAGTTTTGTATAGTCTTCTTTCTACTGGCATTTTTAAGATATCCTGTTTTAATGTTTTTATTGTAATATTAACAGATCTTAACAGTAATATTGAAAAATTTGTTTTCATTTTTCGATAAATTAGAGCACACAATTTATAGAATTAAATGTCAAAATGATATATTTCTGTATCATTTTTACAACTGAATGTCTGTCGGCGCGATGAAAAGGCTTCCGTATCTCATACATGTATCTTTATCATGAATTTATAAAAACAGTACACATTATATAATATTGATTCTTATTTTATTCAAAAACCATGAATTTGTTGTTAATTTATCATTCTACCGCGGTACAGTAAAAACAGGAGTGCAATGTCTCGCATTCTTTACTAATCATTGCTATTATGTTGATAGTCCTATATACAAAGCTCTACTACAACTTTCACATAAACTCAACATCATCCAAGAAAATTAGGCAAAAGTCTTACAAATCCAACAAGAAATACATGTACACCTTACAATCATTCAATATACTAAATACAGTTGACCTATTGCTTATAGTTTCTAAGAATCAGGCTTCATAAAGAAATCTAAACATTGACCAATGAACCATGGCAATGAGGTCAAGGTCAGATGAACAATGTCAGGCAAAAATGTTCAGCTTACAATCCTTCCATACACATATATAGTTGACCTATTGTTCATAGTATTAGAAAAAAACAGACAAAAACATAAATTTAAACCTAACACTGAGCAATGCACCGTGAAAATGAGGTCAAGGTCAAATAAAACCTTCGAGACTGACATGCACATCATAAAATATTTCATTAAACCAAATAAAGTTGACCTATTGCATTTAGTATTGGAAAAAAAGACCAAAACTCAATAACTTAAAGATGACCACATGAACCATAAAGAATGAGGTCAAAGTCACCTATTGTATACGACATAAGACAAACAGACCAGATGACACCTGCCAGTTGGTCATGTACACCTTACAGTCCTTCCATACACCAAATATACTATACCTATTGCTTATAGTATCTGAGATATGGACTTGACCACCAAAATTTAACCTTGTTCATTGATCTCTGACGGGCATGAGGCCCTTGCAAGGTACGAACATACCAAATATTATATTCATCCTATTACTCATAATGAGAGAAATTAACATTACAAAAAATCTGAACTTTTTTTTCAAGTAGTCACTGAACCATGAAAATGAGGCCAAGGACAATGGACATGTGACAGACGGAACCTTCGTTTCATGAGGCATCTATATACAAAGTATGAAGCATCCAGGTCTTCCACCTTCAAACATACAAAGCTTTTAAAAAGTATGCAACGCCGCCGCCGCCGGATCACTATTCCTATGCCGAGCTTCCTGCGACAAAAATCGCAGGCTCGACAATTACATTTCAGGATTTGCACTTTACATACACTGATATAGACAAAATGGCATATATCCCTAACCAAAGATCACACATTTAATCGTGGATCCTTCTTAAAAAAATCTATAGAACTGAGGACAGATATATAATATGTTATTTTAGCTGGCTAAACCACTCACTTGTAATAACCTGTTCACAGATGATTTCGGATAGTTTCCTTATGTAGTAACACAATACCCTTCCCTTTTCACGAATGTGACCTACCGAATAAGAATATTTACCGGATTTGTAATGACATTAGCAACACGACGGGTGCCTAGGGTGTGGAGCACAATCTGCTTACCCTTCCGGAGCACATGAGATCAGCCCCAGTTTTTGGTGTGGTTCGTGTTGCTTAGTCTTTAGTTTTCTATGTTGTATCTTCTGTACTATAATTTGTCTGTTTACTTTTAGCCATGGCGTTGTCAGTTTATTTTCAATCTATGAGTTTGATTGTCCCTCTGGTATCTGTCGTCCCTCTTTTATGCATATACATTTCTTGTTGATATTGTTTGTTTTTAGTAGTTATATTGTGTGACATGCTATATAGACGGTGTTAATGTTATAGTAGTTAATGTCTGTGTCATTTTGGTCTCTTGTGGACAGTTGTCTCATTGGCAATCATACCACATCTTCTTTTTTATATTACCTGACAATAAAGATTTGATTAGAATTGAATTGTATCGACTACAGTATTTCATTGTAACACAAAATATGTATTTGACCGAGAATCTTTTAAGTAATTTTGTCAGACAAATAACAGTGCATTAAAGAAAACAAATTCGTCGTGCTGGTTTTATCTCGCCTACGACGAAAGTTATTGACGCATATTAGATACATGTGTTGCGAAAGTTATACAAGTGGTAGGTTTGGCAACATTTTTTTGAAGGGTTTTGGAGCCACTGAAGGCCCAAGAAGCTATAAAACAAACGATGCAAAATCATGCTTTCTGGGTGTTTCAAAGACCCTTTCTTAATCTGAAAATGCAAGTTTTGTTTTAATATTTTTTTGACAATATTTGGGTCTCAAAGCAAAATGTATAATTTCAGTGTAAGACTTAAGTTTCTAGGGACAACATCAAAAGACCAATGTGCATGATAAAGCAAAAATGGAATTCACATAGTTAAGTCTGTGGCTGCTGGTTTTATTTTTAAACTCATGATCAAGTTCATAACAAAATTACTAGATTACAAACATATGTAACACTAACAGAATACAGAAGGGCAATCAATGAACAAAAGACAAACAAATAAGAAACATTGATCCGGAAAAATCGGGGCTCCGTCTGAGGGAAAACAGAACTTGCTTCTTGCAAGGCACTCGCCGTGAACACAATTATATGGAGATAAGCGTTTGGTTTTGAAATTTCTTGACATGAGGCATTTGCCTCAATTTAGTTACGGCCCTGTTAAAATAAAAGTGAGGTAAGGTTTACTGAGACAATATACATCAAGTTAAATGAAACCAATTTTCAGACAATGTCACACTTCAAGTATATTTAAATAATATTTATACTAAATTGGTAAAATTTAAAAGTGTTTCACGATTTTTTTTTGGGAAAAAAAGATGAATTTATGAAGAATCTGGTGCCATCTCATACTTTGGATTAGACCCCTGCTGAGTTATTTATTTTCAATACATTGCAAGTCAGGTAATTTATTTTCAAACTACCACAGAACAAACCATTTATTTTCGTGATTATCAAGGCTGAGCTATTTATTCTCAAAATCCTCAAGCCCCCCCCCCCCCCCCCCAATATCAAATGGTCGTCCCCTTATAAGCCGTACAAAGGCATCAACAATAGGATAATCCGATTTACATTGAGAAATAATTGATTCTACACTTTCATTGGTCGAGAGCCCTATACTATACAGGTTAATTACCTCCTGCACGTACCGGTCCTTGTTATGTCAACATTTCTAATAAATGTCAATAGACTGAATAGTATTATCTACCCGACCATAAGAAAAGGTAATGTATAGACACACAAAAATGTCTACCTGTTCAAAAGTGTGTATCTATTTGACTTATATTTCAAGTGTTACAATTACTTTATCACAAACTTTAAACAATTCTACAAACTCTAAAGTGAATTGTGTTGCCGAAATATCACACAAGGAATTCTGGAAGAAAGAAGGTTTTCCTAATCCTCAAATTAATATTGATCTGTGTGGAAGACCTTGTAAGACGTCATGGATCTGTGACCCTAATGCAGTTTTATCTTCTCAACAAGGTAAGATGTACTCACAACTTTTATAAAAATAGTTTGGTAAACAGAGAAAGTAAAATTAACCGTCTGAAATACATGTATGGCGTTTGTTTCTTTTGCATGAAGTGGTCAACGGTAATGCAGTTTCATCTTCTCAACAAGGTAAGATGTACTCACAACTTTTATAAAAATAGTTTAGTAAACAGAGAAAGTAAAATTAACCGTCTGAAATATATGTATGGCGTTTGTTTCTTCTGCATGAACAGTCAACGGGTTCGCTATAACTTTTTGAAATATAAATAAAAATATTATAACGTTCCAGAGACATCTATTTGACAACAATAGAGAATACTTTATCCTCAAACATCAGACACATAGGTGTACAAAAACAAAATTTAAAATATAAGTAAATTATCGACCTTTAAACACCTAGAGCACAACAAAAAAAAAACCGTCTCGGGTCGTCTCTGCTAGGGGTAGTTGAAAACTTAGCAACCTAGTATGTCTGTCCGATAATCTTAAATATGCACTAACGTAAAGTTCTATCGTTTGAATCAATATCTTGCACACTATTTTTATTAATTATAAACAACATACTAGTTTAATGTACAAACATGTAAAAAGCAAACTCCGACATATTTTTTGTATTTACAAAATATTTAACACAATGTGCAAGGTGCAACACCACTACCTAGCATGTTTCTTATTACATAAACGTTTATTTACTTGTTTATCTATAATTGATAAATCTTTAAATGTGTCTCAACAGTTTTGATCTCGCCCGTCAATGAAGATTTAAATTAAAAATAGAATAATTCATTCTGTTCTTTATCATGTACCTTTCATCGAACGCTTCTTACGATATATGTGTATATGTAAGTTTTTCCCAATTCTTAAATTAGACGTTTACATCTTTGACTACTATGTAAATAGTTATATAGTATTTTAATTTCATCAAAGTTATCTACACGGGTATAATTTAAGTCCGGCAGACGCAATATATAGAAATCTATAGAAATCATATAAACTTTAAGGAGTTAAACAACTTAGCAATATTTTTAGCTTTTCTGTACCTCAACTAAATTAAATGCTCTTCTTACTTTTAGTATCAATCCTTAATTCTAGATATTTTTTTACATACATGTTAAATTATCATACTGACGTCATAGTCAGTGAGAGTCTTTAAGTTATCCCTGTTCCGACTTATAATTCAGCCAATCGAAATACTGGATTACGTGTTTCGGGTTTTGTGCTCTGACAGGTCGAGAACTCCAGATTTCTTTACGTCAGAATATATTTGCATAGTAATTTCCCAATCACAAGGCCAATACGGCCTTGAAAAAACTGACCAATCGACTCAATGAGCTACTAATGCATTGTGGGCTACTACGAGTTTACTACAACTGGAAAACACGTGGAATATTTAGTGGAAGACCTGTCAACTAATATAGTGTCTCGGATTCTCAAAATATATGTTTTTGTTCTACGAATGTGATTATTGTAAAATATATAACATAATCTTCAATTTGCATGCTCAGATTAAAAAAGTGTTGTTTACGGGCTTCACTATTCGACTTTCTTTTTCGCCTTGTTAAAGTTGTTGAACAGGTTTTTTTCCATTGTTATGCATTGTACCTGTGCAATAATTTTACGACCTGAAACAGTGAAATTTCAGATGAAATGACAACTGTCCACTATGAAATTTTTTGAGCTCTTTTAAACCTGTATAATGTCATTCCAAAATCATTTTTTCCTAGAAAAACACGAAAACTTTCATTGATCAGGGGGGATCCAGCCATTTTAAAAAGGGGGTTCCTAACTCAGGACCAAAAAAAAGGGGGGGGGTCCAACTACATGTCCCCATTTTAATGCATTGATCGTTCAAAAAAATGGGGGTCCAACACCAGAAACCCCCTTCCCTTGGATCCGCCACTGAGCGGGTACGGTATATAACTCAATACATTTTGTATAGCTTCATTCATCGATAAAGTCCGTTTGTTGCTAATTTTATCACAAAATATACCTCCGAGGTTTTTTTATTGTTCGGATGCTGTCATGTTGACGTATGTGAAATATCTCCAATATTTAAAGCCTCTGGATCAAAATGGGTGCCATATTACCTATTATTTTTTCTTCTAAAACGTGCTTTGTATATAGAAATAAAAAGATGAGGTATGAGTGCCAAATGAGACATCTTTAAAAAAAAAGACATAATCTAGTAAAGTAAGCAGTCATACTAGGTTCAATGCCGAAAAGTACGCTATAAATGACCCAAAAATTACTTGTGTAAAACAATCCAAACAAACAAAAAAAAAAACAAAAAAAAAAAAACGGCCCAATATAATATATAAAAGGAGAAGAAATCTATCTAATAAATAAAAGACTTATATAGGTTTGAGTATATAGGATCCTGTATTTCAGTGGTTGTCGTTTGTTTATGTGTTACATATTTGTTTTTCGTTCATTTTTTTTTTAATAAAATTAAGGTCGTTAGTTTTCTCGTTTGAATTGTTTTACATTGTCATATCGGGGACTTTTATAGCTCACTATGCGGTATGGGCTTTGCTCATTGTTGAAGGCCGTAGGGTGACCAATAAATGTTAATTTCTGTGTCATTATGGTCTCTTGTCGACATTTGTCATATTGGCAATCATACCACATCTTCTTTGTTATATTAGATCAAACGCTGGAATTTTCACAAAACATATCAAATTTTCCGACTCGTCGCACATACATATGGATAACATCATTACAGCTTCTTTCCTAATGCATGTAGAGCAAAACTTTGGTTAGCTTGCTTGCTTTGTTTGTATATTATACAATCATATTAGGATAACAACCAATAAAATTCAAATATACCATATGCAAGTTAAACTATGCCTATATATATTGTTTAAAGATGTCAATCTTATTTTCAAAGCTTGTATAAACAATTATACACACAAAGCAAGCAAGCCAACCAAAGTTTTACTTTGCAAGCAGTAGGAAATCAACTGTAATGATTTTATTCAGTTTGACAAATGTCCGAGCCCGTTAAAAACGAAAACAAATGAAACTACAGTTGCTGAATTCACTACCTTCAAAACAAAGGGAACAGTTTAGAAGTCTCATATACTGAAATGTGCCAAAAATAAATACACAAAATTCAAGGATCACACATTTGCCTTTAATTATCTATACGGAAATTGCTGTACTTGTGAATATTAGCACCGTTAATAAATATTAGCTGTTATCAACGGCTTACTTTACACTAGTAAGTTTGTCTCATGGATAATTGTGTTTTTCGCTGTTGTTTCGTTGCTGTCTGGTGGACGAATACATGAAATATCCGTGCCATCATCAAACATATTAATGGCTATATATCGGGTAATTCAAACCCTTTTTTCTTCGCATAGAAACAATTCTTCGTTAATCTGAGCATGGAAGGAATACTTTGTGTCACGAACTATGAATGAGGATTCACAAAATGAAAAACTAAGCGAAATTGTGAATCCCGTATTGCACGAAAAAATGTGTTGTGTTTCAGTAAATAACACGTGTTCTCGGTTGATTGTAAACACGTTGTAGTCCATCATGCATTGTTACTCATTTAGTGGATTGGTCAAAAACCTAGGTAAAAATAAATTGCGTCACATGTAAATAAACAATTACATGTGCGAGAACATAAGTATGCTAATTCATGCATTTCCATATAAGGTAGTGGTCCCGACCTGTCTAAGTACTGTGTACTGTCAGTTGTATGACTGAGAGCCCAAGCGGCCATATTCTTACACCAAGAAAGCCAGACAATTTTTTTTTTATAAAGGTGTAGGTAGGCGAAACTTCAAAAAAAAATATCTAAAATTAAGAATTGATCACTATAAGAACATGTTTAACTGGGGTTTGAAAACAACAGTTGTATAAGTTTATTTATTTGATTAAATATCATTAAACACATTTCAGCGGACGAGCTTGATTCTATCGTTAATACAGTTGCTAAATCGGGAAAATGCAGCTGCAAAAACTGTACCAGTTCGGATGGATACAATATATCAATCGCACTTGTTCCTTCGATAAAGCCTTCTTTAAAGTGAGTATTGACAATGATGCAGTGTGGGAAATTAATTGGTAACATAATTTAAAGAAAGCTTTTATGTCCGAAAAATGCACAAAATATTTTGACTATATTAAAAATGTGCTGACTTTGAAGTCTTGGATGTACTTCTGAAGAGATCTGTTCCACCTTGAAGTATAGCATTCGAAAAAAACAATTAAAGAACCAATTTCTAACCATTTTAGGAAAAAGCTAAAAATCACGGCCATGTTGGGCCGAAGATAAATAATGACAACAGTATTTTTACCGCTGTTTGAAATTTATAAATCGATAGAGAAAAAACAAATCCGGGTTACAAACTAAAACTGAAGGAAACGTATCAATAAATATAAGAGAACTACGACACAACAGAAACTCTTTTCCTTTTGATGTGTTCAAATGATCTTTTCCTTTTGATGTGTTCAAATGATCTTTTCCTTTTGATGTGTTCAAATGATCTTTTCCTTTTGATGTGTTCAAATGATCTTTTCCTTTGTCATTTATTTTCATCAAGACGGCTAAAAACAAAACAAAAATATGAAATTTTATGTGTTTAAAAACGTGGAGAGCTATAGAATCAAAATTATCGACCACCAAGCACTGACTACAGAATCCGTCACAACTCTGCCGATTGTTACCGGATTGTGATAAAAAAAAAAACAGGATTATCTCTCGTTTGTCAGTAAAATGTCAACCGAAATACGACTGATATGAATGAAAAGTACCAAATGCCAATATATGTATATGTCCTGCATTAATCAGTGTTGACCATAAAATCAGGCGATATATGATACTAGTATATCTGTTTACATTTATATCTGACCTTGATCAATATTCAATAGTGATATCAACATGAATCTTATACATGTATGTTAATATACATGTATGGTATGTTCGAATCGTAGGAAGGTAAATTATGTAACTTTCAGAACATCTTTTTTAAGACGTACACCGCAACAATAAATAAATGTAATGACATTTCAATAATGTTTTATCACTAATTTACACAAATTGCGTCTTGGATATTTTTTAAAAAGTCGTTTTTATAATCATATGGACATGCAGTGGTGTATGCATAGACTAAAATGTAACGATAAATTAATGTCCTTTTGAATTTTCATTATTTTTGCAATAATTGTGTTTGGCCAAACACTCAGGGGGTAAAAAGAGTTTTGGGACTTGCGCACAATCTCCTACACTAGGTTATTGGTTGTGTTATATAGGGTTAAATATAATCTTTATTGCAAAATTACACCCATAAGGGTCAAGCAATACAAACAAACAAATATTCATTTTATATACAATGCAATACAATGAAATACAAAACAATATAATAGAACATATTTTAAAAGTTCAATTATGAACTTATGTATAAAACACAATCATGAGCTTGTCTTGACATGGGTCTGACCGACTGTCTGATGAAGACTCCAATATGACAAACAAGTTCAGGAATGCCAGGGGTTTAGAATGTGTTTTGGTTTATTAAACTCATCAAGATGTTGAAATGATGGTACATAGTCTTTTAGATAAGCCAATAAATTAGAACGCAATGATATGTTAATGTCACAATACAACAAGAAATGAAATTCGTCATCTAGGACTCCACATTTTTTACATAATCTTTGTGCTCTTGGAATGTTTCTGTACCTTCCCAATTCAATTTTTCATATTCTTCTGAAACATACTTTTTAATATTACATTTTTACACGTTTTTTGATTGTTTAAAAGGTACATTGATATTAGAGTAATTTTCTGGGTTTATTTTCATATCTTTAAAAATTTCATCTGCATATGATTACCAACAATAAATTCCTGCGAATCTTTATTTGCAAGATTCGTAGCCGAGATAAGTACAGTTAATCGAAACCCCCCAAAAAAAACCTGATATTTCATGATCAATAGGGATATGGGATCCCTCCACAACACAAAAAAATACGACTAAAATTGACAAATATCCCACATCACTATTTATTCATAAGAACTGATTAAAATTGATCTTCCAGGAGTGTAAAAGATTCTGCTGTGGAATTCATTCACTTCATACGAAATAACTGGAACTTTCAGAAATGTGACAATGATATAGTAATATTACTATCAAAAGATGAGAGTAAGGTAATATACAATAACAAATAATTCGATTGATGAATTATCGGTTGTCAAGCGTCCAGTGACAAATATTTCATACCCTTTTATGACGAAATAACTTAGATTGAATTACTGTATAGTAAACATAATGAATTAAAACCCGAATTTCAAAATAAACTGCTTTACCCTGTATCATTTGAATTTTGCTCAGCTCTATTTTACAATCAAAATATGCGTGCGGGTACCTCACTGTATTCCGGCATGTATGACACTTTTGGAAAGATCTTTCATTATGGATACCAGAAATCGGTTACCATGTACATGCGTAAGTACTACAATAAAATTGAAAGGGTATGGGGTTTCCATAAATGACACATACTAGTAATTAGCATGTGCACAAAAAAGCAACAACAAAAAAAGCAAAAGCAAAGGAACAGCAATTGAATTGCTGTTATTCATCTCAAAGTCACAATGAGGCATTCGACACGGAACAAAAACATACATAAAAAACTCTCATTTCATTGCAAGTTTAATACGGCATCGGTTTATAAGTTATTAATTTCAAACTGAAGTTCGCGGCGCAATTGTGAATTGATTAACAAAGCCATGATGTAATATTAGATTAAAAAAAATCGGCAATGAAAAAAAAACAAGTTAATTTATAATTCAGTGGAGTTTTAGTCTCTCAAGAAAAAAAACAAGTAAGAAAATACAAAAACGATATTAAAACTAATAACTAATCGGAAGACATTTCATTAATCTCGCGAGATTATAACAAAACCTTACAATAAATGAAGGATTTATCTCCCCTCATAATAAATAGCTATAAATTATATTCTAAAATATGCGATGTTACATCCGTGTAATTTGTTTTCTCCTTTGTAGGTATACACAGAAGCAGGAACGACTTCCGATAAGATTCTTACAGAAGGTTGTATCGATCAAGTCCACGATATCATTGAATCTGATCTGTCCGATGGAAAGTATTATGAAGTATTAAGAGAAATGACAACACAATATAAGTAAGTACGTTGATATTGAATATCCATTCATCACAACTCGGCCGATTGCGTAACTTCATCTAACGACAGAAGTAGAGTATCGGATTCTCCCGAGGATTGCCGATTGATGAGTGTATCATTCGTCACAGCTCGGCCGATTGCGTACCTTCATCTAACGACAGAAGTAGAGTATCGGATTCTACCGAGGATTGCCGATTGATCAACCCGTCACATAATAGCCGGAAGGAATCTGTGACGTACCCATCCTAATTACACAAGTGGGAAATACAGATACAGATGAGTGTATCATTCGTCACAGCTCGGCCGATTGCGTACCTTCATCTAACGACAGAAGTAGAGTAGCGGATTCTCCCGAGGATTGCCGATTGATGAGTGTATCATTCGTCACAGCTCGGCCGATTGCGTACCTTCATCTAACGACAGGAGGAGAGTAGCGGATTCTCCCGAGGATTGCCGATTGATGAGTGTATCATTCGTCACAGCTCGGCCGATTGCGTACCTTAATCTAACGACAGAAGTAGAGTAGCGGATTCTCCCGAGGGTTGCCGATTGATGAGTGTATCATTCGTCACAGCTCGGCCGATTGCGTACCTTCATCTAACGACAGGAGGAGAGTAGCGGATTCTCCCGAGGATTGCCGATTGATGAGTGTATCATTCGTCACAGCTCGGCCGATTGCGTACCTTTATCTAACGACAGAAGTAGAGTAGCGGATTCTCCCGAGGATTGCCGATTGATGAGTGTATCATTCGTCACTGCTCGGTCGATTGCGTACCTTCATATAACGATAGAAGGAGAGTAGCGGATTCTCCCGAGGATTGCCGATTGATAGCATCTTTTCATTGAACAAGAAGAGTTGTTTCCTCTTTTGAATGACTGTTTTGTGTATAATTTATGTTGCAAATTTTGTCCTCCTTTTTTTCTAAAACGTTAAACAAGGGACTATATCGTTACGAATGTGAAACTCCCGATAATCAAAATTAGGGAAAATACATATCGACAAATGGAGGTATCGATGGAAGGTTATTAGTGTGTAGAATCCGAATGAGGGGAAAACTATAATTGAAGCCTACGAATCTTCCGCTTGATATTTGTTGTACTAATATATTATAATAGATAACTACTACTGTACTTTTGATAAAAAGGGGATACATTAATCATACCTCATCCAGACTTATAAGAATAGCAGTCAGACTTTCATTCGTGAAATATACGAATATACTATACGTGCTAATTTTGATGTTTAACATAAAAGTTTCCTCTGGCCTTGGCTTCAGACAATAAAATCCTATTAGGTACGGTAATTTTATACATTCAAAAATTAATAAAAATAAAAGAAGCCTACTGAATTGTATTATTTGATACAAATATTATGTATTTCTTGTTTTTTAGAATTATATTATCAGAAGGAAACTGTGAATATATTTCTGAAAAGAGAACTATGACAATAGTAGCTTTTACAGTTGGTGCTGTGTTTGGAACGATCGTCCTGACATTTTCTGTATGCGCATTAATTCTTAACCGGAAACAAGGGCGCTATCAAAAACAATCGGATGATGAAGAAATTGAAAAAAAAGTAGTTCGTACTAGTCGACCTGTGTACCATAGCAACCATTCATTCGACGGAGTCACTGGCGAGGACATTTGTAATATTGACAAAGACAATAATGAAGGAATAAAAGACAATTGCTGATATTTAATTTAAAAAATATTTATTTATGATGAGAAAGAAAAGAATTGTTTGATTTCTGTGCCAGATTGATCAGTACATATATATGACTGCTTATTCTTTATACTAAGATTTTGTTACTCTAGATATAAAATAGGTAGACTTTTATTTGCATTCCAATGAGACAAATTTTTATTAAAAACCTAGGTCAAACACTTCAGGTAACTTAAACAATTAAGCTACTCTCTATACGATCTTCTTCAACAGTGAGCATAATTCATATCGTACAACTTGCTATCAAGCGAGCAATTTTCCAGTGCCAGTGGTGTAACAATACACGTTCAATCAATGTTATAACGTTACAAAGACGTACAGGTGTGCTTGCAAAACAAACAACTATCCACATGGGAACAAAAGATTGAGATGGAAATAAACTTTAGATAGGTCATCATACGGCCTTTAACAATGAGTAAAACCAATGCCGTATAATCAGTTATAAATTATGTCAAATTTATTGTAAAACAATTCAAACTTGACAACCAACAACATGAATTGTGTAAAACAAATACCCAATAAACAAATGACATATTTTGGAAATAAAACGAACAAAAACTACTGAACTACAGGTCACTGACCTGGACATTCACATACCGAATGTGACAGTGTTTAAACATATTTTGGAGCACCCTAATAGAGCTTTCTTACAAATTGACGAAAGGTACGAACGAACGTAAAGGAGCACGTATTTCATTTGTACAATAACAGTTAAAAGAGTCTTTGTTTTAGTAAATAATTATTCTTTTCTAAATCAAGTTTATTTAAAAACAAAACGAAATAATATCGCAAATAATACACGATTTTATTATAATCAAACAGAGAAGAAAATAGTGTCAAATACACTTACGTCCGATACGTTACTTACGTAAACCACGAGTACACACATTTCCGCGGGAATTTTTTAAGCACGAGTTTCGATCACGATTTACATTTTAATGACATTATTGAAGTACGTTAGTCTAAATTTAACGACAAGATTCACTTTTATTTTTTATTTGTTACAGTACACTTTCAGCAAATTGTCAAAGTGGAATATCGGGATTTTCTAAAAAAAAATGATGCTACAATGTTTTTAAAAAGTAATGTTGAATAAATCTAGAAAAAAGACTTTGTATATTTCAAAAAAATATATAAATCTACAATTTTGCACCATATATATATTGCGGATTTTATAATGACGATTTAACAGTACACATGTTTGGAAAATAGACGCGCAGTTGTCACTTATCGTCCAGTGGCTAATATTTCATGAATGTTCAGGACTATAGACAAAACGCAGTTATACGCTAAAATAACCGTTCCAATGCTCCGGTGTATCATATATACACATTAAGAGGGGGGCAATGAATATTACCAGGGGAGAGGCGATGATTCAAAAGTTATGAAACAAGCACCAGTATTTTCAATTTTCAATCAAGGAAGTATTTGTGTTTCTGTTAGGGAAGAAGACAATGTATTTGCTTTCACATTTTCTTAGGTTAAACAGTGCAACATTGTAATATTGAAGAGTGTGGGTTTTAGACTTCTAGGGGCATTTTTTTCGTCTGAATACTCTATTTTTAGAATATTTTGTTATCTCCTCCAACCTGGTGGTATCAATAATCATATTCTAACCTATCGTACGTCCCGAAATCCTAAATATCTCAAGAAAAATCCTATTTAATAAGTTTCGTTGCAGGCACGATAATTGTCAAAAGTTCCACGACTATTATTTAAATATGTCAAAATAAAAAATCCCAAAAACGAGTCTTACGTATGATTCGTCAAGCATACGTATGTCATACACTTATCCAGGAATTACCCTTAACCCTGAAATTTACCTTTATCAAATTACCCTTAACCAGGGAACAAACATATTCTTTGATGTTTTTTCAACAAAGCAAAATTTGTTAAGCATTTCTTTTTGATTAGATTTACAGTTAGTTAGTAAGTTTTTATTGGTATATAGTATTTCGATTATTTTGAATAACGAACTAATATTTAAATAATTCTTCTTTGCAAAGGGAGAATACATTAACAATTTAATTTCATGGAATGGGAGACAACTGAAACTTATTACTCTTAAACGGAAACGCGTTTACTCTTATCCATAAAATGTAATGTTTTATTATTGACTTATTGTCAACACAGGAGGGCATTTCCAATATTAAATCAACTAACAAAAAATAGTTAAATGAACAGTCAAATCGAAGGTAATTTTATTTCCTCAATAAACTTGTAGCTTTATTTTTTTTTTGGGGGGGGGGGGTGCAAAAAGATTTAGAAAAATATACCCTGGCCTGACCAAAACAAACACAGTGCAGGAAACAGTTGTGGTCAAAAGTGGAAATCGATTTTCGGCCAACAAATTAACCCAAATAATGTCAGTCGTTACATTTGTATATTCTGCTGATCTCTGTCTAATCTCCGATTGCTAAATTAACCTCGATATGCTATAGGCCGTTAGAGGGCGCAGAATTATTCGAGTTACCAACAAATGCATATGTAAGCGTGCATAACTTTAAGATAGATGGCAATGAATAGCCAATCTGCAAATACGACCACTTAATTTGAACTTTAGGAGATGGCTGTCTCAATTGGTAATTTCCACCTAATAATCAGATGATTTTTTGAATTACTCCTTTCAAAATTGTCCCCCTAAAATTATGATTTTTGACTTTTTCGTGAAGTGTGCCTTTTATATAGAAAATTATGATCGGTTGGAACTATAAATAACCAACAATAGATGAAGGCTTATATATATAAATCAAAATAAAATCTGTTAACACTCCTCACAAATTATTTTACGTATTCAACATACAATTATATGGAAAATATACTATCTGTTGATCCTATAAGCTCCGTTTAAAAATACGTACGAAATAGAAAACAATTTGATGCATATAGATAAGACTACTTTATTAATATTTAGATTATACTTTTAACTGAATAGTCTGGCTTTAGTGTACATTTTTTTATTTTGAATGTCAGTACATTTAGCCCGTCAATATTTTTTTTTTAAAGAAAAGTACATGTATGATTAAGTAAAAGTTGACAGTTTCTTTGATACTGTTGTTTTCTCTCCTTTCTTTCTGAATTAATTAAAGTCCCTGGTATACTTATGAAACTGCTAGCATCTTATAAACACAGTAAATGCGCCTTGAACTGCACATTGACACTGCTAATTCGTTTTTTTCCTTATCGGTCTGAAAAATCATATTTCGGTACTCTTATCCCGGAATATGTTATGAACATGATGAATGGAAAACTTGTGATGCAGCGACAAGCGTGCTGTAACTGTGATGCTTTCGGATGTCTTCACCTCTCTTCAAAATAACATACTTGTATGTATATATTCATATAGGTTGTACTTTAATAAATATTTGCCTGAAAAAAATCTATTACAAGTTCATTTAATATGACGGTACCCTTATCCCGGAAATATGTAAAAAGATAAAATATGTATATGCTCCTTTTTGTTTTAGTGTTTTGCTCTGTGTGTAAGGCCTCACTGTGACTTTGAGATGATGCAAACTAAAATCTTACTCCTTTACATTTTTGTTTTTCTTTGCACATGCTGATTTCGTGTCTTTGAAAGATATCACATATCCTATACTTTCTATCAGGATAGTATCTACGATGTCTAAGTTTTTTTCTAATAATCATATTCTTTTCAAGTTGCCCACATCATATATTTTTTGAATATTTGTACGTTCTAAACGGGCATTCGAGCAAAAATGATATATTATCATTTACCTCAAACTGTCACGTTTGCAATACACAGTTAAACGAAATAGCGACTAAACAATGCTATTCTTTTTTCAATTTTACCATTTTCCATATCAATCTCAAAAATTTAGTCTGTAATTTTATATTATATGTTGGTACTCTTATCTCCGAAATATGAACATGAAGGGAAAATATGAAATGCAGGGAAAAGTGGCTAGTAACAGCAATGCTAGTTCATTTTTTTTATATAAATAAGGCCGTTAGTTTTCTCGTTTGAATTGTGTTGCATTGTCTTATCTTGGCCTTTTATAGCTGACTATGCGGTATGTTAATATTAATATTCAATTACATCTTATCGTATAAATCATTTATCAATATTTGATTTGCACATATCCGAACAAATGCAAAGTTAAGTTAAGTGTTGAATTTCATCGATTTTATATCATACGATTTTAACTTGTTATCACTAACTATTATATAAACATCTCATTTTTTTTTAATTTTTTTTACGGGTCAGAAATTCTCTTCAAACTATTCTTAAAAAAAAATGTTAGCATTTAAAATGTTTTTGACAGAATATTTACATGTCGTTGAGTGCAATTTCTATGGGTTGGTTAAAAAATCATGTAATTACTTCACAAATCTACTAATGTTGGATAATTATATATGAAATTAACATTGCCTGACAAATATCTATATATTTATATTAGTTAATTTCAATGACGGTATTAAGAAATTCCTCTCTAAGGGGGTAAACTAAAGATCAATTGTATGGGGGAAAACGTAAACATACATCAAAATATTTAAATTTGCTCGTTATGAACAGTTTTGTTCAATTTTTTAAATCAACAATTAAATCAAAAAAAATAATTAGCGCCAATTCACCTTCAATAGTTCTACTTACAAAATTAGTATGTGTAAGTTCTCGTCTAGCCGTGATTGACCTTGAATATCCTGTTTATCATGAGGAATAAAAAGACAGCAATTTTGTTCGAAATTAACATAGAACCTTTTAACCTCATTGACTAAATCATTTAAGTAGGCAAATTATAGGCACAAAGGTCTTTTTGTGATATTTTTATTTTAAGTACAAGCGAATTAAAAACCTTGTCCTTAATTATAAAATCTAAAATGATTTGTATTTACAATGTGAAGTTGTTGCTATTAAATGTCTAGTTACCAAATCAATCAAGATCAAGGGTTGCAATCAAAGTTATTAATGCCAGACAAGGTTATGAATTGTGAAGAATTGGACCAACTCCGATGTTTCAACATAAGTAATGCATAATTAAAGAGTCACATCATTGAAATATATGACGGGATACGTTATAAAGAAGACGTATTTTATTTGAAGTGATATCGAATCTGTTTCTATGTTAATTTCGTGGGTTTTTTTTTGTTATTAGAAAAAAACTTCAAACTCAAAACCGAGAGGCCATTTTCACCCTTCGTGAACTTATTACTTAATTTCGTCTTCTAATCAAGAATAGTGTATTCCTTGCTAAAGGAGAAGAATGGGCAATTTGTATATTTACAAAACCTATATCAGGTATGTTGATATAGTGGTTCCATTTCGTTTTTCAGACGATGCAAAATCCAACAACATTCAGATGATGCTAAATCCATTTATCATCGAATATATATCCAATAATCAACAGCTGTCCAATATTTATCAAATAAATACGGAAGCGTATTAGCGCCACACATTTAAAAAAAAAATTGTCCTATCTTTGCGATATAACGCAAACCTTTGGTAAATGATAAAACAGATGTCTGCTTTATTACGCATATGTTTGCATTATTTCGCAAAGGTCTCATTATAACGCAATTGTTTACGATATTTTGCAAATGTTTACGTTACTTCGCAATGTTTGTGTTATAACGCAAAGGTTTGCGGTATATCGCAATTTAATGTTTGCGTTAAAACGCAGAGATTTGAAAGAAGAAAAAAAAATGTGTGGCGCTAATATGCTTCCATGAATAGAAGGTACACATAAACTATTAACATCTATTCATAATAACTAGGTGTTATATCACTTAAAGACATAACAAATATTATTTCAATCCCATTACAAGCTATATCGTATCCAATGATTTAGACATGAATATGGATAAAAGAGGGACGAAAGATACCAAAGGGACAGTCAAACTCATAGATAAACTGTATTCAAGATCTGTTTATACTTAGTATCATACTGGTTAAACATTCTCTAAAAGATGTACAACTTAATCACTTTGCAAAAGATGACACTGAGAAATGCACATTTTAAAAATATTGAGTTGCTAACAATGTTCTTTGTGGTACTAATTTATTCGAATTCGTTTATTTAACATATATTAAAAAAAACATTATGTCCCAAATTGGCTTTGTTTATCCGAACATCAATTAGTTGTGTGCTAAACGTTGTAATTTCTGTATATCACAAATGACTTAACATATAGTAAACAGGTTGCGAAAACCAATGCCTCTCTGTCCGCTAAAGTAACGTCGTAATGTTATGATCTGCCGTCATACAATATTTAATTTTGTATTGCCACTTGTTATTGCAATTGTAAATAGAATTACTGGGTTGAGTAAGAAATTTGAAATGATCCCAAAATTTTTGCTTGATCTGGCTTTCGAATGCATAGGGCGAACCAGGCAAACTATAGATGTTGATACTTTTTACGGAATAAGTCGACAACGTTGTGAAGTACTTTGTAACGTTTCCTCATTTGACGGTTTGTGTAATTCCGTGAAAATGAAAGGCATTTGTGTTGCCCAAAATGTAAACAAACATCGCAAAAAGTATGGCAGCCCGGCACCAAAGAAGACGTGTGTCATACACTTATCCAGGAATTACCTTTTACCCGGAAATTTACCTTTATCAAATTACCCTTAACCAGGGAACAAACATCGTCTGTGATATTTTTTCAACAAAGCAAAATTTGTTAAGTATTTCTTTTTAATTAGATTTACAGTTACTTAAGAAGTTTTTATTGGTATATAGTATTTCGATTATTTTGAATAACGAACTAATATTTAAATAATTCTTCTTTGCAAAGGGAGAATACATTAAAAATTTAATTTCATGGAATGGGAGACAACTGAAACTTATTACTCTTAAACAGAAACGCGTTTACTCTTATCAAAAAATGTAATGTTTTATTATTGACTTATTGTCAACACAGGAGGGCATTTCCAATATTAAATCAACTAAAAATAAATAGTTAAATGAACAGTCAAATCAAAAGTAATTTTATTTCCTCAATAGACTTGTAGCTTTTTTTTGGGGTCAAAAGTGGAAATCAATTTTCGGCCAACAAATTAACCCGAATAATGTCAGTCGTTACATTTGTATATTCTGCTGATCGCCGTCTAATCTCCGATTGCTACATTAACCTCGATAGGCTATAGGCCGCTAGAGGGCACAGAATTATTCTAGTTACCAACAAATGTGAGCGTGCATAACTTTAAGATAGATGGCAATGAATAGCCAATCTGCAAATACGACCACTTAATTTGAACTTTAGGAGATGGCTGTCTCAATTGGCAATTTCCACCTAATAATCAGATGGTTCTTTGAATTACTCCTTTCAAGATTGTCCCCCTAAAATTATGATTTTTGACTTGTTCGTGAAGTGTGCCTTTTATATAGAAAAATTATGATCGGTTGGAAATATAAATAATCAACAATAGATTAAGGCTTATATATATAAATCAAAATAAAATCTGCTAACACTCCTCACAAATTATTTTACGTATTCAACACACAATTATATGGAAAATATACTATCTGTTGATCCTTTAAGCTCCGTTTAAAAATACGTACAAAATAGGAAACAATTTGATGCATATAGATAAGAGACTACCTTATTAATATTTAGATTATACTTTCAACTGAATAGTCTGGCTTTAGTGTACATTTTTTTTATTTTGAATGTCAGTACACTTAGCCCGTCAATATTTTTTTTTAAAGAAAAGTACACGTATGATTAAGTAAAAGTTGACAGTTTCTTTGATACTGTTGTTTTCTCTCCTTTTCTTTCTGAATGAATCAATGTTCCTGGTATACTTATGAAACTGCTAGCATCTTATAAATAAAGTAAATGCGCCTTGAACTGCACATTGACACTGCTAATTGGTTTTTTTCCTTATCAGTCTGAAAAATCATATTTCGGTACTCTTATCCCGGAATATGTTATGAATGGAAAACTTGTGATGCAGCGACAAGCGTGCTGTATCTGTGATGCTTTCGGATGTCTTCACCTCTCCTCAAAAAAACATACTTGTATGTATATATTAATATAGGTTGTACTCTAATAGATATTTGCCTGAAAAAAAATCTATTACAAGTTCATTTAATATGACGGTACCCTTATCCCGGAAATATGTAAAAAGATAAAATATGTATATGCTCCTTTTTGTTTTAGTTTTTTGCTCTGTGTGTAAGGCCTCACTGTGACTTTGAGATGATGCAAACTGAAATCTTTCTCCTTTACATTTTTGTTTTGCTTTGCACATGCTGATTTCGTGTCTTTGAAAAATATCACATATCCTATACTTTCTATCAGGATAGTATCTGTCATGTCTAAGTTTTTTTTCTCTAATAATCATATTCTTTTCAAGTTTCCCACATCATATATTTTTTGAATATTTGTACGTTCTAAACGGGCATTCGAGCAAAAATGATATATTATCATTTACCTCAAACTGTCACGTTTGCAATACACAGTTAAACGAAATAGCGACTAAACAATGCTATTCTTTTTTTAATTTTACCATTTTCCATATCAATCTAAAAAATTTAGTCTGTAATTTTATATCATATGTTGGTACTCTTATTTCCGAAATATGAACATGAAGGGAAAATATGAAATGCAGGGAAAAGTGGCTAGTAACAGCAATGCTAGTTCATTTTTTTTTATATAAATAAGGCCGTTAGTTTTCTCGTTTGAATTGTGTTGCATTGTCTTATCTTGGCCTTTTATAGCTGACTATGCGGTATGTTAATATCAATATTCAATTACATCTTATCGTATAAATCATTTATCAATATTTGATTTGCACATATCCGAACAAATGGAAAGTTAAGTTTTTAAGTGTTGAATTTCGATTTTATATTATACTGCAACGTAAATGGGTTTTCGTGTGTAAACGTATTTTTCATTCATAATCTGTCTCGTGACATTATACCCCGCTAGCTCAGCCGTTTACGTTACTGGTAGAGAGGATTCGGCCTGTGCTTTCGCTCCAGGACTTCTGACAGCAAACTAACAATACAAGAAAACAATAAATTTAATAAGTGACAGGTATATGAAACCTAAAATATGACAGTGATGACGATTTGCCAAGCAATGTATTTGCTCATATAACAAATGACCAAAATTCATAAAACAGTTTCATATTTAATAGACAAAGACAATATAAATACATAAATATCGCGGTATCTCCATGTGCAAATATCAATTCAGAATTTCAATACATTTTCGAACTTCCCCTTTTTGGGACAAACGATGAGGTGAGAAATACCCTTTACAAGTTAACCAATTTAGGGAAGCGTTTGGCCTTAGTGCTATCTATTTGAATAAAATAATATGATACTAGAATTTTGAGGTGTCCGTCTTCTTAAAATATAGAGAGCTGTACACTAGTCGTCTTTAACTAAAATATTATCCAATCAATCATGTTGTGGCGTCAACCTTCGGAGACAAAATAATATACCCACTGGTTCCCACCGACTTTGTTAGGCTAGATCATGAACCTAATTATTCTATGACTAGGGAACAAAAATGGATCCAGTAAAAAAAAACATCGCATTTCTCTATACCTGTTTAATTTTCAATCCAACCAGAGCAATGTCTGAAAACGTTTTTCAATATCATTGACCAGTTCAAGATCCAAAACCAAAACATGCGATAATACAAAATTCTATTTCAGAGTAAGGCACGAACAATTCCGTAGATTGACGACCGTTCCTCCAAAATACCCCTCGGATTAGCCATCTGTTTAAATATCGCTATCAAAATGAACTCCATCTCTTTATAAACCCGAAATCATAAAATCTCTAGCTAGTGTACAATTCCCTCTATTTATTCTGGAACGGAAACGTAATTCAATATTTTAGAACTGTTTGACTACAAGACCGAAAAGAAATATATCAAATTTGAAGAAATAAATATTTAAGTCAAACATCAAAATACAAAATAAAATGAAATTTTAAAGTACAACTTACCAGTACGAAAGTCTTCCCCAATCTAAAGAAATACTGCCCTGACGAGGTTTAAATATCCAAGTCTGGACATTGAGTTCCAAGCACGAGAAAAACGATCCCCGCGAAAAAGTGACCGGACAACTATAGTTATATATAGTATCTAAAAATAGAAAAAGGGGAATTTACGATGACCCACAAACTTTACAATACGATTTTAACTTGTTATCACTAACTATTATATAAACATCTGATTTTTTTTAATTTTTTTTTACGGGTCAGAAATTCTCTCCAAACTATTGTTTAAAAATTGTTTTAGCATTTAAAATGTTTTTTACAGAATATTTACATGTCGTTGAGTGCAATTTCTATGGTTTGGTTAAAAAATCATGTAATTACTTCACAAATCTACTAATGTTGGATAATTATATATGAAATTAACATTACCTGACAAATGTCTATATATTTATATTAGTTAATTTCAATGACGGTATTAAGAAATTCCTCTCTAAGGGGGTAAACTAAAGATGGGAGAAAACGTAAACATACATCAAAATATTTAAATTTGCTCGTTATGAACAGTTTTGTTCAATTTTTTAAATCAACAATTAAATAAAAAAAAAAATTACTGCCAATTCACCTTCAATAGTTCTACTTACAAAATTATTATGTGTAAGTTCTCTTCTAGCCGTGATTGACCTTGAATATCCTGTTTATCATGAGGAATAAAAAGACAGCAATTTTGTTCGAAATTAACATATAAACTTTTAACCTGATTGACCAAATCATTTAAGTAGGTAAATTATAGGCACACAGGTCTTTTTGTGATATTTTTATTTAAGTACAAGCGAATTAAAAACCTTGTCCGTAATTATAAAATCTAAAATGATTTGTATTTACAATGTGAAGTTGTTACTATTAAATGTCTAGTTACCAAATCAATAAAGATCAAGGGTTGCAATCAAAGTTATTAATGCCAGACAAGGTTATGAATTCTGAAGAATTGGACCAACTCTGATGTTTCAACATAAGTAATGCATAATTAAAGAGTCACATCATTGAAATATATGACGGGATACGTTATAAAGAAGACGTATTTTATTTGAAGTGATATCAAATCTGATTCTATGTTAATTTCGTGGGTTATTTTTTTGTCATTAGAAAAAAACTTCAAACTCAAAACCGAGAGGCCATTTTCACCCTTCGTGAACTTATTACTTAATTTCGTCTTTTAATCAAGAATAGTTTATTCTTTGCTAAAGGAGAAGAATGGGAAATTTGTATATTTACAAAAACTATATCAGGTATGTTGATATAGTGGTACCATTTCGTTTTTTAGACGATGCAAAATCCAACAACATTCAGATGATGCTAAATCCATTTATCGTCGAATCTATATCCAATAATCAACAGCTGTCCAATATTTATCAAATAAATACGGAAGCGTATTAGCGCCACACATTTAAAAAAAAAATTGTCCTATCTTTGCGATATAACGCAAACCTTTGCGTAAATGATAAAACAGATGTCTGCTTTATTACGCATATGTTTGCATTATTTCGCAAAGGTCTCATTATAACGCAATTGTTTACGATATTTCGCAAATGTTTGCGTTACTTCGCAATGTTTGCGTTATAACGTAAAGGTTCGCGGTATTTCGCAATTTAATGTTTGCGTTATAACGCAAAAGGTTTGCGTTAAAACGCAGAGATTTGAAAGAAAAAAAAATGTGTGGCGCTAATACGCTTCCATGAATAGAAGGTACACATAAACTATTAACATCTATTCATAATAACTAGGTGTTATATCACTTAAAGACATAACAAATATTATTTCAATCCCATTACAAGCTATATCGTATCCAATGATTTAAACATAAAAATGGATAAAAGAGGGACGAAAGATACCAAAGGGACAGTCAAACTCATAGATAAACTGTATTCATGATCTGTTTATACTTAGTATCATACTTGTTAAACATTCTCTAAAAGATGTACAACGTAATCACTTTGCAAAAGACGACACTGAGAAATGCACATTTTAGAAATATTGAGTTGCTAACAATGTTCTTTGTGGTACTAATTTATTCGAATTCGTTTATTTAACATATATTAAAAAAAAACATTATGTCCCAAATTGGCTTTGTTTATCCGAACATCAATTAGTTGTGTGCTAAACGTTGTAATTTCTGTATATCACAAATGACTTAACATAGTACACAGGTTGCGAAAACCAATGCCTCTCTGTCCGCTAAAGTAACGTCGTAATGTTATGATCTGCCGTCATACAATATTTAATTTTGTATTGCCACTTGTTATTGCAATTGTAAATAGAATTACTGGGTTGAGTAAGAAATTTGAAATGATCCCAAAATTTTTGCTTGATCTGGCTTTCTAATGCATAGGGCGAACCAGGCAAACTATAGATGTTGATACTTTTTACGGAATAAGTCGACAACGTTGTGAAGTACTTTGTAACGTTTCCTCATTTGACGGTTTGTGTAATTCCGTGAAAATGAAAGGCATTTGTGTTGCCCAAAATGTAAACAAACATCGCAAAAAGAATGGCAGCCCGGCATCAATGAAGACGTGTGTCATACACTTATCCAGGAATTACCTTAAATCCGGAAATTTACCTTTATCAAATTACCCTTAACCAGGGAACAAACATCGTCTGTGATATTTTTTCAACAAAGCAAAATTTGTTAAGTATTTCTTTTTAATTAGATTTACAGGTAATTAATACGTTTTTATTGGTATATAGTGTTTCGATTATTTTGAATAACGAACTAATATTTGTATAATTCTTCTTTGCAAAGGGAGAATACATTAAAAATTTAATTTCATGGAGTGGGAGACAACTGAAACTTATTACTCTTAAACGGAAACGCGTTTACTCTTATCAAAAAATGTAATGTTTTATTATTGACTTATTGTCAACACAGGAGGGCATTTCCAATATTCAATCAACTAAAAATAAATAGTTAAAGAAACAGTCAAATCAAAAGTAATTTCATTTCCTCAATAGACTTGTAGCTTTTTTTTGGGGGGGGGGGGGGGGGGGGTGCACAAAGATTTAGAAAAATATACCCTGGCCTGGCCAAAACAAACACAGTGCAGGAAACAGTTGTGGTCAAAAGTGGAAATCAATTTTCGGCCAACAAATTAACCCGAATTATGTCAGTCGTTACATTTGTATATTCTGCTGATCTCCGTCTAATCTCCGATTGCTACATTAACCTCGATAGGCTATAGGCCGCTAGAGGGCGCAGAATTATTCGAGTTACCAACAAATGTAAGCGTGCATAACTTTAAGATAGATGGCAATGAATAGCCAATCTGCAAGTACGACCACTTAATTTGAACTTTAGGAAATGGCTGTTTCAATTGGCAATTCCCACCTAATAATCAGATGGTTCTTTGAAATACTCCTTTCAAGATTGTCCCCCTAAAATTATGATTTTTGACTTGTTCGTGAAGTGTGCCTTTTATATAGAAAAATTATGATCGGTTGGAAATATAAATAATCAACAATAGATTAAGGCTAATATATATAAATCAGAAAAAAAAATCTGTTAACACTCCTCACAAATTATTTTACGTATTCAACACACAATTATATGGAAAATATACTATCTGTTGATCCTATAAGCTCCGTTTAAAAATACGTACGAAATAGGAAACAATTTGATGCATATAGATAAGAGACTACCTTATTAATATTTATATTATACTTTCAACTGAATAGTCTGGCTTTAGTGTACATTTTTTTATTTTGAATGTCAGTACACTTAGCCCGTCAATATTTTTTTTTAAAGAAAAGTACATGTATGATTAAGTAAAAGTTGACAGTTTCTTTGATACTGTTGTTTTCTCTCCTTTTCTTTCTGAATGAATCAAAGTCCCTGGTATACTTATGAAACTGCTAGCATCTTATAAACACAGTAAATGCGCCTTTAACTGCACATTGACACTGCTAATTGGTTTTTTTCCTTATCAGTCTGAAAAATCATATTTCGATACTCTTATCCTGGAATATGTTATACATGGAAAACTTGTGATGCAGCGACAAGCGTGCTGTAACTGTGATGCTTTCGGATGTCTTCACCTCTCTTTAAAATAACATACTTGTATGTATATATTCATATAGGTAGTACTTTAATAGATATTTACCTGAAAAAATTCTATTACAATTTCATTTAATATGTCGGTACCCTTATCCCGGAAATATGTAAAAAGATAAAATATGTATATGCTCCTTTTTGTTTAAGTTTTTCGCTTTGTGTGGAAGGCCTCACTGTGACTTTGAAATGATGCAAACTAAAATCTTACTCCTTTGCATTATTGTTTTGCTTTGCACATGCTGATTTCGTGTCTTTGAAAGATATCACATATCCTATACTTTCTATCAGGATAGTTTCTCCGATGTCTAAGTTTTTTTCTAATAATCATATTCTTTTCAAGTTGCCCACATCATATATTTTTTGGAATATTTGTACGTTCTAAACGGGGATTCGAGCAAAAATAATATATTATCATTTACCTCAAACTGTGTTTGCAATACACAGTTAAACGAAATAGCGACTAAACAATGCTTTTCTTTTCTTAATTTTACCATTTTCCATATCAATCTCAAAAAATTTAGTCTGTAATTTTATATCATATGTTGGTACTCTTATCTCCGAAATATGAACATGAAGGGAAAATATGAAATGCAGGGAAAAGTGGCTAGTAACAGCAATGCTAGTTCATTTGTTTTTATATAAATAAGGCCGTTAGTTTTCTCGTTTGAATTGTGCTGCATTGTCTTATCGGGGCCTTTTATAGATGACTATGCGGTATGTGCTTTGCTCATTGTTGAAGTCCGTATGGTGACCTATAGTTGTTAATGTCTGTTACATTTTGGTCTCTTGTGGACAGTTGTCTCATTGGCAATCATACCACATCTTCTTTTTTTATATTTAATGTTATTGTAACATGTTTCCGGGATAAGAGTACCGACATATAATTTAAAAGTACGGGGTTAATTTCGCGGACAGTATAATATCAATATAAAAATCATTTCACTTTCAAGTCATATACATAAAGCGACGATGTGTATACTTATATCTAAATAGAAATCATACAATTCTATATCTTTTTTAAAAGATTATATCTATATAGAAATGCATACATTTTAAAGTATATGTCGATACCCTTATCCCAAAAATATGTCAAAAAATAGAAAATATGTATTAATATATTCCTTTTTTTTTATTATTATGCCAGTCCAAATTCAAAACCATTCATTCCAGTCGACATACCATGCAAAACGTGCCAACTCTGTATTGTTGATAGTTTCTCTGAATCTTTATAATAAATTGCAATTGGAATTCGGTGTGAGTAAATGCTCCGTGTTGAAGGCCGAACTTTTACCTATAATTGTTCACTTTTAACACATTGTGACTTGGATGGCAATTTGTCTCATTCGCATTCGTGCCACATCTTCTTTTTTGTTTGTTATTTAAGCAAACAACAACCAATTGGTCATCCAATTTGAATTATAGTTACTTTTTTTTATCCCTTGTATTTCATACAAAATGATCAAACCAAAAAATGACACCACTTGTATCATTGAATAAATCTATTTCATAATCATGGATTCAGTTAAAAAAGCTTTATACAACATTTAGAAAACGAAGCTTCGAACCCTCTTCGATTACATTTTTTTCAATTATCAAACTGCATCCAAACCAAACAATGTCTGAAACAATCTCTTAAAAACTAGTATACCTTGTTTGATGTTATTGCTGTTGTACGAATTAAGATGAAACAATATGAATATTTAGATAACATTGTAACAACCTATCATGACATGCTAAAATCTAATAACCTCCAGAGATGTACATATATATTATTATAAAGATATTTTTTCAATACAATGTAATTTAAAATACCAAAGATAGGAAACTATAACACTGTGTGCCTGTATTTGTAATCTCAAGACGCCGACGAAGCTAATTGATGATTGTAAATATTGCGTTACATTAGGTACAAAACATCTACATTATTTGACATCTCCAAATTACAACTCTATTTTACTACGTTTATTGATACAAATCTATTCCTCTGGTTCATCTGAATTGTAGTCTTTTCTTGTTCAGGATTTCTTCTTCTGAGTAGATATTGAACAAGATCATAATTACTGTCCTCATTCAAAGTTAATTATGCAATTGCTATATATATTAGACATACATGTGTGATTGAACAACGAAGCCTATCGACGAACATCATTGGTGAGGTATACATGAGATATTATGGTCGGGTTGTTGTCTACCTCGACACATTCCCCATTTCCATGCTTAATTTAATTTTGCAGACACATAGGCGTTGAAATTTTTTTATTATCAGCCACATTGATTTCCGATATGAAGTACAATAATAGGGGATAAAAAAGTATCTTCAGAGAAAACAAAAGACTAGATTTTCGTTCGAAGTGTGCCGAAAATTTAACAATTTGATATCTAAATATACAAACCATTCAAATGCGAACTTTTGCTAATGTTTTATTTCAGAAGGAGCAGCAATAAAACGATTGTATGTCAGGAATTAAAACATTAAATATCTTTTTTTAAAAGTAGACAACTTTGGGATATATTATGATTTTTCTATAGCATTTACATAGTAATTTAAAAACTGAGTTTATGAATTAAGATTTCAAACTACTTCAGAAAATTAAGTATTACTAAGTAACCTTGCAGACGATTTTGCTAAACATTTACAGGAATGCATATTTAACACTGCGATGTCAATATAGTATTTAAGATCATATAAGTACACAGAATTTAAACTTGACACCTGTTAGATTTTTTTTCGGAACGCATAGGGTATTTATATAATAGTTTTAATCATAACTATGATAACCTATTGAAGAAAGTTAATATGTTTGAAACACGATGCTAGATTCCAAGGTCGCTAATGGCTCTCCATTCACTTTATTTATTTGAAGGCTTATTAGTCATGACTGGTTGTTGACAGATTTATTAATTTTGTAATGGTAGGTTCAGTTGCATATACTGCTTATTTCGATACATTAAAACACACAAAGGGGGGTTAGAGCGGTGGTACCTGTATAGCTTAACTCAAAATTGTTTTGTTAACACTGTTAGTGTATTAAATATACTATTAAATTATTTGATTTTTATTCTAGGAAAATACGAAAGTCCATATATATCAAATACACATTTAAATGAGAAAACACGTTTTTAAGTAAAAAAAATCCGTCGTTTTTGTAAACTTAAATTGTAGAGTTATTGAGAAAGGAAAACATAAATAATATACTAGTATGAGCTTACCAGGAGTAAGTTCATTTAAATACGAGCACGCCTAAACCAATGGATCTGCTATTTTTCGTTTATGTATTATATGTATACACTGTGTATCCTCTAAATAATGATCAATAATATTATAAAATCACTAAATAAAACTAAAAATTGTGATTATGTTTGTGTTGCTGTACAGGATTTGAGGCTGTACTCTCCGATTGATTAATTGCTACAACTGTTTAATCACCGGCAAAATTGAAATATCGAGTTGCAGGTATTGCATCTACTCATATTCTCCTATCCACAAAGAATAAAGTTTTAAGTTACACATATTTCAATCCCCCCCTTTACACCCTCGCAAAATAAAATGATCGTCCCATTGTCATATAATGTAAGAGTTTGATGTTAAAAATAATAGATTGAATGAGTTATTAGATTTATTAGAACATTTACCTATCTAAACTTATCACTTTTTCTTCCTCGACAAACCATAAAGTTTTTTTTCTTGGACCCTCACAAAATATATTTTCGGTATTTGAGAACATGTCAATATAATCAAATAGTATAAATTGGTACAATGGTTGGAGTGTTATAAGTTACAAACATGTATCTTGTTTATCTCTAATCATTTGGATTTATTTATTTTGACACGAGTGAATCTTATTTGTCAAAACGATATCGGCATTTACTTGCACTATGATGATTAATAGATCTGAAATGTGTGTGCAAGGTTTTTATCAATTAAAAAATATTCACAAATAATTAATACATACCTTTTCTTTTTCATCTCTGTGAGAGTTGACACTTTTCATCAGAAGAAATAATAAAAAGTTAAACAGCATCAATATTGTTGAAAACTTCATCTTGATATTACGGATTTCGGAAATAGCGCGAACTAGAGCTGGTTCCTATTTAAAGTTTTCTAAGGGGGTAACAGATACACGGGAGACATTAATTAAGATCTCGGCAGCTATGATTCCTATTTCGGTATAATTTAAATGAATTTGTAATAATATTAATAGTAAATGCATAAAAAATACAATTCATCAATATAACTTACGATCTCAAATAAAAGAACTGCTTGTTAATACTTTAAGTATATTTATTTGGAAAAAATGAAATTTCCAGGATAAGAGTATTTCGTAAGAGTATATTATCGGGCTAAAAGTAATTCCTGGATAAGTGTATAACAAACGTACCTTTCGTCAATTTGTAAGAAAGTTCTAATAGAGCTTTCTTACAAATTGACGAAAGGTACGAAGGAACGTAAAAGGAGCACGTATTTCATTTTTACAAAAACAGTTAAAAGAGTCTTTGTTTTATCCAGTAAAACAGCATTCTTTTCTAAATTAAGTTTATTTACAAAAAAAAATAATATCGCAAATAATTCACGATTATAATATAATCTAACACAGAAAAAAAGTGTCAAATACACTTGCGTTCGATACGTTATTTACGTAAACCACGAGTACACACATTTCCGCGGGAATTTTTGTTGCACGAGTTTCACGATTAACATTTCAATGACATTATTGAAGATCGTTAGTCTAAATTTACCGACAAGATTCACATTTATTTTTATTTGTTACAGTACACTTTCCGCAAATTATCAAAGTGGAATATCGAGATTTTCTATAAAATGATGATACAATGATTTTAAAAAGTAATGTTGAATAAATCTAAAAAAAAAAAGACTTGTATATCAAGAAATGAATCTACAGTTTTACACCATATATATTGTGGATTTTATAATGACGATTTAACAGTACACATGTTTAGAAGATAGACACGAAGTTGTCACTTATCGTCCAGTGGCTAACATTTCATGAATGTTCAGGACTTAGGCAAAACACAGTTATACGCTAAAATAACCGTTCCATTGCTCCGGTGTATCATATATCACATTAAGGCGATGATAACATTTTCTTCGTTGCATATACTCTTGAGAAGATGCTATACAAAAAAGTGTCAATAAAAATTAAATCACAAAAATACTGAACTTCGAGGAAAATTGGAAATGAAAAGTCACTAATAACATGACAAAATAAAAAGATAAAACACATCAAATGGATAAACAACAACTGTCATATTTCTTACTTTGTACATACATTTTCCTATGTAGACAAAAGTGGATTGAACTAAATTTCAAAGCTAGCTAAACCTCTGACTTGTATGACAGTTGCATTAAATTCGATTATATTGACAACGATGTGTAAACAAAACAAATAGACACAATACTGAGTAAAATTGTCACATATTGGGGTAAACAGTCTAATTTTTTAGGTCACATAAAAAGAGAATAGGACTGTTGTTACTACATAAGGAACATACCGATAACATATTCGTATATATTAAACAACAAATAAGCAAACTACAAAATGTATAAAGAAATGCTCATGTCATCTCATTCGTATAAATCCGCTAGACCCAATCGACACGAGTTTTGCTCGAGGAAATGTATTGGTTGAGTGTTGATATGTGTGTGATATTGAAACATTCAAATCATGTTTAGTCCTCAGTGCTCTTTGATAAAATTGAGAATGGAAATGAGGAATGTGTCAAAGAGACAACAACCCGACCATAGAACAGACAACAGCAGAAGGTCACCAACAGGCCTTCAATGCAGCGAACAATTTCCGCACCCGGAGGCGTCCTTCAGCTTGCCCCTAAACAAACATATATGTTAGACCAATTTCGGCGTCCAGCCTTTAATCAACGTACGTTCCTCAAATCGACGTCCAAATCTGACGTCAATATATTGATACTCTAATCGACGTCCAATTTGATGTCATGTATTGCCAAAACGACGTCTGATTGATTGCATTCTTCAGTCTGCAAGTAGTGAAGCCAAAATTTGGACGTCGATAAGATAGGCATAACATTGGCCGTCGATAAGATAGGCATAACATTGGCCGTCGATAAGATAGGCATAACATTGGCCGTCGATAAGATAGGCATAACATTGGCCGTCAATAAGATAGGCATGACATTACCCGTCGATTCGATGATATATTATTGTGACGAAAGATTGAGGAACGGACGTCGATGAGACCCCGGACGTCGATCTGAGTATTACATATATACTAGTTTAGTGATAATGAACTCCAAATTGTACACAAGAAACTAAAATTAAAAATAATACAAGACTAACAAAGGCCAGAGGCTGGCTTGGGATAGGCGCAAAAATGCGGCGTGGTTAAACATGTTTATGAGATCTCAACCTTCCCCCTATAATTCTAGCCAATGTAGAAAAGAAAACGCATAACAATACGCACCTTAAAAAAATTCAGGTCAGGAGAAGTCAGTGTGTGATGTCAGAAAATGTAACCAAAGAAAATAAACAAAATGACAATTATACATAAATAACAACAGACTGCTAGCAGTTAACTGACATGCAAGCTCCAGACTTCAATTAAACTGATTGAAAGATTGTGTCTTCATCATATGAATATCAGGCACAATCCTTCCCGTTAGGGGTTAAGTATCATAACATCATAACATATAAGAGAAGAACATAACCCGTGTCATGCCAACAACTGGTTTTGTAAATTTATTTGATTAGTTCCGATGCAAAGACCCTATAAGTGAATCAATATTAACGCCAAAATATGCAATCTTTAATGACCTGACAACATTATCGTAACTATCCCTTCTTCATATGTCTATTTAAAGGTTTTGTGAGCTTCTAAGGAGAATACTGACATGTTTGTGCTTTATAAAGAATATTTCCATAAAAAAAATGATGTGCAATACCTGAACGAATAAGAAGTAGATGCATGTTGAGCTATATTTACGAATGATGTCCCTATACCGATGATACAATTTAGTAAATGTTTTGACTAGTTTGTGATATCGAAAACCCTGGTGTAATAATTTTTCAGTAATACATCAATTTGTCTCGTTAAAATCTAAAATATTGTTACATACACGAGCGAATCCTACAAGTTGAGGTATATAAACACCACACCGTAAGATGGTGACAAGGGAACGTCACCATCTAAAAATTGATAATTAACGATAGGAAACGAAAAATTATCTCTTTTATCATAAATTTTAGTATACATTCTGTACTTGATTTTGCCTTTGAATTTGTATGATTTGAGCGGCACTGGTAAGTGTAGAGTTCACGTGCGTCCAGTGTCGACAATACTTGATTGCAGGTATCGTTTTCGTATGTTGTACCAAAATGAAACAGGAATGCATATTCTTGAATAACATTTATATTTTAAGGATATCTTTAGAATAACTGAGATAACACTATAATAATCACTTTACTAAATATTTAAGCCATTAAGCCGATAGGCCTCGTGGAATCACTCACATCAAAAAATTGACCGTCATACATTTATTTTTAACTCTTTTAAATCATTTGGTCACTTGTTAATACAGTTGTAAGTTTTCCTTTTCTTTCAATTGTACTTTCGATATTTGAATAATATTTAAGAAACGTCATATAAGGCACAATTCCCACTCAATTTATCACAAAGTAATAATGTATTTCTATGTTTGTCATAACAAATTGCATGTGGTTGAATTAAACCTTTTCCTTTTGACAGTAATGTATTGCAGTCTTTGCCACTATTGCCTATAACTGATAGATTATTTGACCAGTGACCTACGACAAATACGTTCTGATTAAGGTCTATTGTTATGCCAGTCGGGTGTATGATTACTCTATGCCTAAATTGCAACAAATCTTGTCCATTCATATTACTACAATGCACTAAATTTGTATTTATATTAGTATAGAAAAGTTTGTCTTCGAAAACTGCAATGTAAGTTGCGTGCTCTATAACCAAGACGATCTGCTTCCAACCTGATAAATCCAGAACAAAAATCTTATCTTTTCCTACAACGTAAAGTTTTTCATTTTGGTGTGTTATACCAAAACAGTCTTCTTGTGGACGAAAGGTTTGTAGAACATGGAAATCATGACTATCCAGTGTTTCAATGAATTGTTTATATCCATAGGTAACGGCAATGCGATCACAATCTATCACTGTGTATATCGTATGGGAAAGACGTAACACGAACTCTAGACACTTGATTATCATCATGAACTCTGTTGTATTCAATAAAATTAAGTGTATCTGTAAAGTAATTGGCTATTAAAAAGCTATCTTTTGACAAAATGACGCAACCCGTTATATGCGTGTCCTCGCATTTTTTTCACATTACACTTCTTTAGTAATTGAAGCTGAACTGAAAATAAACAAAGTGATTAGAATAGGCAATGTCTGATGATTCGGTTGTAAGAATAACCACAATGAAAAACATAAAATCAGGCCAATTGTAGCAAGACTCTTATACCAAGGACAGTTCAGAATGATATTATCAGATCAAACCAAAACTGAACCTGCAAGAAATCAAAGAGTGCAGACATCTTTATCAAAAACAAAAGAAGCAACAAAAAAAAAAAAAAAAATAGGTACACACATAAACTATAAACTGATAATAGAGTGTAAAGTATATGACCCGATACCTGATAATAAGATTTAACAAGTAACTGAAGACATTACGAGACCTACGAACAGGTCAAGCAAAATACATATAATCAGCCTGGGATAGAACAATTCAATCATATTCTCAACAAATGCAGACATATACACTTCATATTTATATCTTTTTGATTTTTTTTCAATACTATGTTTCTGTTTTTTCTAAGCTTTTTTTTATTTCGTGCTGTTGTTTTTGTTTTCCTTCTATTTCTTTTATTGCCGTTTGAGTTAATTTACTCCATGTATAACTTTGGCATGTTAAATTATTTCATTTCCAACTTTGCACCTTTGTTCATTGGGTTTACGTATCTATCTGTCAGAAGCGATTAACATTTGTTGTTTACAATAGATATAAAAAATGGTATGAATGCACCCGCGAGTAAAATATATAATTTATGAAAAAATAATAAAAATTTTCATTGTTTTGATACTTCTGTTTTAATTATTCAGAAGTTGATTTATTTATTAAATCTGACCTGTCTGCATTGGCCCTTTTCCGAATCGTAATCTTTTTAAATATTCTACAACAACAAATTAAGCACAAATAAAACAAGAAAATACACATATTTTGTTTAAGAAAAGGTTTCAATCATACTTTGTATATACAAATCTCTGGGAGATTTGAATGACGGCATATTTGTTCCACATTAAATAATAAAAACAGGTAGAATGAGGCATTTAGCAATACTAATGATTTACTATAATAGTTGAAGTTTACAGGGCTGTTAATTGGGGTTCCTGGCACTACTACTTTCACAGTTTATTAAAATATTTGAAATCAGGCTCCATGGCGCCTCTAATTTTGCTTGTGATTTTATTTTCAAAATTGAATAGATACATTTAGTCTTAGTAGATATAATCTAGGTGATTGATTCAGGATACATGTAGTTAAAGTCTATAATTTTGTTTTTATATTTTTATTTTCAATTGAAAAGACGCATCACTGGTTCCTCTTGTACCGCCTACGAGAACGACCAATCACAAAGGAAGATAAAGATAGAATATTTCAAAGTTCATCTTGGGAAGTGAGTATCTATTAGATAAATTGGTTATGGTACAGTTCTTATAATCTGTCATACAAAAAACTCATCAATGTTCTAGTAAGGATGTTTGCTACACTGGTTTTTTGTCGAGCCTGCGACTTTAGTTGCAGAAAGCTTGAAATAGGGATAGTGATCTGGCGGGGTGGCGGCATGGGAGGCAGCGTTAACTAACTTCTTCAAAGCTTTATTTTTTAGAAGGTGGAAGACCTGGATGCTTCATACCTTGTATATAGATACCTTATGTTGTGAAGTTTCCGTCTGTCACATGTCCATTGTCCTTGACCTCATTTTCATGGTTCAGTGACTACTTGACAAAATGTTAACATTTTTTTTAAAAGTAGTTTTACGAACTATTCCATTTTACTTCATACTCTCAACTACAAATATATACAATTAATTTCAAATTGCCGATAAATAGAATAATGGCATTTCATTTTTTGATACTGACTTCATCAGCCCGAATATCAGCTTGCCCTAACGGGCTCGCTTGATATTCTTTCTGATAAAGTCAGTATCAAAAAATGATATTTTGTGTATGGAAGGGTTTTAAGGTGCAAATGTCCAACTGGCTGGTGTCATCTAACATTGACCTCATGTTCATGGTTCAGTGGTTATAGTTAAGTTTTTGTGTTTTGGGCTGTTTTTCTTATACTGTATGCAATATATCTACTATATTTGGTGTATTGAATGAGTGTAAGGTGTACATGTCCAATTGGCAAGTGACCGCTGACCTTGGCCTCAATTTCATGGTTCAGTGTTCAAAATTAAGTTTTTGAGGTTTGGTCTTTTTGTCGAGCCTTTGACTTTAGTCGAAAAAGCGAGACATAGCGATCCTACATTCCGTCTGTGTCGTCGTCATCGTCGTCGGCGGCGGCGTCCACAAATATTCACTCTGTGGTTAAAGTTTTCGAAATTTTAATAACTTTCTTAAACTATCCTGGATTTCTACCAAACTTGGACAAAAGCTTGTTTATGATCATAAGATAGTATCCAGAAGTAAGTTTTGTAAAAACAAATTCCATTTTTTCCGTATTTTACTTATAAATGGACTTAGTTTTTCTGCCAGGAAATATTACATTCACTCTGGTTAAAGTTTTTAAAATTTTAATAATTTTCTTATACTATTTTGGATTTGTACCAAACTTGGACAGAAGCTTCTTTATGATCAAATGCTGGTATCTAGAAGAAAATTTTGTTTCTTCCAGTTATCATTACTTTCAGTTTGCAGTTAAAGTTTTTAAACATTTATTAGATTCATAAACTATCCTGGATTTTTACCAAATTTGGACAGAAGCTTCTTACAACCAAAAGATAGTATCAAGAGAAATATTTTTATTGATTTATTTCCTCATTTTTGTTGAGCCTGCGATTAACAGAAAAAATAGGCGAGACTGGGTTTCGCGTAACCCTTACGATTTTTTTCTAATACTTTATGCAATAGGTCAACTATATTTGGTGCATGGAGAGATTTTATAATGAAGATGTCAATCTCACAGGTTTTATTTGACCTTGACCTCATTTTCACCGTTCATTGCTCAGGGTTAAGTTTTTGTGTTTTGGTCTGTTTTTCTTTAACTATAACTATAGGTTAACTATATATAGTGTATTGAAAGATTGTAAGGTATACATGTATTTCTTGTTTGGTTTTTATGTCCTAGACCTCATTTTCTTGGATCATGGTAAGTTTCTGTTATAGTTGTAGTAAAGCTATGTATTTAGGACTATCAACATAATATCAATGGCTATTATAGAAGACGAGACATTTCAGCGTGTACACTCTGGTTTACTTTTTCTCAGATATTCAGAAATCCTCAGGTTTTATCCATGTTGTGCCATTAAAAATTTTGCTTTTGTTTTCATAGTTTTAATACATATTGTTTTAAAAAAAAATCAAAATCTTATAAAATCCTTGTTATTTTTTCATAGTTTAAAAAAGAAAAAGGTAACAATATTCATGATGTTAAATGTATAAAAAATCAAATTCTCACCAAATTTTCAATGGCTTATATCTCAAAAAAAGGACACAGACCTTTGATCCCCCCCCCCCTTTTAAGTTGTATAATGTCAATTTACGAGAAAGGCATGATTCATAAACATCTACAGTAGACCCAGGGAAGGCACTTTGAAATCTCAACTTTGTGGGGGTGTCAAATACAGTGAAAATATAGATTTGCATATACAGATAGTTAACACATTTTGATAATGCTTGATCCATGTACGATGTACATGATGTATGTATAAACGGAAGAAACCCTAAATTTACTTTCTGATTTATTTTCTAGATATTAGATGCTCCATTTCCTAACAGCATGATTGTACCCAAGTCCTGTGAGTCTGGCTGAGTATAAATCTGTTGATGATAGGACCAGATAAAGCCATTGAAGAAACTGAAATACCTACCATCAACTTTTTTGAGTCATTAGGTATGCTAAATCTATTTGTATATGCCTGTCATAGGCCATGTGGGCATCAAGTTTTACCCTTGACCCTCCCACATCCCATCTTTCCATATATCCGTCCAATTGTCTTTTGTTTGAAGATTGAGCGAGGGAATGCCTGTCCTCAGACACATTCTTCTTTTATTCTGTTTAATTCTTGATTAGGATATTCTATCTTAAATAGTGGCTGCACTTTATTAAAGTCTGGAGGGAACTTGATTATTTATTTGTGTAATTTTCTTTGAATTAGCTTTCAGTTACTGTCCTTACCAAATGGTGCTAACAAGTTGCACATAAGATGCTTAAATAAGATCTAACATTAGAAACTAACATGATTGCACACCAGGTTTTTAACATGCAAATTAGGTGAGCATTTTGTGAGCAAAAAAATCCATATATGAAACTAACCTAATTGCATGTTAAAAACCTCACTTGCAAATGCGCATATGAGCTTGTATTTCATATACATGTGCATTTTATCAGATTGTGCATATGAGCAGCTGCTCATATTTTGCACATGTGAAAATTAGTTGCCCCTTTTATTTATCTTGTAATTATCTCCAGATGATGATAACTACATTTTACCTAAAATCAAAACAAAATGGCTGCTTCAAAATTTCAAATGAAAATGAAGATAAATAGTTGAAAAATGACACATTATGTTACGTCTTATTATTTATTACAGTCAGTTATTATTTTAAAATAGTTGTTTTGAAGGTCATAAAATGTGATATTGAATATCTTTCAGGTGTAAAATGAATCAGTTTTCGATACAGATACTGTTTTCAGAGTATTTAATCTCAATATATTTCAAATTAAATGTATCTGTAATCTGTAAATTCATATTGTTAAATATTTATACATATTTTAGGTATAACATGTTTCTGTGTATCGTACAGAGATTCGTACAGATTGGAAAATGTTTATATATATAGTTCAGGTATTAAATGTATCCGTGTACCGTACAGAGATTTGTACAGATTGTTAAATAATTATATTTATTTCAGGTATTAAATGTATCCGCGTATCATACAGAGATTCGTACAGATTGATAAATATTTAAATATATATTTCAGGTATTAAAAGTATCCGTGTATCATACAGAGACTCGTACAGATTGTTTAATATTTAAATATATATTTCAGGTATTAAATGTATCCATTTACCATACAATGATTCGTACAGATTGTTAAGTATTTAAATATATATTTCAGGTATTAAATGTATCCGTTTACCATACAGAGATTTGTACAGATTGTTAAATAATTATAAATATTTCAGATATTAAATATATCTGTGTACCATACAGAGATTGGTACAGATTGTTAAATCATTATATATATTTGAGGTATTAAATGTAGCTGTGTACCACACAGAGATTCTGATAGATTGTGAAATAATTATATATATTTCAGGTATTAAATGTATCCGTGTATTATACAGAGATTCGTACAGATTGTTAAATAATTATATATATTTCATGTATTAAATGTATCCATGTGCCGTACAGAAATTCGTACAGATTGTTAAATATTTATATATATATTTCAGGTATTAAATGTATCCGTGTACCATACAGAGATTCGTACAGACTCATACTAAGCGTTCACTGCCAGACTTCACATGTCCGACGAAATGGTGAATGTCACAATTACTTTCCCAACATGGACAGCAATGAAAATCAAACACATGACAGCTGATAATTTACACATTTTTGTCTGTTACATCAACTTTTTTTTGAAAGCATAATAAAAAATGAAACAATGCAATGAAACTGGCTTGATTGTGTATTTATAGCTGGTGTAGAATGTTTCCCTGAAAAATAAAAAATTTGAAACAATTCAAACGAGAAGACCAACGGCCTAATTAGTCAGAAAACAATTTACACAACATGGACAAACAATATGACAGACACGAACCAACGTCAACCACTGAACTACAGGCACCTAATTTAGAACAGACACCTAAAGTATGTGGCGGTGTTTTAAATCTGTGAGTACTCAACCTTTTTGATGATTAAGATCAATCAATTCATCACGTAGAAACCAATCTGACGGCCTTTTGATGTAGGCATGACAACTAAGGCCAGATGGCGCAGGTTTAATGTGTTGGGCCTCTAATATTAGATTAAGTATATTTATAAGGATGAGATAAATTCACCTATATATTTCAGCTCATTTACTATGAACAATAAGCACTAAGAGTTTATATCAATAGAAGAATTAATGCTTTCGAAAATATATTTAAGTATATTATTAATTATTCCCAAGCTAATAGCAAGCGATACCATCTATTATATAGAGATTAATACATGGCCTTTTCCATATCAGCCTTGGTATCATCCCGAGACCCCCATATCAGCCCGAGACGGAGTCGAGGTGCTGATATGGGTCGAGGGATGATACCCAGGCTGATATGGAAAAGACCATGTATTAATCGCTTTATCATATACTTCCGACAATAGTTTTATGTAAGGCAAATGAATAAATGCAATAACTAAAACAGTCAAAAACTTTATAAAGAAGTTAAATTATGAATGAAATATACTATAATTGTTCAACAACAGCAGCACTACCTCCTTATATAATAATAGTAACATTTCCTATAGAGGCATTTTGAAACATTGAAATTTTGGAAGAGTTTTATGATCATTACTACTCGGAGTCTCCATGTTTGTTGTACTATAAAATGATTCATAATTGTCATTGGCATTTTTTAGCAAGTACTAAACTACCCACAAAAGTTCCCGTAATTTTGACGTCGTCATAAAAAATATCTGACGTCACAATGGAAAAGTAAACAACCGATACCGGAAACACCGGAAGTAACTTGCACGAGAGGCACTGATATGGGTTTTGTGCACGAGATGCACCTGATATGGGTTATCAGCCCGGGTGGGAAGATATGGCTTGTGCACTTCCGCTCATTACACATATGCAAAAGCTATCATATCAATGCTAAGTATATGATAAAAGTATTTATCATGACGCTAAAAGTTCACTTCTGTACTCTTACTATTATTTTATATAATTTTATTAGTTGTGTAAAAAATGTTTACTTCCGTACTCCTAACATCAACATTATTAAATTTAAATTTACCTGAGTAAGTTGTTTCATTCAACGCTATATTGTCTCAGGTAAGAGTGGTCTTATTGACTTTCTTCCTACATCTTTTTTTCTTTTTTATTATTAACTGTAACATCTTTGTTAAAGAGGCACTTACGCTGTAATATTGTGTCATAGACCAAACTTATTCGTTCAGTGTATGTGTCCTTGTTTTTGTTTTATTAGAAATAAGAAGATGTGGTATGGATGTCAATGAGACCACTCTCCATCCAAGTCACAATATGTCAAAAGTAAACAATTGTAGGTCAAAGTACCGACCGACATATGACATTAGACGTTGACGTTGTATAAGATTGCGACCAAAAACCAAGGTTACATAACGTAAGACTGGCGTTTGTCAGCCGACTTTTAATTCAGGTCGCCAACTTTACGACCTATTTTCAAACAAACATCCACTTCTGTACAACATATGGTGTTTTGGAGGGTAGTATTAAACACATTTTCACATGATCTGTTTGAAACATGTCGGGTCATTACTCTTTTGTTGGGATTATAGATAATGAATATTATTGTTCCTTATGCATTCATTCAAAAGTTTCTTTTACTAAAAACATAAAAAAACCATTTAAACTTTAAAATCTGGACGAGTTTTAGATACATTTTTGCAATTCTAATTAAGGTCAATGTTAAATACCAAACTTCAAACTTTAGTTCAAAGATCATTTGTATGGTCTGTCAGTTTGCTATTGAAAAATATCAGGTATCCTGTTTAAAATTTTGATTTAAAATACGAGTTATTTTATTTCAAATCAGTCGCAATGTAAGGTACATAATACAATTATACATTTTCGGGTTTGTCCGAATGAATCACAAAACAGCTTTTTAAAGTGCAAATGCTGAATCCGTTGTGTTAAAATGGAAGTTATATCAAATAACCTTTCACTACAATGATAAATGTGTGATGATATTACACAATGGACACTGTACTTACAAGTCAATAACTCATAATGGACAACATTACACATTCATTTCATCAGCTTTGTCTTATTTGACTCTTGATCAAATAGTTTCAGGTAAGTACTAGTGTTATCAAATCGTACACTTTTGCCTAACCGGTTACTCGGATAATCGTTCGACCGATTAACCGGTTAACCGGTAGTTTGAGTTGGTGCTTGTAGTACCCTACACTTAGATATAAAATGTGGTATGATAGTCAATTTGACAACCTTTCATCCAAGTCATAAATTTACGCTTTTAGAATTGAAGTTTGTCCTCTGGCATTATAAGGCTTGTTTGTGAAAAAAAGCGTTTGTACCAACTTTAGATTGAAAAATAAAAAAAAAAGACTTCTTGATCTCTTAGAATTGAATATGTCTGAAACTGATTATTCTTTCCTTTTCACTTTTTGTCTCTAAAAATGATTCGGAGTGTTTCAGTTTGAATGATTAATTATAAAAAAGAAGATGTGGTATGATTGCCAATGAGACAATTCTCCACAAGATATCAAAATGACACAGAAATTTACAACTATAGGTCACCGTACGGCCTGTTTCTGGACTTTATTTGCATGTTACTCATACTATCACGGATACATTGAGTACATTCACATTGGTTTGCATTTCACAATTTTTGAGTTAGCATTTCGTTTAAAGTAAGACTAAGCCTTGCACGACGGAGGTTGCACATTAGATGTAGGTTTACACAATATTAGATCAGAAACGAAATAATGAAGTAAATCGTAAAACTTAATCGCATTACTGATTTAGAGTTACTGTTAAAAAAACATGTATACTAATTATGTTTCTTTAAGATCCTGCCCCGAGCTGAGAAACAAGTTCTAATTAATTTTATGTTTATATGATTAACAATAGCAATCAATTTACTGAACAATTGATCTGTTAAATAAATTACCACGACGACAATTTTTACATAAAACATAACTATTTAATGATTTCAATACAAATTTATATCAAATCTATTAAAATTGAAAAAAAGTCCGGTTAACCGGTTAGCGTTTTTGGTATTCGGTATTCGGTCGTTCGACCGGTTAACCGTTTCACCGGTTAACCGTTGACAACACTAGTAAGTACATTTCGTTTGATGAACGTTATTTTACGTTTCATCAATCTTAAAAACCTAATTTTAATATCTCTCAAACATAAGATAATTCGATTTGATTGTAAATGTCCTCAGGTCAATCTACATATGATAAAACCAAGTGAAGACAATTTTACTCTCTATGCAAGGTATTCACAGTATTACACATAGTGTTTAAACTACACGGTTAAGTAAAAGAGTAAAAATATATCAACTGTCACTTTTAAGACGTGGGCCGTTGATTTTTAAAGAATGAAAAGGGGAAAAAGATCTAAAGTTTAAGAATAACAAAACTGATTTTCTTCAATCTTCAAGAAGAAAATACAACAAGAAATGGGAAATATCAGTGAAAGGAAGTTAGCGCTGGATTCAAAAAGTGTATTTTATTTTTTTCGATGTTTAAATCTCGTAAATTGGTTTAAAAGAAGCAAATCAAGGTAGCTAACTAACGCTGCGGGAATCACATGACCTTCAAAAGTAATAAACATATAGCGTCGCCTTATATGCATGCATCACTCGCCATGCGAATCTACACTCTATTAAATGTCACAATCGATGAGAACTCAACAGAGAAAATAACAGTTCAGACTATTTTTCGAATATCTATAGATGTTAGACCGCGAAACATGTCGATAAAGTATCGAGACATTCAATTCGTGATTTTGACCGTTAAATTTCAGTCGTTCTTCCTCATAACTCTGTTGGATCAGTTTTTGTATACCATTCAGTATGGTCTATAAAATAAGAATTATGCAATGTTTACATATAAAACCGTAAATGCATGGTTGTCGAAATTCTGCATTTGTGAACATACTTCCACAATTAATGTCTGTATTTGAAAAACAATGTTGTAAACGTTTCAAACAATTAAAGAAACTACGATTATATCAAAGAACTTTGTCATTTTTATAAATTCATAATTGTGTCTTCAAACTTGTTTTCGTATGATCACATTATCATATGTGTAAAATTCCAAAACATGATCATATTCAAGAATTTGAATCGTTATGATTTTGTTAAGAATGACAAAGACGGAACACAATGTGATAACGTAATGCATTAAAGACAAATACCAACTTCATCAAATACAACACGTATACATAACGATCGATACAATTTTCAAAGCGACTTCGTCGCTTCTTTTGTTACAAGAGTAAGAGTTTATTTATACTATGGAAACAAGTAGCGTTTTAAATGTGTATTTTTAAACCGGGTATGTTCGTAATACCTGGCAAGCCTTCGAAACGTATATACATGTAGCGTTTATTGACAATTCTTCTATGTCATTTATTAAATACATTTGACTGTCGCAAATGAGTTGTAGTTGACCGTTTTTATGTACATGTATGGTACCTGGGTTGCTTTAGGTTAGAGTAAAGGAATTTTATTTGGTGTATCTATTTATGGATTCCAATCCATAAAAAAAGAGCCCTTATCTTCATCTTATAGTTTTATGTGGATTATCTGCAGTTATATATCTTGATAATTCCGTTAAATTATGATCCCGTTGGTATTTCAACCAGTTTTTCAAGTAATTTTAAGAACGCAATCAACCGCATTTTAACATAAAACTATATGATAAGAGTGCATACCTTTTATTCATTTATAGCTGGTTTTATTTAAGTTTGTGATGATCTTCTTTCCTTCTTCCACGAGTTCGCGCCTAGTTTTCAAACGAAATTACATGTTGTTTCCTTCTGTAAATTTTTGCATTGTGATTACGGAATATAAATACCGGGAACCCGATTTTCACATTGACCCTTAACCGCACACATAAATAAATATTGATCGACAACCCATGTAAAACATCCCACTCGACATAACATTTTTATTGATTTGCACAATAGATAACGAGTAAACCGATTATATTTACGACATCAAAAAGTATCAATCAAATTATTAAAGGATGTTCGCTACTCTGTTTTAAAATAACAAGCTTTTTAAAAGACTGTTATAAATTGATAATATACAATAACTAACAATTTATTAGAAAATAAAAAAGCAGAAAAAAAAAGAAGGGTCGATCCGTTCGCTCGATAAATAAGCCTTTAAACTTTGGCGGGAAATAATTATCTCTAGATTTTTCATACAATTAACATTGGCACCATTTTTCTTTCAAAAACGATTAAAAAAATAACAAGGACTTTGTAAGATTTTCAAAGACGATATTTTAAACTACATGTAATCATATTAATGATAGAAAAGTAGGGGTTAATGGGCAACAATTTAATGACACTACATGGATAAAACCAGAGGATTCCGAATATCTGGCAAAATTAAAACACGAGAGGAGCGAACATCCTTAAAGAGTGTAGTGATGATTGCGTGCAATTCCAAGATACAGGTGTCGACAGATTGTAGATCCATGAATGTATATATGTATATAACAATAATATTTAGTTTGCTTTTAGTTTACTGAAAACAAAATCAATATTAATACCAATACAACAATATTAAATGATCTAATAAAGGTGTTGAATTGGTAACCTTTTAATATAAGTTTATTAAAAGGATCGATAATTTTACCAGGATTGTAACATCCTCATTTTTACAGAAATGTTGTTTATCGTGCCCGGAAATTTAGATACGATCCTGGTAAACTTATCGATCCTTTAAATAAAGTTCTTATAAAAGGTTACCAATTCAACACTGTAAACATATTTGTTTTTCGTTCATTTTTTGTACATAAATCAGGTTGTTAATTTTCTAGTTTAAATAGTTTTACTTTATCTGTGGATCGCACGGACTTGAATGTAGATGAGTTTAGAATTTCATTATTGAGAACGTCCGTGTTTACGGCATACCACCACCACATTGTTGGCTGCTTTGTCGGCCGGTACAAACACAAACCACTTTGAAAATTTTTGAAGATTTTAATAACAATATTCCAGTTGCATTAAAAAAAATTAACATATTCCCAATGATAAATATGTTATAGTTCGTTTCTGTTCGTGGTACATTGACGTTTGTTCGTTGTTACACTTTAGTGTTTCTTTTGTTTTGTTGTTTTCCTCTAATAGTTGATTCGTTTCCCTCGATTTTAGTTTGTAACCCGGATTTGTGACTTTCGAATAGCGGTATACTACTGTTGCTTTTATTTATATGAGTACAAAATGGTTTTAAAATGTTGTCACTAAAACGTCTTGGTGTATTGTATGTGTTAAAAGAAATCGGCCTTAAAATTTAAGATTTGGTAAATTGAAAGACCTGATTTTCAAATCTGGCTTTCGCTAAAATATTTGAAATATTCTCGTCGAAATAAATGTTTTGTGCTAATACGGCGTAAAGTAAGCACCAATCAGTGGTGGGGTTCTTGTGCTTAGTGTTTAGTTTTCTATGTTGCGTCTTGAGTACTATTATTTGTCTGTTTGTCCTTTTTTTTAATTTTTTAGCCTTGGCATTGTCAATTTATTTTCGATTTATGAGTTTGACTGTCACTCTGGTATCCTTCGTCCCTCTTCAATAAGTTAATTATCATAAGTTTTATCTTTTTAGGGGGCGTGTTTAATAAATTGCGAAACACTTTGATGGACATCTTAATATTACTGACTGTCATTCAGGTATGTATAGTATAAAACTGAAACATCTCATTACAGTACGTTTTTCTACTCCTTCGTTTTATTCCTTGATAAAAATACAATTAAGTTTGCCATGAAGTGGTCGCACCAACATAAAACTAAGCACTTAAGCTACGTTTGGTGACACTAGTTGAATCAACTGCAATAAAACGAAACTTTACCTAAAAAAAAACACCAAAAAAGACAATCATGCCGTCAGACGAAATCCCAAAAATGTTACACACAGTCATATTAGGTAGCGTTCATAATCTTGAATAGATTGCGGATAGCTTTATAGCTCAATTTACGGAATGAATTCATAACTGTTACAGTACTTTCACTATCAAAACACTGTTTCAAAAGGAAGTTATGTTGGAGCTTATATTTAATATAAGAATGTACAACTTCGTGTTTTTTTGGCATACCAACTGTTTAAATTTGAGCGCCACTGACGTGTCTGATTTAGACTGACTGTGCATCTGACTTACAGATATTCAACGCTGGTATCATTGATGATTTGTGCGTCTGATGGAATACATGTCATCTTTCTAAATATATTGATGACTATAGAATTATCAATTTTGTAGATGGTATCATTAAATGGAGCATACGAGTTCACCTGTCCGTCCCAGGCACACTGGAATTTTCGGGCAAAATCCATGTGTAAGCCAACAACAAACTATACTTGCTTATTCGACATAAACCTTCAAATAAATGTATACAGAGATAGATGTAACAGACCTAGAATTTTAGGTCCTGGTAAGTTATTATTAAAATAAATGTTTTTTTGGTTAATGGTCATGATGGGAGCATGTCAAGCTTTTCAGTTATGATCTTTATCAGATGATACAAGGCAAACAATAAACATTCACTTCCTATTTATTAAAAATACCTGTATTTGTCTTCAAATAAATGTTTCACTAACGATAAAACAGAAATTGTTGATAGATTAGCTGTTAGTATTAAAGATACTGGAAAACACCTGCGACATCGAGGATCCATGACTACTAGTATATTAAAGTGAATACGCCTTATTTAAATAGTTATAAGAAGATTAAGTATGAGCTCCAATGAGACAACTCTCCATCCAAGTCACAATTTAAAAAAAAACCTTTTATGTCAAAGTACGGTCTTCAAGACGGAGCCTTGGCTCACACCGAACAGCAAGCTATAAAGCCATAAAGCTCTAAAGTTGTAGGCATGGTATATGGTTTTTGTATTGTCATCTGATATGGTCGTGCTGATTTTAAGGTTCATAGTTTTCTCTGCTATCAAAATTTTTCTGTTTGAACCCGTCCTCGTTTTCTTACAACATCCGGAAAATTCATGTTACAAAGATTGAATTTAGTCAATGTATATTGACGAATTTCATGACATCGTTATTGTACAGGCAGAAACACAGCTGAAATTAAACAAAGTAAATTGAACTATTTGGTAGAGAAGGTAAACCAGGCGAAATTGGTAAATGTGAATTGTTTACATCTGTTTCTCTGGGCTTTAAAAGTTTAATGAATGTGTCTTATGTTAATTTTCATGCATATTATTTATGTATTTTACCTACATTATTGAATTGAGCTTCGAGATATTTGAAAACTTTTAATTCACAAACATGATAGACAAATTATCATAACAAAATCGATTGTGGTAGGCGCAAATTCTCGTGGAACTTTTTTTATGCATAACCATACATTTTGCCGCAAAAAATCCAAAGACAGATAATAGATTCATCTCTAGTGACTCTTTTTGTTTGGGGGGGGGGGGGGGGGGGGGCAAAGTTCCCAAATATACGTGTGCTTGAGTTGACTATTCCGTCTTGAAAACGTATCAAAGAAAAATATTTTATACATCATCTTGCTTCAGATTTGATTATATTTGTTAGATGTTTTGGCTGTAGGTTGATACAATTATATTCAAAATACATGTTACCGTACTAAATGATGAAATATATGGGTCAAGTGAAATACCTTTCTTCTGAGCCATAACAACAGAGAAGTTGTGTTATAAACACACATTTCCACTCAAAGTATTTAACATGTTTAACGACAACTTTAAAATGCAAAATTAAAAAAAAACTTCATTTTTCGTGTTTGTTATCTAGGGTAATTAGTCTTTAATCACTGAAAACTTTAAGTCAGCCCTTCCACGAAATATTTAATTATATATTTATTAAATATATTGGAACTTTCGAAAAATTCCCCCGTCAACAGATCAGACAAAAGTTTTAGGTTGAACAAATGCATTACAGTACACTAAATGATGCTCAAAAGCTAGTAGATGTATTCGTCTTTGAAAATGCAACTGGCATATAAGAATCGTAATGGTACTATGTGGATAAATTTATCGGTTTTAAGAGCTAAATAGACAGTTTCTGGTTTCTGAGGAGTGGCGGCTAAAAAAGCTGTCTCTTCCTTTAGAAGTAAAGATGAATGTTATTGTATATCATATAACTTTGTAGTGAAAGTATAATATCAAGTTTTGAATTGACAAATTACAGATGTAACAGAATATCACTTATAATAAAAACCGTTATTAAAGTGACCGTATTTATACATTAATTTACATGTATATTAAGAACTTTCTTTGCAGGTTATAAATACGTCTTTCAACCTAACTTAAACAGAGCAGCATGTAGTGCTAATCGATATCAGCCTTTCATTTTTGAGACAGTTGGATATAGTGACTGCACATTTAAAAAATCACTTTGCAGCAGCCTTGGTCAGGAAACGTATGCAAACGGTGATACCAGGGTCGACAGAAAATGTATTTGTAATACCGATAGAGGATATACTTTTATCATGAACTCAAAAAACCAATGTTACTGCAATCCTTCAACTGAAGATTGCTCCTGTTATCTCGGAAATAATCCATACAACGAAACGGTTGGACTGGAAGGTAATGGACATTTTCTTTTTTGTCAGATTTTAGTTCTATCAATATTTGATTTTGCTTGTCTATCAAAAATTAAAACCGCTTAAGGGATTAAGGTTACATTTATGTTTATAATACGGCTTCCCCTAAACATACTAGATCTATACCATTGCTAATACCGATGGACGTCTTGTCCCCGGGAGATTTCCAGCCATGTAGTCAACACTTTTATATTGATATCAATCCCCGTCAGTATTTGATGAACAATTTTGAATGCAGTTCGTTGATAATTCGATTGAAACGGCAGGCATTTCATTGTTACTATTAAATTCTAGGTTAGACGCTTTAGAGCTTGACATAGTGTATTGATTCTTGCCTATTGTTGAAGACTTTATCTTGATTCACTAACAAAGTCTTTGAATAAAAAATGAACACATTTATTATAAAACCAGTTGTTGGCAATATACGAGTTAAGTTCTTCTCATGTTTTTTATGATGGTATGTTACTTAACCCTTGCCAGGACAGATCGTGCTTTATTTTTATATGATAAGACATACTCTCTCAATCAGTTTAATTGAGGTTTAGAGCTGGTATGTCAGTAATTGCTGGTAGTCCTTCGTTAATTTATCCATCGCTGTCATATTGCTTACTTGCGTATGTAACCTATTCTGACATCGGACATGGTCTTCTTTTTCACGTTTACTCTGTGTATTGCTCTGTGTTTGTTTCTTCCTTTACTGGCTAGATGTATAGGGGACGGTTGAAATCACATTAAACATGCTAAACACCGCCTGTCCAAAGTCAGGAGACTCTGGCCTGTTTTAGTCTTCTATGATTTTTAATTTAAGTTCATTTACATGTTGTGGAGTTTAGTATGACGTCCATTTACACTGAACTAGTACACGTTTTTGTTCAAGGGGCCAGCTGAACCCCACCTCGTGGTGCGGAATTTTCTTGCTGTGTTTAATATCCATTGGTGGCCTTCGGCTGTGTTCTGCTCCTTTGTTGGGTTATTTGTCTCCTTGACACATTTCTCATTTTCATTCTCAAGTTTACGTATAGTCAGAATAGAGGCGTTAATTCCGATGCATGTGTAAAAAGAATGCTATGATCTTTGCACGTTAAAAACCCTTGTAACAACTCTTTAAAGGGGTCCCTGTGTGACCATTGACAAGCCAAAAACTTATCCCTTTCCAATATCATGAACATGAATATATTCTCATGTTCCAGTTGTTGTCCAAATTTCCGCGACTTCATAGTGCAAAGATGAGAATTGGATGCATTTGCATATAAGCTGGTCATGGAGATTTTGCAAACCAAATTGCTACTAACTATTACTACTGACGGAAAAAGTTATCCATTTGTATATTGTAGAAAACATTTTATTTTCCAGATATCAATTGTTATCATGAAATGAAAATGACAAGAATCCCTTACTTGGGCGATATGTAAGTATTTTTTCAAAAGTATTGAATTAATTCAAATATGTGTATATATATACATATTGAATATTTTCTCGTTAAATTTATCTAAACATCTTATAAATCTTAGTTGTCATGATGCGCAAATGAATATAGTCTCAAAAGTTTGGATGTTGTATACCAATACTAAATGATAAAGATTTTCAGTTAGGCTATCGACAAAATCATCCAGAAATCTTAAAACTACATTCTTTGCACTTCTGTGTAATTCATAAACGAAAATTTGTTTTGAATATTTTTTGAGAAATGTTTTTTGCGATCTATGTTTCAGTAGCCATGTATATTTTTTTTATTATAGGTTTAATATTTCACGGACAATAAAAATCAATGAGTTTGATAACAACAAATACAACATAAAATATCTTCCGACCAGTAAGTTTATACCTGCTATAGAAAGGATCAATCACTAATAATAAAGTATAACGTTGTTTTAGTGATATTATTTTTAGTTTCCATCGTTACTCGATTAAAAGAAAGTAGAAAAAATTAAACAAATATTTGAAAGTCTGGATTTGACAACACATGATACAAAATGTTCTAATTATTCGCTCATAAATGCTAAATATGTGTATATATGTCATACTAAAGGAAATTGGATATAGTCATAGAGTTGACAACTTCAATTCGAAAATTAAAGGTCTTATAAAACGACCAACATTTTCTTCAGATGTTCATAAAACAGAAGTCTGTAGGTCATCAGAATTAATATTGTTGAATTTTGTTCGACATATTCAGATAAGGACTTTAAGCTTCATACAGTTAGCGCGAAATAGCAACTGCTGGGAACATAGCCTCATTTTGAGATAATATCAATTATATTTATAAATTAACAACAATCGTACAAAACGAAAATGTACTTTACAAGCTGTAAATGTGTGTAAAATGTATTTCTGGTTTAAACGTTTTCTTTCTGATCTTTCTGTACAAAAATGTCCTGATTATATTGACCTGTTCATTTATCAAACTATTTAACATAATTTAAATAGGCTTACAAAAGTTTACTATTTTTGCAATTTAGGGGGAAAAAAACATTTTTTTAGTAACTCCACCTGTTGTCTAAATCATATATCTAATGTGAACTTTCTAAAGTATCAATAATGATCTAAAACGCCATTTACATGTACCAAGGCTGATATTCCCAACTTACAAGAATATATTTACACAGAAATCTCATACAGGAATAATGGAAATCACATGCAATTGCATCAAAATTGGTGAGTTGATGGAATAATGGTGCTCTTTGTGATGATCCAAATCATTGACACACTAGCCTGTAAATATAATTAAGTCACATTGAACAAAGGTCCAGTGGCTTTTTCATATTGTTAAAGTTACAGATATGGTAATAAGTGATAATCACTTTTGTTATTTATAAAAGTTGGACACTGTGCTAACATGAGCAACACGACTGATGCCAGATGGTGGTAATAGTTTGCTTACCCTTCCGAACCACCTGACATCACCTTAATTTTTTGGTTGAATTCATGTTTCTCAGTTGAATGTCCCTTTGGTATATTTCGCTTCTTATACATCTCATCAAAGATACCAGACGTATAATTTTAAGGTATGCCATTCTCTTGTTTCAACTACATACAACCCACCAATTGCGCTAGAAACAAAACAGTTTTAAAGCGAACAATTGTTGTTAGTTGGTCAATATTGATACAATATGAAACGTGTTTAACAAGTTAAGCAAATGTTAAGATCCGCCATGGGGTTGTCATTTTGTCTATGACTTGTGTTTTCAAATATCCATTGAGTACCTTCCGCCTAAGCTTTTTACCTGTTAAAATACCCCCAAAATATCCCTTGAAATTCTAAGTTTGGCAGAGTAAGATCAAATAGTCTGTTTTTGATTAAAACAAATTGTCAATTCATAAAAATATATGTACATTCATGTATATGAGGAATTAGATATAGGAAGATGTGTTGTGAGTGCCAATGAGACAACTCTCCATCCAAATAACAATTTTAAAAAAGGTAAACCATTATAGGTCTATGTACGTCCTTCAACACGGAGCCTTGGCTCACACCGAACAACAAGCTATAAAGGGCCCCAACATTACTAGTGTAAACCCATTCAAACGGGAAAAACAACGGTCTAATTTGGTTGTTAGTAGTAATATTAATTTGCAAAGTCACACATTAATAGATTTTGGAAAAGATTCATTTCTAGACTACGTAAAGAAATTATCCTGTTTAACAAGATAGTTTGAATTATTTTTTTTTAAACTTTAAGGAACTTTCAAGTTAGTGAATGAAAAGAATACAGGACTTCGGATTTACAGACTGTATGTATTGCACCGAATCATAAATCATATACTAGTCTAATGTATAGGTTTTTTTTCCTATGAATGTAGTTTAACTACACCCAGGGATATTGGGTTCTAAAACTACGGCCCGGAGGCATATATACACACCAAAGTGTGTAGCTGCACAAGCGTGACGTTTTATTTACCAAAGTTAGAACGTCATCAAAATGATTTAAATATTGTAAATGTCAGGTCGTTAATGTACATGCATGTGAGATCTTTGTCAGAATTGTTGTCACCATAACATTTGACTCATGCTCATTTTCTTTGTTTATGTTCATTAATAATTATGGTTGTTGGTAAAACATATTTTAGATGTATTTCATTTAACAAAATATGAGTTAAAAGCTGAAGATACACGTGTATATGTAAGAACACGTAGCATTGTTTAGATGATAATAACGTATATGTCGCTCGTCAAAATGTTTACGAACGTGATTTATTATAATTGAACAATTGAAAATAGAACACAGACACTAATAAAACATTGACTTGAGAAAAAGTTCATGAACCCAACTGTCAGTTAAAAGTACCCTCTTTGTTCATTAAAATAAAAACATTAGTTCGACAATGAAACTATCGTAAAATACAAAACTCTTTCATCTAGTGGGAGATATTATGGACATAATTGTGCAAATCGTGATACAAGCATGATATTTGGTATAAAGGTTGACTAAATGATACTTAAAAAAAATACGCTGCTGGCCAGAATTTTTTTTTTTTTTTTTTTTCAAAATGGCCACCACACATTTTGGAAATGGCGTCAATACAAATTGGCAATAATTCGTTAATCCTTTGAAAGGTGTGTTATATGTAAAATACAATGTTAGATTTAATAAAAAAAGTAAATGACAGTTCCTAAATTACGACTAAACAACACATTAATGACACTAAAGGTGACTTTCGGTTTCAAAATGCCGGCAAAAAAGTAAAAAAAATCAATTTTTATACTTTCAAGCAACTTCACAAAGGATGTAAATCCTTGAAAGTTATGATAAAACGTTAAAAGCAGTTCCTAAGTACGAAAAAAACAACACATAAATGAAAAATATAGTGACTTCCGGTTAAAAAATGGTGACAAATAGGTAGAAAATATTTTGATAATTTCCATCAACTTAACAAGTGATAACACTCTTTGTTAAGTTTAAATGCCTAGTTTGGTTAGAAAGACAGGTTGCTTATCTTATAATTATCTGATAGTTGCCTATACAACAACCCGTACAAGGAAGGCCAGAACGGTAGCATCTACAGTTACCAACACAGCCGGATTTTCGCCTCCGCATTTCAAAATTTCCTGACACGAGGATGCAACGGCAGTTAAAGAAGTCCATTTTGGTTTCCAAATGTCATTGATTCTTTCTTTCGTCCAATCCCAATGTTTATGACTTGGTACATGTACCTGTCGAATACATGAATCAGGCTGAGCCCAAATAACTCCTCCTTGATATACTTCTCTGTTGATGTGCTCTGGAAAAGAACCTCTTGTAGGCGGAATTCCATCACAATGCCGCTGCCTCCTGGAAAACAATTCACATCGTGCCTCGCTTCATACTTAGGCCAAAGAAAAGGTCCTTTACATCGGAAAAACTTCAATTGTTAGCCAAGTTGACCTCTTCCCTTTCTCACGACAATTCGACAAAGTGCCACATCCACTGAATGCATGGACGAAAGTAAGAGCAGCTACACAAGGATCAAACGCATTAAATATGTCACGTACAGAAAACCATCAAAAGTCGTTATTCCTTCCATAACCAATCCACAATTTGTTCTACCTACTTTTCCGATTGCTGCAATTATTTATACTATTACATATGTGTCAGTACTACCTAAAATTACATTTTACAACCCTTTTCATAATCATGCTGAACATGGACAAACATTTGTGCTTCTTCGTGATTACAAGGGGATAGATAGGAAGTATCTTTATTGAAATTGCAAAGAATATTTTCACATTATGAGTAACATAGATATTTGTATTAATCTCTCAAGAAGCAATTTTGTCAGCAAGAAACTTGAACAATTTCGTTTCGTTATCTTCTTCACAGAGAAAACTACTACAAACCGTTGCTGTTCTACAAGAACCAACACCTTTCCATCTGACACAAGAATCTTTAGTAAACATCAAATACAATGTCTACTTTTGAATATTTATCGATGCAAGATTTTATATAAGGCAGTATGACATCATTAGTATAATCATCAAATATTTTGCCCAACTTTGTGACCCGGAATTAATCATTGCTACCCCACCAACGATAAATGCGTCCGAATTCGGATCAAATCGCGGAATGTTTCAAGTAAACCCATTCGCAGCGATTTAATACCACTATTTCAAATGACATCCTGAGATAAAGACGGACGAGTAGTTTAATTTTTATGGATTAAGAAATATTCCAAGTAAAACTGTCTACTGTGGCAAGAAATGAAAAGTCTAGATAAGATATCGCAATCACTTTAAAGGTTCTCTAACTTTGTTTTTGACATAATTATATATTCTGAGTTTAGCTTTCATAATCTGAAATTAACAATTCAGGCAAACTACAGATGGGTGCGGTCCTAACCTTGACAAAAGTTAACTTAGAGTTAACTTGTTGACTCCTTTTTAAGTTAACTTTAGAATTTTTAAGCAGACCAGCAAGTTAACTTCGTCTACGGTGGACCAGACCTACGGTCCGTTTTTTTATGACTGCTGCAAACCTATCGACGGGTCTGTTCCAGACCAGACCTGTGGTCAAGTCTGCTTTTGACCAGTCCTGAGGACAGGTCTGCCCCAGACCAGACCTGTGGACAGGTCTGCTATTGACCAGACCTGGGGACCTGTCTGCTAATGAAATGTTATCGTTTTTGCGACTTTTCATATCCGACTTGAGCTTTATTAAAATATGTATAAACAACATTCGCATTGTTCTTCCCAAGAAGGCCTCTGATAGAAAATTTCTTTACTCGCTATACTCTACTAGACATTATTCATAACAACACAATTCTTTCTTTTTTTTATTTAATATATTCTTATAAACATTAGTCAACTACATAGATCGAGCTATCATATTTTTTTAATTAGAAGGCGGATAGAAATTAGGGTTATCCAACGCATCGGAACAACATTCGTATATCGTGGGATATCAACATCTTTGTCGACGTTACTTCGTTCCCCGTTTTTTACCTGTCCCTTCTTAATTTTTACTTTACGCATTTATACATGCATGGATATTTCATTGTTATTCTACTTATTTGGATTGGATTTACTATTCTTTTTCCGCAGAATATTCTTAGACTAACGAAAATTGTACAGTTGTACAGTGTCCGGATATTTACGATGTGGTAAAACTACCAACAATCTCGTCAAATTCGTCATATTTGTCGAGAGATTTGTGCACATGAATGAAATAGTTGTCACTTGACGTTTAACTACAAACAAAATCAATCAACCGACCTAATAGATTAACAGTATACTATTACCAGAAGATAACCTCAAAGACATTTTTTATTAAAAAGCACAAATGAATTCAGACATGTCAGTGTTGGTACATGTATTTGGATGGTGCGGCCTAATAGTTTCGTTTTACACACCCTAGTGACTGTTCAATATTATGAATACAGAGATGAAACGCTAACATTCTCAATGCATGCGGGAAAAAAATTGCATGAATTTTCCTTATTGCTTACATTTGCCGTCCTACTAACATGTTCACATGAGTGCCAGGAGAAGACATAATTAGGCGCCATCCCAACAGCGGTCATTTATTTTATACATTGAATCCAGATATCAAAAATATGGCTGATTTACTATGCGAATATATATAGATTTTTAAATTAAAGTGCACATATGCAGGTCAGTTTTTGGTCGATGCAGTCAAATAATTTTGTTGTATAAGTCAGCATGAGGTATCAAATCTACTGAAATTTTGTTACGTATCAATATTTTGAATAAAAGGAGGACATGCTGACATCCAAAGTTAATGCGAAACAAAATTTGTTGTTATTATATTGCAATATTACTGTCCATTGTATTATACATTGAATCCTGACATAAAAAATATGGCTTATTTACTATTCGGGTATACATGGTATATAGATTTACAAATTAAAGTGCACATATGGTCAGTTTGGTTAATGCGGTCAAATCATTTTGTTGTACAAGTTATCATGAGGTATCAAAACTACTGAAATTTTGTTACGTATCAATATTTTGAATAAAAGGAGGACATGCTGGCACCCTAAATTTATGCGAACAAAAATTTGTTGTTCATGTTGTTATTGTATTGCAATATAGCTGTCCATTGTATTATACATTGAATCCTGACATAAAAAAATATGGCTGATTTACTATGCTGGTATATAGATTTACAAATTAGAGTGCACATATGGTTAGTTTTGATCTTGGTCAATGCGGTCAAATTATTTCATTGTACAAGTCAGCATGAGGTATCAAAACTATTGAAATTTTGTTACGTATCAATATTTTGAATATAAGGAGGACATGCTGGCACCCTAAATTTATGCGAAACAAAAATTTGTTGTTATTGTATTGCAATATTGCAATCCATTGTATTATACATTGAATCCTGACATAAAACATATGGCTGAATTACTATGTGGGTATATATGGTTTATAGATTTACAAATTTAAGTGCACATATGGTCAGTTTTGGTGGAGGGGTCAAAATATTTTGTTGTACAAGTCAGCATGAGGTATCAAAACACTGTAATTTTGATACGTATCAATATTTTGAATAAAAGGAGGACATTCTAGCACCCTTAATGTATGCGAACACAAATTTGTTGTTATTGTATTGCAATATTGCTGTCCATTGTATTGTACATTGAATCCTAACACAAAAAATATGGCTGATTTACTATACAGGTATATTACTTTACAAATTAAAGTGTACATATGGTCAGTTTTAGTTGATGCGGTCAAATAATTTTGTTGTACAAGTCAGCATGGTCAGCATGAGGTATCGAAACTACTGAAATTTTGTTACGTAGCAATATTTTGAATTAAAAGAGGACAAGCTTGCACCCTAAATTTATGCGAACAAAAATTTGTTGTTATTGTATTGCAATATTGCTGTCCATTGTATTATACATTGAATCCTGACATAAAAAATATGGCTGATTTACTATGCGGGTATATAGATTTACAAATTAAAGTGCACATACATGTATGGTCAGTTTAAGTTGATGCAGTCAAATAATTTTGTTGGACAAGTCAGCATGAGATATCAAAACTACTGAAATTTTGTTACGTATTAATAATTTGAATAAAAGGATGACATGCTGTCACCCTTAATTTATGCGAACAAAAATTTGTTGTTATTGTATTACAATATGGCTGTCCATTGTATTATACATTTAATCCTGACATAAAAAATATGGCTGAATAACTATGCTGGTATATAGATTTAGAAATTAAAGTGCACAAATTGTCAATTTTAGTTGATGCAGTCAAATAATTTTGTTGTACACATCAGCACGAGGTATCAAAACTACTGAAATTTTGTTACGTATCATAATTTTGAATAAAAGGAGGACATGAAGGCACCCTAAATTTATGAAAACAAAAATTTGAAAAAATTTGCTAATTTAGTATGCTGGTATACAGATTTATCAATAAAAGTGCTCACATGGTCAGTTTTGGTCAACATGGTCAAATAATTTTGTTGCACAAGTCAGCAAGAGGTATCAAAACTACTGAAATTTTGTTACGTATCAATGTTTTGAATAAAAGGAGGACATATGCTGGCACCCTAAATTTATGCAAACAAAAAATTGTTGTTATTGTATAGCAATATTGCTGTCCATTGTAATATACATTGAATACTGACATAATAAATATGGCTGATTTACTATGCTGGTATATAGATTTACAAATTAAAGTGCACATATGGTCAGTTTTAGTTGATGCAGTCATATAATTTTATTGTACAAGTCAGTATGAGGTATCAAAACTACTGAAATTTTGTTACGTATCAAAATTTTGAATAAAAGGAGGACATGAGGTATCAAAAATGTAACTAAATTTGTTTACGCATCAATATTTTGAATAAAAGGAGGACATGCTGTCACCCTAAATTTATGCGAACAAAAATTTGTAGTCATGTGTTAAAATGATGCTTTCCTCTAAAATACTTCCTTTCATAGATATACATATAAATAAAGTGCAAATATGGTTGAATTTGATAGGTATTGGAATATATATTCAGTGCCCGTTATCATTGTAACCAAGATCGCTTTTTACTTTATAGATTGGCAGATCACAGATAAATTTGTGTTACAAGCAACGTTGCTTTTTATGCGTACTTTATTTTCAAATATTTGTATTAAATCCTGTTTATATAACGGAAGTATTAGTTTTACTTTATTTTCGATGTTTATACTACGAAACAAAGATATTAAAAAATATTTTAAAAAAATCGATGTAGAGCGGTCCTGGTTACAAGTTAATTTAACTTAGTGTTGAGCAGACCAGTCAAAAGTTAACTTGGGAACAGGTCTGGTTTCGATCGGATTTGTCAAAGCAAAAGTTAACTTATGTTAACTTTGTGGCAGGACTGGTCTCGAAGTTAACTTATGTTAACTTTATGGCAGGACTGGTTTCGAAGTTAACTTATGTTAACTTTACGGCAGGACTGGTTCGAAGTTAAATTATATCAATAGCGGACCTGTTTCCAAGTTAACTTTTTGGCAGACATAAAAACAGTCCTAGGACCAAGTCCGCTTTTCAAGTTAACTAGATTTTGGTCCTAGGACTGGTCAGAGCAGTCCTAAATCCGGTCACAGGTTAACTTTGACCAGTCCAAATAACTGGTTATCAAGTTAACTTGCTGTACAGGTTAGGACTGCACCCATCTGTACATGCGGTTGTCTGATGGGCCTGTCTAGTTTTAGATACATTTGAACACACATAAAAAGAATCTGCCGTTCTTGGTGTTGCAATATTGGCTGCAGTAAGACAACATGTCCGTCCCTATCACGAAATATATCACCCAGAGTTTTATAGCAAGTCATTTCAATGTGTTATTCACCAAACATGACGATACACTTATCTTGTCCGTACATATCAGGCCATTCCCACTGAATTTCAAAAAGTGGCTGATCTGCAGTTATAATTGATGTTTTATCCGGGATTAACCACATTTTCGCCTTAACCATCGAATACCTGAGAATTGCTTGGTAGTGCATACAAATCGCTCTTGATGTCTATAAATAGTTTGCACATGCACAAAAGTGTTAAACACATGTGTATCATAACCTTTAAAAATGTTATTAAACCAATTCATAATATTATTAGAAATCCAAAAACACTAAATATATGGTAAATAGTTCAAATGTTTTTAAAGAAGAATTTTGTTACATTTTAGAGCATGCGCAAATACTAGATATGTCCAATATTAATTTTTAATAAATATGTGATGTAAAGAATGTATCCATCAAACCTGGTAATTGTTTTTTGCAAAAAAGAAGTTCAACGAAAAGTTTTCCCGAACAATCAGTATTTTCAAACTAAAGAAAACAGCCATTTTAGAAAATGGCCGTGGCCATCTTGAAAAAATCATTTTTTTAATGGCCAGTAGTTAATTCTTAAAAAGTATATAATAATGATGCTTTGTGGTAATTTTCATGCTTGTATCATTATTTGCACAATTCCCTCGGTTTTGCTTGCTAATATCTCTCACTAATCAGCTGCATATCGTATTTTGCAGATGAACATCGCATTGAAGCAGTTAAATCGGTTTTCCTGTTGTCATTAGCATACGGTTTGTACTTTAAAATATATGAACTGTCTAGTTAATGATTCCTTACAATATTATTTCTAATTATTCATTCATGTTTCTACGGATTTGGATGTCTGTGAGAATCATATTCAAAATTCCACATCATAGACGAAATCATTAATTGAATAAGAAAATGTATAAGATTTTCATGATTTTTTGCAAAAAATAATAATTTAAAAGTAGATTTTAAAAGGAAAAAAATCAGCAATACAATTATTCCTCTTTAATAATCATTATTGATATAAAAAAAAATTAAAGGCTCTCAAGAGCCTGTGTCGCTCAGATTGGTCTATGTGCATATTAAACAATGGACACAGATAAATTCATGACAAATTGTGTTTTGGTGATGGTGATGTGTTTGTATATCTTACGTACTGAACATTCTTGTTGCTACAATTATCTATTTCTATAATGAACTTTGCCAAGTAATTTCAGCGGAAAATATTTTCTAAAAATTTACAAAAATTTACAAAAATTTTAAAAAGTTTAAAAATGTTGACTATAAAGGGCCATAACAATTTTGGTTATCTTGACTGAATTGTAAACCTTTCTTTGCTGTTTACAGTTCATCTCTATCCATAATAATATTCAAGATAATAACCAAAAACTGCAAAATTTTATTTAAAATTACTATTTAGAGGGCAGATAGATCTTGACCTAATAAATAATTTTACCCTGTCAGATGTGCTCTAAATGCTTTGGTTTCAGAGTTATAAGCCAAAATCTTCATTTTACCCCTATGTTCTATTTTTAGCCATGGCGGTCATCTTGGTTGTTAGGCCGGGTCACGTCACACATTTTTCAAACTAAATACCCCAAAAATGATTGTGGCCAAGTTTGGTTAAATTTGGCCCAGTAGTTTCAGAGGAAAAGATTTTTGTAAAAGTTAACGACGACGGACGACGACGACGACGAATGCCGGACGCAAAGTGATGAGAAAAGCTCACTTGGCCCTTTGGGCCAGGTGAGCTAAAAGTGCACCAAAATATAAGATTCGAAATAGAAGTTACGTCTATAAGTCAAAGTAATGACGCATGGATTGATCACCAAAGGCAAAACAATTAATATACCTCATTGTTTGAAAGTAAAAACTTCAAATACATGCAGAATAACACAATTCTACCTAATGTGCACGAAGGTATAACGATATAATCTTTTCATACTTAATGTAATTTAATATGAGTTAGAAAAAAGTAACTAGCGAAAGATATCAGGTGTTAAGGATTGTAAAAAAAGATATAAAAGAATCTGTAAGGACAATATACATAATTATTTTGTTTGATTCAATTTTGTTTCAACTTAAACGTAATAGGGGAGATAACTCAGATAACATTACTTTTATAGAGATTGATTGATTGTTGTTTGTCTAACACCCAGTGGTATAAACTTCATGAATTTAAGGACGATCAATGTTTACAAGGATTGCAGAATATTTTCTTTACGATCCCCATTAACGCATTTGTTTATTTTCTGAAGGCTTAATATCATAAGATATCTCTTGAATATTTTCACTAATTGACATACATTTAGTTTACACACACAATTTCTTTTGCCGTGAATATAAAATTTACAATTTCGCAAAGCAATGATAAGCATGCTATAATAAGACGATAATGAAAAGATATAGCTGGACATTTTCTGAACCGAAAACAGCAGCTGCATTCAGTGCCAAACAGGAATCTCCGATAAACCTAATGTTTGAAATGAAAAGGACTGCAAATTATTAGAAATATATTGGACAGTTCGTCAGGCTAGAACAACCAGCAGTAACAGGCTCTCGTAACAAGTTGTCGTACGAACGACAAGAAAAGAGTCCAAATAGTCTGACTTGCTACGATAGAACAACTAGCAGCAACAGACTTCTGTAAAAAGTTAGCGCACAAACTACAACACAAGAGTCTAGATAGTCTGACTTGGTAAGATATAACAACCAGCAGCCACAGACAGTACGACATTAAAACATATACAATTTGGTGCGTCTAATGACTTTGACTTACCTTCATCGGGTCTGCTCAAGCCTGAAACATTGAGGGCAAAGGATGTATAACTCCTTCAGTACGTAATGAACTTTAAAAAACAACATAAAAGCCCAACTCGACAAAATATTCACAATCTTCCTAGTTTACCTATCTTTACTAGGTGTGCGTCTAATTATTAGTAACATTCCTTTCAGAATGTCTTTTATCAGCTAAACATTTATCGGTGAAGTACTATTACAAATACAATTGTAGACTAATTACTACTCTGAACATAACATTTTTTTATAATTTCAGTTGTTGTTTGGATTATTGTATTGTGGGTAATGCGAAGATTGATTAAAACTCGTAGCAGTAAGTTCTTAATATATTATATACATACCACGATTGGCTTGTGTTTAGAAATATACTAATTTGTAATCTACCTCCAACCGACAGTTAAACCATTGATGGAAGTTTGGAAATCGTTTGATATAGCTAAGTAGCTTAAAGGGAAATCACACTATTTAAACTACTAATAATAATTCATTAACATTTTGCATTTAGACAGATCATACTTATTTCAATATTTGAGGCGAAAAAAAAATTGGGATCACCGATGTTGTTTTCGAGATATGACGTCATCAAAAAGTAAAGAATTGGGTTATACCGTAATAATGAAATAGCGCTCAAAAATGCTAAAAGAAGGCAAAATTATTGAAAAACGATGTTTAACTGGTTTAATTAAAACAGTCAATTGTAACTTTTATCTTATTCACATTTATTTTTCTCAGTTTCCTTATTTTTTAAGGCCTTTTTACATTTCCCGCCATTTTTAATTGCCGTTTATAATAGATTTTTCTTGAAATAAAAAAAAAAAAATAATGGTTTTTCCTTCAAACTTCTGCATTAGTTGCAGCTTCAGGGGAGATTTTAAAAGCATTAATAAAAAGGTGGTCAACCGATGTTTTAAATCCGCTACAGTGGAAATAATCTTAATAATATTTTCAATTTTTGGCGGGAATGATAACTTTTTCACTTAACGTTATAGAACGACGTTGCTAGCATAGCAGCATTTCTTGCAATGATTGCAACTTTTGGGTTAAAATTTTGAGATCCGATGAAATTAAGAGTAAGAATGTGGTTTCTATTTGCTGTTGGTGCACCTCTTTTTGTTTGAATGTATATTCTTTTATCACATTTATCTTTCATTGTGGTAAATGCACCTACTTTTGCCAATTATGATTAATGAGGGGGGCAGCACCTTTTTCGGGACATCGGGATCAAGTGTTTTTAAGCTCGAGATTTCGGGATTGTCCCTTTCGGGATCCGGGATTTCTTTTTTCGATGTTCGGGATGTCAGGATTTTTTTAAAAATTCTGGACCTCGGGATTTCATGTTTTTAAGCCCGAGATTTCGGGATCAGGACCCCTTCTGACCCAAACCCCACCCCACCCACCCCACCCCTCAAGACAAAAGAGTAAAAAACTGGATGTCCTTTTCAGTCACGGTCTCCGACAATATCCCTTTGTCACTGTCGACAGTGATCACATTGAGTGATCTAAACTCGAACCTACATCTGAACTTTTATTACTATTTATTAACTTTTTTACCATTGTTTTCTTGATTTTTGCAAAACTTTCATTGGCAAATATTACATGAACATCAGCACGAAACATTTGTCTATATGAGTGGAATATTCTTTCACCAGACGGACCATTAATGTGTTTGTTACAGTTTAGCAGTACTCTGTGAGACATGTGTATATCTCTACATAGATACATGTGTGTGTGTGAGTGTGTTAAATATTTCTCTTGTTGGAGACTGGTAAAGCCAAATGTATAGTACGTGTTGAATTATTATACGCCCGGTTACGGGACGTATTATGGTATACATCTGTCCGTACGTCCGTCGTCAACATGTCGGACATTAACTCAAAAAACACTTTAAAGTAATTGTTTATATCTATTGACGTGAGCTCCCTTTCTTTTTTTTTATAAATTTTGATTTTACGTTTCCGAGTTATCCATTAAAAAAGGGGGATTTTCCAGTTTTCGGACAATTATAACTCAATATAGATGTCATCAATTTTCATACAACTTTGATAAATTGTTTATATCTGTTGATGTAAATACCCTTTTGATTTTCATAAATTTCTAATATGACATTGAGAAGTAATGAATCTTTCTGAAATTGTACCAAAAGGTTCCATATATCACAAATGAAAGGCTGAAATTTATTTAAGGGGTACTTGTAATTGCTCAAAACGTTCAGGAATTAGGGGCCACAAACAAGCATTTTACTAAAATTACTATTTTACAATAACTTGTGTTATGGATCTATCTAAAATTGTACTACAAGGTTCCATACCACACAGGGAAGACTGGGATTGAGTTTGGTGGTAATTACTCCAAGAGGGGAGGGGGTGGCGTTTCATTTATTTTTTTGCTAATTTTTCAATTTCGCAAAAAGAAATCTCCAGTTGCACAGTATTGCACAATATATTTTTAATACCTTTGACCACATTTATTTTGTGTCAGAAACCTATATTATGTCAAATTTTTTATCACAATCTAAATTTAGACCGTATCAAGCTTTAATATTGTATCCAAACTTGCCCCAACTGTTCAGGGTTCAGAGGCGTTAGATATCAAAGGAACATTTGGGAAAGATGGACGACACTTAGATCATTTCTGTCGTCACATGTGAAATAAATAACGATTCCAAATAGGACTACACACATTTACGTCCAGTGGCAAGTTAAATGCATATTCAGAACTAGAACATATGAATTTGACTCTGCTTTGTAACAACCCGATAGGCTGAGCCGGATAAATACTTATATGAAATGAGATGTTTGATGGATTATTTATACATGTAGTTTAGAAGACTATAATAGTTAAGACGTTGCATGCATGTGATATGAGAAAACTAAGTTGAAACTCATTGTTCTTATTTAAAACCCTCTTTTGAACAGAAAACTACAGATTCCGATAGCTATACGTTACATGCTGGTACTCTTGGTCTATACCCCCCCCCCCCGAAAATATACGCTGAACCCTACATACCGCATCGCGGCGTTACGCTGCCAAAGTTGTGCCATTTCATGACCACTTTCGGCTATTTTTTTGCCATACATTTTGTCCATTTCGAGTAGCATTTTCATTTTTGCACTTAAGGTCAAGATGAGTCCATAATATTTTTGGAAATTTAGAATTCAATTAGATATTGAACATATACATCAGAAAATTAAAAAAACAATATATGTCACCGACTTATCGAGAAAATGGTTAGAGAGGATGAAATTCCAACGTTCTTAGTGTTGATTGTGCATAATGATAATGTGTTTTGTATTGGTAGATCCTTTTTTTTCATAATGGTCTGGATAGTGGGTCATTCATTTGTTAATGTTTATTTTGTGTTTCCAATATTTTTTATTCTTTATATTTTAGCACAACATCATTCAATCTTTTTTTTTTTGCCTTTTATTTTGCAGTATTTGCCCATTATTTTGTATTCCGCAGGTAAACCCCAATACAATCTAGAAACTCGCTAGTACAACATATCAGTTGTAAAAAAAATATGATATGTCCATTATCAATTCTCCTGCTTTAGTGAAACATCCCTTCGAGCGTTCGCTTTTTCATAAATTAGCAACCTTTACGGCGGAATCGAAAACGGCGACGTCATAATACAGTTACGACACTATGGCGGCGCCGAGAGCGATGCGTATAAACAACAGTGTGATTTTCCTTTAACATGTGTTTTTTTACATATAAAGCAAAAGTGTGAAATTTTGACTGTTTGTTGGCTACTTATAAAGTACATGTATATCTACTTTTATTTCTATATATACTAAAGTTTCTCCCCTTTCAACACATGATATGTTGATACTTGTTTAGTATTAATTGTAGTGAGATTGTTTAAATGTTATTCTTTGTTGTATCTATGATATTAGTGACTTAGGATCTGTCTTTAATAAAATATTACGTATTTCGTTTATCTATACTACAAAAAAAAACCGACAAAAATGCCTAACAATTGGTAAAACATGTCATTTAAAGGGCAATAACCACTATAATGAGTTGTTTGACGATTTAGGCCATGTTTTATTATATTTTAGGTTTGTCATGTTGATCATTTTGGTATTAAAGTTTTTCTCTATCAATTACAGTGTTCAAGATAATAGAAAAAAATAACAAACTATATTTCTACTTATCGTAAGACGTAAACCCCTCTGGATGACAACGATATTTCCCGGTAGTTTGATGACATCTTTATCTATTTTCAGCTCCTAGAAATTTAAGCGTAGTGGAATGCAATGATTGTTCATTAACCATTGCATGGCTTATTAATGTCCTAGACCTAGAGGGCGGGCAATTTACGGCCCTGTATTTACTGACACCATCCGGATATTTTTGTTTTTTTCAGGTTCACATATGCCAGTTGTTCACCATCCATATATAACGGCTTAATATTTAATACATTTTATATGGTACCATTTACGGTTTAAGTCATTTTTGATTTCCATTCTCTCAAACGTTTCATATTTTGTACCCACATATAAGGCATCGGACAACAACGTTTGTTTTGTTTAAATCACACTACAATAACTGATTGATAACGTAATTAGTTACTGAAAATTCACCCGAATACAGAAATATAAAAAGAGAATCATGAAATTACTGCAGTGATAGAAAACAAACGGCATCTGATTTGGCATATTTCATTAACTTTCATTCCAATTGTGCAACTGTGTATGTCGATTGGTGGTTGGTTCAAGGGGGTATGAACAAATTGAAACGACAGATTGTTTTATTAAGAACACTCGTCAACTACAAAAACAATAACGGAGATTAAATTTTATTTAGCAATTGCTCTTATCCCAACATATCTTCAGAAATATGCAGCCTGAAAAAAAATTGTACAATCTTATATTTTACTGTTCAGTCGATGCTGGTGAAGCACAACGAGACGCACAAGTCGGATATAATAGAATCGAATGCGGAAATGGAAACGTTCTACTTTTACAGAAAACTACTCTTTTTATACCATTTGATACGGCTAATACCTTGCTGGATAACGTAAAAATCGTATCGAGTCACAGAACAATTAACGTACACGTAAAATCAGTAAAACACACCAGTATTCATGGTCGTGTATGAAGACCAAGATGTAAACAAATAGGTCGATCCACTTCCCCGTGCAGCATACATTCAGAAGCCCAGTCGGCTAAACACAACGGACCATTTGTGAAGTTGTCTCCCTTTGACCTTAATAAAATGGATAGTAAGAATCTTTTAAACTTGAATGTAAAATTTCACAATAACTGTTCGTGTAGTTTTTTAAATAATTTTATTCAAAATGATTGAAAATTATGTCTTTGCATGTGGAAATCGACATCATGTCGTTAAATCTTGCTGAGAGAGCGTTCTGTAACTTTGTTAATTTCGAAACTTTTAAGTAAAGTAATAAAACTTTTAGTAAACATTTTCGAATAACCTAAAGTATTTACCATGCTACCCTTGGGTGATAATGTATCACTCTATACGATTTTGAACTTTTTTTACGATTCATGTAGGAACCGATGATTCCTAAGAAGAATGTGTCTTTGTCCTATCACAATTGTTCATTGATCACGACATTGTCGGTATTTTTCGACTACTTGTATTGCATTAATCCCTTTATATCATTCTCTACAGGTAGTTTGGTGACATTTTTTTTAAATTTATTTACAGCTCCTAGAGAATTTATTATAATTGAAAGCACTGATTGTTCAATGACCATTGGATGGTTTATTGATGTCCCAGACGAGTGTCTATCGTATGAGCTTGATCATCGACTTCGAGGACCAGATGACTGGTCTACCGAGACATTTTTTTTTTATTTTTTTTAACGATAACAAATATTTTTATTCAATGATTTCCTGCTATATAAATACCTAAGTAGCCCAGGTCGCATACTTAGAGACCCCTGTTTTTTAACAGCCTCACTTGACCAGGGAAAATATCAAATGAGTTTAAATTTCCCATAGTTTACATAAGTATACATTTAAAAATAACCAATACAATTGATTTTACCTGCTACGCATCACTGGCACTGTAATTCATAATATTTAACGTATATCCGGTTCACTGACTTACCTTATACATGTGTTAAACGCGAAAACTATATATTTGATTGAAAAAATAATAATAGTTATAGTTAGAATTGTAAATTATTGAATTAATGTGAATGAACAAAAGTTGAAATGATTCTGTGACTGACGTATGGATTATAAAAGTATAAAGCACATGTGGTGAGTACTGATGTATAAGAAACGTGATGTGTGTAATTTACTAATAAACATATTAATATGCACAGACATAGATTCAAATATCAATTACAGTACAAATCTTTCTTTGTGTAAAAAAAACCCAATACCAAACAAACATAAAGTTACCTACGTTCTTCCTAAGATATAGTATAATTTATTATTACATATGGAATCAAACACACCTTCAGTTTAGAGCAGTTGAACTAAAAATATTTACCTACATATTTCCGATAAAGGGTTCAATTTTTAATCCACATATATATTTTATATCTGACCGTAGTTAAAGTAGTTTTAATTCGTTTTTCATAGCAATTTTAACAAAGCCTGTATAGACTGCATACTCAGTTTATTTTTTTTGAATTTGCATTTATTACGTATTTTCCAAATAGCTCATTTAAAATAAAGTATTATTGCGTTAACAATTATGTTATTCGAATTATCTAAACAGATTCCTAATAGAATATCTTTTTCAACGAGTGCATCGTTATTTATTAAGTTACACAGTTGTAAATTTCTGATAACTGTTTCTATCAATGGTTTAACATTGTTACATTGGTAAAATAAATGCTCAAGAGTTTCAATGTTATTGTTTTCATCACATACGTGACATTTTCCATTTGACATACGCATAATTTGCAGTCTGTTTTCTATAATCCTGTGTATACATTTCCATTGAAACTCTTTAACTTTTCTATTAATATCCAGTTTACTGAGATTTAGCCAATTTTTTTCCCAATTTATGTACTCGCTATACAAATTTTCCCATTTTGTTTGACATTTAGGGGTCTCAGTTATGTTTAAGTTTAACTGAAGATATTTTAATGTCAAATCTTTGATTTTAATGATTTTGTTATCTGGATTTATAAATTCAAAGTTTTCAGAAATTTTGATATTGTAGTTTTTTAAAGTGCGTTGTACATCGTTATTTCTTAAAACCTGTATAAAAGTTTATGGTACAGCACTTTTAATTCGTGAATATTCCGAAATACAATTGCGTTTATCTATAAGTTGTTGATATATTTCATTGCACGATTTAAATTCATTGGTATTATCATCCCATATATCACCAATAGTTTTTATTAGACTTTTTGAAAAAGAAGAATAAAATATAGATTTTCTTTGAAATAAAATATTTGAGTTTCCAATTAAAGGCTGTTTTTTTACTTTCATTTTATTAGTTATTATACCCTATGTGATCCTTGTCAATTTTTACCACGATTGTAAAGCGTTTTTGTAATAATGTGGTAGTTTTTTTTATCTCAAGACCTGAAAGGTCTGAACATCTACACAGAAAAAGTTTATCTGCAAATTTTTTATCATATTTATTTAACCAAAATTTACCTATCGCATTCAAACAAGATAATGGCTTGTGTAATATTGAATATATCGATTTGATATATTTACTTTCTATCCAACTATCCAAATTTACCATCCCCTTGCCCCCCTTTTTAACCGTCTAAACAACAAACCTTCCGGTCTACTCGATTCACTTTACCATCCCAAATAAAATCCCATATTATTAATTTAAGTCTTTTTTTATATTTTTCAGGTATACCTCTTATTTCTAATTCATAACCACACACTGAAATAATTAAATTTTTAATAATAAGGACTTTTCCAGAGTATGTCAATTTTCTACTTTTCCAGATGTGTACACAATTTTGTACTTTTTCCAATATTGATTTCCATATTTTGTCGTTATCAATGTTATAACCATGGTGAATACCTAGTGTTTTTATGTTATCTGTTGTCCAGCTTATCTTTTTAAAAGTAGGCCGTTTGCGTTTATTTGCGCCAATATTTATTCCCTTAGTCTTTTCGTAATTAATTTTTGAACCCACGGCCTTTTCATATTTGCCTAATATTTCAAAAGATTTTCTAACAGAACTTTCATTTTTATTAAATAATTGTGTGTCATCAGCAAACATATTTAATTTGGTTTCTATTAGCTCCCCATTTTCTTCCCCGGGCAGCATAATACCTGCAATGTCTTTGTCTGCCCTTATTGCACAGGCCAGGGGCTCTGCTTGTAATATATATAAAAAAGGGGCTATAGGACATCCCTGCCTGGCTGATCTAGAAATTGAAAATATTTAGAGACGTAACCATTTGTTTTTATACATGTCTTAGCACTTTTTAATAGCATTTGAACCCAACCACGAAAATTGTCCCCAAAATTAAATTCCGTCATAACGAAGTCTAGCCATCCCCATTCCATCCTATCAAAAGCCTTTTGTTGGTCAAGAAAGACAATTATACCCTCTTCATCCTCACTATCAATATATTCTATGATATCCTGTATCATTCTATTTGCTTCCGTTATATGTCTGCCTTTTACAAACCCTTTTTGGTCGGGATGTATAAGCTTAGGAAGGACTATTTTTAATCTTTCTGCTAGTATTTTTGCTATAATTTTATAATCACAATTCAGTAATGTAAGAGGGCGCCAGTTCCGTATGTTTTCTCGTTCCCCGCCCTTAAATAGTAGTGTTAAAACTCCTTTATATTGTGAGTCCGACATTGTTTTTTTATTAAATATTTCTTGGAATAACGTTAAAAATTCCTCTTGAATTGTATTCCAAAATAATATATAAAATTCTGATATGATCCCGTCCTCCCCTGGGGATTTATTTGTGTTTATAATTTTTAGAACTTTCATTATTTCCTCCGCATTAATTTCACGGTCTAGTAATTGTTTGTCGTCCTCATTTAGTTTGTTTTCGATATGGCTTGTTAAATATTGAGCATTTTCCAAATGCCATCCCTCGGAACTAAATAAATTTGAGTAAAATTTAATCTACCGAGACATTCGTTTCTGGAGATGTATTGAAAGATGAAGATGGACGACGCAATAAAACCTGAAACATATTATGAATTTAAAATGCGTTCAGTTTATAAAGATGATGTCAAAAGCCATTATTCGGAGTCTAAGACCAGGCAGACCCTGAAACTAGGTAGGGAAGGATTTGGAATTACTTTTGCAATTAAATGATCGTTTAAAATGACAAATCTATATTCACTGACACTATCCCGATATTTTGGTTTCTATCAGGTTCCACTTCAAATATGCCAGTTTTTAACAATACATGTATAACGGCTTAATATTTAAGAGATTTTACATGGTACCTTTTACGGTTTTAGTTATGTTATGTTTTATATGCTCTGAGACGTTTCATATTTTGTACCCACATATAAAGCATCAAACAACAACGTTGGTTTTGTTTAAATCAGACTACAATAACTAATTGATAACGTAATTAGTTACTGAAAATTCAACCGAATACAGAAATAGAAAAAGATAATCCTGAAATAGCTGCAGCGATAGAAAACAAACGACATCTGATTTGGCATATTTTATTAACTTTCATTCCATGGGTGCACCTGTGTATGTCGATTGGTTGTATGATCAAGGGGCATGAACAAGTTGAAAGGACATATTATTTTATTAAGAACACTCGTCAACTAAAAATAATAAAATAACGGAGATTAAATTTTGTTTAGCAATTGCTCTTATCCCAACATATCTCAGAAATATGCAACCTGAAAAAAAATTGTACAATCTAATACTTTACTATTATGTCGATGTTGGTGATGCACTACGAGACGCACAAATCGGATATAATAGAATCGAATGCGGAAACGGAAACGTTCTATTTTTACAGACAACTACTCTTTTTACACCATTTGGAATAAGTTGAATGTCCCTTTGGTATTCCCCCCTCTGATTTGATACGGCGAATACCTTGCTGGATAACGTAAAAATGATCGAGTCAGAGAACAATTAACGTACACGTAAAATCAGTAAAACACACCAGTATTCATGGTCGTGTATGAAGACCAAGATGTAAACAAATGGGTCGATCCACTTCCCCGTAAAGCATACATTCAGAAACCCAGTCGGCTAAACACAACGGATCATTTGAGAAGTTAAATAATTGAAACAAGTACAACTAATGTATCGGAGTTACTAGCCCCAAAAAACCGCTTTAATACCAAATTTGATGGTACCAGAAGTTCGACCATCATTTTCCTACGGTAACATCATGCACATCACCAAATAAAACTTTGAGAAATATTTTCGAATAACCTGATGGATTACCCAAGCTACCCTTGAGTGATAATGAATCACTCTTTACGATTTTGAACTTGTTTCACGATTCATGTAGAAACCGATGATCCCTAAGGAGAATGTGTCTTTGTCCTATCACACTTGTTCATTGATCACGACATTGCCGGTATTTTTCAACTATTTGAATTGCTTAATCCCTTTATATCATTCTCTCCAAGTAGTTTGGTGACATTTAAAAAAAAATTTATTTACAGCTCCTAGAGAATTTAATATAATTGAATGCACTGATTGTTCAATCACCATTGGATGGTTTATTGATGTCCCAGACGAGTGCCTATTGTATGAGGTTGATCATCGACTTCGAGGGACAGATGACTGGTCTACCGACACATTCCTTTCTGGAGATGTATTGAAAGATGAAGATGGACGACGCATGTACAAACTTCAAAATCTGAAACCTGAAACATATTATGAATTTAAAATGCGTTCAGTTTATAAAGATGATGTCAAAAGCCATTATTCGGAGTCTAAGACCAAGCAGACCCTGAAACTAGGTAGGGAAAGATTTGGAATAACTTTTGCAATTAAATGATCGTTTAACATGTCAAATCTATATTTACTGACACCATCCGGATATTTTTGTTTCTATCAGGTTCCACTTCAAATATGCCAGTTTTTAACAATACATGTATAACGGCATCATATTTAAGAGATTTTACATGGTACCTTTTACGGTTTTAGTTATGTTATGTTTTATATGCTCTCAAACGTTTCATATTTTGCACCCACATATAAAGCATCAAACAACAACGTTGGTTTTGTTTAAATCAGACTACAATAACTAATTGATAACGTAATTAGTTACTGAAAATTCAACCGAATACAGAAATAGAAAAAGATAATCATGAAATAGCTGCAGCGATAGAAAACAAACGACATCTGATTTGGCATATTTTATTAACTTTCATTCCATGGGTGCACCTGTGTATGTCGATTGGTTGTATGATCAAGGGGCATGAACAAGTTGAAAGGACAGATTGTTTTATTAAGAACACTCGTCAACTAAAAAAATAAAATAACGGAGATTAAATTTTGTTTAGCAATTGCTCTTATCCCAACATCTCTTCAGAAATATGCAACCTGAAAAAAAATTGTACAATCTAATATTTTACTATTATGTCAATGCTGGTGATGCACAACGAGACGCACAAATCGGATATAATAGAATCGAATGCGGAAAAGGAAACGTTCTATTTTTACAAACAACTACTCTTTTTATACCATTTGGAATAAGTTGAATGTCCTTTTGGTATTTCTCCCCTCTGATTTGATACGGCGAATACCTTGCTGGATAACGTAACAATCGTATCCAGTCACAGAACAATTAACGTACACGTAAAATCAGTGAAACACACCATTATTCATGGTCGTGTATGGAGACGAAGATGTAAACAAATTGGTGAATCTACTTCCCCGTGCAGCATAAATTCAGAAGGCCAGTCGGCTAAACACAACGGACCATTTGTGAAGTTGTCTCCCTTTGACCTAAATGAAATGGATATTAAGAATCTTTTAAACTTGAAGGACCCCTAGTAAAAAACGTGATATAAAATTAACAATAACTGTCAGTGTAGTCTTTAAATATTTTAATCAAAATGATTGAAAATAATGTCTTTGCATGTGTAAATCGACATCATGTCGTTAAAATTGCTGAAAGAGCGTTCTGTAACTTTGTTAACTTCAAAACTTTTAAGTAAAGTAATTCTTTTGTAAATTAGATACGATTTGAAAAAAGAAAATAATTCCAACAAGTACAACTAATGTATGGGAGTTACTAGCCCCTAGCCCCAAGATAACCGATATAATATCAAATTTGATGTTACCAGAAGTTCGACCATCATTTTCCTTCGGTAACATCACCGAATAAAACTTTTAGTAATATTTTCGAATAACCTGATGTATTTACCAAGCTACCTTTGGGTGATAATGTATCACTCTTTACGATTTTGAACTTGTTTCACGATTCATGTAGGAACCGATGATCCCTAAGGAGAATGTGTGTTTGTCGGACTTTGTCCTATCACAATAGATTATTGATCACGACAATGCCGGTATTTTTCGACCGTTTGTATGGCATTTATCCGTTTATATCATTCTCTCCAGGTAGTTTGGTGACATTTAAAAAAAAATTCACTTACAGCTCCTAGAGAATTTAACATAATTGAATGCACTGATTGTTCAATGACCATTGGATGGTTTATTGATGACTCACACGAGTGCCTATCGTATGAGCTTGATCATCGACTTCAAGGAACAGATGACTGGTCTACCGAGACATTCCTTTCTGGAGATTTATTAAAAGATGAAGATGGACGACGCATATACAAACTTCATAATCTGAAACCTGAAACATATTATGAATTTAAAATGCGTTCAGTTTATAAAGATGATGTCAAAAGCCATTATTCGGAGTCTCAGACCAAGCAAACCCTGAAAGAAGGTAGGGAAATATTTGGAATAACTTTTGCAATTAAATGATCGTTTAACATGACAAATCTATATTTACTGACACTATCCCGATATTTTTGTTTCTATCAGGTTCCACTTCAAATATGCCAGTTTTTAACAATACATGTATAACGGCTTAATATTTAAGAGATTTTACATGGTACCTTTTACGGTTTTAGTTATGTTTTGCTCTCAAACGTTTCATATTTTTTACCCACATATAACACGCCTGGTAAACCATCTAATCTCAACCAAATGTTGAGACGGAAAAAAGTATTCTGGCACTTCCTGTTGAGCCTTTCTGGTTCAAAATATCCAAAATAAACACAGGGTAGGTCGACTTTTCGTCAATATACTGAAAATCGATGAGTTTTTTGTAAAATAGGAGAATGTCATGCCATAGATAATTAGGTCTTTCCACTTTTCTGTGGAAAGACCTATTGTTTTTCTTCTGATTTTTTTTTTTTTTTTTTTTTCTTCCGCCTAATTTTGTTCTTGCGATAAACATTTGTTTCGCAATATGTCGCTTAGATATTTTGTATATGATATCGAACAGTTTATGCGCTTTTGAAATTTACCCTGCGTAAACAAATACTTTTCTTTGTAGGAGTTATCTCCCCAAACACTGTTTTCCTTGTTAGCGCATCTCCTTCGCAACCGTAAAAGATTATGACAAATTTATTTTACAAAATTGCTCGTTATATCCTTCGCATGATTTGTCCTATTTTGACCGAAGCGATATGACCGCTCCATATGAGAGTTATTTCCCCTTATGCATCTGATATAAGTGATATGAATTTCTATCTTATAAACCATAAGTGATAGAGACCTAGGATCTTTTGATTTGAGGTCCTTGGTCCCAAAAAATGAAAATTAGGTCAAGGTCAAAGGTCAAGGTCATATTTTAATATTTGAATTTGGCTTATTTTCACTTATATCCAAAGACTGTATAAGATATCAACAAATTATTTTTACTAAATTGTTAGTTGCGACATGTCGTAAGATGTAAATTTTGATTGCAAGCGTACGTTGAATGTAAAAGGGAGTTTTCTCCCCTCTTGTATTAAAAAATACGCGTTTGGTGATATAACTCATTAACTAAATATAATTAAGACCTATGGTCTTTTGATTTGAGGTCCTTGGTTTATGACCTTGAAATTTATCTCAAGGTCATAGCTTAATTTGACGTTCTATATTTTGACCTTTGCTTTTATTCTATATGTATACATGATAAAGATATACAACTTTTAGAAAAAGGTATCAAGCCATTTAACCTTGAAAAAACCCAACCGGAAGTGACCTTTTGTAAACCGGAAGTAGCTATTTTTTGTACTTTATTAATATAAAAGTATATAGAACCAGATATTTTTGGAATCGGTTTCAAGTAAATATTTAAATATAATCGGAAGTAACATTTTTCAAACCGGAAGTAACAAATTATCTCCCTTATTTAAAAAAAATGTATGGAAACAATATATTTTTGGAATCAGCTTACTAGGAGCTATCATTTGACAATTGAAATGACATTTTAAACTTAGTTTCACAACTTTTCATATCAAAAAGGATGGAAAGACCTTCAATTGTTCTCTGAATTTTTTTTTTCTTCCGCCTAATTTTGTTCTTGCGATAAACATTTGTTTTGCAATATGTCGCTTAGATATTTGGTATATGATATCGAACAATTGATGCGCTTTTGAAATTTACCCTGCGTAACCGAAAACTTTTCTTTGTAGGAGTAATCTCCCCAAACACTGTTTTCCTTGTGAGCGCAACTCCTTCGCAAACGTAAAATATTATGACAATTTTATTTTACAAAATTGCTCATTATATCCTTTGCATGATTTGTCCTATTTTGACCGAAGTGATATGAATGCTCCATACGAGAGTTATTTCCCCTTATTCATTTGATATAAGTGAATTGCATTTCTAACTGGTAAACCATAATTGATAGAGACCTAGGATCTTTTGATTTGAGGTCCTTGGTCCAAAAAAAAATGAAAATTAGGTCAAGGTCAAAGGTCAAGGTCATATTCTAATTTTTGAATATGGCTCATTTCCACTCATTTCCAAAAAACGTTTAAGATATCGACAAATTATTTTTTCTAACTCGTTTGTTGTGACATGTCGTAACACGTAAATTTTGATTGCAAGGGTACGTTGAATGTGAAAGGGAGTTTTCTCCCCTTTGGTATTTAAAAATACGCGTATGGTGATATAACTCATTAACTAAACATAATTAAGACCTATGGTCTTTTGATTTGAGGTTCTTGGTTAATGACCTTGAAATTGATCACAAGGTCATAGCTTAATTTGACGTTCTAGATTTTGACCTTTGCTTTTACCCCATCTGTATACATAATAAAGTCATGAGACTTTTTGACAAACGGTATCAAACCATTTAAACTTAAAAAAACAACCGGAAGTGACCTTGTGTAAATCGGAAGTAGCTATTTATTGTACTTTATTACATAAAAGTTTAAAAAACAAGATATTTTTGGAATCAGTGTCAAGTAAATAGTCAAATATTATCGGAAATAGAGTTTTTCAAACCGGAAGTAAGAAATTATCTCCCTTATCTAAAAAAATATTGTTTAGAAACCATATATTTTTGGAATCAGCGTACAATAAGCTATCATTTGACGATTGAAATGACATTTTAAACCTATTTTTACACCTTTCATATTAAAATACATTGTTTTGGTGGAAAGACCTTCAATTGTTCTCTGAACAATTGGTTTTTAATTGAATTAGGATTTGTTTCGTGTATAACACGGACCAATATGATTTAAAATGACATCGGAATGACTTTTCTCCTGCAGGTAAATGTGGCCAGTGCAGTCAGTTATTGACAAAATGACAGTGAAATCATTGATAAAACTAACGTATATATCAGTAAATTAGTATTTTTCTAAAACCTTATAAACATTAAATTACAGTTTGCTCTTTTTCTTTACTAATATAATTTCATTAAGCTAAATATGTTATAAAGCAGATCATGTTGAGATTTTCTGGTATCGGTTGAGATATTCTGGAACAATGTTGAGATCTTCTGGTGATTGAAATTTTCAACTAGCTTAGTATCAATTATACATACAAATGTACAACCGCCAAAATTCATAAACTTGCCGTATACTGTTTGACATTTCAACTGTCATTTTAATCTTGTCATTTTCAACTGTCATTTAAAAATCGTTAAAACTGTCCAATTTGCATCCCCTGTGCTATATTTACATAATCAGTGCTTAACTTTGAATCTTCAACACTAGAACTTTATTCTGCCTCATACCGTGGTAAAGGATTCCTTCTTTATAAAGAATAGACGTGCAGCAGGAATGGGTCTCTTTATTCATAGTGAAATTATTTATCAACGGGTTGCAATTTCACAAAGTAAAATGTCAGTGGGTCAGTTATTTTTCTATTAGGTTTTTTTATATGTTTATGATCAACATGAACAGGAGTAACACTGCGCAGATTGTAGTATTGATGTTTTAATGAGTTATTAAAATACTCATTGTCTAACTAAATGCATATTCAGGACAAGTACATGAAATGTAAACATGAATGTTATATGAACATAAACCCTCCTTTGTACTAGATTGGCACGCCGTGTGTGCTTTTGAAATGAAATTGATATATACGTCCACTTGTATTTTTGTCCATCTGATCATGGAAGTAATATTGACTATCAGTTTTGGAAAAAGGGAAAGGAGGATGTGAAAAAAATGGGGGGGGGGGGTTAAATTTCTCATTTCAGATTTCATAAATAAAAAGAAAATTTCTTCAAACATTTTTTTGAGAGGATTAATATTCAACAGCATAGTGAATTGCTCAAAGGCAAAACAAAAAATTTAAGTTTATTAGACCACATTCATTCTGTGTCAGAAACCTATGCTGTGTCAACTATTTAATCACAATCGAAATTTAGAGCTGAAACCAGCTTGAATGTTGTGTCCGTACTTGCACCAACCGTTCAGGGTTCAACCTCTGCGGTCGTATAAAGCTGCGCCCTGCGGAACATCTGGTTTTTATATAAATTAGGCCGTTAGTTTTTTCCTTACAAATGTCATTTCGGGGCCTTTTATAGCTGACTATGCAGTATGGGCTTTGCTCATTGTTGAAGGCCGTACGGTGACCTATAGTTTTTAATCTCTGTGTCATTTTGGTCTCTTGTGAAGAGTTGTCTCATTGGCAATCACTTCATTTATATATATATATTTATAGTATACAAGGTATTATCCCGCAGTTAAGATTTGTCACTTAAGAACGAATGCACATCCGTAAAAAAACCGGACGACTACCGGATGTACAACGGACACTTCATCCGTTGAATGTCCGTTAATTCAAAGTTTTGAACATGCTCGAAATTTTCCACCGGACAGAAGGGACATTGATGGATATCACGGATGTTGAACGGACATGAAACGAAAATAAACAGACGTCTTACGGACATGAACGGATTGTCAAAAGTAATCCGTTTGGCGTCCGTTTGCGCTATCCGTTTAGGTGTAACATGTGCTTACATCTCCGGTCACACCTTACCAGATAGCGCGAACGGACGTCGAACGGATAATTTTGTTTCAATCCGTTCGTTCCGTGAAACGAGAGTTGTTATTCGTTAGACGTCCGTCCATATCTGTTTCGTTTCGTTCAGTATCCACTTTATGAGTCGACGTCCGGTTGGTCCGGCGGAAAAATTTGAGCATGTTAAAAACCTGTGAACGGACTCGTCGGATTTTTGTTTACAATACTCGTCCGTTCTGTGTTCGTTTTGTATATGTTACTTGTCCGTTATACATCCGTTGGAGGTCCTGTAGACAGGTTCATTAACGGACTTTACCGGACATATAAAGGATAAAACGGATGTGAGACGGACATGAACAGAAGGATAACAGAACGATAATTGATTATAAAACGGATACACACCAATTGAAAATCGCGTCAGAAAAAAAAATTATTGGTATGTTGGTTTTCTTTAGTATCATGAATATTTATGGCTTTTTATAGCTGACTACATGTATGCGGTATGGGCTTTGATCATTGATGAAGGCCGTATGGTTACCTATAGTTGTTAATTTCTGTGTCATGTTGCTCTCTTGTGGAGAGTTATCTCATTAGCAATCATACCACATCTTCTTTTTTATATGATCTTCTAAATCATGATCAGGCAAAGTTATTGGCTTTTTATTCTGACATTTGTTTTCTTATTTCTTTTTTACCCCTACCATTTCTCGGCATACTACACATCCGTTTTATTTGTTTATTACATCACGGACTCCTAACGGATGAAAATGGTGTAAATGGAAAAGTTTTGTCCATCCTTTCGGCGTCCGTTCGAGCTATCTGGTAAAGTGTGACCACAGTTTTAAGCAGAACTTGCATGCTAAGCATAGACACACACACATAAGTTTAGCCTTTTCTGTATCATTGGAACAAAAACATACTAGTAGAAGTAATAGTAATATAAATATATAATGGTAGAGACAGAAGCATAGACACACGCACATATGTTTAGACTTTTTCTGTATCATTGGAACAAAAACATACTAGTAGAAGTAGTAGTAATATATATATAGTGGTAGAGACAGAGGTCCTCGGGCGTTATCCGCCTGATCCAGTAAAAATGTTGGACCGACCAATCCAACCTGAATCACAACATATTGCTGGTCAATGTAGATCAAAAAACGATGTTTTAATGAAAGATAGTGGAAATGACACAATGAAATGTGTAATGCATGGTTGGTCCCGTTGGAAAAAAGAGACATGAGGTCCAAAATACATACAAACAAAACCTGGAGAGCTTTTATATCTTTATGTGAAAATGACAATGAGCACGACTATAGAGCTGGAAATCGTCGTAGCAATATGATCGTAGTCAGGTCTTAAGAAGAGCGTGATGAGGACACCGGACTTGATCGTACTAGAATCGACTTTTGCAAAGGATACGGTCTTGAACAGCTAAGCATAAACGTAGAATAGTCGTAGTGGTTGGGTCGCATTAATAAGGTATAGTCTAGTAGTTGTATTAAGGTAGTAGTAACATCGACGTTAGATCGTAGCGCAGTGTACATGTACAAAGTACATGTATCTCCGACTTGAATCGCGCTCAAGATACGATGGCACAGCGATCTTTGTGGACTACGACCTTAACGCGCTCCTACTTAAACATGATTTCGCAACGACATATCACGATTCATTTCAACATGTTGGCTACTCTCAATACAATCTTCAAGACCTCAAGACCGTACCACGACAATACTGCGATTTACACAATCGCTCGCAGTACAATCGTTAAAAGCATTTTTTTTTATAGAGATCGTAGTGCGATCATGGCCTAGTGTGACGGGGCCTGGGGTATACTATAAATGTTGCTGAATATTACCAAATATTAAGGATTTGCCCTGAACGCAGTTGTGAATAAATCTAAGTTATCATCATTTCAATACAACACCTGCGATTACACCAAGTTGGACGTCACTTATAGTACTTGCATAAAGCAGTTTCAAAATCGTTATTTTTTTTGTGATAAGTACTATAATGACAAAAATGACATGTTTTACTGACAAATAGATTATCACCACCATTATGAAGTCATCCTGTATGAAAAATTAAACCTAGAAAAGGGGGAATGTTCGATTGTTTAGTTTTTAACTATTTTCTTTCTTTATAAATGTAAGCATTTTCGACATTAAATAAAGTCTGTTAGGAATCAAAATCATCTAAAACATTGTAATAAATAAATATTATAAAATAATCTTATTTATACTTGTAAAGCATGTTTTTCTATCGGCAATTCTTGAAATTGTATCAGTATTTAGATTTTAACTTACCACAGACAGAAAACATATATCAGGTTAACCGCAAAAAGGTAAACTCGAATAGTACCGCTCACTGATATAGTTTCGTTTTTCATTTTGGGAAATAACTTTATTTTTACAATAGAAATTACATTTAATTATTGACATTAAACTTTAGCATAGCTATTTTAGCAGTTTTGTCTTTATATAGTTATATTGCACGCATGTTGGATTGCTAGTCGTAGTTAATTTGAACTTTGAAACCTCAGCGCCCATATTTTATCAATAATATACTTATGACAAAAAGTAACCAGAAAGACTCAAAATTGTGACAGAAAGACTCAACCAGTACCTTTATATCTCAACCATTTAGAATTTTTCATTTTCCTGCTTAGAATAGGCTTAAAAAAAAATATTTTTGCAATGTACAGACGTGGTTATCGTAAAGCATAAAAAACCCACAAATAATTGACATATTTTCTTGCTAGGTCATTAAAATCATAGCAGTTTTATCGTATTCAAAGAAAGTCAACATGATAATCCGTAGGAGAAAAGTGATTGTGACTTCAATTTCAGATATTTTGAACCAAACAGAGACATATTAGCTACAGTTATCATTTATCTATGGCATGACTTTCTCCTTTTTTACAAAAAAGTCATTGATGTTCAGTAAATTGACGAAAAGTCGACCTACCCTTTGTTTATTTTGAATATTTTGAACCAGAAAACCCCAACAGGAAAAGCCAGAATACTTTTTCCGTCTCAACCATTTGGTTGAGATTAGATGGTTTACCAGGCGTGTATAAGGCATCGGACAACAACGTTGGTTTTGTTTAAATCACACTACACTAACTAATTGATAACGTAATTAGTTACTGAAAATGCATCCGAATACAGAAATAGAAAAAGATAATCATGAAATAGCTGCAGCGATAGAAAACAAACGGCATCTGATTTTGCATATGTTATTAACTTCCATTCCATTGGAGTGCCTGGTATGTCGATTGATGGCATGATCAAGGGAAATGAACAAGTTTAAAGGAGATATTGTTTTACTAGGAACACTCGTCAACTAATAAAAACTTACAGATATCAAATTTTGTTTATCAATTGCTCTTATCCCAACATATCTTCAGAAATATGCAACCTGAAAAAGTTATACAATCTAATATTTTACTATTCTGTGGATGCTGGTGATGCACAACGAGACGTACAAGTCGGATATAATAGAATCGAATGCAGAAATAATTGTTTTATACCATTTGGAATAAGTTGAATGTCCCTTTCGTATTTTTCGCCTCTCTTTAGGTATGGCGAAGTACTTGTCATAGAACAATTAACGTACACGGCAAATCGGTGAAACCGTTCTAATACACCGTTGTTCATGTTCGTGTATGGAGACCAAGATGTTAATAAATGGGTCGATCTTATTAACCGTGGAGCATAAATTCAGACGCCCAGTGAACTTAACACAACGGACCATTTGTGAAGTTGTCTCCCTTTGACCTAAATAAAATGGATAATAGGAATATTTTAAACTAGAAGGACCCCTTGTTTAAAACGTGATGTAAACTTTTACAATAACTGTCCGTGTAGTCGTTTAATAATCTGAATCAAAAGGATTGAAAATAATGTATTTGCATTTGGAAATCGACACGATGCCGTTAAATCTTGCTGAGAGAGCGTTCTGTAACTTTGTTAATTTCGAAACGTTTTACTAAAGTAATTATTTTGTAAAATAGTTACGATTTTAAAAAGAAAATTATTCAACTGGTGCAACTAATGTTTCAGTGTTATTAACCCCTAGATGAATTAGTGAAGAGCACACGACAACAAATAACAGATTGAAACTTTCATTAGCAATCCCCCTTGTCCAAACATATTGTCTAACATAAGGAACAAGAAAAAAGGAGATAATCATTCGTTAACTATTACGACCAAGCAGATTCACAACAACCACACAAGTTGGATATCAAATTATTCAATGCAAAAATGCAAAAATCCTATTGTCAAAGAAAAATTCGTCATCATACTATTTTCCAACACGTTGGTCTAATGAATACTTTGATGGATTATGGTCGACTTAATAACACAGACCATTTTCAGGTTGTCTCCCTTTGACATTGTTACAAGGAATAGACAAGTTGAAAACATTGACGAAATATCCATTCTGCTCTTTATAGAACTAATAGATCTTGAATTAAGTTGCATAATCCTTGATTGACGATTTTGTTTATATTTTGTGGTTTTGCAGAACATTGTTGATACAAAAATCCTTAACTTCTAACAGGAGTACTTTCACCTGAATGTTTTTATTCGGGGAGGAGGAGAGTGAAACTATACTAGATTGGAGGAAACCGTAAATAGCAAATATGATCACCAATATAAGATCAACAAATAAATTAACATGTACGAAATTATCGGTGGACTCTTTATAGGAGTTATTTTTCATGAATGTTGACTTTTCCCCGTTGTTTGTTTGAAAAAACCTATATATGATATTTTAGTATTAATGGGATTTTTCATAAAATGTGTATTATTACGTTCAAGTACAGTTGTATTTGGTCGAGGTAAGCTATATTGACTCGAGGCGTAGCTGAACACCAATACATAATCAATATGAACTATTATTTTTAATTTTAATCAGAATTACTCTAAACATTTATAAGGTGCGATAAATTACAATGTTATTCACTGGTAAATTATCCCTAAAGTTTCTCGATTTTTACTAAGTTTTGCTACCAATCAAAATGACGTTACGATCCTATGAAACGAAATGGCAACGGCTAGATCTTTGATTAACGAAGAAAACAAGTATTTGAAATCAATCTGGTTCCGAGGATAGCTGTCACCAACAGTCCTTTTCAGGGCCCCGAATATTGTACGCAAAGAGTCTCATGCTGAAATATTATATGCGACATTTTTAGACACGAAATATTTCTCTGCTGCAAGTGTTCGTTACAATAGGAGCTTCTTTAACATGTCAATGGGTTAAAGTGCTCTTTGGTATAGTTAAATAAATGCTTTCAATTCGAAGCAGTGCATATCCTAGATTGTCAACCCTGCAACTCATGACTGTGTCCTCAGTGAAATAATCTTTTACGGCTGACGATTCACTATATTCTCACTTTCAACGGTCCATAAATGTATATAATAATAGACTTGTTACATGTAGGTAAGGGATTTAAATACTGCGCAGAAGTTAGTAATAATACCGAAACAAGATTTAAGTGTGGACATTCTCAAAATACAATTGCATTGAAAAGAATCCATGCGTAGTTTACATTTGTGGTGTGTTTGATACAAAACAGTTCACGTCGGCACCACATGTTTTAGACATGTACGAGTATTTCATATATATTGATATATGATTTGCAGTTGATTGCCTTAGGGCCAAACAAAACTTAACGAAATACATTATTCTATCTAGTTTTTGCATTTTCTTTATTTCCTTTCGTGTAATTTTTAATTTGGTGTCTCCTATGTGGCGTAGCAATTCATGAACTTTGTGATCTGAACTGTAGATCGCCAGCGCTGGACATTACATCTCCTACATTGGAATTTTAATCACAAGCGCTGGAATTTATATCGCCAGTCATTGACTTTATATCTACATCGCTGAACTTTGAATATCTAGCACTATACTGTATACATGTCTCTCCAGCGTCTCTCCAGCGCTATACGTTATATTGAGAGCAGTCGACTTAACTTAGTATATATCTACATACAGTGCTGGATTTTTCATCTCCAGTGCTTGACTTTAGATCTACAGTGCTTTACTTCCGATCTAACGTGCTATAATTAGATCTCATGCGCTGCACTGCACTTTGTATAGCCAGCACTTGATTTTATACCAACAGCGTTAAACTTTACACCTCCAGCGATTGACTTTAAAAACCACAACTCTTTATTTGTATGAACCCAAAGGGGCTCCTTAGGTATAAGTGTATACTGCAGTGTGGTGATATTATAACAAAACCCAATGACAAAACATTACATGCGTAAGGTTCTATGAAATTTGAACAGAATTCTGTCGAGCAGTAAATATTCGGAAAAACAAAGAGCAATTCATGGATAAGATCAACAAAAAATGGACAGACGAACGAACGAACGTGAAGACGTACGGATATATGGATCCCTCCACCTAATATTAAAGAAAGCAGTAAGTATATGAATAGTCGACAAAACAAAATGACTGTCGAAAAATATTTGTCCTGCAAATAAGTAAGCAGGCTTTGTTAAAGGTGAAAAAGAATATTCCGTTTTCTAAATATCCTCCAATATAGAAAATATAAAAATAAAGATTTCTTCTTATGTTAGATTCACGCCACTTTTAACCATATCTTAGATAAATCGTGGTGTTCTGTTTTCTTGATCGAGGTAAGAGTAAAACACATAAAAACTTTCAAAGGCCCCGATACGAAAAAATAATACGGAATGGAAAGTGGGATTGGGTCAAAGGGACAACAATCCGACTGAAAAGCCAAAAAAAAAAAAAGAACGACCCAAAGTCACAAATGGGTCTCTAACGAAACAAGAAAATTACACTCTCACATGTGGGTTCTAGCTTGCCACTAAACAATAATGTAAACTGCATCTACTAGTTCAGCTAGTCCGAAACATACAAGATTACGAAAGACCAGAGGTTCCAGACTTGGGACAAGCGGAAAATGCGGCAGGGTTAAACATGTTTTGTGAGATTTTAACACCCACCCTAATCCTTTATAGGATATATAAACACAACGCTGATTTTGAATACATTCATAATAAAAAAACATTTTAAACAAAGATTGATGTAGAGCAAAAAATCGGATTTGGATTTGATTTGATTGCATCTGTTTTATTGTATTCCCCTATTTGCATCAGTTGTATGATTGTTCTTGTAGTCATTAGACATAATAATGGGGAACAACGATCTTAAACCTAATTGATCACTACTATGCCACAATGTAATTTTATAATAATATTAATAAAACATATGAACCATGATCATTTTATGTACATGGTCCTCGTCTTGTATTATGAAATATATTATCATTGTTTGGTTGTTTAAAAATCATTTCAGCATTCGCAAACACATCAATACAATAACTATATTGAATGATTCCCATGGCTTTTTGATATGGTCTCCACTATAGCCTGTAGTAGTATTGTTATTTAACATCAGCGCCAAATCGTATTGACTTTCCTAACGCGTCTGATTACAAGAATGTGTCCATAGTACACGGATGCCCAACTCGCACTATCATTTTCTATGTTCAGTGGACCGTGGAATTGGGGCCAAAACACTTATTTGGAATCAAAATTAAAAATATTATAGCACAGGGTACATGTGTACTAAGTTTCAATTGATTGGACTTCAACTTCATCAAAAACTACCTTGACCAAAAACTGTAACCAAAAACTTTAACCTAAAGCGGGATAGAAGGACGAACGAACGGACGCACAGACCGAAAACATAGTGTCCATAGGTGGACATGAACAGTAATATACAATATAAAAAATAACAAAAAACTTTAACATCAAACTTGTTGAAATCGAACATTTCACCTAATTTACACAATTCATTTTCTGACACCTTTTTAAACCAAATTCTGTAAAATTCTGAATTAACCGGTATTTTTGTATTACATCTGTTTTAAAGACTACTAAGTCTTGTCAGACACATTAAATGGTTTCAACAAGATGAAATATTATGTATATTTAGTCATTGGTTTACAAAGATTCTTAGTCCGGCAAAAATAGGTCAAAATACCAGGTGATCGATACATGCTCAATATGGCCTTTAGCTTAATACGATGTCCAATTTCGTCTGTTTGTATGTATATCTGTTTGTTTATTTTTTTATAATTTGTAGTTGAAACATTACAACTGTTTGTATTGCTACAATTCCATTCTTGTTTATAATTATTCTGAAAGTCACGATACAAATATTAATTTATTTCAGTTTTGCAATTATCAGAGGAAGATAAAACCAGTTATAAAAAGCTTATGCAAACTTCAAAAACAGAAAACAGATATTTTGTAAGAACTATGATTGTTGGTAAGGAAACAGTTGGTAAAACATGTCTCTTAAAAAGATTATTGAAGGAGGACATATCAGATGTTACCAGTACAGACGGCGTGGATATTGTTGTTCGTAGATGCAAAATAAACATAGAAGATGGAAAATGGATAATCGGAAAAGGTATACAAATACTCAGGGGTGATACGTATTCATGATGAGTTTACAGACCATCAAAAAATTCTATTCACCTGTTTAAGATTACTAACATATATCGAAGTATTTTTGGAACCACAAGTATTCTTTAAAAAAAGTCTATGTAGATGTAAGGAAATGTGATAAGAGTGCTAATGACACAACTTTCCATCCAAGCTACAATTTGTAAAAGTAAACCCTTCTAACACCGAACAGCCACGTCGGGTCACTTTAAAGCATTTAATGGTTCATTTTGAATGTGTTGCAGCAAATTAACAAACTGTAACATTCATTGGTACATATAAACATATCTTCTAGAATAAAATTACTGAACTGTCAACTGCAATTAGCATAATCTTAAATAACATACCACAAGGATCTTGAAAGTCTTGATTTATAACCACGCCCTGTAGGTCAATTGTTATATATTTACGTTCATTCATGTTCACACTACACGGACTACTTTAAAATGCGTGTGATCGTGACACAAAATCTAATATATCAATCCACCCTACACAAGTTCTAGGTAACCACCATTGATTGTGGAAGTGTCTTTACTCGTTAGCATCGAAGTCTATAAGATACGTTGAATTTAAAACATAATATTTATCATATACTTGAATGACACACAAAATCCTTACTCTACTCAAATTCTTCTTAAATGCACTGCTATTGAATTATTGTCTTTCCGCATTCTCATTCGCCGATATCATTTTTGTATGCAAAGACCGTAACCAACAGACATATCGTTAGTACTTTTGCAACTGCACATATGCCAAGGTAAACGTGATTAAAGAAACGGTAAACACACGTGCAAGTAGGTAGTGTTGATTGATTCTCAAAGAAAAGAAAAAAAATAATTCAAATCACTTAACCATTATTTTGAAAATAAAATTGATTAACAATTCGATTTCTTTTTGGTCCTCTCACTTAATATAATTAAAAGTTTTGTGACTTTGCTGAACGAATCTATCACATTGAACATTAAATAAGGGATACACCATATACAGTTAAATCTGCCTCATAAAATGGATGATTAACGCTTCCCTTTTAAAAACTTTCAATTTCTATGTAGCATCATTCCAGCAGCGTTGCCTATGAAATATTTATCTACTATTAACATATATCCCAGGGCTATCGTTCCTGACATGTTTTCTTTGATAGAGGGTTGCTGCTCACATGGTAGCTATTAAACCAAGATTTCCAACGGAGAAAATTGAATTCTTCCCTTTGAAGATTTTACATATGGTATCACATTTTGGCTGATCGTTGCCGAATATCGCCGACACGACGGATATACACAATTCCGCCCTTCCTGTACACGAATGTGACCTATCGAATTAAACCTCTAATCAGATGTGTACTTACGTAAGTAACACAACGGGTGCCACATGTGGAGCAAGTTTTGCTTACCCTTCCGGAACACCTTAGATCACATCCCGGTTTCTGGTGGGGCTAGTTTGGCTCATTTTTTAGTTGTTTTGTATGTTGGGTTTTGTATAATATGTTTAATTAGTGACAATTTGTCCCTTAGTCTACCTGCATTTTATGTTTGTCAGATCACTTTTATATTTTTCATTCTTGACAGTCTTCCAGTTGCAACATGTGCAAGTGGTACTTTCAAAGTCAGACCCTGAAACAAATTACAGCAATCATAAAAGGATACTATATAAAATATCTAGTTCGTGAAAACATGAAAAGAATAGAGAATTATCACATGTAATAAAAAAAACCGCAAAGTCCTCTGCAGATGTACACTTTAGTACAGTTTCTAGGGTCATGAAACCTTCGATGCGGAAAAATATAATATAGTTTTATGTGGTAATTAAAAACCAGAGATAAAAAATTAAATGTATAATTAATTGAGCATTGATCAATGTCAGAAAACAAGGGTTATCTAAGAAAAGCCATATTTATTTCAAATAGGTAAAATACAAAAAGAAAAGTTTGATAAAAGTGTGTTTTTTTTTTTTATATCAAACGAGTAGTATAGAAGTGATAGTTAAGTCTGACAAGAAGAAGGAAAACTCAATATTCTACATATCTGTATATGGTAACGTGGACACTGCTTAATAGCTCTTGCATCCTATCTTGGACAAAAAAAAGGCAATCCTACTTTAGATAAAATAAATTTATACCAAGTTGTTACTTTACCAAATGTATAAAAAAAAATCGATTCCGCGTTCACAACTCATTTTCAATTTAATTCAACTGCTTAAGTTGATTAGTATCGTCGTGACTTTTTATTTTGTAAGTTGTCGTAAAAGGTTGGTAAATTACAACTGACATGTACATAAGTTTTAAAGTATATTGATAATGATAATTTTAAATTGATATGAGCACAAATTCTTCTACAAATTGTTATACTTTTTAGCACATAAAGGCTTTTGAACTAGCAAGTTGAATATACAATTTAATAAATGCATTTTTCATCTAATTGAAGCTGTCAGTCGTCATCAGATAAAATGGTTTTCCATTTCAAACATATATTAAAAATTCACCAACGTGTCATGAAAACTGCTCAAAGTACTTTTTTAGTTATTGTCCTAAAAACTGAAAAATCACCTTTTTAAATAAATAAAGACCCGATTGATCGGAAACGTAAAATATAAATTTTAAAAGAATCGAAAGGGAGCTCCAATCAATAGATAAAAACAATTCACCAAAGTTTCATAAAAAAAATAATTATCACAGCATTTTTGAGTTAATGTCGGAAAACTGGAAAATCCCCCTATTTAATGAATAAACCCCAGAACTCAGAAACGTTATATACAAAATCTAAGAAATCAAACAGGATCTCACGTCAATAGATGTACACAATTTGCTAAAGTTTCAAAGAAATTGGTTCAAGCGCTTTTGTGTTATTGTCTGACATGTTGACGACTAACGGACGGACGGAGATACGGAAAACGGTGTATTACAATGCGTCCCGTATCAAAAGAGGCAAGATTTGCAATATATTTTAAAAGGGCAAACACTCACCTTACACTATATTAATCATATTTCACAGACCATTTAAAGGCAGTACTGCACTTTTTCACATTTCGTTAATACCACTATTCTTTCAATTAAATGGAAAACATTGCATTCATAAAATAAGTCAGTCATATCGAGGGAAATCTAAAAACTATTGTTGCTTAATGTCCAACGGCAATAATTACATACATATTCGTAAAGAGCAATAACAAACATGTATACAACAGGTAGGTTCTGCCGGAATAAAGAGCCGTTAATGTTGACTACCACTGGACAATTGATGTGGTAGATTGATACAGTTACTGTAGCAAGGGTTTTTAACGTGCTTTAAATGTTGCTTTCTCTCTACGTGAGACATCTAACGTCTCCTTCTTGTCTGACGTGGCTACGACTTTTACAACCTGCACATTGAATACAACGCAGCGGACGCCTATCTTAGGCAAGTGTTTTGCCAAGTTGGTCATATGTCTATACCCCATTTGCCCTTTAAATATTTAAAATGTTTACGTGAGAAGTTGAACTTGGAACATTTGAGAAAGCACATTTTCAATTCAAGTAATACTTCGATTCCCTTACAATGCAACACGATTTACATGGTACTATCATAATAAACATATACAATAATATCCCCGTATGAGTGGTATGGTAAATGACACTACTGCTAATTGATAAGACTTGACACTTGTTGTAAAAAGGGAACATGATTTTTCTTTTTTTTCCTGACAGAAATTGACGATGATAAAGTGAGCCGTATTAAGAGAGCATTGAATCCAAATGCCAAAAAGAGAGTCACTCAAAATATGCAGGTAGATGAGAAAAATTTAAAAAGAAGTGAAGATGATGAGATGTCTACTCACCAAAAATATACAAGCGACACAAAGGATAGTCAGGATGAAAGTGATTATAAGAATGAGTCTGCAATATTGGCAATGTCTGAGGATTTAACAACCGACTCAAAAGTTAATCTGGATGAAAATGGAGATACGAATGAGTCTTCATCTTTGGTAATGCCAGAGGATTTCACTAGCGACGTAAAGTTTAATCAGGATATCAACGAGGAAAAGAAGGAGTCTTCCTCTTTGGTAATGCCTGATGATTTGGTGTCTAATGTGTTTTCTAAGACAGCTGATAATACTCTCTCGAACCTTTATGCTTTATGTGAGTTATGGGACTTTGCAGGACAAAAAGAATTTTATGCTACACATCAAGCATTTTTGACAAGTAGTGCAGTATACCTCGTAGTTGCAGATATGAAGGACGACATAAGTAAACAAGGCTTAAGTCAGTGTTTTGCCGACTTTCAGCATATTGGAGGTATGTTTTCGTATCAGAAAATTAAATACAATAAAACCTTATAATTCAAGATTTGCAGATACACAAAATATACAAGCTAGTTGTTGGATATGCAATACACAGTTTGACATGTCAAAGCAAATTAAAACGATCAAAGTGAGCAAAGTATAGAAAAAGTAAAATCACAAAAATACTGAACTTCGAAAATAATTCATAACGGAAAGTCTCTTATCAAATTGCATAATCTAATGATAAAACACATCAAACGAATAGATAACTTCTGTTATATTCCTGACTTGGTACAGACATTTTCAAGTGCAGAAAATGGTGGATTAAACTTAATTTTATAGCGCTAACCTACCATTTGTATGACAGTCGCATCAAATTGCATCACATTTACGACGATGCGTGAACAAAGCAGACATAATAGGTGAAAATAGTTAAAATATGAGAACAGAAGTCATCAGTGTGTCACAATCTCAAAACAAACAAATATTCAACAAAAAAGCGCAAATAGCAGCAATCAATTTTATAATGTTCCTTTTTTTTAAATCTTAAAACCGACCAATAATATATTTCCGTAAGCAGAAGTAGTAGTCCAAAGTGTTCTTGGTTCTCGAGTACCAGACCTCAGGTATTAATTTTCATATTGGTATCAACAAAGATTACAACTCCTCACGGCACACTTGACCTTTTATTGATTTGGATATTTTTGTAGGTCCTCATTGGTAATATAGCTCTTCAACTGTTAAAAATTCGTATTTCCATTCTCAATTGTATTACACATCTCTGCTGGCTTTCAATATTCGGCTTTGAATTATCCCTATGATAGTTAATCGAGAAAAGCGCTTCATACAATTAAATGTATAACTTGGTGTTTCAACTTTTACTGTGTCGATTTTTTTTTATATCAAATAATGTGCGTTTCTTGGTGAATAAGGGAACTGTTCAGTGATATGGTGGCAATTTTACTTCTTGTTTATTCATCTACGGTTCATTAGAATATTCGTGTTATTTGAATGTGTTAAAGATGAGACAAAAACTCTGTGCTACGATGTGAACCCCTTTAACATTTTTTTCACTGTGGATTATTTATTTTTCGTTGGGTTCCAATTTTCGCGAATTTCGTTGATACGTTCAAACCACGAATTCAAATGTCTAACAAATTACACATTAAAACAGGATAGCATGCAGAATTAGGCGAAACCAAGAAATAAAATATCTACGAAAATAAATGAATCCCAGTACTTCAATAGAATAGTTTTACTGTTATGTACAATTAGCCACAGATACGACCAAATCTATCGTCCACAATGTGAAACCTGCTCACACGTTAACCAATGTTGATATGTTTAGTAACATAAATAGTTTCAAATTACTAGTAGTTTCATTAGTATTATATATAGTTGCAAGTTATATTAGAAATATAACATGATTGTGTTATTTTTCCATGTTAGAGTGCATATCTAAAGTATCATAGAATGTCTCGAAACATTACATATTAAACATTAATGATACATTTCAGAGTATGTCGATTTTTGGTTTGATTCTATCCATTGCCATCGAACGACCAAAGAACGACCTAGGTATGGACACTTCGATCCTCCAATTATATTAGTTTTCACTGGAAAGGATAAATATGAGAATGAGGTAATACAATTGTAGAATGTGGTTGCTTACTTCTATCTGATTTGTGTTCAACACTTGACTTTAAAACCCGTTCTTGTTATAAACGTCATCAAATGAAATATTAGGAATGTTAAATGTGTATCCAATGTCAAGGGCAAATATAGCATGCATATCAATACGAGGATCAAAGTTAAAAAATGTGCTATATCTTATATGTTTCTGGTTTAAACAGAAATTACATTTTAGATACCAGTATAAGAAAATACGTCTGTCTGTGGGAAAACGTACATGAGATTTTAAAAAAACAGATTTAGAATTTTAGTTCATACGAGATTACCTTGTAGATGTTTGTTTGACAACCAGTAGTATTTAAGATTGAGGACGAGAACAAATAATAAATAAACGAATAGGTAGTTCCTCAAATAGGGTGTCGACTGACCAATGTTTGATGAATTTGGAATGCCTCTTAGAAATGAGGATATTGAAATATAAATTAAGTCAGACAACAGGCCATTGCACGGGCCCTTCACAGAGTGGATGGAAAAAAGTAAAATCACAAAAATACTGAACTTAAAGGAAAATCAATTCGGAAAGTCCATAATCACATGGCAAAACCAAATAACAAAACGCATAAAAAACGAATGGACAAGAACTGTCATATTCCTGACTTGGTACAGACATTTTCAAATGTAGAAAATGGTGGTTTAAACCTGGTTTTATAGCGCTAACCCTCTCACTTTGATGACAGTCTCATCAAATGCCGCTATATTTACATTGATGCGTTAACTAAGGGTTTTTAATGTAAAGAGACATCTGCAGTCTCTTTACATGCGTCATCGAACTTAACGTCCTCATTTTGACTAGACGCCAGATAATACATCCTGCTCAGTATAACGAACGCCTAACTTTGGCAACAGGTTTACTGTAGGTCAGTAGAAGACAATAAGTTGACCATAGATGTATTCTCCCGCCAATTTACGTGTTTTTTGTAAGAATACGTTTTATGATTGCCAATAAGACTACTATCCATAAAGACAAAGCAACAAACATACATGTAGGAGTTAATAGTACAATGATTATAATTTAGTACCCCAGACCAGTCTTAAAATACGGCCTTACACAACTACAAAAACCCATACCGTATAAAAGCTGTAGGCTATAGAAGGCCCTTACATTTTTTTGTATAATTGTCATGAGAGGTACTGATACATTGTAATAAAGTAGATATATATCGGAGTTTCGTTATCTATTCAAATTTTATCAATAATTACTGTCAAAGTAATAAACATGAAAATTGTTAATTTGTTAATTTCTTTGTTTGTAGGCAGATTTTATGAAGAGAGAAAAAGAACTTAATGGCCAACTAGACCAAGTTTTTGGATATCAAAGCAAATATCATCACTTGCACTCTAAGTTTTATCTGTCAAATATTAAAGATGATGACGAAGAATTTGAAAAGTTGCGATACGCAATCTCCGAGAGTGCACGGAAAATGGGGAATTGGGGTAATGCTTTTCCTTTAAAATGGATCCTTTTAGAACATTTGATTGAAATTAACAAGAACAATGGAAAAAACTTCATCAATTTTACAGACATGTCACATTTGGCTAAACATCCTGATATCACTATGGTAGAACATCAAGATTTGATGTTGTTTCTTCGATTTCAACATAATGTAGGGAACATTATTTTTTTTGAAAATATACCGGATTTAATCATATTAAGACCCCAGTGGTTAGCAGATGCTTTCCGATGTTTAGTCTCAGATAGAGTTGAAAACAGGAGATTGCATCACCTTGTAGACTGGACACTTTTTATACGACAAGGCAAAATAAGTGAACCGTTAATAACACAACTATTCGAATCAAAAGTTGGAAGTCAGTTTTCGGGACAAAACGATAATTTGCATAAAATTATGGAAAAGCTTGATATATTGGTCAAAATTGAAAACTCAAATTATATAATGCCAAGCATGATGCCGTCTGCTAAGTTCGAGCATGTATGTAAAAACAATGGCATTCTGACAGAAAAATGTAAAAAGACTTCCTGGCTTTGTTTCAAATTTGAATTTCTTCCACCTTCTTTCTTTAACCATCTATCTGCCTGGTTTATCAGAAACTACAACCCTAGCAAGGTAGAAGGTGGTATTGCATTATATCGTGGGATCTGTATGTTTGACATTGATCGATCTGGTGGTACAAAGATTCTAGTTACTATGTCAACTGATACAATTGCTCTTCAGATTGTGACGTTTTCCGAACAACAGGCCGTATTAGAAAGTTTATGTAGCAGTATATACAATAAAGTTACACAACTATTTAAAAATATTACAGAGAGGTATAAGGTGAAAATATCTTTTAAACTTCACTTTCAATGCAGTGATGGCTACTATTTTCAAGACACATTTGAATATGAGAATTTGAAAACTGTGAAGGAGTTATTCTGTACTCACCATAAGCAAATGCATCGATCTGACCAGATGTATTCGCCTTGGATGAATAATGAGGTATGTTTTTAAAACGGCATCATTATAAATTGCTCAAATTATCCTTTATATTCCTCAACAGTCTTTACTCAGTCTAATATTATCTGGGCACTTTGTAAACAGACTTAACTCAGTCTGATATTGTCTGGACACATTGTAAACAGTTTTTACTCAGTCTAATATTGTCTGATCACATTGTAAAGAGTCTTTGCATGTTGACGTCGCTTTTATAGATTCCTCGACACAAATTGGAACATTTTTTTAAATGAGGGTAACATGTTAATAATCTATGACCTAAACTAAAGTTAAACCCCGACAAGGAATTAGACCTATGCATGAGGGAAATACATTACATCATTTGAAATGATTCCGAATAATTCAAACAGCCAGTCAAATAATACAATACCCCTCAATTGATAACTGGGCTAATGATATCCTCGGGGACTTTAAAACCATCAGATGTAACTACCGAGGCACAAAAGACACCCATAAAATATATCGAGCCAGTACAAGTAATAAATAGAAGAGTTAAAACCTTTAAGACCGATCAATTAAGTCCGATATGTCTGAAATACTGGCTAATACACTCATGTTATCTGCTGTGACTAAAAGTATATCTGGTCTATCAATTCATGGTCGAAACAAAAATAAACACGCACGATACTAATTTTACGCGAATTTACAATTGTGTTCAATCAAACATCACAAAAAGAATACAAATGTCGTAGAGCTGATAACACACTAAAGGCCCGAACGTACAGCTAAACTAGGTGTCATGCATAAAGATAGTACACTCCTTCAAACTAATTTCGAAATTCTACGTCAATTTAAATAATATTCATAATTTCCATGCAAGTACCGAAGTACTGGCAACTGGGCTAATTGCATCCTTCAGGCATAAACTTTCATCCAGCAAGCGTATCGATATAGTGGAAGTCATACACAGAGCGGTGACGGATTGACGATTAGTAACTGATCGCTAACACAGTAACACATAAGGTTACAAGATCTACGACATGTTTGTGTGATTTTTCAAAGTATTTTACAGGTTGAATCTTGTATAACCCTCTCAATTGGCTTTGTACTTAAATTATCATAATTGTTTCATGTTCAGTATAACATTATGGATAGTTAAGGTACATTAATATCATGCAGTGTTTTATTCAATTAAAACCTTTTTATTTATTTTGTTTTAGGTTAAAAGGATTCCCGACAGAGTGGACATTGGCAATAAGCAGGATGACAATACTCAAAGTAATTTCATGGTTTTTAATTATCTTCCTTTCGTTAATTTATCTTTCAACCAGTTTCACTTTTTCTAGAAAATATTTTTTTGGAGGAGGGAGAGGGGGGGGGGGGAGAAAGAGAGACGTTTCTTTTTTTCAACAAAATAATACTCAATATTACAGATGAAGCTACACAAATAATGTTTATTTCAAGAATATATGTCACTTCTTTTTTTTCTGCATGGTTTTCCCGTTTGAATGGTTTTTTTACTAGTAATTTTGGGCCCTTTTATAGCTTGTTTTTCGGTGTGAGCCAATGCTCCGTGTTGAAGGCCATACATTGACCTATTATGGTTTACTTTTATAAACTGTGATGAGGTTATCTTAACGTGCAGAGAGCATTACAGCCTCTCTATACATAGACATCGAAATGACTGCGTACTGGTACATCCCTCACAGCAAAAATGACGCTCCACAATGGTTGTACTGTCTGTAGGTAGAATACCATATTTTAATTCTACAGAACTTCTGGACAATTTTAAGTCCCGGTCTATTTCTGAAACTAATTTTAACATACTTTTGATTTTTTAACCCTGTATGCCAACATTTCCCATGTGAAATTATAAAATTGTTTTGTGTAAACATTGAACGACAACATTTCTTCCTATGTGACGTATACGTTTTCAAATGTCAGACACGCGAAGCAATGAATGTGTTTTTCAATTTGATAGATGTTTGTGTGCTATTTTGTAAACCTGTTTGTTTTAAGATTGTAACAGAGTGATGACTGCTGTATCTATATTTGAAAATGCCTGTACCATGTCAGGAATATGACACTTGTTGTCCATTCGGATGATGTGTTTTGTCTTTTGATTTTGCCAATTGGTTGCGGACTTTGTGATTGTTTTTACCACGGAGTTCAGTATATTTGTGATTTTACTTTCTATTCCCGTCAACCTTGTGGTTCTTGTTAAGATGAATATACCATACTTAGGATGTTAGGGGACGACCATTTGATATTCTGGGGGGGACAGGAGTATTTTGAAAATAGATAACTCAGCCGTGATTATCACAAAAATAAATGGTTTGTTCTGTGGTAGTTAGAAAATGAATTACCTGACTGGCAATGTATTGAAAATAAATAACTCTGCAGGTCTAATTGAAAGTATGAGATGGCACCAGATTCTTCGTAAATTCATCTTTTCCCCAAAAAAAATCGCGAAACACTTCCCAATTTTTTTTAATAATAAAAGTATAAATATTATTTAAATATACTTGATATGTCTGAAAATTGGTTTTATTTGACTTGAGGTATCTTGTCTCAGGAAACCTTACCTCACTTTTATTTTAACATATTTTAAATGCTTCATGTAGGAAATTTCAAAACTAAACGCTCATCTCCATATCAAATTGTGTTCACAGCGAGTGCCTTGCAAGAAGCAAATTCTGTTTTCCCTCAGACGTAGCCCTGATTTTTCGGGATCAATATTTCTTATTTATTTGTCTTTTGTTCATTAATTGCCCTATGTATTCTGCTAGTGTTGCATTCCTTTTGTAATGTAGTAATTTTGTTATGAACTTGATCATGAGTTTAGAAAAAAACAGCAGCCACAGACTTAACTATGTGAATTCCATTCTTACTTTATCATGCACATTGATCTTTTGATGTTGTCCCTAGAAACTTACGTACTACACTGAATTTATACAATTTGCTTTGAGACCAAAATATTGTCAAAAAATTATTAATACAAAACTTGCATTTTCAGATTATGAAAGGGTCTTCGGAACACTCAGAAAGCTTTATTTTGAATCATTTGTTCTATAGCTTCTTGGGCCTTCAGTGGCACCAAAACCCTTTAAAAAAAAATTACTCGATCCGCTCGGCGAAATATGTTTGCAAATACTTTTAAAAGAGGCGTTACAACCAAACTTCAATACTATGTATGTATGCAATACATGTATATGCAGTTGGGAATATAAAAGATTCAATTCTGCAGAAGATGATGATTAATTCTGATTAAAATGGTACATAATGACTTGACAATACATGTATTATTTATAATAAAAAAATCATTTAAAAATTGTATGTTTTCGAATATCATAAATATAGTTGTGAAAATGAATAATCAGTCCCTTGCTTTAATGAAAATGAAAAATCTTGCTTTAATAGTGCAGAAAATGAATAATCTGTCCTCTTAGTTTACAAAAATAACTTTCCGATCAAAAACAAATCCTCCTGCCCGCCCCCCCCCCCCCCCACCCCCCCCCAGAATATCAAATGGTCGTCCCCTTATATTATAATTTTGGTATAGTGAAAGACTAGTATGCATTAAGAAGATATGGTGCATTTGTAAATGAGACAACGACCAAATGACAAAAAAAATACATGGTGATAATACGCGTACGACCTCCAAGAAAGTGCACTTGCATAAGCTCGTAATTTGACCGGGTACATTTTCTTTAATTTAAACAATTCAACGAAGACTTTCAAAGATCATCAACGTATGCCAAATTCTCCAAATGAAAAAAATAAATAAAAAACGACTGGCAATGCTCGTGACATCAGACAGGCACACTGCCATGTGTTCAGATTAATGCGGGGTTCACACATTGCCGATTATTGCTCCCGTTTGAGACCAGACAGCGATACGAAATGAAAAGTTAAAAAGTCGGATTACTATCCTCAATTGTGTGGAATGTCCTATCATTGTCTGAACGCAGTCGTTTAATTTCGTAACAGATTCTTACGTGTCGGGAAGAGTCCGAGTAGTTCGGCAAAGCACCCCGATAGGTAGGTGCGTCCCGTAACATTCGGGGAAACTCAGCCGATTTAATCTAGTCGGATTACAATCGTGCCTATATCGTGACAGATTTTGCTGTATCGGATCAAAATCCTAACAATGTTCTGTGTATTCTGGACGGTGTGCTGTGGAACGGGAATGATCTGGAGAAATTTTTCATTGCTGTTTTTCTGCCGATTGAGTCCAGATTGCATACAGATCTTGTGAGGATTGCGAACCGTTTTTTTTTCGAAACCGTCCCGGAACAGTCCCGTTATTAATACAAAATTCGTCAATAATATAATACGTCTGAGACCAGACAAAGTCGTTTGCAATGCGATAAAGCGGACCTTAAGAGGATAACGTTCCGAAAGTGCTCATCCCGATTTTGCCGACAGTTTTCGAACGAATAACTTCCGTCAGCGTCGGTTCAATGTCTGGTCACTGTCTGATCTCTGTCGGATTGCATTCGGTAGAATCGGGACGCAGTTGTAACATACTCGGTCGAATTTTACCTGGCGAAAGGTACACATTGGATAAGAAGCAGGTTGAGAACGGGATTATCGGGATAAATTCGCTTGGAAACGGTTGAATATCGACGCTACTTGAACAATATCTGATTATTGTCGTGATTAAATTATTTGTTTTACAAATTTTAATTAAAATCTGAATTTTTATCCACGATTCACAGGATCTTGATCAGACTTTTGACAAATTTTAATCGGGAATGGATCTGTCAAGGACGGCAGTAAAAATTTAAGAATACAAAAATTAACAATTGCACAGTGACATGATGTTAGGTACCGTGCTACTTCAATAGAAAGCAACAAAGCACAACCGTAGGTCAAAAACAGTGACAGGTATTACAATGGTTCTTTAACGAACAGATATCATAACATTGGTTTAACTTCCAATCCGAGTTGACGGGATTGTGTAGTTAAACATCGCCAAAGCAATGTCCCACTTTGTCAAACTTGTTGCTGGAGGGGCAATTATTCTTCTACACTAGTCATCCTTAGGGTTAAGTTTATATCATTGATAACCCATTTCAATTGTGATTCACCGAATAACAGAACAATCGGCGACAACGCTATATTAATTGTAATAACAAAACTCCAAGGAGCACAATGTTGACATAAATTTAAGTCTTCCCCTGATAAAAAAGGATATAATTTAACGAACACTTTACATCAAAATTAACATCCCAATTCTGATCTGACGTGAATGCGTATTAATACATCCCACATAAATACGTGAACACCCTTGAGTCGAAAACTTGTTTTTTTAACGGAGAGATGTTTACCGATATGGCATCATAAATTTTTAGAAGAGAACAAAGTAAGAATACCTTTCAAAGCAAGTACTGTAAAGTGAAACAATTTAAAAATCCACTTGTAAAATCCCGCCTTACAACCAAAACTCGCAGGTGTGTTTTAACTTTATGTAGATCCATAACATTCGGATGTTTCTTTACAAAAACAACAAATTAACAAAGAATACAATAGGTAGGTTCGGTAATAGAGTTTGTCCGGGTTGAAGGTCTTCGAAATTTGGACTGCTACGGACAAATAACGGTATATCGGAGAGGGACAGAAATCTAGCCTTTCGGAGCCACATACGGACATAGATTTGCTGCACGAGTTCCTAAAGTGCAAAGAGCATGGCACTCATTATACAATAGTCATCGGATGTTAAGCCGCCATTCTGACTGGACATTGCTGCGAACTTAAAACATATACATCCAGCACAGCCAAACGAGCGCCTAACATTGGAGAGGGTTTTACTGCCGGTCGAAGGAAGACCAATGGTGACCATATTTATATTTCCCTGATCACTGTTGGTGGGAGCCATAATGACTACTATGGATATTATTTACGTGGATTAATGATATTTGATTTCGTGGTTTAACCAAAAGTTGCATACAAACAAATAGAAAACATCTTTATCTAAAAGTTTATAAAGGCTAAAAGTATATTGCTTTTCATCTATGAGTTACCAATTAACATAACAGTCGGCGTAAAATATTAATTTAAAAAAAAAAAGACAATTTTGGAATAAATTTAATAGTCTAGCCTCTAGGACTGGTATGACAGACAGGGTATTTTGAAATTTTCACATCCTCAAGACAAAGACATGTTACATCTTTTGAACAATTCCGCCCCGAACACCGAACCCAAAACAGATGGTAATGTAAAGCTGTAAAACGCGTGTCATTACCCAGGTATATATACAACGCCCTAATTATTATTTGACGTGGATGCGAATTTCGAACCCTCGAGACGTGTTACAAAGAGCATCACAATCTCTCTACATGAGGCATCAGATTAAACATCTGTCTGATTGGACGTGGCGGCGTACTTTTATATCCCGCAAACCCAAGACCACTCTCCACATTAACTTTAATGATTATATCTCTAATCCCATGTCACCCTTAGCTGCGATCATCTGAACAAGAACACAGTCTTAAATTATATGTTTGGTATATAGAATAATGTTCTGATTATTACATGTATAAGTGAAAATGAGTAGATGTGGTGTATCCGTCAAACAAATAGCGACCAAATGACAATGACATAATGCTTGATAATAGTACGCAATAAACTTTCAAAAGCCCGTACTTGACTGATTATAGTCACCACAGGAAAATGAGGGTATACTGGATAAGGCAGAAATTTAGCCTTGCCACAAACCACCTACGGACTGCTTAAAAGGTTTCCCATTGTGACAGGACATGGCTGCATATTGATACATCCTACACAGCGAAACGGACATCTAACTTTGACGAGGGTTTTACTGAAGGTAGCAGGGAGACCAGTGGTTCCAATATTTTAATTCCCGAGTCACCCTTTGGGGAATTATAATAAATACTTTCGATTATTTATTTTCGTTGGGTACCAGTTTGAGTGGATTGAGGAAATTCATGGTTTCATCAACATTTGCAAATAAATCAATGGAAAACATTGTCATTAACAAAGTCTTGATATACATCATGAGTTAACAATACAGTTGGCAAAACTGTATTAAAACGTCAACAATACAGTTGGCAAAACTGTATTAAAACGTCAACAACAGCATGTTACCCAACATCAAATTCAAAGCGCCGATTCAGATCTGATGTGGACGCGTTTTTACACATCAAGCAGAACTACGTGTAGCACCTGCAGCATAAACGGTAGCCCGTAAACAGAGAGATTTATACCGATATCTCTATCGTGGTTAGTTGTGGTATCCATCTAAAGACATCATGTACTAAGATGTGCGTAGTTAAAATCATCATTTCCCCAACATTTAAAATGTCAATCAAAATCCGAAGATACATGTTTTCTGACTGGTAAGATCATTAAAGATCGATTGATTAATTCTCATTTGCTTTACGTTCAGTCACAAATATTTCATTATTTTTGAAGAAAACCTTTTAAATGCAGGTAATGTAACGTGTGACAGTTAAAACTCATTTTGTAAAAAACGATCTATTAGCCAACACCGTCGATGCGTTTCGACTTTATTCATTTTGACGCATTTAATTCGGATGGTAATTTTCTTTTAAAATAAAAATCCTATGCTATATAAACATGATAAATTTGAATGCAGTAAGGACCACGGAGGTTGGGGAGGGTTTTACAAGTAGATTGTACTTGAACTCCTTCATATTTTGAAATGATGTGGAAATCAAGACAAATGAATTTATAACCCGTTTATATACTTCTTAGTTATCAGTACATTTTTTTTAATATCTTAATTTAATTTAAAAGCGGAAACACACATATACAATTATTCAATCGAAAGATAAAAAATGTTGCCTCATTACATTTTACCTTGGTGGAATTGCAAAAAGTAAAATAACAAGAATACTGCTCTTATGAAATTCTATACAGGAGGTCCCTTAACAAATGGGAAAATCATAATACCGAACTCTTAGGAAATTCTATACAGAAGGTCCCTTAACAAATGGGAAAATCATAATACCGAACTCTTAGGAAATTCTATACAGGAGGTCCCTTAACAAATGGGAAAATCATAATACCGAACTCTTAGGCAATTCTATACAGGAGGTCCCTTAACAAATGGGGAACTCATAATACCGAACTCTTAGGAAATTCTATACAGGAGGTCCCTTAACAAATGGGAAACTCATAAGCTTTAACAAATCAAACAAATGGATAACAACATACATATATATGTGATATATCCTAGCGAAACGTCCGTATACAGATAAAGACCCCCTCCTACTTTCCGTGATTCGGATAGAGGAAGTCAAACATATATATTACTCTACTGCATTGGCACTTGACAATGCTTTACACATTTGTTTTTTTTTTATTTCTGTCATATAACGATTATCATTGTAAACTTTTTTACGATTTTCCTTAAATTGTAATTGAGTTGAAAGTAACACTTATTGAAACAAATCGTTTGAAGAGGAAAATTTTCATCATTTACGCCCTTTTATTTGTATTTTTTTATAAACTGTATTAAAATAAAATCGATTGTTGAAATAATTAATTCTACACTTGATTATTTATTTCAGAAAATGAACCAAGCAAAGAAGACGTTCAGGATCAGACATCTGTTAAAACCAACCTCCCTGTTTCTGTCACTTTGCGCCAAAAGTTAAATATCAAAAAGTCAAAGAATGAGGATCTGTACATTTCTAGCTGTATCAAAACAGGCAATACATTAGTGTTTACCGACTGTTTTAATGAACGACTTATTATTTGTAATTCCGACGGTAATAATATACATCACATTCCTCTGTCCTATGACCCACGTTATTTAACAGAGATAGATAGTAACACTGTAGCAGTATCCTGTAGATATAACATTACCATACTGATAATAAATATATCTACACGTTCTATCACCAGTAAAATCAACACCCGTGATGACTGCGACGGAATATCATATAATGATAATAACCTGTACGTTGTTATTAAAAGGAGTATAATACATGTGATGGACCTGACAGGTAAAGTAAGACGTACTATACCTTTACCTACATACGGTATCACCGACATTACAGTAGACAGAGACAGGTTGGTCTGTATAGACGATACATCAATATACTGCTGCTCGTTAGATGGAAAAGTAATTTGGCAGTTTGAGAAGGATGAATTTCAAGATTTAGGTCGTGTAACAACAGATAATAAGAATGTGTATGTGACTAATGAGAGGACACACAATGTAATAGTTGTATCTGATGATGGAAAACATCATACTGAATCTGATGAATTGGATTGGCCGTTTGGAATTTATTATGACAAAAAAGAAAATATTCTTCTTGTTTGTAATCACAGAGACGGAAATGCATTTCTTTTTGACGTGATAAAGAAATTAACATAAATAAACATAAATAATTCTTTCAGACAGTGAGTTGATTCAAACTCAATCTATTTGTGCATTTAGTTATTCAAAACAACTTGTATCATTTTTTGTTTTCTTTACTATCAATCTAACTTAAATGAATTTCATTTTATGTTCAGAAAAACAAAATTAACACATTTGTTATGTACATGTTTTGGGGAAAATTAACACTTTTATTTCATGTGTGACAAAAGGGTAACTTGATATGGAAATTTAATGAAATATTACAATTATTTTATTGATTAACACCAATTGATAGTTGACGACTAAAAAAAAATTAAAAATATATTTCATGATATCTTTTTAAACCATATATCACTAGTTTAAGAGGAAATTTTAATATTAGTCATATGTATGTCCTCAATAATTTGTTTATTCGAAACATATACGGATGTAATGGTTGTAAACAAATTCGAAATAAATTACACATCGTATTATGTCGTTGGGTTGCTGTTTATTGGGCGATAAACGCTTTAGTTTCATCTGTGACAACAAATCAATTTTAAAATTAACACATTTGTTATGTACATGTTTAGGGGAAAATTAACACTTTTATTTCATGTGTGACAAAAGAGTAACTTGATATGGAAAGTTAATGAAATATTACAGAGACGTGTTGTTTAATTGATTAACACCACTTGATGTTTGATAGTTGAAGACAAAAACAAAATTAAAAATATATTTCATGATATCTTTTTAAACCATATATTACTAGTTTACGAGGAAATTTTAATATTAGTCATATATGTATGTCCTCAATAGTTTGTTTATTCGAAACATATACGGATGAAAGGTTCTAAATAAATTCAAAATAAATTACACATCGTATTATGTCGTTGGGTTGCTGTATATTGGGCGATAAACGCTTTAATTTCATCTGTGACAACAAATCAATTTTATAATAAATGTAGAGAAATGTTACAAAGACATAATGTTCTTTGATTTACATCCACTTTCTGTTTCAGAGAAAACCATGACTCAAGATAGACTTCATCATATCCTTGAAATTTTTTTTATAGTCCCTAGTGTTGACAGTCGGTTACTTGCCATTAATTTTTATACCCCTTCCGAATTTATTTCTCCCATGTTTTATGCCTCAAATTGCAAGTAGGGGGGTGAAATTACACTGTAAAAAAGTTTGGGTCCAGAAATTTAAAGGAAAGTAGTGATTTGGTGTAGGTAAAAAAGGTTGAAAAATAGCACTTCGGAAGCTGTCAAAAGATTTCAAGACGCCCTAAAGATAAAATTGTCCATATTTTGAGTTTGAGGCGATAAAGTTTTCTATAATTTTGATATAATTTGTCCCAAAAGTAGTACAACACACTGTAAACATTTCTTTGAGAAAGCCCAGGTGGGATTTTTTTTTAATTTTCATTTATGCTTTAAAAGAAATGCACTACGAAATAATTGTGGTCTCGGACCTTATGTGGTGTCGTCGGGTTGCTTGTCTTATGGACTGATACTTCTTTTTTCTTACATTTGTGTGGTATGCGGGTGTGGATGGGCTTCTTAATTTTTTTATTCGTTATACTGTTTGTTCATTATTTTCTATTCTTTATCATGATTTATATTGTAGCACCTCATTATTCCCTATTTGTTTATAAAAAATGGCGTGGATCTGTACTTAAACATCCTGTCATTGTGTTATTGTTCTATAATACATTTTGTATTTTTGTCTTTTATTATTGCTAATATGCTTTGTCTATATATGCCTTATTGTGTTCGTCTGTTACGTATTACGTGGCTTTGTACTTATACACCCCGTCATTGTGCTGTCCATGGTGTTTAAAAAATATAATCACGAAAAGAGGGTTGTGTTTTGGTTTTTTTTTTCTTTTTTTAGTTTGCACTCATGTTTATTTGTCTCAAGATAATTAGTAAGACTTACGTAGAACTTGTAAGGACGTCTCCGTTATTTTCACAAAATTATGTGCGCGTTAATTCTTTTGTTTTTCGCTTGACACCCAAAAACACCTTTGAAGCAAGTACGTGTTTGCGTTTCCGGACAATTGGTTCTTTAATCACTCAGAAAACACCACAGCAAAGTATCAAAGTAGTCACATATGTCATATCGTTTCCCTTAGATTTTCTGAAACAATTTGTTTAATATCTAAGAAGTATTTGCCACTGAAAGTTAAGGGAAAAAAAATATCAATCCGTTATGTTTGATTCAAAGCAAAACTGGTACTGCTATCAGAAATGCTATTAGATTTATATAATAAAAGGTACCAGGATTATAATTTAGTACGCCAGACGCGCGTTTCGTCTACATAAGACTCATCAGTGACGCTCAGATCAAAATAGTTATGAAGCCAAACAAGTACAAAGTTAAAGAGCATTGAGGACCAAAAATTCCAAAAAGTTGTGCAAAATACGGCTAAGGTGATATATTCCTGTGATAAGAAAATTCAAAGTTTTGTAACAGGATATTTATAATACTTTTTTCAGCTAGCTTGTGCACTAGGAAAATTAAGTGCTGCTTTAATAAATGAGATATGAGGTACAATGTACAGTATAAAATGTCAATGAGACAGCAATCCAACTACAAAAATAACAATGTCAATGAGACAGAAATCTAGCTACAAAAATAGCAGAAAGACATCTAGAGGTAGACGTGTTTATTCGTCACCAATACTGAGACACTTGTCATAAAAATTATGTCATGTAAGTGCTATCAGATTTATATATATATATATTTTCAGCCAGTAGTGTAAACGGAAATTAAGTGTCAACGTACATTTGTTCCGCCTAACAGAAGTTCCACTGGAAACTTTGTTATAAACAATGTCATAATATCTGTTCCCGTTGGAACAAATATTCTATACCATTTGTTCCGCTAGGAACATATACTGTAATATTTATTCCAGTGGAAATAATATTCCAGAATAGTTTTTTTCCATTTGAAACTTATATTATGTAGGAACTTCCATTTTGTGACAATAGAAGGAGATTAGATGTGGGACATACGTCAATGGAACAGCAACCCAAGGACAGAAATAACAAAACAAATTTGTGATGCATACATATAGTCTTCGCGGACAAATAGACTGGTGACCAAACGTATGTCTCACTCTTTATTGTCTCGATTCCATAAAAGACAAAAATAAATACAATAGAAGCAATCAAAGAAAAAAGGGGGAGGGGAAGGTGCCGTGAAATATATTTTTTCTAATAATAAACATCAGCTATAGAATGTGATAATGTTTCAAAGTTAAATAGGCAAACAGAGTAAATGACTACATTTTTACGAAAGCCGAGAAGGATCATTCAAAATTCATAATTCAAAACTCAAAATTCTCACATCTAAAATTCCGATTTCGATTCCCGCCGTTTCTTTGTCACGTAGTCTCTGTGCCTCAAATTACCTCTGTGAAGATTGACTGCTGGTTTAGATTATATAGTTTATTATAATATTAAGACATGTATACTTATTTATTAATTGAAGTGATGAATAATAATTAGAAAAAGGCTAAACAAAATTAGCCAACAATTACCCCAAAAAAAAATTGGATGAATAGGACTCTTTGAAAAACGGTTTCCACTCAACACTACTTTGATCAGTTTAAATAAAAGAAACAGGAGCATTTTTTGCAAAATATAAATAACCAATACTTTTTAGCTCACCTGGCCCGAAGGGCCAAGTGAGCTTTTCTCATCACTTGGCGTCCGTCGTCCGTCGTCGTCCGTCGTCCGTCGTCGTTAACTTTTACAAAAATCTTCTCCTCCGAAACTGCAGGGCCAAATTTAACCAAACATGGCCAAAATCATTATTAGGGTATCTAGTTTAAAAATTGTGTCCGGTGACCCGCCCAACCAACCAAGATGGCCGCCATGGCTAAAAATAGAACATAGGGGTAAAATGCAGTTTTTGGTTTATAACTCAAAAACCGAAGCATTTAGAGCAAATCTGACATGTGGTAAAATTGTTTATCAGGTCAAGATCTATCTGCCCTGAAATTTTGAGATGAATCGGACAACCCGTTGATAGGTTGCTGCCCCTGAATTGGTAATTTTAAGGAAATTTTGCTGTTTTTGGTTATTATCTTGAATATTATTATAGATAGAGATAAACTGTAAACAGCAAAAATGTTCAGCAAAGTAAGATCTACAAATATGTCAACATGACCAAAATGGTCTGTTGACCCCTTTAGGAGTTATTGCCCTTTATAGTCAATTTTTAACAATTTTTCGTAAATCTTAGTTATCTTTTACAAAAATCTTCTCCTCTGAAACCACTGGACCAAATTAAATCAAACTTGGCCACAATCATCATTCGGGTATCTAGTTTAAAAATTGTGTCCGATGACCTGGCCAACTAACCAAGATGGCTGCCATGGCTAAAAAAAGAACATAGGGGTAAAATGCAGTTTTTGGCTTATCACTCAAAAACCAAAGCATTTAGAGCAAATCTGACAGGTGTAAAATTGTTTATCAGGTCAAGATCTATCTGCCCTGAAATTTTGAGATGAATCGGACAACCCGTTGATAGGTTGCTGCCCCTGCATTGGTAATTTTAAGGAAATTTTGCTGTTTTTGGTTATTATCTTGAATATTATTATAGATAGAGATAAATTGTAAACAGCAAAAATGTTCAGCAAAGTAGGATCTACAAATAAGTCAACATGACAAAAATGATATGTTGACCCCTTTAGGAGTTATTGCCCTTTATAGTCAATTTTTAATCATTTTTCGTAAATCTTAGTTATCTTTTACAAAAATCTTCTCCCCTGAAACTAATGGGCCAAATTAAACCAAACTTGGCCACAATCATCATTTGGGTATTTAGTTTAAAAATTGTGTCCGATGACCTGGCCAACCAACCAAGATAGCCGCCATGGCTAAAAATAGAACATAGGGGTAAAATGCAGTTTTTGGCTTATCACTCAAAAACCAAAGCATTTAGAGCAAATCTGACATGTGGTAAAATTGTTTATCAGGTCAAGATCTATCTGCAACAACAAAAGAGAGTTTTTAACGACCTCAGCTGGCTATACAACCCTTGCACAATCAACTGAATTTTGCAGAAATCATTAATAGGATAGATTGCCCTTATATGACATTTTTTTATTACCTTTTTGGTTTTTTTGGCAAAGGGGAGCAGGGGGTTGCGCAACAACAAAACAACTTCACAACTTTCTCATTACTTTGCATTTCTCGTTAGATAAATTTTACAAAATTCTCCCTTGAAACAACTGTCAAGTTTAAACAAACTTGGTTTAAATCACCACTAGGATATCCAGGGACCACTGTGTATGATGACCCTGCCTGCCCACATGGCTGAAATAAAACATAGGTTTCAAATGCACTTTTTAGTATTATATCTCTGATACTAAACGACAGTACAACGGTTGCATTAATCATGCATCAATTGTAAATAAAAATATCAGGTGAGCGACACAGGGTCCTTGCACCCTCTAGTTTAATATAGAAATATTTTACTGTTTATTTGTGTACACGGAAAATTAATTACGCAAGGCTTATTTGGCAAATGGCTAGTTTTTATTATCGACTCCTAGGAGTCGATATTAAGAATTGAACGATGGACACTTAGGGCGTGAATTTTTCTTGCTACCTGATTGGAAGATATTTCGAGACGTGAATAATCAAAATTTATTGATTGGTTAGAACAATCCAAACCTAGTAAATGTCCTTCAATTCCGTAGAGTATCGGATTTGTCGTCTCTTTTTTTAGCAATTAGATTTTACACAGGTAATATTTATCTATATAAATAGACGAATCTTTTGGAGTAAACAATAACGTTAAACGATACTAATTCGTAACCTGTGACCTCACGTGTGTGGTAAAATTTGTTGATTGACTATTCTAGTAAATGGATTAATCTACAAAGCGAGAGCACTTTCCATTTTCATCAGCTAAGAGTCGAATATAGCACTTTTTGAAAGGCTATCGCTTGTTATCTGCAGTTAAAGTTGAACTGTTAGAATAATTAAGACAAGTTACGATGTCTTTGGTTGTAGGGTTATAGAAATTAGCTATGCTATTTGTTTTGTCAAAAGAGAAAGTAATTAAACTCTGTGATAAAGGTCAGTTGGTCAAGATACTAGAAGCTGTGGTACTTTCACGACTGTAAGGATTTTCCTTGATTGTTTTAATCAGTAAAGATACGGAAGGACTTGGTTTTTAAAGTTTATATGTTTAAACTTTGAAGCTGACGTTGTCAATGCATCTGAAGTAATGTAAATTTGTGAATAAACTAAAAAAAAAAATTCTTGTAAATAGATAACGTATTATTTAGTTCATGGGAATTACCATAAAATTGAGAATGGAAATGGAAAATGTGTCAAAGCGACAACAACCCGACTATAGAGCAGGCGTTTTTAGCAACGTTTGTAATAGGATACATTGTCGTGTCATAGTATAGTTATGTACGTCCGTCTGTGTCGGTGTTGCTCCTTCCCTCGGTTACGTTAAATTATCAAGTGGGTGAAATAAAAGGTATAATTTGTATTGCCTGATATAAATATTTTTTCAATATATTACAAAATACAATATATCATAAATAATTAAATACACAAATGAAAATACATAAACATAGATATATAACCAAATTTTTTGGCAAACATCCGCCGCTATAAATTTATAAAAGGAAACAAAATTTAAGAGGGGGGGACGGTGGGTAATTTTAACGTAATATCAAATTCAAAAATGTAAAGAAAACACTTTGCATTAGTATAAATAAACAATTAACAACAAAGGAAAAGTTTATATCCTATAAAAAGAGCGAAATAATATAGTGAGTAAATTTAATGCAAGAGTTTATACTAACGAAAATCTAGTTTGAACCAGTGTGATTACTGAGGTGTAAAATATAAATTTCACTGTTTTGCTAATTATCTAATTTAAATCTTAAATTAAACCAAATTGCCCAATTATCAAGTGGGTGAAATAAAAAGAAGTCAATAGGTATAATTTGTATTGCCTGATATAAATATTTTTTCAAAATATATTACAAAATACAATATATCATAAATAATTAAATACACAAATGAAAATACATAAACATAGATATATAACCAAATTTTTTGGCAAACATCCGCCAAGCCTGCAAGGCCGCCAAAAAAAATTAAAGATAAAATAATAACTATCAAAACAGTTAATGATGATAAAAACCAGACATACTATCATCACTCTTTTTTCTCACTTCAAATAAGCTCCATCCTTTCAAAATGTGTATAGATAATGAAAGGACAAAACAACAAACCAACTCAAAATATATGTAGATCTTGAAAAGTTAGAGGAAAACCAGCATCATATTCAGGATGCAAGTTCTCTGAAAAAAGAAAAAAGAATAATTATAGTAAACAATATACATGTATGAAGTAAATAAAAAAACACAATTGTAACACATTACAATTTATATACTCTGATGCTTAATAATATTGATTATCTTTTTTCTGAAAAGTTCTGTACCAGCAAAATTTAAATGAAGCCCATCTCTCGGAGCAAATAAGGAAGAATCTGGAATATTGTCGAGTAAGAAACTCCTATACAAATTACAATATAATAAATTATTTCTTTTACACAATCTTTTTAACTCAGTATTAACTTTATTAACTTTAGCTCCAGTTTTCATGTGATCAACTGGTCTAGGAAGAATAGAAGTAAATATCAACTTAGCAAATGTAATCTTTTTTAACTTGTGAATTAAATCTACGAAATATGACATAATAGCATCTACAGATTGAGACGAAGAAATATTATTAGTACCAACATGGACTATAACGAAATCTAATGAAATTAAATCTACTTTCCAGATGAAATTAACTCAGTAAGACGACCAATAGTGGCACCAGGAAAGGCCTGAGTTGTACACCCATCTATTCCACTAACATATTTAGGTATAGACGCTGACACAATGGTCGCCCTGTTTTCAAAGAAATTCCCTGTAAAAATTTATAATAAAACATCTGAAATATGTGCCGTCATCTTTTCTGCTACTGAAATCTTATCATCTAATGAAAATTTTAAATATCTCTTGTAAGCATCGCTTTTCCAATCTCTGTACAATTGAATTAATTCAGTAGGTACTTCGGCTGCAAAAGCCCAGCTAGCCCCCCCCCCCCCCCCTCGCCTAAAACTATGTGTAGAATATGAACAAGCATCTAAACCAATTTCAGTAATTAACTGTCTCAATATTGTCTGAAATTGTCTATACGTGACAGGTACACATAATTCATGTTTTATAAAACAATAAGCTGAACTCTTATCAGAAGTACAAACTAAAGACTTCATATTCAAAAAAGCTTGAACGGGACACAATGGAGAATCTGGTATCGAGACTAAAGGTATCAATAATTCTCTCTCACCAAACTGAATGGTTTTCGACCATTTAACACTTATCAATAATAGCTTACGCTTACAATCGAAAATAATTCTATCCCTACAAAGCTGCTTATTATGATCAAAAGTAGAAATTGAGTCTGGCACCAAATTAGATTTTCTAAACATTAGAAAAAAGGCATGTAAAAATAAACACCATATAGTAGCATCATATGCTTTATTCATATCCAGCTTCTTATAAATTTGAAGTAAAATGTGAGGAGTAATTGGCAAGGCCTGTTTAAGACAATGTGCCTTTAAGTTAATTCTACATAAACCTCTTAATACTAATCTCAAATGAAAAGCTTCAAACTGTGGATATTCTAAATCTAACAATAAATGCAGATATCTTACTGAACTAATATAATTCTTTATAGAGTCAACAGATTTAAAACTTCTACTTAAAAACTGTGCATATAATGTCAAAACATGAACTGTAGCAGGAACAGGAATAAGTTCAAAATATATACAAAACATAAAATATGATTCTAACTGAGTTTTCTTATTTTTATAAGTACTCTCCGCAAAAGCATGTTTAGCAGAATCTTTACATTGAAACCGCAGAACCTCTAACTCTGTAAAATAAATTACCAATTATTTAAAAATGAAAAACCTGACATGAGAACTGGTACCTCTTCATATCTATCTACTGAAATAGCTGACTTAAATAACTCTCTGTATTTATGACTACAATGCCATCGAGACAAATAGTCAGCAAGTCTATTTTCTACACCTAAAATGTGTCTGGCTCGAACTTCAAACTGAAAACTTGCTTGAATAAAACAAAGCTCTCTCAAACAAGTTTGCATAAAAGCATCCTTAGATGAACCTGAATTGATGACCTGAACAGACGCCTCATTATCACAAAAGATCAGAATTTTTTTCCCGCAAAATGTTTTCCCCCAAATTTTAACCGCAACTACAATAGCAAGTAACTCCAAACAATTGATATGTAATTGATCTTTTGTGATATCAGAAGGAAAAACAGCATGAAAACATGCATCGCTTGAAAAAATCTCATCTGGAGACGACCAAGCTTCAAGGGACATTATAGACATACCTTATAGCTCGACAGAAACCTATGCCACCACAATAAGTCTTTATGTACCTCTACCGGAATCTTTCTATATATCTTATGTCCACTGCCCACGACATTTGAAGAGAAAGCACTACGAAGCCAGTTCAACAAACGACTGACATAATCTACCGGGTCGTACACAGGTGGACACAAAATGAAGTTTCCCAAGTATTGACTGTAACTCTCTTAAAGAAGCTTTTTTCTTTCTTAACCAAGCCTGAACTAACAACGAAATCTCTAGAACACGATCTGAAGTAACTTCCAAAGTCAAGTTCACAGTGTCAACTGTGATTCCTAAAAATTACATCCTCGTAGTAGGAGCTACTCCTTTTTGCTTTGACGCCTCTAGCCCACAACTATCTAGTAATGCACCTAAAGCAATATAAGCTTCATCAGCTTTATCCACCGTATCCGCACCACCAAAATCATCTAGATAGTTGATAACCATGTATCCCATCTTATAAAACATAAAACTAACAGCTGTAGTGATTCTTTGACAAATCAAAGCACTAGACCGTAAACCCATAGGAAGAACACGATCCGCAAAGAGCTTATTATCCCACTGAAACCAACTAAATGCAAATCACCTGGATCAATTGGAATTTGCCTGTAGGCCCTTTTCAAATCCTTCTTAAAAACCAGACACTTACCACCTTTATCCTTAATTATTCCGACTAAATCATCAACTTTCGGATACGATAATTGAACCCTTTCACCTAAATAAACATCCTTTGAGATAAAATCATTTACGGATCTTCCAGGTGGGAAACTTAAGTCTAAAATGACCCTTCGTTCCACCGAGTCTTTTTTTATACACCGAATTTAACGGTGAAATTTTGAAATGACAAGAAAAAGGATTTTTGTCAAACGGTCCAATTATTGCTCCATATGTAGCTTCCTTTAATAAGTAAGCCAAAATTTCATCATGAAAATCTGTAGCCCCTTTATGATTCTTATCTTTAGATGAACCTTCATTTAACATTTCTCCCTGATATCCAATCGGAGCACCAAACTGTAAAAACTCGCAAATGATTTCATCGTCATAGTCTATCAAATTTTCCCTAAAAAAATCTACATTAATTCCAGATTTAACTGGAATTCTACAACCCAAATAATTTGGGTAACCTGATTGAACAATTTGATTATGTATTTCAATCGTATTTTTAAACTCAGTATCGTTCAGTTTATCCTGAGCAACTAAAGCAACCTTATTAATCTTAATATTCAATGTGTCTACATTTACATCACACAATAAATCTTTCTTGTATTTTTTACAAAAATGTGTACACTTATTTCACTGTTTTGCTAATTAAATAATTTAAATCTTAAATTAAACCCAATATTTGAATTTATTTCTGCTATGTAATTATCTTGGTTTCAATAGGTTATTGCAAGGTCATTTCTCATGATATCTTCTTTCTGTTTCAGCATTTCTTTCCTATAAATCTGTGCTTGCAGTGGCGGATCCAGAGGGGGTTAGAGAAGTACACCCCCCTTTTTTGTTTGCACTTTTTTGGGGGTGTAAAATGATTAATCAAACTAGACTGTGAACTTTGCTATTCCCCGTGTATTTAATTTTTATGCGACAATTCTTTACTTATAAAGATATTTTCGCTCGTATTTACTGTAATATATAATGGAAATGTCAAAATCATGTGATTCGCCACGATGCAGTTGACCCGTGCGTCGAAAAAGCGTTACTCAAGTGATTTTGAAATTCAAATTACTGTAAGTAACACATTGCTAAGGCCGAGTTGAAAAGCATGACACCATCAAAGCGACAAAGGATTTAGTAAGAACATAGTGACTTCTATTTCACAATTTCACTAAACAGAAAGAAATATATAGATTCATACACTGCAACAAGTGTATTACGATATTTCTCCACTTGAGACAGTTAAATTTTATTATTTAAAGCGCGAGGCTTGCCGAGCTCTTTAAATAACTAAAATTTAACTGTCGAGAGTGGAGAAATATCGTAATACACGAGTTATAGTGTATGAATCTGTTTCTCTTATGATTTTATCCTTTTTTTTCATAGATTTTCAGAAACTTGTGTTCTTTATATGCGACGTCATCAGGCATTGTCGCCTTTTTTCATGACGTCACAATAGGAAAATTCAGAAGAAAACAAAACATTTAGACGTTATAATCAAATTTCAACTAATCATTTGCCGAGAACAGATTTTTTCACTAGTGAGGAGAAACATTTTTCTCACACCGGTCAGGAAATGTGAAAATAGCACAAAAATTAGAGAAACTATATTAGTACACTCTCGTGAAAAAAAAGTTCCACATCAATATTATATACCTACCTCTCAGTGCGTAGCTAAATTTCAAAACATTGTCCAGAAACGGGTCAATTTCAGTAAAAAATACCAAAAACAGTAAATTGTTATTCAGTCTCGTATTACAGCATGTTAACTCAAATAATTGAAGAATTACTAAATATAAAACCAAGATGTGTATTCTTTTTAAAAAAATAACGTTATTTATATGACATAATGTAACGTCATGATAATGATCACGTCACGTCCTAAGTAAGTTTCGCGCTTTTCAATTACCTTACGTCAAGCACTTTGCAGTGTTTTGAAGAAAGAAAAAAAAAGTTTAGTTTTTGCAAAACAGCACTATACTTTACAAAATTTCAAGTCAGTTTTACCTATTTTCGGATGGTGATCTTAGATCAAAACAAATATTGCATTGGATAAAAAAAAAAACAGATAAAAAAATGACATTGCGTATTCCAAGTGTGCTACAACATACATGTCATATATACAACATGACAAATAATGTACAAAAACATAATGTATAATAAGAGAAAATTAATTATATGCTGTATCTATAGCTACAAGTCTATTTTTTGTATAATACTTCTATTATTTATGGTAGACTTGCTGACACTAAGGATTGTTTTTAACTTTAAATTGGGGTTTTCTCATTGTTTATGCCCATACGGTTGCCTGTTATTGCTTACATCCACTTCATTTGAACTTTGGTGGATATATAATATATAGTTTGTTGTATGCCCCACCTACGATAGAAGAGGGGCATTTTTCGATAGTAGAGAGGCATTAAGTTTTCTGGTCTGTGCGTCCGTTCGTTCGTCTGTCCCGCTTCAGGTTAAAGTGTTTGGTCAGGTAGTTTTTGATGAAGTTGAAGTCCAATCAATTTGAAACTCAGTACACATGTTCCCTAAAATAAGATCTTTCTAATTATATATGCCAAGTTAGAGTTTTTATCCCAATTTCATGGTCCACTGAACATAGAAAAATGACAGTGCGAGTGCATTCTTGTACTTAAACATAAATTCTCCCGAAGGTTTTTATATTAGGGACATTATATAGGAAGTGTGCAAAATATTCTGCGTTATCTCCGAAATAAATTACAGAAAGTATCAGTTGCCAGTAACATCCCGTTTCAGTAGCAATTAATGCACACTTATTTCTATTTTTGTGAGAAGTAAACTCTATTATTTTGGTATATAAAAGTGGGGTCCCCCCGATATTCCGACACCCCATTGGTCCGACACCCTAATAGTCCGACAAAGGTTAATAACTGCAGTATGAAAGAAAAATCTACTTCATGAGGGTGTGGATTTGGGTTTACAGAATAATGGTCAAAATATAAAGAATATAGAAAAATGGACCAAAAACAGAGAATAATGAGGTGCTAAAATATAAAGATAAGAGAATAATGAGCAACAATTATAAAGAATGGAGAAAAAGTCCTAAAAATAAAAGAGTACAGATCTAGAAATGAATAACGCCCATCCCCTAAAATTCAGAATTATTATTAATCCTTCGTAGAATTGTTGACGTGGTATTTAAACCACTCTTTCTTAGGAGTATACAGAAACAGATTAGATCATCCCATCGATCTGGTAGTACTATGAGAAATCGATAACCTTGCAAATACAAAGGAGGGATGAAAGATATCAAAGGGACAGTCAAACTCATAGATCGAAAACTAGATTGACAACGCCATGGCTAAAAAAGAAAAAGACAAACAGAAAAATAATAGTACACAAGACGCAACATAGAAAACTACAATATGTTTTCTATATGTAAACACATTTTCCTAAAAAAAGAAATGTCATCAGCAGTGCAAACTCTCATCATAAAGAATAATGTCATGTGCGGATTAGTTCTCGGATATAGTCAAAACTGTAAAAAAAAATCATTTTACCATAAAGATGGACTATCGTTTCCAAGCATCATTATTTCCATTCATCTATGCTGTACACGGGCTTAAAGATCGAAAACTTAAAAAGAAACTGAAAACAATATTTCGAATTGTTAATTCAATCTCACCCGAATATTGGTGATTTTAAGTTTATATAAACATCGATGATAAAATTGTCAAAAAAAAGACTTTCTTAAGGTTGAAACTTCTATAAAAATTGATGAAATGTACTGTCAGTATGAATTTGAACTAAATATATTCGTGAAACATCTGCCACTGGACATAAGACAAATAAATAACTACCCAGCATGTACAAATATACATGTTCATGTACTGTTTACATCTATACTACTAAGAGAAGATACTGTATGGTCTGATTTAGCCTCAACTCCTCTGAAACTGTACATCCTAAAATTGTCTTCGAAACAATCTTTTTCCACAGAAAACGACAATCTTTTAGAAAATATCAAAATTTCAAAGACCGTTATCAATCCGTATCTCATATACGATTTCGCTCATGCTAAGGCGCCGTACTGAATGCGCAATCTATGTTTTGATGGATCATCCTTTTCTTTAATATCAATGGATTTTACGTAGCTCATACGGTTATTCTGAGTTAAAAGGCTTACAAACTACTGAAAATCACACTTTAATAAAATAAAGATAGCACACTCTTTTATTCACGTCCCAAGTCCGGAGCCTGTAATTCAGTGGCTGTCGTTGGTTCATGTCTGACACATTTGTTTTTCATAAATTAAATTGCTATAAATTATGCCGTTAGTTTTCATGTCAGTTTTACATTTTGTCATGTTGGGGACTTCTTTAGCTGGCTATACGGTAAGGGCTTCTCTCATTGTTTGGCTGATTCCTGCTACTAACGGTTTTTGAATAACTCCATAGTCAATAGTATCTATCAGTTTTTGCACATAAACTAATGTTTATGATAGCTAATAATACATAAAAAAATATTCAAAAAGCTGAATGCTATTTTATGCCTAATTTACAATTCGTGTCAGTAAATTAATTGTAGACTTATTTATTTATTAAATTCGTTGTTTAATTCATTTGTTTTCAAACAAGTAAGAAAATCAAGTTCAACACTTAGTATATATCGGTGTCCCTTCTAACATTTGTTTAAAATATTTATTTATTGTTGGGTACAACAACTCAAACCAATTAGCATATATTTTTGTTTGTCAGTATTGCTCAATGACTATTTGTTCATAATGGTGGGTTTTTTTTCTTCTGTTTCATAAGTAGTTATGATTCTATGTTATCTTCATGATCTTATCAATAAGAATCAATAAACTCCCATTCTAAAATTTTATAGTGCTATCTAGCCTTCAACCCAATTACGACGTCAAATGACGTCAAATAATATATGACGTAACGATGACTTTTTATGAAAAACAACAAAATAACAACCACATAATAAATAAAATATATAAAATGTATTCAATAATTGAAGGAATGGTGATTTATTCAGAAATATTACGAAAAGGAAAAAATTAAATATTTTTTCACACAAAGGACATATATGTCCTTCCCGCAGTAAGCCAGGGGAGGACACATATGTCCTTCCCGCAGTAAGAGGGTTAACCCCACACGCCCCAGTCTATTAATAACATAGCTGAATAATGATCCTCAGTCAGTAAGCTCTAGATAGATTTTGATTCTAAGGTAAGAACCATTTGATATAAAGAGGCAGTCTGAGTTTTGCCTTAAACAAAAATTCTGGCTGTATATATATCTGCAATGAAAACAATAATTTTGTCCGTTTTTTTTTTTTTTTTGGCTATTAGAAACAAACATTTCTAGCATTAAATGAACATGATGAATAAAAAACGGGCGTATTTTTTTGGGGGTCTGGGTTAACGGTTTGCATGCAAATTCCATATCTGACCAGAGTGTCTGTTTTGCAGGACTGCTATATTGAATACTTTTTTTCAAGGCACGACTGCAACCTGCCTGCAGGTTGTGGCCTTTGTGTCTCCATTTGTTGATCGTCATTCATAAATTCGTTGTCATTTCAGACTCATTTGTAGCATTTGGTTGATTTGGAACCCCTCACTTCCCTTGATGGGTGTCAAACATTTGGATAAACATTGCTTGTTTGTCTTTCCTAACTCGAGTCAGATACATATTGCTTGTTTGTCTTTTTTAACTCTAGAAATATGGTCACTTGGTCTTCTCCCGACCGGCAGTAAAACGCTTGCCGAAGTGGGGCGTCCGTTTAGCTGTGCGGGATGTATCAAGTTCGCAGTCACGTCCGGTCAGAAGGGGGACGTTAAATCCGATGTCTCGTGTACAGAGAGTGCCACGCTCTTTGCACGTTAAGAACCCTTGCAACAACTCTTTGAGGGGTCCGTAGGTGGCCTGTTGCAAGGCTAAATTTCTGTCCCTATCCAACCCTCATTTTCCAGTGGCAGTCCAAATTTCCCCGACCATCATCCCAGATGACCTCTATTGTATCAACCTACCTATTGTATTTATTGTGAACTTGTTCTCGTCCTGAACATGCATGAAATATTTGCCGCTGGACGTTAAAACCCTCTTAGTGCGTAGCTAAATTTCAAAACATTGTCTAGAAACGGATCAATTTCAGTAAAAAATACCAAAAACAGTAAATTGTTATGGAGTCTTGTATAACAGCATGTTAACTCAAATAATTGAAGAATTACCAAACATAAAGTAAAGATGTTTATTTTTTTTCAAAAAATAACGTTATTTATATGACATGACGTAACGTCAAAATGATGATCACGTCACGTCCTAAGGAAGTTTCGCGCTATTCAATTAGTCAAGCACTTTGCAGTGTTTTGAAGAAAACGTTCAGTTTTTGCAAAACAGCACTGTACTTTACAAAATTTTAAGTCAGATTTACTTATTTTCGGTTGGTCATCTTAGATCAAATCAAATATTTCATTGGATAAAGCTAATACAAAAAAAGATGGCATTGCGTATTCCAAGTGTACTTCATGACATATATATACAACATGACAAATAATGTAAATAAAACATAATGCAAAATAAGAGAAAATTTATGATATGCTGTATCTATAACTTGGCTACAAGTCTATTTTTTGTATAGTTCTTCCATTATTTATGGTAGACTAACTAACACTAAGCATTGTTTTGAACTTTTAATTGTGGTTTTCTCATTGTTAATGACCGTACGGTTGCCTGTAAATACAATGTACTTACATCGACTTCATTTGAACTTTGGTGGATAGTTGTCTTATTGCCAATCATACCACATCTGACATTTCCTTTTTTTGTAAATACAAATGCTTATCTCATATATTTACAAATTTGGTTGGCATCAGTCATTCTATTTTGATTAATTAAATATGATACTGATTTGATAACCAATTTTTGAAAACTTTAACATAAATTCTCCCGAAGGTTTTTATATTGGGAACAGTTACATTATAAAAGGAAATGCGCACAATATTCTGCGTTATCGCCGCAAAATTTACAGAAACTTTCAGTTGCTAGTGCTTTATGTAAACTGTGTATCACCCGTTTCAATAGCAAGTGATTGTGCACTTATTTTTGATTCGTAAGAAGTAAGATAAGTGAGATCTCATATTTTGGTATAACAAAGCATATGTAAGCTTTTTAAAGTCAAACGATTAGCAAGTTATACAAAACAATCTGAGTTAAATAGTGCTGTGTAAGTAGGTTAACTATGCTGAAGTTGATATAATGTTATAAAGGATGTATGTGCCCAAACATAAATATCGCCACACCTTAAAACAAAACCATTTTATTGGCTTAACTATGACGCAATTAATTTTCAGCCTTAATTTCTTAAGAAAGACACATTTAAGATAAATACTGTTTACACATGCACACTTTATATCCTTTTTTTTATTAGAAATGTTTAAAGATGCCAAAAATATGTCAATGCTTTGAAATGTTTTGCTATGTATAATGTAAATTGTATCTGTCTCCGTAAATATCCTCCATCAGTGATACACTGTAATCGTCTAGTTCCCTTTTCTGTGTAGATGATGGTTGCACCGACGCTAGTGTCATCACTTGAAATATAATTTCTTGTGTTTACTACTGTCACTGAGAACTGTTAATCTTTTCTATGTTATACTGATGTTCAGTAGTTGTCGTTTGTTGGTGTGGTTCATAAGTGTTTCTCGTTTTTTATATAGATTAGACCGTTGGTTTTTCCGTTTTTTTGGTTTTTTTTACACTTGAATTGTTTGGGGTCCTTTATAGCTTGCTGTTCGGTGTCAACCAAGGCTCCGTGTTGAAGTATGTACTTTGACCTATCATGGTTTACTTTTATAAATTGTGACTAGGATGGAGAGTTGTCTCATTGGCATTCATACCACTTCTTCGTATATCTATTCATATCATATTTCATTTGTTATATTCATTATCATATCACATTGATGCTTGACGAATGACAAATCCAAATCAAACACAGTGTCACATTTTCACCTGCATGCTTACTAATTACCACCATAAAATCCCTTCTTTACTGTTATATCTTTGCATACCTGTATTTTTCATTCAGGTATTGGAATCTGTGGATAGTGTGCGCTATTAGCTATATTTTTACATGTTTGTTTTTTTCTGTTTCTTAATTATCAGGTTCCGTTCTAATATTTTCGTTAATAACTGCTTAATTTCTTTGATTACTATTGTTCAATGATATATTTATACTATTTGTAAACATCAATATGTATATATTTATAGAATAATAATTAGAGGGCCCTTCCGAATTTATATGCGTACTTCAATCTAATATTTACACATATTTAGAAAAACATATTTTATTACATCTTTCGATTTTTATCCCCATCCCCAAACTTATATAGCACGTTAATATACTAAGGAAAACATACATTTTTGTTTAAAGCACCGTATTCAGTATCAGCATGATAGATATGAGTTTTAAAAATGTTTACTGGTCTCAAATTAAAACATCGTAAGGTGTTACTTCATTAAATAATTGTAAAGGAATTTCAAACTTTGCCGTTAATACAGTTCCAATGTGGTGTAACTTCGAGTCATCACAATCCTCGCGTTATAAAATTATATATATAATAAGAACACTTGTTCTGAAAGATTGAAAGGCATGATACAAAAAACTATAAAACAAAATAGATTAAGTTAGGGAGCTACCATTTGATTTTTATGGGGGGGGGGGAGCTAGGATGAAAAATGTTGTCCTGCATTTTTTTTAGCTGTAACCTCTGTCCTGCCTTTTTATTTTTCACTCTGTTCGGTCCTGCCTTTTTTTTTTTGTTTATCCTGACTTTTTTTGAAAATAAATAACTCAGCCTTTATAATCATAAAAATATTCATCTTTTTTCCAAAAAAAAATCGGGGAAAAACTTCCCAGATCTTTTATAAAAGTATATTAAATATTATTTAAATATACTTGAAATGACTGAAAATTTAATTCATTTAACATGAGGTATCATTTAACATAAGTTATATTGTCTCAGTAACCCTTACCTCACTTTTATATTACAGGGCCATAACTTCATTGAGGCAAATGCCTCATGTGAAAATTTCAAAATCAAACGCTTGTCTCCATATCAAATTGTGTTCACGTCGAGTGCCTTGCAAGAAGCAAGTTATGTTGTCCCTCAGACGTAGCCCCTGATTTTTCGGGATCAATGTTTCTTATTTATTCGTCTTTTGTTCATTGATGCCCTTCTGTATTCTGTTAGTATGTCATTCCTTTTGTAATTTATTAATTTTGTAATTAACTTGATCATGTCATTGAGTTTAAATAAAAATAAGAATGTGTCCATATAGTACACGAATGCCCCACTCGCACTATAATTTTCTATGTTTATTGGACCGTCAAATTAGGGTAAAAACTCTAATATGGCATTGAAATGAGAAGGATCATATCATAGGGAACATGTATACGAAGTTTCAAGTTGATTGGACTTCCAACTTCATCAAAAACTACCTTGACCAAAAACTTTAACCTAAAATTTGCACTATCATTTTCTATGTTCAGTGACCTGTGAAATTGGGGTCAAAACTCTAATTTGGCATAAACTTCATCAAAAACAACCTTGACCAAAAACTTAACCTGAAGCGGGACAGACGGGCGAACGGAAACATATCAGAAACAGGAGCGATGAGAGATCGGTTTTTAATTAGATTGAAATGAATCATCTTTAAGTCTTCTTAGATTAAACTTTTACTAAATCTTGAACATCAGAATCTGACTGACGAAGGATATCTGTTATCCGAAATATTTATAAATATTTACATTTATAGTTCCTTTTTATATCATTGGTGTTGTTATGTACACTTTTTAGGCGTTTGAATGTATATATATATAGCAAAAGTAAATAAACACGGTGTACAGAATGTATATAATAATATTTTTAAATTTGCAAACTACATTTCACATCAAATAATAACAGTTCGTTAAAAAATTGTCACTAGCGCTTTCATGCCTTCTGGCAATCTTCAGGCGACGTTTTAACAATGTCCTTGACGACACTGCCGTTGGTAACGTTTATTACGTTACAATAACGGTAAGGGGAGATAAATCAAACGTGTTTACGTAGATCCGTTTAATTTTGGCTGAAAGTCCTTTATAAAGTGTGCTTCCTTTGCCAGTCTTTTATATTTGTTCGATTCGCTCATTTTATAGAACGGATATACGGTAAATTATACTGCACGTTTCGAAATGTTCGCTCACATCTTGCATTCGTGTGGATGAATCTCGTATCTGTTGTCTGTGAACACGAACTCTTTGACGAATTGAGTTACCAGTCTGTCCGATGTACCATTCTTTGCAAGTGCTGCATACAATATAGTAAATACAGTAAATAAGGTTTACCGTTTTGCAATTCATGTCTGCGTTTACAATAAGTCTGTAAACTGCAAATATGTTATTTAAGCGCAGCGAAATCTGCCATAAATCAAGCGACTAAACCTGGATATCAGAAGTTATCGCTATTTTGTGCATTTTTCTTTTGATCTTTTTTTGTGATAATTTTCATATCATGCTTCTCGCTTGAGATGGAAAAATTATCGCTAGAAACTAAGGAGGCCACGTGGCGTTGCTAACGAAATTGACATGAAATTGACAACGTCCTCATAGGTAAAATAGCGATAAACAGATTATCATTGGTCATCTCAACTCGATTGCTTTTCTCACTTTCGCTGTACCAGCTCAAGCGAGAAAATCAATCTCGTTGAGATGATCAACGATAATCTATAATTATCGCTACCAACGCAAAGTTAACATGTTTGAATGTAACAAATTTCTTTCCAAGTTATCCTTTCAATTTCTATATGCATGCAAGTCCACTCCTCGTCCAGGATTCGTCTTTTTTCTTGAATGAGCGTCTCGTCATTAAAACTTTTGTACATCTTTCCACATTGAGTGATGGTTTAATCGATGTAGACAAAACAATTCTGAAATAAACAAACAAAACAAAACAGTGGTATGAGCACTACCAATAACTGATTTAAAATTTAGATTTTAAATCCTATTATCTTAGATGCTCATAAAAAATAAAAAGATTGTTATTGGCAGGAAATGGCCACAGCATTTATTAACTGATATGATATATGTACTATTATATGAAATGCAATTTGTAATATGATATATGTACTATTATATGAAATGCAATTTGTAATATGATATATGTACTATTATATGAAATGCAATTTGTGATACATGTAGATCTATGAACTAAAATTAACTGATAAAAATGCATATGTGTCTTTGAAAATGTTATATGGTGATCGCCGAATATGTTTGAGGTGGCTGACCATATATGAAAAGGGGAAGTTCAAGATAAGCTATTAACCCTGGAAATCAGAGGCTAATTTAATGCTATCATACGATTACAATAAGTCTGTATACTGCAAATATGTTATCAAAGCGCAGCGAAATCTGCCAGATTGGCGGTGCTGCGACAATTTTAGCCTACAGTTAAAATTATCACAGAACCGTCAACCGCCAATAAAATTGGGGGGAGCTGCGCATAGCTGTGCCATTTCGACCAAAATTTGATTAAAATAATTTCTGATAAATGAATATGCTATTATATGGTATAAATTGTAAATTAACAAGCAACTATTTGTATTATTTATAAAACAGCCCAATAACGCCGATGTTCGTTTAACTGTTCACTAAGATCATATATAGGCATTTGTTACTGACAACGAGTCAACTATAAAAATTCAAAGCATGGAATAGTCGTCTGGAAAAGTAATGCTACCCGTCTGACTAGAGATTATTGTTTCTAGGGCTCCCTGTATTAAGTTCAGAAAAAAATGTTCTTCTCTTTGTTAAATACACCCCATCTTCTGCTAGAGACTCGTGTTTAGCTTTTATGTAAGGATATCGCATGTAACATCCATGCTTTGTCGTGTGGACAACAATGGAGCTGCACTTGTCCATACATTACAATTCCCATTGTTTGAAGACCGTCATTGCAGTCTTTGCAATAAAACTTGAGACCAAATTAAGTTGTATCAGGCAAATCAATATATAACCTTGACTTAAATTGAACAAGCTGATAATGAAAGTAACCTAGTTTGATATTTTATATATATCATTTCCCACTGTGCACTATAATATAGCTGGGAGGACCTTCAAATCTTCGCATTATATTAATGCGATTCTTCACCTTAGAGATAGTTAATCCATAGGTAAAAACAAACCTACCATCAAATTTTCACTCCCGTTCTTTTCAAAGCCCAATTAGCTCCTCCTGGTCATTGTCTTGCTTCCAAAATCACATTCTTAATAATTGACGAACTAACAATCCAAACCCTTATAGGAGAATCAGCAACGTACACACAAGTAAATGGAAATTCGTATATGTAACGCAAATATGCACCCGCTTTCAAACGACCTAAATATTTTGATCGGACAATCCATCAACGACACATGCTATCTCCATATATAGATATAGGAAGATGTGGTATGAGTGCCAATGAGACAAATCTCCATCCAAGTCACAATGTATAGAAGTAAACCATTATAGGTCCATACCTATGTTGAATGAGTTCGACGAACAACGAGAATATTTAATACCTAAAGCATGTATAGATATTTTGAGTATTGCAGAAAATTGGTACTTAGTCAAACTTGCTAACCTTCAAAAGACAAAATAGCGGTCCACCTACTACAAGTCTATCTGGCAAATAGCAAGGCAATAAAAGCCACTGGTCAAATACATTTGTCTAATTGCGCAGGAATGTGTACAGTTAATCCTCTACCAAACTTATCGGTCTTAGATGAAACCAAATGAATTTCTACATATATCTTGTAAATTTTGACATCATTCTTGTTTAAAGCATGATTTGTAGAACATGAACATCAATTTAATAAGATTAAAAGTATCCGATCCCAGCTCTTGATTGATTTTCACATGATAATACGAATTTCTGTGCTTACGACATTAAATTTATTTGCTATAGTTTAATTTTTAATTTTTTTAAAATTTTTTTTTTAACCTTCATATGTTCATATGATAACCTTAAGCCAAAAGTAAACCCATCAGGCGGAGCTAGGAATCTACACTTTTGTAATAACCTCCAAGTTACATTCTTTTAATTCTCTTAATTCAGTTGTGTTTAATGGGGTCCAACCTTTATCCAATAGATGATACATCAGTTTGGATTCGAAATCAATACAATCCAAATTCTATACATAAATTAATCATAAGATAAATATCACAAAAATTCTTAATTTGATATCTCTTTAAGATCAATTGTAATTGCATTTGCTAAATATTCACTTCATATTTTGCCCAGTATACGAGTTCATATTGATGGGATACTGCAACGAGTTGCTTACACGTGCCTTAAATCTCGGTCTAAACTGAGGCCTAGTTTGCTTAAATCTTACATTTTGCCTGCCTTCAGGAAACCAGTCTTGTCTGGGGCACTAAATCATAAGTGGGTGCTGATCAAAGCATCTTAAACAAGAATTAATATAAGCACATGATTGATTCACGCATGAACCTTGGTATTTGAATGCGTAACATTTTAAGCGCCCCATGCTTATTGCCATTACCAATACTAGACGGAGGATACATATTGAGCAGCCATAAGTCAGGGTCAACGAAAGCCCAAGAACCAGCTGGATCCTGTGACATTCTGAGCGAATTGTTCATCGTACGACTTCCATCCTAGTGAGCACCGCTCAAGCGCTTAGGCGTATACTATGCATGTACTTGAGTAAATCTTGAAAACAGTCGAGTAAGCAGTAGTACAAAATATACTATTAGACTAAAAAAACGCATCTGTCCAGTTACACAATGTACCTATTGTGTAAATTTCTTCTTTTTGTTGTTGTTGCTGTCTTGGTTGTATTCCGGGGGAGGGGGAAGTAACTGACTATCTTTTTCGGGTATAACTGTGCCGACAGCACTTTCCAAATCATACCCTGTTCTAACCAGAAAACATTGCAAAACATACCCTGTTCTAAACAGAAAAGTTGTAAAAAAAATTACCTGTTCTAGACATGCTTAGAATTCGAAAATGTATACTCTGTTCTAGACACGCTCGGAAAATGTATACCTTGTTCTGGACAGAGACCTATATTTTCTAGACTATATAGTTCAGAAATATAAAACCTGTCAACAAACAGTTTATTAAGTAAGCAAAAACATACTTGTGTCAATATCCAGTATCCAATCTGTCATTCGTTAAAAATAAACCTGTTCCCGACAGCAGGGCATGAAAAAGCAACCATGTTCTAATCAGCAAGACATGAAAATAAGGGACCCTGTTTTTTCGTCACAATCGTACATATAAAAATATAGGAAGAACACCCCCCCCCTTTCCGGGGGTATCAAAAGTTCCTGTGAAATAACTACTTTCTAATTATCCCCAGAAGAGGCCTGTGAATAAACTAGTGGTAAGGCCAGATCAACATATTCTCCTGAAATGTTTTAACTTATCGACATTTCTTTCAAGCTCATCATTGTCCTTACTACACGTAGATGGGTTTTGAAAAACTGGAAAATTACCTGATTATCATCAGCAGAACTAGAAGTAGCGGTCGTGAATACCGGAGCCATAGTCATAGACTTAACCTCTGAACTGTTTAAAGTTGTAGCTACTGGACCCTCTATAGATCTGTTAACACCCGAATCTCCATCAATGTTTGAACGCAAAAAAGTTTTCTTATCCGATGTAGACCACATTGTCGCCACTTCCTACCAGATACCCTAAGCATTTTAAACTGAAAACTACATGCTATGATAAATTATGTAAATATGTATATGAATATATAAGAAATAAAACAATGCAAAAAAAAAAAAACAAAAAACAAAAAACAACAAAACAACGTTAAAAAAAAACCAACACATCTGCTGATTCTGCTGTGGCCGATCGTGTCTCAAAGCACGAGAAAAAAAAATGAATATAAGATTTGCCAATGGCCCATCCATCGTAAAACAAACAATATTTTTTATTTAATCCAGCCATCTTAACATTTTAACGTGCGTCTCTAATCAACCAAAATAATGCTAAATTTAGATTTAGAAGTTTGCTCTTAATTTAAACTAAATTCAAATTGTCAAAATTGCATATCGGAAATAGAATTTAGAAATAATTCGATGTAGAAGTAATCTGTTTTCTTCTCGGAATGACGACAAAACCTGACCATGCCGTCTGCTAAGAATCACAATTTTGCCATGACCCTTCGACAATTGTATCCATCGAGTCAAAATAAACGAAAAATTAAATCCTTGATAAATATTATTTGAAACAGTTTAAAACAAATAAGGTTTTTAACAACTTATGTGTCAGATTGGAGTCGATTTTATAGAAGATAAACATATGGCTAACAATGCGTTTGCTTTTCCTAAATGTCGACGTCAAAAGGAGGATTATGGGTAAAACAAGGAAACGTTCTCGAATAACAATATATGCTTGACATTCTAACAGTACATGTAAGACGGAATTTTCAGTACAACACGTTTCACATGCATTACTATCTTTCAATTTCATGCGGAATAAAACAGCATTCAATGGAAGACAATTCGTTCTAGCCATTAATTTCAGACGAGAGGCCAAAAAATCATCTACGTTTGATAAATACGAGTGTCTTGTTTGTGTTACATAAAATGAAAGGTTATCACCTAGGCTTATTACAAGCATCAATGCCAAAAAACCTATTAAGCATGAGCAATGGGTGGACGTATAACTGAAATCCACAGAGCACAGCCAAAATTAAACCGATTAAAATCGCATGTTCTCCTAAGACGCGAATAATATAGTTGAGTTTATTTTCAAAGTTTTCCTTTAGGTATTTCTCGATATAATGATTAACTTTTAACGTTCTTCAGAAGTAAACTCCCAAGTATTTGTATTCGTTTACTTCATCAATTTAAACATCTCCTAGAAACCATTTTTTATTTGCGTTAAGTCTTGTCCCTACAACTAAGACTTTTGATTTGTTGGCATTAAACTGTAGATTTCATTTAGAAACAAATTCACTGGCAATATCTAATAGGGTTTGTAATTCTTCTTCAGTTTTCCCTAGTAAAAAAATATCATCTGCGAAAAGTAGGCTACTTATAACTTCAGTCGCTACATGTAAATGTAAAAACTTATAAAATTCTTACAAACAGGCACTAGGAACTTTTTTTAAAATAAGTACCGGTCCAATGAAAATAGACTCAGTCTTAATTGAGCAAAACTGAAATATAAGTGGCTTGAAAATAAACTGAAAAGACAATATAAGAATCAAAGAGGTAACATGATGGCTTCGTTAAAATGGACTAATCCGAAACAATTCTATAGAAAATTTAAGAAACGTAAAAAGGTTATACATTCTCATATAACTTTAGAGCAGTTTGAAGAACATTTTAAGAAATTAACTTCAAACCCAGATACAAACCCGCAAGATTTACCAGGCTTTCGAAAATACAGGTACTGCATGTGTTCGATGAGCTTGATTCTCCAGTTACGGAAAAAAAACTTGATGATGGTATTAAAAAGTTCAAACGAGACAAATCAAGGATTCTTACTATACAAATCCTTGGTTTAATGTATATTTGATATTTTAACAATAAAATACTTTGAATTGAATTGAATAACATGCTATATATTGTCTCCGCATTAAATTGAATCTAAAATTATTATAACAATTACATGTAACTCAGATTAAACCGATAAGAGCTTAATGATTAAAGAATTTTAAAGTCAATGTTAAAACGTACGTAAAAACAAATCATGTTATAAAACAACCAATTATGTCTGTCAGCTGTAAATTAGTAGGTCCCGTATGTTCGAGTAAGAGAAAGATTATCCCTTTATTCATTCAGCCATTAAAAAAGGTACCAGTAAATCGTATTCACAATATTGATATACAGTTTATTGATAGTGATTTAACCAAGGCAATACTCAACAGATATATAGATAGACAGTTAATTGGGAGTGATTTAACCAAGGCCACACAGTAAGTGATATTTAATTTGTCAAATTTTAGCATTAATTACGGGAATCATAGTGAGGGGACGGAACTGTATTTTTTTTTTTTTTTCAAATTTGTTTGATCACTTGAAAGACTGTCAAGCAGGGCTCCTACATTCTAGAAATAACAAGTTGCCAGATGAAAAAATTACCAATGAACCCCAAATGCCCCCTAAACGTACAGTTCCGTGCCTACACTGTAGGTAACAATTTAGTCCTATAATATAAGACGCTGCAGGTTCATGGATATATCAAGAACATGCCGCGTCTTATATTAGGGGACGACCATTTGATATTCTGGGGGGGGGGAGGGGGCAGGAGGATTTGTTTTTGATCGGCTATTTATTTTTGTAAACTAAGAGGAAGGATTATTCATTTTCTGCACTATTGAAGCAAGAATTTTCATTTTCATTAAAGCAAGGGACTGATTATTCATTTTCACAACTATATTTATGATATTCGAAAACATACAATTTTTAAATGATTTGTTTATTATACATAATACATGTATAGTCAAGTCATTGATATGTACCATTTAAATCAGAATTAATCCTCATCCTCTGCAGAAATGAATCTTGTATATTCCCAACTGCATATACATGTATTGCATACATACATAGTATGAAAGTTTGGTTGTAACGCCTCTTTTAAAAGTATTGGCAAACATATTTCGCCGAGCGTAGCGATGCAATTTTTTTTAAAAAGGGTTTTAGAGCCACTGAAGGCCCAAGAAGCTATAGAACAAATGATGCAAAATCATGCTTTCTGAGTGTTCCGAAAACCCTTTCATAATCTGAAAATGCAAGTTTTGTATTAATAATTTTTTGACAATATTTTAGTCTCAAAGCAAAATGTTAAGTTTCTAGGGACAACATCATAAGACCAATGTGCCTGATAAAGTAAAAAATAAGAATTCACATAGTTAAGTCTGTGGCTGCCGTTTTTTTTAAACTCATGATCAAGTTCATAACAAAATTACTAGATTACAAAAGGAATGCAACACTTACAGAATACAGAAGGGCAATCAATGAACAAAAGACAAATAAATAAGAAATATTGATCCCGAAAAATCAGGGCTACGTCTGAGGGAAAACAGAATTTGCTTCTTGCAAGGCATTCGCTGTGAACACAATTTGATATGGAGACAAGCCTTTAGTTTGAAATTTCCTACATGAAGCATTTAAAATATGTTAAAATAAAAGAGAGGTAAGATTTCCTGAGACAAGATACCTCAAGTTAAATAAAACCAATTTTCAGACATATCAAGTATATTTAAATAATATTTATACTTTTTTTTTTTAATTTGGGAAGTGTTTCGCGGTTATTTTTTGGGAAAAGATGAATTTACGAAGAATCTGGTGCCATCTCATACATGTACTTTCGATTAGACCTGCTGAGTTATTTATTTTCAATACATTGCCAGTCAGGTAATTTATTTTCAAACTACCACAGAACAAACCATTTATTTTTGTGATTATCATGGCTAAGTTATTTATTTTCAAAATCCTCCTGCCTCCCCCCCCCCCCCCCCCCCCCCCCCCAGAATATCAAATGGTCGTCCCTTTATAGGACTAGAATACACTTTTTATACTTTGAGGACTGAGCGAATCAGGTGAGTGTGTGAGTTGGTATGTTTTATTTTGTTATATCTTATTATGTTTAGGGACGGTTAACTTTCTGGTAATAAAACCCGTCACGGCCTGGCTGGAATCAGTTCTAGGTAGAACTGACCAAATCAGTTCTAGCTAGAACAGTTCTAACCTAGAACTGACTAATGTCAGGCTGACAGTTCTACATACTGTTCTAGAACAGTTCTCCTGACAGATTCTGACAGAATTTATGAGAGGTTAGAACTGATCTCCACTGTATAGTATCTTTTTACTTTAAATTGCACAAATATATGTACATAATGAAAAAACTTGAAAATTGTCAATTTTTTTAAGTTTTCATAAGCTAGTATCTTCTCAGTAAATCAAGCTAAATATTAAGGCTATTTATCTTTTGGAAAATTTGCTGCATTTTTCATGAATATGTGCTTTCTCTCGTGAAATGAGTTTTTTGACGTGTGACTTCTATATATTTTTCATGAAATGATCAATTAAACTTTTTTAATTGTGTTAGTTAAATCAATCTATTAGATACATAGATATAGGAAGATGTGGTGTGAGTGCCAATGTATATTATGTAATTCAATTAATGTTTTTTTTTATAAAGTCTCAGAAAAGGTGACAGATTTAATCAGCTAAAAATTGATACAAAAACAGGGGCGTAGCTAGAAGAAACATTTTTGGGACCCTTAAATGCAGAAAAATGTATTTATTTCGGTTTTCGGTCATAGGACGGTTTAAAGAGAACTACATGTAGATAGGACGTATAAACAATTTATAAACGTAAAACTATTAATACTTCAATCTTCTGAATAGAGTAAATCATGGTGAATTCAATACATAAACAACACATTTTTGAATTACAGAATTTACTGAAACATTGACCAAAATCTGCTCTTTGGGTCTAAGCAGAAACGAACTTCTCTATTACTTTGTCAACATTCATACTGCAATCCCGATCAATATGCAGTAATGCTAGCGATGATAACCTGTCGTTGTTCATTGTTGATCGTACATTTGTTTTCAACAGACTTAATACACTGATAGATCTGCATGGTAGCACTCGCGAGATGTTATAAACCAGCGTACGTGTTCGGCATCGAGCGACCTCCCGGTTGAAATTGTCCGCCAAATACATGCCAGGTCATTTTGTATGTCTCAGACAATGTTGAAAATTATTCGTTGGTTATATTTCCTACAACACGAGGAAGCAGATACGACACAAAGAAGCTATTTTCTGATAATACCAGACACCCTCTACTCTCCAATTCCATTATCATATGGCATGTATGGTCTACGTGTGTGAACGCAAAATATAATGAGACTTTCCAATGCTTTTTTTGGCGTGTTTTCAGGGTGATTGGCTCTGGTAGTCTGTCGAATACATCGCCTCGGCGTATTTTCAATAATATCAAAGGGTTTCGATAAATCTAATGGTCGATTGGTACATCGCATCGCCAACAGATAAGCCGTACTCTGTAAAATGGGCTCCGAAACTACACGTCTTAGACTGAGTATAATAAATTCAAATCTAATAAAAGATACAAGTTACTGTCCGATATCTACATGATCTCCAATAACACGTTTATTTTGAAATGCCGTTATTTATTGACAGTTCATCAATGAAAAAAGTGACAACATATGTGTTTCCTTTAACCATAATTAATTTATAAATTTTTATTTTGGCATTTTTTATTTTTGCTTGCCGAATCGATATGCACGCAACTGCGTGTTAGCGTATAAGGAGCTACGTCCCTGAAAAAGATGTCACAGCTATAAAGGGAACAATAATTATATTGTCTCTGTTAACTGAGTGATATTTGACAATTAGATATTTTGTAATCCTTTCATAAAGCCGACTCTTGATAATTAAGACTTTTATTGGCCAGACGGCTAACACACATATATATAAGATAAAAGTTCACATGTAAGCCTTAATTTTGGATATACAAATAATTTCCACTTTTGAACCACATAATAGCAGTGACTGATGCAACTTTAATTATAGGTTAGAAAATATTTCATTTGTTTAAATAAGTTGGTAATAATGTAAATTGAATAATATCGTTACAGCTAATTTCCTAATGCGTGTAGATGAAGACTTTGGTTGCTTGCCTTTTTTGTATAAAGGTTGAATTTAATTATTTGATTATGTCCAATCAAATCTAAATAAGATGTATACTGGTGTAACTTCGCCTAGTTACATTGATTGCAGATGTCAATATCAATTACAATGCATGAGCAAATGTTTATACAAACAAAGCAAGCAAGTCAACCAAAGTATATATCCACATTCATTAGGAAATTAGCTGTTATATATTTGTAAACTAGTGTATCAGTATTATATTGTGTAAATCTGAAATAATTGGTTGGTTATTATGTTCGCGAACATTTATCACAGTATGAAGAAAAGCCGGTATAAAGAAAATTATGAATCAGTTATCATGTCTACGTTTATTTGGTAAAGTCCATAAATTGTATATTTGCCTTTTTATTGTTTTTTTATCTTCTGCCTCATATGTTTCTCAAACGTTTGCATTTGTTGTGATACTGTGAATATGTCACCATTTATTTTGATACTGTGACAACGTCACCATTTGTTGTGATATTGTGATTATATCACCATTTAATATGTTTTTTGCTTCACGTCCAGCAGCAAGTATTTCATAACTTAACTATCCAGGGAATTAATCTATTAAGTAGATAAGCATTCTGTAGATATGTGCCTGTCCCAAGTCAGGAGCCTGTAATTCAGTGGTTGTCGTTTCGTTTGTTTACATGTTACACATTTGTTTTTGTTATTTTTTTTTATATAAATAAGTCCGTTAGTTTTCTCGTTTGAATTGTTTTACATTGTCATTTCGGGGCCATTTTATAGCTGACTATACGGTATGGGCTTTGCTCATTGTTGAAGGCCGTACATTGACCTATAGTTTTCAATTTCTGTGTCATTTTGGTCTCTTGTGGAGAGTTGTCTCATTGGCAATCATACCACATCTTCTTTTTATATATATATATACATTCTTAATTGACTAAGATTATCATTTTCCTATGAATGAATGGATTTTATTTCTCATTAGAACTACAAATTACATCTATAATACTAAAATTACGAGGTCCAATTTGTCAGCCGTCATCACGTAAAAACGACGAATCAACGAACTTTATATATAACTTATATAGTACAAAGGTGTAGATTAAAAATTACACCACTCCAGGCCCTTTTGTTTTCCACGTAATTAATATTGCCAATAATTAAGAAGTTCCGGGTCGAGTCTGATACCGATACCAATAGTATATTCACCTGTTACCTATTACCTTATCTGTACGTTCCGCATCTGACAGGCGCACCAACAAACGGTGTATTCAGGATTAATATGCTATATACACGGGTCATAATCACAGAGTTGACACTACTAAATTGTCAAATTGTTACCTATTGTAGTATTTTATTCAGTAAGACTTTCTAAGATAACAATACGAATACTAAAAATCTGGACTTAAAATAAGGCGGATAGGTACAGTTTTCAATTTGTTAGTGGGCATGACGTAAAACAGCGAATCAAAAAATTCATCTTTATTTATAACTTATATAGGACAATGCTGTTGATTAAAAAATACTCCATTCCAGGACCTTTTGTTTTCCAAATAATTAATATTACCAATAATTGATAAGTTCCAGTTCGACGGGTTCAAACAGAAAGATTTGAAAGCAGAGAAAACTGTGTATCTTATAATCGGCATGACTCAAAAGTTATCAGATGACAATACTAATACTAAAATAAGGCTTGCGCATAGTTATATACTTTAATTCAGTCACGGAACCGCGATATCACGGGTGTGTTCTAGTAGTTATAAATTAATATGTAAACAATACAAAAATAAACATTAAATTACAAACTAACCTATCGGATGTCGGTGGTTCTCTACGGGCAGTTATTATTACACGTTTACAGTGACCGCAGCAATCAAAGGCGAAACCACAGATTTCCGTGGAACCATTGATATTTTTTTTTCATTATTAAAAATGATGTGAGCAAATCAGCCCTAATACAGATTAATCAGCATGTTCAATACTGATCACGTTCCACTGTCGATATAAACCAAGAGTTAATATTGCTTTTCGAACAGGGCCAATACGGAAAAAAGCCGCATTGCCTCATGGGCTAATACAGGAAGTCCACTTCCGGTTTCAATTTTCTTAAGCCATTACTTAATTTGGGAGGTATCGTTATGAATTAAAACATACGGGACGTTCACTTCCGGATTTAATTTTCTTTCAATCATTTAATAAAAGTATTATGAACTGGCTGTTTCTGTATTGGCCCTGTTATTGATGCTCGGTCAGCTGAATTGTGATCAGTTGTCCCTCGACTCTTCGAGTCTCGGGTCCAATACAGCTAACCTCGAATCTATAGCAGGGCCAATACAGAAACAACCACTTAATACATGTAATAGAATTTAATATATTATAGTAGTGATAAAACATCTGGTGTTCTTTGTAGATTATACTTTCATTTATTCAAATATCTTTATTTTGTAGGTGCCCACCATTTATCGTCATCAATTGAATAACTGCTTGATTTGTAAAGGGTACATGCAAAGAAACAACCTGTTCTCTATATTTCTTGATTATTTCTGAGCAAATATACGCCGGTTGTTCCAGTGTCATGAAATTGAGATTTTCAAGGATCTATCTAGACTGAGTATATACATGGAGATTGAGTTTTGGGGACTTCCAAATTTACTTAATAGCAACGTTTTACCATGCTGAGCAATATTAGTAATCAAAGTTATGATTTAAATTGTGAGTGTAACTATGGAAACGACTACATTTGTGAGCAAAGTGAATTGTTTATTCCATCTGCATGGATAACTATCACACAACCCTGTTTGACAGTTGAATGCGCAGTAGTCAACATATTTATCATCACAATACTTTTACGTCCTAAAAATAGAACGCCATCAACTATTCTGTTGTCATCACTTGCCGCTTCAGACTGTTTGACAACAATATAAGCACCAATACCATATCTTATTGGATACACATTTAACTTTAACAACCTCATAATTGCCGAAAATTCAATTTTGGGCGGATGGATATGGCCACAACTATACTCCAATTGTATTATATTGACGCCACTTTCCCTGACCTCTTCAGGGTTTCATATGATGTCAGTTTGTTTTACGTTTATGTTAAACATTCAAAAAGTAATTGCTCTGCAATTTCCACTCTGGACTATGAAGTATATTGGAAATAAGGCAACATTCTTAGCGATATGTCCATTTGTGCTTATCGTCCTTGGCTTTAATACATGGCGTACAATTACAGGAAATGGACATTTTTTCGAAGGGAAGAACGGTGTTTGCTGTATAGTTAAATATAAGAGCCATATAAATGGTTCCTTATTATTTATGAATATGTGTCTTATGATTATAACGCTTGTGATAATCTTATGCACGATATACATTTGTTGGAAGCTAAGAACCCTTGGGAAAAACATTCAGATTCCGAACGTTAGAAAAAACAGTAAGAAGATTCCGAACGTTGGTGAAAACAGTCTGACGACTCCTAACACGATGGTTAACACTCCGAAGATTCCGAATGCAGAGAAAAACAGCCCGAAGACTCCGAGCGTTAGGGAAAACAGCTGGACGATTCCTAACGCTAAAAGAAACAGTATGAAGATTCAGAACCCAAAGGCTCAAGCAAAGATTCGCCGGTCTGCTTTCATAGTGATATTTATATCTGTGGTATTTATACTTTCGGAAGTGCTTAATTACTTATGGACAATCAACCAATCAGGATTATTGCCATTCAGTCATTCTCTAGACCAGCTTTGTGACTCTTTAATGATATTAAGTTGGCAGTTCGGATTTTCTGTAAATTTCATTGTCTATTTTATAATGAGCGCGAAATTAAGGAAAACACTCCAGGCATGTCTTGTCAAATTATTTCGCTGTAATAAAAGAAAGAAAGATGAAAACTTTTTTTTAAGCACCATTACATCAACTCCTAATTCAGTGATTATCTGAGCAGGGTCAGTCAACTTCCGGAAATCAACTATTGTGATGTCATCAACAGTTTTAATCGTGGTTACAGCTGAGTTTAAAAAGTGACTATAACTATATGGACAGTTTAATACCGAACCATTACACTAATTTTTATTTTCATAAATGTTTTTTCAAAAATGGGATCTTTATATATTAAGGTGTTTACTTAAGTATTCAGCTCATTAATAAAGAAATGATAAATAAAAAGAATGAATAAAAATGTTAAACAATCATTCATACATTAACACATTCGTGACAACTCGGCCGATTCCGTACCTTCGAGCGTAGCGGGTTCACCCGAAAATTGCCGATCGACGTCAATAATGTGCTTTGTCATTTAACATCAGTTTTATTTAAGCAGGTTTAACGGTTAAACCCAACTGCCAACCATCAAAATCTTATATATATTACAGTTAGTAGTTATTGTGCCACAAAATTAATATACAAATAAACAATTACACAGATTTCACAAGTTATAAACCAAGGCAGTTGCTAATTCACAACTTTTAAAATTTTAGTATCAAAACAAGCTAGCTTGTTTTGATACTAAAATTTTTGGCGAGACTAAGGTGTGCTGTTTCCGGTGTCAGCTTCACTTATGCAAGAGTTTGTGAGTATATCATTCAATTGACAATCACTAGTGGTGGGTCAGTAAAATTTGGTATGCAGTTGTATTAGAATTATAATATCTTATTTCCACGGAAAATATTTGGCTACGCCTCCTCATGTACGGTCTTGACTTTTAAACTTTTGCATAGTTTACAAGTAAAGTTAAAAATTCGTGTTTTGGTTTGTCGACAGGGAACTATACTCGTGATAGGCCAATAATATTAAGTATATAGTTTTATAAGCATTGGCATCCAATTTCCACCATGGTTAAATGTACATGTATTTGACCCTGCACCTTTAGTCATGATTTACTTACTTTATGAAATAGAAGATGTGGTATGATTGCCAATGAGACAACTTTCCACAAGATACCAAATAGACGCAGAAATTAACTACTGTAGGTCACATTATGGCCTTCAACAATGAGCAAAGTCCATACCACATAGTCCGCGATAATAGGCCCCGAAAATGTAAAACAATACAAACTAGAAAACTCCCGGCCTAATTTATGAGGGTAGTAATGGGGGTACCTTCATGATGAATAACGGTAAAATTTCTTGCCAAATGACGTTAACGGTAATTTTTGATGCATGACGATAAAATGTACACTTTTAGACAATAAAAAAATGGACTGATTTTGTCGAATCACGTTAATTCCCCCCCCCCCCCCAATATAACGGTAACGATAATTATTTCAGACACCTGACGAATCACGATAAGAATATATTTTGACAATCACGGTAAAATTTTAACCAATTTGACGCTAACGGTGGCTGAAATTGACCGTTTGACGACTGACGGTAAAAGGCATTACTATCCTTATGTATGTACAAAGAATGAACGAAAAACAAGTATGTAACACATAAACAAACGACAACCACTAAATAACAGGCTCATGCCTAAGGACAGGCACATAGTTACATAGATAATGATTTGCATAGTTTACATGTTTCTATTTTTATTTCAGGATTTTCAGTATTACAATAAAAACAGGAGACATATCTTTCTCTATACATTTTATCCTAAAAGTTTAGTGATTCTAGATATAATATCATATATTATGGTATGGTAACAAATGAGGCTACCATCTACCGGAGACTCCAGACTGTGTTTTTACTAAGTCTTATATTTACAGTGTAATGCTATTGTGGAATTTAAATATGGCTTGTATAAATATTCTTTCGAAATATTTGATTGTTTAGCCATTTAACTCAGTCATGGTTCATTGACTTTGAATGTTTGCATAACTTGTGTAAAATGTTAAGGTATTGCTATTTTGATTTCAACATTTGCATAATCAAAATAACAAAAAGGCGAGACATATCTCTGTGATAACAGTTTATGTCAATAATCAGGCCGTTGTTTTTTTTCATTATTAAATTATTTATATTGTATCATGGCGGAGCTTTTTAAAACTGGTATGGGGTTTTCTTAATATTGAAGTTCGTACGGTTGCCTATGGCTGCTTAATACATCAACTGCATTTGAACTTTGGTGGATAGTTCTCTCATTGGCAATCATACCACATCTCATTATTCATTCTTAAAATAAAATGGAAAATGTTAATACATACCTGTATCAATAAAACATATTGTATAAAACTGTACAAAATATACATAACGAAAAAACAATAACAAACATTCAAAAAGGGGGAGGGGTGTCGGAGGCGTCCTGATCCCGAAATCGCGGGCTTAAAAACGTGAAATTCCGAGGTCCCGAACTTAAAGAAATCTAAGTCCCGACATCGCTAAATTCGAAAAAAGAATTCCCGGATCCCAAAAAGATCAATCCCGAGATAAAAACACCCAATCCCGACGTCCCAAAAAAGGTCCTGTTCCCCCTCATTTAAGCAACAACTGAATCAAGTCTGTGGTAACTTTGTCGACGACGATAGGTCAGCAATGAATTGCGAATAACGTGATCTAAAAGGCAAAATAAAATACATGAGAAGAAAGCCTGCGAAGAATCTCCGAAGCACTGAATATAGAAAAAGATTTTGTCAAACGTTGCATAATTTTCGAGTTTGTCTTTGGTATGGTGTTTATACATTGCAACACCAAATCTTATTGTTCCCCATATCCTCAGAACATAGATTACTAGCCACAGTGTCAAATAATTCTCATCTGATGGTCTGAGGTTGTCGGATAAATCCATAAAACTCAACCAAGCTTGTTTTCGTTCTTTTCTCTAAAAAAACAGAAAATATAAAAAAATATGCATTGATTAAGCTTATATAAAAAAAAATAGACGACAGAATAAATTATTGCATATTTTTTAAAGAATTTTAATGTACATAAGACGACGTTATATACCTAGGTAACAGTATCTTTGACAGAAGAGACTTCTGGTATTGAAATAAAACGATTCAAAAATCAGAGTTGTCTCCCTTGTTTGGAGAAAAATGCAGAATGTGTTGTACAAAAATTCCAAAATCAAATCACGTATTTGTGTTATATAATTGATATAAAAATGGAGATGTGGTTTGATTACCAAAGAACATTTAAAAAATATTCCAAAGATTGCGCTTTTCTCACTTGCTATACTTTGAAAGAATTATATTTCACAGGACAGCTTTTCCCGCCGAAACTGCCCTTCTGTGAAAATATATAAAATAATCAAAACGATTGAAATATGTGTTCGTTGGTGCTCAACATCGATGACCCAGATTATGCTGAGATTTATTTTTTCCAAAGTTCAGGTTTGAGTCTAAACGATTCCATGATCATAAATTGATGAACCAAAATTGACCAGCACGCAACACAAAGATAACATATAACTTCCGTCCTCATTGTGTTACTCTTGAGCCATTATATTAAGAAATATGGCGTCCAACTGTATCAGGTTGCAATCTATTGTGTAAACTAATACATTACCAATATAAAAGTAAGAAGATGTGATATGTTTGTCCATGAGACAAATATCCATAAAGACCACAATGATGTTAACCATTTAATATGAAAAGACCTGAGGTTAAATGAATTAACTTTTGTGAGCACTATCAAAAATTTTAAAGGTACAGGTATTTTACCTATTTATAACAAGATATATTATTTTTTTGCAAGATATTAACTTTATTATCAACGAATATAGCATAGTTGTAATAATAGTACTTAAGCGTTGCCCTTTCAAAAAAAAATCAAAAATCAAGCAAATATGGCAAATAACAATAAACGACAACCACTGAAATGCATTTCCCTCTTGGCTTGGTGCAGGCACTTTTTACAGTTCGTTAACGGTGCACTGTTTGCATCCCGCCATATTATGTATGTATGTGTCTGTCCCATCATGTCATTCCGAGACTTTTATCTGACTACGCGGTTTGGGCTTTGCTCATTGTTGATGGTCGTGCCTGTAATGTCTCTATCGGACGATTATATAGGATTTAACCAAAGGCATGGACAAATATATAACACCATTGAATGTACAATCTTTAATGCACAAGTCCGGTCTTGCACATGTTAATACAGATACAATTACAGATAAGCCACACAGCATCATTCAATGTAAAGATAGATAACTCTTGTCTATTTATACTGTCGATATTACAATATACAGTACCGTGAAAATAGTTGTTAATTTCTGTGTTATCTGGTCTCTTGTGAAAGGTTGTCTCATTTGCCATCATACCTCATCTTCTTTTTATACATAAAGGATGGTGGCAGGGTTTAACACGTGTGTAAGTGCCCCTCCATCCAATAGCAATCAGTATACATGTTAATTTTCTTATCAGGGGAAAAACGGACGAAAAAGTTATATTTTATAATATATTATTCAAAAGTTTATATATACAAACAAATCATGTTTCTTTTATTGAAAAAAAAAAGAGATTAATATTTCACCTTCTGTATCATATATCCCTTTAACAAGATATACGAAGCTCCAGTTAGAAGGTACATGAGTAGTTCCCAGCCTTTACCCGTCACCATCATCCAGAAAAACTGTTCTGAAGGAGTAATGCAGGCTGAGATCCAGCACCACAGACCACTGCCGACCCTGTAATCTTCACCTATAACGCCATGGACCATTGCTAGTATTACTATAACAACTGTAAACAGAAAATCAAAAAAGGTCTACTCGAGTATGATGTTGATTTTTTCAGTGATGTCAAACTGCCAATGACAAACATTACAGGCGTATCCAAGATGATGAAAACGTTTTTTTTTTTATTAGACTGAAGTAAACTTTTTAACACCCTGACAAACAAGGTAATGGTCCATTTTTATAATCAAGACACATTTTGTTACTGCAAGTCTTTCAATCTTTGTTCTTCTCTGCGTTCTTAACGTAGAAATATATCAGTCTTAATATTTGTTTTTCGTTTATTTTTATTTATGAATATAAATGAGGCTGTTAGCTTTCTCGTTTGAATTATTTTACATTGTCATTTCGGGGCCTTTTATAGCTGACTATGCGTTATGGACTTTACTCATTGTTGAAGGCCGTACGCCTACGGTGACCGATAGTTGTTAATTTCTGTGTCATTTTGGTCTCGTGTGGAGAGTTGTCTCATTGGCAATCATACCTCATTTTCTCTTTTATATTAACGTTTTTTTTTTAACTTGTACAATCTATTGCATTGAAGATAATATGCTTTTATTGTAAGCTTCCATGGTATGCTACCATAAAACCACTGAGACAATAGATCTATTAAAAAGGAATATATGCGAATGTTACTTTTCGGGATTAAATTAATGAAATTGTAATTAGAAAATGATTCAATAATTGGGCGGAAGATAGTTAGGCTGAGAACGTAAAAACATAGACAAAAAAGGAAATCAGCAGTCAGAAAAATAAACGAAAATCAATAAAGACTTGTTCGCTAAGAAAAATGGTTAACTTACATTGTGGGTTGTATTACTTTTTTTTTTAATCTATTCTAATTTGACTATTTATCAAGTTGCTTCCCTGTTAACATATAACAACCAATAGCATCCTTGTGGAAAACCGACAAAAATGATGAAATCTTTTGTTTTGTGTTTGCAAGGTAGGTAACATGTTTTGCAAGTAAATTATAACATTGAACACAACAATGTTGTAGAAAAAAGAGCAATATAATAATTATGGACAACAACTTGGCATTAAAATATAACTTGCGGTAAGATTAAAGTTTTTGATCTATGCCAAAAGCCATATTGTGACTTCGTGTTGAAGAACAGCAATAAAAGCGTTGTTCATTTGCGTTATAGGTTTCTCTCTTGTACATGTAGATATTTGCGTCATACGCAATATCTTTTCTTTTCTCCTACAACTTTTTACCGCCAATGAGTTATGCATAAAACAAATATCTTTACTTAATAATCGGAAAGTATACAGTTCATTTTTATTTCCTATGTAACATAGATCGGCGACCTTGGGTTTTCTTCCTGTTTCTATAATAAAACTCGCACAAATGTGTTTTCCGAAGTGTTAAGTGATCAAAATACAATAATCTGATTTTGGTCATTAAATCGATAAAATTATAAAAAAAAAATGAAAGATTTAAAAAAGAAGATGTGGTATAATTGCCACTTTGACAACTCTCCACAAAAGACCAAATGACACATAAATTAACCCATATAGGTCACCATACGGCCTTCGACGATGAGCAAAGCATAATAGTATACTTACGAGGCACTCCCCATACTACACCATGAACACATAGCCTCAATGTGAAATAATGTTCCCTCGTTTTGAAAACAACATTCGTTAGCAAATGGAATGCAATGATTGTAGTCCAGAAAAATGAACATAAGTTTGCCCAAGTTTTGACACTGCCATGAATCAGACAAAGGTAATCACATTCTGCACTAGGCCAGGCAAGTTCTATTATTTCTGATTTTCCGTATTTTACGGCGTACCGAACGTTGCCAACAGTGGAACTCATCGCCATGATGAAATCAGATATAGTTAAACATACTAGTAACTTTCTTGTCTCGTTCCTAGCCTCATCGACCAAACTAAATGTAATAAAGATAAACAACGCTCCAACTATCGATAACGGTGCTGATATGAGAGTTAGTACGAGCGGAAGCGTGTCGTAAGGATCCTGGTAAATATTCTTATATATAACAGTAGAATTCTCATTTCCCATTCTGACAAACGGTAAGAATCTTTAAATACGTACTAGTAGTGATGTAGAAGTAAGCACTTGTAATAATGATAATTATGATCAAATCCAAAGTTACACAATTTGGTGGTGCGCCTAACAGAGGCCGAATTTACAGAATATGTAACATGTAACAGGTAAGACAATATCCAGCTTCATTCAATTGACGAAGAAGAGAGTGTACTATTCATTTTATAATATTGATATATTCCAATAAAAACAATGTCGACTGAGTACCTGTCCTTGATTTAATTAGTCCTGAGTCAGGTGCCCGTATGTTAAAAGGGAGAGAACTAGGAGTCCACTGTGTAAAGCAGAATCTTCATTAAAACAATAGTCATCTTTAAAATGTCGTTTTTTAGTACAAAAGTTGCTTGTTTGAAGTAGAGAGCACAATTGTTTCTAAATTGCGTAGCTCTCTAAAGTCGTTTAAAAATAAAAGTTGTAATTTCCAAAAAATCAAAATGATGACAAATGAGGAAGATGCATCTATTAAATGACGGAAATTAACGAAAATGAACGGAAACGATTTGATTAACAATCCATCCAGTCATGTATTGTTTTGCTATAACATTAGTATAACACTTTATCATCAAAAAGAACTATAAAGTTTTTTAGTTTTTTTTTTATTGTAAAACCTCCTCTCATTACGGAAATAAAATATATGGGAAAAGAAAGAGGAAGAAACCCTGATAGTTTCAACATAATAAATACCAATAATTACATTAGACGTATGTTTCATTAAAATACGTTATTCTGATTGGCTAACTGCAGATCTCGCGTTATTCCTTAATCAACTTCATTACATAATAAAATTTATCATTCATGATGACACGAGGTCCCACAATAAAGTGCACAGATAATTTAAAAAAAAACTTGATAAAAATCGTGTTTTCATGATTCTAGCTAAAAAATGTAATTATAAGTATTGATTCGAATGCTTCTTTTTGTAACTTCATATGGTTGGGAAAGCGTTGACCGTGTGCACATATTTAGAATGAAGCACTTCCGCGCTTCATAAAAAATACACTTCGTTCAACGCTTTAACACCCAAATGAAGCTACAAAAAGAAGCATTAAATTCTAAAATATTGTCAGCAAAGGTTCCGGGCTATTTGGTAAGAAACAAGAGGCGATCACCTTGGTCTATGTGAATATTAAACAATGAACACTTCCCAACAGTGAAGACGAGAATAGAATTCAAGACAAAAATCTTTGATTTGTTGATTTTGCATTCTGATTATTTAGTCTGTTAATTTTTGTCTCTATCTTCTTTTAATTTAGTTTGGCTCAAAACACAAAAGAGGGTCAACAAATTTTCATTTAAGTGACAGTCTACTAACTATCTTAAAAATTTGACTTGTTAGTAGATCTTGCTTGTGATTTAAAGTGTTTATTTATATAAAATCATAAGTTTTTTTTCTTCAAATAAACCAAAAACGCAATCAAAATGGTAAAAAAAAATGTCATTGAAGGGCAATAACTCCTATAGGTTTTCTCCAGATTGTCTTAATTATAGATCTTGCCTTGTTAATAATTTTTGGTTATATAAGTTTCATCTATATTTTATAAGACAAACACGCAAAAAATCCAAAAATCATCTTCAAAGGACAATAACTCTAATAAGAAGTCGCCTGACGATTTTGACCTTGATATTTATTTGAAGAACTTGTCTTGGTTATTTTTGCATGTGACGTTTCTTTCTATCCATCGTAGTTTTCAAGATAATAGGCAAAAATGAAAAATAGTAAAATTTGTCGTTCAAGGGCAATCTATATTAATAAATGAATAGAGAAATTGGGTTTCTCGTTTTTTTCTTTCATATAAAATCCACGAATATTGTTTTAACCCACAAACGGGGTAATGACCAGCGTAGTGTATTATGTGTTCATTTCAAGATCTTTTTGCGGGAGATTACTTCAGTTTACCGATGTGCGGCTGGCATGTGACCTACCCCTATTAATATATTAATGAATAACATTTTCAGCCAACTCTTATATTGGGGTGGTTCTGAGCACGAAACACCTGAAATCAGATGCGGATTGACAAGTTACACTGAAACACTCTGTGAAACATATTCCCTTGACGCTCTCTCGGCAATTTAACAACAGATTTTTACATGTCAAGAGCCTTTGCTTTCGGGGAACTACAGCAGTTCAATTTGAAAAAGGTGGAGGGATTACTTCGAATTTTGATTAAAAAAAGGGTACAGAACTGCGGCTGGAAAGTTAACCCCCTCCCCTTCATATTTAATGCATAAAATTATGAACCAAAGTTTAATTCGCGGGTGTTTTCTAGTAACAAATATATGAAGTTGTCTGACAGTTTTGAAGTACATGGACAATTCGTAGAATTCCAGATTCAGAACATTTTTGCTGGGGTCAGGTATTTTCTATTTATAACGGTTTTCAAAATAACAGACGAAACTTGCATTTTACCCCCTATGTTGTATTTTTAGCCATGTCAGCCATTGTTGTGGGCAAGTTTGGTTACGTTTTGCCTAGTAGTTTCAAAAGAAGATTTTTGTAACAGGGAACGACGACAACGGACGCTAACTGATGAGAAAAGCTTACGTTTGGGCCAATAAAAACTTTCAATCAATCATATCTATGATAATATTACGTCAAGTCTACATCCGTACCAGAAGCTATTTAGGTGAATCCTGACCGGCGGGAGCTAACCCAAAACACCATTTTTAAATCTGAAAAAAAAATAATTTTTGGCACTGTACATGAAACAAAATTTCGTATTGATTTGTTCGCCTTTAGACTATGTCGGTGCTTTGTGTCTATTGATTTAAATTATTTAATTATAATTGGGTTTGACATCATTACTTCCTAAATTTTACAGACGCCATCACGAGTTGGGTGACCGTTATGAAACATCCGTTTTACAGATGCTAGCGGATATCTATACTATTAAACGAGAAGACCTCATTTTGTGTGTCGCTTCTCTTCCTTCTTCAATAAATTAATCATCATACCTCTGTGTCCTATAGGTACCATGTATAGTCGCATCTGTCATCCATTCTTATGATTATTCAGTTTGGGTTATTTTGGGAGAAAAAAGAAAAAGAATGCGTCCGGATATTTTTCCGTCATTGGGCAAAATTTGAAGTCAGACTAGACTTCTACTGAATTACAGGCTCCTAACTTGGGACAGGCACATACATAAATAATGTGGCGGGGCTAAACATGTTAGCGGGATCCCAACCCTCCCCCTAACCTGGGACACTCTATTTATAATGAATGTTCATGATATACAGATCTTTACTATTTACGGCGGTCACTGATAAATTTTATATAATATATCAGTGACAGTTTATAGTAATTATAGTATATATGTATGTTCATAGTATACAGAAAAACAGAAGGAATGAAAATCGGTATTTGGAAAAAAGGGGGACATACGCTCTATTTACCCGCGATTTCGCGGGTGTGTTCTAGTATTCTTTATGTCGTAACCACAATCTCGTTCCCTTTTCAAGAATGTGACCAACCGAATTAGACTTATAAACAGGTTATTACCTACATGAGCAACAAAACGGGTGACGCATTTGGAGTAGGATCTGCTTACCATTCTGATATCACCCCAGTTTATGATAAGGTTCGTGTTGCTTAGTCTGTATTCTTCTGTGTTTTGTTGGGCTGTGTGTACTATTGTTGGTCTGTTTGCCTTCTTCTTTTTTAGCCGTGGCGTTGTCAGTTATTTTCGATTTATGAGTTTGAATGTCCCTCTTGTATCGTTCGCCCCTCTTTTATCATGAGTAGTGCCCTTTAAACAGATGTTAAAGACACCCTTGTAGATTTCGAAAAAGAGTAGGCTAATGCCGCTACAAGGCAACACTCGCACCCGCAAAGTGGAAAGGGATTAATATAAGTTGCAAAACTTGTTTCCCAATCCACTCTAAATAAATATGTTTAAACTAAGACACGTATTTTAACTTGTAAACTATTCAAAAGTTTCACAGTCATAATAACATATCCGAGGGAGTGGAGCTAGAAGACGGTAAATATTCACAAAAGATATCGATTGTTTCATTTTTATTATAAAAAAACTTGTTTCAGAGAGAGAACTCTTGAAATCAGTAACGCGTTTGTAAAAGTCAAGTTTCATCAATGTATTTTTTGCATTTAACTGAAACAGATTGCAAATAATCTATGTCATTTGGAAGTTTGGAATATATTTATGAAAATGGTAATGCCCGCGTCACACTGTCCCGATTTTTACGCCGATGGCAACACGATTATGGAAATTTTCAAAATCGGGACTGATCGTATTCAGATCGGGCTATTCGTAGTGTCACCTTTAACCATCGTAGAACCATCGGCCACTTTTTCTAGCCTTCGGGGACAACTTTGGGAAGGGTTCTAAATTTTGTAACATGTTGAAAAATCCCCGAAGGTGCGTCCGATGTTGAGGGTTCGTATTGAGTTCGTTTCACCATCCTCACCATCGTAATGTCACCGGGAATGCATCTTTGAACATCGTATTGCATTCGTGTTTCCATCGTTTCCATCGGCCAGTTTTGACATTACGATGTCTACACGAATGAATCACGAAGCTACCCGAAGGTCTTACGATGGCAACACGACTTCGTGAAGACCTCGTAATCCCGTCGTGTTGCCATCGAATAAAAGTAAGAAGGCGACAAGATGGAACTACGACGGCAATAAATCCAGCTAAATGTAAGTTAATTTTCGCGCTAAAATACATTTAAAGTGCCATGCGCGATATGCACTGGTCAATTTAATACGACAGTTAAGAAAGACGTTCACAAAACATGGAGCTCATATCATATGATTCTATGAGAACAAGAAAGGCGACAGCGTTGTTTCTATTAATTCAAATGGAACAAAAAGACTAGCTATTACAGACTCAGGATTTACTTTTACAAGTAAAATATTATTTTTTGTCAATTTTTCATATCAAGTAACATAATGAAAATCATAAACGCGCCTCATACACCAACACTGTAGGTACACGTATATATGGAAACCAACTTTTTCTTCATTATTCTGATTTTTTATGTATCGTCTGAGTTGTTGTCACACGAATGTTTACTCCATAACCATTTTGTTTTCTATATGTCATATTTTGCCGCATTTGTTGCTTTCCCCACATCCTTTCTTTTGTCTATATTATTATGATATTCTCCTGGAAAGAGCTCTTTTGAATAAAAGGGATCAACGAACCCCATTACCTTACCTTTAAGATAGATCAGTAAACATGGGCATAATTATGGGTGATTATTCAGACTAGTGCACACATTTTACAGTTCAAACAGGGCAATGCCGAGCGTGGCATCCCCTCGTATGTAACATATTGGGGACAAATATGGACACTATATTTGTACATGACATATGCAGAAAATGGTAAATTGAATATGCATATTTGATACATAAACTATTTTTTTAGAAATCAACCAAAACATTCAGTAACTGGAAATACCTTTAATATTGTCTTTAGAACCAGCAAGTAAAAAAATTAGCAACCAATTTCCTGTGTATTATGCTATTTCAAGGAGAAAAAACAAGTCCATCTGCATGACCTTGACCTTTGGCCTTGAACGTAAAAAATGTCAGATCATTACAAGTAGGAACAATATACCAAATGTGGTTAAAATCTTTTGAATCATATTGGTTTTTAGAGTGTCCACAAGGGTGATATCATCATCGTTATCCATCGTGTAGCCTTCGTAATCCATCGTGTAGCCTTCGTGATCCATCGTGTAGGCTTCGGCTGAGATATGAAGCTTAAATACCCGTCTTCGGTTAACTTTCGTATGTCAATCTTTTGCTATCGTATATAATTTCGGTACCATCGTATAGACTTCGTTATTCATCGTACTTGCTTCGGTCACTTTTTTGGTATTTGAACGAGATCGGGACCAACTTCGTATGAACTTACAATTTTCGCATTCGGGTGTCCATCGTATATAAAAATTGGGACAGTGTGACGCGGGCATAAACACAAACGAACTGATGATTTTAAGAGTTATTTCCCTTGTCCAAGGTATACCTCCTTGCATCACATTGAGACAGGAAGGTCCCATTTTTTTAAAATCCTGTATTGGTTGAACTACTGTGGCGTCGATGATAACCATAGCAAGCCTCGATGTAAAGAACACGCTTCACAGGAATAAGGAGAGTTTTACAAAATAATGTGAATACACAAACCCTCAATCCAATTTATGTATTGCTGAAAATAATCAAGTGTTCATCATTTTCTGTTTTGATTCTGCTAACAAAATTCCATTTTTTTCTATAATTCCGAATTAAATATGTGAAACCCCGCAATAAAAATAGATGGCCTCAATGGTAAAAGCAACGCTAAAAATTTCCGTTAATATGTTAACATCTTGAACTTCGATCCTGGGTTCAAAGGGGTTAATAAACCAATTCACAAATAGAGATCTCCTTGCACTCAAAAATGTAATCCTCAGTGTAGTATACAGGCAACTTCGTTTACAGAAATATATACACACTTTATCAGTAATATATTGTCATGCTTCTGCATATTCACATTTTTTTTATGCTGAACTTTAGTCAAATTTAATTCTATACAAATTTTATTACGTAAAGCAATAGGAGTAAGAATATTTTTAGCGCCAATTTAACTAGCTTCATCGCCATCATCAAAATTATTTATCGTTATCATTGTGAAATTTCACTTACATAGGGTTTATTAATATAGAGTAATTTTGGTAAGTGGGGCTTATTAATTATAAGGTTCTCGAGATGTGCTTTTCTAGACATTTTTGACGGTCAGTTTAATCCCATCTATCTCAATATTATTCCCGTTGACAGAAATGTCAACCCGACCTATTCGTGTCAAAAGGTAAAAATCTAATCTATTTGATGAACTAATTTCTTCTAAAACCGTACATGCATTATGTCTGTATAATTTGATAATCATCACATTCACGTTGCATGTTTGCATGATAATGGGTTCTGTATGAGTGAACTGTAGTGTATTGCAAGATCGATACACATTGTGACGTCAGTGCACCTTCACGTGACATTATTATTTGTAAACAAACCGACTCCTCATGTAACACGTACGTGTCTGAATTATACATTCAAAGTGCAATCAATGATCTTTCAATCACATTTTATGTTAATTTGTGTCTGTTTTTAGGTTTGCATATCAGCTAAGTAAATTAGACATATAGTGTCTGTCTCATTGTTCCTGTTCTGAGTTGTGAGTTTTATATAGAATTAGAAGGCAAGTCTTAATAAGTCATTATTGAGAGGGGGGATTGGAGGGGTCCTGATCCCGAAATCCGGGCTTAAAAACATGAAATCTGTAAAAAAAATATCAAATCCCGAAATTAAAAAAAAGACATCCGAGATCCCGAAAGGGTCAATAGTACATGGGTTTAAGGTCATGCAGGTTTGTACGCATGAAATCTCTTGTCTAAAAAAACCAGTGATAGAATGATAAACAGATAAGCAACTGTCTAGGGCAAAGTATAAATAAGGGAGGGAAAAAAAGCCAGTTTTAGTAATATTACGCAGCACGATAAACAAATGCATAGACAGACCCAGGGGGTGGGAAAAATTTAGTTGATTGTAAATAGGAAATCATCGAAGCATGACAGGAGTGGGCAACCCTCTGGTCGGTCAGAGCCTCCACCCCTTTTTTGAAAAGTTCTGGATCCGCCACTGAGATTTGCAGGTTTTCTTTGTAAAGATAACCTTAAAATATCACCAACTCTGACTGAGTATACAATTTGATTCATTTTAGCTCATTAGCTTGTCTCACTGGCTAAATATTTTCATTACGGTTCACTGGCAAATATTTTATGATATTCATGTGTAGGAAAGCCGATAATTTATACATATGTGTGAGGAGTAGTTATGAAGCTTGCTTTCGTCTGTAATGTCATAGGCCAAGTTTGGGAGGTGAAAAAGCCAGTAACAGTCAGAACGATAAACAGATAACCAGGTTTTCTTCGTATAGATCCCTTTAAATATCCCCCACTGAGGACACAATTTGATTCACATTAGCTCATTAGCTGCACACTTGCTTATATGTAGGAAAGCTGATAACATGTACATACATGAGAGTGGTATTGCCCTTTACTTTCAGGCGTCAAACGGTCATTCTCGGCTACCTTTAGCTTCAAATTGGTTAAAATTCAACTGTGATTAGTCAAATATCTTTAAAGTGATTTGTCAGAGGTCTCAAATAATTATCATTACTGTTATTTTCGGAAAACAAAAAGTGTGAATTTTATCGTCGTGTCTAAAAATTACTGTTATCTTCATATGGCAAGAATATGTCAATAAGGTACCCCTATTACGTCCCTCATACATGTACATGTATATGGTCAGATCGTATGTTTTCGTTTGCATATGAATTTGTACTTAGCATGCCTCTTCAAATGAAGTTGTGACGCCAGAATGCATTCTTAATAATAGCACAAAAAACGATGAAAAGAGGATACATATGTCAACCAAAATTTTGCAGCCACATCAAAATGTGTGAGGACACCCTATCAAGCTTGCGTTATGTTGTGTTAAAACTGTTTTAGGAAGCTGAAAAAAAACCAACAATAGAACAATAAATAGATAATCAATATTGTAAAACAGCAATGCGTTGAAAAGCCAATGATCTTCATACATGTATATATTACATAAATATGTCAACCATAAAATACAACTGATTTAATTTACACCTGTCCAGTACAACTGTTGGTAAAAACCTTTATGTCTATATAACTTATCTCATTCTAGACTTCTAGTCCATTCAACTGACAATGAATTCTTTAATAACATGTATAATCATGAATTATTCTTTAAAGCATTATCTGTTAGCCATTTAGGAGTCTTTTGCATTTAAAGTTCAGTTTTAGTGGGGTTTTTTTTAAGGAAAAGTACTCAATTTCCAGATCATATATAAAAAAGAAGATGTGGTATGATTGCTAATGAGACAACTGTCCACAAGAGACCAAAATGGCAAAGACATTAACAACTATAGGTCACCGTATGGCCTTCAACAATGAGCAAAGCTCATACCACATAGTCAGATATAAAAGGCACCGATAAGACAATGTAAAACAATTCAAACGAGAAAACTAACGGCCTTATCACGGCCATAATTTACATTTTCTTTATATTTTGCTGTGTCAAAATGACCTAAATATAAAGGACAGTATAAAGACCAAAAAATGGTATATCCAACTCTCAAGAAGGATAATTCCACATGTAACCGCGGGAAATTAAATGAGTTCCGGGGTAGAAAAAGTAAGAGATTTTCGAGATGTATACATTCGAAATTCTCGTATGTTACTTTCCCTGCATATAACCCGGAACTCATCTAATTTCCCGCGGTTACATGTGGAGTTATCCTTCTTGAGCTGAAGACCACACAGATGTCGTTGTATTGTTACTTCCGTTGATCGAAGTTGAATGGAGAAAAAAAAGCAACATCACTTGCGGAAAAAAATGAAATAAATGTGTTAAAACAGTATTATATTATATCGGGATATCCAAATGCAATAAGGAAAATCATCTGGGAAGAGCATGGACTCGTTGATTTAACTGGTAAGTGAAATTTTATTACATTTTAAAACAATTTTTCCTGACCGTTGCCCCAATTTCATGAAACGAAGTTGGCAACCTTTCGCTTCGCTCTATAGTCGAGATTCACGTTGATAGTAAACATTCATATTTAAAGTAAAAATATGGTATATTAGTATATATATGGTACAAATAAGTGATATATATATATTAAAAAATCTGAGATTTAGGATAATAAGGGGGAGGGACTATGGGGGCTCATAACAGGATCCTGTCCTCAAGCACATATGATTCATTCATTCATTCAAAGGTTACAGAGAAGTTAAAAAATAATATACTATTAAAGACTAGGGGAATAGCTCTGGTAGCATGGATGGAGGCGATTACATACGGACACATAAAAACACATCTTCTTTCATTTTCTACATTTTAATCAGACAAAGATGACGTCACAAACATAAATACAAAATGCAGGCATAAGGGGAACAACTCTCACTTACACACAGAAACATACTCCAACCATAAATACTGATATATATAACATCCCGTCCAAAAAACAAAAAATTACTAAATTTTTACAGTGGTCAATATGTTTATGTGTTAAAAAAGTACAATTTATAATATTTCCAAAATTGATAGTTTACATGAATATAGTTAATCTCTCGACACTCTAGTAACCATTTAAAAACAAACCTATCAGCGCTGCAAAACCAAAAGTGGGCATCTCGGACTCCTCGATCCCTCGGATGACCTTATGCACGCATTACTTTCACATAAACACTTACAGTGATACACACATATTAATGGCATTTCCTACTAGACAAACTGATATCATTATAAATAGCTGAATACAAATTTGATAGTTTCATCAGAGACCTTAAACTCTTAAATTTAATAAGGTTTTATTTATGATAAATATCACACCGCTAAATGATAAACACATTCACATTAGCTTAATTTCAAAGTTAACAAATAACGTAGATCAAAATTAGCATGAAAAGTATCTGGATTCATAAAATCAACATAGTTAAAAATAAAATGTTCTTGTATAGAATAAAATCATCAGCTTTTCTTTAAAATAGGTCTTCTTGGAACTCTTCAAAAACATGGCGATACAGTTATAACCAAAACACAGTACAGTAAATATAATTACGTTTTCATTTTTTAAAAGAAAGAGTCAAATATAGGTGACGTCGGAATGAAACACAACAGCAATACAGTCAACATTACGCAATACACATCACACGTGTAGTTCAACGGATAAATCTGGGTCAACAGTAAAAATGGTTTCTTTTTGGTGAACTCGAATCTTTAGACTATGCATGGCGATACAGTTATCACCGATACAAATTGAATAATGGCAAATGAAAATAGCATATATATGAACAGGATCCAAATGTTACGAAAATCAAATAATGTATGATGCAATGAGATAAAAGGAAAAACTTCAATTTTAAAAGCGTATTTATGACTTGGATGAAAGGTTGTAGGGTTCTATTGATAAGGCTTTCAAACACCAACTTAAATTACCGGTTAACCGGTTAATCAGTCGAACGATTATCCGAGTAACCGGTTAGGCAAAAGTGTACGATTTGACAACACTAATAACAACACATCTGCTTCGACTTTCTACATTTTAATTAGACAAAAATGACGTCACAAACATAAATACAAAATGCTGGCAAAATGGGAACAACATTCTCTTACACACAGAAACATACTCCGACCATACATACTGATATATAACAATACATACAAATAAAAATGCATTAAAAATGCTTGCAGTCAACTGTTAAAGTTAAAATTGAATAAAGAAATACTTTCTAAAAACTCAGATCAGAAATAAGCATACGCCACTCATATCACGAGACAAGAGAAAGCATATGTCAATTATCTCACGAGACCATATAAAGCATGTCACTCATCTCACGAGGCCTAAGAAAGCATATCTCACTCATCTCGCGATACCACAGAAAGCATAATATGTCAATCATATCACGAGACCAGAGATACTTAAAATTACTTGTCGTTGCGCATGCGTAATAACATTTAATTTTCTTAAAACTTGACAATTTGTTCATGCAAATTACAAAAAAAAGTGATTAAAAAAAAATATACAAAAAGTTATCGTCTGGGCTAAATCAGTTGACAAGAGAACACGTGGTTTTGACGAACCTTACAAAATATGGAATGTAATATTTAGGCTGATTTATCATACAAAAACCTCAATATCAATTATCTAAAATCGAATACTAGTAAGTTGCCGGTAAATTTCAGGTGCGGGTCCAGCCCTTTTGAATATGGTGTTCAACCCCAACGTTACATCAATGAAAAGATGGAAGTATAGGGAGAGTCTAACCCCCGGTACACCCGGATCCATAAATGCATTATACTAACTGTTTATTATGCATACCTGACGCCACATGTATCCTTCCAGACATAGAAACATTATACACGTCGCAAAAAACGAAACTAACTCCCATCCTTTACCGGAAATTAATATCATCCATAATATCCGATCGCTCCTTGACAATGACGATTTAACCCAACACCAGGTACCGGTTACTTTAGCGAAGTCTTCACCTAAAACTTCATATTTGGCTGCCTTAATAAAGAATAGTCATAAAAAAGTAAAATTAAAACTTTTTACTAATCTCCGAGGAAAGATCAAAACGGATTGTTCTTAATCAAAATTGGCAAAATCAAATGCTCAAACATACCAAAGGAATAGATAACATCTGTTATATTCCTGACTTGGTACATGTATTTCCTTATGTAGAAAAAAGGTTTATTTAGCCTAGTTTTATAGCTAGCTAAACCTCTCACTTGTTTGACAGTCTCATCAAATTCCATTACATTGACAACGATGCGTTCACAAAACAAACAGACATAATAATTAAAATGTAAAAAATAGGGGTATTACAGTCAACATTGGGTTAATCCAAATCACTACACAAGCCAACAAATATGTAAAAAAGAAGCACAAAAAGTCATAAATCAACAACTTTGAGTTATAATTGCTTACTTTTACAAATTGTGACTTTGATGGGTTGTCTCATTGGCACTCATACTACCTCGTCTTATATCTACCGACAAAATGAATAAAATTGTGTGGATGTATGCATTTTCCGCTCTGTCCGGTCTGTGTTCCTGTTAGATGTTATTTCTGCTTTGTATCTATCCGAGTAAAGCACCTTTCATCTGCTTTTTGTTCTTTATTCTTATGTAGAGAGTTTTGCGCCAGAAAACATGTTAATCTCGTCACAATCTGTATGTGCCTATCCCATACCAGGAGCCTGTTATTCAACTTAATTGCATTGTTTTACATTTATCATTTCGGAGCCTTTCATATCTGATTATGTTGAAAGCCTTAGACTATGTTGAAAATCTTTGCTTATTGTTGAAAACCATATGGTGACCTATAATTGTTAACTTCTACCGGGTAAGTTGTATTTATTCTTAGTTCGTCGATACCTAATTTCAACGGTTTTGCAATCCAAGTCTTTACCTAAAACTGTATATATATCAGCTGTCAATACTATTGCAAGCAAAATAAATAAAGAGGAGGAATTTAATAATGATTTTAAGGAAAGAAAGACATTTATTCCTTAAGTTAACCGACTATAGCCAAATTAATGACTTCGTACTTGATTTAGCTCTTTATTATTGTTTTATCGAGTGTCATTGGTGATTCTTTTACATGCCAGTTTAAGACATTGAATGTTGACCCGGTCTTTGGCTATTTTTGGAGTTTTTGTGACATTTTTACTTCCCTACGTAACCATAACATTGTATAACGATGAGTCCTTCAGACATTTTCGCATTTCTACCATCATGCATGTAAGAACGAAGTTGAGAAGTATAATTGATGACCCAAAATGTTCGTCTCTAATATCGATGGTTTTGGTTAATATAACTTTCAGGTCAAACCGAACTTACTTTACTCTTTTTGTAGCTGTACCTCACCACTATTTTAGGAGAACGAGTGGTCGGCTCTGAGTAAGAACAATGTGTCGTGGGTATGGAGACGCCTTTTTTTTTGCGGTCTGGTACCTTGAGAACTAACACACTAAATTGGCCATTCAAAGTGTAGATATAGTACAAAGCAGTGTTTAAATTCATGTAACATCATCTTGTTCTAGTCCTGTGTACACGTTTAATTTGCCACTGGACATTAAACAACAATAAATCCATCCAACGTAACCAAACGTCAAACCCAGTGGTCGCAGTTGAACGATTTGCAACAAGAGACATATTTGCACTGAAATAGCCTTGTGTGTAGTGTACCACTTAACGCCAGGCACTTGAGTATTTAGAAAAATGTATTTCCTTAAATTGTCCTATGATGAAATTAGGTTATATTTACACTCAGATTTATCTTTTGACCTTCAAGTGAGTGGATACACTTACATTAATGATTTCAAATATATAACGTCAACAATATGTAAGCTATAAATAAACTCCTTAATATTATTGGACTTTACATAGTAGAAATTTTCAAACTTTATTTTAGCTTGTGTGGAATATGAAATTTCATGTTACATAATATTTACGACAATATATGACATAAAATTATAATCACATGACAAGATTTTTCAAAGCAGACGAGAAATAAGCTAAAGTACTCTTTAGAAAAAGTGAAGAATGGAGAATGTGACAATTAATACTACGATTCTGCCAATAGCCAATGAAACAGACAATATAAATCTCTTGTCAGTATTTGCTGCGGATATTACTTTGACTATCATTGCTTGCACATTGTCATTTTTAGGATCCGCTTTTATTTTTAGTGCTTATTGCGTCGTTGACAGTTTACGATCTGAAAATGAAACGAGACGGCTGCTTTTATACTTAACTGTTTCGGATTTGGTAGTTGCCATTGGAAACTTCATTGGAACTATACGTTTTATTATTATTTACGACAATAAACCGTTTTATGCTAATTCGGGCGAAGAATTGGCGAGCGATAGCGTTTGTGTTGTTCAAAGTTTCATTTCAGCAACAGGATCTATGTGGTCATGTTGCTGGAACACAGCAATTGCCATACACCTATGTGTTGCTTTGGTTTATTTTAAAAATGGCACATGGTCGTGGAAGGTGAAAATATTCTGTCATTCAGTGTGTTGGCTTCTTCCTCGTAAGTATATAGATATCAACCGCCTTGGTGGTCACGTGGTAGCGTGATTTCGTCGAGTTTGGAATGTCGTTGGCACGATCCGCTTCTGCTTCTTTTTTTATACAAGTTGCATATAGGAGTACGAGCAAAGACTGGCCGATACATCATAATCATTAACAACATTATTACTGGTGCAAAACTCTCCTCATAACAGTACATAAGACTGGCCGATACATCATCATCATTAACAACATTATTACTGGTGCAAAACTCTCCCTATAACAGTACATAAGACTGGCCGATACATCATCATCATTAACAACATTATTACTGGTGCAAAACTCTCCTCATAACAGTACATAAGAAATATAAAAATCAGATGGAAAAGGCTTCAACTAAGATGGATACAAAGCAGAGATAAATCTAACAAAAACACAGACCGGACAATGCAAAATATTCATACATCCACACAATTATTTATTTTGTCGGTAGATATAAGGTGGTATAAGTGCCAATGAGACAATTATCCACCCAAGTCACAATTTGTAAAGGTAAGCAGTTTTAGGTCATTATACGGTCTTCAACGGATTCATTTATAACAAGTCTTCATTAAGCAGTAGTTACTTTTTAAATTATAGTTTATATACATGTAGCAGCTATAAAAAATCTGAATGTTAAGGTAAAGACTCATGTAGTTTCATAATCATCAGGATCATTACATTGGCTTAAGACGATTTTAGATACCAGAATTTGTTTTCATTGATTCAATTCATATGGCTATTCCTTTTTTAAACGTTGTTCGCTTTTTAAATTGTAGTTGCCGTAGCAATAGCGGCTGCCAAATGTGAAGTTTTAGGTGAAGATTTCGCTCAAGTAACTGGTACCTGGTGTTGGATTAAATCGTCATTGTCAAGGAGCCACCAGATTTTATGGATGATAATTTCCGGTAAAGGATGGGAGTTAGTTTCGTTTTTTGTGACATGTATAATGTTTCTTTACCTGAAAGGATACATGTGGCGTCAGGTACGCATAATAAACAGTTCACGAAATTCATTGGCGGATCCGGGGGTGGAAATCCCCCCTATTCGATTCTTTTAATAAGATAACGTTTCGTTGCGTTCTTGCGGTTAAAACCCCATATTCAAATTGGCCGCATCCGCACCTGAAATTTACTGTAAACTTATTCGGTTTTAAGTTATTGATAGTTAATCGTTTCATTTGGAGGAATAAGTGAAGCTATTGATAATCGTTTTAGATATATCAACGATTTTTTTAATGATGAATCCCCATTTCGCATAAGGGAGCTACCATTTGATTTTTATGGGGGGGCTAGGATGAAAAATTGTGTCCTGCCTTTTTTTTTATTTGAAATCTCTGTCCTGCCTTTTTATTTTTCAGTCTATTCGGTCCTGCCTTTTTGTTTTCTTAGCTTATCCTGACTTTTTTACAACAATTGTCATCCTGCCTTTTTTTTTTGCCAAGTTACTCATCCTGCCTTTTTTTTTAACTCAAAATCCTGTCCTGCCTTTTTTTTCAAATTTCATCCTAGCCCCCCCCCCCCCCCCCCCATAATAAAAATCAAATGGTAGCTCCCTAATCAAGTTTCGTATATTGAATCGAGTAATGAAACATATACCAGAGAATCGGGCAACATTTTCCAACATGCACAAACGAACACAAATTAAAACAATGGAACAAAGTCTAATAAAACAATTCCGATTGTTAAACCAAACCTCCTACTTGTTGGCAACAAATATTGTTTTTATGGCTAATCACACCAAGGTGTTCCGAAAATAAAATTTCTAACTGAATAGAGCAATATTTTTTCGTTTGATACGGATATTATCTCTTTCTAAAAAGTAATTTCGGTATTTATATATTTTTTCAATATACAGATATTTAGCTTTATATTTCAGAGAAGAAGATTCAATCAACGTCGATTTAACGACGTATCTCTTCGACTGAGGGCTGAAGATGAAAACTATCTTTACTTATGGCTGATTGGGTATCTTCTCAGGATATGGGGGACGATGCGCTTCTTTTTATTCGTGTCTGGAAATTCCTCTAATGATAAACCTTACAAGGACATAAATTTTGCACTAGTGCATCTTGAAAGTTTTGGTGATAGTTCGAAAGCATTTTTTACATTTATTTTATTTTGCATTGCTGACAAAACAACTAGACGAATTCTAATGAACAAAATATGCCATAGAAGGCGTGGTTATGAGGAAATTTTTCAAAGTTTAAATGCGGAACCAAGTAATGATAGCACTTTTAATTAATCCTTGTAAATATCATTTTTTTACATAGAAAAAGACAGGTAGAAACATACATAAAAGGTCTACGTCATATTTGTTTAGATACAATAGATTATGCCATCTTTGTAACTCAACTAACATTGGTGAAGATAACCACTACATTATGACTTGCGAGGCACTTAATACAGAAAGAACAAAATTGTTATCTATTTTTTTTTGGGAAAAATCCAAATACATACACATTTTCTGTTTTTATTAAATTCTTCAAATACTGTACAGTTAGAAAAGCTGTGTTAATTTATTAAAATTAGGAATGTGACAGTATATCCTATTAGTTTAACTATGTAACTTATATTTAGTATTTCACACATGCAGGTAGTTAAGTCTATTTATGTATATATATATATGTACCATTCTCTGTAAATATAAAAAAAAGAAGATGTGGTATGATTGCCAATGAGACAGCTATCCACAAAAGACCAAAATGACACAAACATTAACAACTATAGGTCACCGTAAGGTCTTCAACAATGAGCAAAGCCCATACCGGATAGTCAGCTATAAAAGGCCCCGCTAAGACAATGTAAAACAATTCAAACGAGAAAACTAAACTAACTAAAAAATGAACGAAAAACAAATATGTAACACATAAACAATCGTCAACCACTGAATTACAGGTACCTGACTTGGGACAGGCACATACATAAATAATGTGGCGGGGTTAAACATGTTAGCGGGATCCCAACCCTCCCCCTAACCTGGGACAGTGGTATAACAGTACAACATAAGAACGAACTATAAAAATCAGTTGAAAAAGGCTTAACTCATCAGATAGACAAAAAATACTTTGTATTTAGTTTATGACGATAAAATTCAGCATTATATTTTTTTCCCAACTCGTTAATAAAATGTGATTTAAGGATCTGGATATTAACTTAAAGGAACTTGATCAGTGGTAGTTCACACGATCAACTGTATTTGGTATAATTTTTCTCTGTTTGATGTGTTCATTCAGGGGTGATTTAGTGTTGGTAACAAATCTGGGATCCTTTGATTAAAGAATCACTATATATAAACTAAGTTCACATAAGCTCAATACATGAACACATTCTTGGTATTTGCTTGATCTTTCCAAAACTTTATAATTGCGAATCGAGAAACCCGTTTCTAATATGATGATTGATATTTTCTTTTGTAAACGAGACGCATTGTCGAAAAATATCAGTCGAGAGTTTACATTTGTTAGAACAAAAGAAGTATTGGTAACTAACTGTTTTCCCTTTTAAATGGAGACATTTGGGACTGTTGGACAGTTGTCGCATTTACACTAGAAATATATCACCTTAAAATTGAGAACGGAAATGGGTAAGGTGTTTAAAAAAACCCATTCCAACCAAAGAACAGAAAACAGCAAAAGGCCACCTATGGGTCTCTGGCACAGCGAGAAATTCCGGAACCGGAGAAGTGCTTCAGTTGGCCCTCTATCAAGGAAATCATGATCGAAAATACGGGCCGGGAATATCGTATCAATTGAAAGATATATATTCCGTATGCAAGCGCTGCAGGAATGATGCTATATTGAAATGGAAAGTTCACAATTGGAAAGCTGAAACCATTTGTCGTAAAGTTTTGTTTTCAACCGACCCTTATTGTCAATTTGTAAATGTAAGTCAAGATATGAGGCACACTAAACTGTTTCTATTGTATCCTTTATCTCTAGTTCGATGGGACAGATGCATTTAACAATAGTATCCGAATTTTGAATTATTTAGTGGGAGAACAAGATCTATATAGCGGAAAGTAAAGTTAAAAGATATTGCTTACTTCTCATCTTTCTTCATAAAAAGTTCCTGTTTGAGGTCAGCCTCATATAATATTCAGCCTCTTTACGGTATTTTGAAAATCAAGAATCCGATCACTATATTGTCACCTGCTTGACCACAATATATATTTTTTTCTCATAAAATTGGGGATCAAAATATTTTTTAAGAAAAAAAAACAAAAACCCACCTTTTGAATGTTTAATCCCTTAGTGTACTGATATGAATAATCATGTACTTGAATTCTTTTAACAAAATATAGTTATTGATGCTAACAACACCTCATTATACCTTACCTGCAAACAGAAACAGTTTGGAAGACGAGAAGTCATGCAGATTGTAAATGCCTGCTTAGGAGTTTAAAATCTAATCAGATGTTGTTGAAACTCAAATATCGGGTTTTAAAATTTTGGTTGATAACATGTGTTTTGAAATAAGTGACAATTGCAAAAAACTTTTACCTCCATTATCGGAATGTAATAATATATATTTAATTGGCAAAAAACATAAACATTTAACATACCTCTCATTGTATATATTTAAAGGACAAATACAAATACTAATACCAGAAGTCCAGTAATGGACCTCTTCTAGTAATAATATAGTAAAAGCAAGGAAAAAATACATGTGTCGGCGGGTCAAAAATATAAAATATCCGACACAGAAGATACTAATGCAAAATGTGCAATAAAATCAATCGAATGATATGTAGCTGAAACAATTCAGTTTGAATTTGGGGTGCAGACCACGACCTATGCTAGCTTATGTATGAACTGACGATGGATGCCAAATGTCATTAAAGGAAACAAAACTATGAACAAAATATAATTTGAGCATGTTAAGTTCATTATTTATCGTCATGAAATTATAGGTATATAACAGTTGCACCGTACATCGTATTGTTGAATAGCATGTACATTTATGTACCATAATTAAATTACATATTACTCAAGAATATTCACATAATAATGGTATAGCACGGCTTTCCTGTGATGGTCACCATTCTGTACATTTATGTACAATAATTATATAACATATTACTAAAGTATTTTTACAAAACAATGGTTAATAAAGGCAATAGTAGTATACCCCTGTTCAAAAGTCATTAATCGGTTGATAGAAATCAAATCCGGGTTACAAACTAAAACCGAGGGAAACACTTCAACTATAAGTATGTCAAATGTGTAATGTCAGTAAAATGTATACTGTCCCATATCATCCATACATGCAATGACTTTAGTCTCTTGCACAAGTATATATTTTTCTTTAAAGATTTCAAAAACATTTTGCATGCATCTTACACCTAACAAAATATAATCAGAAGTAATCATATAGGCAAGTTTTTTATATTTCAAAATTATAAAGAATAATCTGATAAGATCAAAAAAATTTTATTTTTTTTTATTTTCGGTAAATTCCTCCTTCTATACATACAGTATCTCTCTAAAGATAATATGCAATTGACAAAACTAACATTTACAACTTTGAAAGAGATAATTCAACCACACATGGAAACTATCACAGTCAACATTATTAAAGCTTCTGTTGCTCAAATGTACAATTAGTAAAATTAAAATAATTTGCGATTTTGTAATCATGATTCATATATATATTAAATTGAAATTAACCAAAAGCTGAAGTTTGAAACGAACAATAAAACCGAAATAGATAAAATCAAGTATATTACCGATGATGTGTGAACAAAACAACCAGACATAGGTTAAATGTAAAAAGTAGGGATATAGCAGTACACATTGTGGTGTTATAATCTTCATCTATATAAACAACTAATCATATCAACAAACAAAATCATTTTGGCATTTTACAAAGCACATAGGGAAATAAGGGAGACGAGAATACACAAAATTATATCAACATTACAACAAATGGAGGGATACATAAGTACCGTGACCAGCCAAAGGGATATAATAAAAATGGACTAAGCAGTTAAGGTTAACCATTTAAAAAAAAAACCAAGAACATTATAACACGTTATCAAAATAATACACAATGTTAGTACCTAGAATCTATTCATAAAATATTGAGTTAAAATTTTAGTTAATTATAAAAACCCAAACCAAAGGTAACGGTTTTACTTAATCATAAAAAATGTATTGTCATTCTCTCACATATAATAAACACATTGGTTCATGTAATAAGAGTTAAATTATACTGACTGCATGTCAATTTCAATTAACTACAATTGGCCAAGCACCTTAACTTTAATCCCCGAAAAAAACATTTAAAACCAAATGGGTATCAAATTATGATGGTGAACTATATGTTTACCAGTCTCGTATGATTAAGCACGATATTTATAAGGGTTCATTTACTCTGTTATCATAATTAGGCTCTGCATTGATACTTTGTAAAATGTCTTCATAACCGCGTCTTCTACAGCATATTTTGTTCCACAGCAGATGTCTGGTTCTTTTATCGGCAATGCAAAATAAAAGAAATGTAAAAAATGCCTTCGAACTGTCACCAAAACTTTCTAGATGCAATAGTGCAAAATCTATGCCAGCGTAAGGTTTATCGTTTGAAGAATGTCCAGACACAAATAAAAAGAAGCGCACTGTCCCCCATATCCTGAGAAGATACCCTATCAGCCATAAATAAAGGTAGTTTTCATCTTCAGCCCTCAGTCGAAGAGATACGTCATTAAATCGCCGTTGATTGAATCTTCTTTTCTGAAACAGAAAATAAGTTTTAATTTATTGAAAAAAAGGATATACAGAAAAAAGTTTTAAGAAAGATAAAATATCCACTCAAACTTTTTTCGTGGAGGTAAAAAGTAAAATCACAAAAATACTGAACTTAGAGGAAGATTAATTGGGAAAGTCCATAATCACATGGCAAAATCAAATAACAAAACGCATCAAGTAAATGGTCTTTAAACGGAACTGATACAAGCTAAAATCATAACATTTTGGTGTTATAAGCGGTAATAGCGATTATGCCAAGTCATGATCTAGTATAACAGAATAGTTATAGTAATAGTTTATACAATGTTGTAGGTAACGTTTATCATGATGGTAATACTAATATGAATTAATTGTTAACAAGACTTTGAATTTTTGAAATACTTAGGCTTTTCTACCTCAGAAATAGATTACCTTAGCTGTATTTGTCAAAACTTTTAGGAATGTTTGGTTCTCAATGCTCTTCAACTTTATATTTTTTTTGACTTTTTAAAATATTTTTTGATTCAATCGTCACTGATGAATCTTAGTAGACAAAACGCGCGTTTGGCGTTAACAAAAAAATTTAATCTATGATGATATATAGTTTATTTAAAGGCATTTCATTTGTAAGCAGTCTTGCATCATTGTCTCGAATCATTGTGAATGTAACGGAATTTGATGAGACTGTCAACAAAGTGAGAGGTTTAGCGCTATAAAAACAGGTTTTATCCACCATTTTCTACATTTCAAAATGCCTGTACCAAGTCAGGAATATGACAGTTCTTGTCCATTCATTTTTTATGTGTTTTGTCATTTGATTTTGCCATGTGATTAGGGACTTTCTGATTTGATTTTCTTCTGAGTTCAGTATTTTTGTGATTTGACATTTTGCAAGCAAGTCTCTCTTCCGTTGAAAGTTACTATAGTCAATTTTATTTTTTACAGAGTTTGTCTGTAGTGCCGTGTGGAGACAGTAGAGTGCCTCCCCGTGCTTTAGGTTTATGCTCTTATATTATACTAGATTATGGAGTGTGTGTCCGAGCGAGAACTTCTCTATGTTCATTACTTTAGGAATATCTATCAAAAAGTAGTATTTTAATATTCAGCCCCATTCATCTATTTAGTCAGACGTCAGTCGCTACCTTGATATACCCTATCTTTTGTTAAATTTGTCGGGTAACTTATGACAATAAGCATTTGACGTCTTGAGCCGAACAGTTTTATCATTTTTACACAATTTAATCTACTGTGTGATGGTTCATATTCTGGACGCCAGTCTTTGCTCCTTTGTAATAAATCTACATACCAAAAATCAAATATGAAGCTTAGAAATGGAAAAATATTAAATACTAAACTCGTTCAAAGGGTATCTACACGTCTCAATCTTCAGAATCGCTTATCTAAAAATACTACCATCGGTAACGTTTTTAACAATAAAAATCGTGGTTACCCTTCTATCGATAAGTGTCATGCCAAAAAATGACTTACGTGTCCCCGTCTTTCCACCAACAATACAGTAAGGTCCACATTTAATGGTCGCACATTTTCTCTAAATTTTGAAACTGATATTACTTGAAAAACAAACAGTATTATTTATTTACTCACATGAAACAAACCGGGATGCGGTATTCAGTACGTAGGTGAAACTGGGCGATATTTATCTAAACGCACGCAAGAACACCTGTATCGTTTTAAAAGACCCAATAAATTCAAAAGTATCATTTATCAACATCTTAAGAAGCACAGTCATCCTATTAAATATTTAACAGTTCAACCTTTAGAAGTAGTAAATAAGCAGCCTGGTGAATCTCATTCCAAGTTTGTACGATCACGAAAAATAAATGAATTAAATTGGATTAAAAAATTACAGACAGTCTACCCTCTCGGTCTTAATGATAATATCATGGGAATTGGCAATATATCAAGAACCGATTCTGTTAACATTTTGGATATAGTTTCTAAAACTGTTCGTAAAAATCGTTCTCATGGACGCAGAAAAAATCGCAATCAAAGAAAATTTCGGACCAACCATACAAATATTTCGGACCTAATTTCCATTTCAAAAAACAACGGCAGACATTATCTGTTAACCAAGCTTTGTTCTTTACCTATAAATAAATTAAATAAAATTTTAGAGGATTGCAACACAATTTCATATTACAGTCCTAAGTATGAAATTGTCCAAATTATAATGGCATATTGTTATTCTAAACTGTTTCCAAAAATTGATCGCCCTGAAGATCATAAAAAACATTTTATTAAAATAAAGTATGTCAATAAAGGTTTTGATTTTGTAAATATTGCCGGTATTTTTAACGACCATTCTGTTAAAGACCAAATTCCTGGATATTTTGATAATACTGAACTCCCTCTCATTTGTTATATTTACAAGAAATCTACCCGAAAATATGTGTTTAATTATAGCCAATTGTGTAAAGATGTAAATATCACTGAAAATACACCTATGTCGTGTAATTGCAGTAATTCAGAATACACCTATGGACCAATTTCCCATGTTATAACAGGAGACCTTAACATCGTTCGCGACCGAGAGTTAAAATCATTTCTCAGTAAAGGACCTAAATATCGTCCCCCGTCAACTATTAACTGGAATGAGTGTCGTAATATCATCAACGACTCACTCCGTGCCTACTGTTTGAAATGGGTAAAACGGGAAAAAGCTGACAAAAAATCTTTGGACTCTTTTTTTAATTCAGTAATGAAGATAGTTGATATTCGAATACAACATTTTAAAGAACATTTTACCCTCAACAAAAACTATAAAAACCCTATTTCGCGTATCAAAAATAAACTAACAGAACTAGCCAAGGAATTTGTTTTTGTCCCGGCTGATAAAGCTGCTAATAATATCATTATTGTTTGACGTAAATTTTATACAGAGGTTCTGCAAAAGGAAATCACGAATTCACCAACATTCCAACTGACTTCATTTTCAGAAAACGACATCTGTAACAAACATAAACTTTTAGCTACTTCTTTACAAGCAGAACCAAACACAATGAAAGTCCCAACTATGTACTGGCTTCCGAAGCTGCACAAAAAACCTTACAAATATAGATTAATTTCATCTTCTAGCCATTGTTCAACTACTAAATTGTCTGTTTTACTTACTAGTACACTTGGTACAATAAAAAACCTGATAATAAATTGTTCAAATAAGGCCTTTGAAAATAGTGGAATTAATTACTTCTGGAGTGTCAAAAACTCGTTGGAAGTACTTGATAAATTGCATGCATATATTGGTGATTTTGAATCTGTTCAAAGTTTTGATTTTTCTACCCTATATACCACTTTGCCTCATATTCTTATTAAGAAAAAATTCACATCCCTAATTAACTGGGCATTTAAAAAGTCGGAATGCGAGTACATATGTTCAAACTCTTTTAGATCATTTTTTAGTAGCAATAAACAAAAGAACTATGTCAATTGGACATGCTTTGATACTATTTATGCACTTGAATTTTTACTTGATAACATTTTTGTTCGCTTTGGAGATTCCGTATATCGTCAAGTTATTGGAATTCCAATGGGGACTAACTGTGCACCACTTATTGCGGACCTGTTTTTGTATTGTTATGAGTTACAATTTATGACTAAAATTAGCAAAGACCCATCAAAACAACATTTGATACAAAAATTTAACAATACTTTTAGATATTTGGATGATATATTGGCTCTAAATAATGACGACTTCAGTATGTATACTAAAGAAATTTATCCTGTAGAACTTACTTTAAATAAAGCTAATGATAACAATGACCACTGCCCTTTCCTCGATCTTGATATCTATATCATAAACGGGAAGCTTAATACAAAAATTTATGATAAAAGAGATGATTTTTCATTTCCTATTGTTAATTATCCATTTTTAGATGGTGACGTTCCCTTGTCACCATCTTATGGTGTTTATATATCTCAACTTGTACGATTCGCTCGTGTATGTAACAATGTATTAGATTTTAGCGAGAGAAATTTATGTATTACTGAAAAATTATTACACCAGGGTTTTCGATATCACAAACTGGTCAAAACATTTACTAAATTTTATCACCGGTATAAGGAAATAATTCGTAAATATAACTCAACATGCAGACATCTTATACGTTCAGGTATTTCACATCCAAAATTTTATGGAAATATTCTTTATAAAGCACAAAAATGTCAGTATTCTCCTCAGAAACTAACAAAACCTTTAAATAGACTTATTAAAAGGGGATATAGTTACGATACTGTTGTCAGGTCATTAAAGATTGCATATTTTGGCTTTAACATTGATTCACTGATAGGGTCTTTGCATCAGAACTAAACACATTTATTTCTAAAAAAAACAGTTGTTGGCATGACACGGGTTATGTTCTTCTCATATATTTTATGATAGTATGATACTAAACCCCTAAAGGGAGGGATTGTACCTGATATTCATATGATGAAGACATAATCTTTCAATCAGTTTAATTGAGGTCTGGAGCTGGCATGTCAGTTAACTGCTAGTAGTCTGTTGTTATTTATGTATTATTGTCATTTTATTTATTTTCTTTTGTTACATCTTTTGACATCGGACTCGGACTTCTCTTGAACTGAATTTTAATGTGCGTATTGTTATTCTTTTACTTTTCTACATTGGCTAGAGGTATAGGGGGAGGGTTGAGATCTCATAAACATGTTTAACCCCGCCGCAATTTTGCGCCTGTCCCAAGTCAGGAGCCTCTGGCCTTTGTTAGTCTTGTATGATTTTAAATTTTAGTTTCTTGTGTATAATTCGGAGTTTAGTATGACGTCCATTATCACTGTACTATTATGCATATTTTAGGGGCCAGCTGAAGGACACCTACGGGTGCGGGAATTCTCGCTACATTGAAGACCCATCGGTTGCCTTCGGCTGTTGTTTGCTCTATGGTCGGGTGGTTGTCGCTTTGACATATTCACCATTTCCTTTCTCAATTTTATATATAAAAATGAAGATGTTATATGCTTGCCAATGAGACAACTCTCCACAAGAGACCACAATGACACTGAAATTAACAATTATAGGTCACCGTACAGACTTCAACATTGAGCAAAGCATATACCACATAGTCAGCTATAAAAGGCCACGAAATGACAATGTAAAACAGTTAGAGCGAGAAAACTAATGGCCTAATTTATGTACAATAAATGAACGAAAAACAAATATGTAATACACAAACAAACTACGAACCACTGAATTACAGGGTCCGAACAGGCACATACATACAGAATATGGCGGGTTTAAAATGTAAGCGGGATCCCACCCCTCTCCCTAAACTGGGACAGTGGTATAACAGTATAACATATTAAAAAACGAACTATGAAAATCAGTTGAAAAAAACTGTACTACTAGTATATATATTAAACAAAAAATAATTTGACTAACCTATTAGAAATAGAAATGCATTTTTGAAGTTGATTTATCACACAAAAATATTTGAAAGACAACTTCACCATCACCACATTTCTTGACAATTTGTCATTTCGGTAAATATTTAGTGCTAACAAGTAGTTGTTGCATCCGAATTTTTTGATTGTTCAACATTTTGTTTGTTTGTATATATTAATAGTTTTTTTTATAAATTCGAATGTATAAGTTATATTCTAGATTCAATAAAATAATTGAAGTAAATTGGATACTGATTATTAAAAAAATCTTTTAAAAGTAGTCACACTGTCCTAAAGTTGACACCAGATGCCAACATAAATATGCAATTTTGTATTTCACACAAGGATGGCTCTAAAACTTGTCAAACAGCTAAATTAAGTATGATGTCAACAGAAGGTCACACGATGATACCTTAGTCACACAAACGATGGCCTTGCGAAAAGTAAGATGAACACACGTTGACAACAACGAAACCACACCAACGTAGACCTCATGAACACATGAATTTAACACGAAAATTGAACCTACGCAAGGTATTTCGGCAATCTTTTGACATGCCAAAGATTTTACTAACGCGCTTGAGTCTGAGAAACTGAAAAATAGTCCAGTCAATCTAGCATAAATTTTACCCAAACCTGAAAGTAATTGCAACAGAAGATTTTTAAGTTTTAATCTTTAGTATTATATCCCAAAAATACACAGAAAAAAGTCACATTAAATCTTACTCGAGGAAGACTAAAAAAAAATCACCATTTAAAATTTCTATAGAGATTTGCATTGAAAAGGGAGATAACTCTTGCAAAAAAGGCAGAAATATCAATAAGAATTAATACAAAAATTTTAACTTTACCGCTTTTATTCATCAGAATGTATCGATTCTTGATTTTTTAGCGGTCTTTAGAGTATATCAAATAACTCTCAAGGTGTTTTCAGATCTTTTATCAAGCTATATTCTAGATTTCGTAATTCATTCGTTGACCATTTATTGAATTTTTCAACATGTCAAGGTAAAGAATCTCAAATTTCATAAAAATAATTAAGCATGTATTCTTCTTTTTGTGTTTTAAAGTTTCTTTAGACAAGTAAGATGCTGAAAAAATATAATATAAACAATACCAAATTTTCACATTACTTTTTCAAAATGGTCACGAAGCTTCAAATTTGCAATTTCTTTAATGAAAAATGCACGAAAAAAAATTAAACTACCATAACACTTCGGTTTTGTACATTTCATGAGCAGAAGATTATATAATTTAGTCAAATACAAACACATAAACCCATTAAAGTATCATACTTTACATAAATTTCACGAACATCAACCAAAAACTGACAAAAAAGACTCATTTTTGCGGAGTTATCTCCCCTTCCAATATTAATTTCCATAGGAAATTAAAAATGCTGATTTTAAGCTTTTCTAAAGTTATATTTTATGGGACCTTTCACTGTGCATATAAAGGGTATAATGCTGTAGAGTAGAACTAAAACATTTTCTGTTGCAATTAGTTTGAGGATAAATTTTAGTTTGACTGGACTAAAATCGACGATCATATTATGGCTGACGATGATTATCAGATCAAATTTTCGACATATCTTTTATCTTTTGTCTATCTGGTATCAATTAAAGGACAGCTTATTATTAAAAGTTACATTTATCCCTCCAAATGAAAGTTTGAAAATCATTTATTTAAAATAGGTTGACAGCGAATTTCAGGTGCGGATACAGCCATTTCAAAAGGGAGGTTTCAACCAAAGAAGCACCATGAAATTTTTACATTATCAGAAAAAAACATAACAACCCCTGGGGCTGTCCATAAGTTAATTGCATTGTATGCATACCTGACGCCACATGTATCCTTTCAGATATAAAAACATTATACATGTCACAAAATACGAAACTAACTCCCATCCTATACCAGAAATAATCATCCATGTTATCTGATCGTTGTTTGACAAAGACGACTTAATCCAACACCAGGTACCAGTTACTTCACCGAAGTCTTCACCTAAAACTTCACATTTGGCTGCTGCTATTGCTATGGAAACTACAAGTAAAACAAAACGACTAATGCTTGATAAAGGCTATAAATAAATTCGAGGAAATAAATAATGGTTTTAAAAGAACTCTGAAATGCTATGGCATGACTCTGGTAAATGCGTCTTGAACTTAATGTTAATATTTTTGCATACATGTACATCAATTTAACTCAAAAAGCAATCAAGGTATTGTCATAAATGTCGCGTTTGGATTGCTTTATATTCCTTTTATTTCTTTTTTTTATAGCTGACTATGCGATACGGATCTTTCTAATTGTTGAATGCCGAACGCTGACCTATATTTGTTAACTTTTATGTCACACGGGGTCTGGTGTAGAGTTGTAACATTGGCAATCATACCACATTATCCTATTATAAAGGTATCACAAAATTTTATTTACCTCGGAACATAAGTCTTTATGATATGGAAACTAGAATTTGAAAAGCAAAATAACTTTTTGGGGGAATAGTCAAAAGTAAATAAAAAAAAAACAGATAGAAAAGAAAACGTTTATACCTAAATAAATAATTTCAGGACGCTAAATATTTTTTTTAACTTGCAATTTACACAACATGTAACCGTCAGAGGCTTTCAAAAATACTTTCCCACTCTTTTCCATAGTATTTGTTTTTAATTTTTGGTATATTTTTTCCCTTTAGATTATTTCTTTTTCTCTGTTCACTTCCATGTTATATAAATAATTTTTGTTGCAAAACAATGAGATAAGACTATAATATTTATCTTGTGGTCAGGGATTAACAGCTGGACACTGGTATCAACAGATGATTGACATATTAGCCCCTCCCAAACATGCCAAATGCCTATATATTTAGATTAATTACCATGTGCTTATATTTACATAAGTTCATTATCAATTTACTCCCTGTTGTGATATGATAATGACTTTGGGATTTTTACAAACTGTGCAGAATAATACTTACTCCAAAATTATGTTATAACAAAAATATCTTAAAAAAATCTTTGTTAGACTGTAGTGCTACCTTAATGTTGATTGTTCTGCTCCTTGTGGGCGCTTTGATTAGCAATAAAATATATTTGAATTTGAATTTGTAACAGTATGACAAAACTGATCTATAAGTACCTTGTCATATTTGTATTTTTCTCACCCTAATAATGCATGACAAACTTGCCACTAGACGATTAGCTAAAATCAATCAATCAATCAATCAATCAATCAAGCAAGCAATCATTTCTTTATTTTTAATGAAACAAGAATTTTGCAATCTGATTTTTTTATTATCTTGATGTAATAAGATACTCCAGTTCCTCAAACTATAGTATTTTTCTAAAAATTAAAAGGGTAATATTTGAAAATCCAAATAAATGGTTAATGAATAGCAGAACGAATAATATTAGACCAACACGCTGAGTTAGATTTTAAAATGAAAGCTAACATGTGAACATACTACATGAAGACATTTCTCCCTATTGAGACACATTCTTCTAACCCCTAGCCAATCAATCTTTCATTATATTCCTATTTGAATATTGCGAAGCAAAAAGCAGCAAGTACCAATTTGCAAGTTTCGTAAGATCGTACCAATGACCTTCCGCATTCAGGTCAAGCACGCAGCCCGAGACCAAAGAGGCGGTACATATATACTTACGAGGAAGAAGCCAACACACTGAATGACAGAATATTTTCACCTTCCGCGACCATGTGCCATGTCTACAATAAACCAAGGCAAAACATAGATGTATGGCAATCGCTGTGTTCCAGCAAAATGACCACATAGATCCCGTTGTTCGTATGAAACTCTGAACAACACAAACTTTATCACCCGCCAATTCCTCACCAGAAAACGCATAAAATTTAGCAGAATTGCTATAAATAGGTGTACTGCCGTAAATAGCAATAAAACGTATAGTTCCAATGAAGTTTCCGATGGCAACGAATAAATCCGAAACAGTTAAATATATTAGCAGCCGTCTCGTTTCATTTTCAGGCCGTAAACTGTCAACAACGCAGTAAGACGTAAAAATAAATATGGATCCGAAAAATGACAATGTGCAAGCAATGATGGTCAAAGAAATATCCACCGCAAATACCGATAAGGGATTTATATGTACTATAGGATTGGACGTCGAAATCCACGTTGTATTAACTGTCGCATTCTCCATTATTCATTTATTATCAAAAAATATTTTTGTCGCGTGATTATATGTCACACATTTTAGAAAACATTTCAACTCATGGAATCTCACTATTTCACACAAACTTTCATAAAGTTAGAAAAAGTTCTATTATTCCAATGATATTTAGGATTTTATTGATAGTAGACATAATGTCGACGCTTACGTACATGTATTGAAATTCGTTTCATCACATGTTGTACATCTACTTGATAGCTAAACAATCAATATGTGTGTTAATGTGACCTTGTAACCTCATTATGTTTATCATAGGACAATTTAAGGAAATCCATGTTTCTAAATACTCAAGTGTGTGGTGTTAAGTGGTACACTACACACATGTCTATTTTCGTGCAAATAAAATTATATTATTGTTACGGATCGTTCCACCACGACCCCTAGAGTTGTGGTTAAAAATAAAAATTTAATTCTTCTCAGTTTTCAGTTTGTATGATTTTAGTTAATTCATAGCCTGTATCATGTGTGTACTCTCGAGAGATTCATATTGTGACATATAGTAAAGGGACTTGTCTCTTATTAACGTGCGTAGGAAGTGTGTTACTCAGTATATTTACGAATCTGGTCTTTGGTTAAAAAGGGGGGAAATACTGCAAGGATTCAAGAAAAGAAGGGGGAAATACTGCAAGGATCCAAGAAATAAGGGGGCAAATACTGCAAGGATCCAAGAAAAAAGGGGGGAATACTGCAAGGATCCAAGCACATTTAATAAATCGAAGAGATTGTATCAAGACAGCATCATGACATAACACAACAACAAAGAAAAACAGAAAGATAAAAATCGGTTTTCAAAACACTTCATAGAAATCTATCACTGAGTGACAAGCATCGTATCGAAAACAATATAATCCAACAAGACAGGTGCGTTGGGAAGATATTCAATTTGAATAGAAAAAAAACTCAGGTAGTACTTTCACCGAATTTCGAATTCAAGCATTTAGTTTTCAAATGTCTGCTTTGAAATGAGGAATTTAAATCAAACCAAACTAAAGCTCAAATATTGTCTTTTTAAATTATGGTTGATACAATGGTATTTTAAATTAGGTTTGAATTCTGTCAGGTAAAGTTGGCCTCAGAAGGATTTGGCTATTACTTTATGTCATTTTGTTATATGTATATCATCAAATGTTTTGATTTTGTTCATCATTAGCTTTCAATTATTTTACTTTGAGTGTCTCAATGAAGGTAAATTCAGAAAAAAAGCTTCGGACGTATTAAAATTACAATGTGCTGTATTCGCAAAGGCGAAATAGCAAAAATAGATAGGTACTAACAAAAAAACGAAACGAAGTTGTAGTGCTGTCCATCGACGAAAAATAAAAAAAGTTCAAACGTTGTGATAGGTCTATATAGCCAAAACAATATGTCGCATAGTTTTCACATGGTTATCATAAGATATAAAAAGTAAAGTATTAAAGTGATTAAAAATATTTCTTTATAATTGTTTTATAATTGTTTTATTAAGATTGTGTGGTTCAGTCAGGTTGAACATATTCATTTATACTTTTTAAGACAAATGAAATATTATTGTTTGAACACATATTTCGTGTTTTATTGAATATAAAATGAAGAAGTGATTATTGATAATTGTATCTTAACGTTAACATAGTCTTTTCTTTAACCAGAGATCACCAGATGGTGGATTAATCTGACCATTCTATTTGTCGAACACAATCATAAGTAGAACAGACAGATGTGACAAAAACTGAGGCATTGATTTCTCAACGCTGCAATAAAATCGGCGCCAACACAATGAGTTTTCCTTCATAAAATTGTTAACCTTTTTACAGAAAAAAAACTAATGGCGATATCTATTTTCGCATTATATGAAAATAAGTTCCCCGTCAACTCACAGAATTTATTATTTACCTCAATAATTGCGTATTTATTCATAGCGATCGCTATCCTCCAAACTAAACATTTATGTTGCTTTGAGTAAAGGCAGCAGTGGTATAAAGTAAAATCACAAAAATACTGAACTTAGAGGAAAATCAATTCGGAAAGTCTATAATCACATGGCAAAATCAAATAACAAAACGCATAAAAAACGAATGGACAAGAACTGTCATATTCCTGACTTGGTACAGGTGTTTTCAAATGTAGAAAATGGTGGATTAAACCTGGTTTAAAAATATACCTTCATGTGCTACTATTTGCTGACAGTTTACATATAGGCTATTTTTTTACCTGATTAAATCAAATATGTAATAAAAAATATACCTTCATGTGCTACTGTTTGGTACAAAAATGTATACCGCACTTTGAAATACACCAATCGATTGAGAAAAAAACAAAACAAATCCGGATCCAGGTTACAAACTTAAACTGAGGGAAACGCATCAAATATAAGGCACATAACAGAAAGCTTTTAAAAAGTGTGGATGTTGAAACCATAACTGTTACAGCGGTTTATTATTTTTTCTTTGAAATGCCAAACTATCGGTTTGATTCTGCTATTTTAACTTTTAATGCAGGTTATTCCACTCTTAGGGCATCTGATACAGTTTTGATCCCATATAGCCTTTCAAAAAGGGCTAAGTCGACTCTTAGCTGATGAAAATGGAAAGTGCTCTCTCTTTGTAGATTAATTCGTTTACTAGAATAGCCACGTGCATCAATCAAAATTTATTACCACACACGTGAGGTCACACGTTATGAAGTAGTATATATCGTTAAACGTTGCTGTTTACGAAACTCTAGAAGATTCGGCTATTTATAGATAAAAGTTACCTGTGTATCAATATGCATGATTAATGACCAGGCAAAATCTAATTGCTAAAATAGAGAGGACAAATCCGAAACTCTACGGGATTGAAGGACATTTACTAGGTTTGGATTGTCCTAACCAATCAATAAACTTTGATTATTCACGTCTCGTAATATCTTCCAATCAGGTAGCAAGAAAAATTAACGCACTAACTGTCTATCGTTCAATTCTTAATATCGACTCCTAGGAGTCGATAATGATTAAAATCAGTCGAAAACTGAATCTTTTCCAAATAGTCATAGTTTGAATTGTCGAAAATAACAATTTACGTCAGCAACGTAATTACCTCCGCTGTAACTATATCGTATGCCCGTAACAATACATTTGTGTTAAGTAAAGGCAAATTAAAGGAGATGAAAGAATACGTCAATGAGACAGCCACTATTCAAAAACACATTACGGGTTGAAATTCAAGTGTTTTACACGATTCTGCCATTTTCAATTATCCAAAGGAATTATTCATTACGGTTTCTATCGGGAAATCTGCAGGTCACTTAATTGAATGAAAAAGATTGAAGTCTTGAATTAATACGACTGTCATACAAGTAAGAGGTTAAGCTAGCTACAACACTTGAATCCATCCACCATTTTTCTTCATAAAAATATGCCTATACCAAGTCAGAAATATTACAGTTATTATTAATTCGTTTGATGTATTTGAGCATTTGATTTAGCCATTTCATTGCAGTCTTTCCGCTTTAAATTTTTTCTCGGTTTTCCGTATTTTTCACCAAACAATGTTTTCTAGTATGAAAATGAAAGAATAAAATGACAATAATTTCTTTGATTTAATGTTGGAAATTAATTAAAAAGGACAGATCAATAGTGCCGAAAAATCGGACAAACGGTAGTAAAGTCCACCTAAACATAACATATGAATATTGCCTTTACTTTTTATTGTAATAAGTCTTGAAATAATATAAAAATATAGATTATTGATTCAAAACAGAAGACGATAAAAGTTTAAAGCAATATCGAAATGCAGTATTGATTTTTTATTTGATTAGAAGATTTTTCGTTGGTTGATGAAAATCAACGAATAATATATAATAAGGAATAGACGCAAGCAACAATCGTATTGATAATGAGCAGACTGTAGAAGTCTTTAGGCGTTTTATTGTCCAACAGCACTTCAAAATAAATATTTGTGGACACACTGTAGCAAAAGGTAAGAATTTACAAAATGAAATATGTGTTAAAATTATCAATGATTATTATTATAATTAATATTTTCGTCATAATAAATACCAGGATTATAATTTAGTACGCCAGACGAGCGTTTCGTCTACATAAGACTCATCAGTGACGTTCATATCAAAATATTCATAAAGCCAAACAAGTACAAAGTTGAAGGGCATTGAGGATCCAAAATTCCAAAAAGTTGATCCAAATACGGCTAAGGTAATCTATGCCTGGGATAAGAAAATCCTTAGTTTTTCGAAAAATTCAAACTTTTGTAAACAGGAAATTTATAAAAATGACCACATTATTGATATTCATGTCAACACCGAAGTGTTGACTACTGGGCTGGTGATATTCTCGGAGAAGAAACGTCCACTAGCAGTAGCATCGACCCAGTGGTGTAAATAGTTATCAAAGGTTACCATGATTATAGATTAAACCAGGCAAATTAAAAAAAAAAAAAGCAATGTTGTTTACAAATGATCGGACGAGAAGCATGCATTTCGGCAGTTAACATTCACTGAAGTCTGGAGCTGGCATGTCAGTTAACTGCTAGTAGTCTGTTGTTATTTATGTATTATTGTCATTTTGTTTATTTTCTTTGGTTACATCTTCTGACATCAGACTCGGATTTCTCTTGAACTGAATTTTAATGTGCGTATTGTTATGCGTTTACTTTACTACATTGGTTAGAGGTATAGGGGGAGGGTTGAGATCTCACAAACATGTTTAACCCCGCCGCATTTTTGCGCCTGTCCCAAGTCAGGAGCCTCTGGCCGTTGTTAGTCTTGTATTATTTTAATTTTAGTTTCTTGTGTACAATTTGGAAATTAGTATGGCGTTCATTATCACTGGACTAGTATATATTTGTTTAGGTGCCAGCTGAAGGACGCCTCCGGGTGCGGGAATTTCTCGCTACATTGAAGACCTGTTGGTGACCCTCTGCTGTTGTTTTTTATTTGGTCGGGTTGTTGTCTCTTTGACACATTCCCCATTTCCATTCTCAATTTTATACTCTATTTCTTTTTCTTTTACTATGACAGTTGTTTTCCATTCATTTGATATATTTGAGCCTTTTTGTTTTTTCATTTGATAATGGACTTTGCGTTTTGAATTTTCTTGAAGTTCTGTATTTTAGTTATGTTACTTTTAAATCAGAAATGTCAGATTATTGTAAATTTGGACAAGCTGTAGAACAAGGTACATTTTTGTAAGAATATACAAAATGAAATATGTGTTAAAATGATCGATTACAGATCATAATATAATAATTAATGTTTTCGTCAAAATCAAACCTGGCAAATAAAAAAAAACCAAACAGCAATGTACTTTACAAATGATCGGACGAGAAGCATGCATTTCAGCAGTTAACATTCACTCTGACGTTTAACTATTGCAATGTTTTTATTATTGCGAGAAGTACGACAGGGTTGTAATCGCATTAATTTAGACTCGCATTTCGGATGTTTTAATATGAATGAAGCGGGGATTTTTCTCAGTACCGCAAAAATAATAATTGCATTTTAGTCTTTAATAACAGAACTGCAATATTATTTTTTTAATATATTGAATAATATTTTGTGTCATTTAAACAAATTAAACAATGGCGACTTATAGCTGTTAATTTCTGTGTCATTTAGTCCTTGTGGACAGTTGTTTCATTGACAATCATACCAAATCTTTTTTTATATATAAACAAGTTTCTGGTCAATATTCATATGCATCATCTTTATTCAGAGGAGGGGGTTAGGCGTCTGTTGTAGAAGAGAGTTAGAGAAAAATACAGGTTCCAGTCCTACTCTTGGAAATAGAAGTAGAGAAAAATACAGGTTCCAGTCCCACTCTTAGAGATAGAAGGGAGTACAGTAAAACACAGGTTCCAGTCCTACTCTTGGAGGGAGAAGGGAGTACAGTAAAATAGAGGTTCCAGTCCCACTCTTGGAGATAGAAGGGAGTACAGTAAAATACAGGTTCAAGTCCCCCTCTTGGGGGTCGAAGGGAGTACAGTAAATACAGGTTTCAGTCCCACACTTGGAGGTAGAAGGGAGTACAGTAAAATACAGGTTACAGTCCCACTCTTGGAGGTAGAGGGGAGTACAGAAAATACAGGTTTCAGTCCCACACTCGGAGGTAGAAGGGAGTATAGTAAAATACAAGTTACACTCCAACTCTTGGAGATAGAAGGGAGTACAGTAAATATAGGTTTCAGTCCCACTCTTGGAGGTCGAAGGAAGTACAGTAAATACAGGTTTCAGTCCCACACTTGGAGATAGAAGGGAGTAAAGTAAAATAGAGGTTCTAGTCCCACTCTTGGAGATAGAAGGGAGTACAGTAAAATAAAGGTTACAGTCCCACTCTTGGAGATCGAAGGGAGAACAGTAATATACAAGTTACAGTCCCACTCTTGGAGGTAGAAGGGAGTAAAATAAAATACAACATCCAGCCCCACTCTTGAAGGAAGAAGGGAGTACAGTAAAATACAGGTTCCAGTCCCACTCTTGGAAATAGAAGGGAGTACAGTAAAATACAGGTTCAAGTCCCACTCTTGGGGTCTAAGGGAGTACAGTAAATACACGTTTCAGTACCACACTTTGAGGTAGAAGGGAGTACAGTCATATACAAGTTACAGTCCCACTCTTGGAGGTAGAACGGAATACAGTTAAATACAAGATCCAGCCCGACTCTTGAAGGAAGAAGGGAGTACAGTAAAATATAGGTTCCAGTCCAACTCTTTGAGATAAAAGGGAATACAGTAAAACACAGGTTCCAGTCCTACTCTTTGAGACAGAAGGGAGTACAGTAAAATAGACGTTCTAGTCCCACTCTTGGAGATAGAAGGAAGTACAGTAAAATACAGGTTTAAGTCCTACTCTTGGAGATAGAAGGGAGTACAGTAAAATAGACGTTCTAGTCCCACTCTTGGAGATAGAAGGAAGTACAGTAAAATACAGGTTCCAGTCCTACTTTTGGAGGTAGAAGGAAGTAAATAAAAATAGAGGTTCCAGTCCCACTCTTGGAGATAGAAGGGGGTACAGTATAATACAGGTCACAGTCCTACTCTTAGAGGTAGAAAGGAGTACAGTAAAACACAGGTTCCAGTCCCACTCTTGGAGGTAGAAGGGAGTAAAGTATAAAAGAAGTTCCAGTCCCACTCTTGGAGATAGAAGGGAGAACATTACAATACATGTTAAAATCCCACTCTTGGAGGTCGAAGGGAGTACAGTTAATACAGGTTTCAGTCCCACACTTGGAGGTAGAAGGGAGTACAGTAAAATACAAGTTACAGTCCCACTCTTGGAGATAGAAGGAAGTAACAGTAAAATACAGGTTACAGTCCCACTCTTGGAGGTAGAAAGGAGTACAGTAAATACAGGTTTCAGTCCCACACTTGGAGGTAGAAGGGAGTATAGTAAAATACAAGTTACATTCCCACACTTGGAGGTAGAAGGGAGTACAGTAAAATACAAGTTACAGTCCCACTCTTGGAGATAGAAGGAAGTAACAGTAAAATACAGGTTACAGTCCCACTCTTGGAGGTAGAAAGGAGTACAGTAAATACAGGTTTCAGTCCCACACTTGGAGGTAGAAGGGAGTATAGTAAAATACAAGTTACATTCCCACTCTTAGAGATAGAAGGGAGTACAGTAAATACAGGTTTCAGTCCCACTATTGGAGGTCGAAGGGAGTACAGTAAATACAGGTTTCAGTCCCACACTTGGAGGTAGAAGGGAGTACAGTAAAATACAAGTTACAGTCCCACTCTTGGAGGTAGAAGGGAGTACAGTAAAATACAGATTTCAGTACCACTCTTGGAGGTAGAAGGGAGTATAGTAAAATATACAAGTTACAGTCCCACCCTTGGAGATAGAAGGGAGTACAGTAAATACAGGTTTCAGTCCCACTCTTGGAGGTCGAAGGGAATACAGTAAAATACTGATGAATCTTTTGTAGACGAAACGGGCGTCTGGCGTATATACAGAATTTAATCCTGGTATCTAAAATGATAAGTATATTTATTTGATTTTGTATTTGTCTTGATAAGAATATTTATTGGTTTTAGTTCTTACACATTTTTCAATAAGTCATTGATATGATAAACACATGAAGATTTAACGCAAATATAGCCTAGGCTGGTACACGAACATATATTGTGTTGCTTTTTCCTATCAATTTTCATTTCTATCATTTTATGTTTGAACGTGCTATGCGTTGGATACAAATATTTATCGTATAGTAAAGACGCAGGCATTATAGTAAGATAATTGTGTTTAACAACCATCTGACAAAGAAAACCAACAAAAGAGAAAAAAAGGAAATGCATATCTACAAAAGAAAATAATAAGAGAGGGAAAAATGAACATTATATATGTCGAAAAAGTACATATATAAAAAAAAAAGATGTGGTATGATTGCCAATGAGACAACTTTGTCAACATATATAATTTCATACACAGAATTTCCCCTTTCACAATTAGCAAAGCTCCTCCAAACATTTTTCAGTCACCGACCAAAAGGTTTTTGACAAGTTTTTGGCGAAATCCAATCAATGTTTATTCCGAATATTTCGACATTTTGACACGCTCCCTCTTTTATTTAGTCCTCGTAAGGTACAAGTATCTGCATATTTTCAGAAAAATATATTATGGAACGCCAATATGATAACCCTGCACTAAATACAAAACTGGCGCTATGGTGTAAAGGAGAACATTTAAGCACGGAATGCCAATATGGTAAATCATCGCCAGAGACAAAATAACGCTATGGTGTAAAGGAGAACATTTAAGCAGGGAATGCCAATATGGTAAATCATCGCCAGAGACAAAATAACGCTATGATAAGCAGGAGGAATTTAAGCACATTATGAAAACATTCCACCAGATACCAAATGACGCTATAGTGTAAAAGAGAACATTCAAGCACATATTACAAATGTGAAAACTATCCCCCAAAATGCAAACCGACGCAATCTTATCATGAAAAACATTAAGGCACTAAATGCCAATATAGCAGTTCTTCACTGGCGGCCATATGACGCTATGGTAAAGACGGGGATAGAACGAGTTTCATTTTTCAACATATATAATTTCATACACAGAATTTCCCCTTTCACAATTAGCAAAGCTCCTCCGAACATTTTTCAGTCACCGACCAAAAGGTTTTTGACAAGTTCTTGGCGAAATAAAATCAATGTTTATTCCGAGTATTTCGACATTTTGACACGCTCCCTCTTTTATTTAGTACTCGTAAGATACAAGTATCTGCATATTTTCAGATGTTTTTTTACTATGAGTACATACAATTAGTAGAGCAATGAGGCGAACTCTTTCAAACCATTTCGTAGAGCGATAAGGAGATCTCTCTCAAATTAGTTGGTAAAGTGGTAATGAGGAATCTTTTAAATCAGTTAGTTAAGCGGTAAGGATGACTCAGACAAAGAGTTTGACAAACTAAACATATTCAAAAGTACAACATAAGAACGAACTATAAAAATCTGTTGACAAAGACTTAACTCATCAGATGGATACAATACATATAACCAAAACATAGAGTGGACATAACCAGGTTCTTGTACATCCCAACAATAAAAAGACAGATCTGAGAGTATTCACAGTTACTGATACAATACATATAACCAAAACATAGAGTGGACATAACCAGGTTCTTGTACATCCCAACAATAAAAAGACAGATCTGAGAGTATTCACAGTTACTGATACAATACATATAACCAAAACATAGAGTGGACATAACCAGGTTCTTGTACATCTCAACAATAAAAAGACAGATCTGAGAGTATTCACAGCTACTGATACAATACATATAACCAAAACATAGAGTGGACATAACCAGGTTCTTGTACATCCCAACAATAAAAAGACAGATCTGAGAGTATTCACAGCTACTGACAGCAGTTCATCCAACAATAAAAAGACAGATCTGAGAGTATTCACAGTTACTGATACAATACATATAACCAAAACATAGAGTGGACATAACCAGGTTCTTGTACATCCCAACAATAAAAAGACAGATCTGAGAGTATTCACAGCTACTGCTTGTACATCCCAACAATAAAAAGACAGATCTGAGAGTATTCGCAGTTACTGACAGCTAATTCACCCAACAATAAAAAGACAGATCTGAGAGTATTCGCAGTTACTGACAGCTAGTTCAAAGCCAATAACAACACAAAAAACATGCATGCTTCTTAGACTAATTATCAAGCAGTAGCCATCCAACATCCAATGGATTTAGTGTAAAGACGTCATCAACAGTCAGAGAAAATGACATTGTGCAATGCCAAGATACAGGAATCAACAGATTGTTGATTCATGAAAGTGTATATATATATATATATTGTAATAATAGTATTGCTTTTGCTATCAATTTACTGATAACAAAAGGAGGAACTTACTTAGATAAGAAGAAAACAATCTAATGATTGATCACATTTATTTGAGTTTGTTATATTTCTTTTTTTCCCCTTTTAGTGGTGTGAGATTAATAAAGTTATGCAAGTTGTAAAAGTTAGTGAGAGTGTTTGAGTTGTGCCCAGTTGCGTAAATTCAAGACAAATTGAATACAAAACCATTTCCGCCTGCTTACAAAACGTAGACGGCAAGACGCCATCTAAGGAACTGTATTTGTGGTTTAGTAAATTAAGCTACGGTAATTAATATAAAAAAAAAGATGCAGTATGATTGCCAATGAGACAACTGTCCACAAGAGACCAAAATGACACAGATAAAGCAATTACTATATACAGTTATAAAGTGTATTACGATACACTACCTTTTTATTTTTATATAATACTTCAGACGATCGTCAGCTCGGAGACAAACTGGCTAAAATATTTGGTCTCCAAATTTAAGGATGTTCGCTTGTCATGTTTTGGAATTTTTGTCAGATTTTCGAAATCCCCTGGTTTTATCCATTTCAAAGTCTTAAAAAAATTGCCCATTGACTCCCATTTTTCTTTTCATAAATCTTTTATATGTACAATTATTCGCCATTTGTAAAAGTCATATAAAACCTTATTTATTTTTTAATAATTTTTGTACTTTAACTTGTTAAGGCTAAAGCTATGAAAAATCAAAAGAGAAAATTTAAAATCCCACCAAAATTCCAATGGCTATTATCTCGAAAACATGCACATTGACCTCTCTATTGTTTTTGCTTTTTTTGATTCCTAACTTTATCCCCTATCAATATATACCAGTGTTATGGAAAGCTATTTATTTTGAAACTGAGTAGCGAACTTCCTTAATACTGTGGATTCATTATTATTCGTTGGGTACCAATTTTCGTGGGTGTCGTGGTTACAAGTGAACCACGAATTCAAATGTTCAACGAATACCATGTTTTCAATAGGCTGTGCATACAGAGATTAGCAAAACCACGAAATAAAATATCCACGAATATGCAAGTTTTAGGCAATCCACGAAAATTGATACCCACGAAAATAAATGAATCCACAGTAGTATATATAGATTATAAAAATGTCATTTTTGATTGATAAACAAACATTCCCAATTTCCATTCTCAATTTTATTATTTCTTTTTCCAGGTGGTTATATTCAACGGATTGTTTGATTCGAATAAAAATACCACTAAGGAAAGGCGCAATTGTATCTGACTTATTAACTTACGATTGAGTGTTATAGTTATACGATATTTATATTTCGTACAACTATGGACGAGTTTTTCGGAAATCACGAAAACAATGATACATGTGAACAAAGTGAATTGTTTATCCCATCTGCCTGGATAATCTTCACACAATTTGGTTTGGCAGCTGAATCTGCTATAGTCAACACAATTGTCATTCTTATATTTTTACGCCCTAAAAATAGAACTCCATCGACTATTTTGTTGTCAGCACTCGCCGCTTCCGACTGTTTGACGGCAATTCCAGCGCAGATGCCATATTTTGTAGCATACATATTTCACTATGACGACTTGGAAGTTGACGAATACGGATATTTTGGCGGATGGGTTTGGCCGGAACTTTATTCTAGTTGCATTGTTTATTTACCGCTTGCCAACATATCGGTGGGATTCCATACGATATCCGTTTTTCTAACTGTTATGCTGAACATTCAAAAGGTTGTTGCATTACAGTTTCCTCTTTGGACTATGCTGAACGTAGGAAACAAATCAACAGTATCTGTCATATTTTTGATATTTATTATTGTCGTTAGCATCATTGCATGGGTTACCGTAACTGACAACGGATTGCTGTTTAAAAGAGAGGATGATGCCTGTTGTTATGGCGAGCTGTTAGACCAAAATTATACCAAGGTTTTTAATACATCGTTAAATAATGTCATTGTCTTTGCTGTGCTTGGAGTATTCTTATGCACTGCATATATTTGTTGGAAACTTTGGACCGATGAGAAAAGTATCACAAAGAATCAAAACCCGATTGCAAAAAGGAAAACACGCCGGTCTGCCTTTATCATTGTGCTATTATCTGTGATTTTCATTCTTTCGGAATTATTTTTCATTTTAAGGACAATTAATCAATCACGATTGGTTCCAATTGTCCCAATGATCGAAATGATTAATGACTCGTTCATGTTGTTAAGTTGGCAAGTTGGATTTTCTTTAAATTTTGTAATTTATTTGATAATGAGCGAAAACTTGCGGAATATATTGAAATCATTCTTCATGGCATTATTTCGATGTAAAAAGGAGACGCCATTACGAAATACATCTAAATGGACTTCTATTAGCGACAATGCTTCTACGCACATTTAATGCCGTTGTTAAACGAAACTTTTGTGTGATTCTTTTCTTTTCTCCATGTTCTCAAGTGAATTTCAACAAGACTTATCAAGGACATTAATCCAGTTATTCATTTGTCATTATTGTACTTTTACTGTTCGGTTTGTTTTCAAACAAATAGAAATGACATACATGGAATAAGAAAGTGCTGAAGAAGAATTATGGATATTTTTTAGAGATAATTCCTCCCTGCAAACCGCACTAGTGTTTAAGTTGTGTGATATTCATTGGTAATTTGCAATTTAGCAAACACAGAACAATAACAAAACAGATAATCCATAATTGTAACATACTTAACAATTAGGTAAGCTTAAAGACTGACATAGCAATTGATTAATAATTTTTGGTATGTACCTCAACTCTGCGCACTTTTGGCTATGTTGATTTTAGTGGACGTGGTGGGGTTTGTGTTGTTTGGTCTTTAGTATTCTTTATTTGTCATGTGTACTTTTATTAGTGTGTTTGTCTTTTTTTCATTTTTAGCCATGGCGTTGTCAGAATATTTTTGATCTATGAGTTTGTCTGTCCCTCTGGTATCTTTCGCCCCTCTTTTATTTATCGTTGTTTAACGCTTCAGTCGGTCAGTATATTTTTTGGTGGAAAAAGTAAAAATTTATAGGTTAAACTACGGCCTTCAGCACGGATTTGTATCTGACACAATAGCAAGCTATAAAAAGTAAAATCACAAAAATACTGAACTCCGAGGAAAATTCAATCGGAAAGTCCCTAATAACATGGCAAAATAAATGACAAAACACATCTAAAACGAATGGACAACAACTGTCGTATTCCTGACTTGGTACATGCATTTTCAAATGTAGAAAATTGTGGCTTGAACCTGGTTTTACAAAAACACGAGAAACAATAATGAACCACATAAACAAACGACATTCACTGAACTATTGGTTCATATGACATCCACTGAACTATTGGTTCATATGACATCCATCATATGACATCCACTGAACTATAGGTTCATATGACATCCACTGAACTATTGGTTCATATGACATCCACTGAACTATTGGTTCTTATGACATCCACTGAACTATTGGTTCATATGAATAAAATTGGATTTAAAATACTTAATATCGTTTAATTAACTTAGTGATGCAAATCTTCTTTAGTTTTTTTTATCCCTTTTGTGGCATTTGGACTAGGATTTCCGGTATGAGGACACTTTTGTTGAACTACCTAGACCACGACCATCATAAGATAGGGAAGATATATTAAAATGTCACGAGAAGGCTGAATATGTGATATAAGAAAAGTTATTAGTATTTTTGATAGATAATAATATCAGATTATTACGTGGCATTTTTCATATCGCATGTATTATCAGCCCTAGGTTCAATATCAGCCCAAGAGCCGCATGGCTCGAGGGCTGATATTGACCGAGGGCTGATAATACATGCGATATAAAAAATGACATGTTATGATCTTTTTATCATATGCTTCAACAGTAGAGAAAAATAACAGATTCATATATTGATCCTTTTACGTGGTTCCCGAAGTTTAAAAAGTAAAAAAGTTTACGGCCGTCGGACCCAAAATTTGATACATTCAATATGAAATCTTTTTATCAATTGCGTCAACAGCATGAACAGAGAGAGAACAAAAAATATTTTAATATGGACGAATCTACAAAAAAATAATTCAACAATATACATAATGATCATTGCTTGGAAAAGTCAACTTTTTAAAGAAACTTTCTAAATTATGTTTCAGAAAAACTTTAAAAAAATGCATATATTAAATAATTTGTTTGGTTTGTTTGTTTGTTTGTTTGTTCCTTTTTTTATTATTTTAAACAATATACTTTCCAGTATTCAAGTAGTTGTTTTGTACACCATTTTGTAATGTTTTTTTCACTGAAAACGTAGCACTGAGGTGTATTTTCCGGAATTGGCCGAGTATTACCGGAATGCCATGTGATAACGTTACGGAAAGGCATGTGATAACAATCGAAGCATGTGATAAACTTTTCATATCAGCCCGCTAAGCATCAATTCAAAAAATATGGAATTTACGTCAATTTAATGCTATTATCATACGGTCAAATTTATATGTTATTTAGTATAAGTATATGATAATACATAAATATATTATAGATTGAAATGGTATAGATGAACTGTTTGCAAAAGAATGAAATATGCGAAATATTAAGAATTTTCTTATCCTAGACATTTATAACCTTAGCCGTATTTGGTACAACCTTTTGGGATTTTGGGTCTTCATTGCTCTTCAACTTTGTGTTGTTTTGTCTTCTAACTATTTTGGTCTGAGCGTCACTGATGAGTCTTATGTTGACGAAACGCGCATCTGACGTATTAAACTATAAGCCTGGTACCTTTGATAACTAGCTCAACCCAAGATAAGACATAAAGGTAAATAAGCCGTGATCCTTTCTTTCTTAAAGGCTATTGACATTAGAACAAGATATTCTTGAAATAATTACTACTATATATCATGTTTATAAATTATTTCATTTATATTGTTTGTTTTTTATGTTGTGTCACAAACTTTAAACGTATAGTGTAATGACAATAAAGATTTGAATTGAATTGAATTGAATTGAATTGGTATCGACTATTTCTATTCATATATGAACCGCGATGGTCACGCTGAGGTGCGATGGTTTGACGCTGAAGGTTTTTTTTTTTATCAAGCTTAAATGCGATCGTGGCATTGTTACGCTATCTTGTTGATAGCCACGCCGAAGTGCGATTTTTGTAACCCTGAAGTGCGATGGTCCACACAAACTACATTGTCAATGCGTTTTATGTCGACGTAGAGGTCAATTTGCATGTTATAAAAAGTTTCAGGATCTTTAAGTAAATAAGGGACTTATATATTTTAATTACTACAAGAAACGGAGAGGATTGGTTTGATAGCGGTTCAGTTGGAAGGCAAGTAATCGTGGCCTGATTTCCAACTGGGTACACTTAGGTTCATTTGAATTTATTTACATCATGTGGATGTTTTGTTCTATCTACACACGGTACTATTTACGTACGATGGAGCATGGCATTTTCCAAATACGGGTACAAAGACAGACTCTCTGTATTAAAGAATCATACTCAAAACAGTGTAGCTGTGGCCATTGATTGACGACCTTAAGTTATACCATTGACTGGGGCAGATTATGTGAACGTTTGTCTGTAACGACCGCTCTGCTCACTATGTACTTGTTAAAGACACTTAAACTGTGGGGTCAGAAAAGGTTCTCAACAGCTAAATAAAGTAATTAGAAAACATAATCAGGAAAAACACGATGTTTTGATTTGTATCAATAATATAAATCAAAACATAAAGTTATTCCTCATTAATTTTTCGAATTATTTTAATATTTAAGGCGTTAAGAACCTGTAGTGACCCCACAGTTTAAATTCTATAATAAGTAAATAGTGAGCAGTGGTCGTTACAGACAAATGTTCACACAATCTGCCCCAGTCAATGGTATAATTTAAGGTCGTCAATCAATGACCACAGCTACACTGTTTTGAATATGATTCATATTACGGTAAACGAGGAACCAATGAGAGGAACAAAGTAATTTAAAAGATAGGACGTAAATCAGAATATGTCAATATGAAAACAATCTCTTTGTTTGTATGAAATAGAAAATAAGGACATACATGACCAATACTGAATGTAAATTTGTAAACTATTAAAAAAAACCTGCCTCGCGCATCTAGGTCATGGTACAGGAACCATAATTAATCATTTAATCATGCGGACCATCAGATTGTTTTTTTTCAATTTTCTTCTCTGTGTTAGCAATTTATTTATATAAAAATTTTTTAGAATTATCATTTTCAAAAGTAACCATGGTGACGATTTAGTACATATGGAGTGGTGATCAACTAAAAATATATTTGAAGTAAATAAAGGTAACAGTAGTATACCAATGCTTGAAAAAAAAATTAAATAAAAAACTTCTGAACAAACAAACAGAACGATTTTTAAAAGATGATCTTGTATGATTGCCAATGTGACAATTATCCACTTGAATGAATGGATGGTTTATTATAGTGCAACCTGCATATATACAATAGATACAGATGCATTCTTTGTGAAATAAAAATTTGACACACAACTCACAATTATTATTGCACATGATCTGCTGTAAGATGGTCACAACTAAAATAATTCAATGTTCGATCTCCAATCACGAGCAAGACCCATTCAGAATATCAAGCTGAAGAAGAAACTCGTGTGTGACAATTAAAATGGAAAACCTAACTATAGAGATCTGTTGAAAATGACAAGAAGATACACAGCAAAAAATAACTGTCAAAACACCAAAAATACAAGATATGGAGCTCGGAGTATTCACTATAACTGCAAGCAATTTCAAATCAATGATTTCTTATAAAAAAAGGCAACAGTAGTATACCGATGTTCAAAACTCGAAAATCGATAGAAAAAAAACAAATCCGGGTCACAAACCAAAACCGATGGAAACGCATTAAATATAAGAGAATGACAACACAACATTAAAATGAAACACACACAAAAAGGACTAAACATTAGACAAAATCCGGTGAGAATAACAAATTTAAAATAAAAACTAAATACATGAATTTGGGATAGAAAAATGCTATATCTGAGATTACAATATCAATCAAAATATGTGCCTGTCCTAAGCCAGGAGCTGTAATTCTGTGGTTGTCGTTTGTTGCTGTGTTACATTTTTGTTTTTTTTATTCTTTTTTTGTACATTGACAAGACCGTTAGTTTTTCTACTTTGAATTGTTTAACATTTCCTATATCTAATACTAACATGTTATCCAAACATGTGCGGCGCCTGTCCCACGTCAGGAGTCAGTAATTCAGTAGTTGTCGTTTGCTGCTGTTGTGTATTTCGTTCATTTTTTGTACATTAATAAATAAGCAGTTAGTTTTCATGTTTGAATTGTTTTACAATTGTCATTTCGGGTCATTCATATAGCTGACTTTGCGATACGGGCCTGTTGAAGTAAAACCATCCAAACGGGAAAACAAACGGTCTAATCTATATAAAAAACGAGAAACGAGAAACATTTATGAACCACATCAATAAACGACAACCACTGAACATCAGGTTTATGACTTAGGAAAATACTCTGTGACGTGATACCGTATCGCGGGTTATTTTCGCGGGGGTGTAAATTTTTGCTTATTTTCGCGGATAGAACAAAATCGCCAATTTAAAAGTGCACATATGCAAAGGTATTGAAAAAAGTTTTGAATCTGCCAAAATAATAATCGCCAAAATATTTCGAATACCTTATTTAATGAAAATCGCGAAATTTTACACCCGCGAAAATAGCCCTATATACGATATTTCAGGCAAAATATAGAAAGGAGTAGATACCTGAATGAATAAATAAAAACAGAAATTCGTATCTTGTGAAAGCAACAGAAGATGAAAGATAACTTTAGTAGACCATTCTGTCCTTGAAAACTGTAAAAAGGTCAGTTATCAATGATTTCAAGCATTCTTCGGAGATAACAATGAATAATTTATCAAGTTAATGACGACTAAAGATGGTTATCTTATAAAGTTTATATCAAATATAACATCTGCACTAATACAAAATGTGGATCCATTACTAAATCAATGTCACATCTGAAATTTGAAATGATTGACATTTATATCTCTCTTTGTCCAAATCTAGCTGGATATCTTCAAAGAATGATATCAACATTATTTTCTTTTATTAGTCTTTGTTCAATTGAAATTCAGTTTAAAGTAAAAAAAAATGCAGATTTTAACTTTGTTTCAAATTAAGAAATATTTTTTATGACTAAAGTTTTTTCCTATGCAATACTACAGTATATTTTTTAGATACCATTTCATTGCATATAAAATAATTAAACATTACTGATAGCTTTAGTAATCATGTCAGCTATAGTTCCCCAAATATTTTATGGAAACAACAAATAGAACAAACGAATTGTGCCAAGTTAGATGCATCAAACAGGAAATTATTTTCTGCGAGAAATGCAGGTTCGCTTTCTACATCTGTCAAATTCAAGGCAGTTTTTTGTTTATCCTTTTTGGCATGAAACCGGATATGACGAACCATATTTTTGATGATTATAAACCTCGATACAATACATTTATATATATATAAAAAAAAGAAGATGTGGTATGATTTCCAATGAGACAACTCTCCACAAGACACCAAAATGACACAGAAATTAGCAACTATAGGTCACCGTACGACCTTCAACAGATTATGCTGACATTTCTATTTTCTAATGACATTAAAGTGTTTATATAAAAACCAACAGTTTGTTTTTCTTATTAACCATAATATTGTTTGGTTTGTTTATGTTCTTATCGATAAACTATATCATAGATACAACTTGAAGGATTACATTTTGTATTTACGCCAGACGCGCGTTTCGTCTACAAAAGACTCATCAGTGACTCTTGAATCCCAAAAAATTAAAAAGGCCAAATAAAGTACGAAATTGAAGAGCATTGAGGACCAACATTCCTAAACGTTTTGCCAAATACAGCTAAGGTAATCTATGCCTGATGTAGAAAAGCCTTAGTTTTTCAAAACTTCGAAAGTTTTGTAATCAGTTAATTTATGAATTATTAATAATTATGTTCCGGACCATATGATTATTTGGACCATACGCGTATTGTCATGACCATATGCGTTTACTCATATGGTTCGACCGTACGCTGATGGTCAGATAATATGATTAGTTCCTCGTTCGGTTATTAACGGGCCAGACCATATGAGTATTTGAACCATTTGTATATTTCTTTAAATATGCACTTGAAACGTTTCAATAATACAATAAACTTTATCTAAAAACATCAATGATGGTTACACCAAATGTATTAATTTTATAATTCAAAGGATACCCAAAAAAAATGGCATAAGTTACAAGTTGAAACTGTGCCTTTCACATATTGTCTAAATCTGGGCGTATCTGTTTCATGTCCTTCTCTCGTGTCAATCATTATGCTCTCAATCATGTCGAATATTTCGTCAGTTAGTAAACAGAAGACTTCTTGTTTAACGGTTCATTCAGATATTTTTAGAAGAAATCTTCCAAAGTCGACATATTGACATTCACTCATAATACCAAATCGGTAATGACCATGCTTTACCTTAGTTTTAAAGTTGTAAAATTTCTGCACAGAAGGTATTGACAAAAATCTGGATCGTTTATATTTTGGTATTTTTCGTAACTTTTAAGTTGTGATCTGCATGGATTAAAATCCAATAATACAAAAAAAATTAAACATCCACTCAATCAAAAAAATGAGTCTTTATAATGTTTTTATCTTGACAACAAACACAAATTTTGCAAAACAATTTTGTATTATCATTCCTTTTTCATCAAATAATTTTTACAATTGAGTTTGCAAAGCATAATTTGTTATCTAACCCGCAGACTTGGTTAGAACAATCTACTTCTTTTGTGAAGTTTGCCTTATTTGTGACTGAGTGAAACCCGTACGTTAATTTATTCGACGGGATTAAGTCAGTTTAAATTATGTACAAAATACCTACTATTCTGCTGGTACGCCTTATCTCACTTTTGGGCAGCAGCGCCTTTTGAAAACTGTAAACGAACCTATTACGGTCCTGAATCTTGTCACGTGCCCTATACTATACAAAGAACAGTTTTATGTGTGTTACATTTTAGTGTTTCTTTTGTGTCGTTGCTCTCTTATATTTTAGTGTATTTCCTTCAGTTTTAGGACTTTTAGTTGTAACCTGGATTTGTTTTTTTTTCTCAATCGATTTATGAATTTCGAACAGCGGTATACTACTGTTTCCTTTATTAATATACAGCACCCGAACATTTACATCTTTATTGATGTCATAAAGAAAATACTGCCAATAACTTCTGTAAAAATCAGACCAGGATCAGCCATAAGAAAACATGAAAGGTAAATAGGGACTTTCTAAAATTATCAATGAACTAGTATACATATTTGTTTAGGGGCCAGCTGAAGGACTCCTCTGGGTGCGGAAGTTTATCGCTGTATTGAAGACCCATTGGTTGCCTTCGGCTGTTCTCTGCTCTATGGTCGGGTTGTTGTCTCTTTGACACACATTCTTAATTTCCATTCTCAATTCTATTATTAATGTGATGTAGAAAAGATACCACTTATTGAGGTCACAGTTCATCAGAAGTGTTGCATACATATCCTACTGAGCTAGGACGGACTTGTTTATATGGAGATGTACCTTTGACGTTGAACTGTAACTTTTTTTTCAAATGGGGCAAAATGAGAAGCGAAAAATGATAAATCGAAGAAAAACTTAATTATGCAGTTGAAGAGAGACAACTAATTTGTTTAAATTGATTATTGCAAAGAATGCACAAATAGCTGCTGTTAAAATACAACGATTTTACTTTAAGTTTATTTTTGCTTGCACTGCTACATTGATTTTCATTTTAGTGATTTGAACTATAGAAGGTCACCGACTTCGTTTTCCTGTCTAGATTATAAAGCTATTGCTTGTTATGTCATGTCTTTGCGCTTATTTTGATTTTTTGCTGGCCTTTTCATTTGAGACTTTCTGATTTTAATATATACTTTTACATTAAACTCTAATCCTGGTATCTATGATGAGTTTATTTTCTATTCAACATCCTACTTCCAGCTCAATTTGTTGAGAAAGAGGCAGTATAAGACGGAAGCTGTTATTCTATAATACATTATGTACAACTTATATTATGGCTCATGCATGATTGTGTTTACCTGTTAGTTGTCGCAAATGAATAAAAACTACGTACCAAACTGTTTGGCCCCCTCCCCACCAAGACGACTGGTGAATAGAGACATGGTAATCAATGACACAAAAGGGTAGCGGATATTGTATGTCGACGAAAACTTAAATATGCAGTTAAAGAGAAACAACTACTTTGTGTAAATTCAGGGTTTCCGCTGGCGGTCGTGCGAAAAAAAAAAAGATAATTGTGGCGATTAAAATTTGTCATTTGCGAAAGAATTTGGCGAAAGAAATATATACAACGATTTATTTTCATCCATCTAGTTTACTTGCTTTTTTTTATTAAGAAATCAATGCAAAAGGTTAGAAACAACCCCTCGAATGAGAGTCACCCTTCAATGTAATGACTACACTTTAAATTAGGGATCAATTTTAAGGGATAAAAGGTTTTGTTTTGTTGTAAAAATTACTTCTTAGTACAAAAGGGCACTTTTTTTTCTTTTGAAGAAACTTTTCCAAAAATTTGTACATCTTTCTGGTATTATAAGGTCAAACAAGACATGTCCAAGAATCTTGTGATATTCCGGGACTTACATCTTTTTTATTATTAAAAGTAAGCGGCCCCATCTTTCAGAAAAGTTGTTTAAAATATTCCCCCTTTTAAGTTAAAAAAAAGTTCTTTTTAAAAGTAAATGGTCAGTGTTTATTTATTACAATGTAGACTTTAAGATAAGTTTGAGAGAATTATCATAGACAACAACGAGGCAAACTCATCATATTTAGGGGGAAAGGGGAAAGGGGGGGGGGGGTAGAACAATTTTTTAAACGAAAAATATATGTATGTTACTTGGCGAAAAAAGAACAAAGTAGCGAAAAATATATTGTTTTTTGGTGAAATAGGTGGCGAAAAAAATAATTGACCCAGGGGAAACCCTGATAAATTGATTATATTTTTTAAATGCAAAGAATGCACGAATAACTGCTGTTAAATATAAACAACGATTTCACTTTAAATTTTTTTTTTGGCCAAAATAACATGTTTGCTTACACAGCTGTATGGATTTTCAATCAAGTAATTTGCAAATATAGGAGGTCACTGGATACGTTTATTGTCTAAATTAGTATGTTTGCGCTTATTTCGATTTGGGGGACTTTTCAATTGAGACTTTCTGAATTTGATATATACTTTAACATAAAACTTCCTACTCAAAATTCCACTTCCACCTCAACATGCTGAGTACGAGGCAGTATAAGACAGGAGGTATAATTGTATAAACAATTATGTACAACTTGCATGTACATTATGGCTCATGATTTTACCTGTAAATTGTCGCGAATTAAAGAAAGTTTGGCACAAACTATCTTTATTCAAATTGTGTATCCCCCTTCCCCTCGAAGATGACTGGGGAATAGGGATGTTGCCATCAATGAAACAAAAGGGTAGAGGAAAATTAAAATTCAAAAAAAAAATTATTAAGTTTTTTTTTCTTTGTTTTTTTTTTCTTTGTCTTTTTTTTTTTTTGTATATGTTGGTTTGTCTAGAGATTTTAACACAGTGATGACTGCTGTTCACGCATCGTTGTAAAAATAACGGAATTTTAAGCGACTGTCAGTTTAGTGCTACAAAACCAGGTTTAATCTACCAATTTTTAAACAAGGTAATGCCTGTACCAAGTCAAGATTATGACAGTTGTTATCAATTCGTTTGATGTGTTTAAGCTTTTGATTTTGAGATTTGATTATGACTGATATTTAGAAATTGACTATAAAATTCGATTGTAAACAAAACAAACAAAACGACAAAAGAGATGGTTTCAGCTTCCCAGGATCTGCTTCCCCTTCCAGAGCACCTGATTGGGTCCTAGCTGTTTTTATACCCCTTTTTTGACATTTTGTTCACGCATCATTTTTAATATAATGGAAATTGCTACGACTGTCGACCAAGTGAGAGGTTTAGCGCTTTGAAACCAGGTTTACTTTTTATGTCGCTGAAAAACTTCAATATGCAGTTAAAGAGAGACAACTACTTTGTTGATTTGATTATCTTGAAATGCGAAGAATGTACGAAAAACTCCCGTTTAAAACACCGAAATAACGTTTTTGCTTACACTGCAGTTATTTTCATTTTAGTAATTTTTTGAAAATATAAGGCAATCACCAACTTCGTTTCACTGTCTTAATTATTTAGATAATGCTTGAAATAGCGTTGCGCATCTTTCGATGTTTTGGGACGTTTCATTCGGTTTGTGCGATGGTTCAGCCAGGGAAGTTGTTCTTCGGCTTATTCGGTTTAAGCGGTGGTTCAGCTAGTGAAAATGTTCTTTCGCTCATTCAGTTTTTGCGGTGCTTCAGCTAGGGAAGATGTTCTTTGGTTCATTCGGTTTGTGTGGTGGTTCAGCTAGGGAAAATGTGCTTTAAATCATTCGGCGTGTGTGCCGTTTCAGCTATGGAAAATGTTCTTTAGCTCATTCGGTTTGTGCGCTGGTTTAGCTAGGGAAGTTGTGCTTTGTCTCATTCGGTTTGTGCGCCGTTTCAGCTAGGGAAGTTGTTCTTCGGCTCATTCGGTATGTGCACCGTTTTAGCCAGGGAAGTTGTTCTTCGGCTCATTCAGTTTGTTCAGTGGTTCAGCCAGGGAAGGTTTTCTCGGCTCATTCGTTTTGTGCGGTTGTTCAGCTAGGGAAGATGTTTTTCGGCTCATTCGATTTGTGCGATGGTTCAGCTAGGGAAGATGTTTTCGGCTCATTCGGTTTGTGCGGTGGTTCAGCTAGGTAAGTTGTTCTTTTGCTCATTCGGTTTGTGCGGTGGTTCAGCTAAGGAAGTTGTTCTTCGGCTCATTCGGTTTGTGCGGTGGTTCAGCCAGGGAAGTTTTTCTTTGGCTCATTCGTTTGGGTGGTGGTTCAGCTAGGTAAGTTCTTCTTTTGCTCATTCGGTTTGTGCGGTGGTTCAGCTAGGGAAGTTGTTCTTCGGCTCATTCGGTATGTGCGGTGGTTCAGCCAGGGAAGTTTTTCTTCGGCTCATTCGGTTTGTGCGGTTGTTCAGCCAGGGAATTTGTTCTTCGGCTCATTCGGTATGTGCGCTGTTTCAGGCAGGGAAGTTATTCTTCGGCTCATTCGGTTTGTGCGGTGGTTCAGCTAGTGAATTTGTTCTTTCGCTCATTCGATTTGTTCGATGGTTCAGCTAGGAGAGATGTTTTTCGGCTCATTCGATTTTAGCGATGGTTCAGCTAGGGAAGATGTTTTTCGGCTCATTCTAAACAAAGAGATAATATTCATCGTTCGCCAAGTCGAAGAAGATCTCATACATAGATTTTTTTATGGCGAGATAGATCCTTACTAACTATCACTTTTTATGTAACAAAATTTTTATTGACGTTCATTTAACAATCTGTAAGTGTATTTTCATCTGCTGCTATACAGTTGTGAATATCTATTTCAAAGCAGGTTTTGTGAACACTTAAATAGGAATTATAAAAATTGACCTCCATACCAGGTCACCCCAGCTTGAGTTTCTTTGTTTTGCATGCTTTCTTTTGTTTTGCTACATTTTGTCGGAAATTTCTAATCCTCAATAAGACTTAGAATTATTAATTGTGAAGAGACACACTTTCAAAATTTATGTAGACAAATTCAGTGTCTCTACTAGGATTCGAACTCAAGACCTTTAGCATATCGACCCACGACATATACCCCTACGCCAGGATGACTGTAAACCAAAGTTAGTAATTAACTTATTTAAAGGAAGCAAGATATTTTTATAAGTGGGGGCGAGTTGGTAGGTCTTTATTCAGTGGTATTTTAAACCTTTTCATAAATATGTCGAGTTGTCAGACTGATTGTTCAATGCGATTTTACCCTTTTCATAGGTGGGTCGAGCTGGTAAACAAGAGTGGGGCAATTTTTAGAAAGTGGCGATTTAGTGTGGGCCGATTGGCCAGGAAATGAAAGGAGATGTAAATAAACGTCAATGATACAGCCATTTATAGACTTTATATATAATTAACGACATTATAAGCCAGTAGTTGACATAAGCCATCCAACGATATAAGCTAGCATACGACATACATCATCCAACAATGTTAGCCAGTGGAGGATATTCACCATCTAACGATATAAGCCAGCAGATGACATAAACCATCCAAAGACGTAAGCCAGCAGACGGCATAAGCCATCCAACGATGCAAGCCAGCAGATGACATAAGCCATCCAACAACGTAAGCCAATAGATTACATAAGTCATCAAACGATGTAAGCTATCAGATAACACAAGCTATTTAACGATGTAAGCCAGCAGACGACATACATCATCCAACGATGTAAGCCAGCAAATGACATAAGACATCCAACGATATAAGCCAGTAGATGGCATAAGCCATCCAACAACGTAAGCCAGTAGACAATATAAGCCATTCAACGATGTAAGCCAGCAGACGACATAAGCCATCAAACGATATTAGCCAGCAGAGGTCATAAGCCATCCAACAACATAAGCCAGTAGATTACATAAGCGATCCAACGATGTAAGCCACAAAATAACATGACCTATTCAACGATGTAAGCCAGCAGACGACATACATCATCCAACAATGTAAACCAGAAGATGACATAAGCCATTCAAAGATATAAGCCAGAAGATGACATATGCCATCCAACAACGTAAGCCAGGAGATGACATAACCCATCCAACAACGTAAGCCAGTAGACGACATAACCCATCCAACGATGTAAGCCAGCAGACGACATACACCATCCAACGATGTAAGCCAGTAGACGACATAAGCCATCCAACGATATAAGCCAGTAGATGACATAAGCCATCCAAAGATGTAAGCCAGCAGACGACATACATTATCCAACGATGTAAGCCAGTAGACGATATAAGCCATTCAACGATGTAAGCCAATAGACGACATAAGCCATCAAACGATATTAGCCAGCAGAGGTCATAAGCCATCCAACAACGTAAGCCAGTAGATTACATAAGCCATCAAACGATGTAAGCTATCAGATAACACAAGCTATTTAACGATGTAAGCCAGCAGACGACATACATCATCCAACGATGTAAGCCAGCAGATGACATAAGACATCCAACGATATAAGCCAGTAGATGGCATAAGCCATCCAACAACATAAGCCAGTAGACGATATAAGCCATTCAACGATGTAAGCCAGCAGACGACATAAGCCATCCAACGATGCAAGCCAGCAGATGAGATAAGCCATCCAACAACGTAAGCCAGTAGATAACACAAGCTATTTAACGATGTAAGCCAGCAGACGACATACCTCATCCAACGGTGTAAGCCAGCAGATGACATTAGACATCCAACGATATAAGCCAGTAGATTACATAAGCCATTCAACAACGTAGGCCAGTAGACGACATAAGCCATCTAACGATGTATGCCAGCAGACGACCGTAGCCATCCAACGATAGAAGCCAGCAGACGACATAAGCCATCAAACGATATAAGCCAGCAGATGACATAAGCCATCCAACAACGTAAGCCAGCAGATTACATAAGCCATTCAACGATGTAAGCCATCAGATAACATAAGCTATTTAACGATGTAAGCCAGCAGACGACATAAATCGTCCAACGATGTAAGCCAGCAGATGACATAAGCCATCCAACGATATAAGCCAGTAGATGACATAAGCCATCTAACAATGTAATCCAATAGATGACATAAGCCATCCAACAACGTAAGCCAGTAGACGACATAAGCCATCCAACGATGTAAGCCAGTAGATGACATGATCCATCCAACGATATAAGCCAGTAGGTGACATACCACCCACTGACGTAAGCTAGCGGATGGCATTAATCATCTTACTATAAAGGTCATCAGATGACATAAGTTATCCAACGATATTAGCCAGCAGACGACATACGCCATCAAATGATGTAAGCCAGCAGACGATATAAGCCATCCAATGATGTAAGTCTTTTTTTATACAAAACAAATGCCGAAAAACTTACAGAACCGTTTTATGGACAAATTTTGTTAATGTAATACAAACCAAATATGTAATCTGATAATTAGCTTTTAATATATAGTTTTTACATACAACCGCAAATAAAATTTTCAAAGATTTTCACAAGTCAAGCTGAATGAGATAACTTGAATTTCAAAACACACTACTGATTGAAATTCAGGGTTTTTGATCACGGTTTTAGCCTTTTTTGGTTTTTAAGAGGAATTTCCATGCATAAATTATTTTAAATAAAATTCCTGACTCTTCTGGGATTTCCAGTTTTCAAGGAATAGTGAATTCACTAATTAGAATATCGAGCAAAAAAAGGGAATAGAAAATTGAATTTTACCAATGATATATCAAAAACGTTTTCTATACATGCTGTAACGAGATCAACCAGTCATTAAATTACTTTGGAGTCTTGTGATCGATATTGTAAACAAACGCTATTCACCAATTTCAATTCAAAACTATGTATTAAATGACAAATATTTCTTTGATTTGATGATTGAAAACACATTTAAAAGGGAATGATCAATTTCCATTAGTTCAAGTTATCAACTAATAATAGATACTGCCTTAATAGTTTACTTTTTATTGAATTTAGTTAATGAAGTACTATATAAATACAGTTTGTTTGTACATTATTTATTCAAAACAGCAGATGATTTAAGTTTAAAACACTTGAGCAATGTTGAGGAATACAGTAATATTTTTTCTCTATTTTTTGTGCTATTTTCAGAGATTTTTTTTATCGGTGTGAGAAATTTTTGCCGCAAAACGTTCTTGAGATATTCTTCCGCATGGGTTAACACAATTTTTCGGTACGTATGCATAGATATTATCAATGAATTTGTACTGGTATATATATTTCAAACGACAAAACATTTTCTTATTATTACATGTATTAATCTATGTTTTTCACAAAATTAATTTTACCAGTATGCATTGAAGAATTGAATTTATAACTAGCGATAATGAATGTTATTTTGCACTCGATAATGTCCGCGTAATTATCTGTTTATATATCGGTTACCAATCAAACACGAAAGTTGCGTAAGTGGAAATCTCGTCGGCAACAATACATCGGAATGCTCTCACGGTCATCGCCATGTAAAAAAAAGAGAGAGAAAAAAAACAAACAAAAAATGTTTGAAAGGTCATGTAATTCTGTGATGAACGTGAATGTTGATGATGATGATGTTCCGTGTCAGTATCAATTACGCTCGAAGAGGGTATAAAAAATCTGTATGACTTTTTGATGAAATTTTGAACATGTATGAAAATTTGAAAATTTTCTATTTTGTGTACTGGTGTGTGTTTGTCTTTTTCCTTTTTAGCCATGGCGTTGTCAGTTTGTTGTCGGCGTATGAGTGTGATTGTCCCTTTTGGTATCCTTCGACACTCTTTTATTTAATTCTCACCACTTGTTACAAATAAAATATACAGCATAGTATAACACAAGCTTAAAACAATAGCCATTCCATAAAGAGTAATTGGAGACTATTGTAACGGAGGGGGTCGGTTACGACACCTCCCGGGACGTGTAGCGGCCAGTATTCCGCCCCTATTCGACCATCGGGATACCTGATATCAGATTATGGCTGAACAACAGACAATCTATAATACCAAAGGTACGAGGTCCAATTTGTCAGCCGCCATCGGGTAAAAACGACGCTGAAATCAAAGAATTTAACTTTATATATAACTGATATAGGATAATGGTGTAGATTAAAAATTACACCACAGTGACTCCAGACCCTTTTGTTTTCCACATAATTAATATTGCCAATAATAAACAAGTTCCGAGTCGAATCCGATATCGATATCTATAGTATATTCACCTGTTACCTATTATCTTATCAGTACGTTCCGCATCTGACAGGCGCACCACCAATGTATTTAGGATTTTGCTATATACACGGGACATAATTACAGGGTTGACACTATTAAATTCAATCATTGTCAAATTGTTCCCTAGTTTTCCAAATAATTAATATTGACAAGTTCCAGGTCGACTGTTTCACACAGAAAGAGTTTGAAAGCAGAGAAAACTGTGTATCATATAATCGGCATGACTTTATCAGATGACAATACCAATACTAAAATAAGGCTTACGCATAGTTATATACTTTAACATTCGGTCACAGACCCGTGATATCACGGGTGTGTTTTAGTCTTAAAATATAATTCTTCTTTGAATAACAAAGAAATAGCCTTCGGGCTCGTGGATCTTAATACCAATACTAAAATAAGGCTTATGCATAGTTATATACGTTAACATTCGGTCACAGATATCACGGGTGTGTTTTAGTCTTAAAATATAATTCTTCTTTGAATAACAAAGAAATAGCCTTCGGGCTCGTGGATCTTAATACCAATACTAAAATAAGACTTACGCATAGTTATATACTTTAACATTCGGTCACAGACCCGTGATATCACGGGTGTGTTTTAGTCTTAAAATATAATTCTTCTTTGAATAACAAAGAAATAGCCTTCGGGCTCGTGGATCTTAACACCCCTTTTTGTTCGTAGATCTTTTAATTTCAATATTAACCTTTAATTGAACTTTTACTATTACATAATTTGTTTTCCATTTAGTAGCCGTTAAAATTGTAATTGATTGTAAAAACTTTTGAGGTCAAATAGTTTATGCGTATTGTTATGCGTTTGCTTTTCTACATTGGCTAGAGGTAAAGGGGGAGGGTTGAGATCTCATAAACATGTTTAACCCCGCCGCAATTTTGCGCCTGTCCCAAGTCAGGAGCCTATGGCCTTTGTTAGTCTTGTATGATTTTTAATTTTAGTTTCTTGTGTATAATTCGGAGTTTAGTATGACGTCCATTATCACTATACTAGTATACATATTTTTAGGGGCCAGCTGAAGGACACCTACGGGTGCGGGAATTCTCGCTACATTGAAGACCCATTGGTGGCCTTCGGCTGTTGTCTGGTCTATGGTCGGGTTGTTGTCGCTTAGACACATTCCCCATTTCCTTTCTCAATTTTATGTTTAATATATGAATCACACACTTGTGCTTAATGTATTGTCTATTGAATGGAATATCGTGAAAACATAAAACATACATGTTTGCTTAGAACGCATACTTAATAACTAAGAAGGTTTTTTTTCTGATTAGAAAACAGAAAACCGAGATGCGTTACAAGCGAGAATCGCCGTACACATTTACAGGATACATTTTCTTGACGCCAGTTCCAGAATATCTGAATGACATTGTTGGACCGATTATTTCGTACACTGCTATCTTATTTAACATTGTGGTCATTCTTATTCTTTTTAAGAAAACTTTGAGAACACCGTCTTCAGTTTTAATGCAGGGACTTGCGTTGTCGGATGCTCTTACAGCACTATTTTCTTATGGATTAGAGTTCTTTTTGTTAAAAAGCTACATCCATGATCAGAGATGTACAAATGGAATCAACAGTTATTTATTTTCCATTATGCAAGTTACATCACTACAAACAAATGATGATAGACCTTTTTCATTTATCATCTGTTTTATTGACAATAGCTTTAGGAATTCAAAAGTTCGTAGCTATCAAGTGGCCAATTTGGAGCTACATTAATGTAAAAAGGAGGGAAATGTTAGCAGTAGTTGGTGTGATGTTTGCTATTTCTGTCGGATTGCATATTCCTAAATTTCTTGTAGCAGATTTCAGACGGGGAGAGTTCGACGAAAGCGAATGTAAAATAGCAGCTAAATCAGAATCACTTTTGAATTACAGTTTTATATATTACTCTTCCATGACCGCAATATTTTACTTTTAGCATCAGTTATATGCTCTTCACGTCTACATTTATCATATCGTCTCTTATACGTGAAAGAAATATTCAAAGCACCAGTAGTGAAAATTTACAGAGCATTAGAAGATCATCTATAGGTTAATTGCTGTTTTAACAGTGACGTTTCTCGTTATTGAGTTTCCTAGAATATGCATGTTTGGGATAATGCAGTTTTTTTCTGAGAAGGATTCTCATAGCAGTCAACTCTTTGTTGATCCAAGCACACAATTTATGATTTCAGTCTATGTAGTTTTTTTAAAATCGAGGATCATGATATAGACGTATTGTTCAAGCTGAAGCTGTTTATTGAAATAACAAGACTGTTGATAGTAATTGCCTGCTTATCAAACTTTATAATATATGACTAGACTCAAGCTGGCAGCCACTTTTATCGGCCAATCAAGATAGCAGCCACTTTTTTTCCATAATGTATGTTATAATGAGTAAACAAATACGTTGTGTTCTCAAAAGTAAGCTTGGATTCTGTAAAAATATACACATCGTCTCTGAGCCAGCAGTGTTTTCGTGCTTCACGGTAAATAGAATGTAAGATCATACAATAAACAATTTTTTTTTCACGTGATTTGTATCTTTTCTTTTCACGTTTATTAAATGGTTAATTGCACAGGGTTAATCTACTTTGTCCTGTGATATTTCGAAGACAACGATAATAGGTTGTTGCACATCATACAACCAGCAAAATCGTCTACGAAAACAGAGATCGACTACTCGCCTTCCTTTCCTCCTGTTTTTTTTTATTTGGCAAAGGACAGATAGAAAAATCCTATGTGACTGCTCAGGGCCAGTGATATTGTTGGCTTTTTTCAAAACTACCTCTACCCTTTTTTATTGGGAAAATATGCGTCATTTTTATCAAATTAGGAAATCTATAATTCCATGAATTTGACTGGAACTTCAATTTGCAGACCCCCTTTCAAGAAGTAAACGCTTATTTGAAATAAGACCCCTTGTTGTCCGTGAATAAACATAAATAGACCATCAAATCTGTACATATAGTCATTTTAGGCATGAAAAATATTTAAATGAGTGTTTTTCAGTTTGTATTTATGCACAATTACTACTAAGACTGCACTGGTTGGGAAAAAAGTTGTCTTTTTGAGAATAATTTTAAGCCATTTTTTTCAAATTGGGATTTTTATCCAGGGGAAAAGCCTGTATTATCCAGTAATTTAAGCCAAACAATATCACTGAGGGCGGACAGGGTTTGTTGTCGGATGATCCCGAGCCTGAGGGACAGACGAATTAAAACTGTAGAAATGATCTTTGACTAAAAGATTTTGGGTTTTTTCGCATTACTACCGTCTACGTTTTGTAAGCAGGCTGAATTGGTTTTTTTTTATTAAATTTGTCTTGATTTCATGACAACTTAGCCCATGGCCAACTAGCACCACTCCATATTCGCTAGACAAGGCGGCACGATTCTCTCCCTGTCTCCGCTCCCATTTCCCCTTGGCAGATTAAGCCAATATGTGTTTCAACAATATTGCGCCACTTTTCGGTTAATTAAAGTCCCGTATGTACAAGAAACATACACAGATACTTCTACTAGTTTATCAAATGAAACAACATTTTATTTACAAATGTACAATAATTCAAATTTGCATCAAACAAAGTCGGATAAAACAATAGTCAAAAGACACTAAATTGAAGTTCAAAAACAAAGTAATTTCAATTGTAAAATGAAAATAAAGTGTTTCTAGAGCTAGTCTTACAAGTGATTAAAATCATAAACTTGTCATTTAACAGGATAACTTTAACAAAGAAGGTACTCAAGAACTGAATAAAAGTTGAATAAATGAATATTCTTAAAACATTATCAAAACATCGAGTTAAATACTAAAACAGCTAAATTAGCAATTCTTACTTGTATTTAAGTATGTTTAAACCAAATCAAAACTAAATTAAAAGATTACAAAGGACTGTTTGGTTGGACTAATCACATTATTACTTTATCTGATGAAAATTGCCACATTAATCCACTAATTCCAAAATATCCCTCGACTACTTTAAAAATTTTAACATCCTACTTTTGTATTTAAATCTTGTAGTTATCCAAGTTTAGGTTTAGTATATACGGAAAAATAGTGTATTGGTGAAATGAACAACTAAAATTCAAACAATTTGATTGGATGAGGAAGAGTTAATGAGTTTAACATTGTAATGTAAATCTTCTCTAAAGTTTATTTGAACAAATCGACCAGAATGCCGCTAAGATAATTGTTGTGAGGATAAAAATATTGAATAATTCAAAACGGTTCCGATTTCAGGTATGATTGAATACTTTCATTGCACTTATTCTGGCCGTATGTTAATGTTAATTCGTGTACATGTAAAATAGCTACACACTAGTAATTTTGTAGGGGCCCTTTATTATTTTATAGCTTGTAGTTCGGTGTGAGCCAAAGCTCATTGTTGAAGGCCGTTTTTTTTTACCATTAATGGTTAATTCGTGTACATGTAAAATAGCTACACACTAAAAAAAATTTAGGGGCCCTTTATTATTTTATAGCTTGTTGTTCGGTGTGAGCCAAAGCTCATTGTTGAAGGCCGTTTTTTACCTTAAATGGTTTACTTTTTTTAAATTGTTACGTGGATGGAGAGTTGTCTCATTGGCACTTGTATATATGCCTACAAGCTGTATTGCTTTAAGAAATAAAGCCTTTGTATATAGTTTTGTTAAAGACGAGGAGCTGATTGGTCAATTTAGAGTTAAGTATACTTAGGATGACGGTATACTATTCTTATCATATTTATAGGTTTTTGTTCTGATATGAAAGTTATATTTGCCACTGAAAGTTGGAACACAAATTCGTCAATGTATCCAGTAACTCTTTCACCGTCACCAGGGACATTTTTTTGTCTGTATTTAGGGATCTTACAAAATTCTGAGTAATGCCTATAAAGATGATCAGTTGAAATAAATGCTGACTACGCGGTATGGGCTTTGCTCATTATTGAAGATCGTACGGTGACCTATAATTGTTGATTTCTGAGTCATTTAGTTCCTTGTGGAGAGATGTCTCATTGGCAATCATACTTAATCTTAAGCTGTACATTTCACTTGAATGCTGGTTTGATATACAATGGTAAATACATATTTTTGGGGTCTTTACATTTATTTAAATAGTCCAAAAAATTGATTTAAAGAATATACAATCACGTTACAAAATCATGAAAAAAATAAAGATATAATTGTAGCGTGTGATTTTTAAGTGTCTACCACATTTTTTTAATGTTATTTCGAATAGACAGAACTTGAAAATATTAAAACAAACCAGCAACAACCAGTCAGAAGACGCTTTTCTCATTATTGAAGGCCGCAAAATGAATGTATTGCTTTCTGATATATTCTTATTTGAACTCTTCTAGATATTTGGTTAAGTGGCAATTTATCCAATTTTCCTTATGTTTATATTAATGGTGTCGGAAGTCGGAAGTCAGAAGTCGGACGGACGAATGTCAATCATATAGAGTAAACAAGTAATAGCTTTTCTAAAAAGCTTGCCGTATTTTAGCTGATTATATTGAGATCAGTGGTTTGTGAGTAGTTTATTTTTATTGGAAAATTGCACTTCAAGCAATATGAAAACATAGCGCTTTTTTTCTACTAATTTGTCATTTTTGTTGTATTATTGGTGGACCAGTGTTATAATGGAAGGAGACTTTATAAAATTGAGAATGGAAATGGGGAATGATATTATAATAAAATGTATTCTGTGTCTATAATCAGCTTGATAAAAATAGCATTTAACCTACACATACTTTTGAGGATTACTACTTGACAAAATGGACAACAACAGAAGGCAGTGGCGGATCCAGAGAGGGACGTAAAGTGTGATTGTCAAAGTCATGTGATTCGCTATGGTGGAGTTGACCAGTGCGTCGAAAAACGTCGCTCAGTCATTTTGAAATTCAAATTACAGTAACACATTGCTTAAGCTGAGGATTACAATCATGACACCTTCAAAGCGACATAGGATTGAGCAAGAACGTATTGACTTTTATTTCACTATTCCACCAAACAGGAAGTAATACTCTATAGACTATAACACTCTCATGAAAAAAGTTCCATGGCAATATTATTTACCTACGAAAACATGTTTAACCCGAAACGCCATTGTCATGATTGATATGGACTATATAAAATTGCTGTTTGGTTTGAACCAAGCTTTGCGTTGAAGACCAAACTACAACCTTTAATAGTTTACTTTTATAAATTGTGACTTGGATAGACAGTTGTCTTTGGTATTTACATGTATATGAGATCCAGTAATATCTATCTACAAGATTGAGAACACATTTTTTTGTAATAAATTTAAAACATATTTAATTCTGTAATATCTGATAATATAGAAAAATGGGGCAGTTTGCAATTGTCATGTGCAGGTACACCACATGTGGATCTTCTTTCCCCTCTCATTTATAAAATTGTGCATGATATTTATCACAGAAACGCACCAGTATTTTGGTGAATGAAACACTTGTCATATTAAATTAAAGTCAGAGGTGGAGTTAGAGGGTTTTTTGGGGGGCCTGGGCCACCCCTTTTTTAGGAAAAATTGTGTTGTTTTTATAGGGAATCACTGAAGCATTACTGGAGTTGGCCCCTTCTTAGGCAGTCAGTGGGCTCCCGCTTATGAAAATTTCTGGATCCACCACTCAAAGCTTAAGTAAAGTTAGATGAGGATTTATGACAAATTATGTTGACATTTGCACAGATGATGAATAAAAAATCTGGTAAATTAAAAAATAGGCATTATTATTAAAAGCTTTCCTTGCTTATTCACAAGGACATATCATATCCTCCATGCTATTCAGATCTGAGTTTTTATTCATACATGTACATACATGTAGTCTGGTGCTGTTCCAAGTAGTCTTCTTTTTTCTGTTTCTTGAGAAGTATTTGTTTTACCTGTTCAGTCACTGTAAAGTGTTACAATTCATATTTAAACGCAACACATAAATAGTGACCAAAAAGGTATGGCTATCACATGAGAGAAGCTAGAAAAAAGTCAAATGTATACATTTTAAACATTTTTGTGGGACCATGAAAATGTGGTATATAGATAGATATGCATAGATAGACCATAGAACAAATAAGCAAACAATTCAAAGGAGATGTACATGTAAGATGAATTATGAAAAAAAGAGCCATGGCCAGGGGCCCCAAACTTGACAGCATTTGGTGTTGAACAGGTAAAATGTTTGCAGTGACAATAAATATAGCCTTTGTTAGAGGTGACCCAGGTCGCCTGTCTCTAAATCAGCTATATTAAACATGTTTCTGGGACGGGTTGAAAAATAAATGAAAATGACTTTAAAAAAAGCTAATAGAAATACACCAAATTTGGGAGACATCTATTTAAATGTTTGATAGACAAATGATAGAATAAGAAAGTTGACAAGTACTAAGCTTTTTCAGATAATATACAGACTATTGCATTCAGCCTATAATATACTCTTTGCCTCCTGAAATGTTTGCTTATACACTGTGCTTTCTTATAATGATTTAAAATCAGTGTGATAGTTTTCATGAAGAACACTGAGCGTACAGGTATTATGACAAGATAAATGTTGTGTTACATGTACATGTATCTACCCAAATAAGTAAAATATAAAAATTCTTGACTTCTAAAACCAGTGATTGATCTCCTGATTTATATCTCATCACTCTATGCAGATGCTGTGTGAAAAAAAAATTGACTTACCAGTATGCTTCTATCCATTGAGTTGATTTATTATTAATTATTTTGCTTTGGATACACCTTATTGCTACAATATGTATATGTCTGCCATTACAAACTGTACATGCATGTACATCACATATATTTCATGTAAAATTTTGATGTTTTAATACAAAATATATGATGCCACAATGGAAAAGTAATTGTTGTATGATGTTAATGGTTAAAATGGGACAGATTCTCAGGTCAGCTGGGACAATAAGGGGGGGGGGCTGGGGGAGGGGGCGACTTCTCCAATGATGCTTCAGTGATTTCCTACATAATCAACCAAATAGTAATGTTCATCACGAAAAAATATACTAAGTGTAAGACCTGATGATGTGAATAAATTGAAATCAGACATATCAAATGAAGTTTTCAGTGCTTTTGATATATCAATGGGCAATCTGATGAGTTAAGCCTTTTTTTGACTGATTTTTATAGTTTGTTCTTATGTTGTACTGTTATACATGTACCACTGTCCAAGGTTAGGGGGAGGATCGGAATCCCGCTAACATGTTTTACCCCGACACATTATTTATGTATGTTTCTGTCCCAAGTCAGGAGCCTGTAATTCAGTGGTTGTCGTTTGTTTATGTGTTACATATTTGTTTTTCCTTCATTTTTGTATATAAATAAGGCCTTGGTTTTCTGGTTTGAATTGTTATACATGTCATATCAGGGCCTTTTGCTGACTGTGTTGTATAGGCTTTGATCATTGTTGAAGGCTGTACGGTGACCTATAGTTGTGTAACCGGAGAGCACAAATTTCATTACAAAATTGCTTGTCTCCACCGGGACTCGAACCCAGGACCTCTGTGTTACTAGGCAGCGCGACTGAGCGAAAGAAGTACTTCCTTAGCTCAACCGCTTACGGCTGACTAAGTATCTACTAAGTTTTTCTGAGGGAAGCAATCCCGTCACACTTCCCCCACTTCAAGAGTCATTATACTCTATAATGATGATATTTTCATCTTTTTTCAATATTTATATTTTAACCTGGCTAGGTAATTCTTCTAACCGTGGGTAATTATTGTTGGGCGCCAATGTAACCGGAGAGCACAAATTTCATTACAAAATTGCTTGTCTCCACCGGGACTCGAACCCGGGACCTCTGTGTTACTAGGCAGCGCGCTAACCGACTGAGCTAAAGAAGTACTTCCTTCTGACTAAGTATCTACTGAGTTTTTCTAAGGGAAGCAATCCCGTCACAGTTCCTGTACGAAAAAATCCAGGCGTCTTTTACACGGATTCCAGGCGGATATTTTAGAGGAAATCCGTTTAAAGTCCACTTTTACACGAAGAATCTTTCTTACATGGATTCCAGGCGGGTTACGGGCGGAATAGAGCCGAAATATGCAAATTTATCCGCCTGTCTTAGGAGGAAAAATTTCCGTCTAATTAAAAGGAAAAATGTTTTTCTCAAAAATATATCCGCCTAAAGAGATGGAAAATATATCCGCCTAAAGAGACGGAAAATATATCCGCCTAATGAAACGGAAAATATATCTGCCTTCGAAAAAAAATCCGCCTTAGAATATGAAAAAAAATCCGCCTTAAGAATATGAAAAAATTCTGTCTTCAATGAAAGAATTTTTTCATTCCAAAGATTCAGGTTTTTACCACTACCATGCCTTCTTGCGAAGAAAAACTAGGCCTTCATACAATAAAATGCAAAAAATGTTATCAAACTTGATCGAATTTATTCAAGCAACTACAAATTACTATACATGTATGTATAATTTTGACATTTTTAGTTCTTCACAATTTCTTCATTTTCAGTTATTAGTCATATTTTTAAGGGTTTTTCAGTGTTCTTTGAATATAAATTATTATCACAAGTTCCTGAATTTATTTCGTGCATAACTGATTTGCTCTGTAACAGCATCATTGATATGACCATCTTGCATGGATCTGTTGTGTTTTGTGCACCAAGCAGTAACATAACCTGAAAAAAGAGGACATAAATTAAAATTACCATGCATTATTGGTTTAACTAAAAGGAATTTGACAAATTTCTCTATGTTATACAGGTAAATTGTGAGCTGCCTAAGTAGGTGGGGTTTTCCTTCATTTTGACATATTCAGACCTGAATTTACTATTTTTACCATATATCATTCAATATACATATTACAACAGAAACATCTAAAACTTGAAATTATAAGATTAAACTATGAAAAATAAGATGTTAAGCATGTTTTAAAGAGTAATTATAATTTAAGAAAAAAATCCTTGTAAAATCAAGGGCAGATAATTATAATGAATTTAGTATGACCTGTTTTGGGGATTTTCTCAATAAAATAAGACCTGTGGGCTGTAACCCCTGTTTTCAATTTGCTAATTTTAAAGATATATATCATGTTTATATCAAAAAAATATTACAGATGGTTTACAACTTTTGATTTTTTTCAAATTTGTTAAAAGTCCAATATGTGCAAAAGTTACTTAAAAAGCATTCATAAGGATTTCTTTCATATAAAACTACTTACTCCAAGTCTGATTGATTGTGTCCATTCTTCAGTCCTATCAGAAAACAATTTTCTTTTGTTTCACCAGTTCTGAAATATAAAAAAAATTGTCTTATTACAATTAAACAAAATAATTATTACATATACTGTGCATGAAGTGTATAGGTTATTCTTTACTTTGATTAGTACATGTAGTATTGGTCTTTTATTTTACTTTAACATCATAGGCCCGCATTTACATGTACAAAATGTTTGTCTTGCCATTTTAAAAATCTTAAATTTGATCCATAATCATGATAATTGAGTACATATGTACTAAATTTTAAAAGATAACACTTTATGATTTTTCGGAATAGATGTCTTATTATATATATTTAATTATTACAGTCATACAACAGATCTCCAATTTTGCTATCAAATAATATCATATAAAAGAGATTGTCTTAAAGATATAAGTCTTGTGTCATACACAAATACCACAGTAATTATGAACATGATGTAATTATGCAAAAATTGAATGGTCTTATATAGTTATTTTCTTGATCCTACATGGTACTTATATATATATATGTCACAAGTTATTTGAAGGAAATAGCAGTTTCATAATATTCAAAAAGGTTGAAATACTTATATTCATAATTTCAACTTACCAGAAGATTCAATCCAAAATATATGAAAACATCAATCTTCACAAATCCAATAGTCATGTCATCAGAAGAATATATACATCTGCACTTTTTAATGTTAATAGACTACTTTGGCTCTTTTTAGTCCACAACTCTACATCCATGGTAAAATTCATATTTTGGTCAAGATAAATATTTAAGACATCTTTTCTTGTAATGTCTGCAAGTTCAAATTTTGAATCTGACCTGAGTGTTGGGGTTATTTTGGGAGTTGTTTGATTCCTTGAAATGTTTCCCTAATCATTATACTATTAATTACCTAAATCTTAAATATTTGATTTATAATAATAAATAAATAATATTCACCAATTTTTATCTATTATTTTTATATTTTGGACTGTAGCAATTTAAGAGAAATGTACAAAGCAATGTGGTCTCCTTCATAAGGCCCAACTCTTGAGTGTGTACATATCATTTCCTGTCCATTTCACAGAGGCAAATGGAAAACAGATGGGGGACCTACATAACATTTCTATCACTAACTGATAAGAAAGAGACTCCATGGAAATACTATTTGTGTATTATCATGATTATTACTTAATTAAAATAGAGATACACTTAATAATGATCAATAATTAATTGTACTTGAAAATAAATTAATTTAACCTGCAATTCCTATGTTGGAAAATTCAAAAACAAGTTATTGTTATCACTGTTAGTGAAATAAGTATATATATTCTAGTCACTTTTTATTATATGTTTAAATGTATATAAATAGCAACACATAACATAAAGTTATAAATTACCTAACAATGCTATCACAATTTGAATTTAATTGAATTTAATATGCCATCTTTAAGACTCTTTAAATATAAAAATATTAAATATGTTGGATTTCAGATGGGTACAAATACTGGCTTTATGGCCCAAATAATCACCATGCATGCACTCTCTCATCAGTAATGATACATTTTCATTTGAAAAAAAAATTAAAAGAACAATTCTGCCTCAAAAGTTAGAAAAAATTTCTAAGTACAATTCCCGCCTGATAAATTTGAACGAAATCTTTTAAGTCCAATTTCCTCCTAACAAACTTGAACAAATATACTAAGTCCAGCATTCCGTCTATGATATTTCTTTTACTAAAGAAATCCTGTTAACTCACAGGAAAGTAGTAAATATTTCGCCTAAGGTCTTTGATACTTCAGGCGGATTTTTTTCAATATTCCATGTCCGCCTTAATTTCGTCTATAAGTCTTAATTTTTAGGTGGATTCCGCCTGGGTTCCTGCTATTTTTAAGCGGAATCCTCCTAATATTCTCATACGGGTTGTTAATGTCTGTGTCATTTTGGTCTCTTGTAGACAGTCTGACAGTTGTCTCATTGGCAATCATACCACATCTTCTTTTTTATAATGACTGCTGATCACCACTGTGTCCATACTGGGACTATTATGGTCCAACAACCAGTGGCGGATCCAGAAATTTTCATAAGTGCAGGCCCACAAAATTTCCCAGAAAAGGATGGCAAGCCCCCTGGCCCCCTTCTAAATCAGCCTCCTGACAACTCCAAAAAATAAATCATAATGTACGAGTACATCAAAGATCATCAAACTGTCTACCCCACATGCAAACATCTTTTTGGGAGTTCACTGTGTTGCAAGTTTTTTGGGTTCGAAGGATCGTATAAAATGATTGCCTTGGGGGTCATTGTCAAATAATGCTGTGCATTGTAAAAAGCTAAATTAAATAATTTGCAACAGCTGACACTATAGTATCCTATAGTGCACTGAAACCCTTGCCAATAACAATACCGTGATGCTTGGTGTAGGCTTCTTTGCACATAAGAAACCATATTGCTCACCTTGTAATTTTTGTATTCTTCTAATCAGTATCGTCGGGTTTGTTTGTTTACACCAGAAATCAATGAAGCGATGAAAGTGCTGGAAACGAAATTACATCTTCGGTAAATTCCGTGATTTTAATATTATCTAATCAATATGTCCAAGCAATGAAAAATAAATGGTTATTATTTTTATACATAGAGCATACGTTTTGTGTATTAAAATCTAAGCTTTATACGAAGAAATCTAACACAAAAGTATCTCAATCATTTAACCGTTTTTATACGCAGTTTAAAGTGTAAATTATACACATTACTGTTCTATTTTTAGAGAATTCTCAGATCTGCAGTGACATCACAACATGTAACTGACCAATCAATGATTAGCATTTTTGTTATGTAAACAATGTTGAGAGGTGATGCGGATAAGATTCCTCTAGATTTTCCATAGACTTATTGCAAATTAATTTAATTGATATATATCGTAACCAGTTGAATATAGTAATTTTACTCTTTTAATACTGTTAAAGACACTATATAATATCTCTATTTTGATTTTTAACATACTATAACCTCTCGTTAAAAAATTATCGGCAATATAAATAATCAGTAATCCCCTTCAAATAGATGAAAAATCTAGAGGATTCCGGATGGCATCACCTCCTGAAAAATGTAAGTGCCAGGATGTCCGGATCTGAGAATAGCAATAATACATAAATGTACAGTTTCTTACCAAAATAGCAACATAATTTCAAGATTAAATCATCACATTGTCACATGATTATATAATCTGTAACAAATTGACAGTTTGTGGTGAGTTATCATCATATCTAATTACTATTGCAAATGAACACTTTATCATAATATGTACCTATAACCTAGTATCATGATTTCAATCCGACCCCACTTACGGACGCGTTGAACATATAATGCATGCCACTCATTAATAGCCAATCAGACGTTAAAATGACCTTCATTTCCCCCATAATCATTCCGGAAACAGCCACGAAGCAGCCATTAGATAGTATTTATAACCAATGAAATAACAGAAATACCGTTTACAGATTTACCCGAACCTGACGTTTAGCCTCTGACTAATCAGACCGTATCACCATGGTGATACGGGTAATTAAATGGCCGATGAAAAGGTAACAACCTAAAATAAATGATTTATTTCATTCGTGAATTTATATGACTCCATCGAGCAGGTGTTTAAATTACATTGATTTAAAAGTACAGTAGTCCATTTATACATTAATGTAGCGGTCTTACAATTTTACGGATACTTAAGTTGTATTTCATAAATAATCATTGGTCATTTTATAAGAATTCTGAACTGACTATTACCCCAGTAATGTATCCCTATCAAGTTGTTCGATGATAGAAAAAACTAAACATCGAACTGCATTTAATGTTTGCCGATTTGGAATACAGTTGTATATACTTCAAGCATGTCAGGTTTGTAAATCATGTTTTTATAAAAAAAAAAAGTCAACTTTAATTCTATCTCAAAATTAATAGTTGGACTTATTGGTTTTCATTGGCTGGTTGTTGCTTAACGTCCAGTCACTAGTATTTCATACATGTATAAGACCAGGACAAATCTTAAAATGCATCAGTTTAGCTTAGACTCATTATAAAGAAGTTCATCAACATAATAAAAAATAGAATGAAAATTACAACTATCGTTTCAATTTAGAAATGCACCGCCATGTGAAAGCGTGTTAATTAAGCTCGAGTGCGGGAAGTTGTGGATTCGAACCACGACACGGTCAAACGAACTTTAAAAACTTAAAATTAACTTCATCACCGCCAACACGGTCAAACGAACTTTAAAAACTTAAAATTTACCTCATCTCCGCCAACACGCAGCAATAAGGAGCAAGAGCAAAGACTGGTCATTTGTTTCAAGATTAAACTTTTGTTAAATTGATGAGAAACATTTCTTAATAAATTGTTCTCATAATTCAAATATTAGATTAACATATTTTAATTACATTAACAGAGAAAGTAATTCATTTGCTAATCTCACTGACAATGACAAATTATATATATACTTAACCCATCAACACCAACACAAGTGAATAAACTAGGATCCTTTATAAAAAAAGTCAATGGAACTGAGGACAGGGGACCCTTTAATATTTACCTGAATTTGTGTATATATATTGAGTTACTTATTTATTGTCTTTATTGGTTTGTGTTGTTGTTATATGTCACAAACTGTATAGTTTATATGGCGATAAAACTTTGAATTGAATTGAATTGAATTGAATTGAATTGTTAAAAAAATACCGATAAAGTAACAGCTTTGGTTGGGTTTTTTTTCGATTTTCTTGCGTAAAGAATTATTATTAATCTTTAGTTATTTTAATTAGTTTAAACAATATTTATTCAGATAAATCAACATTAAACGTTATTATACAAATGCAATTATATTAAGGATTTAGAAACAATAATTTGCTTTTACAAATCGGTCTCCTTTATACAAAAAATAATACACTTATTGGTCAATATATAGTAAATATAAATACAAGTATGCTCTGTAATAAATATATGAATATGAAAAAGATGGAAGAAGAAGGAAAAACCAGGGGCTCCGCAGGGCACAGCTTTATACGACCGCAGAGGTCGAACCCTGAACAGTTGGAGCAAGTATGGACACAACATTCAAGTTTGATACAGCTCTAAATTTGGATTGTGATCAAATTTTTGACATGATATGAGTTTCTGACACAAAACAAATGTCAAGATCTTACAAATCTATTATGCAATATTGTGCAATTAATGATTTCTTCTTCAAACTTTTCAAAAATTTGGAATTTGAGGAATTTTGGAGAAAAAAAATGAAAACTACTACCACCCCTTTTTTGTTGCAATAAGTCCAAAACCTGACAATTCTTTATACATTATCTACAAGTTGTGTAAGGAGGTAAATCCGAACATACCAAACATTGTATGTTAACTGTTTTTGAATTACCTTCCTCACACTGCTTTTAAATTGTCTTAATTGTCCATTGACCAAAAAAACATAGTTTCCCCCTTTGTTTGCCCCTAATCCCCTTTTTTTTTGTCCCTAATTCCAAAACGTTTAGAGCCATAGCCCCCCAAAGTCATTACTAACCAACCCCATATGGTATGGAAACTTGTGGTATAATTTCAGAGAGATTCATAGTCACTTAAACACAAGTTATTGTTTGAAAACTACAAAAATGCTTATTTTTGGCCCCCTTTTTGGCCCCTTATTCCTAAACAATTGGGATCATAATCCTCAAAATCAATCTCAACCTTCCTATAGTGGTATGTAACCTTCTTGTAAAAATTTAAAGAGATCCATTCACTAAATCAAAAGTTTATATTGTCCGGAAACTAAATGTGTCATCGGACGACGCAGACCGACGACGACATGATACCATTATACGACGCAAACGTATAAAAATTAATGAGAATTTAAAAAAAAAAAAAAAAACATGAATCACTGTACTGTATACAGTGTGAAATGCTAGGGTTCCTATTGAATGATGAATAATTTAACATCAAGGGTTAAAAAACGTTTACTTTTTTATCTAATATTTCTGCACCAAACTAAATAAAAGACTATTTTGCTCATCTGAGAATACCGTTGATCCAAAAAGCAAAGTTTTTGTGTTAACTTGGATAGGAAGAACTGAAACAGAATCTGATAGTTCATGATGTCTTAAATTAGTGTATATAGGACAAGATAACATGAAGTCAGAATTTTTGTTTACATCACCACAACGACAATTTGGAGAGTCTCCTAAATTACGAACGAATAGGACACTGGTGAGAATTCAATGAACTTGAATCCATTCTTATCGAGCATGAAGAATTTGACCAAAACGATGTCCTATATAATAATACGCTAGGGTCTTGTTATTTTGGGTACTTATTTGTTTTTTGAATATGATAGAGATTCACATTTTCGTATGTTTAAGTTCAGAGTGTTCCATAGTTTTGTTGTTGCTGGGATGAAGTGTTGACTTGTGTAATATTATTTCTTTGTTTTGTATTATGATCATGCCTACTTCCTACTGAATCGGGCAATAAGTCTTGAGTTATTTTGTGATAATAAATAAGTATATGATTGCGTCGTCTTTCAGATAATTTTTCCCATCGAGGTTTAACATATAAATTGTTTATACTGGAAAGTGTAGTACCCCTCCCCCCCCCCCCCCCCCCCCCCATCATTTTGTTAGCAATGTAGGTTCATTTTTACAAATAGTTATTTTTATTTGGAATACATAGGATTAGCAAAATTTGTATAGCAAATAGTAAAAATAATAATAAATAGTCTAAGATTCCCATTTAGACTTGGTTTTTTTGTACATTTGTGTCTACATGTTTCATCTCTGAACGTTTGAGGGAGTTCGCTTCTCAGTTTCAAAGTAATTAACTTTTTAAAATACTAGTTTATATAGATAAGGATTAATAAAGGAATCCAAAGAACAAAAAATATATATATAGGTCACCGTGCTTGTTTTCGAGATATAAGCCATTGAAATTTTGGCGGGATAATATTCTATCTTGACTTTTCAAAGCTTTATCATTGACGAGTTGAAGTTCTCAAAAACTGTTAAAAAGTAATTAAAAGTTTATAAGACTTTTACAGATGGCTTATCATTATACATGTAAAAGATTATCCAAAAGAAAAATGGGGGTCACTGGGCAAATTTTTCCAAGGCATTCAAATGGATAAAACCAGAAAATACCGAAAATCTGACAAAAAATCTAAAACATGACAAGCCAGCTTCCTTTGAACACACGCCTAGTTGATGCGACTACGTGAAGATTAATATTGATAACACCAGTGCCTGCGAGACACTTTTACAAGAGAGGAATAAGTTGATACAGATGAAATCATTGCCAATTTTCATACGATATAACCCGATTCCTACCCCCATGAGTTATGTTACATCTGGCTGAAATTGGTCAAACTGAGAGCGGCCGTATGTAAAGTTAAATAAACCGTAGCATTTCACCTTTTTTGTGAAAAAAGTGTAAGTGTAAGTAAAAATATAAAAACATTGCGTGAACAAAAATTGAAAAACAATATGTTATATGCATGAAGCAAAAGACAAACGATGCACATGTACATGGATTGAACAAATAGATTGGAGGAATAAGTATACACATGTCATCTCAAATTAAGTTGACTGTGATTGCCTAATTGATTGTTTAATCGCTAAATTGACAATTACAATATATAGTTATAAGCATACAGTCACGTGACAATTACAATATATAGTTATAAGCATACAGTCACGTGACAATTACAATATATAGTTATAAGCATACAGTCACGTGACAATTACAATATATAGTTATAAGCATACAGTCACGTTTTAAGCAGTGCAATTACAATTAGTTATAAGCATACAGTCACGTTTTAAGCAGTGCAATTACAATTAGTTATAAGCATACCGTCACGTTTTAAGCAGTGACAATTACAATATATAGTTATAAGCATACAGTCACGTTTTAAGCAGTGCAATTACAATTAGTTATAAGCATATAGTCACGTTTTAAGCAGTGACAATTACAATATATAGTTATAAGCATACAGTCACGTTTTAAGACAATTACAATATATAGTTATAAGCATACAGTCACGTTTTAAGCAGTGCAATTCGCTGTACGTGTTGTTTAAACTTTGTTTGTATACGAGAAAGTGATATCTTCTTTTAAAAACTGGTTTAGGAGCGTGACAATGGTGAAGTTAGCCAAGGAAATTTTCTTGCCATGGATTTTAACATCATATAAAAAAGAAGATGTATAATAGACTACCGTCATAGTTTTACCATTCTCTACGGAGGCCTTTTAGGGCCATGGTAGTCTACTTTTTACAATTTGATATAACAAATTATTAATTTGATATAAGAAATAATTAATTTGATATAACAAATAAGTAAATTTGATATAACAAATTACCTATTTGATATAACAGATTTTCGATTTTGATATAACAAATTATTTATTTGATTTAACATATTATTAATTTGATATAACAGATTATTAATTTGATATAACAAATTATTAATTTGATATAACAAATTATTAATTTGATATAACAAATTATTAATTTGATTTTACAAATTATTAATTTGATTTTACAAATTGTAAATTTCTCTTCAAATAGTGTGATTTTATCATAAATTAAATGATGATTAATTAAAAGTTGAATAACCCGAACTGGCGCATTTCGTGTATTAATTCATTGTTAATCTGACGTCCAGTGACAAATATATAATGCATTTTCAAAAGTCAATTTACAGGTTTAATGTTTCTATAATCTACCCTCCTCCCCTCTCCCTTTAATTTGAGACAATTTTCGGGACTAGTTTTTCAATTTTGGGTTTGGGACCTGGTGCCTTAGAACAAACAAATATAAGAGAGAAAAAGGAGGGGGGTCTATTTGATAACATTTATATTGCATATTTTCAAGTCAAAGCGAAACGAAGAGTTCTATTGAGATGTTGTTTTAAGGAACATAGGAACATGTAAGGATACAAAAATGCTTTTCCTTCTTAAAAAAACCCTGGCATGTTGTTTAATAATTTCAATAGGAAAATAGGAAAATGTTTAATCCTGCTGCAAATGTTTGCACCTGTCCTATGTCAGGAATCCGAGGAACAGTAGTTTTCGTTTGTTTATGTAATTTATACGTGTTACTCGTTTCTCATTTTTTTGGTTTTCCCGTTTGAATGGTTTTACACTAGTACTTTTTGAAGGCCGTACATTGACCTATAACGGTTTACTTTTATAAATTGTTCTTTGGATAGAGAGTTGTCTCATTGGCACTTATATCACATCTTCCTATATCTATGAAATGATTTATTAAACATCCTTCAATTAATTCATCACTGCATTTGTCTTACATAAATTTGTTTCAACATACATATATATTTTTGATTTGGAATTTTATTATTAAAAATGAAGAAACAATTACATGGGTGAGATTTTGAATGATTGTGAATTTCAATTTCTGCTAAAAAAAAAGTCCACACGAGTATAATCTAAGTGGGTCTCATTGGGGTCTAAGCGTGACGCGGGATTGCCGATTTTTTTGTACGCGTGACACGTGAAAATCAAATTATTGTGCCGTGAAATCGGGAAATGAAGTCTAGCGGGACACGGGAAATTGCAAAAAAATGAGAATTGTTTACGTACATAGTGTAAGCGGGAAACGGGAATCTGACAAAACAGTAAACGGGATCCGGGATCAGAACCCCCCAATGAGACCCCCACCTAAGCACATTAATAACGTTGTATATATAGAAGAAGGAATTCAAATCATGAGCAATGTTTTAGCGTTTCACTTATATATTGTTTATGTCAAATAGAGATGGGGGATAACCTTAATCCATGCATAAGTAATTTGACATATCAAATTTCCTTTTTTGTTCTATCAAATTCATAAATTGTTATATCAAATAATTATAATCTGTTATATATCAAATAATTATAATCTGTTATATCAAATTGATAATCTGTTATATCAAATTAATAATTTGTTATATCAAATTAATAATTTGTTATATCAAATCAATAATTTGTTATATCAAATTAATAATTTGTTATATCAAATTCATAACTTGTTATTCCAAATTCATAATTTGTTAGGGGACGACCATTTGATATTCGGGGGGGGAGGGGGGGGGGGGGCAGGAGGATTTGTTTTTTTTATCGGTTATTTATTTTCGTAAACTAAGAGGACAGCTTATTCATTTTCTGCACTATTGAAGCAAGATTTTTCATTTTCATTTAAGCAAGGGACTGATTATTCATTTTCACAACTATATTTATGATATTCGAAAACATACTATTTTTAAATGATTTGTTTATTATAAATAATACATGTATAGTAAAGTCATTAAGTACCTTTAATCAGAATTAATCATCATCATCTGCAGAAAGGAATTTCTTTATATTCACAACTGCATATACATGTATTGCATACATACATATTTTAAAAGTTTGGTTGTAACTAGCCTCTTTTTAAAGTATTGGCAAACAAATGCCGCCGAGCGGAGCGATGCAAATTTTTTTTGAAGGGTTTTGCAGCCACTGCAGGCCCAAGAAGCTATATAACAAATGATGCAAAATCATGCTTTCTGGGTGTTCCGAAGACCCTTTTATAATCTGAAAATGCAAGTTTTGTTTTAATAATATTTTGGTCTCAAAAGAAAATGTATAAATTCAGTGTAAGACTTAAGTTTCTAGGGACAACATCAGAAGACCAATGTGCATGATACAGCAAAAATGTAATTCACATAGTTAAGTCTGTGGCTGCTGTTTTTTTTAAACTCATGATCAAGTTCATAACAAAATTACTAGATTACAAAAGGAATGCAACACTAACAGCATACAGAAGGGCAATCAATGAACAAAAGACAAATAAATAAGAAACATTGATCCGGAAAAATCAGGGCTACGTCTGAGGGAAAACAAATCTTGCTTCTTGCAAGGCACTTGCCGTGAACACAATTTGATATGAAGACAAGCGTTTGGTTTTGAAATTTCCTACATGAGGCATATATTTGCCTCCATGTAGTTTCGGCCCTGTAATAAAATAAAAGTGAGGTAAGGTTTCCTAAGACAATATACTTCAAGATAAATGAAACCAATTTTCAGACATTTCAAGTATATTTGAATAATATTTATACTTTTATTATTAAAAAAATTGGGAAGAGTTTCACGAATTTTTGGGGAAAAAGATGAATTTATGAAGAATCTGGTGCCATATCATACTTTCAATTAGACCTGATGAGTTATTTATTTTCAAGACATTGCAAGTCAGGTAATTTATTTTCAAACTACCACAGAACAAGCCATTTATTTTTGTGATTATCAAGGCCAAGTTATTTATTTTCAAAATCCTCCTCCCCACCTCCCCCCCTCCCCCCCCCAGAATATCAAATGGTCGTCCCCTTATATCAAATTGTAAAAAGAAGACTAGCATGGCCCTAATATTAAAGGCTTCCGTTATTTTCACGCATGAGTAATTAATTTTACTACGAGAGTGTGTTTTGCGAACTTCAATACGTTTAAATTCGTCACGTGACCAATCATCGATCAAGTTAAGTTTTCCCGTGTAATTACAGGACTGCGGATAAATTACAAATTGCATGTTATTATAACTAAAATAAACAAATAAATAAACAAAACAAACAAACAAAAATCAAAAGGTCAATTGCAGACTATTTGACATCACTATATTTAGTCAGTGTACAGTTGTTTTTGCGAAATTCCGAAACAAGACTGTCAAAAAGTCTCAAGTCTGAATACATGTAGAAATTTGTATTTGAAGATACTATCTCTGCTAATTCCTTCGCTCGTCCTTCCACATATGTTATGAGTTGTGGTGGTGTGTACTCACGTCTGTTTTGTTTGTTGTAGTCTAGCCTATCAAGGAAGTCCATAGAACCAGGACAGTAGTATATCGACACAAAACGTAGGAACGCTGGCATTGTGTTAACAACATGGACTTGCATTTGATTGTCCTTTACATAAATTTTCCCATTAACTGTCCACGTGTGTCTTTGTATGCAATGGCGTTCATCAGCTTGGCCAGGTCCTCATTAATTCTGACGTACTTGTATTTCATTTTCCCTTTTAGGAATTTTCTGCACCTGAGGATCCTCTTTTTAACATGATGATCCTTAATTTTGACAATTAAAGATGCTTTTCAAAACGCAATTACAGGGCGACGAACGGTTGGATAGCTTGACACTATTCAATGATAGGACAGTAACTTTTAAGGTAAACGTTATATTTTCTAAACCAATGATATTTCTTTTTCCAGGTGTGCATATACGACGATTTGTTTGATTCGTAAAACGGTACCACTAAAAGGAACGGATGAGGTGCACAACACCGATTAAACTAAGATATTCACACTTCGTAAAGAAAATATACACGTGTTGTACAATTATGGATGAGATTTGCATTTGTAACGATGGAAACAATGAAACATGTGAACAAAGTTATTTATTTGTCCCATCTGCCTGGATAATCTTCATACAATTTGGTTTGGCAGCTGAATGTGCTATAGTCAACACAATAGTTATTGTTATATTTTTACATCCTAAAAATAGAACGCCATCGACTATTTTGTTGTCAGCACTCGCCGCTACTGACTGTCTGACGGCAATTCTATCGCAGATACCATATTTTGTAGCATACATATTTCATTATGACGAACTCTTCGTTGACGAAGACGGATATTTTGGCGGATGGTTTTGGCCGGAAGTTTATTCCAGTTGCATTGTTTTTACACCACTTTCCAACATAGCGTTTGGATTCCATACGATATCCATTTGTCTAACGGTTATGCTGAACATTCAAGAGGTTGTTGCATTACAGTTTCCTTTTTGGACTATGCTCAACGTAGGAAATAAGACAACAGTATCCGTCATATGTTTAATATTTGTTGTTGTCGTTAGCATGTTTGCATGGGTTACTGTTAATGACAGCAGAACGCTGTTTAAAGGAGAAGATGACGAATGCTGTTATAAAGATCCGTTGAACGCAAATGATATTGAAGGCTTTACTACAGCAACAAAGGTTTTTATGATAGTTGCTGTGCTTGTTGTTATCTTATGCACTGCATACATTTGTGTGAAACTTTGGACCGTTGGGAGAAATATTCAAAGGACCCGAAACCCGATTTCACAAAGAAAAACTCGCCGGTCTGCCTTGATTGTTGTCATTGTATCTGTAGTTTTCATTCTTTCTGAAGTATTAAATATTTTAAGGACAATCAATCAATCAAGACTGGTACCATTCGTCCTAATGATTGCAATGATTAATGATTCGTTCATTTTGTTAAGTTGGCAGATTGGATTTTCTTTCAATTTTGTAATTTATTTGATGATGAGCGGAAACTTGCGAAATACATTGAAAACATTCTTCATTTCTTTATTCCAATGTAAAAATAAGACGCAACTACAAAATACAACTGCATGTGCTTCTATCAGTAACAATACGTCTACGCGCATTTAATTCCAGTGTCAATCCAAAACAATTTGTGGGATTCATTTTATATAAATAATTCTCCGGTAAATTTAAATAAAATTTATCAAGGTTATATACTTAATCCATTTTTGTTCATTTTTCATTATTTAGGAGATAACTGTATTGTATTTTAAGCTTGGCCTTCGTAAAACGTAGATTTTACTGTCGCAAATTGAGTTTATCTAGCGGCGCGGAGCGTGGCTAGGTAAACGGATATTTGCGACATTAAAATCAAGTTTTACGAAGGCCAAGCTTAAAGTACAATACAGTTATCTCCATTCCAATGCCACATTTAAAATAAATATCATTTAATAAATATTTTGGCTTAAAAATGCCATAAATGAAAAAGTCCGCGAAACTGTTACATCGTCTTTATCATCTAAACAATGTGACCTCATATGTGTACTCTGGATGTCAAACTTTTCGTACGCTTCAGAATGGTTTCAATATAGACAAAAAGAAGATTTTGAGGCTAAAAATCTTGTTTATGTTTTGAGAAATTACATACCACAAAAAAAATCGGAATTCAAAATAGTGGCTTTCTTAGTAACGTACTAATAGAACGTGGAATCTAACCCCTAAAAAAATTTGTCAACGTCCAATGAAAATTTTCGTTACAAACTAATTGCATTAGAATGGCCATTTACTGTTCGGTGCATTTACGATTTGTCGTCAGATATAAATTTGAAAACCACCAATGTTCGTCCGCAAAGCTTCAAATACAATACATTTATAACTGAAATAATATAGAACAAAAGATTTTGGATCCAGAAACTAGACATAAAATTAAGAATGGAATTGGAGAATATATTAAAGAGATAACAACCCGACCAAAGAGCAGACAACAACCGAAGACCACCAATGTCTCCGCATCCGGAGGTAGTCCTCAGCTGGTCAGTGTCAGCCCCTAAATACGCACCCCCTCCCCCGTCCTCGGAATTTGCCAAAGCACAAGTGTATAGGTTCTGGTATTTAAGAGTATATAAAAAATTATGTATTTCAATTTGGCACACAAATGATAATGACATTTTATTTCACAATAAAATACAAAACAGATGAATATTTGTAGCATACCAAACAAGTAAGCTAGATGATTGATAGATCAATTGATTTATTGGTTGATTTTTGCAGTTTTGAATAGTCTTCTTTCTACTGGCATTTTTAAGATATCCTGTTTTAATGTTTTTATTGTAATATTAACAGATCTTAACAGTAATATTGGAAAATTTGTTTTCATTTTTCGATAAATTAGAGCACACAATTTATAGAATTAAATGTCAGAATGATATATTTCTGTATCAATTTTACAACTGAATGTCTGTCGGCGCGATGAAAAGGCTTCCGTATCTCATACATGTATCTTTATCATGAATTTATAAAAACAGTACACATTATATAATATTGATTCTTATTTTATTCAAAAACCATGAATTTGTTGTTAATTTATCATTCTACCGCGGTACAGTAAAAACAGGAGTGCAATGTCTCGCATTCTTTACTAATCATTGATATTATGTTGATAGTCCTATATACAAAGCTCTACTACAACTTTCACATAAACTCAACATCATCCAAGAAAATTAGGCAAAAGTCATACAAATCCAACAAGAAGTACATGTACACCTTACAATCATTCAATATACTAAATACAGTTGACCTATTGCTTATAGTTTCTAAGAATCAGGCTTCATAAAGAAATCTAAACATTGACCAATGAACCATGGCAATGAGGTCAAGGTCAGATGAACAATGTCAGGCAGAAATGTTCAGCTTACAATCCTTCCATACACATATATAGTTGACCTATTGTTCATAGTATTAGAAAAAAAAACAGACAAAAACATAAAAACCTAACACTGAGCAATGCACCGTGAAAATGAGGTCAAGGTCAAATAAAACCTTCGAGACTGACATGCACATCATAAAATATTTCATTAAACCAAATAAAGTTGACCTATTGCATTTAGTATTGGAAAAAAAGACCAAAACTCAAAAACTTAAAGATGACCACTGAACCATAAAGAATGAGGTCAAAGTCACCTATTGTATACGACATAAGACAAACAGACCAGATGACACCTGCCAGTTGGTCATGTACACCTTACAGTCCTTCCATACACCAAATATACTATACCTATTGCTTATAGTATCTGAGATATGGACTTGACCACCAAAATTTAACCTTGTTCATTGATCTCTGAAGGGCGTGAGAACCTTGCAAGGTACGAACATTCCAAATATTATATTCATCCTATTACTCAGAATGAGAGGAATTAACATTACAAAAAATCTGAACTTTTTTTTCAAGTAGTCACTGGACCAAGAAAATGAGGCCAAGGACAATGGACATGTGACAGACGGAACCTTCGTTTCATGAGGCATCTATATACAAAGTATGAAGCATCCAGGTCTTCCACCTTCAAAAATAAAAAGCTTTTAAAAAGTATGCAACGCTGCCGCCGCCGGATCACTATTCCTATGCCGAGCTTCCTGCGACAAAAATCGCAGGCTCGACAATTACATTTCAGGATTTGCACTTTACATACACTGATATAGACAAAATGACATATATCCCTAACCAAAGATCACACATTTAATCGTGGATCCTTCTTAAAAAATCTATAGAACTGAGGACAGATATATAATATGTTACTTTAGCTGGCTAAACCACTCACTTGTAATAACCTGTTCACAGATGATTTCGGATAGTTTCCTTATGTAGTAACACAATACACTTCCCTTTTCACGAATGTGACTTACCGAATAAGACTATTTACCGGATTTGTAATAACATTAGCAACACGACGGGTGCCTCGGGTGTGGAGCACAATCTGCTTACCCTTCCGGAGCACATGAGATCACCCCCAGTTTTTGGTGTGGTTCGTGTTGCTTAGTCTTTAGTTTTCTATGTTGTATCTTCTGTACTATAATTTGTCTGTTTACTTTTAGCCATGGCGTTGTCCGTTTATTTTCAATCTATGAGTTTGATTGTCCCTCTGGCATCTGTCGTCCCTCTTTTATGCATATACATTTCTTGTTGATATTGTTTGTTATTAGTTGTTATATTGTGTGACATGCTATATAGACGGTGTTAATGTTATAGTAGTTAATGTCTGTGTCATTTTGGTCTCTTGTGGACAGTTGTCTCATTGGCAATCATACCACATCTTCTTTTTTATATTACCTGACAATAAAGATTTGATTAGAATTGAATTGTATCGACTACAGTATTTCATTGTAACACACAATATGTATTTGACCGAGAATCTTTTAAGTAATTTTGTCAGACAAATAACAGTGCATTAAAGAAAACAAATTCGTCGTGCTGGTTTTATCTCGCCTACGACGAAAGTTATTGACGCATATTAGATACATGTGTTGCGAAAGTTATACAAGTGGTAGGTTTGGCAACATTTTTTTTGAAGGGTTTTGGAGCCACTGAAGGCCCAAGAAGCTATAAAACAAACGATGCAAAATCATGCTTTCTGTGTGTTTCAAAGACCCTTTCTTAATCTGAAAATGCAAGTTTTGTTTTAATATTTTTTTGACAATATTTGGGTCTCAAAGCAAAATGTATAATTCCAGTGTAAGACTTAAGTTTCTAGGGACAACATCAAAAGACCAATGTGCATGATAAAGCAAAAATGGAATTCACATAGTTAAGTCTAGTTTAAACATATTTTATTTGCATAAGTAGCAAAAGGGATTGGACACAAGTTATAACAACATTAGAGACGTCCTCTCCCAATATAAATATAAACACAAAGTACATTAGATAATGGCGAAAAAAAGAAAAAAAAACATAGTAGTAATGCATGTAATACATACTTCAAAGAAAAATTAGAAATAAAAAGAAAAAAAAATACAATATAATAAGGAATAATAATGAAACAACTGGACTGGAGTGAAAGGTTGTAAAGTAGAAATTTAGAACGTTAATTGATTGTTTTAAATCTTTGTGTTATTCTGATATAAGATTGTACGGACTCAAAAATGTCTTTGTTTTGCTGAAAAGAAAGGTCACCGTCACTAGCTAACAGAAGCTCAATAGATATAGCATAACGTTCTAATTTAGAAAACAGTATTTCTCTTGCTTCGTTGTGAAAAGCGCACTCTAAAAATAGTGTATACTATCCTCAACAGGGTGGCCACAGCTGCATGCCGGATTTGCTTTAATATTAACACGATGTAAATCTGAATTTAAAGAACTGCACATATTTCTCAAACGTGTATGAATGATATTAAGTTTTCTATCCCCACAACTAAAATAGGAAGGTGGCTGTATCAATTTGGACTTCATCTTTCGTTTGAAAATATTTATATTTTTGGACGTACGTATGTCGGGGGTAAGTCTATTCCATTCAATAGTAGTGGATGGGAAAAAGGATTTTCTAGTTATGTCTAGTCTATAACCGGGTACTACATAATTATTACTGTTTCGCAAATCGTAGTTAGATACTTGACCAACAAGCGGGGGCATTAAATCACAGAGATAATCAGAGGCAGTCCCATTATGTAAAGAATAGAACATATTGAGCTTTCTAGATTTTCTTCTGTCCACAAGCAATTGCCAGCCAGTTTCAAAATATATAGCTTCCCGACTAGCAAACACGGGCAACCCAGTTACTAACCTCCCTGCTTCTAACTGAACATGTTCTAAATTGTCGGCTTCTTGTTGAGTACAACCATCCCATAACTCACATGCATATTCCATAACGGGTCTTATAAAAGTTAAATATATACGAGCAAGATAATTTCTATTCAATACATATTTCAATTTTTTAAGAACATTTAATCTTGTGCTTGCACACTTTAAAATATTTTCTATATGTGTATGGAATTTACCATTGGAATCAAAAGTAATCCCTAAGTGTTTATGACAGGAGACAAATTCTACTAATTGGTTTTGAAATTCTATTTCAATATCATCTGGGGAAGTATGGCAGGAGAATATCATAGCCTTTGTCTTATTAGGGTTAAAATTAATAAGCCAATCTTTAGACCATACTGAAATTTGTTCTAAATCGCTGTTTAAGACTTCCTCTATAGTGTAAGGGTAATTGCTGGAATAAGAAAGAGATGTATCATCAGCAAACAATCGAGTTAGACTTGTCAAATTATCAGCTATGTCATTTACATAAATACACAGTTAAGTCTGTGGCTGCTGGTTTTATTTTTAAACTCATGATCAAGTTCATAACAAAATTACTAGATTACAAACATATGTAACACTAACAGAATGGCAATCAATGAACAAAAGACAAACAAATAAGAAACATTGATACGGAAAAATCGGGGCTCCGTCTGAGGGAAAACAGAACTTGCTTCTTGCAAGGCACTCGCCGTGAACACATTTATGTGATATAGATACAATGGATAAGCGTAGATTCTTGAAAAAGAAACCATGAGCCCGGAGGGCGAATGGTTTGTTTTTCATGAATCTACGCTTATCCATTGTATCTATCACTTAAACTATTGTGTTGAATTCTTTTCAAAATTAAAGCCTTTTCTTAATTAGCAGGTATTGTAAGTGAATATAAATACCCATGTTATCATGTTCAACCATGCATTTATAAATAAAAGTTCAAACATAATCAGTGAGAGAAAAACAACGGATCACGTCTTTCTTATAAATTAACGTACGTATGTTCATTAGTAAATTACTGTATCATTTACCTACGTAAATTTTTTTTTAACAAGAAATGCGAAATTTATATGAAAATTTTTTTTTTTTTAAATTTTACGTTGAAAACGTGTTAAGTTAAATATGTTGCTAGAAGTGAAATTAGAATACCAAAATGTAAAACAGATGGCATTACAATTATTTGTCAATTTCTCTATAGCTGTAAAGAAATCACTCATCGTGCGTGAAATATTTCCCACTGGACGTGACATTAAGTCCTAAAACCCCCATAGAATATATAATTATATACCTAAGAGAATCATAATTATGTGTTACAACTCGACGTAGATCGATTAAAACAAATATTATTTTTCTACTGACAAAAGGGTGGGATGGACAGGGCTGGGGTGGATTGGTGTGGAGGGTTACTCAAAAGTGTACGTGAACAACTCGAACTTTACAATAATCTTTGAGTCATCTAAAAAAACTAAAATAGCTCAATTGAAGCTGTGCTAATGTGAATTTATGAATTGAAATTCTTCTAAAATGTTCTATTTATTTTTAATATCCAATAAGTACATTGGCAATTGTACCTATAAGATACTGTTTTTAAGCAGTTGTCGTAAACAGTTTAAAAAACATAGTTGAAACAATATTTTACTTTCCAAGATTCATAAAATTTATTTAAACTTTTCGTTTATTCACGACTGGATACATATAAAATAAAAGATTTGAACTGCAAGCTAAATATAGAGAGACGGTAATGTCCAATAAAGGGGATTTTTTTTTAACAGAACTTTTTTTTTCATTGATATTTTTTTTTATTGGAGTCGAATAAATATAAAAAGTTTGTATGGAAAATAGGTTAGATTTCTTTTTTTAATGATACCATTGAAATACGATAAATTTATTCACCCCTTTATACCTTATTATTCCTGCATCGAGCCTTCATTTAACAAAATGTACTGTTTTTTTCTGATTTTAACTCATCATGAACTCTTTTCGAAAACTTATTCGGAGTAAAAAACAAAGAAACAATCCGAATGTGTATTAAAGTGTATTTAAGCAAAGCATATTCTAATTAAACATACTGCACAAAATGTTTCAAGACGGAGACGACATATTCCTGACGCAGAATCGTTTTTCCCAAGTACCTGATGAACCAGCTGAAGACATATGCTCCCTTTTTGGATTACCAGTTCCAGATGAATTGGAAGATATACAAACTGCAAACTTTCAATTGCTTGACCAAGATGATGTGTTTAGCCTCATTGGGAATGGTAACTCAGACTTAGACCTAGAATCTGCTGAAATTGACGATGACCTAGCTGCATGGGATGAACAAATCGAGACCCAACATCCACCCATCTCCATTGCTGCAACTGTTACCGGTCCAGAAAACACCAACAAAAGAATAAAAAGAATCGTGTCTGACGACGAGATTAAAAGAATTGCAGTTAAAAGGTAAACAAATTTTGTTTCTTAAATTATATAACAGAAGATGTGGTATGATTGTCAATGAGACAACTTTCCACAAAAGACCAACATGTATACTTGCAGTATCAGTCAAACGGTGGAAGGGGGTAATACATATATGATATGCACAAAGCTGTGATCGATATATATCGCAAATAATATCTCTTGGTTCGGATTAGGTTACATCTTAGAATTAATTAAAGTGCGAGATTTTACCCCATGTTGAAATCGTTTCTTTTAACTTTTAAATATAAAAAACGGCTATAAAACTGTCTTTTTTGCCTTTTTCGTGTACATATAGTAAGTATGTGTCAGTTCCATAGTAATCGATACATCATGATTTCCTCTCTTTTTTCAAATTCCATATATTATATATGTTTGATAAATGTCTGTTTTTTGTATATAAAAATCATTTTACAGCTAATTTCCTAATGCATGTAGAGAAAGACTTTGGCTAGCTTGCTTGCATTTTTCGTATATTGTACAATCATATTAGGATAATGCCCAATTAAATTCAAATATGATATGTACAGGTTTGACTATGCCATATATATATTGTTTACAGATGTCAATTGCAAAGCTTGAATAACAATTATACAAACAAAGCAAGCAAGCCAACCAAAGTTTTACTCTACAAGCATTAGGAAATTAGCTGTAATAATATATATGAAACCTTCCTTTACCAACAATCTTAAGATAATTCATGTTTGTTATTTATAAAAAAAATCTCTATGAATTATATTTGATAACTTCTGATAACCTTTTAGATGAACAAAGAATGATTTAGAGGTAATTTCCGAATGCATGTGTGTCACATTATAGAAGTCTGACAGATAATTCTATATTCGTCGTTGAGACTGCAACCCAAAAAATCATGCTTTTGTTCGGAATGTTAAAAATTGATTGACTGTTGGTTGATTAACGTCCAGTGGCAAATATTTCTTATATATTAAGTATTTATGATGAAACCGTATCAATTAATTGCGTAGAAATGAGCTATAGAATGAAAATAAATATAGAATCACCGAAATATCTTATGTTGCTACAGCACTGTATGGTCGTAAATTTAAATTAGGGATCTGGACTTTATGTCTTCGCTTTAAATCTGACAAATTGTCTTTTATTTTCAGTACTGCTGATAATACAAAGAAAAAGATGAGATGGGCGATAAATGTTTTTAGAAAATGGCAGTTGGAAAGAAATGAATTGGCGAAACGCGACGAGAATATAAGTTGTATTGCACCTGATATTGAAGAAATGACAAAAGATGAACTGTGTTATTCGTTATCTAGATTCATATGCGAAGTTATAAAAGAAAATGGTGAAGATTATCCGGGTCAAACATTGTACGAGATTTTGATTAACATTCAAATGTATTTTGAACAAAAAGGAAAATGTTATAAGTTCCTGAACGAGGATGCCTTTTTACAAGTGAAAAACACCTTGGATTTCACCATGAAACAGAGGGCAGCAGCAGGACTAGGCATTAACAAGAAGAAAGCGGAAACTATTCTAGTTGAGGAGGAAGAACGGTTGTGGCAGAGAGGTATCTTAGGTGACAGCAATCCAGCAAGGCTGGTGGACACCATAGTATATTTAATTGGTTTACACTTCGCTCTTCGGGCTGGAAAAGAGCACAGAAATTTGAGAATGAAGAATTCCCAAATTACTATATTGGAAAGAAATGGAGAGACCTGCCTAAAATATTCTGAAGATATTTCTAAGAGTAATCAAGGTGGATTAAAAACAAGAAGAATTAAACAGAAACAAGTCTACGCCTACGAAGATACAGCCAACCCAGATAGATGTATAGTTCGACTATACAAGAAGTACATAGAGCATTGGTAAGTACATAGATAAACTTAAATTGTAGCACATTTAACGACTAATGCTATGAATAAATTATGCAACAAGTTATTTTGACATTTCACGCAAACTACATTAATCAACCTACGTCAAAATACAAATAATTCAGCCCCTCTCTGTGGTCGATTTTCCAACTTGCAAGTGATGTTACATTTAAATAGCAGCAGAAAAGAGGACTGATTTATACTGATTAACTACTTCAATGATTATTTATTTTGATAGGGACATGCTATGTTCTTCGACAATGACCGAAAACGTTCTTTCTTTAATGGCGTTTTCTTTTACAACTTAACTTTATCTATTAATTCACCAATCGCAATGGAAACAAGCTCATCCAAAACAATTATGAGTTTGCTTAAAATTCAAAAATCAAATAATTTATAATTATAAAAACTCGTACCCCTGAAAAAAATGAATGGTCAGTGTCTAAGTAAACTTGTGAGCTTGCAGGATTTTTAATAATTTTTTTGCAAAACCATTGACTGTTTTTAAGAATTTAGTTGATAACCTTTTAAGAATAAAACAAAATACTCACATGTTCGTCCATGTTATGGTATCATAAATGTATTATTGTTTATAATCACCAACGTCATTGCTTAGTCACTTAAGTTGGGCGTACTCTAAAGGTGTACTTGAACATTTTTATTCAATTATATATAGTATACTCAGTAATTAAAGGTTAGCAACAAATTTGTAGAATTTATATTTACCATAAAACACTTCTAAGTATAGACATAAATACATTTGCGTTAAAGAGAACATATACGATCAGCTGTTACATTAGTTCAAAGTTTACAAATTATTTCCGAATTTTAGACATTTTTGATATATTTTTTCTTAAGTAAAAATATATGTTGCTAATTTTGTTTTACTCAGTATAGAATTAAATATTGATTGATTGATTGTTGGTTGCTTAACGTCCAGTGGGAAATATTTCATGAATGTTCAGGACAACTATTTATATATTAAATAGTATTTACGAAATCCATTGTTCACATTGATTATAGTAATTCCCTATATATATTGATTTGATATAAAAAAAAAATCCTATTCGAGGCGTTCAAAATCACGCAAGTGTCATGCGTTTTCGATTCTTAATCTTAATTGAGCAGGATTGTCAGTTTCCCGAACTCCCGTAGAATCAAAATTACAAATAGATATTGTTATAAATGCCTAATTAGATTTTTTTTTATTAAATATTCAACTTTTTCATTTCAGCCCAGAACAGACAAAAACTAATGTGTTTTATCTGAGGCCTTTATCTAAGCCAAAGGAAAACATTTGGTATACAGCCCAACCGATTGGTTTAAACACCCTAGCTGCAACCGTAGGAAAAATGTGCACAGAAGCAGGACTCCAGGGATTTAGGTCAAACCATTCATTGCGTGCAACAGCTGCAACCCGTTTATATGAATGTGGCGTTGATGAGCAAATAATATCAGAGGTAACTGGACACAGGAGTGATGCTGTGAGGGAGTATAAAAGAACCAGTGAGACCATGCGACGAGACGCATGCGGAATTATTCGCGGAGATGTGCCTAAAAAACAAGAAGTGTCGAAAAAAATCTGTATTGGAAACCAGGAATTAGACATTAATATAAATGTTAATGTTAACGTAAATAAAAGTTAAATGCAGTGTCTTTTCATTTTTGTAATTGAACTTATTTCAGATTTATCGGCCCGAAGGTTCAGTGATAAATACTCGTCAGGCAACAATACTCGATAATGAGCTATTGTAGTCTTAATGAGTTTTGCCAAAGGCTCTCTCATTGTTCAACCACAGTGGGTTCTTGAAAAAGAATCCACGCTTATTGAATAGAAAATTTTCACAACAATGGTTTAAATGGAGATAAGCGTTTGGTTTTGAAATTTCTTGACATGAGGCATTTGCCTCAATTTAGTTACGGCCCTGTTAAAATAAAAGTGAGGTAAGGTTTACTGAGACAATATACATCAAGTTAAATGAAACCAATTTTCAGACAATGACACATTTCAAGTATATTTAAATAATATTTATACTAAATTGGTAAGATTTAAAAGTGTTTCACGATTTTTTTTTGGGAAAAAAAGATGAATTTATGAAGAATCTGGTGACATCTCATACTTTGGATTAGACCCCTGCTGAGTTATTTATTTTCAATACATTGCAAGTCAGGTAATTTATTTTCAAACTACCACAGAACAAACCATTCATTTTCGTGATAATCAAGGCTGAGCTATTTATTTTCAAAATACTCCAGCCCCCCCCCCCCCCCCCCCCCCAATATCAAATGGTCGTCCCCTTATAAGCGATACAAAGGCATCAAAAATAGGATAATCTGATTTACATTGAGAAACAATTGATTCTACACTTTCATTGGTCGAGAGCCCTATACTATACAGGTTAATTACCTCCTGCACGTACCGGTCCTTGTTATGTCAACATTTCTAATAAATGTCAATAGACTGAATAGTATTATCTACCCGACCATAAGAAAAGGTAATGTACAGACACACAAAAATGTCTACCTGTTCAAAAGTGTGTATCTATTTGACTTATATTTCAAGTGTTACAATTACATTATCACAAACTATAAACAATACTACAAACTCTAAAGTGAATTGTGTTGCCGAAATATCACACAAGGAATTCTGGGAGAAAGAAGGTTTTCCTAATCCTCAAATTGATATTGATCTGTGTGGAAGACATTGTAAGACGTCATGGATCTGTGACCCTAATGCAGTTTTATCTTCTCAACAAGGTAAGATGTACTCACAACTTTTATAAAAATAGTTTGGTAAACAGAGAAAGTAAAATTAACCGTCTGAAATGCATGTATGGCGTTTGTTTCTTTTGCATGAAGTGGTCAACGGTAATGCAGTTTCATCTTCTCAACAAGGTAAGATGTACTCACAACTTTTATAAAATAGTTAAGTAAACAGACAAAGTAAAATTAACCGTCTGAAATATATGTATGGCGTTTGTTTCTTCTGCATGAACAGTCAACGGGTTCGCTATAACTTTTTGAAATATAAATAAAAATATTATAACGTTCCAGAGACATGTATTTGACAACAATAGAGAATACTTTATCCTCAAACATCAGACAAATAGGTGTACAAAAACAAAATTTAAAATATAAGTAAATTATCGACCTTTAAACACCTAGAGCACAACAAAAAAAAACCGTCTCGGGTCGTCTCTGCTAGGGGTAGTTGAAAACTTAGCAACCTAGTATGTCTGTCCGATAATCTTAAATATGCACTAATGTAAAGTTCTATCGTTTGAATCAATATCTTGCACACTATTTTTATTTATTATAAACAACATACTAGATTAATGTACAAACATGTAAAAAGCAAACTCCGACATATTTTTCGTATTTACAAAATATTTAACACAATGTGCAAAGTGCAACACCACTACCTAGCATGTTTCTTATTACATAAACGTTTATTTACTTGTTTATCTATAATTGATAAATCTTTAAATGTGTCTCAACAGTTTTGACCTCGCCCGTCAATGAAGATTTAAATTAAAAATAGAATAATTCATTCTGTTCTTTATTATGTACCTTTCATCGAACGCTTCTTACGATATATGTGTATATGTAAGTTTTTCCCAATTCTTTAAATTAGACGTTTACATCTTTGACTACTATGTAAATAGTTATATAGTATTTTAATTTCATCAAAGTTATCTACACGGGTATAATTTAAGTCCGGCAGACGAAATATATAGAAATCATATAAAGGAGTTAAACAACTTAGCAATATTTTTAGTTTTTCTGTACCTCAACTAAATTAAATGCTCTTCTGACTTTTAGTATCAATCCTTAATTCTAGATATATTTTTACATACATGTTAAATTATCATACTGACGTCATAGTCGGTGAGAGTTATCCCTGTTCCGACTTATAATTCAGCCAATCAAAATACTGGATTACGTGTTTTGAGTTTTGTGCTCTAACAGTCTAACTGTGTACTGTCAGTTGTATGACTGAGAGCCCAAGCGGCAATATTCTTACACCAAGAAAGCCAGACAGATTTTTTTTTATTAAGGTGTAGGTAGGCGAAACTTAAAAAAATATCTAAAATTAAGAATTGATCACTATAAGAACATGTTTAACTGGGGTTTGAAAACAACAGTTGTATAAGTTTGTTTATTTGATTAAATATCATTAAACACATTTCAGCGGACGAGCTTGATTCTATCGTTAATACAGTTGCTAAATCGGGAAAATGCAGCTGCAAAAACTGTACCAGTACGGATGGATACAATATATCAATCGCACTTGTTCCTTCGATAAAGCCTTCTATGAAGTGAGTATTGACAATGATGCAGTGTGGGAAATTAAGTGGTAACGTAATTTAAAGAAAGCTTTTATGTCCGAAAAATGCACAAAGTATTTTGACTATATTAAAAATGTGCTGACTTTGAAGTCTTGGATGTACTTCTGAAGAGATCTATTCCACCTTGAAGTATAGCATTCGAAAAAAACCAATAAAAGAACCAATGTCTAACCATTTTAGGAAAAAGCTGAAAATCACGGCCATGTTGGGCCGAAGATAAATAATGGCAACAGTATTTTTACCGCTGTTTGAAATTTATAAATCGATAGAGAAAAAACAAATCCGGGTTACAAACTAAAACTGAGGGAAACGTATCAATAAATATAAGAGAACTACGACACAACAGAAACTCTTTTCCTTTTGATGTGTTCAAATGATCTTTTCCTTTGTCATTTATTTTCACCAAGACGGCTAAAAACAAAACAAAAATATGAAATTTTATGTGTTTAAAAACGTGGAGAGCTATAGAATCAAAATTATCGACCACCAAGCACTGACTACAGAATCCGTCACAACTCTGCCGATTGTTACCGGATTGTGATAAAAAAAAAAACAGGATTATCTCTCGTTTGTCAGTAAAATTTCAACGGAAATACGACTGATATGAATGAAAAGTACCAAATGCCAATATATGTATATGTCCTGCATTTATCAGTGTTGACCATAAAATCAGGCGATATATGATACTAGTATATCTGTTTACATTTATATCTGACCTTGATCAATATTCAATAGTGATATCAACATGAATCTTATACATGTATGTTAATATACATGTATGGTATGTTCGAATCGTAGGAAGGTAAATTATGTAACTTTCAGAACATCTTTTTTAAGACGTACACCGCAACAATGAATAAATGTAATGATATTTCAATAATGTTTTATCACTAATTTACACAAATTGCGTCTTGGATATTTTTAAAAAAGTCGTTTTTATAATCATATGGCCATGCAGTGGCGTATGCATAGACTAAAATGTAACGATAAATTAATGTCCTTTTGAATTTTCATTATTTTTGCAATAATTGTGTTTGGCCAAACACTCAGGGGGTAACAAGAGTTTTGGGACTTGCGCACAATCTCCTACACTAGGTTATTGGTTGTGTTATATAGGGTTAAATATAATCTTTATTGCAAAATTACACCCATGAGGGTCAAGCAATACTAACAAACAAATATTCATTTTATATACAATGCAATACAATGAAATACAATACAATATAATAGAACATATTTTAAAAGTTCAATTATGAATTTATGTATAAAACACAATCATGAGCTTGTCTTGACATGGGTCTGACCGACTGTTTGATGAAGACTCCAATATGACAAACAAGTTCAGGAATGCCAGGGGCTTAGAATGTGTTTTGGTTTATTAAACTCATCAAGATGTTGAAATGATGGTACATAAATTAGAACGCAATGATATGTTAATGTCACAATACAACAAGAAATGAAATTCGTCATCTAGGACTCCACATTTTTTACATAATCTTTGTGCTCTTGGAATGTTTCTGTACCTTTGCAATTCAATTTTTCATATTCTTCTGAAACACACTTTTTAATATTACATTTTTACACGTTTTTTGATTGTTTAAAAGGTACATTGATATTAGAGTAATTTTCTGGGTTTATTTTCATATCTTTAAAAATTTCATCTGCATATGATTACTAACAATAAATTCCTTCGAATCTTTATTTGCAAGATTCGTAGCCGAGGTAAATACAGTTAATCGAAACCCCCCAAAAAAACCCTGATATTTCATGATCAATAGGGATGGGATCCCTCCACAACACAAAAAAATACGACTACATTGACAAATATCCCACATCACTATTTATTCATAAGAACTGAAGAAAATTGATCTTCCAGGAGTGTAAAAGATTCTGCTGTGGAATTCATTCACTTCATACGAAATAACTGGAACTTTCAGAAATGTGACAATGATATAGTAATATTACTATCAAAAGATGACAGAAAGGTAATATACAATAACAAATAATTCAATTGATGAATTATCGGTTGTCAAGCGTCCAGTGACAAATATTTCATACCCTTTTATGACGAAATAACTTAGATTGAATAACTGTATAGTAAACATAATGAATTAAAACCCGAATTTCAAAATAAACTGCTTTACCCTGTATCATTTGAATTTTGCTCAGCTCCATTTTTACAATCAAAATATGCGTGCGGGTACCTCACTGTATTCCGGCATGTATGACACTTTTGGAATGATCTTTCATTATGGATACCAGAAATCGGTTAGCATGTACATGCGTCAGTACTACAATAAAATTGAAAGGGTATGGGGTTTCCATAAATGACACATACTAGTAATTAGCATGTGCACAAAAAAGCAAAAAAAAAAAAAGCAAAAGCAAAGGAACAGCAATTGCATTGCTGTTATTCATCTCAAAGTCACAATGAGGCATTCGACACGGAACAAAAACATACATAAAAAACTCTCATTTCATTGCAAGTTTAATACGGCATCGGTTTATAAGTTATTAATTTCAAACTGAAGTTCGCTGCGCAATTGTGAATTGATGAACAAAGCCATGATGTAATATTAAATTAAAAAAAAATCGGCAATGAAAAAAAACAAGTTAATTCATAATTCAGTGGAGTTTTAGTCTCTCAAGAAAAAAGACAAGTAAGAAAATACAAAAACGATATTAAAATTAATAACTAATCGGAAGACATTTTATTAATCTCGCGAGATTATAACAAAACCTTACAATTAATGAAGGATTTATCTCCCCTCATAATAAATAGCTATAAATTATATTCTAAAATATGCGATGTTACATCCGTGTAATTTGTTTTTTCCTTTGTAGGTATACACAGAAGCAGGAACGACTGCCGATAAGATTCTTACAGAAGATTGTATCGATCAAGTCAACGATATCATTGAATCTGATCTGTCCGATGAAAAGTATTATGAAGTATTAAGAGAAATGACAACACAATATAAGTAAGTACGTTGATATTGCATCTACATTCATCACAGCTCGGCCGATTGCGTACCTTCATCTAACGATAGAACGAGAGTAGCGGATTCTACCGAGGATTGCCGATTGATAGCATCTTTTCATTGAACAAGAAGAGTTGTTTCCCCTTTTGAATGACTGTTTTGTGTATACTTTATGTGGCAAATTTTGTACTCCTTTTTTCTAAAACGCGAGACAAGGGACTATATCGTTACGAATGTGAAACTCCCGATAATAGAAATTAGCGAAAAGACATATCGATGGAAGGTTATTTGTGTGAAGAATCCGAATGAGGGGAAAACTATAATTGAAGCCTATGAATCTTCCGCTTGATATTTGTTGTACTAATATATTATAATAGATTACTACTATTGTACTTTTGATAAAAAGGGGAAACATTAATCATACCTTATCCAGACTTATAAGAATAGCAGTCTGACTTTCATTCGTGAAATATACGAATATACTATACGTGCTTATTTTGATGTTTAACATAAAAGTTTCCTCTGGCCTTGGCTTCCGACAATAGAATCCTATTAGGTACGGTAATTTTATACATTCAAAAATTAATAAAAATAAAAGAAGCCTACTGAATTGTATTATTTGATACAATTATTATGTATTTCTTGTTTTTTAGAATTATATTATCAGAAGGAAACTGTGAATACATTTCTGAAAAGAGAACTATGACAATAGTAGCTTTTACAGTTGGTGCTGTGTTTGGAACGATCGTCCTGACATTTTCTGTATGCGCATTAATTCTTAACCTGAAACAAGGGCGCTATCAAAAACAATCGGATGATGACGAAATTGACAAAAAAGTAGTTCGTACTAGTCGACCTTTGTACCATAGCAACCATTCATTCGACGGAGTCACCGGCGAGGGCATTTGTAATATTGACAAAGACAATAATGAAGGAATAAAAGACAATTGCTGATATTCAATTTAATAAATATTTATTAATGATGATTCAAAGAATTTTTTGATTTCTGTGCCAGATTGATCAGTACATATATATGACTGCTTATTCTTTATACTAAGATTTTGTTAACTCTAGATATAAAATAGGGAGACTTTTATATGCATTCCAATGAGACAAATCTTTATTAAAAACCTAGGTCAAACACTTCAGGTAACTTAAGCAATTAAGCTGCTCTCTATGCGATCTTCTTCAACAGTGAGCATATTTTATATCGTACATCTTGCTATCAAGCGAGCAATGTTCCCATGCCAGTGGTGTAACAATACACGTTCAACCAATATTATAACGTTACAAAGAAGACGTACAGGTGTGCTTGTAAAACAAACAACTATCCACATGAGAACAAATGAATGAAATGTAAATAAACTTTAGATAGGTCATCATACGGCCTTTCACAATTAGTAAAATCAATGCTACGCGTATAGTTAGTTATAAATTATGTCAAATTTATTGTAAAACAATTCAAACTTGACAACCAACGGCATGAATTGTGTAAAACAAATACCCAATAAACAAATGACATATTTTGGACATAAAACGAAGACAAACTACTGAACTACAGGTCACTGACCTGGACATACACATAACCGAATGTGAGTTTTGGAACATATTTTGGAGCACCAAACTCTTCCCTTATATTAGACAGGGTTGCATAAGCGCACCTAACATTCATTACTGAAACACACAATTTGCCATAAATGAGTGTTTGATGCAGGCCTGCAGCAAACATTTATATCCAAATCTGTGTTTGCCACATACCTGCAGCAAATATTTATATGCAAATAAGTGCTTGCTATTCTTACAATGAACCAAAGGAGTAGGTTCAGTAAGACCCCTTTTTGGCCCCAAAATATAGCAGTTTTACAAAATTGTTAAAATGTAAACCTTTAGTTATTTATTGGACAGTAGAATGCTTCTGCTACATAAATATGGGCTGTTTTTGACAATACAATGCACATATATCCGGTACTAGCACCATTAAGTCATGCTAAATTACTAAAATCCTCATAATTCTAGCATTTTAGTTAAATTTTAGACGGTTTTCGTGTAAAACGAAAGTGGCCGCATTCGTGTTCATCCTTAATATTGAAATGTAAGTTGTATTTTATGATAATCCATAACATATATAAAGGTTGAGGATGAACACGGATGCGGCCACTTTCATTTTTACCAAAAACCATCTGAAAAGTGACATTTTTTGGCATATTAGGTAGATTTTTCATATTTGAGCTTGAATCGGATCGTTTTTAATGACTAAATCTGTTAAAATCTTTCACATAAACTAATTAATTCAAATAAAATAGACACTTAAGTGTTTAAAAAGTGGTCAAAATCTTTCGTCAGATGAACCTGAAATTTGAGGCCAAAATCGGCCCTTACCGGACCTACTCCAAAGTTTAGTCAATTAGTACACAAGGTCATGAATTTGAAATAAATTGACTAACAAATTTCACAGTCACTGTGAAGGAAATTTTTCATTTCGGATTTGAGTTTGAACATTTGAACATTTTCTTCGCTGCATATACTCTTGAGAACAAAAAAGTGTCAATTAAAAGTAAAATCACAAAATTACTGAACTCCGAGGAAAATTCAAAATGAAAAGTAACTTATAACATGGCAAAATATAAAGATAAAACACATCAAATGGAAAGACAACAACTGTCATATTTCCTACTCTGTACAGACGTTTTTCAATGTAGACAATAATGGATTGAACCTGGTTTTAAAGCTAGCTAAACCTGTGACGTGTATGCAATACTGGTAAGTAAAAATGTCACATATAGAAGCAAATAGTCTATTTTTTTAGGTCACATTCGTAAAAAGAGAATGGGATTGTTGTGACGACATAAGGAACATACCGATAACATACTCGTATATTAACAACAAATAAGCAAACTACAAAATGTATAAAGAAATTGTCATGTCATCACATTCGTATAAATTCGCTAGACCCAATATATCGACACGAGTTTTTCTCGAGGAAATTTATTGGTTGAGGGTTGATATAGTGTGTGATATTGAAACATTCAAATCATGTTTAGTCTTCAGTGCTCCTTGATAAAATAGAGAATGAATTAAAATGGGGAACGTGTCAAACAGACAACAACCCGACCATAGAACAGACAACAGCAGGAGGTCACCAACAGGCCATCAATGCAGCGAGAAATTCCCGCACCCGGAGGCGTCCTTCAGATTGCCCATAAACAAATATATATACTAGTTCAGTGATAATTAACGCCATACTTAACTCCAAATTGAACACAAGAAATTAAAATTAAAAAAAAATATAAGACTTACAAAGGCCAGAAGCTCCTCCTGACTTGGGATAGTCGCAAAAATGCGGCTGGGTTTAGCATGTTTATGAGATCTCAACCCCCCTATACCTCTAGCCAATATAGAAAAGTAAACGCATAACAATACGCACCAAAAAAAAATCAGCTCAAGGGATGTCCAAGTCGGATATCAGAAGATGTAACCAATGAAAATAAACACAATGACAATAATACATAGATAACAACAGACTACTAGCAGTTAACTGATATGCCAGCTCGCAACTTCAATTAAACTGATTGAACGATTTTGTCTTCATCGTATGAATATCAGGCACAATCCTTGCCGTTAAGGGTTTAGGGTTATTGTGTCTGTTTAGTTAACGCATCATTGTAAATATAACGGAATTTGATGAGACTGTAATCAAAGTGAGAGGGCTGGCGCTATAAAATCAGGTTTAATCCACCATTTTCTACATTTGAAAATGCCTATATCAAGTCAGGAACATGACAGTTCTTGTCCATTCGTTTTCGATGCGTTTTGTTATTTGGTTTTGCCATGTGATTATGGATTTTCCGAATTGATTTTCCTCTAAGTTCAGTATTTTTGTGATTTTACTTTTTAGTATCATACCCTCATAATATATAAGAGAAGAACATAACCCGTGTCATGCCAACAACTGGCTTTGTAAATGAATGTGTTTAGTTTCGATGCAAAGACCCTATAAGTAAATCAATATTAACGCCAAAATATGCAATCTTTGATGACCTGTCAACAGTATCGTAACTATATCCCTTCTTTATATGTCTATTTAAATGATTTGTAAGCTTCTGAGGTGAATACCGACATTTCTGTGCTTGATAAAGAATATTTCCATAAAAAAATGGATGTGCAATACCTAAACGAATAGGAAGTCTGCATGTTGAGCTATATTTACGAATGATGTCCCTATACCGACGATAAAATTTAGTAAAAGTTTTGACTAGTTTGTGATATCGAAGACCCTGGTGTAATAATTTTTCAGTAATACATCAATGTCTTTCGCTAAAATCTAAAATATTGTAATATAAACGAGCGAATCGTACACGTTGAGATATATAAACACCGTAAGATGGTGACAAGCGAACGTCACCATCTAAAAATTGATAATTAACGATAGAAAACGAAAAGTCATCTCTTTTCTCATAAATTTTAGTATTAACTCTACTTCATTTGTCCTTTGAATTTGTATGATTTGAGTGCCACTGGTAAGTCATATGTAGAGTCCACGCGCGTCCAGTGTCGACAATACTTGTCTGTAAGTATCATGTTGGTATGATGTACCAAAATGAAACAGGAATGCATATTCTTGAATGACATTTAGATTTTAAGGATATCTTTAGAATAACTGAGATATCACTATAATAATAATCACTTTACTAGATATTTTAGTCATTAAGCCGAATCACTCACACAAAAAAATTGACCGTCATACATTTATGTTTAACTCTTTTAAATCATTTAGTCACTTGTTAATGCAGTTGTAAGTTTTCATTTTCTTTCAATTGCACTTTCGACATTTGAATAATATCTAAGAAACGTCATACAAGGCAGAATTCCCACTCAATTAATCACAAAGTAGTAATGTATTTCTATGTTTGTCATAACAAATTGCATGTGGTTGACTTAAACCTTTACCTTCTGACAGTAATGTATTGCAGTCTTTGCCACTATTTCCTATAACTGATAGATTATTTGACCAGTGACCTACGACAAATACGTTCTGATTAAGGTCTATTGCTATGCCAGTCGGGTATATGATTACACTATCCCTAAATTGCCACAAATCTTGTCCATTCATATTACTACAATGCACTAAATTTGTATTTCTATTAGTATAGAAAAGTTTTCTTCGAAAACTGCAATGTAAGTTGCGTGCTCTATAACCAAGACGATCTGCTTCCAACCTGATAAATCCAGAACAAAAATCTTATCTTTTCCTACAACGTAAAGTTTCTCATTTTGGTGTGTTATACCAAAAACAGTCTTCTTGTGGACGAAAGGTCTGTAGAACACGGAAATCATGACTATCCACTGTTTCAATGAATTGTTTATATCCATAGGTAACGGCAATGCGATCACAATCTATCACTGTGATATCGTATGGGAAGACGTAACACGAACTCTAGACACTTGATTATCATCATCAACTCTGTTGTATTCAATGAAATAAAGTGTATCTGTAAAGTAGTTTGCTACTAAAAAGCTATCTTTTGACAAAATGACGCAACCCGTTGTATGCGTGTCCTCAATTTATGAAAATTAAACGAGCCAAATTAATTTTAGTGAAGGTGTTGGGTACCACCTTAAAATCAGATCAAACCAAAACTGAACCTCAAAGAAATCAAAGAATGCAGACATCTTTATCAAAGACGAAAGAAGCAACACAAAAAGAAAATAGGTACACACAAAAACTATAAACTGATAATAGAGTGTAAAGTATATGACCCGATACCTGATAATAAGATTTAACAAGTAACTGAAGACATTCCGAGACCTACGAACAGGTCAAGCAAAACACATATAATCAGCCTGGGATAGAGCAATTCAATCATATTCTCAACAAATGCAGACCTATACACTTCATATTTCTATCTTTTTTATTTTTTTTCAATACTATGTTTCTGTTTTTCTAAGCTTTTTTTTATTTCGTGCTGTTGTTTTTGTTTTCCTTCTATTTCTTTTATTGCCGTTTGAGTTAATTTACTCCATGTATAACTTTTGCATGTTAAATTATTTTATTTCCAACTTTGCACCTTTGTTCATTGGGTTTACGTATCTATCTGTCAGAAGCGATTAACATTTGTTGTTTACAATAGATATAGAAAATGGTATGAATGCACACGCCAGTAAAATATATAATTTATGAAAAAATAATAAAAATTTTCATTGATACTTCTGTTTTAATTATTCAGAAGTTGATTTATTTATTAAATCTGACCTGTCTGCATTGGCCCTTTTCCGAATCGTAATCTTTCTAAATCTTCTACAACAACAAATTAAGTACAAATAAAACAACAAAATACACATATTTTGTTTAAGAAAAGGTTTCAATCATACTTTGTATATAAAAATCTCTGGGAGATTTGAATGACGGCATATTTGTTCCACATAAAATAATAAAAACAGGTAGAAAAGGTTGACAAATTTCTATAAAAATGGATTTAAATTAAATTTATTCGTACTCCAGGCAAATGTATTTATAAATAGGAAGCGATATATAACTGACCTTAGTATTCTTTCAATTATGAGGCATTTAGCAATACTAATGATTTACTTTAATAGTTGAAGTTTACAGGGTTGTTAATTGGGGTTCCTGGCTCTACTACTTTCACAGTTTATCAAAATATTTGAAATAAGGCTCCATGGAGCCTCTAATTTTGATTGTGATTTTATTTTCAAAATTGAATAGATACATTTAGTTTTAGTAGATATAATCTAGGTGATTGATTCACGACACATGTAGTTAAAGTCTATAATTTTGTTTTTATATTTTTATTTTCAAAATTGAAAAGACGCATCACTGGTTCCTCTTGTACCGCCTACGAATGAAAGAAAAGGGATCCTCTTCAACCCTCCAGAACGACGAATCACAAAGGAAGATAAAGATAGAATATTTCAAGGTTCATCTTGGGAAGTGAGTATCTATTAGATAAATCGGTCATGGTACAGTTCTTATAACCTGTCACACAAAAAACTCATCAATGCTCTATTAAGGATGTTTGCTACTCTGGTTTTTTGTCGAGCCTGCGACTTTAGTTGCGGAAAGCTTGAAATAGGGATAGTGATCCGGCGGGGGCGGCGGCATGGGAGGCAGCGTTAACTAACTTCTTCAAAGCTTTTTTTTTTAGAAGGTGGATGCTTCATACTTTGTATACAGATGCCTTATGCTGTGAAGTTTCCGTCTGTCACATGTCCATTGTCCTGGACCTCATTTTCATGGTTCAGTGACTACTTGAAAAAAAGTTAACATTTTTTTTAAAAGTAGTTTTACGAACTATTCCATTTTACTTCATACTCTCAACAACAAATATATACAATTAATTTCAAATTGCCGATAAACAGAATAATGGCATTTTATTTTTTGATACTGACTTCATCAGCCCGAATATCAGCTTTCCCTAACGGGCTCGCTTGATATTCTTTCTGATAAAGTCAGTATCAAAAACAAAAATGCCATTATTCTGTATATATTTGGTGTATCGAAGGATTTTAAGGTGCACATGTCCAACTGGCTGGTGTCATCTAACATTGACCTCATTTTCATGGTTCAGTGGTTATAGTTAAGTTTTTGTGTTTTGGGCTGTTTTTCTTATACTGTATGCAATAGATCTACTATATTTGGTGTATTCAATGAGTGTAAGGTGTACATGTCCAACTGGCAAGTGTCCGCTGACCTTGGCCTCATTTTCATGGTTCAGTGTTCAAAGTTAAGTTTTTGAGGTTTGTTTTTTTTGTCGAGCCTTCGACTTTAGTCGAAAAAGCGAGACATAGCGATCCTACATTCCGTCTGTGTCGTCGTCATCGTCGTCGGCGGCGGCGTCCACAAATATTCACTCTGTGGTTAAAGTTTTTGAAATTTTAATAACTTTCTTAAACTATCCTGGATTTCTACCAAACTTGAACAAAAGCTTCTTACAATCAAAAGATAGTATCAAGAGGAATATTTTTATTGATTTATTTCCTCATTTTTGTTGAGCTTGCGATTAACAGAAAAAATAGGCGAGACTGAGTTCCGCAGAAGCTTGTTTATGATCATAAGATAGTATCCAGAAGTTAATTTTGTAAAAATAAAATTCCATTTTTTCCGTATTTTACTTATAAATGGACTTAGTTTTTCTACCAGGAAATATTACATTTACTCTGGTTAAAGTTTTTAAAATTTTAATAATTTTCTTATACTATTTTGGATTTGTACCAAACTTGGACAGAAGCTTCTTTATGATCAAATGCTGGTATCTAGAAGGACATTTTGTTTTTTCCAGTTAACATTACATTCAGTCTGCAGTTAAAGTTTCTAAACATTTATTAGATTCATAAACTATCCTGGATTTTTACCAATCTTGGACAGAAGCTTCTTACAATCAAAAGATAGTATCAAGAGGAATATTTTTATTGATTTATTTCCTCATTTTTCTTGAGCCTGCGATTAACAGAAAAAATAGGCGAGACTGGGTTCCGCGGAACCCTTACGATTTTTTTTCTAATACTTTATGCAATAGGTCAACTATATTTGGTGCATGGAGAGATTTTATAATGAAGATGTCAATCTCACAGGTTTTATTTGACCTTGACCTCATTTTCACAGTTCATTGCTCAGTGTTAAGTTTTTTTTGTTTTGGTCTGTTTTTCTTTAACTATAACTGTAGGTTAACTATATATAGTGTATTGAAAGATTGTAAGGTATACATGTATTTCTTGTTTGGTTTTTATGACCTTGACCTCATTTTCTTGGATCATGGTAAGTTTCTGTGATAGTTGTAGTAAAGCTATGTATTTAGGACTATCAACATAATATAAATGGCTATTATAGAAGGCGAGACATTTCAGCGTGTGCAATCTTGTTTACTTTTTCTCAGATATTCAGAATCCTCAGGTTTTATCCATGTTGTGCCATTAAAAAGTTTGCTCGCTGACCACTGCTTTTGTTTTCATAATTTTAAAACATTTTGTTTAAAAAAAAAAATCAAAATCTTATAAAATCCTTGTTATTTTTTCATAGTTTAAAAAAGAAAAAGGTAACAATATTCATGATGTGTTTTTGATAATGCTTGCTCCATGTACCATGTACATGATGTATGTATAAACGGAAGAAACCCTAAACTTACTTTCTGATTTATTTTCTAGATGTTAGATAACAGCATGGTTATACTCAAGTCCTGCGAGTCTGGCTGAGTATAAAACTGTTGATGATAGGACCAGATAGGCCATTGTTGAAGAAACTGAAATACCTACCATCAACTTTCTTGAGTCATTAGGTATGATAAATCTATTTGTATATGCCTGTCATAGGCTAAATAACTATATATTTATCAAATGTTCATGAATGGAGGAAAACACGTCATTTTTTGCTGCATGTTTATCAAAACAAAAAAAATGCGCTATTTACAGTTTTATAAAATTTGGGTCACATAATCTCCTTGCAAAATGAAACAAATTGCTGTTTTAAAAAATAGGGGTCCATGCATCGTTTTCAAACTAAATCAGTTTGAATGATACAAATCAGTCGAAAATGCATCTTTTCTCGATATGTCATAGTTTGACGTCGCGAAAATAACATTTTACGTTAGCAACGTCATTACCTTCCCTGTAACTGTATCGTATGCCCTTAAGGTGCATTGTAATACATTAAAAGGTAACAAGAATTAAGTTGTAAAATTTAATTAACATCAAATTGGGTTTCGCGTTTTCAGGCGTTTATAACCATCAACATTCTATGCCTATTTTCATATTTATAAAGTACCATAATTCTTAAACAGAAAAATAAATATATTACAAATATTTAAATTGATCACAATGGTTAAAGCATATCAATAAACATAATAAAAGCATTGGCTTAACAATTCATTAGTAAATTGCATAAAAACAACATAAAGTGCAAATTTCCAATCTATAAAAAACTATAAGTCAATAATAAAAATTGTCAAAATTTCAATGTATATATTTAACTTTACCATGTTTACTATTTTATTATTACTAGAATTAATACCACCATTGTTTTCCTATATTTATGATATCAGTCTTAGTTTGTTCATTTTTTTTTTAAAGTGTGCATAATTTATTTGTGTCAACATATTCGAATAAAAAAAATACTTGATATGAATAAAGTTTTATCCTGTCCAGTAAATCAGCCAATTTTCACTGAAGAATTCATTGTATTTAAAAAAAGAATGACCATCACTGCACAAAGCTGGAAGAGTGGAAGTTAACAAATTTTCAACACCTTTTTTCCTGTTTACAAGCTTTTAAAATTAATTTAACTATGTATCCTCAAATTTCAAAAACATTTTATAATTTTATAAAAAGACTAAATAAAAATAAAACAGTGCTATGAAACTCCCAAGATATATGTTAAAAACAAATTATTCAATGAAAAGCAGGTTTATCTTGACATCATATGCATATAACTGTCAAATTCAAGAAAACATATTTTTCTATCCTTTTTTTTTAACTTTATATCAACCAGGATTCCATAGACATGATAGATATAAGAAGATGTGGTACATGTATCAGTTACAATGACACAACTTTCCATCCAAGTCACAATTCATAAAAATAAACCATTATAGGTAAAGTCTTCAACACGGAGCATTGGCGCACACTAAACAGCAAGCTATAAAGGGGCCCAAAATTACTAGTAAAAAACAATCAAACAGGAGAACTAATTGTCTAATCTACATAAAAAACGAGAAACACTTATCATGCTTATGAACCACATCAACAAACGACAATTACTAAACATCAGATTAAAAGAAAAATCAAAATCATGCGGGTAATGATAAAAATTAAAATATAGTGTAGACCAATAAATACACATGTTATCAAATATTTGTTTTATAATTTCATCTCCATTAAAACACCATAACATGATACAATAGATGTGTTTAAAATTATAAACACCATTTATGTTTCTATGTATGCCTTCATTATAAGTTCTCTAAGTTTCAATCCCTCAAAACTATAACTTTTACCCTATAAATCATGCTAAAAAATAAAAGTTTTATTGTAAATATCATTTACCCTTAAAAAGAGTAATATATCACAATTCTTTAATTGTTTCCCCCATTTTACTAAATTTAGTCTTAATCCTAATGTATATTCAGTTGTTATACTTGGTAGCTCTGACACTATCAGTCACTACACCTGTCCACAATCATAACTAACAATGACTGATCATATTAATATAAACTTTGTTGAACAATCATTGAAAAAATAATTTTCTGTTCAATAAAATAAGGAAAATTTATAAATAATTGTGTACAGATTAAAGATTAAACCTCATGTTTCAAGGCGAAGTTTATAAGCAAAAAAAAAAAAAATACTAGCAAAATAAAGGACGCTAAATACCATGACTATTCCTTTCGCTTTGGTTAAAAAAAAATATAATTCAAATTTACTTTCTAATTCAATTTTTCTTTTGCCTTTATGAATTTTTCAATAATTTTAGAACAAAAACATTAATTTGTTTTATATTAACCAGTTTACTGTCGTCAAGGGGGGGGGGGGTTAAATTTACAAACTATGCATTTGAATGGGAACATTTAGTTGGACCCTTCCCCTTTTATCCTAGGTTGGCAACCCCAGTCTTTATGCTTAACCACAAGTCCTACGGCATTGGTTGTAAAATTGCTCTCGGGCTTGTAAAATTCTCTCTACAAGCCAACAGAATCCAACTAAAATTTTCAAAAAATTGAGCGTCTGGCTTGTGGACTCAAAAGTAAAGCGTGAAGGCTGGAACCCCCTTTAAAAAATGTCTTATTCTGTCCCTGAGTGGTCTGATAGTAATAGTAGTAAAAAGGAATATTCTTATTACTAAAGTTAAAACATGCTGGTCATGGACATTCGCAAATGTTTTAAATTAAAAATACAGTATGTGATCACTTTTGCACTAAAATTTAATTCAATTGTTTAGTCGGTATTTAATGTTTGAAACTTACAAAAATAACTTAAGGGACATACTGTATACCATTTCACAGCATTATAATGTTCTATAGCACCAAGTAAGACTCAATAAAAGGTTAGCGGTTAATTTCCAGGGAAAGTTAGAGAAAACGGATGTTGACACATTGTGTATTTCCAGAGACAAGGACGGATACATAAGGCCAAAATCCGAATTTAATTTTTCGCAATAACGTTATAATAATATATTTATATCTAAATTTAATGTTTACAATCATGCTAAACAAAACATAAAAAATATTTTTTGCAAACAGTAAATAAAAAATAATGTTGGAAATGTTGGTGAATATAAAAACATACAAAAATAAATGTTGGCGAACTTGGCTAAGTTGGCCTTCATTACATATACAGATCTGTAAAACAATGTTGGCGAACTTGGTAAACAATAATTATTATGTTAAGGTTTGCGAACAATAATAATTCAAAAAAATTGGCGAAGTTGGCGCACACTTGGCGAACAGTAAATGTTAGTGAACAGTACAGGTTTCGTAAAGGTTGGCAATGACACTGGCGAACAGTAATGTTTTCCTGAATATTGGCAACCTAAGCGAACAGTATTAATTCGTAAATGTTTGCGAAAAGTTCTGACTACATAAATATTGGCAATGTTGGCGAACAATAATGATTTCCTAAAGTTGGCAACATTGGCGAACACAGTCATTAGTAATGATTTCGTAAATGTTGACGACGTTGGCTATATTGACGAACAGTAATGAGTTTGTAAATGTTGGCGACGTTGGCGAACAGTATTGATTTCATAAATGTTGGCGACTTTGGCGAACAGTAATGAGTGCGTAAATGTTGGCGACGTCTGCGACGTTGGCGAACAGTAATGAGTTTGCAAATGTTGGCGACGTTGGCGACGTTGGCGACGCTGGTGAACAGTATTGATTTCATAAATATTGGCGACGTTGGCGACGTTGGCGAACAGTAATGAGTTTGTAAATGTTGGCGACGTTGGCGAACAGTATTGATTTCATAAATGTTGGCGACGTTGGCGAGGTTGGCGAACATTAATGAGTTCGTAAATGTTGGCGACATTGGCGACGCTGGCGAACAGTACAGATTTCGGAAATGTTGGCGAAGTTGGCGACGTTATCGAACATTTACACAATCCTGTATCAGAATGCTATTCCCTATTCGTTACCTATTCCTTACTTATTCCCTATTCCCTATTAGTTACCTATTCCTTACTTATTCCCTATTCCCTATTCGTTACATATTCGTTACTTATTCCCTTTTCCCTTTTCGTTACTTATTACCTATTCGCTATTCGTTACCTATTCATTACTTTTTCCCTATTCCCTATTCGTTACCTATTCGTTACATGTTCCTTATTCGTTGCCTATTCGTTACTTATTACTTATTCCTTATTCGTTGCCTATTCGTTACTTATTACTTATTCCTTATTCGTTACTTATTCGATTTTTAATATCCTTCCCCCTTTTTAATTGTTTATATTCTTATCTCTGGTTATAGTTATAAATTTGTTGAGGTAAAATGACCTTTTTATGACCTATTTATATGTGTTTGTGCTCAACCGATCCTGTTGCTTTATGTTCGATACTCATTTGTTTCTTATTCCATTTTTATACGTTCTACCTTTTAAATGTTTTATATTCGTATGTTTGAAGATCTGGTTCTCGGTTCGAAGAGGTGAAATCACCTTTTAGTGCTTGTATAAAAAGGAAGATGTGGTATGATCACCAATGCAACAACTCCCCGCAATAGACCAAAATGACACAGAAATTAACAACTATAGGTCACGATACGGCCTTCAACAAAAAGCAAAGACCATACCGCATGGTCAGCTATAAAACATGTTAGCGGAGTGTGCATCGTTTCGGAGCTTGACTAATACCTTGTTTATAACACGCTTATTATACGTTGAACCTTTTAGAAAATTATTTTCAATTGTGTTCTTGTCACTGGTGGTAAATTTGGGTTCTAAGGGGTGATTTGACCCTATAAGCGCGTATGTACCTGTTTTAGCGCTCGACTGTTACCCTGTTACTTATTCGTTTCTTATTCGCGTCTCATACGTTTGTTATACGTTGCACCTTTTCGAAAATGATTTTCAATGGTTTTCTTGTCTCTGGTGGTACCTATGTGTTCTAAGAGGAAAAAAAACCTATTAGCGCCTATGTACCAGTTTCAGCGCTTCACTGTTATCCTGTTACTTATTCGTTCCTTATTCCCTTATAAAACGTGTCTTATACGTTCCAATTTTAAAAAGAAATATTTTTGTGTCTCTGGTGGTTACTGCCGGTTCTAAGAGGTGAAATAACCCTAATAGAACATATGTACCTGTTCCAGCGCTCGACTGATACACTGTTACTTATTCGTTCCTTATTCGCTTTTAATACGCGTGGTATACGTTGCACCTTGAAATAAATCGATTATCGATTGCTTTCATGTCTCTGGCGGTAATTATGTGTGTTCTGAGGTGAAAAAAAACCTATTAGCGCATATGTACCCGTTTCAGCGCTACACTGATACCCTGTTACTTATTCGTTCCTTATTTGCTTATAAAACGTGTGTTATGCGTTGCACTTTAAAAAAGAAATATTTTTGTGTTTCTGGTGGTAACTGTCGTTTCTTAGAGGTGAAATAACCCTAATAGAACATATGTACCCGTTTCAGCACTCGACTGATACCATGTTACTTTTTCGTTCCTTAATCGCTCTTAATACGCGTGGTATACGTTGCACCTTGAAATAAATCGATTATCGATTGCTTTCATGTCTCTGGCGGTAATTATGTGTTCTCTGAGGTGAAAAAAAAACTATTAGCGCAAATGTACCCGTTTCAGCGCTACACTGATACCCTGTTACTTATTCGTTCCTTATTCGCTTATAAAACGTGTGTTATGCGTTGCACTTTAAAAAAGAAATATTGTTGTGTCTCTGGTGGTAAGTGTCGGCTCTTAGAGGTGAAATAACCCTAATCGAACATATGTACCCGTTTCAGCACTCGACTACTACCCTGTTACTTATTCGCTCCTTATTCGCTTTTAATACGCGTGGTATACCTATGTGTTCTAAGAGGGAAAAAAACCTATTAGCGCCTATGTACCAGTTTCAGCGCTTCACTATTATCCTGTTACTTATTCGTTCCTTATTCCCTTATAAAACGTGTCTTATACGTTCCAATTTTAAAAAGAAATATTTTTGTGTCTCTGGTGGTTACTGCCGGTTCTAAGAGGTGAAATAACCCTAATAGAACATATGTACCTGTTCCAGCGCTCGACTGATACACTGTTACTTATTCGTTCCTTATTCGCTTTTAATACGCGTGGTATACGTTGCACCTTGAAATAAATCGATTATCGATTGCTTTCATGTCTCTGGCGGTAATTATGTGTGTTCTGAGGTGAAAAAAAACCTATTAGCGCATATGTACCCGTTTCAGCGCTACACTGATACCCTGTTACTTATTCGTTCCTTATTTGCTTATAAAACGTGTGTTATGCGTTGCACTTTAAAAAAGAAATATTTTTGTGTTTCTGGTGGTAACTGTCGTTTCTTAGAGGTGAAATAACCCTAATAGAACATATGTACCCGTTTCAGCGCTCGACTGATACCATGTTACTTTTTCGTTCCTTAATCGCTCTTAATACGCGTGGTATACGTTGCACCTTGAAATAAATCGATTATCGATTGCTTTCATGTCTCTGGCGGTAATTATGTGTTCTCTGAGGTGAAAAAAAAACTATTAGCGCAAATGTACTCGTTTCAGCGCTACACTGATACCCTGTTACTTATTCGTTCCTTATTCGCTTATAAAACGTGTGTTATGCGTTGCACTTTAAAAAAAGAAATATTTTTGTGTCTCTGGTGGTAACTGTCGGTTCTTAGAGGTGAAATAACCCTAATCGAACATATGTACCCGTTTCAGCACTCGACTGATACCCTGTTACTTATTCGCTCCTTATTCGCTTTTAATACGCGTGGTATACGTTGCACCTTGAAATAAATCGATTATCGATTGCTTTCACGTCTCTGGCTGTAATCATATGTGTTCTCTGAGGGGAAAAAAACCCTATTAGCGCATATGTACTCGTTTCAGCGCTACACTGATACCCTGTTACTTACTCGTTCCTTATTCGCTTTTAATACGCATGGTTTACGTTGCACCTTGAAATAAATCGATTATTGATTGTTTTCATATCTCTGGCGGTAATTATGTGTTCTCTGGGGTGAAAAACCCCTATTAGCGCATATGTATCCGTTTCAGCGCTACACTGATACCCTGTTACTTATTCGTTCCTTATTCGCTTATAAAACGTGTGTTATGCGTTGCACCTTGTAATAAATCGGTTATCGATTGCTTCCATGTCTCTGGCGGTAATTATGTGTTCTCTGAGGTGAAAAAACCCTATTAGCGCAAATGTACCCGTTTCAGCGCTACACTGATACCCTGTTACTTATTCGTTCCTTATTTGCTTATAAAACGTGTGTTATACGTTGCACTTTTAAAAAGAAATATGTGTGTGTCTCTGGTGGTAACTGTCGGTTTTTAAAGGTGAAATAACCCTAATAGAACATATGTACCCGTTTCAGCGCTCGACTGATACACTGTTACTTATTCGTTCCTTATTCGCTTTTAATACGCGTGGTATACGTTGCACCTTGAAATAAATCGGTTATCGATTGCTTTCGTGTCTTTGGCGGTAATTATATGTTCTCTGAGGTGAAATAACCATATTAACGCATATGTACCCGTTCCAGAGCTCAACACAATTGAAAATCCTTTTCTAAAAGTTGCAACGTATAACAAACATATTATAAGTGAATAAGTAACGAATAAGTAACAGGGTAATTACCGAGTGCTGGAACGGATACATATACGCTAATAGGGTCATTTAATTTCTAAGAACATATTGTTACCACTAGAGACATGAACACAATTGAAAATCCTTTTCTAAAAGTTGCAACGTATAACAAACGTATTATAAGTGAATAAGTAACGAATAAGTAACAGGGAATTTACCGAGTGCTGGAACGGATACATATACGCTAATAGGGTCATTTCATCTCTAAGAACATATTGTTACCACTAGAGACATGAACACAATTGAAAAACGATTTATTTCAAGGTGCAACGTAAATCCTGCATATTAAAAGCGTATAAGGAACGAATTAGTAACAGGGTATTAACTGAGCGCTGGAACGGGAACATATGCGCTAATAGGGTTATTTAATCTCTACGAACACATTGTTACCATCAGAGACATGAATACAATTGAAAATCCTTTCTAAAAGGTGCAACGTATAACAAACGTATTATAAGCGAATAAGTAACAAAAAAGTAACAGGGTATTAACTGAGCGCTGGAACTGGTACATATATGCGCTAATATGGTTATTTCATCTCTAAGAACACATTGTTTCCACCAGATACATGAATACAATTGAAAATCCTTTTGTAAAAGGTGCAACGTATAACCAACGTATTATAGTATAAGCGAATAAGTAACATGGTATTTACCGAGCGCTGGAACGGGTACATACGCGCTAACGGGTTTTTTTATCTCTAAGAACACATTGTTATCACTGGAGACATGAACACAATTAAAAAACGATTTATTTCAAGGTGCAACGTATACCCCGTGGTTTAAAGGCCAATAAGGAACGAATAAGTAGCAGGTGTATTATCTGAGTGCCGGAACGGGTACATACGCGCTAATAGGGTTATTTCAACTCTAAGAACACATTGTTACCACCAGAGACATGGACACAATTCAAAATCATTTTATTTCAAGGTGCAACCTTAACCCTGCGTATTTAAAGCGAATATGTACCAGGGTATTAACCGAGCGCTGGAACGGGTACATACGCGCTAATAGGGTTGTTTCAACTCTAAGAACACATTATTACCACCAGAGACATGAACACAATTGAAAAACCTTTTTTAAAAAGTGCAACGTATAACAAACGTATTAAAAGCGAATAAGTAACAGGGTATTAACCGAGTGCTGGAACGGATTCATACGCGCTAATAGAGTAATTTCATCTCTAAGAACACATTGTTACCACCAGAGACATGAACACAATTCAAAATCATTTTATTTCAAGGTGCAACCTTAACCCTGCGTATTTAAAGCGAATATGTAACAGGGTATTAACCGAGCGCTGGAACGGGAACATATGCGCTAATAGGGTTATTTAATCTCTACGAACACATTGTTACCACCAGAGACATGAATACAATTGAAAATCCTTTCTAAAAGGTGCAACGTATAACAAACGTATTATAAGCGAATAAGTAACAAATAAGTAACAGGGTATTAACTGAGCGCTGGAACTGGTACATATGCGCTCATATGGTTATTTCATCTCTAAGAACACATTGTTTCCACCAGATACATGAATACAATTGAAAATCCTTTTGTAAAAGGTGCAACGTATAACAAACGTATTATAGTATAAGCGAATAAGTAACATGGTATTTACCGAGCGCTGGAACGAGTACATACTCGCTAACGTTTTTTTTTTTCATCTATAAAAACACATTGTTACCACTGGAGACATGAACACAATTAAAAAACGATTTATTTCAAGGTGCAACGTATACCCCGTGATTTAAAGGCCAATAAGGAACGAATAAGTAGCAGGTGTATTATCTGAGTGCCGGAACGGGTACATACGCGCTAATGGGGTTATTTCAACTCTAAGAACACATTATTACCACCAGAGACATGAACACAATTGAAAAACCTTTTTTAAAAGGTGCAACATATAACAAACGTATTAAAAGTGAATAAGTAACAGGGTATTAACCGAGTGCTGGAACGGATTCATACGCGCTAATAGAGTTATTTCATCTCTAAGAACACATTGTTACCACCAGAGACATGGACACAATTCAAAATCATTTTATTTCAAGGTGCAACCTTAACCCTGCGTATTTAAAGCGAATATGTACCAGGGTGTTATCTGAGTGCCGGAACGGGTACATACGCGCTAATAGGGTTATTTCAACTCTAAGAACACATTATTACCACCAGAGACATGAACACAATTGAAAAACCTTTTTTAAAAGGTGCAACATATAACAAACGTATTAAAAGTGAATAAGTAACAGGGTATTAACCGAGTGCTGGAACGGATTCATACGCGCTAATAGAGTTATTTCATCTCTAAGAACACATTGTTACCACCAGAGACATGGACACAATTCAAAATCATTTTATTTCAAGGTGCAACCTTAACCCTGCGTATTTAAAGCGAATATGTACCAGGGTGTTAACCGAGCGCTGGAACGGGTACATACGCGCTAATAGGGTTATTTCAACTCTAAGAACACACTATTACCACCAGAGACATTAACACAATTGAAAAACCTTTTTTAAAAAGTGCAACGTATAACAAACGTATTAAAAGCGAATAAGTAACAGGGTATTAACCGAGTGCTGGAACGGATTTATACGCGCTAATAGAGTAATTTCAACTCTAAGAACACATTGTTACCACCAGAGACATGAACACAATGGCTTAAAGGCCAAAAAGGAACGAATAAGTAGCAGGTGTATTATCTGAGTGCCGGAACGGGTACATACGCGCTAATAGGGTTATTTCAACTCTAAGAACACATTATTACCACCAGAGACATGAACATAATTGAAAAACCTTTTTTAAAAGGTGCAACATATAACAAACGTATTAAAAGCGAATAAGTAACAGGATATTAACCGAGTGCTGGAACGGATTCATACGCGCTAATAGAGTAATTTCATCTCTAAGAACACATTGTTACCACCAGAGACATGAACACAATTCAAAATCATTTTATTTCAAGGTGCAACCTTAACCCTGCGTATTTAAAGCGAATATGTAACAGGGTATTAACCGAGCGCTGGAACGGGAACATATGCGCTAATAGGGTTATTTAATCTCTACGAACACATTGTTACCACCAGAGACATGAATACAATTGAAAATCCTTTCTAAAAGGTGCAACGTATAACAAACGTATTATAAGCGAATAAGTAACAAATAAGTAACAGGGTATTAACTGAGCGCTGGAACTGGTACATATGCGCTCATATGGTTATTTCATCTCTAAGAACACATTGTTTCCACCAGATACATGAATACAATTGAAAATCCTTTTGTAAAAGGTGCAACGTATAACAAACGTATTATAGTATAAGCGAATAAGTAACATGGTATTTACCGAGCGCTGGAACGGGTACATACTCGCTAACGTTTTTTTTTTCATCTATAAAAACACATTGTTACCACTGGAGACATGAACACAATTAAAAAACGATTTATTTCAAGGTGCAACGTATACCCCGTGATTTAAAGGCCAATAAGGAACGAATAAGTAGCAGGTGTATTATCTGAGTGCCGGAACGGGTACATACGCGCTAATGGGGTTATTTCAACTCTAAGAACACAGTATTACCACCAGAGACATGAACACAATTGAAAAACCTTTTTTAAAAGGTGCAACATATAACAAACGTATTAAAAGCGAATAAGTAACAGGGTATTAACCGAGTGCTGGAACGGATTCATACGCGCTAATAGAGTTATTTCATCTCTAAGAACACATTGTTACCACCAGAGACATGGACATAATTCAAAATCATTTTATTTCAAGGTGCAACCTTAACCCTGCGTATTTAAAGCGAATATGTACCAGGGTGTTAACCGAGCGCTGGAACGGGTACATACGCGCTAATATGGTTATTTCAACTCTAAGAACACATTATTACCACCAGAGACATGAACACAATTGAAAAACCTTTTTTAAAAAGTGCAACGTATAACAAACGTATTAAAAGCGAATACGTAACAGGGTATTAACCGAGTGCTGGAACGGATTTATACGCGCTAATAGAGTAATTTCAACTCTAAGAACACATTGTTACCACCAGAGACATGAACACAATTCAAAATCATTTTATTTCAAGGTGCAACCTTAACCCTGCGTATTTAAAGCGAATATGTAACAGGGTATTAACCGAGCGCTGGAACGGGAACATATGCGCTAATAGGGTTATTTAATCTCTACGAACACATTGTTACCACCAGAGACATGGACACAATTGAAAATCCTTTCTAAAAGGTGCAACGTATAACAAACGTATTATAAGCGAATAAACAACAAATAAGTAACAGGGTATTAACTGAGCGCTGGAACTGGTGCATATGCGCTCATATGGTTATTTCATCTCTAAGAACACATTGTTTCCACCAGATACATGAATACAATTAAAAATCCTTTTGTAAAAGGTGCAACGTATATAACAAACGTATTATTGTATAAGCGAATAAGTAACATGGTATTTACCAAGCGCTGGAACGGGTACATACGCGCTAACAGGGTTTTTTCATCTCTAAGAACACATTGTTACCACTGGAGACATGAACACAATTAAAGAACGATTTATTTCAAGGTGCAACGTATAACCCGTGGCTTAAAGGCCAGTAAGGAACGAATAAGAAGCAGGTGTATTATCTGAGTGCCGGAACGGGTACATACGCGCTAATAGGGTTATTTCAACTCTAAGAACACATTATTACCACCAGAGACATGAATACAATTGAAAATCCTTTTCTAAAAGGTGCAACGTATAACAAACGTATTAAAAGCGAATAAGTAACAGGGTATTAACCGAGTGCTGGAACGGATTCATACGCGCTAATAGAGTTATTTCATCTCTAAGAACACATTGTTACCACCAGAGACATGAACACAATTCAAAATCATTTTATTTCAAGGTGCAACCTTAACCCTGCGTATTTAAAGCGAATATGTAACAGGGTGTTAACCGAGCGCTGGAACGGGAACATATGCGCTGATATGGTTATTTCATCTCTAAGAACACATTGTTACCACCAGAGACATGAATACAATTGAAAATCCTTTTCTAAAAGGTGCAACGTATAACAAACGTATTATAAGCGAATAAGTAACAAATAAGTAACAGGGTATTTACCGAGCGCTGGAACGGGAACATACGCTCTAACAGGGTTATTTCATCCCTAAGAACACATTGTTACTACTAAAGACATGAACACAATTGAAAAACGACTTATTTCAAGGTGCAACGTATAACAATCGTTTTTAAAGCGAATAAGGAACGAATTAGTAACAGTGTAATAACCGAGCGCTTGAACGGGTACATATGTTACTAATAAAGACATGAACACAATTGAGAAACGACTTATTTCAAGGTGCAACGTATAACAAACGTATTTAAAGCGAATAAGGAAGGAATTAGTAACAGGGTATTAACCGAGCGCTTGAACGGGTACATATGCGCTAATAGTGTTATTTCATCTTTAAGAACACATTGTTATCACCAGAGACATGAATACAATTGAAAATCCTTTTCTAAAAGGTGCAACGTATAACAAACGTAATAAAAGCTAATAAATAACGAATAAGTAACAGGGTACTATCCGAGCGCTTGAACAGGTGCATACGCGCTAACAGGGTTATTTTATCTCTTAGAACACAATGTTACTACTAAAGACATGAACACAATTGAAAATGACTTATTTCAAGGCGCAACGTATAACAAACGTATTTAAAGCCAATAAGGAACGAATAAGTAACAGGGTATTATCCGAGCGCTGGAACGGGTACATACGCGCTAATAGGGTTATTTCAACGCTAAGAACACATTATTACAACCAGAGACATGAACACAATTAAAAATCCTTTTCTAAAAGGTGCAATGTATAACAAACGTCTCATAAGCGAATAAGTAACAGGGTATTAACCGAGTGCTGGAACGGATTCATACGCGCTAATAGAGTTATTTCATCTCTAAAAACACATTGTTACTACTAAAGACATGAACACAATTGAAAAACGACTTATTTCAAGGTGCAACGTATAACAAACGTATTTAAAGCGAATAAGGAACGTATACATAACAGAGTATTAACCGAGCGCTGGAACGGGTACATATGCGCTAATATGGTTATTTCATCTCTAACAACACATTGTTATCATCAGAGACATGAACACAATTGAAAATCCTTTTTCAAAAGGTGCACCGTTGAACAAACGTTTCATAAGCCAATAAGTAACGAATAAGTAACAGGGTATTTACCTATCGCTGAAACAGATACATACGCGTTAAAAGGGTTATTTCATCTCTAAGAGCACATTGTTACCACTAGATACATGAACACAATTGAAAAACGATTTATTTCAATGTTCAAGGTTTATCCCGCGTATTAAAAGCGAATAAGGAAAGAATAAGTAACAGGGTATTATCCGAGTGCTGGAACGGGTACATATGCGCTAATGAGCTTATTTAAACTCTAAGAACACATTATTACAACCAGAGACATGAACACAATTGAAAATCCTTTTCTAAAAGGTGCAATGTATAACAAACGTCTCATAAGCGAATAAGTAACGAATAAGTAACAGGGTATTTACCGAGCGCTGGAATGGATACATAAGCACTAATAGACTAATTTCATCTCTAAGAACACATTGTTACCACCAGATACATAAATACAATTGAAACTCCTTTTCTAAAAGGTGCAACGTATAACAAACGTAATAAAAGCGAATAAGTAACGAATAAGTAACAGGGTACTATCCGAGCGCTTGAACAGGTGCATACGCGCTAACAGGGTTATTTTATCTCTAAGAAGTTAAGAACACATTGTTACTACTAAAGACATGAACACAATTGAAAATGACTTATTTCAAGGCGCAACGTATAACAAACGTATTTAAAGCCAATAAGGAACGAATAAGTAACAGGGTATTAACCGATCGCTGAAACGAATACATACACGCTAATAGGGTTATTCTATCTTTAAGAACACATTGTTACCACTAGAGACATGAACACAATTGAAAAACGATTTATTTCAAGGTGCAACGTTTATCCCGCGTATTAAAAGCGAATAAGGAACGAATAAGTAAAAGGGTATTATCCGAGCGCTGGAACGGGTACATACGCACTAATAGGGTTATTTCAACTCTAAGAACACATTATTACAACCAGAGACATGAACACAATTGAAAATCCTTTTCTAAAAGGTGCAAGGTATAACAAACGTATCATAAGCGAATGAGTAACGAATAAGTAACGAATAATTAACAGGGTATTAACCGAGTGCTGGAACGGGAACATACGCGCTAACAGAGTTATTTCATCTCTAGGAACACATATTTACCACCAGAGACATGAACACAATTCAAAATCGTTTTATTTCAAGGTGCAACGTAAACCCTACGTATTAAAAGCGAATAAGGAACAAATAAGTAACAGGGTATTAACCGATCGCTGAAACGGGTACATATGTTCTATTAGGGTTATTTCACCTCTAAGAAATGGCAGTAACACGAAAATATTTCTTTTCTAAAATTGGAATGCATAACAAACGTTTTATAAGCGAATAAGTAACAGGATAACAGTGTAGCGCTGAAACGGGTACATAGTTGCTAATTGGGTTTTTCCCTCTTAGAATACATAGGTACCACCAGAGACAAGAAAACAATTGAAAATCATTTTTCTAAAAGGTGCAACGTATAACAAACGTATGAGACGCGAATAAGTAACAGGAGAACAGTCGAGCGCTGAAACGAGTATATACGCGCTTATAGGGTTAAACCACCCCTTAGAAACCAAATTTACCACCAGTGACAAGAAAACAATTGAAAATCATTTTTGTTTATCTGTGCAACGTATAACACACGAATTATACGCGAATAAGGAACGAATAAGTAACATGGTATCAGTCGATCGCTGAAACTGCTACATACGCGCTAATAGGGTTATATCACCTCTTAGAAACGAAATCTACCACTAGAAACAAGAAAACAAATTAAAATCCATTTTATAAAGGTGCAACGTATACCATGCGTATTAAAAGCGTATGAGACGCGAATAAGGAATGAATACGTAACAGGGTATAAACCGAGCGCTGGAACGGGTACATACGCGCTAATAGGGTCTCTAAGAACACATAGTTACCGCCAGAGACAAGAACACAATAGACAACTTTCGAGTTCGATGCATTTCCGTCAAAAACTCTGGTTTTAGTGAACGTAATTTGTGCGTTAAGGGGCGTCGTCACTTCCACTCCAATGTTGAGCGAGTGGTTGGAAAACTATAATTCTATATTGTACGAATTATACGACAAACTGAATTCTCAAAATTGACAATCAGCATTGGTGTCATTAGGGAATTGTCATTAAGTACCTACAGAACAACCATTATTTCTAGTTTATCCTGCACAATGACGATCACCAAGACGCTTGATGAACGTAAATAGTCCAGGGATACAGGCGACCCCCTCTATCTGGTAAATGACGTCATAAAGGCGCGTATAATTGACGAGTTTTTTCCGGTGACGGATGAACTCGAAAGTGGTCTATTGAAAATCATTTTCTAAAAGGTGCAACGTATAATACGCGTGTTATGAATAAGATATTAGTCAAGCTCCGAAACGATGTACAATGTACACCCCGCTAACGTGTTTTATAGCTGACCATGTGGTATATTTGTATTTTAGTCCATCTGATGAGTTTAGCCTTTTTCAACTGCTTTTTATAGTTCATTCTTATGTTGTACTGTTATACCACTGTCCCAGGTTAGGGGGGATCCCGCTATCATGTTTAACCTCGCCACATTATTTATGTATGTGCCTGTGCCAATTTTATATTTGTTTTTCGTTCATTTTTTTTTTACATAGATAAGGCCTTTAGTTTTCTCGTTTGAATTGTTTTACATTGTCTTATCGGGGCCTATTATAGCTGACTATGCGGTATGGGATTTGCTCATTGTCGAAGGCCGTACGGTGACCTATAGTTGTTAATGTCTGTGTCATTTTGGTCTTTTGTGGATAGTTGTCTCATTGGCAATCATACCACATCTTCTTTTTTATATTTGCTTATTGTTGAAGGCCGTAACGTGACCTATAGTTGTTAATTTCTGTGTCATTTTGGTTTATTGTGGAGAGTTGTTTCATTGGCGATCATACCACATCTTCATTGTTATACAAGCGCTAAAAGGTGATTTCACCTCTTCGAACCAAGAACCAGATCTTCAAACATACGAATATAAAACATTTAAAAGGTAGAACGTATAGACAGGTTTTTCCAATTATCTGCCTTAGTTTGTGATGCGACTCCTAGGCGTCGTGGTAGTAGCGATCGCCATTACAACCATGAAAAAAATGTAAACGAGATATACATCTATCTCTCAGAACGCATGCAATTAACGTAAACACAATAATGTGAAGCGTACTTGATCTCGGTAAATTACAAAATAAATAATAAAGTAATTAGATAAGTAATGGAGAATAAAATTATTAACAGTATAAGTGTGTTTTAGGCCAGGTGTCCGGTGTCCTAAAATATAACTCACGGTATTTGATACGTTTTAACTCGGACAAAATATATATGAATGTTAATACCCAGGTTACAAATCGATTAAAATATATTGATTATTATAACATATTCATAAATAAAAATGAAATGTCTTGCCGGGTCAAATGTGATAAATCTGAAAAAAACCAGGTGCATGTTTTATTGAACTCAAATAAATGTCTGTGGTCGGACCTAAACTTCTTCCGACGGTCCTATAATTCGACAGCATGCTTTTTTTCCGGCGTGCGGTTACTTAGATAATATGAAAAAAATATACCTATAGAAAAGTACCGTTTGATGATAAGCTTTTTCACAGAGACGACTTTTTTTGGTTCGACTCGCGTATACTGCTCAAAATTGAGTGACGTTTGCGAATGGCGTCGGGACATATGTAAAATTTGCGATTTAATTTGGCAGAAGAAGTTTTGAAATTTCACGACCCATGTTATCAATTCAATTTTTTTTCAATTCAAATATTTATTGTCATATAAACTCTGAACAATAAGTTTGTGACAAATAATATAAACATACACAAAAAACATTTAACAAATAAAACCATGAAAACAAAAAAAGCAAAAAAGCAAAACAATCTATCTATATGATATATAAATATATTTTATAAATAAATCAAGAGTCCCCTGTCCTCAGTTCTAATGCCTGTTTAAAATAGGACCCTAAGCTTTCTACTTCTTTTGAGGTTGATAGACAAAGAAGATATTTAATTTTTTTCATTTTCTTGCCAGGACATAAAATCTGGCATATGTTCAATTACATTTCCTATAAAGTTATCTCTTAGTTTAGAAATTATTTTGCAGTATAAAATAAAATGGGCTTCATCGTCCATTGTATTACATGGTGTGCATAGTCTTTTTTCTCTAGGTATTTTAAATGTCTTAATCCCTTTTTCTATCATTAAATTATGATCGCTAATTCTCATTTTTGTTATGTTACTTCTCTTTTCAAAAGATTTACAGTTTAAAAAAATAATTTGATATTAGAGTTTCAGCATTATGATTTATACCACAGCATTACTACAATACTATCTTAAAGATTCAAAATTTGATTTTAACTAAATGCATGTAGTTGTTCATGTTTGTAAAACATTATTGCCGCCTAAAGAAACAGCTATACATGTAATGTGTTGAAAATTTTGCATACGTCAAGGACGTGTTGTTAATGACTCATTTTAGTGCACATTTAAGAACCCGCAAATATTGTTTTATGTACATATTATTTATTTGAACTTTTTGAAATGTTGTATGTTTTTTGTTCATGTAACACAATGTGTAATGTTTGGATTTTAACCCACAGCGAGTGTTTTGCGTTTGAAATAAAGATTATTATAGAAAGTTTAATCATATGTGTGTATGTCTTTAATCTTAAACTGTCCTCAATATAAAAAAAAACTTTAAAATTTAAGTTTGTCATTATTATTCTTCAGTTCATTGTCCCTTATATCATTTTAACAACAACCAAACACAACCGCATGTCTGTTTTGGTAGACATAAATGTACGAACAACCTCAATTTTCTCCTGTCTGGTCCTATATTTGCCACTAAACGTTGTAGAAATCACCTTTAATATTTCACGTCCAGAGAAAGAAAGCCAAAGTGATATACGTCAATGACATTATACGCAAACGAAAAATGATATGTGAAATATACGTCAGTGATATATAGTACATCATGACCACAAAACATAAGAAAAAGATGTAATATATGTGAAGGAGACAGTAACAACACGACAGAAAAGGAAATCAGGTTTGTCATCGATCAAATGTATTCGTTCAGTGTCTGTTCACTTGAGTTAATATGTCTTTTGATTGAGTTAAGACATGTCAATTCATATATTATAGTGTGCAATTGTTTGCACCTCTCCTTAGTCAGGAATCATCTGATGTTCAGTATTTGTCGATTGTTGTCGTGGTTCATACGCGTTTCTCGTTTTTTCTTTAGATTAGGCCGTTGGTTTTCCCGTTTAAATGGTTTTAAACAAGTAATTTCGGAGGCACTTTATAACTTGCTGAACTATGTGAGGCAAATCTCCGTGTTGAAGACCGTACTTAAACCGATAAAGGTTTAATTTTATAAATTGTGACTTTGATGGAGATTTTTCTAATTGACACTCATACCAAATCTTCAATGAGACTATAACCCTACGACGCAGATGATAAAAACATATGTTATATACGTCAATGAGACTATATCTCAAGATATGGAATATACGTCAATGAGATTATACCCTTACGACGCAGATAATAAAAAGATGTTGAATATACATCAATGAGACTTCAACCTTACGACGTAGATAATAAAATGAATTAGAATATACGTCGATGAGACTATAAACTTTCGACGCAGATAATAAAACGATGTGTAGTATATGTCAATGAGATTATACCCATACGACGCAGATAATAAAAAGATATGGAATATACGTCAATGAGACTATACTCTTACGACGCAGATAATAAAAAGATATGGAATGTACGTCAATGAGATTAACCTTTACGACGCAGATACTAAAAAGATGTGGAATATACGTCAATGAGACTTTACCCTTACAACACAGATAATTAAAAGATGTGTGATATACATCAATGAGATTTTACCCTCACGACGCAGCTAATAAAAATATGTGGAATATACGTCACTGAGACTATACCTTTACGATGCAGATAATAAAAAGATGTGTAATATACGTCACTGAGACTGTATCTTTACGACGCAGATAATAACAAAATGTGGAATAGCATCAAGAAGACTAAACCATTACGGTGCAGATAACAAAAAGAGGTCAAATATATGTCAACATGGTCAATGAGACTATACCTTTACGAAGCATATTATAAAAATATGTTGAATATACGTCAATAAAACCTTACCCTTACGACGCAGATAATTAGAAAGGTATAGAATATACGTCAATGAGACCAAACCTTTACGACGCAGATCAAATATATGTCAACATGGTCAATGAGACTATACCTTTACGAAGCATATAATAAAAAGATGTTGAATATACGTCAATAAAACCTTACCCTTACGACGCAGATAATTAGAAAGGTATAGAATATACGTCAATGAGACCAAACCTTTACGACGCAGATAATAACAGATGTGGAATAAACGTCAATGATACTATATCCTTACGATGCAGATAATAAAAAGATCTGGAATATACGCCAATAAGACTATACCATTACGACGCCTATAATAAAAAGATGTGAAAATATATGTCAATGAGACCACGACACAGATAATAAAAAGATGCAGAATATATGTCAATGAGACAATACCCTTACAACGCAGACAATAAAAAAGATATGTAATATACGTCAATGAAACTATTTCATTACGTCGCAGACAATAAAACATGTGGAATAAACGTCAAGGAGACAATAACCTTACAACGCAGAGAATGAACAAGATATGTAATATACATCAATAAGACTATACCCTTACAATACGTCAATGAGACTATACCCTTACGACGCCTATAATAAAAAGATGTGAAATATATGTCAATGAGACCACGACGCAGATAATAAAAAGATGCAGAATATATGTCAATGAGACAATACCCTTATAACGCAGACAATAAAAAAGATATGTAATATACGTCAATGAGACTATTTCATTACGTCGCAAACAATAAAAACATGTGGAATAAACGTCAAGGAGACAATAACCTTACAACGCAGAGAATGAACAAGATATGATATATACGTCAATAGGACTATACCCTTGCAATGCAGATAATAAACCAGATGTGTACTATACGTCAATGAGACTATACCCTTACAACGCAGAGAATAAAAAGATGTAGAATATACGTCAAGAGACCCTTACGAGGCAGATAATACAAAGATGTTGAATATACATTAATGAGACTTCAACTTTACGACGCAGATAATAAACAGAATTAGAATATACGTCGATGAGACTATAAACTTTCGACGCAGATAATAAAACGATGTGTAGTATATGTCAATGAGATTATACCCATACTACGCAGATAATAAAAAGATATGAAATACACGTCAATGAGACTATACCCTTACAACGCAGAGAATAAAAAGATGTAGAATATACGTCAATGAGACCCTTACGACGCAGATATTAAAAAGATGTTGAATATACATCAATGCGATTTCAACCTTACGACGCAGATAATAAAAAGAATTAGAATATACGTCGATGAGACTATAAACTTTCGACGCAGATAATAAAACGATGTGTAGTATATGTCAATGAGATTATACCCATACGACGCAGATAATAAAAAGATATGAAATATACGTCAGTGAGACCAAACCCTTACGACGCAGATAATAACAGATGTGGAATAAACGTCAATGAGACTGTATCCTTACGATGCAGATAATAAAAAGATCTGGAATATATGTCAATAAGACTATACAATTACGACGCCTATAATAAAAAGATGTGAAATATATGTCAATGAGACCACTACGCAGATAATAAAAAGATGCAGAATATATGTCAATGAGACAATACCCTTACCACGCAGACAATAAAAAAAGATATGTAATATACGTCAATGAGACTATTTCATTACGTCGCAGACAATAAAAACATGTGGAATAAGCGTCAATGAGACAACAACCTTACAACGCAGAGAATGAACAAGATATGTATATATATAATATACGTCAATAAGACTATACCCTTGCAATGCAGATAATAAACAAGATGTGTACTATACGTCAATGAGACTATACCCTTAAAACGCAGATAATAAAAGATATGTAATATATGCCAATGAGACTCACCCATTAACCAGTACTTCGCTACTGGCATGAAAATACTGATTTTTTATGTTATTAAAATTTGCTATTACAAAATGATAGCAATTACTATAAATTAAGGAATGTATCTCCCTTATGCAAAGCTCTGAGTCCTTTCACGGATTTGGCTATACTTTTTGGACCTTTTGGATTATAATTCTTCATCTTTTATATATAAGCTTTAGATTTCAAAGATTTTGGCCACGAGCATCACTGAAGAGACATGTATTGTCGAATTGCGCATCTGGTGCAAGAAAATTGGTACCGTTAATTCTAATACTACCACTGGGTCGATGCCTCTGCTGGTTGACTATTAGTCCCCGAGGGTATCACCAGCCCAGTAGCCAGTACGAAATACTGATTTTTTGTGTTATTAATATTTGCTGTTACATGATAGAAATTATTATAAATTAAGGAATGTATCTTCCTCATGCAAAGCTCTGATTCCTTTCACGGATTTGGCTATACTTTTTAGACCTTTTGGATTATAGCTCTTCATCTTTTATATAAGTTTTGGAATTCAAATATTTTGGCCACGAGCATCACTGAAGAGACATGTATTGTCGAAATGCGCATATGGTGCAAGAAAATTAGTACCGTTAATTTTATTACTGCCACTGGGTCGATGCCTCTGCTAGTGGACCATTAGTCCCCGAGGGTATCACCAGCTCAGTAGCCAGTACAAAATACTGATTTTTAGTGTTATTAAAATTTGCTGTTGCAAAACGATAGAAATTATTATAAATTAAGGAATGTATCTCCCTCATGCAAAGCTCTGATTCCTTTTACGCATTTGGCTATACTTTTTGGACCTTTTGGATTATAGCTCTTTATCTTTTATGGGAACAAACTGTGCGCCTCTTCTTACCGACCTCTTCCTATTTTCATATGAATCGGAGTTCTTCCAGACACTTGTCAAAAACAAGAGGATAAAAGAAGCCAGATTATTTAAATTTACTTTCAGATATATTGATGATGTTCTTTCCATAAACAATCCGAACTTTTCTGATTAGGTTCCATTAATATATCCCCCAGAACTAGAGATTAAAGAAACAACAGACACGGCTTCCTCCGCCTCATTTTTAGACTTATATCTCGAATTCGACTTACACAGTAATCTCAGTACCATAATCTATGACAAACGAGACGATTTTAATTTTGAAATTTTAAATTTTCCCCACCTTAGTAGCAATATACCAACTTCACCTGCATATGGGATATATATTTCCCAACTTATTCGATATTCAAGAGCTTGCAGCTCGTACTCAGTGTCTTGGTAGAAAGTTGATGAACCAGGGGTATGTCAAAGAACGTCTCGTCCTTTTTCTAAAACAGTTCATCGGAAGGTACCAAGACCTTGTTGATAAATATTCCGTATCAACTTCTCAAATAATACACGATGGTCTTGATGTATAGATTCTGCGTACTGATGTTGTTTATCATCTTAACAACGTGTTTTATAGTTCTTTCATTTGTCTTTGTTCTATTATTAATATTACTTTTACTGTTGAATGGTTTTATGTGATATCCGTTTCACGTGGATCGGTACTTATACATCTCGTCAACGTGTTTGTATTGGCTTTCATTTTTTGGTGGTTTGTTTTGTATATGCGACTTTTTGTATTTCTTTTGTTCTTATAACGTGACTCTACTTTAAAAGATCCCGTCAGTATGATATTGTTTTATTATATGTCATTATGATATATTTCTATTATGAATTACAATATACGTTGAACTACAAACGTCAAAATCATTTAATCGCGTAGTGGAATTAACTATTTTTGGATTCTTATAAATTCTATATATCACTTTTAGACTAGTTTAAATCTCGGTCTATTTCTGAAATTTATTCTTACATACTTTTGATTTTTTAATCCTGTATGCTAACATTCCTATGTAAATTTTAAAAATTGTTTGTATGCACATTGAACGACAAATTTATGTGACGTATAAAATTTTCTGACGTCAGACACTCAAATCAATGAATGTGTTCGTAGATAGTAGATGTTTTTGTGTTCTGTTAAATTTTTCCTTTTAAAATTGTTATAAAATGATGACTGATGTACCCATATTTTGACTATTTTATTTATTGTGTCTGTTTATTTAACGCATCAATGTAATGATATCGGAAATTGATGAGACTGTCATTAAAGTGAGAGGGTTAGCGCTATAGAACCAGGTTTAATCCACCATTTTCTACATTTGAAAATACCTGTACCAAGTCAGGAATATGACAGTTCTTGTCCATTCGTTTTTGATGCGTTTTGTTATTTGATTTTGCCACGTGATTATGGACTTTCCGAATTGATTTTCCTCTAAGTTCAGTATTTTTGTGATTTTACTTTTTATTTAAGCTTTGGATTTCAAATATTTTGGCCACGAGCATCACTGAAGAGACATGCATTGTCGAAATGCGCATCTGGTGCAAGACAATTGGTACCGTTAACTGGAATGGAACATTAGTCAGTTATGCCCATTGATATGTTTTTAAATTGAAATTAAACAATTCAAAGAATGTTATTGTTTGATCTGTTTGACATTATACTTCTTCACTGAACGATTTTCAAATCGCTCCCGAATAGTTTCTGAAGAAAAAGATGTCATATATATTATATATATGTTGTTAATGTATTTTTTTTACATTAGTTTATTGTCTTCCTACTAATTTTCCCTTGGTTCCGTTCACTTTCTCTATTTAATTTTAAATCATTCGCATTGTCTTTTAACCTCTTCCTCGTGTGATTTCATTCTTCAAATGAATTATTGCTGCATTAATTTATATATATTAACTTTCTTTCATATTTTGGTTTTGTTAAATCAAAAGACGCTATCTTATAAACTTTGCTTCTGAAACAACAGAAACAAAACAATTAAAATAACATTTTGTTAAAAAAAACGATAAATATATCGCACTTCTTTAAAAGTTCTATATTTTTTTTTCGAGTATCTGTTTATAAGGTAAAGGAACTATTAAATTGAGTTAATCTTGAAATAAAAACAGTAAAGCCTTGACTTCAAGAAATGTTCATAATATAAATATACTTGTAATGGATTGACAAGATGTAACACCTCGTAAGTGAATACAAAGTTGAGTATTTGCTGTAATTTTTAAAACTAGATTTGTCAAATATCTTAAATACATTCCTGTCTTTTATTTAGTAGCAATGCAGGAATAAATGCTAGCAAATGTTTTAATAATTCCTGGGTTTTTTTTGTCCATTAGGATGAGAGTATTATTGATTTGGTATAGTTCAATAATGCCGCCAAGAACTTAAAACGCTTAGTTGCCTTTACCAACCATACTTACGTATAAAAGAAAACTTAATCGATCGATTGCTGTTTGATAAACGCTGCATAGATCATCATTAATTAAAACCAAGTTATTCATAGTTTTTTTTATAAAGGTTTGATTTATACTTAACAATTAAATAATGCGTTTGATTTATCTGAACGATATTATACCTCCTCACTGAACGATTTTAAAATCGCTTCGACCTTATATATGATAGAACATTAGATATGTCGTCTTTGTTTGATACTTTTTAAAATCATTGTTTAAATTCATTGTTTCTTTGTTCATTTTCCTTTTTGTCCTTTCACGTTTAAGACACGTTTATATTAACTTGTTCTTCTTTTATGAACACTGTTTACAAGATAAAGTTAAATTAGAACAAGTAAAATGAGATTAATCAGTTTAAACTTAAATTGAATGGGTTGGGCAATCACTGCTTGACCAAATGTTGAATCGGTGTAAAGACAAATACGACAAACAACAAATAATGGGATATAAACACCAGTATTTTGTCTGCATTTCTTATTCTTTGGTGATAACGATTTTTACTCTTTCAATTTGTCATCACATTTTGTTTATATTTCTCGAATTGAAATGATTTATTACAGATTCTAAATGGAAACACGTATGAAAATGTTCATCGTCTACTTTGATGTAGAGAGATGACATGTTAACCTAGAAAACACACCTGAAGTGCATGGTACTGGTTATCAACCGATTGGCTTGCTTGATAACTGCTTATCTTGCATTAACTGGCTAAAAAAATATGGAATCCGTTCGATATAAAATAAATTGCATGGAAATGGTTAATCGATCGTACAGTATGTTAGAACAAAAACACATAGAACAAATTTTATGGATTCAAACACCTATAATATACTTGTCCGGATTAAATTTCTTTTGTTTCTTTCTTTTTTTAATGATTTGGTCTGTCGATGTTTGATGTAAGATTTCTTTCTTGTCCCTAGGTAATATTATATCAGTCAAGTCTAACTCAATGTGATTTAAATGTTTTAATAAATTGTTGCTTCATTAATTTTGCGTTGGTTCCTTTCGCGCTTTCTATTGGTTTTCTTTAATCAACTTTTTATTAACTTTGTTTCTAAAACAAAAGAAATAAAACATTTAATACAACAATATGTTAAACAAACCGGTAAAAATATCACATTTAATATTTCTGTATATAAAACCAACCTTTTACTTCTATTTGTCTTTAATACTTTTTCGAAACACTGTTTACAAGATAAAGTAAATTTAGAACAAGTTGAATGAGATTTTATCAGTTTAAAATAAAAACAGCAAAGACTTGATTATTCACGGTATACATGTTTTGAAGAGATGAAGTCCTCATATGTGCATAAACAAAAGTGAAAGAATATCAGATTTCAGTGAGGTGAGTACTTATTGTAATTTAAGAAAAAAAACTTCTCATCGATTTTGAGATAAAAAATCTATGATATAGATTGTTTCAGATTCGTGAACATGGATGGAATTCGTTATCACAGATTTGTTGATGCAATTCATCGTAACGAATCTAATAACGAAGTTTATCCGTGATCACAAATTACAAAAAAAAAAACTGTGTAACGTATTGAACATATTTGTTATGAATTTGATCAGTGATAATAACGAATTATACATTCTTTCATTATGTTGATTTAAACCCAAAATGTTTTTGATAATTTAAAATTCTTAATTTCGAATTTAGATAATATCTATAACAGGTTTTACATAGACGTCCGTGTAAAAATGAATATAATCGCCTTGATTTGTACATGCAGTGACCTTCTTGACTACGAAAACACATTTAAACTTTTTGATTAATATAATGCTTTTATTCAAATGATACTTACCTTTTTGAAGAGTGAAATTTGTGAGACACGTGGATGATACTGGTAATCAATTGAAAGAGTTGGTTGAATAATGCTCGTCTCGCGTCAGGTGGCAAACATATATTAAACATTTGTTGGATGTTAAATATAATGGTTAATCTGTTGTACAGTGTGTGTTTTTTTAAAGTCAAACAAGAAATGATGGGAATTTAACTTTAGAAACCTAATTCTCCTTAGCACCTTAGTGTGTGTTTTAGTATTTCTTTTCGTTATTCATTTTCTTTTGTCTCTTCATTTTGTAATAATTTTACTGTGGTTTTGTGATGTATGATTTCTTTATTGACCCTGCGGTATTTCTTATTTTTATTTTTATTGATGAACATACACAAGGGACAGCTTAACGTTGAAACATTATATAAGTGACTTGTTCGTCGTTAAAACCAATTCTACACACATTCGATTCAGCTACGTGTAACTGTTTAATTCTTTAGTTTTCTGTGTTGTGTCATGTGTACTATTGTTTGTCTGTTTGTCTTTTTCATTTTTAGCCATGGCGTTGTCAGTTTTTTTTATATTTCTGAGTTTGACTGTCCCTTTGGTATCTTTCGTCCTTCTTTTTTATTCACCTGATTGTCTTTTCGTAAATGTTAGTTACACTACTTTGAAATACTGATTTTTTTTCAAATTACCTACAACCTTTCAGTTTGAAAATCAGTAAGTTATGTCCCTTAACAATTGTTTTTAAATTCAATATTTCCTGTATACGTAACAATGTAATGTTCTTATTTGACTTGTACGATTTAATACTTCTTCATTGAACATTTTTGAATCGTTATGTTCATACTACTTAAGAATAGCACAGATATGTGATCTTCGTTTTATTTATTTTTTAAATTAGTCAATAATTGTATTAAACTTCCTACTCGTTTGATTTCATTGTTTAAACAAATTGTTATTTTCCTTTGGTTCGTTTCACGTTTTTTAATTGGTTTTGTTGAATAAGGAACGACACATTAACTTATTATCTCTCTTTTTTTTAATAAATAAATAAAAGAATTAGAATACTGATATGTTAAACAAATCTGTTGATATTTCACACTTAAGTATTTCTGTTGATGCAATAAACCTTTTACCTAATCGTTTTTTTATTTTATTTTCAATACTTCTTCTTCTCTCCGTATTAGCTTCCTTTATAAGGAACACCAAGGATTATCTCCAAGTAAAAGTTTTATTTACACATTAAAATATATGTATGTTATATATATTTTAAAAGTTAATATCCACCAGTATAATACACAGTAAAAGAAAACTCTTTCTATTTACACATAAAATCCGAGTGTCTTTTATAAACGTTAAAACACAACTTATACGGAATAAAAACTGTTTGTTTCAGACCGTCAACCATCCATTGCCTCAAGCAACTTTAAGCGTTTGATATACAGTTTATAACACATCTCCCTTGTTTTGGTTTCTATCATATTCATTATCTTGTCGTCTCTTAGTGTTTGTGAGAAATGCATACAGTCTATAATTAGCCTGATGATATTTGATTTAGATTGAAAGACACTGTGCCAGACTTCAGCTGTTATATGTTGAGTAACATATGTCTTGATTGGTTGAAAGTATGTAATTCTAGTATTTGATAAAATTGGACACTCCAGGAGAAAATGAGAGATATTTTCCTCAGAGAGATTACATAGTTGGCAGACTGAAGAAGGTGCTTGATTAAATTTCGCTCGATCAGAATTCAGAATAAAGGTTCCTGAAACTATTCTAGCTTTAATAATAGCTTTCCGAACTTCGGCTTTTGTCTTGTCAAATATAGTCCATACTGGATGATTTTTGCCAACAAGAAGATGTTCAATATCCATATGTTTTAGAGTTGATTTAGATTCTGCGTCGTCCCTTAGAGTATTTTGCCAGTATGTGTTCAGATGCTTCGTCACAAGAGATTTCCATTTCAATTTTGAGGGAAGAGTTTCTTGGAGAAGATGAATTGGAGGCAGTCCATACTTTAACAGGATTTCTCGAATTTTTGAGAAGAAGCTGTTCGGGTTGTCATAGTTGACCGACATTTGTCTGATGATGATATCATCAACTCTTTGAACATTTGAAGACAGTAAATTATGTAGGAAAGACAGTTGCTTTTTGTGTAGTTCAGCCTCTATTGGCAATCCACCAATTAAAAGATATATTGCAGCTATAGCCGTGCGTTGAGGAAGAGATTGAAAATGTCTTAAATTCTTTCTATGAAAAGATTCCAGCTGTGATATATTAGTCTTATTTAGAGGAATGGCTTCCAAACCATAAAGGAGTCTTGGTAGAACGTATGTGTTGTAGATTTTATAAGATGTTACTGGATCTAAGCCGTTTGTTCCATGCACCCCAGAGCCCATTAATGCATACAAAGTTCGTCTTGCGAGCTTTATTCTATTGGCCACATTTATTTCTCCTTCCTTTTTCCAACTTCTAGTTATACCTAAATGAGTTGCTTCTTTAGATATTGTAACCGGAGTATCGTATAGAGTCCAGTCAGCATTTGTAACCTTTCCACATGTAACAATTTTTGTTTTTGTAGGATGAATTTTGTAGTGATGTTGTTTAGAATATCTTTCCGAAACGTTGAGCATAATTTGAAGATTGTCTCTATTTGTTTCAATAAAAGCCATATCATCAGCGCATGTAGGAGTACCAACAAAATTTTTTTCAGTATTTAAACCTAGAGAGTTTCTTTCTAGTTCTAAAAGTAGGTCTTGTACAAATATTTTGTAGAGATGAGTAGACAAAATCCCACCTTGTCGTACACCTTGGTGGACCGAGAATTTTTCACTAAGATCGCCTTGCCATTTCACTTTTGTTGAGAGATTAGAATATAGATCTTTAATTACCAGCCAAAGGAAAGAAGGAATATTTAAGTCTAATAATTTATCTAGGATAATGTCATGCTGTACCACATCAAAGGCTGATTTAACATCCAAGAAACCCATATAAAATTCATTGTTTTTCCTTGTTTGATCATATTTTGATTCAGATATAATGAAGCTAGAGATGAGAGGATTTAGGCCTTTAGTGAAGCCAAATTGTAAGTTCGTAATGTTTTGCAGATTGAGTTTAGGTAGAATGCAGTATTCGAAAACTTTTCCTATGACTGGGGTTACTGTAATACCACGGTAACTGTTGACATCAGAGGGATCCTTGTCCTTTTTTAAAACGGGGAAGAGAATGCCAGTCTTGAAAGTGCCTGGAGTCTTTAGAGTTTCTATTATGTTATTGAAAAGTTTTGTAAGATAAGGAGCTATTTCATTTTTGGAGAATTTGAGATGTTCAGCACATAATCCAAATTCATCAGGACTTTTATTCATATTTAATTCTTCAATGGCTTTGATTATATCAGCTGATGTAAAATAGTCAGACGGTATTTCCTGGTCTTCGAGTGTTTTCAACATTTCTTTTTGACGAATTTTGCATAAATTTACATATAAATCATCAAATTGTTCCGGTTTAGGGGCACTCAAATCTTCATAATAGTTTGCGAAAGCTTTCCTTTGGTCTTTAGCCAGAAAAAGATATTCATTTTCATCAGTTTTTATACAGTTTATTGCAGATTGGGAGTTATCACCCAAATTTCTTCTGATGAGTCTGTGGAACATCTGTGAGCTAGAGGTGTTCATAATTTTATTATGGATGGTATTTCTGTCGATGGCTTGTTCCATTCGCTGACGTTGACGAAGCTTTTTTTTATGGATTTTTAGTTCAAGAGATAAGGGATGGCCAATTGGTTTCCCTAAGTCTGCCCATTTGTTGTAAATAACTTTACACATCCTGAGTAAGACTGTAACTTCAGGGGTAGCTTTCCATTTAGGGCCTTTCAGCTGAGTAATTTTTGACGGAATGGATTGTTGTTGAGCGTTAAGAAGCGAATTTGAGATAATATCTATTTGTTTATCAATGTCCAGTGTTGGAAGATCTTTTTGAAGCAACTCATTTAGGATTGTTTCCCTGTATTTCACTTCATCTCTTTGCTCCCATAAGACTTTCGTTTTAATGGTTTTCTTTTGATTTGTATTGCGGACAAGAAGAGGTATGCTGATATTTGTATGTAGAATGACTGCACAATGTGCCGAGGTGTTAGCATAGGATTTGTCTAGAATGGAATACTTTTTAGATAAATTATTCCTGTTGGAAAGAATATAATCTATCTGTGACGAACCATGGTGAGCATGATGAAAGAAGGTAGGTTGATTGCCTAGATCTGGTCGAAAAAGAGAAACTTCCTGAACAAATTCCTTCAAAAGTTTATCATGTTTGTTTGTTCTAGTTTGAAGAAGGGTGCCATTAAGATCACCAGCCAGAATTATAATATATTTGGATTGATGTTTTTCAATGATGTCGAAAATTATATCCAGACATTCAGAATATTGGATTTCAGAGTTAGTATTTATTGTAGGCATATATGCATTGATGATACAGAGCATAGGTTCTGTTGCTATTGTAATAGCAATGATTCGTTCATTTCCTACTTCAAGTTTCTTAATTTTGCTTGACCATTGTTTGGGCCACAAGATTGAGACCCCAGCTTGTCCTCTTGGCGCTTTAAAATTTGAAATAGGTTCACTAGTATCGTGGCATCTAGTAAAATTATCCAGAGATGGTATTAACTTTGACATAGTTTGTTTTTGGAATTCCCAGAGAAAGTGTTCTTGGAGGCACACGATTGTATTTTGCAGATCCAGTGTATGTAGGTATTGATGATTTGACTTAATACCTTCAATATTACAAGAAAGAATATTTATAGTCTCGTGGACCTCAGTATTACTCTTTGATCTGGAGGATGTTTGAAAAGGCCTGTTTGACGAAAAGGATGATCAGAATTCCCTTTAGTATTGACATTAGAATTTGTTTGAGCATCCAAACTTGGCGATACTGGCGAATCCTGAGAGGTAATGTTAATAGAGGAGTGAGAAACTGTTACATCATGATTTGTATTTGTGTATAAGTCTATGGATTCTGAGAGCAGTTGTAAAGATGTCCCTTCTCCTGTACTTGGTGTAGGGAGGAGTGCAGGACGACACGTCGTGGATAATCCCACCATTGGTTGTCCTGACTTCCCTATCCTATCCCTTAGAGGCAATTGTTTAGTTGTACATAGTTTTCTAGACTTTTGATGAGCAGTATGTTGAACTTGGTTAGTTTGATGAAAAGTCCTTTTATGTTGAGAATGAGAATCCATTAACTGAGAATTGTTTGGCAGATGAGAGGGCTTCCTTTGCGAAGATTGCGAATGAGATTGTTGTTGGGAATTCTTCACATGAGCACTAGATTGTCTTGATTGAGTTTCAGCATGTGAAACCGGAAATTGACCAATAGGTTGGCCCTGTTGTGGATAGTTGCATTGTTGAGAGTGTTGTGGCCGATCATGTAGCCCCCTAGTGTCCATATGGTTAGTTGATGGATAGGCCATATGGATGTTGTTCAGATGAGGCGCATTTAGGTCGTTATAAGCTGGTGGTTGAAATTGATGAATAAATTGATGATGATTGTAGGCTTGAAAAGATGGGATAGGGTGCAGCGGTATGTGGCTAGATGTTGAAGCTGGATGTTGGAAATGGTTAAATGGTGGTGCACCGCAATGCATATTTGGAGGATGTGCTGACATGGGGTAAGCTGATCTTGTTTGCATTGCAAGCTGTGTTGTTAGAGCTGTATTGATGCACATATTTTGAACCATTTGATTTTCGAGCATTCTGATTCGTTGCTCCATTAGTTCATCTCTAATCTTTTGTTGACAACACGAACTTTGGTTATGTTGACTTTCATTTTGACTATGAACGTTATGGTTTGAGGAATTTAAAGACAGGCTATTCACTACATTTTTGAGCTGATTAATTTCGTTTTCTAAATTTAGAATTCTTGTCTTTTGGTTAATGATGATATCTTCTTTTTCATCTTTTGTTTTATAAGCTCTTTTTGTTGTTTTAGGTTTAATTATCTCAGCATTAATTGGAATGTTCACCTGGTTTTCATTCTGTGAACCACTAGTGTCCGAAGCTGTTGCCAAGGGGAAGTCAGGACAGCTCGTCGTGGATAATCCCACTGTTGGGTGACCCAATTCCCCCTTAGCATCATTAGAAGAGTTTATTGCTGGAGAGTTTGAAATCAACTGTTTATGAGTATTAGAAGATGGGTCGATTATGCTTAGATTTGATAATATAGAATCTGAGTGGATATCCTCATTATCTTGAGTCACTTGACAGAGAGTCTCATTTGTGTTTCGGTCTTCATATAACAGATCATTGTTGCAGAGCATGCAGATAAAATCCTCCCCCTGGATGCTATTTAGGTTTGTTTTATCTTTGTTTATGCCTCTGCATTCGAAGTGAAGCCAAAAGTTACATTTGTCAATACACTGTGTACAAGTTTAAGTAAAATGGTAACAAATGAAATTAGTTCAATCAGTTTGTTGAAAACGAAAACAGCAAAATATTAAATGAGAAAAAGATGTATTCACAACATACATCTATTGGAAGAAAAAGACGAATTTCATATACATACATATGTTAATAATACTTAAAGAAAACACGATTTCAGTAAAATGCATTGAGTATTTATTGTAACTTCTAAAACTTATTTCCAAAATATCTTAACAATATTCACTTTAAATTATTTGCTTTTAGAAATGCAGAAATAAATGGAAACACGTGTGTTTTAAGAATTATCGTGTGCTGACCTCGAACATAATTCTTACGGTCCTTTCGCTTGAATAATGGACCGAGGAAGTGTGGGAACTGCTCAATGATACCGCCACGAAATAAAAATATTAAGCATGTCTTACGATTATCATACATTTTGTTTGTCTTTAAATAACATAAAACCTTTCAGCTTGCATACAAGAAATTTGAGTTCCTCAATATATTTCAAATGAAATGTTTCCTTTTATAATAAAAATAACTTTTTGTTTTTATGTGGAAGATATTATACTTTTTTCGCTGAACGATTTTTAAATCGGTCCGACCTTATTTCGGAATAGTAAATTAGATATTTGATCTTTGTTTTATCCTTTTTAAAATCTGTCATTTATTGTCTTTAAACTTTTTACTCGTGAAATTTTATTGTTTAAACGAATTGTTAATTTTCCTTTGGTTTGTTTCAGGTTCCATTATTGGTTTTGTTGAATCAAAAGACACATTAACTTATAAAGTCTTCTTCTTAAACAAAAGAAATAAAAGATTTAAGATAATGATATGTTATTGTCTTCTCACTCGTGTGATTTCATTTGTTTAAATGAATTGATCTTTCATTGTTCAACTGATTTGTCCCTTCATTCATTTTTCTTTGTTTCCATTCACGTTTTCTATGGGTTTTGTTAAATCAAAAGACACATTATTATCAACTTTCCTTCTTACGCACTTCATATTTCTGAATATAAAATCAACCTTATACTTCTATTAGTCTTAAATGTTATTCTATTTTCGATACACTGTTTACAAAAAAATAAAATCATAAAAATACTGAACTCCGAGGAAAATTCAAAACGGAAAGTCCCTAATCAAATAGCAAAATCTAAAGCTCAAACATTTCAAACGAATGGATAACAACTGTCATATTCCTAACTTGATACAGGTATTTTCCTAATGAAGAAAATGGTAGGTTGAACCTGGTTTTAAATCTATCTAAACCTCTCACTTACAAGATAAAGTGAAATGAGAACAACTTAAATGCGATTTATCAGTTTAAAATAAAAACAGCAAAGCCTTGACTGGAACAAAATGCATACGGAATCTATTTAGTGTAATGGGAAGATGACTTTCATATATATACACAATCAATAGTGAAATAAAATCAGCTTTCAGTGAGGTTAGTACTTACTATGCTTACTGTAACTATTTGAAATAAATTTCAAAATAATATCACAGATTTTGTATCCAATCCCATTCAGGATTCTACTTCGTCAAAATTATCTCCCCATGACACCAGTCCATTTTCACAATCGAAGAAATGGAAGCCATTGTAGGGATGACGCGCTGACAATTTTGCTCTTGAAAACCGATAAATTTATCCACATTGCACCATTACGATCCTTATATGTCAGTTGTATTTTTAAAGACAAATGTATCTACTAGCTAATGAGCATCAGTTAATGATCTTGTCTGAATGGATTCAACTTAAAACTATTGTCTGATCGGTTGTTAGGTGGAATTTTCGAAAATTCTTAAACATTTAAAAAAAATCTAATTAAATATTTTGTGGAAGGGCAGACTAAAAATGTTCTGTGGTTGAAGATTATAAACCCTAGTTATCACACATTAACAATTATATTTTTTCGAAGATGTGCATTTTCATCATCCAACTTAAAAGACTCGTCAAGTACTTTTAGTAAAAAAAATAGCTATTCGAATACACCTACTCTGTTTTTGTAATTCAGGTATTTCACTTGACCAATATATTTCATCTTTTCGTACTGTGATTTTTTTATGTCATAAAGTCAAGCTATAGCTTTATATATATAAAAATGATAGAATCTGAAGCGAGATGATATATCAAATACTCTTGCTTTGTACGTTTTAAAGACAAAATATACACTTCAAACACGCCCTAACATAAAAAGGTGCACTCGATTTTCTCTTTTCGATACAATTGTTACCCATTTTTGGAACTTTTTCTTGAGTTACATAAATGAAGGGCAGACACTGAACTAATAGATTGATATGTTCTCCGTCGGTGGTAAAAAAAAATCGGAGGTTATGCATTTTCTACATCCAACTTGATAGATATCTATGTCGTGGACTTGCTATCTAATTGTTCTGCATTACTATGTGATAGATAAATTGAAAACTTATGCAAATGGTGTTTTTAAAATAAAACACTTCGTAATTGAGAAGCAAATTGTCGTTTTATTTGTTTCTATTAACTTTTAAAATTTGTGTTACTATAGTAAACATTACAGTAAGCATTTATTCCCTTCTCTAACAAAGACCTCCGATTATGTTGTTCTATTTCAACTGGGTTTCCGCCTGATCCCCCGTGACGAATACAACAATCTGCTTGGACAAATTTGAACATGTTTGTTATGACAAACTTAATTTGTAATGATAACAAATTTCGTAATTATGATTTTTTAAATATTTTTAATTCGTATTCTCAAATTGCATTTGTATCTATTGCAGGTTATAAATGGACTTTTTCTTTCTACACATATATTAACCGTTCTCTTGATATACTCTTTGGAACCTTTTTGTCTTTGAAAAGTGTCATTTGCAATCATACCACATCTTCTTATTTATATTTTAACTCAGTTGTACAGAGTGTTAAGACACAAACAGATACAACTAATGTTGGGATTCAAACACCTGTACTAAATCCGTAGAATCTGTGTCAGTAATATTTCGTCATTCATTCTCTTTTGTCTCTTCTTTGGTATCGTTTATTTTACATTGTTATCATAAACATAAAAATACTATGTAATTAAACGAACAGACATATTATAACTGCATAATAGTAATACCAAGACTGCACACATTTGATCCAGATAGTTTTATCATTTATTTGTTTTAAAGCTTTTACACTATTGTCTTTTTGTAATGTTAGTTATTTTTTTTTTTGTTCGACTACGTTTTTTATATTACACACAACCTTTCAGTTGATCAATGTTGATATAAGAAGAATTGGTCAATCGCGGTTTGCTCTATATATCACTGCAATTATATATGGTATCTGATTCAAGAAAGATGGAAAGTAAAAAGCCAGATTTATAGGTTTTTATTAGCAAATTCAATAAAAACAAAAGTCTCATGTATTTGTGTGATTGTTCTCAGTATAAACACAGAAAGTGCCAGCTATTCCATTCTCTCTCAAACTGTTCTTGTTTTTGTTTCAAAACGGGTCAAGATTGAACGAACAAGAGTGTCTATAGATTAATTACAATCAACTGAGTGTGGCGAGTGTCGATAAAATATTAAATAACTTTCTAATTACTTAAGATATGATTATAGAATTTAAAATTATTTATTTTTTTACCGTTAACTTATATATGCAATGTCCTTTGTGTCAATTGTACCATTCCATGAGGTTCTTTAATGCAATTTTTTGTTCTTAGTGCACTAAGGTTTTTTTTTGCGGTATTTCTATGGACCCCCCCCCCCCCCAAATAAAAAACCAACAAAAAAACAAAAAATTTAAAGGGCAAAACGTTATTATATGGATTGGTTTTTTTCGGAAAATGTTTCTTTTGGCAAATATTTGAGAAAAAATCTAATCTTTTGGCAAATATTTGAGAAAAAATCTAATCTTTCACATATTCAATACATTTTAGGTAAACACCTAAAACACTTAGAGTTACAAATACAAGACCATACATTTTTGATAGGGAAAAAAATGCATTTTCAAAATCGTATATCTTTTTAAGTATACTAAATTTGAGGTTTTGTGATATGTGCATGTAGTTTGAACAAAGTCGCCAATAGTGTTAGAAAGAAGGTATCAAAAACTGATTTAGAACCTTATACTACACATACGGAGGTACATGTATGATACCATGACGGGTGAACGTATGATATAACTGTGAAATAGCCATTGTAATTGCCACGTTATTTTATGGATCGTTGATTTTATTACCTTTAGATTATTAGCACGTGCCATCAAACTACATCTTTATAGACCGAATATTAACGCATACATGCGTTACTTTTACAGTTTATTGGAAACAAACAAAGAAGAATTATTTATAATAGTGCAATCTGAACAAACAAATAAATACATATTTTATATTAAATATTTTTTGTATTCAAATGAAAGAAAGGATAAGCGCATTTACAACCAGATGTATTGAGACATATACTCGATGCTGAACTTAAAATTAGGTTATATTGTTTTAATCTATGAGGATCTGGATGGGGTTTTTCATTTCTGTATTCTTTAATGTTTAAGCTTTATACTTTTTGTCTATCATTATCAATTCTTTATATTTAAGCACCTTATGATTCGCTGTTTTTATATTTTTTTGTTCCATTTTCTCTATTATTCATATTTATAGCCGATCATTCCCTATTCTGTAAAACCCCATCGAAATCCTTTTCTTTCCGATGGTATGTTATTTATAGTTTTAACACTCTCACTTCATGGCATAAAAGCAGTTTCAGAAGCTAAGTTCAAACGGAGACATGGTTCCCGGATGGGGCCTTAAGAGGATAACGAAATTAACTATATAAATGATCTTACATTTGTATTTTGCGTTGATCGTTCCTGATGTAAAATCCAGAAACGTGATTTGGACGTATAAAATTTATAAGATGTTGTTGTCACTCTTTTGTTAGTGTTACGTTTGAAATTTGCAATTACTTTTTTCAAAGAATAAGTAGACAAATACATAAATTAACACAGAAAATAAAAAAAATAAATACAATCAGAAACTGTTACAGTTATTGGAGAATAATTTATTTCTACAACAAAACAAACTAACAAAACTGTATGTATATATTCTAAAAAACTGCAACAAAAATATAAAAGTCAACGAATAATTTTAATAATTAAAAATAATGTACGTTTTTTATTCTAGCATTTATAATACAATGTATCATCCACATGAACTCCTAATATCATTCTGACACACTAAACGGATCTCAGCCCGATCTGAAAGTTTTGAACTAAATTTGTCCAAAACAGTCTTAACAGACTCGATTTAACGCTAGAGCCTTCCATCTTGATTAACTTGACATGACTGAACGGACTAAATACAACATATCTGAACAGTGTTTTAAAATCTGAAAAGTCTTAATGTTTTTCTCTAGCGGTAAATTAAGTCGATCAAGACTTGATCAGACCAAAATGACCATTTCAGACTTTAATCTGGCTACTAGTAAGAGCATCAAAGAAACAAAAAGTTTATTTTTATTGATAACATAATGGTATAAGAACACTCCTGGTGTGATCCAAATGGAATTTTGTATTTATGTTGCATTGGTAGGGGTTCTAAGGGAACAACTATGATTTTATGTCATTTCTCAGAACAATTTTTCATGAAAATTGTTAAAAAAAATGAAAAAAAGAAAATTTAATAGGTACCCTCTTTTGCTTAAATTAGATATATGATTTTAAAATGAGTATTTTCTACAACACCATGTTCCAGTATTTTAATAATTTGTTTCTAAATGAATGTATAGGTCTCCATTGTAAACTATCTATCTACCAAAGATGAAATGTGAAATGAGATTTGGAACCAAGCCGTTAAGCCAAACTGTCTTCTTAGTGGAGGCATAAATAAAAAAAATCTGAGACATATGTTGTTGCTTGTGTATGGTTGATCAACGGACCGAAACAAATGTTTACTACCATTTGTTCTGAAATATGCCATTTATATTCAAGTTGGAAGACCACTTTTGTGCAATTTATGAGCTGTATTTTGAGATAAATCATACAAAAAATAAATTTAAACTAGAGATTAGGAAAAAAATATTTTAGCTTTTTGATAAATTAAAGATTTTGAAAATCCCTTGACTATTTTTGAGAAATTGATCTTTAAAGACTGTTGGATGGAGTCATAAAAAATTCTGATTGTAGTACGTAAGTAGACGAAACGCGCGTCTGGCGTGCTCAATTATAAGCCTGGTACATTTGATAACTATTTACACCACTGGGTCGATGCCACTGCTGGTGGACGTTTCGTCCCCGAGGTATCACCAGCCCAGTAGTCAGCACATCGGTGTTGACATGAATATCAATATTGTGGTCATTTTTATAAATTTCCTGTTTACCCAATTTTGAATTTGTTGAAAAACTAAGAATTTTCTTATCCCAGGCATAGATTACCTTAGCCGTATTTGGCACAACTTTTCGGAATTTTGGATCCTCAATGCTGTTGTACTTGTTTGGTTTTATAATTATTTTGATATGAGCGTCACTGATGAATCTTATGTAAACGAAACGCGCGTCTGGCGTACTAAATTATAATCCTGGTATCTTTGATAACTATTAAGCACCAACAGATAAAATTACAAATCCGAAAATTTCAGACAAATGGTACCTTCTTCTTCATCTCATGATATGTACACCCTATATAGGGTAACCATACTTTCGTATGTCGAACAGTTCCACCTCCGAAAATGTTAATAGTAAGAGAACAACCATTTGATATTCGGTGTTTGGGGTTGAGGGTTGGATGATTTAAAAAAATAAATAACTTAGCCTTGATAAAAAAAATGAACGGCATGTTCTGTGGTAGTTGGAAAATAAATAACATGACCTACAATTTATTGAAAATAAAGAACTCGACAAGTCTTTTAACCCATTTTATAAATGTATGTGTTAAGGTATAAGATGGCACCATATTCTACCAAAATTCGTCTTTTTTCATATTTGTTTTCGCGAAAAACTTTCCATACATTTAAATAATATATTTTTAAAACTATATAAAAATTCATGTTTTTGAAACGTCCGAAAAAGGATTTCATTTCACTTGAGGTTTATTGTCTCATGAACATTGATCTCACTTTGAACAGGGCCTTTTCTACATTGATGCAAATACAACATATCTGAACAGTGTTTTAAAATCTGAAAAGTCTTAATGTTTTTCTCTAGCGGTAAATTAAGTCGATCAAGACTTGATCAGACCAAAATGACCATTTCAGACTTTAATCTGGCTACTAGTAAGAGCATCAAAGAAACAAAAAGTTTATTTTTATTGATAACATAATGGTATAAGAACACTCCTGGTGTGATCCAAATGGAATTTTGTATTTATGTTGCATTGGTAGGGGTTCTAAGGGAACAACTATGATTTTATGTCATTTCTCAGAACAATTTTTCATGAAAATTGTTAGAAAAAAATGAAAAAAAGAAAATTTAATAGGTACCCTCTTTTGCTTAAATTAGATATATGATTTTAAAATGAGTATTTTCTACAACACCATGTTCCAGTATTTTAATAATTTGTTTCTAAATGAATGTATAGGTCTCCATTGTAAACTATCTATCTACCAAAGATGAAATGTGAAATGAGATTTGGAACCAAGCCGTTAAGCCAAACTGTCTTCTTAGTGGAGGCATATATAAAAAAAATCTGAGACATATGTTGTTGCTTGTGTATGGTTGATCAACGGACCGAAACAAATGTTTACTACCATTTGTTCTGAAATATGCCATTTATATTCAAGTTGGAAGACCACTTTTGTGCAATTTATGAGCTGTATTTTGAGATAAATCATACAAAAAATAAATTTAAACTAGAGATTAGGAAAAAAATATTTTAGCTTTTTGATAAATTAAAGATTTTGAAAATCCCTTGACTATTTTTGAGAAATTGATCTTTAAAGACTGTTGGATGGAGTCATAAAAAATTCTGATTGTAGTACGTAAGTAGACGAAACGCGCGTCTGGCGTGCTCAATTATAAGCCTGGTACATTTGATAACTATTTACACCACTGGGTCGATGCCACTGCTGGTGGACGTTTCGTCCCCGAGGTATCACCAGCCCAGTAGTCAGCACATCGGTGTTGACATGAATATCAATATTGTGGTCATTTTTATAAATTTCCTGTTTACCCAATTTTGAATTTGTTGAAAAACTAAGAATTTTCTTATCCCAGGCATAGATTACCTTAGCCGTATTTGGCACAACTTTTCGGAATTTTGGATCCTCAATGCTGTTGTACTTGTTTGGTTTTATAATTATTTTGATATGAGCGTCACTGATGAATCTTATGTAAACGAAACGCGCGTCTGGCGTACTAAATTATAATCCTGGTATCTTTGATAACTATTAAGCACCAACAGATAAAATTACAAATCCGAAAATTTCAGACAAATGGTACCTTCTTCTTCATCTCATGATATGTACACCCTATATAGGGTAACCATACTTTCGTATGTCGAACAGTTCCACCTCCGAAAATGTTAATAGTAAGAGAACAACCATTTGATATTCGGTGTTTGGGGTTGAGGGTTGGATGATTTAAAAAAATAAATAACTTAGCCTTGATAAAAAAAATGAACGGCATGTTCTGTGGTAGTTGGAAAATAAATAACATGACCTACAATTTATTGAAAATAAAGAACTCGACAAGTCTTTTAACCCATTTTATAAATGTATGTGTTAAGGTATAAGATGGCACCATATTCTACCAAAATTCGTCTTTTTTCATATTTGTTTTCGCGAAAAACTTTCCATACATTTAAATAATATATTTTTAAAACTATATAAAAATTCATGTTTTTGAAACGTCCGAAAAAGGATTTCATTTCACTTGAGGTTTATTGTCTCATGAACATTGATCTCACTTTGAACAGGGCCTTTTCTACATTGATGCAAATGAGGCAAATGCCCACGTTGGCAATGAAAATGAATAAAAAAACATGTCTTCATATCAATAAATTGTTTTTACAGCAACTTTCTTACAAAAAAAAACAGATTATGTTCATCCTTTCACGTCGCCCATGTTTTCTCGGGATCTATTGTTTCTCATTTTTTTTTAGTTTTCAGTGTTGAATGTCTATTGTTTGTCGTTATATATGACTGCCCTATCTGTTACCGGGTTTATCTTTTGTTTATCTAATCATTATACAAGACCAAAACATAAATCAGCCGGTATTCATATTGAAACAGCAATGATGTCTGAGAACTGTTTTCTTGAGTCTATCATGAGTGTACCCTAATTGTATGGGGTCATTGAGAAAACTCCCCATTCAAGTCAAAATGAGTAAAATGTAAACGATTGTAGGTCAAGGTACCGACCGACATATAGCATCCAAAATTGTGTTTGCGTTGTATATAAACTCATCATAGATACCAGGACTAAATTTAGTATATACGCCAGACGCGCGTTTCGTCTACAAAAGACTCATCAGTGACGCTCGTATCCAAAAAAGTTAAAAAGGCCAAATTAAGTACGAAGTTGAAGAGCATTGAGGACCAAAATTCCTAAAAGTTTTGCCAAATACAGCTAAGGTAATCTATGCCTGAGGTAGAAAAGCCTTAGTATTTCAAAAAATTCAAAAATTTGTAAACACTAAATTTATAAATATAACCATATCAATGACAAATCATGTCAGCACAAAAAGTGCTGACTACTGGGCTTGTGGTACCCTCGGGAAAATAAATCTCCACCAGCAGTGGCATCGACCCAGTGGTTGTAAATAAACTCATCATAGTAACCAGGACTAAATTTAGTATATACGCCAGACGCACGTTTCGTCTACAAAAGACTCATCAGTGACGCTCGAATCCAAAAAAGTTAAAAAGGCCAAATTAAGTACGAAGTTGAAGAGCATTGAGGACCAAAATTCCTAAAAGTTTTGCCAAATACAGCTAAGATAATCTATGCTTGATGTAGAAAAGCCTTAGTATTTCAAAAAAATCAAAAATTTGTAAACAGTAAATTTATAAAAATTACCATATCAATGACAATTCATGTCAGCACAAAAATTGCTGACTGCTGGGCTTGTGATACCCTCGGGGAAATAAATCTCCAACAGCAGTGGCAGCGACCCAGTGGTTATAACTAAACTCATCATAGATACCAGGACTAAATTTAGTATATACGCCAGACGCACGTTTCGTCTACAAAAGACTCATCAGTGACGCTCGAATCCAAAAAAGTTAAAAAGTCCAAATTAAGTACGAAGTTGAAGAGCATTGAGGACCAAAATTCCTAAAGGTTTTGCCAAATACAGCTAAGATAATCTATGCCTGAGGTAGAAAAGCCTTAGTATTTCAAACAAATCAATATTTGTAAACAGTAAATTAAAATATAACCATATCAATGACAATTCATGTCAGCACAAAAAGTGCTGACTACTGGGCTTGTGATACCCTCGGGGAAATAAATCTCCACCAGCAGTGGCATCGACCCAGTGGCTGTAAATAAACTCATCATGGATACAAGGACTAAATTTAGTATATTCGCCAGAATGAATGTTGTATAAGATTGCGACCAAAACCAAAGTTTCTCTAACGTCAGATTGACGTTTAATTGTCAGCCGACTTTAATTCGGGTCGTCAACGTTACGACCTATTTTCAAACAAACATCCACTTATGTAAAACATCGGTAGCCTTCTCGGGGTAGTTTTAAACACATTTTCAAAAAAGAAATGCATTTAGGTTATACAAGAGAGTCTGGATTTGGGGTGGGGGATGTCTGTTATTCTGTAAACATTTAATTTTCACCCCTTTTTTCTCTAATCTTACAAAAATTAACCCCTTTCTTTCTCTAATCTTCAAAAAATTGTACCACGCATTTCTTTAATCTTCATGTATGGCCTGTTATTCTCCAATCTTCATTTTTTAAGGCCATTATTCTTTAACCATTTAACCCCATCCAAACCCTCATACAAACCAGAACATGATCTGCTTTCAACATGAGAGTTCATTACTCTTTTGTTGGGATTTTAGATGAATAGTATTATTCCTTATGCATTCATTCAAAAGTTTTTGATTACTATCAACTTTTAGTTCAAAGTCCATTTGCATGGCCTAGAAGTTTTCTATTGAAAATATAAGGTATCATGTTAAAATTATTTTAAATCAATCGCAATGTAAGATACATAATACAATTATAAATAAAGACAAGAATGAATCACAAAATATCTTTTTAAAGATCTATTGTCGAATCCGTTGTTTTAAAATTGAAGTTATATTAAATAACAATTCACTAAATGAAAAATATGTGATGATAAATGCAATACTTTATTTCCAGTTGTTAAGATATATTTTTACAATTTTAATTTAGATTTATGTTAAAAACCAAACTTCAAACTTAGGTGTAAATACAATTTGCATGGTCTGTCAGTTTTCTATTTAAAAATATCAGAGGTCTGTTGTTCAAATTGTCGTTAGTGCTAACGCGTCGTTAAAATTTCTTAATCATTCGATTAAAATTAATCATATGCTTAGTGTGTGGTTCAACTTCTCGTTAATTTTAACGCTGCGTTAAAAAGGCTAAAACTGTCGTTTAACTTAATCCACCTCTTTGAGGTGTATTAACTTTTAATCATATGATCAAAGTATCCAAGATGGCTGCTGTACCAATGCAAAAATAAGCTTATCCTCGAAATATGAGATGTTTAAGATATATTAAGCTCCTGGAAAGAGATTTCAGCTATGTAAGAGCTTTAATTAATATTTGAAAGAAACACAATATATTTGCTAGGAGTTGAGTTGAAACATAAATTGGAAAGAGATTTGACAAGATGGGGCGAAGGATCGGACGCACTCAGCACTCATTCAATGGTCATTTGATAACAGAATGAAACTGCACATTTCGGCAGATTTCCGTTTGGATTTTACCACTCAGTGACGGTGTTGATTGAACGACGGCCACATTATTGTGCGGAATCATTCAATAAAATATTACGCAAAACAGCTTTATAAATAATAAATGTTACCATAGCATTAATGTACAGGCCATAGGTGATATTGGAAGCAAGTCTTTGCTAACTTCCCCATTTTTCGAAGTTCAAATATTAGCACATTCAGAAGCGCCCTTGACCTAACAGTTTACGCAAGTAAATTATAATTGGTAAATTCGTCCCACAAATAGCTCGGACCTTACGGTTTTTATCTTTACACGGGAGTTTTTAAACATGTTCTACCGCAAGTGTTTTATCATGTTTTATGTTAGTGTTTTAGTAAAAAAACGACTGAGTCAATGACATGAATGATATGTCTCATATTTCTCAACTGACCCAAGGGTGACTGGGGAATAGAAATATGGTCAATTGGTCTTCTTCCAACCGGCAGTAAAACGCTTGCCGAACGGTGGGGCGTCCGTTTGGCTGTGCGGGATGTATCAAGTTCGCAGTCACGTCCGGTCAGATTGGGGACGTTAAATCCGATGCCTCGTGTAAGGAGCTAGAGTGCCACACTCTTTGCACGTTAAGAACCCTTGCAACAACTCTTCGAGGGGTATGGTGGCCTGCTGCAAGGCAAAATTTCTGTCCCTATCCAATATACCCTCATTTTCCAGTGGCAGTCCAAATTTCCCCGACCATCACCCCAGATGTCCTCTATTATTTCAAGACCTACCTATAGTATTTATTGTAAACTTGTTCTCGTCCTGAATATGCATGAAATATTTACCACTGGACGTTAAGCAACCAACAATCAATCAATTTTTCTACGACTGCTCCTCTAACTTTCAAATCGTAATGTTCTTTCTGTTTCTCATGTGCCTTCTTTGCTGATTCTGAAGCAAGCTTGTATGCATCCACTAGTTTGTTCTTCAATTCTTGGATGTATTTAGTTTGTGGTTTTCTATCTTTGTCCTTTACAAGTCCAAATGCTAAATCAATGGGAAGCTTTGGTTGTCGGCCAAACATCAGAAAGTAAGGTGATTGTCCTGTTGCTTCGTGACGAGTGCAGTTGTACGCATGCACTAACGGAGCAATGTACGATTTCAAGTTTGTCTTATCTTTTGGCTGTAAAGTTCCAAGCATTGACAGTATTGTTCTGTTAAATCTCTCAGTCATGCCGTTGCCCATCGGATGGTATGGTGTGGTTCTAGACTTCTTTATTCCTGTAAGACGGCAAAGTTCCTGAATGATGTTACTTTCAAAGGATGGACCCTGATCTGAGTGAATTCTGTTAGGTAAACCATAATGCACGATGAAGTTGTTGAGCAATGCTTCTGCAGTTATCTTTGCAGTCTGGTTACGTGTTGGTATGGCCTGTGCATAACGACCAGAAAAATAGAGTAGAACTGTACTAAGATATAAGAGAATAAAAGAATTGATGAACTCTTAATAAACAGATAATAAAACTACTAATTAATATTAATTATTCTAAAAGAAAATAAATATTAATGCTAAACACTCTACCACATTTCTGAGTAAGAACAACAACATGCTGCATGATAAAATTATTCTATATATTAAGTGCAATACAAATTTTGATTATTACAAAATGTACCCTACACCATTTCATGGTAAACAGGGACCAAACAGGCAAACAAATCAGGGCTTTAAAGTTTTCACGGAAATTATTTTTCCATTTAAGGTGGCTCATGGGTACAAAAAATTTAGCAAAAAATTAAACCTTTATGTTTTCATTACAAATTTTATTTATTACACTATTAGTTGTAACTTTATGATATGGTACAAAAAACAATCCAAAAAATTGATTTGGTTTGGCCCCAGATTACTTTAAAAATTGAAAAAGCTCCAAATTATCTCCCTTTGGTGCAAAAATGCCATTTTTTGGCCTAAAATTTGAAATATCTTTTTTAACTCATCGGTGACCTATATTTTTTATTATTGTTTTCAAATGAGCTGTACATCAACAAAATAGTTGTAAAATTTAAGCGATTTCTTATATTAGGTTATTTTTTTATTTCGATATTTCCTCTTTTTCTGCTATTAGTTCAACAGAAAAAAAGGACATAAACAAAAATGTATGCTTCTTCCAGAGGCAGATTTTAGCTTAAATGAACGGTGACCCCATTTTTTTATTTCATTTTTCTTTTAAGTATATGATAAAGTTCATTTATGAAAAAATATAGCGAAATCCTATATTAGGGAAAAAATTTCATTTATACCCAGGAGCCCCCTTAAGAACATTTTATTATGAACTGGAAACAAAACTAAAATGTGAATATGCTTCTTTACAAAATACGAACATGTTATAAGATATTTTTTTGAATAATTATTGGCACCCCTAAACTGTTTTAAAGAAGAATGTTATAATTTAATGCAAAACGGGAAGTTATATAGGCCCTGATTTACAATGCATTGTGGGAACACTTGCTAACTACCCAAACTTAATCATATGATTAAAAATTAATCGCATGATTAGTAAATACAATGATTACAATAAGTTGAACAACGCAATTTAATCATTTCATTTACTAATCATCCAATTAACTTTTAACGACTGATTAAAATTAATCATATGATTAGTTTAATCACAAGTTGAACAACAGACCCCAGGTATCATGTTTGTTATAATGCTTCAACATCAAATATCTATATGTGTAATGCAATGTTATAAAAGATTATTAGGCTTTAAAAAAAACTAATTATATCAAAAGATCTAATTTTTTTTTTTCTAAATTCATAATTTTGTTTTCGTATAATCTTATTAACATTGGTGCTAAATTCTAAATCATTTATGTAATCCGAGATCATCTTCCAGAATTGGAGATCGTTATGATTTTGATAAGAAGACGGAACACGATATGTTTTCTTAGTGCATAAAAAGCATATACCTACTTCAACCGATAGAACTTATTCATTAATATCAATACAAGTCTTCAAATCGAGTCAATGAAGAGAACAATGCGTAATTTGTTATATGTATAATAGTTGAATTATACTATGGTAAATGGTAGTATCTTGCATGTGTATTTTAAACCTTGTTGTTCGTCATACCTGGCAAACATTTAAAATGTATATAGCGTCTATTGACAATCCTTCTAGGTCATTTTTAAATATATTTCCATTCGACAGTTAAATTTCTATGTCTGATACATGGGTTGCGTTAGCTTGTAGAAAAGGTATTTAATGTATCTCTTTATGAATCACAATCCCTAAACATGCTAAAAGAGGAGATAATAGTCCAGCTGATTTGTGCAATGTTTTAGAGGAATTGTTGGTTTGATGATATAAGCATGAAACTTTGCAAAGTTGTAGATCTATATATGGTAGTCAATTTAAGCTATGGACGCACTCTGAAAATCAAGATGGCTGTCAATCAGTCAAAATATTACAACCGTATATAAATTACAGCAAATAATATTCAAATGCAATCTTTTAAAAGCATATAAAACGTTATCAAATGTTTCTAGTACGTCCTGGCGGTTTGTTAAACTTTGAAACTTTTTTATAAATGGCGGATTATTTCAAAATGGCCACCAGAAAAGGGAAAATAAATTAAAACTAAGACAAGGCTCTGTGATATTCATTTCTTTTTTGAAGTGCTATTTGCAGTTCACACAATTCTTTGGATTATGTTTCCATGATACATCGATGCTAGCTGCTTCAAGACAATAAAGTCAAAGATCATATAAATTGAAATGTTCAAACGTTAGGATTTGTTTGACTGTGAACCATCTGAGTCACGAATAATACTTTCTATGTTCCACTTCTTCTTGTCAAATGCCTATTTTTTTTTCCTCCACTGTGAATCAAGATGATCAATAAATACGACTCAATACAGATCTTCTACTTGCAATAAATATCACCACAAAGTAGACGAAAAGCCCGTCTGGCGTATTAAATTATAATCCTGGTACGTTTGATAACTATTGACCCTAGTTTTAATAGTCCGGCGACTTTGTGAAATACTGTGCACATCTAGCTACAAACATGACATTTTGGCATAGACCTTCGTCAACTATTACTCTTTCATTTCAGATAGGGAGGCATTTGAAAAAAAAATAAGTGTCTCACTTCCGGTTAAATCCAAAATGGCGGACATCATACTTAAATCAGCCCAATATCGAAGGATAGTGTGTAAACAGGTGTTTTTATCATACTACTTTCATAATATTTGGTACAAACCTTTGTTTTTTACTACTTTTGGATAAATTAAATAGATAAGATGTCTTTAATAACCCTACTTCCGGTAAAATCCAACATGGCGGACATTGTACTACAATAAGCTTATTTTTTAGGGAGGGTAATAAATGAGTTTAACGTATTGCTACTATCATAACATTGTGCAGGAACCTTTCTTTAGTGCTGCTCACATTGATACAATTTATTAGACATATGTCTTTAAAACCATTACTTCCGGTAATACCCAAAATGGCGGACATAGAATTATCAATTTCTTATTGTAATATTCAACCTTTTTTTCAAAATGTTGGTTTTTTTTCTGTTCATTAAATTTCTGGCTTTAAGTTATTCTCAAAACCACTAATTATATTTTGTTGTAAATGTTTAAAATCAAAGTTAACACTTGTGGTAACACATTATGGCGTAAATTTCAAAGATGAGTCCTCAATCCATATCTTCGATGTAGATTTTTTGATAGATTGATTAAAACATAATAAAATCACTAACGTACTAAAACATTTTTAAAATTACTACAATTTTCGGCCAAAAATAACGGTCACCACCACATGCACTCATCGCAGTGCACGGGATACCGGATTTTCCACATTAACAACGACCGCGGAATTCTTTCTTACATCCACAATGTACAAGCTTCTGATAAAATGATTAGGCCTCAAAAAGAGGTTTTTTTTAAGTTATCCTCTTTGTCCCCCCCCCTGGACTGGGTAGCAAAAGAGCCAATTCCAAGCTCGTCTCCCTAAACACTTACCTAAGTATATTGCATGTTTTACATGCTGGAAATGTTGTTCCTTTTTTTTACATAAATAAGGCCGTTAGTTTTCTCGGTTGATTTGTTTTACATTGTCTTATCGGGGCCTTTTATAGCTGACTATGCGATATGGGCTTTGCTCATTGTTGAAGACCGTACGGTGACCTATAGTTGTTAATGTCTGTGTCATTTTGGTCTTTTGTGGATAGTTGTCTCATTGGCAATCATACCACATCTTCTTTTTTATATAGACCAAGTTGAGGGAATAGCCTCAAAAAGCTTTAATAGTTGTTGTCTTGCTTCGTTAACCATGTTTTACCCATCTGTTTAGTTTGTGCGATCTTACAGTAAAACCCGGGTGATTTAGGTTGATTAGTTATCTTTCTTTATGTTAAAGTCACATCTTCAAATGCCATCAATGTCTGCCACTCAGTCTTTTTCTTTTCTTTTCAAGCAAAGAGATAACCATATCACAACCGGTTAAGGCATGGATAACAATAAGTGTGTATGATCAATCATTGCCTTGTGCATTTGAAAAAGTCATTGATAGATATTAATCCAAAGTCTTTTGAACTCCCAAACACAATCTATGGTTCGTCTACCCCTATGTCACGGAATAGCGAAACAGTAATGACAGCATCATTATTAACGACTGTTCGAATCATGACTCATTTAAGTTCGTGTTTCACTGCATCAGACACATGCACTATGATTGTAGTGTCTGCCTCTAAATGGGAACTTGTTGCTTAACTTGAAATTTATCACGTGGTGGATAAGAAATAATATCCAGAACATTTGTTGCTATATCTAACATACGCATTCAAGACTTCATCCTCTCGTTTTACAGTTTCAAGGTATTTTATTAACTAAAAGGTAAGGACATAATACCCAATCAGCATACTCGTTAGGCCGCAATTCACAATCGGAGAGCTGATTTTCCACATTTTCAAAGACTGTGGTATTGTTTCTCACACCCACAATGTAAAAGCTCCTGATAAGGTGCAGAGGCCTCACAAGTAGTTGTCCAAAAGGGTTTCCATGGATCATATGTATTCCTTCGTCATTCATACGCGTCTGGACTAGTTAGCATAGGAACCTTTTCCAAGCTTGTTACTCATTCGCACCCGCCATGGTATATTGCACGCTTTACATGCTGAAAAAGACTAGACCGAGACGTGGGAATAGCCCCAATTAGTCTTTCCTCTTCCAAAAACACATCTTTTATGCTTTGATAACCCCATCTGATAAGTTTTTTTTCGATCTTACAACAAAGCCACGTATCGTTTTAAATGACTTTAAATTTATCAAATTCAAATCTGATGATATTGGCTGATCAATCATCATTATAAATGCTAAAGTCACATCTTCAAACGCCATTAATGTCACCAACGCAGTTTCTTTTCAAGCAAACGTGTTATCTTTTAATGCCTAGTGCATTTGAAAGGTCATGGATAGATATATATCTTAAGCTTTTACCACTTTCAAATGCAAACCAAAGTTTGTCTGCCCCTATGTCACGGAATAGCGATTCAGCAATGCCATTAGTATCGACTGTTCGAGTCATGACTCAGTTAAGTCTGTGTTTCACTGCTTCAGACACATCTATCTTGATTCTAGTTTCAGTCTCTGACATGGTGCTTAACTTGAAACATCATTAAGTGTTGGATAACACTGAACATCCTGAGCATTTGTTGCTACAACTACCTTTTCCTCAAAATTGTATTTAGCAAGCTGCTGTGAATGAAAACTAAAAAGTTCTTTTTTATTGTCGTCATCTCTCAGAAAACTTTGCCAACTTTGAGGATTTACCCTCCCCCCCCCCCCCCCCCCCCGATTTATATGTGTATTCCCTTTCCCCTAAATGTAGCTCTTGCTTCTTGTAGTAGCTTTTAAAATACCAGTATTGTCTATGTTCGCATCCTAGACTACATCTACTGTTGGTACAGTTTCAAGGTGTTTCCTAACGAGTATGATGATTGGGAATTATGTCCTAACTTTAATAAAATACCTTGAAACTGTAACAAGAGTGAATGAAGTCTTTGATGAGTATGGTAGTTGTAGCAACAAATGCTCTGGATGTTCTATCTTATCCACCACATGATGTATTTCAAGTGTAGCACCATGTTCACATTAAGAGTGCATGTGCCTGATGCAGTGAAACACAAACTTAAACGAGTCATAATTAATAGTCGTTACTGATGATGCTGTCAATACAATTTGCTATTGCGTGATATAGGGGCAGACGAATAATGGATTGTGTTTGGGTAGCCAAAAATCTTTGGAATATCTATCAATGGCCTTTTAAATGCACTAGGCAATGCGTGATCACACACACTTATTGTGACCCATACCTTTACCGGTTGTGATACGGTTCTCTCTTTGCTTGAAAAGGAAAAAAGACTGCGTGAGAGACATTGATGGCACTTGAAGATGTGACTTTAACAGAAAGAATGATGATTGATCAGCCTAAATCACCAGGGTTTTACTGTAAGATCGCACAAACTTGTCAGATGAAGCTTACATGATTAACGAAGCAAGAACATAACTATTTGCACAAAAGGGAAGGCTTATTATAATTGAGGCTATTCCCTCAACTTGGTCTAGTCTTTTCGAGCATGTAAAACGTGCAATGTACTAATGCAGGTGCTTAATAAAGGACGAGCTTGGGATTGGCTCTTATGCTACCCAGTCCAGGCACTAATGAATGGAGAAGACACAAAGAGCATCCCTTTGAAAAACACTATTTCTGAGGCCTCATCATTTTAACAGAAGCTTGTACATTGTGGATGTAAGAAAGGATGCGGCGATCATTGTTAATGTGAAAAATCGGGTCTCCCGTGGAATGCCTTGTGTGCATGTGGTGGTGACTGTGAATAAACATGTATTCTTGGCCAAGTAGTAGTAATTTTAAAAATATTTTAGTACTATTATAATAGTGATTTTATTTTGTTTTAATCAATCTCTCCAAAACTCTACATCGAAGAAATGGATTGAGGACTCATCTTTGAAATTATTGTCATATTTTTACCGGAAGTGTCAACTTTATATTTAAACATTTACAATATGATAGAATTAGTGGTTTTGGGGATAACTTAAAGTCAAAAGTCAAATGACCAGCACATAAAAAAAAATCTTTTTCTTTACATTTTAAAAAAAAGTTGAATATTTGAATAATAAATTGATATTTCTATGTCCGCCATTTTGGATGTTACCGGAAGTAAGGGTTTTTAAGACATATGTCTTATACATTGTATCCATCAGAAGCACCAAAGAAAGGTTCCTGCACAATTTAATGATAGTAGCAATACGTTAAAACATATTTCAATTAGCCTCCCTGAAAAATAAGCTCATTTAAGTACAATGTCCGCCATGTTGGATTTTTACCGAAAGGAGGGTTTTTGAAAACATCTAATCTATATAATATATCAAAAGTAGTGCATAACAAAGGTTTCTCCCAAATATTATGCTAGTGGAATGATAATAACACCTTTTCACATACTAGCCTTCGATATTAGGCTGATTCAAATATGATGTTCGACATTTTGGATTTTACCGGAAGTGAGATATTTATTTCAAATGCCTCCCTATCTGAAATAAAAGAGTAATACTTGAGGAAGGTCTATGCGAAATTGCATGCTTGTAGCAGGATGTGCACAATTCGTCTGAAGTATGCGTGTAACCGCCGGACTATAATCAGAAGGCACTTGTGTTGTTGATATTGTAAATGTTTGGTTCTTTTTTTTATTGATAATGTTTGTGTTGTCAACCAATGAAAGTGTGTATTCGTCGTATAGACACAGGGAACCTCGTTTCATTTAAAACTTAAAATTTTGTAAAATTTTAGATACTTTTAAATGACAAGGCGTTGTCAGTTTGTTTTAGATTTATGAGTTTGACTGTTCCTTTGGTATCTTTCGTCCCTTTTTTACAAATACCAACATGTTTTAAATTTAGTGACACTGGATATGACGAATTAAGCTTTCCAGAAAATAACGCCTAAATGTCGGAAGCTAATCCTTCTTAAGTACGTGAGATCAACCCCTGCTTTATGGGGGTTCGTGGTGCCTAATGTTTAGATTTTTTGGTTCAGATATTTATTGAACGATGATAGTCTTGTCGCGTTTTTTATCCATACTATTGTCTTGTTTTATTTCTCTAATGCTTTTTGAGTGTCATGGAATCTTCTTCATTCTCTTTATCAACTTAACAGCACCAGATTTAAACAGCTGTTTTATAAAGGATTATCAAGGATAGTCTATTTATTCTTTGCATAACTCCTCACAACATTTGAAAAGCACTGAACATAACAGCATGACCTGGCACATTTTTATCCGTTCATAAGCAAGACAATATATCTAGATGCTCTATTTGTGCGATACTATTATTAATCCGATTGACAAACTATCTCGTTTTACAAGTCTGTAACTCAACTCATGGCTTGATTTACATTTACCATTTTATTATTTACGTCTACAACACTTGAACTGTAAAGTCACATCGCAGTATATTTCACACAGGTACTAGGATGATTATGATGAGAAAATGCTAAAAACCTCTGAATAAGCAATACAATTCACCTATATTCACCAAAAGGAACATTCTCTTAACTATCTCACATCTCAATGTCTAGTACAATTAATGTTATACTGATCAGTTGTGGTTAACTGGAATAAGTTTCTCCTTATTACTCCATTGTGTGATAGTAACATAGTGTTCACCAGGGTCTCGTTCCTCAGTAAAATTATGATAATTATGTTCTACATACTCTAACACGTGAAAATGTATTTTTCATGATGCATGCATGAGAGCCTCTAAAAAGAATCCGCTTTTCACAAAAAAACTGTTTTCTTTACCGAACGCTTGTCATTTAATACGTAAGGTCCTTAACCAATCCAAACATCTCAATAGAAATCCTAATACACAATTCTCCTTTTCTTGTAGCAGCATATATCTTCAGAGTTGTTTACATAAAATCGAGTTCTTTAGCAATCCAAACATCCTTATATTATCTAAATGACACAATGTTCTAGTTTTGCCATTCCTATATGAACACCTGAAGCAATATGACTGTTTGGTGTGCTGACATATGATTGTCCAGTTCCATTGTTTCGATTTGGGAACAGACAAACAAAAAGTTGACCACAAGTGATAATTGATATATGTTTGGGACAACTATAAATTCATTGATGGATTGTATTCATGGACTGTCTAATCGAAGATATAGATCTGTTATCTTCCTTTAACATAATTCAATGCGGACTGTTATATAAAGGCGGGTGGTCATTTGTCTTGACTTTAATGCATGGAATGATGTTCAGACAATGCTTAATGTTTTTACAATCATCTGCTTCGATCTATACATTTCTATATAATTTATTATATTTTTTGTCTTATGTATATATCTTTTAAGGAAATACTTTTGAAATGTAAGTAATGTTAGATGCTTTGAACAATACTACATATGGAAATTTTGGAAAGACTTTTGCTTACATTATGCCTTTCTGAACTATATGTTTGCCCAGTTTATTCACGTATCGTTCTTATATAAGTAGATTGTTGTGTTTCCCTGTATAATTGCAGCACTATAATAGTCATTAAACAGAAGAAGTAAGCAGCTGCCATGCTAATTTAAGGCCAAGCAGCAGATTACTGACATTTTGTTTATATTGTTACTATTTCCTCTTCCACCTTATTATACAGAAAACTGTTTGAGTCGAGTAAGCCTAAATATTGGAATAACGCCAGTATCTTCAAATGATACCGTGATGTAAACATTGGTAAACGTGTTGTTACATTTCATAAGGTATATGTGTTAAATTTGATATATTACGGTGGCCATTTCGCCATTTTGAATTTTCAACATTTTCATATGTAGTATTGTTCAAAGCATCCAACATTACTTACATTTCAAATTTGAGCTAGTGTAAGTGATATTTGTTGACTTTGATATTTAATGGCCGCCAATTTGGAAAAAAAAGCCGTCATTTTGAAATTGATAAGTGGGTCGAAGGACTATTTTTTTAAACATCCCGCGCTACTGTCATTGTTTTGGACGTATCGATAAAAAGGCGAGTAAACACAAAATGTGAAGCGGAAACTAAGGTTGGTGCATTATCAAAATACACAGTACTGGGAATTCCTCTCCTACTTACGAATCTTCTAAACGCTTTTTTGAATGACTCGATTGTCATATCTGTAACTAGTTCTAGGTGTACGGCGCGAATACACGCACATGTAAAAAGGCATATATACGATTTTGTAACAAGTCAATTATCATTAACGAAAAGTGGTCCAGCGAAATCAACACCAGTTGTCGTAAACGGAATCATGTCGGTGACTCTATCCTTCGGTAGCGGAGGCGAAATTTGCTGTGAAAATGCTCTTTCTGTCACGTTTCTGCACTTTACACATTTCTGTAAGATTTGGTTAACGCATTGTCTAATAGAAGGTATACAGTATGATTGGAGGATTTGCGTAATTGTCTGTCCAGCTCCTGAATGCAACATCTGCAGGTGCGCGTTCAATATAAGTCCGTCACGGCACCAAGGTTTTGGATGTATCGATAATAAAGGCGAGTAAACACAAAAGCGTCTTCAATATTTCGTATGCTTTACTAGAGTCTAAGATATACAAAGAGACGTCGGCAAGTGACGACGTTGCGGGCCTATTGTTACGTTTAAACGGCGGTAAAACGTTAAGCAAATGAAATAGTATAAAATACTAAACTGAAATTATAACTAATTCACAACAATCATGTCAAATTTGACCTTGAAACTGACCTTATATAGGTGATTTATGCTAATTTTTTTATATTTGATGGCGACCATCTTGGAAAAATCCGCCATTTTGGAATTACATAGGGGCTGAATATGTTATATTTTTAAAACACCCTGCAATACTGTCATGCGACATGTGGCTTTGAAACTGACTTTATTTAGGCAATATATGCTGATTTGATATTTTATGGTGGCCATCTTGGAAAAAGCCGCCATTTTGAAATTGAAAGGTGGGTCCATTGGAAATATTTTTGAAACACCCAAATTTAAAACACCCTGCAATACTGTCACGCCACATGTGGCTTTGAAACTGACTTTATTTAGGTAATATATGCTGATTTTATATTTTATGGTGGCCATTTTGAAATTGCAAGGTGGGTCCATTGGAAATATTTTTGAAACACCCAAATTTACTATCATGCCAAATTTGGTGCTTTTATTATCAAACCCACAATTGATTCACCAATCTGTCGGACTATAACGAGTAAACCGATTATAATACGATATCAAAAATTATCAATCAAATTAGTAAAGGATATTCGCTACCCTTTTTCAAAATAACAAGCTTTTTAAAAAAAACTGTTACAAATTTATAGTATATAAAAACTATCAATTATAATTAGTTATCAAAGGTACCAGGATTATAATTTATAACAAACTAAAAATGCGGAAAAAATGAAAGGTCTGTGTGCTAGTTTTCGAGATATAAGCCATTTAAAATTTGGCGGGAAATTATTCTCTCTAGATTATACATACACTTAACATTTGCACCATTTTTCTTTAAAAAACTATCAGAAAATTACAAGGATTTTGAAAGATTTTCAAACATGCTATTTTAAACTACATGTAATCACATTATTGAAAGAAAAGTAGGAGTTAGTGGGCAAACTATTTAATGGCACTACATGGATAAAACCAGAGGATTCCGAATATCTGACAAAATAAAAAAAAAATCAAGAGAAACAAACCTCCTGAAAGAATGTAGTGATGTGTGAACTCAAAGTGCAAATGTTCTTTGGTAAAATGAGTGTGTGACGGTAATCGAGTATTGAAATAAACAATGCATTAAGACGGGACGGTAATCTGGCATTGAAATACACAATGCATTAAGACGTTACAGTAATCTGGCATTGCAATACACAATGCATAAACACAAACGATGCAGACGGCTAAGCACGCACATGTTTCGATCATTTGTTTCTAACATACGCTTGTAAAGTTATCATAAACGTTAACAAACTATGCACTCGCAAAATAGTTATCAAAAGTACCACGATTATAATTTATTACACCAGACGCGTGTTTCGTCTACAGAAGACCAATCAGTGACGCTCATATCAAACAGTTGAAAAGCCAAAACAGTACAAAGTTGAAGAGCATTGAGGACCCAAAATTCCCAAAAGTTACGCCAAATACAGCTAAGGTAATGTACTCCTGGGATCAGAAAATCCTTAGTTTTTCGAAAAATTCAAAGTGTTGTACACAGGAAATTTATAAAAATGACCATATATTTGATATTTATGTCAACATCGAAGTGCTGACTACTGGGCTGGTGATAACCGCGGGGACGAAACGTCCAACAGCAGTGGCATCGACCCAGTGGTGTAAAATAGTTATAAAAAGTACCAGAATTATAATTAGATACGCCAGACGCGCGTTTCGTCAATATAAGACTCATTAGTGACATTCATATCAAACAGTTGAAAAGCCAAAACAGTACAAAGTTGAAGAGCATTGAAGACCCAAAATTCCAAAAGTTATGCCAAATACGGCCAAGTTAATCTACTCCTGGGATCAGAAAATCCTTAGTTTTGTACACAGGAAATTTATAAAAATGACCATATAATTGATATTCATGTCAACACCGAAGTTCTGACTACTGGGCTGGTGATACTCTCGGGGACGAAACGTCCGCCAGCAGTGCATCGACCTAGTGGTGCAAAATGTTATCTAAAGTACCAGGATTATAATTCAATACGCCAGAAGCGCGTTTCGTTTACATAAGACTCATCAGTGACGCTCATATCAAAATGCGTTTACAGTTTGACGTTCATCGTTTGTTAGTACAAAAGCAACATTTCAACATGATTGAATGATGGATTTGTTTGTAAAAAATATGTTTACCAACAACATGTGCATGCATTATTGAGTCTCCTTGGTAACCATACAGCATTGTCTTATTTTATATGTAAATACGACTGTCTGTAATATGATTCAAAGTTTTATAAATTCATGTCTAAACGAAGCCTGATTTTTGTTTTCGAAAATTTGTTCACTGCTGTTATAGTTGATAATACAAATAACCGCTTGACTTCCCTTTTTACATTATTTCCCACCCAGTTGTATTTCGAAAGAGCTTATGTCGGTAACCTAGGGTATACATAACGTGTTTTTTTTTTTGTATTCGTTTTGTATTAATTACGCTTACGTTGTACTTTCTTTGTTTAACAAATAAATGTTCGGTCAGAATCGAGTAATGCAACAGTGAACAGAGCTATAATATTTCATTTCGTATATTATCAATAACCGGTGATATGATGTACACATCGATCATACTTAAAAGAAATAATGAGAGAAAAAATAACCTTGTAATGAAGATTATGCAAAGGAAATGCATAATAGTCAATAAAATAATTAAATCTACCATACTTTTTATATATTTTTGTCTTCTAAATTTTATTATTAGTTTAAACCAAATGAATCTTAGCCACACCATTGAGCAACCGGTCAGAGTTAGTTGTTGTTAAGTAATGATTCGATTTCCATGTAAAAAGACTGCATTTTGTTCAAAACACAAGACAAATTTCAAATGATCTTTTACATTTTATGTTCGTTCTAGTTAACGGTTAAAACAATCCTCTTTTCTTTGATATACTTTATAACACACTTTAACAAATAGAGACAATTTATGTTTACAATTGGTATTTGTATGTGTTTTCATTGAGTTAGTGGCATGATAGCCTGGGGTCCTGGCTAATCTTGTCAGTATAGCCAGGCGTGTATCAATGTCCTGCCTGTTAATAATGATGGGCTACTAATTTTGTCGCGCAAAGTTTGTTTTACATCTGTATCTAATCAATTTTTGTTTAACATCAATTAGCAAAAATTAGACTGTATTTATTTTTCTTTATGAATTGATGTACAGTGTTATCATATCTAATTATTAGTATGGTGATAATTAGTCAGCAAAAAAGGATTAATTCTTATCAGCGATAACCTGGTGAGAAAGTTAAAAGTTAAAAATTTCACATGATTAAGGTGTGAATTGAATTTCACTTTTACAACCTAATTTACACATAAAAATTTATGCAAATATTTATTCAGCCTCACTTTAGATTCAGAGTCAACTGGCACTGAATCGATCATATGGTATTTGTTCCCCACCTGGCCCTTACGACGCGAAGTCAGAATGGGCCGGGATGCCAGGCTAGTGGCATGACTAATATTCTGTCTATCGATCATGTGATCTTAATTTCCACAGGGGCAGTGTTTTGTCGTTAATTCAATATGGCCACAATATGGAATTATGTAATATGATATTATTACGTAAGTATTTCTGTATTGGCCTTGTTATTGGTCCGCGGCTTGTTGTATTGCATGGCCTGAGGCGAAGCCGAAGGCCAATGCAGCTGGCCGAGGACCAATAACAAGGCCAATACAGAAATACACGTAATAATATCTTTATTAATTAACTACAGTGTTACAATATTTTTTTAATTTCATTTCAAAAGAGATAAATATTTTTACCTTGAAGTGGAACTATCCAAATCTCAGTTAGTTTCTTTTTATTAGATGCAATACATAATGATCTGGTGCTGTTTCCAGTTGTCTTCAGCATTTTCTCATCTGATGAATTTTTCTATCCTTTTTAGTCACTATAAAGTGTTACATCTTAGATTTAGACGCAACACATAAATAGTAATTGGAAAGGTACTGCCATTGCATGTGTTATGCAGAAACTATGTACAAATTATCGTGTAATTATAAGGTCGTCAAGAAATGAACTTTGTGATAATCTACTCCTTCCCCAAACCTGAAATAGTTCTATCGTCTGCTTTCAAAATACCTTTTAAATGAATGTGACCGTCTTTTGCCTGAAATGTATGCCATACTGACATTTTCAGCATGTTTAAGATAACTAAATGACAACTGCGTCTTCAAAACAACTGTTTACTTTCAGTGTGTGTTTATCGTGACTTTCCATGTAAAATCTAGAGACGTTCCGACATCCTGCACTTATGTCAACTCGGCCAATATAGAATAATTTGGGCCAATACAGAAAAAAATCTATATTGGCCGAGTTATTCTGTATTGGCCTAGTTTACACATTATATTGCATATAGTTATCAAAGGTACCAGGATTATAATTTAGTACGCCATAGGCAGTTTTCATCATATTAAGTCCAATAACAGTGTAGTTAATTAATAATTGTATATATGACTTGTTTGGGATATTATATTCACTGGTCAAATCTAGGCGAACTCCATCAAAAAGGGAAATTTCTTCAAGTGTTGGGTTTTTTTTTAAATAATTTCAAAAAGTTTACAACTTTGAAAATGTGTCTCTGAGTGAACAGACGGCTTGTTTCTTTTTTTCGAAACGGCCATATCAATTTTTTTTCCTTTTTTTTGTGACGTTTGTGTCTTCTCTTTAAAACCATAACACTGTTTTTGATTTGTTAAAGTATAGCATGTACATTGTATAACCTTTCATGATACGGGTTATGTTCTTCTTGTAAATTTTATGTTGGTATGATAATTTACCCATGACAAGAGGGGTTGTGCTTTATTTTCATATGATAGGACATACAATTTGGGTAAGGGATTAGATTTAGGATAAGTGTTAGGGTCCTTGGTTGATTTTTGTTGATTATTGTTATTTTGTTTAGTTTTTTCAGTTATCTATTCTGAAGGCAGTTAGTTTTCTCGTTTGAATTGTTTTACATTGTCATTTCGGGGCCTTAACAATCGGACTTGGACTTCTTTTAAACTGTGTTTTACTGTGTGCATAGTTGTGTGTTGGTATATTCTACATTGGCTAGAGGTATGGGAGAGGGGTGAGATATCACAAAACATGTTTAGCCCCGCCGCATGCTTGCGTTCATCCCAAGTCAGGACCCAATGGCCTGTGTTAGTTTTGTATGTAATGTTGGTGTATTAAATGTTTCCGAATTTAGTGTGACGTCTATAATTGCTGAAATAGTATTACATATTTGTTAAGGAGCCAGATGAAGCCCACCTCTGGGTGATGAATTTGATCAATATGTTGAATACCATTTGGTAACGTATGGCTGATTTTCCGCTCCTTGGTTGGAGTTTTTGTTTTTCCGATACATGTCCCTTTCAATTTTGAATTTTATTTCAAATGTGTTCCGCCTCTGATCTAAAACGATCTTTTTTAGCTTCATTCTTAGTTTGATAACAAATAGTCTTACTATTGGAACAGTTACTGAACAAACCTTTTGGGATATTCAAATTTGAAAAACAGATAAGAAACGGCTGCAAAATTAAGGCAGCGCCCTTTGAATGTTCTCAAGGACTTCGCTAGAAACGAATAATACAGAAATAAAGTTTGAAGAAAACATAACTCTAAAACCAGTTATATTCATTTACAGACTTAACTAAGGCAAGTATGATACAAAATAAAAATATGACTTAAGTTGATAATTCCAAAAACATGACAAAAACACATGTCTTGCAATTCAGAACATTTAAAACGTTATCCTAGATAATGGGATATGTAGCATGCGTATAAAGACCAAATATGATGTGAACAATTTCCTTAATATTTATTTTTAAATGTCTGACATTCTATTTAGTGGAGTGACCAAGCCAACAAATTTTCAACTTTAATGGACCACACTACCTGCAGGCTAAATCATGATTTTTTGGAAAGAGAAATGTTTATTCTTTAATGTTTGACTGGTCGTAGGAATAAAATATGGTGCAATTTTTTTTAAATAAGGTCACAGGTTAGTGATTGAGTTTTTCACTTTTGTCAATTTATTTCACAATAATATTAATTATATTGTCATTATTATAAATTTACTGTTTGCAAAGTATTAATTATTCGAAATACTAAGGATTTTTTTTTATCCCAGACATAGATTACCTAAGGCGTATTTAGCACAACTTTTCGGAATGTTGGTCCTCAATGCTATTCAACTTTATACTTGTTGGCTTTCTATTTTTCTTTCTGAGCGTCACTGATGAGTCTTTTGTAGACAAAATGCGCGTCTTGCGTTTCAAATTATAAGCCTGGTTCCTTTGATTACAATTGTCATAACATGAAAGGTTGAAAGAATAGCAAATTTCCTCTTCAAGGAGGTGAACTATATTAGATTTACGACACTTCCACATAGTACCATCATCATCGAACAGAGCTGAAGGTATAAGACCAATAGAATATGCCAAGATCCTGTCTACAGTCACATCCTCACAGAAATTAGAAAGAACTAAAGCTCGACGAAATAGTATTACTGAGTTAACATGTGCCTTAACAAAGTCACCTGATGTACACTTTAGTTTTGAGGTCTTGGTCAAATCATTGAAGGTATTGAGAGGAGATTTTGAAATAGGACTGTAGAAGACACGGGGTTCAGACTCATTAACGGAGCCTTCCACAGCAGATTTAACCATCTGGTTGCCACGTTCACGAGATTTAAGAAGAAAATCCTGAACATCTTTTGAGGCTTGCATCCCTGTAGAAATATTTATAAATGACTAAGGATGATCGGCAACGTTAAATGGATCGGTCATATGTGAATGCACATACCCTATCAAATCTGAGACATTCTTCTTCTCTCGTGATATTGCCTTGGGTTGTCTTCTTCGTGACTGTTCAGTATCTGCATCTGTGGGTAATCCCGATCTTGGTCTCATTTCAGAACTAAAATGCGAAAGGATATGTCTTGTAAGCATCCATCGAGGTAAATCGGGGTTTTTCCTTGTAAGTCATATAATCCCGCTACAACCTTTTGAATCTTAAATAATAGTTTTTTTCTGTAGCCATATCACTACAGATACCGTTTGATTCTCCCAGGTTTTTGTCTGATTGAAAAGTCACTTGACAAAAAGACAGATTTTAACGTTTCAGGCAGATTCAAATAGCATAGTTCGTCCGATTTGTAATGAAAACGCATGGCAACATTGCAGCTACCATTTGCAAATTTTAAAGCCACAACCCATTCCATTCAGCTCCAATGTTCTGTAACAATATCTCAACTGTACATATTCCAAATTGCAAAGGTTGGTAATAGTTAACAAGAGTGTATTCTGAATTCTTCTAACAATGGCAACATATGTTCTTTAAAAACAGAAAAGAACTGTTCAATACCTTCAGTGCATTTGGGTCTTCAGCAAATGAACTGTGACAGTCAAAGAGCGCCTTCCATACATTTGGTTCAATATTATTTAAAACCGTTTTTGACTTTGCACCAATCGAAGAATGCTTTTAAATCAAACAAAGGAGCCAAGAGAGCCCCATAGGCTAAAGTTAATGCTCGAACACAACGATTAAACTGTTCTCCAACAATCATCTGATCTACCGTACTAGTTTTAGGAGCATAAGTTCCAGAGTCAACAAGAAGGTCATGAAGCCCAGCTGAAGCCTATATCTTGCCAACTGTTGCTATAAAACAGGAAAGGCCATGACTTCATCCAAGTCTTATAATGTGTAATTAAAAAACGTTTGGCAAATACCATTTTAATTGTTTAACAATATCATACAATTAATTGTGAAACATTTGCACAGCATATTGTTGACCGGCACGTTTTGACATATCTAAATATTGTTTCATAGTCGTAAATATTGTTGCCATGTCGCTAGGCTTGCCATATGTAACCGGAGTCTAGGCTACAAACGAAAATTCAGATTTAACCTCTGATAGACTTTTGTAAGAACCGGTCCAAAATGGAACAATTTGTTCATTACTTTCTGCGGAAAACGGAATCAAATTTACGTTCTTTCTCGACAGAAGTCGAAGAAGAAATATCAAAGACATGTCAGATATATCTAGATTTTCCATGAAACAAGACACTATCTTCCCATCAACACCAGAGTAACGAGTAGGTCCATATCGTTCTGTTGGCTTGTCGAAAGGAAACATTGCCATACGATTGGTATTCGAATCATCCAACGTCAAAGATCGTTCTATTCCCCGTTCAACATTGATGGAACATTTGTGTGGCGTTTGGTTATGCCTTTTGATACTGATATACAGCTCTAGCCATGGAGTGAATGTTATTTTTACCATCGATTGTCTCAGCATTTATGTCAATATTTTCTCCTCCCTCCTGTATATTACAACCAACTTCTTTAAATAGAGCAATGCCATTTGGTATATGGGGCATGTCATGGATTCTGTCTATTTTAAAATTTGCTAAACTAGTCAGATATCTACGTACTTCAGAGCAGGATGTACAAAACTATAAGAATTTGGACTTTCTATCAAATTTTGAGAGCCAAACGCATAGTGTAATTGTAATGCCAAACCAAGTAGAAATGGGGTAAACATGTTCTTTTTTAAAGTAAGTATGCATTCTGCTATTGCCAGGACCTTTTGCAGTTTGTGGGCAGGAAGTTCAGAAGTATTTCTACAATCTTTCCATGAGTATCGGAATAACGAGGAGGTCATATCATATTCACTGAACTATAAATGCAAAGTGAAAATTCCTCATAAGTTTACTTATTAGAAATACTGAGTTGGAAATACTTCAACACTTTACAAAAGGAAGTTTTATATCATTTTAATCGGAAGATCATGAAATATTCAATGTATTTAAATTTACAAATGTTGTAACCACTTCATTAAAATAATACAAAGTTTGCTTTAGTTAGACTGAGTAAAAATGGACAAAATTAAGGAAATTTTTAATAAATTATAGTTTTACAATATGATTAAACACTTTAAACTCTGTATAAAATGCAAAATCATAGGTCATGTAGGTCAAAAGACTAAAAAAGTAACAATTTTTTTCCCCAATGTTAAAATTAGAAAAAAAATCCACATGTCTTTTTTTCTTTCCGCTTTACAAAAAAAATGCACCACAGAAAATGTCTACGACCGCAAAAAAATACTTTTTATCCTGCAGTTATGTCGGTCCATTTAAGTCGTAAAATAAGCACCTGTTTCTTAATTTGTCACTCCACTAATTGTTCGAATACAATAACAGTTGTAAAACGCATTTTTGTGTACAAAAATTACTTCATTTTGTTATCAAAGGTGTGGTTAATTATAACAATTTAATTCGTTTTTATGCCAATGTTATCATAAACATAGTTTCAATAATATTTACAAATATTTTATCATACTTTATCTGAAAAAGGAGGATAATTTTCCCAGGTTTAAAAAATCAAGGTGTTGCAACACTTTTTTCCGTGTGTATATATTCTATCATGTCAAAATTGTTTATCTAGCATCAAAAAACGATATTACGACATTGGCTATTTGTTAATTGGTCATTAGAAAAACAAGAGAATATAATGTGGCTTTTCAATATCACATAAGTACAATGAAGTATCAACATGAGACATCAATATAATCCCAAGAGCTTTAAAAAGCTTTTTCATAGACACTTAATTGTATACTTTAAGTGAAAAAACTTGTTTTATGCGATATGACATAAAACGGATTGCTATACCCCATCTTTTTTTTTTAATTCAAATTGTATTTAAACTCGTCAAACGCATACTTCTCAATATAATCGTGTTTCGTTCCAGAACAATTACACGTAGACATATTTGTTGAAAATATATTTGTGTTTGAACATGTTGAACGTGTCAACTAATATGTTGCAACATTTTTATTAAGTTTATAAAGGTCAATCATTCGGTCTTAACTAAATTTTGACCTCATAGTGGATGGCTTCGCATAGGAGTCATACATACAATTATTTGATACTGCACATAACTAAGTTATTCGTCTGTGTCTTGGTGCCTTTAAAACCTCACCAGTTGAGAGTGTATATGTAGAAGCCTTCGAGCCTTAGTCTATTATAGACGTTTGAAGCTTGTTGTATATAATGCTGGAAGACAGCATTGATAACAACTGTGTTTTCATTCCTATTTATTTATTTTTGAAAAACATGACAACAAACTTCCTCAATTTGATTTCGTCCAGAACCACATTTTAATATCTTTGTTTTGAAATATGGTGCCCTTTTATGGAAACTTCCACAACCAAATTTGATATTTTTATTGTATCCGTAAATACAATTATGTTGAAACAAATTATCATTGGAATCTGCAACATAATGCTGAAATAAAATTCACTTGGATATCGTGGTATAAGCTTAATGTCAACTGTTGCCAAAATGTTTAGCTCTATTCTTCACCGCAGACTTACCTCTTATTTTGAGCGGAATAGCACTCTCTGTAATGAACAGAATGGATTCAGAAAAATGAGATCCTGTTTAGACCACATTTATACACTGTGCACCATTTTAAGAAACAGAAAGCTAATGAAACTGGATACACGCATATGTTTTATAGACTTTAGCAAGGCTTTCGATTCTGTAAACCATACTTACCTCTGGCATAAACTTGTTAAAGCGGGCGTTTATGGAAATATGCTGAGAACGATCTAAAGCATGTATACAAACCTTCAAAGCTGTGTTAGACTTAACGGTACTCTTACAGATTGGTTTTCGGTCGAAACTGGTGTTCGACAAGGAGATAATTTGGCTCCCACATTATTCGCACTCTTCATCAACGACTTAACTACAGATATTAATGCTTTGAATTGTGGAATCCGTCTAGATACTAACTTTGAAATCAGTACATTACTATACGCTGACGATATTGTGCTTATGTCGGATACAGAAAATGGACGGCAAAAACAATTAACAGCACTAGATAACTGGTCTGTGAAATGGAGCTTGCAAGTGAACTGTGATAAAACGAAAGTTATGCACATTAGACAAAAGTCATCTCCGTGCTCAGATAGAATATTTAAGATGGGGAACACAACTATCGAATACACACCAAGATATCGATACCTAGGACTAACAATATCTGCAACTCTTGAATACAACGAGTGCGTGAACGAACTCATCACAGCTAGTAGTAGAGCACTTGGTGCCTTATCATCAAAATATTTTCTGGTGGATGGTTTTGATTACGAAACATACACAAAATTGTTTACAAGTACAGTTTTTCCAATCATGGACTATGCATCAGGTGTCTGGGGTTACAAGCCTTACGATAATATTGAAAGACTCCAATACAGAGCAATCAGGACATTTATGGGAGTTGGGAAATGTAGTCCGATTCCGGCTATTTGTGGTGATATGGGTTGGACCCTGCATACATGTATATCCGTCGCCAGTGTAACATGATAAGACTTTGGCATAGAATAACAAGTATGCACGTAGGTCGAATTCCAAATCGTATTTTCCAATGGGATTCAACTTTATCAGAAAAATATAAGAAAACATGGTACAACGAGCTAAAATCAGTGATGGAAAAGTGTGAACTTTTGGAACTATTTAACAATAACTACACAAATGGACTAAGTGTAAAATTTATTGCCAACTACTCACAACTTTTGCTCCGTCAAAAACATAATGATAAATGGAAACAGGATATTGTGAACATGCCAAAATTACGAACTTTTAGATGTCTTGAAACAAACTTTAAAACACAGCAGTACATTACCACTAATATAACACGACAACAGAGATCGACTTTAGCCAGAATGCGTTGTGGGACTTTTCCGTTGGAATTAGAACTTGGGCGTTATCGTGGTATCCCGTCAAATAGACGTTTTTGTAAAGTTTGTAATGACAATGTATCCGTTGAGGACGAAAAACATTTTTTAATTAAATGTCCTTTGTATTCGGGTGAAAGAAACAATGCCTTCGCTGACTTTCAGCAACGTAACAACATAGACCTTTCCGTTCTTTCTGATGACGAAATACTCATTAAATTGCTAACTACAGACTGTAAACTAGTGCCAAACTATAAATTCAATATTTCAAAAATCAGAACTCAGTTACTTTCTCATTGTGATATTTAAATAATCTTGTTATAAAATGTTCTTGAAGTATTAATTTCATATTTTCCATATTAGCGCAAATTATAGATATTAATTGACAGTGCTTCGTAAGCCTTTGAAGGCTGGCTGATTGACTTTGTATCAATGTATGTAAAATAAATGTTATATCAGGTTGCACTATAAATAAATTTATATATATATATATATATAACCTGTAACCTTTGTACTTGCATGGTTTTATGAGAATAATAAAATTAACGGTACCAATTTTCTTGCCCCAGATGCGCATTTCGACAATACATGTCTCTTCAGTGATGTTCGTGGCTAAAATATTTGAAATCCAAAGCTTATATAAAAGATGAAGAGCTATAATCCAAAAGGTCCAAAAAGTATAGCCAAATCCGTGAAAGGAATCAGAGCTTTGCACGAGGGAGATACATTCCTCAATTTATAATAATTTATAATATTTTGTAACAGCAAATTTTAATAACACAAAAAATCCGTATTTTTATGCCAATACCGAAGTACTGGCTACTGGGATGGTGATACCCTCGGGGACTAATAGTCCACCAGCAGAGGCATCGACCCAGTGGTAGTAATAAAATTAACGGTACCAATTTTCTTGCACCAGATGCGCATTTCGACAATACATGTCTCTTCAGTGATGCTCGTGGCTAAAATATTTGAAATCCAAAGCTTATATAAAAGATGAAGAGCTATAATCAAAAAGGTCCAAAAAGTATAGCCAAATCCGTGAAAGGAATCAGAGCTTTGCACGAGGGAGATACATTCCTCAATTTATAATAATTTATAATATTTTGTAACAGCAAATTTTAATAACACAAACAATCCGTATTTTCATGCCAGTACCGAAGTACTGGCTACTGGGCTGGTGATACCCTAATAGTCCACCATCACTAACTAAATAAACTATCACTCTATCTATTTATCTATATAAAAAAAAACATTCACTGCATTATTAACCCCAACTGACACCATAAATCTAAACTAGGCTTAAGTTAATGCTGAAAATAGTCCAATTATCATAAAATACTTCCGAAATACTCCTAAAATTTGGAATAATATTTAAAATATTAGTCAAAATTTGTTTTTTAGATTATTTGATCAGCTTGTTTTATTGATATTTTAAAGTTGATATATATTATTATGTAAGTGTTGATTATTATTGTGTTGCAGTTATATATTATGATTGATTATTGTGATATTTTTATTTCAATACTCTATTGAATACATTTTTAATTTCAAGTTGTTGTCCAAATTTCATTTTTTTTTTAAATATTTCCTTAAGTGATCACACTCAGTTGATAGATACAAAGAATATGTCTAAGACTTGGTCGAGTATGGTTCAGACTAGGTCGAGTACGGTTCAGACTAGGTCGAGTACGGTTTAGACAAGGTCGAGTACGGTTCAGAATAGGTCGAGCATGGTTCAGACTTGTATAAAATGGTTAAGTACTAGTCAAGTACAAATTCAGACTGTTAAGTATGGTTCAGACTACAGTCGAGTATTATCAAGTAAATTTCAGACCAATTCAGACTGGTCGAGTAAAAACCAGTAAAGTCGAGTACAGATATAGGCCATTTCAGCCTTTTTCTGGTTTGTAGTGAAATGATGGTCAACACTGAAACGAAAAACGAAAGCAATAGATGAAAAAGTATTATAAGTTGATAGACAGTAAGAATAAAATAAATGCATTCGAACGTTACCCAGTTGATTCAATATGTACAGTGTACGTATACATTTGTAGAGTTATCAACTCGATTTTGAATTCAGTTTGATAGATTATGGTATTAATTTCACAGCAAAACATTTCTAAAATCATCAGTCAGGTATTAATCAGAATGGATTCCGCGTAAGAAAACATCGGAAAGTCATTTTATTGCGATTTAACAAAAAATCTGCATTATGGGAAATTTAACGACAGGGCTAAAACGATAGTATAATGTTTACACTTTTTTAAATATCTCATCAAAAATTAGGTTTCAAAAACAATTCTGTCGCACGACTATCTATCCATAGGCACACTGAATCGCTATCCGTATATGGGTTTTCACTTGGACCATCACACTCTTTACAAGTTGACTTGTTATGTAAAATTATATTATTTACAGTAAACTCGTGTGAACAATGCTCACATATAAGTGATTAAAACCGATATACAGATGAGATGAGTTAAAAAATTAGAATGTAAAATAAGTTGTAGACATGTGAACAATAAGCGAAGTTTGGCGGGAACACGACCAAAGATGGTCATGTTTGAAGTTGTTCACATAATACATTAATACTACCCGTAACTTCAACTTGACCATAAGAAAGTAGTGAACGTATCTTGTTATTTCTGCATATTTTATAATGGTCAGTACGGTTGCAAATTTAGGTCTGCATTACACAATATGCAATAATACTGATTGATTTTAAAGCGAAATTGTATTTGTGATAGCTTGTAGTGAATCATTTCTTCTCGTCGATACGTTGGCACTAACAATATCAATCAAGCCATTCTATGAACACGTCTAGTTTGGAATTCCTAAAGAACGAGATAACCACTGAGTTGGACGACTTCAGAACTCAAAGTTTGACTGGGTAGAAGACATATGGTCGTTACGTCCGATTGATTGTGCGGGATATATAAGTACGCAGCTATATCCGATCAGATTGAGGACGATAAATCCGAAGCCATGCTCTCCGCTCACTGGATACAAAAAATGCATTATGTCTTATTTTATATAATAGAGATAAAACAAGTTTAACAGAAAATTTTGGGAAATAATGGTTCTAAATGTTTCAAAGGTAAAAACATTATGGATAGTATCTTAAAAAAACCGGTAAGCAAATATAGCGAAATTACAAATGTTTATGTAGTTAACAGATCTTTTACTACTATTTATAATGACCTTGTGAAGTACGGTCTATATGATTCACATACTATTTCTAAATAAGTATAAGGACTCTCAAGTTTGTATTTCCTTTCCCTCTCAATCAACATGTTCAAAAATGACCGTATATCTTGTTAAGGTTACCGTTAATGTAGTTCCTATGCGAAATTACATTATCAGTAATTTACTGCTCTAATCTTAACAGTGTGTCCCAATTTCGTATGTTATCACCTTTATTGTATCTTTGGTTATGCTTTATGCAAATGTGCACACTATCTCATTTTTATTTCATTGTAATCCATATTGGAATTTTTCGGATATGCACAGTTTTATGTATATTAGTAAAATACCACACATATACAATTCTCCATACTACATGTACTACTCTAGTTCTTACAATTACAAATACAGAATATCCTTTTTCAGGATATACAATTATGATGATACGAAGCAGGCAAATAATACTAAGTGAGCTTTAGGGAATTATTCAATACTTTTACCAATTGAATAACGAAGTTATTTAAATTGGTATTATGTTAATTTCTTTTTTTGTGTATCAAATATCACATGTATACATTGCCGAATATACATCGCGTAATTTTTTAAAATTATTATTGTAGTGTATAACTTGAACAAAGCAACTCTAACTATGTCTGCAGAATCTAAAGAAAGACTTGCAAGACTAGGCAATATTGTCAAGAAACTATTCCCGAAAGTAATGCAAAAAATATTAAAAGAATGTATTAGTCCAAGAGGATTACAAGTGAAATATCAACTAAATAACATACCTACCGATTTCACAGATAGTGAAATATCCTTGATGGAAAAACTTCCAAATTTAAACAACTTCACAACCGAATTGTGCTTTAAATTATTGCGATTTGAAAATTTATTGCATGAACCGTCCTGTAAGTGGGGTAATGTTCCACACGATACGGAAATTGAAATCGGCGACGATATTCAAAGAATACTTAATGCAACTAATGACGTTATCAGTAGAAAGTCGGATGAAATATCACAGCTATATTACGAAGAGTTCCAAAAAAGAACACAAGAGGTTCTAAAGAGAGTGGACACTTATCTCTGTCAAGATATTTCTATACAATTGTACCAAACAATTCAGAACTCTGATATTGATATTACTGATATGCTTCAACAACTGGCACTTATGCAGCAAGTCAATGGTATGGTTAATAGTAGTATAAAACTATGACGTTTAACCGTAAACATATTTGATATCTCATCAGATTTACCATAAAACGTGTGAAATTCATGAAAGTAAGAACATAAATAACACAATTAACAATTATAACACATACGTTATATGTTTGACAATAATCGCGCTTTTATGTGTTTTGAAATATAGTGGTCGTGATACAATTATTGAAACCCGTAAAATACTGACTAATATTGGTATGTTTAATTTTAGTTTCTTTCACTTACTTTTTATCAGAATGTTCTCATACGTAAGGGTATTATTCGTCATGTATGAAATGACGAAACGGCCGATATGATGTTCATTAATTTGTTTTTAATTAATCTTACATGAATGAAATATCAGGATTTAAGTGCGTCATTTGGGCTTTGCTGATTGGCATCTCAAAAGAATAAGTCTCCGCTGCATCTTTAAATGACACTCGTATTGATATTAGTACCGTAATGTCTATTTTGCATCCTGCCATAGAGGCACACGCATATCCAGGACAAGTAATCTTAAGTTGACCGTAAAAACAAATTTTCTGTTATATATCATTGGTGGCGACTCTTAAAATTATTAAGTAAAGTAGGTATATAACATATAAAACTGCGTTTACTGTATTTGTAGTAATCCAGACAGTTGATGAGGATAGTGAAAACATAGAACGTTATTCAAGAGTTTCACGAGTTATCATTGACACTTTCCTAAATATCTTCAGAGATATAATCCGCTCAAATATTTCTGCTAACAAATTGTACCAAATGTGTTTGCCGCATCTAAAAAGTTTCTCCTCTGATCAGCAAACTGTATTAAAAGGTGCGAACTCGTCCAATTCATATGATGCAATGGACATTACATTGATCTATAAGTTGTTACGAGAGTTTTCGCTGATAAGTCCTCCTACAAATGGATGGGGAAATAAACCAGAAGAAGCAGATATGAAACTGGCAGATGATGTAGAACGCATTCGTCGTTACAGAAACCATTTTGCTCACCGATGTAACACAAACATCAGAACAGATGAATTTGATAATTACTTCGACAAGTTCCGTGATATTGGTTGTAGAATGGATCGGAACTTTTTCAACAAGACAAATTATGAACGACTTATAATAATGCATAAGACATGTAGTATGGATAAGCAAATGCAGACCAAATACATGAACGCCTTAAAACAGCTGGAAAATATAAAATGTAAGGTATATACCATCAGCGTTTTTAAAACATATTTATGTTATTACAGTAGCCAAAATTTATAGATTATCGTTGGTTAACTCAACGAGATTGATTGTCTCGCTTAAGCCGGTACGGTGAGCAAAGCAATCGAGTTGACATGACCAATGATAATCTGTTTATCGCTATTTTACTTATGAAGATGTTGTGAATTTCCTTGACAAAGGCACGTGTTCCCTTAGATAAAAATATTCATATCACTCGACTCCGCTGAGAAAGGCAATTATCAGTTAGCAAGATCAATGGAAAAATTCGTAAAATAGCGATAATTGTATAAATTTCCTGAAAGTATATGCAGAATCATGAGATACTGTATATTTGCCGATGGAGCTGTTTTTGTGATTTTTAATGAGTCGTGTCTTTAAGGGATTGAGATAAGTTTGACATTTGTGTTACGATTTGAAAAGCTATCAATGTATTAATTTAAGTTGCAGTATAAAAACAATTTTAGTTCAATGTCATAAAATTATATACTTCTTTGTACTCGGCGCAAAACTGGGGTAGGGCTCGGTAGAACCTCGCCCTTTCCCAGTTTCTCAGCCTCATACAAAAAAAGTTCATATTTTCCTGACATTGACCTAATATTGTACATTTCTGTTGACCGATAAGGTTTTTTATAGTTTCGCCTAAACTTTTCTGATTGGTCGACACTCTAACGCGTGGATGTGAATTAATACGCTGTTGCTAAGGACCTTAGAAACAATCGATAACTTTCATTCACTCTAATCGAGTGATATGAAAATTATCACAAAGAAAGATCAAAGGAATAATACAGATAATAGCGTTAATAGAATATATACGTCTCCGCAATTTAAGCTATATACGTATACGTATTATACAGAGTGGACAAAACTTATAAAGTAACATTATTTGGGATATTTAAATTACTGGTTGTCGTCTAGTTTCATTCTTAAAATGCGCATCGTATAAATGTATGTATTAATTGTATAAGTACTTTCAATTTACAGTGCAATTTGAAAACAAACCTATAAAGTTTTTCTGGGGAGAAAGTTTTAATCAAAGTTTAATGAATCTGAGATCTATATTGAAGGAAGAATCATCAGAAGGTAATTAGTATGAATATATGATATTTTTGTGTTACTACCTCAGAAAACAAAATGAAATTAAACAATATATATACTATAAAATAGCTTTTAAATAAATCACGAATCCAAAGGATGATTGATTGGTTGACGTTTTCTGAACGTCCAGTGGCAAATGAAAGACAATGGATAGATAAAGACACTTTACTATGAAACAGGTCACATACAAATTTCTCAAAGATTCGTTCCCATCCTTTCTCACACCACATTAATCTTGGGCTTAACTTACCCATTCCTACCGGTCCTTGCTAGGTACCTGTACATCACGAACAGGCTAACAGATACGACACCTTGGCAAGGTTAATAAAGACGGAAAAACATACAGAATCTTTCATGAAGTTCAGTGAAAAGTCACATCGTATTCAATATAATTTGGAGATTAGTTGATGTAAAAAGAACCAATGGTATACGGATTTCACCTTTGACCTCAGAAATTAAAAAAAAAAACCATGTTAGATGCTTTCATAAAGAGGGGATTTGAAGATTTAAATAACTGCCAAGCAAGTACATATTTTCATTTATGCAAAATATCATTTTTTCAATAGCTATAAATAGCATCATGTAAATAGCTTTATAACATTAGACTTGTAAGACATCACACAACAAAAAAAAAAACAACTCCGAGGAAAATTCTTAACGGAAAGTAATATAATGATACACTTTATAATATTTAGAAGAAAAACGTAAAGTCCGTGTACAGATCATTTTCCAGCACGAGGAGGAAGTCGAAACAACAATTGATATTCTGAACTCCCTCAGAGACGAGATCAACAAAGACTTGAGTGGAATTGAGTTCATTGTTGCCACTAAAGGGAGTGTAGTTCTACATGTAGAGATATTGGCGGTATTGCTGGAAACAGATCAACTATTACAATCTACCCTTATTTTATTTCTGAGAAGGATTTTAGAACGTATTACGACCTTCAATACTGAGACTATTGATTTGGTATTGATACCTGTACAAGGTGTGTAACTAATGTTCTATAAAACGATATCTTAATTTCGATTTTAAATAACTATATGTTTGTTTTAAGTAAAATGACAAATAATTTACAGATTTTTAGGACGATTAGAAATTGACAATAGCACACAGTACGTAGGTTCTGCAAACTAAATTGAACCGAAAAAAAGTCGGAACTAAAAGAAAAAAAGTTGATATGCACTACTATTTTATTAAAGGTTTATTTTCCATATGTATATGCCTCGAACGACTAAGAGTTAAAACTTCTACTTAATTCTGTACAACCTTTCCCGTCACTTTGGGTCTCACTCATACTTCAATTTCTTCGCTATACATGTGAATTTATACTGGTTACGTTCCCAAGTTATGTCTCTATGAGATAGAACAGATATCTTATCTAGGAACGTTAACCAAACAAAATATTTATGAATAAAAAGTAAAATCACAAAAATACTGAACTAAGAGGAAAATCAATTCGGAAAGTCCATATAAACCACATGGCAAAATCAAATAACAAAAACAACAACTTTAATTGTAGGGGGAACAAATGAAGCTAGCATTATCCTATCCTTTAACTTCACATTCTGCTATGAATATGACGTCCTCTTACAAAATATTTTAAAAGTGTGTGACTATGATGCGCGAATCTGTTGTCTTGTGGATAATTTTTGCTTTTTAAGATTTTATCTTTTCATATGCTCATTATAGGGCATTCAGATTTTAAACAGTTCACAGCCGACAGGTTTCGTCTAAAGTCTATATAATTTGATGTCAGGTTAAAACTAGAGACTTGAAGGAAACACGACAAAATCAAATTATAAAAACAACAAATGTTATCTTTAAATCATTCCATATTTGAATAGTAATCAGTATATTAAAGATTTCAACAATATAAACGTTACTACCAGAGGTCATATGTTTTTCTTAACTCTTCCTTTCAGAGTTCACACAATGGAATGCACCAACAATCATTGGAGAACCAGTTTACTTAGAATTTGATTTCGAGGCCGAGTTATTTAAAACCAACGACAAAATGGAGGAGCAATTTAGACATATATCGGACGCCATCATCATACATTCAAACGGAGGAGGAAAAAACAATCCCATTACTGCAACAGTCCTACCTATTTGTCTTGGTAATTAATTTAAGGCATTTCATAATTTGTAAAAATGTAAAAAAATACATCTAAAACAGATAAATAACAGTGTTTACTGTTTTTAAATTTGTTTTGTCGTAATAATCCTGTATTTTTTCGGGGAGCCAATGCAGCTGTCCTTTAATCAAAACTCAGCTAACTTCGACCTATTAAGACTGAAGGGGGACATTATACTGGATAACAAATAATATATAAAAAAGAATAATGATACCTTTTTGATCGAATAAAATAAATAACTAACAAAAGCTAAATGTTAAAATGTACATCTGTAGGCAGACGAATACACAATCAAGATGAATAAATTAGCTGTCGTTATACACTTATGTGTGCTGTCAACTTATTATTGATGGCGTTGCATTAAAGGGACTTGAGTTGACACTTCGGAACGATAAAATTATGCCTTTGAATTTTTCATCTTTATTTCAATTTAAAAGTACACGGTCAATGTAAATAAAAGAATAGCTGATCAAAGGTTTCAAATATCGGAAACTGTTCGTTACCGAACAACACTTATACATTCGCTTTTGATTCATGATGCGTTGTGTGGAAACTCATTGAACATTTCTTTATTCTATAATTATTCTGTATTTATCGAATATATATATATATATTTTAGTGTAATTTTAAAATAGTTTTTTGGTTTTGTGGGATTATTTTTACACGTGTATAGAAATGTACGTAGGTGGAAATGTTAAACATAAACCGGAACCGAGAAAAACAATAAAATCATATACATCATATAGCACTTTCATGCATACATTTGTTTGAAATTAAACTACCTATTTTTAATTTCCGTGTTTTATCTGAGTGTTTTATTTTTAAATGTGTAGTTATTTTCAAAGTAATTTATGAATTGTACTTGTATTGTTTCGGTTTCTTTTGAGTATACAAGAACAGACACCACATTGTCGAAAGCCTGGCGTGAACAGGCTTAAAATGTGGTACATCGATGCTGACAACGACTGTAAACAGCTTTAAAGTATTCGATAGTCTAGACACCTGTCAATGCACGGTTACATTCATTAAAGTCAGCTTTATTAATTCATATTATGTCAAAACTTGGCGAAATAATTATGTCCATCCCCATGACACTGAATGCGTGAAATCAATTCAATCGAGGGCCGTTGACATTTAATATCAAGTTAATAGTAAGGTACAAATAGCAAAATACCAGGTGTCCATATAAACGCTGTCATGAATGGCATTCTGTTTGGTTGTGCTACTACGTAGACAGTCTATCCGAATCATTTTGCAGAGATTTCCCCTCAAACTGATGCCGGAGCCATGAGATTAATATTTTTTTGCTATGTGTTGATGACCTCTTTGTTACTTTTAAAATGAAGAACAGCAAATAAGAGTGCTGTTCGTTACCTTTGTGTTGTTGGCTGTACATGTACATATTTGTTTGGCATAGATGGATACCCCCTTATCCTTTGTTTTTCTAATTTTGTAATGGAACATTTTCAAGGAATAAAAGAGTCCATCAAACTCTGATATTAATTCGACGATTAATTAGATGACGTTTAGATCATTGATTGATGGTTGGTTGCTTACTGTACAGTTGCCAATATTTCATGCATGTTGAGGATAAGAGCAAATGAACAATTATTACAAGAAGTAGCTCCTATAATTGATGACATCTCGAATGCAGGCGGAAGAACTTTAAAGGCACTGGTTATATTTTAAAATTAAATATATTGAACAGATGCAAAACATTTCCCCTCGAAACCGACCACCTAGGGACCCTTCTAAGATTTATTGCGAGGGTTCATAACGTGCAAAGAACGCCACACGAGGCATCAGATTGAATGCACCAATTGTGACAGGACGTGGATGCGTACTTGTACATCCTAAATAACCAACGGATGTCCTACTTTCTCAACGGGTTTGCTGTCGTTCAGAAGAAAAACTTGACCATGTTTCTATTCTCGACTAATCATTAGGGTTGATGACGTCTAGACAAAAAAATACACACGAAAGATAATTAGCAAAATTGAGCCCATGTATTGCTAAATGATTACTTTAGACTTTGTGTAATTTTTGTGTTATAAATCAAATATGAAAATTACAGCTTAAAAAGAATGCATCTATATAAATGTCTCAAATATCGTAAAGACGAACAGATCACCAGATTCTATATTTTTCTTTTAACGGCAGCAGCTTGCTTGTTTCCCAAAAAATATTCATCAAATAATGCATAATAGATTATTATAGTATATATAATTCTCGCTAAACGTACTCCCTACAAGATCACTGCAATCGCGAAAGACTTCATGGTAAAGTCTCTATTACCATAATATTGAAGTGTCTTAATTTCAAAAAAATCATACCAATAAAAATTTGACACTACAAACCACAAAAGATTTTAAGAGCGGTTCATAAGACATAGATTGATGGATTGATTGCTAATATGGAATGTACGTCTTGAGTGCGGCCGTTCAGAATGACGGGAGGAGAAAAGAGGGACGAAACAAATCAGAGGAATAAAAGGACAAAGCCATGGCTAAAAAGTAAAATGACAAGCAGAAAAACAGTATTAATCTTGTAACAGTATTAAAACATTTGACTTTTCTACTCTGTATACTAGTATTCCACATTCCAAACTAAAAGACAAATTGAAAGAGTTGGTATTGCTTTGCTTCGTAAAAAAGACTGGTCAACGTAGATACAAGTATCTTGTCTTAGGGAGGGATAAATCCTACTTTGTAAAGGATCACTCTGATTCGAACAAAAAATTCTCTGAAACTGATATTATCAAGATGCTTGATTTCTTGATTGACAACATATTTGTTACGTTCGGAGGACGTGTTTTTCAACAGACTGTCGGCATTCCAATGGGAACAAACTGTGCCCCTCTACTTGCCGACTTGTTTCTTTATTATTAAGAGGCTGACGTCATGCAGGAACTTCTTAGGAAGAAAGATAAGAAGTTAGCACTATCCTTTAACTCTACTTTTCGCTATATACATGATGTTCTTTCACTAAATAATTCAAAATTTGGTGGCTATGTGGAACGCATCTATCCAATCGAGCTAGAGATAAAAAAAATACTACAGATACAGTTACGTCGGCCTCATATCTTGACTTACATCTAGAAATTGACAATGAGGGTCGGTTGAAAACAAAACTTTACGACAAAAGAGATGATTTCAGCTTTCCAATTGTGAACTTTCCATTTCTAAATAGCAACATTCCAGCAGCACCTGCATACGGGGTATATATCTCCCAATTGATACGATATTCCCGTGCTTGCATTTCCTATCATGATTTTCTTGATAGAGGGTTGCTGCTCACAAGGAAGCTATTAAACCAAGAGTTCCAAATGGTGAAGTTGAAATCATCCCTTCGTAAATTTCACGGACGCCATCACGAGTTGGTTGACCGTTATGGAATAACCGTATCACAAATGATATCGGATATGTTCCTTACGTCGTGACTACAATCCCCTTCCCTTTCCTGAATGTGACCTACCGAATTAGACTTTTTACCGGATTTGTTATCACATAAGCAACACGACGGGTGCCGCATGTGGAGCAGGATCTGCTTACCCTTCCGGAGCACCTGAGATCACCCCTAGTTTTTTGGTGGGGTTCGTGTTGTTTATTCTTTAGTTTTCTTTGTTGTGTCGTGTGTGCTGTTGTTTGTTTGTCTTTTTCATTTTTAGCCATGGCGTTGTCAGTTTGTTTTAGATTTATGAGTTTGAAAAGAAGGTATATTGGATAGGGAAAGTTGTCATGTAACATACCATCTACGGACCAAAAACAAGTTGTTCCATTGGTTATTCAAGTGCAGAATGTGTGGCATTCTCTCTTCACGAGGCTTTGAATTTAACGTCCCCATTCTGAACAAACGTAACTGCGTACTTATACATCCCATACAGTCAGAAGGACGTCACTTTGGTAAGGGCTATCCTGCCGGTTGGATGATCACCTATGGTGACAAAATATCTATTTCCCAGTCACCCAAGGAGTATTTACCACTGTGGCAAATGTTTCAGTCACTTGAAAGACGAGAACAAAAAAAGAATACCTTTGTAACGCAAGTCATCTAACCAATTAGTTGTTCAAATGATATAAACGATTTTTGTTTATCTAATACAGAAAAAGAAGAAGCATACTCCCATTCTCTGATATCCGAAGGTAAGTTGTACAGGCGGTAAAAAAGACATGTAACATGCTAACTGCTGTCCCCTCAAAGATAACTGCACTCAATTACATGATTTAGTTTTTATTAGTTATTGGTTTTGAACTAGCTTCAGTTAACTTTAAGTATTCTCAGATATGTATATTGTGTTTAGTGTTTGTGTTAGGGTCGTTATGTGATTTATATCGATATGAGGAGTAATGCCCATTTTAAACTGATGTTGGTAGTTTGTTCTTTAATATATTACAGTTACACATCTGTTCCAGGTTTAAAAGAGGGTTTGACGCCAGCAAACATGTTTAATACCGCCACATTTGTTATGTGCCTGTTGTGGGGATCGTTTTGTTGCTGTTAATCATATTTGTTTTACAATTTTATTATTTCAGACATAAATCTGGCCGTTTGTTTTTTGGTTTTACATTTGTCATCTTAAGATCTTTAAAAGCTGACTATACATTATACATCTTAACAACGTGTTATATTGTTTTTTCATTGGTCTTTGTTCTATTATTAATATTACTTTTACTGTTGTATTGTTTTCTGTGATACCCATTTAACGTGGCTCGGTACTTATACATCCCGTCAATGTGTTTGTATTATCTTTCATTTTTGCTGGTGTGTTTTGTTTATGCGACTTTTTGTGTTTCGTTGTTCTTATAACGTGACTCTGTAATTTAAAAGATCCTGTCAGTATGTTAGTGTTCTATAATATGTCATGTTATATTTCTATTAGAAATTAGAAAATACGTGGAACCACAAACGTCAAAATTATTAAATCACGTAGTGAAATGAGCCATTTGTGGATTCTTATATAAATAATATAGAACTTTTGGACTATTTTAAATATCGGTCTATTTCTGAAATTAATTCTTACATTCTTTTGATTTTTAACCCTTTATGCTAATATTGGCCATATGAAATTTAAAAAATGTTTGTATAAAAATTGAACGACAAAAATATGTGATCTATAAATTTTCTGAAGTCAGGCACGCGAAATTGTTTTTTTGGTTCATTGTTGAAGGTCTTACGGTAACATATTGTTGTTAACTTCTATGACATGAGGTCTTAAGTGGAGATGCATCTCTATGACAAGTATACCATATCTATATATTATTACCTTTACACGATAAATTGTATTCATGCATTCCAGTCCTTTGTCAAATGGCAACATCAAAAGCTCTAACACATCAAACGAATGGAAAACCAGTCATATTCCTTATTTGACAAAGGCATTTCCTTATGTAGAAAATGATGAATTATAAACCTGGATTTATAGGTAGATAAACCTCTCACTTGTATAACAGTCACATATAATTCCATTATATTGACAGCAACGTGTGTCAAAAACAAACTTGTCATCCAATTATAATCTGATTTTAGTGCGTTCTTATACATTCAGCAAATCCACCGGAGACCACTTGCAACAAAGCCCCGTCAGACATAGATATTAATATCTGTACCAATGTCTTTAGCCTGGATTCAAGGTGATCCTTTGTAAAGTTTGCTCTCTGTCAGATCTAAGCGTAACCGAAAGACATGTTGTGGTAAGGTGCACATAATTGTTTTTGAATTCCCCTAGTTTTCACAAAAAAATACTTTTAGTCATGAAGAATAGCTAAGACAACAACACAAATCCTTTCTATATGGTAATCTCAAGGGTGATACATTGTTGAATTGTTGTTAGCTTGAAAAGTCCAGTGGCAAATGTCTCTTTCATTTTCAGTAAGTCACTATTAAACAGAAGCCCCTCTAAATCATGGCAGTACTCAACTCATATATTACAGCAATGATAAAATTAAATAAAGATCGCAAATCCACTCTTCTATCCAATATCAATATATCTCTGTTGTGTTTTAATTCATTGTGACCATTTTTCCCAGCGTCAATACATTTTTTGTCAACGTTGGCCTCTGTTTGGCTTTGCGTGATGTAACGGAAATTAAGCCAAGTCTGGTCAGAATGGTGACGTTAAATCCGATGCCTCGTGAACATGGTGTAGAAAGATTACCACGCTCTCAGTAAGTTAAATAGCCTTGTAACAACTCTTCGAGGGGCTCGTAAGGGGGTGGCTGTTACAAGGCAATTTGCCTGTCCCTAACAAATAAAACCCTCATTTTCCAGTAGCAGTCTCAATGTTTCCCAGACCTTTATACCAGATTCAATGTCATTTTCGTCCTGAACATGCATGAAATATTTGTCACAGGACGTTATGCAATCAATTTTTATCAGTTGGTTCTGTGAAAAGGAAAAGACAATAAACTCATATGTATCCTTGAAAACCAACAATATACTGAATAACGTTCATGTCAAAAAGAACAAAGGAAGTTTAAAAAAACATTTTATTCTAGAATATGACATAGACAGATAGCGCTAAACAAATTATGTCTCCAACTGAATAGGTCTGTCCAGTACTTGTTTAGCACATTTGTCTTGTTTTCAGTCTCTCTCATTTTTCAATCCTTGAATTAGGGGAAGATTCGCTGTGGAAATAAATAACATTTCCTAAAACCGGATGAATGGAATATTCTTTAACACAAAATACAGGCTAATGTGCAAAGGTGAAAAAACAGCCGCCAAACAAAACAAAGCATGATTATTGTGAAGTTACCGATAAAAATGAAGTCAATCTGCTATAAATATTCCCTTATTTTTCCCCAATTAACATTCCATACTCTACTTAGCAAAGAGATTAATGTTACAACATTCAATCCATTTTTTTCAGATATTTGTTCAATGTTGTTTTGTGTTTATCCATTTCAGAAAACACAAGAAAGGCAGAAGAATCATTAACCCAAGCTCAAACACCCGTCAAAGACAACCTTCCTATTTTTGTTACTTTGCGTAAACAGTTAAATATCATAAAGTTACTAAAGTATAAAATATTTACCATTAGAATTTGTAGCTGCATTAAAACAGGCAATACATTAGTGTTTACTGACGCTTTAAATAAACGACTTATTATTTGCAATTCAGACGGTACTGATATCGATCACATTCTTCTGTCCTATTCACCAGGTTATATAACAGAGATAGATAGTGATACTGTAGCAGTATCCTGTAAATACAGTACCATACTGATAATAAATATATCTACACGTTCTATCACCAGTACAATCAACACCAGTGATGACTGCTGGGGAATATCATATAATGATAATAACCTATACGTTGTTATTGGTAGGAGTATAATACATGTGATGGACCTGACAGGTAACGTAATACGTTCTATACCGTTACCTATAGACCATATCTGGGACATTACAGTAGACAGAGACAGGTTGATCTGTATAGACAAGACATCAATATACTGCTGCTCGTCAGATGGAAAGTTAATTTGGAAGTTTAAAATGGATAAATTTCAAGATTTATGTCGTGTGACAACAGATAATGATGGGAATGTTTATGTTGCTGATTGCAGGACGAAAACTTTATTAGTTGTATCAGATGATGGTCAACATCATAGAGAACTTCTTACTGAATCAGATGGATTGGATAAACCGTGGGGAATTTATTATGACAAGAAAGAAAATATTCTGCTTGTTTGTAATAACAGAAACGGAAAAGCTTTTCTTTTTGACGTGAAAAAGAACAAAAATAAGCATGAATAATTCTTTCAGACAATGAGTTTATTCAGACTCGGATCTGTTTATGCATTTAGTCATTCAAAATATCTTCTATTTATTAGTGTTTTCTTTACTATAACTCTAACTTAATTGATTGTGACGATCTGTATTCCGTATTCAGATTTGATATTTACAATTTTGTTATGTACATTATGTGTGTGATCAACGCGTTAATTTCAAGTTTGTTAACAAAATCAGCTGCAAAATCTTTCCTATATATATGTATAAAGAAATTCAGAATGTCCTTTGATTCACATTCACTTACTGTATGATAGTTTGATAAACATAAATTCATTTCATAATATCGGTTTTAACCATATTTAAATTGCTGAAGAGGAAATTTTTAATTTAAGTCATATGTATGTCCCCAACATTTTTTTAATTTAAAATAAAATTCTATAAGGATGTTTAGGTTGTAAATGAGATCAGAACACATTAAAAATTGTATTGTGTCGTTGGGTTGCTGTCTCATTGACTGGTTTCCGGTTTTCCTTCATTTGACGAATATATTTATGTCTTTTATCCTGGAAGACTTACATATATATTCAATATATACTGTCCATTTTTTCACACTGAATATTCAGTGAATATGCATGATATATTTGCCTCTTGACAACAAACAACAGATACAAATATTTGAAGTTATATGTATATTAAACTATATGACATGTTTTAAGTGTATGCATGTGTTCATATCCTAATATGATGAATGTTTTTGTTGTTAATCAAGAACAAATAACACATTGTCTAACACCCTACAGACTCATATGTTCTAATAACGGTGTGTCCTACATCGAGATAAAACTTCGTTGTAACAAATTTACGGAAAGATTCTGATTGATTTAGAAAATGTAACTTGAATCTTCCTCGGCTGTTGTATTTGTTGGTCGAATATGAATTTGTCGGCATTTTTTTTTTTAAACATTGAAAATTCATTTGTCCTTTATCATGTATATTCGATATTGAACATCAAAAAACTTGTCCCGAGTAAAAAAAAAAAAACTTTATTTCTACTATAATGAGAAAATATTATCCATGAATATGCTAGGCATTTTCTTTTAATGAACGATTTTATTTTTATTAAATCAAATGGATTGAACAGGCTTTTTGGTATTTATTTTAACACACACACACACACACAACTTCTATTTGTATGTAATATAAATAACGTTTTTTTTTTTTTACGTAAGATAAAACGGACATACATGAACATTACAGCTGATTGCATTGAGTGTGTAGGTAAAGGTAATATCTTTGGTTAGCTTGCTGACTGAACCGTGAAGCCATTATTATGTTAGGTAAACTACCCTCCTTTAAAAGTATACTAGACTGACAAATAACCAGTCTATGTGTCTGTAAGACTAGATTCTTTTCGAAAGGAGGGAAGTAAAACAAAAGAACCAAAGATATATTACCTTTACCTACATACGCAATGCAATCGGTTGTAATTACTTTATTCGATTCATATTTGTTTTAACATAGATCTTCATAGAGTCATTCGAAATGAATTTATGGGTGTGTGTTATCACCCGAATACAAATTCAACTTAATCAATTATGATTTATATAACAGAACTACTTTAAAAGAGGGACGAAAGATACCAAAGGGACAGTCAAACTCATAAATCTGAAACAAACTGACAACGCCAAGGCTAAAAATAAAAAAGACAAACAGAAAAACAATAGTACACACGACACAACATAGAAAACTAAAGAATAAACAACGCGAACCCCACCAAAAAATAGGGGTGATCTCAGGTGCTCCGGAAGGGTAAGCAGATCCTGCTCCACATGTGGCACCCGTCGTGTTGCTTAAGTGATTACAAATCCGGTAAATAGTCTAATTCGGTAGGTCATATTCATGAAAGGGAAGGGGATTGTAGTTACGACGTAAGGAACATATCCGATATCATTTGTGAAACGGTTATTCCATAACGGTCAACCAACTCGTGATGGCGTCCGTAAAATTTACGAAGGGATGATTTCAACTTCACCATTTGGAACTCTTGGTTTAATAGCTTCCTTGTGAGCAGCAAACCTGTATCAAGAAAATCATTATAGGAAATGCAAGCACGGGAATATCGTATCAATTGGGAGATATATACCCCGTATGCAGGTGCTGCTGGAATGTTGCTACTTAGAAATGGAAAGTTCACAATTGGAAAGCTGAAATCATCTCTTTTGTCGTAAAGTTTTGTTTTCAACCGACCCTCATTGTCAATTTCTAGATGTAAGTCAAGATATGAAGCTGACTTAACTGTATCTGTAGTATCCTTTATCTCTAGTTCGATTGGATAGATGCGTTCCACATAGTCACCAAATTTTGAATTGTTTAGTGAAAGAACATCATCTATATAGCGGAAAGTAGAGTTAAAGGATATTGCTAACTTCTTATCTTTCTTCCTAAGAAGTTCCTGCATGAAGTCAGCCTCATAATAATAAAGAAACAAGTCGGCGAGTAGAGGGGCACAGTTTGTTCCCATTGGAATGCCGACAGTCTGTTGAAAAACACGTCCTCCGAACGTAACAAATATGTTGTCAATCAAGAAATCAAGCATCTTGATAATATCAGTTTCAGAGAATTTTTTGTTTGAATCAGAGTGATTCTTTACAAAGTAGGATTTATCCCTCCCTAAGACAAGATACTTGTATCTACGTTGGCCATTCTTTTTTATGAAGCAAAGTAATATCAACTCTTTCAATTTGTCTTTTAGTTTGGAATGTGGAATACTTGTGTACAGGGTAGAAAATTAAGTCAAATGTTTTAATACTGTTACAAGATGAAAGAGAGTTAGATTGTATGTACTCTAAAAGATCTTTTGAATTTTTAAGTATCCACATCTGATTCACGCCACCTCTAGAATAGGCAGTTTCACAATAACTTTGAAGCCCGTCTTTGATTGCTGATAAAATAGATGTTAATAATTTAGAAAGAGGTTTCGTGGAGCACTTGGAAGACCCAGCAATATACCGTTGTTTGTAAGGACACTTATGTAGTTTAGGTATCCAATACAGTGATGGAAGATCCAGTTCTTCATCTTTGGTTGAAATTCCAAATGAACATAGAACAGACCTATGATTATCCAGGATTTCCTCTTTGGTAAGTGTCGTGAGGGTATATGTTGAGTTACCAAGTGAATTGTCAATACCTAATTCGTTTATCAAGCAGTTGATGTAGTGAATTTTACACACAAAAACGATGTTATTTGGGGCTTTATCTGCAGGGACAACAACACATTTGTCATGGAGGTCGGATAGGTGTTTTGCAACATTTGGGTCTTTGAAGATTGACGTAGCATGGTTATTGATGGACCCATTCAGTTTCTTAATTCTGATTTGTATCAACGACCTCACTGTCTTAATCCATTCGGAAAGAGTGTCTACGTCTTCCTTCTCGCGCTTAGCCCATTGCCTGGCATAATCCTCGACTGAATCCATCAAAATTTTAAAGTTGTATTTCCAATTGATGGATTTAGGCTCACGATATTTGGGACCTTTCGATAACACATTTCGTAGAGAAGTGTTATTAACAATGTTAAGGTCACCGGTAATAACGTGGCCAGCAGGATTATATGTGAATTTGGAACTAGTACAAGTGCAATCAGGAGGTTTAGACTTGAAGTCGTCAATATCGAGATCCTGCAAAACGCGTTTGTAATTGAAAATTTTAGTTGCAATAGGTTTGGTATAGGTATAAGAAATTATTGGTACAGACTGGTCTTTGAAATAAGGAGGTATTTTCGATTGCACTAATTTATGATGAAGGATATTGCCTAGGTTAATACTTTCTTGAAGGTTCTATATACAAAATATGTATTTAACCAAATGCATTTTGTTTTTGATGTATGAATTAAATGATTGTCACTTGAAGCTCTATAAGCAATTTGTGGGAAATTTTGCATACGCAAAGGACATGTTGCTATTGGTCCATTTCCCTTTGCTGTTTTTGAGCATCCCTTACGAACCCAGGCACAACCAATACCCCAGAGCAAAGCCAATACCCCATTATCAGCTATAAAAGGCCCCAAAATGACAATGTAAAACAATTCAAACGAGAAAACTAACGGCCTAATATATATGTACAAAAAATAAACAAAAAGCCAATATGTAACACACAAACAAACGACAACCACTGAATTGTAGGCTCCTTACATCATGTTATCTAATCTATATATCATCTCCCATTTAGAAAAAAAAACACATCAAAAAATAAACCTATTAAGTGTTGATCTCCTAGCTACACAATGTATCCAACATCAAAGATGTGGAACATACTCTATCATATTCATTTGGTAACTAATGTAATTACTGTCTCTTCCATCCCGTCTTGAACATAAAAACTAAATATTAAATAAACAATACTCCTAATGCTCAGGTTGGTTGTCATCATGCAACAAAGTTAATAACACCATAAAGGAAAACATAGAACTCCCTTTTGTCATAAGACACTGTCAAACATCCAAAACATACTATCCACACTCATCTGTGTCCACACTTGTACTAATGCAACAAACGTAGTCGGTGATGGAACGAAAATCCGAAACAGTATCTTAAAAAAAAGAAAATAGTTCCACGTGTGTGCGTCTCATTGGTGGATCCGAGGGGGGGGGGGGGGGTTGTTCCGAGATTGGTACCCCCTTGTTTTGCCAATCAGTGCATTTGAATGGGGACATATAGTTGGAACCCCCTTTTTTAAATGGCTGGATCCGCCCCTGTTGAAGGTTACAAGAGCGCAATTATTCGTAATGCATTTCCCATAAGGTACCACTGGTGTTATATATTTATATATATATGTATTATATATGTGTCATTCAGTTTTATATGTTGTACGGAATTGTACAATTGAAACGCCTTTTTATTGTCGAAATATATTGGTTTCACTAATGTTTTGCAATAATTATATCACATAATCTATAATGATTTAATGAGAGACTTTAATGAATTTGCTAGAAAATTAAGATGTAAATTTCTATTTTATTCAAAGAATGAAAATATACACCCATTCAGGGAGAATAGCAAATATGAACCTCACTACAGCTGTGATGCACTTGAAAATTATATTTTCCAAACAAAACATGAGTTGTCGTCAATGCAGCCTCGGAGATTTAGAGACAATCTGAAACCTGGTGAGAGGTCAAGCATATCTGCACTTTTGCGAGACAAATCAATTCTTATTAAGAAAGCTGATAAAAGCAACAATGTTGTTATTCTTGATAAGAGTATTTACTTATCTGAAGCTTATCGACAATTACAATCGCATCACTACACAAGTCTTGACGGTTTTGACTTCAAGGTTCTCAGAAATAATATCAATGATTATGTCACTAGAATGCACATTCATAATGAAATTGACGAAATTTCATTCAAATACATGATAAATGGCAATCAGAAAAATTACGGACCGGGACAAATGCATATATTACCGAAAATACACAAAATAAATTTTGTAGATTATGACAATGTCATGAGAATAGGATTTAAAACTGATTCAATAGCTCCTCCAGGGAGACCTATCATTTCCCAGATTGGTACGATCACTGAATACATAGGTCGTTATATATGTTGATTTTTTTCTTGTGCCAATAGTTAAGAAACACCATACTTTCATCAGAGATTCATCTGATTTTATACCAAAAAATAGAAACAATCAAACCATTAGACAATTGCCTATTATGTAGTTTTGACATAAGTCAGATGTTTACCAACTGTCCAATTAAAGAAATTCTTTTAGCAGTAAGAGCAGCATATGATGCATTTGATAAATCGCATTACACTATAAAATATCCCTCTACAGATGATTTAGTTTCCCTCTTGGGATATGTTCTGCAACATAATATCTTTGAATTTAATGATCAATTATATCAACAATGTCTAGGTTCTGCAATTGGGGCCTGCTGTGAACCGGAATGTTGTAATATTTTATTATATCAAATAATGAAAGAAATTATTTCGTCATTTCCTTACAAGACAAGCATATTTTATTATGCCAGATACATGGATGATGGAATAATAATACACCACGGTAAAAGACATGAACTTAAAGAATTTTTTAAATTGGCTAATAGCCATCACAAATTTCTCAAATTCACATATGAAATTTCAGAATCTGACACAACATTTCTAGACGTTCATTTATTCAAGGGCAGAAGATTTATAGCAGATAATATATTAGACATGAAAACCCATTTCAAACCTACGAATTCTTTTCTATATTTGCACAGAAATAGCTCTCATACGGAGCACGTGTTTAAAGCATTTATCCGGGGAGAAGTAATTCGTTACAGAAGATCAACAAACAATGATAATGACCTTAGAGAAATTCTCTTAAAGTTCAAACAGAATTTGATAAATAGGGGTTTCACTGACACTGAAATCCTGTCTAGCTTCAATGAAGCCTTAACCAAAGAGAGAAAACATTTGTTTTCAACTAAGGAAGGGAATCGTAAAGAGGAAATTCCTCTTGTAAAGGCTACTAAATATAATCCTTGCATAAGCAAATTACGAAAACACCTTTTAAAACATTGGCATCTCATAAGAGATAATGTGGTTTGCGATGAAGTATTCACAAAAACACCGATAATTGCTTATAAAAGGCAGAGAAATTTATCAGATATTCTGACATCGACCAAGGTAAAGAAACCATAATTTTTGAAACATATAGGACAATCCCTGATGATGGCGGACCTATATAACAATATTTTATTTATCATAAAAAAAATACCGCCGAAACGCTATATTAGTGTAGGATTGATTGCAAACATATAAAATTTATAAATAGCATATATAATACAAACTTGATAATTTCTTATCAGAAGGAATCTATCTCTTTATAAACATAATTATAGATTATGTGATATAATTATTGCAAAACATTAGTGAAACCAATATATTTCGATTTGGTTCCGAACATGAACCTTGCAATGTTCTATGAAAACAATAATAGTAATTCTGTGAAGATGAAGAGGGAAGCCGTGAACGTTGGGTTTCGCTTTATCTTAATTGTTTGTGTTGGGTTTTTGCCCACCGGAACTTACCCGAAAATAATCATTTAGTTGATTATCCGGTTTTCCCATACTTCACTCAATCAATGTCATTGCATTGTAATATTTACAAAGAGATCATAATACATATATAAACCATGTTATAAGCTCTATTGTTTTAACAAAGACTCCATGACTGTAATTTATTACAGTTAATTGTTTGCTCAAACCAGCCTGATAGTGCTTCGGTAGCCTTTGAAAATTTCAACCGTAACAAATTTATAATTACCAACAAGTAGCAAAATTTGTCGATTTTGCCGGTCCCCCTTTCACGCTCATAAGATTTATGAGATCCTATAAGACAATGTACTTCCTGCCATTCTAGTGATCTTTGACACTAGTAGACTTTGGTCATTTATACTTTAAACGTTTAATGTGCTGCACGCCATTTCTAGTAAAGATGAGTAAGCTGTCTCTAAATAAATCCAAAAAGGAGGAAATTCTTCCAACACAGGATGCCTTCAAGGACCCTATTAATACGGAGGATTTTGACCTATCTCTTCCCCTGACAAATATTTCGTCGGCACCGAAAAAGAAGAAGGACAAAACTGAATGTGATTTCTCAGATGTGGTATCTGGCGCCGTCAGGGATTTGAGGACTATTATGAACAGCAAACTGGCCATAGCTAAGGCCAGAGAGGGATTGGCCTATGGCCTGCAAGAGGATGGGAACATTCCTCCATTCTGCAAAATCCTTCTTGATTGTAGACCGGACCTACTGAATAGAGATTATTCAAAGGAACTGGTTGAAATATGGACAACCAAGCTGAAGGAAACCAAAACAACCCTCCTTACAGAGTCCGTTAAATTCCTAGACAATAAAATTTCTGACATTGATGGGGAAATTAAGAAAAAACTAGATAACACCAAAACTATCATTGGTGCAGCAACTAAATGTGCTGGCCTGGCTCGATCCGATTTGGCTAAGAGATTCTTGGACATGAAGGAACGCCAGGAGAAGGATCTAGCAGAGTTCAAAACCGACATACGTGCCAAACAACCCATCCCTACATGGAAGAGATCCAACATCCATTTCAAAAAGGGCAACAACAGGAGAGGAAGACCATACTAAATAACTGTGTAATAAACATTATACTGTGTAAACATGAACATATTGGTCATACCTACTGGATACGTGCGTAAAATTTTGAACGTGATTATTTGACAGACTATATGTTTTTTTCAAATTGAGATTAATTTTCTATTTAATGGTATGTTATTCTTTTTTATCAGACATTATTTAGTCGCTTTTTGTATTTCATAACGCATGATGAACAGTAAATATTTTATTGTTTTGATATTTTTCATATGGGATAATTATCAATATAAAAATGTGTTAAACTTCCAATGTTTTCGTTACTTCCTGTCAATCAGTAAATTTATATCAATGACCAATCAGATAATAGCTATGCTATCCAGCCACACCCCATTGAGTTTCCCAGTCTGCATTGACAAACAAGACAATTTCATCTCTGCGATATTGCGGCAGTCATGGCTAGACGCTTTAATGTTCATATGAAAAAGAAAAAGTATGGCAAGCGCCAAAGAAACAAAGTTGCAATGCAACAATCAAAAATAAAATTCCAAATAAAACAGGCTAAACAGCATGTGGTTTATCTGTCAATGAAAACTTTATCTGACAATTAATATTTGCTGCTTTAAAAAGGGTTGAAATTCATACCTGCTCCCGCATTGAAAGGGGCAAAAAATGATTTAATGAGAGACTTTAATGAATTTGCTAGAAAATTAAGATGTAAATTTCTATTTTATTCAAAGAATGAAAATATACACCCATTCAGGGAGAATAGCAAATATGAACCTCACTACAGCTGTGATGCACTTGAAAAGTATATTTTCCAAACAAAACATGAGTTGTCGTCAATGCAGCCTCGGAGATTTAGAGACAATCTGAAACCTGGTGAGAGGTCAAGCATATCTTCACTTTTGCGAGACAAATCAATTCTTATTAAGAAAGCTGATAAAAGCAACAATGTTGTTGTTCTTGAAAAGAGTATTTACTTATCTGAAGCTTATCGGCAATTACAATCGCATCACTACACAAGTCTTGACGGTTTTGACTTCAAGGTTCTCAGAAATAATATCAATGATTATGTCACTAGAATGCACATTCATAATGAAATTGACGAAATTTCATTCAAATACATGATAAATGGCAATCAGAAAAATTACGGACCGGGACAAATGCATATATTACCGAAAATACACAAAATAAATTTTGTAGATTATGACAATGTCATGAGAATAGGATTTAATATTGATTTAATAGTTCCTCCAGGGAGACCTATCATTTCCCAGATTGGTACGATCACTGAATACATAGGTCGTTATGTTGATTATTTTCTTGTGCCAATAGTTAAGAAACACCATACTTTCATCAGAGATTCATCTGATTTTATACAAAAAAATAGAAACAATCAAACCATTAGACAATTGCCTATTATGTAGTTTTGACATAAGTCAGATGTTTACCAACTGTCCAATTAAAGAAATTCTTTTAGCAGTAAGAGCAGCATATGATGCATTTGATAAATCGCATTACACTATAAAATATCCCTCTACAGATGATTTAGTTTCCCTCTTGGGATATGTTCTGCAACATAATATCTTTGAATTTAACGATCAATTATATCAACAATGTCTAGGTTCTGCAATTGGAGCCTGCTGTGCACCGGAATGTTGTAATATTTTATTATATCAAATAATGAAAGAAATTATTTCGTCATTTCCTTACAAGACAAGCATATTTTATTATGCCAGATACATGGATGATGGAATAATAATACACCACGGTAAAAGACATGAACTTGAAGAATTTTTTAAATTGGCTAATAGCCATCACGAATTTCTCAAATTCACATATGAAATTTCAGAATCTGACACAACATTTCTAGACGTTCATTTATTCAAGGGCAGAAGATTTATAGCAGATAATATATTAGACATGAAAACCCATTTCAAACCTACGAATTCTTTTCTATATTTGCACAGAAATAGCTCTCATACGGAGCACGTGTTTAAAGCATTTATCCGGGAAGAAGTAATTCGTTACAGAAGATCAACAAACAATGATAATGACCTTAGAGAAATTCTCTTAAAGTTCAAACAGAATTTGATAAATAGGGGTTACACTGACACTAAAATCATGTCTAGCATCAATGAAGCCTTAACCAAAGAGAGAAAACATTTGTTTTCAACTAAGGAAGGGAATCGTAAAGAGGAAATTCCTCTTGTAATGGCTACTAAATATAATCCTTGCATAAGCAAATTACGAAAACACCTTTTAAAACATTGGCATCTCATAAGAGATAATGTGGTTTGCGATGAAGTATTCACAAAAACACCGATAATTGCTTATAAAAGGCAGAGAAATTTATCAGATATTCTGACATCGACCAAGGTAAAGAAACCATAATTTTTGAAACATATAGGACAATCCCTGATGATGGCGGACCTATATAACAATATTTTATTTATCATAAAAAAATACCGCCGAAACGCTATATTAGTGTAGGATTGATTGCAAACATATAAAATTTATAAATAGCATATATAATACAAACTTGATAATTTCTTATCAGAAGGAATCTATCTCTTTATAAACATAATTATAGATTATGTGATATAATTATTGCAAAACATTAGTGAAACCAATATATTTCGATTTGGTTCCGAACATGAACCTTGCAATGTTCTATGAAAACAATGATAGTAATTGTGTGAAGATGAAGAGGGAAGCCGTGGACGTTGGGTTTCGCTTTATCTTAATTAATTTTGAACAATTATTCAAGTTCTGAAAATGTGACGTCCGTGCATATTTGCATGTAGACCCCGTACACGAGGACGACACACGTGGTTGCGGGGAGGACAATTATGCAAGTCGGATAAAAGTTGAAAGATTCCTAGCCAGCACTGAACATTTATCAATGGAAATATATCTAATATTACTTATATATATATATGTACCTGGTGAACAAGCCTAATCCGATATGTGACTTCATGAAAATCAGTTTGGACCCAAGGCAAGACCAAATTGAATTCTCGACCTCCGCTGTAAATTTAAACGTTGTTTTTTTTTCTTTTTTTCAGTGGATTGTTTTTTAATTTTTTGTCAAAATATCATCTTCATTTAATAATTACAGTATATGTATGTTTCATTATAATACGTTGTTCTGATTGGCTACCTGCACATCATGTGTGTGTTATTCCTTAAGCAATTGCATCACTCAATTAAAAATTTACCATTCATGATAACACGAGGTCCCGAAATAAAGTGCACAGGTGAATTAAATTAAAAAGTATAAAATTCGTGTTTTCATGATCCTATATCTAAAAATGTAATTATAAGTATTGAATGCTTCTTTTTGGAACTTCATAGGGTTGTAAAAGCGTTGACCGTGAGTACATTGTTAGATGTACTTCGGTCAACGCTTTTACACCCCAATGAAGTTACAAAAAGAAGCACTTCATAGGGTTGTAAAAGCGTTGACCGTGAGTACATTTTTAGAATGAAGCGCTTCCGCTTCATACAAAATGTACTTCGGTCAACGCTTTTACACCTCAATGAAGTTACAAAAAGAAGCATTCAATTCTTAAATAATACTAGCAATAACGATTTACACTCGTTAGATTTATCTCATGAGTACGTGTGACAGCTGAAACCACCTGGATCCTGTTGTAACGAAACTCGACGACCATATGTTTATGGATGAGGATTATCCAGATAGTATGCAGCCCTGTTAAAACTAACCCAAACATCATTTATGACAATTTATTGGATGATATTTCCGTCGCCGAAAACACAAGCAACTCTGACAATATTTTATTTGTTCAAAATAACAAAGCTCTGTCTCGCCCGAAGCGCACCAAGAAATTACCGGCCAGGTTAAAAGATAGAAAAAATTAATTTTTGGTGAAGTATAGCGATCCAAATTAAATTGTCGGGCTCCGCATCAAATTAAAACATTTTTTTTTTATTCAGTGAATTGTTGATGTCAAAATATAACCGTGGTGATATAAATTTAAATTAATGTCAAAACATTTAATTCTATACTCGTTAGATTTATCTCATGAGTACGTGCGCAATACAACTGTATATATTCACAAGTTACTATTTGTCTGTAAAATTTTTCTCATGTCTATTTAATAAGTATAGCTATGTACAACATAATTTTTTTTTCATTTTGAATATCGACTCATAAATAAGGAATTCTTCAGGATCTGTGTTTGCCGTCTGTATTTTATTCTTCCGCAGACTTATTTGTGAGATTTATCTCATAGTAAGATATCCGGTATACTGGATGTCAATAGATGAACCATTGAGGCAAAAGAAAAGACTAATATGAACATTTATTGTGGGTTTCTTTATTATATTTTGTATAATTATGCATTTATGTTTTTGATATATATCATTCCAGCATCACTTACATTTGTACTACCTATAAATATGATAATTGAAATATCGTATTTTGTATTGATTATTGATAACAAGCATGAAAAATTTGTTTGATTAACATGATTTTTGTTATGTAATGACGCTTTTATAAGAGTTTAAAGGCAGTTAGCCGAAATTACCTTTGAAAGGAAAATTCATTGAATTATATACAATATGAAGTTAGAAGATTTATGTGTTTTTTTCCCCTTCATTTTGAATTTAGGGTTTATGCGTATTGTATTTGTATTTAATTTTTCATAACACTATTAGTTCGAAAGTTTTAAATTGGTAATAAACAAGATGAATACCCCCAAAACATGGTAATTGGAAATTTAAGGCATAGATAACCCAATGAGAATTGTATGAATATCTGTCAGTGACTTTTATATGACTCACTTTATGTTAATCACAAATAACCTGAGTAGTATTGCTGCGAATAGTATGGTTCACGAGAAATTCAGAGTGCATGAGAGTAGTATGAGCTGGTCTTATATTGTATTTCTGTGTGAGACTCCTTGAATGTGTGCATATTTTATAACGTTTAGCATTTATCTTCAAAATAAAAGTAAGGACTCTGGTGATTTCATAGTATTTTATATCATAGGATATTAACTGTCACGTTTATGACGAGGAAGATATTTTCTATACATGTATTACCCCGCAATGTGTTACAAGATGCTTATTCCACAAAGTTATCCATACCAGTTACGATGTATAAGTCAACAAAAATGACAATTCCAAAAAATGTTTACAAGCACAGAACAAAAATTAAGACTAGCATGAGTACCCATTTTTCAACCCTTCAATATTTTAACTTACATGTTCATGTCTTTAAGTAATCTACACTACCAAGAATTTACTCACGTTTTTTTGGTACATTTCTACCCCCGTATATATCAGTACTGTTCGGTAAGACAGAAAACTTGTAATGTTATACTTTTTGTTTATTCAGTACTGTTTTTGACAGTCCTGTTTCAGTACTGATTTTGACAGTACTGTTTCAGTACTGATTTTGACAGTACTGTTTCAGTACTGATTTTGACAGTACTGTTTCAGCACTGATTTCGTCAGTACTGCTTCAGTACTGATTTTGACAGTACTGTTTCAGTTCTGATTTTGTTGTCAGTGCTGATTTTGATAGTACGGTTTCAGTGCTGATTTCGTCAGTACTGTTTCATTATAACACTAATTAAATCAGTACTGTATCTGTAAGGAAATTTTCATTACTGTTAAACATATAAACATGACTTTTTGTACCTGTTCTTTTCAGTGCAATTATTAATAGATCACTGTGTTTTTTTTTTCTTTGATTTATTTTTGTCCTGATTTGGTTTTGCTTTATTTCCAGCTCTTCAACAGTTACTTTAGCTTTTTTTTTTTAATATTCTGTCTTTATTTCGTATTTATTGTCCGAATTGCATCTTGTGTGGTTATCTTATAAGGTTTATGTTTTTAGTAAGATCTTATTAATATTTCTATTTGACAATACCATATAACATGTATTTGTATCTTGCTTGAGTCAAATAAGAACATATTGAACAAGAATTGAACATTGGAACTCGGTATATTACTTTTGAGAAGATGGGTGGTTGGATGGATATTATGTGATCCAGTGGCCATTTGAGTGCAGGAAGAGGACATCATACTCAGATAGAAATACAATGTAATTAACCTATTTTGTACAGAACTAGACCAATAATGCACTGAGCTACTTTTTTAACATGCTAGTTCAACACATGGAGAGCATCTACTATAAGACATGTCCCTCTATACCAGGTACCTTCAGACTGAACAGTTAAATAAATTTATTGACATATTTCTTTTTTTTTTTGTATACATTAATCATTTTGCAATTCCATTCACTTGTAATGTGTGTATTGTGAATAGTAACTTAGGTATGCATAACTCTTTTACTCTTTCCTATAAACCTTAACTGCAGACGTAGCCTAATAATTGTACCGATCGCATGTTCATGTTTATGTACACAACAATATGTATTTTGTATATGTCCATCAGATATGTTATCGGATTAACTTTTGTGAATCATTGAATTGGTTCTCTGACTTTAAAAGGTTGTTTCGGTTGTATGACAGTATCATAGTTAATTGAACAAATTTAGGTCAATAACAAAATGGTGAAATATACGAATTCAAATGATGGAATTTGCATTTTTTAGTTCTTTTTTTTTTTCTTTTTCTATAAAACATGCTTCTCCATACAGTGTATCCGTATTTGGCACAACTTTTTGGAATATTGGGTCCTGAATGCTGTACAACTTTGTACTATTTGGCGTCCTGACTATTTTGATCTGAGCGTCACTATCAGTTTTATGTAGACGAAACGCGCGTCTGCTGTATTAAATTATAACCCTGGCACATTTGGCAACCAGAGAGAAACATAACACTAACAGCAAAAACACAACCAACCAAAATAAATATATATGACATAACATGGAGGAGACACTATGAGGGATATTAAAGCTGGACTTTAGATGAAACAGGTAAATAAAATCTAAATCTGCAGTACACGTATTACCGATCTTTGGCTTTTGACCTCGAAGTTGATGGATTTTCGACTGGTTATAATGTGGTTGGTCATCATGATACCAAGTCAATCAAAAGCAACTTAAACTTAAAAGAGTAAAATCAAGCTTTCAATCGCCATAACTTGTGGGGAAATTAACTGCTGAATGTTTTCTTGACATGAACAAATAATGGACAACAGAAGACTTTTCCCACATATTACACCGATTATCTATCTATACTATTAAACGAGAAGACCTCATTTATTGTGTCGCTTCTCTTCTTTCCACAATAAATTATTCATCATACCTCTGTGTCCTATAGGTACCATGCATAGTCGCATTTGTCATCCATTCTTATGATTATTCAGTTTGGTTTATTTTTGGGAGAAAAACGAAAAAAAAGACGTCCGGATATTGTTCCGTGATTGGACGTAATTTTAAGTCAGAATAGACAACCGGTTTACGTTTTTCTATATACTTTGATACATGAATAATGTGTATTTGCTATCTGCTATCATGTTAAGTTTACTATCCACGACGGTCAAAGAGTTTATTAAATAGAGAGGGTCTATGCAATATATCAATGACCGCAGTGGATCGATATTAATAAACTGAGAATTGATAGTAAATGCAAATACCCTTTATGTATAGTAATGAATGTTCATAATATACCGATAAACGCTAACATTATTGAAATTAATAGGGGGAAATGGGAAAAAAGGAGGACAGGACTAGAAAAACAATTGTCCTGTCCCAAAGTACCCAAGACTTTTGATACCTTTCCTGAATAGAAAACAAAAAACTAGGAATTTTGGAAAAAAGGAGGAGGGTTAAAAATCAATTGTCCTGTCCCCAAGTACCTTACATTTCACTATTTGAAGAAAATAAAACATCTTTCAACACTTAACATACATACAACCGCGCTCTGAATGCCCGCAATTTCGCGGGTGTCTTCTAGTATGTTTGATTTTACTATTTGTTTACTACTGTTTGAGTACCAGGATTATGATGTCTTACCACAGGAAAAGTGACCTGTCGAAAAATGTTAAAATCCGGAGTTCAAAGTTGGCAATATGAAAACAGTCTATTGCAAAATCTATTGCATTGCAATGACTTCCGGAAATCATACATAAATCTGCAGAGCACGAGAGAAAAAAATAAGTGTAGTGTATGGAAATTGGTGACCATAACATATTGTCAATGTCGTTGTTATAGTCGTTAAAAGTGAGGAAACAAAGCACTATAAAATCAATCAGCAATCACATATCGGTCAGTTTGTGCCGGTGGAGGAAGTCGGAGTGACTGGAGAAAACTACCGACCTTCAGCAGGAAAATGTATAATCATAGTCAATTAAGATCGGAGTCGAGAGCAAATGCAACATGCGGGATTCAAACTCACAACCTCAGTGATTACAAGCTAGCGATAAAATAGTATGAAATTTGGTTTCTAATTATACAATATGTTTTATTCTAATTGTCGAAAACCTGAAGTCTGGAAGATGTTGTCTCAGTGGCAGTCATACCTTATTTTATATGTATAGTTAGTTGGAAATGGCCCTAACATACATAAAATGGCAGGGCCGTTTAATAGCTGGCTAAACTGTATTAATTTTCTCATTGAAGGACGTATGACACTTAAAATAACAGTTGAAGTTTGGACGATAGTTGTCTCTATAGCATTATACCACATATGATTTTGTTTTAAGGTGGTACAGAACATAATACTAACTGAGATAAATCTGTAAAAATCAACTATACGTTTTAATCACGTTCATTTGTTAGGATACATTAAGCTTCTCAATGATCAGAATTAGTGTCAAACTGCTTTATTTCTAATGGAACGTTAACGATAAAGTGTCCAAATGTTTGAAATTTTGATATTTTTGTCAAAGTATTTACAATTTTTTGAAAAATAAACGACCGAAATTAATCAGAGTCAATTTGAAGGTATTTGATACCACCTTAATATAAAAAAAAAAAAACATTGGTATTTAACTGATTACATAATCTAATCAAAGTGCTTTTAGTACTTTCTTTACTTCTTGTTTTAATCGATCACCCGCATCGTTTTCCTTTTAGACAAGAATATTGAATAGTTATACTCTTATTTCTAATATGATTATCAAACTCAGGTGTCAAATAGTTTAATAAAACAACACTTGAACTAGGTTCGTGTTTGTTTCGGCAATTTAATTCTAAAGTGTTTTACTTAAGTTAAGTCCTGACTTGAGATTTCATTTTCAGATGACATTTTTAGAAAACGAATATGACTTTCATTAATTTCTTTTGTTTTGGTCTGAATAATTTTTTATAATAGTTACTAAATACTATAAGCATTGCAAAATAACAAATCACGATTTCAAAAGAGGCGAAAAATACCAAGGGGACATTTCTTTAAAAAAACATTATGTCGACAGACTTGACAAAGTACGATATGGCGAAAAGTTACATACATGTATAGACAAACAATATAAATCAAAGTACTGAAGTACTGAACATTCAATTTGGATGACTGCAAAAAAAAAACCCCCACATCTATACTTAAAAGATAGCTTTATGTACAGATATATTTTTTTTTCTGAGACAAGTTTGTGCGTGGATAATAAATAAATGACAGGGAATTCAAACCTCATCGTAATAACTATTATATTGTAGTGATACAAATCAGTATACTCTGGTTTGTTGTTATATATTATATTACAGTTACATGTTTATATAATTGTATCCATTTATATATCATTATTTTCTACTTTTTTAATAATAGGGCAGTGCAAGTGCATGGTGGACACTCTTCTATAATAATTCGATTTTTCTAATAGATTGGATTTGAGTAGGCATTCATATTTTCCAGCCAAACTTTCGATATCCCATTTAGAGTTATCGGTCCTTGAGAAAGAGCAAAATCCGATAACTCTGTATGGGAGATTGCAGCTAACAAGCGTGCAATAAGTCGTAATGCATATTCCATAGGGTACCACTCAGGTGTTCCGTATTTTTTTCCTTAAAGACTACACAAACTAGGGAAAACAGGCAGCATGCAGTTCCTGTTACTAGAAACGACGGTGTTGCATAACAACCAAAAAATATATATATAGGGTCATGCGGCAAAAATTTACTTAAAATGCAGTTGAAAAAGATCGTCTATTTTTTTCGCTTAATGAAAAAGGCATATTTTTAATGGCTCCGACATGCAGAAATGGGAGATATTTTCTATACTCTTTAAAATGTGAATATGATTTTCTTCATTTTTTAAACCTAATAGGATAAGCTTTCAATTAAATATAATTCCAATCCTGTATCGTCCAATGATAAGCCGTATAGAATTTTATTCTGAGTACCATCTTACCGGTAAAATGTGAACAAATAATTGCGCTCTTGTAACCTGCAAACTTTCTTGAGGTATAATCTTCCGCATGACTTTTCTGTACGTGTGCAAGTATTAAATATGTTTTACTTATATATAAATCATATTATTAATGTATGTTCTAAAAATATTTTTTTAGGAGTATCTATTGAAAAAATAAAATTTATAACATGCGATAAGGATGTTATTTTGCACTCGACAATGTCCGCGCATTTATCATGTTTATAGATCGGTTACAATCCCAACACGAAAGTAAAGTAATGAAAATCTAGGTGACACCAATACACTGGAATGTCTCACGGTCATCCGATGTAAAAAGAAGATGTGGTATGATTGCCAATAAGACAACTCTCCACAAGAGACCAAATGACACAGACATTGACAACTCTGTTTAGGTCATCGTACGGTCTTCAACAATGGACAAAACCCTTGCCGTATAGTCAGCTATTTTAAAAAGGTCCCGCTAAGACAAATGTAAAATGATTCAAACGTGAGAACCAACGGCCTAATTTATGTACAAAATAATGAACGAAACTTAAACAAATATGTATCACAGCTACAAACTACAATAGATATAGGAAGATGTGGTATGTGTGCCAATGAGACAACTCTCCATCCAAGTCACAATTTATAAAGGAAACCATTATAGGTCAAGGTACGGCCTTCAAACGGAGACTTGGCTCACACCGAACAGCATGCTATAAGGGGTCCCAAAAATTACAAGTCAAGTCCACCAAAGATTTTCAGTGACTCAGTATCTTTTAAACGTCGAATCTGTTAAAGAGAAGACTTTAACGCCTAAGATAAGTTATGCATCCTTTAAAAAGGTGTCAAATGTTGATCTGTTTAGCTAGTAGAGTTTAATCTGTGGAGGAACTGTGTGAAATTCGTGTCTTTACTGTTACATGTGGATTATACTTAAGCAATCGTTGATTAAACATTTGAAAACTGTCATTTTAAGTATTCTTAAAAATATACAAAGGGATTATGTATTATGCAAAAACTTTATTATGTAGTCCTCAGACATACTCCTAATTCAATGTGATACACGAATTAGTTCTCGCCTCTACATTAACACGTCAGCACACATGCAATTTTTAATATTTTGTTTAATCATTTGAAATGGTGGTATGTGCTTCTGTGAAACTTGTAAAATAATTCTATATTAGCCATTTTCAAAAAAGGATTAAAAATTCAAGCTCGGTATTTAAAATTGACGATTTTTCAATAACAGGAATTTTCTTCATTTTCCATATTTTTCACTTTTATTTTTATTTAGTTATGTATGACAATTAAATAGCATAAAGTGGGCAATTCATTTCACTGGTAGATCCAGAATCAAATACGCTACGCTCTCATGATGATTGTGTAGTCTTAATGCGTATTTACAAAATTATAAACCGGGTACCATTGATGAGATTTTTTTTCTAATTTTGTAAAATAAAATTGAGAAAGGACATGGCGAATATGTCAAAGAGACAACAACTCTAACGAAGAGCATATGCAGTTTTCAACGCAGCGAGAAAATTCCACACCCATAGATAGGCCTCAGCTGGCCCATAAATAAAAATGTGAACAAGTTCCTGTGAAAATGGACGTAACACTAAAAACTCCAAAATAAAGATGAACAAAATTAGAAAAAAAACATACAAGACTAACATAGGCCAGAGGCTCCTAATTGGGACAGGCGCAAAAATTACCATTTTAATTCCTGATTCATAAAACAAACAGTTTTACCCATGTACAGGACCAGACTTCAAAAGTAAAATTAGTGATTAAACCCTTAAGAATGCACACAACAGCCTGTATCACCCAGAACGAACTACTCTTTTACGAAGAAAAGATTAGCAAGTTAAAGTTTTTATGATCAAAACGAACCTCTTAAAGTATTTGTAAAAACATTGCATAAACTTGTTAACTTAATTGCTTTGTTTTAACCTGTACTTGGGCGTGTTTACCATGCACGATGATATCGATATGAAGTAAACAACAAAAATACTTCAAACAATTCTGTAAAAGACTTAAAGGGGTTGCGTTGCGTAATTCTATTGAAAGTGTATTTACATAAGTAATGTTAATTCCCATGTATTTGTTCATTAGACTTATAGATGAATTGATTACATGTTTTTATTTGCATGTACCAGAACATTTATTTACATTAAAGGAAGGTCATAAGCTTCATGAAATGTTTTGGAATGAGTGTTGTACTGCGTCCAGTTGCAAATATTTCGTGCATGTTCATGACGACCAAAAAGGATGATCATTTGTATGTTTCGGAGTTAGTCTGGCACTTATTTCGATTAACCAGAATACATTATTATTAAGAAGTCAACTGAAACACGCCACTTAGCACTGAATTATTCTCGCGTCCGTGAGTTTGGTGCTCATTGGTCGGATTGGTGTTGCTTTGACATATTCCCAGTTTTCATTTTTTGTTCTATTTTGTTTTACAGATTTTTTTATATTTCATTTTGCAGCTTCCGGTATAGATATAAAAAAGAAGATGTGGTATGATTGCCAATGACACAACTCTCCACAAGATACCAAATAGATATAAAAAAGAAGATGTGGTATTATTGTTAATGACACAACTCTCCACAAGAGAATATAAAAAAGAAGATGTGGTATGATTGCCAATGACATAACTCTCCACAAGAGAATATAAAAAAGAAGATGTGGTATGAATGCCAATGACACAACTCTCCACAAGACAATATAAAAAAGAAGATGTGGTATGATTGCCAATGACACAACTCTCCACAAGAGAATATAAAAAAGAAGATGTGGTATGATTGCCAATGACATAACTCTCCACAAGATACCAAATAAATATAAAAAAGAAGATGTGGTATGAATGCCAATGACACAACTCTCCACAAGAGAATATAAAAAAAGAAGATGTGGTATGATTGCCAATGACACAGCTCTCCACAAGAGAATATAAAAAAGAAGATGTGGTATGATTGCCAATGACACAACTCTCCACAAGAGAATATAAAAAAGAAGATGTGGTATGATTGCCAATGACACAACTCTCCACAAGATACCAAATAAATATAAAAAAGAAGATGTGGTATGATTGCCAATGACACAACTCTCCACAAGATACCAAAATAAATATAAAAAAGAAGATGTGGTATGAATGCCAATGACACAACTCTCCACAAGAGAATATAAAAAAGAAGATGTGGTATGATTGCCAATGACATAACTCTCCACAAGATACCAAATAAATATAAAAAAAGAAGATGTGGTATGATTGCCAATGACACAGCTCTCCACAAGAGAATATAAAAAAGAAGATGTGGTATGATTGCCAATGACACAACTCTCCACAAGAGAATATAAAAAAGAAGATGTGGTATGATTGCCAATGACACAACTCTCCACAAGAGAATATAAAAAAGAAGATGTGGTATGATTGCCAATGACACAACTCTCCACAAGATACCAAATAAATATAAAAAAGAAGATGTGGTATGATTGCCAATGACACAACTCTCCACAAGATACAAAATAAAAATATAAAAAAGAACATGTGGTATGATTTCCAATGACACAACTCTCCACAAGATACCAAATAAATATAAAAAAGAAGATGTGGTATGATTGCCAATGACACAACTCTCCACAAGATACCAAATAAATATAAAAAAGAAGATGTGGTATGATTGCCAATGACACAACTCTCCACAAGATACCAAATAAATATAAAAAAAGAACATGTGGTATGATTGCCAATGACATAACTCTCCACAAGATACCAAATAAATATAAAAAAAGAAGATGTGGTATGAATGCCAATGACACAACTCTCCACAAGAGAATATAAAAAAAGAAGATGTGGTATGATTGCCAATGACACAACTCTCCACAAGATACCAAATAAATATAAAAAAGAAGATGTGGTATGATTGCCAAAGACATAACTCTCCACAAGATACCAAATAAATATAAAAAAGAAGATGTGTTATGATTGCCAATGACACAACTCTCCACAAGAGAATATAAAAAAAGAAGATGTGGTATGATTGCCAATGACATAACTCTCCACAAGATACCAAATAAATATAAAAAAGAAGATGTGGTATGATTGCCAATGACACAACTCTCCACAAGATACCAAATAAATATAATAAAGAAGATGTGGTATGAATGCCAATGACACAACTCTCCACAAGAGAATATAAAAAAGAAGATGTGGTATGATTGCCAATGACATAACTCTCCACAAGATACCAAATAAATATAAAAAAGAAGATGTGGTATGATTGCCAATGACACAACTCTCCACAAGAGAATATAAAAAAGAAGATGTGGTATGATTGCCAATGACATAACTCTCCACAAGATACCAAATAAATATAAAAAAGAAGATGTGGTATGATTGCCAATGACACAACTCTCCACAAGAGAATATAAAAAAGAAGATGTGGTATGATTGCCAATGACATAACTCTCCACAAGATACCAAATACATATAAAAAAGAAGATGTGGTATGATTGCCAATGATACAACTCTCAGCAAGAGAATATAAAAAAGAAGATGTGGTATGATTGCCAATGACACAACTCTCCACAAGATACCAAATAAATATAAAAAAGAAGATGTGGTATGATTGCCAATGACACAACTCTCCACAAGAGAATATAAAAAAGAAGATGTGGTATGATTGACAATGACACAACTCTCCACAAGATACCAAATAAATATAAAAAAGAAGATGTGGTATGATTGCCAATGACACAACTCTCCACAAGAGAATATAAAAAAGAAGATGTGGTATGATTGCCAATTACATAACTCTCCGCAAGAGAATATAAAAAAGAAGATGTGGTATGATTGCCAATTACATAACTCTCCACAGGAGAATATAAAAAAGAAGATGTGGTATGATTGCCAATTACATAACTCTCCACAAGATACCAAATAGATATAAAAAAAGAAGATGTGGTATGATTGCCAATTACATAACTCTCCACAAGAGTATATAAAAAAGAAGATGTGGTATGATTGCCAATGACACAACTCTCCACAAGAGAATATAAAAAAGAAGATGTGGTATGATTGCCAATGACATAACTCTCCACAAGATACCAAATAGATATAAAAAGAAGATGTGGTTTGATTGCCAATGACACAACTCTCCACAAGATACCAAATAAATATAAAAAAGAAGATGTGGTATGATTTCCAATGACACAACTCTCCACAAGCACAGACCAAATGACACAAAAATTAACATCTATAGATCACCGTACGGAAACACAAGTCGAAGTTCTTTGAATTATAATGGCTGATTGGCGTTTTTTTATGAATTTGCGCACCGGTCTGCATAAATCATGTACATCATTCTTTGGTTTGTATTGTTGTAAAAGGGTTAAGATTTAAAAAAAAAAAAAAAAAAAAGAAAACAACATCCCATATAGAGACACTTAAAAACCATTTAAGTAAAAACACGAAAACGAGAAAAAAAACGCATTTGAGTGAGTGATACTGAACGATAATGAAAGAATGCTTGGAGTAGCCGTGTAAGAAATTATCAAAAATAAAATTTAGATTTGTTATTCATGTTATATGGTGATAAGTTTACAAAAAAAAAACGATGACCATTTGTATAAATGAAATTTCAAGTGTTCTACACATTACAGCAGAATGACTAGACAGAATTGAGATAAACTCAATGTTTAACATATTTTCGCACTTAAATAAATTGACGTTTACCCCCACATCTCGTTTTATTCTTTTGATAAGCAATTGATAAAACTATATTAATCAGGATAATTGGGATTTTCGACATAAACTACTTAAACAAATTCAGAAATGAAAAAAGTCAAATTCCACACACGATGACGTATTTATAGCTCGACTTGATTTTACTGTCAAGAAGTTTCCACGATGGAAGGTGACCAGTATGAAGAGGTATATTAATTTTTCATTTTACACTTTAGAGAGCAACCATTTAACTTTATAACTTGTCTCAACTAGAAATTTTTCTTTTTTAGTTTTTCGACGCTCTCAATCAAATTTTCGTTCAATTTAACACTATAATGTAGAAGGTATGAGTTAAATCTGAGTTCAGTATTATTTATAATTCTTTTGGTCATCTGCTGACCAATATTTTTTTCTCCATCAAATTGGGGATATTAAGAATATTTTTTAGGGAAAAAAACATAAACCCCTCCCTTGAAGTTAAACGGTCGTTTCATAACCTTTAATATTATGTTCCAACTTCAAATTTTAATACTAAATTTATTTTTTTCTTGATTGAAACTTTTTCACGTTTAAGATTTGATTTCTTTGCAATTTGAAAACGCTTAAAACTTTCATCAAAGTGGTATAGACAATTTTATATCAGAACGTATTTTCATTTGTATTTAACAAGGATCACAGCTTTTAAAATGTGCTACTGCACAAGCAACCATTTTGTTTAGGGGTTGGATGGGTAGTGCCAAAAAAGTTGCATTCTTAAAGAAATAGTTTATTTTAACTGAAAATTACATATTTTGGTTTGTTTTGTATACAACAAGAGAATCTTGTATGCTATAGAAAATTAATTGTTTGTCCTGAGAATAAAATACCTCCATCACAAGCACACATAAAAAGACCAATAGTCAACGCCTGGTTTACCACATGCGTCTAAATTCTGAACATGTAGCAAAATAGTTTAAAATGTTTAAAAATGCCTTAAAACGATTGTCCGACTGTCCATTATCATTATGAATTCAGAAATTAACAAGAAAATTTATAACGAAACCAAAAAACATTGGAGAGTATTTAGTTCAGAAATTAATGAATTCAGAATGTTTCCGAATGTGCTAAGGGAGCAACCATTTCCTTAACAAAAAGGGAGGTATTGGCTTTTTCTTAGTTCTCGACACAATCACTCAGAATTGTTTTTCTTCTTCAAATTTTAACATTATAAGGTATGGGGAGGGGGGATTGCACATAGAATATTTTTTTGTCATCGGCTTGACCATAAAAGTGTGTTCATTAAATGTGGTATGAGTGCCAAAGGAACAAGTATATAATTCGAAAGTATTCGAAAGATTCACTTTCTTTCTTTCTTTCTATTTTTATTTCTTATCGTATCACTCAGAAATTGTTTTGTGGTTCTGAATGTATCAAATTAATATTCAACTGTTTCCAAAGTCAAAATATCGAATTTGGAATATAAATGACACTGTTGATTTTTTTTTAAAGTACATTTTTCAAGATATTACAGTCAACACTTTTCAATTTTAATTGTTATGAAGTCAAAATTTTAACAATATCAATAGGCTCTAAAATGTGTTTTCCCGAATGATATTGAATATCAATTATCTATAAGCGTCTGTATAGTGAAATTTAACCTGCAAATGTGTAAATATGACATTTTTGAAACGATCTATTTTGACAAGAAAGTCCTTTATTGTAGGTATTTAAATCACATAGTTTTCATTCAATGTTTTAAGAGTTTAAAGGTTATGAAAATAAAACAATTAATTGTTTACTATTGACAGAACAAATAAAATCAAAATGTCTCGATTGTTAAGTCGAAGTATTGATCCCTGTAAACAGGAAAATACAACTGTAGAACGAAATTTTGCGTTCAATGTTCTCTATTGACTATAATAATCTGATCCGCAGTTTCTATAATTAAAACAAAGTAATAGAGGCGAAAGAGAAGAGCGTATGTAGCAGGGCAATAGTTGCACCCAGTGGGGGATAATAAACTTACTATTCCACCCATACCCAGTCAATATGTATACAATAATGTATAGTATGTGACGTGATTGCTTACCCATGAACATGTAGTAGATATTTAGCCAGCTGTAAGCGGTTGAGCTAGGAAAGTATTTCTTTAGCTCAGTCGGTTAAAGCACTGCCTTGTAATACGAAGGTCCCGGCTTCGAGTCCAGAAGGAGACCCAGTGATTTTGTATGTAGAATCATGCTTTTCGGTAACCTATCTGATAGTTTCAACCGTTTGTGGAAAAGGACAAATTATAGCAGTGTTTTTCAAATTGAATTCAGATTGCGAATAATTTTGCGTCTCGACAGAAGACAAGAGAAAAATTTCCAATGACACACTCATTTTGCAAACTATAGATACATGTTGTCCTTCAAACATTAGTTTTTTTGTGTTATCCTTGATCGGCGAAATGAATTTGCTACCATATCTCCTTATTTTTTTTTATATTGAATATAAAAGAAAGAAAAAGGGAATGAATAAAATAATGAATGATGAACGAATGATTGTTCTTGGGTTTTCTTCTGGGTGTGATTTTTAAAGATCGAGAACGTATGCCTCCCAAAAAGCACATGCTTTTGAAACTAATGTTCAGTAAGGGAGCTACCATTTGATTTCTATGGGGGGGCTAGGATGAAAAATTTTGTCCTGCATTTTTTTTTAATTGTAATCTCTGTCCTGCCTTTTTATTTTTCACTCTATTCGGTCCTGCCTTTTTTTTTTTTTTAGTTTATCCTGACTTTTTTTACCTAAATTGTCATCCTGACTTTTTTTTTTTGCAAGTGTCTCATCCTGCCTTTTTTTTTTACTCAAAATTCCTGTCCTGCCTTTTTTTTCAAATTTCATCCTAGCCCCCCATAAAAATCAAATGGTAGCTCCCTAACTTCAGTAAGGCCTTTCAGTCAACCAACCTCGGTGCTCTCATGTTGAATGCAAGAGGAAGTGGGTTTGCAGCCCCGGCGACACTAAGGAGTGTAATCAAGGCTAGCACTGGTTGTTTCGGAGGATGATAGTAAGTTCTCGGTAGGTGACATGTCATTCTGAAGACTCTAACATTGCGAACAAGCACATTACAATCGATCCGGCCCAGGTATTTCAGTCAAGTGCAAAGCATCATGGTTCGTAATAATATCACACCAACATGAATGTTCTCTTTCTGACAGGCCTGTGATAGTTGTAACTGGACGTTAAACACCGACTCATAATCAGTCAACGCTTACTCTATATTTATACATATACTATTGTATATTTGTATTGAAATCAATTAACAAGACTTATTTCTATATACCGTTCATTATTGTGAAATTTACTGATCCAAAATACTGACAATTTTCTATTAGTTTACATTAACACTAGAATTTGTCAATGAAACTAATTTGTGATGTTTGCCTTCCATGATAAGTGCGTACAAAGGTTAGAAAAACAAATAGTAATCGATTTATCTTTATAATCATGGTAATTTTAACAGTGATGTTTACAAACTACTGATATTTCATAAACCATTAAAATTTCAATGAGGATGTTTAATTATAAATTGATTTTCAACAATCGTTTTAAATTTTACTTTATACTTTTAATCAGTTCTGTTGCCAGTTATAAGGTTGCTATTAATTTTCATTCATCTGCATATGCAAATTTATTTTAATTGCATATGCATATAACGTTGCCTACGGGACTGTATTGACTCCTGTCTATTATTTCTAACAATCAGCTTGGGTGTGTTTTTTTAAAACCTTCCGTTTTTATTTGATTGACCATTACATAAGGGTTCCATGATAAAGGAAAAGCCATGAACAAATCAGACTTTCACTACAGTACATATATAATAGGACATTAAATCCGACATCTCGCGTAAAGAGAGTGACACGTTCTATAAATTATAAGAACCCTGGCAACAACTCTTTGATATATCCGTATATGTGCATTGTTTCCAGGCAAATTGCTGTCCCTTTTCAGTATAGCCTCATTTTTTCAGTGTTAGTCCTAATTTCCCAGGCAATCATTCCGAACGCTCTCTATTAAGGACATGCCTAAACATGCCGCAGTGTTTATGATTTCGTCCTGAACATGCATGAAATATTTGTCACTGGAGTTAAATAGCCAACTAATAATCAATTGAGAGAGCAACAAATAATTGTACATCATCAATTTTGTATGATGCAATTACTGTTTAGTCAAATCGTAATTTAATTCCATTTTAATTTGTTTAATTGCTCTTGGACCAGGATGCATTTGAAAGTCTTTTTGTTTGAGAATAAATTATTAATATTTTGTTTGAAATTCCATCACTCTATGATAAAAAAGGATTAATGAAATAGTTATCGTACCTCTACGCTAATCGATTTTATGCGGTGATCTTAATAAAAAAAAAACCATTTACACTATTTAATCACATGTCATAACAAATATGTAATACATCAGTTGCTAACATCAGAGACGGGACACAATTTTACAAATACATCTTAAATTCTATAGTCAAAATGTGTTTATATATTTCTTTTTGTCAGAAATTAAATAACGTCGTTTAGTATGAAAGACACCTATTATGAAAAATCTTTCTCCGTGGCTATATATTAAGTTTTCACGACTTCTATAGCATAGGATATAGTGATTGCGCATATTGTTTAGTATTGCATTCAAACGGGAAAGATTTGTCTATTGAGTAAATAAAATAGTGAAAGAGATCCTTTATTTCGAATAAATGAATAAATAGTCATAAACAGGGGCACAATAAGGAAATTTTAAAAGAAAAACACATTTTTAATAAAAGTAATATACACAAAATGTATCAATAAATTGTATTTCTAAAATAATAATATTTTTTTCTACAAACTAGCAGGAAAAACATCATAATAGAAATAATGCCAATGGAAAGTAATTGATATTTATGTTATTTTTAAATAAATAATTGCTTTAATCAAAATGATAAAATATAGTCCGGGTACAGAGATGAATATCCCATTGTTATTAATTCATTTATACTTAACTAAAAGTAAAAGTTTTGTTATTTGAATCGAGTATGAAAACAATAGGTATTTTAAATTTTTCAATATGTCAAATAGAATTAAGAGTACTATCACTTGATAAAAGCCGATAACCGGTTCAAATTGGAAAATTTCCCATGTAGAACCTTCATTCATAGATGCATGCTTAACTTTTAACAAAATGAAAATATAATAAAGAAAAAAGCGATCCATGTCAGATCTTGTGTCAAGAAAAGTGGAACAAGTACGGTAATAGACGCGAAATATTATTTCCGTAAAATAAAGAAAAAAATGGATACGGTGTCGGGGAAACGGAAAACACGTCTAAAAATGTGGTAAAAGTTTATAGTTTATTATCAGTACTAGCGACAGACCATAATGATCTCAAGTCTATCATCAATAAAACATCGTATCATCGAGATATATTAATATTGCCTTAATAGGAGAAGATTTACTTTTAGATGTCAAAAGTTATTAAAAGGTATACCTCCATATCATGTAAATTTTATCTGTTGTGATTTGGGAATTAACACCAAGGATGAACATGGATGCAATTTTAATTCGAATTACTCAATAATGATCAAATGGAATATTATATCATATGGAAACATAAATACCGTTATGAAATTGACATTCTTTGAATCTATGGAATAAAAATACCGTTACGAAATTGACATTTTTTTAATCTATGGAATAAATCTTTTTTTAAGTTAGTTTTGTGTTTCTCCATAAAAGAAACACGAAAGGAAAGATTGCAGAATGGACTATTCATTTCAGATTGACACGGGAGATAGAAAGAAAAGTCATGTAAGTTTTTTTCTCTTTGTTCCTCCCAAAAAAAATCGATTTTTTATTTGTAGAGTTTTTTTTTAAATAGATTGATATTTGAATACTGTATCATTAATCACTGGAAAATCAAAGTGTCAAATAATATTAAAAGGTATCTCAAATTAACAGAAAATAATCTAACCCATCTTTTTTACAAATTAGACAAGAGTTAAGTATTTTAGCTTGATGTCAGTTTTGACTTCAGGTTGCTGCCTGATAGATCATAACAATGTCTTTAAAAATATTCTATACAGTATAATTATATACTACCAACGGAGGGTAAACAAGGGACAACAAAAATGAGAGAAGGGGAATGGGTGTGTGGTTGCTCGCTAATTAAAAACATTTTTTTGTCATAACTGGAACCCAAAACTTTTCACTGTAACTGTGCAGTGCTTACAACTGATTATTGATTGGTATTATTAAACTTTTCTAAAGGCATATGATGTTCTGATAATACAACACTTTCTTATGGGGTCTTGTAAATTTCATGTTGTATACTAGTACAAGTGTAGTATTCTTTATGAAAGAATTGGAACAGAATGTTTTTTGTCTAATATACTTTAACTAATTATATAAAGGGACATTAAGTACTATCCGGAAAATTAGAATCTATAATTTATAATAAAAATACCTTCATTTGCACAGTAATGTAACTATATAGGAGAGCATGGCTGGATTTATAGAATTAATGGCCATTTTTTAAAGAATAAATGGACCAATGTTTAGAATAAATGGACCAATAGTACAGAATAAATGGACCAATAGTACAGAATAAATGGACCAATAGTACAGAATAAATGGACCAATAAATAGTACAGAAAATGGGCAAAACAAAATAGAAAAGAATAGCCTCGAAAAAAAATGAATAGTGAAAAATGGACCCAAAAAAGAAAGACAAAATACTAGGGTGCTAAAATATGAAAAATATCTGTCCTTGTCACGGGACAATAGACCAAAAAATCAAAACTCAGTTCAATAAAACGAAATTAAAAAAAATAATGAAGTGCAGAATTATATTTTTTTTTTAGTGAAACTTTTGATAGCTTGCTTGATTCCTTTCAAGTAAAATAAATGATCTTATCGTGGCATGTATTCGATGTAAATTGTCTTAGATTGATTTCAGCGAAGGTCAATTTTAAAACATGTTTACCAAAATAGTTTCACTAAATGCTTTGTGAAATCGTCCAATATTGCAAAAAAAATGTGCAGCAAAAGATTGTTATTAATATAGTAACCCAATTTAGCCTGCTCTTCTTTAACGAAAATATACTATCTTAATATGGTACATTTTAGATGTAAATAGCCGAAGAATGATTTCAGCGTAGGTCAATTTAAAGATTGTGTTTACCAAATTAGTTTCACGAAATATTTGTAATGAAATGTCAATTTCTGTTTGACAGTCTGTTGACCTATAGTTCATCTCCAAATTACCTATTGTAAATCATTCGTATTGTCTACATGTCTTACATGACATTAGATAGACAAGCCGGTATCAATAGATATTATAGCAACAACTGATAATAGCAGAAACTATTTACCTTGGTAGGAAGGACAGTATTTTTGAGCATTCTAATAAAATTGGTGTTTTTACACTCATTACTCGAGAATGATTAGGATGACTTTGGTATTTGTATGCCCCAGTCTGTATTAGTATTTCAGTGTTAACAGGGGGGATGTAAATCACAAGTCTCCACTTCAAGTCTCTATTTACGGTTGTGACATCTATAAAGTTCAGAACAAACTATCGAGGTGTAATGTAGATCTTAGTTTTACCTCCAATTTTTGCACATTGATTTCCTTCGACCCCCCCCCCCCCCTTTAATGTCTACGTAGTTAATCGTTAAGAAGTTGAACCAACTATCAAGTTGTAGATATTAGTTAAATAAGACATGCATTCTTAGCACATTAATTTCCCTTTCCTTATAAAAAAACCTCTTTGACGTGTGAGTTGAATTACTTCTAAGACTGATATGAAAGGTAACTATTAGCCGTTACATAACATGTTACATTATTTACAAAATTAATGATGCCAATTATATAAAATCTATAAACAGCTAGTTTGTCATTGATTTAATAGATAGTCATTGTAATGGAACCCTTACTTTAATTATCTCGTATTACACAAACAAAACAGGAACGATTTTATGGTTTTAAAACCATTACAAATAATTGTAATGTTGTCTTGTAGTATCTCAATGACATGTACATGCATACCTAGATATCCTTTAATTAATGGTTGCTTTTTGGTGCTTAACGCCACTTTGAACACTCTAAACTATATTATGGCCCATGATATAGTATAGAGTGTTCAAAGTGGTATTTGGTGACAAGCGTAATAATTGGGGAAGTCGGAGAGCTCGGATAGAACAATTAACAGCTGGGTAGAAAATGCAAATCCTTGATAAGTTTTAAAAGATCGGAGTCGGGTTTCGACCCCACAACCTCAGTGTTGAAAGGGTGGTGATTCAGTTGGTGAATTATTTGACCACTCGGCCACCAATTTTCTTCCTATTTTCGACAATTGTAGTAAACTTATGGCGATATCAGTTAAAACCACTCATCAGGGAGTTAAGAGAATCGCTGTGATACAGGATGAATGTATCGGACCACTGACGAATCCAGATATTTTGGTAAAGGGGGACCCACTAACTGCCCAAGAGGGGCCCGCCTCAGTCATGGTTTGGTGATTCCTAATATAACCAACCAAATTTTTCCAAGAAAAGGAAGGCCCGGGACCCCAGGGGCCCTCTCAATCCGCCTCTAAGAGTATTATTCAAAACCTACATTTTTTGGGCGCACAGCTCATAATTTGCCATAACAAGAGTTGGCTGCTGCATATATATTTAGCCAATGATTTCTTCCGCCCGGCAGTTAAATCTGGCTTAAGTGGAGCGTCCCAATCGCTGTTCAAATACACAGATCGGATGCATTGCATATTTTGTCCCATGTAACAGTATGGTGACGGCTATTTATTTTGAACGTTAATGACGTAGCCGGCCAACATCTATTTGGTAGCCTGTTGCAAGGCAAACTGTCTACCAAATCCAACATAGCAAGCAATTTGGGGGTCTGATTTTATCCGTTTTATTGATATTTTCGTCCTGAATATGCATGAGACATGTGTCAGGAAACTGACAATCCTAGTCAAATCTACTTTGTTCGAACTACCATCAACTACTTAGACTATAAAAACGTGGTATAATTGCCAATGAGACATCCTCCACAAGGGACCAAATGACAGAAATTAACAATAATATGTCACCGTAAGGCCTTCAACAATGAGCAAACCCAATACCACATAGTCAGCTATAAAAGGCTCCGAAATGACATATGTAAAAAAAATTAAACGAGATATCTAACGGTCTAATGTATGTACAAAAAATGAACGAAAAACAAATACGTAACACATCAACAAACGACAACCACTGAATTACAGGCTCTTGATTTGGGACATACATACGGAATGTGGAGGGGTTAAACATGTTAGCGGGATCATGGCCAAACCCCCCCCCCCTCCCCCTTCCCCCAATAAAAAATAACTTGGGACAGTGGTGGTCCACCGGTTTTTTCTTCTTTTATGTCCGTTTAAAAAGTTTATAGGAAAAAAAACGAGTAGGAGGAAACTTATTTATTTAGATTAATGATCTTGTTATGTATCTGTATTGTATGGTCGTATGTGTTTTGTAGTTAAGTCGTGAGAGTTGTGTCCCTTTGTATGATGATGATGCATATTTGTCATGTGATGTTAGCTGTCTCTTTGAAATAAACGTGCTATGGAAATAGATGTGTTTTTGTTGCTCTTTAGCAAATATAGCTTTAGCGGCATGGGGAGGCAAGTATACGTCCCCCCATGTACGTAATATGGTGGAGGACTTCAAAACGGGTCCCTTTAAATGCATTTTATGTGAGCTGTCCCCAAAGATGAAGAATCAACTTTCTATTATATCTAACAATTTGGATTTGGATGTCCGTCATAAACTGCGTCAATATCTTCATTCCGCATAGCTGTTAAATAACGTGGTTTTTTTCTCATGACGGAAGGACAAAAAAAACAGTGCATGTAGATAATCTCCAATTTATCTTATTATTGAGTTGTCCTTAATTACCTTTTCTATTATAATTCACAGCAATGATACGTTGTAATGTAACTTTGGTTCAGTCTAAAATATGGGTTTTAAGGCTTAAAAATACTTAACTCATTGCTTTAATAAAGATTTATTTACGTACAAGGGATGAATATTAAAGATTTTATATGAAATGTGTCAAATTTTATATTCAAATTTGATTCGATGAAATATAATCTATTATTTTAATTCCCATGCTTGTACGGGATCGATCGATTAGGGTAATAGGTATATCATTTATATACCTTAATAAGATCATAAACTTCCAGACGATGACTTCTGCCTTTTGTCAAACCTGATATCATAAAATGCTGTAATGATTTAGTAGACTTTAAAATATAAATGATTAGTTTTCCTTTAGAATTAAGTTCAGATCAGTATAGGTTCAATCTGATGTTTTTTTTCTCTCCGAGTATTTCTTACTTTGTCTATGAGTGTTCTTTAGTACAAATTACTTCCCTTACCTTTAACTTACATGGAGTTCAGCATTACCGTGATAAGTATAGATATAAATTTACTTATCATCTTTAAATACTGGAAAAGATTTTATTTTTGCAGTATAATTTTATTTTGACTCAAATGGTTACAGGTGACTTGAGATATCAGCTGGTCACTCAGATTTTCCCATTTGATAGTGAGGGCTTGACCCTTTGTAATATTATAGGCTGGGGTAGAAGAAAGGGAATATTCTGTCCTTGTTATAAGTGGGGGAAATCCCCCCCCCCCCCCCAAAAAAAAAAATGTTGAAATAAATTTTCTGTAAAACAAAATGCAAGAACATGCAAGAAATAGTGATGGTGACATCTAATGCGCTACCCCTCGCCTTTTTAAAAGATGGTAAAAAAAAATATAGTCTTTTTCGAATTGGTTTATAATCCATTACTAGTCGTAGTTTCTGGGTTTACTCAAATTTTAGAAAATGACAAATGAGAAAAAAATATGAGTTCACAAGCAAACTTGGATTTGAAATTGATCAAATTGAGGATATTCTTTGACCGTATTTGAATTTAAATTTTATTAATATAAAAAATCGAATAAATAGAACTTTTAACTAACTAAACCAAATCGAATAAAATTATTTATTGTATACCAAAGTTTTCATATTCATACTATCAGTTATCATCGGAGATTTAAACTCCAATACACTGAAACGACTGTATCATGTGTGAATCATATACTTAATGTATTCTTTTCAACTCGATACAACAGTGCATATTTTGTATTACTGTCAATATAATTGAAGAGCATATGAAGTTATTTCACATGACATATTTTCTTTTACCTATCAACAATGAAATTGAAGAAAAAACAGTCTCGATCTAGTCAATGATTAATCAGTATGAAAATGGTAAATGGTTCGACATCAAAAGAAGACACTTACCTAACATAATATAGAAACATAAACGGGAGACTGTCAAAACAATATAACAATGAATCAAACTTTGAAATATTGACGTTACTTGCACTAAATGGATTTAAAGATGTACTCTACATAAGAAAATATAAGAAGATGTGGTATGATTGCCAATGAGACAACTCTCCACATGAGAACAAAATGACACAGAAATTAACAACTATAGGTCACCATACGGTCTTTAACAATGAGCAAAGTCCATACCACTCTACAAAAGAAAAGGCCTGTACCAAGTCAGGAATATGACACCTGTTATCATTCGTTTGATGTATTTGAGCTTTAAATTTTTCCATTTGATTAGGGACTTTCCGTTTTGAATTTTCTAGTACATTTGTAGTTCCGTATTTTTGTGATTTTACTTTTTAGGTGAAATTAAACAAATTTAGAATTTAGACTTAATACTATAGGTCAGACGAGCAGTAGTTAAGGAACAAAATAACATGTTATGGAGCTCCTTTTCGAGAATTTTTATTATTTTTCAAATGGCGGGAAAAGTCCAATTTTGACTTTTACATGTACCTTATTATATTTGCTAAAATATTTGTAAATGATCATTTTTGAGCTATTGAAGTCTTGTATGAAAAGAAAAATCGATTTGGTGGGGCAAAATATTTTACCCTGTATAGAAGGGAAAAAATAAAGAAATCTGAACATCTGACAAAAAAACTTTAACCTGACCTGATTATACATCCTTAAGCTATTTTCCACTTTCTTTTTAAAATTTTATTCTGAACATGCCAGAAATATTTGCCACTGGAACTAAAAATCTCTGGCGATCCTTTTTCCGATATCTGGGTCTTTTATAGCAGACTATAATAATACCTTATACGTTTTTTCATTCTTGAAGGCAATACGGATGCATGTAAAATTGCAAACATATTCCTGATCAAATAAAAAAAAAACTACATTAATTCAACTGTCTTTACTTTTTAGCCATGGCGTTGTCATTTTATTTTCGATTTATGAGTTTGACTGTTACTCTGGTATATTTCGTCCCTCCGTTGAAAGTTATGATCATAATACTATATGGGGTTTCCTAAATCTTCTTCAGAACTAAATGGTTTTGCATATTGCTACACTTATATCTTCTGAATAAAATGATTTGACATCAAAGATAGTAAGTGGGAAGGGCGTGTTTCTATTTCAGAAGTGCCATACGTACAGTTTTAGTGCAACGTCTCCGAAAATGGTATTAAGATTTTTGATTTTTTTTCTCAATTTCTTTCAAAACGAACGCAAACCTTCTGTACAATGTTATTTTATATTTTAAGAGACATAACAACATCATCTTTCATAATAAATTTAAATGCACGTTAGCATTCAAAGTAAAACTATTAATAATTGTGGTGATGAACTAACTATACAGACATACACTCAACAATTTAAATAACGCACAACTTTACCTTTGAATTAGTAGTTTCTAGCTGCATGTACAAATCTGTGAAATTATTGTAATACATGTCTATTTTAAGCTAAACCTTGAAATTAATGCAGAGCTCGTAGAGAAGATAAGATATTAGTGGCGGCAATGGAGATTTTAACTGTCAAAAGTTTAAAATCAAATTCAGAGATAAATCAGTTTCAAATTGTTTTTTTTTTTATTTTAGAAAAAAAATTCGAAGTAGGAACTAAATAAATCAATGTCATGTTCTTTGTTATCATGTGAAGAGATACACACAGCTTTGTTTTTCACAGATTTGTCATATTTTTGTGTGTGTTATTTTACTTTAAAAAAAAATCAAAATTTCACGCAATTCGATCACCTAAAAAAAGTAATATATGCAATATAAATTCTTACTCCATAGAAATAATTTGACATGGTGCATTTCTTTATTTACTGAGTATATTTAAACGGCAAGACATTAAATGGTTTAACGTTTATATACATTACCTATTGCATATGAACACATTAAGCGAATTCTTTTCATTATGGAACAGTATTTCATATTTTCATTATGATATTCATGAATAAGTAATATAACATCTTACGAAATTCCATGAATAATCAAGTCCCATTTTCTACTAAATTTAGAACTCCTGTGAAACATTTCAAAGGCATACACTTGTGTTTTGAAATGTGAAATCTGTTATTCCATCTGTAATAAGAATAACAATTTTATTCATTTATTCATTTATTGGTCTTTTTTTTTTCATTTTTTTTTTCAATTATTAATAAATGCACATTTATACCCCTTGGAATATATAAACAATACAATACAAATTAATAAACAATGCAAAAGTTTAAAATATTTAATTAATATTTAATTTTTGGTTTTATATTTATTTATTTATTATTTCATCGAAGCCTTTATTTTAACCCATCAAAGATGCACACATCATCATCGTGACATGTGATACCAGGATTAAAATTGTACACGACAGACGCACATTTCGTCTTAAAAGGATATTTTAGTATTTCAAATATAGTATTCAGTTTGGCTTGAAGGCCGTATTTTGGTATATCAGTAAATGTTAAAATATAGCTCCGTTGCCTGTGAATATTTTAGTTATGCATATCGTTCATATACATAGGAACACTTTGTAAACCAATTTACAATTTAGTATAATAAAGTGGAGTTATTTTGGACGACTCGTATTAGTAGAAAATGGCCCACAATTAAAACCACACCTTACTCTTTGTGGTATGGTGACTTTTATCTTCACCCAGTTTGGCGATACATTTGGTGTTCAATTTTTTTCTGCGACATTTTGTTTTAAGAAGAGGATTGGGGACACAAAATATTCGTATATTATAAGAACGCTTATAAGTACAAATAACTGCCTCTGTTTTATTCTTTAAAAAATTCAACAGATTGTGTTCTGTTTACATTTCAAACGTATAAATGTTAAAAGTCAAGTATTAATAAATATTTAAAAGTGAATATTTATTTTTTTTCCTGTCGTTGTGAACTACACGAACTTTTGTACTTTCTAGTCTTTTGAACATAGTTTATTGGTTCTAGATTATAGCCTTTGTACGGAAAATGTGTTATAGTTGATTTTTTTTGGACGATCAATGCATTGAATGGGGACATATAGTTGGAACCCCCTTTTCAAAATGGCTGGATCCGCCCCTGATATCATATGTCAAATTAAAATTGAATTTAAAACAATAGCTTTAAGGTTGCTAAAAAAGTAATGTAAAGAAAACGATAAATGATTTATCAGTTCATGGCACAAAATCAACTTCGTCCCCTCAAATAGCTTATTAAACTCCATATCAGATCTACAATGACAATACGAATACCATCAATCCTTTTCTTCATATCACATATATAGTGAGGCTTCGACATGAAAGACAATCTTTTAACTTACTGCAAGTTCAAACAGCTGAACATGTTACATCGGTTTGAGCGGGTCTTTTTATTACGTACATCTGTTAGTTTAAACATATTTATTTCAGTCAGGATTCTACTTCGTCAAAATTATCTCCCCATTACGTCAGTTAATTTTCACAATCTTATTAAGAGCTTCGATTCTTTTGTTCTCTTTCAACTGGGTTTCCACCTGATTTAAAGTGAATTGTAAAACAAGTTATTGCAATTTATAGTAATGCCTTTCTACTTTGCGGGTGTAAGTGCTGCCTTGTAGTGGCATTAGCCTGCTCTTTTTCGAAATCTACTAGGGTGTCTTTTACGGGCAAGAGATATGGCTCTCTTTCTTAACACGGGTCAGCCATTTACCGTCCCTTTCCGACGGACTATCATCATTTCCTCATGACAATACTTGCAGTTGGTGTCAAGGAAGAGCCGAAAATTCAGTCCCGGAAATTTTCATTCCGGCACAGGAATCGAACCAGGGCTAGTGCTTTGCTCTTACCACTACACCACGACCCTCTTATGTACATCTGTTCATTGAAGAACTCAACTGTGTGGTAATATCATTAATAATAATGATATCATATCTTGCCGGTTAATTATGCAAAGAGAAAAGGCCATTTTCACTTTTTGGATTGTTGTTTCTGGTTTTTTTTTGTTCAGCTTAGTCACATTGAAATGTCTTGCTTTAAAACATTCACGGTAGGAGAGGTTACAATTATCAGGGGGTATTAGTTCTTTTCGTCCATGAAGACCTTACTTCGTGTTGTTTGGTTGCTGTATAGCATTGGCATTCGCTAGAATCTTTATGAAAATTTACAGAGAGTCGAAAGATACCAAAGGTACAAAAAGGTCGAAACTAATTAACAAACACCACTGCTTAAAATGAAAAAAAGATCAACAATAGTACATAAACACAAATTGAACACTAAAGACTGAGCAACACGAATCTCATCAAAACCTGGGGGTGATCTCAGATGCTCCGGAAGGGTAAGCATACCTTGCCCCACTTTAAACAAATATTCATGACGTTTCCCGAGGGTATCACCAGTTCAGCAGTCAACACTTCAGCTCTGAGCTGTCATTGATATATATATATATATTTATACTGTTTACAACACTTTTGAATTTTTTGAACTATTAAGGCTTTTCTACATCAGGAATAGATTACATTTGCTGTATTTGGCAAAACATTTAGGAATTTTGGTCCTCAATGCTCTTCAACTGTTTTTTTTTTTTTTAACTTTTTTCGATTCGAGCGTCAATGATGAGTCTTTTGTAGACGAACCGCGCGTTTGGCGTAAATATAAAATTTAATCCTGGTATCTATGATGAGTTTATTTATTGAACCAGCTACAACATCACTTGAGGTGAGACTGTTTTAAATGTTCATAAGTTTTCTTTTATTCTTTTTAAATGCTATTATTTGAATTTTAGTGAAACTATATAGTACTCTCTCGAAGTGTTGAAATAATATACTTTCCTTAATTTGAACACGTCAAGTGAACATGATATGATTTCAGTGAAAATCAAAAAGTGTAACTTTTATTGATAAAAGCAAAAAATATAGCAATCTGAAATTCTCTCAGTTGAAATATATTCGAATCGATGCATCGTCAATATTTATGTTATCTCACTGAAACTATATTTAAAATATTGCAGTATCAAGTTCTATATTGCCACAATTAAACAGGAATTCACCTTCTATCATCAAAAGAAATGGTCTATCATTTGAATATTAATATTAAAAACATTGCTTATATTACCCTATCTTATAACAGAGAATTGTTGATTTACAGCATTCAACCAAAGGGTTAGGTCACTTCATATTAAGAGATCCTTGTATGGAATCGATGTTTTACTGAACAATTTTATAAAACTAACAAATTTCGAAAGCAAACACTCCAATGTGAATCATTCATTGGTAAAATGCTTGTAAATATAAAAGAATCATGCAGTTGACAATTTGATACAACTGGTGGAGTTTGACAGCATTTAAAAAAAAAGATAAATTTAATCAGTTAAAAAATACAGAAAAAATACAGTATCATACATTGTACGTGTTCGACTATAAAGACAACCTACGCGACGTATAAAGTCGCATTGTAACTTAAAAATAAAATTGGTATATATAAAGTTGACTAAACATACACCTTGGTAGACTCGTATTTGCGGGCTCGCATTAATTACTAGAGGTTGTTAGTTCGTTTCTTAAAAACAGTATAAAAGAATACCTTAAAATAGGTGTAACCTTCTCTGGTAAGGAAGATTTTACCGACCGTGCAAGGGCAGTATAGCCAGTCAAGGTCGTTAAAAACTTCCATTTGTTGGTAAGAAAGAGACATTTAAGAGTTAGAGCACCAACTGTCGACAATGATGCGTCACGTTGGAAGAACGTGTCGTACTGTGTGCTTTAACCGTGTGAGCCATTGTGCTTGAAATACTGTTTATGTTGTCAAATCTATACTACATCATATACATAGGGTAAAGGTATACCTAAAATAAAGCAACGAAACTAAAATTTAGTTTTTATGAAGAGATTTTTCTGTACAGTATGCAATGCGCTACATCGCTTTAATCTTAACAAGACTTAACAAAATGTTGTTCCATTGATCGAAATGTCATTGTGAAGTTTAGCAATAAATAAATATAATTCATAAGAATAAAAGATTGAATCTGCGATACAATTGGTACAGTGTCTTCCTAGTGCATGAATCTTTGCAAAAGCTTAAAAAATGCTTTTACGTTTGTGTTTGCTCCGCAGCTAAGCAAATACTTTTGAAGAATCTCACTACTTAATGTCTCAATATTCTGTCATTAGAAATTCAGAAAAATAAAAGGTTCCTGCTGTTAACGTTAATTTGATCTGCCTAACAGAGGAGTCACTTCGATAATATAAAGGGACTTCAATGTCATCACACCTGTCAGCTTTTTATTTTGACTTTTCGATTGGAAAAATTTAATAAAAAAAGAAGATGTAGTTTGATTGCCAATGAGACAAGAGACATAATGACACAGCAATTAACAAATGAAGGTCACTGTAGTACGGCCTTCAACAATGAGCATAAGTCCATACCGCATAGTCACATTCACGAGTGCTTATTGTTGTTTCTGTTTATCAAATTTAGATAATAATTTAAACATTTGACAAAAAAATTCTTCTAAGTTTGCTCGACAAAACCAAATATCAAACCATACGACTATCCCTTGGTTAAGGGTATTACCATATCTAGTATATATTTTGTTTGCAAAGATATGAGTCGTATAGTTGTTTGCGTAACATTGCTTTTCGTAACTTCTTGTCAAGGAATTCATGGTTTGGTTTTGACGTGGTTCAGCCTCCATATATTTGTAACCCAAATTAAATGTGATTTCTTCTTTACGAACGTGTTGCTCAGAACCGATTCAGATAAATCCAGAATTCTGTGTAACATCTTTGTCGTGATGCTACACTATTGTTTCAGGATAGGGTGAAGGTTGGTACCTGTTAAAAAATTTCAACCCGCTGCATTAATTTGCACTTGTCCGGAACCGTATATCTTTTTGACTAAAACCATCCATTACTGACATCGTATTAGAAATTTTCCAGATTAATCATATCACTATAATTAGGGTGGTACACATAAAGAATGTCAACATTTGTACGTGTTTGAACCATTTTAGTTATTGTCCACTTATAAATGAAATTATAATAGATTGATAAAATAATATGTTTAACTACTTTCATCGTGCATTCGGCATTTGTTCATTTAAATGCCCTTCACCATTCGTATACAAATAAATTTGAATTCCATTGAAATGATTTAAATTGATTTTAAATGATTGAAAAGAATAATTAAAAAATCTTTTATCTAAACGGTCTTTAACAAGAAAAAATTCTAAACGATATTGAGAAATAATTAGCAGGTATTTATCGAATGAAAGCGAGTTCAGCATATACAACAATGAGCTATTGTTACATGATGATAGATAAACAAATTAGATGTATTATTATCATGATGTATATAAATATTATAATAGTGAATAAAAAAATTAAACTTCCACTCAATATTAATTTTAAAAAGATGGCATCTTAGAAAGAAATCACGAGAGAAACGATGAGAAGAAAAACCCCACGCATTTGAATGTAGACTTGATTTGGTATAAGAAAATAGGAAGAGTTAACAAACCTATTTTGACGGAGCGAGCTAAAATCTTTGTATAATTCTTATAATTTGATTTATTAACGGACAATTTTAGAAAGGGTAGTTATGAATCATATCAATACCGAAATAGCTACTGTTCTGACGATAATGTCGATTTGTGTGCAGTGTACGATAGAATGAACGACTAGTTTGATGTACATTTGTTTTGAATGATGAGACATGATTGACACAGTAATTACAATTGGTTGTTGCTTACTTAAATACAGCAAAGCAAAATGGTTATTATATCTATGAGTACAGTGACAAATATTGCATGCGCATTATGAACGAACATCATTTAAATCAGTTTTACACGTCTCTCCTTATGTGGTACTTTTGTTGTTGTTGGTTGTGCTTTTCTGTTCTGTTCCGTTCTGATCTTTTTTGTTGTGTTGTGTTGTGTTGTGTTGTATCCTTTCTTTTCTTTTCTTTTCTTTTCTTTCTTCTCTGTATCAATTTTGATTTACTAGTATATATAGACTATAAATAACTATCCTTCCACCCACAAATGGCAAATTGTCTCCGAGAAGAGGAAAGGCATTTCCATCTTGTTCTTGTTTGAAAATACCAGGGAGGGTAAACACACTGATGGAAATGGTGAAATATGAACAAATCATCGATTTTAAACAATATCCCTATTCTTATCCAAATACCAGGTATCAATCAAAGGAAATGATACAAGATACTTGCATACAGTGTAGTTAATGCATTCACCAAATGTTTATTTATTAAATTTTACAATATCGTTATTCAAAACTACAATATATGCACAGACAACATTGACTTTTGAATTATAAGCCTACACAGCATTTAACAGACGTTGCGTCCTTTAATTAGCCGACAGATAATTAAATATATAAACAGAAATGAAAAATACAATTTTATTAATTTTTCCAATAAAGTTTATATTTAAAATTTATTGAACAAAGAAATAGCATTATATAATTTTCAAAGGAGCAAAAACATGCTTATAGATGCATGATTTATTGATTAAATGTTAAATAAAAGTAAAACAAAAGTAGTGTACATTCATGCTTCATTAATTGGTGCAAGGTCGTATATCTTGATAAATAATTAAAGGAGGGAATTAACCAAGGGTCCTAACCAAGTACTATAAATACTACTATGAAATCTGATTAGGGAAGATTCACTGTTTATATTGCTATCTTAGATCGCAAAAAAGCTGTACACAATTGGTCACGAGCTACAGGCTCATAAGAGCATGAATCACTCACGAGCATGAATCACTCACGAGCATGAATCACTCACGTGCTGCATTTATAATACTGGATATTAATGCCATGAACGTGCATGGCATTAATTAATATCCAGCATTATAAATTTATAAGCATTAGCAAAAGTGGCAGCCATTACACTTTTGCACGCAGTTAATGTGTGAATAGGGTTTCAATACATACCATTATGTGAACATTTAAAACACAGTCAAGTTGTTCAAGGTCACTGACACTTGTTTTTGGAATAATTTTCATCATGAAAGCTCGAGATCAAAGTACAAGACTTCAACTAGTTGTTAGACCAAGATACATGTGATCCATTGAGACAAATATCGACCAAAAAATTCTAAAGAACAAAGTGTACATGTAACCTTATCTAAGGCTTAACCTATAATAGGACCTTCAACAATAAACAGAACTCTTACTGTTAAGAAAGCTGTACCAAATACTGGGTAATACACTGTGAAAGTATTCAAAGGAAAAACTAAAGATTAATTTGATTCAAGTTCATTTAGCCCAGATGGTCGTGTGGTCTAGCGGGACAGCTGCAGTGCAGGCGATTTGGTGTCACGATATCACAATAGCATGGGTTCGAATCCCGGTGAGGGAAGAACCAAAACAGATCTAACATTGTTGGGTTGATGTTTAGACGAGTTGTATATATATATATAGCAGATAACTAAAAACAAAACAATAATGACTGGCGACAACCAACTACAATTACTGGCCTATAAGCTCATGTCTTTTGAACAGATACGTGATATTGGAGGGCCATGGCGGGGAATACAGAATAGAGATTAATGGATGAAAAGTGCAGAAAGCAATCAGTATAATGAATTGAGAAAAATATGCCATAAAAATAAATAAAAGAGCATAATGAGGTGATGAAAAAAAAAGGATAGAAGATAAGGATTGAAATATTTAAGGAAGCTGGCTTGTCATGTTTTGGAATTTTGGTCAGATTTTCGGAATCCTCTGGTTTTATCCATTGGAATGCATAAACAAATTTTGCCCGGTGACCCCCATTTTTCTTTTTATAATTCTTTTACATGTAAAGTTTTAAACTGTCTGTTAAATTCTTTTAAAATTTTAATTACTTTTTAATAGTTTTTGAAGACTTTGATTTGTCAATGATAAAGCTATGAAAAGTCAAAAGAGAATATTTTCCCGCCAAAATTTCAATCGCTTATATATCAAAAACGAGCACGGCGACCTATATATTTGTTTTGCTCTATGGATTCCTTTATTAATCCCCTATCAATATAAACTAGTCTTTTGAAAAGTTAACTACTTTGAAACTGAGAAGCGAACTCCCTTTTAAAATGAGAAAAATTGCCTGAAAGATAAAGAATAATGAAATGAATAAACCCTAGTATGCAGACATTTATAGAGAATGTGAGGGGGTATACATGGTTTTGAACACCTATATCTTTATTCAAATCGGAAAATTGGAGAACAGTATTATTTTAAAATCAATCTGTAAAAATCAGTTAGAAATGGCTAGACATAATATCATTGATACTAAAGAACACATGAACCGAAAAATGTTAGTTTTTATTTTCTGTGTTATGTTCTTTTTATATAAATATCAGTGAAAGTCAGATGACTTATAGTTCTACAATTCCCCAATAGCTTCACGTCAAGATAATAAAAGATCACAATTTTACCGAACAAAGGATTTTATTATCACAAAATGACAATCGAATTGCTCAAATGATCGTTCGATTCAAATTAAATTTGTTATGACGTGCGGATTACAGTAGTAAATAAATGTTAAAATAACCTCATTATTACTTTTCCAATAATTTTCTTATTTAATGGACACCAGTGGATCTGTAAATTCCCACATTTAAATGATATAACTTGCAGTTCTCTTTGTTTGTAATCAATTTTTGCGGTAAAAACAGGCGCCATTAAATCGACATCAACCACGTTGAACTTTGTTTTAATGATTCTTAGTTTTGTTTATTGTTAAAATGTTATTAAGCATACCAAATGAAACCAATTCATTAGCATATTGTTGGCTTGAAATTACACCCGGAAATCATAGAAGTGTCGCACTAACCAACTGTACAGTAAAGCTATAATCTGCATTTTTAACATGAAATATGGTTTCATTGTGTCTTAATTTGTGTTACAAACCTGATCGTGCATTTTTCATTGTTATTCAACGCAAAATAATTATTTAAGATACTTGGGACGATCCCATTTCAAATAGGATTTCTTTTGTTTACTTATTGTACCTCGAACTTAACCCGGTGTAGGTCTTTAAGTTGCAGGTTCAATTTACTAAAAGTTAATCGTGCATGACTAATTAGACACGCCGTCTTAAATTTAAGGGGTCCATAATAGGAAAGGAAAAAAAATACCATCAAAGTGCTTTTGGTTAATTTTAAAATATCCTCGGTCAATAATCAGACGGTATTTGAGTGGAAACACAAACCTGTCCGAAACAGGGAAATGCTGGCTGCAATATGAATTTATTTACAAAGTTTGTCCATATTTCATTAAATTTAAGTGGGCTTTATTGATCGTAAATTCATGTCGTTATGTTTTGGTGTGCGTCTTCCGTGGAGAAAAAAGGGGGGTGGGCTAATAGCTTAACTTACAATTTTGATCATGTTTCAACTTTATTCTAGTACAGCATACGTTTTACCTCTAACAAACTCTATATATTAGTTATGTGTCAATCATTTGCTTCAGGTCGATCCACTTTGCATCTTGTCGTGAATATGCGTGATATATTTGCCAATGGACATTACGGGAGCAATTAATATATCAGCTTCATTTAGTGATCAATAATCATTAGTTCTCAGTTGATAATTGTCTAAAAAACTTTTTCCATTTTTTGTGTATTTAATTTTTATTTCTATTTGATTTTTTAAGCGTACATTTTAGAATTTCTTTCGACATTTTTCTCTTTGAATTTATTTTGTTGTTAAAATTTAGTAACCGGCGTAGTCCACATCAGGAGTTACATTGTATCCAGCCAACCAAGGAGGAGGGGATCAGAACAGAAAAAAATTTCCCTTGAGTACATACAATAACTCATATATTGGAACGTAAAACAACGGCAGTCTCGTATATATAGGTGGCAAAATTTGCTGTGTCAATTTTATATATATATATATCTGGTATAGTTGTCATAAAAGCAAATTCGGATGAAAAAAGTTTCGGTTTTGTTATTTAAAGGTTTTATTTTACGTATAATTGACCTTGCAAAAGGCGCAAAAGATGTTTTAACATCACCCATGCGACTTTTTTGAAGATCCAGGTGACCTTTGTTGTTTTGTTTTTTTTAGAAATTTCAATCGTAGATCGTATTTCCCCCTCAACGATTTATTCAGGTGGTTCTTTAACGTATATATATAGCGTGAAACTCTCACTACACCAGGCATCGAATAAACGACATTTTTATTTCGACCAAACATGGGCTGCATATTTTATACATCTGAACAGCTAAACGGCCGCACCCAATTTTAGCAAAGATATACTGTCGGAAGGGAGAAATCCAGAGATGTAAATATTTCTATTGCCAATCAATCCTTTGGTTTTGAAAACGCATATAAAGGTATACACCAATACGACAGCAACCCAACGACACGCATACATATCAACATTAAGAGTCAACATACAGACTTTTGTAATAGCAAGAAGAATATACATGCTATACAGAACAAAAAAGCCCAAAACCGCAACATGACTAAATAATACGGAGTTGAGTTTTAAGGCAAGTGTTTGGTTGAAAAGTTTCCCATGCCCCTTTTTAATTTCGATCGGTGGAAATTATAGAAGGTGCATGTAATAAATCCGTAGAAGAAAAACACTTGACTGTATAGTAACGGTAAAATAAATAATGATTATGGATGACGTCCAGTGACAAATTAAATGAATTTTCAGGACAAAAATATGTAATGGAAATATAATATGAAAATTAACCCTGCTTTGCACTAGACCGACATACTGAGGCGGAATTTTTAACGTGAAAGTTCACAAACTATCAGTTCGGAGGGAAACAAGTCACCCGTCGTTTGACCCGGTCAGGATTCGGACCAAAGTCCTCCCGCTCTCGATGCGAACATACTCTCACGAGACCAACCAGGAGAGCAGTCGCAAAGAATATCAAACCAAAACCTCCAGCATAATAAACAATACAGTTTCACAGAATTATCATGGTTACTAATGCGAGCTAAAAGTATTTAACTTAAATTAGATGCGTTAAATGATATCGGAAACTACACGTAAATAACGATGGCCCACATCAGAGTAGATTTAGAGGATCATCGCTCTCTGCAAATTAAAAACCCTTGCTTTAATTTTTTTAGGGGTCCCACTCTGGCGAGCTGTTGCAAGGCTAAATGTCGATCCTTTTAAATCTACCCTCATTTTCCAGTGGTAATACAAGTTTACGTCCAACCTTACTGTCGACCGACTATTGCAAGTCCTACCTATTGTATTTAAAATTTATGTTTTCTCGTCATGAACATGAATGAAACATTTGCCACTGGACATGATGCAAACAACTATGAATCAACTTAAAAAATGATTCCATGTGAAAAGTACACGATCTTGTTAAACGCTGTAATATCCATTTAAATCACTGAATAATAGTTCAAACATTTTTTTTGTTATTTTGTGCAATTAACCGCAAGACTGAACAATTATTTTTCTTTTAAATACTTCTTAACCATGGTTCTTTAAATTAATATCTACCGTTTTGTTATTATTTATAATATATGATTATGTCAGGCGATTATAAAACTAAGAAAGATAAAATGTTTTTTTCAACGTGTTTATGCTTCATCTATAGCCGTGAAAAGGGAATGACGGACGACTTAAATAAAAGTGTTTGTTCTCATATAATACACATATAAAAAAAAGTAAATAAATAAATGGGATTTGCCACATCTCTGGAGTAGCAACTCTCAAATACTTTTTTATTTAACAAATAATACCTGTATGACTATTTCAATAGTTTATTTTACAATGTTATATGTAAAATAATGTATGTTGTATCAATTATATATGTTATGTGTATATGCCCCCCCCCCCCCCCCCGGGGGACCTAATTTGGAAAATAAAATTTATCTTATCTTATCTAATACTTTGTAATTCAATTAAAGAATTATGAAAATTTCTCATCTACATTGTATACCCGTTTTGATCGAGCCACTCCAACCTACATATCTTGCTGCTAAAGTTGTTACATTTAGGGTATTCAATACAATAGTATGCATTGAAGTTTACAGGCGTAGTTTTTTATTTTAAAATATTAAAATGATATTTATAAATTAATTGGACTGAATAGACAACACTAATTATTTCGCATTTGCATGTAACGTAGTTTAGGAAAGTTACAGAATCGACATAGGCGGATCGAGGGGGGCCTGGCTCTCTTTCGTGGGAAAAATTTGGTTGATTATATAGGGAATCACTGAAGCATGACTGGATCGAGCCCCCTTAGGTTAGTCATCGGCTACCCCATCCACCCTTTTTATGAAAAGTTCTGGATCCGCCACTGATCAAAATACCTGAATATTGTGCAGGACCTTATGCATCTAATAACTTATTGTTGGAAGACTTTACTTACAGTTTTCATTTGGTCTGGTCATTACGAATTTGTATCATGATTACTGACAAATTAAAAACATTAAATATATATAACAAGACATTTTTGTACAGAACATTCATTGGTCAGTTGTAAATGAGGTCTGTATAGGGTTTTGTATAGGGTTTTGATTTGTTCATTTATAAAATGAAAAATAGTAATTTAGAAAAGTTGGATTTCAAAAATATAAATTTATCCCTTAAGGCAATCATACCACAACTTCTTTTTTTATATCATGCAGGATAGCAAAATTTGTCACTACAATCAAATTAGATCAATGAAATTCATTTATTTATTTAGGCCGTTTTAGGGAATTAAAAGTATAAACAGGAAACCACAGAAAAAAATAGTTATTCTCAGAACCAAGTTTGCATGTACAAATGTCTTATCCGACTGTACAGAAATATAGCAGAATACCAGGTTAATACTTATAAGGATTCCTTTCAATTATAAACCTGCACGCGATGCTTACTTATATCACGCAATGTTGCGTAACATAAAAATAAGATGTGTTACATGAAAAATTGCCAATGAGACATCTATCCCCCAGAGTCCAAATGACATAGTGATTAACAACTATAGAGAACCGTACAGAATTCAACCATGTGCAAAACCAATGCCGCATAGACAGCAAGAAAATTCCCCGAAGTGACATATGTAAACCTAAAGCCTTCCAATTGATGTTTTATTGTGTGTTTTTCTATGTTGTGATGTTATACTATTGTTTCAGAAAAAGGGAGAAGGTTTGGTACCATTAAAACATTTAATCCCGCTGCAAATGTTTGCACCTGTCCTAAGTCAGGAATCTGATGTACAGTATTTGTCGTTTGTTTTTGTAGTTTATACGTGTTTATCGTTTCTCGTTTTTTATAAAGATTAGACCGTTGGTATTCCCGTGTGAATGGTTTTACACAAGTAATTTTGGGGCCCTTGATAGCTTATTGTTCGGTGTGAGCCAAGGCTCCGTGTTGAAGGCCGTACATTGACCTATAATGGTTTACTTTTTAAATTGTTATTTGGATGGAGAGTTTTCTCATTGGCACTCACCCCACATCTTCCTATATCTACTTAAACGAGTTTGTCCTACTGTTAACTTACAAATATCACATCGCTAGGAAATATGTACATGTAACGATATGAGTTGTGGCGCTAATGGACACATTTGTAGCAAACAGATACCTTACGTTGCCATATAAACATACATAATTATATACTAGACAATTACATGTACAAAAAAACTCAAAAAACTTGATTTGAAAAATTATATATCGTATAGGCAAAAATAATTTTTATTCCATGTGTTTACGTTACTATAATCATAGTTTAAGTCCTTTCTATTTTAGTTGAACCATCCAACACGTATTGTGCATGTTATGGACATGTTTTGCAGAAATGATACGATCTAAATGGAACCTTTTGCACTTGGGTTCATATAAACGTAGACTTTTTATTGCTTTAAGACATAACAGACGATATATCTTTTTTTCATAATTACGTAGGTTCTGTACTAAAAAAGATACAAGACAAATAATCAATCGAAAGTTATAATTAAAGATAATGTCTTAAAATGGACAATTTTCTGTATTTATAAAGCAATCAAAGAAGCATCATTTTCGTCATACACATGTCATTGGAAGGGCATAGTACTATGATCACGCCATCCACATGTGGGAGAAATGGAAGATATCGTATTCTTTTTCATAACATCAAAATGTTCTTTCAATTTACAGACAGAATTTGCCGAAGGTTGCTTGTTTTCGCCGGGTATTCCGTCTTCCTCCGCCTATTGATTTTATAAGATATCTTGATTTGATTTTATAACATTTCTTAAATATCTAAGATTTTCTGGGTTTTTTTTCAGGTGATGCCGAATCCTAACGTCTACCTAAAACGTTATTCTAACTCCTATGCAGAAAGATACAAAAAAGGACGACAAAGACAGAGACCTTCCAAAGAGAAATCGAGCAGACGACTACATGGTTCGGAAGAGGATCTTGTTAAAACTGGAAGTGAGGACGGGGATGATCTGGATATAGAAAAACAAATAGAACTTGCTAGAAAAGCAAGACCTAAACGAGCTGAAAGACAAAATCAAATCATGAAAGAGGAATTAATTTATACGAAACAGCGGAACAATTACGCTATGAACAATAAAGAGAATAAAGAGGAATTTTATAGACCGCGGAATAGAACCGCAGAAGAACCAAAGCATGTATATAAAAATTCATTATCGCCAGTGTCAAATAAAAGTTTCCCATTGCGGGGTGTTCCAATGCAACCTTATGTGTACCCTCCTAGTGCAAAAAATGGAGGTGTTCCAATGCAACCTTTTGTGTACCCTCCTAGTGCCAAAAATGGAGATGTTCCAATGCAAGCTTATGTGTACCCTCCAAGTGCCACAAATGGAGAAATTCACTTCTCGCCAAAATTTTTCAATATGTATCAGGTGCAAGAAAACATACACGAAAACGAACTTCAAGAAACAACTTTCGTTAAAAACGAGGAGATTGAAGAAGTGAGAAATGGTGCTAAAAGTTATGAACAAATGAGAGAAGAAGCTAGAAGCAAAAGAATTTCAATTTTAACCCGTGCTGAAAAATTAGTAGAAAATATATCGCGGAGTGATCAGTGTTCGACTGATGACGAAATCAAAATTGACAAGCCAAAACATCGACGTAAGAAACATGGCAAAAGGGAAGAGAAAAGCCGAACGGAGGCGAAATTTATTCAAACAAAAGATATTTCATCTTCAAGTGACGAGGACAAATATGTTCTAGTAAAGACAACTGTGTCACCAGAACCACCCGAGAATGTTAATCTGGAGCTTCCAAGATTTATACAGCCAAGTGAATATCAGTCAAATGTCTCGCTCCACTCGAATGAAAAAGTAAGTGTCTTTTACTTTGTTTATAATTATATGAAGTTGCACTGGTGATATTCCTTCAAATCAAAAGTCCCATTAATATTCTACCAAATACGTCCAATACATTGCCGTAATGTTTAGCAAATGTTTTTCTGGTTCCACGCCCATGTACTTAGTTACGGAATTATTGCAATAAAGCATCAGCATATATATTTCCTCTTGTACATATACCTCGGTATTTACATTAATGTTATGCAATATCATTTACTTTTTTTTTCCTGTCGAAAGTCGGTGGTTTTCTCCGTTTTCCTCCGCCAATAAAATCTGACCACCACGATATAGCCAAAAGTATTGAAAATGAATGTTATGTCCATCTAGCCATCACTCAATCAATTGATCATTTGTATAAAAGTCCCATATATTTTTATTGCAGTCGACGCCATACCATGCCAAAATAAGAACTAAACAAACATACAATGAGAACATAAGTTAAAAACCAGTCTACGGAACGCTACAAAAGCAAGCGAAATATTAAGCAACACGAACCCCATTTAGACTCTCTGGATGTGTACGCAGATCCTGCTCTATATATTGTACCAGTCGTGTTCAACATTGCAGGTACATGCGTTTACAATTTGCCACTTGTCAATCAAAGAACAATTCAATTAATCAAAGAAAGGCGAAGGATACCAATGGGACATTCAAACTCATAAGTTGAAAATAAACTGACAACGTCATTATTTAAAAAAAAATGACCACAAGACAAACATTAGCACACAAATCACACCATGGAAAACTAAAGACCGATCAATACGAATCCCACCAAAAATTGCAAAGTAAATTATTTAACTTAATGAAGTATTATATTGTCAATATAATAATTCCATGTACTGATAAACTACAACTAGTAACCATAGGCACTCATTAGACAATATATTTACAAACGAGATTCGTTTTACTTCAGAAATCCGTAATTTCTCAATATGTGACCGATTCAGATTTGCCTATTGAGGTATGTATACTACATGGAGTGTTGTTTGGTTTGATAAGTAGCAGGTGTAGATGTATTTAGAATGTGTAGATACTATTAGTTTATTCTTACCCCCCTTTTGTTTTTGTACCAACACAAAGGCAACCAAGCCTAACCTCAAACAAACTATATCAAACAAAATCGACAAAAAAATAATTTTGATGTCACACTATCTTATGATATATTTAATCATAATAATCTTGAAATCGAGCTATAGTGACTGTCGTGTTCGTTCCCATTCTTTCTTTGGAATTGTGAAAGAAATGTGATAGATTTTGACCCGGAAATGTTTGTCTTTATGTAATATTGCTTGTCTGTTTTCAAAAGGTATGTCAAATATTTGATCGGAACAAATTATAATAAGTTAGTTCAAGATAATAAGTGGGTACACGAGTACAAAAAGAGTAACATAATTTTATTGTTATATTTTAAAAGTTCATCATAATTTATGATCGCTGAATGTAAACTTTACATATTATTTATATGTAAAGTACATGTACGCAGTACATTTGACCAGAACTTTAACACTGACCAGTGCAGATGTATGATTTTATAGAAAATTTTCATTACAAAGCTGTTTCATTGAAAAACAAAATATTGTAAAATTGCGCTTTAAAGCGCTGGGATATAGATTATTTTTTATGTAGATTTTCTCACTCATTAGCGTCTAACACAAGTCCATTTTCTGATCATAATTATCAACAAATAAAATTTTTGGAGTATGATCGTGCATAAGAGGTTCAAAGCGTAACATATACCTACATGTATGTACTCCCATGCTCAACTTTGTATATTTTAAAATAGAACTGTGCATCTGTGGGGGCATCATCTGTGTCTCCCATCCACAATAATATCTCAAAGAAAGACTTACATTGACTCTGTTATGATACAGTTATTTAAGAATGGATTGCGGGGCATCATTTTGCCTAGTTTTTGTTGTCTTTTATTATTTGTTTTCTCGTTTTTAAATACTTTGACTTTGTAATAAACGCTCGTGGCGAGGTATTCAATCTCCGATCTTTTTTGAAACTGGTTTCTCGTTTTCATGCTGACGCTTCGTGTTCTATCCAACATCGACAGCCAGTAGCATGCCTATAAAAAAAAATCCGCCCAGGCCCTCATATAGCCAATGTCACAAATAATTGAACCCGCTTCTTGACCGCTCTAACCGCAAATTTTACATATCTTTGATAGACAATTGCTTATATAAATCTATGTTCCAAATTGTATGATTAAAAATTCACATCTAATTCAACTTTTCTCTGATACAATGTATATATTTCTTTTCAAACATTTATAGTTCTACAATAGCATTGTTTGCACGATAGCATGGTACTAGTTTAAACCCCTTAACAGTACTCTACGTTTTGTGTGCCCGTTGTATTATAAAGGTTGTCGAAATAACAATAAATACCATTGTTATATTAAGGTTATTTGACTTACTTCAGCACTTCCTGTCCCGTAAAGATTTGTTTCACGTATCTTGAATGTCTTATAGAAATGTGAATAATTCACCTCAAACTCAAAACCGGAAGCTTCTTATGTGCTCAACAAGTACCTTAATAATCTAACATCTATTAAACTTTTCCCTAACATCTAAAATTGTCATTTATTAAATATTTTAACTAAGAATGGCCGATAAGTTTTGGTGGAATATCACGAAAATAGGATTTTAAAGCGAAAAAGATGTGAATTTGAATATTATTCCATGAGACAGTCGTAGAATCAATACTTCTTGTGACCAAATAGAGGGAAAATGAAAAATAAAATCGGCCATAGCAAAACGAAAACAGACAATACAAATGCTACAACAAAAGATGCAGAAACAACCACTGACAATAATATGCCACAATCCGATTCTAAAGACAAAGAATTGCAAATTGAAAGTGCAACAGCTAGCCAGATGAAAAATGTAAAAGACAATTCAAAACTGAAGAAAGAAAGGAAAAAAACTGTTAAAGCCGTGGATAAATATCAACCAAATGAATATCAAGTATTGCATTGTGGAGAATACTTAGTAAGGGTGTTAAAGGGAGGTAGAGATAAACGCAGATCAGCAGAACGTAGAATTGGCGTAAAAAAATTGCCGCGCAGTATAAAAGATCAAATATTAGTTGAAAAAGAGGCTGTACCCTCTATTGAAAAGGGCGATGATACCGATGTGCATGGTACAATAAACCAAATAGCTACAAACCATAGTGTTAATCTAACTATAGGAAATACCAATGGCGGCGAAAATGGAGTAAATGAATCTAATAAACAAACTAAATTGAAGAACAAGAAAAGTAAGGAACAGAAAAATAGTTCACACACAAAATCAAACGTAGAAAACGATGACTCGCAAATAGTGATGAACAATATCGATAAATCTTTTAATCTAAAGAATAAGAAACATACAAAGATTAAATATAATACAACAGACAGTGGAATAAATGTACAAAGTAGTAGGAAAATCGGAAGTAACGAAACTAGACCCGAAGAAGGAAAGACAAAATTGTCTCTTACAAATTTAGAAAGGGTAATTAACAAAGCCATTTCGGAGCAAAATACTGATTCCAAATCCAACAGAAAAGTATCAAATGAAGAGCTTTTGAATGACATTCTTCAAGATCCTACAACACCGGCAGTATATAAAAAACGAATTTTACAAGCACTGAATGAAAAATATCTCGGATTAAAACAGTTTCAAAATTTTTCGTCCGCGAATCATCGTAAAACTTTACTTACAGATGAAACCGATATTACGCCAATGTGGCAGAGTACCTACAATGTAAAATCTCTACCAATGAAAAGTGACAACTCTTGGATTAGGACACAGTCACGTCGGCAGATATCTAGAGGTCTATCAATATCACGTAACAAAATAAACCGTCCGCTGCCACGAATTGTTTGTCAAAGTAATAAAACTCCAAGAGAATTGAGAGTACCACCGACTTTCAGAAGACCTTCTACATTCGGACACAGCAAGATGTCGAAAAGCACACAAACTAATTTGTTGATACTAGACAGGAGACACACTTTTACAAGAACTCCGACGTTCAGTGGTACACAGCTGAATAGTTCCTTTGCAGAACTTCCGGTGTCTAAATTTTCTACGGCAAATCGATATGTATATCATCGGCCTAATGGTATTGATTTTGCTAGTAATGAAATTAATAACAATTTACAAAGCAATGATTGGAATGTGTATGATTGCGTCGAAGATAATGAAATTGATTACAACCAAAAACGAATACCAATTGGCAATGCGTTTTCCTCTCAGAGAAAGACATATAATAATTTGAACTCAGCTAGGCCGAAACATATCGGGCCTTCAAGAATTTCCGACGCATGGATAAAATCCGACCGATATGAGGACGAAAGGGAAATTTTATGGCGTACACGACAGGTTGGTTTTTAGTCTCATCTTGATTTGCACGTACATGTAGGATCTTCATTCAAAGGGAGACAACTTAAAATAATATTTAGGCATATTACTTTGAAAAAAAGAGTTATATATTAACATCCTTTTAATAATTGAACGTTCGTAAAAGAATTCATCTGCCTATGTAATAAACTCAAATATATATGCCAACGGGAAATATTTTTATAGATTATACGCTTCCAGACTTATAATGATTTTTAGATAAAATAACAAAATGAAATACTTATGTTAAATTCATTCAAAGATCTTAAATGTTTGTTCAGTGGAACCATTCTTTGGGAAAGCACACCTCGTGAAATAAAGAATTTAATATTAAAATTGAATCTTTGGTGGTTTATGCTTTAATCATTCACAATTTTTATAGACTCAGGTTGAACTATCGCTTACGAAGTTGTAAAAATATTTGATTATTTGAAGATTGATTGTTGCCTTCTAGATGTCTTTAGATGATATTTTGAGAATTGGTTATTCTCTCAATGACGTAAACCTCAGCCTCATCTCTTTATATTTCTAATAGTTATACCTTTAACTAGGTTGGGCGCTCATAAACATGTTTAAGTCCACCATAAATGTGCATGTTCCAAGTCATATAATGCAGCAAATTAGTTTTTCTCTTGGGTTGTTGTCTGTCATTCTTATTTTTTGTTTATTGTTTTGTCATGCATCTTTTTGTTTAATTGTTTCATATTTGGTCATGTCGGGGCCTTTTATAGCTGACTATACGGTATGTGTTTCGCTCATTGTTGAAAGCCATTTAAATTCACAAAAGGGAGATATTCATACATCGGCGAGTCATTGTGACATATGATATACACCCCCTTGTACCTGTAATTGTCGGAACATGTTATTATTGCTCCTTGGTTCCGTTTCGTCATCCCTATCGCTTCCATATTTTTAACACAAACAATTTTATGTGGTACATGCACATGTATCCTCACTTAGTGTACGCTTTATTGAGCGAGATTGAACACCATAAATTCCCACTTCATTGAATTAATCTTAAAAATTAAGAAGTGACCATTTTTTTTTTATGTCCCTTGCTTTTTGAGTTTTGATCATGCCTGATGAAGAAGATTCCATAAATGCCTTATTTATACACCAGATATAGTGTATTTTGTTGTATTCGCGTTTTATCGTCATAACAAAATGTAATTCAGCACCAAATAGTTGTATATGTTATTCAATAGTTGCGAAATTTAACTCTTTAACACGTTTGAAAATGAAATTAAGATTTAGTTTTGATAGCAATGGAATCAATGCTTTTTTTGGATAACATTCAATTTGAATGTTTACCCCACGGCAAACTAAATGACCTTACGAACTAGAATGGTATTTATTGTACCATGTTTATCATGATTAGTATACAATATAACTGTCGTATTGTTTTACTATTATTCAATGGAAGAAAGTATACTACATTTTATTAGTATATTAACACTTTCGTATTTCCCCAAGATGGCAGTAAATTCAGCTATTGCCTGATATTATTTTGATTCTCGGGACATTTCCATGGAGATTTGTACATTTGTTTCTTAATTAACTTTGGAGTTCTTTGTGATTAAATATTCATGATACCAATATTATAAGGCGTTCTGTAAATAAACATTGGTAGGATTGTTCAACTATTCTTGAGAAAAATAGTCGTAAAATCAGAGAAGAAAAAGATAGCTGAAATTTGCGCGGCTAAAAATGTACGGAAATCATTCTCATTATTTGAAATCCGGATAAAAGTTTTAAATTTGTTCTAAAAAAAGGGCAAGGTGAAAATGTATTCATATTCCAATAATGAAACAGACAGGAGATTCTCATATGCAAGTTCAGTGCACAGTTTTAAAAGAAACCAGTCACAATCAAGTTTGATTTCGTCAAAAGATACTCGTAGACTCTCTACAGTTAGAGGTATGAAAAGACCTCTTCAACAAGTTAAACAAAACTATGAACTGAATGGAATTGCGGATACAGAATGTGAAAAATTGTCGGCTGAGTCACAATCTGGAGATTCCATTCCGGAATCTGCGAGTAAGATGATTCCTGATACTCAAAAAATACCAGAGAACTATAATACAGAAATAGGACTGGTATGTTTAATAGTGTATTGTCAAAAACAAAGGACAAATGCCAAGTTCTATCACTTATTTTAAGATACATTCTGCGCAATAAAACTGCCAATATTAGTACATCAGATTTTTTGTAAAATTTTCGTTTTTCAAATTTATTGCAAACTCGTTGACTCTAAAACTAATGAAGAATAAAAATATATTTATTTACACAAACATCCAAATATAATAACCTGATTTTTATTTATCTTTCAAAAGATGAAAGAATATGCCATTGGATACATGTACTATACAAAACAAGTCAACAAGTAAATAGAAAAAATCCTTTTGTAAAAAAAATATCCTAAGAAATAAGAATAGGGCTCCTTGAGTTATTTGCTTGATGTTTTATTTGAGTTATTTGCTGTTTGTTTAATTGGATTTTGTACTTGTATTTGTCACAAACTTATTTAGTTTGAATTGAATTGAATTGTTAAACTGTGTTCTAATCCGTGACGTGTGCTTTATTCTAACCTTTTATTTTTTTATGTGGACACACTATTCTCACCAGTCTTTGCTATTAACTTTTTATAGCTGCACGGATTGGAGAAGCATCAAATAACAATTTTAAAGTCTTTGATTGGACCATGTCGGGTTCGAACCCACGAACAATCGCCCTCGAGGTGTACACGCTTCCACTAGACCCCAGAGCCAAGTTCTAAAAGTAAAGATTCTTTATTTGACGGCATTATTCAATTCTTACAGACATACTTCATGGGATACGATCACATTTCTCGCTATGTTTTATTTCAGTTACATAAAAAGGGTACCCTAATTCATTGCTTGGTATTTTCTATAAACCAGAAGCAAGTATTTCACGAATATCATAAAATAGATCAACCAATAATAAATCTGCTGATAAAAACGGCAGTAATGATTGGCGGGAACTTTGGATCCCAACTCGAATAATAGGGCATTTTCGACAGAGCAGAGTTTTTCTTTCGACAGGTAATTTACGGACCCCCAAATTAGTTGAAATTGAAAAAGTAAACAGTAAAAAGAAAGATAAACTAAATTGATTTTTTAAGAAAAATGTTTTATATATATTAAGTTATAATGTCAAATATTTTTTTTTTGAGACCCCCCCCCCCCCCCTCCCCCAAAAAAATGGTATGCGCCAAAAACAAACTGAAATTTAAAACTAACCCCCCCTCCCCAAATAGAAAATACCCCAAAAACATAGAAAAAAGCAAAACAAAATAACAACAAAATAAAAAAAAAACACGAAAAACTGTTAATTTAGTTTATCTCAATCAACCATTCAAGTCGTTATCAGAAATTCGATTTGTATAGTCACGTTGTGCTGCTGCTTAATAGAAAACCAAACCGCAATAAAAACCGCATAATATTATTATAACTTGTATGCCGACTTTGTTGATCCATATTAAAATTATAAATAATAAACAATTTCAAAACAACTGGGAAAAGAAAATGGATTCATCTAGAACATTTTGAAACTTGGAATTCGTTTATTTTTATTAAAATAATTTAAAAAACGACAATGTAAAATAACATTACAATAAAAGACAAGGATTATCGAGAGTTCTAGATATTATTTTAAAAGTATCATGCATAAAAGGAGTATTCGATCAGATTATGAAGTTCGGTACGGACCCCTACCATTGGACTATTTTGAATCTGAAGAGTTGGTAGATTATAAGGGTTTAGATTCGGTAGATTATGAGGGTCTATATGGCCCAACAGTGACCTCGGACTATGATATATCTTATGAAAGAAGGAGACCGTATTATTTCTCAACTTCACGAGGAGATTTTATCTCTCCTGTAAGCACAGATGACTCGGTTATACCTAACTTGTATAGAAAAAGGTATATGGTTTTACCAAATATTAGGGTAAGCATTAAACAGTATAATTTATTTTGCTTTTACTTGTTCAATTTTTTTGTTAGCTATTTCATGATAGATATAATTATAATGTAAATAGACCCCTCTGAATGGATAGTTTTTAGTACGTCCTCGAGAGTATTTTTTTAAAACTTTTTATAGATATTGTAAAAGGGGGTAATATGATACAAAAGTTGGGACCCTCATTCAGAAGATATTACCAGAAGTGGCGTTTTTCATATCTTAATATTTTTAAAGTCGTTTAGGGTACTGTAAATTAAGAAATTATTTCGATGTTTTTATTATTGTGAAAATGCGACAGGATAGTTATCACAATAATTTAAACTCGCATTATTTTTTTTTTATATGAATTAAACAGGATTTTCTCAATATCGTAAAAAAATTAAAATTTCATTCTAGTCTAAATTGAACAAATCGCCATTATAAATGCACACAATAATTTCTGAATGTAAAGTATTTAAAATTATTGGCGGATCATTTTTAATAGTCTCTTAGTCAATTCAATCTGTTCACAGATTATTTTTCTAGGGTCTACACGATATTTTGGTTAGTGCCATACTAGCGTATTCACCAAATATTCTTGTATTCATTTTAAGCGTCACATGCATACTCGTGATACTGTTTTCTAATATGTCTCGTCTTAAACTTTTCAGTTATTTACTTTTCCGATGAAATCATTAAACGTTAAATATAAAACAAAATACCAATAAAGTTCATATAAAAATTTGGTAGACCATTTTTCACTGCAGTCTTGTGAACATTTAATATTGATATGATAAAATAGTTGAGTTGATTTGAATATATGTATTGGTTCTGTGACGGGATAGCTTCCCTTAGATACTCGCCGGTGTAGATACTTAGTCAGTTATAAGCGGTTGAGCTAAGGAAGTACTTGTTTAGCTTAATCGGTTAACACGCTGCCCTGAATCATAGAGATCCCGGGTTCGAATCCCGGTGGAAGCAAGCAATTTCGTAATAAAATTCATGCTCTCCGGTTACAGTTCCCATAGATTTTTTTATATGAAAACTCAGTTAATGATACCGTTAGAGTTTCTGCTTTGAAATTTTTCATGCAGGAATTACCTTTCTTAATTTCCTTTAAAGCATTGTTGAAGGGCGAACATTACCTTTTTGTTGTTTGTACTGTGTTTTGCATTTTATTGAACTTCAAGGTTTATTGCAGTTTAGTTGTGTACTTTGGTATCTGGTGGATATTTGTTTCATTGGTAATCATACCACATCTCTTTGTTTATATGCATCTAAATCGTCCAGTTAAAAAAGTTTTAATTCAGCTATGTTGGAATAGAGTTTAACAAATAAACATAATTATATAGATAAATAAGTATACGGTTTGGGAAGTGATTACAGAAAGTAGAGGTTGAATTACTTTACTATGCATGGTAACCTATCCCGTTCATTGCTGATTGGATAACGCAACAAATTCCCAGAAGGCAGTTGAACAGTTCTCGTTTCTAACGATAGTAACCCGGACAATGGGAATACAGTATTGGATTTGTTTGGGGAAGACATTGATCTTTGAATTAGCACGTTCTTTTGACTTCATAAATAATAAAAAAGAAGTTTATTACCTTGTTTACAAAAAATCAATTTTAATTAACAAGTATAGCTTTATAGGAATTTGTTTCTTTCGATTATTTTTGTTTCTGGTAACTCATTTTCAACTCTTTATGTGGTTTGTTTTATTTACTTAATTATTTAAAGCACAAAAAGATAAGATACAATTATTAAACTAAATTCTGGCCTGCTTTCTCGTGTTCTATAATTTAACATTAGAGCACACGATCTTTCCATGTGGAATCCTGCAGCACTAATTATTCTGCAACTGTTATTTAAAGGAAATTAATTAAGTTTCAAAGTTTTAAAATACGCCACTTAAACAAATGAGCCATACAGATTAAATAAACCATATACATGTACAGCGCAGCTAAAGGAGGGGGATATAGTTTAGTACTCATAAGGCCCGCCTAAATGATATTAAAATAAGGTATATTTAAAAAAGTATCAACTCTTAGTGTTTGTTCGTAGTTTTTGTTTTTAGAACTGATTCCATAATATCTGCTTCATTTATAATTTACCAATTAATATGAACAAAAACATATTAGACAAACACCAAAGAGACAAAACCTAAACCGCCAAGTTTATACATTGTTTGTCTGCAATGTGACATATAAATAAGAGAACTTTTGCAAATGATGGTGTGAGGATTGCATGTCATGAATTTTTATTCCATGTTCCGTCTTTTAGTTCTAAAATATATTTAAATTGCAGTTATAAGCCATCTTTAGAGGTTATTTTTTTTATTTAGTAATATGTTTAGATATACACTATTGAGTTGTTTGAACCATAGAGTACTCTCATGTAAAGGAGGGGCGAAAGATACTGAAAGGGACATGCAAACACATCAGTCGAAATAAACTGACAACGCCATGGCTAAAAAAAACCCCAACTAAATCAGTACGCATAACATACTGTCCCAGGTTAGGGGGATGGTTGGGATCCCGCTAACATGTTTAACCCCGCCACATCATGTATGTATGTGCCTGTCCCAAGTCAGGAGCCTGTAATTCAGTGGTTGTCGTTTGTTGATGTGTTACATATTTGTTTTTCGTTCATTTTTTGTACAATAATGAGGCCGTTAGTTTTCACGTTTGAATTGTTAAATACATTGTCATTTCGGGCCCTTTGTGGTATGGGCTTTGCTCATTGTTAAAGGCCGTACGGTGACCTATAGTTGTTAATTTCTATGTCATTTTGGTCCATTGTGGAGAGTTGTCTCATTGGCAATTATACAATATCTTTTATTTTATATAGAGAACGAAAAGCTGATCAACATGAACCCCACTCTTTGGTGTTTTTTTGTGTGTCTTTAACACATTCACCATTTGCATTCTCTATTTTGAATATGTCTTTTCACCCTGTATTGTTTGAAATTGTTGTAATTGGTATGATTTACTTTTTATATCAATGAAAGACTACAAATTTATAGAATTTCATTTTTTTCGCATAAATTATTCAGAGTAATTATATTTTGCATACAATTCAGTTTAGCAATGTTGTATGCAAACAGTTGAAACAAAATAATTTATGACGACACATCTACATTGTAAGATCGCATAAACCTCCCGAGTATATAAACTATATAATTGGCAGACAAAAAAAACCCCGTTTTTATCAGAATGCTATCTATACGACTAATTAAAATTCATAATTTTGTAGCTAACGACGTATTACATGAAATATGCTTCATATTCGACATTACTTTTTACTCATGGGATTTGTGTATTTTTTTCTTGTTAAATTTCAATCAAGTTTAACAAGACAAGTTTTAAATATTTTATTTCAACAGGAAACACTTGACTGGCATAGTTTTAAAAATGATTGTTTTTCCTTGGATAATATATTGATTCATATTATTTAGTCATTTGTAACGTGTAACCGTTGTTTGGCTTTAAATTGTTCTTGTGATTGTGCGTTAACTGTTAATACGATGTATAGAGCCAGATTAACGGATTCGGAAAACTGGGTTCGTACACGTTTTTTGTATTTTTTTTACATTTTGATAAGTTTTTTTGTATTTTTTAGATTTCATATATTCGTACATTGATATCAGTAATTGTGTACAATATATATGCCATAATATAGTTTTAATTCAAGAAAATGTAATATATTTTGCTGTGTTGTTATTTAACATAATGATTTCCATTAATACTTTGTTACAAAATTTCGTGTCTTTTTTTTTTCTTTTTGTTTTCTCTCGTCTTTTATTGAAAGAGTTTATGTTATAATAGTTATCAAAGGTACCAGGATTATAATTTAATACTTATGTTATAAGTTTTACATAAAATTACAAAATTATAATATTCCCGTACCCATAAGGATCTTTTGAACAATCAAGGACTTGTTTAACTCCATTTTTATACGTCCGTCAAAATTTTGACGGGACGTATTATGGTATACAAATGTCCGGTGTCCGTCCGTCCGTCTGTCCGTCCGTTCGTCTGTCCGTCTGTCCGTCCGTCTGTCTGTCTGTCCGTCTATCTGTCCGGCGTAAACATGACGCACCGTAACTTGAGAACGACTTATCTAAATTTCATGAAACTTAATATAGTTGTTTTTTATGATGATCAAATGATCTGTACACTTTGTGGTGAAAAAAAGATTTAAACTTTTTGAGTTACGGCACTTTGTAACTAAAACAGGGGTGTGTTTTTTTTTTCACATGTCGCACCGTATCTCAAAAACGATTCTTGATTATTGCTTAAAACTTTACACACTTCTTAGTTATATTAATCTTTATATCTGTATACTTTTTGGTGATGATTCAAAATTTCATTTTTGAGTTATTGAGTATTTTGTAAAAAAGGGGGAGGGTTTTTTACATGTCGCGCCGTATCTCAAAAACGATTTATGATTATTGCTTAAAACTTTACACACTTCTTTGTTATATTAATCTAAAGATCTGTATACTTTTTGGTGATGATTCAAAATTTCATTTTTGAGTTATTGAGTATTTTGTAAAAAAGGGGGAGGGTTTTTTTTACATATCGCGCCGTATCTCAAAAGCAATTTATGATTATTGCTTGAAACTGTACACACTTCTTTGTTATATTAATCTAAAGATCTGTATAGTTTTTGGTTTGATTCAAAATTTTATTTTAGTGATATTTGTAAAAAAAAAGAACAGGGTGGGGGGGGGGGGGGGGGGTTCACATGTCCCGCCATGTCTCAAAAGCAATAAATGGTAATTGCTTAAAACTTTCTCAGAAACTATTTATGATTATTGCATAAAACTTCCACACAAGACGTCGGGCGTATCATGCGCTCATGGCGCAGCTGTTTATTATTCATTTATCTCAGAAATCGAAAGTTTGGTCTTAAGTGTGATCGTAAGAATAGTCGTATGACTCGATCTTAAGAGTCTTCCTATTTCTAAGATTAAAACTTACGATGTTTTGTAAAAATCTCTTACGACAATTCTTAGGATAATCTTAAGTACAACACGTAGGACCTCCACTTACGACTTTTGGTGAAATTGATTACAGAACTAGATGTGTGCATGTTAGTTTCCAAAATAGCTGTATATAAGTGTATGTTTTTATAGTAATTATTTTTTTCTTTTTTTAACGTAACTTTCTTATTCGTTAAAGACATGTTGGCATGGATTCAGAATGATGTGTCCGGGTAAGGTGACATGTCTTCCTGCGGACGGTTAATACGTGAACTAGCACGTTAAAAACCTCCAAAAATCATAACACATTAGAGGTTTTTATACTGCGTTTCTTCACCGTAATACGTTTGTTTGTTGTTACTTCGTGATAACAAGGTTGTCGGTATAACAGTGCGTTTCTTATAGATTACATGTATGTTTCTAGAACGATTCGTTACTTCATGGAAACTTGTTTGTCAATTCTACAGTACGTTTCTTCTTGTTGATGCGTTTGTCGGTTTAACGGTGCGATATTTACGGTGAAACGTTTGTCTTTTTTACAGTGCGTTTTTTCACCATTAAAAATATCATATTTTATAGAGCTTTTATAGTGTATTTCTACATAATGACATGTTTGTCGGTTTTACAGCGCTATCTTGACGGTAACCTATTTGTCGGTTTTTTATTGCGTTTCTTCACGCTGACATGTTTGTCAGTTTAACAATGCGTTTCTTCACAATTATGAATGCCATGTTTAATTCTTTTGCAGTGCGTTTCTCGACGGTGACAGGTTTGTCCGTTTTACAGAGGGGTTCTTCGCGTTAATACGTTTGTCGTTTTTTAATGAGCTTGGTTCACGGTGACATGTTTGTCAGTCTTGTCAGTCATACAGTGCATGACATGTTTTTCGTTAAAAGTTGTGTTAAGTCACGTTGACATGTTTTTCGGTTTTACTGTGCGTTACTTCGCGCTGAAAATCATGTTTCATGATAAAATGTTTGTCCGTTACAAAGGGCACTGAAATTTTTCCAACTATTTGATTTATTCCATTCTCACGCTAGATTTTCTAAATCTTTTTCAGAGTGAACTACAGGTAGTACAAAGTGACGATGAAGACGTTGTATATCAAGAACAAAGACCGGCCACTGAAGTATACATGTCTCAAAATCACCTTCAAAACGAGATGAAACGGTACGAGACAGTTGGCGGAACGAAAAAAGAAGATCTTAAAAAAGGCAGGAGAGTTACGTTTTTTCGAAATGGGGACACAAACTTCAGAGGGATTAGTATAAGTATTAGTCAAAACGATTTCCGGAACTTTGAGACTTTATTAGTGTTTTTAAATGGTAAAATTCCTACCACAGCAGGAGTGAGATATGTTTTCTCTCTTCCTGACGGAAAAGAAATCAAAAGCGTGACCGAATTCAAACACGGGAAGGCGTATCTGGCATCTAGTGTAAAGAAACCTAATATAAAACTGCCGTATGGTTATTCAAGAGAGACAGATTGGACATCAGCGAGGCCATCGCCAGGCAAAGTTAGGAAAGATGAAGTTCATCTTTTTAAAAGACCAACATCACCGACTTCTTCGCCCACGCGCAAAGCACGTGTTATAACTGTGGAAAATAATTTGAGGAAAGAGTTGAAAGAGAAAGTGATAATAGATCCACAAACAAAACAAAATTTTGAAGATATTCTGTGCATAATAGGTGACCTAATCAATATGAACGTAGATTCCTTGTATACACGACGGAAGCCATTCAGAAAGGTAGGTTTTACTTAAAATTTCATGTTCGAATTGGTAGCATTATGCAATTTGCCGCTTTGGAATTTTCGAAAACGTACATCAAAACGTTCAATGATTGTTTGACAACTTCATAAACAATTGAATATCAGCCAACTTTATGCATTTAGTACATGTACATACTATTCTACAAAAGTCCATGTTCTTAAATGATAACTTGTAAAATTGAAGTTTTGAACGTTATATTTAATAAGTACAATGTACATGTATACATTCGTATTGAGGACCCAGCTGTTTTCTTGTGCGCTGAAGACCTATTGTTAGCCTTCTTATGTTTTCTGCCTTTTAGTCTGGTTGTTGTCTCTTTGCCATATTCCTCATTTCCATTCTCAATTTTATGCATGTTGTCCTTTAGATATCAATAATATTTTACCTTATATAGTATGGAAAAAAAAACAAGGAGTTCGAACATTTGACACAAATTCAAAAACATCACCTAAGTACATCCTTAAGTCTTAAAATGAGTTGACAGAATGATTCATATTTAGCACATTATGCATACATGTATATTTTATAGGTCGTTAGTTTTTCGCAGCTCTTCCGTGAATTCAAAAACCATGACATGTTTATTGCTTGCCAAGAAGGAGAAGACCCAACAGATAGGAATAGTTACCATGGTAGCAACAACTCAGATAGTAAGTTCATTGTATGAGGGTCTGGATGGGGGTTAACCGAATTCAGAACAATTGGCCAATTATACAAAAGAAAATGGACCACGAAATAAAGAACAGGGGAAAAATGGGGGCTAAAATATAAAGAAAGGAGAATATTAGACAAAAAAATAGAGACAAAAGGCTTTGAAATTAAAGAATACAGAGTTGAAGAACCATCATACAGACCCTCAGATATCACATGACTAATAACTGAATCAGGAGTCGCTTCCGTTCATCTTATTTGTATATCAGATCTTAATTTTTTACTGTTTTACCTTTACTTATAAATTATTCAATGCCTTACAAATGTGAAAGTATATACCAGCGTCTAATTAAAGATGTTATCTTGTTCTCTCAGTCAACATGGTCAATACATCATCATTCTTGTTCTCTTAGTCAACATGGTCAATACATCATCATTCTTGTTCTCTTAGTCAACATGGTCAATACATCATCATTCTTGTTCTCTCAGTCAACATGGTCAATACATCATCATTCTTGTTCTCTTAGTCAACATGGTCAATACATCATCATTCTTGTTCTCTTAGTCAACATGGTCAATACATCATCATTCTTGTTCTCTTAGTCAACATGGTCAATACATCATCATTCTTGTTCTCTTAGTCAACATGGTCAATACATCATCATTCTTGTTCTCTTAGTCAACATGGTCAATACATCATCATTCTTGTTCTCTTAGTCAACATGGTCAATACATCATCATTCTTGTTCTCTTAGTCAACATGGTCAATACATCATCATTCTTGTTCTCTTAGTCAACATGGTCAATACATCATCATTCTTGTTCTCTTAGTCAACATGGTCAATACATCATCATTCTTGTTCTCTTAGTCAACATGGTCAATACATTATCATTCTTGTTCCGTATACAATATTAGAACTGTAGAGATGCAGAGTTTTAATGAACTGTTAAAGGAGCAACCATTTAACTTAAAAAAGGGGGGAGTGTGGTTATGGTCATTTGTGTGAGTCAGATTTTTTTTAGAGCAAACATTTATCTTTAGTTTTTCAATGCTACCAAACAACTTATTATTTTTTTCTCCAAAATGTCTATAAAAGAGGAACGAAAGATACCAGAGAGGCAGTCAAACTCATAAATCGAAAATAAACTGACAACGCCATGGCTAAAACTGAAAAAGACAAACAGACAAACAATAGCACACATGACACAACATAGAAAACTAAAGAATAAGCAACACGAACCCCACCAAAAACTAGGTGATCTCAGGTGCTCCGGAAGGGTAAGCAGATCCTGCTCCTTATGTGGTACCCGTCGTGTTCTCATGTTATAACAAATCCGGTAAATAGACTTATTCGGTAGGTCACATTCATGAAAGGGAAGGGGATTGTAGTTACAACGTAAGGAACGTATCTGATATCATCTGTGAAACGGTTATTCCATAACGGCCAACCAACTCCTGAAGCCGTCCGCAAAATTTACGAAGGGATGATTTCAACTTCACCATTTGGAACTCTTGGTTTAATAGTTTCCTTGTGAGCAGCAACCCTCTATCAAATAAATTATGATAGGAAACACAAGCACGGGAATATCGTATCAATTTGGAGATATATACCCCTTATGCAGGTGCTGCTGGAATGTTGCTAAATAGAAATGGAAAGTCCACAACTATAAGGGATAGGAAAATCTGGATTCTGAATATTTTAGTTTTGTCATCTGCTAGACACAATATTTTTTCCAATCAAATTTGGGATAAAAAAAATACCGCCTTGAAATTAAATGGTCGTTCCCTAAACATTTTGATGAATTTAACATGTCTGTCATTTTGCTGTTTAATTTCTGTAGAATTGCAGAGTATTGATGAACTAGACACGTCTGATATTTTACTGTTTAATGTATGTAGAGTTACAGAGTATGATGATCTAAACACGTCTGGTATTTTACTGTTTAATGTCTGTAGAGTTACAGCACATTGATGATCTAAACACGTCTGGTATTTTACTGTTTAATGTCTGTAGAGTTACAGCACATTGATGATCTAAACACGTCTGGTATTTTACTATTTAATTTCTGTCGAGTTACATCGTTTTAATGATTCAACATGTCTTGCATTTTACTGTTTAATTTCTGTAGAGTTGCAGAGCATCGATAATCTAAACATGTCGGTATTTTAATGTTTAATTTCTGCAGAGTTACAAAGTATTGATGAACTGAACATGTCTGGAAGTTCAAACTCAGATTCCCCACCACCAATGGAGAATGGTTTTAGTACCAGTAGATCAGATAATAATTTAGAAGACGACTCAGCCAGTGTTCTCATCAATGGAAAGATAAGACGTATGTATACATGTAATACACAGTTTACATAACACTTTGTTAAAGTGATTATTGGTAGCAGCATATAGTTTTTATTTGTTCCATCAACACAGACCCCATTATGGTTTTTATTCTCAAATTTGTCAATCAAGTTTTCTGATAGCGAATCTCAAAGGTTTGAATAAAATTTTAAGCTTTTTTATACGTTATATTTTGTTTGATCACTTGCATTTATTTAAATTTTTGTTATCCTAAAGTTTATAGTATTATTTAAGAGTTTAACTGTGCCTGAAACAAGCCAGGAATAAGACAGATGCTGACCATTCTATTGCTGTGTTTGAGTTTTTGATTTTGTCGTTTAGTTAATCCGTTTTGGGTTTTCTTCGGAGTTCAGTATTTTTGTGATATTGCTTTTTTTCGGTACTGATTTTATTTTCTGGTTTCTGTTCAATTCATTCACTTCAACATTTGCGCACAGTTACGAGCCTAACAAATTGTATTGATATCTTTTAATACTAGCTTGTCAACTAGATGTCTTTTGTCTCCGTATTTGGGCATTACAGAATGAAAACATATACATAGACTAAGATATTTTCATCCTACTTAATCGACCAAACATAACTGTAAAGATAACAAGATTAATCTATTTGTAAAAGGAACAGTAAGAATTCCATTTCTATTATGCAGGATACTACCCGCCATCGATGTCATATCCAGACGATGAAGCCGGCAAACCAGACCGGAAATTAAAACTTGAATGGATGTATCCTCTTGGTATTCGTATAATTATCTTAGGGAAGGGGGTTGCACTCTTAACTTCTGAATTTTTTAACTTACGGTTCCCTTTTTTAACTTTAGAAACAAGTAGATTTGATGTTGTCTTCTTAAAAAGGGCGAATAAATGTTTTCCTGTATATTTTGAAGTTATCGTTTTTATTTTGCTATTATTCGCTATTTCAAATTAAAAATTCAAGCAATTGTGTGTATTACAATCAAAGTTCCGAAATTGGCATGGTTGTGAATTCACATTAAAAATCTTAACTATAAACAGATATGGCTACCATGCGAAAGAAAACAGCAGTAATCTTTTCGTTTTATCCAGTGGAGAGATCGCGTATGCGGTTGCTTCTGTTGTCGTGTTGTATAAATACATCAGGAATAAAGACAAAGATAGAGACAGCGTGAAAGATAGAGAGGATACACAACGACTGTATTTAGGTCATACAGAAGAAGTAACTAGGTATGTCCATTTAGACGGTCATATTTCAAGCAGGTCATATCTCAAGCTGGTCGGGGGGCATCACATTTATATATGGAAAGTTCACAATTGGGAAGCTGAAATCATCTCTTTTGTAAACTATCTTTAAATAAAAAAAGAGCTTCATTTCCATATTTGAATACATTTTTATTTCAAATATCATGCAGTTGCTACACTGTTCATACATAAAAGGAATTACTTAATTAGAATGCATTGCAACCATCATATGGAAGTTTTGATAATTTATCATTGTTACGTTGTGCAAACTATTAAATTATTTACGTATTCGGCATGCGACTTTTTGCTTATTGATGACATGATAATATTAATATATTTTGAGATGTAACTTAGGAGCTATTTAAAACAACGGTATTGCGCATGGTCGACTCTTTGAAAAATTAATGTATATAGTTTGTTACTTTTGAAAATTGATTTATATGTAATACTTATGATGCATTTTGTATATATTTTCTGATATCATAAAACAAAACTCATTTCTTAATTCGGATATTGTTTTATTTAATATATTTGAAAAATTTAAGAGTAGGAAACAGATTTTGTAATTGTTGAACCAACAAATTTAATTAATTTTCGAAATAGTTATATGACATATAACAAGCTTAGACGACGAATACTTGTTTTCTTGACAATCATATCAGGTCTTCTTATTTTTATGTTAGAAAACATCTTCCCCATTTGCATTGTATGTTCTTTGCATTCTAAACAATAGCTTTTTGTACTCTTCAGTATGGCGTTGAATCCGACTAACAAGTCTATTGCATCTGCTCAGATGGCTGGAAAAGAAAACAAGGTAATATAAACAGATTTCAGCCTTTTTATAAAGGGGTTCGTGTCGTAAATATATATATCGTTTACTGTGAAATGTTTTGCAAAGATAGCTCCAAGGAAAGGCAATTCCCTAATATAATGTCAAATTGAAAAGCTCAAAACACATAAAACGAATAAAAGCTAACTGTCAATACTCCTGACTATGTACACGTATACCCGTTCCTACTGTAGAAAAGTGAAATAAACTGGTTTTATAGCTAGTCAAACCTCTCACTTGTATGAAAGTCGCATATAATTCCATTATATTGATACATTTAAAGTTCCCGTCTGGTACCTACATTGTGAAGTGCTTTGACTGAATGTACATTAGATAGTCAGTATCTCTGTAAAACTCTAGATTGATAGGACAGTCTACAGAAAGCCCAATGACTAAGTAAAAGAATTGCATGGAACACAATTGTTTGTATACCTAACATGCAGTATATATTACAAGCATAAAAACTATTACTTTCAACTTAAATTGCAAATCCAGTACTTACAAATTATTGTACTGAAATGGTACATTAATTTTTAAGTATTGAAAAGAACATTATTAAGGTACGTTTTTAAAGTACTCTACGTAAAGTATTAAACATGTACACGTTTGGAAAAAAGCTGTGTAGACAAGGAAGTCATTGTTTCGATAATATGTCCATAAAATCAAATGACCCTGATATTCTGGGGAATATATATTTTGAAGAAATCAAGAAGACGCAAAAAATTTCCGAAACATAATCCAAAATTTTACAGCAAGATGATAACATTGTATATGCATTCATATCTAAATGACATGAATGAACAATGATGTTGGTAATAGGATATTGCCCAAAAACCCTACTTATTCCAAGAATGTAATGTTTAGCTCACCTGACCTGAAAGGTCAAGTGAGCTTTTCTCATCACTTGGCGTCCGTCGTCCGTCGTCTGTAAACTTTTACAAAAATCTTCTCTGAAACTACAGGGCCAAATTTGACCAAACTTGGCCACAATCATCCTTAGGGTATCTAGTTTAAAAAATGTGTCCGGTGACCTGGCCATCAAACCAAGATGGCCGCCATGGCTAAAAATAGAACACAGGGTAAAATGTATATTTTGGCTAATATCTTTGAAACCAAAGCATTTAGAGCAAATCTGACAGGGTAAAATTGTTAATCAGGTCAAGATGTATATGCCCTGAAATTTTCAGACGATTCGGACAACCTGTTGTTGGGTTGCTGCCCCTGAATTGGTAATTTTAAGTAAATTTTGCAGCTTTTGGTTATTATTTTGAAAACTATTATAGATAGAGTTAAACTGTAAACAGCAATAATGTTCAGCCAAGAAAGACCTACAAATAAGTAAACATGATCAAAAAGGAGTTATTGCCCTTTATAGTCAATTTTTAACAACTTTTCGTCATTTTTTGTAACTTGTACAAAAATCTTCTTCTCTGAAACTACTAAGCCAAATTTAACTAAACTTGGCCACAATCATCATTGTGGTATATAGTTTTAAAAATGTGTCCGATGACCCCGCCTACCAAACAAAATGGCCGACATGGCTAAAATTAGAACATAGTAAAAAAATGCTGTTTTTGCTATATATCTATAAAACTAAGACATTTATAGCAAATCTTTCAAGATTAAAATGTCCATCAGAATAAGAAATATCCCCTCACAAATTTTCAGATGAATCCCACAACCCGTTGTTGGGTTGCTGCCCTAAAATTGGTAATTTAAAGGAAATTTTGCAGTTTTTGGTTATTATCGTGAATACCATTATAGATAGAGATAAACTGTAAACAGCAATAATGTTCAGCAAAGTAAGATCTACAAATAAGTCAACATGACCAAAATTGTCAGAGGACCCTAAAGGAGTTATTGCCCTTTATAGTAAATTTTTAACAACTTTTCGTCATTTTTGTAACTTGTCCAAAAATCTTCTTTTCTAAAACTGGGCCAAATTAAACCAAACTTGGCCACAATCATTACTAGGGTATCTATTTAAAAAAAAGTGTATAATGACCCCGCCTACCAACCAAGATGGCCGACAGCAGTAACTACAGTAACAGGTGAGCGACACAGGCTCTTGAGAGCCTCTAGTCTTTCGAGTACTCGATCTTATAAACTCGTATTCTATGACTAATATCCACTATCTATTTCCTCCTTTTAATTTATGTCAAATTACCAATAAAAAGAGATTATTTTTGAGTTATGTCATCATAAAGTCCATTTAGCCGTCATTTGGGATCATTTCAATTAAAGTTACAAGGAAATAATTTCAGGTTTAAAATGTCCACATCTTTACGACAGCTGAGTACAATCATATTTCGTAAAACTTCATTTCAAATTAAACAAAGTTGTCGCTATAATGCACTTGGAAGAATCCTAAAAATTAACATCCTGTATAAGGACATTGATAAGTAACATGAGTAAATTGAATTAATTTTGTTCTTATACTTATAAGTGTTTACACATAGCAGAACGTACATTATCTATACTATGATAAGTCTACAATATCAGTGGCAAATTAAATTGATAATACATGCAATTTAAGGAGGTAGACCTAGGTTAAGGGAAATAACTCTTAAAATCATCAGTACGTTTGTGTCAACCATTTTGAAAAACATATTCTAAACTTCTAGGTTACATAGATTATTTTCAATCTGTTTCAGGTAAATGCTTAAAATATGTTGATGAACTTGCCTGTTGCAAACGCATAACTGATGTAAAGAGTTATCTCCCTGCACCAAGGTCTACCCCCTTAAATATGAAAATGATAAAAGACTCGGTTGGAAGAATAGATATTGATTGTTAAAAGTGCTAACATTCTATTGTCATGTTAAAAAACAAAAACAAATACAAAGTTCAGGGATTTTTTTGCACTTACAATCTCTTTAGGTTAATGAATTGGACTAGTTGATAGATAGTTTTATTAGAAAAATACAAAAGGAAAAGAGCTTTACCATAAAAATAGTTGCTACAAATATTAAACACCACGAAGATGAGTACATTTGTTTATTCATAGAAGTAAAAAAAGGTGTTTGATAAATTACACAAGCTTATTAATCATTTGTATTTTTTTCCAAACAGGCTCACATTCGGGTATGGGATTGTAAGACTTTAACGACATTGAACGTCATTGGTGTCGGATTCTTTGATTCTGGGATCTTATCGATCAACTTTTCGCAACAGGTAAATGTTGTTTTATCGCCATCAATGTTTGTTGGCACAAGAGACAGTTTATCACGGGTCTTCCTCCGGAGTAAACAAATTTTGTGATCTAATAATAACTTTTCGACATATTTGTCACATGATAAACATGTGCTGATATATCTGAACTGAAATAAAATTATTAATTTTACTGCACTAGATGCAAACTTTGACAAAATATGTCTCTTCATTGTTGCTAAAGACCAAACAATTTGAAAATCCAAAACTTATTAAACAATAAAGAGCTTATAAATCGAAACTGACAAACAGTATAATAGTCACCAAAGGTGGACAAAGACTAAGAAGAAGATATATTCCTTACTTTAAAACATTCCAAAATTTTGTAACGGCAAAATTAAACACAATACCTATATTTTCATGCTTGCACTTGTATTAAAATTTACTGACTTCTTTGGAATATTGAGAAAATACCTTTTAAAGATTTAGAGCTTTACAGATAAATTGCATACAACATTTTCAAAATCACTCGTGAAACACAGGTTCTGGTGTGGTTTCTAATAATTTTAAAATGTGACCTTTTCTGGAAAAAAACCGAGTTCATTTGACATAATATGTTTGCCAAACAGAAGCACTAAGCATCCGAAATGGACATCTCGTTTAATTTTAAAGTCGAATATTTGTAAACGTTTTAAACGGATATCATTTAACTTGATTCTCTTTCAGAGTAATGGTAGCTTCCTTTGTGTGATGGATGATGCAGAAAAGCATGTCCTTAGTATCTGGGACTGGCAGAAAGAAAGAATGGTGGCCAAGACAACGGTATGTACTGACACAGCTCACACTTAAAAGTGGAAAAGACGTTACTAAGTTGAAAAACTTGTGTCTAATCCATTTGTCTCTTTTTGGAACAATAAAATATGTTTAAACTACTTAAAAGTGTTCAAAATTCAAATGTTTATGTTTTTTTAAAATAAATTTCGAGTTTACCAAACTATGAATTTTTCGAAAAACTAAGGATTTTCTTATCCCAGGCATATATTACCTAAGCCGTATTTGGCACAATCTTTTGGAATTTTGGATCCTCATTGCTCTTCAACTTTGTTCTTGTTTGGCTTTATAAATATTTTGATATGAGCGTCACTGATGAGTCTTATGTAGACGAAACGCGCGTCTGGCGTACTAAATCATTATCCTGGTACCTATAATAACTATTAATAAGAAATTATATTCTGATTTATAAATAATACTTAAAACATTTATTAAATTGAATCAAAATATAGATTTCTAAAAAGTAAAATCACAAAAATACTGAACTCCGAAGAAAATTCAAAACGGAAAGTCCCTTATCAAATGGCGAAATCAAATAATAAAATACACCAAACGAATGGACAACAACTGTAATATTCCTGACTTGGTACAGGCATTTTCAAATGTCGAAAATGGTGGTGTTATAGCGCTAAACCTCAAACTTGTATGACAGTCGCATCAAATTCCCTTATATTTACAACGATGCGTTAACAAAACAGACATAATAGGTGAAATAGTCAATAATAACTGACTGTGATGTATTACACGATGATTAATACCGACCGTGCAAGGGCTGCTTAGCCAATCAAGGTTGGTAAAAACTTCCATCGTCGATGATTATAATATGAAGATTTTTGAATTTATTTCGATTAACAAGTAGTTCAAGCGATTAATGATTTAATGGTAATTGCAAAAGTAAAATACCAAAAAAAGCGTACACCGAGGAATATTTAAACAGGCAGTCCCTAGTCAAATGGCAAAATCAAAAGCTCAAACAAATCCAACCAATGGATAACAGCTGACATATTCTCGACTTGGTACAGTCATGTTCTTAAAATATATTCATTTTATCCGGACGGTATTGCTGATTCGGTGGTTTGTGTTCTGTTCGACGTACATAATCATAGGAAATGGGGAATATCAGAAGTGTGGAAATTAAATGTAATCAATTTAAAAGTATAAAGAATAATAATTTAACAAGATATGAAAACATTTTGTTATAACATTGTACAGACGATGAAATGAAATCGTTAACGATTAACAAAAGTTACAAAGCCACCAAACCAACATAACTCTATTTTATTCAATATTGACTAGAACACAAGAGGTTTTACTGATCTATTTTTAATACACTTGATAGCATACACCTCTTGTTATCATATGTCAGTTCTTTGCTTACACTTTAATGCCTAATTCATCTACTCATGTTCAAAATGATTGTCAATTGTTTGCTAAAGTACTCCGCAATTTAACATGAAAATATAAGTAAAATAAACGTATTGAAAGTACTTTATATTTTTCAATTTACCTCCAATAGAAAAAGGTCTGTACACAATTTGCACTATGTTTCATTTCACAACTGCATGTCACAAATGCCCGTGTGTGACAAACGTGTGTGCATAACATATTTTCAACAACATCACTGTGCACATTAAAGATGTTACAAAATACATGCTACGCTTTTGAAAATAACAACTGTCTACTGTTGAACGTAAAGACATCAGTAATTTTCACCATTACCACCTACCTAGTTAATTCAATGTCTGTGTTTATACTTTTTGTTACACTGAAATTCACTTTTTTATGATTTGTTTCTCGACTGACATGCACACCTATATTGCGAGTTCAAAGTCTTTCTTTGAAGATTTGTCAGTTTTCAGTATCTGAAAGCCATTTTAAAAATAGATTTCGGGCGTTCCATATATAAAGAGTTTAATGCCGATACTAGTTATCCCGAATACTCATTTATCATCCTGATATGTTTCTTACAAAATGAAAATGAACCTTATAATTAAAAATTAAAACGATTATATTAGGAAACGATGTCAAATTGTGATGATGTTATAGATCAAACGCGAATATTTACACGATTTTTTTTGTCAATTGGACTTATAAAGGTCAATAGGGTTAAAATTCAGCAAATATTAGAAGGTCAATAGGGTTAACGTTCAGCAAATATTAGAAGATCTGTGTTTAATTTTACTAACAATAATCCTTTGCTCAATTGAAATACGTAATTACGACATGATTATATGGAAATCATTTACCTCTTGAAGAACCAATATCAAGTTTTTACCAGACTAATTCGTGTCTAACCAAATTACTTGCAATATCAGCCATTCTAACTTAAGGGGCCTTTGGTCTAAATGAATAATTGTGTCAATTGTAATCTTTTAAAAATCTGATATGTTTGCTCATCTTACAAAAAAAATATATTTTTGAAGTATGGATATACAATGATTACAATATTTTGCTTCAGACGTCAAATCTTGCAGTAAAAGCAGCATGTTTTTACAAATACAACGACACAATTCTAATCACATATGGACAACAGCATGTATATTTTTGGAAGCTGTTCTGGGATCCAGTGAGAGATAAAGAAGGAAGAATAATGAGGGATAAAAGAAGTGGACTCTTTCTAGTATGTAAAACATTTACCATTTTTATAAAAGAAAAATGGTTTACTCAGTCGTGAGCCTAGAGGATACAGCTTTTCTGTTCAGATACTGCAAATATCAAGATATATAGAAAAATTCACTGAGCGTCGCTAATGAGTCTTTTATAGACGTAAAAGTAAAATCAGAAAAATACGGAACTCCCAAAAAAATGTATATCAGAAAGTCCCTCATCAACTGGCAAAATCAAAAGCTCAAACACATCAAACGAATGGATAACAACTTTCATATTCCTGACATGGTACAGGCATTTTCTTAAGTATTAAATGGTGGATATGCGCGTTTGGCTTACACAATTGTAAGACTTGTATATCTATAATGAGATTATTCACAGCACTCCTGCAATACTAATAAAGAAGAGATTTATATAGATAAAACAATAAGGCCGAAATGGATGACCCAACAGAAGTTACTGGGATTTGTTTTGTTATTTATGAAGTATGTTGCATTGATTACCCGAAAATAGATTTTAATTGGTGAATTGACCTTACCTGATAGCTTTATCTTTTACTTTAAGGGCGACATACCAAATGAAGTATGTTCACTCGTATTCTCTGCCAAAGGGGATGTTCTAACGGGTGATTCCAGTGGTACCATAACAGTATGGAGTCCTGATGTGGAATACATCTTTAGTATCAATTTGGATTTGTCTGAAACGATGAAGAATGCACACAAGGTAATTGTTAATGGAACAATGGGCTAAAAAATTTATATCCTATGTATACTGAATGCAAAATGTATTTCGATGTTAATGAAAGAAATTCATTTTTTGATTGCATTGTAAGCTTCTATCATTTCAAATACAACATTAGAGTAAAGATACTTTGAATGTCAACCTTATTGCCTTCATTTGATCCGTAGACAATTTTAGTTGCAGATATATACATTTAAGAATGATAAGATAAAAAGAATGTTGCTCACCATTTAGCAAAATTATTCGAAATGTATTGGCTAGTTTGGAAAAGCGATTTATTGATAGAAATTTCATCTTTAAGCATGAACTGACCGTAAGATACATGTAGATATACCTACACTTAAATACATATTTCATATTGTTTTCTAGCATCCCGTTTCTTCATTGTATATGCTAATGGACAACACGTTGATGACGGGTGGTGGATTAGAAATTCGTGCGTGGGACAGTATAAACGGTTATAGGCCTGCAAATGCTAGAGTGGTAAGGAGCATACAATTTTCTTTTCGTAATTAAGAATAATGTGGTTGTAATTTGTATCAAAAAGTAAAATCACAAAAATACTGAACTCCGAGGAAAATTAATAACGACAGTCACTAATCAAATGGCAAAATCAAAAGCTTAAACACATGGATATCAACTATCATATTCCTAACTAGGTACAGGAATTTTCTAATGTAGAACCCGGTTTTATAGCTAGCTACACCTCTCACATGTATGACAGTCGTCTTAAATTCCATTATATTTGACATCGATGCGAACAGACATCAAATGTTAATCTGAGCAATATCAATGGTTGATTGTTGCCGATATATGAAAACAAATATCAAAGTCTACAACATGTTTAAAATACTTTAGGACTTTCCGACATAATTCATAATCTTCTTACGTAAAGCATCTATAAGTCTTTTATTAAATTCATTTGCATTGCCGATATAATATATTCAGATTGGATTACTTCCCGTTATTAAAAAAAAATATCAACTTAAAATGAGCTTACATATTCCGTCGATCACTACAATGCATTCGAAGCAGGTCAGATAGAATTGGTTCTTAAGCTCTGAAGTCGAAGGGTGAATATTAATGTAACATTTTCTGTATTCTTTTTTTGTTTACTTTGTCAAAACAACGACTGCAAATATCTACGAACACATAGTTGTTCCTAACTCAACGAAAAGAAATGAGTCCAAATTTGTGAATCAAATACGATGCCTATGAATCGAATTTGGATCGATATTGCTATCGAGTTAATTGCCGATTGATTATTTTGTATTCAGCTTTTTGAATAACCTTCACGGTACATATTTTACTTCGCCAGATTTTAAATAATCTTACAAAAATACGAACCATTTATATCATATAAATTGCTATAGTCATTGTTTTCACCTTAGCTACCAGAAGCCACAGGTCATGTCAGAACTATTATGCCCCAGAATAGTGCCAGTGCTGATGGACGGTTGTATATTGGAACATCAAAAGGATATGTTCTTGATGGATCACTGCAAGATAAATTTAGATTTCTTATCCAAGTAAGTCTGATGTAAATGCATTAATAATTTGAGTGTAGGTGCAATCAAATATTGGATATGAATTGGCTTTTACAATCCGCAGAACAATTTTAAAGTAACAGTACAAAATTTAGTTAACCAATGTTTAACATCCACAAGTGTTCAAAATATAGAAGAAATACTTGAATAGTGACAATAGGAAAGGAGAAATCTAAGCAGGCATAACACATGTAACAGACATCTATGTTATCTGGTTATGTTATTTGTACGAAGTACATATATTTTTGTTTAGATGAATAAACGTAACAGTAGTATACCGCTGTTCGAAAGTTATTAATCGATTGAGAGAAAACAAATGCGGAAGGTTTTGGTTCCGGAAAATATTCTGATCAGCATTAAAAGTTTTGCATTGAAATCAATGGACAGTAGTCTAGATTTTTGTTCCAAGATATAGTAGAAGAATAGCTGAAATAAGAATTTTATGTTTCAGGAGTAGTTTAGTTTAAAGTTATTACTACTTATATTAATCCCTCTCCACTTTGCGGGTGCGAGTGCTGCCTTGTAGCGGCATTCGCCTGCTCTTTTGCGAAATCTACTTGGGTGTCTTTTACGTGCAAAAGATATTGCTCTCTCTTAACACGGGTCAGCAATTTATCGTCCCTTTCTGACGGACTAGCATTGTTTCTCAATTCCATACTCGCAAATGGTGTGACGGGAGAGTCCAACATTAAGTCCATTAAGGCTTCATGATTATAGTTGCCATAAAGAATGTGCGAATGAACGTTGACTCTAAGTCCACAAAATACCATCAGCCCATTAGCCCACACTTCGGTAGCACGATATGTAAATTAAAACGAACGTTATAAACGTATGTATATTGAACGTTGCTCAGGTGTAAAATGTCCGAATTTACAAATACTTTTTTCGTTCGTTTATCCATATTTCGAACATTTATCCTCAAATAAGGCAATTATGTTACCGGTTTACAAATGATCGTCAATCGATAGAGACAGGCAAATCAAGGTAACAAACAAAAGACGATGGAATCGCATGGAGACTAAGCGAGTCGAGGCAGGGTGGGTCGACAGGGTATAGGTCTCCCACTAAAACGCATGCTTTATTTACCTAATGTAAGGAGCCATATTGAATTTTTAAATAATGGGAGAATTTGAATATTAGAAATTTCATCGATATGCTTTTACCGAAAAGTGCTTAGGACACATGAAACTTATAACGTGTCGTTTTCGTTTTTTAAACGTTAAACAAAGAGAATAATCTTTACTATATTTTACTTTACAGGGACACAGCGAAGAAATATGGGCAATAGCTCCTCATCCAAACGAATCGGCATTCTTCACAACTTCCTTTGACAAAATGGTGATAAAATGGTCAACGACAAGACACAAAATCATTTGGAAATCACAAATAGGGGTAGGTTGGACAATGTTTTATAATGGTAATATAAAATACACTATGTAGTGATGTCAGCATACGATTGATATATGAAATCACAAATAGGGGTAAGTTGGACAATTTTTAATGATGGTAAAATAAAATACACTATGTAGTGATGTCAGCATACAATTGATATATGAAGCAACATATAAATGTGGGTTTTAGAAAATAAAATGTAATTATATAATCTAAATAGATTCCATATAGATAACCCGTGTAAAATATATGATGTATTTTTCGAACCACATATTTAAACAGATAAGAAATTGCTAAGCAAATAAAATATCTTTTTAAACGTGTTTTAATCTTTTTCTTAATTTCAGATTTCTTTAAAAAAAATTAAAGACAATTTATACAAAAATGTCCTCAAAGGAAATTTACAATAAATCTATATATGAATATTAATTTTACAGAAACCTGGTTGCTGTTTGTCAGCGGATCTCAAAGGTCGACAGGTTGCTGCAGGAACACAGACTGGAAATATTGAAATCCTGAACGCTCATAATGGAATGCATGTTGCCTCAATAGATGTTAGCAAATACCGCATTGATTGTATTTCCTTCTCACCAGGTAGTTTTAAATAATATTTAACGTCATTTGGAATCTTGTATATAACATCTACTTATCATCTGAGTAAAAACAGTAGCTTGAAAATGTTCATCTCGGTTGAAAATACTGCAATATATCGAAGATCCGTGTTGGACCTGTTTTATGCATTTACAAAAAATGTATAATACTGTTTCAAACATCTATTGACTATATATATATAACAGTGTCTTTTACTCACATCGAATGAAGATAGATCGGATCTTTCAAGATATGTTCTTTGATTTATTTTTGCACTTTATATTGAAATTATTCTTAATCAGAAATACTTATGATTTTTTTCACCGGTTTCACAGTATGAGTGTTGTGTGTGAATTAATGAAATGTGTATTGATATATTTTTTTGCTTTATAGATAGTACAATGATAGCAGTAGGTAGCCATGATGGACTGTTACACATACTGGATGCACAAGACGGAGGTCAAGGTTATTCTCCTTCAAGGCCTCTGAAAGTAGGTTAAATATTATATTTGCATTTGAGTGTAAATATCCCTAAACAAAATAAGATTAAAACAACAGTCAAGATTTTTTCAAAACTAATATTCTTTTACAAAATCGCATTTTGCAATAAATGTATAACAAAAATACTGGGATCAAAGGTTAATTCAAAAAGGTAAAGTCAATCATAACGGATTAAATAAATTTTAGGAGGAGGGAGTAGGAATTTCTTTCGGATTGAATATTTTCTACTGTTCCCTATGGTTGTTATTTTTTGTGGTGGCTTGCCTTGTGAAACTATTTATTCCACTTTTTCTTGCAGAATATACATTACGTCCTGTATTGTACACACATATTTGCTTTCAACTCTTACTAGGATATTCATGTTTAAAATCACCCTCCACGGAAAACCAAATGTTCGTTCCAATATCATGTACAACTATGTCAATATTTATTTTCCCCTAGGGTCATCCAACCTTTGTCACACATATTGACTGGTCAGGAGACAGCAAGTACATTCAAAGTACGGATGGACAATACAATATGATCAACTGTAAGTCTTTATCTTCTAATCTTTATAAGTGGTTCACACATCTAAAGGAAAAATATTGTATACTACACATAAGTATTAATTTGAAAACAGAGTATTTTTTTTAATTTTCAACACTAGTAATTGTTAGTGTTTTGGGGACCTGTATTCGTCTTTTTCTCAGATAGATTATGTTTCCTTTGTGTGAGAAATTGGAATAATTTCAAACTTATACTTCAACAACATGAACAATGTAAAAGCACAGACATAAAGGGAATGGTCTTTGAGATAAATAGAACATTCTATTATTTGATTAATCACAGATAATCTATATTAAAACCCGAACTGATCTGTTATAATGCCGTTGATACAACAATCTTTGGTCAACTTAACATATTATATTTACTTGCTGTTAATTTTTTTTTATCTTTTTTATACAGGGGATATAGAGAAGAAGTTAAGAATAAGTGATCCTCGTGTTTTACGCGATGCAGACTGGCATATATACAGTTGTACTACAGGATACCCAGTAATAGGTCAGTTTATCTGAAATCCTTTAGTTAAATGTTAAGTTGGTGCCAGACTGGACGAAATCAAAGTGACTGTAGGTAAATTATAGACGACCGGAACAAAAGCATAGGGTCCATAGGCTTGCTGACAGAATTGATATAGAAAGAAGTTATGATTGCCCATGAGACCACTATCCGACAGTGTAACCAAATCACACGGACGTCAAATACTTTAGGTCACAATTAGACATCAATACCAATTCTCATTTGACCATTAAACATACATAAGTGTATACATCTGTAACCAGCTGTTGTCTTATCTATATCGTAACGTTGGGTTGGTTGGGTTTTTTTTGGTGGGCGGGGGGGGGGGGGGTGCATTTGGATGATTTGGTGTTGATTGACACACCTTTGATAATTCTCTGTAAAATTTATTTTTATATTTTTACACATTTTTGTTTTTTACATAAGTAGGTACAAAAGGTATTCATTGTTAAGGAAGGGCGACGAACTCTAGATGTCTTTTTGTTATTTGTGTTGTTCTCGTTGATACATACCCACACCTACATGTATTCATAGAAATGTTTTATTTCAAACAGGTCCTTGGACAAATATGGAGAACGGGACACAATTAAATGCTGTACATCGCTCTAACTACAGGGATTTCTTACTGACTGGTGATAGCAGAGGCCGTGTTAGACTTTATAAATATCCATGTGCCGCAACAAAGGTAAAATTTAACAAAATGTTTCCAAAGAATTCTCACCATATTCTTAATTAATGTTCATTAACTGGTTACAAACAAACTTTACTTTTTTTCTTTTCTCAAAATAGTCTATATGATGTTATAATCATGTACTCATAAAGGTATGAAGTCTGATTCAAATGAATAATTACTAAATAATAAAAACGGGAATAAACAAGGGTGCAATCGAAAATAATCTAATAAACACAGACAATGCAATCGCCAAATATCAAAATGTTCAAAGACATATCTAGACAAAACAAAACGAAATTCATCAGAACCAACTAAGTCGAAGTCTGCATACTAATAATTGCCAATATTGGAATTATTTGATTTAGGATGGATATTTTGTGAACAATTTGAAATGTTTAATCATGATTATCAAATATCTTTTGCAGCCTGAATATCGCGGAGTGAAGCTCTATTCCAACGACGTAACTGCAGCCAACTTCTTGTATGATGATATGAATGTTATAACATCTGGGGGATCGTCTCCAGTACTAGCCCTGTGGGCTGTCGTTGATGCATTTGTATCTTCATAGACAATATGGTGGGACCATCAGTACTATCCCTGTCTGCGATCATTGATGTATTTGTATTTTCATAAAAAAATTATAATAAATTGAAATTAAATCTGTTGTTTTATATCTGCGGGATATTCAAAGAAATCCTGATAATAAATCTAAAGAAGACTTTTAGCTTCAATTATGAGTTATTTTACTGACAGACTAGCCCCAGGTTAATGTTTTATGGAATGTTGTAACACTTATAATGTCAACCAAGAGGAACTATTTCATCTATTTTTTTATACTGTTAAAGTATACAAATTGCTTTTTTTCATCTACTTTGCTTTACAATTTCCATTAAAATAAGATAATTATATGACAATGAAACCAGTAAAAGTGCAATAATATTGAAGAGGACTATATACTTTGGAAATGATTTGATTACAAAACTTTTCAAGATATCTGTACTTTGTTTGTAAATACCAGTGTGCAAAAGTAGCAAAAAGAACAGATGTAAGCATTACTTATATCAAGTTAGTTGTATCGCATTTTAGAACGGTGTCCTTTAAATGAAATTTGACGAAATTTGCATTTATGATTCATATATACCTCCTTCCATTTATGACTGTTATATTAGTATATTTCTTCTAATTTCATTTGTATTAATTTATGCATTTATATGTCATTGTATTCATGTATTTAACTTCATAGCTTAATGTTGAATAAATGTAATTATTTTGTGATGACTTAATCAGTCATAATGTATTAAATTCAAGATTTCATATTACTGTAAGGAATACATGTGAATATCAACAATTAGAATTGTATCGCATAGTTTTAGTTAGTTGCTAGTTTATTTTTTGTGCTAAGAACTGTATCATATGAAACCTTTTAATACATTACAAAAGTTTAGATGTGTATTGAACTTCTAATGATTTGATATGGGTTTTTTTTATTTTTATTTTCGGTATTGGCCTGTCCCATTTTTGAGGGACGACCGTGACTATTTCAAGACGTAAGGATTGGGCGTTTATTTTTCGTTGTAATTCGGGACTACATCTATCGAAAAATTATCAATTCATAATTAGTGGAAAAGAGAATTGGCCATGTGAAACCTTTCTGCAAAAGCAATTTTCTGATGCTTCGTCATTTACCATGTTTACCATTCTCTTTTGTTCAAAGCAATACAAATGTGTAATTGTTATGCTAGTAGTTAATAGTTATTTATATTTAAAATTGTTGTCATATATTATGTATTATTACTTAGAACATCAAACTATGTTAGTTTTAGATTATCATCCGTCCATTTTTAAAACAAATGTGATACTGTTATGTTAATAAATACATTTTTTCTCAAATTATTGTTTATTTTATTAGGTAATATAATGACAGTGAAATAAAATAAATTTAAACCAAACATGAATGACCATATAAATAACCGTTCCTGTATTCCAGTTTTCTTGCCCAAAATTGTTATACTACCCTCCCTTCTCTTATTTTTCCCCCTCATTTATAGTGACCAAAATTAACTGTTACGTAATAAGACGAGCAGTTGTATGACATATGGGCCAGAATGTATATATGTTTCTGTATGGCCAGCTACAATATACATTTTTTCTTGATGAGTATTGTCCCTATATACGGTAAATTCAGAAACCATTGCTTGTATTTATTATTGCGATTTAGTCATTTAAGACATTAAGAAATGCAGTTTTAGATTATAATCCTATCGCATTTTTCGCAAAAATGTAAACATCGCAATAATTAATGAATTACCAGTACTTGTTAATTATTTGGTAATGGTTTTAAACGATTCAAGAATTGACAGTGGTATACATATATATATGGTCATCCGTAGACATAAGCCGTTTCGGCAGTAACCTTAACCATGCAAAGTAGTTTGGGATTTATAAATGAGCAACCACGTCTGGTCAAATTAAAGACGTTAAATCCGATAAATTAAGTATGACGAAAGTTAGGTTCTCTCTGTGTTAAAGGACCCTTTGCAACAATCATCAAAGACGTTCGTAGTAGGCCTGTTTCAAGGCAAACGTTTAATCTCTCTTCAAACATATCTAGTGATAGACTACATCCTCAGTCGTCCAGTTCGTCCCAACTTTCAGAATCTACTTCTGAATATGCGTGAATAATTGCAACTTAATGTTGCAAGCAACAACTAATCAAACTCCCCCTATACCTCTAGCCAATGTAGAATTAAAAAAAAACACACACACAGCAATACGTACAGTAACACTCTGTTTAAAAGAAGACCGAGTCCTATGTCAGAATAGGTACATGTAACAAAAGAAACTAAGCAAAAACAAGAGTGTGTCCATAGTACACGGATGCCCCACTCGCATTATCATTTTCCATGTTCAGTAGACCATGAAATTGGGATCAAAACTCTAATTTGGCAATTAAATTAGAAAGATCATATCATAGGGAACATGTGTACTTAGTTTGAAGTTGATTGGACTTCAACTTCATCAAAAACTACATTGACCAAAAATTTTAACCTGAAACTTGCACTATTATTTTCTATGTTCAGTGGACCGTGAAATTGGGGTAAAAAGTAAAAAGCAAGAACAATTCATTCCTCTAATAAGGAGTTTAGTATCATACCATCAGAAAATATATGAGACCATAACTCGTAACATTTCAGCAACTCGTTTTAGAATACATGTGTGTATTTATGATACGATATGAGTGAATCAATATTAATACCTAAATACGCAATCCATAATGACCTGGGAACAGTATTTCAACAGTTTCTATACATCTTCCTACTAAGTCTGTTCCAGGTTTGGTTAGTTTTTGAGGAGAATGCCGATATTTCTGTACTCTGTAAAGAAAATTACCAAAATGATAATAGATTGGATGATAAACACCTGAATTTATAAGATGTTTGCATATTAATTTATATTTACAAATGATTTCCTTGTACCGATGATAAAATTTAGTAAATGTTTTGACTTGTTTGTTATATCGAAAACCCTGTTGTAATATTGTTCAGTATTTCGTGAGAATTTTTGGTTCTGGTTTTATTCAGCGCTTTAGAAGGAAAGAGCCGGTTATAGTTGTGCAACACCTCCCAAATGAAAACTTCAGTAATTTCAAATAACTAAGTCTATCTTGAAATAATATGATGTAGCTGTGTATAATTTTAAACTTCGGGAGCCAAACTCGCAAGTAAGATGGCGTCGCTTAAGTACCTGTTTATTCACAGAACGTCCGTATTTGTCAACAATAATGTATAAGCTGAAATGTCTAGCCTGCTTGACCGGCCATTTCTTTTATGTTGAAAATCTTAACGATTAAGGTTTTTGTTTCTCTTTTGGGAGGCTGATTTATATAAATTTTACATGTACAATGTAGCATTTCAATTACAAATGCACTTTACTGATGTTCAGTGTTAGAATTTCACAAAAATGACGCCATAAATGCCTGTACCAAGTGGGGAATTTACCGTTGTTTTCCGTTCGTTTCGTTAGCTGATATAGTCTAACGTATGATTTTATAAGGTTCTATTGACCCCCCGTTTTAAATTTACTATTGATTTCGGTATAATTTTTGTTAATTCTTTTTTGCATAGCAGATGTTGATGTATAAATGTATGCAAAATAACAATCCCAAGCACATAAACTCTATACGGATAACTACATGTGTCAAATTAGTTTTGCCACCGGATTATCTGACGTTATGAGTGTTTTGGTAAAAATGGCTTCGTGGTCAATATGTAAATTTATATGTATCTACTTGTTGAATAAAACAGAGTAGAAAAATATTTTTGATATTTGAAATCGGAAAACTGACATGGAAAGCGAAATACAAATGATACATTATAGTTGCACTTTAAAAAAAAAAATTGCACATTCTAAATCTTTAGATTAAATGTTATTTTTTTTGAGAGACGATATTTGAAGTTTCAAAAATTTAAACCGGTTTCTCCTTAAAGTAATATTTAAAGTTGATTGTTAAAATGTCGGAAACACAAACTAATTCGTTCTTAATATTTAAGGTAAAAAAAAGACTAATTGTTGGTTAGTTTCTAATTAAAAAGCTGAACAAATTAAAATCTCAAAACCCCTATGACTGTATGAATCTTAATATACAAATACTAGTAGTTGGACATTATATCCAGAAAGCTTAGAAGGCAGAGTGTACATTCCCTCATTGGTGGACCCCCCCCCCCCCCCACTAAAAAAAATAAATATGATATATATAAATTTTAGTATAAAATAGTATAAAACTTTTGTATATCTATCTTTTCAAATATTAGGAGTTACGCCTCAACTTTTAAAATTACCGGATCCGCTCTTGGTGTAGCTATATCGAACTGCTTCACGTTTTGTTAAAATAAGTCTGTTGATTGAGTATAAAAATAGTTAGTAAACAGACAATGTGTAGTTAACAAGTATATCTCGACAATAAATTTCATTTGTAGGAAAAAAGATAATTTATATACCGAATGAAAATAAACAATCAGCAATTCTTTGTTGATACTATCAGCAGCATAATTATAATTACAGATTTATAGACAATACATATGTTCCAATCCGTCAAATCTGTTGGCAAAACATATAACCTGGAAGTAAGGCAGGCAACGACACTTAAACATCAATCAAAATAAATATACATATACAACCCGTCCGTCTTTGTATTCATTGTACCGTGCATAAGAATAACGTCTGTATTAATTCAATTCAATTCAATTCAAATATTTATTGTCATAATAAACTATCAACAATAAGTGTGGATTAATGCGAGTTTATGTTCATTAGATTTTTTAAGAATTAGTTACGTAGCCAAATGCATTGTTTCAAAAAATGAGGAAACTTTGGATTTGTCTGACTCTCAGTATTTGTTTTAAATCAAATTAACCAAATATGGTGATCACGTTATTACAATGTACGCATGTCAGTGACACTTGCAGATATAACGGGAATTACTGATTATGAATCCAAACTAATACATATATATATTTTAGAAGCGAAAAAAATGCTTCCAAATAAAAATATCTTTTAAAGAGGGAAAAAGGGGGGAGGGAGCGGGGTTGGGTGTTTATTCTTTATTTTTTATGTCCCATTATTCCCTAATCTGTCAACTCCATCCAGAACCTCACAAATCGATAATTGCAGCTAAATGTTTCCAAATTGCATCTTCAGACGGATGGGGAGTAGGGAATTGAATGTAAGAAACATTTTTTTACTCTGAATTTTAAAATTATATACTTCGGGACAGTGCTCTAATGTTAAAAAAAAACGTAATTCGCGTATGATATCCTGGCGTGTGATCGAAGCCATCACGTGTAATTATGATAAGATGATAATGAAAGTTCGGCATATATACAATAACAATATAATACACTCTAGTGGGTGTGTGTACGCATTCTTGTAGAAAGTAACATCAGGCTAATCGACAAGGTGTAGCAAAATGGCGGGCAGTGAAATAACGGTCTGCAAATTGAGGCGATATGACACTGGTCAGCCATGGGGATTTAAAATGCAGGGAGGATCCGAGGTCGGGATCCCACTCCAGGTTGCTGAGGTATGTCAAAGATTTCCTTTCCAAAATGGTTCGCTGTTTTGAATTGAGGGGTATTATTATTTTTGTGGGTTGCAGCTGTATATTTCGGAAAACACAACTGAATATGTAACCTTGATATAAATAAACTATCAAAGTCGTTTCTTTGATTTTGAATCCCAGGGATGGAATAATTATTGTATTTGTTTTCTTTTTCATTAAAAGATTTTATTGTGAAATTTTTCTTAAACTTAAAACTTTTCTACATATTTTGTATTTACCTGTATTTACAATCAATGTTTCTTTGTATACTTTCAGTGATTCATAAGATATGTAAACTCAATGTATCAACCCATGCTTGAAATAATTTATCCCGAGGTACAATGTATATGTATATGTCAACAGAATTTAAAACAGATTATTCAAATTTAAAACTTTTGCCGCACGCTGTATTAAGGGAAATCATCGTTCTGTAAATTGAAAAGTGGTTGAAACATTTAAAACTCTTAAATTATAATCACTTTCACGATTTTTGATGTAAATAATTAAAAAAATGTAATGGTTATAACATAAATAGCTGAATGTTGTTTCGCTCAAATAACCAGCAGTGGCAAATATCACATGCATTAGCAGTACGATTTCATAATCATATCGTTAAATCAATAACCATGATAATATTCTTTATTTAAAAGGGTAATTTTAACCCAATTAGTGTTCCCTAATCTTTACTTGCATGACTTGAGGCCCTCATAAAAAAAAGAACAAACCGATACGTACAAAATCATTAAATCTAATCACCATACAGTAAGATAAATAAAAATAAATATACCAAGTTAGCATTAAAGATTTGGAGTAAAAATGTATATTCTATAAGCTGTATTGCTTTTGACTAAAGTAACAATTACACCCTAATTGATTGCCAAGATAAGTAAAATGCTATGCAGTACATTGACAGTAAATAATAACGTTATCTAGGAGTCGGGTTACCTTAGCAGCCAAATCTGGAATGTATCTGGCACGAGCACAAGTATTCATGCACGTGTGAAGATATTAGTGTTATCAATCTCCGCATTAACAGAATACATTGAACCTGCATATTTATTTATCTTTTCATTTGTTTGCTTGTTTGTTTATCTTATTGCCTGTTTTCTTATTATGTATATAGCATGATATAATAATTCAAATTTCTCGCACTGATTCCTGTAGATCAAAAGTTGTTTTATTTGCACTTAAAACACAATTAAGAGTGTATTCGTCGGTCGAGTCATTTACTGATCTACACAGCTGCGATCAAGGTGTTTTCATCGAGTATAATAAAATAAAATAAGAAACTGTCTATATCCATGGTGATTTATTAACAATTTTAAAATCATATCAAGAGAAACTGTCAGCATACCCCCCCCCCCCCCCCTTTTCCCATTTGAAACCAAATACTATATGATATATATCTGATATCAATTATGCATTCTAATGCAACAACGTTTGTAACGTTCATTTTGATTGGATAACGTAACTTTCTTACATGGCATCAATTGACAATTGATGCTATGGGACGTACGCGCAAGCGCAGACGGCATATGACAGATTTTAAATACATGTTTTAACGTTGTTTTCTGTCAGTTTCATTAGAATGGAGATAACAATATTGTATTTTAAGCTCCGACGGCATCAATTTGGGATTTGATGGTCGCAAAAATCCGTTTACTGTCTCCGCTAACGCGTCGCCAGTAAACTTAATTTGCGACCATCAAATCCCCAATTGATGCCGTCGGAGCTTAAAATACAATACAGTTATCTCCTAAATCGTGTTAAATATATCATTTTTATGACACAAAACACATTGCCATCCCCCTTTTTTGTAATGTATTTATTTTTCAATATATATGGTAATTTTCTATTGAAATCCGAATTTCATGAATGTAAAAAGGAATTTTTATTTTAAAAAAATCCTTTGCAGAATGTTTTATAGACATTGTGACAACTTCTTGGTTCTAACAATGCATATACCCATGATGCCGTAACTATCAACACCGTGTTTTTCCTTTTCGCGTTACGGATTTAAAACCTTCTCTTCTCTTGTGTAGAAATCGCATATCTTTTATTTTCAAAAAATGTAGATTTTTTTTGGTGCACATTTTTGTACAGCGAGATACATGTAAAATTCAATAGGCATAGTTGGTACGATTTTTAATCATTGAAAATGAATAACTTTTTTTACAAATGTAGTAATTTAAAATTCTTATAGTTTCATAAACTTAATTAGATAATAATTAATTTAAAATTTTGCTTACCCTAAAATTCTTCCATTTTCTTAACTTCCTATGATTCATGTAATTTCTTATCTTTAAAAAAAAAATCTGCAACTATTTACGCCATAACTTTGAAAATAAAATAACTCAAAGGGGTAAGATTTAACTAAAAACCTTTGATTAAAAGATTTGTTTTATTTTTGATGAATTCAAGTCAGATTTTTTTTTATACTAACCCAAATTAAATTAAATGTGCAAAATTGACCCAAAAAAATATATAGTAAGTTGTGTTATTCAAAACAACCCCAAAATAAGGCCCCGTGTCTTAATCGTGTTAGATTTCTTAAATCAGATAATTCACCCTTCTTGATTCAGATCGAACGGAATTCTGTAACAGGTAAATGCTTATTTATTTGTTCTCCAAAATTTTCTTATTTTGTATCGCTGAAGTAAATATGATTTTACTTTAAATATATATCATTCTTCATAAAAGGTACAGAACAAAGTAAAATTAATTTTAAATATTTAAAATATTTCCAGATGTTTAACCACTCAATTAATTCTATCATATTTACATGTCCTTGGACGCAGTTAAATGCTACAGTGGCGGATCAATAGTGCTTCATAAAAAGGGGGGACTATGACTGCCTAAGATGAGGCTCGCTCCAGTCATGCTTCAGTCTACTATATGGTCGGGTTGTTGTCGCCTTGACACATTCCCCATTTCCTTTCTCAATTTTAATTTTATTCAGTAATTCCCTATATAATCAACATTGTTTTCCCAACCTGCCCCCTAAATCCACATCTGGGCTAGACGCATGCAGTAGAAAGTCAACTTATTCAATCGAAATGTTAACCAAACCGACCATTATTTTTGAACTTCAGATGCGAGTTTAGGAACATCATTTTTTTGGCTGAAATTAAAACAACTGTAAACACCGGTAGAGCGGTTTCTTGGTCTGTGTTAACTTTCACATTTTGCACAAACACATGTGTAATTTTCACATTTGCACAAACACACGTGTAATTTTCACATTTTCCACAAACACACGTGTAATTTTCACATTTTCCACAAACACACGTGTATAATTTTCACATTTTCCACAAACACACATTTTGCACAAACACCGCACGAGGAGATCTTCGCTTGGCAAGGATTAGATGGGAGGTCTATATAACAGTAATAATCTTATCGATGAATAAAAGGAAAGGTCTTGTATATATGCCAATGAGACTGCTACGCAACAATATACCTAAATGAAAATACATCATGATTTTTTTATAGTAAATATAAATAAATGTACACTGGAGAGGTAACATATAGTAAGTACTACTGCTATGTGGATATAAATGCAGTGGCGTATTTAGACATGTCCAGAAGAAAAGGAGGAGGGGAGGCACTAAGAGGGGGCCGCTGCAGTCACGTGTCAGTGATTCGATTTTTAATTTATTTATTAATGAAATGCACATTTATACCCCTGGGGGTTGAAGGCATATACAAACAATACAATACAATATACACAATAGAAAAATTAACATATTAAACATCATATATAAAGTGGTAAAACAGTAATATTTATGCAGGCGTGTTGTCCACTCCCCTCAGTGCAAATTACTTTTTAATGAACGGAACAGTAAGCTGCATAATATCAAATGAAGATAGAATTAATTGTAATCTATCTGTTTCAGACAAATTAAAGTATTCTGGACATATATTATTTATATCTTTTTCAAGCTGATTACGTAAAGATTTATTAATTTTACATTTTAAGAAAAAGTGGGTTTCATCTTCAACCGCATTTATATTACAATGTTTACATATTCTATTTTCTCTTTGAATTCTTTTATATCTACCCCTCTCTATTTCCAAGAAATGGTCACTTACACGCATTTTACATAATAATTTTCTATTTTAAAAACTATTTTTAGAAATGTATTTGTCTATTTCATATTTTGTTTTTATTTTACTGTACAAGAATATTTTACTGGTTTCATTAGTTAATTTTAATTTTTCAAAGAAAATATTTTCAAAGCTATCTTTAAGTTCTTTTTTAATATTTTTTGAGAATGAACTCTTCTCTTGTTTATAATTTATATCCTGAATTTTATTTATATCTAATTTATTTACATTGGCTATATTTTCTACATATGAAAACCATGAAAATATACCGTTAGTGCTAAGCCATTTAGATAAACAAAAAGCATCATATAATAAAGCAACCACAATGTTTTCCACAAAGGGGAACTACCCTCCTCTAAATCCGCCTCTGATAGGGTATAAGAGATTGCCGTCAGTTATATTATATATAGCAACCAAGCTATAGTTTATGTCTATCCCAAGCCAAGAGCATTTTCCTCAGTGTTTGTCGCTCCTTTATTTTTTAAATGGATTGTGACCTATATTATAGTTGTTATAATCATATCCCATAATTATTGTAGCTGAATATTTCTCTTATGTAAAAAGTACCCAGTAATCAATAAAAAAATCATTTGATCTATATTTATTCATCCATACGGAGACGCCCTTTAATTGCAACGATGAGTAATGGTATTAATATCAAAAGTCTATTATATTTTAATACTTGTATATGTTATATTATTTAGATTTTAATTCTAGGTATCTCCCAAGAGCGTTGCTGGAAAAGCTGGTTTGCGGGACGGTGACTTAATTTGCTACATTAACAAAGCTTACGTCGCTGACGTCACACATCAACACGCCAGGAACGAGATGATTCGAGCAGGAAACGATATCGACATGACCATAAAAAGGTAACACAAGAGGGTCAAAATAGGGTAATTCCATCATTTTTGTTTTCTTTATTTTAAGCAAATTTTCTTATTCTTTAATTGTATGCCCTTTACTCTCTTTTAAATGTAAATTAGCATACAGCCAATTATTTTATGGTTTTACATTCGTCATTTTCGGAGCATTTTATAGCTGACTATGTGGAATAGCTGTGCTCATAGTTGAAGGCCGTACGGTTACCTATAGTTGTAAATTTCTGTCTCATATAGTTGTGTGAATAGTTGTCTAATTGGCAACCATACCACATCTTCTTTTTGATGCCCCATTTATAGGCATTATGTTTTCTGGTCTGTGCGTCCGTTCGACCGTCTGTCCCGCTAAGGGAGCTACCATTTGATTTGTGTAGGGGGGTTAGGATGAAATTTGAAAAAAATAGGCAGGACAGGAGTTTTGAGTAAAAAAAAGGCAGGATGAGAAACTTGTTAAAAAAAAAGGCAGGATGACAATTTGTGTAAAAAAAGTCAGGATATTAAACTAGTAAAAAAAAAGGCAGGACCGAATAGAGTAAAAAATAAAAAGACAGGACAGCGATTACAACTAAAAAAAAAGCAGGACAAAATTTTTCATCCTAGCCCCCCCATAAAAATCAAATGGTAGCTCCCTAAGGTAAAAGTTTTCGTTAAAGTTTTTGATCAAGGTAGGTTTTGATGAAGTTGAAGTCCAATCAATGCAACTTGAAACTTAGTACACATGTTCCTTATAATATGATCTTTCTAATTTTCATTCCAAATTAAAAGTGTTGACCACAATTTCAGGGTCCACTGAACATTTAAAATGATAGTGCGAGTGGGCTTCCGTGTACTATGGACACATTCGTGTTTATATTATATTAGGTAGAAATCTCTCAAAAACAAAAGAGAACATGACCTTTGTGGCGCATTGACATACTAAACAACTTAAAATGACCATGGCTTCAAATATAGTAAAAATAATCTGTCTGATGTTCCTTTGTTGTAGCCCTGTAAATATATTGCTGTGAGGCATGATGGTTCTCCTCTGCATTCCATGACGAGTACACAATTATTTGTAATTGTCTCTCGAGTTCTACATGTAAAAAAAATAAGTGCTCTAAACCTTTACATAAATTAAGCTTTATCAATTTGTTCATTGTCTATGCCGTATGGGCTCATTGTTGAAGGCTGTACAGTTACATATATAGCTGTTAATTTATTTGTCATTTAGTCTGTTGTACAGAGCTGCCTTAGTTGCAACATACTAAAGTCACACACTTACATTTTTATAAACGAGAGAAATTTTTTTAGAAAAAACAAAAACAAAAAACAAAACAAAAATAAACAAAAAAATAAAAAACGCAAATTAGAATTATGGCAAAATACATAGAATGGAGAAAATTACATAACAAGTACAGATGTATATATACAGAGTTTAAGATCATGCACCCTGTCATTATAATTTTTTTTATATATATATATACAGACCAGGAGGAGTTGGTCCCAAGACAGCTGGTCCTCTCCAAAAAGAGGATTCTATCGATGACAATTACAGAGATGTACAACCAAAAACATATCAAATTTTACAGACAGAACTGCCACAAGCAGCAGCAGCAGGTTTGTTACTATTTATAGAAACATGGATTTTCCAGAAACATGATCTCATTGGTTATCTGCAGTTTAAGAAAAATCATTTTCTGATTAAATTTTGACATAATAAGATTAATTCTTGCATCGCAAACCATTACACAGCTTTTATACGACCGCAAAAATTGAAAATTATTTGGTCGTATATTAGTATCACGTTGGCGTCGTCCGAATACTTTTAGTTTTCGCACTCTTACTTTAGTAAAAGTGATTAGAAATCTATGAAATTTCAACACAAGGTTTATGACCACAAAAGGAAGTTTGCCTGTTTGGGATTGATTTTGGGAGTTTTGGTCCCAACATTTTAGGAATTAGGGGCCAAAAAGGGCCCAAATAAGCATTTTCTTGGTTTTCGCACTATAACTTTAGTTTAAGTAAATAGAAATCTATGAAATTTTGACACAAGGTTTATGACCACAAAAGGAAGGTTATGATTGATTTTAAGTGTTGAGGTCCCAACAGTTTAGGAATTAGGGGCCAAAAAGGGGCCCAAGTAAGCTTTATTCTTGGTTTTCGCACCATAACTTTAGTATAAGAAAATAGAAGTCTATGAAATTTAAACACAAGGTTTATGACCATAAAAAGAAGCTTGGGTTTGATTTTGGGAGTTTTGGTCCCAACAGTTTAGGAATAAGGGGCCTAAAGGGTCCAAAATTGAACTTTGTTTGATTTCATCAACAATTGAATAATTGGGGTTCTTTGATATGCCGAATCTAACTGTGTATGTAGATTCTTAATTTTTGGTCCCGTTTTCAAATTGGTCTACATTAAGGTCCAAAGGGTCCAAAATTAAACTTAAGTTTGATTTTAACAAAAAATGAATCCTTGGGGTTCTTTGATATGCTAAATCTAAAAATGTACTTCAATTTTTGATTATTGGCCCAGTTTTCAAGTTGGTCCAAATCGGGGTCCAAAATTAAACTTTGTTTGATTTCATCAAAAATTGAATAATTGGGGTTTTATGATATGCCAAACCTAACTGTGTATGTAGATTCTTAATTTTTGGTCCCGTTTTCAAATTGGTCTACATTAAAGTCCAAAGGGTCCAAAATTAAACTAAGTTTGATTTTAACAAAAATTGAATTCTTCGGCTTTTTTGATATGCTGAATCTAAACATGTACTTGGATTTTTGATTATGTGCCCAGTTTTCAAGTTGGTTCAAATCAGGATCCAAGATTATTATATTAAGTATTGTGCAATTATAGCAAGAAATTTTCAATTGCACAGTATTCAGCAATAGCAAGAAATCTTCAATTGCACAGTATTGCACAATAGCAAGAAATTTTCAATTGCACAGTATTGCACAATAGCAAGAAATCTTCAATTGCACAGTATTGTGCAATAGCAAATATTTTCAATTGGAGTTATCTTTCTTTGTCCAGAATAGTAGTTGAATCAACTTAAATCATTGTTTTTTTTCTTTACAATATACAATGTATATTAACTTTTACTACCAACTGATAGATTAAAACAATCTTTACCATTCAGTGATAACAAGCACTTTATTTTACATTTTGATATTTTATGATGTATTCAAATGAGTAGTTATTCAATGTTATTGTTACAAACTCCATTAGAAATTTGAATTGAGATCAGTTTTGGAAAAAGGGAAAGGGGGATGTGAAAAAAGGAGGGGGGGTTAAATTTTTCTTCTTTCAGAATTCATAAATAAATAGAAAATTTCTTCAAACATTTTTTTGAGAGGATTAATATTCAACAGCATAGTGAATTGCTCAAAGGCAAACAAAATATTTTAATGTCATTAGACCACATTCATTCTGTTTCAGAAACCTATGCTGTGTCAACTATTTAATCACAATCCAAATTTAGAGCTGAATCCAGCTTGAATGTTGTGTCCATACTTGCCCCAACCGTTCAGGGTTCAACCTCTGCGGTCGTATAAAGCTGCGCACTGCGGAGCATCTGGTTATAATACCTTTTATACTTGAAATTAAAATTACGAAAAAAATGGGGATTATGTAAAAGAGATAATAAGCCGAATAAAGAGCCCAAAACAGCTAAGATCACCAAAATGGGTCTTCAACACAGCGAGAAAATCCCGAACCTGAAGGCGGGCTTCAGCTGGTCATTAAACAAAAACGTTTACTAGTTCAGTGAAAGTGATATTGGCAGAGATGTAACTAAGTGAGATAGAACTAAATGATATTGGCCATGATTCATGTGAATTAGATTTCAAAAGAGTATCTTTCCATCAATAAATCTTCCTGTGTTCCAATAATAATTACATTAGATGTATGTTTCATTATAATATTTTATTCTGATTGGCTAACTGCACATCACGTGTTATTCCGTAAGCAGTTGCATTGCTCAATACAACTTTTCATTCATGATAACACGTGCTCCAACAATAAAGTGCACAGGTGAATTAAATAATAAAATATATAAAATTCGTGTTTTCATAATCATAGCTAAAAAATGTAATTATAATTATTGAATGCTTCTTTTTGTAACTTTATAGGGTTGTAAAAGCGTTGACCGTGCGTTCATTTTTAGAATGAAGCGCTTCCGCGCTTCATACAAAATGTACTTCGGTCAACGCTTTTACACCCCAACAAATTTACAAAAAGAAGCATTCAATTCTTAAATACAAATTAGTCCTAGGCATATATTTTGGTAGTACAAAATTATGCAGAAAATCTTCCAAACTGTTATTCAAGTCATGTCAATGTGGTCTTTGTTTGATCTAACATTTTTATCTTATTCAAATTTTACAGGAGGCAGACCCGCTTCAATATTTGACAAGAAGAAAAAAGCCAGATCTGAATATACAAAGACTGATCAATCTGGATACACAAAAGCATACGGACAATCATAGTGGAAGATAATGTACCAAATTGGAATGGGCATTCAACAACATAAACTATGAAATATCTGGGACTTTTAGAATATATAAGAGTATTAAATCAAAGAAAGTATAGAGTGAAATTTACATTCAGTTTGACAAACTGAACTTACTATCTGAATTTCAAAGAGAGATTGTTAAAAACTAAAAAGGATATTTAACCGTTTATATAAAACAGAAACCGGATGTACCGCTTCATTTGCATGGCATCTCCTTTAACTTGTCTCCATAAAACAATTTGGTTATATTTTTGAATACAGTATAATTTTTATGTATTTATACTTTCAATTTATAGGAAAGATTTTAAAAAAAAGCTAAATATTTCAATTTAATATTGATTTTAGAAGTTGTGTTAACCCAGAGGAAAACTATAATTATATCTGAATGGGAATATAACATTTAAGTATTTTTTAATTCTATCTCTCCATGAAGTAGCGTAAACATTATACATGTTTAAAATGTATGAAAGGGATGGGGTATTTGATGTATCAGCTACTTATGCCTACCATAAAGCTCTACTTGAACGATTCATCGATGTATTTAAAAACAAAGCTACAATTTCATGTACACAAAACTAATGTAAATTATTGTATATTAAGTTTCTATTTATCTGATATACAAGACTAATAAGTCTTATCTGTCATTTTTTCAAATGTTCTATATATTAATTCCTGTGCCTAAAAAGAAGAAACAATGTTTGTAAAAGCTTTACTTGACCTATGGTTCCCAGGGTTACATTTACACAATGTTGTTATTATTTTCAATGTATTTTGTTTTTGTTTATAATTATTTATTTTGTATAAAGACATTTATGTATATTGATGTGTTTGCTAAAAACTTGCATAATAAAGCTATATCAAATAAAAACAATTACTTATGAGTAAGTATTGCAGACCATTGCCAATATAAAGTAAGAAGATGTGGTATGATTGAGAAAGGCACAACAGTCCAATTTCCACCAGAGACCAAACAAATTTACATAATACCAACTATATGTCACTCTTTTGAGCTTTCAACAATGAGAAGAACATCATACTACAAAACAAGCTACACGTATAAAGAGCCTAAGCAATTGAATCTAATGAAAAATAGTTTATTAGGTATGAATACTAATGAGACAACTATCCACCATAGTTTAAATGATGTTTTTGTTACTTGTATGTTTTATTCATTTAGTTTATAATTTACTTTTTTCAATGATTTCTGTTTGATTTGTTTTACAATGTATGTACCTCAATGGTGACTGAATATACACATATGGAAACATTTGGTATTTGTTCAACCGACAGTAAAGGGAAGACTGTTTTTATGTGCGGGAATGTATGCATACTCAGCAAAAACCGGTCAGAATGTGGGAGTTAAATCATATGCATCTGTGCAAGTTAAAAATAAACTATTGCAAAAACACCTTCAATGGACTGCATGTGGCATGTTGCGAGGCTTAATTGCGGTTTCTATCCAATTTACCCTCATTCTTAAGTGCAGTACACATGTGTTGCCGTTCATTTCAATTAATTACAGGACTTACGTATTGTATCAATTTGATCAATTCCTTAATAGCATTGTACAAGTGCTTAGAAGCAGCAAATACCAGTGTTTATGAAACCAAGACTTCAAACTCCCTCAGGTAAAATTTACCAATTGTTTGTCAATAGTTCTTTTCAACCATTGTCCACACTACGTGGTTTGAACAACTACATAGGTTACTATACGGCTTTTAACAACGAATCGCCTATAATAGAGGGGCAAAAGATACCAGAGGGACATTCGATCCAATATTTCAAAATTAATCTGATAATGTCATGGCTAAACAATAGACAAAGAGAAAACTAAAGACTTATAAGCAACACAGATCTCATCAAAAACTGGGGTTGATTTCAGATGCTCAGGAAGGGTAAACAGACAATAACAATCAAAACCAAGGAGTTAACAAAGACTCACAAAACCAAAGGACATTTAGATCAACAGTTATAAATAATAATTAAGAAACAACACGAACTCCACTAAAAACCGGGAGTGAAATCAGGTTCTCCGGAAGGGTACACATTTCCTGCACCGTATACGGCACCCGTCGTGTTATTTCTTTGTTCAGTTCGGTAATGATGGAAGGTTATTATGACTGAGGAAGAATATCAGATATGATTTTTGACACACTTTTGTCATAATGGCCAATCAGCTCATGATGGCGACAGTAAAATTTCTTGAGTGATGACCTTAGTTTGTTTGATTCATAGCCCTGTCTAAGAAACTTATGAGAAAGCAGTATTCCTCGTTCAACAAAATCAACGTACTTTGAGCTAACTCTAGAATAACGTATCAATTGAGACACATATACTCCATATGATGGTGCCGCTGGGATGTTGCTACATATAAATGGAAAGTTGACTATAGGAAAATTAAACCATCGCGTTTTTCATAAATTTTGGTATTCAACCTATCATCAGTAGTCATTTCGAGAAAAAGGTCTAAATATGAAGCAGATATATCTATGTCGGTAGTATCTTTAATTTCAAGTTCACTTGGATATATTAAATAATTGGAATCTATTATTATTAAGAGAAAGTATTTCATCAATATACCGAAAGGTGAAATCAAAAGGCTGGGCTAATTTCTTTTCTCCTATCTGTACAAGACCTTGGATAAATTCTGCTTCATAGGAATATAAAAACAAATCTGCAAGTAGAGGAGCGCAATTGGTACCCATTGGGATTCCAATAGTCTGTTGGAAGACCAAAACTCCAAATTCAACATATGTTTTGTCAATTAAAAAGTCCAGCATGGCAGTGATATCCTCTTCGGTATATTTTCTCCTTGACTATGTATGATTTTTCACAAAGTAAGCTGAAACTAGACATTTAAAACGTCTAGTGCCCTTTTTGTTAAAGAAACATAAGCTGACGAGTTCTTCCAGTCGAGCTTTAAGTTTAGTATGTGGAATAGTGGTATAAAGAGTTGAAAAATCAAAGGTTTTAATGTTGTTACATGATTGAGATTGTAAATTCGCCAATAATTCTTTTGATCTTTTCAGTATCCACATCTGATTAACACCACTTCTGCCATTTCGGAATATTTCTGAAGTCCTTCTTTGACTGCAGTGAGTATTGCAGTATGGCAGATCCTGATCTCCACATGTGGCACCCGTCGTGTTGCTCATACACAAACCTTATTCAAAGCAGTCATAAAACTGTACTTAAAATCTCTTATATGAATGAAAATGCAAAAAAAATAAATGATCATACTAGTTGCTTACATCCAAGATTTTTGGACGTAGACCGGCATGATTTACTCATTGGTTGTTCCTTGTACAAATTCAATCAGAAGGATTTATAATTGTCGTATCATTTCAAACTTAAAAGCTTGCTTGACCATTTTAAGTTTGAAAATCGTTACTTGTATAATACTTTATACAATGTACAATGATCACCGTTTAGATCGCAAATCAGTAAAGTGTTTGTGTCCTTACCATAGCATACAACACGCGGAGAAGAACCTTTATCAAAATTTAGCAAGTTTTTATATGTGTTCCCGTCATGTTGTATAAGCATCAGGTTTCTAGACACACTACCAACAACGAAAACGTTGTCACTATGATCATTTGCTACGCCGAAAATATACTGCAAAGAATCATTGCGAAACTTCCACACTTCTTGTCCATTCATATCATAACAACATACTGTTCTATCTGAATGGTTTGAACAGAAGAAGTTGTGCTGTGAGGCAGAAATATATTCGTCGGTTTCTGTATCCAACGTACGTTCTTTCTCCCAAGTAATTTCAAAAACCTCTACTTTATCACATATGACATAAATTTTACCTTTGACTGACTTAATCCGTAGCAAGGACCTCCTGTTTCTATCTTCTTTTCAATCCGCCTATTGCGATAGTTAAATATTTCGAAGAATCTGTTATATCCGTATGTGATTGCAATGTGATCTGCATCTAGCACTGTGATATCATATGGACCAGCAGAAACTTTAATTCTGCCGATAAAGTCACCTTCTTCATTATATTCTAGTATGTTGTGAAAGTTAGTGTAGTTCGCAAACAATAGATGTCCATTATGCAATATAACACAACCTGTTATATTTATCATCCCCTCTCTTCTGAAACCCACCTTAGTTATTAGCTGGAGGTTAACGTCAGTGATTTTTCTCGATGGTAGTACGTTTTGCTGCAACTGAGCCTGTTCTATTTTTAGCTCTTTAATATCTAAATCAGAGACATGTTCAGTGACTTGAATTTCTCCCAACTCTTTGACTACACCATTTGATAATTTCTGAATATCACTGTTTAGAACCAGGTTGAATTTGTAATCGTAAAAAGAATCGCTTGCAGTTTAATGGATTCTATTTCATTCATTTCCAGTTTGTAAATTTGACGCGTTCCAAAAAAAAACTTAGTTCGGAGGCAAAATCCTTCATCTGCAATACTTGATCTTTTAGTTTGATAAGCTTTTCCTCTTGTATATTTAACTGTTGAAGAAGGTTGTTACTACTTGATTTGCACGTTTTTGTTGCTGATATCAAAGTTTGCATTAATTTTTCTTCCAGTTCGTCTAAATGAGTATTTACTCTTGTGTTCGTATTTCAGATAACTGTCCTGATATCTTTTTCTTGCTTTTCAATATCCTTTGTTGCAGTATTTCTATTGTTGATGCAGAGAGTTATATTACGCAATGTGACCTCAGTAGCCTGCTGCAAGTCGGATAGAGCTATGGATTGTCATGCATTTGTAGCAGCAGCATCTATTTGTATGACATCGGGACAAGATCGATGTTCAGTTGGTAAAAATACCACGTAAAGAGCTTGATCATGAGATTTACAAAGCCATTTGAATTTCTTGTCATGATCGCTGCAAGTGAAGGGGATCGGGACGTGTTCTATCTTCCGATAATCATCAATATAGATGATTTTATGGTCCCTAGTGGTTTTGGTTTTCTTATGATTTTTATCGCAATCTTCACATAAACACTCTTCACAACTGGTGCACATTTTTTGTTAGCATTATGATGGATTTCATCGTACATACATGGACCACACATCTTCGCTAGCCAAGGGTTACGATCCACTCCCGCTCTCTTCACCCTTGGCGGATTGAGATGAAATTTCGGAGACGAAAGGAAAGGATTTTTATTGGTTGCAGTAGAAACTCGCTCCATCCAATCAAAAAGCGCCTATACCATGATCACGTGTAGATGAAGAAAGTGTTTGTAAACAATTGCCACGTGTTTATTGTGCAACAAGTCTTTACATCGCTAAACATACGGCTATATTTAGTGATAACTTGAATGTTTTTAATCAACTAATAGAAGTCCCTGTGTATGTTTCATGCACAAATGCATGAATTTTGACGCATATTTTCGTTTCCGGCATTACCAAGTGTGTAGAATCTAGACGCTACCGTGTTTTTACCTCCAAATGAAGAGTTCAACTGCTACCATTGGTCAAGAATAATGTATTCGGAATAGGCGTGACTTTTATTTTCCGATAGATGGCGCATAATTGATATCACAAATGTTAGCTCAATCTGCCAAGGGTAAAAAGAGCGGGAGTGGATCGTAACCCTTGGCTAACGAAGATGGGACCACAAGGTTTAACGGTGGTCATAATCACACCTACGTTGAATAAAGAAATTTTAGTAAATGAGGTAATCATATGGCTTATTTATTAATTCAATTCAATTTAATTCAAATATTTATTGTCATATAAACTCTGAACAATAAGTTTGTGACAAATAATATAAACATACACAAAATACATTTAACAAACAAAACCATGAAAACATATAACGAATATCCTATAGTAATTAAAGGAAACATGTTTCAATGGCATAAAACTTTTAAAGTCAGTAAACGATATATTATTTTCCCTAACAATAAAAAGGTATCAAAATGTTGACTGAACATGACATGGATGGTAAACTCAAAGAGAAGTAATTACAAACTTCAAAGACTTCTTTTCAAATTGTAGGTTTTTTTGTTCGAAAAGCAAATCTAACGTTCTGTTAACTCAAAAACTCATTTAATATTTCTTCTTAAGGGCTAATTTTTGTCTCCCTACAATAAAATATGCCTTAAACGGTCCAGTAAACTATCAACTGAAGGTAAATAAATGTAAATTGTTAGTTAATCACCATATAACTTGTTTTAACTCATTAAGGGGTTATTAAGTACAAATTTCATGTTCGTCGTTTTGAAACAAATTCCCAGGTTTAATTGATAACATACTAAAAATATTAACGGTATTAATTTTTCTACAACAGATGTGCATTTCGACAATAAATAAATGTATCTTCAGTGAGGCTCGAGGCCAAACTATTAGAAAATCAAAAGCTTATTAAAAATATGAAGAACTATACTAAACCAAATATTCAGATTATAATAGAGTAACAAAGAAATAAATAGCGATACATGGGCTCGCTATAATGTATCAGCATTTCATATATAAGGGTTGTTTAACATAGATATAAATATAAATACAATACAATATACAATATGCTTTATTCCAAAAACATACGGAGTACATGCATGCAAACTGTTTTTTCCAGGTCTATTTGATTCCTTGTTTTAATTAAGTTGAGATAATATAATAATCATCGTTTTACGAAAATCTTATAAGAATGATTATTTGTTAATCGGATTAGTCAACGAAATGGTCTTCCTGTTGTAACCGTTATTTCTCGTTTCAATGTTGACATTCTTTTTAAAATAAACTAGAATATAACAAACACATGCCTATCAAATCTTCCGAAAGTCTAATCCAATGTTTTCACGAACACGACTTCGAATGAGTAGAACAAGTTACTTACAAAGTTGAACTACATAATAAACCAGAGAGATCTCAGGTGACCCTTTCCGGAGCACCTGAGATCACCCCTAGTTTTTGGTGGGGTTCGTGTTGTTTATTCTTTAGTTTTCTATGTTGTTTCATGTGTACTATTGTTTTTCTGTTTGTCTTTTTTCATTTTTAGCCATGGCGTTGTCAGTTTGTTTTAGATTTATGAGTTTGACTGTCCCTTTGGTATCTTTGGTCCTTCTTTTATTTAACTGACATTGACAAAATTTACAAAATTAACCAAACGTATAGCTTTAAGCCAAAACTTCATATAAACAAAAATATGCTGACTACTGCATGGACTGGTGATTCCCTCGGGGAATAAAAACTCTAGTGGCATCGACCCAGTGGTAAGTAAACTCATGATAGATACCAGGATTGAAATATTGTAATTTCGCCAGTCGCGCGTTTCGTCTACATTTTGAGGTGAAAATACGGCCATTTTAGCCATTGGGTCTACATGAACCTTAAGTCTTGGTAAAATAAATGAAGCATATATGTCATGCAGGGTAATACCAAAGAAGATACAATCTTTAGATATCATAAAATATGTTTGTTCAAAATGTTGTTAGAGGTTGTTTTTGTCTGAAAAACACGATATTCAGGAGAAAGTCGCAATTTAAAAATATCATAATTAGTAATAGGAACAAGGAAGTTGAATTTCGCAGTTATTACTTGTCTAAGCAACCCGTTTATATAAAAAAAATCTTACATGCAGACACTTTTCTAAACGGTAAACACATAATTTCGATTTAAAGCATGATTGGTTACCTGTTTAATAATAAACTTGTCTACAGCCAACGCCTTCGTTTGAGGATGGTATCCAGGCATCCGTTTTCTCTCCTGTATCACATGTCAATAACTTTTAAAACAATGCACATATTAAGGAGGCGGCAGAATTTAAATATCATTGAAGACAATGTAATATTAAATAAGGTATAAAACATTTTAAAGAAAAACGATCAATATATTCGATTTCAGATTGTTACACATTGAAGTCAGAATGGAGTATTCATCTCAGCAAGTATCTGATCATGAGACTGAGACGAAAACATGCAGGTGTTTAATAGTTTTTACAAGTGTTCGTTTTCACTGTGATAGAATTGTCCTCATTATACGTATTAATTGATTTGAATCATAAGAAGAGTAAGCAATTGAAGAATAATATCATCCACGACTCACTCCATACTTACTGTATGAAATGGATAAAACGGGAAAAAGCTGACAAAAAATCTTTGGACTCTTTTTTTAATTCAGTAATGAAGATAGTTGATATACGTATTCAACATTTTAAAGAACATTTTACTATAAACAATAACCACAATAAACCTATTTCTCGTATCAAACATAAACTAAAAGAACTAGCCAAGGAATTTGTTTTTGTCCCGGCAGATAAAGCTGCTAAAAATATTTTTATTGTTTGACGTAAATTTTACATTGAGGTTCTGAAAAAGGAAATCACCAATTCACCAACATTCCAACTGACTCCATTTTCAGAAAACGAAATCTGTAACAAACATAAACTGTTAGCCACCGCTTTACAAGCAGAGCCAAATACAATGAAAGTCCCAACTATGTATTGGCTTCGTAAGCTACACAAAACCCCTTACAAATATAGATTTATTTCGTCTTCAAGCCATTGTTCAACTACTAAATTGTCTATTCTTCTTACCAGCACACTTGGTACAATTAAAAACCTGATAATAAATTGTTCAAATAAGGCCTTCGAAAATAGTGGAATAAATTACTTTTGGAGTGTCAAGAACTCGTTGGAAGTACTTGATAAATTGCATGCTTATATTGGTGATTTTGAATCTGTTCAAAGTTTTGATTTTTCTACCCTGTATACCACATTGCCTCACATTCTCATTAAGAAAAAATTCACACACCTTATTAAATGGGCATTCAAAAAATCAGAATGTGAATATATATGTTCAAACTCTTTTAGGTCATTTTTTAGTAGCAATAAACAAAAAAACTATGTTAATTGGACATGCTTTGATACTATATATGCCCTTGAATTTTTACTAGATAACATTTTTGTTCGCTTTGGAGATTCCGTATATCGTCAGATTATCGGAATTCCAATGGGGACTAACTGTGCACCACTTATTGCGGACCTGTTTTTGTATTGTTATGAGTTACAATTTATGACAAAAATAAGCAAAGACCCATCGAAACAACATCTGATAAACAAATTTAATAATACTTTTAGATATCTGGATGATATTTTGGCTCTCAATAATGACGACTTCAGTATGTATATTAATGAAATTTATCCTGTTGAACTTACTTTAAATAAAGCTAATACTAACAATGACCACTGCCCTTTTCTTGATCTTGATATCTATATCACTAATGGAAAGCTGAATACTAAAATTTATGATAAAAGGGATGATTTTTCATTTCCTATCGTTAATTATCCGTTTTTAGATGGTGACGTTCCCTTGTCACCATCTTACGGTGTTTATATATCTCAACTTGTACGATTCGCTCGTGTATGTAACAATGTTTTCGATTTTAGCGAGAGAAATTTATGTATTACTGAAAAATTATTACACCAGGGTTTTCGATATCACAAACTAGTCAAAACATTTACTAAATTTTATCATCGGTATAAAGACATCATTCGTAAATATAGCTCAACATGCAGACTTCTAATACGTTCAGGTATTTCACATCCAATTTTTTATGGTAATATTCTTTATAAAGCACAAAGGTGTCAGTATTCACCTCATAAACTTACAAAACCTTTGAATAGACTTATTAAGAAGGGATATAATTACGATACTGTTGTCAAGTCATTAAAGATTGCATATTTTGGCGTTAATATTGAGTTACTGATAAGGTCTTTGCATCGGAACTAAACACATTTATTCTAAAATACAGTTGTTGGCATGACACGGGTTATGTTCTTCTCATATATGTTATGATGGTATGATACTAAACCCCTAACGGGAAGGATTGTGCCTGATGTTCATATGATGAAATCATAATCTTTCAGTCAGTTTAATTGAAGTCTGGAGCTGGCATGTCAGTTAACTGCTAGTAGTCTGTTGTTATTTATGTATTATTGTCATTTTGTTTATTTTCTTTGGTTACATCTTCTGACATCAGACTCGGATTTCTCTTGAACTGAATTTTAATGTGCGTATTGTTATGCGTTTACTTAACTACATTGGTTACAGGTAGAGGGGCGGGTTGAGATCTCACAAACATGTTTAACCCCGCCGCATTTTTGCGCCTGTCCCCAAGTCAGGAGCCTCTGGCCTTTGTTTATTATTTTAATTTTAGTTTCTTGTGTACAATTTGGAAATTAGTATGGCGTTCATTATCACTGGACTAGTATATATTTGTTTAGGGGCCAGCTGAAGGACGCCTCCGGGTGCGGGAATTTCTCGCTACATTGAAGACCTGTTGGTGACCCTCTGCTGTTGTTGTTTTTTATTTGGTCGGGTTGTTGTCTCTTTGACACATTCCCCATTTCCATTCTCAATTTTAATTGAAGAAATGACTCGCTGTCATGTTAATTAGCTCTCATACATATTTCACCGGTTTTTAGTGTTCATACTACTATGCTCGCCCTAATACTCGATTTGCCTTTAAATTTCGAGTTAAATAAAAATTCAAGTAAAAAGAAGGAACACTTCTTTACATTAAAACATATCTTTAACAGTGAACTACAGAAAAAATACCAACAACCGAGACATATGTCTCTGTTCACAACAGTCAAATCATAAAACGGTATAAAACTGTCTAGATCAGAGGGTCTAAAAGGTTTTCAGAATAGAAAATAATGGACAAAATTAAGCGACAAAAAAGGAAAGATGAACTGACAAACTTTAAGGAATTAGAATAGTGGCATAAGTGAGGTGCTAAAATAAAAAGATAATAAACAAAAACAAAAAACAAAAACAAATATGAGACAATGACATAACAAATAAAGACGTATAAAGAAATAAAGACTGATCAAGACACTCAGATCATATCTCCTATTATTGTTATGATTTGTTAATTTACGGATCAGGAAGCGTTCGTCCCCAAGAAGAGGAATCTAAAGACGTCAAATACAGAGACGTACCGCCAAAAACATATTAAATTTTACACAAAGTAGATATAGGAAGATGTGGTGTGAGTGCCAATGAGACAACTCTCCATCAAAATAACAATTTAAAAAAGTAAACCAATTTAGGTCATTGTACGGCCTTCAACACGGAGCCTTGGCTCACACCAAACAACAAGCTATAAAGGGCCCCAAAATTACAAGACGTGTAAAACAATTCAAACGGGAAAACCAATGGTCTAATCTATATAAAAAACGAGAAACGAGAAACACGTATAAATTACATAAACAAACGACAACTACTGTACATCAGATTCCTGACTTAGGACATGCAGCAGCAACAGGTTAGTTACTATTTATAGAAACAGGTTCTTTCCCACAAACATAACCTAGTTACTTATTTGCAGTTTAAAAACATCATTTTCTTATTAGAGTTTAACATAATAAGATAATATTCTTGGCAACGCAAACTCTTACAAAAGTTTTATAATCCCTTTAACATGTTTAATATACATAAAATTAAGATTGGACATTCGGAATGTTTCAAAGACACATTTACCCGACCAAAGAGCAGACAACAGCCGAAGACCACCATGGGTCTTCAACACAGTGAGAAAATACCCAACCTGAAAGCGGGGTTAAGCTGTCCTATAAACAAAACTATTCAGTAAAAATGATACTGGTCATGCTCCACATGAATAAGATTTCAATAAAGTATCTTTCCATCAATTAATCTTCTTGTGTTCCAATAATAGAAATAAGGCCCAGGCATATATTTTCGTAGTAAAAAAATGTAAAAAATATTCTTGATTTGTATTCAATTCAAGTAAATGTGGTCATTGTTTGACCTTATCATTTGTATTTGATTTAAATTTTACAGGAGTCAGACCGGCTTCAATATTTGACAAGAAGAAAAAAGCAAGATCTGAATATACAAAGACTGATCAATCTGGATACACAAAAGCATACGGACAATCGTAATGGAAGATAATGTATCAAATTGGAATGGACATTCAACAACATAAACTATGAAATATCTGGGACTTTTAGAATAAATAAGACTATTAAATCAAAGACAGTTTGGAGTGTAATTTATATTTAATTTTACACACTTAACTTACCCTTCCGGAGCACCTGAGATCACCCCTAGTTTTTCCGGGGCTCGTGTTGCTTATTCTTTTGTTTTCTATTTTGTGTCATTTGTACTATTGTTTTTCTGTTTGTCTTTTTCTTTTTTAGCCATGGCGTTGTCAGTTTATTTTCGATTTATGAGTTTGACTGTCCCTCTAGTATCTTTCGTCCCTCTTTTACTGTTTAAATTTCAAAGAGAGACTTTTAAAAGGATGATGAAGCGGTAATATACAATAAACAGGGTGTACATTTTCAATTCCATGGGCTGCCCTTCAAAATATTTGTATACAATAATTTGGTTTAATTTTGATATACAATTGTATCCGTCCTTATACTTTTTTATAAGAAAGATTAAAAAAAACTAATTAATTAAAAAATATGCTAAATATTTCAATTTAATCTTGGTTTTTGGAGTTGTATTAACCCAATAAAAACTATATATATATATATTTTGTTTAATCTGTCTCTCCATGTTTACATTCTTTTTATTCAAAACATACGAATAGGGTATTTGATGTCTCAGCTGTTTATCACTACCACAGAGCTCTAATTGAACGTTTCACTGATTTTTATAAAAAAAAAAAAAAAAGTTACAATTTTGTACAAAGATCTAATATATATATAATTGTTTATATGAAGCCCTCGTTATATAATATACAAAACTAGTCTGTCTTATATTCTCTCTGTATTCCATATGTTCCCTGCTCTGTTCATATGACTTTTGTATTACTTTGACTCAAAAGAGAAATATTTTTCTCTTTAATCATATTCAGTTTGTAAAAGCTTTTAATTATTGACCTAAATCAATGATTCCGTGGTTACTAATACACAATATTGATATTGTTTATCAATCTATTTTGTTTTTGTTTATAATTATAATTAGAATTATTTATTTTGTATAAATACATTTATGTTTATTGATGTGGTTGCTTAACATTTGCATATTAAAGCCAGATTAGGTAAACACAATGAGTCTGAGTATTGCAGATTCTTGCCAATATAAAATAAGGAAATGTGGGATGATTGTCAATAAGAGAACATTTTCATTTTAACCAGATACCAAATAATCTAGATATAAGCAATTATAGGTAACCTTACACCTTTCAAGTTTTCAACAATAAGCAAATCCTATACTGTATAGAAAGGTACACGAATGAAGGGTCTAGACTAATGAAAGAGGGACGAAAGATACCAGAGGGACAGTCAAACTCATAAATCGAAAATAAACTGAGAACGATATGGCTAAAAATGAAAAGGACAAACAGAGAAACAATAGTACATATGAAACAACATAGAAAACTAAAGAATAAACAACACGAACCCCACCAAAAATTAGGGGTGATCTCAGAACCTAATACGAACGAAAAAGAATATGAGATAAAATTGATAATGAGACAACTATCCACCAAAGTTCAAATAATGTTAGTTTTTTCTGGTATTTTTTATTCATTTAGTTCCAAATCTACAATTTTTCAATGGTTTCTTATTTATTTGTTTGTTTGGGAATGAACCCTTATGGTAACATTTGGAATTCGTGCAACCGTCAGCAAAGGTTCAGTATTTTTGTGATTTTACTTTTTAATGCTAGATTTTGTTTCTATCAAATATACCCTCATTTTCAAGTGCAGCACACATGTGTTGCCCTTTATTCTGATAGACCATAATGACAGGTCCTAGATATTTTATTAATTGTTAATTGTTCTCTCGCCTGGACATGTGTGAAATATTTGCCATTGTATGTATTTCAAACAACATTTAATTATTCAATCAATTATATGAAAGTGACTTCTTGTGTCCTATTCCGTAATGAAAAGTGCTATGAGGAGAGGCAGCAAGTACCAGTTTTCATGAAACCAAGATTCGTACTCCATTAGGCAAAGCTGACCATAGATGCATTTTCGTGTTAATCTTTTTTGTCATGCAGTTCTTCACCTGTTCTGTTCTTTAACATCATTGGATTTATTTAAACTTCCTGTTCTGATGAAGGCTAATTCACAAAATTTGCTAGGACGCATTACATTGAAAAAAACAATGATCATTTTTTTATGTCCCGCTGCAATGCGAAGGAGGTATTTAGTGTTACCCTTTTCTTTCCGACATCCCGTATTTTCATCGCATCCCTCGTCTCATTTTTGTTATATGTTTGCCAATGGGACAACTATTAACCAACAACGTGGATGTAAGCAAGTATACATGTGCACCGTAAGTCCTCCACCAACTAGTCACCGATAAAAAGCTCCGACACAACAAAATGTATGTAACTATAATGTGCCACGGTAATTTTAAGATAAGTTGTTTGTTAATTAGCATGTAAGTCTATCAAATTTTACCTTTTAAATATGCTACAAAGTAGGCAAGTTATACATATGGCTTAGATGAAAATGGAAATAAATGATCATACTAGTGGCTTAAATCCATGTCCATTGTAAAAGTGGTCTCTTAAGACAGGTGGTCTTTTGATAAAGGCTCAAACTATATGAAATGTACTACAGTTGGATCTAAAATTGATGGTGTTTTTGCTTAATACAGGTGGTCGCTGAAGCAGGTTTGACTGTATTTATATATTATTCATTTTGAGTAAGAAAAAATGTAACAGGCATAATGTACTCCTTGGTAGTTCTTGATAAATATGTAATCAGAAGCCTAAGGAATATTGTGGTATCATTTTAAACTAAATAACTTGCAATTGATTGGCCAATTTATGTTTCTAAATCGTTACTTGTACAATACTTTATACAATGCACAATGGTCACCGTGTTCATCGCAGTAAAGTAGAGTGTGTTTGTCATTATTATAGCATAATACACGCGGAAAAGAATCATCTCCGAAAGCAAGCAAGTTTTTATATGTTTTTCCATCGTGTTGTATTAGCATCAGGTTGTTTGATGTACGACAAGCAGCGAAAACATTGCCATTGCCATCATTTGCTACGCCTAAAGGATGCCTTAAAGCATCATCACGAAACGTCCATACTTCTTGTCCATTCATATCATAACAACATACTTTGTTTTGTGAATAGTGTGAACAAAAAACATTGTTTTTAGATGCGGATATATAATTTTTGTTTTTTGCACCCACAGTATATAGTTTCGTACCAGTAATGTCAAAAACCTCTAAATCATCACTATTGACGTAAATTTTACAATTTGACTGACTCAGTTCCCAACAATCACCTTCGGTCTCTATCCTTTTTTCAACTCGACTATTGCGATAGTTATATATTTCGAAGAATCTGTTACGTCCGTATGTAATTGCAATGCGATCCGAATCTATCACTGCTATATCATTCGGGATATCAGAAAGTTGAATACTGCCGATATAGTTACCTTCTTCACCGTACTCAGATAGTTTTGTATAATGGTGATTTGCAATCAAAAGATGTCCATTAGGCAATATAGCACAACCTGTAATAAACATATTCTTATCTCTTTTGATACCAACCTTAGTAATCAATTTCAGTTCAATGTTAGCTACATTACTCCCCGGTTGTGCGTTTTTCTGCATTTGTGCCTGTCCTATTTTTAGCTCTTTAATGTCTAAATGCATGGCATGTTCAGCGACTTGAATTTCTCCAAACTCTTTGAATACACCATTCGATAATTTCTGAATATCACTGTTTAGAACCAAGTTGAATTTGAAATCGTATAAAGAATCGGTTGCAGTTTTAATTGATTCTATTTCACTCATTACCAATTCATCAATTTGTCGCGCTCCAAGAAAAACTTGTAGGTCGGATGCAAATTATTTCATCTGCAAAACTTGATCTTTCAGTTTGATAAGCTTTTTCTCTTGTATATTAAACTGTTGAAGAAACTTATCACATTTTGATGAGCATGTTTTTGTTGTGGAAACCAATGTTTGCATTAATTTTTCTTCCAGCTTGTCTAAGTGACCATTTATTTTTCTTCTCGTATTTCGGATAATTGTCCTAATATCTTTCTCTAGCTTTCCAATATCCATTGTTGCAGTATTTCTATTGTTAATGCAAAGAGTTATGTTACGCAATGTGACCTCAATTGCCTCCTGCAAGTCGGATAGAGCTATGGATTGTCTTGCATTTGTAGCAGCAACTTCTATTGGTATGACATCTGGACAAGACCGGTGTTCAGTTGGTAAACATACCATGCAAAGAGCTTGATCATGAGATTTACAAAACCACTCGAATTTCTTGTCATGTTCGCTGCAAATGAGGGGGATCTGGACGTGTTCTATCTTCCTATAATCTTCAATAGAGATGATTTTGTGGTCCCTAGTAGTTTTTGTTTTCTTATGAGTTTTCTCGCAATCTTCACATAAACCCTCTTCACAACTGGTGCACCATTTTTTAGCATTATGATGGATTCCATCGTACATACATGGACCACAAGGTATAACGGTAGTCATAATCACACCTACGTTGAATAAAGAATTTTTAGTAAATAAGGTAATACTATGTCTTATTTATTAATATAACGAATATCCTATAGCAATTAAAGGAAACATGTTTCAATGGCGTAATAGTTCTAAAGTCAGTAAACGATATATTCTTTTCCCTAAAAATAAAAAGGTATCAAAACGTTGACTGAACGTGACATGGATGGTAAACTCATTGAGGAATAATTCTAAACTTTATCTTTCCTGTTCAAATTATAGGTCATTTTTTGTTCGAAGAGCACATCTAACGTTCTGTTAACTCAAAAACCTCTTGTTAAGAGCTAATTTTTGTCTCCCTACAATAAAATATGCATCAAAAGGTCTAGTCAGCTATCAAGGTAAAAATGTGAATTGTTAGTTAATCATCATATAACTTGTTTTAATACATTAAAGGGTTATTAAGTACAAATTTCATGTTCGTCGTTTGGAATCAAATTCTCAGGTTTAATTGATAATTTACTAAAATTATTAACGGTATCAATTTTTCTACGACAGATGTGCATTTCGACAATAAATAAATGCATCTTCAGTGAAGCTGGAGGCCAAACTATTAAAAATCAAAAGCTTATGAAAAAGATGAAGAGCTATACTAAACCAAATATTCAAATTATAATAGAGTAACAAAGAAATAAATAGCGATACATGGGCTCGCTATAATGTATCAGCATTTCATATATAAGGGTTGTTTAACATAGATATAAATATAAAAAAGATACGGAGTACGGGCAACCTTGTTTTCCCAGGTCTATTTGTTTTCTTGTTATAATTCAGATCAAAATAGTTATAAATCCAATAAATACAAATACAAAGTTGAAGAGCACTGAGGACCAAACATTCCAAAAAATGTTCCCAATACGGCTAAGGTAATGTATTACTGGGATAGGAAAATTCTTATTTTTTCAAAAAGAAGTTAAGTACAAAAATTTATACAAATGACCATATAATTGATATTCATGCCAACACCGAAGTGCTGACTACTTGGCCGGTGGTTCCCTAGGGGACAAAACGTCCAAGATTAAAATCCTACAAAGTTAGCACGAAGACAACTCAAGACAACACACATGGCAAACATAACCCGAGATAATCGAATGATCAAAGCGAGACTGTTGACATGGTCAGCGTCTTCTACTGTCCATGCATCACAAAACATTTGTATCAAACCGTCGTTAAAAGGTCACAATCGGGATTAGAACATAATGATCGTGAAAATTACAAATGAGACTGATATAACCAAAACATTTCGCGAATAAGTGTTTCAAAGGTCAATCGTGTCAAACGTATATTAAGCATTGTTAAGTACAACAATTTCACTTATGTTCCTAACTTTCCATTAAAGTCTAACAAAGTATATTGATGTCATAAGACAATAACAATCAAAACCAAACAAAGACTAAAAAACCAAAGGACATTTACATCAACAGTTATAAGTAAGAATTAAGACACAACACGAACTCCACAAAAAACCGGGAGTGAAATCAGGTGCTCCGGGAGGGTAAGCATTTCCTGCATCGTATACGGCATCCGTCGTGTTATTTCTTTGTTCAGTTTGGTAATGATGAAAGGTTATTTTGACTGAGGAAGAATATCAGATATGATTTCTGACACACTTTTGTCAAAATGGCCAATCAGCTCATGATGGCGACCGTAAAATTTCTTGAGTGAAGATCTTAAATTGATTGATTTATAGCCCTGTCTAAGCAACTTTTTAGAAAGCAGTATTCCTCGTTCAACAAAATCAACGTACTTTGAGCTAGCTTTAGAGTAACGTACCAATTGAGAAACATATATTATACTCCATATGCTGGTGCCGCTTGGATGTTGCTACACAGAAATGGAAAGTTGACTATAGGAAAATTAAAATCATCGCGTTTGTCATAAATTTTGGTATTCAACCTACCATCAGTAGTCATTTCGAGAAAAAGGTCTAAATATGAAGCAGATTTATCTGTGTCGGTAGTATCTTTAATTTCAAGTTCACTTGGATAAATTAAGAGTAAGTGATCACTGAATCTATTATTATTAAGAGACAGTACATCATAAATATACCGAAAGATGAAATCAAAAGACTGGGCTAATTTCTTTTCTCCTTTCTATATATACAAGCCCTTGGATAAGTTCTGCTTTATTGGAAAACAAAAACAATTTAACCCTGGACTTAAAAAGTAAATGCACAGAATTAGGTCCATTTATCATTTTGCTCTGGCAACTATCTTTCGATCAAGAACCCACTGGTCGTTAAAATGGTTAAGTCTTGGTAAGTTAAATGAAGCATATATGTCATGCAGGGTCTAGTGCAGGGTAATACCAAAGAATATACAATCTTTAGATATCATAAAATATGTTTGTTCAAAATGTTGTTAGAGGTTGTTTTTGTCTGAAAAACACGATATTCAGGTGAAAGTCGCAATTTAAAAATATCATAATTAGTAATAGAAACAAGGAAGTTGAATTACGCTGAGGAATTACGCGATTACTGCTTGTCTAAACAACTCGTTTATATGAAAAATCTTAGATGCAGACGCTTTTTCTAAACGGTAAACACATAATTTCGATTTAAAGCATGATTGGTTACCTGTATAATGATAAACTTGTCTACAGCCAACGCCTTCGTGTGTTAACTGTTGTCATAGGATGGTATCCAGGCATCCGTTATCTCCCCTGTATCACGTGTCAATGACTTTTAAAACAATAAACATATTAAAAAGGCGGCAGAATTTAAATATCATTTAAGACGATGGAATATTAAGTAAGGTATAGAAGGTATATAAAACATCTTTAAGCAAAACGATCAATATATTCAATTTCAGATTGTTACACATTGAAGTCAGAATGGTGTGTTCATCTCAGCAATAATCTGATCATGAGTCAGAGAAGAAAACATGCAGTTGTTAAATAGTTTTTCCAACTGTTCGTTTTCACTGTAATAGAATTATCCTCGTTATACGTATTAATTGATTGGAATCACAAGAAGAGTAAGCAATTGAAGAAATGAATCGCTGTCATGTTTATTAGCTCTCATACATATTTCACCGGTTTTTAATGTTCATACTACTATGCTCGCCCTAATACTCGATTTGCCTTTAAATTTCGAGTTAAATAAAAATTAAAGTAAAAAGAAGGAACACTACTTTACATTTAAACATATCTTTAACAGTGAACTACAGAATAAAAACCAACAACGGAGACATATGTCTCTGTTCACAACAGTCAAATTGTAAAACGGTATTATCACTGACACAAATGTATGGCAAGCCGTTTTACTATTTATTCTAACTTCAAGATATCTAATAAACGTTAAAAGATATCTTATATAAGGAAAATTATGTAAGATAGCTAATTAAGTATATAAGATATCTTATAAACTATATGAGATATCTTATAAAGTATATAAGATATCTTATATAAAAAATATTAATAAGATATCTTATATAAAAAATATAAATAAGATATCTTATAAACTTTATAAGATATCTTAAATACTTTATGAGATATCTTATATAGTTTATAAGATATCTCATATAATTTTCTTTATAGGATATCTTATATAATCCGGTTTTTATAAACTTATAAACTTTAGAAGATATCTTATATACTTTATAAGATATCTTATATACTTTATAAGACATTTTATAAAGTATATAATATATCTTCTAAAGTTTATAAGTTTATAAAAACTGGATTATATGAGATATCTTATATATAATATGAGATATCTTACATATCATATGAAATATCTTATATATTATGAGATATCTTATATATTATATGAGATGTGTTTTATATTATATGAGATATCTTATATATTATATGAGATAGCTTATATATTATATGAGATATCTTATATATTATATGAGATATCTTGAAGTTAGAATAAATAGTAAAACGGTTTGCCATACAAATGTCTTGATCAGAGGGTATAAAAGGTTTTTGGAATACAAATAATGGACAAAATATGGCAACAAAAAAAGGAAAGATAAACTGACAAACAGTAAGGAAATATAATAGTGGCATAAGTGAGGTGCTAAGATAAAAAGATAATAAACAAAAACAAAAAACAAAAAAAATATGAGACAATGACATAACAAGTAAAGACGTATAAAGAAATGAAGACTAATGAAGACACTCAGATCATGTCTCTTATAATTGATATGATTGTTAATTTACATATCAGAAAGCGTACGTCCCAAAACAGCCGCCTATCCCTAAGAAGAGGACTCTTAAGACGTCAAATATAGAGACGTACACATGGTACAGCCAAAAACATATCAAATGTTACAGAAAGAACTGCCACATGCAGCAGCAGCAGGTTTGTTACTATTTATAGAAACAGGTACTATTGCGATAGTTAAATATTTCAAAGAATCTGTTCAATCCATATGAGATTGCAATGTAATCCGAATCTAGCAGAAACTGGAAAACTATGGATATATTTTACGTCTTCACTATACTCAAAAAGTTTAGGGAAATAGTTATTCGCAAACAATAAATGTCCATTGGGCAATATAGCGCAACCTGTTATCCAACTCAGTCCTTCTTTCTTGATTTCAACCTTAGTGATCAATTGGATATCAATGTCAGAGACATCACTCGCGGATTTTACCTTTTGCTGTATTTGTGCCTGTTTTATTTTTAGCTCTTTAATGTCTAAATTCGCGGCATGTTCAGCAACTCGAATTTCTGCAACCTCTTTGACTACGGCATTTGATAGTTTCTCAATATCACTGTTTGAAACCAGGTTAAATTTGTAATCGTATACAAAATTGGTTGAAGTTTTAATTGGGTCTCTTTCACTCATAACTAATTTTTTAGAAGGCAGTTAACCAAAAACCAAGGCAACCGTAATTATGAAAACTGTGGCAATGTTGCCTCAACATTAAACATTCATATATAGTACATTCATGTTTATCTAATGATTTATTTATTAAGGCAAATAATTTATATGTTATCAAGGTTTCAAAAGCAATGCATATATCAATGTATATTTTTTATGGTGAGTCTGCAGTGGTACAAGTTCCCAATGATTGCAGTTGTTCTACTTGGTAGTTAGTCAGTCAGTGGGCCCCACTTATGAAAATATCTGGATCCGCCACTGGGGGTAGGGTGACCCTAGGGACTTCCCCTACATTTCATTTTATTTGTTATATTGTCCCATACATGAAGATATATGGTTTAGGGGTGGGGATCTCATTGGTTTCCAAGTTCTCAAACAGGAAGGATAGGGTGACCCAAGGGACTCCCCCTATATTTCATTTAATTAGTTATATTGATCCATACATGAATATATATTGTTTTGGTGTGGGGATCTCGACCGTTTCCAAGTTCTCAAACAGGAGGGTTGGGATGACCACAGGGACTTCCCTTATATTTCATTTGATTTGTTATATTGTCCCATACATGAGTATATATGATTTAGGGGTAAGGATCTTGACCATTTCCAAGTTCTCAAACAGGAGGGTGAACAGTGACCTCAGGGACTCCCCCTATCTTTCATCTGATTTGTTATATTGTCCCATACATGAATATATATTGTTTAGGGATTGGGATCTCGACCATTTTTAAATTCTAAAACAGGAGGGGTGGGGTGACCCCTAGCGACTCTTCCTATATTTCATTTGATTTTTCATATTGTCACAAACATGAATATATATGGTTAAGGGGTGTGGATCTCGACCGTTTCCAAGTTCTCAAACAGGAGGGGTGGGGTAACTCCAGGGACTCCCCCTATATTTCATTTTTTATTTATTCTATTGTCCTATACTTGAATATATGCAGGGGCGGATTCAGACGGGGGAGGGTTGCGGGCTTGCATCCCCCTTAAATTTGCAAAGCATGGGTTCTTCTCAGCTTAATAAAGAAAATTCCGATAATTTTACCTCAATTTTTTTTTAGCCTCGCTCTGCTCGGCGAAAATTTAAGTTTGCGCCCCTCCTAACCTAAAATCCTGGATCTGCCCCTCATATGGTTTAGGGGTGGGGAGCTCGACCGTTTCCAAGTTATCAAACAGGAGGGGGTAGAGTGGCCCAAAGAATGCCACCTATATATCATATGATTTACTTACATAAAGGTATATATAATATAGTTGCATTATTTGTGAAAATAAAGAATGAAACTTTCAGCTACTTTAATTGACCCTTCAAAATTGAGAAAAAACAAATAACCCCTCGAAATTGCATTAATATGTTTACAATTTAAAAGCATCTCACATGCATTATCATCATTTATCATTTATAAAGAAAATTTAAACTGTGACCATGAACATGTATATTGTTAGATATACTGTTCCCAGCTGTCACGTTGTATTGGAATTTTTAAATTAAAATTTATCAAAAAGTAATTTTTAGTTTCTGAATAAAATATTTTTCTGCTTTTTCTTTCTTTTACATATATCTTTTGGTTTACAATACTAGTGTTTATATTCATTTACCATGCATAGATGTATGTTTTCACCTGCTTGTATTTATTTTGTAAATGATCGTCAAACCGGGAATTACTCTTATCCGCTTCCGGAATCGGATCCGATTTTGTAAAATTTTGTCTTCACGGCCGCCATTGTTGTGTGTTTTTGTCAATCAGATACGATTTTACTCGAATTTATACAATATTTGTCGGCGATTTTCTGTATAAAGCTAGCGGTTGAACAAAATGAACATCGCCGTCATGAATAATAATGATAAAAATAAGTTTTTAGCTCGTTTAATTGGAGACTTTGGTGAACATGGTGAAAAGGTTTGCAAAGTAATTTCTTATTTTATTTCAAATGTAAGGCGACTACGTCGGGCGTAGCTAGAAACCAACTATCCTAGTCGAAATTCCGCTTGCAAAAGTGGAAGGTCTCAGACCACCGCTAATTTGCACACCTGCCTCCAAATTGAAAAGCTACGAAAAGTTCTTTTTCTAATTTGAAATTGCCGCTAAAGTGTTATTTGGCCTGTCTCGCTGAGCTCTATGGTTACCCGAGGGGTTGATACAAGCTATGCTTAGTGTAAGAGTGCCCTTACCTTCCTACAAGGTGTCAGTCCCAGCTAACCTCGTCTAGTCCCAAATATCAGGCGCATTGCCTTGCTCGTTCCGTGGTGAGAGAGGGCTGTACTCGAGGAAGAGGCTGGAAGTACCCAACTGTTACGTCATGTCATGTGTCCCTTCGGATCCCTCGGTGATATACCAGTACCCTTGCTACAGGTTTGGGAAACCCCCTAGAACTCCGGGGCAATTACACTACACCCCCTCCATCTTAAAAAGGAGGAACTACAGTTCCGACAAAAACGACTGTATAATCTTACTAAAACTCCCAAGGGGAAGACTGGCAACGTCTTTTACTAATTAAACCATGACACAGGGTATCCTAAGTATCCACCCCCTTAATCCTGGATAAGGGGAAAATTGACAAAACTTAATATTTCCCAAGGAAAAAAAAAAATATTTAATTACCCATGTAAAAATAAACATGAAAATCGAGCTCTGAACAGCTATCTTATCTATGGAGTACCAAACTCCCAACAATTTACACACCAGAGTTGCCACAGGGTGCCAACCTCAACAGGTTCTTCAGGACAAATAACAGCCGAACTCCAGGTCGACCATAGCCATATGCTATTCCAACTTATACAGTCCTGGACATGGGTCTCACTACAATACGATAAACTGCCTGCTCAACACGTCTAAAATCCCTGACTCTGTGTAATGTTGACATGCATGTACATGTATCGACTGTTTAAAACTGAACTGACAAATAATCATACTTTATAATATAAATGCACAATATAAAACAATCTCAATGTCCAAATGACAAGTTCATTAATACCGCCCTGAATTTCCAAATGAAACTACTAACATGTATATCTTTATACATAATTTACAACTGACTAAATACTATAGGGTTTTAATCCCATAACTGGGAAGGATGTACATGACCATAAATAATTTGACTCTTGTCAAAAATCCCATCTATATATAGTGCCTCTATATAAGGATGCATTTAACTATTTTACTACTGTAATAGATATTATCACCAAAATTTACATAATATCAGGGTCATTACACCGCTCTAATATCCGTTGCATCTATTTAACATATCTGTACACTATATATATGTGAGAGTGTGAAGCAAAAAACTAATAAAAATTACATAAATTACAACAATGGTTCGCACTCAACACAATTCCAAAGGCATTAAATCCCAAACTGGGAAAACTGTTCTGTTTTGACAATTTAACTACTGAAGGCGCCTCACCTCAATGTGAGGACGGTGACCTAGCAGGTCAAAGCGTACACTGTCATGTAAGACTGATCCTTCACAGATCAGTGAAACATTCCCACTTTCAGGGAAACGTTCTGTTACTACATTGTACAGTTCCGTCATAGAACTTACACTTGCCATACACTGCAAACCTCCATACTGTATAACCACAATTGTAGGAACTTGAGGGCTCTGTCTCCACTTGATCTGCGAAGAAGAAGGTTCTACTTGGTATTCAGCTAGTTGTGAAACTTGGCTTCCCAGGAGAATTGCGGTTTCATTCTCCAAAGTATGGTGTGCATCCGTGTCATTGTTCTCAATACTGGACTGCAATTTTCTCTTTTTGTTCTTATTCTCTACAAGACTATAGCTAGTAGAGCTGACGTTCAAATTTTCACTCTCATAGTGAATTTCTTTTGGTTCATCCATTACTATGGGACGTTCTTCTTGTTGAGACACAAAATTGTCTTCCTCCTCTTCTTTTTGAAGGATTGCTGACTCAATTTGAGTTTTATCAACAAACACTGGCCAAAAACTGCCATTCATCTGAGCAAGTTCCTCAGGTTCTGGAGAGTTTCTAGGATTGTAGTTAAATCCTTCAGCTACCATATCTTGTTGTTCAGGCGTTAAAAAGTGAAGAACAGAAGTTAGGACTCTCCAATTGAGTAAACAAGCAGGGCTGTTTACTGGTCTCAAACTATACCTGAAATAATCTGTCCATCCCATCTCTTTACAAACTGTACGATGGACTTGCATCTGTATCCCTGTAACATGTGTAGAGCGAGGCACAAAAGACTTCTCATTGAGGAAATTCACCAAGTCTTTGGCAGTCACTGTTTCCTGCCTGGTTAACCATTTTGCTATGAGCATAACCACATAAGCTCTATGTTGCTGAAATCTTCTGTCCTCCATCAGTCTTTTGGCATGATAGGTCTGAAAGATTTCAGAACGATGTTCTTCAAAACAATGTCGTTTTACGTCTCTTCTATCTACCACTACTGGGCAGTTCTTTACAGGACATTTACGGTCTGTTCGACTTTGAACACATGTTCTCTCCCTTTTTCCACTTTTGGGACAAGTATAAAACCCAAGGTTTCCTCTGGATTCTTCCTTGTTAGTACAGCACTGATCTTTATTGTCTCTACATTGATCAGGCTCTTCCTGTGTTCCTCTTTCCTCTGATTCATGAGTAGACGTCGAGGCCATCATGCCTAAGTTAGACTCTACTTGAGGAATGACTGTATCAAATCTTTGTGTTGACCCTTCTGTACTGGGTTTCTCATCAGATGATGAACCTGAAGTGTTAGGTCCATGAACAATGTTGACATTTGGTATATGAGATGTACTTTCACCTCCTAGTATTAGTGGCATGTTCCTATTCTGTACAGTTATAGTTAATTCTCTAATATTCATGACAACTCTATTATGCATGATAAAGTCACATCCCAGTATCATATCACATGAAACTGGAGCTACATACAGTTGTTGATTGAACTGTTTATCTCCAATCTTGAACTTAATAGGACTAGTAAGCCTGCATGGCATTGTCATGTTGGTACCCGCACCATACATGGTGGTCTCCCTGATAACAAAGGGCTTAGGCTCTAAAGTGTCAAAAAATGTGTCCTTTAGAATAGTAACTTCAGAACCAGAATCAACTAGAGCAAGTACTTTCTTTCCTGCAATCTTTACCTCAACTCTAAAGAGTTTGGCTGTTCCTAGTGATCTCACTGTACTGATTCCAGACACTACTCCTTCGGAATCATAAAAATCATCTTTGTTATTCTCATTAAAAGATACTTGTTGAGATGTTGGCTCTTTGTGTACTGACTGTCCTGTATCTTGTACATATAGATCTGGACAGTCTTTGATATAATGACCTTGCTGGTGACAATTAAAGCATTCGTTATTATAATAATCATGTCTGGTATATCTCCTGTCACCTGAATTATTCCCTCGCCCACGACTGCTGCCATTATGACGTCTAGGCGAATAATCAGAATACCTGTTGTCTTGGTTAGGTGACCTAGAATTTGGACTGGTTCCCTGTTTGGCTGATTGTTCCTGAACCAAACTGGTTACTGCGGACATCATTTTCTCTATATACTCCTCTATGCGAGAGAGACGATTATCCATACTGGACTTGGTGCTACCTACACCAAGAACTACTGGTGAGTTAACAGACTTCTCTGAAAGAGATTCCTCCTCCTTCTTGCTAGTTTTCTGAATGGCACTGACTGCCTTTCTAGTGTACTGGCACCATCTAATCATATCCAAGGCTGCATCCATGGACTTTGGTTTAGAGATACAAGTTTCTGTTCCAGCAACTGTATCATTACAACCCTGACAAAACCTCATGATTGCCTGTTCAGTCATTAGTTGTTCACTGTACCTGCTATATGCTCTAGTGGCTAGAGTCAACACTCTTTCCGACCACTCCTCCAAGGTCTCCTTTTCTCCTTGGGCACTTGTCTGGAACTGAACCTGTGAGGTTTCTGGCAGTTCTTGATGACCAAATCTCTTGTTCATATTAGATATGATATCAGTAAAATTTGCTGTTTTGTTGTTTTCAAGGAGTAAGGTGTAAAACTCACTGGCTGCATCATCTAGACACCAGCAGTGCTGTTCCCGTTTTTGTTTATCTGTCCACTCAGCGATTTTAGCATAACCAGAAAACTTGGTATGAAAGGCTTTCCAGTTGCCCTTCCCACTATAGCGGAGCGTTTTTGGAATCGAGGACAGAAATTGTCTGTTCTCTATTTTCTTCTTTTTTCTACTTTCCTGACTACTTGTAGAACTTTGCATAGCTGTGTCAGATTCTGGCTGGGAGTCACTAGACCCTCTAGACCTTCTAGAACTAGAACGACTACGGTGTAATGGAAAACTCCTTACACTTCTTTAAGGTGAGAAATCACGCTGTTGATTCTCTAGAGGTCTGTTGCACTCAGGTTCTGACCTTCGCTTTGTTTTGGTCTGACGGTATGCTGAAACATATGACGTGTCAGAATCACCTGTATATTTATGTCTAGCAACACTTCTTCGTTGTCTCCCATAGTAATCATTATTATATTCCTTCTGTCTTACTGAAGGTTGGTTGTAATGCGGCTTAGGTGCTCCTGATGGTGGAGGTTGCTGCTGTGTGCCAGGTATAGGTAACTGAGGCACATGTAATGGTTGTGGCTAATAGCCTGTAAGGTTAGGCTGACCCATACTTGGGTACGTTAAACCAGGTATGTATTGTTGGTTGTAAGGCGTTACATTTGTTGGTGCTTGTGGCGGTGGTCCACCTCTAGGAGGTTGAAACATAGAAGTAGGGTGACCAATCATCTTATGTTGTTGAATTCTTGTTACAGAACTTGGTGGTTGAAACCTTGGTTCTGGATAATTTGGTTGTTGATGAACAACTTCACTAACCTGTTGTTGTAGCCGCTGTTGAGGTATAAAAACCGGCGCTGCAGCTAGATGTTGTTGTTGCACAGGTTGTGCATAGTTAATGACCCCTTGTTGAAGCTGGTCTGGCCGTTGTTGTAGGCATTGTACTTTCTGTTGCATTTGCACTCTTTGTTGAACCTTATTGAAGCCTGGATGTTGGTTGGTTGGACAACTATGTATATCAATCTGACTGTGAAGACTGTTGAAGCCATGTTGATAATGGTTGACATATTGGTGTTCATGTTGTACACTTGGTGAAAGGTGAACATGGTTAGGTGTTGGTGTATGTAAGAACCTTGGTTGTTGGTCATTATCAGGGCTATTATATCTTGGCTGAGTTTGTTGCACCTCTTGTTGACGGTTACAATCCTCCTGTTGATCGACTACAGGGTGTGGAGTATGCCAGGTCTGGCTAAGCGGTGTAAACATTCTGTCATTTGGTTGTTTTAGGACATTACCGTCATGTTGACTCTCTGGTTGTGGGTGTACAACCATGTCGGTCCTTGGTGGTGGAGTACGATACTCATTGTTACAAACACTCAGGTCTGAGTTCAAACTGTCTGAAGAGAAACTCTCCTGTGGTGGTTCACAATGTAACTGCTCTAACATAGTTAAATGTTCAGAACGCCTTTGTATTTGTTCCAGACGACGTTTGTCCCATTCAATACTGGAGCAGGCTCCTTCCTCTGAGCAAGATGATGCTACCTCATCTTGTGTATCGCATTCTTCTAACCATTGTCTTATGTTAGAGTTGAAATCTTGCAGATGTGCAATCTGTTTATGATCTTCTGTCCGTTTATCTCTTTGGGCAGGATAATAAGGCGGTGACTCATATTCTGGGATGAATGAAATATTTGTACCCTTTAAATCTGTACTGTGACACTCCTCTGGGTCCATATCAATAATCACATGATCAGGCTTGATCATGTACCCCTGCATAGTGACTTTGTACTTTTACAAAGTTATACAAATTTATTTGACTTTATTTCAATATAATTCACAACTCAATATATATACACTAATCAACAATAATTCTTTATTCAATAAAAACTCAAGTCAATAATAAAATATACAACAGAACACTATAAAAGCAACTGCTCTTGTGTTTGTTTACATCTGTCAACAGAATCCAAGATGGCGTCCAAATCTCGAGACTCACGTGACCTCGCTATCACAAAAGCAAACTTTTCAAAAAGTTTTTCTCAGCCCAAAAAACTATACAAAACGATGTATTTCTACTCACTTTCACCTAGAAAGTAAACCACCGGACCTGGTTTGTCTCCCTTAGACAAAATACTTATTGACTTTAGGCACTCAAAATTTTGGAGTGATGCCAAAATGGCGTCCAATCCCCTGCAGGACCAAAATTTAAACCACCCGCAACTACCAGTAAAGTGTTATTTGGACTGTCTCGCTGAGCTCTATGGTTACCCGAGGGGTTGATACAAGCTATGCTTAGTGTAAGAGTGCCCTTACCTTCCTACAAGGTGTCAGTCCCAGCTAACCTCGTCTAGTCCCAAATATCAGGCGCATTGCCTTGCTCGTTCCGTGGTGAGAGAGGGCTGTACTCGAGGAAGAGGCTGGAAGTACCCAACTGTTACGTCATTTCATGTGTCCCTTCGGATCCCTCGGTGATATACCAGTACCCTTGCTACAGGTTTGGGAAACCCCCTAGAACTCCGGGGCAATTACACTACACCGCCAACAGCATGAACAGTTGAATTATATAATAGACTACTGACGTAGTTGTACTACGTATTGATGACAAACAATATTCCTACGACTTTTGTCATTTGGGAAATCTAAACTGCTTGTCTTAAGAGATTTTCGGCGATTAAATATTTCATACAATTGTTCTTTGACATCTTAGCTAAAAGCACAAGTCATAATGAACTACACAAGGATTTTTAATAAGCACTACTTCCTATGTGTAACTTAAAAACTTTTGGATAAATCGACGATCATTTAAGGTTTTTCTGGTCATTTTTTTTGTAATCCAGAATAAAAAGTATTAAAAAAGTGTTCAATTAGTTATATATAACATAGTAACAAGCTAGGTAATAACAATGGCAAGTATTTCAGGATTTATTGGGTAGAACACAAATCTATGGTGCTCGCATAATGCAGCTTAACTGCATAAAAATTAAGGTTTCAACAGACGACGAAATTGATGATTAAGATTGAAATAAATTCATTTCTAAACCTAACAAGTTGTTATTGTTGGTATCTGTTTTTGTAGGATCAATGGTAGTAGTTTCTTAATGCTAACAGTATTGAAGTCTTGCTCAGTTTGATAGGTCTAAATTTCACACGTTAAGATAGTCGGCAAGATAAATTCTGTACATAGCTAATAATATTAATTTGAAGGAACATTATCTAACCTCGTATTTATAGACAACGCCTCCGTATGTGGACTATGGACATAGCGTAATATCACTCATAATCTCAAATATCACGTGGAATTGACTTCATCAATATTTATACTTGAAAAAACGCAGTTGAATTTAAATAATATTTCAGACCACCTCAACTATTTTATTTAGTCCTTTCTTTGTGAATATGTTATTCCTTCAATCTAAAAGAGGAAACACTGTGTGTCTGTTTAATCATATTCAGTGTGTAAAAGCTTTTAATTGACCTATTGCTCCCAGGATTACTACTCCACAATATTGTAATTGTTAATCAATGTATTTTGTTTTTGTTTATAATTATTTATTTTGTATGAAGATATTTTATGTAGCATTGTAAATTGATAAAATGGAAAATGGAAATGGGGAATGTATTGTAGTTGCTAAAAATTGCATAAAAAGCAATATAAAAAAAGTATAATATCTCAAATGTTAAATTTTGATCATCTATGAACATTTTTTTTTTAAATTTCTTCTACTTTAAAAGAGTAAACAAAGGGTTTTGGTTGAGATTTAAAAAAATATATTTGTCTACAATATACTTTAAAAAAAAAATTGAAATGTAGAATTTTATTACTATGACTGCAATTTTTTTTTGAATTTATCCAAGTAAATAACGCATCTTGGTGCTGATAGCAATAATAAACAATCTAATATCTGATACATAGATTTATGAGATTTGTATGCAAATTTTTCTGAAATTGCAATAACTAATCTCACTTTTTTGTCATTTTTTAAAAGATAGCTATGATAAATATATGCAAGTATGTCCAAATTTCAATATATCATCATTTGTTTGTTCTATGGAGAGTCTGCAGCAGGTGTTGATTGTAGACCCTGCTTTAATTTAGACTGGAAAATGTGGAACTTGATACCAGTCCAATGTTGAAGTTGTTTGTGTTACCTTTAATGTCTTTTTGTTTTTTGGGTTGTTGAGTCATGGTCTTGTTTACCTGTACCCAACATCTATTCAAAGTGCATGATTTATATTCATAATTTTGTAACATTCTGTATTTATCAAATAATTTGACCTATTTGGAAACTTCATTATGAAGCTAAATCTCTTATGAAAATGTATAGATTTCGCAGACTCAACAAAAATGAGGAAAACATATCAATAAATAAATTTACCATAGATACCAGGACTAAATTTAGTATATACGCCAGACCTGCGTTTCGTCTACAAAAGACTCATCAGTGACGCTCGAATCCAAAAAAGTAAAAAAGCCAAATAAAGTACGAAGTTGAAGAGCATTGAAAACCAAAATTCCTAAGGTTTTGCCAAATACAGCTAAGATAATCTATGCCTGAGGTAGAAAAGCCTTAGTATTTCATAAAAATTCAAAAATTTGTAAACAGTAAATTTAAAAATATAACCATATCAATGACAATTCATGTCAGCACAAAAAGTGCTGACTACTGGGCTTGTGATACCCTCTGGGAAATAAATCTCCGCCAGCAGTGGCATCGACCCAGTGGTTGTAAATAAACTCATCATAGATACCAAGACTTAATTTTAATAGTATATACGCCAGATGCGCGTTTTGTCTACAAAAGATACCCAGTGTTCTCCCCAGGCCGTTTTAGCGTCGCGGTACCGCGACGCTATATTTTTTCACCGTGATGCTATAATAATTCCCGCGACGCTATAATTATTCCCGCAACGCTATAATTATTTTGAAGATGCTATTTTACTTGTCCTCAATTTTGAACTTTCTTCTATTATCGATTATGATCATAAAAATTATATCACCTTTAATTGTAATCCCTTTAAGTCGGACACTAAAGGCAATTAAGAGATTAAATAGCTAGGTGTTAATTGCCCTCAGGGTGATAACTGTTTGGATGCGAATATCCCAAGCTGACACTTGTGACATGACTAATACCACGTGTCTGCAATCACCAATTTCGACATGGAAAAATGCAATCACAAAACATTTCGAAATTTACGTTTTGTATTACGAAATTTCAAAGATTGAAACGATTTTTTTTTTTATAAAAGGTCGTTCATTTGTGCAAGGATTTGTGCCTCTCCAAAAATTACTTTTTTTCTCTTCCGGTAATACGAGAGCGAGAGAGCGAGAATTTTGGCTTAGAGCTAAACTAAGTTTAATACTTCTTTAAAAAGTTATCATAATTGGCTGAAGTTTATGTTTAATCCATTTAATGCATTACAAGCGTCTTATTCATTCACAATCTCTTGTCAAACAATGTTTATTCTCGGACTCATTTTGGTAAATATTTCTACGGCCGCCATTGCACATTTTTATGTAAACTGCGGATCGGAACCGGACCAGATATGACAAAAATCCGCATTTTCATGATAATGACAGCAGATGGACAGTAGACAAAAAAAATATACCAAGAGAGAAAACTACGCATTAACAGACTATTTGTTAGATAACTTTGTTAAAAATACATATCAATTTGATGTCAAGATAAGAAACAACTGGGACTAATTTATTGAGTGCCATGAAACAATGAATTTCATAAACATGATAAAAAAAGTTTTTAAATTGATTTTTTTTTCTACTTTTGCTACTTTATCTTTACTTGATATAATATAAAAATAGTTAATTTTGTGTACTAGATATTTAGTTAGTATATAAACAGGTTGATCTATAATGAACCATTCATTCATTTGACTTATTGTTGGGTAACTGAAACCACATATTTATTTTAATTTGGCACAAGAGAAAAAATAATTCTGTAACTATAAATGAATAAAGAAAACATAAACTGAAACAACTGATTTGTGGTTATAGTTTAATTGTATTCTCAGTTATGAATTGAACAATATAAACTAAAACATATAAAGGAAATAGAGTATCAACGCGACGCGACAAACGACATAAAAAAAAATACAGTTATTTTTTTTACGCAAAATGTGATGCTATCCAAAATTTCTTGGGAGAACACTGATACCATCTTTTGATTGTAAAAAGCTTCTGTCCAAGTTTTATAAAAATCCAGGATACTTTATGAATCAAATAAATGTTGTTTAAAAAAACTTTAACTGTCGACTGCATGTAATGCTGACTGGAAGAAAAACTAAGCCCATTTATAAGTAAAATACAGATAAACAGGTACAAAATTTTAATGATTTCCTTCCAGATACTAACTTTTGATCATAAACAATCTTCTGTTCAAGTTTGGTACCAATCCAGGATAGTATAAGAAAGTTATTAGAATTTTTAGAACTTTAACCTCAGAGTGTATGTATTGTTTCCTGGCAAAAGAAGTAAGTCCATTTATAAGTAAAATATGGAAAAAAAAAGGAACCTATTTCCCAAAATTTACTTGTGGATACCAGCTTATAACCATAAGCAAGCTTCTGTACAAGTTTGGTAGAAATCCAGGATAGTTTAAGAAAATTATTAAAATTTCAAAAATTTTAACCACAGAGTGAATATTTGTGGTCACCGCTGCGGACGACATCAAGACAACCACAACATAATCGACGTATGTAGGATTGCTATGTCTTACTTTTTTGACTTAACTCGAAGGCTCAACATAAATGACTAAAAGGAAATAATTGCAAATCTACATATTATCCTTTTAAGTTTATTCCTATATCAGAATCTACAATTTCATCACTGTGGGTAAGAACACAATCATTTTTATCTCCATTTCGAGATATATGTTCACTGAATTCATTTAAAGTTAAATCTTCTCCAACACAATGAACAGAATCACTGTCACTGATTTGATCTATGAAATTCATTTCATAGTTCTTCTTACGCTCCTCGTTATTAAGAACACTTAAGCTATCTGGCACATTAATTATATCCCTTGTTCTGTCTTTAATATCATTATCATATCCTTGTAAATGAAGGTATTTTTCAAGAGTTTTTGTCATTGTTCTATATTCCTTTTGAAGATGTGGCAGGGGTCCTGGATAAATCAGGTCTGAAAATAAAAACATAAAATATTCAGCTCATAAACTTTAAAAGCATGTCTTGTAATTTTAGATTATAGTGTTACACAGTACAATAATATAATTATCTTAACAGACACAAATGATTTATTTTATTTAGAATTAGTTCCCTTTCTCAGAATTATCTCCCTTTCATAACTCTTATTTTAACTTAGATTACTTTTTTTTAAAAGAAAAACTGTAAAAACTTTTGAATGTTGTTGCTGATGCTAAATATCTGAGTGAAGTTGTACATGTTGTAGATAGATACAAATAGAAAAAAATCCTTCAATGAAATCACAAATTTGGAAAAGAAAAGAAAATGTAATTTTGTAACAATGGAAAATTAATTTCTACTATTTATAATTTTGTTACCTGGCAATATCAACTTTACCATGTTAACTGATAATGATATTCTTACCTTTAGGGTAGTATTCCACATTATTTAGAAACAAAGCCCATGGTGGGAAGGACCTTTCTAGAATTTTAACTTTGTGAGCTGGATCTTTTAATGTTTGTTTCAGATCTTCCACACTACACATATCACAGGCTACTGCTACTAAACCATTCACCATTCTTCTAATCTAAACAAAGAAAACAAGATGATCTGTCAGGTGCTACTATAAAAAGGGACATTACATGGTATAGGATGCCCACATTAAATTTGGTAAAAATTTCAACAACTTTGCTATGTATTCAAGGGTATAATTAGAACTTTTAATTGCAATTGTATGTCCATTTTTATTCCATGATTTTTAATGAACTTTCTAATGAAATCAAATTTCTTTTAAACTGAGTTTTACTGTGGGTATTGCTGTGTGTTTATTTTTTCCACATTTGCTAGTGGTATAGAGGGAGGGTTGAGATCTTACAAAACATGTTTTAACCCGCAACATTGTTGCGCCTGTGTCAAGTAAGGAGCCTCTGGTCTATGTTAGTCTTGTATGATTTTTTAGTCAGCTATACTAAATAAGTGAAAAATGTGTCTATTGGACACAGATGATGCTCTGCTTGTATATAATGTTTACAGTTATAAAAGAATAAAACTAGAGATCTGTAAAAATGATGCCACCGAAACTGGAACTTGATCTGTGGTTTATATCATATGGTTGAGCTATAATAAGGGTAAATTAAAGAACAAGAATAATTTCGACAAGTACGTATTGATGGATAGACAAGAGTAACCCAGTGGCAGTAAAAAAAACACATCACATGGTATAGCAAATCAACAAAATTGTAATACAACTGTTGGAGCAGAGGCATATTTAGAACTTTTTAAATGCAAAGGTTGTTCTTTATTAATATTTTTTTTATCTTTCAAGCCAACCTGAAGTAAATAGAACTATTGCATAGATAGTGCTACAGATAGTGTAAGAAAAATTATGCTAAAAACAACACACTTATAAATAAATAAATGTCAAATGATTTCCAATAAAACAGCTATCTCCAAAAGACCTCAGATCGAAAATATCATCAAATATAGGGCACTGTACAGCCTTCAACAAAACCCATACATGATACCCTAAATATTCAGCTCTAAAATACTCCATCAAAATATTGTTTTAATTTTGAAATTATTATTTGAAAAGTTATTCCCCTTTTAACAAATTGTATTGCTTGAATACATTTTAATACCATGAACATGATGAAAAGCACAACTCTTGTTTTTACAGAAAAGTACACAATAGGACATTATTTGTAAAATTTTGCCTTATTTAACAGAGCTCAAATTTAGATGCATAGATTTGGACTTGACATGACTGTGTGAGATTATACCTCGCACAGCCAAATGAACAAAGCATGTCAGATATTAGGTGACCTATACTAATGTCATCCATATGAAAGTATAGCATACCTGTTTATACATAAAAGATTTACTGATAATATGAACATCCCAGAATTCTAGTTTCTCTTGACATTCTTCTGTGGATCCTGCCATGTAAGGAGCACCTCTTTTTATATTGATTGAAACTGTTCGTACTGGATTTTTGAATTCTTCAGTTATTTTTTTCACACTGGTAAATGATGTGAAATTATTGGTTCCACACATAACCTCTGCTGCTTGTAGAAATTTATCCATGCTGAAAGGTGGGCTGCAATAAAAAAAAACATCCATGAAATTAAATAAAAAAAAGCTGATGTATGATCTAATCAACTTTTTATGGGTTACGGTACACTTTCTCCATAAAAGATATATTCAGCTACATTTGCTTCAGTTCAACATTTTACATTTCAATTTAGAAATTATTGCATTTACTATTGTGTTGGTTAATTCAATGACACCAATGTGCTGAAAAGTTAAAACGTCAAAACATGCTTCAGGAACCTGATGTTTAGTGGTTGTCCTATGTTCATTTGGTTCATAGGTGTTTCTCGTTTCTGATTTTAGACCCTTTGTTTTCCTGTTTGAATGGTTTTACACTAGTCATTTTTGGGGACTTTTATAGCTTGCTGTTTGGTGTGAGCCAAGGCTCTGTGTTAAAAACCATACTTTGACCTATAATGGTTTTAAACTTTTACAAATTGTGATGAGGAGGGAGAGTTGTCTCATTGGCACTCATACCACATCTTCTTCAATCTATTCATATAGTTTTCATTTATTGTTTTGAATGTCAAATTTGCTGTTAGTTCTCTTTCTTAAATTGAATTACATTTGTCATTTCAAGGATATTAATAGCTCACTGTTTAAGACCATACTGTGACCTATAGGCTTACATCATTTGTTCTTCTCACTATTCAATTTTTAAATTTAGATTTGCTCCTCAATATATATAGCAGGAGGAAGTTACAGAAAAGAAGATGTGTACATTGTGATGTTCTCTTACTGTATAAGGTGTACAAATCCCCTGTCAATGATTGGTAGTGGTGTACCACTGCTGGCGTACGCTGAATCTTTAAAGATACCTAATCTATAGATATAATGCCTTCTGTAAGGTTTACCGAAACAGCGAAAATTATCAGCTACCTGCTGTATACTGTGAACTCTGAAAAAAATATTCTTTTATCTAATTCTTCTGTTAACTATATACACTGTAACCTACATGTATGTAATTCGACACACTGGGGGACAAGAAATGTCAGATTAAACAGGGTGTTGGGAATACTCAGGTTTTTTTCGTAAGGATAAGCATATTTTGGGACCATAGAAATGTGTTTGTTAAAGCTGGATGTTGGAATACTTAGGTGTAGGATTAGGCAGGTTACAGGTTGCACTTTGTAAATACAGCTGTTTCTCAAACCTCGCCTCTTTTGGGGAGATTTAGAATATTCATAAAAAATTAATTTTGTTTACATACTGGTTCCCAGTTATGCTCTCTGTGTTCCATATCATAGAGACATAACTTGGGAATGTTACCCTTACATACACATGTGCATATTGTTTACATTGAAATCTGTGGTAACTCTTTATTTGAGGTAGGGGTAGTTAAGAAAATTAGTTTAAGTTTAAACTCTGAAAAGTTCAGGGTATATAAATGTTGAAAATATGCCGCACAGTGCTATATTTTGACCTTTGAAAAAAATTGTAGTGCATATGAACTTTCAATTCTAGGATAAGATTTTTTTCAAAACTTCATAGTACATGTAGTAAAAGTGGTACAGTTTTAGCCGTAAATGGAGTTCCTATGGGAAACTGCATTGTCAATATTTACAGAAATGCAACCTACACTGTATACACAATTTGTTGTGGGTAAAATAAAATTATTTTCTAATCATAGAATCTATTTTTAATGTTCACACATGCAGTAAGTAAAACATTTTGTGTTGGATATATTTGCATGGAAACAATATGTGATCTGTGTTGGATAGAAATTGACCTTATAAATGCAAGCTAAGTGCATGAATATATGTGAATGTGTAACTCTTTTGGTCTGTTTTATACAATGTTGTAAGGTTATAAATATAAACTCAATTTTGAAACAGTTACAGACTTTTAATTTTCAAACAGTTACAGGCTCTGTGTTGAAGGCCGTACATTGACCTATAATAGTTTACTTTTTTTAAATTGTTACTTGGATGGAGAGTTGTTTCATTGGCACTCAAACCACATCTTCCTATGTCTATTTTAAGAAAGCTCTATTTTATTATTTCCCACAATTCCTCAATCCTTCTTTTGGTCCGTTACAGCTTATTTCCTAATGCTTGTGGAATTAAAGAACCTTAGTGAGCGCGCTCACATACCCCACGTCCCCACATTGTCATTGGAGAAATAAAATATGTGTAAGAAAAAAAAATTGTATAAGAAAAAAAATTGAATCATAATTTTCTGTCGATATGCACATCTAGGTAGTATGTCCTTATTATCTGAAAAGGTTTCATGAAATTATGTTGTGTGGTTTGAGAGGAGTTGCGATGACAAACTGTTGCAGTAGTACATTAAAGTAAATAAGTTCAAAGGGACGTAACTCCTAGAAAAAAAAATTGAATCGCAATTTCCTGTCGATATGCACAACTACATAGTATGTCCTTATTATCTAAAAAGGTTTCGTGAAATTCTGTTGTGTGGTTTGAGAGGAGTTGCGATGACAAGAAACAGGACTGACGGACGGACCAAAAATATTATACCCTCCGCATCCCGTTGCGTGGGGTATAAATAGTTGTGCCTATATAGTCATGATAGTGTGCATGATATTTGGATTCATTTATTTTATATAAAGCTTTTAACAAATAATTTACTCTGCCTGATAGCAATACCTTTGTTTCCCATACTGTGACTTCTGTCGCAGGAGAAACAAAAAAAAATCATCGATAATACCATACATTTATTTTCCCTACCTGAGGGAGATAGGAAGATTTTTTCATTTGCCTACACTTTTTTACTTCCAGAACATTAAATTTTATGTCTGAAATCATTTTTTGGACAAAGTATAATGAATTCCTGTATACTACAGGTATTTGTTTCTATTTAAATAAGTTCAAAGGGGCGTAACTCCTAGAAAAAAAATTGAATCGCAATTTCCCGTCGATATGCACAACTACATAGTATGTCCTTATTATCTGAAAAGGTTTCGTGAAATTCTGTTGTGTGGTTTGAGAGGAGTTGCGATGACAAGAAACAGGACTGACGGACAGATGGATGGGTCAAAAACATTATACCCTCCGCAACCCGTTGCTTGGGGTATAATAAAACTTTGGTTGGCTTGCTTGCTATGCTAGCTATGCTTGTATAATTGTTTATTCAAGCTTTGTAATTAAGATTGACATCTTCAAACAATATATATAAGTATAGTTAAACCTTTATATATATATCATATTTTAATTTAATTGGACATTATAGCAATATAATTGTACAATATACAGATATAACAAGCAAGCTAACCTAAGTCTTGCTCCACATGCATTAGGAAAATAGCTGTAAGAAACCTTTATTTCAGTAGATGACAAGGTCTAATAAATTTAAACACTGATTTTAAATTGTTCACAGATCTCATTCTTTTGTACTTGCTCTGACACTGGTGTTCACAGAGGCGGAATACATATAGGGAATCACTGAAGCGTGACTGGAGCAGGCCCCACTTATGAAAATTTCTGGATCTGCCAGTGGCTCATACAACAATCACTTTCTAAATACAGACACTTTCAATCCAGTAATTATTGCAAGGTTTTTATTTATTGCGAAAAATGTGACAGAGTTGAAAATGCAATAATTTAAACTCGCATTTCAAAACATTTTATATGAATTAAAAAACAGGATTTTTCGTAAAATCATAAAAAATAAATTGCATTTAAGTCTAAAATGAGAAAAGTCACTATAATAAATGCATGCAATAATTTCTGAATTTACAGTACTTTTCTGTTGTCTATAAATTAGGGTCTGGTATAAATGAGAAAACATCAATGGGTTAATAACTTTGGAACAGGAATTTCAGATGTTGAGAAATGTACACTGAATGAAGATAAAACAAAACTAAGTTTTTTGTTGCCATGTCAGTTCAAAATCCATCATGCTGGCTTGGTTAGTACCTATATTCGCTGTACCGATGATTCACGGTGATCATAGGGAACATTAGTACTAAGTTTCAAGTTAATTGGTATTCAACCTTATCGAAAACTACCTTGTCCAAAAACTGTAACATGAAGCATGACAGACAGACGGACAAATGAATGGACAGACAAACTAATGAAGGGAAGTACACACCAGAATTGGTGTCCCGTACAAAATTATAAGGCGTATTATGCCTGGAAATAAGGCGTAAACTAGGCATAAGTGGTAGTTCAGTGTCTAGATCCAGGCGTAATAGAGCAGGAAACTTAAATTTGTAGCCCTTACGGGCGTAGAAAAAAGCAGTAAACCTGGCGTAAATTGAAATAAGCAAGGCGTAAGTTTTCTTACAGGCATAAATTGAAATAAGCAAGGCGTCAATTTTCTTATGGGCGTAAAACTGTTGGTATGGTGTAAATTAAAATACCCATAATGCTTTGTTTAAAGGATCATGGGATTTTTTTTTCAAAATTTGGCTCTTTGGTTTTAATTTGCAAATTTGCCTAATTTTACGCCTGGTTTTCGCCTCAGTTACGCTTGGTTTATGTCTGGTTGACGCCTGGACATGCATTTTGTAAACACTGCAATGCCACCAGGATAAAGTATGATTTTTACGCCTGGTTTCCGTGACATAGACTGGCAAAAAAATGGGAGAGAAAAATATGAACCCCTCATACAAACCCTAATCAATAGTTTTACCTTATTTCTTCTCCTTTCTTCCCAAGCTTTATATTCAATATTTTTTGTATCCATAGAAGATCATGTTGTTCTCCATTTAGTTTTCTAGATAAAAATAAAAATGAATTTATAAAACTATTAAAGGAATGATTGTAAATAATATGATTTTCTACATATCTAATAATTACTGTAGCATCATATAATCATGCTGTTGTTCATTTTTTTCTCTATAAGAAAAATAAATACAAAATAACAGAATATAAAATTATGAAATAAATGCTAGTAAATGATATGAGTTTCTTCATATCTAATATTTTTTGTAACATAAATCATGCTATTGTCTGTTTTGTTTTCTAAATAAAGAAAAATAAATTCAAAGTAACAGAATATGAATTTACAAAAAAAATAAATGAATACGACATTGCCTGTCTTCACTGTAAACAGTCTGTTTTTTTGGCAGTGAAAATTCAAAACTTATTTGCAGCCACTGTAGCTCTTTTCGGAGCAGGCGAAGGTACCCTGAAGCATGAGTTTTTTGAAAGACCAGGTAAAAATCAATGAAATTCATACAACTTTGATTATGAAAAATGTGCAGGTATCATGTCTTCAGGGGTGTGCACATGACCTGATTTCAGGTTTTTTAAGCTTAAATTAGGCAATGTTTTTCCCAGTTTCTCTGGATAAAACTTTTTTATACTATTAAAACTAGAGAACATTCTGATTCCAGTGATATCTAGTTTTATACAGGTATCTTTATTAATCAGTCCACCACTAAGGGTCACTTATACATGGTCCCTCAAAATATGACGTCATAGAAAAAAACTGTTGATTGCACCCTTTATAAAATACTTAATAATAGATTCTAATGGATCTAATTGAAGTTATTTCCCTTTTAAATAGTTTTATAAAACATTGGAGTTATCTCCCTTTTAAATAGTTTTATAAAACATTGGAGTTATCTCCCTTTTAAATGGTTTTATTAAACATTGGAGTTATCTCCCTTTTAAATAGTTTATATAAAACATTGGAGTTATCTCCCTTTTAAATGGTTTTATAAAACATTGGAGTTATCTCCCTTTTAAATAGTTTATAAAACATTGGAGTTATCTCCCTTTTAAATGGTTTTATAAAACATTGGAGTTATCTCCCTTTTAAATAGTTTATAAAACATTGGAGTTATCTCCCTTTTAAATGGTTTTATAAAGCAAATATAGTTTTTCCACTAATAAATCTTAAATGCTTGCTGCTTACAGTTTATCTCTATATGCATTCTATAAATTAATATTCAAGATAATAATCAAAATCTGCAAAATATCCTTAAAATTGCCAATTCAAGGGCAGCAACCCAACAATGGGCTGACTGTTTTGTCTGAAAATTTAATTGATACTTTAAACTTTACCTGTCTGGAAAATCAACAGTTATTGTGTTATTTAATGCATGCACCCCTACATCTGTTCTACTGGACACCAATGATGACAACGTTGCTGTAGGGTCACTCAGGTCACGCCTTATCACATCTCTGGTAAAATCCTGTAAATACAGTCATATCATTTACATTTCTTATTTTCTATCTTAAATTTTTTAGGAATTATATACTATTTATTATATACAAATGTCCAAATCAAGAGGTTAGAATTTCCTTCACATTCATGTCATTTAGCTGAAAGAGTAAAAAAACGTTTAAAAAGACAGTCACACAGTGACTTTGTTATGTAATCCATTCCTTCACTGAACAATATTCTTTCATTAAAGATTTGAGGCAAATCAAACAATTGTGTAACTTTTTTAATTTGCTATTATTTTTATTTTGAAATAAGATGTGGTATGAGTGGTAATGAAACTATTCTCCATAAAAATCATAATGTGTATAAAGTAAACAATTATGCATGTAGGTTAAAGCCTTAATTGTATCACATGTATTTCAGGGGTGGTACTTAAACAAGTGATTTTGGCTTTGAAATATTTAAAATTTCCGCACAGACTTTTCAATATCACTGAAACAAGTAATTAAAATTTGCTCACTTCAATAAGCATGATAAGTGTTTATAACAATCGACAATTTTTTTATATTTATCACACAAGCTTGATTTTTTTTATTGGAAAAAAGACCAGAATTCCAATGAAAAACAACTATGTACATGAAGAAATTGTCGTTTGCATGATAAGCCTGCCAGTTTTTACAGTTTATATAAATATGCAAAAACTGGAATAATTTGTAGATCAGAACATAGCCTTAAAATAAATCATTCTAATTTTAAAGAAAACCAATCAGGTCACCTAATATTGTTGACCTTCTCTTATAGTAAGAGTAGTTAATGAATATTTGATTACAGAACAATTCCCAAGGGTACTTTTAAAAGCTTTAGCGCACTAACTTACTGCCCAAGCGCACTGGTGAAATTGATATCCAAAGATAAAGGGATAATTGATTTATGTAGGAAAATTATAGAAAAGTTTGTGAAAATATGGAAAATCACTGAAATCAGCATTAGAAGATCAAAGAAAACACCAAAATCACTTAAATAGGTGATAACTGAATATAAAAAAAATCACTGAAATAGGTGATAATGAAATCACTTGTTTAAGTAGCACCCCTGACTGGTATTTGGAAACTTTTTTGTCACTATCAACTTCCATATATGCATGGTCAGTTGCAATAATGAATTAAAGAGGGGTGTAGGAGGGGTCCTGATTCCGAAATCCCGGGCTTAAAAACATGAAATACGGAGGTCTTGACTTTAAATAAATTAAAATCCTGACCTCCCGAAATTTGAAAAAATCAAAATACCCGATCCTGAAAGGGTCAATTCCGAAATCCTGAGCTTCAAAACACCCAATCCCAAAGTCCCAATAAAGGACTTAGGTCCTATCCCCCTCATTTAGGTTAGGCGTTTCTTTATTCATAAAAAGGAGGGTATGTATACAAACACAAACTATATTTTTATTTGCTGTACCACAAGTCTTCCTTGAACAGTGTCATCAATGCCGGTGGTACTCTGTCTCTGTAATCCTCTGAAATAAAACAAATAAAGATATAACTTTTTGGAAAATGACTAACATAGATTCAAGGACATCAACTAACTTTATCATTTTAATTATTGAATGATTTTGGTAGATTTATTCATTGTTTCAGGGACGGATGTAATAAAGTAAATCCATATTTTACAGTCTGCACCAAAAACTTTTTCAACTACTAGTCCGAAGACCAATATTCTGACATTTTTTTTATTGGTCCAAACAAAGTTTTGCAAAAACTTACTAGTCTGAGAAAGAATTTTACTAGTACATGTAATCAGACTAGTGGCTAACTGTGCAGACTGAATTTAGCAAGAAAATTTGTATCTTTGTATTTTTCTAATTGACAATTTTTCAGAATAAAAACAAGAATGTGTCCTCAGTACACGAATGCCCCACTCGCACTATCATTTTCTATGTTCAGTGGACCGTGAAATTGGGGTAAAATCTCTTATTTGGCATTAAAATTAGAAAGATCATATCATAGGGAACATGTGTACCAAGTTTGAAGTCGATTGGACTTCAACTTCATCAAAAACTACCTCGACCAAAAACTTTAACCTGAAGCGGGACAGACGGACGAACGAACGAACGGACGAACAGACGGACGGATGGACGAACGAACGGACGCACAGACCAGAAAACATAATGCCCCTCTACTATCGTAGGTGGGGCATAAAAACAATCAGAATCTTATATCTGTCAGTCTGTCACTTACACAAAATGGATGAAATGCTCATTCATGTGTACTGTATAGGATGCAAGACAACTCACCCTACTGCAAATCGCACCAAATCAACCAACTCTGTTACTCACCTCCTTATTTTAAAGGTGTAATACCACCATTGATTTACTCTATAAATGGTATTAGGGCCTAAATTAATATACTATTTGTTTCCCCAATCCCGACCCTGCCAAGCCAGATGTGGGTAGGAAAATAATTTTATTTTTTCCAAAAAGCTTGAACAACACATGCAACATTGGACGATCCTGCAAGCTTGCCTGAAAATCTTAAATGAATAAAATAATATTTGACTTAAATTTGACAATAAAATTTTATGAGTAGCACTGTTCATGCTGTTTTTGCAGGGTCGGTCGGGATTGGGGAAACAAACAATATTTTATTTTAGGCCTAGTATTTGTTAAATTTGCACTTTTCAACAAAATGTGAAGAATTTATCTTTATTTCAAATAAAGAAATACTTGACAGGAGTAAAGTTTTATCCTGTCCAGTACTATAGAAAAAAAAATCACATAACATTTCATTGCATATAAGAAAATAACCATCATTGGAAGTTAATCAATCAAATTTCTCCACTTATTTTATCTGTGTACAAGGTTAAGTCACCATGTTAAGATTACAAAATACTCTATACTAACAAAATGGCGACGATATGAGGAAAAAAGATCGTTTTTTAAACTTTTTTTCAAAAGGGCACAGAGGGGCACAGGGGCGCTTAAAAAAGGCAGAGGGGCGCAAAATTTCGGGGGCGGGGCACGGCACCCCTCCATTTCATGCTAGCTGGAACACTGTATAGAAATCCTAAATAAAAAATAATGGTGTTTTGAAATACCCAAGACATTTATGTTTATGACACAGAAATGTTTTTACTGCAATAAAATGTAGGCAGTCAGGAATATAACTCTATAGGGTTATTACAGGAAAATAACATACATTTGTAATTGTAGACTAAAAAATCAAAGAACTGTGATAACATACGTATGTTACGTACATGTTTCAAAGGGACAATATATATACATCATTAGTTTCGTTAAAATTTGTAATTTTAGTTCTATTGATATTACTTTTGTCTATATGTATACTTAATATTGACAGATATAACAGTTCATAGTTTGTCATTTTGCATAATACACCTACATGTATATATGTTATCACAGAAAATTCTCATTTTTTTGTAAATTCCTGTGTCCCGTTAGACTTCCTTTCCCGTTTACATGGTACAATAATTTGACTTTCACTTGTCACGCTTACAAAAAGTCGGCAATCCTGCGTCACACTTAAGACTCCAAAGAGACCCACTTTTAGCATTACATGAAAAAATTAGCTGAGGGTGAAACATGTGAAACAAACATTTTTTTTCCAGAGTCAAACAAATTTTTTTCTACAAAAAACTGAAAACACTTTTTTGTCGTAAAACATCAAATGGTTGCTGCCCAAAAGTGGGGAGAGTTGTCAGACCAATTTTCAATGGGATTTTTGAACTTTTACATAAGTTGGGCGAGTTGGTAAACAATGGTAAACAAGAATCCAGGTGTAATGATAAGTCGTTATCCTAGGGCTATTTTTTTCTTATTTTTTCTGTACACTTAGCTTTCATTTTTTATTACCATGCATTGTCAAGCTTGGTAACTCATAATTATTTGTCAGTAACTAAATGCACGATGCTGTCCCATACTGAACCTTCTGACCTTGTTTGTTTACATTTAAATTTCAATGGCGTCAAAATCACGTGATGTCAATTCGTTCTACCCAATCAAATTGCTCTACTGTCATTTAGGGGATTTTCCAGTCTACGGCAATTACGTTATTTCTTTGTGGGATATTGCTTCAAAATAGTTTGCATTAATTTTGGGTTTTATTCAACAGGAAAACTCTTTTTTTGCCATCCCTTTTGACATCAATGGAATTCTGTATGAATATTTATCTACAGTCATGATGGTCAAAATATCGATCTTTTTATAATGAATAAAAAGAAAATTCTATGAAAAATAAATGTAAATTATTTTTCATTAACCTACTCTATATTCCTGTACAAAATTATGGCATGGGCATCATTTTTTCAATTAGTTTTCCTTTCTTTTTGGTTGGGCTTTTTTCGCGGGAAAATCGCGAAAGACGTAAGGAGCATGTCATTTTAAAATTCCTAAAAATACGATTTGCTTGACCTGTATTGCCAGCCACAAGATTGATGACGCTGAATGGAATGTACACAAAGCAATGGAGGCCGGAAGTGGGATTTTGTGAAGTTCTAGAATGTTTTTAGACATTCGGAAGTCGGGATTGAAACGGGCATTAGAAATTTGTCATTTTTTAGCAATAATTGAGAACAATGAAAACTTACCTTCAGAAATGTTTTTTTATTCAAAAGTGCAGAAAAAACGTATTCTACATTGTTTTTCTACGCCGGAAGTAGCGTAGTGACGTCAATGCGGAGTTTCCCCGTGTGTTAAGTTCAAACACAAATACCTAACGAACTGACAAGATGAACGATTTTAGACTACGGTAGGAAACATGAAGAATGGGAGATCAAGTTGGTGAAAAAGTGGTGCGATTGGACTTTGTTGGTTAAAAGCTCATTAGAGCTTATGTTTGTCTACGTTTGTATACCTTATCGACTCTAAATAAAGCTTAAATTTATTATTGTTATTGCCAGTGCCAGTGGCCGAGTTGTCATGAATTCGTATATATTTCATATCTGATGCTATTCGACATGTGTTGCTATATTTTTTTTAACAATATTTATATTTATTTACATCTTTCGATGCTAGAGTTACCTGTAACGAGTGCCAACATATGAGAAATAGAACAAAAAACGTCCCATTATTATAATATTATGTTTCACATGCTCAAGTTTAGGTAAATTATGTGAAGGGAGAGAAACGGAAAGAATATCATGTTTACAGTGTTATCCCACATACTTTAGGAGCACCACCAATAAAGTGTTACTAGGAATACTCGTGAGTTTGGTTGGGTTTTTTTGTTTTTTTTTTTTTGTTGTTGTCTGGGATAAAAGGCAGGGTTACTTCTCATTTCCCCCCAGTGATTGTATGGTTGTCTATTTTCACATGTTGCATGGCCGGCTTATTTATTACGGTATCAGGTCCGTTCGCGCCCAATACACTTTCGCACCGTTCGCACCTCGCACGTTCACACCCAAGGGTCGTTCGCACCCAATTTAAAATCAAGTTCCAGTTGAATAGTTAGAAAATCATGATTGTTGTTTTAAAATTGCCTTGATGTAAAAATGTAAATATGTGATATTTTTTGCTGTTGTAAGCAATTGCTTGATGTTTTACGGAAGAGTCTACTATTAAAGGTTACTAGAACACACCCGTGATATCACGGGTCCGTGACTGAATTAAAGTATATAACTATATGTGCAAGCCTTATTTTAGTATTAGTATTGTCATCTGATAAAGTCATGCCGATTATAAGATACACAGTTTTTCTCTGCTTTCAAGTCTTTCTGTTTGAACCCGTCGAACTGAAACAATAATATTAATTATTTGGAAAACAAAAGGTCCTGGAATGGAGTATTTTTTAATCAACAGCATTGTCCTATATAAGTTATAAATAAAGTTGAATTATTTGCTTCGCTGTTTTACGTCATGCCCACTAACAAATTGAAAACTACCTATACGCCTTATTTTTAGTCCAGATTTTTAGTATTCGTATTGTTATCTTAGAAAGTCTTATTGATTAAAATACTACAATAGGTAACAATTTGACAATTTAGTAGTGTCAACCCTGTGGTTATGACCCGTGTATATAGCATATTAATCCTGAATACAACGTTTGGTGGTGCGCCTGTCAGATGCGGAACGTACAGATAAGGTAATAGGTAACAGGTGAATATACTATTGGTATCGGTAGCGGACTCGACCCGGAACTTCTTAATTATTGGCAATATTAATTACGTGGAAAACAAAAGGGCCTGGAGTGGTGTAATTTTTAATCTACACCTTTGTACTATATTAGTTATATTTAAAGTTGAATTCTGTGATTTGTCGTTTTTACGTGATGACGGCTAACAAATTGGACCTCGTAATTTTAGTATTATAGATTCATCATGTTCATGGGTCACACTAAATGTTAATATTATCGTATGGATTAAAATAATCTTACCTTGAATTACATTTTTCATAAGTCTTATCCCTGCCAAGGTATCCTGTGTGCATTAGCTTGATAACACTCTTTCTTCTTTCTCTGGTGATGACAGTTCTCACAGTCGCTTGACCCTCCTGGTTGTTGATATACATTAAACTTTTGTTTTTTTGTCAACTTGGAATATCTTTGATCGTTTACGTATTCTTCTCTTCTCACTTTCAGTTGCAGCTTCGTCATATTTATTCTCCGCTAAGTAAAGAACAAGCTTCTCATACTCTGAAACTTCCATTTCTGTGATTTAACGGACTATAACACTCAGCTTATATATGCATTTGTTGATTCAAAAATGTACTCACGTGTGCTGAACCATGAAACCTGCATTCCAGTGAAATGGCAGTTTAAATACAAATCATGCATTTTGAACCGTAATCATGTTTATATATACATAAAATATATACCTAACAGTATTTAGCATCTAACTTTTTTTTTATTGTAATAATATGAAAAAAAAATCATATAAAAAAGATATTTATTTACTTTTATTTTTAATGTTCTAACATTGTTCAATCATTTTTATCAAAATTGTGGGGAACTTTCCGACTAGTTGAAAAATTCCGTTATAAATCAGGCCTCTACAATAACTTTTTTTTCAACTTGTCCAGTAGGACAAGTATACATACCAAAACTTACTTGTCCGAATGAAACTGTAACTTGTCCAAAAAAAATTCTTAATAATAACCTTTTTTTGCATTTTAAGTTGATTCAATGAACAAAATGAATAAAAACAATAAAACAGAATTTAATTTAATCTTTTGAAAGACTTTTCAAAAATGTGAGTCGAGAACAACTGAATCCAATCCAATCTAATTAAAATATTGATCTCTGATTACGTTATACTACATATGTAGTATAACGTAATCAGAGATCAATATTTTAATTAGATTGAATCCAATCATGTCACAGGACTTAGGTCACAGTTTAGTTTTTATCAAAGCCAATTAAAGTCTCATCTAAGAATCTGCACATGAGGCACCGTCTGATAGGCCTATCAAACTACACTCATTGGATTTGTATCCTGGTTTTTTAAGTTGAAAAAAGTTTATTCAAATACAATCAATAAAAAAGAAGATGAGGAATGCCAATGAGACAACTCTCTGGGAGATACCAACTGACACAGGAATTAACAACTATAGATCACCGTATTACAAGTATTGTTTTTTTTCTACATATGATTACATATGATTTTGTGGTCACTTTTATTTGAAAATTATTTTTGTTAAAAAAATTACTGGTATGGTATTTATTTTGAAGCAACAGAATTAGCAAGGAAAATAAGGTACTGGTTTGTCTTGGTCCGGGAATGTCTCCTGCGTTGCCAAATGTCTTATAATCATGTTTATTAAAATATGGGCGCGAACGTGTAGGGTGCACAAGTGAAAGGGCGCGAACGTGATCGGACTCGGATTCATTTATTACCCGAAGAACGTCAATTGATGGTCATATCTAGCAACTGTTAGCAGTATTCGTCTGTAGGTATGTAAAACAGATGACAAAATTTAACATAGTCCCAAGTTTCCATATTTCGGAGTCTCAGTCTGTAATATAGAACTGATTGAAACGCGAACCTCATGCAGTTTCAAAAATTTTTCATTTGCATAATTTAATTAAATCATGTTAGGTTTTATCTCGTAACAAGCATGATGGAATAAGTTGGGATTTCAGCTTTTTTTTTGCGTCACTTGTGTCATGTGTACTATTGTTTGTCTGTTTGTCTTTTTCATTTTTAGCCATGGCGTTGTCAGTTTTTTTTTCGATTTATGAGTTTGACTGTCCCTTTGGTATCTTTCGACCCTCTTTTAAAAGTCTGTGTAATTGTGAACTTTCCATTTCTATGTCGTATAGCAACATCCCGGCTACATTTTCAAATGATAAATATATCTCATAGGCCTCATAGTTGATAGAATATTCCAGGGTTTGTATTTCCTATCATGATTTTTTAAGTAGCTCTCGGTGTTGAAGTTGAAATCATTCCTTCGCAATAGAGGGGCGAAAAATCATATCAAAGGGACACTAAAACTCATAGATCGAAAATAAACTAACATCGCCAAGGCTGAATAGAAAGAGACACAGACAAATTATAATACGCAAGACACAACATAGAAAACTAAAGACTATAAACAACACGCCCCACCAAAAACTAAGAACACTTTCAGGTGCATAGGATGTGTAAACAGATCCTTCTTCACACGTGGCACCCGTCGTGTTACTCGTGTTATTATAAATTCGGTAAATAGTCTACTTCGTTATAGGTTACATTCGTAAAAAGGGGAGGGGATTGTAGTTACGACATATAAGGGACATATCCGATATCATCTGTGAAACGATTATTCCATAATGCATATGGTCAACCAACTCGTGATGGCGTCCGTAAAATTTACGAAGGGCACTGGCTATACGGTTACATGGAAATGTAACAATAATAAAAATATTATTGTTACATTGGAGACTAAAAAATGCCGGAATGCATGGTTGGGTAAGGATCTGGTTTAATTACGAATGTTACAATAATTATTGAGGCTACGGTTACATAGCGTTATTAATTGTTACATGAAAAACAGCAATGCACGATGGGACTAGTAATATGTACTAAATAATAAAAAATGAAGACATTTATTTTATATTTGCAATACATACATTTATTACATACAATTTATTTACTGTAATAAATTATTTACAATGACAATTTCTACAAATTAAGTAAGTAATTTTTAAAGTCCGACACATTTTTGATGAACGAAATTGCGTCCTCCACGGTTACGTGTACATACAGAAGTTCTTAGTATTTAAGTTACAGTTAGCAAACTTTGCTTTTGATGTATCAATTTGGGTCAAGTTGTATAGCTGTATGAAATTTATGTCTTGATTTTGTTTAAGTTTCGCCGGTTTAAAACGCATCCTAATTTTTTAAGTTTTTCACCCTAAACAAAATTGGTTCAATCATAATTTGTTATTGCTTTGAAACTAGGTCCCACTAAAGCAACTTGATTTTATTGTTTAAAACCAATTTGGAAAATCTTACATGTCTGCCATGGTTAAGGCGAAGAAGAGGTTGAGGAGCCCGCAAACATGTTTAACTCCGCAATATTTTGTATATACTGTCTCAAGTTAAGTTTCTGTAATGCCGTGAATATAGTTTGTAACTGTATATCATATTTTGCTAATCATTTTGAACAGAAATTAGGCCAATGGTTTTGTTATTGGAATTCCTATACATTGAATTTTGTCGCAGCCTTTTATAACTTGCTAAGAAGTATGGTTTTGCTCATTGTTAAATGTTGAAGGCCTCTTGATGACACATAGTTGCAAGCACCTACGTCATTTTATCTTAGGTGGATAGTTGTCTCATTGGCAATTATATTGCATCTACTTATAACATATTACTAGATTGTAAGTGCGTTCTACTGCCCTTTTGTGTTTCTAATGAAACAATTGCTGTTAATTTTGATAGTAATTCTTCATTATACACGACAAGAATTACATAACTGAACCATGTCCAACATGAACTAAACCATGACACGAATGAACCAAACCATGACACAGATATTTCAGTAACTTTGAATTGAGTGCAAAAGTAGGTATTTTTCAGAAAAATTGACGGCAGTATTATATCAACAAGAAATATGTGATGTAACAGACAGCAAGATAATAACTTTTTTTTGCACGTTAAACCAATTAGCACCTTTTAAATTTTGACAGACGTAAGCTTTGTTCTGTGTTAAATTATTAACTATTTATAGGTTAGACAATACTTGTTCATGTTTTATGAAGATTTAAGCCCTAGGCGAAGCCGAGGGCTTAAATCTTCATAAAACATGACAAAGTATTGTCTGACCAATTTAGAATATATTCACACTTTCGAGTGACCTTACAAAACTATCCATTCCCATTGTAATATTCAAACCTAAATAAGAGTTCACTTTTTATAATGAACTAAATATAAACCATAGGTAATGATCATTTCAATGGATGAAATGAAATAGCACTGACATAGTTTGGGAAGGATAAATTGTTTTTCTTCTGCTTCAGGTAAAATTTAATAGTTTAATATATCTTTAGATTATTTTTATTTTAAAAAGCAACACAATGTTATATAAATCCCCTTTTTGAAATTTGATTTTTTTTTATAAATACAAAACTCTCTGTATGAATATTTGAATTGAGACCATTCAACGTTAAATGCTTTCTTTTTATTGATAAATTTAAATGTATTGTGTTTCTACGAAAACAATCCTTTGCTTTATATATCAGCAGTCTGGCATTGTGTTTTTTTGAAAGAAAAAGAAAACAATTCCCTCAAATGTATGGTATATGAATTAAATAAATTTTATTTATCCTTACCAATTTTGTTTTTTGTGTATTCTATATATGTTTACCGTTAGAAAATGCATGAAAATTTGCAAAATTCAAAATGTTTTTATTTTAATCTTTGCTCTTTCATCTTTAATCCCAAGGAAAATGCCTTAGGGGATTTTACACTTCGTTAGTGCAGCTATTAAGAGTTCACTTTCATAATTAACTGACAATGAAAAGTCATTCATGTATAGTATTTCATAGTGCATGGAAAACCATGTACTATGAAAATTAGTGGGCAAAAAACTGACTTTTCATTGGACGAGAAGGGGTGAGTATGTTCTAAATGATACAATTTGTAATCTACTAACATATTTACTTTATACGAAGGTACTTACCAGCTTGAATTATTGATCAGAAGTTCCTTTTACAAAATATCCGAATGTTTACATTTTTGCATTGATTGTCATCAAAAATACTTAACACCGTCATCTCAAACTTATCCAAACTATGACAAAATCACTGTACTACATGTAAACACTCCTCGAAATGACGAAAGATAGAAAAAGCCGTGTTTAATCAACCCTAATATTCAAAATTATTTAAGCTAATGTTTGTTTTATTAATTACATCAGCCCTATATTACTATCGTTTATTGATAAAAAGGTTATGCCTAATTTAATATTTTATATCAAGGAAAACAAAAGGTAAGCCGATTCCTTAACAAAAAGATACTCCGAACAAGACCAGATAAGATGTATGCAAAGATGACATTCCTGAAATGAATACGTACCGGCCATTTAAAAGTACTTGTCTTCCGAAAAGATTAATATGAGGCAGATTATCTTATTATCAAACACTGCAATATGTCCAAACCTTTAAAAAAATACAGAATACAATTAAATGACGTTACTTTTATATTATAAACTGTACTATTCAATAGCTTGTTGTTTCAAAAAAGAGACCATTTCCTCAAATAAGTCGTCCATTAAAAGATTTACGACAGGCAGTATTGAATGTTTATATTTACGCTGTCTATGTATTGAAATATTCATAACTTTAAAAAATGCTATTGACCTTTTGACTCATTCACGTTATTGATGTTGCAAAATCATCAAAGTAAAACTAGTACTGCGTTTTGTTAACAAACATAATACAATCGAAAGTGATTGTTTGCTTTTTGTTTTATACAATATCCGTTTTCAGAAATAAGGCGAAGTCTGTTTCATCTTGGTATCCTGTTTTATGTATTACTTATTTCTCTCGTTATTTGTGGAATTTGTCTTTGATAGCACCTTTAAGGACGACTAACTGTACATACTATTCCTGTACTTGTCTATAATTGAAGACTTCTAGATGTCTTTTTTGTTTTTCTATGGCGTTTTGGTTTCTGTCTCAATGGAAAAAAATAAAACAACAATAATACTGAACGTCAAGGAAAGTTCTTTACGGAAAGTACCTCATCAAATGGCAAAATCAAAAGCTAAAACACATTAAACGAATGTAAAACAACTGGTTTTTTTCCCTGACTTGGTACAGGCATTTCCTTTAGTAGAAAACAGTGGATTGAATCTAATTTCAAAGCTGGCTTAAACCCAACCTTGTATGACAGTCAAATACAATTCCAGTCTATTGATGACAATGTGCGAACAAAACGAACAGACATAAAAAGTAAACATGTCAAAATTAGGGGTACATCAGTCAACATTGTGTTATTATCTTAATCACTTTAAAAACAAAAAAATATGTCAACAAAGAAAATCAAAATGGCATATAGACGAAGCACATGAGCAAAAATGAAAAACAATAATACAAAAAGTGACCATAGCACAATAATACAAAACATGATCATAGCAAAGAATACGACAGGACAATAACCCAATGGCGAGATGTATACGTATCCAGCCATACCAAAAGAATATTACTAAAAAATCGACTAATGAAACTACACAAAAAAACATTTAAATATCGTTTCAACTCGGCCTCTAGTAAGTGTTCTACAACAAATCTTTCAAAGCTCTTAAGTAGTTCTTTAACTGCTATTAAAAAGTATCAAAGGTACCAGGATTATCATTTAGTACGCCAGACGCGCGTTTCGTCTACATAAGACTCATCAGTGATTCTCATATCAAAATATTTCTAAAGCCAAACAAGTACAAAGTAAAGAGCTTATCATAAACTATTGTAATAAAATATATGAACATAGTGATATAAACCATTTTTGGAGTGTAAAAAGTTCTTTGGATGTTTTAGAGAAATTACGTGCTTTTGATGGTCCTTTTGATTCTGTTAATAGTTTTGATATATTTGCTGCAACTCGTGTAAAGCCTTCTTTTCTAATGAGAAAGGTAAATATGCTAGATTCTCCTTGATAATATTTATGTACGTTTCGGCAACAAAGTTTATCGACAGGTTGTAGGTATCCCCATGGGCACTAATTGTGCCCCTTTAATAGCAGACTTGTTTTTGTACTGTTACGAATCACAGTTTAAGACTAAACTCAGTAAAGACCCGTCGAAATTGCATTTAAGGGACAAAATCAACAACACTTACCGTTATCTTGATGATATTTTTTCGTTAAATAATCAAGAATTTTCTCAATATACTGCTGAAATATTCCCCAAGGAACCTACTTTAAATAAATAGAATTTATTCGGTAATAACTGTCCTTTCCAGGATTAAGATGTTTCAGTTTTAAACGGGAAACTCCACACTAAAATTTACGACAAAAGAGACGATTTTCGTTCCCTATTGTTAATTTTCCATTTTTAGATGGTGATGTTCCTTTGAAACCATCTTACGGTGTTAATATTTCACATTTTGTTCGCCATGCCCGTGTCTGTTGTGACGTTTTTGATTTTAACGAACGCAACCTATGTATAACTGGTAAATTATTAAACCAGGGATATCGTTACCATAAATTATTTAAAACCTTTACCAAATTTTTCCATGGATATAAAGATTTGGTTTTGACACTGTAATAAGATCATTGAATATTGTTTTTATTGGTTTAAATATTGATTTTGTTATCAGTATATTAAAAACTAACTTAATATTACTAGTATGTGATATACATATACATATTCATGGATCTACAATCTGTCGATACCTGTAACTTGGCAGTGCACAAGGTCATGTTTTTTCTCTGGCTGTTTATGATGTCTTTACACTAAATCCATTGGATGTTGGATGTGTACGAATTGATAGTTTAGTCTTAGATGCATTATTTTTTTTATTAGTTGTTAGTGGGTTTGAACTAGTTGTCAGATAACTGTGAGTACTCTCAAATCTGTTCATTGTGTCTTTTTATGTCGGGATGTATAAGTACCCGGCCACGTCCACTTTTATTTTTGTCCATCTGATGAGTTAAGCCTTTTTCAACTGATTTTTATAGTTCGTTCTTATGTTGTACTGTTATACCACTGTCACAGGTTAGGGGGATGGTTGGGATCCCGCTAACTTGTTTAACCCTGCCACATTATGTATGTATGTGCCTGTCCGAAGTTAGGACCCTGTAATTCAGTGGTTGTCGTTTGTTTATGTGTTACATATTTGTTTTTTCTGTCATTTTTTTTACATAAATAAGGCCGTTAGTTTTCTCGTTTGAATCGTTTTACATTGTCTTGTCGGGGCCTATTATAAATAAATGCAACAGTAGTATACCGCTGTTCAAAACTCATAAATCCATGGACAAAAAACAAAATCGGGGTAACAATCTTAAACCGAGGGAAACGCCTTAAATATAAGAGGAGAACAACGACACAACACTAAAATATAACACACACAGAAACGGACCAAGCATCAGACAAAATCCCACGAGAATAACAAATATAACATCAAAACCAAATACATGAATTTGGGATAGACAAGTACCGTGACACGTCTTATGTCAATGTGAATTTACACTCACAAATAAGAGAAACCAAACGACTGAACATTAAAATGTAACACACACAGAAACGAACAACAATATAACAATGGTCATATTTCTGACTTTGTACAGGACATTTCTTAAGGAAAAATGGTGGGTTGAACCAGGTTTTGTGGCATGCCAAAACTCGCACTTTAATGGCAATGTTAAATATAACATAGAAATGACAACATAATAATACAGGACAAATAAATAGGAGAACGTATTAGACAAAGAAACACATGATCAATAGATAACAAAAGGCATCAGGTTTAAAATTCAATACGTCAAAAACGCGCCTCGTCCACACAAGACTCACCAGTGACGCCCAGATATAAAAAATCGACAGTGAAAAAAGTACAAAGTTGTACAGCACTGAAGATCACAAGTTGAAAAAGGTTGTGTCAAATACGGCTATGTTTTTATGCTTGGGATAAGAACATCCTTATTATTTAGAACAATTAATGCTATTGCAAACAGTAAATTTTATCAAATGAATATAAAAGATATACATAATAAAACTGAAGTATAAACTAATTACAGAAAACAAAACCCGAATACATAATGCAAAGACCAACACAGAATAGGCACACACGACTCAGTCCAGGCCTCAACGCAATAAATCATAAAAATGATGTCACATACGAAGTGTTGAAAAGGCACAAAAATTACGTCACATTTGTATTTATGAAATTTCTGAAACAGCACAAAAATGACGTCACATATGAAAAATTATATCTCAAAAGTAAGATAGAATTAGGATTGATTTAAGATTGTAATAGAACTAAATACTGATATTACATTTAAACACAAGCATATTGCAATACTTATTAATAGCAATTAACTATAATATATATATATATGTCCAGTTTGTTATGAATCCAACTTCAAACGTAAATTATCGTACAGATTACGTTGAACAAAATCAAATCTAATAAATGAAGGCGGTGATTAATTTTTCTTTCCATAACACATAAATATCATAGAAAAGACGTCAACACATTTGACAAAATCCGATGAGAATTACAAATATAACATTAAACATTCAAACTAAATACATGAATTTGGGATAGACAAGTACCGTAACACGTCACGTAAAACAGTCACAATCGGGAATAAGTCACGTTTGGTAATTAAAAGATTAGACGACATAATGACAAACCACAATCTACCATGTGGTAAAAACGTCCTTAGCTAGTTTGGTCAAAGACACATCGTATGGATCCAACAATTCTTGATGGTGTCCATAAAATTTACGGAGTGTCAATTTTAATCTGTCCTCCTCCTCTACTGCTGAGAAATGGGAAATTGATAATTGGGAAGTTGAAATCGTCCCGTTTATCATAGATTTTTGGTGTGAAGTCGTCCATCTACGTCAATATTGAGGAAAAGATCAAGTTATGAAGCAGTCCTTCTAGTAGCAGTAGTATCCTTAATTTCAAGTTCACTGGGATATATGAGATGTAAGTATTGGCTGAAGTATGGGTTATTCAATGATAGAACATCATCAATATATCGGAAAGTAAAATTAAAGAATTTCGCAAGGTGCTTTTTCTTTTTGTCTTTTAGAAGGTTCTGAATGAATTCTGCTTCATACGAGTACAAAAACAAATCAGCCAGCATGGGGGCACAATTAGTACCCATTGGAATACCGACTGTCTGTTGAAATAAAAATCCTGCAAACTCAACAAATATATTGTCGATTAAAAAGTCCAGCATTTTGATAATATCATTTTCAGTATATTTTCTGGAAGATTCAGTGTGATTCTTCACAAAATATGAATTATTGTAACCCAAAACAAGAAATTTGTATCTACAATTCCAATTTTTATAGAAAAAGCTCTGTTTTATGAGATGGTGAAGTCGATCTTGCAACTGAGCATGGGGAATAGTAGTATATAGCGTAGAAAAATCAAATTTTTTTAAATTGCTGCAAAATTGCAAAGATTGTGATCGAAGGTTAAGCAGTAGATCTTTCGAATTTTTGAGAATCCACATCTGGTTAACACCACTGGTAGAATATATCTCCTCACAATATTTTTGAAGCCCATCTTTAACGGTAGAAATAATAGTAGTCAGTACTTTAGAAAGATGTTTAGTCGAACAATTTCAAGAGCCAGCTATGTATCGTTCTTTATATGGAGTTTTGTGTAATTTAGGTATCCAGTATAATGAGGGCAAGTTTTCTTCGTTTTCTTTGATGTTGATACCAAAAGAAAAAGGTCAGATTTATGATTTTGTAAAATTTCGTCCATGGTAAATGATGTTAAAGAATATGTAGGATAACCAGTAGTTTTATCAATTCCAAGCTCTGTATTGAGACATTGCAAATAATGTTTTTTTACATATGAAGAAAATATTATTGAAGGCTTTATCTGCTGGAACAACAACATATTTGTCATGCAAAGAGGATAAAGCATCCACAACCGTCGGATTCTTGAAACGGGTTAGAAACTCTAGTACTCATATTACATCGTAGTTTTTGTATGCGCCTCTGAATGCATGATCGAATAGCTTTGATCCATTCAGACAAAGTGTCCAGGTCTGGTTCGTCTGGTTCGCGCTTTACCCATTTTCTGGCATATTCCTCAACTTTATCCATCAGTAACTTTTCCAGTTGATGGGCTGGGGGATTCTATATTTTGGTCCCTTGGCTAAAAACTCTCTTAGTTGTTCATTGGTTACGATGCCAAGGTCACCAGTAATAATATGACCAGCTGGACTGTAATTGTATTGTGACAATGCACATGAGCAATCCGGAGGCTTGGATTTTGTATCTTTGAGGTTAAAAGCCTCTAAAACTCTCTTGTGGTTGAAAATATTGGATGACTATGCGGTATGGGCTTTTCTCATTGTTGAAGGCCGTACGGTGACCTATAGTTGTTAATGTCTGTGTCATTTTGGTCTTTTGTGGATAGTTGTCTCATTTGCAATCATGCCACATCTTTTTTTTTATATATAAACATAGTATTAAAGGTTTATACTTAACAAAGACAAATAAAAGAACACCATAACACCTAATCAACATGACAAACAACGTTAGTACCTAAAATCTATAATAGAGGTCGGTTATTTACAAACGTATCAACCGTATCGTATACGTTGACGTATCCGCATTTGCAGATATATAAAAAAATATTATGTGATCCCGAGCTTATTTATAAGACGTGCCTTCATTTAAAAAAACCTAATTGAAATCTCTCCGAAACAATCAAACATACACTTTCGATATTTGTGAAAGTGGTGTTTTGTAATAAAAAAAATAAGGGGTTCAATCAACTACTCTTAAATGCCCTTAAAAAGGTGCCAATGTAGGGCAGGTACACGAATATCGTACACAATCCTTTAATTACTATACTATATATAAAAATATTAATTTTCGCGAACCATTTAGGTCACGGAAATTCCAAAATATGGCATCAGTAAGGAGAGTTGTACAAATAATGTGAATACACAGAACCCTTATCCAAATTTTCTTTAGCTTAAAGTATTCATCTTTTTCTATTTTATATGTACTATCAATATTCCATTTTGCTATAATTTCGATTAAAATGTGCCAAAATCTGAGTTAAAATAGGTCGAATGCCCCAAATAAACATTCCCTGATTGGATGAAGTACTGTGGCGTCGATGTAAAGCATAACAAGCCTCGATTTAAAGCACACGCTTTACATATATAAGGAGAGTTTTACAAATAATGTGAATACATATCCCCTCAATCAAATTTATGTATTGCTGAAAATAATCAAGTGTTCATTATTTTCTGTTTTGATTCTGCTAACAACATTCCATTTTTTCTATAATTGCGATTTAAAAATGTGAAACCCCGCAATAAAAATAGATGGCCTCAATGGTAAAAGCAACGCTAAAAATTTCCGTTAATATGTTAACATCTTGACCTTCGACCTTGGGTTCAAAGGGGTTAAAAACCGATTCACAAATAGAGATCTCCTTGAGCTCAAATGTAATCCTTAGTGAAATATACAGGCAACTTCGTTTACAGAAATATATACACACTTTATCAGTAATATATTGTAATGCTTCTGCATATTCACATTTTTTGTATGCTGAACTTTAACATGTTTAATCAAATTTAATTCTATACAAATTTTATTACGTAAAGCAATAGGAGAGTAAGAATATTTTTAGCGCCAATTTAACCAGCTTCATCGCCATCATCATAATTATTTATCGTTATCATTGTGAAATTTCACTTACATAGGGTTAATTAATATAGAGTTATTTTGGTAAGTATGGCTTATTAATTATAATTTTCTCGAGATGTGCTTCTCTAGACATTTTTGACAGTTTAATCCCATTTATCTCAATATTATCCCCGATGACAGAAATGTCAACCCGACCTATTCGTGTCAAAATCTATTTGATGAACTAATTTCTTTTAAAACTGCACATGCAGTAATTCTGTATTATTTGATAATCAATCACATTCACCATGTTCACGTTACATAGTTGCATGATAATTGGTTCTGTATGAGTGAACTGTAGTGTATTGCAAGATCAATGCAATTGTGACGTCAGTGCGCCTATAGCTACACGTGACATTATTATTGTAAACAAACCGGCTCATGGAACACGTGTCTGAATTATACATTTTAAGTGCACACTATTTTATGTTATTTATGTGTCTGTTGTTAGCTTTGCATATATCAGCTGATAAGTAGTCAAGTAAATTAGACATAGTGTCATTGTTCCTGTTCGGAGTTGTGATTTTTATATGAGGGCCTGTATGGGGGGGGGGGGGGTGGGGTATCTGTTATTCTGTAAACAATTAATTTTCACCCCTTTTTTCTCTAATCTTTAATAAATTAACCCCGTTTTTCTCTAATCTTCATTTTTTTTGCCCGTTATTCTCTAATCTTCATTTTTTAAGGGCATTATTCATTTAACCCCATCCAAACCCTCTTATATAGTATTAGAAGGTAAGTCTAAAGAAGTAATTATTTAAGAGTGGGATCGGAGTGGTCCTGATCCCGAAATCCTGAAATTAATAACATGAAATCCTGAAGTCACAAATTAAAAAAATATCCCGCCATCCTGAAATTCAAAATAGACATCACCGATCCCGAAAGGGTCAATAGAACATAGGTCAGGTTTGTACGCATGAAATTTCAAGTAAAAAAAATGCCAGTGATAGAAAGATAAACAGATAAGCAACTGTCAAGGGCCAAATAAGGGAGAGGGGAAAAGGCAGTAATAGTACTATTTCGCAGAACGATAAACAGATGCATCGACAGACCCAGGGGGTGGGAAAAATTTAGTTGATCATATATGAAATCATCGAAGCATGACAGGAGTGGGCAACCCTCTGGTCAGTCAGAGACCCCCACTCCTTTATGGAAAGTTCTCGATCCGCCACTGAGATTTGCAGGTTTTCTTTGTAAAGATACCTTAAAATATCACCAACTCTGACTTAGCACACAGTTTTATTCATTTAAGCTCATTAGCTGGGCTCACTGGCTAAAAATTTTCATTACAGTTCACTGGCAAATATTTTATGATATTCATGTGTAGATAATCTGATAATCTATACATGTGTGTGAGGAGAAGTTTACATCAAGCTGGCTTTCGTCTGTGAAACATGTCATAGGCCAAGTTATGGAGGTGAAAAAGCCAGTAACAGAACGATGAACAGATGATCAGGTTTTCTTCGTATAGATCCCTCAAAAATTTCCCCCACTGAGGACACAATTTGATTCACATTAGCTCATTAGCTGCACTCACTCACCATTAAGTTCACTGTGGCTCACTGGCTTATATGTAGAAAAGCTGATAACATGAACATTCATGAGGGTGTTAATGCCCTTTACTGTCAGGCGTCAAACAGTCATTCTCAGCTACTGTTGGCTTCAAATTGGTTAAAATGTAACTGCGATTAGTCAAAATTTCCTTAAGGTGATTTGACAGATGTCTCAAATAATTATCATTACTGTTATTTTTGGAAAACAAATAGCGTGATTTGTCAAATTCAGCTGATTTTTTTATCGTCTGAAAAAAGAGTACATTTTATCGTCATGTCTAAAAATTACCGTTTAATCTTCATTTGGCAAGAATACTTCAATAAGGTACCGCAATAACTACCCTCATACATGTACATGTATATGGTCATATCATATGTTATCGTATGTCATTTGAATTTGTACTTTGCATGCCTTTTCAAATGAAATTGTGATGGCAGAATGCATCCTTAATAGCACAATAACTGATGAGAAGAGGACACAGATATATATATATGTCAACCAAAATTTTTGCAGCCACGTCTAAATGTGTGAGGACACCCTATCAAGCTTGCGCTCATGTTGTATTAAAACTTTTTTAGGAAGCTGAAAAATACCAACAATAGAAAAATAAACAGATAATTGATATTGTAAAATATCAATGCATTGAAAAGCCAATGATCTACATACATGTACATTTGTATATACATAAATATGTCAGCCATAAAATATAACTGATTTAATTTACACCACAACTGTTGGAAAAAACCTTTATGTCTATATAACTTATCTCATTCTAGTCCATTCAACTGACAGAATCAGTGTAAATTTCATGAATTCTTTAATAACATGTATAATCATGGACTATTCTTTATAGCAATATCTGTTAGCCATTTAGGGGTCTTTTGCATTTAAAGTGGGTTTATTTTGCAAAAAAGAATTAAATTTCCAGATCATAGTTTACATTTTCTTTATATATTGCTGTGTCAAAATGACCTTAATATAAAGGACAATATATAGACCAAAAAATGGTATATCACATTCAACACATGAGATTTTAGCAGGAAAGACTGCCATTGGAGTATTTAATTATGGCAACTTTTTAATTTGATCTCCTCCACTAATTGAAGTAGAATATTAAATGAAGGTTTGTCCACATTTTGGAATATGTTTAGACATGTATTATTCTGGATCACATTCGCAATTAAATCAACTGTATAGTCTATTGGATTGAATTTTCAGACATCCGTATTTTCCGGAAATAATCTGGACTTGTCCGTATTTTCACTAGTGCTTACTTTCTCTTCCTCACCTGTCTATTACAAATGGATGCCACGACAAAACTGCTCCTGTGGATATTGTGACAAATCACCGTCAAGTACGTTTCAAATCAATTATAAACCGTTAAATATATATACCGTTAATTACGTTAACTTGGATTCCACGTTTATTCAACAAATACAAACTGTAATTGTTTATTTCTATGAATTGAACTGAGAATTCTACTTTCGTTTTTGACTTGATATTATTATTGCATTGAACATTCATATATTTCTTTCGTACATATTGTAAATATTGTATTTTTATTTCTTTCAGTTTACCAAACAATACACGCTCTGTAAAACTCCTGTATCATTTCTGGTGGAATTATAATCTACAATCTTCACCCACAAGTTGTTATTCTTTATAATTTGCCGAGATTGCGATACAGTCCCATGGTTATACTAGCTGAGTCAGGCTCAGCATAGTAAATTGACGACAACCTGTCTTTACATATCCAGACAAGGAACGACAACGTAGCAACGTACATACCTTTACACTGACAGTGGACTACATATCTTGTGTGAACTCGACAGCAAACCAACAACGTTGAGTCAACATGGATCCCAGTCATGTGGAACAACAAGAAGAGATTCAGCCCCCAGATGGAGATGTCCCTGAACTATTAGAAAATCCATCTAATACAATACAGTCAGATCCCGAGGCTAGGCGAGTACGTGACCTCACGGAAAAAGGAAAAGGAGCTTTCACTGAAAAACGTGACAAGTTCTGTCAGGAACAAGAGGCTCTCTGGGCAGACATTGAATCCCAGTTATTGGAAGTCACAACGTCTCCTAACGAGCTCCAGCAACTCCTAACAGTCCAGGACAAACTTGTTAAAGCCTGTAATAATTATCGTAGGCTCACAGATGAATACCTAGACTTTCTGAAAAGGACCAGAACATTGGAGAGTCAAAAAGAAATTGATGCATGTAAAGTCTCTTTGGATTTACGTCTGTCCAAAGTGGAACTGGTCATTGAAAAACTACACGAGCATCGCCTCGCCCTAACAAAGGCCAAATCAACTAAAACAAAGACCTCAAGGGGTAAGAAAACCTCGCACAGCGGTAGCTCTAACGTGTCAGACATGTCAAGCCTGGCACGGAGAAAGCGTGCCAAGGCAGAGGCTGCAAAGTCTAAAATAGCATTCGTCGAAAAACATGCCCTTATCCTACAACAGGAAGCAATGTTAGAGGAACAAGCCCTGTTCAGACAAATTGAAATGGAACAGGAAGCCACACGTAAAAAGGCTGAAATGGAACAGGAAGCCACACGTAAAAAGGCAGAAATGGAGCAAGAAGTCGCTCAACATAAAGTTCAACTAGAACAGGAGGCTGCTCACAGAAAAGTGCAATTAGAACAAGATGCTATACGCAGGAAGGCTCAAATGCAACATGAAGCCGTACGGGTAAGCCGTGAAAAAGCCGAGCTGAAAGCCAGATTTAACCTTCTTGAAGCACAGAGAGAAGCTGCAGCCGCAGAAGCCGAGGCTCGTATCCTGGAATACGATGATAGCCAAGCGGTTAGCGATCTCCCTGACGAAAAGGAAGACCCGTTCCAGCGTGTGCAAGATTTCGTCAATAAACTTCCTGTATCAACTGTTGTAAAGGAAGTAACAGGACCTCAAAAGAAAAAACAAATTCCTGTTAAGATCGAGCTGAGTCACGAAGCACCAGCGTTCGTGCCATCCGTGGCACCGAACTTGCTGTCAAAGACATCTGCTGTCTTGCCTTCCGAAACGAAGTCACCGGAAGTTACCTTAATCCCTGATCTGGGATTAGTAACCGGCATACAAAAACTAGACCTTTCAGATGAAAGCCCTACTGAACACCAAAAACACGGTGTTAAAGAAGCGATCCCTGTCTTACGCACAAAACAAGACTATATAGAAGAGATCCCTGTTTCACACCAAAAACAAGGCGTTATAGAAGAGATCCCTGTTGCACACCAGCAACAAATCAACCTCACATCGGAGATAACTAGATTCCTCTTACGTAAGGACCTGCTTTTCTCCCGGTTAACAAGCTTTAACGATCGGGCAGAATCCTTCCATACTTGGAAAGCCAGCTTCAAGAATGTGACTGATGAGTTACAAGTCTCTGACTCAGAACAGATCGATTTACTGATCAAGTGGCTCGGTCCAGAGTCTGCTAAACATGCCATTAGCATAAGAGCGTCGACTGCCAATAATCCTACCATAGGTATACAGAGATTATGGAAGAGGCTTGACGAGCGGTATGGTGCTCCAGAAATGTTGGAAGCCTCTCTCATGAGTAAACTTGCCAAATTCCCAACCTTGACGAATAAGGACAACGCACGTCTCTACGAACTGTCTGACATTCTATCTGAAATAGAATATCACAAGGAAAATCCCAAGCTGGGATGTTTGCTAGCATATTTTGACTCCTCGTCCGGGATAAATCCTATTGTTGAAAATTTACCGTACGGACTCCAAGAAAAGTGGACCACAAGGGCTACAAGATACAAGTCCAAATATGAAGTTGCCTTTCCACCTTTCACAGAATTCTTTACCTTCATCAGGGAAATAAGCAAAACAAAGAACGATCCTGGGTTCATCTTTGGGTCAAAAGCCACACCAAATACAAAAGGTGCTGCGCCAAGGTCTACGCCTTACCCTAAGACTAAAGTTGGTGCTCATAAAACAGCAGTTGAGCAGCAATCTGGAGACGCCAGCAAACAAGGTCTTTGTATTCTGCACAATACATAGCATTCCTTAAATGAATGTCGAGCGTTCCGAGCCAAGTCAATTGAAGAGCGCAAAGGTCTTTTAAAAGAAAACAATGTATGTTACAAGTGTTGTGATTCTACCACACATAGGAGCCGGGAATGCAATGCACGCATAAGTTGTAAAGAATGTGGAAGTAAACAACACACTACCGCACTTCACATCACTAGACCACAGCAACCTGCAAGTTCACAGTCTAGCTCGCCTAAGCAAGCCTACGGCGGGGAGCCTATAGAATCGGCTGAAACTAAGGCAACCTCAGTAAACTCTACCTGTACTGAGATCTGCAAAGATACATATAGTGGAAAATCTTGTGCTAAAATACTTCCTGTGAATGTTTATCACAAAGATAACCAGTACATAGTTATTCGCATGTACGCCATCATTGGTGACCAAAGCAACCGGTCACTAGCATCGCCCGAATTCTTTAATCTTTTCGACGTCAAAGATAAACCGGAGAACTATACTTTATCAACATGCTCCGGCAAAGTGGTTACTTCCGGGAAAAGAGGGAGAGGTTTTGTCACGGAATCAATCAATGGTAATGACAAGTTTGACCTTCCTGTACTGATTGAATGTGATCATATTCCCAATAATAGAGACGAAATACCTACTCCTGAAGTAACAATTCATCACCCTCATTTAAAAGAACTCAGGGGTAGCATTCAACCAATAGAGGAAAATTGCCAAATTCTTCTCTTAATTGGCAGAGACCTTATAGAGGCACACCATGTCCTCGACCAGCGCATAGGGCCACCCAGAACTCCATATGCACAACAATTGAAACTGGGATGGGTAGTGATAGAAGAAACCTGCATTAACAAGCAGCATGTGCCTCTCGAGTTAAATGTCAAAATAACCAACATTTTACCTACAGGACAACCTTCAACCTTTCAACCATGCACAAGCAAGTTTGACATCCGGGAAAACTACACAGACCCTGTAACGAAAGATTTACAATCGCCACTCTTTGAAAAAACAAGGGACGATGATAAGCCTGGACAGTCATATGAGGACAAAATGTTCATGAAGCAGATGGACAACGAATTTGTGAGAGACTCGGAAGGAAGTTGGGTAGCACCGTTGCCGTGCCGAGTGCCAAGACAGCCATTGCAAAGCAATAGACAACAAGCTCTTCATCGTGCTAATATGTTAGACACAAGTCTGAATAGAAACCCAGTTAAGCGAGAACACTTTCTTACATTTATTTGTAAGATCCTAGACAATAATCATGCAGAGCTCGCCCCACCATTGCGCAAACATGAGGAGTGCTGGTATTTGCCATTGTTTGGTGTTTATCATCCGAAGAAACCCGATCAGATATAAGGTGTGTTTAAGATTCTTCCGCCAAATGTAACGGAGTTTCACTCAACAGCGTCCTGCTTACAGGTCCAGACTTGACCAATGATCTCTTGGGAGTACTGCTGCGTTTCAGGAAAGAAATGGTCGCAGTTACTGCAGACGTTCAACATATGTTTCACTGCATTGTTGTCAGAAAAGATCACCGAAATTACCTGAGATTTTTATGGCATAAAGACAATGACCTACAGAAGAACCTTGTCGAATACCGCATGAGAGTTCATGTTTTCGGGAATAGTCCATCACCTGCCGTTGCTACACTTAGACTCAGAAAAGCAGCTCAAGCATCAGAACTAGAGTTTGGCAGTCACGTGACTAGCTTTGTTACAAGAGACTTCTATGTTGACGACGGTCTAACGTCATGTCCTACTAAAGAGGAAGCTGTTAAGCTCATGAAGGACACACAGCAAGCATTAGCAAAATATGGAAACTTACGTCTTCACAAGTTTGCCTCTAATTGTGCGGAAGTTATGTCTGCATTTCATGCCAGTGATTTGGCTTCAAATCTTAAAGATCTAGACTTAGAATGCGACAGCAAACCCCTACAACGTAGTCTTGGTCTCAGCTGGGACGTAAACACTGATAACTTCTTATTTCAATTATCATCAGAAAACAAACCGATCACTCGGAGAGGAATTTTATCAACGATAAACAGTCTCTACGATCCTCTGGGATTTTTGGCTCCGGTGATTATACAAGGGAAACTCCTATTAAGGAAAATAGTATCAGAAACCGTCGATTGGGACCAACCTCTCACTGATGAGACAGCAGATGAGTGGAAATCTTGGAGAGATACTCTAATTACTATCGAAACATTGCGCATTCCACGTACCTACGTGCCGTATCTTAGCAAAACCACAACAAAGGAGTTACATGTCTTCTCTGATGCATCAGAAAAAGCCATAGCAGCTGTTGCATATCTACGCACGACCGACAGTATTGGTGAACCAAACATAGGATTCATTCTTGGGAAAGCTAAAGTTGCACCTACAAGTGGTCATACTATTCCACGCCTTGAACTATCTGCTGCAGTATTAGTAGTCGAGATAACACAGACCATCATGGATAATTTAGATTTACATATAGACACCGTAAAATTCTACACAGACAGTAAAGTAGTCCTAGGCTACATCAGTAACGAGACAAGAAGGTTCTTCGTCTATGTCGCCAATCGAGTAGAGAAAATAAGAAAATTTAGCTCTCCAAGTCAATGGAATTATGTATCAACTAACCGTAATCCCGCAGACTCGGGAACAAGGTCCGTACCAGCTCATGAAATTCACAGCAGCAAATGGTTATTGGGACCAAAACAACTTCTTTCCTCAGAACAGAAAAATTCTGAAGACATATACCAGCTAATAGAACCAGAAGAAGATGGAGAAATCCGTGCAACTGTTAATGTTGCAAAAACATTTTCCACACCTGAGCATAAGGGTATCGCAACTGATAGATTCAATCGATTCTCCAACTGGAAATCACTTGTGCGAGCGATAGCCTTTTTGGAACGTTTCTCCCGTTTACACGGGTCAAAACAAGCATCATCAGTGACTTCTCTGGATAGTTTTTCGAATGCCGAAAATTTCATCTTAATATCTGCACAACATGAAGTTTATGGAGATGAAATAGATTGTATAAAACCTCAGGAACAAATTAATAAGCGGAGCCCGATAGCTAACCTTAATCCGTTTTTGGACGAACGAGGACTATTACGAGTAGGAGGCCGTATGCCAAATCGGACTTAGACCTCCGTGAAAAGAAACCATTGATCGTCCCTGGACGCCATCATAAAGCGACATTATTAGTTCGACACTACCACAACAAGATAAAACATCAAGGTCGCCATTTCACAGATGGAGCGATTCGATCTGCAGGATTTTGGATCGTAGGAGCAAAACGCTTGATCTCATCTATTATTCACAAATGTGTGACATGCCGCAAACTCAGAGGAAAAACCGAGTATCAAATCATGTCTGATTTGCCAGAGGACCGTCTTGAACCTTCACCTCCGTTTACTAACGTTGGAATAGACACCTTTGGACCCTGGACAATTGTTTCACGTAAAACACGTGGTGGATACGCCAACTCAAAGCGTTGGTCAATTTTATTCACATGCTTAGTGACAAGAGCTATTCACATCGAATTAATCGAGGAAATGAGTTCTTCAGCCTTCATAAACGCTGTCAGGAGATTCGCCGCTATAAGAGGCCAAGTTAAGATTTTCCGATCCGACCATGGAACAAACTTTATCGGCGCAATCGACGATTTAAAGATTGACTCAATCAACGTTGAAGATGGACCCTTCAAGAACTTTCTGTACAATTCTGGTACAACTTGGATCTTCAATCCGCCGCATTCGTTCCACATGGGTGGATCGAGCCTGGGAAAGAATGATTGGTATCACCAGGAGAATTCTTGATTCTATGCTTCTTAACGCAGCCGGAAGAAGCCTAACACATGACGTGCTCAACACACTAATGGCAGAAGTTTCAGCAATAGTGAACTCTAGACCTCTGGTACCGGTATCAACAGATCCAGAAAATCCGTTAATATTTATTCCGGCTATGTTATTGACACAGAAAACCGACTACGTTTTCACTTCAAACCATCTTGGGGAATTCGACAAACGAGATCTCTGTCTTGCCGAATGGAGACGAGTACAGGCTCTGGCCAGTGTTTTCTGGTCTCGTTGGAGGAAGGAATACCTGCCGTTACTACAACAACGACGAAAATGGACCGAAGATCGCCGTGATCTCATCGAAGGAGACGTCATTCTTCTAAAGGACAAAAACATTTGCCGTACCCAATGGCCCGTTGGAATTATAGTGAACTCATTTAAAAGTTCAGACGAACATGTCCGAAAAGCAGAAGTGCGAGTAATCGTTAATGGAAAAGCCACAACCTACACACGCCCTTTCGTGGACATGATTCTTCTCATAGAGAACAACCCTGTGTAATATATTTTGGATTTATATAGTGACATTTATATGTGTTATATCTTACGGAATAGTGATATCAGGTAGATTTCAGACGGGGAGTATTCTGGATCACATTCGCAATTAAATCAACGGTATAGTCTATTGGATTGAATTTTCAGACATCCGTATTTTCCGGAAATAATCTGGACTTGTCCGTATTTTCACTAGTGCTTACTTTCTCTTCCTCACCTGTCTATTACAAATGGATGCCACGACAAAACTGCTCCTGTGGATATTGTGACAAATCACCGTCAAGTACGTTTCAAATCAATTATAAACCGTTAAATATATATACCGTTAATTACGTTAACTTGGATTCCACGTTTATTCAACAAATACAAACTGTAATTGTTTATTTCTATGAATTGAACTGAGAATTCTACTTTCGTTTTTGACTTGATATTATTATTGCATTGAACATTCATATATTTCTTTCGTACATATTGTAAATATTGTATTTTTATTTCTTTCAGTTTACCAAACAATACACGCTCTGTAAAACTCCTGTATCATTTCTGGTGGAATTATAATCTACAATCTTCACCCACAAGTTGTTATTCTTTATAATTTGCCGAGATTGCGATACAGTCCCATGGTTATACTAGCTGAGTCAGGCTCAGCATATGTATAGAAATAATGTTGAGCCTGTTTCTAGATGCATGAGATATATAGACTTCAATATTTATTATTGATTGAAAATAAATGGAATCATCTTACAGAAAAGTTTTATTCTATGGAAATGTACCCCCCCCCTTTTCATAAATTCAAAAGGTTACATTTCCCCCCTTTTTTCAAAACCTTGAATGTAGTGCCCATACTTGCCCCAACTGTTCAGGGTTCAACCTCTGCGGTCGTATAAAACTGTGCCCTGTGAAGCATCTGGTTGTAACATGTACAACAATCAAACACCAATCCACACCAAACTGAATGTAATTGAAAGACATCTAGAGGTCAATATACAGTCTCAAACAGAAGATAAAAAAGGGAATATAGTGAATTTTGGAGAATTTATATTATTAAATGTACATGCATTTGAAATATTTAAGATATATTGTTTCAATTTTTTTTAGTTCTAGGTTCCACGGTGACCTAGCTACCATTTTAGAAAACTGATTTAAATGATAGTCTATTAGAGGGATATTTCATTTTCATCGGTTGTAGATATGAAATCTTATTTTATCATGAAGTCAGATTTGAAAATGACTTTGGGAATGAAGATGTAGTAAAGACTGAATGTCAGTTTTAGTCTTATATATGTACTTTATAATTTTAGTCTGACATGTATATAATTATGTGTACATATATCACTGATTCAGTGGCAATGGTAAATAGACACGGACAAGTCTTCAGTGGCGGATCCAGCACTTTTCATAAGGGGGCCCTCTGACTGACCTAAAGGGGGGCACGCTCCAGTCATGCTTCAGTGATTCCCTATATAATCAACCAAAGTTTTCCCACGAAAGGGGGCCCAGCCCCCCTCCTGGATCCACCTGTAGTCTTAGATAACATTTTATAGTTTTGAATGTTTTGTCAGTTGACTATAACTTGGTGGAGGTGTGTGTGTTCTTATTTCCAACAGAGGGACACTCAACCTATATCGATATGTGCATGAAGCAAATTGATAGTTGCTAGATACTGAATGATTATACCACAAGAAAGTTTTAACCTGTGCATATATACTTAAAATATGATAAAAAAAAATCATGTCTTTTTCAGGACTTCTGAATCCAACCATGTAGTATGGAATGTTATTGAGATATGGTTTTGGTCGATGGATGTTCACGAAGGACCTGTAGTACAAAGTATATCACTGGATTTAGCTCTTTGTCTAAGTGTATTATTAAAGTACTTTGCTTTGAGCTCAGTTCATTGTTATGCAATTCATTCTTTGTGAAATAAAGATTTGACAGACAACTCTCATGGACAAGGATTTATCAAAGTAGTATCACCTCTATGTACAATGTAAGTATTAGGGAGATAAAAGCATTCTATTTTGATTTGAACCAAACATATTATAAAAAAAAGTACAAATTTACCTGAGAATGCTACTCCCGCTACTAGAAATATGATGCTAGATTGTTTTAATACATCTGTACTGCCTACTGATGACTCAGTCCTGAGTGTAAATGGTCCTTCAATTATGTTAAAAAAAATTAAAAGGCCTATCTAGGCTTATCGATTTCTAAAACTATATTTCATTGTACATGTTTGAAATTTTTATACAACCGCAGAAATTTTTGCGGTCGTAAATAGTTTCCAGATAATAACTTTGGTACAAGTAAAAAGAAATCAATAAAATTATAACACCATGTTTATAACCACAAAAGGAAGCTTGGGATTGATTTTGGGGGTTATAGTCCCTAAGGTTTAGGAATAAGGGTTCCAAAGGTGCCCAAAACAAGCATTAATCTAGTGTCGGTACAAAGATGTGTGTATAAGTATTTCAATTGTTCTGAAATTATACCATAATGTTTAATACCATAAGTAGAAGGTTGGGGTATATTGTGTGGGTTATGGGGCAAACAAAAAAAATGTTAAATGAATAACACTCCTAATGCTCAGATTGGTTGTCACCGTGCAACACAGTTAATAACACCATATAGGAAAAACATAGAACTCTTTTTGTCATAAGACACTGTCAAACATACAAACATACTATCCACACTCATCTGTGTCCACACTTGTAATCTAGTTAAAATAATATTTCAAGATCTTACATGAATAAACACAAATAAAAATCAAATGTACTACTTAAATACATGTAAGGAACGTTGAGTATTGTTGATTTGCGATTTTATCATAAAAGGTTATAGAAAAGTTCTGAGTATCACTCTATTTGTCAAATAACAACTTGGTTCTACGTGAGCCCAAGTTCATACACAAACAAACGATTTTACCGTATTCACTCCTATCATGCCTGTGAATTGTTCCAACAGTTGAACTATCCGGAATATCTTTAAAAGTCGGGTTACATGTTCCACAAAAACTCAATATTTCCTAATTGTTTTGTAAATTTCTGCATAAGAAATTAATCAGTCGCCCATTTGCACTATTGAAAGTACATAAAATTAATGTCGGGATCACATACTGTTATTTGGTATATCTGCAGATGCGGATACGTCAACGTATATGATACGGTTGATACGTCTTTAAATGGCCGACCTCTAATATAAGACCTAGTGTGTTCCTCAAAGAAATATAACTGGCCAATGTTCAAGAACCTATTCATTAATTTCAACAGTAAATATATTTAACAAGACTGTTAAATAAAAAGGTCACAATTTTCAAGCTTACCTCCAAACGGACTCAATGTTCAAATGATTTCACTGACATATGAATGTTCAATCAATCGATAGTGGTGCTATTTATAACCTTACCGATAACATGTTGAAGTAGTTTAAACATTATATTAATATATGTAGGTAAGACGGATACACGAATTAATGGGACATCATATTAGTTACATAGTGTGCTAGTGGCCTCATACGATATATATATGGGCCAGTAAATTCTATATGGGGTGAAAGCGAAACCTTTCAGATTTTCCCTCTACTGTGTTGTATTTATAAAGGGACGTAACAATACTACTAACCGTGTATTGAAATAAGCCTAAATAACATAATATGAAATATACACGGTCTCCACGCGGTCGCTTTTAAACAATCATATTTCTAGAAATGATTAGGAGTTAAGATACATTATATTATCTTGTCAATAATTTAAAAACAACACAGTATTGAGGAAAAATCTGAAAAGTTTTACAGACGAAAAAACTGATAATGAACGATTGAAATAAATTCATAACACACATTTAAAGCTAACAAGTTGTTTTTGTTGGCATCTGATTTTGTATAGACAAATGGAAGTAAGTTCCTAAGGTCGTACCTAACACTACAGGGAGATAACTCTGTAAAGTTAAGTCATCTAAACGTTTTAATTACGCTGTGTTGTAAACGGAATTTTAAGCTTCTCAATGAACAAAATTGGTGTTTGTCAAACTGCTATATAACCAGTGTAATTTTTCTGACAAAACGGTTGGTTCAAAGTTTTTCAAATTTTCATATTTTTGTTAAAGGATCAAAGTAAATACTTTGACAAAATTTTATGAAAATTAAACGAGCCAAATTAATTTTAGTTAAGGTGTTGGGTACCACCTTAATATTATGTACTTAAGACTTAATTATTTTGATAGGCCACTAGTCCAAATATCACATGTTAGGATAGTCGGTAAGATAAATTCGTTACACAGTGTGCTAGTGACCTAATATAATATATATGGGGTCAGTAAAGTCCATATGGGGATTCAAGCTCCGCTCTCACCCCATATGAAATTTTGTGACCCCATATATATCCTATTAGGTCACTAGCACACTATGTAACTTAGGCCGTGTTCACATTGACCTAAATTCGGTGTTGTGTTAGCGTAACTCACACGTAAACTTAACACAATTGCGTTCCCATTGATAAAACTCAATGTTTACATGTAGTTTAAATCGTGTTTTATCTACACACAGTCGATAGTCAATGTAGGCCTTGTGTAGGTTAAGTGTACACAAAACTAGGCATTTAGGACATTAGTTTTACCGTGTATATATTTAAGGAGGAAACTATTTTTGAGTAAAATTGATATTTTTGATAATTATTAGTATAGTTCTTTACAGAAATTGTTGTATAAATTTTACAGATTTTTTGTTGTTAAAAACAAATTGATTAAGACTCAAAGCAGCATCATTGCCGAACCCATAAGGCAGGAACCAATTGATTTTCGGGGGGGGGGGGGAGGGGGGCTATTATAGTTGAGTATAAAACATAAAGGCATGGGGAGGGGGCTATTATAGTTGAGTATAAAACATAAAGGCATGGGGGTGGGGCTATTATAGTTGAGTATAAAACATAAAGGCAAGGGGGTGGGGGTGAGCTATGGATTTTGTTTTGGAAACAAAAAATGTTTCCAGTTTTTGGCCCTGAAAAAAAATTTGTTTGTTTCACCCTCAGCTGCCACTATATATATATAATGCTAAAATTGATTTCGACTTGTCACCAAAATTTGTCCTGGAAAAATCAATAGCCCACGCCCCTCTACCCCCTCCCTTTTCCCTCCCTAAAAAATGAAGTAAATAGTTGCTGCCTAATTCATTTGAAAAGGTCTTCCCGAATCGACTTGACGTACATAGAAATATTTGCCACTGGTCTTTACTCAAACAACGATTCACGCATAAATGCATGACTAAAAAAAGTGTGGGGTAAATGATATGATTGTCTAGTATCTCAGATCCGTTAAATAACACTCAAAATAAATTTTAAAAAAACGTGACCCTATTCTTTTACCAAATACTCCTTGGAGAAGAAATACCATTTGAAACAAACAGAAAAGATAAAAACTTAGAGATCCCTAATAACTCAATCCTTTTTTCGGCTGTAAGCACGCTGCTGCAGCTAACGTTTTCTAGTGCGTAATCGAGACATTTCTAGTATATTCAAACTACTGCAAATGATAAAAATGGATTTCATAAAGTAGTAACCACTTAACTTAACAAGAGGCTCTCAAGAGCCTGAATCGCTCACCTGAATTTTTTTGGTTTAATCTCATATCAATGATTATTTTGGCTTTTCAATTTGTTTTTTTTTTTATATCTTCTGTTAAACGATAATGTAAGTGCACTTGTGTTGTAGTATAAATGCTTATAATCAGTATACGTGATTCTCCTTTCACACTTATTCTTTTTGGTTTGATGTAAACATATCCAATTACAACCCAATTGTTGAAGAGATGTTATGTCATTTAAAATAATTATTTAATCAAAGTGACAAGTTATGGATAATATTAAGAGGTTACGAATGCAGTTTTCAAAATAAATAGCATGTGTCTTTAAAATATCGCTGCTTTATGGCTATTGCATGGTGGGCAGTTTTTATTGGTGGAGGAAGCCGGAGTGTTCAGGGAAAATCACCGACCTTCGATAGGAAAACTGAAAATCCTAGTCAATAAAGATTGGAGTCGAGTGCACCCGGACGAGCTCAACTCACAACCTCAGAGTTGACTGGCTAGTGATAACAGTTGGAGAACTACTTTGACCACTTGGCCACCGAGGCCCCCTGTAGTGAAGAAAGGTTATGTATGCTTTATCTTGGGTCATCGGAATATACTGCAAAACTTTTTTTAACTACATAATCGTCAACGAAACGTTCATGTTGTTATTTGCTTTTGAGTCTATGTGCCAGTCTAACCAATATATTGACTGATTGATTCGTAATTGCTTAACGAAAGATTTGCCTGTAAAAGTAATACTCCTCTACTATAAACAATTTGTTTTCTTTGTATAAATGCATTGTCTGTGATCTAAAATTTGAAATTCAAAATCAGTCATTTTATTGATATTCAATATTCAGTGTTGTCTCATATGAAACAATAAACGAATGATAAGACAGGCTTTTGGGTACTAATGTCTTTTAAACTATGTACAATCTGGCACACATTACTTGAAGCTTATCTATTCCAAAAGATATTTACTTCATACTCACATAAAAACTCTGAAAATTGAGTCAGTTGAAATGTACGTGAATGTGTGATTTTTTTTTTGCAGGACCGTAATGTACTTCAAACAATAATGATATTATAAGCATCCTTATCAGCCGGGTCAAAAACAAATTGTTTGGCGAGTTCTTTTAGCTAATATTTGATATATATTATGGTTGTTGTTCGGAATAAAATGTTCATTAAAACGTTGTATACGTATATCAGCAAGGTACACTATTTAATATAAAAAAAGAATCTAAGGATTTCCTATCAGCATTTCTCGTTTTATCTATTTCAGGCAGTAAGTACATAGTGAGTCGTGGATGATGTTATGACACTCATTCCAATAAATAATAAGCTTTTTTTCAACTGATTTCTATAGTTCGTTCTTATGTTGTGCTGTAACACCCCTGTCTCAGGTTAGATGTTGGGAGGGGGGACTTCGCTAATATGTTTAACCCCGCCAAAATCTGTATGTTTGTGCCTGTCGCAAGTCACGAGCCTGTAATTCAGTGGTCGTTGTTCCTTGTTGTGTTACATATTTGTTTTTCGTACATAAATTATACCGTTAGTTTTCTCGTTATTAGATATAGGCAGATGTGGTATGAGTGCCAATGAGACAACTCTCCATCTAAGTCACAATTTATAAAAGTAAACCATTATAGGTCAAGGTACGATCTTCAACACGGAGGTTTGGCTCACACCGAACAACAAGCTATAAAGGGCCCCAAACAATTACCAGTATTAAACCATTCAAACGGGAAAACCAACGGTCTAATCTATAAAAAAACCCACTTATGAACCACTTCAACAAACGACAACTACTGAACATCAGATTCCTTATTTAGGACAGGTGCAAACAATGCATCGGGTTTAAACGTTTTAATGGTACCAAACCTTCACCCTTATCTGAAACAATAGTGTAACATCACAACATAGATTGTTTTACATTTGTCATTTCGAGTTCCTTTATAGCTGACTAACCGGTATGCGCTTTGCTCATTGTTTGAAGCCGTACTGATACCTATAGTTGTCAATTTCTGTGTCATTTTGGTTTCTTGTGAAGAGTTGTGCATGGGCAATCAGACCATATCTTCTTTTTTTATAATACATCCTTATCCCTGAGTTCATCCCATGAAATGTTTAACAAACTATTTGATAATTGACTGTTTATATAACGCTAACCTCAAGTTTAACCTAACATTTACTCTGGAAAATACCAGTACCAAGAACGTAACACTTGTTTTCCAGTCTATTTGTTGGTTAGTATAGTCGAGCGTTTGGTCTGGTTAATCAACCCGATTGTATAGCTAGCTGAACCTCCGACTTGTGTTTCAGGTAATTATAGTTCCGTTAAATTGACAACATTGGGGGAAATTCCAAACGCAAATAAATTGCTCAACATGACAAAAGAAATAGGATACATCAGTAGAAACTGCGTAAATATACAACACAGACATAATAACTTCACAACTGACCGAAAAATTCAAATAAATATTTGAATACAATTGAGCGCAAACTGTGTAATAAAATTGAGAATGGAAATGGGGAATGTGTCAAACATACATGTATATCAAAGACATTAAACACAAATTAGTTACAAATAGTATACAAACATATTGACTTATTTACTTTCACCAAAATAAAAATACGTCAAAAATTAATACATAGATATAACAGTACTAAAACCGCATTTGCTCGAATTGTACCCATGTAAAAATTACTTTTGAACTGACTAATTCAGTGGATACTGTAATTTCAATATCATATCACTGAAATTTCAGATATCAAGAGGCTGTATGTTTTTATTTTGAATTCGATAAATATTAGTTCAATTGTTGTCAAATTTTATTGTTTGACCAGTATTTTGGTTGTGTATTGATGTTGTTGTTGTTTGAATGCAGTTGATTAAATGTTGCTCTGACAATTCAATGTCTAAACAAAGTCAGTGTTTGTCATCTGTTGTAGTAACTTACAAATAAAGTCATATTTTTTTGTAAATTTGAATAATTCACATCTAACGATTACTCTCAATAATGAATGTTTAATATATTTGTCTTGTAAACAGATACAGTTGTTCTCCGATAGTTATTTTTGAATTCATATAAATGATAACCGATGCAATCTTTAGTCACACTTGATCCATCATTGACAGTCGTTTATATGATCGATTTAAAATCATGTCGGGAAACAGTTCTATTGATCTTTTGAAAGCTTCTCTAGCTGACTCCTTAGCTCCTATAATTTGGAAAGCTACCCCAAGACAGTCGTAGGCTACAGCTTTGGTAACAAGCTCAGTATTAAAATAGTCCTCTTTTGTTTTTAGACGAAGATCCCTTAGTGATTCCTGACAATTTTTGATATTGTTCAGATGATAATGACACAAGAATCTGAGAAAATGGAGATATGCTACAGGCGGTAGGACATAAGGCATATTATTCATGTTATGAGCATCAAGTTCACATGGAATAAAGCTAGATTTTGATGGAAAAACTACATAATATATAAATTGAATTCTTAGCATGCGAATCATTCCTAACTTTTTGAATGTTGTGAAACGGAAATGTTCTCGATGTAAATCAGATACATATGCACCGTGATACAGTTTGTCTATGGTACATTTTCTCAGTGAATATGACACAACATAAAGAGCTTGGTTGTATTGTTTCATCGTGTAGAATAAGGACGCCAACATCAACCAACCAGCTACAGCATCATGGTGAGTACTTTGTAGTATATAACAGAGACATTGTTTGTATTGTTTATACTTGTATTTGTTACCAAGTAAACCTGATAGCTGCATGGTTTGTGCTGTTAAATAACAAGTTTGAACCACATTGAGTTTATGAATAGATCTTAATTTCTTTGTTTGACTTGAAAGTACCAGTTGTAAAGCTCGCACATAATCGACATTTCCTGTAGGTTGACCTGATACCAATGCTTTTGATTTAACTATTTTCACAATATCATTAAAAAACAAATCGACATTTAACTGTGCTCCAAAAGACAACGACATAATGGATATTTGTGGTGAAATAAAAATACATCGCCATCCATAATCAATTAACATATACAATGTTTCTAACAATTTTGTCCTTCCGTGTCCAATAATCTTATTTTCAAAAAGGTTGTTTTCTGGAATAAAGTAATGTGGACACATCGAGTATTCCACACAATATACAAGTCTTTTGACACATTTCATGAAGCAAGGTATCATATTATCTTTTTTCCACATCGATGTCGGCAATTCTTCAGATAACCAAAATAAGATAGTCTTAATATGATATGAACACAGTAAGTTTTTACATCCAGGAGACTCGCTTATGACATCTTTTAACAGAATTTTCATTAGAGCATAACACAACAACTGTGTATGAGTAAATGAATAAATCAGAAATTTTTCACCTACAGAGAAGGATATACGCCATTTTAATTCCTCATTTAGATTTTCCCTCGTGCCAATCGGTACAAACAGGACACCATGATCGATAACTCTTTGTTTTACTTTACTAGTTGGCCATGAATAATTTAATCTTGTAACCCATTTTGAAGCTGTCGTTATCCATGATTTTGAATGTATCGTAAATGCAATGTCAAAATTGCCTTCTTTATCGGATACACACGGTCCATGAACCACTGACAAATTTTCATTAATGCAACACTGCTTGAGTAATGCACTTGACAGAAATAACTGTCCTTCAACACTTCGGTACAGGAAATGTTTATGTATCGTGTTTCCTGTCATCAGACGTAAGTACGCAAAGCCAGGTTTAACATTGTCAGTATCTGCAATAAAGTAGTTTTTATCAGAATGAAAATCCTTTAGTTTCATTTGTTCAGTAACTTCTAATTCATTTGTTACACGCATAATATCCAGGTCACTTCCTTTAAGTTCCAATCCTTCACCAAAACTACCACTGGTGATATGAAACCCAGACTTGCTTCTATAACATCGGTCTTTGGATGAGTTTATCAATCTGATTAGTCTAACGTAATCTTCTGATCCGACAAAATTGTGACATAAATAATCATAAAGGTCAATGGACATATCTGGTGTTGAATAACCTGATAAAAAGAGGACGTGACATAGATAATCATAAAGGTAAAGGGACATATCTGGTGTTGAATTACATGATAAAAAGAGGACGTGACATAAATAATCATACAGGTATATGGAGATATTTGGTGTTGAATTACATGATAAAAATAGGACGTGATAAAGATAATCATACAGGTAAAGGGACATATCTGGTGTTGAATAACCTGATAAAATAAGGACGTGACATAGATAATCATAAAGGTAAAGGGACATTTCTGGTGTTGAATTACATGATAAAAAGAAGAAGTGGAATACATATTCATACAGGTAAAGGGACATATCTGGTGTTGAATAACCTGATAAAAAGAGGACGTGACATAGATAATCATAAAGGTAAAGGGACATTTCTGGTGTTGAATTACATGATAAAAAGAAGAAGTGGAATACATATTCATACAGGTAAAGGGACATATCTGGTGTTGAATAACCTGATAAAAAGAGGACGTGACATAGATAATCATAAAGGTAAAGGGACATTTCTGGTGTTGAATTACATGATAAAAAGAAGAAGTGGAATACATATTCATACAGGCAAATGGATATATCTGGTGTTGAATTACCTGATAAAAATAGGACGTGACATAGATAATCATACAGGTAAATGGACATTTCTGGTGTTGAATTACCTGATAAAAGGAGGACGTGACATAGATAATCATACAGGTAAATGGAGATATTTGGTGTTGAATTACCTGATAAAAAGAGGAATTGACATAGATAATCATACAGGTAAAGGGACATATCTGGTGTTGAATTACATGATAGAAAGAGGACGTGACATAGATAATCATAAAGGTAAAGGGACATATCTGGTGTTGAATTACATGATAAAAAGAGGACGTGACATAAATAATCATACAGGTATATGGAGATATTTGGTGTTGAATTACATGATAAAAATAGGACGTGATAAAGATAATCATACAGGTAAATGGACATAATTGGTGTTGAATTACCTGATAAAAAGAGGAAGTGACATAGATAATCATACAGGTAAATGGAGAAATTTGGGGTTGAATAACATGATAAAAAGAGGACGTGACATAGATAATCATACAGGTAAATGGACATAACTGGTGTTGAATTAACTGATCAAAAGAAGAAGTCAAGTATTCATTGTAATATGTATGAATCCATTAGGACTCATTTTTTCAGATTTTTTTTTGTTGAAACATATATAAACTTACAAGTAATATTTTGAAATAAATGAATAGAAATAGCATTAAAATATTAAAGCAAGTTAACCCTCATCTTTTCTTTAAAGGACAATATAATATAATACAATATGTTTGCATTATAACGGTTCTGACTTCGACGGATATCTAGGCTGTCCGTTTCAACCGCTGTTCATGGAGGGACAAATCGATCGTCGGCATGAAAACTTTTATCTTTGGAAATTATGATCGGAGTCCAATACGTCTCACCACAAGCGAGATCTGAACTCAGAACCTAACAATCACTATTTTTTTGCAATTGTTTAAAAAAACTAACATCTTGATAAAAAATTTAATATGAAAAGGTTCCAACAGATTCTTTTCTGCACAGAAGCAGAAGATAGAAGGTCGTTGAGTCAGAAAATTTATTAAGATTTTTGTTTGCATTTAAATGTTGTACGGAGTAACATAACTTTTTGTTTCTATTATTCTTTAGCACACGTGTATTTCGTGTAAAAAAACACTGTTAATCTCGTATCATTATAGTAAAAAATGATAAGAAAGAGATCTTCCAGAAGATTTTTGTTCAGAGATTTAGAAAGTGTTATTGCTTTTTTATATTAAGAAAGCTTTAGGATTTTTATCGTTTTTAATCATTTTAAAATGTATAATCCCAATCTGTACTTAGCTTTAAACGATGTTACATAAAACTTCAAATTTAAAAACCGAAATGAAAGAATGTACAAAAATCATTTAACAACTGTTACGGAATAGTTAAATAACAAATGGGAACTGATGACAAATATAAAAAAAGAACATCTTGTCTCTATCAAATCATTTATTTGTCACGTACCGTGGGTTGGTTATTAATCAATGCCACGATCCGTTAAACAAATCGAAAGTAAATTAGCTTTCGATCAAAAATCACTGAATGGAATATCATTTTTCGACAATATGTTAAAGTCTAATTTAATAATAAGATAAAACGTGCATACACGACTTGGTTTTGTATAAAAGCATGCAATGGTTCAATAATTCGTTTCATATTACGTAAACGTTTCCCTTAAATACATCTTTAATTATGGTTTGTTTCTGGGTTTTATGAAAGGGAATTGTCCGGGCGTGTAAGGGACAGACATGATACATGCGACTGAATTATAAAACCAATTTAGTACATAAACATTTTCTGAAGACTACTTACCAGCCATAGTAAAACATTCGTTTTAAAAAACGATTTAGATCATCAATGACTGCAGTTTTGTTGAAATCTGAATAAAAAATACAGAATTTCGTATGAGTACAATTTAACATATTACGTCATGACAAAATGGTTGTAAGTGTTAATTTCCGATAGTAACATTTGCTTCTTAAGTATTGTTTCTTCTGCTACTTGATATAACAGGATATGCAGGATTCATTTTGAAAATAGAAAAACGCCTTGGTCGCAACAAATTATTTGTGAGTTTTTATGAATATTAAAATTCCTTTTAGTGTCTTCTGTCTCTTTTTCTTTAAATATAAATGTTGAAATTATCCTCAAACTATTGTCATAATTTATTACCAGCTTCTTTCGTTTGATGTGTTTTTATGCCCCACCTACGATAGTAGAGGGGCATTATGTTTCCTGGTCTGTGCGTCCGTTCGTCCGTCCGTTCGTCCGTCCGTCTGTCCCGCTTCAGGTTAAAGTTTTTGGTCAAGGTAGTTTTTGATGAAGTTGAAGTCCAATCAACTTCAAACTTAGTACACATGTTCCCTATGATATGATCTTTCTAATTTTAATGCCAAATTTTTTATCCCAACATCACGGTCCACTGAACATAGAAAATGAAAGTGCGAGTGGGGCATTTGTGTACTGAGGACACATTCTTGTTATCATTTGATTAGGGACTTTCCTGAATTTTTCTCGGAGTTTAGTATTTTTGTGATTTTATTTTTTATTAATGATGAATAGACTGTATATGAAACAGGGTTGTTTATCTTAGACATTTATGGATTTATAGCACAGTACACTTGTATGCAATTTGTTTCTATGTCCTGTGATCTAAAAAACTTATAAACTGGCGAAATAGAATACACTACCAAAGCATAACTAATTTATTAATAAATGACACAGTCATGCATACGTATATAAGAAAGATATAACAACAGTTAAACAAAACACATCCCAAGACTTGATCTTGATTAAATATATGTTATTTGAAAAACAATTTTCTGAGTTATGTAATAACAACAAGATCTCTTGTGTTTTAAAAAGATATTCAAATGTAAGAATGAATAGATAATTTTATTGTTTTAACTTTAAGTTCTCTTCACGTATGCACTGTTTCGGTTTGTTTGATGAGATCAATGAAGTACAGTGACTAAAACAACAGAATAAAAGTGATAATAGGTTTGGTAATTGCACATCAGTTCACCAAAGACCGAACAAAGGATGGTAACATTTCAAACATCCTGTGAATACTGTGGATTCATTATTAATCGTTGGATACCAATTTCCGTAGATTTCGTGAGTACAGATGAACTTCGAAATTAACTGTTTAACGAATGACAAATTTCAAACAAGGTTATATGCAGACTTTGGCAAATAAAGGCAACAGTAGTATACCGCTGTTCAAAACTCATAAATCCATGGACAAAAAACATAATCGGGGTAACAAACTAAAACCGAGGGAAACGCATCAAATATAAGAGGAGAACAACGACACAACACCGAAACGCAACACATACAGAAACGGACCAAGCAACAGACAAAACACCACGAGAATAACAAATATAACATCAAAACGAAATATGTGAATTTGGGATAGACAAGTACCGTGCCACGTCTTATCTCAATATCTCAAAAATAAAAGAAAACACAAACGACTCAACGTTAAAATGCAACACACACAGAAACGAACAATATTATAACAATGGCCATCTTCCTGACTTGGTACAGGACACTTTTAAAGGGGAATAAAAGTAGTGGGTTAAACCAGGTTTTATGGCATGCCAAACCTCGCACTTTAATGGCAAAGTTAAATATAACATTGAAATGGCAACATAATATTACAAGACTACAATACAAATAAATAGGAGAACACATTAGACAAAGAAAAACATGATGAATAGATAACAAAAGGCATCAGGTTTAAAATACAATACGCCAAAAACGCGTCTTGTCCACACAAGACTCACCAGTGACGCCCAGATATAAAAGTTTGAACCACGAAATCAAATATTCACGAAAATGCAAGTTTTGTAGAAACCACGAACATTGGTACCCACGAAAATAAATGAATTCACAGTAATAAGTTTGTTAATTGTACATCAATTCACCAAAGACAGAACGAAGGATGGTAACGTACAAAGTCCGTATTATAACGTTGGGTGCTTTCGATTACTTATTTGTTTTTAATCAAGTCATTTGCTCGTGTGAAGAGCCCCGTCAATGTATTTCTTTCACTAGCCAAAGCCAAACGTTTAGCAATATTTTCAAAAGTGTACTGACTGCTTATTGAATTTCGGCCACTATAATACAAAACTTTCAAATGATAATTTAACTTAGTGGTGTATTAAACTATTGATATTAAATTAATTTTTACCTTAAATTTGTCGCTTTCTACATTAAACTTCATCAATGCATCACATTTTATCAACGGTAGAATTATAAATCAAACCTAAGTATATATACAAGTTCAAACATCCGCCGAACGCACAGCTATGTATATAAAATTTCCCCTAAAATAACTATTTAACGGGATTAAAAAAAGTTTCCTTGTATACGATGAATTAAATTTAAGTATAAGTTTTCAAGTCAAATAAGAACGCGAAAAAAGTGTGGTCCTGTCAATATAGCATTATGGAAGTATAGAGAACATAAATAAAGGAGATATGATTATCACCAGGCATTCATGTCTCTCCTTTTTGCGTAAATATCTACATTTACTTTCCAACGATTAAATCGATAAAACTTCAAATAAGTGTATGAACATTTATCAAGAGCTGATTTTAAGTATGGCTCCTTTAATTCTTATTTATTAATGTTTTGTGGCAGAAAATAATAAAACGCTTCCAACTAAGGTATTTAAGATAATCATTAAGGGAACACCATAAAACCCTAAACAATTATCATCAGACTGTCATTGCTTCACTAACCTAACCATAAGCAAGTAAGTAGATATTTTTTATTAAGCAATGCTAACGATGTTACTTCCGGATTTGTTTCTAAGTATCAATTTATCAATATGAATAATGTTTGGTTTTTTTTCCATTATAACTCATCATAGATAAAAGGAATATAATTTCGTATGCCAAAGTGCGTTTAATCTACAAATGACTCATCAGTGAAGCTCGAATCAAAATATTTAAATGGCCAAAAAACTTTTATGACTGTTAATTAATTTCATATTCTTCTATTTATTTGTATTGTAGTCCTGTTATGTTTTGTTGTCATTTTAGTGTTATATTTAACATTACCATTAAAGCGGGAGGTTTGACTAACCACAAAACCAGGTTCAACCCACCATTGTTTTTTAAATGTCCTGTACTAAGTCAGGAAAATGGCCATTGTTATCTTATAGTTCGTAGCTGTGTGTGTTGCATCTTCGTGTTTCTGTTGTGTCGTTGTTCTCTTTTATTTGATGTTTTTCCCTCAGTTTTCGTTTGTAACCCGGATTTGTTTTTTTCTTAATCGATTTATGAATTTCGAACAGCGGTATACTACTGTTGCCTTTCTTTAGAGCAATATATTATAAACTGTTTGGTTTAAAAGCGTATATTAATATGCACGACAAACAGCAAATTGAAATCACAAGTACAAATAGACGAAATGTTGTAATATATCTCTTAAGGCGAAGTGTACGTAATTAAACTACACAATGGAGCCGTTGATATTAACATCATGACACTCCATACAAAGGATATATAGGGAAATTATCAAAATTAGAAGATATTTTTACATTATCAAGATTTTCTATTTTGTTGCATTTGGTCAATAGAACTTTTTTTTAAATTGATATACGATTCAAAAATGAAAGACGAATCCATCCGATCGGTGCAAAGAAAGTCTTTAGCAACCGTGCTAGTTTTTACGCTACTCCTTCTTGAAGTTTGGTTTTTTGGCCGGAACATTAAAATAATACGGCGACGTCATTGTCTACGTCGTAACTCTATTCAGTCGGAAGCCCGGTTGAAATGAAACAAAAGAATCGAAGCTCTTTGTTAGAGAAGGCGATAAATGTTTACTGTAATGTTTACTATAGTAACAAAAAAATTAAAAGTTCATAGAAACAAACAAAATTACAATTTTCTTCTCAATTACACCATTTGCATAAGTTTTCAATTTATCTAGTACATAGTTAAGCAGAACAATTAGATATCAAGTCGACGACATGGGTATCTTTCAAGTTGGATGTAGAAAATGCTTAACCTCCATTTTTTTTTTAAATTACCACGTACAGAAAGCATATCAATCTTTTAGTTCAGCAATTTTCGTGTCTGCCCTTCCATTATGTGACTCAAGAAAAAATTACAAAAAATGAGTAACAATTGTATCGAAAAGAGAAAATCGAGTGCACCTTTTTATGTTAGGGCGTGTTTGAGTTGAATATTTTGTCTTGATATCGTACATTTACAAAGCAAGAATATCTCATACATCGTCTCGTTTCAGATTCTATCATTTTTATATATCAAAGCTAAAGGTTGACTTCATTACATAAAAAAAATCACAGTACTGTACTAAAAGATGAAATATATTGGTCAAGTGAAATACCTTTCTAATGAATCATAGAAACCGAGTAGCTATTGTTTACTGAAAGTACTTGACGACAGTCTTTCAAGATGATGAAAATGGAGTATGAGAAACACACGACCTTGTGCGATGCCAAACTATAAGTAAACAGTATGATACACACAAGACCTTGTGCAGTGCCAACCTATACGTTAACAGGATGAGAAACACATGAACGTGTGCGATGTCAAACTATAGGTTAACAGTATAAGAAACACATTACCTTGTGCAATAACAAACTATAGGTAAACAGTATGAGAAACACATCATCACGACCTTGCACATTACCAAACTATAAATAAACAGTATGAGAAACGCATGAACTTGTGGAATGCTAAACTATGAGTAAACAGTACGAGAAACGTATGAACTTGTACAATACCAAATGATGAGTCAACAGTAAGAGAATCTGAAACGCATGACCTTGTGCTATGCCAAATTATGAGTAAACAATATTGACATGATTTAGAATAATGAGTTCATATAATTGAAACTGTATACATATACAGAAACATGTAGTTAAGTTCCGCTTTGACTTCTCAAAAACAAAATATCAGAGTACAGATAAAGACAATATGAATTTTTAACGATTTGACTTCCATGACTATTGCCTTGTTTATAACAACATTTACATAGTTATTGGTATCTAGTTATATTTGTGATAGTATGTACTATTGTTTGTTCTCAATATTGGTTCATTTTGACCTACCCAATGGTCTTAAGAATCTGACAATTCTTTAATACTTGACGGAGTATCATCTTCGCCTCAGACGTCTCAAGCTGGTCACAATTTAAAAAGTTGAGCTGTCTTAAGTCAGGACAAAATTGTGTGATATGAACGATGGACCTATCAGTCAGGTTCGGTTATAAACTTACATCCAACTCTCTTAATTTACAATGGCGTTCCAATTCACAATGACGTTCCATCAAATTGCTAATTGATTTGTTTTGATCTATTAGTGCTGACAGCTGAGAACCAGAGATTTCCTTTTCAGTCATTGTAACATCAATTAATGTTTCTTTACATATTTCACCATTGGGTTCTAATGAATACTGATTACTGATTACTGAGTTTGTAATTTCTGTATTCATTGGCAAACTATTTATCTTCGTTCTTGAAGACATCTCTTCTTGGCTAATACTTAAAGGGTAAAAAAAGGGTGAAAATATTTCCTTTTTTAATCTGGGACAGTTATTTGCAATGATTTTCAGCGCCGAGTCATTTAGTACAGACCTACCAGTTAAGTCCAGGTAACAAATGTAGTTACACGACTTGGTGATATCCATTAAATACTGTTGAGATGATAAATTATATTTTGTGCATTAATGTATTTAAGTGAGTTACTCTCTCTTGAAATAGCAGCCAGTGACAAAACTGATGTCATTTTGTCGTCACTGGAACCTTTTCTGAGATATTCTAGTTTTTTACAAGAACAGGTAATTTGAGAAACGCCTTTATCCGTCACAGTGCATCCAATTACTGAAAGAAAGTTCAAATTCCGGGCGGATCTTGCAAAAATAAACAGAGATTCATCATCAATTTCAGTATAATCAAGATGAAGATCTGCAGCAAGGACTAGATGTGAAAGGCTAGCAAATGTAACTTCACGACTTTGTAGCAAAATTAGCTTTAACCATAGTGGACCAATTTTTCAGTTCGAAATCTGATTACTATTTATCAAAATATTTTGCAAGACGATGTTTATTTGCGCTGTTTCCTTAATATTTATATTTTTCCACAATAACTTTGACTTGCTCAGTTGATACCAAAGATTGCATATTACTTTAGACTGTATCAGTTCCTCTATGAGTATAAATATAAAAAACCCTACAACCACTTTCCATCGTGTATGGTGATGTCTCAATCGACAATCCTCGTGTAAATCCGCTACTCTCCTACTAGAAGGTACGAAATCGGCCGAGTTGTGACGAATGGTTACTCTCCTACTATAAGGTACACTATCTGCCGAGTTGGGACGAATGGTGACGCCTATTAACAGAAAAAAAAAACATGTCATATAAGAGGATCTGAATGGGGAAGCTTTCATTTCTGTATTCTTAATGATTTGCGGGCATGTATTTGTATTTCAATTTCTTTATTTTAATGCAATTATTCTCTTTTTTAATTATTAACCTAAACCAAACTGTAATACAACCAAAAAGCTTGTAATAAATACAAGACAAGATATATACTTGCAAACAATTCAGAAGGTCGCGTAACATCAGCTTGAAGAAACTTTTTTTTAAATATCATGTTCATGTATATAATTATGATACTCTTTTGTTTTTGTTTATCTTTATCGTAGGTTTTAACAGATCCACTATTGTTTACTATTTTATTATTCGACGTTGAAATTATGTTTCGATTTTAAAAATACTTTGGCCTCAGGCATAACCATGATGATTGAAGACATAATTATGATCAGTTATTGTCATGATTGTCGAAATTCACATTTGGTGTTTTTCACATGATGAAAGAACACTTAATGTTATAAAAGAAGGTCAAGTATATTTTAATGTTATATTTAACATTGCAATAACAGCGGGAGGGTTGGCATGCCATAAAACCAGGTTAAACTTACCATTTTTTTTTATTATTAAAATCTCCTGTACCAAGTTAGGAAAATTTGCTAGTGTTATAGTATAGTTTGTTTCTGTGTGTTACATTTTAATGTTGTGTCGTAGTTCTCATCTTATATTTGATGTGTTTCCTTCAGTTTTAGTTGTTACATGTACCCATATTTGTTATTTTTTCAAATGATTCATGAATATCGAACAACGGTATACTACTGTTGCCTTTACTTAAGATTCAATCTGTATTTGCTGCAAGACAAATGTTGACAATTTACACTGAAAATAAGTGTTTGCTGCCAGTGGTGAATCTAAAAGGGAGATTGGGGTTCCGGGTGTTGGATTCCCTTTTTTACGATCTATTCATTTGAATGGGGAAATACGATTGCGCTAGGATGGGAACCCCTTTTTTATAAAATGGCTGGATCCGCTCCTGGATGCGGATCTGTATATTTTAGCAATAAAATCTTCCAAACTTGCTGGACAATGCAGAAAGTAGTATACAACTGATGCACTTGGAAATGTTATAAGTTTACGCAGTTTTCTAAAAACATGGGCCATGAAACTGAGAGCATTTGAGTTTTAGAAATATCAAATCGCATTTTGGATATTATGATTATTTTCTAACACAACATATAAGATGATACAATTCAAAACTAAGATTACCAGTTGCATAGGCATTTAAAATTTCGGTAATCAGCAATTTTATTATTTTTGTCAGCTAGAATGTGAAAACCAAAACAAAGATTGTATATCTCTTTAATACAAATACCTATACAACTAGTTATATCCCGTCCACTTTTTCCTAAGTACATGTAGTGTGACCTACGGAATTAAGAGTTATTTCCGGATTTGCACTATGAGCAAAACGAGGGGTTCTACATTCGGAGCAGAAACTGCTTTCTTTCCTTATCACTCCTAGTATTTAATTGGGTCCGTATACACCTTATCGCTATTTAGTCCAATCCGGGTAAAACAGTCATTTATACAACTTCCTGTTTGGGTCATGCCGCCGAAAATAGAGGTCATCAGTAGTGAGCGAAGGGGGGAAAAACTTTATAAAGCGATCATCAAGAAACTTCAATAGAGTATGATCCACTTTTTTCGAAATACAAATTGAAGTAAAAAATATTGTGTTTGAAGTATTTACGGTAGTTTAAACAGGTCTCATTAAAAAGTATCATGCATGGTGAATTGTTTAAACAGGGTCCCAGCTTCAACTGGATGAAAAAGTTGTGTAATTGAAGAACTTAAATAGCGAATAAGTGTATTGCCCAGACTTTACTTTTCTATGTTGTGTTTGGTGTACTGTTCTTCGTCTACATGTATTTTTCATGTTTAGAAATGCCAAATGGCTTTGTCAGTTTAATTTCGACTAAGATGAACTCATATCTAGCCCTCAACCTAATGTAATTAGGCTCCCCATCAAAGGTAAACGAATGACAAAATATAAATTTTACCTGTGTGATGCTTAACCTCATGTTTTGTTTATTGTGGTTGTAAATACAAATTCGCTCTTCTTGTGAACTACCACGATACTGTGAAGTAATGTTCGGAGAAAGATGAACCCTGTGTTGCATGGTTATTGTTTCCTGAATATTCTGAATTTATTTTAATTAATAGGATAAATTGACAAATTATTTAAAAACAGCAGTACTGTAATTATATTAATGGATACTCAAGTAATAAAATGTGTATTTATGAGTTTTGTGTATCTACTTGTTTTTATTGGAATATATTCTACTTGTAAATGGACTATTTTCATGGCTGTCATTCGGCATATATCGAAGAAAACGACCGCTAAAGAATCAATTTTCGATACCAAGCGGTGGTCAGCATTCCGTTATTGTCATGAAACATTTACAGTCTGTAACGTTGCAATACAAATTTAAACAAGCAAAAAAAACCAAAATGATAAGAAAATGGAATACAAAACAAAACAAAACCATTAGCGATAGATTTATAAGTTTAAATTTAGAATATTCAATAGCCTAGGTACAAATGATGATAAACAAATGTTTATATTATGAAAGTAAAAACACCTAGAAAAAATATTAGCTATTCTATTTTTTCTATAATATATATGTTTGTTTCGCTTTATATATGACAGCCGTCACTACTCGGAGGTCAACTCGATAGTTAATTAAATGGAGTCCAGAAAAAAATTCACAAGAAACGTTCACACATACTATCTAGCACGTGCCTTGGACATTATTTCTTTTAGATTTTTTTGATAATTTGAATATACGTTTTAGTACAAAATATGAGAATTTGAGTCTAATTGGTGAACATAAACTTGATAGCCAGTGCCCGTTTAAGATATATATGCTGGTTAAACTAATAAACATTCTGCATAATAGATTTGTCAGGATTATACCTTATATTAAACATTAAACGTTCAATAAAGAACCGTTATTTGAATTTTATATAACAAAAAGAAGATTTAGCAAACATCTTTTTACATAAATTCTCTGATCTTTCAAACTAATTAATGTATTATGTTTTGCTATTATCCTCATAAGGAGTCATTAATATACCGACAAACATAATTTCGATGAAATTCAAATATCCCATATGGCTTCGAGCAATGTCTTTCGTTGCATTACTAACAATGAGTTGACCATTTTGTATCAGATTAGAATAAATTAGTATTGTCAAATTATTAAATTATTTGTCTTGCCCATTTTCAAAGACTCACTTATTGAAACAGTAGTAATACTCACATTTATGCCAGAAGGAGTTATCATTATTACAGATTACAGGTGTGTTTAGTGCTAATGTTTTAACCAGGTTTAAGTTAGTCGTGTTAGTTATTGTTGTTTACTTGACGTTTAACATGTGTACGTTTATTTTATACTTAATTAGAAAGCTTATTGTAATTTGAGTAGACTCTTTAACAATTTATAGATTAAGATGAAGATATTATATAAACAGTTCAAAAACAGAAAATGAAACCAAAGTTAATCCTTTAACACAATGACACAAAAATTCAAATGTCTTCTCCGGGTTTGTACTGCAGATACACGGATATGTTCACAACGTGACATATCGAATTAAAATAATCACTAGATTTGTATTGATGTGATAAATAGAATACGAGCAACATATGGAGCAAGATTTGCAGACCCTTTAGGAGCCCCTTAGATAAGCACCAGATAAATATGAGGTTCGTGTTGCTCAGTCTTTGGTTAAATATGTTGAGTTTTGTGTACTGTTGTTGTATATTTGTTTTTCTTTTTTAACCATGTCGTTTTCAGTTGATTTTCGACTTATGAAATTAAAAAGGAAGATGTGGTATAAAGGCATCGACGTGACAACCCTTATGAAACTGAATTGTTTGCCGCAAACTTGCAGCAGACTTGCTGCAAGCTTGCGGCAAACAAAAAGTTTGCAGGAACACAGAAAAAATTGTTTGCAGATGTTTGCTGCTTGCTGCAAACTTCCGGCAAACATTGCTGCAAGTTTGCAGAAACATCAATGTTTGCCGTAAGATTGTCAGAAAGTTTAAAATAATTAAGAATGTTTGCCGCAAGATTGGAGAAAACTTTGACCATTCAATATGTTTGCCGCAAGATTGCAGAAAACTTTGACCATTCAATATGTTTGCCGCAAGATTGCAGAAAACTTTGACCATTCTATATGTTTGCCAGAACATTGCAGGAATTACACAATATTGACTGGGCATGCCTAGTTGGCACTTCCTGGATGCTAACAATTTGAAATTGTGGCTAGGTCATATTGGTTGTGTTTGGAAATGCATTTCACATGATAGAGATCATGAAGGCATTTTGGTTCAATAATATGGGATAATCAGTATGTAATTGTGTAAGTACAAATGTTTTAATAAAATAATTAATGTTATCATCATACATAATTAAGTAAGCAACAATATATACATATATGTGTGATTGAAAAACTTACGTTAAGCTATTATAAGTTTGAATTTGTTACTGATGTACTGAACCATCATGATCATGTTTATTAAGATTAAGTTAAATTCTGTAATGCAATTATACCTAGCTTTATACTCAATACATCTTGAGATTTTACCTTTTTCAGTTTTTAATACAGGTATATTATGTCATTTGAGAATGAATCCTGCCCCTTTTTCAAAACTCAAATGCATGTATGTATTACATCACATCTCATGCGTTTGCAAGAATTCTTTCAATGACTGTTTGTATAAAGACAGGAATTGACTTTTTAAAAATGTTGCTGTGTAATTTGAAAGAGATAAATTGAATGTGTCTACACACATGACATTGGTATATGTGTAGTTCCTGCAGGTTTGTCGCAAGTTTGCAACAAACATTTGCCGCAAGCTTGCAACAAACAATTGCTGCAAGCTTGCGGCAAATCTTATTTGCATAATTATGTTTGCCGCAAGCTTGCCGCAAACTTCATTTGCATGGTAAAATGGTTGCGGCAAATGTTTGCCGCAGGGCTTATTTTTCGGTAAGGGAAATGTTAAACAATTCAAACAAGAAAACGAACGGCCTGATATATGTAAAAAATGATGAACGAAAAACAAATATGATATGCAACAACAAATGACGTGTCAGGATACTCATACATAAAATAAATAAAAAAAAAACTCACTTAGTACAGATTAGAGTTTGATTTTCATCTGCCTCTATTTTTAAGTACAAATTGACAAAAAATCTTTTAAATTAAATTAAGAAGATCCCGCTAGTTTTCGACTTTCTGCTATACAACCATTTATGTTTCAGTTAGGGGTTTTAACGGATACGTAGTTTAAGACTTTCAACCGAACATAAAAATACCAACCCTTTAAATCTTCTTGACCTTCTTTTTTCTCGGATGTGACATATTCGAATGAAGTTTAAAAACAAGTTTGTCATCAGGAGAGCAAAACGATACGTGCCCCATGAGCAGTATAATATCTACATTTCCGAAGCATCTGCAGTAACATGAGTTCATTTTATTCTGCCTAAAGTTGTCCTTTTCCGGAGTTTTTTTTAATGACATTGACAGTCTTTATTGATGATTATGAATATATTTTCTGAAAGCGACGATCATTACTTAAAATAAAAGCGTTATTGCTGTCAATTTTGTATCATGAGTAATCATCAAATGTAGCTGGAAAAAGCAAAAGAAAAATCGTCGCATTTTGATACATGAAGTAAGTGTGTACCTTTATTCCTGTACATGTGTTTTGATAAATTTAAATGGTTTCAGTTTATTTCTGATATAAAAGATCTTTGATGAAGGCAGTTCAGAAGAACTGTCTCGTCTTTTGTGTCTTTTTTATAATTGATATTTTTTCAACACACATTTTAAAAACAGAAAGCGGCAGATATTGTTTCGTTAGCCTCTATCCGTCTTCAGATTCCATTTCAAAAACCGATTTCTTAATTTTCTTGACGTTTAGGTTTACACACAAATATTTAATATTTTAATGTAGTATATATATTTTTAAAACTGTTCAAGAAATTGACGTTATAATAAGTATAATTGTGTCAGGTAAAGGGGTGTTGCACTGTGTGAGTGCATCTTTAAAAATATTGTCACGTGATTTGATTAAAATCTGTTTTATGATATATTAATTACTTTTAAAAATTGTTAAATGAACCGACAATAAAATGAGGATGTATCAGGTAGTTGGAATTTCTATTTCATGTAATCGCCCGTACTTCCTGTTTATCTTCCGCCAAACAATTATCACCTTTGTAACATATCAACAATAAACTTCAAGTATTTACCATTATATATTTAATTATGTTGATTTTCGCTTGGTTGGATCCGTTTTGGAAATCTGTATTATATATTATAATGTTTAATGATCGGAGCGCTTAATTTTGTGTTTATGTACTCAAAAATAGGGATATTAAAAGTAAAAGATTTACAATTGATTTGAAAAATGGTGATACTACAACTTTTATTCTTTATTTTGTTATGATATTGTAATTATTATGTTTATTTATGTTGGCCTAATTTGTGTTGTATGGCCTGATAGTTGTTTACCAAATAATCTTATAATTGTGCAGTTTAGGAATCACTGGAACAATCACAGAATGATTGGAACTTTCTAGAATGATCCTTATAAAAGATGCGTAATTTAAACTTCTACGTTATTCCAGAAACTTCCGTTGTAACTTTCCAGGATTTTCCACAATGTTCCATTATAGAGTGTTCTAGAATTTTCCATTGACAACACTATATATACAGACACTAAAGTTAAACTCTCATAATTAAACTTGGACATAGACATTGATAGACATTAGTATTCACAGCATTTGGATTGACACTTTTATTCTACAAACAACATCATACTGGATTGTGACATTAGTAGTGAACGTAATATTCAAATTGGATTCCGAAAGATTTCCGGATACAGATAAAGATAACTGATTGGACTCATATTTTGACAGTTAAGTTAACAGTAATATTTGTGTAATACCTTTTGTAAACTTTTGTATATTAAATATTGTTAAATTTTATTATTGATTTGTGTCTTTTGTTGGCTACAATTTAAAGGCGATTTCTGGCCGTAACAGAAATTGGGGGCTCGTCCGGGATACTGAAAATATATTATTCAAAATTTTTTCAATATTTTTATTATAACTAGCCAACAAAATTCTACAAAATGGCATTTGATGCCGGTAAATTTTTGAAAACGCCAGACCTGGAGAGTTTTGATAATTTAAAGAAAGACGAATTAGTGTTGCTTGCTAAACATCTGCAGTTAAATTTTAAAGTATCTATGAGAAAACAAATTATAAAAAATTTGGTTATAGACAAATTAGTTGACGCAGAAATTTTAGGTGAAGAGGCTCTTGAACTTAAGGTCGAAAATGTAGATGCCTTTAAATTAAAACAGCTTGAATTAGAACATGAATTTAAATTAAAACAAGCAGAACTGGAAATGAAGGAAAGGTTGGAAATAGAGAGAAAAGAAAAAGAAGATGAATTTAAATTAAAAGAACTGGAAATGAAGGAGAGGGAGAAAATAAAAGAAGATGAATTAAAATTAAAAGAACTTGAAATGAGAGAAAGGCTAGAGATGGAAAAACTGAAAATTGAAATGATCAAAGAAGAAAGCAACACTAAAGTCCAGTCGAAATCAGATTATTTTGATGCAGCAAAAAATATACGTTTGGTTCCAAAATTTTGTGAAAAAACAGTCGATAAATATTTTCCACAGTTTGAGAAAATTGCTAATAATTTGAAATGGCCAAAGCCATATTGGACTACAATGCTACAAAGTGTTTTTGAAGGAAAGGCCGCTGAAATATACTCTGCACTTCCATCAGAAAAAAGTTCCGATTATGACACCGTGAAACAGGAAATTTTGAAAGCCTATGAGCTAGTACCAGAAGCATATAGACAGAAATTTAGATCTTATAAAAAGTTTGATTCGCAAACCTATGTGGAATTTGCTCGGGAAAAAGAAGATCTATTTGATAAATGGCTTACTTCAAAGAAAACAAAAAACAATTTTGATCAACTAAGACAATTGATGTTATTAGAAGAGTTTAAACAATGTGTTCATTCAGAATTAAAAACACATTTAGACGACAAAACTGTTGAGTCAATACATGATGCGGCTGTAATTTCAGATAATTATACTCTTTCACATAAAAGAAGTTTCAAGAGTCAAAATGTTAATACTTCCAGTGGAAATTACAAAAATCAAAGCACTGAGCGTACTGATAGTAAGCCTGTTCCACAGAATAAGAGTCAGTCCAGTTATAATATGTCTAGTCCAAAATTTGATACTTTTGAGAAGAAGTCACTGACTTGTGCTTATTGTAAGAAGATTGGTCACCTGATGGCTGATTGTTTTAGACTCCAGAAGAAGAATGAACGAGATAATAAGCCGAAGACCAGTGCTTGTGCGACACCTTATATTACCAGTACATTGGAATGTCCTGCGAGTCAGGCTTTTAAGTCCAGTTTTTGTGATTACATGGAGGAATACAAACCCTTTATGTCTGATGGGTTTGTTTCTATTGTTGATGATACCACTCTTCAGCCTATTAAGATTTTACGGGACACTGGAGCTTCTCAGTCTTTATTGTTAGAAGGTGTGTTGCCTTTGTCCGAGAAGACTTCTGTTGGTGCCTCCGTTTTGTTACAAGGTGTAGAGTTAGGTTGTATAGATGTTCCTCTCCATCGTATTTATCTGAAGTCAGATTTGATAACTGGACCAGTTGTTGTAGGTGTTCGTCCTAATCTCCCTGTTGAGGGTGTTACCTTATTGCTAGGAAATGATCTAGCTAGGAACAAAGTGGTTGCTGAACCAATTGTTACCAGTGAACCGGTGGTGGATGTTAAATCACCTGAAGATGATGCTGAATTGTATCCAGCTTGTGTTGTTACTAGGGCGATGGCTAGAAAACAACAAAATGAGAATTTGCAAGAAGACAAGTTTGATTACATGGACCTTTCTGACACTTTTATAGCTGATATTGAAGGTCCTGGTAGCTCAGAAAAGGCCATATTAAGACCACCTAGTGTTAACAAGAATGTTATTATGCCATGGCCAGATGTAAACAGCCATTCATTAGACCGAAATAATTTACTCGAAGAACAACATAAAGACCCTGAGGTTCTTCAGCTCAGCCAGAGGGCTCAACCACAGGAGGAAGCAGACAAAGTGGCCGCATGCTTTTACCATCAGGACGGCATTTTAATGAGGAAGTGGAGGCCTCCTGATGCTACCCCAGAGGAGGAATGGAGAGTGGTGTACCAAGTGGTGGTGCCTAAAGTTTATAGGCAAGAAATTATTGGTCTTGCCCATGACACCCCCTTGGCTGGACACTTAGGTATAAGGAAGACTTGCCTAAAAATATTGCAACATTTCTACTGGCCCAGACTTAGAAACGATGTTGCAGAATATTGCAAATCATGTCATATATGCCAGGTTGTTGGTAAGCCTAACCAGAAAATACCACCAGCACCACTTCTGCCTATTCCAGCCTTTGACGAACCTTTCAGCAGAATTCTAATTGACTGCGTTGGACCTTTACCAAAGACCAAAACTGGAAATGCATATTTATTGACAATCATGTGTACATCTACCCGCTTTCCTGAAGCTATTCCGCTCAGAAATATCAAGACACCTACTATCGTCAAAGCTTTGATCAAATTTTTTACATTAGTAGGACTTCCTAAGTCTATACAGTCCGACCAGGGATCAAATTTCATGTCAGGTTTATTTCAGCAAGTCGTATACCAGTTAGGGATTGCCCAGTACAGATCAAGTGCTTATCATCCAGAATCTCAAGGTGCCTTAGAACGTTTTCATCAAACATTGAAGAACATGATTAGAACTTTTTGTCTTCAATTTGACAGAGACTGGGATGATGGAGTTCACTTTCTACTTTTTGCGGTTCGAGAGGCTGTTCAAGAATCCCTTGGATTTAGTCCCTTTGAGTTGGTATTTGGTCATACTGTAAGGGGACCATTAAAATTGATTAAGGAAAAGTGGCTTACTGAACATACTGACTTGAATCTTTTGGACTATGTATCTAGATTTAAAGAAAAATTGTTTACTGCTTGTCAAATTGCTCAGAAAAACTTAAAAAATGTACAGAACAAAATGAAAATATGGTATGATAAAGATGCCAGGGACAGAATTTTTGAGCCTGGTGATAAGGTACTTGTATTTCTGCCAGTCCCTGGACATCCTTTACAGGCTAAATATTGTGGTCCTTATACAATAGAGAGTAAAATTAATGATTTGAATTATATTGTAAAAACTCCAGGTCGGCGCAAACAAAATAGAGTGTGTCATATTAATATGTTAAAACCATATTTTGAGCGTACTAATGTACTATGTGATAGTAAACCAGTTGCCACTTTAGGCATGGTTAAATTTGAGAACAATCATGACAAACCAGATGTAATTGAACCAACTTTTAGTTGTAAAACTATGGAAGAGACAGTTAGATTGAAAAATTCAGAAATTTTGTCAAATTTAGATTCAAAACTTGCACATCTGTCTTTTGATCGTAGAGAAGAAATAAAAACTCTGGTATTTTCTTTTAAAAATCTTTTTCCAGATGTGCCAAACAAAACCACTGCTGTTTGTCATGATGTTGATGTAGGAGATGCTTCTCCAATTAAGCAACATCCTTACAGGCTCAATCCACTCAAACTTGAAGTTATGAGAAAAGAAATTAAATATATGCTTGACAATGATATTATTGAACCGAGTCACAGTGAATGGAGCTCTCCTTGTCTCCTGGTGCCAAAACCAGATAAAACTTTTCGTTTCGTGACTGATTTCAGAAAAGTAAATTCAGTCTCAAAATCTGATTCCTATCCGATTCCAAGGATAGACGATTGTATTGACAATATTGGTCAAGCAAAATTTGTGAGCAAATTTGATTTATTGAAAGGTTATTGGCAAGTTCCATTGACACAGAGAGCTCGTGAAATATCAGCTTTTGTTATACCAGATGGCTTATTTCAATATACTGTAATGCCATTTGGCATGAAAAGTGCTCCAGCTACATTTCAAAGAATGATCAATAATGTTATAAAAGATTTAGACTGTTGTTATGCTTATATTGATGATCTTATTGTATGTAGTGATAGCTGGGAACAGCATTTAACACATTTGTATGATACTTTTGATAGATTGTCATATTCAAATTTGACTGTTAATCTTGGTAAAAGTGAATTTTGTCAGGCCACTGTTGATTATTTAGGGCATACAGTTGGCCAAGGTCAAGTAAAACCTATTATGGCTAAAGTGGAAGCTATTTCCAAATTTCCACCTCCTACAAATAGAAAACAACTTATGAGATATTTAGGCATGATAGGATTTTACAGGAAATTCTGTTCAAATTTTGCTACTGTTGTTCAACCATTGACTCATCTTTTACGAAAAGATTCTAAATTTATCTGGAGTGAAAATTGTCAAAAAGCTTTTGAAAATAGCAAATCACTTTTAATTAATAGTCCAGTTCTGATTACTCCAGACTTTGAAAAACAATTTAAACTTGCTGTTGATGCAAGCGATGTAGGAATAGGAGCTGTTTTATATCAAGAGACAGATGATAATGTTGAAAAACCTATATCATATTTTTCTAAGAAATTAGATAAACATCAGAAAAATTATTCAACTATTGAAAAAGAGTGTTTTGCAATGTTGTCAGCACTTCAACATTTTGATGTATATTTGAATCCCACTGTATATCCTATTCTTGTTTATACTGATCATAATCCTCTTACCTTCATGCATAAAATGAGAAACAAGAATCAGAGGTTGACTAGGTGGAGTTTATTGTTACAGGAATATGATGTAATTGTAAAACATATTAAGGGTAAAGATAATGTAATAGCTGATGCTTTATCTAGAGCTTATTAAATCACTTTGTATATATTATGTATTTTTGTTCATATTATTCATGATAAGTTTTTGTTACACTAAAACTTCTTTTAAGGGGGGAGGTGTTATGATATTGTAATTATTATGTTTATTTATGTTGGCCTAATTTGTGTTGTATGGCCTGATAGTTGTTTACCAAATAATCTTATAATTGTGCAGTTTAGGAATCACTGGAACAATCACAGAATGATTGGAACTTTCTAGAATGATCCTTATAAAAGATGCGTAATTTAAACTTCTACGTTATTCCAGAAACTTCCGTTGTAACTTTCCAGGATTTTCCACAATGTTCCATTATAGAGTGTTCTAGAATTTTCCATTGACAACACTATATATACAGACACTAAAGTTAAACTCTCATAATTAAACTTGGACATAGACATTGATAGACATTAGTATTCACAGCATTTGGATTGACACTTTTATTCTACAAACAACATCATACTGGATTGTGACATTAGTAGTGAACGTAATATTCAAATTGGATTCCGAAAGATTTCCGGATACAGATAAAGATAACTGATTGGACTCATATTTTGACAGTTAAGTTAACAGTAATATTTGTGTAATACCTTTTGTAAACTTTTGTATATTAAATATTGTTAAATTTTATTATTGATTTGTGTCTTTTGTTGGCTACAATTTAAAGGCGATTTCTGGCCGTAACAATTTGTGTTAACTGTATTCTTTCATTTGTTTATTCAAGACATTGTGATATTACAATACATGTGAATGACATACGATGTGACTGTAGTTCAAGGAATGTAACATTCATACCGGCAGCAGAATGTCCATCAAACACAAAAGATTTACTTCTGATGAAAAATAACCTTAACAGTCTAGTTACGGAAACGTTTACTAAATATACACAGCTTAAATCTCTGGATATGAGCAGCTGTAACATAAGTGCAATAGATAAATCAGCTTTTGAACAATTGATACATTTAACCGAACTCAATTTATTCGATAATCCAATGAAAACGTTTCAAGGGAATATATTTGCACCACTAGTTGACCTACAAGTACTTCATATATCACATAACTTGTTGTCAACGTATCCAAGAGAGGCGTGGTCGGATGTTTTAAATTTAACAAAGGTGTTTACTTATGGTGGACCGTCAAATGGATCATTCGCGGAGATATTTTCTGTCATGAAAAATCTTCATTATTTCCATTGCGATTATGAAGGTTATGTTATACATAACTATACATTTGATTCATTTAAAAGGACGCTATTAAAGTATTTATGTATCAATGGCGGTATACGAGAAATAGAAATCGATACTTTTGCACCGTTAGAAGTACTTTCTAGTCTAAGTACGCTAGGTCAAAGATTCTCAAAATTATCAAATACTTTACAAGCTTTACGTGTGTTTGAAAATCGACAGATGGATGAATTGGATTTGTGCAATAATTTCAAAAGTTACGGCGAATACGTTATTTCTGCTGATCTATTTGCATATATCGGTAACATATGCGTAAAAAGATTATCTTTAAGAGACAACGATATCAGGCTTATAGATGCATCCGCCTTCCAGAAAATGAAATACAGAAACTGTCTTGAGACTTTAGACTTAAGTAAGAATACATTTGATTTTCACCAGGAATATATCTTTTTATATTTCAATTTCTTTATCAATATCAAGAGAATAGACATGTCTTTAATTAGTAGTAACTTTATACAAAATGTTCAAAAACAAAAGAGTGAGAGTTCTAGACGAACGAGAGACCATGGTCTTAAAACTGATAAGCAAAAAGATTACTCAATATGACTTCCTTCTTCTCTCGAATTCTTAAACGCCTCCTTTATAATTGGCCATGATTTTGGCATGATCAACAGTATAACATTCAACGGTATCACACGATTGAAAATCATTGATTTTACATACACATCACTTGACGACTGCAACTGCACATTTAATGGACTTCAGAATGTGGTAATACTTAATATTTCACATTTCAAATGCGGACTTTTAAATCACAACCTTCTGAAATCTGCCGTCAATTTGGAACAGTTAATAATGCAAAGTTCTTCACTAAGTGTTGGTCTTATAGAGGATCACCAAGGTAAATTCCTCTCTGGACTCAAACGTTTGCAGTATATAGACTTTTTAAGAAATGCATTTGAAGACCAATTCAGAACTTCAACATTTAAAAGTCAATTAGACAGTTTACAGTGTTTGATGCTTGAAGGAAATGTTTTCACAAGTATTCCATTAAATCTAGCAGACTTGCACCTTCTTAGTTTCCTAAACATCAGAAATAACAAGATAGCCTACTTGACAACTAACGAAACTGACGCAATTGAAGTGCTCTTCGAAAAATCAAATCGAACAATGAACGTCTTCTTAGACGGCAACCCTCTTGATTGTACTTGTGCTTCATTAGATTTTGTAGAATGGTTGTTTACTACTAAAGTGAAACTTGACAGCAATGGTAGCTATTCGTGTGTCGAAAACGATGGAAATATTACAACAACACATGTTGTCTACAATCAATTGCGAATTATGAGAATAAGATGTATTACGACAGTATGGATTATCTTTTCTGCAACTTTATTCGGTGTGCTTCTATTATTTATTCTAATTGGATATCGTTACAAATTGCACCTACAATACTTTTGTTTATTTATCGGAATGGCCAATCCACTTTTCCGGAAGTCAAAAGAAGAATCACTTGAATATGATGCATATGTAGCTTATTGCGATGGCGACTATAAATGGGTATATGGACCTTTGCGCATATTTCTCGAAGAGAGACGGAATTATAAACTTCTTTTGTTAGAAAGAGGAGATGTCCTTGCTGGAGAACATAGACTTTTTGCTTTAAACCATTCAATTCCAAAATGCAAAAAGATAATCTTAGTGATTTCAAAAGAGTTTGTGAACAATTATTGGGCATACTATGAAGCTACTGTTGGAATTGAACATTTCCTGGGATTACAAGCAAGAATAATTGTTATAAACCTGGAAAATATAACCAAAACAGAAATATTGCAATGTGTTCTTCAAATGATGGCATTGGATGCCAATGACCACATTCGTAAAACAGACACGTTTAATGAAAATAACATTTTCTGGAAATGTTTGGATAAAGCCATGGAACAGTAGTGATAACAACTTTGTCATTTATAAATGATAAATGATAAAATATAATATAAAACAATTTTCACATTTAAACTTGTTCCATTTAATATTTTGGGATATCTAAATGAGTTAGCTTTGTATTAGAAAAGAATTAGAGAAAGACATTAATATATTACATTTATCACACTTTTTTGTTTAAGGTTCATGTGGACCCTATGGCTTAAATGACCGTATTTTCAGCTCAAAATTTACTCTGAGTACAGACTAACCTGCGCATCTGTAAAAAAATTCAGGCATAGCATGGCCTAGATAAATGAATTTTAAGTATGTTTTATGTTTTAGAAAAATAAAAACTTACCAGGATTTTGCCGTACACTTTTTTTCATACCTCCAGAAGGTGCCAAAATAAACTAAGTTGAGAAACAGGTTTGAGAACTTCCCCACAGGTAACAGTTAAAGTGAGCATTTTTAATTGACATGGACATTAGATGGACAATAGATACCTGACAATAATTGGTTATTTAAACTGTTTACCTGAGTGGACCATGTCAAGGTAAACTCAACTGTTTGTTAATTTTATCATCTTCTGCAGAGACGAAAAAAAGTGTACGCCAAAATCCAGTTAAGTTATGAATTTTCTAAATTATACAATGCATTTGAATTCTATTTATCTAGGGCATGCTATGCCTTAAAACTTTTGCAGATGCACATGTTTGCCTGTACTTAGAGAACATTTTGAGGTGAAAATACGGCCATTTTAGCCACAGGGTTCACATGAACCTTAATGAGGAACACCAACCCCTAAGAAAAATAAATGTCGAATATTTTTTAAATCATGTTGATTTTAAATTTTACATTTATTTGGAAGTATAACTATTATTTATTAATATAAAAAAGAAGATATGGTATGATTGCCAATGAGACAACTATCCACAAAAGACCAAAATAACACAAACATTAACAACTATAGGTCACCGTACGGCCTTCAACAATGAGCAAAGCTCATACCGCATAAGTCTTCACACGAAAAAGGAAAGAGGAAGTACCAAAATTCAAATCATCTATCACCAACATCCAAGTACCCAACAAAAAAGGAAAAGAGGAAGTACCGAAATTCAACGCATCAATCCCCAACTTCCGAGTACCCAACAAAAAAGGAAAAAAGGAAGTACCAAAATTCAACGCATCAATAACCATCATCCAAGTACCCAACGAAAAAGGAAAATAGGAAGTACCAAAATTCAGCGCATCAATTACCAATATTGAAGTACTCAACGACATAAAAAAAACATCACGTGACTGTCATTGAAAAATGTGAAACTATTTTGTAAAATATGCGTTTGATATAAGTTCCTTGTACCGTGACGCATGTAAATCATGTGTATTTTGTTGAATATAAATTAAATAGTCTAACAGGATGTGACAACGTTGCATGCAATAGTAAAGTTTATGTGAATTTAAACGATAACGGTTTTCTTTCATTTTAAATACAGCTTCCTTATACCCAAATCTATTTCGTACAAAATTACCTATTTTAACAGGTAAAAGCCTTCGAACAAAACGAAATAAATGTTGGAATGAGTGACACAAATAAAATGCATCAATAAATACAACTTCTTCTATTTAAAAATGTAACTGCTGTGGGTTCTTATTAGATTCAAGCAAATATACTTTACATTACCGCCCAAAAAATTTTAAGTAGCCATTACTGTTTTTATACTTATACATGTTATATTTATAAAGATATAATGTAATGTTCTGTTTAAAGGGATGGCGCTGTAAATATTTGGCTCTGAGCGTTCTTGAAAAAGGTAAATCAAGAAAAGCTCTTCGGAAGCATTAACTTATTAAACGTGTGGTTTTCATTTTTTGTTTTTGTAAAAAGTAAACCATAAAAGGCCAACCCGCTTTTCTATATTTTTACTGTAATGTATAACATGTTTATGTAGATTTCTTTTAGATCAGTTTGCTTTATATTTATACAAGATTGATTAATTATAGTTTAAGGAGTATGCATCAATGCGACAATTTTCAATAAGAAATGAAATACACAGTCATAATTTTTTAGTTTTTTCTGATATAATGACTATCTGTTTAGTGGCATTTTACGATTGTTTTTAATGTTCCAAAATTAAGCTACCCTAAAAATCCACAGATGGCATTACATTAACACATATTTTATATGTAGGACTCTAAAGTGCGATGGCACTATAAAGTGCAATGACCACGCTAAAGTACAATTATGGTCTACGCTAAAATACGATGTTGTCACACGCTTAAGTACGATGGTAAATCACGCTGAAGTGCGATGGACCAATAGGGTAAGGTTCGAGGGCTTTGAAAAAAGTTAGCGAACATTCAATGTAAAAATATTCCTTTTTTAAAATCTGGTATTATAAGGTATACCATATTTGATAGGCATAATAATCTAACAGTAGTCTTAAGTGAATGACACATAAAGAGTCAAAGACCAACAAAGTTATTATTGCTAAAAAGGTAGTTGAGGTGTTACAAATTACGATATTTCTTGTAAATGAAAAACAATTCAGGCGTGCTAAATATTGTGATAACTGGCGTAGCTTGCCGTTCACACGTTTTAGTCTAGTACTTATTGGAACACATTCCTTTACTACCGTCCTTTTAAATTACAAATGCAAAATTCGATTATTGTCGGAATATATAACATTTATTTGATGCATATTTTAATTCAAATAATAGAGAAAGGCGATTTTCGCTGAGCCTCATTTTCTCTTTTTATTGTAGCAACTTCACATCCATGTTATATTTACATTAGTTTAAGCCGACAATTGATAATTTACACATGAACACATGTAGCTTTTTTTGTTTTGATGACGTTACTTTTCCATAAAATTGACAATATTCTAACGGGGGCCTCAAAGAAAACTGAAGAATTAACAATAATTCAAATATATCCGTTTGTTTCCAATAAAATCAAGATACAAGATATTAATGTGAAGACTACTTGTATCTTTAGAGCCTTTAGAAAAAAGGTCGACTGCAGGATCCAAGCTCTTCTTCCAACTACCACGTGTACCAAAATGAATCCCCTTTGTTTTAGCCATCGAAACACGGTTATGGTTAATGTAATTTAGTCTTTGACATCTGGTTTAAAAGTTCTTAATGAATAATTTGTGATTTGTCTTCCGGTTAGTTAATTTTTAGTTTGTATAAACACTGTGAACGTCATAATCCAACTAATTTTTTTACACCTTCTTATACTTTCGCAGACCATCGGACTTTATCGTATGGACGAATCGCACTTGAGCGTATACCATCGCACTTGAGCGTATACCATCGCACTTTAGCGTGGCCATCGTACTTTAGCGTCCCCATCGCACTTAAGAGTCCTACATTGTTACGGCCAGAAATCGCCTTTAAATTGTAGCCAACAAAAGACACAAATCAATAGTAAAATTTAACAATATTTATTATACAAAAGTTTACAAAAGGTATTACACAAATATTACTGTTAACTTAACTGTCAAAATATGAGTCCAATCTGTTATCTTTATCTGTATCCGGAAATCTTTCGGAATCCAATCTGAATATTATGTTCACTACTAAGGTCACAATCCAGTATGATGTTGTTTGTAGAATAAAAGTGTCAATCCAAATGCTGTGAATACTAATGTCTATCAATGTCTATGTCCAAGTTTAATTATGAGAGTTTAACTTTAGTGTCTGTATATATAGTGTTGTCATGGAAAATTCTAGAACACTCTATAATGGAATATTGTGGAAAATCCTGGAAAGTTACAACGGAAGTTTCTGGAATAACGTAGAAGTTTAAATTACGCATCTTTTATAAGGATCATTCTAGAAAGTTCCAATCATTCTGTGATTGTTCCAGTGATTCCTAAACTGCACAATTATAAGATTATTTGGTAAACAACTATCAGGCCATACAACACAAATTAGGCCAACATAAATAAACATAATAATTACAATATCATAACAACATAAACATGAATACATTTGTGAAATACTTGAATGTAGTTTTGTTGTCCTACTGTTTTAACGTTATTGGTTATAAGTGAAGACAAATTTCTCACTTTAATTGATGGCACGTGTGCAGCGGGGTCGTTGGGTTTGCTGCACAGTTCTTTGTTTTTGGTAATTTATCGTTTTTCTATGCCATTGGATTATCAGTATTGATGTTATGTCTGAGTATTATCACTTAATACTAATATCAGTAATACAATGCAATGCTCCTAATTGTACTAACTCACGAATATCTTCTACTATATCGCTGGTTAAGTCTTAGTACTTGTACTATACTCCCGCCAATACGCCAACTCTCGTTACCTGGTAACTATCCGAGATCTTATCCTGAGTTGGGTAGTTATCAATGGATCATCCCGGGAACCGGACTACGCGGTATATCTAACTACCATACTGTCTACATAGTAATGTCAAGTCCATTATACTATATTACACAACACTCCCCCCAACTTTGAAAAGAGGGAATGTACTTCCTATTTGAATATTCACTATATTCCTTTAGTCCACCCCGTCTCGTCGCACCACGGGGATAAAAAAAAAATAATCTCTAACTATCATGAATATATATTTTCCAATGTTGATCGACATATTAACAACACACCTATATATATATATATATATATTTTCAAAATTCACAATTGCGCAGTTGTCGCTTTGCGGATTCACTTTAAACATGTTAAAACTAGCATATCATTCCTTGATATATATATATTGTAAACATTTCACTGATGGTCTAATTTCCAATTCACATTTACAGCTGATTTTCTATGTCCACATGAATCTGATCTATATACACTTCTGACTAAACCTGTCTTTTAGTTTAAATTACCTAGCGGTACTGGAGTCCTGGTACCGTGGACATCGGAACTTTACCATAGTGTCCGCAAGCTGTGATGTCAAATCTATACATGCTCCATGGTACCACTCATCACAGAAATCACACTGTATCATAAACAGTCCATCATCTGGTTTTCTGCACAAACAGTGTAAGTCTGGGTTAGTCGCCATAGTCACATCCTAACCGTCCTGTAACCGGTGCTGGCACTGTTTTAACCAGGGTGGTACTTCTCTGTCTTTACATGGATTAAAACGGTCATGATTTATTGTTAGTACAGTTTTTTGTAATTTTATCTTGTAAACATACAAGGATAATTTTGCATATACAAGTCCTGAACCTTTCCAAGGTGGGTCCAATTTCTTCGCTCTACCTTTAATCTCCTATTTTGTATTCTCTGTCTAGAATACGTACATCATAATCACGTTTCATGGTATTCTGAGTAGTTTTTAGCGTGTTGCACGCTATTTCGTGTGCAGATGTTATGGCATCTCGGAGTCTTATCACATACACTGACATACTCATCTTGTGATTCATCTGTTTTAGCACCAGGTACGCTGTACAATACATCAACAGGCTGGTTAACCTCTCTCCCAAGCATCAGCATGTTTGGCGTAAAACCAGTACCTCTGTTAACTGACGATCGAACAGCTCCTGCTAACTGTGCCAAATGTTCATCCCAATTGTCTTGTTGTTTAGACACGAAGCAACGGACGGCGTTCATTAATGTTCTGTTGCAACGTTCTGCTTGTCCGTTTGATGATGGTCTGTACGGAGTAGTTCTCGCTTTGTGCATTTGCAAGATTTCACAGATGGATTTGAAAAGCTTGCTTTCAAAATTGCGTCCTTGGTCTGTAAAAATCTGAAATGGAAATCCAAAACGAGAGAAAAACTCGTTCACTGCAGCTCTTGCCGTATGCTCTGCAGTTTGTGCTGGTAACGGAATGCATTCTATCCATTTGGAAAACTGGTCAACCATAACTAGTACATGGACATTTCCAAATTTCGTCTCTGGCAGTGGTCCTAGAAAATCTAAGTGGACTCGCTCCATTGGTGCACCTGCATGAAACTGTGTAAGCGGACATTTAGCCTTTTTGTTTGGCTTCTTGTGTAAATTGCATATACTGCATGTTTTGACAAAGTCTCTTATTTTTTGTGTCATACCATACCACTGATATTTTGCGTTAATTCTCAATGTGGTCCTATTCATACATTGATGACCTGCAGCAGAATATCATGACATAATAATATCACTTGTTCAACAAGATCTCTTGGTACAACAAGTCTTGTGTTCTGTCTTTCTTGTCCAAATTTCTCAATATTCTATTATCATCTAAATAGAACATATCTTTGTTTATCCAATATTTCTTTGCTATTGGACTGCATCTGAATATTGTCGCTTCTCATGGTGCTGTTTTGTCCCTGAGTCATACCAGTAGTAACTCCAAATCTGGGTCTTTAGATTGATAATCTCGTGAATGTTCTGGTGAATAAGTACTAGCTTCTATACCTGTCTCAGTAATGGCATTTACATTTGGGAGGTCCAAATATGTCGCGTAAACTGACATACCTAGTGGTGTAGTGACTATTTCAACTGAACTATGACAAACATTTTGGTTTTGGTTTACTATATCTTGATTTGTACTCTCAAATACTTGTTGCTGGACCTGAAATGTACTTAAATTCTCCTTCACGTGACTAGTCACGTTCTGGTCCTCATTTTGTGGTATTGAACTGTCTGGTCTAGTATTGTCTTCGGTAATTACATGTATATGTTGGGTATTGTCATGTTTCAGTAAATTGTCAGCAGAAATCAAAGAACTCGGTAGTACTGTATGTGGTCCTATAGTTTCAAAACTTTTACAGTCCTGATGTGAAGCTAAAGGAATAACATTATCTAAGTCTTCTTGAAAACCAAGCCAACTTTGGTGAGCACGATTACAGTAATCGCATGCTCCACAGGGTAGATTGCGTTTTAGCACGTTTCCAGCTGCTAATCTATTCTGTGGACAGGCTAAATCTGGCAGTCGTGATAATGCGTCCGCATTGTGGTGTCTTTTACCTGGCCTGTGTTCAACTGTCATGTGATACTGGCTTAGTTCCTTTAACCATCAAACTAGTTGTCCTTGTGGCACTTTAAAGTGCAACAACCATGTTAAACTGCTATGGTCTGTACGGAATATAAACTCTCGTCCTAAAAGGTATTGTCTGTAATGTCTGGCGAATTTCACTACTGCAAGCAATTCTTTTCTTGTCGTGCAATACCGCTTTTGCTCATGGGTCAATGAAAAACTTCCGTATGCAACTGGACGCTCTACGCCATCTTGGACCTGTATCAACTCTGCTCCAATTGCGAAATTGGAAGCATCTGTGTCCAAAATACACGTATCTTCATTGTTGGGAATGCCAATAAATGAGTAGTTGTCAATGCCTCTACAACTCTGTCAAAAGCCTCTTGCTCTGAATCTCACCATTTGTACGGTTTCTTACCGGTCAATTGATACAAAGGGTAGGACAGATCCGCAAAATTCTTTATGAAAGTTCTATGATAATTGGCAAAGCCTAGAAATTGTTTAACCTCTCTGGTTGTCGTAGGTACTTTCCATTTCTTAACAACTTATACATATTCACTACCAATGGCCATGCCATCTCTATTGATTGTTCTGCCTAAAAAGTCTATTTCTTTTTTGAAGAAATCACATTTGCTGGGTTTCAATTTCAGCCCATACTCTCTGAAACGTTCAAAAACAGATGTTAAATTCTGTAAATGGTCTTCAAATGTCTTTCCCATTACTAGAATATCGTCTAGGAAGGCAAGTACAACATTCCATGTTAAACCTCGGAGAACGAGATTCATTACTCTTGAATATGTCCCTGGGGCATTGCAAAGGCCAAAACTCATTCGGACAAAGTGGAATAATCCATATTTAGTGATGAAGGCGGTTTTTTCTTTGTCTGAGTCCTTCACTTTTACCTGATAATACGCACTATTTGCGTCCAATTTTGAAACCATTCATTTTCTGCCAAAGTGTCCAAACATTCGTCTATCAGAGGAAGCGGGTAGACATCTTTTTTTCGTCACGGAATTCAATGTCCGGTAATCTAAACACCAGCGCACGTTGCCATCACGCTTGCGCACAAGTACCGGCGCAGATGCCCATTCTGATATAGATGGTTCTACTATACCTGTATCTAACATTTTCTTTAAATGGCTTTCTTCTTCGTGTGCAAAGCACATGGGTGTTCGTCTTATTCGTTGTTTGATAGGGCGCGCATCACCTGTATCAATCTCATGTTCAATGTGGCTAAATGTTCCCAAGTCAAAATCATCTAGTGCGAAAACATCAACAAATTCATGAAGTAAATTCGCAACCTTGGACTGTTGGTCTTTAGTGAGCGTACTGGATTTATCCAATATGTTCTGTAACTCTTCCGTTAGTGTATTGTTATCTCTAGCTATTCCAGTTGTTGCTACTGACGGGGCGAACCCCGTTTCAACAACACCAACTTCAATTGCTTCGCCGAAAAGAGTTCCCTTTTGCAAAACTATCTTGTTATTTGTTACATTCAGTAAACTGACACATGGCAAAACACTAGCGTTGTAATAACCACGTGGGATTAACAAATCTATCTCTTTATTAGGTTCAATTATAAAATCTGTTAATTCGGCCGACAAATCTGACTCTAATTGTACAACTGAATTAGGAGGTATGACTGTCCTATGTGGAACGGTGATTTTAGCAACTCTTGCTATTTTGTTTACAGGCGGTACCAGTCCAACATCTCAATGAACCATAGGTAATGTTTCTCCATTGAGGAAAAATACCAATTTTCTGCAATCTAGTATTACTTTTGCTCTAACTAGAAAATCAAGTCCTAATAGCATGTCATTATCAATTGGCGCAACATAAATGTCTGTCCTATATGTTCTTTCACCAATTTTCAATTCGACTGGTCCCACTACAAATGCATCCATGTGCATACCACGCCCTGCTGCCTGCATTGTTGTTTTTCTTTTGATTGGTGGTTTCTTAATGAAAGATTCAAAAACTTTGTCTGAAATTATTGTTACTTCCGTTGCGGTATCTACTACCGAAATTACTGACTTTCCCTGTACTTTTAAAGTGAAACGAAGCATAGATGCTGAACTTAATTGGCAAATAGTTCCTCCTAAATGTACAGGATCTCGCATCTGAAGGTCAATTACTTGCTGTAAATCATTATCAGGCTGCGTTTTGTGCAATGGTGAAATAGACAAAGTATCTGTAGATGTTGAATTGTCACATGTCTTTAACGGGGTAATCCCCGAAACAGGTGTCTTGTTTATATCATTTGAAATAGTGTTCTATGTTGGGCGGTTAGGTTTGGACTGAGTCAGGGTTCCGCCCTTTAGCCCGACTCTTTCCGGTTTAAAGAATCTGTACAACTATTTCTTGTCGGTGACCGTAATTCAGGACAGTCCCGTTGTATGTGACCAAACTGATGACAAAAATAGCAAGCCATATTTGCTAATTTCTCAGGTGGTTGGGTCCCCAGCGCCTTCTAAATGGTGATTGACGCAGATTATCTTGCCTATTATCCCTGTTACGCCATTGTTGGCGATTACATTGCTTGTTGGTTTGCTGGCTAAATGGTTGTGCTGCTGGTTGGACTTCATTTTGAGCAGGAAACTGTTTTGCCTGTTGTTGTTTTTGAAACTGCTGTTTAAGGTCTCCTATTTCCTGTTTATGAAATGCTTCCATAGCAGTCATCTTTTCTAGCAATGTTTCCATTTGTTTAGACAAATCGGACTTTGTGTCCGTCTTACCAATAGCATGAACAGCTAAGTCGCTTTCATAATCATAACTAGGTTCATCTTGACTTGGTGTTGGGTCACGTCTACCTGTTGGTTTACCAAATATAGCGGTGTGGTTATGTTGGAACCATTTTATCTGATCGATTGCTGCTTCAACAGATGTTGGTCTGGCTGTGGCTCCATGTTGACCAGCTTCTTTATTTGAGCATCCCTGGTATATTTTTCAGATAGCTTGTGTGTACATATAATTGTCGGGAAGATCTCTAAATGCTTTACAGGCTAACGAGAGAACTCGATCTGCCCAATCTTCCAATTTTTCATTTACATTTTGACGTGCACTCATGAACTGCACTTGCAACGTCTCAGGCTTGAAAGTTAAACCTTTTCTCAAGTTTGTGAATTACATCAAAATAATCCACGCCCTGGTACCTGCCGATTAAATTTGCATAGTAATCACCTGCTTTACCATGTATACACCAACACAGTTGGTCTTTTCGTTCCGTGGTAGTCCACGATAAACGATCAGCATACCTCTGAAACTTGGTGTAAAAAGTTTTCCAACTTGATGAACCATCATACTTCAGTCCTTTTGGTATTTCTAGGTTCTTTGGTTTTGGTTTAGCTGAAGGCATTAATTGCGGTGACTCATGATACCTTGAAAATTGTCTAGGTGTATACATATTTCTGTTCATTGTAGAAGTATATATGCTGGGTTTGATGTTCTCAAGGAATATTCTAGTTCCCTGAATATCTGTGGTCAAGGTATTCTGCGTTGAATTTCAGGTGAAGGTATTCTACGTCTGATTATAGTTGAAGGTGTATGCGATTCTAACCGTTGATGACGTCTTGGGACTGGAACAGGTCTTTCTGTTCTAGGTTTGTGTTCATTGGGTCCTTGCTGCCATCCCACATGTGATGTCTGCTGATGTGGATTATGGTCTCGTGAATAATCACGTTTTTCAATGTTTTCATTGGGACCTTGCTGCCATCCCAACTGTGATGTCTGCTGATGTGGATTATGGTTACGTGAATAATCAGGGTTTTCAATATTTTCATTTGGACCTTGCTACCATCCCAACTGTGGGTTCTGATGCTGGGTAGCTTGGTGACGTGAATAATCACGATTGTCAATATTCTCCTCAACATTTAATCTGATACTTGGTTTCGTGTACCCTAATTCATCTGTTCTATGAATGCTTTCTGGCTTAGATTGTCGATCACTAGCAAAATCTTGAACTTTATCTTGATCGTCACACTCAGTTTGAAATAACGACTTCTTTTCATCTGGTCTGGAGATTTTTGATGAGTACCGATGGTCCCCATGCTGCATTGTATAATCTAAAATTTTGCTCATTGCTGAACTTGGACGTGATAAATCACGCTTGACTTCCTCACGCTCAGGTTTAAGCAAATATTCATCAGAAGGTGTGTCTGAATCTGAAAAGAGTTTCAGCATTTTGTTTAGAATATCCTGATTGAAATGCAGTTGTCATCACCTCACCAATGTCAACATAATCCTGTAACTCATAACTGAATTGTGGCTGCGTATTGTATTCTGGTAGCTGGGTAACCGGTGAAAAATCAATCAAATCCATCAACGCTTCAGTAATTTTTAGTCTTGGTATTTCCATAAGATGCTCAGGCTGAATATTACCAAATGTCTCTCTCATAGACATAATCTTGTCAGCTATGACATTTCCCACACCAGGCAACAACCTTAATTCTTCATAAGAACAGCTGTTGATTTTAATGCATTGCTGCTGAAAAGCTAATGTTGCCATAATGTTATATTAACACAAATACAGTTTAATTAAATTACTGGTTGTTGAACCAGAAAAACAAAGCATTGTGTATGTGCTATGTGGCTATCCACACAAAAAACGGCTACTTTGCCGGTTAATTTCGCCATTTTCCGGGCAAAGTTGACAATTTTATCCAACGTGTAACAATTATGCAACAACAATTTGTAAACACTGTAATTAACGCAAGTTTTTATGCTTATTGTATATCCGTGTTCAAACACTTCATAATATACCAAATATAGCAATACGAACTCCGCAATTACATGTGACGTACTCACTTCTATGACTCGTTCCAAATGTTTTTCCGCAGGAAACCCTGCTCGTCAAGGGCCAGTGATGTGATTTCCGAGTATTATCACTTAATACTTATATCACTGATACAATGCAATGCTCCTAATTGTACTAACTCGCCGAATATCTTCTACTATATCGCTGGTTAAGTCTTAGTACTTGTACTATACTCCCTCCAATACGCCAACTCTCGTTACCTGGTAACTATCCGAGATCTTATCCTGAGTTGGGTAGTTATCAATGGATCATCCCGGGAACCGGACTACGCGGTATATCTAACTACCGTACTGTCTACATAGTAATGTCACGTCCGTTATACTATATTACACAACAGTATGTTTTCCACTTATTAGTCTATATATTTGATTTTGGTGTCTTTCGCCTCTCTTGTTAGTTTAAGTTCAAAATATCTGGAGCTCCATTTTTAAGTAACTATCGTATTGAAAAATTGGAGTTTTAATGTGCAAACACTTCTGCATACAAAATTTGGATATGTTTATCAAAAGATTCGTTGAATACACAAGCAATGCTATTTGTTCCTTGGTTAGGACACAATTGATTTGAATATCACTTAACACATATAGTAAATCAAAATCAAATCATAACTTGGAATTGAGATCTCCACATAGTTTATCATATATTTCCATTTCCCTAATTTATAACATATAATAGAAGATCTCTTTTTTCACATTCATCGTCGCATATCGAGCTTTTTGCTAAATTGGTTTACATGTTCCTGCCATGTCGTTTGTTGATGTGGTTTATAAGTGTTTCTCGATTCTTGTTTTTTTATAGAGATTATACCGTAGTTTTTCCCGTCTGAATGGTTTTACTTTATTTAGTATTTGTTTAGGTCTTTTTTAGCTTGCGGTTCGTTATGAGCCAAACCTCCGTGTTGAAGACCGTACTTTGAAATCGAACGGTTAACTTTAAAAACTGTTTACAAAACTTTTGAGATTTTGAAATACTAAGACTTTTTGACCTCAGTAATATACTGCACAGTACCTCAGCTGTATTTCGCAAAACTTTTAGCAATTTTGGTCCTCAACGTTCTTCAACTTCGTACTTAATTTGACCTTTTTAACTTTTTCATGTATCCTGGTAAATACAGATGAATGGTCAATGACACTGTCTCGAAGGATACGTTTCGTTTTAACCTCCTTTCGCCAAAATAAGACATATTGTACATTTACTTTATAACCTTTGTTTCGAAAAATTAATTTGAATTTTCCATCTTTAACAACGTTCTACACAGACAGAGAGCTTGAAATTATTATAATCACATCGAAACTAACGACAAATTACCACATTGACAATCAATCTATATTAAGGAATCTGCTCTTCTAGTTTCGTTCTAGTATCTACAACTGGTAAATTATAAAAGAATATTGAACAATACAAACGGATAGCTATGCAACTCAATATGCATTTCGTTTGCTGTTATATCACATCTTTTATTAGTCAAATACATATATTTAAATCAAATTGATTTTATCTAGTAGGTACATCATGATTTCGGCAGTTCAACTGAATTGACAGATCTCGTATTCAATCCAGTAACAACATTCTCCTCGTGGCAGAGTTGTACGTTTCATACACGATTAATTATACAGACTGTTAAAATACTTCGGGTAAGGAGTCCTTGCCGCCCAATATTTCTAAATAAAGGCAACAGTAGTATACCGCTGTTTGAAACTCATAAGTCGATAGAAAAAAATCAAATCCGGGTTACAAACTAAAAAAGAGAGAAACGCATGAAATATTGGAGGAGAAGAACAACGACACAACAATAAAATGTTCAACACAGAGAAACGAAGTAAGCACTTCCCAATAAAGTGTTGGCATGCGCTGCATTACTAAAAACCTTCTTCTGTAACCAGTTGTAGACCCTCATGGGAATCCTGATATTGTCTTACATTATTGACATGATAATGAGAAATACAAAGAAATAAATAAACATGCAAGGTGGATGAAAAAACCCTGATATATTCTATCCCTCCCCCTCCAAAGTTCGTCTGGTATTACTCTTATGAGATCTACCCACAATTATTTAGCCGATTAACAACACTCTTCTCTTGGAATGATGCAATTTAAGTGGTTGTAAATGGACATTAATGACATAAACATGTATCGGTGAACTTTCACGGGAGCACATATTGATTTAAAAAAGGTGATGATGTTTAAAGTTTTATTGTATTTTTTTGTCTTAACAAAAAGATGCTACTTTTAGTCTTAGAAGCTTTTTACTTCATGTTGTCAATTCTCAATTTTGTATTAATTTGCTTTTTGCTAATGAGTATATATGCATCTTCAGTTCCTAACTTGTGTTTGGTCTTTCACAGTCTTAACGGCGCTCACGTGTATACATTCATATCTTTTTAAATATAGGATTTTACTATTTTTTATATAAATGAACTTTATCATATGCTTAGTAGAAAAATAAAATAAAGTAGTGGGGTCATGTTCATTTAAGCCCATGATCTGCCTTCGAAATAGCTTGCATTTTTGTGCAGGTATTCTTTTTCTATTGAGCTTAAAGGCAAAATAGAGGTATTATCGAAATAAACAAGAGGCTCTCAAGAGCCTGAATCGCTCACCTTATTTTTTTTGGTTAAATCTCTCATCAATGATTATTTTGGCTTTTCAATTTATTTAAATGTTCTTTGAATCGTCCTATTTTCTTCAAAAGGAAAAAAAAATCATTTTCTCCTATGTTCTATTTTAGCCATAGGAGCTATGTTTCTGACATACAAGGAAATGAAATATAAAATTTATACTAGATACTCTGAAACTCATTTAGCCTAAGTTTGGCTGAAATTGATACAGCAGTTTCAAAGGAGAAGATTTTTTAAAGTAAGTCAACATGATGAACAAATTGTGAAAAAAGTCTTTAAAGGGCAATAACTCCTTAAGGGGTCAATTGACAATTTTGGTCAAATTGACTTATTTGTAGATCTTATTTTGCTTAACATATTTGCTATTAACAGTTTATCAGTATCTATAATAATATTCAAGATAATAACCAAAAACTGCAAAATTTCTTTAAAATCATCAATTCAGGGGCATTATACCTGAAAAACCAGTTACCCAATTCGGTTGGAGTTTTTGAGATATAAGCCAAAAACTGCATTTTACCCTGTGTTCTATTTTTAGCCATGACGGCCATGTTTTTTGACGAAATAAAAAATAAAGCACAAACTTTATTTTATACACCCTACTGATCATTCAGTTGAAGTTTGGTTGAATTTGGTTTAGTAGTTTTAGAGCAGAAGATTTTTTAAAGTTAGCAAATATGATGAACAAATTGTGAAAAATTGTCATTAAAGGACAATAACCCCTTAAGGGGTCAATTGACAATTTTGGTCATATTAACTTATTTGTAGATCTTACTTTGCTGATCATTTTTGCTGTTTACAGTTTATCTTTATCTATAATAATATTCAAGATAATGACCAAAAACTGCAAAATTTCCTTAAAATTACCAATTAAGTGGCAGCAACCCAACAATGGTTTGTTTGATTCATCTGAAAATTTCAGGGCTGATAGATCTTGACCTAATGAACATTTTTACCTCATGTCAGATTTGCTCTAAATGCTTTCGTTTTTAAGATATAAGCCAAAAACTGCATTTGACCCCTATGTTCTATTTTAAGTAACGGCGGCCATGTTTTTTGACGGATCAAAAATCGAAGCACACACTTTGTGCAGGTGATCTAAGGAACAATCATGCTAAGTTTCATCCAAATCCATTAAGTAGTTTCAGAGGAGAAGATTTTTTAAAGTTAGCAAATGTGATGAACAACTTGTGAAAAATTGTCATTAAAGGACAATAACCCCTTAAGGGGTCAATTGACAATTTTGGTCATATTAACTTATTTGTAGATCTTACTTTGCTGATCATTTTTGCTGTTTACAGTTTATCTTTATCTATAATAATATTCAAGATAATGACCAAAAACTGCAAAATTTCCTTAAAATTACCAATTAAGTGGCAGCAACCCAACAATGGTTTGTTTGATTCATCTGAAAATTTCAGGGCTGATAGATCTTGACCTAATGATCATTTTTACCCCATGTCAGATTTGCTCTAAATGCTTCCGTTTTTGAGATATAAGCCAAAAACTGCATTTGACCCCTATGTTCTATTTTAAGTAACGGCAGCCATGTTTTTTGACGGATCAAAAACCAAAGCACACACTTTGTGCAGGATAATCTAAGGAACAATCCTTTTAAGTTTCATTCAAATCTATTCAGTAGTTTCAGAGGAGAAGATGTTTGAAAAATTGTTAACGACGACGACGACGACGGACGCCAAGTGATGAGAAAAGCTCACATGGCCTTTTAGGCAAGGTGAGCTAAAAAAGAACTCAATTACAGAAATCGTTAAAATTTTACATTTGATTAGTTTAAGTACAGCATGTACAGCTTATTTGATAAAACAAATTAGAAAAAATATAGGTCACCGATGAGTTAAAAAAGATATTTGAATTTTAATGCAAAACAAAAAACATTTTTGCACCAAAGGGAGATTCTTTAGAGCGTTTTCAATGATAAAAACAGAAATCTGTGCAATGCAAAAAAAAAATAAATTGTTGAATAGTATCAATTGAAAAAAAGCTATAACGACACTGTCCTTCATTATCGTTTCATGGCGTGATCCAAACATTTCCAGAAAATGTTATTTTCATTTAATATGTCTGTTTTACGAATGTGGTCGTTGGCGTCCAATGACATCATTTGAAGAACACATTGCGGTATTTCTGTTTTGGTTATATTTTCCAGGTTTATAACAATTATTCTTGCTTGTTATCCCAGGAAATGTTCAATTCCAACAGTCGCTTCATAGTATGCCCAATCATTGTTCACAAACTCTTTTGAAATCACTAAGATTATCTTTTTGCATTTTGGAATTGAATTGTTTAAGGCAAAAAGTCTATGTTCTCCAGCAAGGACGTCTCCTCTATCTAACAACAGAAGTTTATAATTTCGTCTCTCTTCGAGAAATATGCGCAAAGGTCCATATACCCATGTGTAGTCGCCCGCGCAATAAGCTACATATGCATCATATTCAAGTGCTTCTTCTTTTGACTTCCGGAAAAGAGGATTGGCCATATCGATAAATAAACAAAAGTATTGTAGGTGCATTTTGTAACGATACCCAACTAGAATAAAAAAAAAAACACACCAAATAAAGTTGCAGAAAATTAACCATACTGTCGTAATACATCTTATTGTCACAATTCGCAAGTGATTGTAAACGAAATTGTTTGTTGTAATATTTCCATCTTTTTCGAAACACAAATAACTACCATTGCTGGCAAGTTTCACTTAATTAGTAAATAACCATTCTACAAAATCTAACGAAGCACAAGTACACACAAGAGGGTTGCCCTCTAATAAGACTGTCATTGTTCTATTTGATTTTCAATGGCGTTAATTTCTTTAGTTGTCAAGTAGGCTATCTTGTTGTTTCTGATGTTAAGGGAACTATGTCTTGTAAAGTCCTCCAGACATAATGGCATGCTTGTGAATAAATTTCCTTCAAGTATCAAAGATTGTAAACTGTTTAATTGACTTTTAAATGTTGAAATTCTGAATCGGTTTGTAAATGCATTTCTTGAAAAGTCTATCTACTGCAAACATTTGAGTCCAAGGAGGAATTTACTGTGGTGATCATATTTAAGGCCGATACTTAGTAAAGAGCTTTCCATTATCAACTGTTCCAAATTGACGGCAGATTGAAGAAGGTTGTGACTTAAATGTACGCATCTGAAATGTGAAATATTAAGTATTTTCACGTTCTGAAGTCCATTAACTGTGTAATTGCAGTCAAACAATGAAGAGTAAATTTTCAAACGCTGATTTGTCGATTGAATTCAAGTTACAATCACTTATATCCAGATATCTTAGCTGTGTATAATTAATGAAAGCTTTCTTAGATATACTTTCCAGATTATTGTTAGACAAATACAAATCTGTTGTGTTTGATGGACAATCTGTTGGTACATTTGTTAAATTATTTGAGCTGCAATAACATCTTACTTCCTTTTTAGTAAATGCAATATCACAAGGTTTCGGTAACACATAAGAACTAACACAAACAATCCTAATAACCAATAGAAATTGAATGCAAATCATTTCGAAAAAATCTTCTATTAAACTGCTAAGTATCACTGTTAGATTATAAAAAATTATAATGTTTTTTCAAAAGTTTAAAGTTGTATTTTAACAAAAATATAACGAGTCATACAAAACAATATAAAACAAATATTAACCTATGACATTACCCATGTAACTCAAGTTTCTTATTTATTTCCCGAGCTATTTGTTCTATTTACATTTCACAAAATTCACAAATGACTTCTTTTAAACCTTTACAACATATGTGTAGTAAACTCTTGTAAATAGATAATACTTCTATGTTAATTCACTATTTTTTTGGAAGAGGAGAGGTCCGTTGTATTACGCACACGCACTGAGTCCTGGAACAATATACAGATAAAAACGCTGAAAATAGTAAATCTTATTATAAATTAAAAGTACTAATTTCACAAGTTAAAACATGCTAAAAAATATACGTAGTAAGCTTGATTTTTGCCGGATGCCCAAATACTCAAGAAAAATTAATACCTTTGCAGTTTTTTACTATGCATCTTATTTAAAATATCCCCTGACCTTATTGTTTTGTCTTTACGGGGATTAATTCAATCGTCAACAAATGACCCCTTCCCCTGGCCAATTTGTTTATGCGTTTGTCCTGGTGTAATTTTACAAACTGAATACAGTTATTCATTACATTATAATTTTTTTTAATAATGGAACACAGTGATATTTATTCTGAAATATTAGAAAATATAAGCAAAGGCGGCGCGCAAACAGAAACATATCCCATAATGCGCTCAAATCTAATGCGCCCTAAGAAACGTACACTATATTCTTTATAATATGTCTGATTTACCAGATTTTTTTTTTCTGAATTTCTCGTTGATCGGATACACCTTCGAAGAATATGCGAACATCTTTCCATGAATTTGGTAAGTTTGCAAGGCTAAAGATTACAGACATACATGTTCAACTATTATAGATAAAAAAACATAAAGGTCTTGACAGTTGTTGTTCAGGTCTATCAATGTTAAAAGTGCAAATGTCATTCAGTGTTACAAGTATTTAAACACACACAAACTTCCTGCGTCTGTCTGGTCACGCATTATCTTTCACGATCAATTTTAATGAACAATAAGCAAAATTCAGTGTTTTTAAAAATAAAGTGAACGGTTTTAAGGGGAAAAAAAACTTTACTTTTATTGTTTTATCGGTCGCGCAAATGATTCAGTTTCAAATTATCAATTATATATTAGAATGCAGTCATTATACTGTAGGTAATAAACGTGTTCTTTTTTGATAAAAAAAACCTTGTGTTGCGCCTTTTGTGTTTCTTTTAAAGAACGGCATATTTTATTCAAATAAATGCACAGTGTTATTGCGAAAGGTTTTTTTCCGGATTTGTTCTGGGTTTTGAAAATAAAACATATTCTCATAGATTTAAAATAAAACTTCAATAAATTTCATTCACGATCCGATACCAGATCTTTCAAGATCGTATCGCAATGCTTGGCCAGCGTTAGGTATTTTTTCACGATCATTTCTCTCGATGAACCGATTGACAGTCGTGGACTCGCTTATGGTCATCAATGCTCTTCAACTTTGTACTTTATTTGGCCTTTTAAAGTTTTTTGGATTCGAGCGTCACTGGTGAGTTTTTTTGTAGACAAAACGCGCGTGTGGCGTATATACAAAATTTAGTCGTGGTATCTATGATGAGTTTAATTATATCTCAATATTCACACAATCTTAAAGGAGTAGGTCACTTTGGGACACTTTTCAAACACCTAAGTGTCTATTTCAATTGATTCAAGGAGTTTACGTGAAAAATTTGAACTGACTTAGTCATTAAAAACGCTACGATTCAGGCTTAGATATGAAAAATCTATCAAATATGCCAAACACGTCACTTTTCAGATGTTTTTTTGTCAAAAATGAAAGTGGCCGCATTCGTGTTCATCCTCAACTTATATATATATTATTTATTATTATCAAATACAACTTACATGTCAATATAAAGAATGAACACACATGCGGCCTCTTTCATTTAAGACGTAAACCATCTAAAATTTAACCAAAATTCTAAAACTGTTAAGATTTCAGTAATTAAGCATCACTTAATGATGCTAGTACCGTATATACGCATATTGTATTTTCAAAAACAGCTTGTTCTAATGTAGCAGAAGGATTCTACTTTCCAATAAATAGCTAAAAATTTACATTTTAACTATTCTGTAAAACTGCTATATTTTGGGGCAACAAATTAAAAGGGGTCTTACTGAGCCTTCTCCTTTAAGAAGACGAAAATGCAGATTATGTTAAATGACTGTAGTAATTATTTTCTTTATTGAAGAAGTGATAGATTCAACGTAAAATGTCGTATAAATACATGTTACACGAATGTTATACAAAAAGAGAGATTTAATTCAAATTCGTTTGACAAATGTTCTTTCGTCAAAATAGACAACGATAAATCACAAGTGTAATTGTCATAGTATTCATGAATGATTTTTTAATTTTGAGATAGCTGACAACATACTTGATATTTTTTTTTATTGTGAACAGCTTCCTTTATATGTTATATATGAATGCTTGGTCAAGAATGTAAAAACCATCATAAAAGAATAATAACTGTGTTGCGATGTGGCCATGGGTTTATCTTATTTACATGACCAATACGACGGGTGCCACATGAAGAACAGTATTTGATTTTCCTTTCCGCTATGCTTCACCCGAGATCCCTGATTTTGATATGCTCGGTTTGTCATCCTTTTTGATTTTTTGTTTATTTTCGGATTATGAGTTCCAACACTGTGAAAAATGGTAACGGTATAATGTTTTATTCGGCTTTTCCGCCCCTATCGGGTTTGGCAACGGACTTACCTCGCTTTGAATCAAGACACCTTAACACACAATGAGCCAAATACTAGTAGACAATACGAAATCGTAGGTGTTTATTATTTTTTATTACAGAAGGCACACATGAACTAAGTTTGCAGTATACTTCTTTTTGCTTCGGTAGTACTTATGACTTTTTCAAACAGCATCACACTAAACAGGACTGTTACAGTATTGTTATTAAAATGTGAATTACAGTATGCAGATGGAGTGATTAAATTTGATAACACTTATATTGAAATATAAACCTTATTGCTAAAACATATTTGGTAATCGTAAGATAGAATAACTCGTATAAAACAGTATATGCACATTATTATTTTCCTTGTTTTGAAAAGAACATAGATACATGTATCTGAAGCTGGTAGTAATCTTATTTAACACATTGGTTTTTGATTTTTGTAAGAGTAATATCCAAAATCAGTGGACATATGAACCAAATGTCTTTTTCACGCAGGTCATGTTATGGAATATCAGCAGACATTATACATGTACTGTTACCTCTCATTGTGTGGTGGTGCCTGGCATGATTTATATATCACAAGTATGATAAGGAATGTTAAACATGTTCTAGTTTGTGTTGATCATGTATATTTTGTAACTGTTTAGTGTGTTAATTTGAAAATTTACTTGAAACTGCATTATTTTGCATTTGTGTGAATATTTTGGAACACTAACATTAAGATTCGTAAGGCTTATACTTAAGGAATAACAGTACTGTAGTTGAAGAGTTGCCACCACTAATTGTCGATTTCCCGGTGGCAACTCTTCCGCTACAGTACTGTTATTCTGATGGTAATGCATTACAAAAAGAAATAATATCTTAGAGCTTGGAATAATGTCTAATTCCGTTAAATCACATTAAAACGGCGAGTTCGAGGTAGTTGTTGTTTTTTTTTCGATAATATTGTAGTAATCGAACATTTGTTGATCCAATCAATTCAAAATGGGGGGTCCTTCCTTAGTTACGCCTGGTCAACTGTGGATTTTAGCCAATGAAAAAAAAATGTAACATAAAAATTGCATTATAATTTACGTTTTACTCTATAACACATTATTATGAGACTTGATGTGTGCATTTGAACACAACGGTAGCTACGTTTTAAGCAGAATCTGCTTTCCTTTCCGGAGCACCGGATATTACCCGGAATTTTGATGTGGTTCGTGTTGCTTAGTCTTAAGTTTTCTACTTTGTGTCTTGTGAACTATTGTTTGTCTGTTTGTCTTTTGTTTAAGGTATGGTGTTGTCGTTTTTTTTTATATCTATAAGTTTTAATGACCCTCTGGTATCTTATGCTCCTCTTTTCAAATAGGATTAATACTTCCTTAAAATCGATATTAGTTTTCCTTAAGGATTGAAGTATAAATTCAAAAACACGTTCTTGTATATTTGTAAATACTTAAAATAGCTGACAATTATGACTTAAACAGTTGCTATTTTTAACTGCTTTTGATCATGGACCACCGTTTTTGTTTGTTAGGATGCACATCTGACCCATATACAATTTGTTTTTAATTATAAACTTATTTTTTTACAGAAGGGAGGTGCCAATCTTTATGAGAAGGAAAAGGACCATGATAGATAGTTGTATATTGAACTTTTGAAGATTTATTGTGTTGAATAAACGGCAATGCCTTCGGACGCAAGATATTATAAAACGTGTTGTTTTCAATTTTTTGCACATTTTTATGTGAAACATAAGATATAAAACTGTTTACTTTATGGACCAAACATTAGGCCTCATTTACCCTAATTATTTTTGATTAAGTAAAATATAATTGATAATGGAAATGGAAAATATGTCAAAGAGACAACAACCCATCAAAGAGCAGAAAACAGTCGAAGTTCACCAATTTGTCTTCAACACAGAGAGAAAATTCTGCAACTTGAGGCGGGATTCAGCTGGCTTCTAAATTAATAAGTGTTCTACTTCACTGAAAATGGACGTCATACAAAACTCCAAACATAAATGAACATACATGAACTATAATTAAAGATCTAACAAGACTAACAACAGTTAGAGGATCCTGACTTTGGACAGGTGCAATAACGCGGCGGGATTAAACATGTTTTGTAAGATCTAAACTCCCTATTCTTCTAGTCAATTTATACTAATCATACACACAGCAATACGCACAGTATAACTCAGTTTAAAGGGAGATCGAGTCCGATGTCAGAAAAGGTAACAAAAGAAGCTTAGCAAATTGATAATGTTACATAAATCAACAAAAACTACTTGTAGTTAGTGACATGCCAGCTGCAGATTTCAAGTATTCAATTTAAACGATTATTATTTTCGTTATTGCGCAATCAATCTTAACTTTTGTCAGTATCAACATGCGTCTTCAGAAGTGATTTGACATGTAAAGTCAGAATTGAGTACCGAGTACCTAGTCCGTTTTGCTTCGTCTTGTTTGCTATTTTAGGCTGTATTTACTTGGTCTTTTGTCAATTGTAACATGAGGTTTTCAGTTTCTGTCGATTGTTACATGTTTTTTCTCTGTTTTTTTTATATGTGACATCCTTTTATTGTGTTCAACATGTTTTTTTGCGTAGATTAATCTATAAAAATGGTAAAATGCCCGGACTCTTCATCCAGTGTGCGCTTTTGTTAAACGGATTTTTTTTTCATTGTAGTGACCTGATGAGTTGGGCACTTTAAATCTCAAATCTCTGCAAACTTAGTATTATTCAGATGTTTTGAACTGAGCATCCTACATAAGACATACATATTCGAAATGTACATATTGTTATCGTCAATCTTATTTTAGAGAATATACACGAAGTGATGTTTTAAAAAGTTCAATTTATCCCTCCCAAAGACAATATTTGTGTACCTACGTTTGACATTATCACTTAGATATCTTGTCATGTAACTATTTACACCATTGGATCAATGTCACTGCTGGTGGACGTTTCGTCCCCGAGGGTATCACCAGCCCAGTAGTCAACACTTCTGTGTTGACATGAATATCAATAATGTGGTCATTTTTATGAATTTCCTGTTTACAAAACTTTGAATTTTTGAAAAACTGAGGATTGTCTTATCCCAGGTATAGATTACCTAAGCCGTATTTGGCACAACTTTTTGAAATTTTGGAAACTCAATGCTCTTCAACTTTTTACTTGTTTGGCTTAACAAATAATTTGTTTGAGCGTCACTGATGAGTCTTGTGTAGACGAAACGCGGGTCTGGCGTACTAAATTACAATCCTGGTACCTTTGATAATTATTAATCTTTAATATACTATGAATAATTATGAACTCCTGCCTATGTTACAAAATATTGAAGATATAAACAGAAACATAAATAAATAACAGAAGTATACCGCTGTCCGAAGTTCATAAATCGATTGAGATAACACGAATCCGGGTTACAAGCTAATACTGAGGGAAACACATCATTCATAAGAGGAGAACAATGACAAAAACCCGATCTATCAACCAGATCTGTAAACAACCTAATTCACCCCGTGTGTATACACTTTATTGATATGTTAGTTTGTCACCATGTTTAATGTACCTGAGTTTTTAAATAAAAATTACAAAATAGTTTCGTCTACATACAGGTGTTTTAGATTGGTTTAAGTTAAATGGAAATGAAAGCTGGTATAACGGAAACACACATTCCATATAAAATCCTTTATACTGCAATCAGCTATTTTACTATACAGATAAAGCTATACGTATAAACGTTAGCTTTATACGTCAATGACCTCAACTCACCTATAAGCCCCGCCTACTTATCAACGTCACGTCACAACCATGACAACGTGTAGTAACAATGGTCAAACTTTTATGAATTTAAACCTGTTATGTCTTCAAATTGGTAATTTATATACCATGTTTATTAAATGCTATTAATTAAATTCATTTTCCCTTTCTAATTCCGTAAATTGTCAATGCTTACCGCCTAGACTACGCTCATAGGGAAATACCCCAAAATGGTACCCCAAGGGGGAAATTCCAAACACTTTTTTTTTAATAATATTTGTTTCATATTTTTATTATTTTTTTATTATTTTATCGATTTCAGTATAAAAACAATATACGTATAGTGTCTTGAAATATGAAATTTATTTGTGTTCGGCACGAAACGGGAAAATGCTCGGTAGAACCTCGCATTTTCCCGTTTCTAAGCCTCATACAAATAAATCTCATATTTCAAGACACTATACGTATATTGTCTAAATAACAGTTTAATATGAAGACAAACAAGCACACAATGACCTAATGTGCCACGTGTGTACACAATCTTTTTTTATTATAATTTGGTTTTCCTTTTCACTATGTTTGATATACCTGGGATTTTAAATTCAAATTACAAAGTATTGCGTAGGTGCTAAAAATGCGTGTTATTCAAATGAAAACGAAAGTTGATATTACGGAAAAACATATTACATATCAAATCCTATAACAAACTGAGAGAATGGCAGGTAAACGATTTAACTTTAATAAGCATAGACAATCTTATTTATAATGGCATAGAATAGTAACCAACTGCTTAACTTTTTTAAATGTAAATCTTGTGTATGTGTTGTATGTACATGTACATGTTTTTTAAATTGGAAACGAAAGCAAATATTACGAAAATTCACGGTTCAGCCCCTTATGTATATAACAGACTAAAAGAATAAAAGGTAAACAATTTAAATTTATTTGTTATAAAAAAAATCATATTATCTTTAAGTTCTTTAATCACAAAACCACGAATAAATTTATACACATGAACAATCTCGAATACATCATTATCACAACCCGTCATCTTTCTTTGATTGTGATATCAGCTAATAAGACTTACCCCCGAACTAAAAATTATCAACATACCGATTGTAACTGGTGTATGTTCTACTTACCCTGAGATAAACCAAGTTCTGGAAGGTAGGTTATACCTTAGACGTATTTGACACAACAACTTTTTGGAATTTTAGATCCTCAATGCTCTTCAATTTTGTACTTGTTTGGCTTTATAACTATTTTGATATGAGCGTCACTGATGAGTCTTATGTAGACGAAACGCGCGTCTGGCGTACTAATTTATAATCCTGGTACCTTTGATAACTTTTAAGGCATTTCAATCTTTAATATACTATTGATAATTATGAACTGCTGCCTATGTTACAAAATATAACATAACTTAAATATCAACAGTAACATAAATAAATAACAGTAGTATATCGCTGCTCGAAGTTCATAAATCGATTGAGAAAATCAAATCCGGGTTACAAACTAGAACTGAGGGAAACACACCAACTATAAGATGAGAACAACGACACAAACTTGATCTATCAACCAGATCTGTAAACAAGATCTATATACAACCTAATTCACTCCGTGTGTACACATTTTTTATTGATATGTTAGTTTGTCACAATGTGTAATGTACCTGAGTTTTTAAATGCAAATTACTTAATAGTTTTGTCTACATACAGGTGTTATCAGTTGGTTTAAGTTAAATAGAAACGAAAGTTGGTATTACGGAAATACACATTTCATATAAAATCTTATAACAGGTTGAAAGGATGGCAGGTAAACAATCTAACTTTAATTTATATCAACAAACTTAAACATTAAGTGAAAATGAAGTAACGGTCTGCTGTCTATGTAAAACATACATATATTAAAGTTCAATATGAAGATAAACAAACACACTGATATCTAATTTGTCAAGTGTGTATACAATTTTTGTTTATTATATCTTAGTTGTCCTTTTCGCCATATTGATATACCTGGGTTTTTAAATTCAAATTACAAAGTATTGCGTAGGTGCTATATCTACGTGGAATTCAAATGAAAACGAAAGTTGATATTACGGGAAAACATATTTCATATCAAATCCTATAACAAGCTGAGAGGATGGCAGGTAAACGATTTAACTTTAATAAGGATAGACAATCTTATTTATAATGTGACAGAATAGTAACTAACTGCTTTTTTTAAAAGGTAAATCGTGTCGTGTTGTATGTACATGTATATGTCTTTTAAATTGGAAACGAAAAAAATATTACGAAAATTCACGGTTCAGCTCCAAATGTATATAACAGACTAAGAGGATGAAAGGTAAACGATTTAAATTTGTTTCATATAAAAAAAATCATATTATCTTTAGGTTCTTTTATCACAAAACCACGAATAAATTTATACACATAAACAATCTCGATTACATCATTATCACAACCCGTCATCTTTCTTTGATTGTGATATCAGCTAATACGACTTATCCCCGAACTAAAAATTATCAACATACCGATTGCAACTGGTGTAATATGTTCTTCTTACCCTGAGATAAACCAAGTTCTGGAAGGGTTCGTGTCAATTTTTCTGTTTTTATCTTGAGGTATTTCGAAAAATACCCCAATTGCAATGTTTCTTGCCATTTATAACCGAATTACAAAGTAAAAAGTATATTGCGTAGTGGGTATTTTTAGTACGTCAGTAAACTGCAGGCTTACGAGACTGTAGGTAAGCAACAACCTTAATTTGTATATCCTTCAATTTGTTAAATGAGTACGAGCAAAGATCATTTTAAGTTATTCTGATTTCACATTGAAAATATGCAATTTTAATGAAATCACATCAACATAGCTGAAAAATTACTTGTTTATATTGAAAACAAAAAATTCGCAGATTAACAGGTTATTTTGAGATAGATAACGATGAAGGAAGTTTTCAACAAACTAGACTGTCTATACAGTTCTTGCAGGGGCTGCTTGGGAATAATTTTTATTGGGTTGAAAGGTAGGATTACACAATAAAGTCTACGGTTTTGCCTAAATCTGCAATTTTGAAAACTGTCAATTTTTTTACAAACAATAAAATTGAGACTGGAAATGGGGAATGTATAAAAGAGACAACAACCCGAACATAAAGAAAACAACAGCAGAAGGTCACAAACAGGTCTTCAATGCAGCGATAAATTCCCGGACCCGGAGGCGTCCTTCAGCTGGCCCCTAAACAAATATATATACTAGTTCAGTGATAATAACACCATACAAAACTCCAAATTGTACACAAGAAACTAAAATTAAAAATAGTACAAGACTAACAAAGGCCTTAGGCTCCTGACTTGGGACAGGCGCAAATATGCGGCGGGGTTAAACATGTTTATAAGATCTCAACCCTCCCCCTATACCTCTAGCCAATGCAGAAAAGTAAACGCATAAAGAAAAGTAAACGCATAACAATACTCACATTAAAAATCGGTTCAAGAGAAGTCCGAGTCTGATGTCAGAAGATGTAAGCAAAGAAAATAAACAAAATGACAATAATATATAAATAACATCAGACTACTAGCAGTTAACTGACATAACAGCTCCAGACTTCAATTAAACTGATTGAAAGATTATGTCTTCTTCATACGAATATCAGGCACAATCCTTCCCGTGAGGGGTTTAGTATTATACAATCAGAAAAGAGGGACGAAAGATACCAAAGGGACAGTCACACTCATAAATCTAAAACAAACTGACAACGCCATGGCTAAAAATAAAAAACATATACGATAAGAACTAACCCGTGTCATGCCAACAATTTGTTTTTAAATAATTGTGTTTAGTTCCAATGCAAAGACCCTATAAGTGAATCAATGTTAACGCCAAAATGTGCAATCTTTAATGACCTGACAACAGTATCGTAATTATATCCCTTCTTAATATGTCTATTTAAAGGTTGTGTAAGCTTCTGATGTGAATACTGACATTTTTGTACTTGGTAAAGAATATTTCCATAACATATTGAATGTGATATACCTGAACGTAAAAGAAGTCTGCATGTTGAGCTATATTTACGAATGATGTCCTTATACCGATAATAAAATTTAGTAAATGTTTTAACTAGTTTGTGATATCGAAAATCCTGGTGTAATAATTTTCCAGTAATACATAAATTTCTCTCGTTAAAATCTAAAAAATTGTTAAATACACGAGCGAATCGTACAAGTTGAGATATATAAACACCGTAAGATGGTGACAATGGAACGTCACCTTCTAAAAATGAACAATTAACGATAGGAAATGAGAAATCCTTTTTTATCATACATTTTAGTATTAAGCTTTCCGTTAATGATATAGACATCAAGATCGAGGAAAGGGCAGTGGTCATTGTTAGTATTAGCTTTATTTGAAGTTAGTTCAACAGGATACATTTCTTTAGTATACATACTGAAGTCGTCATTATTGAGAGCCAAAATATCATCCAAATATCTAAAAGTATTATTAAATTTGTGTATCAGAGGTTGTTTCGATGGGTCTTTGCTGATTTTTGTCATAAATTGTAACTCATAGCAATACAAAAAACAGGTCCGCAATCAGTGGTGCACAGCTAGTCCCCATTGGAACTCCGATAATCTGGCGATATACGGAATTTACAAAGCGAACAAAAATGTTATCTAGTAAAAATTCAAGTGCAGATATAGTATCAACGCATGTCCAATTGACATAGTTTTTTTTTATTGCTACTAAAAAATGTCATAATTATAAAAGAGTTTGAACATATATATTCACATTCTGACTTTTTAAATGCCCATTTAATTATTTGTGTGAATTTTTTCTCAATGATAATGTGAGGCAATGTGGTATATAGGGTAGAAAAATCAAAGCTTTGAACAGATTCAAAATCACCAATATAAGCATGCAATTTATCAAGTACTTTCAATGAGTTTTTGACACTCCAAAAGTAATTAATTCCACTTTTTTCGAAGGCCTTATTTGAACAATTTATTATCAGGTTTTGATTGTACCAAGTGTACTGGTAAGAAGAATAGATAATTTAGTACTGGAACAATGGCTTGAAGACGAAAAAAATCTATATTTGTAAGGTGTTTTATGTAGCTTTGGAAGCCATTAAATAGTTGGGACTTTCATTGTTTTTGGTTCCGCTTGTAAAGCGGTAGCTAAAAGTTTATAGGAAGATGTGGTATGAGTGCCAATGAGACAACTCTCCATTCAAATAACAATTTAGGAAAAGGTAAACCATTATAGGTCAATGTACAGCTTTCAACATGGAGCCTTGGCTCACACCGAACAACAAGCTATAAAGGGCCCCGAAATTACTAGTGTAAAACCATTCAAACAGGAAAACCAACGGTCTAATCTATATTAAAAAACAAGAAATGTTTGTTACAGATGTAGTTTTTTGAAAATGGAGTCAGTTGGAATTTTGGTGAATTGGTGATTTCTTTTTGTAGAACCTCAATGTAAAATTGTTGAGAGTAAAATGTTCTTTAAAATGTTGAATACGTATATCAACTATGTTCATTACTGAATAAAAAAAAAGAGTCCAAAGATTTTTTGTCAGCTTTTTCCCGTTTTATTCATTTCAAACAGTAAGTACTGAGTGAGTCGTGGATGATATTACGACACTCATTCCAATTAATAATTGACGGGGGACGGTATTTAGGTCCTTTACTGGGGAATGATTTTAACTCTCGGTCTTGAACGATGTTAAGATCTCCTATTATAACATGGGAAATGGGTCAATAAATGTATTCGGAATTACTGCAATTACACGAAGTAGGTGTATTTTCACTGATATTAACATATTAACATCTTTAAAAATTGGCTATTATTGAAAGTCCGAATAGATTTCTTGTAAGTATAACAATGAGAGGGAGCTCATTATTATCAAAATATCCAGGCTTTTGTTCTTTAACAGAATCATCATTTAAAATACAGGCAATATTTTCAAAATCAAAACCTTTATTGACCTTTATTACTATTTTTTAATAAAATGTTTTTATGATCTTCAGGGCGATCAATTTTGGGAAACAGTTAAAAGTAACAATATGCCATTATAATTTGAACGATTTCATACTTAGGACTGCTATATGAAATTGTGTTGCAATCCTCTAAAATTTTATTTAACCTATTAATCAGTCATGAACAAAGCTTTGTTAACAGATAATGTCTGCCGTTGTTTTTTGAAATAGAAACTAGGTCCGAAATATTGGTATGATTAGGCCAACATTTTCTTTGATTGCAATTTTGTCTACACAGCTACTTTTGCGTAGATACTATTTGTGTACTAAAAATATGTAGTAATGGAAATTTACTTTTAATAGTCAGTACTATTTTGTTACTTTAAAATTATTGTTATATTTAGGTACCTGTATTTTACAGTACTTAATTTGTACTTAAAATTTATGTACTACAGATTTTAGGTTAACACCGTTACATTTTCAGCATTTTGAAAGTTTTTCTATTTAGAATCTCTTAAAATTAGGATTTTCAAATATGGAATATTGTATTATTTTTTAACCAAAATATTTAGTACAAATCAAGTACTGTAAAATACAAGTACCTTAATCATTGTTAATGTTACAATAATTTTAAATTAAAGAAATAGTACTAAATATTAAAAGTAAATTTCCAGTACTACATATTTTTTAGTACAGAAATAGTACGTATGAAAAAGAAGCTGTGTACGACCACGAGAACAGTATTTTCGAACAGTGTAAGAGACTATATCCAAAATGTTAACATAATCGGTTCTTGATATATTGCCAATTCCCATGATATTATCATTAAGACCGAGAGGGTAGACTGTCTGTAATTTTTTAATCCAATTTAATTCAATTATTTTCCGTGATCGTACAAACTTTGAATGAGATTCTTCAGGCTGCTTATTTACTACTTCTAAAGGTTGAACTACTAAATATGTATTATGATGATTGTGCTTCTTAAGGTGTTGATAAATGATACATTTAAATTTTTTGGGTCTTTTTACAGATGTTCTTGTGTGCGTTTAGATAAATATCGTCCAGTTTCACCTACGTACTGAATACCGCATCCCGATTTGTTTCATGTGAGTAAATACATAATACTGTTTATTTTTCAAGTTATATCAATTTCAAATTTTAAAGAAAATGTGCGACCATTAAACGAGGACTTTACCGTATTGTTGGTGGAAAGACGGGGACATGTAAGTCATTTTTTTGGCATGACACTTATTGAAAGAAGGATAACCACGATTTTTATTGTTAAAAATGTTAGCGTTGATAGTATTTTTAGATAAGCGATTTGAAGATTGAGACGTGTAGATACCCTTTGAACGAGTTTAGTATTTAATATTTTTCCATTTCTGAGCTTCATATTTGTTTTTTGTTTGTGCATTATATTAGAAAGGAGCAAAGACTGGCGTCCAGAATATGAACCAGCATATAATGAATTAAATTATGTAAAAATGATAAATCTGTTCGGCTAAAGATGGTTCGGCTAAAAATGTCAACTGCTATCCGTATTAATTACCCGAAAAAGACAGGGTATATCAGGGTAGCGACTGACGTCTGACTAAATAGTAGAATGGGGCTGACTATTGAAGTACTACGTTTAGAAAAAATTTCCAAAAGTAATGAACTAGAGAAGTTCTCGCTCGGACACACACTACATAATCTAGTATATTATAAGAGCATACACCTGAAGCACATGGAGGCACTACAAGTAACCGATGCCTTGTTCAGACTGATTTTTTTTAAAATACCAGATACCTGGGATTTTATTTAACAATAAAAAACTATCCAACTAATATATTCAGGGAGAGATTACTCTTGATAGAAAATATAATTCAAGTAATTCAAACAAAATAGGAAAATTTTGCGCGACTTTTACAATTGAGTATGAAAAATAGTACGGTCACCCATACTTTAATAGCGTTTTGAAGAGAAAACAAATCTATATTATGGAAGAATGGAAGAGTTTGAAGGAAATACATTTTCCCCAACGTTTTATTTGTGTCTCTTATGTCTTTGTTTTCATTTGTAAGTCCACTTATGTATTTAAGAGCTTTTTCCTGACGCAAATTCATTTATTTTGATCTTTACTCTTTTAATAATTTTATTATATCACATCATCTTCATATTCAAATGTCGTTTGATTTAAGTTTAATGCGGAGAACTTAACTGTCAACAAACTTAGTGAAGACATTATAAATGTACAGTTTAGGATATATATACCTTGAGCAATGTTGTTACCATGTTTGTTTTATTTTTCTGATTTATAAAATATTCAATATATTGTGATGTAATATTAGTAGTTAAACAAATTAACGGGAGAAAACACACCCTAGATCGATTTACTATTTACATGATCTAATTGGCTCTGTGTGTACACATTTTGTTATTAGACCTTAGTTTAATTTTCACCATGTTTAATTTACCTAGGTTTTTAAATAGATTACAAAGTATTGCGTAGGTGTTAAAACAACGAGTCATTCATATAAAAACGAAAGTTGATATTACGGAAATACACAGTTCATATTAAATTCTACCACAGGAGGATGGCAGGTAAACAATTTAACTTTAATTAACATAGAAAATCTGATTTATAATGTGATGGAATAGTTACCAACTGCTGTTTTTCAAATGTAAAACTTTGCAAACGTGTTAAATGTTATTTTCATTAAAACGAAAGCAAATATTACAGAAAGACCCAACTCTAAAACGGACTAAGAGGATGACAGGTGAACAATTTAATTTTATTTCATATAAAAAAATAATATCATTTTATGATTAAGGGTATTTTTTCACGCAAAGAACAAAACCACGAAATAGATAAACACATCATGCACATGAACAATCTGGAATACATCATCATTTTAACCAGTCCTCTTTTTTTGATTGTGATATCAGCTAATAAGACAATACCCTCGAAGCTTAAACCCAAACTTGTACTAAAACATTATCAACATAACGAGTGATATGTTCTACTTAGGCCGAGTGCACATCAAACATCGTGTACAGTAAACATGTTTACAATTAGTTTAATGTAATGTACACTAGTTTCACATTAAAGTTGTTCACATCTTTACACCTTGTTTAATTACCTGTACATAAGATTTGTTCACACTTGTAAACTATATTTCCTTTAAATGCTCAATACGTTGAACCGAATGCATATTTTTGCACAACTTTTTTAGCAGTTAGGTAACGACCATTTGAACTAAAAATAAAAGGGGTGTGTGGATTTTTCCAATTTGTTTGCTATCATCGAATAAAAATGAATAAAAACGTTCGCGCGAAAAAAATTCTGACTCAGACCCGCCCTCCCCCTTTTTTTTGTTTTTGCTCCTTTATAAAGGCAATTTTGATGATTTACAGTAGTTTTAAGATACTAACGATTTCTCGATTACACATTAAAAAACGTAAGCTGTATCAGCGTGCTTACAGGAAGAAAAATAATTGAGATGTTAAGGATCACTTAAATTCGATCTTTTGTATTTGTTTCAAATGGTATGTTTTCTTCTCCAAGGAGTATTTGGCAAAGGAGGTGGTAATGTTGTTTTATTATTATTTCTAAGTGTATTTTAACGGATCTGAGATACTAGACAAACAAAACAATTAACCTCACTTTTTTAGTTATGCATTTATGAGTGAATTGTTGTTTGAGAAATACCAGTGGCACACATTTCTGAGTACATCCAGTCGATGATCAGACATTTCTATCTCTTGTATTTGTTTCAAATGTTATTTTTTTGCCAAGGAGTATTTGGCAAAGACAGGGGGTTATGTTTTTTGAAAATTATTTCTAAGTGTATTTTGACGGATCTGAGATACTAGACAGACAAAACAATTTACCTTACTTTTTATAGAAATGCATATATGAGTGAATCGTTGTTTGAGTAAAGACAAGTGGCAAATATTTCTGTCTACGTCGAGTCGATTCGGGAAGACCTTTTTAGATAAATTATGTGTTCGTCAATCATGATGTTTATGTCTTGATAAGGGGTAATTAAAGCTAAGTACATGTAAAGTGTTCTCAAAACAAATAAATATATCAAGTTTAGCCAAATATTATTGTCAAAAACTTTATCAATATTTGTTATAAATATCAATGTTAATCAAAAATCGTTTCTTTTATAAATATACAAGGTGAAATAAGTATTTTCAATGTCTTGTTTTGTGTACACACAAGGTCTACATTGAGTATCGACTGCATGTAGACCAAACATGATTAACACTACATGTAAACATTGAAATTTATCAATTGGAACGTAATTGTGTTTTGTTTACGAGTGTGAACACGGCCTTACTCTGAGAAAAACATAAGTCTTGGAAGGGTTCGTGTCGATTTATCAGTTTTGTCATTGCATTATTGTTTCTTTCAAATTCATAAGTTTTGAACATGTTGAATGTATTGAATAATACACGATGGTTTCGAATTATACATTCTAGATACTGACATTGTTATCAACTTTTATTTGTCTTTGTGAATATCACTTTAACTGTTTAGTCTATTTTTATAAATTTCCATATAAGGTAGTTTGGTACTTATATATCCCGTCATTTTGTTATTCGATGTCGTTGTGCTATGGTAAATTTTCATATTCTTGTTTTTCATTGTTGCTGATGTACTCTATCTATATGCCTTTTTGTGTGTCTTTGTGTTTGTTTGTTCTTACAGTAATACAGATTATATCATTCATAAAACATGTAAAAGTGACAATTTCAGGTAGTTATCAAACTAGTTTTAATGCACCATTTTCTACAAAAAAAAATATTTGTACCAAGTCAGCAATATGACAATAAATATCCATAAGTTTGAGGTGTTTGCGGTTTTGATTTTGCATTTCGATTATGGACGTTCCGTTTTTAAAATCCCTCGGAGTTCTAGATGGGTCTGTGAATGCATTATATTTACATGTTATCACATCTAAACTATTTGTTTTTTTCAATTTCGAATGGTTTTGTATACAGATAGTTATCAAAAGTTTATAAACAGAAAGCGTTGCGAACGGCTAATTACGTTCCTTTATTGTGTTTGGTACTTTAGAGTCTTCTTTCCACTTATAAATCTTAACTATCTAAAGAAAAACACAACACAAACTCGAGTACTGTGAGCTGCCGATCTAATAAGACAAAGGATCAATACAAACATATTATACACTATACAATGTGAAAACAATAGCATCATTGTTCAACAAAAATATATACTAGTACTCTTCAATCTTGACCTTTTGTATTAGAATAACCGAATACATGAATGTTTCGTGACCGCCGAGGAAAACTCTATAGGAAACCTGTGTCCGTTTGTCCATGCTAACGAAACTCTTAAGTGTTGGACCTCACTTATCAAATGAGTAAAAGAAAAACATAATTTTGTTTGTAAATATCGAAATAGAAAAGAAAGCGAGTCATTAGGACTCAAGGGCTATGAAAATCTTTAGTACAAAAGTCAAAATACGATTACGTTTGTATAGCCAATCAACCTATATATATAAATTAAAACATTTACCAAAACACAAAATTATGCAAATCTTTTTTCCTTGAACAACTCTTAAAATACGATGTTCACAGTACGAAGTACAGGCTAGAATTAACTATATAAAAAAGTCACTTTACCACCTATTTTTTTGGCGCCAACAATTCCTACGCCTACAAATACATGTATTACACATGCGCAAGAAGACAATCAATTCCCGTTATATTTATGTACCTCGGGAATTATTTAGTCTTCTTTCCACTTAATACATCTAAACTATTTAAAGAAAAACACGCACAAACTTATGTTGTTGACTAGCTCGAGTACTGCATAGAGCAACAGAGATAGAAAAATAAGAAAATAAATATATTACAAGCCTTAAGTTTTGGATACGGCTAACCTACTTTCTAAACAGTCGGCTACGTAGCCGACTTTGCTTGAATCTCCTTTTCACCTACCATAGCGCTTCCAGCACCTTTCATTAACACCTGAATTAGCCGCAATAGTGGCACCACCAGACCTAAGCGAATGCAACCCAAGATTCAATTCAGGCGCAACTAGTCTTAATCTCTTAATAACACACTCCCTAGCAGTAGTGTAACTAATAGGTTTGTTAAAACTAATTAATGCACATTTTTTCTTACTTCTGTACAAAGGTCGAAATAAAAAATATCACTATCAAAAGCTGATTCGGCTAAACTGACATATCTAAAAACATAGCATAAGGACAAGCCCAAGTATGACCTTTACAAATTAAAATTTCATCACCTGAACTGTACTGCTCAGTTTTACTTCGCCTAATCTTAATAACTAAATGCTCTTCTTTACGAAAAAAATCGTTACATCTAAGCTGACTTAACTCATTAAAACGTAAAAAAACACGGAAACCTAGCAAAGTCATCAAAAGATCACACACTACCATTAAATCTGTAGAAAAATGAAAAATAGAACATAAACGAATTAAGATATCAGTAGTGACTGGGTCTTTCTTTTTAACAAAAGGATTAGCAGTTCTTTTAGCTGATTCAACTAAACTTTCAACAAAAGAGTTATTTGTAGGGTCTATTTGACCACACATCTTGTGCCCACTTTATTGAATAAACAGCAGATGATACCGTACTGTACGTTGATCCGGAATCCAACAGATTAGACAAATATAAAGCAATATGTATAGGCGAGGCAGACATTGCAATTAAACAATGTTTACTAACAAATGTTTCCCACTTTAAAAAAAACATAGTAATATTTTTTCACAGTACTGTCACTTCTGGATCCCAAAAAAACGTGTTGATAAGCTGGCAACCGAACTATACAAAGAGTGAGTTTCATCAATTCCACTATGTTCCACGGCGTCACGCACTAACTGTTATTGCTTTATTGCTTTATTTCTGTGTAAAAGAAATACTACAATCAAAATCTGATTTTAAAAGCAATCATTGCAAAATTCAAAGGATATACTCCAAAAATACCATGATAACCTCTACCTCTTACAATTAGATTTTTATTTGAAAGACGCATTTTGATCTCAACAAAAGTGCAATTGGAATTGTGTAATAATGCCCAGAATGGAGCTGATTTCCAAAATGGAACAACAAGAGTATTGTCCGCGCTATCTTTGCATATTTTTCTAACGACCTTGGCTATCAAATTTGGCGGTGGCGCCAACCAGTTATTTTCTCTTTGTCAATTTTGCGTGAAAGCGTCAAAAGCTTCAGTACCTTTGCACCAACCTTTTGAATTAAACTTAAAACACTTACTGATATAATCAGTAGCAAATCTATCTAAAGAATGTTTTCCCCAAAGCTCATCAAGCATGTCAAACACCTAAAAATGAATTCCCCAATCATCACAATCTGAATATCTACTTAAATTATCAGCTATTGTGTTTTGTTCCCGAGGAACCAATTGTGTCTTAATAGTTATATTGTTTTCTGTGCACAATTCATTTAAATCGCAAGCAATCTCTGGAAGATCTAACTTTCTACTACCGTTCTTAATTATGCTTGTAACGTTTTTATTATCAGTATTCAGTTGAACTGTTGATTTTTCAGCATTGTAACCGAATTTTTGACTACTCTACTTCCTGCTTCAAGTTCTCTCCATGTAGAGCTTTAAACACTTTCAGATACCGACCAGTTACTAGTTACAGTTATCAAACTGTTATAAGGAACTTCTAGACCACAATCAGTCATTTTCATAATACAATCAGAGTCACAGACAGACTCTGTATAAGCTGGGACTACATATCCCTCAAAGCCGACATCTGTTGCGTCAGTATACGCCACAAAATCACAAAAATCTGACTCATGCAGATTAAAACCCTTTCTATTGAACTTTCCTTAGTTCTTAAACCAATAATATAGCCCTTCAATAGCTACAAAACTCAATACTACAAGCGAGTTCCAACTTGCTCTCATTATAAGACAATTGTACAATTCTCGAGTTCTAAGTCTACAAACGTTTCCCATTACAGACATCATTGATATTATCTGTCCAACAATACCAGCCACAGATCCAGCATTATACAAAAGCTTGCCTTTACCTACACTTTTCAAAGTTTTGTCAATAACTGAAAGAAGTCTTTCGACTCTCTCCTCGGTAATACTCAATTTTCCAAATTGCATTTCCCAAAATAACCCTATCCAAGAAATATTCTGTACAGGCAACCATATATATTTCTCTTCTGCTATTAAAAACCAAACTTTGTCAAACTTTTTCTTACAAAAGTGCTAACACGGTGTGCGCAATCAAAATTACTGTCTCCGCCCAAACCATCATCAAAGTACATTATGATTTTCAAATATTGACTCCTCCAGTACTTAACAACTTATTTTGTAACTTTGGTAAATATATGACCAGCACTAGCAATTCCAAAAGGAAGAACATTAAATACATAATATCTGGTTATCCCTTCCAATTGCCAACTAAAACCTAAATACTTTCTGTGGTCTGGTAATATTTCTATGTGATGATAAGCACTTTTTAAATCAAAGCCAAACAGATAATTTCCTTTATTAAATAGTTGATTGGCAACTGACCCATATTCAAACTTAAATGTATACTGATGTATGCACTCGTTGATATGTCTGCAATGTAGAACCAATCTAGGTTTTGCTGATCTGTTATATGCTACCGTTAGCGGATTTACTACATACGGTATTTCGTGAACTTCTGAAATACACTTTTTATCTAAAAATTTAGAAATTTCACCATTTACAAAAACAAAATTATCTAAAGGTGATTTATTATTTCCGAGAACACAACTGTCTGGAAGAGTTTTAAATGGTATACCATAGCCTTGCTCTATTACTTTTAAAATGTACTCACTTGAACCAGTCTCATTCCATTTGTGTGTTGCCTTATTTAATTAACCTACTGGTGTCAACACATTCACATGTAAATTTAAATGACCAGACGTCTGGTCATTACTTTCGTCATACCTGACTAAACCGTTAACACAATTGACCACTGTTATGTTTACCTCTTTGTGAGCAGAATTCAATAAACGACTCCCCCTTCAAACTCAAAATTTGATTTGAAACTCAAATCCCAAGCTAAATTACTACATTTATCAGAAATTTTACTTAACGTTGGTTGTTTCTTTTCAGGACACTCATTCTGCCAATGACCCGGTTTGTAACAATTTTAACAAACAACAGGCTTTCTTGATACTGTCTGTCTATCTCTGCTTCCACTGAAACTCTCTGGTTTAACATAAGGTTCAGCGCGGGATCTCCTCTTTACTCTGTCTGCTTTGATCTTCCTTTCCGCTCTGTTTTGTCCTCGAAATATCTTTCTGTCATCTTCCGAATCGTCCGCCAAAAGATTTGCGGTATACTCCTGATCCAATTTCAACCCACATTCTGAAGAGTCTGCCATCTTTACTAATTTTTGCCGATAATTTAAAAGTTCAATACCTTCAGATATCTTCTGTTTAGCCCTCGCGGCAGCTGGGTCTTTTGGCTTGATAACAGCTTCTGCTTCTTTCAACGCGACGGACACTTTCTGGTTGAACTTAAATTGATCTTCACAACTTTTCCTCTGAAATTTGTAACTGTCTGTTGATGAAAGATCATTGTGAATACGGTTAAAATGTGCGTCCGAACGTTCCTTCTGTTGTTAGTCATAAACTTGAAATTTAGTAGAAAATAAACTTAGATAAAAATTCATTCTGTGATCTATTTACTTCTTCACTAACGATACGCTTCAGGCTAGAATTAACTATATAAAACAGTCACTTTACCATCTAATTTTTGGCGCCAAAAATTCCTACGCCTACAAATACATGTATTATACATGCGCAAGAAGACAATCACTTCCCGTTATACTTATGTGCCTCGGGAATTTTTTATTTCATATAAAAGAGAACTCGTTTTTACATCCAAAAGTTTTAAACACAATACTTATTTATATCTTGCGGTAGTTTGAAAAATACTCCATTTGCAATGTTTTTTTGCCATTTATAACCAAAATACACAGTTACATTATATTGCGTGTTCGGAATTATTAGTTCGTCTGTTTAAAATAGGAACGAACATAGATTTTACAGAAAAACACATATCGGAACTAAATAAAAACAGGTTTTTGAGATTGTAGTGCAGCAATAACTTTAAATTATGTATTCTTTCACATAGAAAAAAATAGTTTCAAGGAAATCACATCACCATAGCTTACAAATAAATATATATTGTATACAAAAGAGAGATTACTTTAAACAAAATATTATAAAAAAAAAATCAATCAAAGTAAGCCAATTTTGCTCGAGTTTAAAGAAAACCTTATTCCAATTATTAAAAAACTTATTCCAAACAAACTTTAGATTCCCGTAAAATTATCGAACTGACTTCAAACTGCTTATCACCTGAGTCTTAAATAACAATATACTTGGACAAGGCAACATATCTTCTACTTCTTCTATTGATATCATGAATATTATTGATAAAAAAACAACGAAATAATAGATCTCATGGCAAATGTATCAATCGAAATCAACGAGTTAAAGATCGTATAAAGTATACACTTAGTAATCTCCTATCTATATTTAAAAGCATGGGCACTAACTGTGTCCCTTTAATTAAAAGCAGACTTTTTTTTGCCTAGTTTATGACTAAACTCAGTACAGACCCGTAGAAATTGTATTCAATTGATAAATTCAACAACACTAACCTTTATCTTGATGATATGTTTTCGAAAAAAATAATCAAGATTTTTTTCAATATACTGCTGAAATTAACCCCAAGGAACTTTCTTTAAACAAATCAAATTTATTCCGTAATAACTGTTCTGGAGTTAGATATATCGGTTTTAAACGGGAAACTTCACTAAAATTTACGACAAAAGATTCGATTTTTCTTTCCCTATTGTTAATTTTCCATTTTTAGATGTGATGCTTTTTGGCACCATCTTACGGTGTTTATATTTAACAACTTGTTCGCTATGCCCGTGTCTTTTGTGACGATTTTGTTTTTAACGAACGCAACCTATGTATTACTAGTAAATTATTAAACCAGGGATATTGTTACCATAAATTAATTAAAACCTTTACTAAATTTGTCCATAGATATAAAGATTTGGTTTTGAAGTTTGGTTGTACCTGTAGAAAACTTATTTCAAACGGGATAGCACATCCTCATTTTTGTTGTTAACCTTGCCCGGAAATTTAGGAATAATCCATGTAAACTTGTCGCTCCTTTAAAATAAACTTATTCTAAAAATGTACCTATTTCAACACTGTAATAAGATCATTGAATATTGTTTTTGTTGGTATAAATATTGATTTTGTTATCAGTAAATTAAAAGCTACCTAAATATTACTAGTATGTTATATGCATATTCATATTCATGAATCTACAATATGTCGATACCTGTAACTTGGTATTGAACAAGGTCATGTTTTTCTCTGGCTTACATGTTTGACCCCGCCACATTATTTATGTATGTGCCTGTCCCAAGTCAGGAACCTGTAGTTCAGTGGGTGTCGTTTGTTAATATGTTACACATTTGCTTTTCGTTTATTTTTTGTATATAAAGAAGGCCATTAGTTTTCTCGTTTGATTTGTTTAACATTGTATTATCGGGGCCTTTTATAGCTGACTGTGCGTTATGGGATTTGCTCATTGTTGAAGTTCGTATGATGACCTATAGTTGTTAATGTCATTTTGGTCTCTTGTGGACAGATGTCTCATTGGCAATCATACCACATCTTTTTTTTTATATTTAAGTATAAAAAAGGTCATAACTACTATTATAGGAGTTTTGAAAAAGAGAATAGTAAAATCATTTAAGAGAATAGCATGAATCAAAAACTTTTTATGCTGTACGTATGTACGCTGTATGCTGAATAAATTCATTTTCAAACATTCCGTTATTCGTGTCTTAAACATGTTTATTAGATCTCAACCCTCCCCCTATACCTCTAGCCAATGTACAAAAGTAAAAGAATAACAATACGCACATTAAAATTCAGTTCAAGAGAAGTCCGAGTCCGATGTCAAAAGATGTAACAAAAGAAAATAATTAAAATGACAATTAAAAACCAATTGTTCAGAGAACAATTGAAGGTCTTTCCATCAAAACAATGTATTTTGATATAAAAAGTTGTGAAACTAAGTTTAAAATGTCATTTCAATCGTCAAATGATAGCTTCTAGTAAGCTGATTCCAAAAATATATTGTTTCCATACATTTTTTTTAAATAAGGGAGATAATTTGTTACTTCCGGTTTGAAAAATGTTACTTCCGATTATATTTGAATATTTACTTGACACTTGATTCCAAAAATATCTGGTTCTATATACTTTTATATTAATAAAGTACAAAAAACTAGCTATTTCCGGTTTACAAAAAGTCACTTCCGGTTGTTTTTTTCAAGGTTAAATGGTTTGATACCTTTTTCTAAAAGTTGTATATCTTTATCATGTATACATATAGAATAAAAGCAAAGGTCAAAATCTAGAACGTCAAATTAAGCTATGACCTTGAGATCAATTTCAAGGTCATAAACCAAGGACCTCAAATCAAAAGACCATAGGTCTTAATTATATTTAGTTTATGAGTTATATCACCAAACGCGTATTTTTAAATACAAGAGGGGAGAAAACTCCCTTTTACATTCAACGTACGCTTGCAATCAAAATTTACATCTTACGACATGTCGCAACTAACAATTTAGTAATAATAATTTGTTGATATCTTATACAGTCTTTGGATATAAGTGAAAATAAGCCAAATTCAAATATTAGAATATGACCTTGACCTTTGACCTTGACCTAATTTTCATTTTTTGGGACCAAGGACCTCAAATCAAAAGATCCTAGGTCTCTATCACTTATGGTTTATAAGATAGAAATTCATATCACTTATATCAGATGCATAAGGGGAAATAACTCTCATATGGAGCGGTCATATCGCTTCGGTCAAAATAGGACAAATCATGCGAAGGATATAACGAGCAATTTTGTAAAATAAATTTATCATAATCTTTTACGGTTGCGAAGGAGATGCGCTAACAAGGAAAACAGTGTTTGGGGAGATAACTCCTACAAAGAAAAGTATTTGTTTACGCAGGGTAAATTTCAAAAGCGCATAAACTGTTCGATATCATATACAAAATATCTAAGCGACATATTGCGAAACAAATGTTTATCGCAAGAACAAAATTAGGCGGAAGAAAAAAAAAAAAAAAAAAAATAATCAGAAGAAAAACAATAGGTCTTTCCACAGAAAAGTGGAAAGACCTAATAATCAGAAGAAATACAATAGGTCTTTCCACAGAAAGGTGGAAAGACCTAATAATAATAATAATCAGAACAAATACAATAAGTCTTTCCACAGAAAAGTGGAAAGACTTAATAATCAGAAGAAAAACAATAAGTCTTTCCACAGAAAAGTGGAAAGACTTAATAATCAGAAGAAAAACAATAAGTCTTTCCACAGAAAAGTGGAAAGACTTAATAAATATAAAGCAATTGTTTCAAAAACAATTGTTAGGCATTCTTTCCCCTATGATGAATGGATAATTGATTTTTTTTATTGATTGATTTGGAAAAAGGGGGGGGGGGGTATTTGTTTATTTGTTTGTTTGTTTGCTTTGGTATGGGGTCTATATTATTATGTTACCGGAGAAGTTTCATGTTTAGTTTGGAAAGTTTTTCTTTTATTTTAGATACAGCGCGCGCGCAAGATTGAGGAGACATCACGTGACGCGGGTTTATATTAAGAAAAACTTAGTCTTTTTATTTCTTTTTAGGTCGGGACTTTGAACAGACAACATCTATAGAGATGGAATGTACACAATGTAATTTCTTTTGTCATTGTAGGAAATTGACATTTTAATCACAGTTCACCAGCAGTGCATGTTTTGGATTTAATCGATCCGGTGTAACTTTAAAACACATTTAATGATTATTTTTTGATAATGTCCATTTTTCAGCACCTGTTTGTAACACAGATTAGTATTTCAATCTCGGAGCGGACATTTTATTGTAGGTTTTTACTGAGATTGACGGACCTAGCAAGCGATTTTTACTGCATTGCCATTTCTTTTTTCTAGGAAAAGTCTTGAGAGATATCTGCAAAAAGTTTTTTTATGAACCTTCAGTACATGTATGCCCTGCTGACTGCTAATTTTCAGGTCGATTGGACTTGTAGTTTCAGAGAATATGTGGATTTTTTTTCAGAAGAGACGTAAGAACAATAATAAAATAAAAATTTTCTTGAATAATTCAGAGTTTGTTCCTTCAATAAACTGTCATAAATAAACAGTCATACATATTGATTGATTGATTAGTTGGTTGATTGATTGGTTGGTTGGTTGGTTGGTTGGTTTGTTGGTTGGTTGATTAAACACGTTTGATAGGGTCAATTAGAACAAGGGGAAAAAGACCTCAAGAGACCTTGCATCCCGTATTAAACGCATGACACGGAAACATACATTAAGTGATTGATTGGTTGGTTGGTTGGTTGGTTGGTTAAACACGTTGGTTAAACATGTTGGTTTAACACGTTGGTTAAACACGTTGGCTGGTTAAACACGTTTAATAGGCTCAATTTAAACAAGCGAAAAAAAAACCATCTTGGATCCCGTATTTAACACATGAAACGGAAACATGCATTGATTTATTTATTGGTTGGTTGGTTGGTTGGTTGGTTGGTTGGTTGGTTGGTTGGTTAAACACGTTGGTTAAACATGTTGGTTTAACACGTTGGTTAAACACGTTGGCTGGTTAAACACGTTTGATAGGCTCAATTTAAACAAGCGAAAAAAAAACCATCTTGGATCCCGTATTTAACACATGAAACGGAAACATTCATTGCTTTATTTATTGGTTGGTTGGTTGGTTGGTTGGTTGGTTGGTTGGTTGGTTGGTTGGTTGGTTAAACACGTTGGTTAAACATGTCGGTTAAACACGTAGTTTAAACACGTTGGCTGGTTAAACACGTTTGATAGGCTTAATTTTAACAAACGAAAAAAAACCATCTCGGATCCCGTATTTAACACATGAAACGGAAACATGCATTGATTGATTGATTGGTTGGTTAGTTGGTTAAACACGTTGGTTAAACACGTTGGTTAAACACATTGGATAGGCTCAAAATTGGATCCCGTATTTAACACATGAAACGGCAACATGTATTGATTGATTGATTGATTGGTTGGTTGGTTAAACACGTTGGTTAAACATGTTGGTTAAACATGTTGGTTAAACACGTTGGTTAAATACGTTGGTTAAACATATTGGTTAAACACGTTGGCTGGTTAAACACGTTGGATAGGCTCAATTTAAACAAGCGAAAAAAAAAAACATCTTGGATCCCGTATTTAACACATGAAACGGAAACATGCATTGATTGATTGATTGATTGATTGGTTGGTTGGGTGGTTGGTTGGTTAAACATGTTGGTTAAACACGTTGGTTAAACACGTTGGCTGGTTAAACACGTTAGATAGGCTCAATTTAAACAAGCGAAAAAAACCATCTTGGATCCCGTATTTAACACATGAAACGCAAACATGCATTGATTGATTGATTGGTTGGTTGGTTGGTTGGTTGGTAAGTTGGTTAAACACGTTGGTTAAACATGTTGGTTAAACACGTTGGTTAAACACGTTGGCTGGTTAACACGTTAGATAGGCTCAATTTAAACGAGCGAAAAAACCATCTTGGATCCCGTATTTAACACATGAAACGGAAACATGCATTTATTGATTGATTGATTGATTGGTTGGGTGGTTGGTTAGTTGGTTGGTTGGTTGGTTAAACATGTTGGTTAAACATGTTGGTTAAACACGTTGGTTAAACACGTTGGCTGGTTAAACACGTTAGATAGGCTCAATTTAAACGAGCGAAAAAAAAAACATCTTGGATCCCGTATTTAACACATGAAACGGAAACATGCATTGATTGATTGATTGGTTGGTTGGTTGGTTGGTTGGTTGGTTGGTTAAACACGTTGGTAAAACACGTTAGTTAAACATATTTGTTAAACATGTTGGTTAAACACGTTTGATAGGCTTAATGAAAACAAGCGAAAAAAAGAGACCTTGAATCCCGTATCAAACACATGAAACGGAAACATTGATTGATTGATTGATTGATTGATTAATTGATTGATTGGTTGGTTGGTTGGTTGATTGGTTGGTTGGTTGGTTGGTTGGTTGGTTGGTTGGTTGGTTGAAATTCAAACACACATAAAACTGTTTAAATAGTGCCAAAACCACATAATTTGATGACCTTGACCTTTGACCTTGTGACCTTCGTCAAGGTCATTGCTCCACAAGGTCATTGCAAAAGACCCTATGGCTCAAGGACCTTTGTTTAAGAGTTTTGCCTAAATATGGCTTTTTAAAAACCATCGATGGGAGTTATGTCCCTTACATGATGGTAAAATCAATATAGTCATAATGTAAAAAAGTTGCCCCTTGAAGTACTTAACATTTTTCACTGCTTAAATTTTCTGTATCTATAACCATTCAAGAATTATAGGGAAATCAAAGACATATGAAAATCTAAAATATGACCTTGACCTTTGACCTTGACCTAATTTTCTAAGTTAGGAATCAGGGGACTCAAATAAAAACATTCCAGGGTTATACGGTTAACGGTTTATGAGTTAAAAAAACATACCGACAAATTTATTCCGTAAAGATAGATAACTCCTATAAAATTTCATCGAATCGCTTCGATCCAAATTAGCCAAAATTTTCTGAGGATGTAACGAACAATTTGTAAAAAGAATTTTGTCGCTATCTTTTTTTGTTACGAAGGAGATGCACACACATGATAAACAGTGAATAGGGAGATAACTCTTACAGAGAAAATTGTTCGTCTTAGCAGGGTGAAATTTAAAAGCGATACAATATGAGAAATATCTAAGCGACATATTGCGAAACAAACATTTATCGCAAGAACAAAAGTTGGCGGAAAAAAAAAAAAATAATAATAATAATAATCAGAAGAAATACAATAGGTCTTTCCACAGAAAGGTGGAAAGACCTAATAATTAAAAACCAATTGTTCAGAGAACAATTGAAGGTCTTTCCATCAAAACAATGTATTTTGATATAAAAAGTTGTGAAACTAAGTTTAAAATGTCATTTCAATCGTCAAATGATAGCTTCTAGTAAGCTGATTCCAAAAATATATTGTTTCCATACATTTTTTTTAAATAAGGGAGATAATTTGTTACTTCCGGTTTGAAAAATGTTACTTCCGATTATATTTGAATATTTACTTGACACTTGATTCCAAAAATATCTGGTTCTATATACTTTTATATTAATAAAGTACAAAAAATAGCTACTTCCGGTTTACAAAAAGTCACTTCCGGTTGTTTTTTTCAAGGTTAAATGGTTTGATACCTTTTTCCAAAAGTTGTATATCTTTATCATGTATACATATAGAATAAAAGCAAAGGTCAAAATCTAGAACGTCAAATTAAGCTATGACCTTGAGATCAATTTCAAGGTCATAAACCAAGGACCTCAAATCAAAAGACCATAGGTCTTAATTATATTTAGTTTATGAGTTATATCACCAAACGCGTATTTTTAAATACAAGAGGGGAGAAAACTCCCTTTTACATTCAACGTACGCTTGCAATCAAAATTTACATCTTACGACATGTCGCAACTAACAATTTAGTAATAATAATTTGTTGATATCTTATACAGTCTTTGGATATAAGTGAAAATAAGCCAAATTCAAATATTAGAATATGACCTTGACCTTTGACCTTGACCTAATTTTCATTTTTTGGGACCAAGGACCTCAAATCAAAAGATCCTAGGTCTCTATCACTTATGGTTTATAAGATAGAAATTCATATCACTTATATCAGATGCATAAGGGGAAATAACTCTCATATGGAGCGGTCATATCGCTTCGGTCAAAATAGGACAAATCATGCGAAGGATATAACGAGCAATTTTGTAAAATAAATTTATCATAATCTTTTACGGTTGCGAAGGAGATGCGCTAACAAGGAAAACAGTGTTTGGGGAGATAACTCCTACAAAGAAAAGTATTTGTTTACGCAGGGTAAATTTCAAAAGCGCATAAACTGTTCGATATCATATACAAAATATCTAAGCGACATATTGCGAAACAAATGTTTATCGCAAGAACAAAATTAGGCGGAAGAAAAAAAAAAAAAAAAAATAATCAGAAGAAAAACAATAGGTCTTTCCACAGAAAAGTGGAAAGACCTAATAATACATAAATAACAACAGACTACTAGCAGTTAACTGACATGCCAGCTTCAGACCTCAACTAAACTGATTGAAAGATTATGTCTTCATCATATGTTTGTTTTGATTTTCTAATTACAGATAGTATACCACCAAATATATCACTAGCTCTGTACAACTATCTATGTCATAACATCGTAGGAACAGAAGATAGTGTTAAAACAATCAGATTAATGAACGCGATGAGAGATAATTTGTCAAGTGATCAGTCGAAAACAATTATAACAAGTGGAAGTTATGGAGAAGGACTTGAAATGCGAGGAAGTGATTTAGATATAATGCAAGTATACAAATCTATTAAGGTGATTGCGGATAAACAACCCGACTTTGATACAAGTATAACTTATCTGTCCATGGATACAGACGATGTAAAACCTGGCTTTACTCAATTAAGACTAGAATATAGCAGACTTCAGTATGATTTGGAATGCTGTGAAGAACATAATGGTGAACATTATTTTTCGAGTGCATTATGGATGAGAAATACGTTATTGTGTGGGAATAAAGACAATCAAATTCATGGACCGTGTATAAGTGACAAAGAAGGAGTTTTGGATGTGGCGTATACTTTACATTGTAGAACGTGGATATCTTCTGCTGTAAATTGGATAACAAGATCAAGTAGCTCATGGCCAAGTCATGACGTCATACAAAGTATAATAAATCACGGGGTACTTTTTGTACCGATCGGAGTGAAGGGATCACCAAAGGAGGATATAGAATGGCGAGTATCTTTTTCAGTAGCTGAAAAACTTCTAATTAATACATTTACTCACACCCAATTAATATGCTATGCTCTCTTGAAAATAATTTTGAAAGATGGTATAGCAAATGACTATGAATGTAAAAATTTACTCTGTTCTTTTTTTCTTAAAACGATTATGTTCTGGGTATCTGAAGAACTACCATCAGCTGTATGGAAGCCTGATAATCTTATACCTTGTTTTATGCGATGTTTCAGCAGGTTAGTCTATTGTGTCGAGCATTCAGTTTGCTTGCATTACTTCATTCCAGAAAACAACATGTTCGAGAACAAAATAGTGGGCCGTGCTCGTGATGTATTATTTAAAAAATTAAACAAGTTACACAGCTATGGTTGGCGATGTATTTTCTTTTCAGATCAAATATCTAACTTTGATGTAGCGATGTGGTATTTTCCAATTGAACCATTTACATTATATGCAAATGACGTTAAGAAAATAGTGCAATCCAGAATGTTGTATATTGCAAATGATTGCTTAGAATCTTATTCTGAGTTAGATATATTCAACACAGGAATATTACACAACATATGGTCTCATCAATTTTCACTAAAACACTTGTATGCATACTACATATCACAGAGGTGCAGTAAACTAGCTCAGCGTTTACCACTTGATGGTGCAATTATCAACAATAAATACAAATACAAACAGTACAAATCCTGTTTGAGTACTCTGCTGATGAATGTCTATCATGACGCTGTTTCTGGATGGCTTATGGTAGCTTCATTGTTTTACAAAACAAAGCAATACAGAAAAGCTTTACACATCATTAGGTATTCTATATCGAAATGTACTCCCGACAAACTGTTCTTTGGAATGAGTCTATCAGATATCAACTACCAATCACTAAAACTGCAAACGTTTCCCAAGAAAAGTGTTGCTTATCTGCTGAAAATTATGTTCGTAGATTCTATACGATTAACAGCAGATTCAACTTTAACCCCAGATGAACTTTCAATGGAGGGAAGGAATATAACTCATTTATTTCCATCCATAGCGTATGCATACTATCTCAGTTTTCTTTGTCATCATCACCTCAATAATGTTAGACAGTGTCAGGATTCCTTAGAAGGTATAAAACTTGTTATAGCAGAAAGTTATTTGATACAAAATTGAAATACGGAAGATGCCTACACTTTATTAGGGATTGCTTTAGAATTACATGGCGACAAGGAATCCGCACGACAAGCATTTTTACAATCTGTCGAATTATCCCAGGGTGAATCTAACAATTTTGCCGCATGGACACTTTTGTCTTTCAATTGAATAATTCATTTGTGCATTTATTGATCAGTTCAACTGATAATTGTGTAGATGTGTACCTAAAATATAAAACCAAATTAGTAAGAATAAGCTAAAGATATGTGTGTTGCTGATAGAGATGTAAAAATGCCTAGCTCCTTTATTTTATTGAACATGAAAAAGCTGCAGTAAAATAAAAAAAATACATTAGCACATTTTTTTTACATATGTTTAATTGTAAAATTATTTCTGTCTCAGTTATTTTAATACATGTAATATGAAAAGAAAAAAATCGATATCTCTATCTATCATTCTCTCTGATATCATATTTCATATTTCAGTTGTATATATATCTTTTTCTAGACAAAACAAAATTAAGGAAAACCGTATTCATCGCAGGAATTCAACAGTCCGTTCAACTGTATTGCCAAACTTGAAGGTAAAAACGAAAACTAGTATTATCAAGGCATGCACATGAATCCGTTTTACACATAGATCCATATAAAATGTATCAAAATATAAGAAGACTTCTATCATTTGTAAGGTCTGGTAATTGCTATTATCTGGCGTAAACGGGACTTCTTCGTCAGTGAATTGAAGGAAGTCTACGATTGATAAAGTCGGGGAATTAAAACATACAATCAGCGATGTGGCCCTGTTAATCATTTGTTAGATAAATAAAGGCAACAGTAGTATACCGCTGTTTGAAACTCATAAATCCACGATTTTTTTTTGTTTTTTTTACAACGTTCTATAAAAACGAAACATAAAAGTAGAGACAGAGATCTTGAAATTATTATCAGAATATCAAAACTAACGACACATGAATGTTCATTAATAGTTATCACACAAGGACGCGGTGTGTCAGTGTAAGATCACCCCGATGGCCGGAGGCCAGAGGGTGATCTAACAGTGACACACCAAGTCCGACTGGGATAACTATTTAACATCCCAGCTGTTTTAGATTAGACGAAAAACCATTTACAATTCATAAAATCTAGTTTAGAACGCCACACAACCATAACAATATACTTTATATATTACTATATGATATATTCCCTTTTTGACCCCCAAACACGATGAGTAGATATCAAACAATGTCAACTCGCCACACTTGCCAATCGGCCCACACGATATCGCCACTTTATAAAAATATCGTCCCGCTCTTGTTTACCGACTTGCCCAACTTTGAAAAAGTGTAAAATCAAGTTGAACAATCAGTCTGAAAACTCACTAATTAACGAAAAAGGTTAAAACCCCACTGAATAAAGGTATGACAACTCGCCACACTTATAAAAAGATCTTGCTTCCTTTAAGTATGTCAAATTACTACTATCGTATCCAGTCATCTACAATAACAGGTAAAACATATAATTTTATATTTAATTGTACTATGTACGGTTGTTAGCGCTTTTTAGCAAGTCCCACTTTGAAATCGAGTAAATCCTTATTAATGTGATTACTGTATATGAAATTTGCTCTGGAAGTGTATAATAGTTATACAAATATTCAGAAATACAAAAACTGTGGTGAATTTGATCAAAGAAATGGATAAGATACACATTTATTTTCCATTAACATTTTTGTTTACACTGTGTTTAAATTGCCGTGAACTCATTTCTTTCAAGAAGGCTATCTTGAGCCACGATACTAAACAAAACAATAATCAACCAACCGTGGACGATCAACTACAGTACAGCTAGCGTGAAACTTGCCCATCGCACCAGGCGCGGACCTACAGGGGTAAGGAAACTTGTTCGTTCCATTCGTACTTTGGTAAATTCAAGTAGAGATTTTATACCAAAACAAAAGCAACATGGAGTGAACATCAATAACATCAGTCAATTAGCATTTCAACCCAGTGCAATACCAACTTCATTAAATCAACCAATATCATCCATTCAATTAATTATAAAGCCTCGGATACCTCAATACAATCTGACTACTGTACCGAATTTATTAAATTTTGTAAAGATCCCAAAAGCAATTAGTAACAACAACAAGTGTGTATCGTTATTTTCATTGAACTGTAGATCAGTAAAGAACAAAACTGTCTCACTCTGCGATTTCATACAGTCAAATAATGTGGATTTACTTGCTTTATCAGAAACTTGGCTTGGTACTACAATTAAAAACTCGTTTCTTCTGAGCTCATTTCAGACGGATACGATCTACATCAGGTATCACAAAAAGACCAAAGAGGCGGCGTTCTAGCTGTTGTCTACAAAACATATCTTGATGTAAAAGTAGTTAAAAGCGATTGTCATTCTACCCATTTCGAACTAATGGAGTGTAAAATTGCTACAAAAAATCAACACCTTCGATTATGCGTGATATATCGTCCACCTCCATCGAAAGCGAACAAATTCCGAAATTCAATCTTCTTTGAGGGATGGTCACGGTTTCTTGATCGTACTGTTGTTGTTTCAGAAGAACTTATTATAACAGGAGATATAAACTTTCATCTAGACGATCCGACGGATAACGATGCACATAAATTTTAGAAACGCTCGAGGAAGATGGACTCTCGCAACATGTCACCGGTAAAACACATGTACATGGTCATACCCTCGATGTAGTCATAACGAGAGAAAACAGTTCTAGTTTGAGTGATTTATCTTCAATTCAGGATCCACATCTCTGTGATAACAAAAGCAAACCTTCTGGCGATCATCTAGCAATTTCGTCACAAATTAACATCTCTAAACCACCAGTACAGCGCAAAACAGTGACATTTCGGAAATATCGTGGTATTGTAGTCAAAGACCTTATAACTGACTTGAATAATTCCTCCGTTCTTTGTAATCCGGAAGGATCATCAGATGAACTGGTGAAAGTATATAACTCTAAAGTCCGATGAAAACCGATGAAAACTACAAAACAGTTTTTATTCAGGGCGCGAAATCAAGAATTGAAAGATTAATAGAGAATAATGTTCGGGCAATACTTCGTGAACTCCCACAGGGAAATCAGTTTAGATTAACGGGAAACGGCAGAATATTGCGAAAAACTCAAAATAACGAAGACAGCGAACCCGATGTTCCGATCAATCACAGTTAGTGTGTACCCCGGCCCAATGGAGCAATAAAACTAGGTCATTTAAACGTTTGTGGGTGGACCGTTAACAACAATCTTCTAAGGACTAAAATAGTGGAAGCCGTCGATGCTGATATTTTTAGTGTGTGTGAAACACATCTTATTGCGGGTGACAATTTGCGCATAAACGGATATATATGGAAAGGCTTTAATAGAAAACATATTCATCGTGATGCACCGAAAGGTTCAGGTGGCGTAGGATTATTTATAAAACAATGGATTTTGAATGATTATAATTTTGAAGTGATCGATGCCAGTTTTGAAGGTCTTTTCTGTGTAAAAGTTACGTCCAAATCAACAGACTTTAGTTTTACCGTCTTTTCATGTTATTTGCCACCGGAAGGTTCTGTAAGGGGCCAAAGTTCACAAAACTTTTTTTCGCACTTACTGCCTAATATTTATGATCAGAGTGAAAGTGACGTTATTGTCATCTGTGGTGACTTCAACTCACGAATTGGTACACTAAATGACTTTTCAGATTTTGATTCAATACGAAGCAGGACCACGATCGACAAAACAGTCAATCAACATGGGAAATCATTCTTAGAGTTCTTGAATGAATCAAAAACGTGTGTTTTAAACGGTAGATACGACTCGAATAAAGACAACTTCACTTGTATATCAGGTAGAGGAAAATCCGTGGTTGATTATATGTGTGTTCCTCATGACGTTCTCGAACTGTGTTCCTCATTCCAAGTTATTACTACCCGATCTGTAATCGAGCAAAACAATCTTTTCCAATTTTTAGGTGAAAGGAGCAAAATCCCAGATCATTCTATTCTATTGGCAGAATTTAAAACACTAACTAACATATCCGAATATAGTAGTTCGAAAATAGATAAGTCCAAACGCTTCAGGCTTAAATCGATTCCTAATGACTTTTTTGGATCTGATCTACAAAAAGCAGCTCTTCAAACTTTAATTCAACGTATTGAGACCACAAGGGAGACTCAAAGTCACGTGGATAATATCTATTCGGATCTTTGTACTTTGATAGTCGATGAAATGAACTGCAAAATCCCAATATACGATGCAAGTAGAAAGACAAGAAAACGACATAAAAGTTCGAAACCTTTCTGGAATGAAGAACTCGGACAACTATGGAACGCAATGCGTCTTAAGGAAAAACAGTTTATCAGTTTTAAAGGACGATCATCTACCAGAAGGAGATTTCGGGAGGAATTTCAACATGCACAAAAGTCATTTGATAGAAAATTAAGACAATGTGAACGTCATTATCGACAATCTTTTTGTTTGGAAATCGATAATATGGTTACATCGAATCCTAATGATTTCTGGGACAAAATCAAAAAACTAGGACCTCGAAAAGTTCAAAATATTCCCATGGAAGTATACGGTCCAAACGGCGAAATACTAACAGATGATGAGTCAGTGCTTAACAGATGGAAAACAGATTTTCATAATATTTACAACATGGACAATAGTACGGCTGAGTTTAATGACAATTTTCATAGCCAGGTATTATCACATAAGTCTTCTTTAGAAGAATGTATGGTTGACCCGTTACATGGTGAAAACCAGGAACTGAATACAAATATAACTATCGATGAAATCCGGCGTTTAATACTTGGGGCAAAAAATGGCAAGGCTTGTGGAATCGATAGTATACCGTATGAAGTCTTGAAATATGAATCTGTGATAAGCGTGCTTCATTCTCTGTTTCAACTCATATTTGAAACTAGTATTATTCCATCAATCTGGCGACAGGCAATAATTTGTCCAATTCTTAAAGATAAAACATCCGATGAACGAAGTCCGCTTAACTATCGTGGAATAAGTTTGCTCTCTTGTATCTCAAAACTATATAGTGCGTTTATAAACAGCCGACTATCTGATTATTTAGAAACAAACGACATGTTAGTAGACGAACAGAATGGGTTCCGTGCGCATCGTTCACGTGAAGACCATATTTTCACACTAAATGCAATTGTGAGGAACTGTCCGAAAACGTTTGCAACATTTATAGATTTGAAAAAGGCATTTGACTTTGTTGATAGAGATATGCTACTGTACAAGCTTCTTCTAAATAAAATAGATGGGAACATTTATAACTCTATCAAAAGCATATACGTTAATACTACTGCTTGTATTCGTTTGAATGATACTTTGACGGATTGGTTTAGTTGTAATTCCGGTGTTCGACAAGGCGATAATCTTTCGCCGACACTTTTCTCCATTTTTATTAATGATTTAGTGCAGGAAGTTAAAGACCTTGACCTTGGTGTTAGCATAGGAAATTCAAATGTATCGATACTGTTGTATGCTGACGATATAGTGTTAGTTTCACCAAATGAAAATGACATGCAAGCGATGTTGAACAAAGTACATGACTGGTGTAAGCGATGGCGAGTACTTATCAACACTGAGAAATCGAAAGTAGTTCATTTCCGCCAATCCCGTATAAAGCGATCAGAATACAAATTTAAAATTGGAGGAAATTCATTACAGACTGTCGACAAGTATAAATATCTGGGTGTTATGTTTCATGAATTTAAAGACTATAAAGTGAATGCAGAGAGACTGTCGGAAGCTGGAGGGCGAGCACTCGGTGGAAATATTTCAAAAATTCATAATCTTAAGAATTTTGGAATAAAGACATTTGAAAAGCTGTTTACATCATGTGTCGTACCGATTTTAGACTATAACTCATCTGTCTGGGGTTTTAAAGACTATGCATGTGTTAACTTGGTACAAAACAAAGCCATTCGTTATTTCTTAGGTGTTCATAAATTCGCTCCGAAAGTTGCTACAAATGGTGATGTTGGATGGCTGCCTTGTAAAGAAAGACACTGGTACAATATGATTAGACTATGGAACAAGTTTTCAAATGGACGATTCACGCGTATGTAAACAGGTTTTCAACTGGGACCTTGAACGGTGTTTGAACAATTGGTCATCAGATATTAAACTTATTTTGTCACACATTGACTTGGAAGATTATTTCCACCAAAAAAAAACTTGCGATATTTCTCTTGTAAAAGACAGACTTTTCATGTTGTGTTCCACTGAATGGGAAAACTCTATTACAAACTTTCCGAAATTGCGGACATAAAAAACATTCAAATCAGAATATAAATGTGAAACATATGTTGGACTGAACCTCTCTCGTTCTGAACGTTCTATACTGGCACAATTTAGATGCGGCATACTTCCTTTGAGGATCGAAACCGGACGGTTCGTCGGAGAAGCAGAAGTTGATCGCATTTGCAAACTGTGTGACTCATGTGATGTTGAAAATGAACGCCACTTCCTAATGGACTGTGTCTTTTACCGAGATTTAAGAAATCAACTTATATTGGATATAGAACACTCTTTTGAAAACCTTTCTAATGATGAACAATTTAAACTTCTTATCTGCAATTATCCTAGAAAAACTGCTAATTTTTTGAACAATGCATTTAATAAAAGAAAAAAACTTTTTGTATAGGAACAATCAAACATAAATTCTAACTTTGTCCGCTGTTAAATGATTATTATTTTGTATGTATAAATGTTTAAAGTGACTTATAGGTCCAAAGGGCCGGGTGTTGATACATGTAATTACAACTGCTTATTGAAATATTGTATATTGTCATAAAACACATGTCACTGTAATAAATAATATGGTATTGGTATTATATAACCAAGATGGTAAACACTTAAATGGCAGCATCGCAAGTTCCTGCATTTTACAAGGAAGCGGTTGTAAGACCTTTGTTGAAAAGGTCCGGTCTTGACGCTGATGAGTGAAAAAACTATAGTCCCGATTCGAACTTGCCTTTTACATCATAAATCTTGGAAAAGGTGAGTGAAACTCGGTTCGAATAGCATCTTAAAGCAAACTCAATTTTCGACAACATGCTGTTAGCTTATCGTGCTTGTTATTCAACCGAAACGGCTCTACTACGGGTTCACCATAATATAGTATTGGCACTTGATAATAACTGTTGTGCGGTACTTGTTATGCTCGATCTATCAGCTGCATTCGACACTATCGACCATCCCATCCTGATCAATCGGTTAGAATACTCTTACGGCATAACTGGCTCAGCGCTGTCATGGATGAGATCCTATCTTGAAAGTCGAACTCAAAGTGTAGCAATTGACTCCGTATTGTCAGATGTAATAAGCATTAAATATGGCGTTCCACAAGGTTCGATATTGGGACCCGATTGTATTGTATTTTTGCAAAACCGATCAGTGAAATATGTCGGGCACATCTTCAGCTATCATAGGTATGCTAATGACACGCAATCTTCCACTCGATAACTGGGACAACACATCTTCCCGTCGAGCGACTTGTTTAGCTGACATTAGTAAATGGATGTGCTTTAACATGCTGAAACATGACAAAACGAAACTGATCTTATTTTAACCCAAAAATCGTGTAAAGGAATTTTCGAATTGTCATCTGTTATTTGATGGATCAATAGTAAGCAATGCATCTGAGGTAAAAAAAACTAGGGGTTTATTTTGATAGAACATTAAGCATGTAAAAGCAGGTCAATGGCATCACGAAGTCTTGCTTCTTCCAAATTAGGAGCATTGGTAGAATTCGGCAATATATCACTGAGGATGCCTGTGGAACTATAGTCAGCTCGCTCATCACGTCATGTCTAGACTGCGAAAACGCTCTGCTTTGTGGAGTAAATGCCAGCTTAGTCAATAAGTTACAGCGAGTACAGAATACGGCAGCCAGGCTCGTTTCACGTACCAAGAAACATGATCATATAACACCAGTTCTTGCGTCTCTTCATTGGATCCCGGTGCAGTACCGATTTGGAATACAATATACACTTCTTTTGTATACTTTCAAAATCCTGCATGGCCTAGCGCCTGTCTATCTTGAGGAACTCATTAGTGCATATCAACCATCAAGAACTTCGTGTACGCACCAACATCTATGGAGAAAATCGTTTCGACAAAGCTACTGCGAGCCTCTGGAACAATCTTCCTAGCCATCTAAGACATGAACACTCGATCGAACTTTTTAAGAAAAATTTGAAAACCCATTATTTTAGACTCGCTTTCAGTGATTACATGTAACTTTTTATACTGACAATGGCTTTTTAAATTTGTTCTTTTCGTTTGTATGCCTTTTAATTATGATTATTTATTTTTTAACTCTTCTGTTCCTTCTGGTTTTTGATATGTGTTTCAAAATTTTATTTCATTCTTATTGCATTGATTGTTTTAATGTTAAGCGCTTAGGGTAATTTTAATTAGATAATGCACTATATAAATATTGTAAATAATAATAATAATAATAATAATAATAATACAAATAGATAGCTATGCAACTTAGTATGAATTTCGTTTGCTCTTATATCACCTCTTTTATTACTCAAAAATATATATTATTCAAATCAATTTGATTTTATCTAGTACATGTCGGTATATCATTATTTCTTAGGTTTAACTGCATTGACATATCTCCTAGTCAAGCCAGTTACAACAATCTCTTTGTGGCTGAATTGTACACTTATCGGGATTCATTATACAAACTGTCAGAATACTTCCGGTGAGGTCACCTTGTGGTAGAATTGTACGCTTCATCCGGGATATTTATAGAGACTGTAAGGATACTTCTGGTGATGAGTCCTTGTCGCCCAATAATTTAAAAGCACTTCCCAATAGCGTGTAGGCCTGTGTTGTAACAACTTCTTCTGTAATCAGTTGTAGACCTTCATAAGAATCATGCTAGTGTCTAACATTATTGACATGATAATGATATGCTATACAACTAAGGAAATAAACATGCACGGTGGAAAAAAAACTGATTTATTCCGCCACTCCGAATTTTGTCTGGTATTAATTATATATACCAATATAATTTTAGAATACTTTCCTCGTTAAATGATTAAGTTTAAGTGGTTGATAACGGATATTTGTGACATAGAAATGTACTGGTTCAGTTTAATGGGAGTGCATTTCGTAATAGAAAAGTGCACGATGTGTAAAGCCTTATTGTAGTGTTTTGTCTTAAAAAAAGGCTACTTTAAGTCTAAGACACGTGTTTTGATTTTACTTCATACTATTGTCTATAAACTTGCTTAAAGTTACGAAAATAATGAACTCTGATGAAAAACAAAAAGAAAAATCCCTAATCAAATGGCAAAAACAAATGATAGAAACATCAAACGAATGGACAACCACTGTCATATTCCTGACTTGGTACAGGTATTTTCAAATGTAGAAAATGGTGGATTCTTGAATGCTGTGAGATCTGTATTCAAAAAAGAAAGACATAAGATAAAAGCAATGAATTTGTCTTTGCATATATAGTCAGTTTATACAAGGATTTCAACATTATAACTTTTTTGTCATTTTTAATGAATAGATTAAAATAATCTCGATGCATTTGTACGAAAGTCACGTGTGATGTCACGCTATAAAATTCACGTATATTTACCAAAAGATGTCATTTCATAGTTTTTTGGCAAAATATATATAGGCGATCTGGGTTTCCCCTGTGTCAATTATTTTTATCGCCACCTCTTTCGCCAAAACAATATATTTTTCGCCACTTCATCATTATTTTCGCCAATTTACACAAATATATTTTTATTTTAAAATTTTTATTTTTTTCCAGTCCCCCCTCCCCCTAAGGAAGATGAGTTTGCCCCTTTGTTGTCTATGATTTTCCTCTCAAACTTGTCTTTGAGTCTACATTGTAATGAATACATTCTAAACATTTACCTTTAAAAAAAACTTTATAGGGATACTTCATTTTATTTGTGAACCACTTTAAAAGAAGGGGGCCTCTTACTTTTAAAAATAAAGAAGATACAAGTCCTGGAATATAAAAAAAAATCTTGGATACTTGAAAGATGTTGAAAAGTTTTTTCAAAATAAAAATATGTGCACTTTCGTACTACTAAGAAGTCACTTGAAATGTATCCCTCATTTACGGTGTAGTCATGCATTGAAGGGTCACTCTCATTCAAGGGGTTGTTCTAAACCTTTTAAAAAGATTTCGTCATAACGACAGTGTTCTTTTCTATACCATAGTAAATTGAGTAAAACTATGCTAAAAATACGTGCGACACTGAACCGATTTTAAAGTACCCACTCAAATAAATTATCTATATCAAAGTTAACTGATAAAGTGTTAAATCAGAGAACTTTCTTGCTTTTGAACATTTTTCGTCATAACAAGTTTTCTTTTCTGGACTATCATTAAAAGGAGGAGAGGAATCGTTCAAATTTTTCCTTCAAACACGTGCGTCTAAAAATGGTGAATACATCATTTGATAGGTGACGGACGCCATTATTCCATATCATTTTGTTATATATAAAAATGCAATCAACACCTTTATTAATTAGTTCTTTGTTGTCAATAGCTATAAAATGCAATCAGCTGATTATTGATTTTCTGTCAAAATCTTAACTCGTCAAGGTGAATTCCGAGTATTGTCTGAACAGGTAAAGTCCAAGAAACCCGAAAAAAAGGAAATAAACAAAACGGATGAAAATAAATCGTTATATATATTTCTTTCGCCAAATTCTTCCGCCACTGACGAATTTTAATCGCCACAATTATTATTTTTTCGACCGCCAGCGGAAACCCTGTACGCGATTAACCGATTAACCGACAATGATATTTTACAAAATTAGTCTATTTCAGATTTATGAGTTTGACTGTCCCTCTTGTATCTTTCGTCCCTCTTCTAATTACCTTCGTAAAATACATTTCGTATTATATATGTTCGTTATGGTAAAGTTGTTGTTCATACCTGCAGGCACATCTAGTCAGATTTGGATATAATTGATTTCTTGTATTCCTTTCTTAAATATAGTGCTCATCATATCTATATTACCACCGTGCAGGTTTTTAATATTTACTTAAGTTGCATATGCTTTGCATATGCTAATACATATGCTTTACATATGCATTAATTTAACAAATGAAATTGAGAATGGAAGTCATACTAAACTCCAAATTATACACAAGTGACTAAAACTAAAATCATACCAGACTAACAAAGGCCCGAGGCTCCTGACTTGGGACAGGCGCAAATTTGCGGCAGGGTTAAACATGTTTTTTTTAAGATTGCAACAGTCCCCCTATATCTCTAGCCATTGTAGAAAAACAAACGCACAACAATACGCACAGTAAATCTCAGTTTAAGAGAAGTCTGAGTCCGATGTCAGAATATGAAACAAAAAAAAAATAAACAACATGACAATAATACATAACATGTGTGCAATGACAAAAAATAATTTAACAATTATTGAATAGATTCAATTGAAAAAAGCCATAACGACCATGTCCTCATTAACGTTGCAAGGCTTGATCTAGACATTTCCAGAGATTGTTGTTTTCATTTAATGTGTTTGTTTTACGAATGTGGCCATTGGGTCCAATGACATCATTTGAAGAACACATTGCGTTATTTTTGTTTTGGTAATATTTTCCAGGTTTATAACAATTAGTCGTGCTTGTAATCCCAGAAAATGTTCAGTAGCTTCATAGTAAGCCCAATCATTGTTTACAAACACTTTTGAAATCCCTAAGATTCTCTTTTTGCATTTTAGAATTGAATGTTTAAATCAAAAAAGTATATGTTCTCCAGCAAGAACATGCCCTTTATATGAAAAAAAAGTTTATAATTCCGTCTCTCGTCAAGAAATATGTGCAAAGGTCCATAAACCCATTTATAGTCGCTATCGCAATTAGCTACATATGAATCATATTCAAGTGTTTCTTCTTTTGACAGAAAATTCCGAAAAATAAAAAAAAGTATTGTAGGTGCATTTTGTAACGATATCCAACTAGAATGAACAAAAGAAGCACACCAAATAAAGTGGCAGAAAAAATTAACCATACTGTAGTAGTACATCTTATTCCCCTAATTCGCAAGTGATTGTCAACGAAAATGGTTGTTGTAAAATTATCGTCTTTTTCGACAAACGAAACACTACCAATGGTGTCAAGTTTCACTTTAGTAGTAAATAACCATTCTACAAAATCTAACGAAGCACAAGTACACACAAGAGGGTTGCCCTGTAATAAGACTGTCATTGTTCAGATTTTCTCAATGGCGTCAATTTCTTCAGTTGTAAAAAACCTGTAACCTCTGTTCATCAGAAAGTTTGCAGATAAAAGGATTATTTTCATAAAAACATAGATTTTTATGTTCTTGATGAAGAATAGGATTTGTAGAGGAGTACAGTTTTTCATAAAATGATTTTTGTTCTTCTAAAATTTCACTTTGATTGAAAATTTCCTCCCCATTATTCTTAATTAATTTTGGAATTATCTTTTCATTATAATTTCTTTTTTCAAGATTACAAAAATAGTTAGTACATTTTTCACCTTCTGCTACCCATCTTGCCTTTGCTCTTGCCATAATACCTATCACTATTTTCTCTCTGTGTTGAACCAGTTCATTTTCTAAAATTTTAATTTCTGAATTTAATAATTCTGAGGGGTCTATTTCATAATTTGCAAGTAATTTAGCTAAGTTGAGTTCTAAATCATTTTCAGTTTTTGTGTTTTTCTTTTTTATATAACTGGCATATGATATTGTTTTCCCTCTTTCATACATTTTAAGAGTTCCCCAAAAATGTGTGGGTTTACTAATAATTCTTTTTCCAGGTCATCTACAGGCAGAGAGTATTGATTTATAGTTTCCCTAATGCAATTTTTTATTTCAGTTACATATACCATATCATGTAGTAAGCTATTATTAAACTTCCATGTGCCTTTACCTTTGATTTGATTGTAAAACTGTAAGGTAAGGTACACTGGAGAATGATCAGACCTATAACTTATATCCATGTCTAATTTTTTTACAAATGGTTCAAGATCAGACGAAATCAAAAAGTAATCCAAACGGCTTTGCTTAAGCCCAGGACCACGCCATGTAAATCTTTTTGTATCTGGATTTAATGCTCGCCATAAATCAACAAGGTCCATGGACTCTATCATATCTAAAATTTCATTATGTGCTCTTATGTTGTTTTTAGCACTATAATTTGAGGTGTCCTTATCAAAGTCTTGCACCACATTTCAGTCTCCAGCCATAATTATGGAGCTATTTTTTATACCAGATACTAGACCTTTTATATTTTCAAAAAAAGTTGGAGATTCCCCATTGGGACCATATATTGCAACAAGAGAAAGTCGATAATCTTGAATGGTCATATCTAGAATGATAAAATTGCCTTCCTGATCCTTTTTTTCTTGGTGAATAGTAAATGTAAAACTATTTTTTATTAGAATTGCTACCCCTCTTGAGCGGCTGGAACCAGAGCTAAAGAATGCCTTATACCCCCACTCATGTGCTCACTGCTTTTCTTTTTCTGTAGTACAATGTGTATCTGTTAATATAGTTATATCATATCTTTTCCTATATCTTGAAAAAGAATCTCTTCTCCTCACCTCATCTCACATACCCCTTCAGTTAAGAGATCGTATTTTCAAACTAGTCATTTATCAACCATTTCAATAGGTGTAATATGTAACTCTATCTAACAGTCAAATGTTTTAAGTATACTAGTATGCCATTCCTGATTTTTTAACATACTGATAAATAAACAATATCATACATTTAGACATCTGTAAAAAATATATAAAGCAAATAAGATCACAATAAGCTTGGTAGCAATTCAGGGTTTTCAAAATGATAACTCCCCACCCTTTAGAATTCCCTCCCTTTTTACTCCCCCCTTCCGGGTCATTATAAATAGTAACCAAATTTGCAAGACCATGAATACTTTGTTTAAATTCATTAAGTAATAGTTATGGTCCTGGTATAGTAAGAATTTTGATAACAGATCTGCAGGTAAATCATTCTCTCCTCTTAAACTGTAGAAAACTATATAGCCAAAATTAATTATACATATATAAAATTCCCCTGAATCCCTAATATTGTTGGTATAACATAGTAGAAAATTCACTTTATAATGAATGTGCAAATTTCACAAGCCCCTTAAGCATTTGTTAAGGCCATGATTTAATAACTTTTAATTAAACTAAACAGTGAATTTTAGACAAAGCAAATACATGTAAAATATGGACAATACACACACAGAACTTTACAACTACTCGTCATGCATGAGTAACAAACAGTTAAATATATCATAAGCATAGAATGCAGTAAGCAAATAAGCATATCAAGCAACATGCTATCACAAAAACAGAATTTCAACATAAGTAGCAAAAGCAGAATGCAGTAAATAGCTCAGCACTTTGTCAACATGAAAACAAAAGATAAATACTGCATTTATGCACCAAAAGCAGTCAACATGCTTAACTTTGGTCTAAGCTGCCATTCAATGTAGGAGTTGATTTTGAGAAAGTTCTAAATGTTTCTAGTTACTTAACTATATATTATGGTTTTACAGCTAACTCAAAAATTGGAAGCATAATGCGTAGATTAACGGAGAGCATACCTTGTTACCTAGATTCAGTTTTACCTGTAATATGATTGTATTAAAAAAAAATCTGTTTATCATATAAATAAATTTACACTTATTGCATGAATTCGGGATCTGAAATTTGAAAAAATAAATAAATCAAAAGATGCATGTTAAGGACTTATGTGGAAGGATAAACCCTGACCTTATTGTTTTTACCACTACACAGCACTTATGTGACGAGACTTAAGATTAAATAATAACATGCGATTATTCACGGAGGCTTCCATTGTGTTGTGTGATTGTAGCAGAACAAGACTATAGAGAGATTCCGAGTATCCAAATGTTTACATTATGAATACACAAGACTCCGCCTCCAGGAATATGAAATGTACAACTATGCCACACCCACTATTCACGTTAAGAAAAGTTAATACTGAGAGGAGAACTCACGATTAATACAAATAGTGTTACATAAAATGTTGTCTGGCGCAGTACAAAACTAAATAAATAGAAAAGGTACATTGATAATTATTAATAGTGTATTAAAGATTGAAATGTCTTAATAGTTATCAAAAGTACCAGGATTATAATTTAGAACGCCAGACGTGCGTTTCGTCTATATAAGACTCATCAGTGACGCTCATATCAAAATAGTTATAAAGCCAAACAAGTACAAAGTTGAAGAGCATTGAGGATCTAAAATTCCAAAAAGTTGTTGTGTCAAATACGTCTAAGGTAAAACCTACCTAAGAATGTGAATAAATACATTTAGAGTTGGATTTACACATCTGCTTTATATTGATTCTAGATAGGTTCCTTCTAAGTAATTATGGTTTAGAGAAGGAAGTGGGTAAATTAGAACAGATCATTAATTATTTTGTCAAACCATTGATATAACATTGAGAATGGAAATGGGGAATGTGTCAAAGAGATAACAACCCGACCGTAGAAAAAAACTACAGCAGAAGGTCACCAACAGGTCTTCAATTTAGCAAAAAATTCCTGCACCCGAAGGCGTCCTTCAGCTGGCTCCATAACAAATATATACTAGTTCAGTGATAATGAACGCCATACTAATTTCCAAATTGTACACAAGAAACTAAAATTAAAATAATACAAGACTAACAAAGGCCAGAGGCTCCTGACATGGGACAGGCGCAAAAAAACGGCGGGGTTTATCATGTTTGTGAGATCTCAACCCATCCCCTATACCTCTAGCTAATGTAGAAAAGTAAACCCATAACAAAATGCACATTAAAATTCAGTTCAAGAGAAGTCCGAGTCAGATGTCATAAGATGTAACCAAAGAAATTAAACAAAATGACAATAATACATAAATAACAACATACTACTAGGTTAACATGACGAGATCTGTAAGTGATAATGTCAAACAAAGGTGCACACATAATGTTTCTGGGAGGGATAAATGGAACTTTTTAAAACATCACTTCGTTAATATTCTCTGAACTAAGATAAACGATGACAATGTGTGCATTTCGTCTAAACATGTTTCTGTTTCGTCTAAGATGCTCAGTTAAAACATTTAAATATTGCTAAGTTTGCAAAGATTTAAGATTTAGAAGTGCCCAACTCATCAGATCATTTCAATGAAGAAAAATATTTCACAAGAGCGCACACTGGTAGAGGTCCGGGCAGTTTAATGATTTTTATAGATTAATATACGCCAAAAATAAACATGTTTAACACAACATTAATAGTGACACATATCAAAAAGGGAGAAAATAAAAACCCCATGTATCAATCGACACAAAATATGTATAATACAACATAAAGGATGTGAATATCGAAGAACGGAAAGACTAAAAACCTTCTACTTTTTTCAACGACCGCCTTCAATACGTTGAAGTTTATGTCACTTGACAACCTCACATGAAAATTGACAAAAAAAACAATTACAGCAAATACAGTCTTCAAAGCATAAAATTGTAAAAACGATGAAGCAAAACAGACTTGGTACTCGGTACCCAATTCTGACTTTATATGTCCAATTGATATTTAGAAAATTTGATCTGTTAAAGTCCTCCAGACATAATGGAATACTTGTTAATAAATTTCCTTCAAGTATCAAATGTTAAAATTCTGAATTGGTCTTCAAACGCATTTCTGGAAAAGTCTATATACATGATATACCGTAAACGTTTGAGTCTATGAAGGAATTTACTATGGTGATCATCTATAAGCCCAATACTTAGAGATGAACTTTGCATTATCAACTTTTCCAAATTGACAGAAGATTGCAGAAGGTTGTTATTTAAAAGTCCACTTTTGAAATGAGAAATATTAAGTATTACCACGTTCTGAAGTCCATTTATTGTGTAATTGCAGTCAAACAATGAAGAGTATGCTAAATGAAGTATCTGCAAGTCCTTGGTTTCTTTCAATGTAAGGCTGTTGATAGGGTTCCCAACAACTTTGATAAAAGATATATTCAGAAATTCAAATGTCGAAAGAAACCATAGTACAATCAATATCTGGGAGCTAAAATGAGGGAACAATGTTATTACGCGTACGTTTGATCCCATCCATCTTAACCTTATTTTGATTAAATTGATTGTTGTTATCCGACATGTGTCACCTCATCAGATGTGTAAACACATTGATATACCATATTGTTAACAGCTGTTAAAATCAAAGTCATTGTAACTTAGGTTTAAACTCTCCTGACAATGTTTGTATTTCATCTTTCATCTTTTACATGTTTTGTGTTAAATGTTACATGGGGTTTTCAGTTGCTCCCCTCTTTTATATGACACATTCTTTATGTTTTGTTCAACATGTCTTTTTTTTTTGCATAAACTAGAAGAAAAATTTCTGTACGGACTCCACATTCGGTGTTTGTTTTTGTTATATATTTCTTTTTCTCTGTAATGATCTGATGAGGTAAGCACTTTTTAAGTCTTAAATTTTGCTGATATTCAGATATTTTGAACTCAGCATCACTGACGAGACATTAATTTTCGAAATGTGCATCTTCCAAATCGGTATCGTTTTTCTTATTTCAAAGAATAGAAAAAGGAAGTTCAGTTTATCCCTATCTAAGACAAAATATTTGTACTTACTTAAGTCATTTGATTTTATCAGTTAGATAAATTATATGTAATCATTGGTTTGAAAAAAAAACCTGTTATCATCAAAATTAACAATTATTGATCTGTTTTAACTAACTTACTGCCTTCTCTACATTATACTGATAAGAAACCGAGCTAGTTTTAATTAACGGCAAATGTTAACAGCCAACTCTTAATGTTTTTATTCTCCTTTTTATGTAGTTTTTATAAAATTGAGATTGGAAATGGGGAATGTGTCAAAGAGAAAACAACCCGACCATATAAAAAAAACCCAATAAAAACAGCAAAAGGTCACCAACAGGTTTTCAATGTAGCGAGATATTCCCGCACCCGGAGGCGTCCTTTAGCTTGCCCCTTTATGCATATCAATCATACGTATACTACGAAAAAGTTCTAAATATTAATGATTTGTTTTAATTTACCTACTTCACACTCTAAACAAATGAAATATAAGCTAGTACCAAATGAAGGAAAATGTTCAAAGCATACTTTTAATGTTGTTATCCACATTCTATGTAGTTTTTTGTTCATTTAAATAATATACTACGAATAGTTATAAAAAGTGCTGCCTATGTTACAAAACAAATAGGAATATGAAAAGAAACAAAAACCAAATCAATTAACAACTAAATTCATTACGTGTGTCCACTTTTTTTATGGTACTTTTTCACTTTGTACCTTGGGTTTTTAAAGGCAAATTATTAAATAGTGTGTACATAATATAAGAACGTGTAATTTAATTGTAAAAGAAAGTTATTATACCGGAATACAAGTTTCATATCAAAGGCAAAGAGGATGACCTTTAATTGATTTATAAAATCTTCAATATATAGTGATGAAATATTAGTAGTTAAACAAATTAATGGGAGGAAACGCACCCTAGATCGATTTACTATTTACATGATCTAATTGGCCCTGTGTGTACACATTTTGTTATTAGACCTTAGTTTTAATTTTCACCATGTTCAATTTACTTAGGTTTTTTTTAAATGCAAATTACAAAGTATTGCGTAGGTGTTATAACTAATTCAAATAAAAACGAAAGTTGATATTACGGAATACACAGTTCATTTCAAATCCTATCACAGGAGGATGGCAGGTAAACAATTTAATGTTAATGTACATAGCAAATCTGATTTATAATGTGATAGAATAGTTACCAACAAATGTAAAACATTGCAAACGTGTTAAATGTTATTTTAATTAAAACGAACGCAAATATTACAGAATTGTGTTTTGTTTACGTGTGAGTTCCAATAACACAACACACCGAGTTTAGGCCAATGTGAACATTGCCTTTCTCTAAGATAAACTACGTTTTGGAAGGGTTCGTGTCGATTTTCATGTTTTGTCATTGCATTGTTGTTTCTTTCAAATTATTGAGTTTTGACATGTTGAATGTATTGAATAAGACACGACAGTTTCGAGTTTTACACTCTATATACTGTAATCACCTGTTATATGTCTTTGCAAATATCACTTTAACTGTTTAGTCTATTTTTAGAAATATCCATGTAACATGGTTTGGTACTTATACATCCCGTCATTGTATTATTCGATGTCGATGAGCTATGGTAAATGTTTGTATACTTGTTTTTTTCATTGTTGCTGATGTGCTTTGTCTATATTCCTGTTTGTTTTTCTTTGTTGGCATTTATTGTTCTTACAGTTATACAGATTATAACATAATTTTGACGGTTGTACCCCAATTTTTTACATTTCCAATCATACGTGTATGTGTCTTTATGTTGTTCACAAATTGTTGTCAATATAATGGTATTTTGTGCAAATTTCATACAAGTGAGATGTTTAGCAAGATATAGATAAAGGCAACAGTAGTATACCACTGTTCAAAACTCATAAATCCATGGACAAAAAACAAAGTCAAAAATGTTGTGACTAATACGGCCAGGATGATTCGCCTTGGACAATTACAATCTAAGGATTTTCTTACCCCAGGAGTAGATTACCTTAGCCGTATTTGGCACAACTTTTTGGAATTTTAGGTCCTCAATGCTCTTCAACTTTGTATTTATTTGGCTGTTTAACTATTTTGATATGAGCGTCACTGATGAGTCTTATGTAGACGAAAAGCGCGTCTGGCGTATAAAATTATAATCCTGGTATTTTTGATAACTAATTGCATTGTATTCAATATAGGTACGTCCTGATGAGATATAAAAATATGAAAACTTTAAATAAACAGATATGGTTTGTATCATACACATAATTAGCATACACTCAAGCATGTCTGTTTAACAAAATGATGTGACATTTTTCTTATAATTACAATCGATGTTAACTAGTAATCTAGAATTTGTATAAATGAAAGTAAAACTTCAAAATTGGGTTGCGGCCGAAGCACTTTTCTGAAGTTACCTGCACAATAAACACCAATTTAAAAAAAGAAAGACTATATATCAGAGCAATGAAATAGTATTTTGTATTGCACAAATAGTAAGTATATTCAAGGATTTCAAAATTATGACTTTTGTGCTAATTTGAATGAACAGGTTAAAATAATCTCGATAATTTGTACATAAACTATTGTGGGAAGTCTTCTCATAAAATGTCAAACTCATGTTTTTGACCTAAAACGCAATTTTTTTTAATTCTTTTTTTATCAAAATATATATAAGCGTTTACCGATAATGATATTTTACACATATGACCGTCTGTAAAAAGATTTTTGAATACATTTTTGTTAAGGGGAAATTGTTGCTCATAACTGTAAGCACATTTAGTCGTAGTTTAATGAATTGGTTTCTTTTATTCCTTTCGTTAATATAGTGTTCATCATATCTTTAGTACCACCGTGCAGGTTCTTAATGTTTACTTTTTTTGCATACGCTTTAGACTGACAATGCATTTTTACAATGAAACAACAATTGTTGAACATCATTAATTGAAAAAAGTCACTGTCCTTCATTAACGTTGCATTGCTTGATCTAAACATTTCCAAAAAATGTTATTTTCATTTAATGTGTCTGTTTTGCGAATATGATCGTTGGCGTCCAATGACATCATTTGAAGAACACATTGCGGTATTTCTGTTTTGGTTATATTTTCCAGGTTTATAACAATTATTCTCGCTTGTAAGCCCAGGAAATGTTCAATTCCTACAGTAGCTTCATAGTATGCCCAATCATTTTTAACAAACTCTTTTGATATCACTAAGATTATCTTTTTGCATTTTGGAATTGAATTGTTTAAAGCAAAAAGTCTATGTTCTCCAGCAAGGACATCTCCTCTATCTAACAAAAGAAGTTTATAATTTCGTCTCTCTTCGAGAAATATGCGCAGAGGTCCATAAACCCATTTATAGTCTCCATCGCAATAAGCTACATATGCATCATATTCAAGTGATTCTTCTTTTGACTTTCGGAAAAGTGGATTGGCCATTCCGATAAATAAAAAAAAGTAATGTATGTGCAATTTGTAACGATATCCAACTAGAATGAATAAAAGAAGCACACCGAACAATGTAACTGAAAAGATAACCCATACTGTCGTAATACATCTTATTCTAAAAATTCGCAAGTGATTGTAGACAACATTTGTTGATGTAATATGTCCATCGTTTCCGCCACACGAATAACTACCATTGCTGTCAAGTTTCACTCTAGTAGTTAATAACCATTCTACAAAATCTAACGACGCGCAATTACAAACAAAAGGATTGCCATCTAATAAGACTGTCATTGTTCTATTTGATTTTCTGAATAGCACTTCAATGGCGTCAATTTCTTTAGTTGTCAAGTAGGCTATTTTGTTGTTTCTGATGTTAAGGAAACTTAGACGGTTGAAGTCTTCTACATTTAAGGGAACACTTGTGAAAAAATTTCCTTCAAGAATCAAAGATTGCATACTGTCTAATTGACTTTTAAATGTTGAGATTCTGAATTGGTCTTCAAATGCATTTCTTGAAAAGTCTATATACTGCAAACGACCAAGCCCAGAGAGAAATTGACTATAGTGATCATATTTAAGGCCAATACTTAGTGAAGAACTTTGCATTATCAACTGTTCCAAATTGACTGAAGATTGCAGAAAGAATGGATTTAAAAGACCACATTTGAAATGTGATACATTAAGTATCAACACGTTCTGAAGTCCCCTCACTGTGTAATTGCAGTCGTCTACAAGTGATGAGTATGAAAGGTCAAAGATTTCCAATCGTTTTATACCCTTGAAAGTTATACTGTTTATCGGATCATTTCGTCCGATTATAAATGATGCGTTTAGAAATTCGAGTGAAGAAGGTAGTCTTATAGACTAATCTGATCGAGTATCGAATATAGCTCTGTGATCCAGGATTCCAGTGCCATTACTGTTTTGTTCGCGAATGCTTTCAATAGATCGACTTGTTATCGAAGAAATGTCTATACGTTTAATGTTAATAAAGAAATTAAGATAAAAGATGATAAGATCCTGGTAATTGTCAAAGTCATTGTTATTTAAGTTTAAAGTCTCAAGACAATGTTTGTATTTCATTTTCTGAAAGGCTACAGCATCTATCCTCCTAATGCCATTCCAACTCAAAGATAATTTTTTGACGCAAATGTTACCGATATATGCAAATAGATCAGCTGAAATTACATATTCACCATAATTTCTAAAATTATTTCTCAAATCCAATTCTTCCATTTTTCGATTTCCAAACCCGTGCAAAGCTGGTAATGTTTTTTAATAGTTTAAGAACATTTTGATTTGGAATAATAAGACTAGAAAGAAATTCTAACGGTGCAAAACCATCGATTTCAATTTCTCGTAAATGACTATTAATATTCAAATGCTTTAATGGCGTCCTTTTAAATGAATGAAATGTAAAGATATAAATAGCATCACTCTGATAATCAGCTTCAAAGAAATTTAGACTTTTCATGTTAGAAAATACCTCAGAAAATGTTCCATTCGATGGGCCATCATCACAAATCAGTGTTGTAATTCTGAAACAGTCAGACCACGATTCTCTTTGATACGTTGACAGTAGAGTATGCGATATGAAAAGAACTCGAAGCTCAGTTAATGGTGCAAATACATTACTTTAAAATGTGTTCAGTGGATTAGTGAAAAATTTCAGTTCTTTTAATTGGGTCAAATAATCAAAAGCTGATTGGTCGATTGACGCTATATTACAGTTACTTATATCCAGATAACTGAGTTTTTTATATCTAGAAAATGCTTCCTTACCTAAAATGCCAAGGTCATTGTCAGCCAGATATAACCCTGATGTATTTCGTGGACATTCTGTTGGTAAGAATGTGAAATTCTGCGATCTACAGTCACATCGTATTTCCTTTATACTTATTGAAATCTCACAATATCCGGAATAAACCAATAAAAAAGTACAGTTTACACAAAGAAAGAAAACACATTGAGTTGTAAACATTGTGATAAAACTATTATGTAAATCTTTACAATTCTAATCTAATTTCTGAATGTATCACCATGAAATGATATCTTTTGATCGGTTCACCATACCCAACAAAGCCAGTCAGCCATAACGTTAACATTTAAATATATAACTGTAAACCTCATACCTTAAGTTCATTGTGCTAAATATCTTTTGTTAACAATGTTAAACTATTTAACCATTCATAACAGGAAGTTTAACCCTGTTGTGTCCAATGTAAATCCCCACTTCATATAACAATACATCCCTATAGTATCATCAATTGATTTATAAATATCTAGTACATCATGAAATAGATAATAAACAATCACTCACAAAGCTCAAATCAAATGTCAAATTTTTCAACTTTTAGACTAATCATCGCAATACTACGGGATCACCTAAAATCAATCACGTTTCTGAGTAGCAACATTCCAGCAGCACCTTCATACGGGGTATATATCTCCCAATTGGTACGATATTCCCGTGCTTGCATTTCCTATCATGATTTTCTTGATAGAGGGTTACTGCTCACAAGGAACCTATTAAACCAAGAGTTACAAATGGTGAAGTTGAACTCATCCCTTCGTAAATTTTACGGACGCCATCACGAATTGGTTGCCCGTTATGGAATAACCGTTTCACAAATGATATCAGATATGTTCCTTACGTCGTAACTACAATACCCTTCCCTTTCATGAATGTGGCCTACCGAATTAGACTATTTACCGGATTTGTAATCACATAAGCAACAAGACGGGTGCCACATGTGGAGCAGGATCTGCTTACCCTTCCGGAGCACATGATATCACCCCTGGTTTTGTTTTTGGTTAGGTTCGTTTTGTTTATTCTTCAGTTTTCTATGTTGTGTCATGTGAACTATTGTTTTTCTGTTTGTCTTTTTCATTTTTAGCCTTGGCGTTGTCAGTTTGTTTTAGATTCATGAGTTTGACTGTCCCTTTGGTATCTTTCGTCCCTCTTGTATGTAAGTATTTTGTTGTGTTTTTTTTATGTTTTACTTGAAATGTGTCTTTTTTTTTCTTGATATTATTTTAGAATTATGATTTCGAAAGTTTAGTAGTTTTTGCCTCTATGTTCTATGTTACAATAATTCTTATGAAATGAATGAATTATTTTTGATATGCGGCAAACGGACTGAAAAAAATCATCAATACCGACTGCAGTAGTTCAGCTTAAATCAATCTTTAGAGACTCTGGAGTTACAAGAATGATCATCACCTATATCAGTCTGATCTATAACAACAGCTATGTAAAATAGAACACAGAGACTCTGGAGTTACAAGTATAACCATCATCTATATCAGTCTGATCTATAACAATAGTTGTCTAATAGAACACAGAGACTCCGGAGTTACAAGTATAACCATCATCTATATCAGTCTGATCTATAACAATAGCTATGTAAAATAGAACACAGAGACTCTGGAGTTACAAGTACAACCATCATCTATATCAGTCTGATCTATAACAATAGCTATGTAAAATAGAACACAGTCAAAAGTCTCGCTCATCTTTTCCTTATCAAATCTTTTTGAATTATGTCTTCGTGTTTCTTTGATGTCGTTCAAAATTTGGTTATACACATGAGTACATTGCGTGTATGTTTCACTATTATAGGTTATTTTGATTGGCTAACAGTCATTCGAAAATTAACCTTCATTTCAAAATTAAATCTCATATCCATGAGAACACGAGCAAGTAAGTAAAGATGATGTAAAACAAGAAGCATTTGCTTGTTAAATATAGGGATGAGTGTAAAGAAATTTGAAAGAAAAATTCGCAGATGCTGCTAAAATGTGAGCAATTCCTGGCTCCCGTAGTGTTTCTTACGTCAAGACAAATTAGGTTGATAATTTCCTTCGATGATGCCACAGTCGACACTTTTGAAAGAAAGAGCACTGTTGATATTCAGCCAGTCATAAATATTAAAAATGTGGATCATTCATTGTCTGGTCAGAAAACATTACCTTACTCAAAATTTGTAAATAAGCGTGATTTATTTCATAAAGGAAAAAAGTAGAAAGTTTTACTCTAGTTGACCGTTATGAAATATTGTGTCACATATGATTTCGGATATATTATTTTGAATTTATCACCGACTTATATGGAAAAACACGTCTGGAAACACCAGTGGAGCAGAAACCTGTGATCGTGTGTAGTAAATGTGATACTGTTTCTGTCATCACCATGCTATGACACCGATATAATCACTCTTCTATATCTCACGTAGTCACCCTGGCTTTTTATCATATTCGTGTCTGCCAATCTTTTCAGTCTTATGTTGTGTTATTGTTGTCTGTCTTTTGTTGGTCATGGTTTTGTCTCTTGATGTGGTCAGCTTTTACTTATCTTTTCATTTCTTTTTGTGATAGCACCAAAGAAAATTATAATTTACTGATTAAAAAAAATAGAAAAATATTTTACGTATAAGATTTACAGTAACTGAAGTTTTGTTTGAGTGGCTCACATTATTGTCCCTTTGTTCCCGTCGAAAGCAAAAACCTAATATTTTATGTTTTGAATGGGTTTTTTTTCTTTATCATATAGGTGTACACATTTTAATATTGTTTTATCAAACCTATGTTAGTTCTACCACACTTCTATACACACAAACAACGCGTTGTTGAGATAGTCTAATATACATGGAAACTCTATATATTGCCCCCTATATGTCATTTGGTTATATTTGTTTTTAAATTTGGTTCCTTTCTAACTTACGTATAATCCATTCCTCATTTTATTCATATCAATCTGTATAGTTCAGAGACGAAAGTGTCTGAGCATGAAATGAGCGTGCATTCATGCATGGCACCGATCAAAACATTCAACAACATAATTATTCCTTTTGTTCACTTATGAAAACAACTGTAAACATACGCTTTAATGGTGTTTACTTATGGTCGACCGTCAAATGGATCATTCGCGATTTGGATATTTTCTGTTGTGCAAAATCTAAAGTACTTCTACATTTATTATGAACATAACATTTTACTCTACTTTTAGCGCATTTAAAAGTACACCGTTGGAATATTTAAGTATAGTGTGCAGATTACGGGCGATAGAAATACATTCTTTTTCACCTTTAAAAGTTCTTTCTAGTCTTATTATTCCAAATCAAGATTATCTCAAATTATAAAAAAAACATTTCCAGCTTGCGAGTGTTTGAGAATCGAAAAATGGATGAATTGGATTTGAGCAATAATTTTAGACATTACGGGGAATATGTTATTACAACAGAACTACTTGCATATACAGGTAATATTTGTGTAAAGAAAATATCTTTAACTGGAAATTGTATAAGGCTGATAGATGCAATCGCCTTTCAGAAGATGAAGTACAAACATTGTCTTAAGAATTTCAATCTTAATAATAATAACTTCGATTATCATCAAGAGCTTGGCTGATCGTAAATCTCAATTTGTTTACAAATCTCAGAAGATTCACTAAGAATATACCAATACAAAAGAGATATAATGAACAATGTTACCCCGGCCATCAGGACAAAAGTTAAGTTCCCATAAACATTTGCAAAACATACGATGTCGTTATACGATTTCCGTCTTCGCTTGAATTCATCAACGCATCTTTTATTCACAGCCATACCAGTTCAATAAATAGCATCACATTTAAGAATATTAAAACCTTAAAAATCTTTCATTCAACATACTCTTCATTTTACTACTGCACCTATCTTTTTATGGATTGCAGAATGTAGGAGTTCTAAATATGTCACACTTCAAATCCGGAATTTTAAATCCTGAATTTCTTTGTTCGGGTTTAAATTTGGAGTAGCTGATAATGCAAAGTTCTTTATTAAGTATTGGTCTAAAAGATGATCACCATGGACAATTCCACCATGGACTCAAACTTTTGCGGTATATAGACTTTTCAAGGAATGCATTCAAAGACCAGTTCAGTAGTTCAACATTCAAAAGTCAAACTGACTGTTTGCAATCTTTGATACTTGAAAGGAATTTATTCACAACTATTCCATTAAAACTCAATGACCTTAACCGGCTTAGGCTCCTTATCTTTGACTACACAGGAAATTGACGCAATTGAAATGCTATTTAGAAAATCAAATAAGACATTGACAGTCTTATTAGAGGGAACTCCTCTTGTCTGTACTTGTGCTTCATTAAAATTTGTAGAATGGTAATTTACTATTAAAGTGAAACTTTTTAGTAATTATGAGAAGAAGATGTATAACGACAATATGGTTATTTTTTTCTGCAACTTTATTCGGTGTGATTCTATTATTTATCCTACTTGGATATCGTTACAAATTGCATCTACAATACTTTTGTTTATTTATCGGAATGGCCAATCCACTTTTCCGCAAGTCAAAAGAAGAAGCACTTGGAGATGATGCATATGTAGCTTATTGTGATGGGGACTATAAATAGGTGTATGAACCTTTGCGTTCATTTCTTGAAGAGAAACGAAATTGTAAACTTCTTTTGTCAGACAGAGGAGATGGGGATGTACGGCCTGGTCAAAAAAGACTTGCCATTAGTAATTCCATTTCAAAATGTAAAACGATGATCTTAATTATTCCAAATGAGTTTGTGAACAATGAATGCTACTATTGGGATTGAGCATATTATTGGATTGCAAGCAAAACTAATTGTTATAAGCTTTGACAGTATTACCAAATCAGAAATACCGCAATGTGTAATGCAAATGGTGTCACTGGACGCCAATGATCACATTCGTAAAACAGACACATTAAATGAAAATTACATTTTCTGGGTATGTTTGGATCTAGCCACGAAGCGTTAATGCAGACAACTTGTCATTTTGTCATATTATAAATGATAAATGATAAGATTATGATATCACACAATTTTTGAATTCAGACTTTTTTACTCTATTTATGCTGGGATATCTAAATTAGTGGACTTTGTATTAAAAAAAAGAGAAAGACATCAATATATTACATTTATCATACTTTGTTAAATGGGGAATTATACTAACCCCTTAGAAAAATAAATTTTGAATATTTGTTTTAAATCGTGCAGAATTTAAATTTTACATTTATTTGGAAGTGCAATTGTAATTTATCAAAGTCTTCACACGAACAAGGAATAAGGAAGTACCAAAATTCAACGCATCAATCACCAACATCCAAGTACCCAACGAAAAGGAAAAGAGGAAGTACTAAAATTCAACGCATCAATCACCAACATCCAAGTACCCAACGAAAAGGAAAAGAGGAAGTACTAAAATTCAACGCATCAATCACCAACATCCAAGTACCCAAAGAAAAAGGAAATTAGAAAGTACCAAAATTCAGCGCAACAATCACCAATAATTGAAGTACAGAACGAAAACAAACATAACGTGACTTTCATTGACAAATGTGAAACTATTTTGTAAAATATGAGTTTGATATAAGTTCCTTGTACCGTGACGCATGCAAGCCATGTGTATTTTGTTCAATATAAATTTAATAGTCTAACAGGATGGGACAACGTTGCATGCAATAGTAAAGTTTATGTGCATTTAAACGATAACGGTTTTCTTTCAATTTAATTACCACTTCCTTATAACCAAATCTATTTCGTATAAAATTACATATTTTAACAGGTAAAAGCATTCGAACAAATCGAAATAAATGTTAAAATCAGTGACACAAATGAAATGCACCAATTAATAAAACTTCTTCTATTTAAAAAATCAACTGCTGTTGGTTCTTATTAGATTCAAGAAAACATACTGTATATTACCACACAAATATCATTTGGATTATTTAAAAAACAAAATTTTTGAATAGCCTTTATAATTGTTTTTTATTTATACATGTTATATTTATAAAGATATTGTATTGTTCTGTTAAAGGGATGGCGATGTAAAAAGTTTGCTCTAAGCGTTTTTGATAAAAGTAAATCAAGCAAAGCGCTTCGGAAGCATTAAATTATTAAACGTGTTGTTTTAATTTTTTGTTTTTAATAAAAAGTAAACCGTAAAAGGCCAACCCGCTTTTCTATATTTTTACTGTTACAGTAATGAATAACAAATTTTAGGTAGATTTTTTTTTATATCAGTTTGCTTTATATTTAGACAAGATTGAGTAATTGTAGTTGAAGGAGTATACATCAATGCGACAATTATCAATAAGAAATGAAATACACATATTTTGTAGTTTATTTCTGATTGAATGACTATCTGTTTAGTGGCATTTTAAGACTTTTTAATGTTCCAAAATGAAGCTACTCTAAACATCAATAGATGGCATTACATTCACACATATTATATATGACTCTAAGGTCCGAAAGCACTATAAAGTGCGATGACAACGCTAAAGTGCAATGGTCTACGCTAAAATACGATGTTGTCTCACGCTTAAGTACGATGGTAAATCACGTTAAAGTGCGATGGACCAATAGGGTAAGGTTTGATGGTTTTAAAATAAGTTAACGAACATTCAATGTAAATATATTCCATTTTTGAAATCTGGTATTATAAGGTATACCATATGTGATAGGCATAATAATCTTACAGTAATCTTTTAGTGAATGATACATAAAGAGTTAAAGACCAACAAAGTTATTATTGCTAAAAAGAGAGTTTAGGTGTTACAAAAGAGGGACGAAAGATACCAAAGGGACAGTCAAACTCAAAAATTAAAAACAAACTGACAACGCCATGGCTAAAAATGAAAAAGACAAACAGAAAAACAATAGTACATATAACACAACATAGAAAACTAAAGAATAAAAAACACGAACCCCTCCAAAAACTAGGGGGAATCTCAGGTGCTCCGGAAGGGTAAGCAGATCCTGCTCCACATGTGGCACCCGTCGTGTTGATTATGTGATTACAAATCCGGTAAATAGTCTGAATTCGGTAAGTCACATTCATGTAAGGGAAGGGGATTGTAGTTACGATATTTCTTGTTGAATAGTGTGATAACACGGGTAGCTTGCCGTTCACACGTTGTTTTAATGTTTTAATTAAACTCATCAGGACTAAATTTAGTATATACGCCAGACGCCTGTTTTGACTACTGGGCATGTGATACCCTCAGGGAAATAAATCTCCACCAGCAGTGGCACCGACCTAGTGGTTGTAAATAAACTCACCATAGATGTGCAAACACTTCAAAATAACAGACTTGGATGTTTATCGAAACAATCGTTGAAACTAAAGCAATTGTGTTTGCTCTTTGGTTAAGGTACAATTAATTTGAATATAATTTGAACTATAGTTACTCAAAATCAAATTATAACTTGGCGTTAAGATATCCACAGCATGTTATAATGTATTTCAATTTCCCTAATTTATCACATCTGATAGAACTTTTTTATTGTTTTCATTCATTGTCGCATATCGAGCTTTTTTGCTAAATTGGTTTACATTTTTCTATCATGAATATGATGTTGTAGTTGTCATTCGTTGATGTAGTTCATAAGTGTTTCTTGTTTCTTGGTTTTTTTTTAAATAGATTAGACCCTTGGTTTTCCCGTTTGAATGGTTTTACACTTATCGAGTAACTTTTGGGACCTTTTTTTAGCGTGTGGTTCAGTGTGAGGCTAGGTTTCGTGTTGAAGACCGTACGTTGACCTACATTGGTTTACTGTTACTGTTTACAATACTTTATTGTAAAACTAAGGTTTTTCTCCCTCAGGAATAGATAACCTTAGCTGTATTTCCCGAAACTGTTAGGACTCTTGGTTATCAATGCTCTCCAACTTCGTCCTCTAATTGGCCTCTTTAACTTTTAGATTTGAGTATCACAACTGAGTCTTTTGCAGACGAAACGTGCGTCTAGCGTAAACACAACGTTTATACTGGTATCTATGATTAGTTTATTTTTATAAATTGTGATTTGGATGGAGAGTTGTCTCATTAGCACTCATACTACCAAATCTTCTTATATCTATTTGCGTGGGGAAAACAGTTTTCGATTCCATGTATCGTGGTTGGTACAAATGAATGGACAACGACATATACAAAATGATATTCGGGTTGTACATTCAATATTTTATATCTATCACATTGTACAAAACATTTAAACTGTTAAAAGAAAACATTTCAAATCATTTTTGTAAAACATAAAAGAGACAATCTATTCTTCAAATTGTACGTACTTGTTTACCTGATATATAAGGTAATGTTCAAAAACTAAGATATTGATCTGAATATTGATAAAAAGAAGTGGTATTTAAATGGGAAGAAAAACAAAGACCATTGCTCTACTTCACATTATTTCCTGACATTGCATTGTATTCAATATAGCTACGTCCGGATAAGATATAAAAATATGAAAACTTTAAATAAACAGATATGGTTTGTATCATACACCTTATTAGCATACACTCAAGCATGTCTGTTTAACAAAATGATGTGACATTTTTCTTATAATTACAACCGATGTGAACTAGTAATCTAAAATTTGTATAAATGAAAGTAAAACTTCAAAATTGGGTTGCGGCCGAAGCACTTTTCTGAAGTTACCTGCACAATAAACACCAATTTAAAAAAAGAAAGACTATATATCAGAGCAATGAAATAGTCTTTTGTATTGCACAAATAGTAAGTATATTCAAGGATTTCAAAATTATGACTTTTGTGCTAATTTGAATGAACAGGTTAAAATAATCTCGATAGTTTGTACATAAACTATTGTGGGAAGCCTTCTCATAAAATGTCAAACTCATGTATTTGACCTAAAACGCCATTTTTTTTATTTATTTTTTTTATCAAAATATATATAAGCGTTTACCGATAATGATATTTTACACATATGACCGTCTGTAAAAAGATTTTTGAATACATTTTTGTTAAGGAAAAAATGTTGATCATACCTGTAAGCACATTTAGTCCTAGTTTAATGAATTGGTTTCTTTTATTCCTTTCGTTAATATATTGTTCATCATATCTATAGTACCACCGTGCAGGTTCTTAATGTTTACTTGTTTTGCATACGCTTTAGACTGACAATGCATTTTTACAATGAAACAACAATTGTTGAACATCATTAATGTGTCTGTTTTGCGAATATGATCGTTGGCGTCCAATGACATCATTTGAAGAACACATTGCGGTATTTCTGTTTTGGTTATATTTTCCAGGTTTATAACAATTATTCTTGCTTGTAATCCCAGGAAATGTTCAATTCCAACAGTTGCTTCATAGTATGCCCAGTGATTGTTAACAAACTCTTTTGAAATCACTAAGATTATCTTTTTGCATTTTGGAATTGAATTGTTTAAAGCAAAAAGTCTATGTTCTCCAGCAAGGACATCCCCTCTATCTAACAAAAGAAGTTTATAATTTCGTCTCTCTTCGAGGAATAAGCGCAAAGGTCCATAAACCCATTTATAGTCGCCATCGCAATAAGCTACATATGCATCATATTCAAGTGCTTCTTCTTTTGACTTCCGGAAAAGAGGATTTGCCATTCCGATAAATAAACAAAAGTATTGAAGGTGCAATTTGTAACGATATCCAACTAGAATGAATAAAAGAAGCACACCGAATAAACTTCCAGAAAAAAATAACCATACTGTAATGACACATTTTATTCTCGAAATTCGTAAGTGATTGTAGACAACATTTGTTGTTGTAATATTTCCATCGTTTCCGACACACGAATAACTACCATTGCTCTCAAGTTTAACTTTTGTAGTAAATAACCATTCTTCAAAATCTATTGAAGCACAAGTACACACAAGAGGGTTGCCCTCTAATAAGACCGTCATTGTTCTATTTGATTTTTCACTTCAATGGCGTCAATTTCTTTAGTTGTCAAGTAGGCTATTTTGTTGTTTCTGATATTAAGAAAACTTAGTCTTGTAAAGTCCTCCAGACATAGTGGAATGCTTGTGAATAAATTTCCTTCAAGTATCAAAGATTGTAAACTGTTTAATTGACTTTTAAATGTTGAAATTCTGAATCGGTTTGTAAATGCATTTCTTGAAAAGTTTATATACTGCAAACAATTGAGTCCAAGGAGAAATTTACTGTGGTGATCATATTTAAGGCCGATACTTAGTAAAGAGCTTTCCATTATCAACTGTTCCAAATTGACGGCAGATTGAAGAAGGTTGTGATTTAAATGTACGCATCTGAAATGTGAAATATTAAGTATTTTCACGTTCTGAAGTCCATTAACTGTGTAATTGCAGTCAAACAATGAAGAGTATGCTAAATCAATTATTTGCAGGTCTTTGATTCCCTTCAATGTAAGGCTGTTGATTGGGTTTCCTACTATTTTGATACAAGATATATTCAGGATTTCAAGTGTCGACGGAAACCATAATACAATATCTTGAGGATAATATGAGGGAACAATGTTAAAGGATTTGTTATCAAATAGATCAGTATTATCACGTGTATGTTTTATTCCATCTATCTTAACTTTATTTTGACTAAATTGATTGTTGTTATCCGACATGTCCAACCTCCTCAGATGTGTAAACAAATTGAAAAACCATATTGTTAAAAGCTGGTGAAAATCAAAGTCATTGTTACTTAAGTTTAAACTCTCCAAACAATGTTTGTATTTCATCTTCTGAACAGCGTCGGCATTGATCATTCTTATGCCATTGAAGATCAAAGATAACTTCTTTACACAAATATTACCGATATATGTAAATAAATCAGTTGTTATAATGAATTCACCATGTACTCTAAAATTATGTTTAAATTTAGTTCGTCCATTTGTCGATTTTCAAACACGTGCAATGCTGGCAAAGTATTTGACAGTTTAAGGAAACGTGCATTTGGAATAACAAGACTAGACAAAAATCGTAATGGTGAAAAAGTATCTTTTTCTATCGTCATTAATTTACCTTTTATCTCTAGATATTTTAATGGGGTTTTATCAAAGGCATGAAACATACAGTTACGCAGAACATGAATTTGTATATCACTACGTAAATACTTCAGACTTTTCATCACAGAAAATATCTCTGCAAATGATCCATTTGACGGTCCACCATAAGTAAACACCTTTGTTAAATGTAAAACATCCGACCACGATTCTCGTGGATACGTTGACAGCAAGTCATGTGATATCTGAAGTACTTGTAGTTCAACAAGTGGTGCGAATATATTCCATTGAAACGTTTTCATTGGATTATCGAATAAACTCAGTTCTTTTAAATGTGGTAAATTTTCAAACGCTGATTTGTCGATTGAATTCAAGTTACAATCACTTATATCCAGATATCTTAGCTGTGTATAATTAATGAAAGCTTTCTTAGATATACTTTCCAGATTATTGTTGGACAAATATAAATCTGTTGTGTTTGATGGACAATCTGTTGGTACATTTGTTAAATTATTTGAGCTGCAATAACATCTTACTTCCTTTTTAGTAAATGCAATATCACAAGGTTTCGGTAACACATAAGAACTAACACAAACAATCCAAATAACCAATAGAAATTGAATGCAAATCATTTCGAAAAAATCTTCTATTAAACTGCTAAGTATCACTGTTAGATTATAAAAATGATAATGTTTTTTCAAAAGTTTAAAGTTGTATTTTAACACAAATATAACGAGTCATACAAAACAATATAAAACAAATATTACCCATGTACACGGCCGACACTCGGCTAACCGAGAGTTTGGTCGGTTAATCTATATTGAGTATGCGGCTATATCGGCGGTTGGTCTGTTAATCGGGTTTGTTATACGTCTGTTAAGAGTAAAACTCACAATTTAATGTTAAACTCTGTTAAATATACAGATTTTTGCCATATTATGAGAACCACATAAAAAAAAGAAAAGTGTCTGACAAAATGATATCTATCATAGAACATTTTCCACCAGTAAAAAAAATGCATAGCCTGCGCAGTTTTAAGTAAAACGAAAAGGCGTCTCGCAAGTATGTGGTTTTTATGCTTGTACGCATAGCAATATTTTGGATAAACGGCTAAAAAACATTTTTATATATGATTTAAAGGACACAAAATAGTACTTTGGTTCTAAAAAAATAATTGTCATTGATAAATATTTCATAATTGTTATATAAGTTGAGTAATACCACATTTTAATGAATATTAGGGGAATACAGTCTGTTAATGGGTTGGACAATTTAAATCGTGTCAGTTAAGAGTTATTTAGCCACGACAATAGTCTTACTACCTTTAGTTTATATTTTCACATTGAAAAAAATTAGATGTACTTGTGACGAAAAAATTACAATACGGTGCAACAGTATCCTTATAGAAAGAGAACTTTTATTGGCCACTCGAATTCGCACGAATTTATTATTTACGCCAAGTTATCAATCAGCCTTTTTTTTTCTGTTCAAAGTCTGTAACATCTATGAATCTGTCATGTGTTGCAATGCAGCTGGTTAAATTCCATGCGTTTTCTTTGAAATACTAAGGCTTTTCTACCTCAGGAATAGATTACCTTATGCCGGCATCACACATTGGCGTATAGACCGGCGTGCACCAAACGTACAGAGAAAATTGACAAAGTCGGTATACGTTAGTTGCATGCCATAGGAACGCTTAGCAATCGTTCAAAGCGCGTTGCATAAGTTTGTAGTACGTCGAAATACAAAGGTAAAATTGAGAAAGGAAATGGGGAATGTGTCAAAGCGACAACAACCCGACCATAAAGCAGGCCAAGGCCACCAATGGGTCTTCAATGTAGAGAGAAACTCCCGCACCCGTAGGCGTCCTTCAGCTGGCCCATTAAAAAATATGTATACTAGATCACACAAGACTAACAAAGACCAGAGGCTCCTGACTTGGGACAGGCGCAAAATTGCGGCGGGGATAAACATGTTTATGAGATATCAACCCTCCCCCTATTCCTCTAACCAATGAAGGAAAGTAAATACGCTTGATGAACGCTACAATCCCAGGAAATTTGTATGCAGCATAAAAAACATACAACATACGCCAACATACGTTTCTAGTACGCCCAATACACGCTTAAAGCTCGTTTTGCACACGTTACAAATATGATTGACAGGTTAAATGCATCCAAGATTACTAGCGTATTGGCAGCGTAAATGATTTTGAACACTCCAGTGCTATACGCTGATGTGTGACGCCGGTATTAGCTGTGTTTCCTCAATCCTTTTCAACTTCGTATTTTATTTGGCCTTTTAAACATTTTTTTCGTCACTGATGAGTTTTTCGTAGACGAAACGCGTGTCTGGCGTAAATATAAGGCGTAAATATAAAATTTCAATCCTGGTATCTATGAGGAGTTTATTTCCGGTATGTATTGTCTTTTGAAACTAATATTACTTTGATATTACACTTTTTGAAACCAGTTCTATCAATTTTCAGATTCCATTGTCTAAACTTATGTTTCATTGTTCATGTGTTGTTTCCATATATTCTAGCCACTAATCTTGAGTCTATCCCTTTATTCAGATAACACCCCATATAGCAATTAAATTATGCTTGTAATGTCATTCATAACTCTTAACAGACCAATTAACAGACCGAGTTTTATACATCCGACCCATTAACAGACCACATTTTTATCAAAAATTGATTAATGTCACCAAAATACAGTTTTTCGTGTAGATTTTTCACATATTGATGTTAATATGGTAAACAAACATAATGCCTGTCTTTTTTCGATGTTCAAAATATTGCATGCAAGTAAACTCAACCAACTTGTCATTTTTGTGTACATTTTGTGTGTGTAAAATGTGTATAAATTTACTGATGAGTAACTCGCCTTTTCATTTTATAGATCGTTTATTGAAGCTAGAAAAAAAAATAATTACACCACTGGATTCAGTACTCCAAATCGTTTTGTCAGACATGAATAGTTTTTAAGATATAAATATAATTAAAAAGTTATACAATGAAACATAATGACCTTGCAATGATTTTCTCGATAAAACCTGATTAACAGACTTTAGCCAACCCGATTAACAGACCAACCGCCGATATAGCCGCATACTCAATATAGATTAACCGACCAAACTCTCGGTTAGCCGAGTGTCGGCCGTGATGTAACTCAGGTTTCTTACTTATGAAGTAAACAATAAAACAATTGTACAAAAAAATAATACAATTAAAAGAAACAAGGTAAAGATAACAATTACAAATTGAACTATTTGTTCTATTTACATTTCACAAAATTTTAAGATAACGAAAAACAAACACGTAATACTTCCTGTCGATACGAAATTTGTTAACATAAACGACAAATGACTTCTTTTAACCTTTACAACAACTCTGTACACCTAAAGTTCAAAATGATTACAACAGGTGAGAAAAAAAAAGAATAGAAAAAATAGTATCGCATATGAATATTTTGCTTGCCAAAGAGACATGTTTCTACAATGTCTGTTAATTTTAACTTCGAATTTCTCAATGGTATGGTAATACACATTACTTTATTTCTGTTTAATTCGCCAATTTGATGTTCATCTATTCAGCGACAATGCAATTAAAATTCTACTATTTTTTTTTAATTAAATTCCGGTTTATTAAGACGTCGTTGGACAAGATCCGAAAACAGGATGTCTTATCTGACCAAAAAGATGATGAAACTGATGAATTGCCTCGCCCTATTTGTTGCACTGCCAAAACAAGCTCGAAGCAAATTAGTGCAAACAAGTAAATAAAAAAATTGAAAGGCACTTGGTGTCTCTTCTGATTAAGATATAGATTAAATATACTACAATACCAAACCCTGAAAAAGAAAAAGAAATTAATGTATTGTTTTTGATCCAATAAAAAGGTAAAAATTTAGAGAGCGAATCATAGTGTCAAATAAGTAAACTAAAAGTCATATTTTGACAATAACATACGAATTGCAATGACCAACCTGTGCAGGAATTGTTTCAGGCGAACACAACATACGTCGGGATTTTACAAGTTTAATTGGATCTAAAACCTCTAATATTTATAGTTAGAGATGAAATTATAAACCATAATGCATGGAAAATATAAAAAATGCGAGGAAAAATGACAAACTGCGCATTCGGCGCAGAAAAAAATGGTGCCGTATATATTTCTAGTTCATTAGGGATGCATATCAATTTTAACATGATATTCTAGATCGAATTATCCTCTCATAACTACATTACCGATGTGACCTTTGCTCTTTACCTTAAATCTATTTGGATTTTACTACTCCAAAAATTAAATGCTTACAAAAAGTGACGTGACGATCGATTGAGAAACACAAACTCTAGAGGACGAACGAAAGTCTTGTTACAACGTTTTTTTGCGAATTCTATAAAAGCATAACAAAAACAAATTAATCGCTATTGGTATGTGGAACAATCTGGGTTGACAGACTTGCTCAAATCTTAATACTCAAACAATCGTCAAATTTAAAAAGAAAACAAGGCAGATTACGATCTTAATATATTGCATTAATTATAAACTTTATTAAAGGTTTGATAAATTCAACGTAAAATGTCGTATAGATACATGTAATAAGAATGCTATAAAAGAAAGAGAGACAATATTTATCTTCGTTTTAAATATGTTCTTTCGTCAAAATAGTGAACAACGATAAATTGAAGGTGTAAAATATATAAAATAAAATCACATAAATACTGAAGCATCACCTGAGATTCCTGTTTTTGATATGCTCGGTTGGTCAGTGTTTTTGCATTTATTTGTGTTGCCATGGTGTTTATTTTCGAATTATGAGTTTCAATACGTTGTAAAATGGTTACGAACTAATCGGGTTCTTTCTGCCTTTCCGGTTTCGCAACGGACTTGCAGTATTTAATTCAAGACAGTATGACACATAATGAACCACGTTGACGATAAGAAGTCGAACGTGTTTTTATGATCACGGAAGGCATCAATGATCCAAGTTTTCAAAATTTTTCATTTTGCTTCGGTACTACAAATGGCTTGTTCAAACAACTCGACACTACAGAGTATTGTTACTAACCTGAATTAGAGTATGCAGATGAAGTGATTAAATTTAATAACACGCATATTCAAATGTAAACCTTATTGCTAGAACATATTTGGTTATCGTCAGATAGTATAACTCATATAAAACAGTATATACACATTATGATTTTCCTTGTATTGAAAAGAACAGAAATCTGAAGCTGATAATAATCTTATTGAACACATTGTGTTTTGATTTTTGTAAGAGTAATCTCCAAAATCAGTGGACATAATTATAAACCAAATGCTTTGGAATTCCAGTAGACCTTATATATGTACTGCTACCTATTATTGTGTAATGGTTTTTGGCATGACCTATATACCACAAACATGATAAGGAATGTTTTGCATGTTCTATTTTGTGTTCATCATTCATATTTTGTAAATGTTTAGTGTGTTGATTTGAAAATTTACTTGATACTGCATTGATTTGCATAGGTGAATATTTTGGAACACTAAAATTAAGATTCGCTAGGCTTATATTTAAGGAACAACAGAACTGTAGTTGAAGAGTTGCCACCATCAATTGTCGATTTGCAGATGGCGACACTTCAGCTACAGTATTGTTATTCCGATTCTAATGCACAACAAAAAGAAATAATAAATTAGAGCTTGAAAAAATGTATAAATTTGACAAACAAAATAATTCCGCAAAACATTATGAATGATTTTGGCGCCAAGACTTCATAGCTTAACATGACGTCATGCAAATGAAAACGTACAAACTATCACGTTACCTCTACGGTCCATTTTAGGATAAATCACATTAAAACGGCTACTTCGAGGTAGGTGTTGGTTTATTTTCGATAATATTGTAGTAATCGGACATTTGTTGTTCCAATCAATTCAAAATGGTGGGTCCCTCCTTAGTAACGCCTGTTCAACTGTCGATTCGTCGACAATTTTAAGCCAATAAAACCAATTGTTACATAAAACTTGAATTAAAATTTATGTTTTACTCTATTACACATTATAATCAGACTTAATGTGTGCATTTTAACACAACAGTAGCAACGTTTAAAGCAGAATCTGCTTTCCCGTCCGGAGCACCGGATTTTACCCCTAATTTTGATGGGGTTCGTTTTGCTTAGTCTTAATTTTTCTATGTTGTGTCTTGTGTAGTATTATTTGTCTGTTTGTCTTTTGTTTAAGACTTGGTGTTGTCATTTTTTTTCGGTTTATAAGTTTGAACGACCCTCTGGTCATTTTGCCCCTCCTTTCACATAGGAATAATACTGCCTTAAAATCAATAGTAGTTTTTTTTTTCTTTCAATTTTGCCATGTGATTATTGACTTTCCGATTATATTTTCCTCTAAGTTCAGTATTTTTTGTGATTTTACTTTTCCCTTAAGCATGTTAAGGATAGTATTATTAATTATTCTATATTTCAAATACTTTAAAATAACTGACAATTATGACTTAAACTGTTGCTATTTGTTACTGCTTTTGATCATGGACCCCCGTTTTTTTTGTTAGGATGCTCATCTGACTCATATACAATTTGTTTTTAAATTCTAAACCTATTTTGATAGAAAGGAAGTGCCAATATTTTTAAGAAGGAAATGGACCATGATAGATAATTGTATATTGAACTTTTGAAGATTTGTTGCGTTGAATAAACGACAGTGTCTTCGGACGCAAGAAATTATTAAACGTGTAAGTTTCAGTTTTTTGCATATTTTTATGTGAAACATAAAATATAACATTGTTTAATTTGAGCTCCAAACTTAAGGCTTCATTTACCCTAATTCTGTATGATTAAGTAAAATATAATTGATAATGGAAAGGGAGAATATGTCAAAGAGACAATAACCCGATCAAAGATCAGAAAACATCCGAGACTAACAAGAGATAAAAGATCCTGACTTTGGACAGGCGCAATAACGCGGCGGGATTAAACATGTTTTGTAAGATCTAAACTCTCTATTCCTCTAGTCAATTTATAATAATCATACACACAACAATACGCACAGTATAACTCAGTATTAAGGGAGATCGAGTCCGATGTCAGAAAAGATAACAAAAGAAGCTAAGCAAATTGATAATAATACATAAATCAACAAAAACTACTAGCAATTACTGAAATGCCAGCTGCAGATTTCAAGTATTCAATTTAAACAAACACGTTTTTCGTTATTGTGCAATCAATCATAACTTTTTTCAATATCAAGTATGTGTCTTCAGAAGTGATTGGACATGTAAAGTCAGATTTGAGTACCGAGTACCAAGTCCGTTTTGCTTCATCGCTTTTACTATTTTATGCTTTGAAGACTTTATTTGCTTGTGTTTTGTCAATTTTCATATGAGGTTGTCAAATTACATAAACTTCAACGTGTTGATGGCGGTCACTAAAAAAGTAGAAGGTTTTCAGTTTTTCCGTTCTTCGAAATTAACATTCTTTATGTTGTATTATACATATTTTGTGTCGATTGTTACATGGGGTTTATATTTTCTCCCTTTTTGATATGTGTCACCATTAATGTTGTGTTCAACATGTTTATTTTTGCGTATATTAATCTATAAAAATCATTAAACTGCCCGGACCTCTACCAGTGTGCGATTTTGTTAAATGTTTTTCTTCATTGAAGTGATCTGATGAGTTGGGCACTTTTAAATCTTAAATCTTTGCAAACTTAGCAATATTTAAATATTTTAACTGAGCATCCTAGACGAGATATTTATAGTCGAAATGCACATATATTAACGAAGTGATGTTTTAAAAAGTTCCATTTATCCCTCCCCAAGACAATATGTGTGTACCATCGTCTGACATTATCACTTAGATATATTGTCGTGATATCAATGGTTTGACAAAATAATGAATGATCTGTTCTAATTTACCCACTTCCTTCTCTAAACTGTAATTACTTATAAGGAACCTATCTAGAATCAATACAAGGCAGATGTGTAAATCCAACTCTAAATGTATTTATTCACATTCTTAGATAGGTTTTACCTTAGATGTATTTGGCACAACAACTTTTTGGAATTTTAGATCCTCAATGCTCTTCAATTTTGTACTTGTTTGGCTGTATAACTATTTTGATATGAGCGTCACTGATGAGTCTTATGTAGATGAAACGCGCGTCTGGCGTACTAAATTAAAATCCTGGTACTTTTGATAACTATTTAGGCATTTCAATCTTTAATATACTATTAATAATTATGAACTGCTGTCTATGTTACAAAATATTGCATAACTTAAATATCACCAGTAATATAAATAAATAACAGTAGTATACCGCTGCCCGAAGTTCATAAATCGATTGAGAAAAACAAATTCGGGTCACAAACTAGAACTGAGGGAAGCACATCAACTATAAGAGGAGAACATCGACACAAACCCGATCTATAAACCAGATCTGTAATGTACCTGAGTTTTTAAATGCAAATTACAAAATAGTTTTGTCGAAATTTGGTATAACGGAAATACACATTTCATATAAAATCGTATCACAGGCTGAAAGGATGGCAGGTAAACAATATAACTTAATTTATATCAACACACTTAAATTAAAGTGAAAATGAAGTAACGATCTGCTGTCTATGTAAAACATACATATATTAAAATTCAATATGAAGATAAACAAACACACTAATATCTAATTTGTCACGCGTTTATACAATTTTTGTTTATTATATCTTAGTTGTCCTTTTCGCCATATTGATATACCTGGGTTTTTAAATTCAAATTACAAAGTATTGCGTAGGTGCTATATCTACGTGGAAATCAAATGAAAACGAAAGTTGATATTACGGGAAAACATATTTCATATCAAATCCTATAACAAGCTTAGAGAATGGCAGGTAAACGATTTAACTTTAATAAGCATAGACAAACTTATTTATAATGTGATAGAATAGTAACCAATTGCCTTTTTTTAAATGTAAATCTTGTCGTGTTTTGTGTACATGTACATGTTTTTTTTTTAAATTGGAAACGAAAGTATATATTACGAAAATTCACGGTTCAGCCCCAAATGTATATAACTGACTAAGAGGATTTAAATTTATTTCATATAAAAAAGTCATATTATCTTTTATCACAAAACCACGAATAAATGTATACACATAAACAATCTCGAATACATCATTATCACAACCCGTCATTTTCATTCTCAATTTTATCTTTCTTTGATTGTGATATCAGCTAATAAGACTTATCCGCGAACTAAAAATATCAACATTCCGATTGCAACTGGTGTAATATGTTCTACTTACCCTGAGATAAACCAAGTTCTGAAAGGTTTCGTGTCATTTTTTCTGTTTCTATCTTGAGGTAGTTCGAAAAATACCCCAATTGCAATGTTTCTTGCCATTTATAACCGAATTACAAAGTTAAAAGTATATTGCGTAGTGGGTAATTTTAGTACGTCAGTAAACTGTAGGCTTACGAGACTGTAGGTAAGCAACAACCTTAATTTGTATATCCTTCAATTTGTTAAATGAGTACGAGCAATGATCATTTTAAATTATTCTGGTTTCACATTGAAAATGCAATTTTAATGAAATCGCATCAACATAGCTGAAAAATGACTTGTTTATATTGAAAAAAAAATATCATAGATTAACAGGTTATTTTGAGAAAGATAACGATGAAGGAAATTTTCAACGACCTTGACTGTCTATACAGTTCTTGCAAAAAGTAAAATCACAAAACTACTGAACTCAGAGGAAAATCAATTCGGAACGTCCATAATCACATGGCAAAATCAAATAACAAAACGCAAGGGCTACTTGCGAATTTTTTTTTATTGGGTTGAAAGGTAGCATTATACAATAAGGTCTAGGGTTTTGCCTTAATCTGCAATTTTGAAAACTGTCAATTTTTTTACAAACAATAAAATTGAAAATGGAAATGGGGAATGTATCAAAGAGACAACAACCCGACCATCAAGAAGACAACAACCCGACCATAAAGAAGACAACAACAGAAGGTCACCAACAGGTCTTCAATGCAGCGAGAAATTCCCACACCCGGAGGCGTCCTTTAGCTGGCCTCTAAACAAATATATATACTAGTTCAGAGATAATGAACGCCATACTAAACTCCAAATTGTACACAAGAAACTAAAATTTAAAACAATACAAGACTAACAAAGGCCAGGGGCTCCTGACTAGGGACAGGCGCAAAAATGCAGCGGGGTTAAACATGTTTATGAGATCTCAACCCCCCCCCCCTAATACCTCTAGCCAATGCAAAAAAGTAAACGCATAACAATACGCACATTAAAATTCAGTTCAAGAGAAGTCCGAGTCTGATGTCAGAAGATGTAAGCAAAGAAAATAAACAAAATGACAATAATACATAAATAACATCAGATTACTAGCAGTTAACTGACATACCAGCTCCAGACTTCAATTAAACTGATTGGAAGATTATGTCTTCATCATATGAATATCAGGCACAATCCTTCCCGTGAGGGGTTTAGTATTATATCATCATACTATATATGAGAAGAACATAACCCGTGTCATGCCAACAACTGGTTTTTAAATAACTGTGTTTAGATCCGATGCAAAGACCCTATAAGTGAATCAATATTAACACCAACATATGCAATCTTTAACGACCTGATAACAGTAGCGTAACTATATCCCTTCTTAATAAGTCTATTTAAAGGTTTTGTAAGCTTATGGTGAGAATACTGACATGTTTGTGCTTTATAAAGAATATTTCCATAAAATATTGTAGCTACCTTTTGAACGAGTTTAGTATTTAATAGTTTTCCATTTCTAAGCTTCATATTTGTTTTTTGTTTGTGAATTATATTAGAAAGGAACAAAGACAGGCGTCTAAAATATAAACCAGCATACAATGAATTAAGTTATGTAAAAATGATAAATCTGTTCGGCTTAAGATGGTTCGGCTAAACATGTCAAACGCTATCCGTATTAATTACCCGTCAGGGTAGCGACTGACGTCTGACTAAATATTAGAATTGGGCTGAATATTGAAGTACTACTTTTAGAAAAATTATCCCTAAAGTAACGAACTAGAGAAGTTCTCGCTCGAACACACACTCCATAGTATAGTATATTATAAGAGCATAAACCTGAAGCACGGGGAGGCACTACAAGTAATCGATGCCTTGTTAAGACTGTTTAAAAAAAAAATACCAGATCCCTGGGATTTTATTTTACAATAAAAAACTATCCAACCAATATATTCAGGGAGAGATTACTCTAATAGAAAATATATTTAAATTAATTCAAACAAAATAGGAAAATTTTGCGCGACTTTTTTAGTTTGAGTATGAAAAATAGTACGGTCACTCATACTTTAATAGGCGTTTTGTAGAAAAAAATCTATATTATGGAAGAGTTTGAAGTTTGAAGGAAATACGTTTTCCCCAACGTTACGTTTTAATTGTGTCTCTTATTTCTTTTTTTTCATTTGTAAGTCCACTTATGTATTTAAGAGCTTTTTCCTGACGAAAATTTATTTATTTTGAACTTTACTCTACTAATATTTTTATTATGTCACATCACCTGCATATTCGAATCTCGTTTGATTGAAGTTTAATGTTCAAAACAAATGTACTGTTGAGAACTTAACTGTCAACAAAATTAGTGAAGGCATTATAAATGTACAGTTTTGGATATATACCTTGAACAATGTTTTATTTTTCTATTTACAGATATTATAACATCAAACATATCACTAGCTCTGTATAACTATCTATGTCATAACATCGTAGGAACAGAAGATACTGTTAAGACAATCAGATTAATGAACACGGTGAGAGATAATTTGTCAAGTAACAAGTCATATACATGTATAACAAGTGGAAGCTATGGAGAAGGACTTGAAATGCGAGGAAGTGATTTAGATATAATGAAAGTAATACAATTTTTTAAGGTAAAGGCGGATAAGCAACCCGACTTTGATCCAAGTATACTGTATATGTTCATGGATACAGACGATGTAAAACCTGGTTTTACTCAATTAAGACTAGAATATGGGACAAATCAGTATATTTTGGAATTTTGTGAAGAACATAATGGTGAACATTATTTTTCGAGTGCATTATTTAAGCGAAATTTTGTGATTGGGGAAAAAAACAAACAAATTCATGGACCGTGTATAACTGACACAGAAGGATTTGTTGATTTGGCGTATACTTTACATTGTAGAACTTGGATATCTTCTGCTATAAATTGGATAACAAGATCAGGTAGCTCATGGCCTACTCATAACGTCACACAAAGTATTATAAAACACGGAGTGCTTTTTGTACCGATCGGAGTTCACGGATCACCAAAAGAAGATCTAGAATGGCGAGTATCTTTTTCAGTGGCTGAAAAACTTCTAATTAATACATTTACTCACACCCAATTAATGTGCTATGCTCTCTTGAAGATAGTTTTGAAAGATGTTATAGCAAATGACTATGAATGTAAAGATTTACTCTGTTCTTATTTCCTGAAAACAATTATTTTCTGGATATCTGAAGAACTTCCTCTCTCTGTATGGACGCCTGATAATCTTATAACTTGTTTTATGCGATGTTTCAGCAGATTAGTATATTGTGTGGAGCATTCAGTTTGTTCACATTACTTCATTCCAGAAAACAACATGTTCGAGAACAAAATAGAGGGCCGTGCTCGTGATGTACTTTTAAACAAATTAAACACGTTACACAGCTATGGTTGGCGATGCATTTTATTTTCAGATCAAATATCTAACTTTGCTGTATCGATGTGGAATTTTTCAATTGAACCATTTACATTATATGTGAATGACGTTAAGAAAACAGTGCAATTCAGTACGTTTTATTCTTTAAATTGTCCCTTAGAAACTAATTCTGAGTTAAATATATTAAACACAGGATTATTACACAGCATACGGTGTCACCCTTTTTCACTAAAGCAATTTTATGCATACTACATATCACAGAGGTGTAATTTTGTAGCTCAGCGTTTACCACTTGATGGTGCAATTATCAACAATAAATACCAATACAAACAGTACAAATCCTGTTTATGTACTCTTCTAACAAATGTCTATCATGATGCTGTTTCTGGATGGCTTATGGTAGCTTCATTGTTTTACAAAACAAAGCAATACAGAAAAGCTTTACAAATCATTAGGTACTCTATATCGAAATGTACTCCCGATAAACTGTTTTTGGGATTGACTCTGACAGATATCTATTACCAGTCGCTTAAACTGATGTCATTCAACAAGAAGAGTTTGGCTTATCTTCTGAAAATACTATTCGTAGATCTTACACGATTTACTGTTAATTCAACGTTAACACCAGACGAACTTGTAATGAAGGGATGGAACAAGCAATATAATATTCCATCCACAGCGTATGCTTATTTCCTTAGTGTTCTTTGTCATTATCACCTCAATAATGTTAGACATTGTCAGGATTCTATTCAAGATTTAAAACTTGTTATAGGAGAAAGATATTTGATGTCAAATGTGAGGAGTACAGCGGAGGCCTACACTTTGTTGGGAATTGCTTTACAATTATTTGGCGACAAGCTTTTTTACAGTCTTTGGAAATCTCCCCGGATGAATCGTACAATTCTGCCGCAAGGAGACTTTTGTAATGCTGTTAAATTGATAAAAGTCTTGATAGTCCAATTGTCATTAATATATACCAATACAAACATTACAAACAGTGTCTAAGGAATCTGCTAACAAATATCTATCATGACGCTGTATCTGGATGCCTATTGATAGTTTCGTTTTTGTTACAAGAGAAAACAATACAGTAAAGGTTTACACATCATACGGTACTCTTTATTGAAATATAAAGCGAGATGACATTGTCGGATCTCCATCACCAATCACTTAAACTGCTATCATTCCACAAGTAGAGTGTTGTTAATCTGTTGAAAATAATGATTGTGATTGTGTACGATTTACCGGAGATTTAAAATTGCACCAGATGAACTTTTAATGGAGTGATGGAATTTAACATGTCCATTTCCTCCCACAGCCTATGCTTATTTTCACCTCAAAAATGTAAGGCAGTGTCAGGATATCATTGATGGTCTACAACTTGTTACAGAAGAAAATTATTTGATACAAAATTGGAATGCACGGGAAGCTTTCACTTTATTGGAAATAGATTTATAATTATTTAGCGACAAGAAAATCCATGCGGAAGAATTGCATCGGTCTGTTAAAATTTTTCAAAATGCATTGTGCAAATTTGCTGCAAAAAGACTTTTATTATTGAATATTTGTGCATTCTGTTGAACTTATATTTGTGCATTCTGTTGAACTTATATTGGTGCATTCTGTTGAACTTATATTTGTGCATTCTGTTGAACTTATATTTGTGCATTCTGTTAAACTTATATGTGTGCATTTTGTTGAACTTATATGTGTGCATTCTGTTGAACTTATATTTGTTCATTTTTGTACCTATAAGTTAAAATAAAAGTGATTAAAGAGATGAGAGATGGAGCATACGAAATTCATATTGAGATACGTAGATCGCTTATGGTATACACTAAAACTCGAAACCTACATGTAATAGCTGCTGTAGGATGAAAATGAATAAACTCATTCTTAGACATGGGTTGATTTTTTAGTTATTACTGGTTGCTATTTTCACATGTCTTGATCGGTGTAAGAAACACATTTCTCATCAATACTGAAATATCTGGTCTGTGTATTACGATATTTTTCACCTCTCAATAGTTAAATTTTAATTATGTTTTTCAGGATCTTTTCTTAACTCAAATTCAAATATTTTGAACTTAGTTTTACCAATATTTTTGATTTATCACATAATTTGCATATTCAAATTTGGTTTGATTAAAGTAAAATGTACAAAGAATATATATTGTGAGGAACTTAAAATGCTTTTAGAATGTACAGTGTTTGTATACATGTATATGTTATGTGCAATGTTCTGACAATGTTTGTTTAACTTTTATAATTGCACTGTAACCGGCGCGCTAGAGCATGGGTTCAAATCCCGGCGAGGAAAGAACCAAAAATTTGCGAGAGAAAATTTACAGATCAAACATTGTTGGGTTGATGTTTCGACAAGTTGTATACAGAATGTACACAGTCATGTATCACCACCATTGCTGGTGATCCGATGGATAAATCTGTTGTAGAGTTGTCACTGGTTCAGACGTACTTATAAATATAATTATTTTCTGTGACTGTATCTTGCATTAATTTGTAGGATCCCTTTACTATAGATAATTGAGCTGATTTGTAACAATAACATCTTCATGTCTTATATATCATGTACTGTATTACGACGCTAGAATAAAACTGACGAGAAAAGGTAACACCTGGCCCGGAAAGATTTATTATTGTGAAGTCAAGGTGGTCGTGTGGTCTAGCGCACCGGATACAGTGCAGGCGAGTTGGTGTCACGATATTGCAGTAGCATGGATTCGAATTTCCGGCGATGGAAGAACAAAAAAATTGCTTTTTTTTTTGGGGGGGGGGGGAAGGGGGGCTGCTATCCATGCAGTTGTAACATCTCAAATGTCACCATCTTTGAAAATTTAGAGTTGTGCCAGTACACATCGCAAAACACTTTTTTTTATTTTGGCATATCTTTATAGTCTTTGCGCCGTATTTGAAAATTTGAAAATTGTACCAGCGTCTGTGATGTTCGCTTGAATTGGATAAACTTAAAGATTTTGATAGTGTTTTAATTTGAACATATTGACATGATTTATTTTAAATCGTGATATTACCGAAGAAGAATATATGTTATCCGAAATATCTAATATTTGTTCATTCTAAAGTTATTTTTATGGTGATGTGTACCTTTTTAGACTTAATATTTATGATATTTTGTAGTATACTGTATCATAATTATTTAATCTTTCGCCCCGTAAGATTTATCGTCGAAAAAAAATATTCTCATGAATTTGACAGTGTAATTAATCCTACATTTTATTGCATTAAAAAATTTCTGTGTCATAAACATATGTCTTAGGTATTTCAAAACACCATTATTTTTTTAGTTCGGATTTCTATAGAATATTTTGTAATCTTGAGGTTTCATGGTGACTCAACCTTGATGGCTATATGGAATGAAATGTTATGTGAATTATTTCTTTAGATTTGGACTGGATAAAACTTTACTCATGCCAAATAAAGGCAACAGTAGTATACCGCTGTTCAAAACTCAATAAATCCATGGACAAAAAAAAAAAATCGGGGTAACAAAATAAAACTGAGGGAAACGCATTAAATATAAGAGGAGAACAACGACACAACATTAAAATGTAACACACACAGAAACGGACTTAGCATTAGACAAAATTATATGAGAATAACAAATATAACATCAAACTCAAATACATGAATTTGGGATAGATAAGTACCGTGACACGTCTTATAGTAATGTGAATTCACACTCAATAATAAGAGAAAACAAACGACACAACGGAAACACAACGTTAAAATGTAACACACCACAGAAACGAACTATAATATAACAATGGCCATATTCCTGACTTGGGACAGGAATTTTTGAAAGTAAAAAATGGTGGGTTGAACCTGGTTTTGTGGCATGCCAAACCTCCCTCTTTTATGGCTATGTGAAATATAACATCAAAATGTATGCCGAGTATTTCTTTATTTGAAACAAAGATAAATTCTGCACATTTTTTTGAAAAGTGCAAATTTAAAAAAGACAACTAGGGGAAATCAATGGTGGTATTTTATCTAATATGGGAAGCTGAACATGCACCTTTGACCTTGTGAATAATCTCATGTGTTAAAATTTCTTGCTATTTAAGTGAAATACTACCAAAATAAATAAATATTCTGAGTGGATTGAGTCTCAAATAATATGCACGACGTAAGTTTTTGAAAATCCGTTTCTTGTTCTGTTAAATAAATTTTAAACATGTTAAATGAACCGCCGTTTTGATAAAAAATAATTGTGTCAGGTAATGGGGTGTTGCACTGTGTGAGTGCATCTTCGAAACCCGTTTCATGATAAAATAATTACTTTTAGACATGTTAAAGAAACCGACGTTATGATAAGAATAATCGTTTCAGGTAAAGGAACTTTGAACCGTCTGAGTGAATCTTTAAAAATCGTGTCACGTGATTTGATTAAAATCCGTTTTATGATATATTAATTTCTTTTAAGCTTGTTAAATGGACCGACGATAAAATGGGGATGTATCAGGCAGTCGGTTTCTATTTCATGTAATTGCCCTCACTTCATGGTTACCTTCCGTCAAACAATTATCACCTTGGTAACATAGCAACAATAAACTTTAGATATGAAATTTACCGTTGTATATGTATTTACTTATTTTGAATAATGGTTGAGTGGCTCCGTTTTTGAAAACTATATATATAGAATAACCATACATTGTCTCGAAATATCAATGTTATTTGTACAAGGCTTAGAAACAGGTAGAAAGCGAGGCTGTGCTGTGTTATTCTATATATATAGTTTTCAAAAACGGAGCCACTCAACCATTATTCAAAATAAGTATGTATTATTCAAAATAAGAATGTATGGTTATTCTTTATATACTGCAACTCTTATAAGTGTTCTAAATGAAGTATTTCGGGTAAAAACCATCATTTTTTAATTTGGAGCGGACGACGTAAAATGTCCGCGAACCTGTATGTTTTATTGACGTCATAAATAAAACTCTACGGAAACGTATTGTCAACGTCATAAACAAGGTGATATACGGTCAGTGACTGTATATCACATATGAATATACAGTCAATGCAATTTGACTGCTCAAATAGGACAGCTGCAGTATATATGTATTTAGATATTTAAATGTTTAATGAAAGGAGAATATTACTAAATTTTGTGGTTATGTACTCAAAAATAAGGATATTAAAAGTAAAAGATTTACAATTGATTTGAAAAATGGTGATACTACAACGTTTATTCTTTATTTGTGTTAACTGTATTCTTTCATTTGTTTATTCAAGACATTGTGATATTACAATACGTGTGAAAGAATTACGATGTGACTGCAGTTCAAGGAATGTAACATTCATACCGGCAGAATGTCCATCAAACACAACAGATTTACTTCTGATGAAAAATAACCTTAATAGTCTAGGTAAGAAAATATTTACTAGATATACACAGCTGAGATATCTGGATATAAGCAGCTGTAGCTTAAGTGCAATAGATAAATCAGCTTTTGAAAAATTGACACTTTTAACCGAACTCAATTTATTCGATAATCCAATAAAAACGTTTCAAGGAAATATATTTCCACCACTAGATGACCTACAAGTACTTCATATATCACATGACTTGTTGTCAACGTATCCAAGAGAGGCGTGGTCGGATGTTTTAAATTTAACAAAGGTGTCTACTTATGGTGGACCGTCAAATGGATCATTCGCGGAGAAATTTTCTGTCATGAAAAATCTTCATTATTTCCATTGCGATTATGAAGGTTATGTTATACATAACTATACATTTGATTCATTTAAAAGGACGCCATTAAAGTATTTATGTATCAATGGCGGTATACGAGAAATAGAAATCGATACTTTTGCACCGTTAGAAGTACTTTTTAGTCTCAGTACGCTAGGTCAAAGATTCTCGAAACTATCAAATACTTTACAAGCTTTACGTGTGTTTGAAAATCGACAGATGAATGAACTGGATTTGAGCGATAATTTCAAAAGTTACGGCGAATACGTTATTTCTGCTAATCTATTTGCATATATCGGAAACATATGCGTAAAAAGATTATCTTTAAGAGACAACGATATCAGGCTTATAGATGCATCCGCCTTCCCGAAAATGAAATACAGAAACTGTCTTGAGACTTTAGACTTAAGTAAGAATAAATTTGATTTTCACCAGGAATATATCTTTTTATATTTCAATTTCTTTATCAATATCAAGAGAATAGACATGTCTTTAATTAGTGGTAACTTTATACAAAATATTCAAAAACAAAAGAGTGATAGTTCTAGACGAACGAGAGACCATGGTCTTAAAACTGATAAGCAAAAAGATTACTCAATAAGACTTCCTTCTTCTCTCGAATTCTTAAACGCATCCTTTATAATTGGCCATGATTTTGGCATGATCAACAGTATAACATTCAAGGGTATCACACGATTGAAAATCATTGATTTTACATACACATCACTTGCGGACTGCAACTACACATTTAATGGACTTCAGAACGTGGTAATACTTAATGTTTCACATTTCAAATGCGGACTTTTAAAACCCAACCTTCTGAAATCTGCCGTAAATTTGGAACAGTTAATAATGCAAAGTTCTTCACTAAGTAATGGTCTTAAATAGGATCACCAAGCTAAATTCCTTGACGGACTGAAACGTTTGCAGTATATAGACTTTTCAAGAAATGCATTCGAAGACCAATTCAGAACTTCAACATTTAAAAGTCAATTAGACAGTTTACAATGTTTGATACTTGAAGGAATTTTTTTCACAAGTATTCCATTAAATCTAGAAGACTTGAACATTCTTAGTTTCCTTAACATCAGAAACAACAAAATAGCGTATTTAACAACTAAAGAAACTCACGCGATTGAAGTGCTATTTGACAAATCAAATAGAACAATGACTGTCTTATTAGAGGGCAACCCTCTTGTTTGTACTTGTGCTTCATTAGATTTTGTAGACTGGTTATTTACTACTAAAGTGAAACTTGACAGCAATGGTAGTTATTCGTGTGTCGGAAGCGATGGAAATATTACAACAAATGTTGTCTACAATCAATTGCAAATTATGAGAATAAGATGTATTACGACAGTATGGTTAATTTTTTCTGCAACTTTATTCGGTGTACTTCTATTATTTATTCTTCTTGGATATCGCTACAAATTGCACCTACAATACTTTTGTTTATTTATCGGAATGGCCAATCCACTTTTCCAGAAGTCAAAAGAAGAAACACTTGAATATGATGCATATATAGCTTATTGCGAAGGCGACTATAAATGGGTGTATGGACCGCTGCGTTCATTTCTAGAAGAGAGACGCAATTATAAACTTCTTTTGTCAGACAGAGGAGATGGGGATGTACGGCCTGGTCAAAATAGACTTGCCATAAGTAATTCCATTTCAAAATGTAAAAAGATGATCTTAATTATTTCAAATGAGTTTGTGAACAATGAATGGGCGAGCTATGAAGCTACTGTTGGAATTGAGCATGTTATTGGGTTACAAGCAAAAATAATTGTTATAAGCTTGGAGAGTATTACCAAATCAGAAATACCGCAATGTGTAATGCAAATGGTGTCACTGGACGCCAATGACCACATTCGTAAAACAGACACATTAAATGAAAATAACATTTTCTGGAAAACTTTGGATCTAGCCATGAAACGTTAGTGAAGACAACTTTGTCATTTATAAATGATAGATGATTAAATTACGATCATATTAAATAATTTTTGAATTCATACTTTTTGAATTTATATATATGCTGAGATATATAAATTAGTGGGCTTTGTATTAGTATAAAAAAAAAAGAGAAAGACATCAATATATTACATTTATCATATTTTTTGTTAAATGGGGAACACTAACCCCTAAGAAGAATAATTGTCGAATATTTTTTAAATCATGTAGAGATAAAATTTTACATCTATTTGGAACGATAACTGTATTTATCAAAGTTTTCACACGAAAAAGGAAAGAGGAAGTACCAAAATTCAACGCATCAATCACAAACATCCAAGTACCCAACGAAAAAGGAAAATAGGAAGTACCAAAACTCAGCGCATCAATCACCAATATTGAAGTACCCAACGAAAAAAATAAACAAAGATCACGTGACTGTCATTGAAAAATGTGTAAGAATTTTGTACAATATGTGACGCATACAAACCATGTGTATTTTGTTCAATGAAAATTAAATATTCTATCAGGATGTGACAACGTTGCATGCAATAGTAAAGTTTCATGTTTTTAAACGGTAACGTATTTCTTTCATTTTAAATACCACTTCCTTATACCTAAATCTATTTTGTATAAAATTACCTATTTTAACAGGTAAAAGAATTCGAACAAATTGAAATAAAGGTTTGAAATAGTAAATTTTTAAAAATGTAACTGCTTGTGTCCTTTTTATTAGATTCAAGATAACATACTTAACACTTCCACCAAATATCATTTGGAAAATTCAAAGTGATATTTTTAAATAGCCATTACTGTTTTTATACGTATATATATATAATAATAATAATAGTGCAGTGTTCTGGGGACACAAGCTACGAGATACATACAAACTTTTGTTCAATCATTTATTAAACTGAAATAAATACAATTCGTTATTAGCAGTCAGAATGCTTATATTTTGTCAACATAAGCTAGAAAACATCGATGATGAATTATTCACTTGCAAGAGAATAATAAGACCTCATTGAATTCGTATCCAATTGAACTTCAATTTAACCCTTTAGCTAGAGATGGATTATACATGACTAATGATTGTTATGATATATAAAGGAAAAGAATGTCAGCATTCATTGAAAGTGAAACAGAGGTAAATAATTTGATGTGTCTGATTCAATCAACTAAAAACCGTTCTAATACAGGTAAAATCGAAAATGTACATCCTTTTAATCTCAAAATTGAAATCACAATGACATAGAAATATCCATTTGCATTAGGTCCATATATCTAGTTATATTTATGTTTATATCGTGTTATGTGAACGTCGGTTGTTTTATTAGTCATCTCGATAGTTATTTAGACTAAGGATCGAAATTAAAAAGGGGCATGGGAAACTTTTCAACCGAACACTTGTCTTAAAACTCAACTCCGTATTATTTAGTCATGTTGCGGTTTTGGGCTTTTTTGTTCTGTATAGCATGTATATTCTTCTTGCTATTACAAAAGTCTGTATGTAGACTCTTAATGTTGATATTTATGCGTGTCGTTGGGTTGCTGTCGTATTGATGTATACCTTTATATGCATTTTCAAAACCAAAGGATTGATTGGCAATAGAAATATTGACATCTCTGGATTTCTCCCTTCCAACAGTATATCTTTGCTAAAATTGAGTGCGGCCGTTTAGCTGTTCGGATGTATAAAATATGCAGCCATGTTTGGTCGAAATAAAAATGTCGTTTATACGATGCCTGGTGTAGTGAGAGTTTCACGCTATCTATACGTTAAAGAACCACCTGAATAAATCGTTGAGGGGGAAATACGATCTACGATTGAAATGTCTAAAAAAAAAAAACAACAAAGGTCACCTGGATCTTTAAAAAAAGTCGCATGGGTGATGTTAAAACATCTTTTGCACCTTTTGCAAGGTCAATTATACGTAACAAAATCTTTAAATGACAAAACCGAAACTTTTTTCATCCGATTTTGCTTTTATGACAACTCTATTAGATATATATATATAAAAAATTGTCACAGCAAATTTTGCCACCTACACAGGTAAATTGTATTCACATGAATTTCACGTGAATTTAAATTTATGTGAATCTCACGTGAAATTCACAGGAATTTCACCTCAAACTTGCTTATACGTGAAACTTACGTGAAATCAGTTTATGTTAGTTTCACATTAATCTCATGTGAGTCTCACGTGAATTTCACATGAAAATCACATGAATTTTGTTCACGTGAAATTCACATGAATTTTTGAAATAAAGTAATTCAAACAAAATCTAAATTTTCATACTAAAGTAAAATCATTAAAAATTCCAATTTTTTTTTTTTTTGGAAAAGTTCATGTGAAATTCATGTGAAATTTTTCACGTGAGAATCATGTGAATCTCAATTCACGTGAAATTCACATGAAAATTTTCACGTGAGTTTCATGTATAAGTTCGTTTGAGGTGAATCTCACATGAAATTTTTCACGTGAATTTCATGTGAAATTCGTGTGAAATTCACGTGAGCAAATTTTGCCTGTGTATACGAGACTGCCGTTGTTTTACGTTTCAATATATGAGTTATTGTATGTACTCAAGGGAGATTTTTTTCTGTTCTGATCCCCTCCTCCTTGTTTGGCTGGATACAATGTAACTCCTGATGTGGACTACGCCGGTTACTTAATTTTAACAACAAAATAAATTCAAAGAGAAAAATGTCGAAAGAAATTCTAAAATGTACGCTTAAAAAATCAAATAGAAATAAAAATTAAATACACAAAAAATGGAAAACGTTTTTTAGACAATTATCAACTGAGAACTAATGATATATTAATTGCTCCGGTAATGTCCAGTGGCAAATATATCACGCATATTCACGACAAGATGCAAAGTGGATCGACCTGAAGCAAATGATTGACACATAACTAATATATAGAGTTTGCTAGAGGTAAAACGTATGCTGTACTAGAATAAAGTTGAAACATGATCAAAATTATAAGTTAAGCTATTAGCCCACCCCTTTTTTTCTCCACGGAAGACGCACGCCAAAAACAAAACGACATGAATTTACGATCAATAAAGCCCACTTAAATTTAATGAAATATGGACAAACTTTGTAAATAAATTCCTATTGCAGCCAGCATTTCCCTGTTTCGGACAGGTTTGTGTTTCCACTCAAATACCGTCTGATTATTGACCGAGGATATTTTAAAATTAACCAAAAGCACTTTGATGGTATTTTTTCCCTTTCCTATTGTGGACCCCTTAAATTTAAGACGGCGTGTCTAATTAGTCATGCACGATTAACTTTTAGTAAATGGAACCTGCAACTTAAAGACCTACACCGGGTTAATAAGTTCGAGGTACAATAAGTAAACAAAAGAAATCCTATTTGAAATGGGATCGTCCAAAGTATCTTAAATAATTATTTTGCGTTGAATAACAATGACAAATGCACGATCAGGTTTGTAAGTATATGTAAACTGAGTAGATGCAGTTATTCAACTTCCAACAATCAAATTTTTGAAATGGGAAGAACTGTTACTTATTGATACTACAGAATGGTCAGAATATTTCATGAAAACAAAAAAGTGTTGTAGAGATGCTTATTTAAGAACCTTTAAATTATAATTTTTTTGCATAGGAGTATAGCACCTAATACATTTTGTTCAAAATCAAATTAAAATACAAGGTTATATACATTTTGTAAACTTGGAGAAGAAACCATTGATGTTAGACTATCGAAATGTCAAGTTAGTCAGCAACCCAACAAATTAGACAAGGCACAAGTATAAAGCAAACGATGGCTGAACTGGTACAAACGTTACTTTATTAACTGATCAAATTACAATCTGGACTGTCTGAGAAAGACAGTCCTTTTATACTTCTACAAACGTGACTTAAATTTAGAAAGAATGTTGTTTGTTTCTACTTTCGAAGGGTACTAACTTTTAGTGAAAGCGAGAGCGATATATTAAAAGGTTATAAACAGTGGACATTACTTTTTCTTCAATACCATAAGCCTTTTAATATTTCTACAAACGTGACTTAACTGACCACTACACGATAACAAAAGTTATAAACGGTGGACATTACTTTTGCTTAAGCCTTTATATACTTCTATAGACAGAACTTAACTGACCACCCATAGCTGAGCATTGAAGTTCATTTAATATAAAGCAATAAATGTGATATAACTGACCACCTGCCAAAAGTATAGGTTTTCTTTAAAGCCAAAACATGTATGTACTAAGTCACGTTGTAACAATTATAAATCTGCAAATTAAACTATAATACATATAATAACTTTACTGTCCATTTGTAGATAAACATTATATTGAATATTAAAGTTATTGTATAAGCACTGCATAGTGTTACATTGAACACCTGTTTTTGAATGCCCAATAACATTTCAATTTTTACAGTCTTTTCCAATATTGTGGAACTTTTTTTAGTAAACTTTGATCTCAACAAAGAGAATGTGTTTCTTGGTTGCAAACATGAAGGTTTATTATATAATCTGCTAATCATAATTACGAATTATTTATATAAGTGTTTTTTTTTATTTTATCTATGTTTAGTTAAGAGAAAAGAAACAATAAATAAACTATGAGCAAATTTATTTCTTTAAAAAATAATTCTATTAAAAAGTAAGTCATGATACATTTTGTAGAAAAACAGATGAGTGAAAGTATTAGTGTTGTATGTGAGTAAGTCACACAGAGAGAGAGAGAGAGAGAGAGAGAGAGAGAGAGAGAGAGAGAGAGAGAGAGAGAGAGAGAGAGGGAGAGAGAGAGAGGGAGAGAGAGAGAGAGAGAGAGAGAGAGAGAGAGAGAGAGAGAGAGAAAAAGAGAGAGAGAGAGAGAGGAGAGATAAATCAAATACAATTTATATGTAACCTAAAATATTCTTATACATTTTGTATATTGCTTTTTTTCATCTTCTGTATTATTTACCCCTTTGCTCGGGAGTGTACGGGCATCTTTACTTACTAACATGAACTTAGTCTATGACAGTATTAAGATATTTTACTAACAATCATACTCTTTTATTGTTAAAATAAGAATGTAACGTCTTTTTTACCGTGTTCATCATGCATTTAGTACTAAGACCAACCCATGCTGATAACTTGTCTTGTTTTTAGGACTATTTCGTACATTTATTGACGAGAACAAGAAAAATCGAAATTCATATTACAAAGCAATAACTGAAAGGTGAGAATCAACCGAGGACACTTAAAATCTTAAGTGGTTGACTCAGTTGAAATGCAACAATAATTGAGTAAATTTTGAATGACGAAACTTTTTGTTAAGGTTTCCAACAATGTTCAACATGCGAGTTAGAAGAATTTGGAGGGCATATACATGCTATATATGAACAGAAAGACTTTTTGTGGTGTTCTACAAAAGATTGTCAGGTTTTTTATTTTTCTATAGCATATGATATAATTTTAGTCAGTATCTATAAGTATGAAATAACAACCTTTGGCTATGGAAGAATATTGGTTTAAATAAACAAAATGATATTCGAGTCGTTCTTTCGAGATTTTGTATCTATCGCACTGCACAAAAACAATTATACTGTTAAAATAAGACATTTCATATACGTTTTTGTAATACAGAAAAGATGAAAATAGGAGCTCTTATAACGGAAGGATTTCCTTTTATGCCTGTATTAAAATGGTGTCATTCATTTTAACCTATACTTCTAATTGTATTTAAATGGGAAGAAAACAAAGACCATCGTTTTACTTCACATAATTTCCTGACCTTGTATTGTATGCAATATAGCTTCGTCCTGTTAGAATATAAAAATATTAAAACTTTAAATAAACAGATATGGGTTGTTTGAAACACATAATTAGCATACAATCAAGCATGTCTGTTTGACAAAATGATGTGACATTGTTTTTTAATAACAACCGGTGGTAACTAGTAATCTAGAATTTGTATAAATGAAAGTAAAACTTCAAAACTGGGTTTCGGCCGAAGCACTTTTCTGGAGTTATCTGCACCATAAACACCAAATTCAAAAAAGAAATACATAAGATTAGAGCAATGAAATTGTCTTTTGTATTGAACAAATAGTAAGTGTTTTCAAGGATGTGGTCATCTTTATAAATTTCCTGTATACAAAACTTTGAATTTTTAAAAAAACTAAGGATTTTCTTATCCCAGGCATAGATTACCTTACCCGTACTTGGCACAACTTTTGGGAATTTTGGATCCTCAGTGCTCTTCAATTTTGTACTTGTTTGGCTTTATAAAAATTTTGAAATGTGCGTCACTGATGAGTCTTATATAGACGAAACGCGCGTCTGGTTTACTAAATTATAATCCTGGTACCTTTGGTAACGATTTCAAAATTATGACTTTTGTGCTAATTTGAATCAACAGGTTAAATAATCTCGAGAATTTGTTCATAAACTCTTGTGGGATGTCACCTCATAAAATGTCAAACTCATGTATTTGACCTAAAACGCCATTTCAATTTTATAGGTTTTTTGTATAAAAATACATGTATATATATATAAGCATTAACCGATAATGATATTTTACACAGTCATATGATCGTCTGTAATAAGATTTTTAAATACATTTTTGTTAAGGTAAAATTGTTGCTCATACCTGCAAGCACATCTAGTCGTATTTTAATGTTATTGGTTTCTTTTATTCCTTTCGTTTATATAGTGGTCATCATATCTATAGTACCACCGTGCAGGTTTTTAATGTTTACTTTACGCTTTAGACTGACAATGCATTTGTACAATGAAACAACAATTGTTGAATAGCATCAATTGAAAAAGCTATAACGACACTGTCCTTCATTAACGTTTCATTGCTTGATCTAAACATTTCCAGAAAATGTTATTTTCATTTAATGTGTCTGTTTTGCGAATATGATCGTTGGCGTCCAATGACATCATTTGAAGAACACATTGCGGTATTTCTGTTTTGGTTATATTTTCCAGGTTTATAACAATTATTCTCGCTTGTAATCCCAGGAAATGTTCAATTCCTACAGTTGCTTCGTAGTATGCCCAATCATTGTTAACAAACTCTTTCGAAATCACTAAGATTATCTTTTTGCATTTTGGAATAGAATTGTTTAAAGCAAAAAGTCTATGTTCTCCAGCAAGGACATCTCCTCTATCTAACAAAAGAAGTTTGAAATGTCGTCTCTCTTCGAGAAATATGCGCAAAGGTCCATATACCCATTCATAGTCCCCATCGCAATAAGCTACATATGCATCATATTCAAGTTTTTCTTTTTTTGACTTCAGGAAAAGTGGATTGGCCATTCCGATAAATAAACAAAAGTATTGTAGGTGCAATTTGTAACGATATCCAACTAGAATGAATAAAAGAAGCACACCGAATAATGTTACTGAAAAAATAAACCATACTGTCGTAATACATCTTATTCTAAAAATTCGCAAGTGATTGTAGACAGCATTTGTTGTTGTAATATTTCCATCGTTTCGGAGACACGAATAACTACCATTGCTGTCAAGTTTCACTTTAGTAGTAAATAACCATTCTACAAAATCTAATGAAGCACAAGTACAAACAAGAGGGTTGCCATCTAATAAGACTGTCATTGTTCTATTTGATTTTCTGAATAGCACTTCAATGGCGTTAATTTCTTTAGTTATCAAGTAGGCTATCTTGTTATTTCTGATGTTTAGGAAACTTAGACGGATGAAGTCTTCTAAATTTAAGGGAACATTTGTGAATAAATTTCTTTCAAGTATCAAAGATTGCACACTGTCTAATTGACTTTTAAATGTTGAACTTCTGAATTGGTCTTCAAATGCATTTCTCGAAAAGTCTATATACTACAAACGTTTGAGTCCATGGAGGAATTTACTGTGGTGATCATCTTTTAGGCCAATACTTAGTGAAGAACTTTGCATTATCAACTGTTCCAAATTGACGGCAGATTGTAGAAGGTATGGATTTAAAACACCACATTTGAAATGTGAAATATTAAGTATTAACACGTTCAGAAGTCCATTTATTGTGTAATTGCAGTCGTCAAATGATGTGTATGTAAAATCAATAATTTTCAATCCTGTAATACCTTTCAATGTTATACTGTTTATCAGATTATTTCGTCCGATTATAAATGATGCATTTACAAATTCGAGTGAAGAAGGTAGTCTGATAATCCAATTTGATCGAGTATCGAATATAGCTCTGTGATCCAGCGTTCTTGTGCCATTAGTGTTTTGTTCTCGAATGTTTTCAATAGATCGACTAGATATCTCAGAAATGTCTATTCTTTTGATATTAATTAAGAAATTCAAATATAATGCCATAAGATCCTGATGATAATCAAAGTCATTGTGATTTAAGTTCAAAGATTCAAGACAATGTTTGTATTTCATTTTCTGAAAGGCATTTGCATCTATCCTCCTAATGCCATTTCAACCCAAAGATAATCTTTTTACGCAAATGTTACCGATATATGCAAATAGATCAGCCGAAATAACATATTCACCATCATTTCTAAAATTATTGCTCAAATCTAATTCATTCATTTGTCGATTTTGAAACACGTGCAAAGCGGGTAATGTTTTTGATAATTTAAGAAAATTTTGATTTGGAATAATAAGACTAGAAAGTAATTCTAACGGTGCAAAAGCATCGATTTCTATCACTCGTATATGACCATTGATATTTAATTGCTTTATTGGCGTCCTTTTGAATGATTGAAATGTAAAGCTATGTATAACAACACTCTGATATTCAACTTCGAAGTAGTTAAGATTTTTCATGGCAGAAAATATCTCAGAAAATGTTCCATTTGATGGGCCATCATCACAAACCAATGCTGTAATTCTGCAAACATCAGACCAGGACTCTCTTGGATACGTTGACAGCAAAATATGTGAAATGGAAAGAACTCTTAGCTCAGTTAATGGTGCAAGAACGTTACTTTGAAATTTTTTCAATGGATTATTTAAAATTTCAGGTTTTTTTAATTGTGTCAAATTATTGAAAGCTGATTGGTCAATTGACGTTATATTACAGTCACTTATATCTAGAAAGCTGAGTTGTGTATATCTAGTAAATGTTTCCTTACCTAAAAGGTCAAGGTCATTGTTAGCCAGATATAACTCTGATGTATTTCGTGGGCATTCTGTTGGTATAAATGTTAGATCCCTCTAATGAAATATTACAATGTCCAGAATAAAACGAAAAAGTACAATTTACACAAAGAAAGAATAAACATAGAATTGTTAACATTTTGGTAAAATTATTGTGCAGATCTTTAAAATTTAATCTGATTCCTGAATATATCACCACGAGATGAATAAAACACAGTATCATTAAATATCTTTTGATCGTTTTTTTATCATTTCAAATAAAGCCAGTCAGGCAATACGTAAACATTTAAATATAGGTCTGTAAAACTTATACCTTAAGTTCATTGTGCTAAAGAGCTATTGTTACCAATATTTTAATTGTTTAATTGTTAAACAAAAGGTTTACAATCAAAACAGGAAGTTTCGCACTACTGCGTCCAAATTGAATGTAAATCCCCACTACATATTTGGGCTCAGCCTAATTCATGTATTCGACAGGTACATGTACCAATTCATGAACACTGGGGTTTGATGAACGAAAGAATCAATGATAGTTGGAAACCAAAATAAACTTCTTTGACTGCCGCTGCATCCTCGTGTCAGAAACTTTTGAAATGCACAGGCAAAAATCCAGCTGTGTTTGTAACTGTAAATGCTACCATTCTGGCCTTCCTTGTACGGGTTGTTTAGGCAACTGTCAGATAATCATAAGATAAGCAACCTGTCTGTCAAACCAAAGTTGGCATTTAAACTAAACAAAGGGTGTTATCACTTGTTAACTTGATGGAATTTATAAAAATATTTTTTACGTATTTGCCTCAATTTTGGAACCGGAAATCACTATTTTTCTTCATTTATGTGTTGTTTTGTCGTACTTAGGAACTGTTTTTAACGTTTTATCATAACTAACATTGGATTATACCTATAACACATCTTTCAAGGATATACATCCCTTGTAAAATGCTTGAAAGTATCAAATTGGAAATTTTTGACTTTTTTGCCGCCATTTTGAAACCGGAAGTCACCTTTAGTTTCATTAATGTATTGTCTAGTCGTAATTTAGGAACTGTCATTTACTTTTTATCAATTCTAACATTGTATTTTACATATAACACACCTTTCAAATGATTAACGAATTATAGCCAATTTGTAATGACGCCATTTCCAAAGTATGTGGTGGACATCTTGAAAAATGATTCTTTTTCTGGCCAGCAGCGGATTTTTTATAAGTATCATTTAGTCAACCTTTATACCAAGTTTCATGCTTGTATCACGATTTGCACAATTATGTCCATAATATCTCCCACTATATGATGTCGTCAGTTGCTTAAGTATTACCTAATTATTTGATGAAATAGAAAAAATAGATAAAATAGATTCAAATTATTTTGTTTAATCATCACGTGGTTTTTACTTACATAAGCAACACGACGGGAGCACCTAAGATCAACCCCGTTTTTTATAAGGATGTTGTTGTGGTTTTTTGTTGGTTTTTTGTTGGTTATTTTTTTAGGGGGGTCTTTTTACTTCTTTTTTTAATGATGATATTTACACTTTTGCCTTCGAAAGTTTAATTTTTTATCTCTTGTACAGACAGAGATATATGTTTCAATAATTCTGATGAAATGAATGAATTAGTTTTGACATGTGACAAACGGACTGAAAAAACATCACCATCACCGACTACAGTAGTAGAGCTTAAATCAGTCTTTAGAGAACCGTGAGTTACAAGTATAACTAGCATCTATATGAGTCTGATCTATAACAATAGTTGTCCAATAGAACACAGTCTAAAGCCTTACATAAGAATATAGTTTCGAATATTCCTTTGATGAATATATGATAAAATTACGACCGTGTAGGTGTTTAATATTTTACTATAACTGCATATGCTTCTGACTGACAAAGCAATTGCGTGATATAAAATTTTAGTTTTAAAATGTTTGAATTGTTCCAATTGAAAACAAAACATGACGGCACTGTCCTTCATTAACGCTTCATTGCTTGATCTAGACATTTCCAAAATTTTTATTTCCATTTAATATGTCTGTTTTACGAATGTGATCGTTGGCGTCCAATGACATCATTTGAAAGACACATTGCAGTATTTCTGTTTTGGTTATCTTTTCCAGATTTATAACAATTATGTAATCCAAGGAAATGTTCAATTCCAACAGTAGCTTCATAGTAAGCCCAATCATTGTTAACAAACTGTTTTGAAATCACTAAGATTATCTTTTTGCATTTTAAAATTGAATTGTTTAAAGCAAAAAGTCTATGTTCTCCAGCAAGGACATGCCCTCTATCTAACAACAGAAGTTTATAATTTCGTCTCTCTTCGAGAAATATGCACAAAGGTCCATATACCCATTCATAGTCCCCATCGCAATAAGCTATATATGCATCATATTCAAGTGTTTCTTCTTTTGACTTCAGGAAAAGTGGATTGGCCATTCCGATAAATAAACAAAAGTATTGTTGGTGCAATTTGTAACGATATTCAACTAGAATGAATAAAAGAAGCACACCGAACAATGTTACTGAAAATATAACCCATACTGTCGTTATACATCTTATTCTAAAAATTCGTAAGTGATTGTAGACGATATTTGTGTTTGTAATATTTCCATTGTTTTCGACACACGCATAACTGCCATTGCTGTCAAGTTTCACTTTAGTAGTAAATAACCATTCTACAATAATGAAGCACAAGTACAAACAAAAGGGTCAGTTTCTTTAGTTGTCAAGTAGGCTATCTTCTGATGTTAAGGAAACTAAGTCGATTAAAGTCGTCAAGACATAGTGGAATACTTGTGAATAAATTTCCTTCAAATATTAAAGTTTGAAAACTGTCTAATTGATTTTTAAATGTAGAAATTATGAATCTGTCTTCAAATGCATTTCTTGAAAAGTCTATATACAGCAAATGTTTGAGCCCATGGAGGAATTTACTGTGGTGATCATCGTTTAGGCCGATACTTAGTGAAGAACTTTGCATTATCAACTGTTGCAAATGGACGGTAGATTCAAGAAGGTTGTTATTTAGAATTCCACATTTGAAACGTGAAATATTAAGTGTTACCACGTTCTGAAGTCCATTTATTGTGTAATTGCGGTCAAACAATGAAGAGTATGCAAAATAATGTATTTACAAGTCCTTGGTTCCTTTCAATGTAAGGCTGTTAATTGGGTTTCCTACTACTTTGATACAAGATATATTCAGGATTAACTACTACTTTGATACAAGATATATTCCGGATTACTTACTACGTTGATACAAGATATATTCAGGATTACCTACTACGTTGATACACGATATATTCAGATTTACCTACTACTTTGATACAAGATATATTCAGGATTACCTACTACGTTGATACAAGATATATTCAGGATTACCAACTACGTTGACACAAGACATATTCAGGATTACCTACTACGTTGATACAAGATATATTCAGGATTCCCTACTACGTTGATAAAAGATATATTCAGGAGTACCTACTACGTTGATACTAAGATATCTTCAGGATTACCTACTACTTTGATACAAGATATATATTCAGGATTACCTACTGCGTTGATACAAGATATCTTCAGGATTACCTACTACTTTGATACAAGATATATTCAGGATTACTTACTACGTTGATACAAGATATATTCAGGATTACCTACTACGTTGATACAAGATATATTCAGGATTACCTTTTACGTTGATACAAGATATATTCAGGATTACCTACTACGTTGATACAAAATATATTCAGGATTACCTACTACGTTGATACAAGATATATTCAGGATTAACTACTACGTTGATACAAGATATATTCAGGATTACCTACTACGTTGATACTAGATATATTCAAGATTACCTACTACGTTGATACAAGATATATTCAGGATTACCAACTACGTTGATACAAGATATATTCCAGATTACCTACTACGTTGATACAAGATATATTCAGGATTACCTACTACGTTGATACAAGATATATTCAGGATTAACTACTTCGTTGATACAAGATATATTCAGGATTACTTACTACGTTGATACAAGATATATTCAGGATTACTTACTACGTTGGTAAAAGATATATTCAGGATTAACTACTACGTTGATACAAGATATATTCAGGAGTTCCAACTACGTTGATACAAGATATATTCAGGAGTTCCAACTACGTTGATACAAGATATATTCAGGATTCCCTCCTACGTTGATACAAGATATATTCAGGATTGCCTACTACGTTGATACAAGATATGTTCAGGACTATAAATGTTGAAGGAAACAATAATACAATATCTGGAGGATAAAATGGAGGAATAATGTTAAGGGATTTAGCAGTATTATCAAGTTTTATCCCATCGATCTTCACTTTATTTTGAATAAATTGATTGTTGTTTTCCGACATGTCTAACCTCCTCAGATGTGTAAACAAATTGATATACCATATTGCCAAAGCTGGTGAAAATCAAAGTCATTGTTACTTAAGTTTAAACTCTCTATACAATGTTTGTATTTCATCTTTCATCTTTTACATGTTTTGTGTTAAATGTTACATGGAGTTTTCAGTTTCTCCCTTCTTTTATATCACACATTCTTTATGTTGTCTTCAACATGTCTTTTTTTTTGCATATACCAGAAAAAAAATTACTGTCCGGACTCCACATTCGGTGTTTGTTTGTTAGATATTTCTTTTTCTCTGTAATGATCTGATGAGGTAATCACTTTTTAGTCCTAAATATTTGCAAACTTAGTGATATTCAGATATTTTGAACTCAGCATCACTGACGAGACATTAATTTTCGAAATGTGCATCTTCCAAATCGGTATCGTTTTTTTCTTATTTCAAAGAGTTGATAAAGGAAGTTAAGTTTATCCCTATCTTAGACAAAAAAATTGTACCTACATTTGATTTTATCAGTTAGATAAATTATATGTAATCATTGGTTTGAAAAAAAACCTGTTAACATCAAAATTAACAATTATTGATCTGTTTAACTCACTTACTGCCTATTCTGCATTGTACTGATAAGAAACCTAGCTAGTTTCAATTTACGGCAAATGATATATAAAATTGAGAATGGAAATGGGGAATGTGTCAAAGAGACAACAACCCGACCAAATAAAAAAACAACAGCAGAGGGTCACCAACAGGTCTTCAATGTAGCGAGAAATTCCTGCACCCGGAGGCGTCCTTCAGCTGGCCCCTAAACAAATATATACTATTCCAGTGATAATGAACGCCATACTAATTTCCAAATTGTACACAAGAAACTTAAATTAAAATAATACAAGACTAACAAAGGCCAGAGGCTCCTGACTTGGGATAGGCGCAAAAATGCGGCGGGGTTAAACATGTTTGTGAGATCTAAATCCTCCCCCTATACCTCTAACCAATGTAGAAAAGTAAACGCATAACAATACGCACATTAAAATTCAGTTCAAGAGAAGTCCGAGTCTGATGTCAAAAGATGTAACCAAAGAAAATAAACAAAATGACAATTATACATAAATAACAACAGACTACTAGCAGTTAACTGACATGCCAGCTCCAGACTTCAATTAAACTGACTGAAAGATTATGATTTCATCATATGAACATCAGGCACAATCCTTCCCGTTAGGGGTTTAGTAACATACCATCATAACATATATGAGAAGAACATAACCCGTGTCATGCCAACAACTGTTTTTAGAATAAATGTGTTTAGTTCCGATGCAAAGACCTTATCAGTGACTCAATATTAACGCCAAAATATGCAATCTGTAATGACTTGACAACAGTATCGTAATTATATCCCTTCTTAATAAGTCTATTCAAAGGTTTTGTAAGTTTCTGAGGTGAATACTGACACCTTTGTGCTTTATAAAGAATATTTCCATAAAAAATGGATGTGAAATACCTGAACGTATTAGAAGTCTGCATGTTGAGCTATTTTTACGAATGATGTCTTTATAACGATGATAAAATTTAGTAAATGTTTTGACTAGTTTGTGATATCGAAAACCCTGGTGTAATAATTTTTCAGTAATACATAAATTTCTCTCGTTAAAATCTAAAACATTGTTACATACACGAGCGAATCGTACAAGTTGAGATATATAAACTCCGTAAGATGGTGACAAGGGAACGTCACCATCTAAAAACGGATAATTAACGATAGGAAATGAAAAATCATCCCTTTTATCATAAATTTTAGTATTCAGCTTTCCATTAGTGATATAGATATCAAGATCGAGAAAAGGGCAGTGGTCATTGTTAATATTAGCTTTATTTAAAGTAAGTTCAACAGGATACATTTCATTAATATACATACTGAAGTCGTCATTATTGAGAGCCAAAATATTATGTAGTTTTTATGCATATCAATCATTAGTACACTACGAAAAAGTTCTAATAATTAATGATTTGTTTTTATTTACCTTCTTCACACTCAACAAATTCAATATAAGAAAAATAGCTAGTACCAAATAAAGGAAAATGTTCAAAGCATACTTTTAATGGTTTTATCCACATTCTATGTTGTCTTTGGTTCATTTAAATAATATACTACAAATAGTTATCAAAAGTGAAATATGAAAAGAAACAAAAACCAAATCAATTCAAAACCAAATTCATTACGTGTGTACACTTTTTTTATGGTACTTTTTTTACTTTGTACCTTGGATTTTAAAGGCAAATTATAAACTAGTGTGTAGATGATATAAGAACGTGTAATTTAATTGAAAAAGAAAGTTATTACTCCGGAATACAAGTCTCATATCAAAGGCAAAGAGGATGATCTTTAATTGATTTAGAATCTTCAATATATTGTGATGTAATATTAGTAGTTAAACAACACACCCTAGATCGATTTACTATTTAAATGATCTAATTGGCCTTGTGTGTACACATTTGTTATTATACCTTAGTTTTAATTTTCACCATGTTTAATTTACCTAGGTTTTTAAATGCAAATTACAAAGTATTGCGTAGGTGTTATAACTACGAGTAATTCAAATAAAAACGAAAGTTGATATTACGGAAATACAGTTCATATCAAATTCTATCACAGGAGGATGGCAGGTAAACAATTTAACTTTAATTTACATAGAAAATCTGATTGATAATGTGATAGAATAGTTACCAACTGCTGTTTTTCAAATGTCAAACATTGCAAACGTGTTAAATGTTATTTTCATTAAAACGAAAGTAAATATTACAGAAAGACCCAACTCTAAAACAGACAAAGAGAATGACAGGTAAACCATATAATTAAATTTCATATAAAAAAATAATTTCATTTTATCTTAAAGTTTTCTTTTCTCGCAGAGAACAAAACCACGAAAATGATACACACATCATGCACATGAACAATCTGGAATACATCACTATTTCAACCAATCCTCCATCTTTGATTGTGGTATCAGCTAATTAGACTATACCCTCTAAGCTTATACCCAAACTTGAACTAAAAAATATCAACATAACGATTGGCATACGTGTAATATGTTCTACTTAGGCCGTGTGCACACCAAACATCGTGTACAGTAAACATGTTTACAATTAGTTTAATGTAATGTACACTAGTTTCACATTAAAGTTGTTCACTTCTATACACCTTGTTTAATTACCTGTACATAAGATTTGTTCACACTTGTAAACTATATTTCCTTTAAATGCTCATAACGTTGAACTGAATGCATATGTCTGCACAAGTTTTTCAGCAGTTAGGTAACGACTATTTGAGCTAAAAAGCAAAAAGGGGTGTGTGGATTTTTCCAATTTGTTTGCTATCATCGAATAAAAATTAATAAAAACGTTCGCGCGAAAAAAAATTCTGAACTCAGACCCGCCCTCCCCTTTTTTGTTTTTGCTCCTTTATAAAGGCAATTTTGATGATTAACAGTAGTTTTAAGATACTAAAGATGTCTCGATTATACATTAAAAAACGTAAGCAGTATCAGCGTGCTTACAGGAAGAAAAAGAATTGAGATGTTAACGATCGCTTAATTTTAATTTCGATCATTTGTATTTGTTTCAACTGATATGTTTTCTTCTCCAAGAAGTATTTGGGAAAGGAGGGGGGAATTTTGTTTTATTATTATTTCTAAGTGTATTTAAACGGATCTGAGATACTAGACAAACAAAACAATTTACACCACTTTTTTAGTCATGTATTTATGAATTGAGTTGTTGTTTTAGAAAAGACCAGTGGCAAATATTTCTGTGTACATCCAGTCGATGATCATACATTTCTATCTTTTGTATTTGTTTCAAACGTTGTTTTTTTTTGCCGAGGAGTATTTGGCAAAGAGAAGGGGTAAGGCTTTTTTTTTTTTAATTTATAAGTGTACTTTAACAGATCTGATATACTAGACAGACAAAACAGTTTACCTTACTTTTTATAGTAATGCATATAAGAGTGAATCGTTGTTTGAGTAAAGACCAGTGGCTAATATTTCTTTCTACGTCCAGTTCATTCGGAAAGACATTTCTAAATAAATTATGTTCGGCAATGATGATGTTTATGTCTTGATAAGGGGTTAATAAAGCTACGTACATATAAAGTGTTCTTAAAACAAATAAATATATAAAGTTTAGCCAAATTGTATTGTAAAGAACTTATCAATATTTGTTATAAATATCAATTTTAATCAAAAATCGTTTATTTTATAATATACATGGTGAAATAAGTATTTTTAATGCCTTGTTTTGCGTACACTTAACCTACACAAGGCCTACATTGAGTATCGACTGCATATAGACAAAACATGATTTACACTACATGTAAACATTGAGTTTTATCAATGGAAACGCAATTGTGTTTTGTTTACGTGTGAGTTACACCAACACAATACCAAGTGTAGGTCAATGTGAACACGGTCTTACTCTAAAAAAAACTAAGTTTTGAAAAAATTCGTGTCGATTTTTCCAGTTTTGTCATTGCATTGTTGTTTCTTTCAAATTCATGCGTTTTGAACATGTTGAATGCATTGAATAATACAGGAGGATTTCGAATTATACATTCTAGATACTTACATTGTCATCACCTCTTATTTGTCTTTGTGAATATCACTTTAACTGTTTAATCTATTTTTAGAAATATCCATGTAAGGTGGTTTGGTACTTATACATCCCGTCATTGTGTTATTCGATGTCGTTGTGCTATGGTAAATTTTTGTATTCTTGTTTTTCATTGTTGCTGATGTGCTTTATCTATGCCTTTTTGTGTTTCTTTCATTACATGTTTGTTTGTTCTTACAGTAATACAGATTATAACATAATGTTGACTGATGTACCCTTATTTCTGACATTTTCAGCTTATATATCTCTTTGTTTTGTTCACACATCGTTGACAATATATTGTCATTTTGTGCAACTTTCATAAGTTTAGGTAGTTATTAAACTAGTTTTAATCCACCATTTTCTACATAAGAAAATATCTGTAACAAGTCAGGAATATGGCAATTAATATCCATATGTTTGATGTGTTTGCGGTTTTGATTTTGCTTTTTGATTATGGACGTTCCGTTTTTAATTTCCCTAGGAGTTCTAGATGGGTCTGTGAATGTACTATATGTACATGTAAGCACATCTAAACTATTTTTTTATTCACTTTCGAATGGTTTTGTAGACAGAAAGCGTTGCGAACGGCGGATTACGTTCAGATATTGTGTATGGTACTTTAGATTTCATATAAAAGATAACCCCTTTTCATATACACAACTTTACATGTTGATTAACCGTGTATTTAAACACAATAAATTAATTATTTATATCTTGAGGTAGTTTGAAAAATACTCCATTTGCAATGTTTCTTGCCATTTATAACCAAACTACAAAGTTAAAGTATATTGCGTATTCGGAATTATTAGTACGTCTGTTTAAAATAGGAACGAACATATATTTTACACACCATTTCACCCCTAGTTTTTGGAGGGGTTTGTGTTGTTTATTATTTAATTTTCTATATTGTGTCATGTGTACTATTGTTTTTCTGTTTGTCTTTTTCATTTTTGGCCATGGCGTTGTCAGTTTGGATTTATGAGTTTGACTGTCCCTTTGGTATCTTTCGTCCCTCTTTTACAAAAAAAAACACATATCGCGCCTAAATAAAAACAGGCTTTTGAGATTGTAGTAAAGCAACAACTTTAATTTGTTTATTCTTTCAAACTTTTAAATGAGTATGAGCAACATTTTGTTTTATACTATTCTGTGTTTACATAGAAAATGTAAGGAAATTACATCACCATAGCTTACAAATGACTTCTTTATATTGTAAACAAATAATTAACAGGTTAGGCTATTTTGAGATATATTAACTATAAATCACGATGTTTGGTGGTATAATAGCATTACATAATAAGGTTTAGATCTTTGCTTAAATCTGTAAATATTTTGACAGATTGGCAAACAATGTTTGATACAGTTTTTTGAACAAGGAAACACAAGTGTTTTATGCAATATTTATACTATACTAATCAACAAAAGAAACGATACACGACTTTGGAATAAAATTTATCCTCTTGAATGCGTTTACTTTTCTACATTGGCTAGAGGTATAGGGGGAGGGTTGAGATCTCATAAACATGTTTAACCCCGCCGCATTTTTTCGACTGTCCCAAGACTGGCGCCTCTGGCCTTTGTTATTCTTGTATTATTTTAGTTTTAGTTTCTTGTGTACAATTTAGAAATTAGTATGGCGTTCATTATCACTGAACTAGTTTATATATTTGTGTTTATGGGCCAGCTGAAGGACGCCTCCGGGTGCGGAAATTTCTCTCTAATTGAAGACCTGTTGGTGACCTTCTGCTGTTGTTTTTTCTATGGTCGGGTTGTTTTCCCTTTGACACATTCCCCATTTCCATTTTCATGTAAGCAAAACAAATGTTTTTTTTTGTATTTCCATGGTCATTAAATATTTCTACCTTCAATATTGGTCCTATAAAAGAAAAACTTCATCTTTGAACTGAGAAAAAAAATCGTGTATCGTTTCTTTTTTTGACTATTACATTTAAAACAAAACCCAGATATTTGGTTTTGTAAAAAAAAACTTTCCAACTTAGCTATTCGGCGAGAGATTACTTTAAAACTAAATATTATAAAAAAAATCAATCAAGGTAGGTCAATTTTGCACGACTTTACAGAAAACCTAATTCCAAATATTAAAAACCTTACTCCAAATATAATCCAACCGCCGTCAGTCGAAATTCCTCATCTTAATTTAGCAGTTTTTATAATTGTGTTAAAAATAACAATATTTAAAGGTGGCAATGCTGCTACAGTCAGATTATTTAATAAAAATACACGTGGATATCCACAAATATTTCCGTGCAATGCCAGAAAATGACATACCTGTTCTAGATTACCCTGTTCTGATAACACTATAATGTCAACAGTGAACGAGAGAGCTTTTTCGCTTTCCTTTTCCTGTGACATAACATGAAAAACCCAAAACCTCATTTTTCTGGTTACATGAACAAAGCCAAAGTGTGGTACACAATATGTAGGACAAACAGAACGGGAGTTTTTTTTTAACGAAAACCTAAGAAATTCAACAGTATAATTTATCAACATTTAGGTAAACATAACCAGAATATTAAATTCATTAGATGTCAACCGCTTGAAACGGTCCAGAAACAACAAGGGCGGTCGCATAAACAATTTGACGATTCCCGTACAATTATCGAACTGTCTTGGATTAAACGACTTCAAACAGCTTATCCCCTTGGTCTAAATGATAATATACTTGGACAAGGAAATATATATACTACTTCTTCTATTGATATCGTGAATATTATTGATAATAAACAACGAAATAAAAGGTCTCATTGGAAACGTATAAATCGAAATCAACGAGTTACACATCGTATAAATTATACACTTGGCAATCTCCTATCTATATTTAAAAACAATGGTAGGCATCAATTATTATGTGAACTGGGTCAAATACCCATTAGTAAATTACACGATATTTTCAAAGAGTGTGACACCATCTCATTCTTCAGCCCAATGTATGAATATTCTCGTATAATAACAGCTTGTTGCCACCATATTGTTCCCGCGTATCGACAAACCTACCGATCATAAACATCATTTTCTGAAAACTAAATACATAAGCAGAGGCATTGATTTTATCAACGTATCTAGTATATTTAATGACTTTACCGTTCAAAACCACCTATAATTGCATACACATACAAAAAAAAAACAGAAGAAGTTTAATTTTGAATTATACGTCGGTTACATCAGACTTGAATATAGATATTAATACTCCCTTAACTTGAAACTGTGAATCGTCGAAGTTTAGATATGTTCCCTATGGACATGTTATAAAAAGGAACCTCAATATCGTCCAGGACAGCGAGATTAAAAACTTTTTGTAAAAAGGACCAAAATATCGTTCTCCATCTAAAATAGATTGGAAAGAGTGTCGTCAAGTCACCAAAGATGCTCTTTACTCGTTTTGTAAAAAATGGTGTAAACGGGAAAAATCTGATAAAAAAATCTCTTGATTCTTATTTAAATAAATGTATGAGTGTGAAAGATGAGAGAATATCACATTTTGAAAATAATTTAGAAGTAAATAATAGAGTACATAATACACCTATTTCCAGAATAAGAAATAAACTTCAAGAACTTTCAACGCGGTTTGTGTTTGTACCGGCCGACAAAGCAGCCAACAATGACGTGGTGGTTTGCCGTAAATAGTACACGGACGTTTTTAAGAATGAAATTTTAAATTCATCTACATTCTAGTCCATCCGGTCCACAGAGAGTCATATAGTAAACAAACATATCACACAACATCAAAGCTAAAGGCTTCTTTTGAAGATTTGAAGGTCCCTACTATGTATTTGATAACTAAACTAAACAAAAAAACATTTGAATATCGTTTCATCTCGGCCTCTAGTAAGTGTTCTACAACTAATCTTTCAGTACTCTTAACTAGTTCATTAACTACTATTAAAGAGCTTATCATAAACTTTTTTAATACAATATATGAACATAGTGGTATAAACCATTTTTGGAGTGTAAAACATTCTTTGGATGTTTTAGACAAGTTACGTGCTTTTGGTGGTCCTTTTGATTCTGTTGACAGTTTTGATTTTTCTACTCTTTACACTACACTTCAACACTATCTTATAAAACAAAAGTTTTCCTATTTACTTAAATGGTCGTTTGGTAAAGCTGAATGCAAATATATTTGCTGCAACTCATTTAAAGCCTTCTTCTCTAATGAGAAAGGTAAATATGCTAGATCTATTTATTGGAGGTGTGATGAGATGATTAAAGCTCTTAACTTTCTCCTTGATAATATTTATGTACGTTTCGGCAACAAAGTTTATCGACAGGTTGTAGGTATCCCCATGGACACTTATTGTGTCCCTTTAATAGCAACTTGTTTTTGTACAGTTACGAATCACAGTTTATGACTAAACTCAGTAAAGACCCGTCGAAATTGGGTCATACATACTTTTATAGGAGTTTTGAAAAAAAAAATGGTAAAATCGATATAAGAGAAAAGCATAAATCAAAAATGTTTTTTACTGTACGAAAGAATAAATAAATTTTCAAATATTCCGTTTTATTCATGTCTCTTATAATTAGTTCATGTCAATATATTAGTCCTCTTGTGTATTTAAGAGCTTTTCCCTGATCAATTTCAATTATTTTGATCTTTACTTTACTAATAAGTGTAATATAACACATCATCTGAATATTCAAATCTCGTTTCATTTAAGTTTAATGTTCAAAACAAGTATACTGTGGAGAACATAACTGTCAGCAAAATTAGTGAAGGCATCATAACTATACAATGTTTGATGATATATACTTTTAACAATGTTCTTACCATGTTTTTTTAAATTTTCTATTTACAGACATTTAAACACCAAACATATCACTAGCTCTTTATCGCTATTTATGTCATAACATCGTAGGAACAGAAGAACATGTTAACACAATCAGATTAATGAACACGGTGAGAGATAACTTTTCAAGTAGCAAGTCATTAGCAGTTATAACAAGTGGAAGCTATGGAGAAGGACATGAAATGCGAGGAAGTGATTTAGATATAATGCAAGTAATCAAATATATTAAGGTGAATGCGGATGTACAACCCGACTTCGATCCAAGTATAACTTATTTGTCCATGGATACAGACGATGTAAAGGCTGGTTTTACTCTATTAAGAATAGAATATAACAGAGATCAGTTTGTTTTGGAATGCTGTGAAGAACATAATGGTAAACATTATTTTTCGAGTGCATTATGGAAGAAAGACAAACAAATTCATGGACCGTGTATATCTGACAAATTAGGGGCTTTTGATTTTGCTTTTTCTTTACATTGTAAAACTTGGATATCTTCTGCTGTAAATTGGATAACAAGATCAAGTAGGTCATGGCCAAGTCATAACGTTAAACAAAGTATTATAAATCACGGGGTACTTTTTGTACCGATCGGAGTTCACGAATCACCAAAAGAAGATCTAGAATGGCGAGTATCTTTTTCAGTGGCTGAAAAACTTCTATTAAATACATTTACTCACACCCAATTACTGTGCTATGCTTTCTTAAAAAGAATTTTGAAAGATGTTATAGCAAATGATTCTGAATGTAAAGATTTACTCTGTTCATATTTCCTTAAAACAATTATTTTCTGGATATCTGAAGAACTACCATCATCTGAATGGAGGCCTGATAATCTTATACCTTGTTTTATGCAATGTTTTAAAAGGCTGGTTTATAGTGTTGAGTACTCAGTTTGTTTACATTACTTCATTCCAGAAAATAATATGTTCGAGAACAAAATAGAGGGCCGTGCTCGTGGTGTACTTTTAAAAAAAATTAAACACGTTACACAGCTATGGTTGGCGATGCATTTTATTTTCAGATCAAATATCTAAAATTGAGAATGGAAATGGGGAATGTGTCAAAGAGACAACAACCCGACCAAATAAAAAACAACAGCAGAGGGTCACCAACAGGTCTTCAATGCAGCGAGAAATTCCCGCACCCGGAGGCGTCCCTCAGCTGGCCCCCAAACAAATATAAACCAGTCCAGTAACAATGAACGCCATACCAATTTCCAAATTGTACACAAGAAACTAAAATTAAAATAATACAAGACTAACAAAGGCCAGAGGCTCCTGACTTGGGACAGGCGCAAAATGCGGCGGGGTTAAACATGTTTGTGAGATCTGAACCCTCCCCCTATACCTCTAACCAATGTAGTAAAGTAAACGCATAACAATACGCACATTAAAATTCAGTTCAAGAGAAATCCGAGTCTGATGTCAGAAGATGTAACCAAAGAAAATAAACAAAATGACAATAATACATAAATAACAACAGACTACTAGCAGTTAACTGACATGCCAGCTCCAGACTTCAATTAAACTGACTGAAAGATTATGATTTCATCCTATGAACATCAGGCACAATCCTTCACGTTAGAGGTTTAGTATCATACCATCATAACATATATGAGAAGAACATGACCCGTGTCATGCCAACAACTGTTTTTTTTAGAATAAATGTGTTTAGTTCCGATGCAAAGACCTTATCAGTGACGCCAACATATGCAATCTTTAATGACTTGACAACAGTATCGTAATTATATCCCTTCTTAATAAGTCTATTCAAAGGTTTTGTAAGTTTCTGAGGTGAATACTGACACCTTTGTGCTTTATAAAGAATATTACCATAACAAATTGGATGTGAAATACCTGAACGTATTAGAAGTCTGCATGTTCTAACTTTGATGTAGCGATGTGGAATTTTCCAATTGAACCATTTGCATTATATGTAAATGACGTTCAGAAAGTAGTGCAATCCAGTATGTTGTATATTGCAAATGGTTTCTTACAAACTTATTCTGAGTTAGATATATTCAACACAGGATTATTACACAACACATGGTGTCACTATTTTTCACTAAAGCAATTATATGCATACTACATATCAAAGAGGTGCATAAGTCAAGCTCAGTCTTTACCACTTGATGGTGCAACTATCAATAATAAATACCTATACAAACAGTACAAATCCTGTTTAAGTACTCTGCATACAAATATATTTCATGATGCTGTTTCTGGGTTGCTTTTGGTGGCGTCATTGTTTTACAAAACAAAGCAATACAGAAAAGCTTTACACATCATTAGGTATTCTATATCGAAATGTACTCCCGATAAACTATACGGAGGAATGACAATGTCAGATATCAACTACCAATCACTAAAACTGCAAACATTTGCCAAGAAAAGTATTGCTTATCTTCTGAAAATTATGTTCATAGATTCTATGCAATTAACAGTAGATTCAACTTTAACACCAGATGAACTTTCAATGGAGGGAAGGAATATAACTCATTTTTTTCCATCCACAGCGTATGCATACTTCCTTAGTTTTCTTTGTCATCATCACCTCAATAATGTTAGACAGTGTCAGGATTCCTTAGAAGGTCTAGAACTTGTTATAGCAGAAAGTTATTTGATACCAAATTGGAATACAGAAGATGCCTACACTTTATTAGGGATTGCTTTAGCATTACATGGCGACGAGGAATCCGCACGACAAGCATTTTTACAATCTGTCGAATTATCCGAGGGTAGTTTTGTACCTACAATATATATATACTAGACAATACCACATTAGTGAGAATATGCTTAAGTTATGCATGTTGCTAATAAAGGTATACAAATGCCTTTAGCTCCTTATTATTGAACATGAAATAGCTGCTGTAAAATGAAAAGACATTAGCACATTATTTTTACAAAGGTTTAATTGTAAAATTATTTCTGTCTCAGTAATTTTAATACATGTAATATGAAAAGAAAAAAATAGATATATCTATCTATCATTCTCTCTTATTTCATATTTCATATTTTAGTTTTATAGACTGATATCTTTTTTTAGACAAAACAAAATTAAAGCAAATCGTATTCATCATAATAGTCCGTTCAATTGTATTGACCAACTTCAAGGTAAAAACGAAAACTGTAATTGTTGATGCAAGAAATGAATCTTTTTTGTAAATATATCTCGATATAAAATGTATCAAAATATTAGAAAATTTCTACACTGCTACATGTGCATAGGTACTATGTCTGTACTAAAAATATGTATTACTGGAAATTGACTTTTGATTTTAGTGCTATTTTATTACTATAGATATATTGTAATATTTAGGGATCTGTAATTTTACAGTTCTTGCTTTGTACAACATATTTGTTGTACAGAAATAATACCAATAGTCATTACAATATTTCATGTTTGAACATCATAACTGAAAGAGATTTGAAATAGACAAACTTTCAAAATGCTAAAAATGAAACTCTGTAACCCAACACCTGAAGTACTTAAATGTCAAGTACAAATCAAGTACTGTAAAATACAGGTACCTTTATATTACAATAATTTTAAAGTAACAAAAAAGAATTGAAAATTAAAAGTAGATTTCCATTAGTACAGATTATGGGTAAAGAAGTAGTACATATGCAAAAGTAGCTGTGTATCATTTGTAAGGTCTGATAATTGCTATTCTCTGGCGCAAATGGGACTTCTTCTTCAGTAAATTGAGGGATGTTTACGAGTCTACTCAATGATGAAGTCGTGGAATTAAAACATGCAATCAACGATGTGGCTCTGTTAATGAGTGTTTGAATTCGATTCTGAGAAAATGCATGTATAAAGCAAAATTAGACGTACATTATCCGATGACCAGACACATAGGTGATGTATATGCAACATAGTTGAATCAATTAACATATTCCATTCCATGATTGTAGTATTAAACCAATTTGTAAGATGTTTCGGCCTTTGACTTCTTCAGTTTCTTAATTTTTTTCTAAACTACATGGCAGATATTCTTTTTTCTGTTTCATTCATGAAAATGTTTTATCCCTTTTCGCAAGGATTTAAATGTTATATGTAATCCTCCAAGTGATGGTGTTCGATAATAAAGGGATTCAACAGTGATAACTCTTTCAAGATGTAGGTTATTCCAAGTTATTAAAATATCAACATCAGATTTTACTCTAAAAGTAAAGATGAAAAAGGAATGAAAACATAATGAAAAAATGGAAAAAAATAATTTAAACAAATATTCTAATGCAACCAATTGTCATTAACGATACAGATGTTCTCTCAATGTTTTGTTTGTCGAAAGCCATAGTCTTTACCAAATGTATTTCACTCGTACTATTGTAATCCGATTTAAAATTAAAGCATTTTTATTTTGTTAATAAAAGAGGAACGCAAGATACCGAAGGGACAGTCAAACTCATAAATCGTAAATAAACTGACAACGCCATGGCTAAAAATGAAAAAGACAAACAGACAAACAAAAGTAAAAATAAAGAATAAACAACATGAACCCCACTAAAATCAAGGGGTAATACCAGGTGCTCCTGAAGGGTTATATATAACTCTTTCAAGATGTAAGCTATTCCTATTTATTAATTGATCAACATCAGGTTTAACTTCCTTTTTTAGAAGTAAAAATGAAAAAGGATAGAAAACATAATGAAATAAATTCAACTTACAAGACAGGCGAAAAAACAAGAAGAAAGTTAGACGTATAAGTGGAAACAACCATTATCACTGAACTAGTATACATATTTGTTGAAGGACGCATCCGGGAGTTTTTCGTTACACTGAAGACACACTGATTGCCTTCGGCTGTTTTCTGCATTATGATCCGGTTGTTGTCGCTGTGTCACATTCTTTATTTCCTTTTTCAATTTTAATAATGCGAGGACATAGCAAAACAACCAATGGCCAAATAAAATATATAACAGAACGAGCCCCACCAAAACCCGGGGATGATCCAGATGCTCTGGGAGAGTATGTAGATCCTGCTACATACGTGATTTCAAATAAAGAAATAAAAAACCTTCACAAATAATCAATTGCGAAGTACTTTCAAACAGTCTGAGGACAAAACTACACTCTAAGTATTTCACAGAATTTTACCATATATACAATACTGACATGATTTAACAAACCTTTCTAAAATTATCAGTTTTTAAGTTTTGAAATTATTAAGAAACTAAGGTTTCAACTCCCTAAGTCAAAGTTGACTTAAGATGAATTTGGCTATTTATTTTAGGTATTTTTGACAAATAGCTCTTCAACGGTTTCGATACTTATACATCCTCGGATTTCAAATGTTTTGCTTTGAGCGTTTCCTGATGCATGTAAATCAAGAAAAGCGCTTCGGACGCATGACATTATTAAACGTGTTGTTTTTCAATTTTTCACATCACTTGGTCGATACCTCTGCTGGTGGACTATCAGTCCCCGAGGGTAGCATCAGCTCAGTAGTCAGTACTTCGGTACTGACATGATTTAGCAAACCTTTCTAAAATTCTCATTTTATAAACTTTGAAATTATTAAGAAACTAAGGTTTCAACTCCCTCTGGCAAAGTTGAATTTGGCTATTTATGTTATGTATTTTTGACATATAGCTCTTAAACAGTTTCGGTACTTATTCATCCTCGGATTTCAAATGTTTGGCTTTGAGCGTTCCTACGTAGATACAAGTATCTTGTCTTAGGCAGGGATAAATCCTACTTTGTAAAGAATCACTCTGATTCAAACAAAAAAAATCTCTAAATCTGATATTATCAAGATGCTTGATTTCTTGATTGAAAACATATTTGTTACGTTCGGAGGACGTGTTTTTCAACAGAATGTCGGCATTCCAATGGGAACAAACAGTGTCCCTCTACTTGCCGACTTGTTTCTATATTATAATGAGGCTGACGTCATGCAGGAACTTCTTAGGAAGAAAGATAATAAGTTAGCAATATCCTTTAACTCTACTTTCCGCTATATAGATGATGTCCTTTCACTAAACAATTCAAAATTTGGTGACTATGTGGAACGCATCTATCAAATCGAACTAGAGATAAAGGATACTACAGATACAGTTAAATCGGCTTTATATCTTGACTTACATCTAGAAATTGACAATGAGGGTCGGTTGAAAACAAAACTTTACGACAAAAGAGATGATTTCAGCTTTCCAATTGTGAACTTGCTGCTCACAAGGAAGCTATTAAACCAAAATTTCCAAATGGTGAAGTTGAAATCATCCCTTCGTAAATTTTACGGACGCCATCACGAGTTGGTTGACCGTTATGGAATAACCGTTTCACAAATGATATCGGATATGTTCCTTACGTCGTAACTACAATCCCCTTCCCTTTCATGAATGTGACCTACCGAATTAGACTATTCACCGGATTTGTAATCACATAAGCAACACGACGGGTGCCACAAGTGAAGCAGGATCTGTTTACCCTTCCGGAGCACCTGAAATCACCTTTAGTTTTTGATGAGGTTCGTGTTTTTTATTCTTTAGTTTTCTATGTTGTGTCATGTTTACTATTGTTTTTCTGTTTGTCTTTTTCATTTTTAGCCATGGCGTTGTCAGTTTGTTTTAGATTTATGAGTTTGGCTGTCCCTTTGGTATCTTTCGTCCCTCTTTTCCTGATGAATGTAAATCCGGAAAAGCGCTTCGGACGCATGACATTATTAAACGCAATGTTTTCAATTAAATTTTTTGATAATGCGTGTACATTTGGGTCAATATTCGTAATTATTTCTAAAGGTAACGTTTTCTTATGTAGCTCAGTCCATATCTTAAACTTGGATATGTATGATGACTCGTTTCGAGGCTGTGAAATTCCAAAAAATGTTTTTAAATTTTCGGGGTACGAAGTTGCTGACTTTTCCCGTAAATTAGCATTCCCCGAAATCTTTTGGTGATGCAGCTCCTCGTTGAAAAAAAAATCCTTTCATCACACAATAAGTTCTTTGAAAATTTAATGCTTTGAATACTTTTAATATCTCCATAGTTTTTACACCTTTATTACGCACAATTTAGAGTTCCTCAATTAAAGGCGCATTTTGCTTGCTGTTTATTCATATTGAAGGCAATATACTTGATGGTTTAAAATTGTTAAACATTTTATCATGTTTGTAATATCGGACTCTAGCGAACTACTCCATGTATGATCTTTTTCTTTCAATCAGTTTAATTGATAGGAAATTTTAGTAATCACTAGTCGTCCCATGTCAATTTATATGGTCTTCGTCATCCTGCTTAGTTTCTTCTGGTAGCTATTGGTAAATCGAGCATAGACTTCTTATAAACTTCTGTTTACCATATCGGTTTTATTGTTAGAGCATATTTAAGGCAATAGAGTTAAGGATGTATTCTTTTGACGTTTCAGTCTCATTCTGTCTCGTTTAAATTTCCAAAACATGGGTCAAAAGTGGAAAATAGCAATGAATTTGACAAATATCATAATAAAACTTAACTCTGTAAAAAAATTGGGTATTTCCTATAAGTAGTTTTTGAGAAATAAAAATTTCAAATTTTATCCCTAATCTAGTCCTTTTTGCCAAAAATTTTAAGAAAAATGATTTTGCAAGAAATATGTACATCCCATATAACTTTTTCTTTTCAAATTTCTTAGATATATATTTTTTTCAATCATTTATAACAAAGAAGTTAAAATAATATGTATTTTGTTCTTTAAACTGAGAAAAATCACAAATTTACAAAATTGGAAACATGGTTAATTTGACACGAAAAAGCATCAAAATATGATAAAACTTTTTTATATTAACACCTACCTATACTTTGTTATAGTTGAATTTATTCAGATTGGTCCACTTCATCTTTATTGAGAGTATGAAAAAAAGTTTAATTGTGGAACTGTGATTTTTTTCACGATAATAGCCCAAAAATGAGTAAAATTGATGAAAAATGGTAAAATCATCAAAATTGTATACTTTAAAAGGGTCGTAGCAGAAAAAGAAGTGCACCACCACATGACTTCACCAATTATTTTCTACAGTCTCATAAACCAAAAAATCAGGTTAAGAAAAAAGTTTAATTTTAGAAATGTTTGGCTCCTCAGAAATGGCTCCACTGTTAATGTGATTCTGGGCAAAAAAAAACAACGAGGGCTATGGAAAAATTGTTGTAAAACAATAAAATGCTATTCGGGTGGTAAATTATATCTTTTATTATATCCAACTAGACAGAAGCAATTGGGATATATTGAAAGATAATGTAGATACATTTTGCTAATACAGAAAAGTTAAGCCCTTAAAATGGGAGAAATTCCATTTATGCGTGTATAAAAATGGTGTCATTCATTTTAACCTATATTTAGAGTTCTTTGTACAATGTTGTACTGTTTTACCTGATTTATAAAGTAATGATTTACAAGTTAGATATGGATATAAGGAAGTAGTATTTAAATGGGTATAAATACAAAGAAACGCGTTTAGCTTCACATATTCTCTTCAACTTATATTGTATCCAATGTAGTTACGTCCTGTTTAAATGTGTTAATCTATATATAATATATAAACAGACGCATATGTTTTGTATTTTGTCAAACAAAAAACGAGCACACTTAAAAGCAACAGTAGTATACCGCTATTCAAAATTCATAAATCGATTGCGAAAAATTACAAACTTTTTTACCTAAAACTGAGGGAAACACATCTACGACACAACAAAAATACAACAATAAAATGTAACACACACAGAAACGAACTATAATATAACGATGGCCATTTTCCTGACTTGGGACAGAACGTTTTAAAATGATGGGTTGAACCTGGTTTTGTGGCTCTCCAATCCTCCGACTTTTATGACAATGTTAGATACAAATAAATTAGAGAACATATAGGACAGAGAAACACGCTAAAAATAGCTAACAAAATACCTCATGTTTAAAATTTGATACGCCAGACGAGCATTTTGTCAACACAAGACTAACCAGTGACGCTCTGATGAAAAAAGGTTGAAAGCCAAAACAAGTATAAAGTTGAAGTGCATTGAGGACCACGGGTCATGTTCTTCTCATATATGTTATGATGGTATGATACTAAACCCCTAACGGGAAGGATTGTGCCTGATGTTCATATGATGAAATCATAATCTTTCAGTCAGTTTAATTGAAGTCTGGAGCTGGCATGTCAGTTAACTGCTAGTAGTCTGTTGTTATTTATGTATTATTGTCATTTTGTTAATTTTCTTTGGTTACATCTTCTGACATCAGACTCGGACTTCTCTTGGACTGAATTTTAATGTGCGTATTGTTATGCGTTTACTTTGCTACATTGGCTAGAGGTATAGGGGAGGGTTGAGATCTCACAAACATGTTTAACCCCGACGCATTTTTGCGCCTGTCCCGAGTCAGGAGCCTCTGGCCTTTGTTAGTCTTGTATTTTTTTTTTATTTTAGTTTCTTGTGTACAATTTGGAAATTAGTATGGCGTTCATTATCACTGAACTAGTAAATATTTGTTATGGGGCCAGCTGAAGGACGCCTCCGGAATTTCTCGCTACATTGAAGACCTGTTGGTGACCTTCTGCTGTTTTTTTTCTATGGTGAGGTTGTTGTCTCTTTGGCACATTCCTCATTTCCATTCTCAATTTTATTTAAATATTATACTACGAATAGTTATAAAAAGTACTGCCTATGTTACAAAACAAATAAGAAAATGAAAAGAAACAAAAACCAAATCAATTTACAACCAAATTCATTACGTGTGTACACTTTTTTATGGTACTTTTTAACTTTGTACCTTGGGTTTTTAAAAGAAATTATAAAATAGTGTGTAGATTATATAAGAACGTGTAATTTAATTGAAAAAGAAAGTTATTATTCCGGAATACAAGTTTCATATCAAAGGCAAAGAGGATGACCTTTAAATGATTTATAAAATCTTTAATATATTGTGATGTACTATTAGTAGTTATACAAATAAATGGGAGGAAACACACCCTAGATCGATTTATTATTTACATGATCTATTTGGTCCTGTGTGTACACATTTTGTTATTCGACCTTAGTTTTAATTTTCACCATGTTTAATTTACCTAGGTTTTTAAATGCAAATTACAAAGTATTGCGTAGGTGTTAAAACTACGAGTAATGCAAATAAAAACGAAAGTTGATATTACGGAAATACACAGTTCATATCAAATTCTATCACAGGAGGATGGCAGTGAACAATTTGACTTTAATTTACATAGAAATCTGATTTATAATGTGATAGAATAGTTACCAACTGCTGTTTTTCAAATGTAAAACATTGCAAACGTGTTAAATGTCATTTTAATTAAAACGAAAGCAAATATTACAGAAAAACCCAACTCTAAAACAGACAAAAAGAATGACAGGTAAACAATATAATTTTATTTTATATATGAAAATAATTTCATTTCATCTTTAAGTTTTCTTTTTTCGCAGAGACCAAAACCACGAAAATGATAAACACATCATGCACATGAACATTCTAGAATACATCATTATTTCAACCAGTCATCTCTCTTTGATTGTGATATCAGCTAATTAGACTATACCCTCTAAGCTTATACCTAAACTTGTACTTAAAACATATCAACATAACGATTGGCACACGTGTAATATGTTCTGCTTAGGCCGCGTGCACACCAAACATCGTGTACAGTAAACATGTTCACAATTAGTTTAATGTTATGTTCACTAATTTCACATTAAAGTTGTTCACATCTATACACCTTGTTTAATTACATGTACATAAGATTTGTTCACACTTGTAAACTATATTTCCTTTAAATGCTCATTACGTTGAACCGAATGCATATTGTTGCACAACGTTTTCATCAGTTAGGTAACGACCATTTGAACTAAAAAAAAGGGGGGTGTGTAGATTTTCCCAATTTGTTCCCTATTATCGAATAAAAATGAACAAAAACGTTCCCGCGAAAAAATTTCTGAATCAGACCCGCCATCCTCCTTTTTTTGCTCCTTTACAAAAGGCAATTTTGATGATTTACAGTAGTTTTAAGATACTAAAAATATCTCGATTATACATTAAAAACGTAGGCTGTATCAGCGTGCTTACAGGAAGAAAAAGAAAAAAAGGATTGAGATGTTAAGGATCACTTAATTTCGATATTTGTATTTGTTTCAAATGGTATTTTTTCTTCTCCAAGAAGTATTTGACAAAGGAGGGTAATATTGTTTAATTATTATGTCTAAGTGTATTTTAACGGATCTGAGATACAAGACAAACAAACAAATTTACCTCACTTTTAGTCATGCATTTATGAGTGAGTTGTTGTTTGAGAAAAGACCAGTGGCAAATATTTCTGTAACATCCAGTCGATGATCATACATTTCTATCTTTTGTATTCGTTTCAAATGTTGTTTTTTTTGGCCGAGGAGTATTTGGCAAAGAGAGGGGGTAATGCTTTTTTTTAATTATTTCTAAGTGTATTTAAACGGATATGAGATACTAGACAGACAAAACAATTAACCTTACTTTGTATAGTAATGCATATATGAGTGAACCGTAATACATCTTATTCTCTAAATTGATTGTAAACTGCATTAGTTGTTGTAATATGTCCATCGTTTATGACTCACGAATAACTACCATTGTTGTCAAGTTTCACTTTAGTAGTAAATAACCATTCTACAAAATCTAATGAAGCATAATTACAAACAAGATGATTTCCCTCTAATAAGACTGTCCTTGTTTTATTTTATTTTCTAAATCGCACTTCAATGGCGTCGGTTTCTCTTATTGTCAAATAGACAATCTTGTTGTTTTTGATGTTTCTAAAGTAGTGGAATACTTGTGAATAAATTTCTGTCAAATATTAAAGATTGTAAACTGTTTAATTGACTTTTAAATGTAGAAATTTTGAATTGGTCTTCAAATGCATTTCTTAAAAAGTCTATATACCGCAAACGAGGCAAGAGAGGAATTTACTGTGATGATCATCATAGAGACTGATACTGTGGGAAGAACTATGCATTATCAACTGTTCTAAATTGACAGATTGAAGAAGGTTATTATTTAGAATTCAAAATTTGAAATGTGAAATATTAAGTATTACCACGTTCTGAAGTCCATTTATTGTGTAATTGCAGTCAGACAGTGAAGAGTATACTAAATCAAGTATTTACAGGTCTTTCCATGTAAGGCTGTTGATTAGGTTCCCTACTACGTTGATACAAGATATATTCAGGAGTTCAAGTGTCAAAGGAAACCATAATACAATATCTTGATGATAAAATGAACGTCTAATGTGAAAGGATTTGTTATCAGATAGATCAGTATTATCAACTTTATTTTGATTATATTGATTGTTGTTATCCGACAAGTCTAATCTCCTCAGATGTGAAAACAAATTGATATATCATATTGTCAAAAGCTGGTGAAAATCAAAGTCATTGTAACTTAGGTTTAAACTCTCTAGACCATGTTTGTATTTCATCTTTCATCTTTTACATGTTTTGTGTTACATTTGTAAATGTTACATGGGGTTTTCAGTTTCTCCCTTCTTTGATATGACACATTCTTTATGTTGTGTTCAACATGTCTTTTTTTTTGCATATACTAGAAAAAAGATATACTGTCCGGACTCCACATTGGGTGTTTGTTTTTGTTAGATATTTCTTTTTCTCTGTAATGATCTGATGAGGTTAGCACTTTTTAGTCTTAAATATTTGCAAATTTAGGGATATTAAGATATTTTGAACTCAGCATCACTGACGAGACATTAATTTTCAAAATGTGCATCTTCCAAATCGGTATCGTTTTTCTTATTTCAGAGAATAGATAAAGGAAGGTCAGTTTATCCCTATCGAAGACAAAATATTTGTACCTACATTAGATGTTATCAGTTAGATAACTTATATGTAATTATAAGTTTGAAAAAAACCCTGTTATCATCAAAATTAACAATTATTGATCTGTTTTAACTCACTTACTGCCTTCTCTACATTGTACTGATAAGAAACCTAGCTAGTTTTAATTTACGGCAAATGTTTACAGCCAACTCTTAATGTTTTTATTCTCCGTTTTATGTAGTTTTTATGGCATAAGTACACTACGATAAAGTTCTAATTATTAATGATTTGTTTCAATTTACCTACTTCACACTCTAAACAAATTAAATATAAGAAAAATAGCTAGTACCAAATAAAGGAAAATGTTCAAAGCATACTTTTAATGTTGTATCCACATTATATGTAGTTTTTTTTTTCATTTAAATAATATACTACGAATAGTTATAAAAAGTGCTGCCTATGTTACAAAACAAATAAAAATATGAAAAGAAAAGAAACAAAAACCAAATTAATTTACAACCAAATTTATTACGTGTGTACACTTTTTTATGGTACTTTTTTACTTTCTACCTTGGTTTTTAAAGGCAAATTATAAAATAGTGTGTATATGATATAAGAACGTGTTATTTAATTGAAAAAAAAAAGTTATTATTCCGGAATACAAGTTTCATATCAAAATCAAAAAGGATGACCTTTAATAGATTTATAAAATCTTCAATATATTGTGATGTAATATTAGTAGTTAAACAAATTAATGGGAGGAAACACACCCTAGATCGATTTACTATTTACATGATGTAATTGGCCCTGTGTGTACACATTTTGTTATTCGACCTTAGTTTTAATTTTCACCATGTTTAATTTACCTAGGTTTTTAAATAGATTACAAAGTATTGCGTAGGTGTTATAACAACGAGTCATTCATATAAAAACAAAAATTGATATTACGGAAATACACAGTTCATATTAAATTCTACCACAGGAGGATGGCAGGTAAACAATTTAACTTCAATTTACATAGAAAATCTGATTTATAATGTGATAGAATAGTTACCAACTGCTGTTTTTCAAATGTAAAACATTGCAAACGTGTTAAATGTTATTTTAATTAAAACGAAAGTAAATATTACAGAAAGACCCAACTCTAAAACAGACACAGAGAATGACAGGTAAACCATATAATTTTATTTCATATAAAAAAATAATTTCATTTTATCTTTAAGTTTTCTTATCTCGCAGAGAACAAAACCACGAAAATGATAAACACATCATGCACATGAACAATCTGAAATACATCATTATTTCAACCAGTCCTCGTTCTTTGATTTTGATATCAGCTAATTAGACTATACCCTCTAAGCTTATACCCAGACGTGTACTAAAAAAATATCAACATAAGAATTGGCACACGTGTAATATGTTCTACTTAGGCCTTGTGCACACCAAACATCGTGTACAGTAAACATGTTTATTATTAGTTTAATGTAATGTACACTAGTTTCACATTAAAGTAGTTCACATCTATAAACATTGTTTAATTACCTGTACATAAGATTTGTTCACACTTGTAAACTATATTTCCTTTAAATGCTCATTACGTTGAACCGAATGCATATTTTTGCACAACTTTTTCAGCAGTAAGGTAACGACAATTTGAATTTTGTTTGCTATCATCGAATAGAAATGAATAAAAACGTTCGCGCGAAAAAATCTGACTCAGACCCACCCTCCACCTTTTTTTGGGTTTTGCTCCTTTATAAATGCAATTTTGATGATTTACTGTAGTTTTAAGATACTAAAGATGTCTCGATTATACATTAAAAAACGTAAGCTGTCTCAGCATGCTTACAGGACACTTTTTTAGTCATGCATTTATGATTGAGTTGTTTGAGATATGTTTGAAATATTTCTGTGTTCATCCAGTCGATGATCATACATTTCTGTCTTTTGTATTTGTTTCAAATAATGTTTTTTTGCCGAGGAGTATTTGGCAAAGAGAGGGGGTAATGCTTTTTTAAAATTATTTCTTAGTGTATTTTAACGGATCTGAGATACTAGACAGACAAAACAATTTACCTTACTTTTTATAGTAATGCATATATTAGTGAATCGTTGTTTGGGTAAAGACCAGTGGCAAATATTTCTGTCTACGTCCAGTCGATTCGGGAAGACCTTTTTAAATAAATTATGTGTTCGGCAATGATGATGTTTATGTCTTGATAAGGGGTTAATAATAAAACTACGTACATGTAAAGTGTTCTTAAAACATATAAATATATCAAGTTTAGCCAAATATTATTGTAAAGAACTTTATCAAGATTTGTTATAAATATCAATTTTAATCAAAAATCGTTTCTATTATAAATATACATGGTGAAATAAGTATTTTTAAAGCCTTGTTTTGTGAACACTTAACCTACACAAGGCATACATTGCGTATCGACTGCATATAGACAAGACATGATTTACACTACATGTAAACATTGAGTTTTATCAATGGGAACGTAATTGTGTTTTGTTTACGTGTGAGTTACACTATCACAATACCGAGTGTAGGTCAATGTGAACACGGCCTTACTCTGAGAAAAAACTAAGTTTTGGAAGAGTTCATGTCGATTTTCCAGTTTTGTCATTGCATTGTTGTTTCTTTCAAATTCATGAGTTTTGAACATGTTGAATGTATTGAATAATACAAGGATGGTTTCGAATTATACATTCTAGATTCTTACATTGTTATCACCTCTTATTTGTCTTTGTGCATATCACTTTAACTGTTTAGTTATGTTTAGAAATATCCATGTAAGGTGGTTTGGTATTTATGTATCCCGTCATTGTGTTATTCGATGTCGGTGTGCTACGGTAAATTGTTGTATTATTGTTTTTCATTGTTGCTGATGCGCTTTATCTATATGTTTTTTTATGACATGTTTGTTTGTTCTTACAGTGATACAGATTATAACATAATGATGATCGATGTACCCCAATTGCTGACATTTTCAGCTTATATATCTCTTTGTTTTGTTCACATTGTCATTTTGTGCAACTTTCATAAAAGTGACAAGTTTAGGTAGTTATAAAACTAGTTTTAATCCACCATTTTCTACATAAGAAAATATCTGTACTAAGTCAGGGATATGCCTATTAATATCCATATGTTTGATTTTGCATTTTGATTATGGACTTTCCGTTTTTAATTTCCCTCGGAGTTCTAGATGCGTCTGTCAATGTATTATATGTACATCGAAGCACATCTAAACTATTTTTTTGTATACAGAAAGCGTTGCGAACGGCTGATTACGTTCAGATATTGTGTATGGTAATTTAGATTTCATATAAAAGAGAACTCGTTTTTATATCCACAACTTTACATGTTGATCAACCATGCATTTAAACACAACAATTATGTATATCTTGAGGTAGTTTGAAAAATATTTCTTTTACAATGTTTCTTGCAATTTATTATCAAAGTACAAAGTTAAAGCATATTGCGTATTCGGAATTATTAGTACGTCTTTTGAAAATAGGAACGAACATAGATTTTCCAAAAAAACACATATTGCAACTTAATAAAAACAGGCTTATGAGATTGTAGTTAAGCAACAACTTAAATTTGTAGATTCTTTCAAACTTTCAAATGAGTATGAGCAACATTTTATTTTATACTATTTTGTGTTCACATAGAAAATATAATTTAAAAGAACATCACCATAGCTTACAAATGACTTCTTTATATTGTAAACAAAAATTTAACAGGTTAGGCCATTTTGAGATGAATAAACTATAATTAACGATGTTTGGTTGCATAATAGTATTACATAATAAGGTTTAGTTCTTTGCCAATATATTGACAGATTGACAAACAATGATTGACACAGTTTTATAAACAAGGATACACAAGTGTGTTATGCAATATTTAAACTATACTAATCAACAAAAGAAACGATACACGACTTTGGAATAAAATCTATCAAAAAGTATAAAATATGAAACAAATTGAGGTACACCATTTTAGAAAGCTTTCATTTGCAAGGTATGGACATACGATAATGAAAATTAAAACCTGTCGGAAAGTAACAACATTCCGTGTAAATGATCATAGGGTGCAAATTAAACACATATTTTCTAAGTACTAAATGAATTTTTAAATTTAAGAAATAATTCATGGAAGCCATAGATTTGTTGGAAATTTACACATGGCCTGAGCCGTGATATTTGAATTTTATCCTGAGCGTTAGCCATGTGTAAATTTCAAACAAATCTTTGGCTTCCATGAATTATTTCGATTCTAATAGGACAAATACGATCATTGAAAAACTGAAGCGATGATAGGTATACCGTGTGTGTGGCTGTTCTATTTTACCCACTGTTCGATAAATGTAAAACAAATATAATAAACCTGCATGAATGATTTCTTAACTAACCGCTAGAAAAAAATGTGATTACTTTTTTTTACTTCTCAGTAAACCCAACATTTGCAATTTTAATCGTAAGCAACACCTACCTCAATACTTTATTTTAATGCAATTGTATCCGAGTTCAGAAGGTAAACGCAATCGAAAAACCTTCAGCTTTGACGTTTTCATTCGTATGACGTCATGTTTTGAAATGACGTTAATGGGCAAATAAAGGCAACAGTAGTATACCGCTGTTCAAAACTCATAAATCCATGGACAAAAAACAAAATCGGGGTAACAAACCAAAACCGAGCGAAACGCATTAAATATAAGAGAACAACGACACAACACCGAAACGCAACACACACAGAAACAGACCAATCATCAGACAAAACACCACGAGAATAACAAATGTAACATGAAAACCAAATACATGAATTTGGGATAGACAAGTACCGTGCCACGTCTTATCTCAAATCATTACTGGAATTTCGCGGACTTTTAATTTGTTTTGTTTTTGTCCATTTTTCCGTTCTCTAATGTGTAAATTCTTTTTGTTATGCATCAGAATCAGAATAAATGTTCTGTAGGGTTTTATTCAATTGTAATTCTTAACACAGCGAAATCAACAACCGTTTACACATAGGTTACGATACATGTGGATTTACATGGGAGGCATATTTAAACAGCCATTTGTGTACATCTCGGAGTCTGCGCTAAGGATAGATTTATCGAGAATTTTATCACGGTGTTGTTTACAAAGCGAAAGAAGCACGTCATATTAGAATTGTTTACAAACATTCAATATGCTATTCAAGTTATGTTCATGTTGTAACAAATGGGTTAAAATAATGTTTTTTTTTTAAATTGTTATTAAAAAAAAAAAACAGTTTTTTTTTTAAATCTCAAAAAATGCTAAAAAAAAATTTAAAATTTCGTCTCAAATCAATGCTTTTGCTATGGAAACAGCACACTGTAAATTTGAAACCAATCAAATTATTTTTAAGATTGTTACCGTTTTTTGAATTTCACTTTACACATACTGTCTATGGTAAATCATTTGATAATGTATGCATTTAAACGATTTCTTGTTGGGCCGAACTTTGCTTTACAAATAAACGAAGAAACTGTATGATTTAAAAAAAAAAAGAGTAGATGGCAAACATTGTCTTTACCTTTAAATGAGAGAATGGCATCATTATTTGGAACTTCTGTTTTTCAAACTGTCGTTTTATGAAAATTTTGTCAAAAAATTTAAAATTGCCAATTGACGTCATGAAAGCAAAAAAAAATGATTCAGACAGATTTGTATTGCCATGGTCATTAAATATTTCTATCTTCAATATTGGTCCTATAAAAGAAAAACTTCATCTTTAATATAAAAAAAATTGTGTATCGTTTCCTTTTTTGACTAGTATATTAAAAAAAAAAAACAGATATTTGGTTTTGAAAAAAAAAAAATCTTTCCAACTTAGCCATACAGGGAGAAATTAATTTAAAACAAACTATTATAAAAAAAAAATCAATCAAGGTAGGTCAATTTTGCACGACTTTAAAGAAAACCTTATTCCAAATATTAAGAAGGGAGGAGCCAATCTTTATAAGAATGAAAAGGACCATGATAGATAGTTGTATATTGAACTTTTGAAGATGTGTTGCGTTGAATAAACGGCAATGTCTTTGGACGCAAGAAATTATAAAACGTGTTGTTTTCAATTTTTTGAACATTTTTATGTGAAACATAAGATACAAAATTGTTTACTTTGTGGACCAAACATTAGGCCTCATTTACCCTAGTTCTTTATGATTAAGTAAAATATAATTGATAATGGAAATGGGAAATATGTCAAAGAGACAACAACCCACCAAAGAGCAGAAAACAGTCGAAGTTCACCAATTTGTCTTCAACAAAGCTAGAAAATTCTGCAACTTGAGGCGGGATTCAGCTGGCTTCTAAATGAATAAATGTTCTACTTCACTGCAAATGGACGTCATACTAAACTCCAAACATAAATGAACATAAATGAACTACAATTAAAGAACTCACAAAACTAACAAGAGATAGAGGATCCTGACTTTGGACAGGTGCAATAACGCGGCAGGATTAAACATGTTTTGTAAGATCTAAACTCCCTATTCTTCTAGTCAATTGATAATAATCATACACACAGCAATATGCACAGTATAACTCAGTTTAAAGGGAGATCGAGTCCGATGTCAGAAAAGGTAACAAAAGAAGCTTAGCAAATTGATAATAATACATAAATCAACAAAAACTACTAGCAGTTACTGAAATGCCAGCTGCAGATTTCAAGTATTCAATTTAAACGATTATTATTTTCATTATTGCGCAATCAAACTTAACTTTTGTCAGTATCAACAATGTGTCTTCAGAAGTGATTGGACACGTAAAGTCAGATTTTATTACCGAGTGCCAAGTCCACTTTGCTTCCTTGTTTTTACTATTTAATGCTTTGAAGACTGTATTTCCTTGGTCTTTTGTCAATTGTCATACGGGGTTGTCAAGTGACATACACTTCAACGTGTTGAAGGCGGTCACTAACAAAACGTAGAAGGTTTTCAATTTTTGCCGTTCTTCGATATTAACAACCTTTATGTTGTATTATACCTATTTTGTGTCGATTGTTACATGTTTTTTTTTTTATTTTCTCCTTTTTTGGTATGTGAAATCCTTTATGTTGTGTTCAACATGTTGTTTTTTTTGCGTATATTAATTATATAATAGTTCTTGAAACACTGGTCATTATCGTGATATATGGATTGCCCACAGGATAGTGGTATTGACTGAGATAGTGATAATGACTGAGCCGAAGGGAAACAATTTAGAGTAACAATATGCTATTATAATTTGAACAATTTCATACTTAGGATTGCTATATGAAATTGTGTTGCAATCCTCTAAAATTCTATTTAACCTATTAATCGGTAATGAACAGAGCTTTGTTAACAGATAATGTCTGTCGTTGTTTTTTAAATAGAAATTAGTCCGAAATTTTCTTTGATTGCAATTTTGTATACACAGCTACTTTTGCATAGGTACTTTTTCTGTACTAAAAATATGTAGTACTTGGAATTTACTTTTAATATTCAGTACTTTTTTGTTACTTAAAAATTATTGTAATATTTAGGTACCTGTATTTTACAGTACTTAATTTCTACTTGAAATTTATGTACTACAGATCTTTGGTTAGCACCGTTATATTTTCAGTATTTTGAATGTTTTTCTATTTCAAATCTCTTAAAACTATGATTTTCAAACATGGAATATTGTATTATTTCTGTACCAAAATATTTAGTAGAAATCAAGTACTGTAAAATACAAGTACCTAAATGTTACAATAATTTTAAAGTAAAGAAATAGTACTAAATATTAAAAGTAAATTTCCAGTACTACATATTTTAGTACAGAAATAGTACCTATGCAAAAGTAGCTGTGTACGACCATGAGAACAGTTTTTTTCGAACAGTTTTAAAAACTATATCCAAAATGTTAACAGAATCTGTTCTTGATATATTGCCAATTCCGATGATATTATCATTAAGACCGAGAGGGTAGACTGTCTGTAATTTTTTAATCCAATTTTATTCAATTATTTTCCGTGATCGTACAAACTTTGAATGAGATTCACCAGGCTGCTTATTTACTACTTCCAAAGGTTTAACTACTAAATATTTAAAAGGATGATTGTGCTTCTTAAGGTGTTGATAAATGATACTTTTGAATTTTTTGGATCTTTTTAAACGATACAGATGTTCTTGAATGCGTTTAGATATATATCGTCCAGTTTCACTTACGTACTGAATACCGCATCCTGGTTGTTTCATGTGAGTAAATACATAATACTGTTTGTTTTTCAAGTTATATCAGTTTCAAATTTTAAAGAAAATGTGCGACCATTAAACACGGACTTTACCGTATTGTTGGTGGAAAGACGGGGAGATGTAAGTCAGATATCGATAGAAGGGTAATCACGACTTTTATTGTTAAAAATGTTAGCGATGGTAGTATTTCTAGATAAGCGATTTTGAAGATTGAGACGTGTAGATACCCTTTGAACGAGTTTAGTATTTAATATTTTTCCATTTCTAAGCTTCATATTTGTTTTGTGTTTGTGAATTATATTAGAAAGGAGCAAAGACTAGCATCCAGAATATGAACCAGCCTACAATGAATTAAATTATGTTAAAATGATAAATCTGTTCGGCTAAAGATGTCAAACGCTATCCGTATTAATTACCGGAAAAAGATAGGGTATATCAGGGTAGCGACTGACGTCTGACCAAATAGTAGAATGGGGCTGAATATTGAAGTACTACTTTTAGAAAAATATTCCTAAAGTAATGAACTAGAGAAGTTCTCGCTCGGACACACACTCCATAATCTAGTATATTATAAGAGCATAAAGCTGAAGCATGGGGAGGCAATACAAGAAATCGAAGCCTTGTTAAGACTGTTTTAAAAAAAATACCAGATACCTGGGACTTTATTTAACAATAAAAAACTATCCAACTAATATATTCAAGGAGAGATTACTCTAATAGAAAATATAATTAAAGCACGACTTTTACAGTTTGACTATGAAAAAAAGTACGGTCCTCCATGCTTTAATAGGCGTTTTGAAGAAGAAAAAAATTGAAAATCTATATTAGGGAAGAGTTTGAAGGAAATACGTTTTCCCCAACGTTACGTTTTATGTGTGTCTCTTATTTCTTTGTTTTAATTTGTAAGTCCACTTATGTATTTAAGAGCTTTTTCCTGACGCAAATTCATTTATTTTGAACTTTTCTTCTAATATTTTTATTATATCACATCATCTGTATATTCAAATCTCGTTTGATTTAAGCTAATGTTTAAACAAATATACTGTGGGGAACATAACTGTCAGCAAAATTAGTGAAGGCATCATAAATATACACTTTTTGATGATATATACCTTGAACAATGTTTTACTATGTTCATGATGTTTGTTTTAATTTTCTATTTACAGACATTATAACACCAAACATATCACTAGCTCTGTATAACTATCTATGTCACAACATCGTAGGAACAGAAGGACACGTTAAAACAATCAGATTAATGAACACGGTGAGAGATAATTTGTCAAGTTACAAGTCGAGAACAATTATAACAAGTGGAAGCTATGGAGAAGGACTTGAAATGCGAGGAAGTGATTTAGATATAATGCAAGTAGAAAAATCTATTAAGGTGAATGCGGATAAGCAACCCGACTTTAATCCAAGTATTACTTATCTGTCCATGGATACAGACGATGTAAAACCTGGTTTTACTCAATTAAGGCTAGAATATAGCAGAGATCAGTATGATTTGGAATGCTGTGAAGAACATAATGGTAAAATTTATTTTTCGAGTGCATTATGTAAGGGGAATTTGTTATTCGTTGGGGATGATAAAGTTGGAACAATTCATGGACCGTGTATAACTGACAAACAAGGAGATTTAGATTTTGCCCCATCTTTACATTGTAAAACGTGGATATCTTCTGCTGTAAATTGGATAACAAGATCAAGTAGCTCATGGCCTAGTCATAACGTCAAACAAAGTATTATCAATCACGGGGTACTTTTTGTACCAATCGGAGTTCACGGATCACCAAAAGAAGATCTAGAATGGCGAGTATCTTTTTCAGTGGCTGAAAAACTTCTAATTAATACATTTTCTCACACCCAATTAATGTGCTATGCTCTCTTGAAAATAATTTTGAAAGATGTTATAGCAAATGATTCTGAATGTAAAGATTTACTCTGTTCTTATTTCCTGAAAACAATTATTTTCTGGATATCTGAAGAACTACCATCATCTGTATGGAAGCCTGATAATCTTATACTTTGTTTTATGCGATGTTTCAGCAGGTTGGCTTATTGTGTCGAGTACTCTGTTTGTTTACATTACTTTATTCCAGATAACAATATGTTCGAGAACAAAATAGTGGGCCGTGCTCGTGATGTACTTTTAAACAAATTAAACACGTTACACAGCTATGGTTGGCAATGCATTTTATTTTCAGATCAAATATCTAACTTTGATGTATCGATGTGGAATTGTCCAATTGAACCATTAACATTATATGTGAATGACGTTGAGAAAGTAGTGCAATCCAGTATGTTGTATATTGCAAATCGTTCCTTAGAATTCTATTCTGAGTTAGATATATTCAACACAGGATTATTACACAACAGACGGTGTTATCAATCTTCACTAAAACACTTGTATGCGTACTACATATCACAGATGTGCAGTAATGTAGCTCAACGTTTACCACTTGATGGTGCAATTATCAACAATAAATACCAATACAAACAGTACAAATCCTGTTTGAGTACTCTGCTAACAAGTGTCTATCATGACGCTGTTTCTGGATGGCTTAAGGTAGCTTCATTGTTTTACAAAACAAAGCAATACAGAAAAGCGTTACACATCATTAGGTATTCTATATCGAAATGTACTCCCGATAAACTGTTCTTCGGATTGACTCTGTCAGATATCCATTACCAGTCAATTAAACTGCTGTCATCCAACAAGAAGAGTGTTGCTTATCTTCTGAAAATATTATACGTAGATCTTATACAATTTCATGTGGATTCAACGTTAACACCAGACGAACTTGTAATGGAGGGATGGAATAAACCATATTTCTTTCCATCCACAGCGTATGCTTATTTCCTTGGTGTTCTTTGTCATTATCACCTCAATAATGTTAGAAGTTGTCAGGATTCTATTCAAGATTTAAAACTTGTTATTGAAGAACGATATTTGATGCCAGATTTGAACTTTACAGCGGAGGCCTACACTTTATTGGGAATTGCCTTAGAATTATTTGGCGACAAGGAATCCGCATGACAAGCTTTCTTACAGTCTTTAGAAATCTGCCCGAATGAATCGAACAATTCTGCCGCACGGAGACTTTTGTAATATTTTGAAGATGATAATGGTAAACACAATTGTTCGAGTGCATTATATACAAACAAATTATATTCTTGTTTGTAAATGATATGCGGATGACAATTCATAGACCGTGTATAACTTACGACATACGGACTTTTGATTAGCATGCTGTCTACATTGGTAAACGTGAATATCTCCTTCAGTACCTGTATAACAAGATCAAGTAACTCATGGCCGAGTCATAATGTCAAACAAAGTGTTATAAAATACGGGATACTCTTTGTACCGATTGGAGTTCACGGATCGCATAAAGAGGGTCTAGAATGGCGAGTATCTTTTTCAGTGGCTGAGAAACGTTTAATAAATTAATTTACTCACACTCAATTGATATGCTATTCTCTCTTAAAAATAATTTTGAAAGATGTTATAGAAAATTTCTCTCAATGTTATAATTTACTCTGTTATTTTATTTCTGAAATCCATTATTTTCTGGATATCCGAAGAACTACCATTATCTGTATGGAAGCCTAATAATCTTATACCTTGTTTTATGCGATGTTTCAGGAGGTTACTCTATTGGGTGGAGCACTCAGTTTGCTTGCATTACTTCATTCCAGAAGACAACATGTTCGAGAACAAAAAAGAGGGTTTTGCTCGTGAATTTCTTTTAGAAAAGTTATATATATATATATGTTGGCGATGCATTTTATTTTCAGATCAAATATCTAACTTTGATGTATTAATTTGGAACATATAATGTAAATGATGTTGTAAAAATAGTACATTCCAAGATTTTGTTTAATGCAAATGCTTTTATAGAATCGCATTCTGAGTTAGGCATATTAAATAAAGGATTAATACATAACATATCGTGGCAGCAATCTTCATTAAACACTGTTATTTATACTATATATCACAGAGGTGCAATATTCTAGCTCAGAGTTTACCATTTGATGCAAGGCTTAATAATAAATACAGATACAAACAGTACAAATCCTGTCTAAGTATTCTGCTAACAAATATCTATCATGACGCTGTATCTAGATGGCTAATTATAGCTTCGTTTATTTTATAAGACAAAACAATACAGTAAGACTTTACACATTATCGGATATCCCTTATCGAAATGTACTCCCGATAAACTGTACCGTGGAATGACTATATCAGATATCCCGCTGTTATCACTGCAATCCTTCCGCAAGATGAATGTTGTTGATCTGCTGAAAATGCTTTTAGATAAAATACTATTTCAAATGAATTCAACGTTAATACCAGATGAACTTTTAGTGGACGGATGGACGAAAAAATGCTTTTTCTATCCAAAGCGTACGCTTATTTCCTTGGTTTTCTTTGTTATTTTCACTTATAATATTGTAAGATAGTGGCAGGATTCTATTCAAGGTCTAAAACTGGTAACAGAAGAACATTATTGGATTCCACATGTGAATTTTGCAGCGGAAACTTTCACTCTTTTAGGTGTAGACGAAACCCGCGTCTGGCGTATATACAAAATTTAGTCCTGGTATATATGATGAGTTTATTTACTGATAAAACAGATGATACTTGAAACTATGAAAAAGAAATAATGGTTTATGTATAAATATTAAATATATTTAAACAAGTCATACTCATTGTTATAGTACCCAACGTTAAAACCTATGATTGTGTTCGATAAAAAGCTCCACTTTCATAAGTGTGAATGCAAAAACAAAATCTCAATTTTACATGACATTTAAAATATAAATATGTTGCATAGGAGTAAACTACAACCACTGAACAACAGACTCATGACTTGCGACAGGCACACAGAATGCCCCTCTAATTAACCTGGGATAAGTTTCGTATGAAAGAGAGAAAAAAACGACCAGATATATTCACTAATAGCCATTTTCTCGATATCCGTTCTATTTTAAAATAGTATAATTTCGTTCAACCGATTATGTATATGAAATGTTATACAGAAACCTCTTCATACTATCCGTAAGCTGCAATTATGTGCTGTCGATAGAAATCGTCATCAGGTATGATACCAACAATAATTTATCTGTACAGTTATAAATACCTGACTAACACTAAACAAACATGAATAGACCGTTTTTTTTTAGAATATTTTAAATAGAAAGTCATTTCATTTTTCGCCAAAATACATTTAAAATGTAACCCAATAAGCCACAAAGATTCGGAATGTTTAAATGCCTATGAATGCATTTATGTTTAAATTTTCCTTGTATTAAATTTTTTAGGTAGATTTTGAAACAGCATTGCTACCGGTAAAATATTTTAAAAAAATGTTGGCGCTTGACGTTTTAGTTTTCCTTTTGTTCAGTTCTTCTGTTTATTCAAGGCCATGTGAAGTAATATTTAGTGGTAAGGTTATAAGATGTGACTGCAGTTCAAGACAAAAACATGTATACCGACAGAATGTTCAGGAAACACAACAGATTTACTTCTAGTTAAGAATAACCATAACAGTCTAGTTATGGAAACGTTTACTAGATATACACACAAAAGATATCTGATATGAGCAGCTGTAACATAAGTGCAATAGATAAATCAGCTTTTGAAAAATTGACACATTTAACCGAACTGAATTTATTCGATAATCCAATGAAAACGTTCCGAGGGAATATATTTGCACTACTAAATGACCTACAAGTACTACATATATTGTTGTCAACGTATCCAAGAGAGGCGTGGTCAGATGTATTACATTTAACAAAGGTATTTACTTATGGTGGACTGTCAAATAGATCATTCACGGATATATTTTCTATAATGCAAAACCTAGAGTACTTCTACAGTGATTATAAACATAATATTTTACATAACTGTACTTTTAGCGCATTTAAAAGTACACCGTTGGAATATTTAAGTACAGTGGGCAGATTACGGGCGATAGATATACATGCTTTTTCACCTTTAAAAGTTCTTTCTAGACTTATTATTCCGAATCAAGATTATCTAATACTATCAAAAACAATACCAGCCTTGCGAGTGTTTGATAATCGACGATTGATGAATAGGATTTGAGCAACAATTTTAGACATTACGGGGAATATGTTATAACAACCGAACTACTAGCATTTGTCGGTATATTTGCGTAAAGAAAATATCTTTAACTAGAAATGGTATAAGGCTGATAGATGCAACCGCCCTTCAGAAGATGAAATACAAACATTTTCTTGAGAATTTCAATCTAAATAATTACTCCGATTATCATCAAGCTTGGCTGATCGTAAATCTCAATGTGTTTACAAATCTCAGAAAAGTAGACTTTTCCTCTATAAATGGAAGATTTACTAAGAATATACCAATACAAAAGAGATATAATAAACAATTTAACCTTGGCCATCAAGACAAAAGTTTAGTTCCCATACAAATATGCAACACAGAAGATATCGTTATACGATTTCCGTCTTCGCTTGAATTCATCAATGCATCTTTTATTCTCAGCCATACCAGTTCAATAAATAGCATCACATTTAAGGAAATCAAAACCCTAAACATGTTTGATTCAACATACTCTTCATTTTACGACTACAACTATCATATTTACGGATTGCAGAACGTGAGAGTTCTAAATATGTCACACTTCAAATGCAGTGTTTTAAATCCTGAATTTCTTTGCTCGGGTTTAAATTTGGAACAGCTGATAATGCAAAGTTCTTCATTAAGTATTGGTCTAAAAGATGATCACCATGGTAAATTCCTCCATGGACTCAAACGTTTGCAGTATATAGACTTTTCAAGGAATGCATTCGAAGACAGATTCAGAACTTCAACATTCAAAAGTCAAACAGACAGTTTGCAATCTTTGATACTTGAAGGAAATTTATTCACAAGTATTCCATTAAACTGCAATGACTTTAGCCGGCTTAGGCTCCTTAATCTGAGAAACAACGAGATAGCTTATTTGACTACACAGGAAATTGACGCAATTGAAGTGCTATTTAGAAAATCAAATAAGACAATGACAGTCTTATTAGAAGGCAACCCTCTTGTTTGTACTTGTGCTTCGTTATATTTTGTAGAATGGTTATTTACTACTAAAGTGAAACTCGACAGCAATGGTAGTTATTCGTGTGTAGGAAACGATGGAAATATCACAAAAACAAATGTTGTCTACAATGACTTTCGAATTATGAGAATAAGATGTATAACGACAGTATGGTTAATTTTTTCTGCAACTTTATTCGGTGTGCTTCTATTATTTATCCTACTTGGATATCGCTACAAATTGCATCTACAATACTTTTTTTTATTTATCGGAATGGCCAATCCACTTTTTCGAAAGTCGAAAGAAGAAGCACTTGAATATGATGCATATGTAGCTTATTGTGATGGCGACTATAAATGGGTGTATGGACCTTTGAATTCATTTCTTGAAGAGAGACGAAATTATAAACTATTTTTGTCAGACAGAGGAGATGGGGATGTACGGCCTGGTCAAAATAGACTTGCCATAAGTAATTCCATTTCAAAATGTAAAAAGATGATCTTAATTATTTCAAATGAGTTTGTGAACAGTGAATGGGCGAGCTATGAAGCTACTTTTGGAATTGAGCATTTCATTGGGTTGAAAGCAAAAATAATAGTTATAAGCTTGGAGAGTATTACAAAATCAGAAATACCGCAATGTGTAATGCAAATGGTGTCATTGGATGCCAATGACCACATTCGTAAAACAGACACATTAAATGAAAATAACATTTTCTGGAAATGTTTGGATCTAGCCATGAAACGTTAATGAAGACAACTTTATCATTTATAAATGATAGATGATTAAATCATGATATCAAACAGTTTTCAAATTCATACTTTTTTACTTTATATATGCTGGGATATCTAAATTAGTGAGCTTTGTATTAGAAAAAAAGAAGAGAATTATAGTACAGTCATAATGCATTGTTTAATGCGGAACACTAACACCTAACAAAATAAATGCTGAATATTTTTTAAATCATGCAGAGTTTACATTTTACATTTATTCGGAAGTGAAGTTGTTATTTATCAAAGTCTTCACACGAATAAGGAAAAGAGGAAGTATCAAAATTCAACGCATCAATCACCAACATCCAAGTACCCAACCAAAAGAGAAAATAGGAAGTACCAACATTCAACGCATCAATCACCAACATCCAAGTACCCAACGAAAAGGGAAAATAGGAAGTACCAAAATTCAACGCATCAATCACCAACATCCAAGTACCCAACGGAAAGGGTAAATAGGAAATACCAAAATTCAACACATCAATCACCAACATCTAAGTACTCAACGGAAAGGAAATATAGGAAGTAACAAAATTCAGCGCATCTATCACCAATATTGAAGTACTCAACGAAAAAAAATAAACAAACATCACCTAACTGTCATTGAAAATGTGAAACTATTTTGTAAAATATGTGCTTGTACCGTGACGCATGAATACCATGTGTATTTTGTTCAATAACAAATAAATATTCTAACAGGATGCTGCATGCAATTGTAAAGTTTATGTGAATTTAAACGATAACGTTTTTTTTTTTCATTTTAAATACCACTTCCTTATACCTAAATCTATTTCGTATAAAGTAAAGGTTAGAAATAGTGACACAATTTAAATGCATAAATAAATAAAAAAAAAATATATTAAAAAATGTAACTTCTGTGTCTTCTTTTAGATTCAATAAAACAAACCTTACATTAACACCCAAATATCATTTGGATTATTTAAAGCAATATTTTTAGATAGCCATTACTGTTTTTATACTTATATTTATAATGATACTGTATTGTTCTGTTTAAAGGGATGGCGATGCAAATATTGGGCCCTGAGCGTTCCTGATAAAGGTAAATCAAGAAAAGCGCTTCGGACGCATTAACTTATTAAACGTGTTGTTTTCATTTTTTGTTTTTGTAAAAAGGAAACCATAAAAAACCAACCCGCTTTTCTATATTTATACTGTAATGTATAACATGTATATGCAGATTTTTTTAATCAGTTTGCTTTAGACTTATACAAGATTGAGTAATTGTAGTTTAAGTAGTATACATCAATGCGACAATTTGCAATAAGAAATGAAATACACATATTTGTTTTTGTTTTTCTGATATATAATGACTATTTGTTTAGTGGCATTTTAAGATTCGAACCCTCCCCCTAAGTAGTTTTGTTGTCCTACTGTTTCAACGCTATCGATTATTCGTGAAGTCAATTTTCCAACTTTAATTGAATTAGAAAATTATACAATACAAACAGATAGCTATGCAACTCAGTATGAATTTCGTTTGCTCTTATATCACCTCTTTTATGAGTAAAAACCATATATTGAAATCAATTTGATTTTATCTATGAGGTACACAAATATTTCGGTAGTTCAACTGAATTAAAATATCTCGTCTTCAATCCAGTAACAACAGTCTCCTTGTGGCAGAATTGTACGCTTTATCCGGGATTCATTATACAGACTGTTGCCACAGTTGGAATACTTCTAGTGAGGAGTCCTTGCCGCCCAATAATTCAAAGCAATTCCAAATAAAGTGCACTGTATATCAAAATCTTTCTTCTGTCACCAGTTGTAGACCTTCACAAGAATCCTGATATTGTCTAACATTATTGACATGATAATGAGAAATACAAACAAGGAAATAAACATGCACGGTGTTAGGAAAGAAATCCGATTTATTCTATCCCTCCAAAGTTCGTCTTCTATTAACCGTATAAAATCTACGAACATTATTTTAGCAGATCAACAATTCTTCTCGTGGTAAGATGCAATTTAAGTGGTTAATAATGGAATTTTTGACATAGACATGTACCGGTACACTTTAACGGGAGTACATTTCGATATGATATAGAATAGCGGATGATGTGTAAAGCGTTATTGTAATGTTTTGACTTTTAAAAAAGAAGCTACTTTTTGTCTTAGATGCGTATTTTGATTTTACTTCATGTTATTGTAGCGTTTTAGAGTTCTGATTGATCTGTTCTTAGTGTCAGTTTGTTCCATTCACAATTTCATATTCATTTGTACTTTTGCTTAGGAGTGTACGTGCATCTTTACTTACTAACATGAACTTAGTCTATGGTAGTATTAAGAAGTTTTACTGTTAGTCATACCGCTTGTTTGTTAAAATAATAAAGTTAGCTCCACTTTATTATGTTTGTCATGTATATTATACACAGACCATCCCATGCACAAACTTGTTCTTTTGACTATTTTGTTTATTATTTGAAAAGAATAAGCAAAATCGAATTAAAACATTTTTCAGGAATTAATATATTAAAAAGCAATAACCAAAAGGGTGAGATGAAGTTTATTTATGAATTTTCCTCTTCGAATCTGTGATTCGGGATACGACCGAGGACATTCATAATGAGAAGTAGTTGACTCATTTTAAATGCAGCAATAATTCAGTTAGTTTTCAATTACGAGACTATTTGTTAAGGTTTCCAACATTTTTCAGCGAGCGAGTCTGCAGAACTTAGAGTGCCTGTATGAACAGAATGTTCTACAAACGATTGTCATGGTTTTTTTTTATTCTCCTAGAGCATATGATATAATGATAGACTGTATAAACAAGTATAATATAACAGCCTTTAGTTATGGAAGAATATCAATTTAAATATACAAAATGATATTCAGGTTGTACATTAGAGATTTTGTATCTATCACACTGATCAAAAACAATCATACTGTTAAACTAATACAATTCAGATTCATTTTTGTAATACAAAAGAAGAAAAGAGGAGCTCTTATATCGGAAGGATTTCCGTTAATGCGTGTATCAAAATAATGTCATTCATTTTACCCTATACTTCAAATTGTTCGTACTTGTTTACATGATATATAAGGTAATGTTCAACAACTAAGATCTAGATCTAAATATTGATATAAGGAAGTGGTATTTAAACGGGAAGGAAAACAAAGAACATCGCTTAACTTCACATAACTTCCTGACCTTGTATTGTTGCTACGTCCTGTTAAAATACAAAAATATTCAATCTTTAAATGACAAGCACATAATTAGCGTACAATCAAGCAAGTCTGTTTGACAAACTGATGTGCCCTTTTTTATAATTACAAACAGTTGTAACCAGTTGTTCATACCTGTAAGCACATCTAGTCGGATTTTGATATTGATTTCTTGCCTATTTTCGTGAATATAGTGCTCATCAAATCTATATTATCACCGTGCAGGTTTTTAATGTTTACTTTATTTGCATACGCTTTAAATATGCTTTACATATGCGTTACATATGCTTTACATATGCATTATTCTGACAAAGCATGTGCGCAATGAAAAAAAATAATTTAAAGATAGTATCCATTGAAAAAAGCCATAACGACACTGTCCTCTATTAACGTTTCATTGCTTGATCTAAACATTTCCAGAAAATGTTATTTTCATTTAATGTGTCTGTTTTGCGAATGTGGTCATTGGCTTCCAGTGACATCATTTGAAGAACACATTGCGGTATTTCTGTTTTTGTTATATTTTCCAGGTTTAAAACAATTATTCTTGCTTGTAATCCCAGAAAATGTTCAATTCCAACAGTAGCTTCATAGTAAGCCCAATCATTGTTAACAAACTCTTTTGAAATCACTAAGATTATCTTTTTGCATTTAGAAATTGAATTGCTTAAAGCAAAAAGTCTATGTTCTCCAGCAAGGACATCCCCTCTATCTAACAAAAGAAGTTTATAATTTCGTCTCTCTTCAAGAAATAGGCGCAAAGGTCCATACACCCATTTATAGTCTCCGTCGCAATAAGCTACATATGCATCATATTCAAGTTCTTCTACTTTTGACTTCCGGAAAAGAGGATTGGCCATTCCGATAAATAAACAAAAGTATTGTAAGTGCATTTTGTAACGATATCCGACTAGAATAAAGAAAAGAAGAACACCAAATAAAGTTGCAGAAAAAATTAACCATACTGTAGTAATACATCTTATTCTCGTAATTCGCAAGTGATTGTAAATTTCATTTGTTGTTGTAATATTTCCATCGTTTCCGGCACACGAATAACTACCATTGCTGTCAAGTTTCACTTTTGTAGTAAATAACCATTCTACAAAATCTAGTGAAGCACAAGTACAAACAAGAGGGTTGCCATCTAATAAGATTGTCATTGTTCTATTTGATCTTCTAAATAGCACTTCAATGGCGTCAGTTTCATTTTTTGTCAAGTAGGCTATCTTGTTATTTTTTATGTTAAGGAAACTTAGACGGTTGAATTCTTCTAAATCTAAGGGAACACTTGATAGTAAATTTCCTTCAAGTATCAAAGATTGCATACTGCCCAATTGACTTTTAAATGTTGAACTTCTGAATCGGTCTTCAAATGCATTTCTTGAAAAGTCTACATACTGTAAACGTTTGAGTCTAGAAAGGAATTGACTGTGGTGGTCATATTTAAGGCCAATACTTAGTGATGAACTTTGCATTATCAACTGTTCCAAATTGACGGCAGATTGCAGAAAGTATGGATTTAAAAGACCACATTTGAAATGTGAAACATTAAGTATTATAACGTTCTGAAATCCCCTCACGGTGTAATTGCAGTCTGCAAGTGATGAGTATGACAGGTCAACGATTTCCAATCGTTTTATACCCTTGAAAGTTATACTGTTTATCGGATCATTTCGTCCGATTATAAATGATGCATTTAGAAATTTGAGTGAAGAAGGTAGTCTGATAGACCAATTTGATCGAGTATCGAATATAGCTCTGTGATCCAGCGTTCTTGTTCCATTGCTGTTTTGTTCTCGAATGTTTTCAATAGATCGACTTGTTATCGCAGAAATGTCTATTCTTTTAATATTAATAAAGAAATTAAAATATAAGACAATAAGATCCTGGTGATAATCAAAGTCATTGTTATTTAAGTTTAAAGTCTCAAGACAATGTTTGTATTTCATTTTCTGAAAGGCGACAGCATCTATCCTTCTTATACCATTCCAACCTAAGGATAGTCTTTTTAAGCAAATGTTACCGATATATGCAAATAGATCAGCCGAAATTACATATTCACCATAATTTTTAAAATTATTTCTTAAATCCAATTCTTCCATTGGTCGATTTTCAAACACGTGCAAAGCTGGTAATGTTTCTGATAATTTCAGAAAATTTTGATTTGGAATAATAAGACTAGAAAGTAATTCTAACGGTGCAAAACCATCGATTTCTATTTCTCGTAAATTACTATTAATATGTAAATGCTTTAATGGCGTCCTTTTAAATGGATGAAATGTAAAGTTATAAATAACATCACTCTGATAATCAACTGCGAAGAAATCTAGACTTTTCATGGCAGAAAATATCTCAGAAAATGTTCCATTCAATGGGCCATCATCACAAAGCAGTGTTGTAATTCTGATAAAATCAGACCACGATTCTCTTTGATACGTTGACAGTAGAGTATACGATATGGAAAGAACTCGTAGCTCAGTTAATGGTGCAAATACATTACTTTGAAATGTGTTCAGTGGATTATTGAAAAATTTTAGTTCTTTCAATTGGGTCAAATAATCGAAAGCTGATTGGTCGATTGACGTTATATTACAGTTACTTATATCCAGATAACTAAGTTTTTTATATCTAGAAAAAGTTTCCTTACCTAAAAGGCCAAGGTCATTGTTAGCCAGATATAACTCTGATGTATTTTGTGGACATTCTGTAGGTATAAATGTGAAATTTTGCGAACTACAGTCACATCTTATATCCTTTATACTCATTGAAATCTCACAATATCCGGAATAAACCGATGAAAAAGTACAATTTACACAAAGAAAGAATACACATTGAGTTGTAAACATTGTGCTAAAACTATTATGCAAATCTAGACAATTTTAATCCGATTTCTGAATGTATCATCACGAAATGATATATTTTGATCGGTTCACCATACTTAATGAAGTCAGTCAGGCATTACGTTAACATTTAAATATATAACTGTAAAACACATACCTTAAGTTCCTTGTGCTAAATATCTTTTGTTAAAATGTTAAACTATTCAACAAAAGGTTGACAATCAAAACAGGAAGTTTAACGCTGTTGTGTCTTATGTAAATTCACACTACATATAACAATACCTCCCTGTGTCATCATCAATTGTTTTATTAATATCTAAAACATCATTTATATAGTAAAAAAGGAGAAAGTTTGACTCTAGTTGACCGTTATGAAATATCTGTGTCACAGATGATTTCGGATATACTATTTTGAATTTATCACCGACTTAATACGTCTGAAAACACCAGTGGAGCAGAAACCAGTTATCGTGTGTAGTAAATGTGATACTGTTTCTGTCATCACCATGCTATGACACCGATATAATCACTTTTCTATATCACACGCAGTCACTCCGGCTTATTCGTGTCGGTCAATCTTTAATTTTCAGTCTTATGTTGTGTTGTTGTTAAAAAAATAGAAAAATATTTTACGCATAAGATATTACAGTTACTGAAGTTTTGTTTGAGTTGCTCAAATTATTTTCTCTTTGTTCCAGGCGAAAGCAAAAACCAAATATTTTATGTTTTGAATGGTTTTTTTCTTTATCATATAGGTGTACAAATTTTAATATTGTTTTATCAAACCTATGTTAGTTCTACCCCACTTTTATACACATAAACAACGCGTTGTTTAGACAGTAAGATAGACATGGAAACTCTATATATTGCCCCCTATATGTCATTTGGTTATATTTGTTTTTGAATTTGGTTCCTTTCTAACTTACGTATAATCCATTCCTCATTTTATTCATATCAATCTGTATAGTTCAGGGACGAAAGTGTCTGAACATGAAATGAGCGTGCATTCATGGCACCGATCAAGACATTCAACAACAGAATTATTACTTTTGTTCACTTATGAAAACAACTGTAAAAATACGCTTTAATGGTGTTTACTTATGGTCGACCGCTAAATGGATCATTCGCGATTTGGATATGTTCTGTTATGCAAAATCTAAAGTACTTCTACATTGATTATGAACATAATATTTTACATAACTCTACTTTTAGCGCATTCAAAAGTACACCGTTGGAATATTTAAGTATAGTGGGCAGATTACGGGCGATGGAAATACATTCTTTTTCACCTTTAAAAGTTCTTTGTAGTCTTATTATTCCAAATCGAGATTATCTAATATTATCAAAAACATTACCAGCTTGCGAGTGTTTGAGAATCGAAAAATGGATGAATTGGATTTGAGCAATAATTTTAGACATTACGGGGAATATGTTATTACAACAGAACTACTTGCATATACAGGTAATATTTGTGTAAAGAAAATATATTTAACTGGAAATTGTATAAGGCTGATAGATGCAATCGCCTTTCAGAAGATGAAGTACAAACATAGTCTTGATAATTTTAATCTAAATAATAATAACTTCGATTATCATCAAGAGCTTGGCTGATCGTGAATCTCAATTTGTTTACAAATCTCAGAAGATTCGCTAAGAATATACCAATACAAAAGAGATATAATGAACAATGTTACCCCGGCCATCAGGACAAAAGTTAAGTCCCCATACACATATGCAACACATACGATGTCGTTATACGATTTCCGTCTTCGCTTGAATTCATCAACGCATCTTTTATTCACAGCCATACCAGTTAAATAAATAGCATCACATTTAAGGGAATCAAAACCCTAAACATGTTTGATTTAACATACTCCTCATTTTACGACTACAACTATCCTATTTACGGATTGCAGAACGTGAGAGTTCTAAATATGTCACACTTCAAATGCAGTGTTTTAAATCCTGAATATCTTTGCTCGGGTTTAAATTTGGAACAGCTGATAATGCAAAGTTCTTCATTAAGTATTGGTCTAAAAGATAATCACCATGGAAAATTCCTCCATGGACTCACACGTTTGCAGTATATAGACTTTTCAAGGAATGCATTCGAAGACCAATTCAAAAGTTCAACATTCAAATGTCAAACTGACAGTTTGCAATCTTTGATACTTGAAGGGAATTTATTCACAACTATTCCATTAAAACTCAATGACTTTAACAGGCTTAGGCTCTTTAATCTGAGAAACAACAAGATGGCTTATTTGACTACACAGGAAATTGACGCAATTGGAGTGCTATTTAGAAAATCAAATAATACAATGACAGTCTTATTAGAAAGCAACCCTCTTGTTTGTACTTGTGCCTCGTTATATTTTGTAGAATGGTTATTTACTACTAAAGTGAAACTTGACAGCAATGGTAGTTATTCGTGTGTCGGAAACGATGGAAAAATCACAAAAACAAATGTTGTCTACAATGACTTACGAATTATGAGAATAAGATGTGTAACGACAATATGGTTAATTTTTTCTGCAACTTTATTCGGTGTGCTTCTATTATTTATCCTACTTGGATATCGTTACAAATTGCATCTACAATACTTTTGTTTATTTATCGGAATGACCAATCCACTTTTCCGAAGGTCAAAAGAAGAAGCACTTGAATATGATGCATATGTAGCTTATTGTGATGGCGATTATAAATGGGTGTATGGACCTTGCGTTCATTTCTTGAAGAGAGACGAAATTATAAACTTCTTTTGTCGGACAGAGGAGATGGGGATGTACGGCCTGGTCAAAATAGACTTGCCATAAGTAATTCTATTTCAAAATGTAAAAAGATGATCTTAATTATTTCAAATGAGTTTGTGAACAATGAATGGGCGAGCTATGAAGCTTCTGTTGGGATTGAGCATTTTATTGGGTTGCAGGCAAAAATAATTGTTATAAGCTTGGAGAGTATTACCAAATCAGAAAAACCGCAATGTGTAATGCAAATGGTGTCACTGGACGCCAATGATCACATTCGAAAAACAGACACATTAAATGAAAATAACATATTATGGAAATGTTTGGATCTAGCCATGAAGCGTTAATAAAGACAACTTTGTCATTTTGTCAAATTATAAATGATAAATGATTATGATATCAAACAATTTTCGAATTCATACTTTTTTTTCCTTTATTTATGCTTGGATATTTAAGTTAGTAGGCTTTGTTTTAGAAAAAAAGAAGAGAAAGACATCAATATATTACATTTATCATACTTTGTTCAATGGGGAATACTAGCCCCTAAGAAAAATAAATTTTGAATATTTTTTTTTAAATCGTGTAGAGTTTAAATTTTACATTTATTTGGAGTGAAATTGTTATTTATCAAAGCCTTCACACGAAGGAAAGGGGAAGAACATAAATGCAGCACATCAATCACTAACATCCAAGTAACCAACGAAAAAGGAAAATAGGAAGTACCAAAACTCAGCGCATCAATCACCAATATTGAAGTACCCAACGAAAAAAATAAACAAAGATCACGTGACTTTCATTGAAAAATATAAAATTATTTTGTAAAATATGTGTTTGATATAAGTTCCTTGTACCGTGACGCATACAAACCATGTGTATTTTTTCAATATAAATTAAATATTCTTACAGGATGTGACAACGTTGCATGCAATAGTAAAGTTTATGTGATTTAAACGATAACGGTTTTCTTTCATTTTAAATACTACTTCCTTATATCTAAATCTATTTTGTATAAATTTACCTATTTTAACAGGTAAAAGAATTCGAACAAATCGAAATAAAGGTTTGAAATAGTGAAATTTCTTTTATTAAGAAATGTAACTGCTTGTGTCCTCTTATTAGAATTAAGATAACATACTTAACACTTCCACCAAATATCATTTGGAATATCTAAAGTAATATTTTTAAATAGCCATTACTGTTTTTTACATATATATTTATAATGATAGTGCATTGTTCTGGGGACACAAGCTACGAGATACATACAAACTTTTGTTCAATCATTTATTAAACTGAAATAAATACAATTATCTATAAGCAGTCAGAATGCTTATATTTTGTCAAAATAAGCTAGAAAAACATCGATGATGAATTATTCACTTGCAAGAGAATAATAAGACCTCATTGAATTCGTATCCAATTGAACTTCAATTTAACCCTTTAGCTAGAGATGGATTATACATGACTTATGATTGTTATGATATATAGGTCCATATGTCTAGTTATATTTATGTTTATATCGTGTTATGTGACCGTCGGTTGTTTTATTAGTCATCTCGATAGTTATTTAGATGGCACCTAGACTAAAATACACACAAAACCAAGCTACATATTATTAATCGCATGCCTTGTGAATTGCTTAATTTTCATTCCAAAAAAAAAAGTATTGAAATAACGTTTCGCGTACTCGCTCCAATTTATGGATCTCAATACATCGAGTATAAATAAATAGTTTTAGCATGGCCTTAGTTCAATACACATGATTATTATAGAAGAACTTACTTTTTGGCGATGAACGAGCCGCATCTTAAAAAATTATATGCACTAACAATTAAACAAAGGGAAGTATGGTTGCCATTAAAACCTATGGAGACCACTAGAGACCAAATGAAATGCATATAAGTAACCAAAGATGCCCGTATGCACTTGCATTGCGCTTATCTTTAGTTTTAAGAGCATACAAAAGTAACAACAGAGATGCTATAAGAAGAAAATGAATTGTTACTAAATTGTTAACTAATATTTGAAATTAATATCTTAAATACAAAATTGAACAGAAGAGATCTGTTATTGACTTTATTTCTATAAAAGTCACAGATAAGAAAATGTGGTATGAGTGCTAATGAAACTACTTTTTATCCAGTTCACAATTGAAGATGAACCCAAAAAAGCGCCTCGGACGCACTAAATTATTAAACGTGTTGTTTTTTTTTAAATTACAGCACTGGGTCGATACCTCTGCTGGTGGACAATCAGCACCCGAGGGTAGCATCAGCTCAGTAGTCAGTACTACGTACGGTACTGACATGATTATAACAAACCTTTCTATAATTGGCCGTTGATAAATTTTGAAATAATAATGAAACTAAGGTTTCAACTCTCTCTGGCAAAGTTTACCTTAGATAAATTTTGAAATAATAAAGAAACTAAGGTTTCAACTCTCTCTGGCAAAGTTTACCTTAGATAAATTTTGAAATAATAAAGAAACTAAGGTTTCAACTCTCTCTGGCAAAGTTTACCTTAGATAAATTTTAAAATAATAAAGAAACTAAGGTTTCAACTCTCTCTGGCAAAGTTTACCTTAGATAAATTTTAAAATAATAAAGAAACTAAGGTTTCAACTCTCTCAAGCAAAGTTTACCTTAGATAAATTTTGAAATAATAAAGAAACTAAGGTTTCAACTCTCTCTGGCAAAGTTTACCTTAGATAAATTTTAAAATAATAAAGAAACTAAGGTTTCAACTCTCTCTGGCAAAGTTTACCTTAGATAAATTTTAAAATAATAAAGAAACTAAGGTTTCAACTCTCTCTGGCAAAGTTTACCTTAGATAAATTTTAAAATAATAAAGAAACTAAGGTTTCAACTCTCTCTGGCAAAGTTTACCTTAGATAAATTTTAAAATAATAAAGAAACTAAGGTTTCAACTCTCTCTGGCAAAGTTTACCTTAGATAAATTTTAAAATAATAAAGAAACTAAGGTTTCAACTCTCTCTGGCAAAGTTTACCTTAGATAAATTTAGAAATAATAAAGAAACTAAGGTTTCAACTGAGGCAAAGTTTACCTTAGATGGATTAGGCTTTATTTAGGTATTTTTTGTTATATACTTCTTCAACTGTTTTGGTATTCTGAGCGTTCCTGATAAAAGTAAATCTAGAAATGCGCTTAGGACTCATTAAATAATTAAACATGTTGTTTTCAGTTTTTGTTTTTTGTAAAAAGTAAACCATTAAAGGCAAAGACCCGCTTTCTGTTACTATGATGTATTACATGTATATGTAGAAAAAAAATCAGTTTGCTTGATACTTATACCAGATTGAGTAATTGTATAATAAGGAGTATACATCAATGAGATAGTTTTCACCAAGAAATGAAATACACATGATTTTTTTATTTTCTAATATATAATAATCTGTTTAGTGGTATTTTAAGATTTTTTTTAATGTTCTAAAATTAAGCTATCCTTTACAGTTACAGATGACATTACATTAACACATATTATATACATGGTTACGTTTGTGAAATACTTGAGTGTAGTTTTGTTGTTCTTCTGTTTAAACGTTATTGGTTATTCGTGAAATTTTCTACTTAATAACTATCTCCCACTTTAATTGATGTTGTGTGTGTAGCCTGGCCATTTGGGTTCGTACTGTTGTATGTTGTGTGTGTAGCCTGGACATTTGGGTTCGTACTGTTGTACGTTGTGTGTGTAGCATGGCCATTGGGGTTCGTACTGTTGTATGTTGTGTGTGTAGCCTGGCCATTTGGGTTCGTACTGTTGTACGTTGTGTGTGTAGCCTGACCATATGGGTTCGTACTGTTGTACGTTGTGTGTGTAGCCAGGCCATTTGGGTTCATACTGTTGTACGTTGTGTGTGTAGCCTGGCCATTTGGGTTCGTACTGTTGTACGTTGTGTGTGTAGCCTGGCCATTTGGGTTCGTACTGTTGTACGTTGTGTGTGTAGCCTGGCCATTTGGGTTCGTACTGTTGTACGTTGTGTGTGTATCCTGGCCATTTGGGTTCGTACTGTTGTACGTTGTGTGTGTAGCCTGGCCATTTGGGTTCGTACTGTTGTACGTTGTGTGTGTATCCTGGCCATTTGGGTTCGTACTGTTGTACGTTGTGTGTGTAGCCTGGCCATTTGGGTTCGTACTGTTGTACGTTGTGTGAGTAGCATGGTCATTTGGGTTCGTACTGTTGTATGTTGTGTGTGTAGCCTGACCATTTGGGTTCGTACTGTTGTACGTTGTGTGAGTAGCCTGACCATTTGGGTTCGTACTGTTGTACAGCTCTTTGTTTTTGGTGATTTGTCACTTTTCTATGCCATTAGATTATCAGTATGTTTTTGACTTATGAGCCTCAATATGTTCTTGGTGTTTTTTCGCCTCTCTGGTTAGTTTAAGATCAAATTATGCTTGAGATATTATTTTTTAAGTGACTATCTTTCTGACAATAAACTCATCATAGATACATGAATTAAATTTTGTATTAACGCAATTCGTCTACCAAAGACTCATCAATGACGCTGAATTCCCAAATAAATAAAAAGGTCAAATAAAATACGAAGTTGAACATTCTTGAAGAGCATTAAATCCAAAATGCCTAAAAGTTGTGCCAAATACAGCTAAGGTAAACTATTTCCGAGGTAGAAAAGACTTAGTATTTCAAAACTTCAAAAGACAAATGAGAGTTCTAATAAGCAAACAGTTCTACATCAGAAAGTTTGATATGTTTATCAAAAGGATCGTTCGTTGAATACAATAGCAATGTTGTGTGTTCCCTGTTTTAGGTACAATTAATTTGGATATAACTTGAACTACTCAACATCAAATTATAACTTGGCGTTAGGATATTCACAACCTGTTATAATATATTTTAATTTCCCAATTTATCACACCTAGATCAGTTTTCTATTTTTTTCATTCATTGTCGCATATCGAGCTTTTTTGATAAGTTGGTTTTCATTTTCCTGTCATGAGTTTGATGTTGTAGTTGTCGTTTGTTGACGTGGTTCAAAAGTGTTTCTCGTTTCTTGTTTTTTAAATAGATTAGACTGTTGCGTTTCCCGTTTGAATAGTTTTACACTTATCTAGTAACTTTTGGGATCTCTTTTTTTTAGGCCTGGACTGAGTCGGGTGTGTCTATTCTGTGTTGGTCATTCATTATGTATTCGTGTTTGTTTTATGTAATGAGTTAATACTTCAGTTTCATTATGTATATCTGTTATATTCATTTGATAAAATTTACTGTTTGCAATAGCATTAATTGTTCTAAATAATTAGGATGTTCTTATCCCAAGCATACAAACTAAGACGTATTTGACACAACCTTTTTCAACTTTTGATCTTCAGTGCTGTACAACTTTGTACCTTTTTTCGCTTTCGATCTTTTATATCTGGGCGTCACTGGTGAGTCTAATGTGGACGAGGCGCGTTTTTGGCGTATTACATCTTTAACCTGATGCTTTGTGTTATTCATTAATCATGTGTTTCTTTGTCTTATACGTTTTCCTATTTATTTGTATTGTAGTCGTGTAATTTTATAGTGTCATTTCTATGTTATATTTAACATTGCCATTAAGGTTTGGCATGCCACAAAACCAGGTTAAACCCACCATTTTTTCCTTTAAAAATGTCCTGTACCAAGTCAGGAATATGGCCATTGTTATATTATAGTTCGTTTCTGTGTGTGTTACAATTTAACGTTGCGTCGTTTGTTTTCTCTTATTTTTTAGTGTAAATTGACATTGCGATAAGACGTGTCACGGTACTTGTCTATCTCAAATTCATGTATTTGGTTTTGATGTTATATTTGTTATTCTCGTGGGATTTTGTCTGATGCTTGGTCCGTTTATGTGTGTGTTAATTACATTGTAGTTTTGTGTCGTTGTTCTCCTCTTATATTTATGCGTTTCCCTCAGTTTTAGTTTGTTACCCCGATTTTGTTTTTTGTCCATGGATTTATGAGTTTGAACAGCGGTATACTACTGTTGCCTTTATTTAGCGTGTGGTTCAGTGTGAGCCAAGGCTTCGTGTTACTGAGATTTCTGTCAGTGACATTTTATTCTTAGATATTTTGAACTTTTCTTCTTTGGATGATTTTCCCATATTACATTCAATGTGAAAAGGGGTCTTTGCAGTCAGTAAATGACCTTATTAATCGTGAAAATATGATTTTTTTTATAAATTTGAGCAATTTCAAGAAAAAGTACAAATCAACAATTTTATTAAATATTATGGTCTGATATCCCTAACACCATGAAAAAAATGCCTTACAGAAAACTGTCTAAATCAAGATTTCGATAAGTCTAACACTGGTGATACTTTCTTTAAAAAACACAGGTGTAATGTGAAAGCCAAATTTGTAAATGAAAACTATGTAGATGAAGTTATTAACTACCAACAATCATTGTTTTTGAAATGGGAAGAACTGTACTTATTGATACTACGGAATGGTCAGAATATTTCATGATAACAAAAAGGTCTTGTAGATATGCTTATTTAAGAACCTTTCAATATAAATTTTTGCATAGGATTATAGCAACTAATACCTTTTTGTTCAAAATCAAATTAAAAGATACCAGGTTATGTACATTTTGTAAACTTGGAGAAGAAAACATTGAACACCTGTTTTTTTAATGCCCAATAACATTTCAATTGTGGCAGTCTTTTTCCAATATTGTGAAACTTTTTTTTGTAAACTTTGATCTCAACAAAGAGAATGTGTTTCTTGGTTGCAAACATGAAAGTTTATTATTGAATCTGCTAATCATAATAACAACGAATTATTTATTTTAATGTAAGTTAAATGAAACAAAACCAAATTTGATTGACATAGAGAATAAAATGAAGAAATATCTATTTCTTGAAAATATCATGTTGGTCATGCATTTAGTACTAAGACCAACCTAAACTGATAACTTGTCTTGTTCTTAGGACTACTATGCACATTTATTGACGAGAACAAGCAAAAACGAATGCATATTATAAAGCAATAACTGAAAGGTGAGATGACATTTTTTTATGATTTTTCCTCTTCGAATCTTGATTTTTTTTTTATGTCTGTGAGATTGAGTGCATCCGAGGACACTTAAAATCTTAAGTGGTTGACTCAGTTTAAATGCAGCAATAATTAAGTCAATTTTGAATGACGAAACTTTATGTTAAGGTTTCCAACAATTTTCAACAAGCGAGTTAGAAGAATTTGGAGGGCCTATACATGTTATATGAACAGAAAGACTGTTTGTGGTGTTCTACAAAAGATTTTCAGTTTTTTTTATTCTTTTATAGCATTTGATATAATTTGAGTCTGTATCTATAAGTATGAAATAACAACCTTTGGTTATGGAAGAATATTGGTTTCAATAAACAAAATGATATTCGAGTCGTACTTTCGAGATTTTGTATCTATCGCACTGCCCAAAAATAATTATACTGTTAAAGTAAGAAATTTCAGATACATTTTTGTAATACAGAAATGATAAAAATAGGAGCTCTTATAACGGTAGGATTTCCTTTTATGCGTGTATTAGAATGGTGTCATTTATTTTAACCTATACTTCAAATAGTTCGTACTTGTTTACATGATATATAAGGTAATGTTCAACAACTTAGATATTGATCTGAATATTGATATAAGGAAGTGTTATTTATTTAAATGGGAAGAAAAACAAAAAACATCGTTCTACTTCACATAATTTCCCGACCTTGTATTTAAAGCAATATGGCAACGTCCTTTTAAAATGTAAAACTATTAAATCTTTAAATAAACAGATATGTTTTGTATCATACACAAATATGCATACAATCAAGCATTTTTGTTTGAAAAAATGATATGACATCTTTTTTTTTCATAACTACAACCAGTTGTAACTAGTAATCTAGAATTTGTATAAATGAAAGTATAACTTTAAAAATTGTATGCGTCTGAAACACTCTTCTGGAGTTACCTGCATTATAAACACCAAATTCTAGAAAGAAAGACACGAGATAAGATCAATGAATTGATCTTTGCATAAATAGTCAGTTTATTTAAGGATTTCATAATTATTACTTTTGTGTTAATTTTAATAAACATGTTAAATAGTCTCGATACATTTGTACAGAAAGTCACATGTGATGTCATCTTATAAAATATTGAAATTAACGTATTTTGACCAAAAGATGGCATTTCAACCATAGTTTAAAATAAAAAAAAAAATAACAATCCTGTCTTCATTAACGTTGCATGGCTTGATCTAGACATTTCCAGAAAATGTTATTTTCATTTAATGTGTCTGTTTTACGAAAGTGATCGTTGGCGTCAAATGATATCATTTGAAGAACACATTGCGGTATTTCTGTTTTGGTTATATTTTCCAGGTTTATAACAATTATTCTTGCTTGTAAACCCAGGAAATGTTCAATTCCAACAGTTGCTTCATAGTATGCCCAGTCATTGTTAACAAACTCTTTTGAAATCACTAAGATTATCTGTTTGCATTTTGGAGTTGAATTGTTTAAAGCAAAAAGTCTATGTTCTTCAGCAAGGGCATCACCTCTATCTAACAACATAAGTTTATATTTTCGTCTCTCTTCGAGAAATAAGCGCAAAGGTCCATATACCCATTTAGAGTCGCCATCGCAATAAGCTACATATGCATCATATTCCAGTCCTTCTTTTGTTGACTTCCGGAAAAGAGGACTGGCCATTCCGATAAATAAACAAAAGTATTGTAGGTGCATTTTGTAACGATACCCAACTAGAATAAATAAAAGAAGCACACCAAATAGAGTTGCAGAAAAATTAACAATACTGTAGTAATACATCTTATTTTCATAATTCGCAAGTGATTGTAAACGAAATTGGTTGTTGTAATATTTCCATCTTTTTCGAAACACAAATAACTACCATTACTGGCAAGTTTCACTTTTGTAGTAAATAACCATTCTACAAAATCTAACGAAGCACAAGTACAAACAAGAGGGTTGCCCTCTAATAAGACTGTCATTGTTCTATGTGATTTTCTAAATAGCACTTTAATGGCGTCAATTTCTTTAGTTGTCAAGTAGGCTATCTTGTTGTTTCTGATATTAAGAAAACTTAGTCTTATAAAGTCCTCCAGACATAATGGAATACTTGTGAATAAATTTTCTTCAAGTATCAAAGATTGCAAACTGTTTAATTGACTTTTTTGAATGTTGAAATTCTGAATCGGTTTGTAAATGCATTTCTTGAATATATATTCAGGATTACCTACTACTTTGATACAAAATATATTCAGGATTACCTACTACGTTGATACAAGATATATTCAGGATTACGTACTACGTTGATACAAGATATATTCAGGATTACATACTACGTTGATACAAGATATATTTAGGAGTTCCTACTACGTTGATACAAAATATATATAGGATTACCTACTACGTTGATACAAGATATATTCAGGATTACCTACTACGTTGATACAAGATATATTCAGGATTACATACTACGTTGATACAAGATATATTTAGGAGTTCCTACTACGTTGATTCAAAATATATATAGGATTACCTACTACGTTGATACAAGATATATTCAGGATTACCTACTACGTTGATACAAGCTATATTCAGGATTACCTACTACTTTGATACAAGATATATTCTGGATTCCCTACCATGTTGATACAAGCTATATTCAAGATTACCTACTACGTTGATACAAGATATATTCCGGATTATTTACTACGTTGATACAAGATATATTCAGGATTACCTACTATGTTGATACAAGATATATTCAGGATTACGTACTATGTTGATACAAGATATATTCAGGATTACCTACTACGTTGATACAAGCTATATTCAGGATTACCTACTACTTTGATACAAGATATATTCAGGATTACCGACTACGTTGATACAAGATATATTCTGGATTACCTACTACTTTTATACAAGATATATTCTGGATTCCCTACTACGTTGATACAAGATATATTCAGGATTACCTACTACGTTGATACAAGATATATTCAGGATTACCTACTACGTTGATACAAGCTATATTCAGGATTACCTACTACGTTGATACAAGATATATTCAGGATTACCTACTACGTTGATACAAGATATATTCTGGATTACCTACTACTTTTATACAAGATATATTCTGGATTCCCTACTACGTTGATACAAGATATATTCAGGATTACCTACTACGTTGATACAAGATATATTCAGGATTACATACTACGTTGATACAAGATATATTTAGAAGTTCCTACTATGTTGATACAAAATATATATAGGATTACCTACTACGTTGATACAAGATATATTCAGGATTACCTACTACGTTGATACAAGCTATATTCAGGATTACCTACTACTTTGATACAAGATATATTCTGGATTCCCTACCACGTTGATACAAGCTATATTCAAGATTACCTACTACGTTGATACAAGATATATTCAGGATTACCTACTACGTTGATACAAGATATATTCAGGATTACCTACTACGTTGATACAAGATATATTCAGGATTACCTACTACGTTGATACAAGATATATTCAGGATTACCTACTACGTTGATACAAGATATATTAAGGATTACCTACTACGTTGATACAAAATATAGTCAGGATTACTTACTACGTTGATAAAAGATATATTCAGGATTAACTACTACGTTGATACAAGATATATTCAGGAGTTCTTACTACGTTGATACAAGATATATTCAGGATTCCCTCCTACGTTGATACAAGATATATTCAGGATTACCTACTACGTTGATAGAAGATATATTCAGGACTACAAATGTTGAAGGAAACAATAATACAATATCTGGAGGATAAAATGGAGGAATAATGTTAAGGGATTTATCAGTATTATCAAGTTTAAGCCCATCTATCAACTTTATTTTGAATAAATTGATTGTTGTTTTCCGACATGTCTAACCTCCTCAGATGTGTAAACAAATTGATATACCATATTGCCAAAGCTGGTGAAAATCAAAGTCATTGTTATTAAGTTTAAACTCTCTATACAATGTTTGTATTTCATCTTTCATCTTTTACATGTTTTGTGTTAAATGTTACATGGAGATTTCAGTTTCTCCCTTCTTTTATATCACACATTCTTTATGTTGTCTTCAACATGTCTTTTTTTTTTTGCATATACCAGAAAAAAAAATTACTGTCCGGACTCCACATTCGGTGTTTGTTTTTGTTAGATATTTCTTTTTCTCTGTAATCTCTGTAATGATCGGATGAGGTAATCACTTTTTAGTCCTAAATATTTGCAAACTTAGTGATATTCAGATATTTTGAACTCAGCATCACTGACGAGACATTAATTTTCGAAATGTGCATCTTCCAAATCGGTATCGTTTTTCTTATTTCAAAGAGTTGATAAAGGAAGTTAAGTTTATCCCTATCTAAGACAAAAAAATTGTACCTACATTTGATTTTATCAGTTAGATAACTTATATGTAATCATTGGTTTGAAAAAAAAACCTGTTAACATCAAAATTAACAATTATTGATCTGTTTAACTCACTTACTGCCTTCTCTGCATTGTACTGACAAGAAACCTAGCTAGTTTCAATTTACGGCAAATGATTACAGCCAATTCTTAATGTGTTTTATTCTCTTTTTTATGTAGTTTTTATGCATATCAATCATTAGTACACTACGAAAAAGTTATAATAATTAATGATTTGTTTTTATTTACCTTCTTCACACTCAACAAATTAAATATAAGAAAAATAGCTAGTACCAAATAAAGGAAAATGTTCAAAGCATACTTTTAATGCTTTTATCCACATTCTATGTTGTCTTTGGTTCATTTAAATAATATACTACAAATAGTTATAAAAAGTGAAATATGAAAAGAAACAAAAACCAAATCAATTTAAAACCAAATTCATTACGTGTGTACACTTTTTTAAGGTACTTTTTTACTTCGTACCTTGGATTTTAAAGGCAAATTATAAAATAGTGTGTAGATGATATAAGAACGTGTAATTTAATTGAAAAAGAAAGTTATTACTCCTGAATACAAGTCTCATATCAAAGGCAAAGAGGATGACCTTTAATTTATTTAGAATCTTCAAAATATTGCGATGTAATATTAGTAGTTAAACAACACACCCTAGATCGATTTACTATTTAAATGATATAATTGGCCTTGTGTGTACACATTTGTTATTATACCTTAGTTTTAATTTTCACCATGTTTAATATACCTGGGTTTTTAAATGCAAATGACAAAGTATTGCGTAGGTGTTATAACTACGAGTAATTCAAATAAAAACGAAAGTTGATATTACGGAAATACACAGTTCATATCAAATCCTATCACAGGAGGATGGCAGGTAAACAATTTAACTTTAATTAACATAGAAAATCTGATTTATAATGTGATGGAATAGTCACCAACTGCTGTTTTTCAAATGTAAAACATTGCAAACGTGTTAAATGTTATGTCCATTAAAACGAAAGCAAATATTACAGAAAGATCCAACTCTAAAACAGACAAATAAATGACAGGTAAACCATGTAATTTTATTTCATTTAAAAAAAATATTTCATTTTATCTTTAAGTTTTCTTTTCTCGCAGAGAACAAAACCACGAAAATGATAAGAACATCATGCACATGAACAATCTGGAATACATCAATATTTCAACCAGTCCTCTTTCTTTGATTGTGATATCAGCTACATAGACTATACCCTCTCAGCTTATACCCAAACTTGTACTAAAAAAATATCAACATAACGATTGGTACACGTGTAATATGTTCTGCTTAGGTCGTGTGCACACCAAACATCGTGTACAGTAAACATGTTTACAATTGGTTTAATTTAATGTACACTAGTTTCACATTAAAGTTGTTCACATCTATACACCTTGTTTAATTACCTGTACATAAGATTTGTTCATACTTATAAACTATATTTCCTTTAAATGCTCATCGCTGAACTAAATGCATATTTTTGCACAACTTTTTCAGCAGTTAATTTAAACATATTCATTAATAGTGGATTGGGAAACAAGTTTTGCAACTTATATTAATCCCTTTCCACTTTGCGGGTGGGTGCGAGTGCTGCCTTGTAGCGGCATTAGCCTACTCTTTTCCGAAATGCTCAAGGGTGTCTTTAACGTGCAAGAGATATGGCTCTCTCTTAACACGGGTCAGCCATTTCTCGTCCCCTTCCGACGGACTTTCATCGTTTCCTCGAGTCCATACTCGCAAATGGTGTCAAGGGAGAACCGAAAATTCAGTTCCTGAAATTTTAATCCCAGACGGGAATCGAACCAGGAACCTTTGTGTTAGTAGTCCGATGCAATAACCAGCAGTTGGGTTACGACCATTTGAACTAAAAAAAAGGGGTGTGTGGATTTTTCCAATTTGTTTGCTATCATCGAATAAAAATGAATAAAAACGTTCGCACGAAAAAAGTCTGAACTCAGACCCGCCCTCCCCGTTTTTTTGGTTTATAAAGGCAATTTTGATGATTTACAGTAGTTTTAAGATACTAAAGATGTCTCGTTTATACATTAAAAAACGTAAGCAGTATCAGCGTACTTACATGGAGAAAAAGAGTTGAGATGTTAAGGATCACTTAATTTCGATCTTTTGTATTTGTTTCAAATGATATATTTTTTCTTCTCCAAGAAGTATTTGGCAAAGGGGGTAATGCTTTTTTTTTTTTTTAATTATTTCTTAGTGTATTTTAACGGATCTGAGATACTAGACAGACAAAATAATTCACATTACTTTTTATAGTAATGCATATATGAGTGAATCGTTGTTAGAGTAAAGACCAGTGGCAAATATTTCTGTCTACGTCCAGTCGATTCGGGAAGACCTTTTTAAATAAATTATGTGTTCGGCAATGGTGATGTTTATGTATTGATAAGGGGTTAATAAAGCTATGTACATGTAAAGTGTTCTTAAAACAAATAAATATATCAAGTTTAGCCAAATATTATTGTAAAGAGCTTTATCAATATTTGTTATAAATATCAATTTTAATAAAAAAAAAAACGTTTCTTTTATAAATATACATGGTGACATAAGTATTTTTAATGCCTAGTTTTCTGTACACTTAACCTACTCAATGCCTACATTGAGTATCGACTGCATGTAGACAAAACATGATTTACACTACATGTAAACATTGAGTTTTATCAATGGGAACGTAATTGTGTTTTGTTTACGTGTGAGTTACACTAACATAACACCGAGTGTAGGTCAATGTGAACACGGCCTTACTCTGAGAAAAACTAAGTTTTGGAAGGATTCGTGTCGATTTTTCAGTCATTGTATTGTTGTTTCTTTCAAATTCATGAGTTTTGAACATGTTGAATGTATTGAATAATACACGATGGTTTCGAATTATACATTCTAGATACTGACATTGTTATCACCTCTTATTTGTCTTTGTGAATATCACTTTAACTGTTTAGTTTATTATTTTTAAATATCCATGTAAGGTGGTTTGGTATTTATACATCCTATCATTGTGTTATTCGATGTCGTTGTGCTGTGGTAATTTGTTGTATCCTTGTTTTTCATTGTTGCTGATGTGTTTTATCTATATGCCTTTTTGTGTTTCTTTGATGACATATTTTTTTGTTCTTACAGTAATACAGATTTTAGCATAATGTTGACTGATGTACCCTTATTTCTGACATTTTCAGCTTATATATTTCTTTGTTTTGTACACACATCGTTGACAATATATTGACATTTTGTGCAACTTTCAAAAAAGTGACAAGTTTAGGTAGTTATAAAACTAGTTTTAATCCACCATTTTTTACATAAGAAAATATCTGTACCAAGACAGGAATATGACAATTAATATCCATATGTTTTATGTGTTTGCGGTTTAGATTTTGCATTTTTATTATAGACGTTCCGTTTTTAATTTCCCTCGGAGTTCCAGATAGGTCTGTGAATGTTTTATATGTACATGTAAGCACATCTAAACTATTATTTTTATTCACTTTCGAATGGTTTTGTATACAAAAAGCGTTGCGAACGGCTGATTACGTTCATATATTGTATATGGTACTTTGATTTCATATAAAAGAGAACTCGTTTTTATATCCACAACTTTACATGTTGATAAACCCAAATTCATGTATTTGGTTTTGATGTTATAAAATAATTATTTATATCTTGAGGTAGTTTGAAAAATACTTCAGTTGCAATGTTTCTTGCCATTTATAACCAAAGTACAAAGTTAGAGTATATTGCGTATTCAGAATTATTAGTACGTCTTTTTAAAATAAGAACGAACATAGATTTTACAGAAAAAACACATATTGCAACTAAATAAAAACAGGTTTTTGAGATTGTAGTTAAGCAACAACTTTAATTTGTATTTTCTTTCAAACTTTCAAATGAGTATGAGCAACATTTTATTTTATACTATTCTGTGTTCACATAGAAAATATAATTTAAAGGAAATTACATCACCATAGCTTGCAAATGACTTATTTATATTGTAAACAAAAAAATGACAGGTTATGCTATTTTGAGATATATTAACTATAATTCATAATGTTTGGTTTTATAATAGCATTACATAATAAGGTTTAGTTCTTTGCTTAAATCTATAAATATTTTGACAGATTGATAAACAATGTTTGATGCAGTTTTATAAACAAGAACACACAAGTATTTTATGCAATATTTAAACTATACTAATCAACAAAAGAAACGACAAACGACTTTGGAATAAAATTTATCAAAAAGTATAAAATATAAAGCAAATTGAGATACACCTTTTTAAAACGCTTTCATTTGCAATGTATGCACATACGATAATGAAAATTAAAACCTGTCGGAAAGTAACTAAATTCCGTGTAAATGATCATAGGGTGCAAATTATACACACAATTTTCTAAGTACTAAATGAATTTTCAAATTTGTTTAAAAATATTCAATATGCTATTCAAGTTATGTTCATGTTGTAACAAATGGGTTAAAATAATGTTTTTTTTTATTTTTGTAAAAAAAAACAGTGTTTTTGAAATCTCAAAAAATGCAAAAAAAATTTAAAACAATCGCCTCAAATCAATGCTTTTGATATGGAAACAACTCACTGTAAATTTGGAACCAATCGGATTATTTTTAAGATTGTTACCGTTTTTTGAATTTTACTTTACACATACTGTCTATGGTAAATCTTTTGATAAAGTATGCATTTTAACGATTTCTCGTTGGGCCGAACTTTGCCTTACAAATAAACGAAGAAACTGTATGATTTTTAAAAAAAGAATAGATGGCAAACATTGTCTTTAAATAAGAGAATGGCATCATTAGTTGGAACCTCTGTTTTTAAAAGTGTCGTTTTATGAAAATTTTGACGTCATGAAAGCAAAAAAAAAATGTTTTAAACAGATTTGTATTGCGATGGTCATTAAATATTTCTACCTTCAATATTGGTCCTATAAAAGGAAAACTTCATCTTTGATTTGAAAAAAAAATCGTGTATCGTTACTTTTTGACTGGTACTTGTATAGTAAAAAAAATCCCAGATATTTGGTTTTGTAAACAAAAAATCTTTCCAACTTAGCTATTCAGGGAGAGATTACTTTAAAAACAAAATATTATAAAACAAATTCAATCAAGGTAGGTCAATTTTGCACGACTTTAAAGAAAACCTATTTCCAAATATTAAAAACCTTATTCCAATTATTAATTCAACCGCCGTCTATCGAAATTCCCCATCTAAATTTACCAGTTTTTATAATTGTGTTAAAGGTGGCAATGCTGCTGCAGCCAGATTATTTACTAAAAATGCACGTGGATATCCACAAATATTTCCGTGCCATGCCAGAAAACGACATACCTGTTCTAGATTACTCTGTTCTGATAATACTAAAAGGTCAACAGTGAACGGGAGAGCTTTTTCGCTTTCCTTTTCCTGTGACATAACATGAAAAACCCAAATCCTCATTTATCTGTTTACATGAACAAAGCCAAAGTGTGGTAAACAGTATGTAGGACAAACAGGACGGAAGTTTTTTAAACGAACACAGGAACATCTACACCGCTTCCAAAAACCTAAGAAATTCTAAGGTATAATTTATCAACATTTAGGTAAACACAACCACAATATTAAATTTATTAGATTTCAACCGCTCGAAACGGCCCAGAAACAACAAGGGCAGTCATATAAACAATTTGAAGATTCCCGTAAAATTATCAAACTGTCTTGGTTTAAACGACTTCAAACAGCTTATCCCCTTATATTTTCTTTACATCGGAAAAATATTTGTATATGATTGGATAGAAACATCATGGTTTGCTTTGCTTCGCTCCCCATTTACAACAGTCTCTTCAAATTCCTAACTATAACTCGGTGTATTCAATACATTATTTTTTAATTGTAATTCACCTTGTTTGCCTTGGATTTACATTATGAAAGCTTCTGTTTTGACAAATGACCAAACGAAAATTGTAAAGTGTATTGAAAGGGATATAAGTAAAGTGTAACATCAGTTTGTCCATTTGTACAATCTCTTCATTTCAATGTTCCAATATTGCCATCCTTTGTATTATACAATCTATCTTATCATAAATATCTAGCTCATTTACTATGCAGCTATATAGATTTACATAATAAAGTGCTAAATAAATATGGTCAGTTTTGGTTGTTGCAGACAAATAATTTTGTTATATGAGTCAGTCTAAGGTAAGAAAACTACTGAAATTTGTTAACGATTCAATATTTTGAGTAAAAAAAAGCACATGTTGGCACTCTAAATTGATGCCACCAAAACATTTTAGTCAGACTGTTCAAATATTGCAATAATTTGTTTATACAATCCATCCCAACATGAAGATAAAACTCATTTACTATGCGGCTATATAGATTTACATAATAAAGTGCTAATATGGTCAGTTTTGGTTGTTGCGGACAAATGATTTTATTATACGAGTCAGTCTAAGGTAGGAAAAATACTGAAATCTGTTTACGATTCAATATTTTGAATAAAAAGAGCTCATGCTTGCACTCTAGATTGATCCACACAACATGTTTTAGTCATCCTGTTCCAATGTTATGTCTGTTGTGACGTGTCCCTTTGGTATCTTTCGTCCCTCTTGTTTTGATTGTAACGAACGCAATCTATGTTTTACTGGTAAATTATTAAACCAGGGATATCATTACCATAAATTACTTTTTCCATAGATATAAATATTTGGTTTAGAAAGTTTGGTTGTATCTGTACTTGTTTCAAACGGGATAGCACATCCTCATTTTTACAGAAAAGTTGTTAATGTTCATGTGGACCCTATGGCTAAAATGGCTGTCTTTTCACCTCAAAATTTACTCTGAGTACAGACAAACCTGCGCATCTAAAAAAAAAATTCAGGCATAGCATGCCCTAATTAAATAAATTTCAAACATTTTTTATGTTTTAGAAAGAAAAAAAACTTACCAGGATTTTGCCGTGCACTTTTTTTCATTCGTCCAGAAGGTGCCAAAATAAACCATGTTGGAAGGCAGGTTTGAGAACCTCCCCACAGGTAATAATTGAAGTGAGCTGTATTAAATGACATGGACAATAGATGGACAATAGATACCTGACAATAATTGGTTATTTAAACAGTGTACCTGCGTGGACCATTTCACAGTAAACTCACCTGTTTGTTAATTTTACCATCTTTTGCAGGGACGAAAAAAAGTGTACGGCAAAATCCAGTTAAGTTAAGAATTTTCTAAATCATACAATGCATTTGAATTCTGTTTATCTAGGGCATGCAATACCTTAAAACTTTTCCAGATGCACAGGTTTGCCTGTACTCAGAGTAAATTTTGAGGTGAAAATACGGCCATTTTAGCCATTGGGTCTACATGAACCTTAAACCTGACCGGAAATTTAGAAATGATCCATGTAAACTAGTCGCTCCTTTAAATAAACTTATTCTAAAAGGTTATCTATTCGACATGTTCAACACTGTAATAAGATCATTAAATATTGTTTTTACTGGTATAAATATTGATTGTGTTATCAGTAAATAAAAAGCTAACTAAATATTACTAGTATGTTATATACATATACATATACATGGATCTACAATCTATCGATACCTGTAACTTGGCATTGCACAAGGTCATGTTGTTTTCTGGCTGTCTTTACATTAAATCCATTGAATGTTGGATGTGTACGGATTGATAGTTTTGTTTTCTCTTATATTTGAGCGTGCATTCACATTACTATAAGACGTGTCACGGTACTTTTCTATCCCAAATTCATGTATTTGGTTTTGATGTTATATTTGTTATTCTCATCGGATTTTGTCTAATGCTTAGTCCGTTTCTGTTTGTGTTACATTTTAATGTTGTGTCTTTGTTCTCCTCTTATATAAAATGCGTTTCCCTCAGTTTTAGTTTGTTACTCCAATTTTGTTTTTTGTCCATAGATTTTTCGAGTTTTGAACAGCGGTATACTACTGTTGCCTTTATTTAGTCTTAGATGCATGATTTTTTTATGAGTTGTTAGCGGCTTCGAAGTAGCTGTCAGATAACTGTGAGTACTCTCAGATCTGTTCATTGTCTTTTTGTGTCGGGATGTATAAGTACCCAGCCACGTCCACTTTTTTGTCCATCCGATGAGTTAAGCTTTTTTCAACTGATTTTTATAGTTCGTTTTTATATTATACTGTTATACAACTGTCCCAGGTTAACTTTTGAACCATTGAAATGAGGTCAATAACATTGAACATGTTACTGACAGAAACTTCGTAACATGAGGCATCTATATAAAAAGTACCCAGATTAGGGGAGGGTTGGGATCCCGCTAACATGTTTTTTTAGTGCCTGTCCCAAGTCAGGAGCCTGCAATTCAGTGGTTGTCGTTTGTTTATGTGTTACATATTTGTTTTTCGTTAATCTTTTTATATAAATAAGGCCGTTAGTTTTCTCATTTTAATTGTTTTACCTTTTCTTATCGGGGCCTTTTGTTGCTGACTATGTGGTATGGGCTTTGCACATTGTTCAAGGCCGTACGGTGACCTATAGTTTATAATGTCTGTGTCATTTTGGTCTGTTGTGGACAGTTGTCTTATTGGCAATCATACCACATCTTCTTTTTTATATTTAAGTATGAAAAAAAAAGGATCATAACTACTTTTATAGGAGTTTTGAAAAAAAGAATGGTAAAATCAATATAAGAGAAAAGCATGAATAAAAAACGTTTTTTACTGTACGAAAGATAATTTTTTTTTTCAAACATTCCGTTTTATTCATGTCTCTAATAAATTATTGTCTATCTATAAGCCCTCTTATGTATTTCAGAGCTTTTCCCTGATCAATTTCAATTATTTTGAACTTTACTTTACTAATAAGTGTAAAATAACACATCATCTGGATATTCAAATCTTGTTTGATTTAAGTTTAATGTTCAAAACAAATATACTGTGGAGAACATAACTGTCAGAAAAATTAGTGAAGGCATCATAAATATACAATTTTTGATGATATATACCTTGAACATTTTTTTTGTTAATTACAGATATTATAACACCAAACATATCACTAGCTCTTTATCGATATTTATGTCATAACATCGTAGGAACAGAAGAACATGTTAAGACAATCAGATTAATGAACACGGTGAGGGATAATTGTTCAAGTAGCAAGTCATTTACATGTATAACAAGTGGGAGCTATGGAGAAGGACTTGAAATGCGAGGAAGTGATTTAGATATAATGCAAGTAGTAAAATCTATTAAGGTGAATGCGGATAAACAACCCGACTTAAATCCAAGTATTACTTATCTGTCCATGGATACAGACGATGTAAAACCTGGTTTTACTCAATTAAGGCTAGAATATAGCAGAAGTCAGTATAATTTGGAATGCTGTGAAGAACATAATGGTAAACGTTATTTTTCGAGTGCATTATGGAAGGGAAATATATTATTGGTTGGGGATGATAACGGCGAAACAATTCATGGACCGTGTATAACTGACAAAAAAGGAGATTTTGATATGGCCTTATCTTTACATTGTAAAACGTGGATATCTTCTGCTGTAAATTGGATAACAAGATCAAGTAGCTCATGGCCTAGTCATAACGTCACACAAAGTATTTTAAAACACGGAGTACTTTTTGTACCGATCGGAGTTCACGGATCACCAAAAGAAGATCTAGAATGGCGAGTATCTTTTTCAGTGGCTGAAAAACTTCTAATTAATACATTTACTCACACCCAATTAATGTGTTATGCTCTCTTAAAAATAATTTTGAAAGATGTTATAGCACATGATTCTGAATGTAAAGATTTACTCTGTTCGTATTTCCTTAAAACAATTATTTTCTGGATATCTGAAGAACTACCATCATCTGTATGGAAGCCTGATAATCTTATAACTTGTTTTATGCGATGTTTCAGCAGGTTAGTCTATTGCGTCGAGCATTCAGTTTGTTCACATTACTTCATTCCAGAAAACAACATGTTCGAGAACAAAATAGAGGGCCATGCTCGTGATGTACTTTTAAACAAATTAAACACGTTACACAGCTATGGTTGGCGATGCATTTTATTTTCTGATCAAATATCTAACTTTGATGTAGCGATGTGGAATTTTCCAATTGAACCATTTACATTATATGTAAATGACGTTCAGAAAATAGTGCAATCCAGTATGTTGTGTATTGCAAATGGTTTCTTAAAATCTAATTTTGAGTTAGATATATTCAACACAGGATTATTACACAACATATGGTTTCACCATTTTTCACTAAAGCAATTATATGCATACTACATATCACAGAGGTGTAATATTCTAGCTCAGCGTTTACCACTTGATGGTGCAATTATCAACAATAAATACCAATACAAACAGTACAAATCATGTTTAAGTACTCTGCTAACAAATATATACTATGACGCTGTTTCTGGATGGCTCATGATAGCTTCATTGTTTTACAAAACAAAGCAATACAGGAAAGCCTTACACATCATTAGGTATTCTATATCGAAATGTACTCCCGTTAAACTGTTCTTCGGATTGACTCTGTCAGATATCCACTACCAGTCAATTAAACTGCTGTCATTCAACAAGACGAGTGTGGCTTGTCTTCTGAAAATACTATTCGTAGATATTATACAATTAACAGATAATTCAACGTTAACACCAGAAGAACTTTTAATGGAGGGATGTAATAACGAATATGTTATTCCATCCACAGCGTATGCTTATTTCCTTAGTGTTCTTTGTCATTATCACCTCAATGATGTTAGACATTGTCAGGATTCTATTCAAGATTTAAAAATTGTTATAGGAGAAAGATATTTGATGGCAAATGTGAGGATTACAGCGGAGGCCTACACTTTATTGGGAATTGCTTTACAATTATTTGGCGACAAGGAATCCGCACGACAAGCTTTCTTACAGTCTTTGGAAATCTACCCGGATGAATCGAACAATTCTGCCGCAATGAGACTTTTGTAATATTGTGAAGATGAACACATAATTTTCGAGTGCATTATATTAAAAAATATATATTCTTGTTTGGAAATGATATGCGCATGACAATTCAAAGACCTTGTTTGGAAATATCCTCGGATGAATTGACAATTCTGCCGCAAAGAGACTTTTGTAATGATGTGAAGACGATAATGATAAACACGATTGTTCGAATGCATTATATACAAAAAAAATATTCTTGTTTGTAAATGATATGCGCATGACAATTCATAGACCGTGTATAACTGACGACAAAAGAAATTTTGATTTGCCTGCTCTCTGCATTGTAAAACGTAGATATTTCCTTCAGTATATTAGATAACACGATCACATAACTCATGTATTTCAAATAAATTTCATCACTAAAATTTTAAAAGTGTAAAAATAATTTCGAATTAAAAAAAAATCAATTTACCTGTCTTCATGTTTTTGACAAGTTTATAGCCCCAGGTAATTAACATCTTCAACAGGTGTTACAAGCTGTGATTACAACCAATCCGGTTATCGCCATCAGATGGGTCACTAATCCGTTAATTATTAATAAACCTCATAATTGACCATCATAATTATTATTCCAGGAAAATCAATCAGTTGGAAATTCAACAACCAGGAGTATACTATAGTTTTCGTCATTTGATCGAAATTGTTACCCGTGACAGTTCGCATTTGAATTTCAATATTTCTCAAACGATCACAATTCGAAGTTCGTTTGTCCTAGAGTCTTTATTCGAATGCATTTGTGTCATAATTGATATAAATTGCCATCAAAAACTTTCGACAATTTCCATTTAAAATATAGAAATTTATTCAAACGTTTTTAGAGAAGTCTTCACGAGTTAAACAGGTATTTCCTGTACTGAGTGCAACGCATGCGTGAAAGTATTTATGACTATTTATAGACCCTGATTAAAATCAATTAAACGAGAGATACAAAGATATATCTCTTACTAAAAGAACTTAAACCGAACAATGATAATTTCCTGATAAATCTGGACTCGTTTCGATTTTATCAACCACGTGTCACTTCCCGTTCTTGTCTCTTTTTAAAACCAAAAATAGTAAATGTGATCTGTTTGAAATTTATATTACCTCATTCAGTCGTTATACTCGTTCCAAAAAGGATTGTATACAGTTCCAACTTATTAGAAATGATTTTCAAATATCGATTTAAATGTTTTATAAGAATACGGATTATGCAGTGATATAATCATTGCAAGTTAATTTCTGTTGTTATTCCTTGAATCCAACTTTTGTTGATCAGGAATGTCCTCTGGAACAAACTGAAGAGAAATTGTGAACTATGTTTCCACATCGCATGTCAGAATCTTTCATAATAAGGGCCACAGAGGCGGATTAAGGGGGAACATCCCCCTTTTTGGGAAAAAAAATGATTGCTTATATGAGGGTTTTGATTGGGTTAAATGATTAAAAAATTATGCCCTTAAAAGATATAGATTAGAGAAATGAGTGGTCGTATTTTTTGAAGAAAAGAGAAAAAAGGGCTTATTGTTTTAGAAATTAGAGGGAAAAAAAAGGTGACAATTAAATGTTAACAGATAACAGCCCCCCAATCCAGACCCTCTTAAATAAGGAATCACTGAAACGTGACTGGAGCGGGCCCCCCTCTTAGGCAATAATGTGGGTCCCCACTTATGAAAATCTGGATCCGCCACTGGGTCAATACAATCAAATCATACAATACTGACTGCCTAAGTCCTTTAAAATCTGACAAAGTCAAAGATGTGGCTAGTAATATATATCCTTGGTTGATTTTCATAGCGCGCAAAAGTGACTAAAGCCCTCAAAATCCTAGCTTCAATGAAGTTAACGGCTCGCCTAAACAAGGTTAAGAATGGCGAATATCTGTTTCAGTGGCTGAGAAATTTCTAATTAATACATTTACTCACATTCAATTACTCTTGTATTCTCTCTTAAAAATTATTTTAAAAGATGTTATAGAAATTTTTTCTGAATGTTATGATTTACTATGTTCTTTTTTCCTGAAAACAATTATTGTCTGGATATCTGAAGAACTACCACTAGCTGTATGGATGCCTGATAATCTTATATCTTGTTTTATGCGACGTTTCAGCAGGCTACAAATCCGATTTAGACTATTTCCCGCCTTTGTTATCACATAAACAACACGACGGGTGCCATATGTGGAGCAGGATCTGCTTACCTTTCTGAAGCACTTGAGATCACCCCTAGTTTTTGGTGGGGTTCGTGTTGTTTATTCTTTAGTTTTCTATGTTGTGTCATGTATACTATTGTTTGTCTGTTTTTCTTTTTTCATGTTTAGCCTTGGCGTTGTCAGTTTGTTTTAGATTTATGAGTTTGACTATCCCTTTTGTATCTTTCGTCCCTCTTTTATTACCACATTTTGTCCCGAGGACATCGTCCGCCCAGTAGCAAAACTACAAATTTACGAAGATCAAACAGGAAACTGGCTCGGACGTCGCCCAGTATAAAAAGGTCCGAAACAGACGTCACCATGGAAAAGGTGGCGTCTGATATGGCAGGTGTCCCCTCATCACCAGACATGACAAATATCGCTAACATGACTCATTCAGATCATCGTCCTAGTGACAATAGCAATATTACACATATACAGCCATGTTCAGTTCTCCTTGAAGACATTTTGGTTTTTGATGACACAGTACAACACTGTCGCATCTCGAAATGTTGGACCAAAGGCTGCAAAACTTGTGCAATTTTCATTACAGATTCTGAAATCACTATTTGACCAAGAAATCATATGTTATCTAATCTAGTCAGTCATTTTAGCCAAAATTTTGAGAAAAGTGATTTTACAAGAAACATGTACATCCCATATAACTTTTACTTTTCAAATTTCTTAGATATGTATGTTTTCAATTATTTATAACAAAGAAGTTAAAATAATTTGCATTTTGTTCTTTAAACTGAGAAAAATCACAAATTTACAAAATTGGCAACATGGTTAGTTTGACACGAAAAAGCATCAAAATATGATAACACTTTCTTATATTAACACCAATATATATTTTGTTTAAGTTGAATGTATTCAGATTGGTCCACATCATCTTTTTTGAGAGTATGACAAAATGTTTAATTGTGGAACTGTGATTTTTTTCACGATAACAGCCCCTAAAAAAATTTGATGATGAAAAATGGGGAAATTATCAAAAATGTTTACTTTCAAAGGGTCGTAGCAGAAAAAGAAGTGCACCATCTCATGATTTTTTCTTCACCAATTATTTTTTACAGTCTCAAAAACCCAAAAATCAGGTTTAAAAAAAAAGTTTAATTTCAGAAATGTTTGGCTCCTCAGAAATGGCTCCACTGTTTATGTGCGTCTAGGCAAAAAAATCAAGGAGGGCTATGGAAATTTTAATTTAAAACAATAAAATGCTATTCGGGTGGTAAATTATATATTTATATCTTTTATTATATCCAACTGGACAGAAACAATTGCGATATATTGAAAGATAATGTAGATACATTTTGCTAATACAGAAAAGTTAAGCCCTTAAAATGGAAGAAATTCCATTTATGCGTGTATAAAAATGGTGGCATTCATTTTAACCTATATTTAGACTTCTTTGTACAATGTTGTACTTTTTTACCTGAGTTATCAAATAATGATTTACAAGTTAGATATGGATATAAGGAAGTAGTATTTGAATGGGTAAATACAAAGAAACGCGTTTAGCTTCACATATTCTCTTGAACATATATTGCATGCAATGTAGTTACGTCCTGTTTAAATGTGTTAACCTATATATGATATATAAACAGACGCATATGTTTTGTATTTTGTGAAACAAAAACTGAGCACACTTAAAGGCAACAGTAGTACAGTACTTGCAACCTTAGGCGTTACTATTTTAGCGATCAGTCAGCGGTCATCAATCCGTCACCGACCAGTCAAGTTCGCGTCAAACTCACGTCACCGATCAGTCAGATATTTAGTGAAAATCCTTGACTGATCGGACGGATCGGACGGATCGGACGGATTGACCTCTCTGGCAGATTGAACTCTTCTACGTCACATGTTGAACTCTTGCAAATTACGGAATCATAATTTCGTTTGTGATTGTATTCAAGATGGCGCAACGCAAAAGTTCGAATCGTCTCTCTACAGCAGCACGACAACTTATTTTAAAGTATGCTCCAAAGTTTTCAGCACTAAAAATTGCACGTTTGTTAGAGGAGAAGTACGATGTTAAAACATCAAGACAATCAGTGTGGCGATTTTTAAACAGGTTTAAAAAATCCAAGAGCATTCATGATCCACCAAGACAGAGAGTGCGCGGTAATTCCGATTTGCACATCAAGGCTATTGATCAGTGGCTAAAAATGACAATGAACTAACTGCATATGCAATCGCCGACAAACTAAGAAAAACATTTTCAACAAAGATTAGTTAGGGGTATGTGTCGTTGATCCGCAGAAAATTAGGATGGACAGCTAAAAGAGTAAAATATTGTCAGCTGATATCGCATGTAAACAAAGAAAAGAGACTGCATTATGCCATGAAAGTGCTTTCCATAAAGGAGAATTTTTTAAATGTCATCTTCGTGGATGAAAGTACAGTGGAGCTGACTTCAAACGGAAGAATGTTCTTTTATAGGCCAGACTCTGATTTGTCTCAGCTGCCAGCAAGAAAGCAGAAGCCGAAGCACTCTTACAAGGTATTTATTTACATGAGTGTACATTAACTGGTGGATCTAGAACTTCTCATAAAGGGGGGATGCTGAATGACATAAGTGGTGGGGCCCACTGCCTGACCTAAAAAGGGGGCTCCAATCATGCTTTTGCGATTCCCAATATCTACATGTACATGTATAAATCAACCTAATTTTTCTTACGATAGGCCCCCTAGATCCTCCTCTGTCATTGTTCTTGTATTGTAGTTTTAAAATATCAGAGTTTGCACTTAACATTTTTTTCTCGTATTGTTCTCATATTGTGCAGAATTAGCATTATTACAACATGTACCAGAAATTAAACCTGTTTAACATGTTAAAAAGCCTTTCAAGACATCATAATGATTTAGACTAGCTAAGCTAATTACATATCTTCATTATATATAATTAACAAATGATTAAGTACAAGCTAAAGAAGTACGGGTGGATGTCTCTGATTCTAATATAAGTATAATTGTATTCTTTTAAGTCGGAAATGACCAACGGTTTTAACATTGAGATGTTCATTGTATACGGAAACGCAACAAATAATGAAATTAACAGACTTTAGAAACAAGGGAGCGGAGTAAAACTGTTTCCAAGTACATGTACCTATAGATTTTGATATTTTTTCTGAATTATTTTATTCATTAATATTACTTTTACTGTTAACCAACTTTTTTTGTGATATTCATTTTACGTGACTCTGTACTTATGTATCACGTCATACTTTGAACCACACTATTACTTTATTTATTATTATTACTTTAACTGCTAAGTCAGTGTTTGTTATATCTATTTTGCGTGACTGTATTTGTGCATCCCGTCATACTTTGAACGACAAAATTATTTCATGTCTACATGTGCGAATTTCAAACGCGCAATTTTACACCAGTACCCATACCCTCCTTCCTTGATGGGTGCATTTTACATAGACAAATATAATCGTATAATATAATCAAAATGAGGATGTTAATTTGATGTATGCCTTTTTGTGCATTTTCGTTACATTTGTTGTTTTTATAGTGATTAAGATGATAACACAATGTTGACTGCTGTACCCCTATTTTTGACATTTTTACCTATTATGTCTGTTTGTTTTGTTCGGTGACTATATAATGGAATTTGATGCGACTGTCATACAAGTGAGAGGTTTAGCTAGCTATAAAACCAGGTTCAAACCACCATTTTCTACATTTGAAAATGCCTGTACCAAGTCAGGAATATGACAGTTCTTGTCCATTCGTTTTTGATGCGTTTTGTTATTTGATTTTGCCATGTGATTATGAACTTTCCGAATTAATTTTCCTCTGAGTTCAGTATTTTTGTGATTTTACTTTTTTCTGAAATTTTCCAGATATGAAATCTTTTACTGAAATTCTCCATTTAACAGTTTACATACTTTTAACCAAGCTCTCAATGCTCTCAATTTTGTGGGTGTGTTCTAGTGTGCATGTATAATGAAAATGAAAAATAATGTTTCATATTTTTTTTAGTACTGTAAATATATATCATCATGATCATGCATGACATGAGTGTTTAACTATTTAAATGAACTTGACTTATGAGAGTACATGTATTCATCACATTAAACATGTTCTCGATAAAAATACATGTAACTAGTTCTTAATTTGTGTCATTCTTACAGGTTCATATTTGGGGTGGAATGTCGTACAGAGGGAGAACAGATGTGTGTATATTCACTGGAATCATGGACTCAGTAATTTATCAACAAATTATTGCTTCTAATTTTGTGCCATTTGTTTCTGCTGCCTTCCCTGATGGATATTGCCTATACTAGTTAAGTTAAATTTTATATTTGTTATTGGAGATACAATTGAGAAAGGAAATGGGGAATGTGTCAAAGCGACGTCATCAACCCGACCGTAGAGCAGACAACAGCCAAAGGCCACCAATGGGTCTTCAATGTAGCGATAAGTTGTAAACATATTTTGGTACATGTATACAGTTGTCTGTCGTCCATCTGTCATCAACATTCTGAAAAACACTTAAACGGGGGTTTCATTGGGGGTTCTGATTCCAGATCTTTTGTACTGTTTTGTCTGATTCCTGTATCCGGCTATCACTATATGCATAAGCAATTCTCATTTTTTATTTTTTTTTTCCATTTTCACAGCACAATAATTTGACTTTCACATGTCACACTTACAAATGTACAAAAAAATCGGCAATCCCAAATCATGCTTAGACCAACTAGACTAATTGCATGAAACTGTAGTGAACTGTTTTATATATATATATATTAACTGACATGAGCTCTCTTTTGATATTAATAAATTTTTAATTGTACATTTCAAAGTTGTGGTGTTTTATTCATAAAAATGGGTGATTTCCCAGTTTTGAGGAAAAATCTCACAAATGCTTTATACAGCAGTGTTCATAAAACTTATAGTGAATTGATTTTACAAATATATATATAAGTGCCTATAAATAGCAGCACATGACATACAAATCTATGGGAGTGTGGATTAATCAGTACAGAGATTAATTCAATTACACAAATAAAATTATAGATTACCGAACAATGTAATTTTAACACACTATTTAGTATGTAAATATAAGAATGTTTAAAATATTGACAAAATCATGAAAATAAACGCAATATTTCGCTAGACCAACTAGCTTTATCAAGCGTGCATCTATCCAGGTGAAATCGGATGTAGATGATAAGAAACTTTTGCAGCTCAACGTCTATGTTGTACTGAACTGCCTTTAAAATAAGAAAATTTTGCAGCTCAATGTCTATGACCTCTTGCATTTAGCTGCTTTGAAAATAAGAACATTTTGCAGATCAATGTACATGTTGCACTTGGATTTAGCTACCTTAAAAATACATAATTGGTAGTTGAAGTTAGTAACGTCCATTGGCCAATATTACGGGATAAAAAGGACGATGCTTTGTTTTAAATTATTCTTTATCTTTCCTGTATCTTTTTTCGTCTTTTTCGTTAAGACCATCAGGTTCTAAAGTGTGGAGTTGGTGGATCCAAAAGTTTTCTCTTCTCATCATACATAGACCATCTACACAGAGTCCTACCTTATGTAATTTTGAATCATGTAGGTCCATCTGGATTATAACATTTTGCATACCTGTATGGCTTTACATGTATATCAATGTATATGTGTTCTTCAATTTTCAATGTTATTTTCGAGTTTCTTTTTCTTGTTAGGTTTCTGTTTCTATATGGGCCTTTCTCATTTTTATGTTTTCTTGCAATTATCATAATTAATTTGAATTTGTACAATGTAATTGTTATTTGGATTGAGAGTTGTCTAATTGGCACTCACACCTCATCTTCCTATTATATCTTAGTAGATTTGGCATTGTAACAAAACAGAACAGACATTAACATGATTAAAAAATAGGTAATTTAGTGTATCCATTTAAACAAGTAGAAAGATAAATGCAAGTCATGTTGATTAAAAAAATACAATTTTTAAGTTTTATATTTAGAGTATTTTTGTAAATCCTCTGTACATGCTGTAACATGTATAAACAGAACAATTGACTGAAAGATTTGGAAAGGATCTGTTAAATTGATATTTCTATGTTTGATTTAATGCAACATCATTTTACATTGTTTTAAACATTTTAAAGGTGTATAAGTATACTGTTATTTTTCCACCATTTGTGTTCGCCATTCACTACAATATTTTAAACAAAAAATAGCTGGATTGCTCAAAATTTGAATTTAGAAAGCTAATGACAAAATTTAGTGTAGGTATACGACTTCAACAGAAAACGGGGTATTTTAAAATATTGAGAAAAGGTACATTATGCAAAAATTGGAGATGAAATTCATTTCTTTTTACATTTTGAAATCCAGAGATTTATCAAACCTTATGTCTGATTTAGTTTGTACTGTGTTATGTACACCATAATTGCATCATGCAGTCTCCTGTAAATATACTTTAAATAATAATGCAACAGTTCATAATGATCAGTGCAAAAAGTACTAAATTTCTAGTCACTCAGTTTTTGTATTTTTTAATTTTTATTGGCTCATACTGTAAATATATTTGTTGATAAAATTCTATTTCACCTAAAGATGTGAAGCTGTTTTCACTGTACAGATTTTGTTTTGTAACTTTTGTGTGTGATACTTGTATGTCAATAATACTTTGTTTGCTGTACTCTAGCTTTTTTCAAATCTTGTATATATATGTAAATGTAACAATTGTGAAGTTAAGGATTTAAGTGGAAAGTTCATACCTCCATATTATTTAAAATAGCCAAAATGTAAGAACAGTACTAGGCATGCTTAAATATTGTAGCAGGGGACTCAAAGGGGTTTATTATTTTTTTTAAGGGGTTCAATTATCTATAATTGCACAGTATTGCACAATAAATCTGTAAGAACTTGACATGTATTTCGTGTCAGAAACCTTTCTATGTCAAAAATTTGATCACAATCCAGATAATTCTGATTTACACAGAATCAAGCTTGAAAATAGTGTCCAAATTTGCCCCAAATGTTTAGGGTTTAACATATGCAGTTGTATCAGGATGCACTCAGCAAAGCAATTATTTCTTTTTTTTTTATGACAATAATTCTATGGTAGAAATTAAATATATTATGTATGTCAGCTTTATGATTTTCAATCATTATCTGTTAGGATTTATTGACAAAAGTACTTGTACATACTGCATATACATGTATATATTTATAGATCAGTTTCGTATGTTCTATCTGGAGTAAATGTTAAATCAGTGTTGTTGTCTTCTTCTGTTTTTCTCCAGCTATCCCTGTTCTGCTATTTACAATCAAGCTAATTAAAAACCTTATTGCTATTTATAGATATAAAGATATGATATGAGTGCCAATGAGATAAATCTCCATCTAAGTCAAAATTTATAGAAGTAAACCATTATGAGTCAAAGTACCGTGACCAATACAATGTAACAAGCCCCCTCTCCATTCCTTTTCACACATTGGAATAAAAAGTGATGAGGTGTTTAAGTGGTCAAAGTTAAGTTTTTAAGCTTTGGTCTGTTTTACTTATACTGTATGCAATAGGTATACTATATTTGGTGTATGGAATGATTATTAGGTGTACATGTTTAGCGGGCAGGTGTCATCTGACCTTGACCTCATTTTCATGGTTCTGTGGTGAAAGTTCAGTTTTGGAGTTTTTGTCTTTTTTACTCGTACTATATGCAATAGGTCTACTATTTTTGGTGTATGGAATGATTATAAGGTGTACAGATTTTGCGGGCAGGTGTTATCTGTCCTCGACCTCATTTTCATGGTTCAGTAGTGAAAGTTCAGTTTTGGAGTTGGTCTTTTTTACTCATACTGTATGCAATAGGTGTACTATATTTGGTGTCTGGAATGATTATAAGGTGTACATGTTTAGCGACAGGAGTCATCTGACCTTGACATCATTTTCATTGTTTGGTGAAAGTTCAGTTTTGGAGTTTTTGTCTTCTTTTCTTATACTAAATGTACTATATGCAATAGATCAACTATATTTGGTGTATGGTAAAATTTTATATCTTTAGTCTGTCGCACAGGTTTAATTTGACCTTGACCTCATTTTTCACGGTTCATTGCTCAGTGTTAAGTTTTTGGGTTTTGGTTCGTTTTTCTTATTAATATAAGCAATAGGTCAATTATATTTTTTGTATGGAAGAATTGTAAGCTGTACATGTCTACCTGGCATGGTTCATCCGACCTTAACCTCATTTTCAGGGTTCATCGGTCAATGTTTAGTTTTCTTGGTTATGTTAAGTATATATAACAGTTATAATAAAGTTCGTATTTAGGACTATCAACATTCTATCAATGATTAGTAAAGTAGGCGAGACATTACAGAGTGTGCACTCTTGCTTGATATAGTGGATGATGTAAACTTCATGTCATTGCCAATGAGACAAATATCTAAACTTCAAAGAACAAAGGATTTGAAAATTATAGTCACCAAACGGCCAACCACAATATACTGCTACTATAATGAAGAAAATCAATTCATGCTAGTTAGTGTTTTAAACTTAAGGTAATGTTTTTGCTCCTTGTTGAAGGCCTGAGATTTAACACTGCAATAAGTTTTTCATTTGTTAGATGCACGTCTTTTCAATAATTGTCTAACCTTAATGAAGCATAGAATTAAAAATTGTTTCCCTCTGGATACATGCTATATTTGTTTTGATAAAATTTCGAAGTTACATATAACAAAATGGCGACCAAATAATTTTCAAACGTAGACGATGTTCGACACTTATTTTGCACATGCAAATAATTCAATAAGATTTAACTGTTTGTATTGCAATTAAATATGACACGTTATTGTAACTCGTATGATAATCAAGGATAAAGCTAGATTGTAGAGATATTAATTAAGTCATCAAAGTGACCTTAGAAAACAAACATGGCAACGTGGCCTAATCACGATGAAGTTTTGACAAGACCTAATATATATATATTAGTATTATACAATTGTTTATGAAATCATTTTATTATAAAATTTTATATTAACAAAAGGAAACCACTGATGGATGGTAACAAAGATAAAATATCTATATATATATATATTTTGGAATCATTACACGGGTAACCAGTACATTTTACATAATCCTTATTAAACCAGTCACATACAGAGTTATCGAACCTAATTATGACTGGAATAGTTGCATATGCCGAGGGAGGGGGAAACATACATTCTTTTAAATGTGGCCTTATATAATTAGTTTACAAATAGCTTAATATCTATATCTTTTTATTTTAAAATTAATTAAAGGTTAACTTTCGTCAACAAAAAAATAATTTCATGAATAATTTGTTATTTTGAAGAACATGATATATTGTTTTAAAATTACTTAATGTCATTTGAGGTGACTTATAGGTCCATTGGGCCGGGTGTATTAATACTTATCATATATTGTATAGTTATAATCTGTACATATTTACACATGGCAGATTCCAAAAAAGAAAGTTGAAAAGTTCCCAAAATTATGTTCTGTTTTGGAATACATGTTATACGTATATAAGTAAACACTTTTTGACAAAAAATAGATCTATTCACATTATGTTTTTTTAAATAAAGACCACCTCAAAAAAATGTTGCTATCATAACACAATTGACAGACATTTTGACGGAAAATTCTTATGTTAGCAACACAAACAATCTTGATATTTTCAGTATTTTCAAGGTTTTGATGTATATCTTGATTTAATATGAAAGGCAAATTGGAATAAAACATTTCTGAACATCTGCACCAATAAAAAAGGAATTGGAATAACTTTTAAAAAGGATTATCTTGGAGTTGCTAACATAAAATTTGACAGACATGAACAATGCTGCTAACAAAAGATTTGACAGAAATTAAGTTGTAGCTAACATAAAATTCGACGGACTTTTTTGTTGCTAACATAACATTTGACAGACTTTTTTGTTGCTAACATAATATTTGACGGACATTATTGTTGCTAACATAAAATTTGACGGACTAAATAGTGTTGCTTACATAAGATGTTGACGGACTTGTTGCTAACAACAGATTGTGCTAACATAAATAAATTTGACGGACAATATATATTTGAGATTTTTAACCATCATTGGAGATCTTGTCCTAGTTGAAAGTCATATTAAGAACTCCTGCAAAATACCGCTGCCTGAAATTTAAAAAAGATTTTAACCCAGGACAGATAACTCTCTGTATTTATGATATTCGAAAAACATACAATTTTTAAATGATTTGTTTATTATAAACAACATATTTGTGTTTCCTTTAAATTTTTATTTTGACATTTTTTTTTTTGCATAGCACATCCAAAAGTTGCTAACATAAAATGACAAGTTTGACAGAAATTATGTTAGCAACAGATTTGATAAAACTATTGATTAAATAAAGTAAATTGAAAGATCCAAAATGTGTATGTATAATGTACATTATGAAATACAATTTTAACAGGCTTATATAAGTTCCTACAATGATGTAGCAAGATTTTATGAACCTGTTGCTATCATAACATTTATTGACAGACGAGCATCTAATAAGTAAGGTATTTGAAATTGAAAAAAAATACATATCACAGATGTTTTTAACAAAAGAAAGGCAAAATATTTGGAAACAGAGATGTTTGAATAATCAGACTACACTAATAAAAACCATTATACCAGTGTCAACTTAAATCCTTGTAAAACATGAACCTTGTGTCAAAAAACGGGAAGTAATTTCCGTCAAACATTTCACATTTTTCAACTTGTTGTGATCATTTCTACTTTTAAAGGAAACAATCATATCCAATAACTGGTTTGCTTGCTTCATATAACATTACTATGTAATAAAACATTCACATATTATCATTCAAATGACAGTTAGTATTATTTTTCTTAATTTGTTCTTTTTGACGGAAATTTTCTGTTCTTTTTGGAATCTGCCACATGTCACTATAATAAATACTTTACTTACTTACTTACTTACTTACTTACTTACTTACTTACTATATCATGTACATCAGTATCAACAAGTTGAAAGGTATGTTTAAGTAGCGGACTCTGAATGTGTACTACAGGCCAATATTGACTATCTTGATAGACCTGTATTATGAATAACTGGACTTGAAAATTATGTAAATATAGACTTTCGTTAAAAGTCGTGAAGAGCACGATTTGTTCTCCTTCATGAAACTCACTTCCTATTCATTTCGTACAACCAAACTGCAGTTTTACCAGTTTTTGATCAATCACAACGAATTGTAATATTATGGTATACTTAGGATTTGGACCATGAAGTATAATTTGTTTGTCAAATAAATTTACCAATCTTGACACATGGGCAAAACGGAAGTATTCGGGTCGAACTATTTCTGGACTGCAACGTCGAATACAGAAATGACTTATTTCCGAATTTTGACAATCGGATGAAAAAAATCAGAACACAAACTCTATATACCCAAAGAATAATGTATTATACAGTGGCGGATTCTGGTACCGGTCCGCTTTATTGATACTATTTTATTCTTAGTAAAGGATAGATATACAGTATGAAAATACCCCGAGACTTGTAAAACGTTAGGTGAAAACCTCTTCCACCTCTACTGTGTAATTATAATAATTAATATATATATGCGTACATTGTTATGATATTGTAATTATTATATTTATTTATGTTGGCCTGATTTGTGTTTTATGGCCTGATAGTTATTTACAGAATAATCTTAGAATTATGCAGTTTAGAAATCTCTAGAACAATTACAGAATGATTCGAACTTTCCAGAATGATACTAATAAAAGATGGGTTATATAAACTTCTACATTTTACTAGAAACTTCTGTTGTAACTTTCTAGGATGTTCCATGATAGACTACTCTAGAATCTTCCATGACAAATATATATATATATACAGACACTAAAGTTAAACGATCACTCTTGGACTTACACTTGGACTTAGACATCGATAGACATTAGCATTCACAGCATTTGGATTGACACTTTTATTCTACAAACAACATCATACTGGATTGTGACCTTAGTAGTGAACGTAATATTCAGATTGGATTCCGAAAGATATCCGGATACAGATAAAGATAAAAGATTGGACTCATATTTTGACAGTTAAGTTGACAGTAATATTTGTGTAATACTTCTTGTAAACTTTTGTATAATAAATATTGTTAAATTTTACTATTGATTTGTGTCTTTTGTTGGCTACAATTTAAAGGCGATTTCTGGCCGTAACAACATGTTTACAACTTTTTAATCACATGGCAATAGATAACACTATATATATTTCAACTACTAAAATAAAACGTAGTCCTATTAAAGGATTTTAAATATGAAACCGGGATTATTATAGAAACAGGCTAAGCGAGAAACGGGTTCTTTGATAAAACAGTCTTTAGAGCTGATGACAAGGAACTCTAATAAAGTTATGTTTGCATATATATCATGTATATATATATATATATATATATATAAGTACGTCTGAGTCAGTGACAACCCTACAACAGATGTATCCATCGGATCGCCATCAATGATGGTGATACATGGCTGTGTACATAATGTATATACAACTCGTCTAAACATCAACCCAACAATGTTAGATCTGTAAATTTGCTTTCGCAAATTTTTGGTTCTTCCCTCGCCGGGATTCGAACCCATGCTACTGTGATATCGTGACACCAAATCGCCTGCACTGCAGCCGTCCCGCTAGACCACACGACCACCTGGGCTCTCAAAAAAAGAGCTTTCGGTGGGCATGTGTTACCTTTCCACGTCAGTTTTAATCTAGCGGCGTACTACAGTACATGATATATAAGGCATGAAGATGTTATTGTTACAGATCAGCTAAATTATCTATAGTAAAGGATCCTACAAATTAATGTAAGATACAGTCACAGAAAATAATTATATTCATAAGTACGTCTGAGTCAGTGACAACCCTACAACAGATGTATCCATCGGATCGCCATCAATGATGGTGATACATGGCTGTGTACATAATGTATATACAACTCGTCTAAACATCAACCCAACAATGTTAGATCTGTAAATTTGCTTTCGCAAATTTTTGGTTCTTCCCTCGCCGGGATTCGAACCCATGCTACTGTGATATCGTGACACCAAATCGCCTGCACTGCAGCCGTCCCGCTAGACCACACGACCACCTGGGCTCTCAAAAAAAGAGCTTTCGGTGGGCATGTGTTACCTTTCCACGTCAGTTTTAATCTAGCGGCGTACTACAGTACATGATATATAAGGCATGAAGATGTTATTGTTACAGATCAGCTAAATTATCTATAGTAAAGGATCCTACAAATTAATGTAAGATACAGTCACAGAAAATAATTATATTCATAAGTACGTCTGAGTCAGTGACAACCCTACAACAGATGTATCCATCGGATCGCCATCAATGATGGTGATACATGGCTGTGTATATAATGTATATACAACTCGTCTAAACATCAACCCAACAATGTTAGATCTGTAAATTTGCTTTCGCAAATTTTTGGTTCTTCCCTCGCCGGGATTCGAACCCATGCTACTGTGATATCGTGACACCAAATCGCCTGCACTGCAGCCGTCCCGCTAGACCACACGACCACCTGGGCTCTCAAAAAAAGAGCTTTCGGTGGGCATGTGTTACCTTTCCACGTCAGTTTTAATCTAGCGGCGTACTACAGTACATGATATATAAGGCATGAAGATGTTATTGTTACAGATCAGCTAAATTATCTATAGTAAAGGATCCTACAAATTAATGTAAGATACAGTCACAGAAAATAATTATATTCATAAGTACGTCTGAGTCAGTGACAACCCTACAACAGATGTATCCATCGGATCGCCATCAATGATGGTGATACATGGCTGTGTACATAATGTATATACAACTCGTCTAAACATCAACCCAACAATGTTAGATCTGTAAATTTGCTTTCGCAAATTTTTGGTTCTTCCCTCGCCGGGATTCGAACCCATGCTACTGTGATATCGTGACACCAAATCGCCTGCACTGCAGCCGTCCCGCTAGACCACACGACCACCTGGGCTCTCAAAAAAAGAGCTTTCGGTGGGCATGTGTTACCTTTCCACGTCAGTTTTAATCTAGCGGCGTACTACAGTACATGATATATAAGGCATGAAGATGTTATTGTTACAGATCAGCTAAATTATCTATAGTAAAGGATCCTACAAATTAATGTAAGATACAGTCACAGAAAATAATTATATTCATAAGTACGTCTGAGTCAGTGACAACCCTACAACAGATGTATCCATCGGATCGCCATCAATGATGGTGATACATGGCTGTGTGCATAATGTATATACAACTCGTCTAAACATCAACCCAACAATGTTAGATCTGTAAATTTGCTTTCGCAAATTTTTGGTTCTTCCCTCGCCGGGATTCGAACCCATGCGGTCTAGCGGGACGGCTGCAGTGCAGGCGATTTGGTGTCACGATATCACAGTAGCATGGGTTCGAATCCCGGCGAGGGAAGAACCAAAAATTTGCGAAAGCAAATTTACAGATCTAACATTGTTGGGTTGATGTTTAGACGAGTTGTATATATATATATATATATATATATATATCCAATATTTTTCAAAAAAATATTATCAAGTTGTTTTTTTATGGATTTTTTTTAAATCGTTTCAATTAGATGTAGAAATATTTAACGTTTTACATGTATTGATTATTTGGCTATAATATTATTCATAGATATAGGAAGATGTGGTGTGAGTGCCAATGAGACAACTCTCCATCATGCACGTTTTAATTTTCTGACGAGATTAACAGAAAGTAAAATATTTCTTGAAAAGATTGCTATGTACTCTAACCAAATTAAAATCATAAAAATTTGCATTTGTGTTTAATCTTTCAAATAAGGAAAATAAAACTCACGAAAATCATGGCAAAATAATCAATAAATATTCAGACTTTCTACATTTTATGGTATATATTTTATAATAATCGCTCATAAAATTACTTGGTAATATTTTTTTTTAAATATGGATTATGGTTGAAATGATAGGACATTTTTTCAGTAAGAACTCACTTTTGTCCTATGGCTGTAGATACATGTATGGGTGCATTGGCGGGTTGGAACCCCCTTAATTTGGCCGATCAATGCATTTGAATGGGAACATATAGTTGGACCCCCTTTTGTCCTGGGTTGGGGACCCCCTTTTTCAAATGGCTAGATCCGCCCCAGGTGCGTGTGTGTGTTTTTACAAATATGTGTTGTTGTTATTATTTGTTATACATGTATGTCACAAGGAGCCTGTAATTCAGTGGTTGTCGTTTGTTTATATTTTACATATTTGTTTTTCGTTCATTTTTTTTTAATATAATTATAAGGCCGTTAGTTATGAAATCTTTTACATTGTCATTCCGGGGCTTTTAATAGCCGACTATGCGGCATGTACTTTGCTCATTGTTGAATGCCATACGGTGACCTATAAATGTTAATTTCTGAGTCATTTCGGTCTTTTGTGGACAGTTGTCTCAATCATACCACATCTTCTTTTTTTATATGTCACAAGTATCATTTTACTTATATGACTTATATAAAGAATAATATGTATTTATATTATATGATGAATGCATAAACTTCATCTCTCAGTTAATTCTCCTGTTAGGCTAAGGAACTTTATATCTAAAGAGAGGTAAATGAATTGATTGTTGGTTGCTTAACGCCCAGTGTCAAATTTGCATCATATTCAGGACAAGTTGACAATATATACAATATTATAGGTAGGTCTTGTAACAAAAGAGACCATCTGGAATGATTGCCGGTGAAATTAATAATTTGTTGCTTTTGTGTTGAAATTAAAATAATTATATATGCATATTTTGTATATATACTTATATACTGTCTGAAGAAAAAATGCGAATAAGAAACGGCAAAACTTCTGTTTCGCCTTCTATCTAAAAATATAGAAATGTCAACCTTTTGTTGAATACTTTAATGCATAACCTATTATGCTGGGACAAACATTTGTAGGCAAACGGACCGAAATTCGACTATGAATTAATTTATATGAGAAAAATTTTAAACAATCAATTGGCATTTTTTTTTATATTAAATTTTGTTTCACGCAAACATGGCAAAGGATACCATGGAGCCATTTAAATACAAAGCCATCTTGACATCTTATCATTATTGGTTTTCAGGGGATCTTTTTTTTTTATGTTCATTTAAAAAAAAGCTTTCATTTTTAATAGTTCAAGAAATGAAAACTATATTTTAACGCTTCTTTTTTAAGGAAATAACTAATCTCATAACTGAATTGCGACTTTTTTTTTGTCGTCCTACATTCATATTTATATTTTTTTTTGTCGTCCTACATTCATATTTTATATACATATATATAGTAAAATAGACCCACGTGCAATTGATTTATTAACGTAATTTCGATAATTATTTGAAATTTGATTTTCGAGTAAGTTGCTACTTTAATTAATAATATTTTAATAATTAACAAGGCTGTAGAATGATTTTAACAAGAATCATTATTAGAAAAAAAGTTTAAAATGAAAAAAATTGGAATTTGGGTGAAACACTTTTCAACCTATAATAAAATAATGTGGCAGTTCAGTTTAAAATCATTATGAGATATAAGTTTTAAAAAAAACAAATTTAAAAATTGTTTTATCTTTTTCCTAATTAACTGACCAGGGTATACAATGTTTTTTTTACCAGAGAATCGTATGCAAAATGTTAACTGACCTTTTCTCTGCGCACTGTCTTCATGGTGATCTGTTTTTTTTTTTTGTAAATCGACGAAGTCAACGAAGTATACGTAATAATGATGCGGCAGTCGTTTAATAAATTAAGTTGTTAATGAATTCAATGAAGATGACATTGACTTTTTGTTCAATTTTTTTGGGGGGTATAATTACAAGATTTAATTGGTTATGTACAATGATGTAAACTCACCAATGAAATTGAATGCCTACTTCTTCATTTAATGAAATTGGAATTAAACATGCCACAGGTTGGGGCATATGAATAAATATATTTGTTTATTCATATGTGTTTTTGTTTGGAACACTTGTCATCACAAATGTGTGTAATACATATAATCCAATGTGTCAATTATTTACTTCAATTATTGTGTAAACAAAATTCTTACTGACACATGTGCATCAATGTGCATAAATAAATATAACATAAATAAAAATGAATTTCCTATTTTCTAAAGAACAGAAGTACTGGGGGGAGGGGGGCTTCAAAAATGGACAATTTGATTTTTGTCTCTGAAATATTTAAATCAATGCAGTATGAATTTATTGGAAAAAAGGACAAACATAATGTCATGTCTCTGACATCACTAACTGTGCTAAAAATACATAAAGGAAATAAATACTTTTGTCTTTCACTTTTAAAACATATAAAATAATACTTTTGATGGGTTTTGCAAACTTTGTTAGGGCATGTTCATACACGTTTTAGAATAAAACACATGAGGTTCTAAGGGTGTTTTTTTCAATTGTCGATTCTTTAAATGTTTATTTATATATATAGATAAATATATATATAAATATATGCCGTTTTTCTCTCTTCTTTATATTTTAACACCCCATTATTCTCTATTCATTTTATTTAAGCTCCTTATTATTTTCTATTCTTCATTCTTTAGCACCCCATTATTCTTTATAATTTTAGATAGTTTTCCCCCGTTAACACTGTATATAATTTTGGCCATTTTTATCTATTTTGTTAACCCATATAGACCATCATAAACTATTTGCAACTGATTTTTCCCTCATACTATTTTCAACAACTCAAAACAGAAAAGTCACACTTCATTTTTCACACTAAGAAAGATGTTAAAACATGCAGATATGAATTCACAGATCTGTTATCAGAGTATAGAATAATGGACATAAAATTAAAAAAAAAGAGATAACATAACAACAGATAAACATATAGACATTATATGTATAAAGAAAAGGTTACCATAGGCGGGTCCATGGGGGCCTTGCCCCCCCCCCCCCTTTTCGTGGGAAAAATTTGGTTAATTATATCGGGAATCACTGAAGCATGACTGGAGCGGGCACCTCCTTAGGTCAGTCAGCGCCCCCCCCCCCCCCCCCTAAGGTAAAGTTCTGTGTCCGCCGCTGGTTACCCCTGTACATGTTGTAAGAAATGACACTATATATAACAGCATTGTGTATACACCCTTTGCTTATAAACTGGAGAAGTAGAAAGGGAGGCTGCAATTTTTGGAGACACCTATTTACTCTTTTATGCATAAATCTATACTTTGTAAATAAATAGTGTAGGTACATCATTATGTACATAAGGGGGACATTTTCATCATATATGTATACTTTTTATAATATACATACAGGCAGCTCTAATTAATTATGGTTTTATATAGTTTTATTTTAATACATATTCAAATATTGTCTTTTGGAAACAAGTTCATTTTTAAAGTTTCATTTCAGTAGCATGAGTGTTAAAGGTAAACTATTCTGTTAGACATTATAATAGCTATATTTAAATTCAGCCTACTCAATATACATGTATATATGTATTAAAACTTAATCATTAAATAATTCAACGTGAGGTAACAACTTTACATTTCAAATACTCAAATTTACTGTAGCTTATTAATACTTGGATTAGAAAGATTTTTTTGTCTTTCTTTTTCTGATATATATATTGTAGATGCATAAAATCAAGATCAGATTTTTTTTGTATCTCATTATTGATATCAATCGTTACAATGTATATACTTAGTGTTACAATTTAAGATTAAATTCTAAATTACAAAACAAATATGTAATCAGATGATGTTGTTACTTTTTCTTGCCAGTTATGAACAAATAGTCAATTTCATCTTTGTGGTTTTTGTTGAAATAACCAGGATTACTGCAGATTTTAAATGTCATCAAATTATGAGAGTTTGGATGGGTGTTCTTTGATTCTCTATTCTTTAATTTAAAAAGGTTATTTGTATCTATTCTATATACTTTTGTCCAAAAAGAATCTCTATTATTCATATTCAAGCACCTCATTTTTTTCTCTTCTTTATTTTTAGGGTCTATTTTGTCTAATCTTTCAGGGGCGGATCAAGCCATTTTAAAAAGGGGGAGTTCCAACCCCCCTCCACACCTTCAATGATATTTTTTTTAATTGCAATATCAATATAAGAATAAGGATATGTGACATGATTACCAATGAAACAACTTTCCACCATAGTTGAAATGAAGCAGATGTAAGCTGGGCAACAATACAGTCTTCAACAATAGGAAAATCCCATACTATATACAACATTTAAAGTCATCTATTAAACATGTTAAAGGCCCTAACATGTATAGTGAAACAATTCAATAATAAATCTAAAATCCTAGTTTACAACAAAATAATTTCCAGAAGCAAATATGACAGCCAACAACAACCACTAGATTAGAGGCAGCTTGATCCTTAACAGATAGGCACATTACAATTTAAATGCATTAATTGTCTGAATTTACTATTAAAACTTTGAGTTCAAATAAGTGGATGCAATGCAAGTTATTATAGGATACCATACCCCCTTCTACAATAAAATAATAAAATTGTATGGGGGGGGGGCTTTAAAGAGCCCCCTGATCCCCACAAGAAAATTTAATTCAGAACTTAACTAATTTATAACAATTAAATTTATAAGAAAGTCCATTTTGTGTTTAATTCCTACACATAAAAGATCATCATGATCCAATTTTTTTTGAGCCTGTTATTCTCTACTCTTTATTTTTCTATAACGAGATATAGCATATATCTTTTCCTATTCTTAATATTGACAATTATTCTGCACATGCCAATATGATTCTCTATTTTTCAAATCTTTTCGATTCCACCAAACCCTTGCATTTGGTACTGTACATTATATGTAATTGCAACTCAAATATAATATACATGTTTCTAGGTCTTAAATGCATGTGTGTATTATGCAGAAAACCTAGGAAGTAGAATGAAATAAATATTACTTCCATGATAAAACATGTAATAAAACTTTGCAATCTTTGTACATGAATGAAGCTGAAATTTCTGTGCGAATTTTAACTACATTGTTTTAAACCATGCTTTAATGTTATGCATTGTAACAATATTATAGTTACTGGCAAGAAATACAAAATGAAAGCCACGTTATAGTCCGAGTTGTAGAAAGAAAGGTACAACAACAAAGGTTAGAAAGAAGACTATCACAATCAATGCAAACTGTTCATCTGTTTAAGCAGAGGTTTGAAGTTTTTTTGCCGGTGTATTACTGTTGTGTAAATCGGTGTCATGCTGTCCAATTGAACGTTATATTTAATAAGAAGGAAAAAGATGCAAACATAATAATAAATATTATAACTATACAGTTTGTATAATTGACTGCCTCGTTTGACGACTTCCATTTAGAGATCAACTAAGGAGTCTTCGTCGTGGTCCGCGTTTGTCACATGTTACTATTCCAGAGTTCGTTTCACATACGAATTTTAAATATACAGGTATCCGTCCGATCCGTGCATAAAATTAAAAAGGACTGATCGATGACCGTTGACACGGTAACTCTCACATAGCTTATTTGACGTATCTGACGGATTGTATGGGTCATCGATCACCGATCATTCATCAATCAGTCAAACATCCGTCACCGATCATTCACCGATCAGTCCAGTTCACGTCAAACAGTAACGCCTAAGGTTGCAAGTACTGTTTACCGCTATTCAAAATTCATAAATCGATTGGGAAAAATTACAAACTTTTCTAACTCAAACTGGGGAAAAACATCAAATATAAGAGGACACCTACGACACAACAAAAATATAACAATAAAATGTAACACACACAGAAACGAAATATAATATAACGATGGCCATTTTCCTGACTTGGGACAGAACGTTTTAAAATGGTGGGTTGAACCTGGTTTTGTGGCTTGCCAATCCTCCCGCGTTTATGGCAATGGTAGATATAGCATTACATGGAAGGACTACAATACAAATAAATTAGAGAACATATAGGACAAAGAAACACGCTAATAATAGCTAACAACATACCCCAGATTTAAAATTTGATACGTTGAAGAGCATTGAGGACCAAAAGTTCAAAAAAGTTGTTCCTTTTACGGCTAGGATTTTCTGCCTTGGATAAAAACATCCTTACTATTTAGAAGAATTCTTACTTTTGCAAACATTATATAATATAAAATGACTATATTATAGATATACATGATGAAACCCAATCAAGCATTTCTGTTTCACAAAATTATCTGATACATTTTTCCAAAATATTATCAGTAACATTTTGTTAATTAAAGGATTGATTAATGAAAGTAAAATTTTAAATAGGTTGCGTCCGAAGTATCTCTCTGAGAAAACAAATGGAGATTGCAGCAATAGTAAGTTTACTCAAGGTTTTCAAAATAATGATAATTTTATTGAACTGGTTAATATAATCTCGACATCTTTAAACAGAAAGTAATGTGAGATCAGGGTGATGTCATCTTATTAATATCAAAATTCACCTTTTTGACTGTCAATGCCATTTCATGAATATTTTCTGGTTAAATTGTATACAAGCGCTTTACCGATAAGGAAATTTTACACATTTTAGACATCTTTGTGAAAATACATGTTTTGCTATGGTAAAATTGTTGCACATACCTGCGAGTATATCTAGTCTGAATCGAATATTATCAGTTCCGTGTATTCCTCTGATAAATATAGTGGTAATCATATTCACAGTTCGACCGTGCAGGTTTTTCAAGTTTTACTATAACTGCATATGGTTTAGCCTTGCAGTGCAATTGTGCAATGAACATAAATGAAATTGTTGAATAGCATCAATTGAAAAAAAAAACATAATGACACTGTCCTTCATTAACGCTTCACTGCTTGATCTAAACATTTCCAGAAAATGATTTTCTCATTTAATGTGTCTGTTTTGCAAATGTGATCGTTGGCGTCCAGAAACATCATTTGAAGAACTCATTCCGGTATTTCTGTTTTGGTTATGTTTTAAAGGTTTATTGAAATTATTCTTGCTTGTAATCCCAGGATGTGTTCAATTCCAACAGTTTCTTCACAGTATTCCCAATAAATGTTCACACGCTCTTTTGAAATCACTAAGATTATCTTTTTGCGTTTTTGCATTTCTACAATATCTAATGAAGCATAATCACAAACAAGAGGATTTCCCACTAATAAGACTGTCACTGTCCTATTTGATTTTCTAAATAGCACTTCAAAGGCGTCAATTTTCTTGTTGTCAAATAGTCTATCTTGTTGTTTCTGATGTTAAGGAAACAATGTCGATTAAAGTCGTCTAGACGAAGTGGAATACTTGTGAATAAATTTTCTTCAAATATTAAAGTTTATAAACTGTCTAATTGACATTTTAATGTAGAAATTCTGAATCGGTCCGTAAATTCATTTCTTGAAAAGTCAATATACTGTAAACGTTTGAGTCCATGGAGGAATTTACTGTGGTGATCATCGTAGAGACCAATACTTAGTGAAGAACTTTGCCAAATTGACGGCAGATTGAATTCGAAGAAGGTTGCTATTTAGAATTCCACATTTGAAATGTGAAATATTAAGTATTACCACGTTCTGAAGATCATTTATTGTGTACTTACAGTCAAACAATGAGGAGTCTGCTAAATCAAGTATTTACAAGTCCTTGGTGCATTTCGATGTACATTGTAAGCTGTTGATTGGGTTTCCTACTACGTTGATACAAGATATATTCAGTATTACCTACTACGTTGATACAAGATATATTCAGGATTACCTACTACGTTGATACAAGATATATTCAGGATTTCCTACTACGTTGATACAAGATATATTCAGGATTCCCTACTACGTTGATACAAGATAAATTCAGGATTTCAAGTGTTGAAGGAAACATTAATACAATATCTGAAGGATGAAAGGAAGGACTAATGTTAAAGAATTTGTTATCAGATAGATCAGTATTATCAAGTTTTATCCCATCTATCTTAACTTTATTTTAATTATTGTTATCAGATAGATCAGTATTATCAAGTTTTATCTCATCTATCCTAACTTTATTTTGATTATTGTTATCAGATAGATCAGTATTATCAAGTTTTATCCCATCTATCTTAACTTTATTTTGATTATTGTTATCAGATAGATTAGTATTATCAAGTTTATCTCATCTATCTTAACTTTATTTTGATTATTGTTATCAGATAGATCAGTATTATCAAGTTTTATCCCATCTATCTTAACTTTATTTTGATTATTGTTATCAGATAGATCAGTATTATCAAGTTTTATCCCATATATCTTAACTTTATTGTTATTATTGTTATCAGATAGATCAGTATTATCAAGTTTTTATCCATCTATCTTAACTTTATGTTGATTATTGTTATTAGATAGATCAGTATTCTCAAGTTTTATCCCATCTATCTTAACTTTATTTTGATTATTGTTATCAGATAGATCAGTATTATCAAGTTTATCTCATCTATCTTAACTTTATTTTGATTATTGTTAGCAGATAGATCAGTATTATCAAGTTTTATCCCATCTATCTTAACTTTATGTTGATTATTGTTATCAGATAGATCAGTATTCTCAAGTTTTATCCCATCTATCTTAACTTTATTTTGATTATTGTTATCAGATAGATCAGTATTATCAAGTTTATCTCATCTATCGTAACTTTATTTTGATTATTGTTATCAGATAGATCAGTATTGTCAAGTTTTATCCCATCTATCTTAACTTTATTTTGATTATTGTTATCAGATAGATCAGTATTATTAATTTTTATCCCATCTATCTTAACTTTATGTTGATTATTGTTATCAGATAGATCAGTATTATCAAGTTTATCTCATCTATCTTAACTTTATTTTGATTATTGTTATCAGATAGATCAGTATTATCAAGTTTTATCCCATCTATCTTAACTTTATTTTGATTATTGTTATCAGATATATCAGTATTATCAAGTTTTTATCCATCTATCTTAACTTTATGTTGATTATTGTTATCAGATAGATCAGTATTCTCAAGTTTTATCCCATTGATCTTAACTTTATTTTGATTAAATTGATTGGTATTATAAGACATGTTTAACCTCCTCAGATGTGAAAACAAATTTATATACCATATTGTCGAAAGCTGTTGAAAATCAAAGTCATTGTTACTTAGGTTTAAACTCTCTAGACAATGTTTCTATTTCATCTTCTGAACAGCGTCGGCATTGATCATTCTTATGCCATCGAAGGTCAAGGAGAATTTCTTTACACAAATGTTACCGATATATTTGAATAAATCAGTTGTTATAATGAATTCACCATGTACTCTAAAACTATTGTTTAAATTTAATTCATCCATTTGTCGATTTTCAAACACGTGCAACGCTGGTAAAGTATTTGACAGTTTAAGGAAACGTGCATTTGGAATAACAAGACTACCCAGAAATCTTAATGGTGAAAAAGTATCTTTTTCTATCGTCATTAATTGACCTTTTATCCCTAAATATTTTGATGGCGTTTTATCAAAGGCATGAAACATACAGTCACGCAGAACATGAATTTGAATATCACCAAGTAAATACTTCAGACTCTTCATGGCAGAAACTAAATCCGCAAATGATCCATTTGACGGTCCACCATAAGTAAACACAGTTGTTAAATGTAAAACATCCGTCCAAGATTCTCTTGGGTACGTTGACAGTAAGTCATGTGACATATGAAGTACTTGCAGTTCATTTAGTGGTGCAAATACATTCCCTACGAAAGTTTTCATTGGATTTTTGAATAAACTCAGTTCTTTTAAATGTGTTAAATTATCAAACGCTGATTTGTCGATTGATGTCACATGACAATCACTGATATCCAGATATCTAAGCTGTGAATATTTAGTGAGAGTTTTCCTTGATATAATTTCCAGATTATTATTAGACAAATATAAATGTGTTATAAATGTGTTGTGTTGGACCAACACATAAGATAAAAATAATTAATAATTTAACATAGCTCATTCACAACTCTAAGGTAGTTTTATTTATTTTAATGAATAGCACTCAGCGAATTGTTATGAACTACTGTCCATGTTAAAACATTTGTATAGAATTAAAGTTTTATTTGAAACAACGACAATATCTTATTACAACGTTATTCACCACGTGTGTACACAATTTTGTTTTGTACCTCAGTTTTAGTTTTCACTTTGTTTAATGTACCTTGGTTATATCTACTAATGCGGCGTAAAACAACCAAAAATCAATCAATCAAATTGTTATAAACTGCCTTTTATGTGCATATTTGAACAGTTGATGACAAACGAGAATATTTTAATTTTGAAATTATAGATTTCTCCCGCCTTACAAGCAATATATCAACTTCACCTGCATAAGGGATATATATTTCCCAACTTATCCTGTAGTCAAGAGCTTGCGGCTCCTACTCAGGTTTTGTAACGTCACCAGTGTCTGCGTAGAAAGTTGACACACCAGGGGTTTGTCAAAGAACGTTTCGTCCTTTTTGTTTAAAAGTTCATCGAAAGGTACCAATGCTTTGTTGATACATATTCTCTATCAACTTCACAAATAATACACGATGGTCTTGAAGTATAGATTCTGTGTTCTGACAGTGTTTATCATCTTAATAACGTGTTACCGTATTCGTTTATTTGTCTTTATGAATATTACTATATATTCAGGATTCCCTACTACGTTGATACAAGATATATTCAGGATTACCTACTTTGTTGATACAAGATATATTCAGGATTACCTACTACGTTGATACAAGATATATTCAGGATTACCTACTACGTTGATACAAGATATATTCAGGATTCCCTTCTACGTTGATACAAGATATATTCAGGATTACCTACTACGTTGATACAAGATATAGTCAGGATTACCTATTACGTTGATACAAGCTATATTCAGGATTCCCTACTACTTTGATACAAGATATATATAGGATTACCTACTACGTTGACACAAGATATATTCAGGATTCCCTACTACGTTGATACAAGATATATTCAGGATTTCCTACTACGTTGATACAAGAAATATTCAGGATTCCCTACTACGTTGATACAAGATATATTCAGGATTCCCTACTACGTTGATACAAGATATATTCAGGATTCCCTACTACGTTGATACAAGATATATTCAGGATTACCTACTATGTTGATACAAGATATATTCAGGATTACCTACTACGTTGATACAAGATATATTCAGGATTCCCTACTACGTTGATACAAGATATATTCAGGATTACCTACTACGTTGATACAAGATATAGTCAGGATTACCTATTACGTTGATACAAGCTATATTCAGGATTCCCTACTACGTTGATACAAGATATATATAGGATTACCTACTACGTTGACACAAGATATATTCAGGATTCCCTACTACGTTGATACAAGATATATTCAGGATTTCCTACTACGTTGATACAAGAAATATTCAGGATTCCCTACTACGTTGATACAAGATATATTCAGGATTCCCTACTACGTTGATACAAGATATATTCAGGATTCCCGACTACGTTGATACAAGATATATTCAGGATTACCTATTATGTTGATACAAGATATATTCAGGATTACCTACTACGTTGATACAAGATATATTCAGGATTCCCTACTACGTTGATACAAGATATATTCAGGATTACCTACTACGTTGATACAAGATATATTCAGGATTACCTACTACGTTGATACAAGATATATTCAGGATTCCCTACTACTTTGATACAAGATATATTCAGGATTTCCTACTACGTTGATACAAGATATATTCAGGATTCCCTACTACGTTGATACAAGATATATTCAGGATTCCCTACTACGTTGATACAAGATATATTCAGGATTCCAATATTTAATAATATCACAATGATTCGGTAACACATAAGAACTGATACATATCATGCATATAATCCAAAGAAACAATAAAAACTGACAGAAAATCATTTCGAAAAAAACGTCTATAAAACTGCTGAATATTAATGTTAGATTATAAAAATGTAATGATTTTTTCAAAAGTTTAAAGTTGTATTTAAACACAAAAATAACGAGCCATTCAAAACATTACAAAACAAATAGGTACCTATGACAAACCCATATAACTCAAGTTTCTCATTGATGGCGTAAACAATAAAACAATTGTTGTACAAAAAATTAATGCACTTGAAAGAAACATGGTAAAGAGATAACAACTACAATTTCTCGAGATACTTGTTCTATTTACATTTCACAAAGTTTGAGATTACGAAAAATAAACACGTAATACTTCCTGTCGATACGAGACTTGATAAAATAACGACAAATTACTTCTTTTTAACCTTTACTACACCTACATTTCAGAACGATTACAACATGTGAGAAAGAAATAGAATAGAAAAATACTATTGATCGCATATGAATATTTTGATTGCCAATGAGACATGTTTCTACACTGTCTGTTGATTTTAACTTCGGATGTCTCAATGGTAATAACTTTAATTTTGTTTAATTCGCCAATTTGATGTTCATCTTTTCAGCAACAATGCAATCTAAAAGAGGGAAGAAAGATACCAAAGGTACAGTCAAACTCATAAATCTAAAACAAACTGACAACGCCATGGCTAAAAATGATAAAGACATACAGAAAAACAATAGTACACATGACACAACATAGAAAACTAAAGAATAAACAACACGCACCCCACCAAAAACTAGGGGTGATCTCAGGAGCTCCGGAAGGGTAAGCAGATCCTGCTCCACATGTGGCACACGTCGTGTTTCTTATGTGATTACAAATCTGGTAAATAGTCTAATTCGATAGGTCACATTCATGAAAGGGAAGGGGATTGTAGTTACGACGTAAGGAACGTATCCGATATCATTTGTGAAACGGTTATTCCATAACGGTCAACCAACTATTGATGGCGTCCGTAAAATTTTACGAAGGGATGATTTCAACTTCACCATTTGGAACTCTTGGTTTAAAAGCTTTCTTGTGAGCAGTAACCCTCTATCAAGAAAATCATGATAGGAAATACAAGCACGGGATTATCGTATCAATTGGGAGATATATAACCCGTATGCAGGTGCTGCTGGAATGTTGCTACTTAGAAATGGAAAGTTCACAATTGGAAAGCTGAAATCATCTCTTTTGTCGTAAAGTTTTGTTTTCAACCGACCCTCATTGTCAATTTTTAGAAGTAAGTCAAGATATGAAGCCGACTTAACTGTATTTGTAGTATCCTTTATCTCCAATTCGATGGGATAGATGCGTTCCACCTAGTCACCAAATTTTGAATTGTTTAGTGAAAGAACGTCATCTATATAGCGGAAAGTAGAGTTTAAGGATATTGCTAGCTTCTTATCTTTCTTCCTAAGAAGTTCCTGCATGAAATCAACCTCATAATAATAAAGAAACAAGTCGGCAAGTAGAGGGGCACAGTTTGTTGCCATTGTGATGCCGACAGTCTGTTGAAAAACACGTCCTCCGAACGTTACAAATATGTTGTCAATCAAGAAATCAAGCATCTTGATAATATCGGTTTCAGAGAATTTTTTGTTTGAATCAGAGTGATTCTTTACAAAGTATGATTTATCCCTCCCTAAGACAAGATACGTCGGCCATCTTTTTTTATGAAGCAAAGTAATACCAACTCTTTCAGTTTGTATTTTAGTTTGGAATGTGGAATACTTGTGTAAAGAGTAGAAAAGTCAAATGTTTTAATACTGTTACAAGATGAAAGAGATTTAGATTGTATGTACTCTAAAAGATTTTTGGAATTTTTAAGTATCCACATCTGATTCACGCCACCTCTAGAATAGGCAGTTTCACAATAACTTTGAAGCCCGTCTTTGATTGCTGATAAAATAGATGTTAATAATTTAAAAAGAGGTTTCGTGGAGCACTTGGAAGACCCAGCAATGTACCGTTGTGTGTAAGGACACTTATGTAGTTTAGGTATCAAATACAGTGTTGAAAGATCCAGTTCTTCATCTTTGGTTGAAATACCAAAGGAACAAAGAACAGAACTATGATTATCCTGGATTTCCTCTAAATTTCTACTATTTTTCGTTAAATGTCCAGTTTATTTAGCCGTCGCTGAACAGAATCCGGTAACAGGGTGTCGTATTTGACCAGAGAGAGGTGAATTGCCTCGCCCTATTTGTTGTACCGCCAAAGCAAACTCGATGAAAATTAGTGCGCACAAATACACTAGAGTACAATAATTTATATCAAACAGATACCAAGATTTTGAAAGGCCCTTGGCGTCTATTCTGATTCAGATTTAAATCGTATGTTGTTGATATTTTTCTTTTCTTGCTAAACAATATAACACGATGCAACATATACAACAGACATTCAGAGTCACGGCATGGTCTCATTTTGGCTAAAGACCACAATCCCTACCCCCCCCCCCCCCCCCCCCCAAAAAAAAAATGAAAGAAAATGAGTTTACTATCTTTGATCTAATACAAAGGAAAAAATTGAGCGTTACTGTCAAATAATAATTTTTAAACTTAAAATTATAGTGTGACAAAAACTTACCAACTGCAATGTTCATGAATTGTTTACGGCGCATGCAGCAGGCGTATCTATGATGAGTTGATTGATAATTATAAAATCGATCCGCTCTCACTGATAATTTCGAATTGTCAGTTTCGTGAAATATCATGAAAGAAATCATAATTTTGACAAACGGTTGGCTACTTTTCAACACCTTTGGCATGAACTACCATTATATTTGTTATCACTGAGTCGATTTCACTCCTGGTTAACGTTTCGTCCTAGATGGTATCACTAGCCCAGTGGTCATTTTTATAAATTTCCTTTTTAGAAAACTATGAATTTTCGAAAACTGATGATTTTCGTATTCCAGGAATAGATTACCTTGGCCGTATTTGGCACAACTTTTTTAAGGTTTGGTTTCACAATGCTCTTCAACTTTGTACTTGTTTGTCTTAATTACCATTTTGATCTGAGCGTCACTGGTGTGACTTATAAAGACAAAAAGCGCGTCTGGCGTATTTAAAATACGAATATTGTTTCATTAAAATTTGCTGGTACCAAATTTTGGATATCATTTTAGACTGAAGCATATATATCTCCCTTATGCAAAGATCTTATTCCTGGTCTGGCTTTGGTTTCACGTAATGTCCAGTTCGGTTTACATCTTCTAATTCATCTTCTAATAATTTTTGAAAATATAAATATTATAGACTAAGTATCCCTGAAGAGACATTCATTGTCGAAATGTTTATTTGTTGTAGAATAATTGTTATCTATTAATGTCATTTAGAGATTTTTTTGTTTCAACCGAGGTGATCTATTTTACAAAGTACATGTACGATTTATTCTTCTCTTAGACAAAAAATATTTATCTACATTTTATATATTCATTAGATTTTTTAAAAATCCCAAATTTTGACAGGCATATCATCAACATTTCAACACTTCAAAATTTGCTAACATTCAGGCGAATGCTCATTAACTAAAGTAACCAAAAATACAACACTTCGAAGAAAATTTAAAACGGAAAGTCCTTAACCAAATGACAAAATCAAAACATCAAAGGAATAGATAACAAATGTCATATTCCAGATTTGGTACAAGTATTTTCTTATGTAGAAAAGGGTGGATTAAGCCTAGTTCTATAGCTATCGAAACATCTCACTTGAATGACAGTAGCAAACAATTCAATCATGTTGATAATTATATGTAAACAGAATTAATAGGTAAAAGATAAAAATGAGGGTACAGCAGTCAACATTGTATTATAATCATTATGAAAACATATAAATATATCAACAAAATAAAACAGAAATGGGATATTGACAGAGCAGATAAATAAACACAAAAGACAAAACAATTAAGATCTTAACGTAGTTCAATAACCACTTTAGTTAGTTTTATTCATTTAAATAAATATTGAATTGTCGTGAATTACTGTCCATGTCAAAACATTTGTATAGAATTAAAGTTTTATTTGAAACTACGACAAGATCTTATTACAACCTTATTCGTGTATAAATAATTTTCTTTTGTACCTTAGTTTTAGTTTTCACTTTGTTAAATGAACCTTGTTTTTTAAATGCATTTTACAAGGCAGTGCATATATGTAATAGGTACGTTTAATTATATGGAAACCATAAAACGGGAAAATCTGATTCAGACTACAGGCTTAGAAGATGGCAGGTAAACAATTTATGTTTAGATAAACATAATGTGATCAAATAGATATAAAATGCCATCTATGTTAAAATATTTGAATGGTTTATGACAAACGAGACGATTTTAATTTTGAAATTATCATTTTCCCCCGCTTTATTAGCAATATATCAACTTCACCTGCATATGGGATATATATTTCCCAACTTATCCTGTAGTCGAGAGCTTGAAGTACTCAGGTATTGTAACGTCACCATTGTATTCGTAGAAAGTTGACACACCAAGGGTTTGTCAAAGAACGTATCGTCTTTTTTGTATAAAAGTTCATCGAAAGGTACCAATGCTTTGTTGATACATATTCTCTATCAACTTCACAAATAATACACGATGGTCTTGAAGTATGGATTTTGTGTACTGACGCTGTTTATCATCTTAATAACGTGTTACCGTTTTCGTTTCATTGTCTTTATGAATATTATTTCTACTGTTTCGTCTGTTTTTGATGATATTCATTTGGTGTGGCTCTGTACTTATACATCCCTTCACAGTTTTTTTTTTATTTTTGAAAGCTTCTTGTAAAGCCTTTTTTCTCAAATTTAATTTTCTTAAAGCATATTTTAAAACCTTTTTTCGCATGTTTTATTTTAAAGATCGATCTCATAGATTTCTTTTTTTACCACAAAAACGTTTTTTTTTTAATTCATGACCTACGCAAATTAAACTAGGACAATTTTGCATGATTTGTAACTTGAATGAAACAGCAATAACGAAAATTATTCACAGTATATAACGTTGATGTAATACATGCAATTTAACGAACGAAGATGAAATATTTAAGATCGTTTTGATACGTTCACAAATGACAAGAAAAGTAATTTCTACCCCTATTTGCAATTTTTAGTCAAGGCAAAAACGACTTATACAGGATCGGATAGAGAGATCAAAGCAGAAAGTAGTACATTTTAAAAAAAAAAATTGTGCTATAAAGAATAATGATCATTTTTTTAAAATGTGTCTTCAGAAGTGATTGGACATATAAAGTCAAAATTTTAGTACCTAGTACCAAGTCCGTTTAGCTTCGTCTTTTTTGCTATTTTATGCTCTGAAGACTGTATTTATTTGTTATTTTGTTAATTGTAACATGAGGTTTTCAGTTTCTCCGTTATTCGATATTGACATTCTTTCTGTTGTATATTTTGTGTCGATTGTTACGAAGGAAGACGTAAACCCTCTATCCGAATGGATTAAGGCAGTGAAGTCGTCAATACAAATCAGAATCAAGAAACTGAATGGGTCCATCCATGTCCATGCTACGTCAATCTTTAAAGACCCAAATGTTGCTAAACACTTATCCGACCTCTATGAAAAATATGTTGTTGTCCCCGCAGACAAAGCCCCAAATAACATCGTTTTTGTCTGTAAAAGTTACTACATTAATTGCTTGATAAACGAATTAGGTATAGACAATTCACTTGGAAACTCAACATATACCCTCAAGACACTTACCAAAGAGGAAATCCTGGATAATCATAGGTCTGTTCTTTGTTCCTTTGGTATTTCAACCAAAGATGAAGAACTGGATCTTCCATCACTGTATTGGATACCTAAACTACATAAGTGTCCTTACAAACAACGGTATATTGCTGGGTCTTCCAAGTGCTCCACGAAACCTCTTTCTAAATTATTAACATCTATTTTATCACCAATCAAAGACGGGCTTCAAAGTTATTATGAAACTGCCTATTCTAGAGGTGGCGTGAATCAGATGTGGATACTTAAAAATTCCAAAGATCTTTTAGAGAACTGACTCTCTTTCATCTTGTAACAGTATTAAAACATTTGACTTTTCTACTCTTTACACAAGTATTCCACATTCCAAACTAAAAGACAAATTGAAAGAGTTGGTATTACTTTGCTTCATAAAAAAGAATGGCCAACGTAGATACAAGTATCTTATCTTAGCTATAGGGAGGGATAACTCATACTTTGTAAAGAATCACTCTGATTCAAACAAAAAATTCTCTGAAACCGATATTATACAGATGCTTGATATCTTGATTGACAACATATTTGTAACGTTCGGAGGACGTGTTTTTCAACAGACTGTCGGCATCCCAATGGGAACAAACTGTGTCCCTCTACTTGCCGACTTGTTTCTTTATTATTATGAGGCTGACTTCATGCAGGAACTTCTTAGGAAGAAAGATAAGAAGTTAGCAATATCCTTTAACTCTACTTTCCGCTATATAGATGACGTTCTTTCACTAAACAATTAAAAATTTGGTGACTATGTGGAACGCATCTATCCCATCGCATTGGAGATAAAGGATACTACAGATACAGTTAAGTCGGCTTCATATCTTGACTTACATCTAGAAATTGACAATGAGGGTCAGTTGAAAACAAAACTTTACGACAAAAGAGATGATTTCAGCTTTCCAATTGTGAACTGTCCATTTCTAAGTAGCAACATTCCAGCAGCACCTGCATACGGGGTATATATCTCCCAATTGATACGATATTCCCGTGCTTGCATTTCCTATCATGATTTTCTTGATAGAGGGTTACTGCTCACAAGGAAGCTATTAAACAAAGAGTTCCAAATGATGAAGTTGAAACCATCCCTTCGTAAATTTTACGGACGCCATCACGAGTTGGTTCACCGTTATGGAATAACCGTTTCACAAATGATATCGGATATGTTCCTTACGTCGTAACTACAATCCCCTTCCCTTTCATGAATGTGACCTACCGAATTAGACTATTTACCGGATTTGTAATCACATAAGCAACACGACAGGTGCCACATGTGGAGCAGGATCTGCATACCCTTCCGGAGCACCTGAGATGACCCCTAGTTTTTGGTGGGGTTCGTGTTGTTTATTCTTTAGCTTTCTATGTTGTGTCATGTGTACTATTGTTTTTCTGTTTGTTTTTTTCTTTTTAGCCATGGCGTTGTCAGTTTGTTTTAGATTTATGAGTTTGACTGTCCCTTTGGTATCTTTCGTCCCACTTTTACATGGGTTTTTTATTTTCTCCCTTTTTTATATGTGACATCCTTTATGTTGTGTTCAACATGTTTGTTTGCGTATATTAATCTATAAAAACGTTAAAATGCCCGGACTCCTCATCCAGTGTGCCCTTTGTTAAACGGATTTTTTCTTCATTTTAGTGACCTGATGAGTTGGGCACTTTTAAGTCTTAAATCTCTACAAACTTAGTATTATTCAGATATTTTGAACTGAGCATCCTAGAAAAGACATTATTAGCCGAAATGCATATACTGTCATCGTTTGTCTAATTTTAGAGAAATTTACGAAGTGATGTTTTAAAAAGTTCCATTTATCCCATCCCAAGACAATTTAAGTGAACCTACGTTTGACATTATCACTTAGATATATTGTCGTGTTATCAATGGTTGACATAAAAATTAATGATCTGTTCTAATTTACCTACTTCCTTCTCTAAACTGTAATTACTTATAAGGAACCTATCTGGATTAAATATTAGGCAAATGTGTAAATCCAACTCTTAATGTTTTTATTCACATTCTTAGGTATGTTTTAAGGCATTTCAATCTTTAATATACTATTATTATTAATTATTATTAATGTACGTTTTTTTATTTAATTAAGCCTGCCAATTGATATTTGATCGTGTGTGGTTTTTTTTTTCTATTTTGTGATGTTATGCTATTGTTTCAGCAAAAGGGAGAAGGTTTGGATCCATTTAAACGTTTAATCCCGCTGCAAAAGTTTGCACCTGTCCTAAGTCAGAAATCTTATGTACAGTAGTTGTCGTTTGTTTATGTAATTTATACGTGTTTCTCGCTTCTCGGTTTTTTATTTTATATAGATTAGACCGTTGGTTTTCCCGTTTGAATGGTTTCGCAGGTAGGTTAAGGCACTTTTAAACGTAAATAGGGGCAAACTGTGATATTTCAAGAATAAAATTGTTTAAACAACAATTCATCAATCTTATCCTTACTACATGAATATATAAATTAAACAAATAGCAGTAAACTGAAATTTTTGTCATGATCGCCTAGGTCACATGACTTCGCAGGGGTAAAATGCCTTAATCAAATTGGCAAAAAACGGGTTACTAGACTAACTAAAAATCAACAAACTTTTTTTTAAACGAATCCTTTTGCTTTCCCGTTGCTTAAGTTTTCCAGAAGTGAACATATTAAATTAAGAGAATATTTTTAGTTTACCCGGCAGCATATAACGATAAATTTGTACACAGTTTCGTTCTTAATTTGATTACTGTTTCATATTCATTAAGCGCGCAGCACTTTTCTATAAGGTAATAACTATAGCTTTCTATTTCAGTTGATTTTTTTGAGAAATATCGTCTCTGGTAACCCGCTTTTTGTGAATTTAGATTTCGTAACTATGGTTTCAATAAATTGTCTATGTCATTCAAGCGCACTGACGACCCGAACAATCATAAAAGAACCGCAGCTCTTGTCACAGTTAACGATTCTGGAGTATTTACATTATTAAACCTCAACATAAATTGATCTTATTGACAATATCCGTTGAAATCATTCGACCTTTGTAATAACCGACGATAGTAAAACAAGTTGTGCGTGTTTGCCGCACTTCTCCAGGTTTCAACTGTATGTAGAAAATCGAATTTTCCCGGAAAAGAGACTGACAAAATATGTGCAGTTTCACCTTCATATATAATTTGTAATACCAATCTCTATGCAAATTTGGTCGCTTAAACTTTGAAAAGTAGTCTTATAGTGTATATGTTGGTTGTCTGAGTTCTAGATATATATGTCAGGGGCGGATCCAGCCATTTTAAAAAAAAAAGGGTGGGGGTCCCAACCCAGAGTAAAAGGGGGGATTCCAACCATATGTTCCCATTCAAATGCATTGATATTCCAAACAAAGGGGGTTCCAACCCCCTCCCCCTGATCCGCCAATGCATGTTATAAGTTGACCTTGGTCCTGTTAGTCAACCATTTTTTTTCTTCCAGCCCCAGGTGATTATAATGACTATGTCAGACTGTTTATTTTGGGTATAGCTAGATCTTGCTATATAAATCACTGATCTTTTGCTAAATAAATCCTTGATCTCAACATATTTAAATCCTTTCTATTAAATGTGGATTTGTAAATTTATGCTAATAGTATGCATTAAATATTATATAAAAGAAAACAAGCAGTTCTGACATATTCAGTTGCAAAATATGTTTGAAAATCAGTAATACAAATTCAATCAGAAGTCTTGAAAAGTATAGAGAATCAACTTAATTTTAAATGGAAGATAATTTCTATTCAGGGTGAGGCAACTTCAAAGTTTTCTATCATCTGTTGCTACACAGACATATTTTTTTGGTGGGGGTTGCTCACTGTTGCTGTTGCTGTGTGAAAAATTATTTTCACTTGTTTCCTCCATTTTTGTGTTTTTCCAATTCTTACTAGGCAAGGATATTCATTCCCAAAATTGATGTCCCAGTCAGTAATCGCATACAATTACATTTCATCTATCATGTATTTTGTGTATATAACAAACATCACATTTCATTTTGTGACCAAACAAAATTTTTGTATTGGTGTTTTACAGTTTTAAAGGGACAGTGGCTTGTTTTAATTTGGTTCATGTCTGTCGACATATCTGGGTTTTTTTTATACATTAGGCTGTTAAGTTTCTCAATTGATTTTTTTTTATGGCCAAGCCATATTTAGCCCACTATTCAGTATGAATTTTCTCATACACTCTTTACCTTATAGTAGATTCTTTTAAATACAATGTATATTGCAAGAATATAAAAATTCTAAATTTAGCTGGTGAATGTACATGAAACTTTTCCGTAACATTATAATTAAAAGTACATGGTACCACCTTCTGTTGAACAACCTGCATCTCAAACTTTGAACCTGTATTCACCACTGCATGTTTCATGTGTTTCATTTGTCATTATTTACATAATTTTCTAAGGATTTCTCAAGGTTGATTTTTTTCTGGTTTCTTTTTATTGAAATTTGTACTGCAACACCCTCAATTGTTAAAAGCAGTACAATTTTCAAGACGAGCATTTCAGCTAAATGACTATGTTGTATGAAATTTGCTCGTAGTTGTAGGCCTAACACTGACCTTTAGTTTTTTACTTTTACCTCATTTAGTTGTTTGCCCTTATTTGGGAGAGTTGTCTCATTAGCAATGAAACCACATTTTCTTAATTTTGTATGTACCCATACATGTACATGATATTTAATGCCCTTTCTTAATCTGATATATGTTAATGTCACAGAAAAACTCTCAAAAACATGTTTACGATCACATGACTATTGTCTCATTGGCAATCATACCACATCTTCTTTTTTATATTTACTAAGTCACATTTTATGTGCCAGTCTCTCAACATGCTTAAGCTAAAGCTTATGTTGTTCTTTTTTGGTTGCTGTCTGTCATTATTTGTTTATTTGTGTATTAAAGGTAGCATAACTCATGTACAAATGTAATTGTATGTATAAATGCAAATGATAAAGAGTTTTACTCATTGTTGAAAGCTGTACAGTAACCTATAAATAGTTGTGATGAACATGATGAAACATCCAAGAACTTGCATAAAAATCTGAAATCAAACTGGCCTTATAATTACTCATGAAATTGTAATGCATGTACAGTGCATAAATAGAAATATTTAATCAAATTAATGTTTTGATACACACGCTTGACAAAAAATTAATGGATGATGTTACTGTTCAAATGTTTATACTGCAGCTGTTCTTACAGATATCTATAACATTTAGCCCTTTTATGTTGGTCTTTTGTTTGTAATAAATTGCACATGTAATTTTTCCACTATACAGGTACAAAATTGTACACGTACATGTATATGAGCACACATTCTTTTTAATCAAATTGTACTTGTTTAGATTAATCTCCGTGTGACATGTCTGTGTTCATGTTGAAAACTAGAACTGTTCACCCTTGGTCATCCTTAACTGCTGTGGAACGATCTCTACGAGGCTGCTACAAGATGTTGAATTACTTTATAGATTACATGAGGTTTTTTCTTTACACATGTTTCCATCTGTAGGTTCTGTTAATTTTACAATTGAACAGTCACTTTCTGCATTCTATTTAAATGGAGGGTTTTCTTTCTGTCCAGAAAAAACAGGCAAGAAAAGTGGGTGTCAAAAACTGGATCCTCCTTTCACCTTTAAGCTGAGTCTTACTATATTGTTTTTAATCATTTTTAACATGCTGTTTGACATCACCATGATCACACTGTGGAACCTCTGGTTGGAAAGTTATCTTTATTCCATTTCAAAAAGTTATGTTGCCCTGAACTAATGTTTTCCATGTTTTCGGTTCATACATCCTGCAGTCACGTATTGCAATGTACATGTAAGTCTCATTTCTTGCACTTTTGTTCTCATCATTGTCATCTTGAACAATAAAAAAAAGTAACAATTGACAATCGTGTACACAAAAAAAAATCTAGTAAGCAGTATAACAGTTTTACTGATAAAAATATTTTTCATATATATAAACATGAAGGACTAATTATATTGTAATCCAAACTTACATGCAATAATTCTGTGAAAAGATATGTGTTCAAAACTTAACAATATCCACCTAACATTTTTGTAAAATAGTCACTATCAAAATAACAACTTTTTGCAAAATTAAAATAACTCCGCTGCATTATGTATGTATGTAAATATTTGTGCCTGTCTCATTTGAACATGTTGAATTGTTTCACATTGTTTTACATTGTAATTTCGGTGTCTTTTATAGCTGACTATGCGGTATGGTCTTTGCTCATTGTTGAAGTCCCGTACCGTGACATATAGTTGTTAATTTGTGTGTCATTTTGTTCTCTTGTGGAGAGTTGTCTCATTTGCATTTATACCATATCTTCTTTTTTATATTAGTTAATTTAATTTAATTCAAACCAAAACGAATTTAAATTATATGCTTGTTTCCAGCCTCCAAATTGAAACAAAAAGGTTCAGGTAGTAATTCGCCTTTTCCATAATCTATATATAGGACTATGGGTAAATGGTAATCTCATTGTTCGTACACCAAAATGAAAATAACGCCACATCATTTGATGGAATTCAAATATTTAGTACGTGTTAAGCCAATCACAACTTTTTGGTGAACGATTTTGAAAATATTAGCCAGAATGCATAAGATTCCGAAACGACAAATCTATTTTATGTCTTATTTTTTAAATGATTATACAGGTACATTTCAGAACAGTGCATGTTCTAACTTCCAAGCCTATACCAAATTAGCATTAAACACCATATACACATGTAGCAACCCAGTGTTCACGTTCCAAAGGGTCTTTCAGTGTTTTCATGTGAGGCTATACATGTATTTCTTGAATGTGATGCTATCTCAGTGGTGGATCCACAAATTTTCATAAGCTGGGGCCCACTGCACTGACTACCTAAGAAGGGCCAACAAATAAATTTCCCCCAGAAAAGTTGGGCCCAGAATAATTATAATATTAATTTTCCTTTTTAGGCCACACCAATTCATGATTTAGTTTCTTGTTTTACGGATTTTTGAACTCCAAAAACAGGGGTTAAGAAATTTTGTTATAGCTCACTAGTCCAGGGCTAATTGGTAGCAGGATTTTACTAGCCCTGTTGGAAGAACTACTAGCCCAACAAAATTGACCTGCTAGCCCGAGTATGCCTTACAAATTCAGAGTTTACTGCAATATACAATGAATTATATAAACTTAATAATTTGTATCCGTTGTACAGTAGATCTTTGCAAATTGGATACCCAAAACTTTTGTCAGCAAAAACAGATCCCATTAGCAGATATATTCAATTAATCGATAATTGAATATTCTGTAATAATGAGTTGACCAAATCCCGAGATGGCACAAGTCTTGACCACTGCTATACATGGTTATATAAAAGAGGATTGGAGTGATTTTTATCAGATACATCATCACGTTTGTGTAAAAGAATTACCAGCTGGTTGTATGTAATGCTCATCTTTGTTTTCAGTTTTTAAAGTTCTATTTATTTAAATAAATCAAATGACCTCAAATATTTATATGAATAAATATCACCTTCCAGAGTTTGTGTCTTTTATAATTGTTTTATAAACGAAGTACAGTAATATCCACATATTTAAATTTATTTATTAGGTAAGCTTATTGTGGGCTATAAATAGATAACGAACTGAGCACAGTGTCTAAACTGAAATTGTATTTGTTATAAATTTTATTACTTTAAAAATCGAATTAACTTGAATATAAATGAAAATAATCATGATTGATGAAATATTATTGCATCAAGTTTAAGTTTTCTGAAGACTGTTAATGTTTAGGTCTTGGTTCTGGAGGCTTCACACTGAGACTACTATAAGAGGGTGGTAAAGGGTTATTTTCGTGCAACGTGTTTTTTTCATTTTTATTTCACGTGCAGCCGTGAAAAAGGTTCGTTATTCACCGTGTATGATACTAAAGCTTGATTTATCACAAGTTTGTACCCTGACATTTCTTTAATTTATGAAGTGTTTTTCCCTGTACACCATTAAATAATTGAATAATTAGATGTGGTATATGTATGTGTGCCAAAGAGACAAATCTCCATCCAAGTCATAATCAGGTTGGGAACCACCCCACAATGTTATAGAATATCCCTTTTATGAGGGGTCATATAAGTTATAATATATATTTTGTAAAAAAAAAACACTTTTTAGTACAAAACGCCTCATATTTTCTGAAAGAACTATATAGCTATCTGGTACTAAATGGTCAAAACATGTCTACAAATTTTGTAATATTTCTGGACTTTAAGCAACCACACATATCATTTACTTTAATATTATTCAGAAAGTGCAGACCCCTCTTTTAGAAAAGTTGTTTCAAATATGATGTAGTTTTCCTCGTTTTAAGTAAAACATTCTAAGCTTTTCCAAGGATTTGTATAGTAGCACTATACAAATCCTTGGTTTATTCTATTTTTCTTTTCTATAACAGTAAAATAACCCCTTACTTGAAGAAGGGTTCTTCCAAACCTGATAACAAATTCAAGTCATTTATCAGCCTTTTACACCGGATAGGGCTATGACCCAGACTAAACAGCAAGCTTTAAGGGCATAAGGGACCCCAACATCACTAGAGTACACATTTCAAACAGGAAAACCAACTATCTGAAATATATACAAACTGAGAAATAACAGGCTATGAACCACATCAACAAACTACTGAACGACAGGCCCCCAAATCAATCCTGACAGGTACATAAACATGCAGCGAGTATGGGTTGTTTTGTTCTGCCGGTATACAATATATTTGCAATATATTTGCATTGGAAGCCAACTGTTCTTTAGAAGTTCTGACAACTAACATATTTTGTAAGTAAGGGGAAGGAAACCAATGTACAGGCATTTTTTCCTGTTATATATTTATATCGGAGTACTCCCACTTGGGATACAATGTATATAAGTTTAATTATTAATAAAAAAAAATACACAAGATATGTATACAGTGTGGTCAGGTGCTTATAGGTTTTAAACAATAAATACAGGTAAGACAGTGATTTGAAAACAAGTGTTAATATCTTTTTATAATATTTACAAAAAATGATGCGGGAAATGGACATGATTACATTTCCAGATGCGGGAAGGGGGAATATATAAAAAAAAAAATCCTGTTTTGAAAAAAATAAGTGCGGGCTGGTTGGTCAAACAAGGAATTCAATTGGTGTGGCCTTTATACATGTTACTTATTTCATAAAGACTGTAACTAGTATAGCAACAGAATGAACCTTATTCTGGTAGTACAAAATGTGGAACAGAAAGAACTTCTGTAGCTTTCTCATGATATATAGTTATGTACACACAAAATGTACAATGTACACCCTACAGGCCCATAACCAGGAATTTCCAAGAGAGGAGTGGGGGGGGGGGGGGGGGGGGGGTTTGGTCGTTGGACTCACAAACTCAACTTTAACAGTCACAATTCGAACAGAACATTAACTTTAACAGTACTTATTTGTTTTCAAGGGGGGGGGGGTTCGGACCCTGGCTACGGGTATGCCCTACATCTCCTTTTATTCATATACATATTCAAGAACTTAAACATGAAGCATACAGAATAAAATAACTACTTTTAGGTCTGTCAGAATTTCTATTCAGTAAGTACTACATTTGCTTGTACACTACAGACGAATTAGTATACGTACTATGCAAAATTTTCTTTAGAAAATAAGAATCTGGCCTGCGGCAGCCTAAGAATAAAACATCAATCAGCATACAGTTACTCTTAAGTCTTTCAAGTCTTTATGTGAATAAAAATCTAGAATTTTTGTTGTTTTAGAACGTCAAAAAAATGACCTTGCATTCATGATGCAGCTTTGATATTGAGGAAAATGTAGTTTGTACATGTACATACATGACATAGCTTACTTTAGAACATCTGGCAGTGTCTTGCTTACACACTGTCTGCAAGGTTATAAACTCTGTGATAATAAAGGCGCTCACTACAGTTCCTATTGATAATATTGAGGTGGGGTCTTTGTTGAAAATTTAGTCTAGTGTCTTCTTCTACAGATTCAAAATTTTTAGACCAGCAACTTGTTATTATAATTGCCAATCTCATGTTCTTATATCACTCGCTCTCAAAAAAAATTATATCCATGATTCATGAATTCAAACAGATTTACTGTCAGCTGGCCAACAATGGAATAGACTAGACCTTAAGTTCTTTGTACATGAACAAGTGAAACTATAGCATAACAAACTCCCTGGACAGCTCATGGATATTCTAAAACTTCACCTAAACTGCACATAAACACTGTGGATCGTGAAAGGACTTGCAATTAAGACAGTTCTTGGTTCAGGGATAATTTCTAAAACAGATGAAAAAAAGGGGGAGATTTTCAACTTCAAGGGTAGATTTTTGTCAAAATGAAGATAGTCGGCTACAGAAAACAGCAAACAGACAACAGAATACTTACTCATAGTCAAGTTATGGCGTACAATTCGGCTTGTAAGCTGAAATCCGTGGGTACATAGGCCATTTTCGCCTCTTGCAACAAAAACATTCCGTCCGTTCAAAACATGTGGGTTTCAAGCTTCCTGTTGAATCGGTTTTCCAAATAAGGAAAACAAGCCACGCCTCCGTTGCGAGATCGGCAAGTAGGATTTTCATACAATACAAGTTATGGTTTGTAAAATAATGTGACATTTTATTTTTATTTTCAAGAAATAATCATTATTTATCTAATAAAAAGATCAAAATACAAGAGCGATTGACGACCAGAGAAATGAAGCGGACAGCGTCGTCACTATGGAGACGCAACGTTACTCATTAATATTCATGAGCATCACACGAGTTATTTGCCCCTGCAAAAAATGCCCTAACATACCTGCGTTTACACTAGTAATGTTGGGCCCCTTTATAGCTTGTTGTTCGGTGTGAGCCAAGGCTCCGTTATTAAGGCCGTCACTGCATGAAATGATGCATTTAATATAAAATTAAATGCATATGTTATGCATATTAAATTTCAAATTACAAAAAATATTATGCATTTACTTTGCTGGAAAATTTCTAATTTAATATAGATTTAAACTAAATTTAATATTGCAAATAAATTCCCAAATTTCAACCTAGTTTAAAGGTATTTTTAAATCTAAATAAATTTCAAATTTAAAGAATTTAAGTATAGACTAAATTTGAATAAATTTCTAATTTAAAGAAATGTTTATGTAAATTAAATTTGAATAAATTTGAGATTTAAAGAATATTTAATATAAATTAAATTTGAATAAATTTTAAATTTAAAGAAGTTTTGATATAATTTAAATTTGAATAAATTTGAGATTTAAAGATCTTTTAATATAAATTAAATTTCAATAAATTTCAAATTTAAAGAATTTTAAATATAAATTAAATTTGATTAATTATGTAATTTAATTACATGTAAATTCAAATAAATTTCTTGTTTATGACTTATTTAAATTAGAACTTCCATCAAATTTAATGCAATTTAAAGTCAATATAATCCTGTTTAACTACTTACAAAACAATAGTGCAAATGAATAATAAAGAAAAGGCAGAATTTTTCCCTCTGCTTTTAAAATTTATTTTTTTTGGAAAAGGGATGTTGGGGATTTGTTTTTACTTTAATCCAAATATCTGATTTGGAAATACCTAATTAAATAAAAAAACAAAAATTAGGAAAAACAGGAATTTTCAATGGTGATAACTTTGTAGCTACTGTACATATAACATTGATCCTCCAACTTTTCTGATCCATGTTTAAAAAGTATTAGACTTGAAAGGCATGGATTGCTGCTCTGTGTATTTACAGTAGAATAATATTTGTGGTTTCAAATGGCAATGTGCAAATGTATAATTTGTCAGTAACATTGAAGACTGTATTTTTAAGATGAAACTTAAACAATAATCCAATGAATACATGTTACTCATTTGCAAAGCTCAATACCATTTTGTAAATATGCCTTTACCTATATGTTTAAAATGGCAATGCATCTGAATTTACATAAGAACTTGAAGAGTTAGAATCTAAGACATACAAAAAACACAAACACCAGATATAAACTATAGGACAAGGCTATCTCTATGTGTGATTTGGATTTTGACAATGGCAGCAATATACAATACAGGAGATAACAAAAACTTTTGGACAAAACATAACCATACACAACAATTTCTAGCATTTTCTTATTGTCATCCTGTCTAGGGCATAGTTATTTTCAGGGCATAGTTATTTTCATCACTTCTAATCGGGTCAGAATAATAAAAAAAAACAATTTTGAGTTATCTCCCTTTGTATATACTTCAATAAAAGAAACAAAGTATCTAACAAATTAATTTTATTCAGATACTGACAAATTAGAGTTGTTTTGGTGATAAATTAAAATAAAATGTCAAAAAGTTTGTTATACAATTTTAAAAACATTTAAAACAAATAAAAAAAACACTTTTGTTTAAAAAAAAGTCAAGTTCTACATCAAAGAACCTCATCAAATTCAAACTAATTAATAAAATAATGGTTATTGACAAATCAACATGCTTACTTGTATAGATTATTTAAGAATCATAACAATTGGGTTATAACAAATAGCAAACATAGGCACCTTTAAATTTTAAGTTTGGCATCATAAAAATATTAATGAATAATCTCCCCTGCTAGCATTATTTGTCAATTTTAAAAACTTCAAAAAGCAAAAAACAAAAAACATAACATTATTTACATGATTAACATAATTCGTAAATACACAAGAGTGCACACACTGAAATGTCTCGCCTTCTTTACTTATCATTGATATTTTGTTGATAGTCCTAAGTATAAAGCTTTATTAAAAACTGTCACATAAACTTAACATTAACCAAGATAACTAAACAAAGAGAAATGAACCATGAAAATGAGGTCAAGGTCAGATGAACCATGCCAGGCAGACATGTACAGCTAACAATGCTTCCATACAACAAATATAGTTGACCTATTACTTATAGTTTTAAAAAAATAGACCAAAACACAAGAACTTAACACTGAGCAATGAACCGTGAAAATGAGGTCGAGGTCAAATAAAACCTGCGCGACTGACATATAGATCATAAAATATTTCCATACACCAAATATATATGACCTATGGCATATAGTATTAGATAAAAAGACCAAAACTCAAAAACTTAACTTTGACCAATCAACCATGAAAATGAGGTCAAGGTCAGATGACATCTGCTCGCTAGACATGTACACCTTACAATCATTCCATACAACAAATATAGTAGATTTATTGCAGAAAGTATGAGAAAAACAGACCAAAACACAAAAACTTAACTATAACCACTGAACCATGAAAATGAGGTCAAGGTCAGATGACACCTGCCAGTTGGACATGTACACCTTACAGTCCTTCCATACACCAAATATACTAGCCCTATTGCTTATAGTATCTGAGATATGGACTTGACCACCAAAACTTAACCTTGTTCACTGATCCATGAAATGAGGTCAAGGTCAAGTGAAAACCATCTGACAGGCATGAGGACCTTGCAAGGCACATACCAAATATAATTATTCTATTACTTATAATAAGAGAGAATTCAACATTACAAAAAATCTGAACTTTTTTTTCAAGTGGTCACTGAACCATGAAAATGAGGTCAAGGACATTTGACATGTGACTGACGGAAACTTTGTAACATGAGGCATCTATATAAAAAGTATGAATCATCCAGTTCTTCCACCTTCTAAAATATTAAGCTTTTAAAAAATGTTAGCTAACGCCGCCGCCCGATCACTATCCCTATGTCGAGCTTTCTGCAACAAAATTTGCAGGCTCGACAAAAAAAAATCCTGCTGCTCGAACATTGATTAAAATTTCATTCCAAATGCTGTATGCAAGAATAAAAATAATAAGGTGTAATGTAATACTTCAAATATGTACAATTGAATAAAATAGCACACAAATAAACTTTTATCAACAAAATTATGTAATGTCAAGCAAAAAATTATCAATATTGAATGTACTTGGACAATTGAAGAAAATAATAAGTTTATATGTTTATAAATATATTTTGTTTACAAATTTGATGAAGTCAACATGTGCATGATGTGTGTACTTTGTTATTATTCATATATAAAATAAAAAATTCTTTGAGCCTTATTTTTGATAGAAATTTATCTATAATGAATGGCAATAACTTATTTTGATTTTATTGAACCATAAAATTAATTTTCAACTATTTACATTTTACATAATCCTCTTCGCAGATTATCTAATGTGAAGAATCAAAAAGTTATCTCCCTTTGACCAAGCGATTATAAATAATGTGAAATCTTACAGGAAAAATCTTGACAGCAAATACAAGACACTGAAATGAGCCACACTCAAATTATTATTCAGCATTTAATTAATTAGAAAAGGCAACAGAAAGTTTAAGTAAAAAGAAATATGTAGCTTAACCAAACACAATAACATAATCTGATGTCACCGATATGCTGCACTTGTAAATAATTTTAATAGAAAATGCAAATGTTGAAATAAAAGAGCAGTAATTCATTTTTTTACTTTAAAAAATAATCAAATTCAATAAACCAAACCACTTCATTTTAAGGGTTCCCCCCTTAAACGGAAAACTGTCAACTATAATTCAAAAGTAAACATGAAGGTATTTTTGTTCTTGCAAATTCCAAAAGTGTACCTTTGAATTGGTCCTTATTAAAATTTAAAGAAATTTTTATTGATATCTCTCAATTTTTTGTCATATGTCCTTAAGTAAAAACCCATGCAAGTTCTGTACATTTCTTGTGACAAGGCCTCTCTGATTTACTTGGACCTCAGCTCTTTGCCTTGTGCATTCAGCTGTCTCTGGTATTTACAGTCTAGTAAATGACTTTAGTCTATCCATGTAAGATTTAAAATCTTGTGACAGTCAAATCACAGTTGTGATCAGGCGAGTTTATCTACAGAATCACTGTCCCAACTTGACATTAAATCAATTTGCATGGCCTTTCTAAGTTTGTCCTTTTCTGACACTGGAAGTTTCTTGGCTTAAAGGGCCTTTAGCTCTATTTTGTAGCTTCTGTAATAAAGTAATAAAAAAAATGTTTAATTTTATTAAATTGACAAGTGATATATATGTGTGACAAAAGCAATAATTTTCTGCATGCAATTATTCTATCTTAATGCAGTTGTAATCAAAATCATATATTTTTAAAAAAGATATTCTAATGAGTGACCCAAAAATATCTCGTGGAATAACTCTATATAAAGAATAGCTAGAAGTTGTGATAAATTTTCTATTTTCAGTGGACCATGAAATTGGGGTCAAACCATTAATTTATCCTTAGAAAGATCATAACATAAGGCACATGTGTATTTATTTTTAAGTTGATTGGTCGTTAACATCATTAACAACTATCCTGACCAAAAACTTTTACCAAAACTTGAACCTTAAGCAGAACAGATGAAAGAATAAACAAACAAAAGCATAGATCATTAAACATAAACCCCTTCTACTATTGTAGGCTGGCATAACAATTTATTGCAACTATTACACATTGTGATTTATTTATCAGCATCAAAAAAATTATTGATTTGTATCAGTTTAGTTTTTCAATTATATTTTCAAACTTGAACCTTAAGCAGAACAGATGAAAGAATAAACAAACAAAAGCATAGATCATTAAACATAAACCCCTTCTACTATTGTAGGCTGGCATAACAATTTATTGCAACTATTACACATTGTGATTTATTTATCAGCATCAAAAAAATTATTGATTTGTATCAGTTTAGTTTTTCAATTATATTTTTAAACTAACCCCTTCTATCATTGTTTGGTCTTATTCACGGTGTAGAATATATACAACTTTTATAATTTGATGTGTGATCCCCTCAGGGGTTCAGGCTTATATTTTGGCAAGTGTTTGATGTGTCTATGGGCACTATGGAGGTCTAAAATTAAGTAGCACCCCCTTTTTTTCCTAGGGAGATTGATATTGGAATAGCTCATTATTGAGTTTGTTGTCTTGGTGTCTTCAACCTATGCCAACATTTGATAAAAATATATTCAATCTATGCCTACAAACAAAATACAATAGCTGTTGTTATAACACATATTAATTAACAAAAGGTAAAATACAGTCAGTGTATTTAAGCATTAAATATTACTCTTTAAAAACATAAATTCACAAACAAAAAAGTATGTGCAAAATTCTGTTGTAGTAAAAATGGAATTATAAACAAATTCTAAAAAGACATAAATTGTAAAATAGAACCCATGATACTAGCAAAATTGAGTTGAAATAAATATTAAATTATTATAAAAATAAAATAAGACTAAATTTCTAACTTCTGGATAATATTTTATTATCATAAACAAGCTTCTGTCCAAGTTTGGTACACATTCAGGATAGTATAAGAAAGTTATTATTTTTTTTTAAACTTTACCAATAGAGTGAATGTATTGTATCCTGGCAGAAAAACTAAGTCCTTTTATAAGTAAAATACGGGGAAAAAATGGATGTTTTGTTTTACAAAATTTACTTCTAGGTACTATCTAATGATCATAAACAAACTTCTGTCCAAGTTTGGTACAAATCCAGGATAGTTTAAGAAAGTTATTCATTTTTTTTAGAATTTAACCACAGAGCAAATGTAATGTTTCCTGGCAGAAAAACTAAGTCCTTTTATAAGACAAATATTGAAAAAATGGATATTTTGTTTTACAAAATTTACCTCTGGATACTATCTTATGATCATAAAAAAGCTTCTGTCCAAGTTTGGTGTAAATCCAGAATAGTTTAAGAAAGTTAATATCAAAATTTCAAAAACTTTAACCACAGAGTGAATATTTGTGGAAGCCGTCACCGCCGACAGAATGTAGGATCGCTATGTCTTGGTGGTTTTTTTTTTACGAAAGTCGAAGGCTCGACAAAAATTAGTGTAATTTATATAAACAATTTCTCATGTAGTCATTACTTTGTGACAAACTTTAATAGATGTCCAAATTAAGGACCACTTTGTGAAACTGTCCCCAGAGACTCGAGGATAACAACATGACCAGTTGCTTGTGCAGATGCAACATCAATTCATATCTTATAGTATGACTTTTGAGGCAATCATATTAGAGAAATTTGTCTTATTCTCTGAATGTGTTGGAATTAAAAGTGAACATTTAAAATAGATATTTTACATGAGCCAGTATCTATGAAATACTATTGAGTTTCAATAGTGATATATGCCATTGTATTTGAAGGAATCTATTTTACATAAAATTCAATATTTTTATCATATATTTCTATATTATTCATGAGAATGACACTGATAGACATTCAATATGACTAGATGATTGTTCCTTAAATAAAAATTCATAAAATCCTTTTCCCCCATTTTTTTTTCATTATATTAATTTTCAACTAATTCCCTTTGTTTATGAAATAGACACAATTACCTACATTTTCACTAGTACTTGTAAAAGAAATTGTATATTGAGTAAAAATCAACGCTAGGTTTAAACTGGTTGTAGATTGATTAGCCCCTAATTAATTTATGTTTTTATAGCACTTAATCTGTAACAAATTATTCAACCTATGCCAACATTTTTTCACACAATTGTATACCTTAATTTTAAAATGTTGGCATAGGTTGAATGAACCGTTGTCTTTATCAATTTCCATATAAATCACAATATCCGATACAGCAATTTTTTTTTCTTTTGACATATAAGAAGTATTTGTAAATAGTATTAAAATACAATCAGCTGTATACAATATAACCAAAACAAAAATCTGAGACTGGATTACTGCCCTTTTATCTATTTATTATTTGATCTATAAAATAATATTTAATCAATAGAAATGTGAAAATTTCAAACAAGATTTAAGTCAGTTATTGTTTGATTTGGCTAATTCTACTAAATACACAATTATTTTGATTTTTGTTGTTGTTGTTTTTTTCCTGCAATTGTTTGTAACACTCTAATAAAAATGAGTATGAATTCAATCCTCCATGACTCTATTCATGCTATTTGTTAGATGTCTCTACTCTCATTGGCAACCACACTTCATCTCCTTATAAATTAATTTTTGCAGGCCTCAACTAACAGTATTTTCCATAAAATATATAAAACAATAAAAAGCTAGTACAATCATGACAATGAGTACTATTAATTTATCCCAAGACTTGGTCTGGTCATGTCAAATTAATGTAATCATCAAATAGCTTACTTCAAAATAGAACCAGCTGCTGTTTTACATGTCCAGACTAGATTGTTTATGCCTATAAGCATCACAAACAGCTGCTTACTGCAAAATAAAACATAAAAAGTTCCTAAAATAAATGTGTATTGCCAGGAGATAATTAGTTGAATTTAAACATTCATATTATATTTGTTAAACTTGGTCTATTCCGAAAGAGTGTACAGGATTCCCAATACTCAATATATATACATGTATATATGTCTAGCGGGACGGCTGCAGTGCAGGCGATTTGGTGTCACGATATCACAGTAGCATGGGTTCGAATCCCGGTGAGGGAAGAACCAAAAATTTGCGAAAGCAAATTTACAGATCTAACATTGTTGGGTTGATGTTTAGACGAGTTATATATATATATATACATATATATATATTTTACAATGTTTGGCTATTTGAAACATTATGATCACATGTATATATTCTGACAGACATTTCAACATACATGTAATATATACATAAGGTATATTTATAGATTTTAACAAGGCTAAGTAAGTATATAAGCTGATAATACTAAAAAGGCATACATGTAACTCTATCTTTTATCAAAGACAATGGCACGTCTCTATTTGAATTACATGACTTACAATGTACATTTTATCTTTTGAAAGATTTTTAAAATCATAAATTCAGAAAATGTAGACAATATATATATATATATATATACAATATATACAATATATGCCTTATATATCATGTACTGTAGTACGCCGCTAGATTAAAACTGACGAGGAAAGGTAACACACGGCCAGCGAAAGCTCTTTTTTTGAGAGCCCAGGTGGTCGTGTGGTCTAGCGGGACGGCTGCAGTGCAGGCGATTTGGTGTCACGATATCACAGTAGCATGGGTTCGAATCCCGGCGAGGGAAGAACCAAAAATTTGCGAAAGCAAATTTACAGATCTAACATTGTTGGGTTGATGTTTAGACGAGTTGTATATATATACAATATATACCTTCATATGTGAAGGAACATGGATGGCTGTTGTATTCCCTTATCTTTGAGCAGCTGTTTCTGCTTGAAATCGATTCTCTGTAACAGTTGGTGCAATTCTTCAATTTTTTCACTGTCATCAAGATTTCTGTTTGGGAATCCATCATCTTCTTTATTAGCTAAGTAAAATAAAAACTTTTTGAGAGAATGTAAATATTCAGCATGATGTTCATACAAAATGATATTAAGTTTAAATTCTTTTATATAAATGTCTTTTAAACTTGAGTCGCTGAACTGTAGTAACATGTATATAAACAGCATGTAAAGGTTTGAAATGTTTCCAAAAAAATACTCAATAATCATAATATAAATGAAGGAAGTATGGTAACCTACATGTATGTATCATTTGTTTGGCTAGTAATTGGATCAACATCAGTTGGTCTTTAGCGGATAGCATTTATTTTGGAAACATACCACATTGTTTACCTTATTATCTAATTAATCTTCATATACAACATGTACAATGTGTATCTTAGTTTTCTCGTTTGAATTGTTTTACATTGTCATATCGGGGCCTTTGCGGTATGGGCTATGCTCATTGTTGAAGGCTGTACAGTGACCTATAGTTGTTAATGTCTGTGTCATTTTGGTCTCTTGTGGACAGCTGTCTCATTGGCAATCATAGACATACCACATCTTCTTTTAATATATCAATAAGCATTTGAATCACAGGCACTTGTTTCTATCCATTGGAAGACCCACTATCAACGTATATTTTCGAGAAGGTACCCAACTAATTTTTTCACCTCTCCGCTTAAAACCATTATTTCTGGTAAATATATATACGTTAATAGTGGGTCTTCAAATGGATAGAAACAATTAAGTGCCTGTGATTTGAATTTATACCAATATCAAGGGTACAACTCGTAGTGTCACCTGGGTAAGTAGGGTACATGTACCTATAGAACAAGTCAAATATCCAATAATCTTAAAAACTATAGCACAGTTTGTAATTATTCCGTGACAATAAACAATAATTGGGTTTGCACGACACATGGACACCTTAACCATGTCCCCTCCTTTTTATAAGGTTTTGGGAATAATTAATTGGGCATGCATATCAGATTAATCATAAAAAGTAAATTGATTGTGTAAGGTTATGTAATATATAATGATCTATATTAAAGTAATGCGGTTACCAAATCGAAATTCATGTTGAATTCGAAGTGTGTTCTTCTTTTGGGATTTGAAAATCCCGCAACATGACGACTTAAACATTGCTGTAATAGAAAACACTCGAGACAACCGAAAGGTGCACGGTCGCACTAAATACCAATAATATGTTATTAAGCCAAATAAAATAATGTATCTTAATTGATAGATTGATATGATGCGTATATAATATAATTGTTTAAAGGATGTGAATTACAGAATAAATGACAGACACATGATCTCCAGAAATTAACTAGTAAAGATAATAAAGTTTTTTCCTGGTCTACTTTTTGGTCTTAACTTACACTGTTATTATAAAAACATTACAAAAAAACGCGGGACATGACCAGATAATAAATATAATTTTTCATACGTACAAATCAAGTTGATCGAGTTACCTGGACTCATAATATTCACATATTAGTATAACCCTTAATATATATTTGTCAAATTATTGCTTTAATAGTGAGCATAGGTATACTTGGGTACAGGACATTTTTTTTACCCTACCCTTTTTTCCAAAATCTGTTATATTTTCGTTTTCTATTATTTATTTTTTTCGCGTCTGTCTGTACGTGTCATTAGAACATAAATACACTACAAATTACTTGGTTTTGCTATTTACTATCAATTCCAAGTTTACTGTCCACAGCGGTCACGGATATATTACTAAAGAGAGTGAATTTTAAAATAGAAAACGAAAAAATAACGGATATTGGAAAAAAGGGGGAGGGTTAAAAAAAATGGTGACATCCCATTAGTCTGACAACCATTATTCCGACAGCCCAATACTCCGATAACACACTATTCTGACAGCCCATTACTCCAACAGCCCATTATTACGACAGCCCATTATTCCGACAATATGCGTTTTTCTTAGTGTATGGATAAATTTTCTCTAAAAAAAACAACTCCGCTCTCTGATATTTGTGGTTGTCCGTTTTGATTCCAATTATTTTTTGCATGCGGACATTAATTTTGTCTCAGTATATTGGAGTTGATACACATGATTATAGCAACTGCTCAGTCCTTAACCTCGCCCCTCTTTCGTTTTGCGTGTCTAGTTACTTTATTTATCTTTATATTTCGTTGTTTGTGTGTCTACTATCAGTCTGTGCTGTTCTAGCTCGCTATTTCTTGCACGTGTGTCCTGATCTACCTTCTTTTCACTAGATCTTCGAATCCCCCTTTTCGCGTATCAGGGGAGTGAGGTTCCCCCACTATGAACTACATAAATAAATAATATATCGGAGTTGGAAAACACTACCCGCCCTCTTTGGTCGCAACACTTTCTCTCCTTGTATCACTCATCTGAGTTTTATTTAAATTTATTTTCTTGCAGAAATAATGGGATAAAGTAGTGTCAGTCAAAATAAGAAAAACAAAGAGACAAATACGTACCCAGAACCTAAAAAATAAGAAGACAAATAGGACGAAATATGTGCTCAGAAAAGATGAGCAATTCAAATCATGATCAATCATGAATACGGTATCATGTTCGGGAATGTGAATCCACGAAATACAGAGACAGTACATAGCACTTCTAATAGCGATCGTTCAGACATAATCCGAGAGATGACACTCAATATTTTGTTGGGAGACCGATTTTGTATCCTAAGATTATTTTAAATTCTAGAAAGATATGCCTCTTTTTTAATGATTGGTGGAGATGCAGGACTGATGATTTACAACAAAACTGATTACGAAAAACAAATATGACGGACATGAATATTTCGGCAATTTCTATCTAAATATGCATAAGGAAAGGTGATATCGGGTCAGTGACTGTATATGTCATAGAAATATACAGTCAACGCATTTTGACTGCTCAAGTAGAACAAGTGCAGTATAAAAGACAATAACAAACTAGTAGAATAAGACAATGTGTGACATTCTTGTCCTTGTGTCTTTGTCAAATTGTTTACTTGCAAAAACTTAGTAATATGTGTTTTGTGGGAAACTTATTTTTCATTTAAAAATTGGTTTCAAGAAGAAACATATTTAGATATCATTGATTTTAAGAAAGGTAATTTATATGTTAATTCAGAATCGGTGCTCTTCCATTACATGAAGAATTGAAAATGTTAAATACTCAAAAAATCGTATTGTACAGCTGATAAAGTTTAGGATGAGCGTCATTTTTCAATCGAATGCTCACTTCATTATAATTTGAGGGAGGAATTCTTTCGCCATATTTCTAGCACATATTAGAACTTTAAAACGTTAGACAAATATGATTAATTTCGAAGTGAACACAAGAAAACTTTACTGTTATGGAGAAAAAAATGAGGATCATATCGTTAGTTCAATAATGTAGTACATGTCTGGATACTGACTGATCCTGACTGTTAATTGATATTAATACGTATTTTTTTTTATATTTTGTCTTAGCTCCGATTGTGACTGAGGCTTATAGTGCTAAAAATATTATTATATCATATTAGTATTGTAATGTCTTAATGTTGACACAATCATTAGACCGCCGCTTCGAAAAAGTGGGGGTATACTGTTTTATCTCTGTCTGTCCGTCTGTCCAACCGTCCATCCGTCCATCCGTCAGTTCGCCGCCCGTCCCATAACTATTTTCGTTGCATCGTTTTCATGAACTACATTACAATGATTTCTGAAAGGTTTATTGAAGTCAGTTATATCGTGTGATGCTTTTTCAAACTCATTACTCATTACATGACAGCCAAGTTGAAAACTTTTGACACATTTTTCTCAGGTACTACAATACCATGATTTCTGATATTTAGCTTCAAAGTTTATATAAGTCAGTTATACTGTGTAATGCTTTTTCAGATTCACAACTCAAAAACTTTCTATCTACCGAAATCTTTGGGCAGGGTATCATCAGTAGCTCGCGCCATCAATGGTTGTTCTTGATTTACATAGATCCTTTAATTTGGAAAATAAAATATTATTTTCTGTTTTATTCTATATACAGATTTCGAATTGAGAATTAACATTGAAAGTGTACGAACTACCTTAGCCTTGTATTATATATACGGAGTTATTTCTTAAAATATGTTATTACAAATATAAACGTAATAATACAGACAGACACATTTTATTTTACCCTGATATCCTGATACTTGACTTGATAAGTGTCGGAATTATAGATTGTCGGAGTATTGGGCTGTCGGAGCAATGGGTTGTCGGACTATTGGGTTGTCAGACTAATTGGTTGTCGGACCAATGGGCTGTCGGACTAATGGGCTGTCGGAATAATGGCGTGTTACCAAAAAAACAAAGTTCCGATGATAGTAAGACCCTTATTACTATACAAATCCTTGATTCATGACAGTGATATATGCATTATAAACTGTATACAGAAATATACAAGATATTGACTTCTAAATTAACTCAATGTTACCTCAGTTACTGACTCCATGTTGACATTATTGTGTAATGTTGGTGTTAAATGAGATAGGTGTTGAAATTCATCGTCGAATAACTGAATTTGGTGTGTCGATATCTACTGGTCCTCCACATGCCCCGTGCAAATCCAGAGGCGCTAACCGGGCATTCTTTTGCTTCTGACCGAGAAGACTTTCAGAAGGACTGTATAGACGAATCTTTAATTGTTTTAGAACCTTCATCAGACCCCGAGTCTTGCATGGAGATGGAAACTGATAGACTTAAGTACTGGTACATTGTATTAACGATTTCACTACGAGGAATATCATCAGCTTCAGAATGTGAGAGACAAGCAAATCCGCCAGACGACATATCCAGACAGACTTAGTCAATGATGCAAATAATATTCTTGTAGACTTGTAGCCAGACTGGTATATATATATAAGCAGACTGGTGGACGTGTAGGACATGAAGGCAAACTGTTAGAAACGTAACCTGGCGGGTAAACATGTATATCGACTTGTAAACACGGAGACAGACTGACGGACACATAGAGACCGCGGTTAAAACGTAGTGACATAGTCAGACTGTTGAAAATCATATGGACAGACTAGGGGGCTATAGGAAAGACTTGTGTAAGTAAAAACAGACTATAGTGGATGATTGAAAAACTGGTGAACATGTAGACAGACTTGTGCAAATGTAAATTGACAAAAAATATTTGTCAGCCTAACAATCTAATTCTAACTCTATTGGGTTTGATTTTCAGACTTATATGAATACGAAATCTATATTCTTTTTCTTTTTTTTTCTTTTTTTTTGGGGGGGGGGGTATTATGTTGTAGGGCAAGCTAGGGTAACAGTTATCAAAGCCCCCCCCCCTTTTTTCAAATAATTGGCCAGAAGAATGATTGAATAGGGGAATTTGCACAACATTTAACAACGCATATCCCTCCTAAACGATTTTTTTTATTACTCTTCATTTTGTCGGATTAAAAATGTTCTATGATCTCATTTATGATTGAAGTATAAACTAAAGGACACTTTTTTACTTGGTTGTGCTATAATGGATTTAGTATTACCTATTTTTTCAGTTAAGAACAAAATGAAAATAATGGATTATTTAAGGTTCTCTCATTAAAATATTCAACATAATAATTCTTTATTTGCAAAACAAACAAAAACAATTTTGATTATGGCAAATACATAGACTAAACAAACATAATGAAAAATTGTAAAGTTAAATTAAGTGTAATATTTCCAAAATAAATTCAACATCATGTCAGCTCATCGGGTCAATTTAATTAGCCGGATATCGTTGCCTTTACCAATTATTTCACACCACATTTTACACTAGTTTAACAAATAATTCATACTTTTTATACTGATTCAGAAGCGTTGCCTATGTGGTTTATTTATTATAAAAGTTGTAGGTCACTGGGTCATTATCAAACACTACAGGAAATTAAACAATATAAATTTGTCTTTGGTATACACGTCTATATACTATACTGAGTAATATAAGCTCAGCAGTGCATATTTTAATATATTTCAACAAATAAACAATACATATTGTCTGTGTGTGTGTGTTATAAGTATGCAAGTGATCTAATTATTACAGGAAAGAAATGGAACCATAATGCGTGATTTTCTTTACTTGAAAATGGAAAAACTTGACAGAAATTAAGATAGATTTGACTTGAATGTATCTGTTGTTTAACTTTTTTGTAAAGCAGTATATTTTGAATTTGTTAATTGTATAGAAATTTTTATTACTCAAGAACCCATAAAGGGCATCATTTTACAACACAATATATTAGTATACTAGTATATATAATGCGACGTAGGTAAAGATTTTTCTTTATAAAATATTATCATTTCCAATTTTGATGAAAACACATTATGTGGTCAAGAGGATAGCGTTGAAAAACTAAAAAAATGTTTGCACTTCGCCATTTTTTAAATTAAATGGTCAGTTTCATTTGTACGGAAGCCGATAAGGGTCATTCAAAAAAAAAAATTATGTCGTTATTACGACATCGCTATGTCGTAATTTCGACATAACATGTCGTTTTAACGACATCGCTATGTCGTAATTTCGACATAACATGTCGTAATAACGACATAGCTATGTCGTAATAACGACATCGCTATATATATTTAAAAGAATATGTATTATGATTGCCAAGAGACTAAATGACACAGAAATTAACAACTATAGGTCATCATAATGCCCCCAATAATTAGAAAAGCCCCCGCATAGTCAGCTATAAAAGAGGGACGGTCGAAAGATACCAGAGGGAGAGTCCGACTATGCGGGGGCTTTTTCTAATTATTGAGGGCATTATGATGACCTATAGTTGTTAATTTCTGTGTCATTTAGTCTCTTGGCAATCATAATACATATTCTTTTATATATATGGCGATGTCGTTATTACGACATAGTGATGTCGTTATTACGACATGTTATGTCGAAATTACGACATGTTATGTCGAAATTACGACATAGCGATGTCGTTATAACGACATCGCGATGTCGTAATAACGACATGTTATGTCGAAATAACGACATGCTATGTCGTAATTACGACATAAAATATTTTTTTTTTAATGGCCCTTATCGGCTTCCGTACATTTGGCCTTATTAACATTTTTTTAATCGAGCGTCACTGATGAGTCTTTTGTAGACGAAAAACCCGTCTGTCGTAAATGTAAAATTTCAATCCTGGTATTTATGATGAGTTTATTTACCATATTTACAAATATCTTTCTATTAAATATACCAACCGAGCTATACACTAGCTGTTGGCGCTTTTAATCTTGGTTGCAGTATTGAAAATAAATTGTAAAAATGAAACAATGTTACTTTTCTTAAAAGAGGATTTACGTATTCAGCTTCTTTTTTTAGAGTGAATGGCAATATATTTGTTTTTTTTTAAACAAATACATGACAGGGTGCTGCCTGAACTAAAGTGAGGGGTATCTCCAGTCAGTGATTCCCTTTATAGTATATAATCAATAAAAAAAATCCCACAAACAGGGGACCCCCCCCCCCCAAAAAAAAAATAAAAAAATTAGATCCGCCTATACCAATCGAGCTATACACTAGCTGTTGGCGATTTTAATCTTGGTGTTATTTAACATTTGCAGCTATTGAGAATAAATTGTAAAAATGAAACAATATTACTTTTCTTAAAAGAGGATTTACGTATTCAGCTTCGTTTTTAGAGTAAATGGCAATATATATATATATATATATATATATATATTGATATATTTTAACAAATACAGGACATGGTGCTGCTTGACCTAAAGTGGGGGGTCTCTCAAGTCAGTGAATCCTTATATAGTATATAATCAATAAAAAAATCCCACGAAAGGGGGACCCCCTCCCCAACTGGATCCGCCTATACCAACCGAGCTAAACACTTGCTGTCGGCGCTTTTAATCTTGGTGTTATTTAACATTTGCAGCTATTGAAAATAAATTGTAAAAATGAAACAATATAACTTTTCTTAAAAGAGGGTTTAAGTATTTAGCTTCGTTTTTAGAGTGAATGGCAATATATTTGGTTTTTTTTTAACAAATACATGACAGGGTGCTGACTGACCTAAGGTGGGTGGGGGTCTTTCAAGTCAGTGATTCCCTATATTGTATATAATCACTAAAAAAAATCCCACTAGAGGGGGACACGCCCCTCCCCCACTGGATCCGCCTATACCAACCCAACTATACACTAGCTGTTGGCGCTTTTAATCTTGGTGTTATTTAACATTTGCAGCTATTGAGAATAAGTAAAAGAGACAACGACTCCAAAACAAGCAGACGATAGACGAAGGCAATTGGGTCTTCAACGCGGCGAGAATTCCACGCAAAATACGGATACAACAGAAAATGTTCTATAATTGCCGATCCGACACATGTATTGTAACTATCCATGCACCCATCGATTCAATCGAAAAACTCGACGTACGACGTACGACCTTCGACAATAAACCAACATGCGAAATGTATATACGTAACAATTTATAAAATGTCCCGATGTGACAAAATGTGAATAATAGCCTAGAGTATGTAAAAACAAGAACAAAACAAAAAACCCAATTTGACAGAAAGCAACCATCGCATCCCTGAAAAATAACTTTCAATTCAGAAACTCAAATTTATTTACGATCTTAGAAATCTTAGAATTCATGGCTATAAAGCTGAAGAGAAATGTTTAAGCAAACTGAGCACTATGAGGTTTTGATTTTTTATAAGTATTAACTACAATTTCAAGCTTATTTCATGACCTCACTTTCATCGAAGGGTATATTAATTTATCGCCTACAGGTTCGTTCGTCTACCCGTTCGTCTGTTCGTCAAGTTATAGATTGGTTTGTCTGGCTATCACCTCGTACAGTTTTTGAGTTGCAACTGAAATATTTTAAGTCAAATATCCTCAAAATTCAAGGTAGTTGGATACATTTTATTATAAAATGCAGAGAGAGATCATGGTTTGTCCTGCTTCCTCTTCCGACATTTTTTTAACTATAAATTTATAGTTTTAATTAATATCTCAGAGGTTTCCTGAACATACAATTGAGATGTTCATGCATGTATTCCTATATATGCATCTTGATTTTTGTCAAATATTCTTAAATGCCAGGAAGTTGAACCTTAACAATTATGTATATAACCAGCATCTAGAGCTACTCCTACAATTTTTTAAACAACGACCTTGATATCTTGTAGGATGCAGAGGCGTATCAAAGGAATGCGGTAGCAGGTGGTCCCCCTTTTTTTTTCTTTTTTTTTTGCTATTGATTATAAAGAGAAGCACTGAAACATGACTGGCACAGGCCCCCTTTTCGGCAGTACTGAGACCCACTTATGAAAATTTCTAGTTCCGCAACTGGGATGTTTATACGCATAATAGTGATGTGCAAGTCCATATTTAGTCTTAGATACATGATTTGTTTTATTAGTTGTTGGTGGCTTTGAACTAGCTGTCAGTTAACTGCGAGTACTTTGAGATATGTTCCTATAGTGTCTTTTTGTTGGGGGGGGGGGTGTACAAGTACCCGGCCACGTCCACTTGTAGTTTTGTCATTTTCAACCGATTTTAATAGTTCGTTCTTATGTTGTATTGTTATACTATTGTCCCATGTTAAGTGGGGTTGGGATCCCGCTAACAGGTTTAACCCCGCCACATAATATAAGAATGTGCCTGTCCCAAGTCAGGAGCCTGTAATTCAGTGGTTGTCGTTTGTTTATGTGTTACATACTAGTATTTTTTTTTCGTTCAATTTTTTATATAAATAGGGCCGTTAGTTTTCTCTTTTGAATGGTTTTACATTGTCATTTCGTGGCCTTGTATAGCTGACTATGCGGTATTGGCCTATCTTATTGTTGAAGCCCGTAGGGTAACCTATAATTATTAATTTCTGTGTCATTTTGGTCTCTTGTGGAGAGTTGTCTCGTTGGCATTCATACCACATCTTCTTTTATATATATATAGGATATTTTTTTCAAATATACATTCATATACATTATAACTAATAATTGGACTAAATCAACTGTGGCTGGGGTATTTAAACATGTCTTATAGACACACATAATTTACGTTTTACTTCTGTATTGCTTTTTGCTAAATGAAATGTATGCAAACCTATGTTGTTTTATGCAGTGGTGTCACAAGGGGGATGGGGAGGGATCTTCTGCATGCATATGTAGTTCATACTGTATTCATTTAAATCTGAATTGCCCGGCATAGTTTTCTCGTTTGAATTGTTTTACATTGTCTCATCGGGGCCTTTTATAGCCGACTATGCGGTATGGGCTTTGCTCATTGTTGAAGGCCGTACGATGACCTATAGTTGTTAATATTTGTGTCATTTTGGTCTTTTGTGGATAGTTGTCTCATTGGTAATTATACCACATCTCCTTTTTTATGTAGTCTTTCTAAAACATTCGATGAACATCTTTTCATTTTCGCCAATACATTATTTTTTCATTCGCCGTAATTTTAGATACATGGCGTGAACACATATTAGTTAATTAATAAAAAAAAAACACACTTCTTTCTGCTATTTGCACCCGCTTTGTTCGCCATGGGACATGACTGTGTGATAATCATATATAGGCGGTATGATATAACTTATAAATTTTTGTGAACGGGATGACGATCGGAATTCATTTTTGTTAACTTCGGAAATTAGTACATTGCATGTACATGTAAAAAAAAGTTCTTATTAATAATCGTGTCAAAAATATCGCTCTAATATATATTTTGCCAACCTGGCAGTCAGCACTGTTCTTCTTTATAATTCTTAAATGTATCACCCTACGCGACATGCGTTGCGGTAGACATAAAACTTTTTCATGGGCGTCCGAACGTGTCCGTGTTTCTGTCCAGCCACCTCTCATGTAAAATTCTTGTCAATTGTGAATCAAGAGATGAATCGTCACAAATGGCTCGGACCAGTATTGAATTTCAACATTTTTTTAAAATATTCGATCTCTCTTTTGCACCGATTATTATTACTATTATCATCATTATTATTACAAACCTCTACTGTTCGCTATTTTATAAATTGTCATAATAATTGTTGTTCCCTGCAAAAAGGCTACTGTCGTTTTCATCTGGCGCAAAAATAACTGGTGTGTGTGTGTGTGTGGTGGGGGTGGGGGTCCAGTCTGTTGGGCTAGTAGAGAGAAAACTCAAGTGAAATTGGTAAATGGCTATCGCAGTTTTGCGGTGACCATTCCTTCCTCCATGAAATCGAGGATTGCTTCACGTTTGACATTATGTCTGACGCTCGAAGCCGTCATCCATGCATTCTAAGATGTTGTACTTGTATATGCTGAACTTCAAGTTAGCCATCTCATTGCTGGTCGGCTGCACGCGTTGAAAACTGTAAGAGTAACGGTGCAGATTTTCATGGATGTAAACAGAGTGCTTTTATCTTAATTTTACTGGTATTTTTTTAAACAGTTATACCATTGGCATTGTCCCACGTTAGGGCGATGGTTGGGATCCCGCTAACATGTTTAACCCCGAAACATTATGTAATGTGCCTGTCCCAAGTCAGGAGCTTGTTATTCAATGGTTGTCGTTTGTTTATGTGTTTCATATTTGTTTTTTCGTTCATTTCTTGTACAAAAAATAAGCCGTACGTTTTCTCGTTTGATTTTTTTTTGCATCGTCAGATAGGACTATGAGGTATCGACTTTGCTCATTGTCGAAGGCCAAATGGTTACCCATAGTTGTTAATTGCTGTGTCATTTTTGTCTTTTGTGGGGAGTTGTTTCATTGGCAACCATACCACATCTAAATTATTTTTTATAATCCTGCTTGGAAGCCTACTTTCACCTCTTCTTGAGTATGTTACAACAGTTATATACATGTTATGATTGCCAATTTATAACTTATGTACTGGCTAACGGAAGAGATTTATAATGATCAAAACGACCCTGTAAGTAACATGTACACAAACAACGCAAATGAAACACAAATTCGGCAAAAAAGAAATAAAAAAAAATCAGCACTAAAGAAATGCAGATCAGACCTGTGCAAATGATGAGTAATCAATGATAGCGTTAAATTAGAATTTGAATGTTATGGTCCCATATCATGGTTTAAAAGAATTAGGTACCAAAAACTGGCCATAATAAGCAAAACAACGTTTTTCTGGTTCCCGGACAATAACTTGTGAAAAAGTGTATTGATATCTCTAAAATTATACTACAAATATTTGCACAACGGAGGGAGGGTTTGGTTTTATTTTGTTGGGTATAGCTCAAACCGTTCAGGAGTAAAGTGCAAACAAGAATGTAAACACAATACACGGATGCCCAACTCGCACTATCATTATCTATTTTCAGTAGATAGTGAAATTGGGACCAAAACTCTAATTTAGCATTAAAATTAGAAATATCATAGTATAGGGAAAATATGTACTTAGTTTCGAGTTGATTGGGCTTCAACTTCATAAAAAAACTACCTTGACCAAAAACTTTAACCTAAAGCGGGACAGACGGACGACGAACGGACGCACAAAGCAGAAAACAAAATGCCCCTCTGCTAGCGTTGGTGAAGAATACAAATGGGTATTTTTAATGATTTTCGGAATATCAGTATACTAGTAATATCTATAATTTAAAGCACAAGATTCATAAGACCCAGAGGCCACCTCCCCCTTTTTGTGGTAACAAAATGATTGATTGTATAGGGAATCACTGAATCATGACTGGAGCGCCCCTTTTAGGTCAGTCGACGGGCCCCTCCTTATGAAAAATTATGCAAGGTTTTATTCCACAAAAGAAAGGTTGGGTCGATTTAGGGGTTAAGGATATATTGCTTAAAATTGTTATAATAATATAGGCCAAAACAAGACTTTTTGAATACTTTGTAAAACCTAGATAGCTATTAATCAAAGAAACAAAAACCCTTTACTTCTCCGAAATCATTCCAACTGAAAATGTCAGTTTAGTTGTATACATAGAGATGAACGCGTTACGGACATAATTTTGCATTTACCAATCAATATACATGTTTCACTAACTGTTTTTCAATTTTCACTGAAGTTATATAAATATATATATATATATATGTTCGTGTTCCTAAATTCATGTCTTTAATGTGTAAAGATGTTTAGTAACTTTTTATCACAGTAGTATTGTCAGTTAAAATATTTTGGTTAATCTTTGGTGATGTATTTTTTCCCCCTTAAGTTAAAGGTATATTAGGGAGCTACCATTTGATTTTTATGGGGAGGGGGGGGGGGGGGGCAGGATGAAAAATGTTGTCCTGCATTTTTTTACCTGTAATCTCTGTCCTGCCTTTTTATTTTTCACTCTGTTCGGTCCTGCCTTTTTTTTTTTTAGTTTATCCTGACTTTTTATTACCTAAATTGTAGTCCTGACTTTTTTTTTTGCAAGTGTCTCATCCTGCCTTTTTTTTACTCAAAACTCCTGTCCTGCCTATTTTTTTCAAATTTCATCCTAGCCCTCCCCCCCCCCCCCCCATAAAAATCAAATGGTAGCTCCCTTGGAGTAATATGATCTCTTTTTAAAAATGCATCAATATCCTTTTCTATTGAACCGTTTAAAATATATTATAAGCTTATATTTCACATTCACCTTTTAAATAATTTCAATACATCAGTTTTATTTAAAATTAAAGATAATTCGTCTTTTGAACACCCCCCCCCCCCTTTTTTTCTTTCTTTTTTTTATATGTTGTATCGAAAAGAAAGGATCTGAATCAGAATTTACATCTATTTTTATCTGTGATCATGTTTCATTGAATGCAGCTGTGTACCTAGTTGCATGGAGTTGGTATAAATGACATGTTAATTTGAAGTTATGCAGTTACTGATAAGTTTCCTTGTCAGTTTTACTGGATAATTTAAGAGTGTTCAGACTGGAGCGTTGTCAATGTGCACAACTTGTGTTTTTTAATTATAAAATTTCAATAGCAAGGTCAACATTCCAAAACTGAATGATTACCTTTGGAAGACAAAAGTTTAGTCGGAAGAATAGCGTGCTACAATACTGTACAGATGCTCGAAAAGCATCTTTAACTGTTGTTTTTGGGAGAGGAGTCGTCAAAATTATAAAAGAGGATGTTTCAAATTCAGAGGCGGATTAAGAGGGGACCAGGGAGCCCCCGGGTTTCTGGGGGGAAGTTTGGTTGATTATATAGGGAATCACTGAAGCATGACCAGAGCGGACACCCCCCTCTTAGGCCGTCAGTGTGCCCCCCACTTATAACATTTCTGGATCCGTTAGTTAAATTCCCTATTCTCATACTCTATATTTTTCTTATCATGGAACTTAATGCATTAATTCCCAGGGAAAGGCTATAGGGATAGCTATAATAGGTCTTTCAAGCTTCATTAATATATGAAAAGGGTGGGAAATTTAAAACGGTCAGGGTTATTTCTAATTAAGTGTCTGATGCTAGTAGTATTTATCGTGTTGCGGTTAAAACCACATTTGTAAATGTGTCAGATGTTTCCGGCATTATTTGTAAATTTGCACCCATTTGACATCAAAAATAGACTGTAGGAATTCGCAAGTGTCGACAAGCTTTGTATTAAAAATGTTTTAAGAGGAAATGGCAATGTAGCGCAAATCAGATCATTATATAGGTGTAGGTCTCCATTTTGGTATATAAATATCTGGAAATATACATGGACATATATATCATGTTTAAACAAAAATATATATTAGGAAAGGGACAGGTTATAAGCAAATCCGGGTGGGTGGGGTTGGGGGTTGGGTGACCCGTCGCACCACCCCCCCCCCCCCCCATTTCCTGAAGAAAAGGATTGATTATATAGGAAATCACTGAAGCATGACTAGAGCCCCCCCCCCCCCCCTTTTTAGGTCAGTCATTGCCCAAATCCCCTAATGAAAAGTTCTGGATCGCCACTGCAGGTATATGGAGTCTTAATGGCTGACATCTACCTCCAAATAAATGAACAAATTAAATTCAAGATTAAACGGCCTTTTGGGAATAACTTTTTTGAAATGCCTATTTATTTTGATATTTATAAACATCATACAATAATATTTCAATAAAATCTTACTCGCAATAGGGATTCCTTGAAAATAAAGAGAAATTGTCTTTCAAATGACAGCATGCAGAACATGTATCTATATACATGTATGTTTCTGTACGGCTTCGTTATCGTTCCGTAGCATACCACATCGTCTTGGTTATATGCATAATTGTGTAAATTATGTTTGCATTTTAACCCGTTTGGGTATTATGGTTTGCAAAGATTATCAGCCTATTTGGGTTTTTGGGGCCGCTAATTTGGGCTTAAAATTTATTTAAAAATTACCAACTTGACTGCCAAAAAAAATCTAAAAATGTATATATTATAGTCCAGGCAGGTTTCATATTAAAGAAAGCCCATAATCGAGTTCTTATCAATATTAAAGTCAAGCATCGAGTAAGAAAAGAGAAGATAAATGTTTAAGTATCGAGTTAACAAAGTAGGTTCACATTGTCGATCAGACTCAATCAACACTAATCGATGAAGCCACCAGAAGATTGATTTGACTCGTTCAACGAAAATTTTCGGGTGTCTATCTTGCTTGACACTGATTCAAATTTCTATGCGATAATCTTTGAAAGTCAACAAAATTCGAATAGGGATCAAGAAGTAGAATCCATGCACTAGATATTCGTCGGGAAATGTTAGTATATATATATATATATATAGAGAGAGATCAAGAAAGGTCATCATACAAATATTTGAGGTAAACGGACAGAAAGTCACAGGACAAAAGTCACAAGACAGAAAGTCATAAATTTGATAGGACAAACTAACAGTCACACTTACAATCAGTCACGCCGTTGCCGAGGAGGCATTAATTTTTAACCTTGTCCGTTCGTACGTATACGTAAAAATGTACTAATCTTATCGGGGCCTTTAATAGCTGACTAGGCGGTATGGGCTTTGCTCATTGTTGAAGGTCGCATGATGACCTAAAGTTGTTAATGTCTGTGTCATTTTGGTCTCTTGTGGACAGTTGTCTCATAGGCAATCATACCACATCCTCTTTTTTATATTTAAAATACGTCCGTACGTTCAAAAAAATGTATCCGTTCTTTAACTTTAGTTTGCCTTAACCAAATGTAAGAATCTCACACACAATGCTTATCACCACATAACACATATCAAGTTTGAATTTTGGTCTCAATAATTTTCACCGTTCCAGAGTTATGCAAATATGCAAAATATCTGAATATTTCGTCTCCTTTCTCAAACTCAAATTTGCCTCAACCAAATGTTATGAAGTTTAAAAATGCTTACTGCCACAAAACTCACATCAGGAACACACTTTTAATGTTCTTGATTTATGAGCCTTTATAACGTCTTATGCAAGCGGGGGGATTATCTGCATATGGCCCATGCACACATTCCCTATTTAATTTTTTTAATAAGTGTTTTCTTTTTCAAAGAAAACTAATCTCAGAACTAAATTGTGACTATTTTGACAAGTGACTTTTTGTCCGTGACTTTTTGTCCGTGACTTTTTGTCTAGTGACTTTCTGTTCTACATATTTTAATGGTCAGTACTTAATAAGCTTGACTTGATAAATAAATATATACGACGCTTGGAGCTCATGCCATTAATCTGCGTTTTATCTGTTTTCTAGATTTATTCGAACAATACTTCTTGATCACTGGCTGACTACTGCCACCATTACTATTAATAAATCCAAACCTGACCTTTATTCGACTCTACCAAACGCGATCGCCTTTTGATTCCTATACTTATCCATGCACATGAACGAGTACAAATGATCGCTACAAGACTCTATGAAAGATATCCACATAGATAGGAAGATGTGGTATGAGTGCCAATGAGACAACTCTGCATCCAAGTCACAATTTATAAAAGTAAACCATTATAGGTCAAGGTACGGTCTTCAACACGGGGCCTATGATCACACCCAACAACAAGATATAAAGGTCGATAAAAATTACTGGTGTAAAACCATTCAAACGGGAAAAACCAACGGTCCAGGTCTGATCTATAAAAAAAAAAACGATAAACGAGAAACACTCTTAATAAGCTTTCGATCGAGGTATAATATATATCTGTTATTAGGGGCTGAAGGGTCCTGCCAGTCCATTCCATTATTCAAAATATCCATTTCATTATTTAAAATTGGCTATTTTTCAATGTTCACGCGTAATTCGATATTTAAGTCCTTGGTTACTCCTGTAATATCCGTTGCAGAACATATTGACTATATACCTTTTGTTCCTCTTTTAATAAGCTTTCGATTGAGGTATAATATATATCTGTAATTAGGGGCTGAAGGGTCATAGCAGTCCATTCCATTATTCAAAATATCCATTTCATTATTCAAAATGGGCCAACATGTTTAACCCCGTCACATTATTTATGTACTTGTATGTGTCTGTCCCAAGTCAGGAGCCTGTAATTTAGTGGTTGTCGTTTGTTTATGTGTTACATATTTGTTTTTCGTTCATTATTTTACATAAATAAGGCCGTTAGTTTTCTCGTTTGAATTGTTTTACAATGTCTTACTCGTGGCCTTAAATAGCTGACTATGCGGTATGGGCTTTGCTCATTGTTGAAGGCCGTACGGTGACCTATAGTTGTTAATGTCTGTGTCATTTTGGTCTTTTGTGGATATTTTTCTCATTGGCATGCAATCATACCACATCTTCTTTTTTATATTTCCTCATTTTTACGTATGTTGTTGCATTTAGGTCCTCCGTAGAACCTCTCATGGTCATTGTAAATCAAAATATAGCTATAGTGTCAGTCAATTTTTTTTATATTTATTTCACTATTCACCGCTTCGATTTGAATAATGAAACATAAACCATTTCATTATTCATCATTAATTTTTTAATATTGAATAGTGAATAGTGAACTATGAATAATGGACGTACTTCAGCGCGGTTCATATATGATATATGGGTAGGCCCAAATTGAATACTAACTTTTGTGGAATCTTTATAATGTTCATGTCGTGTTTTTGATACTTTTCGTATTTCATCGAGCACCCATAATATTTCATAATTGAAGGATGGCTAAAATATAGAAATAAGAAATATATTGTTTATTTTCAAATACCACAAATATCTGCCAAAGACCAAACGACGGGAAATTAAACAAACAAGTTGATAGACGGCCTTCAACAATGAGCAAAAGCCATAAAATGTAATAAATTGTTAGACAATTCAAACGAAGATCACCAACAGCCTTCGGTATGTTATGATAAAACATGATAAGACAGAAAGCAAAAAATCCGGTCCCTGAAAATTTGATTTTACCCTGAACACAGAGACTTTAATTTTACAGGTGACAAAATCACGTTGTTTTATACTTCGTGCTTAAGAAAAAAGACACATGCATGGCCCAGAAGCGGATTTAGAGTTTTTTTAAGGTGGCAGCTCCCCACCCCCCCCTCCCCCCAATTTTTGGTAAAACAAAAATGATTGGTCAAACAGGGAATTGCCGAGGCATGATTGCAGCGGACCCCTCTTCGGCAGTCAGTGATCCTCCCACTTATGAAAATTTATAAATCCGCCACTGCATGCATGGCAAAACAGAAAATAAAAGTCAGGAATAAAAGACCAGTTTAAAAATCTTTGTTTTCTACTAACACTGGCTATATTTTAAAAAGAATATTAAAGATAATATCTTATTTGAAAACTATTTACTAGATAGTTTAGAGGATAGATTGATGTAGGTTTGTTTGAAATTGGTGAGAGAAAACAATGTTGCATGGAGAATAAAGATTTTCATTGAACTTTTTATTTCACTCTAAGTCATAAGCCCTGATTTTACACATAATTTACAGTTTTATCTCAGCATGTTATCAGTAATCTGTTACATATATAAACTTTGTGGTCACACTTTCTCTATGGTTCACTAATTGTAACCAGATGTATGTTGACTAAGTAAACCTCAATGTTAAACTGTTTTTAACAGAAATTGTTTTGTATAATTGGTATGTCCCTGTCCTTCCACACGTTTCATTCTATTTTCTGCTCTCTCTGGTAAAAAATATGATGATTTTGAAAAAAAATCTGGGACTATTAGACCCCGTTTACACTGACAAATAAGATCGATCTTTGGTCCAGTGTGAACGAGTAAGATCGATCTTCAATCGGACTTAAAAAGTCTACCTCTAGGGGTGGTTTTAAAAAAATCGATCATATTTGAATCGATCTTTCTTTTTGTGTAAACGCTTAGATCGATTGCGATCGATCTTTTTTCAGGTGTTTGTTATATTAAGATAGGAAAATAAAAGTCAGACCGGTTCTTTTTATGTTGTAGTGTAAACGCACTGGATTAAATAAGATCGATCTTGCTTGTGCAATGTAAATGCGAACTGGGGTGAACGCGGCCCTTGTCTTTTTAAGATCGATTCAAATAAAGATCGATTCAGTTTCGTTGCCAGTGTAAACAGGGTCTTATACTAATAGTATAATAGTCCAGATAAAATTTATAATAAGAAAAAAATACAAGATTGATAATGAAAAAACGAATATTTATTTTACTACGATATACAACCTTCCCTGCATTTATCTGAAAGGATTTTAGTCCTCAACTTTATTTTCTATTCCTTGTATTTCTTAATCTAAAAAAAAAACATACGATATAAAATGTATGGTAAAAAAAAACTTTAGATAAATTTCTCATTAACTTAATGACTTCCTATTTTTTTAAAACTATTGTTGAAGTGAATTCAGGAAAAAACAAAGATGTACCATAAACAATTATTCCAGCATCGACAAAGGATCTATACATATATATATATATATATATATATATATATATATATATATTATTCTTATCATTTTCGTGCGTAAAAACTAACTCTTAAGTAGGCACGAGGTATGCATTGCCCTGCCTGTCTAGTTTGTTTAAATGATCAAACAAACTTTCAATTCCCTTTCACTATCAATTCCAAGTGTAATACGCAGCTGTATAGAAAACAAAAACTAACAGATCTTGGAAAAAGGGGGAGGGCTAAACAAAAATATTGTCCTTGATCTATGGATTCATTTTTTATTTATTTTAAATTTCAGATATTGATTGAACTTAAACATACTTTGGAGTAAAGTAGTTTTGAGATTTTAGCTACCATTTATTTTACTTAAACTGCGGAGTCCTTGGGATTTTTCTGCTTGACAATTTCTTTTTGGCTTACGGTGATTCATCTTCTTGAATATTTTGTTTTCTTGGGAAAAAAGTTCTCCCTTGATGTCTTTAGCAAAGGTTTCAGGTCCAAAGTTGCATTCAATTTCTCCTGATTATAATTTTGATAGACAGCCTTGACCCTAAACAAGAAAATCTGGAATAGGTGCAAAATGAAGACTTGCTGACAAGAAACCTGTATTTGAAAGGCAATCTACTGTAACATTTTTTGCAAGTGGTTGAACGGTTTATTCAATTCCATTTCATTTTGAATATTTTATAAGTTAATATAAACTATACGAAGATTTCAATTGAACAATTTGTTTAACTTTAAAAATTATCAGAACTAATTAATCCATAAGTAAATTTGATAATTTCCAAGCTGGAAACGTTACAAGGTTTAAAGAAAATCCATAAAATAGGGTAACAAGAATTCTGATGATTTGTGACCATAACGAATCACCTTCACAATGTTATTCTATGAAACCCTACTATAGAAAATTCTAAAAGGTTCTATACGGAACTAGATACTAGCTTTTGATCATAAACAAGGTTCTATCCAAGTTTGGCAGAAATCAATGACAGTTTGAGAAGGTTATTATCATTTTTAAACCTTTTACCACAGAATGAATATTTGTGGAGGCCGCAGCCAACTACGACGGAATGTAGGATGGCTATGTATCGCTTTTGCGACAAAAGTTGCAGGCTCGACAAAAAGGGAAAAATATTAAAAACAAGAAAAATATCTGAAAAAACTAAAGAAAATAAAACATAGTAAATTAACTAACATGAGATACAAAATTTCAAGAAATTCCATCAAGTAATATGTGAGAATATTACAGCACACACAACTATATAAATGTTAAAAAGTAAGCTTTGAAGTCCAAAGAGAATTTGAGCAAACTGGATTTTATGACAATATGCACATGTTGACTTTGTTTCATTTTAAGATAACAAATCCATATTTATTTAAGTACAAATGCAGTAACAGCAACACATGATTTTCAAAAACTTGAAAAACATGAACTTGTTTCAGCTAACTGTATTTACCTATCTGTTTAATTAGTATGATTGTTTTGATAAGCATTCCTTTTTGTTGTAATAACTACTTGCACCTATTCCTTGAACGCCAACATAATTTCACAGGTAAATTGTCGGTAGATCAAAGGATTTGGCATTCAAGAATAAACCGTTTGAACAAGGGCGATATCTTTTTGCGTCAAAAAGTAACTCATTTGCGCCACAACTTAATTGCGCCAATACCTCTTTTGCGCCACCTTATTTTCAAAACTATAGGCATCATTTGCGCCAATAAAATAATCATCTAATTGCGCCAATTTTATATATTTTTATTTATATATAACAACTAAATGATTGACTAGGTACCAACAGCAAAAAAATCCTCTGACATTGTACACTGAAATTTCAAATTAGCCTCGCATCCTAATAAAATTATACCGCTTTCTGGATCGTTACACGATACAAAGTCATCATCTTTGTTTGTAACAAGACCAATATCATCCAATTTTCTGTGAAATTTTGCTCGATTTTTAGATTAAGCCAGACGCAGTTTTCTTCTCTCTCTATACATAGACTGACATACATATTTCAAATCTTTCTTTTCTAAATTTTCTTCTTCAATTTTGAAGATCTCTGAATTTATTATTTTTGAAGGTCGCTCTGACAACACATTGGTTGCTTTTCTTTTACACGCAGTTCTCAAAATTTGACGCTCTAATTTCTGGACACTGATAATGAAAAAATTATATTTCTTTTTACAAATAAAAATATAGTATTTTATACTGCCAAAATCTGCTATGAAATTTTAATAAAGCGAAAATTTATTTTATACTCGTGATAGTTGACTTGTATTTGCATTATAATTTTAAGAAAAAAATGTTTTATTGTCTCTCAAAACTCTTTATAGAGTGGCTCTTGTTGCCAAGTTAACTTGTGTTTTAAAAAGCTGTATATTTTATATATAACAAGTAGCGAGACTTTAAGAAAGTATTTGTCTTGTCTTGTCTTGATTTAGGTAAAACATGTACAGGTATGATATAGGTAAAAAAATATTAAAAGGTAAATGTGGCGCAATTTCATTTCATTTATTGGCGCAATTAATACCATCAAAATAAAAGAGAGTGGCGCAATTAATACCTTTTCAAAACTGCAATTGGCGCAAATTGATTCTGCCCTTAAACAACACATTAATGTGTCATTCCGCAGCTGACCATTTATTGGACTCCTTAATTCCTTTTTTTTTGGCATTTCTAAAGATATCTTACATATGTCTTCCTATGTAAGTCAAAAAGGCATATTGCCAAATTCCATTTCTACAAATACTGAGGTAAATATATGTCATTTGATAAAACTATAGGTATCATTTGCGCCAATAAAATAATTATCTAATTGCGCCAATTTTATATATTTTTATTTATATATAACAACTTAATGATTGACTAGGTACCAACAGCAAAACATTCCTGACATTGTACACTGAAATTTCAAAAGCCTCGCATCCTAATAAAATTATACCGCTTTCTGGATCGTTACACAATACAAAGTCATCATCTTTGTTTGTAACAACACCAATATCATCCAATATTCTGTGAAATTCTATCTGCTTGATTTTTAGATTAAGCCGGACGCAGTTTTCTTCTCTCCCTATACATAGACTGACACACATATTTTAAATCTTTCTTTTCTAAATTTTCTTCTTCAATTTTGAAGATCTCTGAATTTATTATTTTTGAAGGTCGCTCTGACAACACATTGGTTGCTTTTCTTTTACACGCAGTTCTCAAAATTTGACACTGATAATGAAAAAATTATATTTCTTTTTACAAATGAAAATATGGTATTTTATACTGCCAAAATCTGCTATGAAATTTTAATAATGCGAAAATGTATTTTATATTCGTGATAGTTGACTTGTATTTGCATTATAATTTTAAGAAAAATTGTTTTATAGTCTCCCAAAACTCTTTATAGAGTGGCTCTTGTTGTTAACTTGTGTTTTAAAAAGCTGTATATTTTATATGTAACAAGTGGCGAGACTTTAATAAAGTATTAGTCTTGTCTTCTGATATAGGTAAAACATGTACAATGTACAATGGCAATGAACTAATAGATATGTCAAACGATGAAAAAATTATCTTTTTGATGACAAACTATCCTAGAAAGCTGGCTAAGTATACAGTGAAAGCGTTCCGGCATAGACGTGAAGTGTTATATAATACATGAACAGTTTGATAAACAGTATATTGCAATTCCAGTTGACAGTATTGATTGTATTTGACTGTAATATGAAAATGTAAAAAGGTTACTTCATGGTCAATCTAAAGATTTCAAGTTTCTTTATTATAAATATTAATTTATTATGCATTCAACATGAAATTTACTAAATCGATTTTCTAATAACTTCATTTTTTATATAAGTTTGAATTTTTCATTATTAATTAATTATGCATTCAACTTGACATTTATTAAACCGATCTTCTAATAACTTCATTTTTAATTATTTATTTTTTTATATAAGTTTGAATTTTTCATTATTATTTAATTATTTTGAAATTTAGCTTAATCTTACTTTTCATTAATTTGTTTGAAATCCGTGATAAAAGAATTATGTTTTATTATTTGAAAGTGACTTATAGACCCAATGGGTCGGGTGTATTTTATGGTGTATGTAATATTTTTGTACTTTATTGAAATGTGATTACACATGTCACTATAATAAACATTTACTTACTTACTTACTGTACAGGTATGATATAGGTAAAACATATTAACAGGTAAATGTGGCGCAATTTCATTTCATTTATTGGCTCAATTAATACCATCAAAATAAAAGAGAGTGGCGCAATTAATACCTTTTCAAAACTGCAATTGGCGCAAATTGATTCTGCCCATAAATCACATGGTGTAGCTTTTGGTGTCATTTCAACGTCGCGCACGTCCTTGTCAAAATCAATTTTATCAAAAGATAAACGAAAAATATTAATTACACCCCAAATGACTATCCCCCTTTCTCCCTTATAACAGTACAATGTGTTTATCAATTTCTTCTTTTCCAGCCTGCCCATTAATGCTTGACAATATCTGAACCTATGTCATTCTCCTTTCAAAAGTGTGTAATATTTGCTACTGTGCAAAACAATTAAAATTGCAATACCACATAATCCCTTTGCAGTTGACATAGAATAAATTAAAGTATAATTATAAATATTTTAATATATTTCTTTTTCCATATCAACTTCTGATATCAAACTTTCACATAGAATCGATTCTAAATTGGCTAGATTTGATTTAGTCAGTTCTATATAATATATAGAACAGTATTAAGAACTCTTTATCTGAAATGTAAATAAGTCTTATTAATAATAATATATACATATTGGGAAGCCAAGGTGGTCGAGTGGTATATATAGATATATACATATAAACAACTCGTCTAAACATCAACCTAACAATGTTAGATCTGTAACTTTGCTTTCGCAAATTTTTTGTTCTTCCCTCGCCGGGATTCGAACCCATGCTACTGAGATATCGTGACACCAAATCGCCTGCACTGCAGCCGTCCCGCTAGACCACACGACCACCTGGGCTTCACAATAATAAAGCTTTCGGTGGCCGTGTGTTACCTTTCCTCGTCAGTTTTAATCTAGCGGCGTACTACAGTACATGATATAAGGCATAGAGATGTTATTGTTACAGATATATAAGTACGTCTGAGTCAATGACAGCTCTACAACAGATTTATCCATTGGATCACCAGCAATGATGGTGATACATGGCTGTGTACATTATTTTGGATCCTTTACTATAGATAATTGAGCTAATCTGTAACAATAACATCTCCATACCTCATATACCATGTACTGTAGTACGCCGCTAGATTAAAACTGACGAGGAAAGATAACACACGGCCGCTGAAAGCTTTATTATTGTGAAGCCCAGGTGGTCGTGTGGTCTAGCGGGACGGCTACAGTGCAGGCGATTTGGGCCACGATATGTCAGTAGCATGGGTTCGAATCCCGGCGATCCATGCTACTGAGATATCGTGGCACCAAATCGCGGGTGTTACCGGATGTTACCTTTCCTCGCCAGTTTTAATCTAGCATCGTACTACAGTACATGCTATAAAAGGCATAAAGATGTTATTTTTACAGATCAGCTAAATTATCTATATATATAGTGAAGGATCCTTCAAATTAGTGTAAGATACAGTCACAGAAATAATTATATTTACAAGTACGTCTGAACCAGTGACAATTTTACAACAGATGTATCTATCGGATCACCAGCAGTGATGGTGATACATGACTGTGTACATTCTGTATATACAACTCGTCTAAACATCAACCCATTATGTTAGATCTGTAAATTTGCTTTCGCAATTTTTTTGTTCTTGTTATATATATATATATATATATATAGGGCAGAACAAACAAAAAATGCGAGAGTAAATTTACAGATCTAACAGTTCTACCTATAACAGTTTAATACAGTTCTATCTAAAACTGGTTCTGACAGTTCTACTAAGAACAGTTTTGGGGTAGAACTGTTCTAGGTAGAACTGTTCTAGGAGAGTTTACAACAGCTCTATGACAGATTATTCTGACAATTCTAACGAGAGATCATAAGTTATATCCACTGTATGATTCCAAAAGAAGATCCTGCATTTATTGTTTCATTTCTTTTTTTTTTTTTTAAATCAGGTCGTCATTTTGCACTTTTTTTTTTGAATGACTCAGAGGACATAAGAGAAAAAGGTAAGCACGTGTAACCTGCCCCAAACGTTAGATTGTGTTTACGATAGAAACAAAAAGAAAAAAAAAATGTTTACTTAATAAAACAGAATAAAAAAAGCTGGGTTACCCCAACCTTGATATCCTTTTCCCAGTCTAGGCGTATCAGTGCATGTTCATAGATCTCCGTTGTAGAAAAACATCTTCCTATATCTATTTGAAATACATCTAATTTGGGGTCCTCATTGCGGTCTGCTTTTAAATCATTTCGATTTCTTTCAGAAACAAATAAAATACAGAATTGTGAAAAATATAAAACTCAACTTTTGAACATGTTCAAGTTCAATATAACTACAGTCATTTTAAAAATGAATTATCTTAATTTATTTGTCATAGTGTTTCTGAAAAACTAATGCGCGCCAATGTAATTACGCAAACGTAAAAAAAAACAAGAAGTAATTGTAACAGGATGCTGTTACGAAGTCTCCCAAACAAAGCTCCCATAACTCGCCATTCCTATGGTACCATCCATTTACAAGTATTCAAACAGGAGGGGGTGGTAGTGAACACCAGGGACTTTACCTACATTTCATTAGATTTGTTTTATCGTCCCATACAAGAATATATATGGTTTAGGGGTGGGGATCTCAATCATTTAAAAGTTGTGGGGTGGGGTGACCCCCATGGACTCTCCCTATACTTCATTTGATGTGCTTTATTCTTCCATTCAAGAATATATATGGTTTAGGGGTGGGGATCTTGACCGTTTACAAGTTTTCTATTAAGAGGGGGTGGAATGACTCTCTAGGGACTTCCCTTTTATTTCATTTCATTTGTTTTATTGACCCCTACTAGAATATATATGGTTAAGGGGTGGGGATCTGGACTGTTACAAGATAATAGCACATTCTCAAATTGAACAGGGTGGGGATGACCCCAGGTACTTCCCTTTAATTTCATTTGATTTGTTTTATTGTCACATTCAAGAATGTATATGGTTTAGGGGTGGGGATCTGGACCGTTTACAAGTTCTCAAACAAGAGGGGTGGGGTGACCCCCTAGGGACTTATCTTTTATTTCATTGCATTTGTTTTATTGTCCCCTACAATGATATAGATGGTTAAGGGATGGGGATCTGGACCGTTTACTAGTTAATAGCACATTCTCAAATTGAATGGGGTGGGGGTGACCCACCCATGACATTCCCATTAGTTTTATTTCATTTGTTTTATTGTCCCATTCAAGAATATATATATGGTTTTGGGGTGGGGATCTGGGCCGTTTACAAGATAATAGCATATTCTCAAATTGAAAGGGGTGGAGAGTTACCCCCATGGACTTCCCTTTTCTTACATTTGATTTGTTTTATTGTCCTCTACAAGAATATATATGGTTTAGGGGTGGGGATCTGGACCGTTTACAACATAATAGCACATTCTCAAATTGAATGGGGTGGGGTGACCCCCCGGGACTTCCTATTAGTTGCATTTGATTTGTTTTATTGTCCCATTCAAGAATATATATGGTTTAGGGTGGGGATCTGGGTCGTTTACAAGATAATAGCATATTCTCAAATTGAAGGGGCTGGGGATGACCCCTATGGGACTTGCCCTATGTTTTATGCAATTTGTTTTATTGTCCTTTGAGCATTTCTGAAGACTGCATGTGTCTATCACTTATAGTTTTCAAGTTATATTCTTTTGAAAATTTTAGAAAATAAAATCCCATAGGATTCTATTGTAAACCCCTCCCTTCTTTCTGCCCCCAGAATACCCCTAAATAGACCCCAATGCACAAACGAACAATAAATGGCTCATCTAGACATATTAGTCTAACATTCTATGAAACCCTAAGTTAATCTGACAAGCGGTTTTTGAGAAACGCTGCGGACAAGTTCATTTTTAAAGTGGCGGAAGAAGAGGAAGAAGAAGAGGAAGAAGAAGAATAATAAAAATAATAAGAACTGAGCAAAAACAATAAGTCTCCAAACTTTGTTTGGGAGACTTAATAATCACAAAATGCGCGCAAATGAAATGCGTCCGCATAACTTCCACTTACGGTTGTACAAACGGGTATCATTATTTGCGAAAGAGTCGTTAGCAAAATACGACGACTGGGGAAAAAATCCCGTTTACTTCGTGAATATTGTGAAATTTGCGCTAAAACAGCTTTTACTTTTTTTTAGTGTGCCCTTTTATACTAGTATGCGGCACATTTAGTTATTTTTTTTTTTAAGAATTATCCATCCATCTGTAAAACTGTGTTGAATATATTAAAAAGAAAGACAAATTTTAAAATGTATAATCTTAATCTTTATGTTTTTCCAATATAATGGGAGATAACTTATTTTTAAAATAAATATTTTCCTCTGAAACAGATATGATTGTTGACAAAAAGAGTTACATCCCATCATAAATATTATCAAAAAAGTAATACGATATTTATAATATCTGACATAGTGCACTGTATAGAAGTAAATTTCGTTTATATGATTATCATAAATGTCAAATGAAAGAAAAATGTCAAAATGTCAAAATATATTTAGTTTATAATAAGGGGGATAATCAAAACTGCTTGTTTCTAAAAATATATTCTATTTGTGTTGTTGATATGTACATATGTACTTCGATAAATACATGTTGTTGAAACTATTCATAACTGAATTATTCCTTATAAAAGACGATAAAAATCAATCAATGAAATTTAGCCATAATGATTATTCAAGCTCTTCTTATTTGTTGTGTTTGTATTTTCTGTTTTTGGGATAAAAGATAACCAGAACGTCCATGGAAATCTGACGAAGACCTTTACTTACTTGAAAATCTCTAAAGGTTTGGGGATTTTCAAGATTTAAATATTGATTTACGTAAGTTGTAAATATTTTTCCAACGAAAGTTTCTTTTTTCTTCTTCTTCCTTTTGAACAATTATAATAAGCCCGATCGTAAAGTCGTCTTGTTTTCTTAATAACGTTTTCGCTCCATTTTATTTTGTACAACATGTATTCATATGACAGTAGTGAAGCCTTGTTGTCCTTAAGAAGAAGAATTACTTCATCATTGAAATTAAACAAGAAACATAATATAAAAAAGAAGATGTGGTATGATTGCCTATGAGACAACTATCCATAAAAGACCAAAATCACACAGACATTTAATAACAACTATAGGTCACCGTTCGGCCTTCAACAATGAGCAAAGCCCATACCGCATAGTCAGCTATAAATGGCCCCGATAAAACAATGTAAAACACGTTACAAAAACTGGCATTAAATTTCAAATTTACCGAACAAAAATTGATCCGTATAAACTTGTTATTTAATCTAAATTAAATTTCAGTTAAATCGTCTGATATTAGTAGTTTCGATAAAAAATAAACGTATACCAAAACTGGCATTAAATTTCAAATTTACCGAACAAAAATTGATCAGTATAAACTTGTTATTTAATCTAAATTAAATTTCAGTTAAATCGTCTGATATTAGTAGTTTTGATAAAAAATAAACGTATATTTAAACGAAAAATTTAACGGTGATAAACTAGATTTAAACCTTTTAAATAACAAATTTAAACTGCTATTATTTTTCAAATAAATGACAAGTTTAATAACCCATAAATCAGAATTAAACTTAAGAAAATAAGAAATTTAAAAAAATGATTAAACTTTCATAAACTACTAAAATAATTCTTCATAAATCAGACCTTAAATTCAAAACTAGAAATTTAATTTATGAATAAACTTTGTAAACGTATCATTTCATGCAGTGCGTACATTGACATATAATGGTTTACTTTTTTTAAATTGTTATTTGGATGGACAGTTGTCTCATTGGCACTCACACCACATCTTTATGTGCATAATTATAAACTGCTGCCTATGTTACAAAATATTGAATAGCAGAAATATCAACAGAAGCATAAATAAAGGCAACAGTAGTATACCGCTGTCCGAAGTCCATAAATCGATTGCGAAAAACAAATCCGGGCTACAAACTAAAACTGAGGGAAACACATCAACTATAAGAGGAGACCAACGACACAAACCAGATCATAAACCAAATCTATATACAATTTATTCACCCCGTGTGTACAAATATTTTATGGATATGTTAGTTTGTCACCATGCTTAATGTACCTGAGATTTTGAATGCAAATTACAAAATAGTTCGTCTAAATACAGGTGTTATAAGTTGGTTTAAGTTAAATGGAAACGACAGTTGGTATAACGGAAATACACATTTCATATAAAATCCTATAACTGGCTGAAAGGATGAAAAGTGAACCAATTTAACTTTAATTTATATCAACAAATTTAAACATAATGTTATAAAGTAGTAACGTTCTGCTGTCCATTTAAATCATATATTTGAATAGTATAAAAGTTTAATATGAAGATAAACAAACACACTAATACCTAATTTGCCACGTGTGTACACAATGGTTTTTATTATATCTTAGTTTTCCTTTTCACCATGTTTGATATACCTTGGTTTTTAATTTCAAATTACAAAGTATTGCGTAGGTGCTATAACTACGTGTAATTCAAATAAAAACGAAAGTTGATATTTCGGAAAAACACATTTCATATTAAATCCTATAACAAAGTAAGAGAATGGCAGGTAAACAATTTAACCTTAATTAACAAGGACAATCTTGTCAATAACGTAATAGAATAGTTACCAACGGCTGTTTTTTTAATGTAAAATCTTGTGTACGTATTGTACATGAACATGTTATTAAAATTGGAAACGATCAGCCCCATGTGTATATAAGCGACTTAGATTATAAAAGGTAAACAATTGTAATTTAATTCATATAAAGTAATATATTTTATCTTTAAGATCTAATATCACAAAACCACGAATAGATTTAAACATGAGGAACAATCTCGAATACATCATTATCACAACCCGCCATCTTTCTTTGATTGTGATATCAGCTAATGATACTTATTCCCTTTGCGCTTATACCCGAACTTGTACAAAAAGTTATCAACATAACGATTGTAACTCGTGTAACACGTTCTATTTACCCTGAGATAAACTAAGTTCTGGAAGGGTTCGTGTCAACTTTCCTGTTTTGTCATTGCATTGTTCGTCTCTTTCAAATGTAAGAGTTTTGAATGTTTCCTGGTTATCATTCACTACTTTTGAATAATACACGACATATTTAAGTAACTGACATTGTTATCACCTCAATAATGTGTTATATTATTCTTTTATTTGTGTTTGTGAATATAACTGATACTGTCCATAGAAATATACATTTAACGTGGATAAGTAATTATACATCCGGTCATTGTGTTATTCAATTTCATTGTGCTTTGGTAATTTTTTGTATTCTTGTCTTTGATTGTTGCTGATGTGCTTTGTCTATATGCCTTTTTGTGTGTATTTGTTGACATGTTTGTTTGTTCTCACAGTAATACAGATTATAACATTTTGTTGATTGATGTACTCCTATTTCTGACATTCTGACACAAGTAGAAGGTTTTCAGTTTTTCCGTTCTTCGATATTAACATCCTTTATGCTGTTGTATTATACATATTTTGTGTCGATTGTTACATGGGGTTTTTATTTTCTCCCTTTTTGATATGTGTCACCCTTAATGTTGTGTTTAACATGTTTATTTTTGCGTATATTAATCTATAAAAATCATGAAACTGCCCGGACTCCTTTACCAGTTTGCGCTTTTGTTAAATGTTTTTCTTCATTAAAGTGATCTGATGAGTATGGCACTATTAAATCTTAAATCTTTTCAAACTTAGTAATATTTAAATATTTTAACTGAGCATCCTAGACGAGATATTTATTGTCGAAATGCACATATTGTCATCGTTTATCTTATTTTCGAGAATATTAACGAAGTGATGTTTTAAAAAAGTTCCATTTATCCCTCCCAGAAACATTATGTATGCACCTATGATTGACATTATCACTTACATATCTTGTCATGTTATCAATGGTTTGACACAATAATTAATGATCTGCTCTAATTTACCTACTTCCTTCTCTAAACTGTAATTACTTATAAGGAACCTATCTAGAATCAATATAAGGCAGATGTGTAAATCCAACTCTAAATGTATTTATTCACATTCTTAGGTAGGTTTTACCTTAGATGTATTTGACACAACAACTTTTTGGGAATTTTAGATCCTCAATGATCTTCAATTTTGTACTTGTTTGGCTTTATAACTATTTTGATATGAGCGTCACTGATGAGTCTTATGTAGACGAAACGCGCGTCTGGCGTACTAAATTAAAATCCTGGTACTTTTGATAACTATTAAGGCATTTCAATATTTAATATACTATTAATATATATGAACTGCTGCCTATGTTACAAAAAAATGCATATCTTAAATAACAACAGTAACATAAATAGATAATAGTAGTATACCGCTGCCCGAAGTTCATCAATCGATTGAGAAAAACAAATCCGGGTTAAAAACTAGAACTGAGGGAAACACATCAACTATGAGAGGAGAATAACGACACAAACCCGATCTATAACCGAGATCTGTAAACAAGATTTATATACAACCTAATTCACCCCGTGTGTACACATTTTTTATTGATATGTTAGTTTGTCACAATGTGTAATGTACCTGAGTTTTTAAATGCAAATTACAAAATAGTTTTGTCTACATACAGGTGTTATCAGTTGGTTTAAGTTAAATGGAAATGAAAGTTGGTATGACGGAAATACACATTTCATATAAAATCTTATAACAGGTTGAAAGGATGGCAGGTAAACAATCTAACTTTAATTTATATCAACAAACTTAAACATAAAGTGAAAATGAAGTAACGGTCTGCTGTCTATGTAAAACATACATATATTAAAGTTCAATATGAAGATAAACAAACACACTAATATCTAATTTGTCACGTGTGTATACAATTTCTATGATATTATTACGTAAGTATTTCTGTATTGGCCTTGTTATTGGTCCGAGGCTTGCTGTATTGGCATGAGGCGAAGCCGAAGGCCAATACAGCTGGCCGAGGACCAATAACACGGCCAATACAGAAATACACGTAATAATATCTTTATTAATTAACTACAGTGTTACAATATTTTTTTAATTTCATTTCAAAAGAGATAAATATTTTTACCTTGAAGTGGAACTATCCAAATCTCAGTTTGTTTCTTTTTATTAGATGCAATACATAATGATCTCGTGCTGTTTCCAGGTGTCTTCAGCATTTTCTCATCAGATGAATTTTTCTACCCTTTTCAGTCACTATAAAGTGTTACAACTTAAATTTAGACGCAACACATAAATAGTAATTGGAAAGGTACTGCCATTGCATGTGTTATGCAGAAACTAATTTAAAATCGATGTGATATTATGAGGTGGTCAAGAAATGAACTTTGTGATAATCAACTTGTTCCCCAAACCTGAAATAGTTCTATCGTCTGCTTTCAAAGTACTTTTTAAATTGATGTGACCGTCTTTCGCCTGAAATGTATGCCATACTGACATTTTCAGCATGTTTAAGATAACTAAATGACAACTGCGTCTTCAAAACAACTGTTTACTTTCAGTTTGTGTTTATCGTGTCTTTCGATGTAAAATCTAGAGACGTTCCGAAATCCTGCACTTGTGTCAACTCGGCCAATATAGAATAACTCGGCCAATACAGGAAAAAATCTGTATTGGCCGAGTTATTCTGTATTGGCCCAGTTTACACATTATATTGCATTGGCAGTTTTCATCATATTAAGTCCAATAACAGTGTAGTTAGTTAATAATGTTTATTATAGCTTAGTTGTCCTTTTCGCCATATTGATATACCTGGGTTTTTAAATTCAAATTACAAAGTATTGCGTAGGTGCTATATCTACGTGGAATTCAAATAAAAACGAAAGTTGATATTACGGAAAAACATATTTCATATCAAATCCTATAACAAGCTGAGAGAATGGCAGGTAAACGATTTAACTTAAATAAGCATAGACAATCTTATTTATAATGTGATAGAATAGTAACCAACTGCTTTTTTTTTAAATGTAAATCTTGTCGTGTTGTATGTACATGTACATGTTTTTTTTAAATTGGAAACGAAAGCATATATTACGAAAATTCACGGTTCAGCCCCAAATGTATATAACAGACTAAGAGGATGAAAGGTAAACATTTTAAATTTATTTCATATAAAAAAATCATATTTATCTTTTATCACAAAACCACGAATAAATGTATACACATAAACAATCTCGAATACATCATTATCACAACCCGTCATTTCCATTCTCAATTTTATCTTTCTTTGATTGTGATATCAGCTAATAGAGAATTTTAAGTTTTTGACGTTCTTAAACTTGACAAACCTTAACATTTCAAAAATATGTAATTGTTATCTCCCGTTTACCATTCAACTGCTGAATTAAACAAAAATCGTATACTTTGACGTACGTAATACACCTTAACTTGGTCGTTAGAAAATTGTGTTTGTCTCCCTTTCTCCGTTTAGTTCAAATTTATTTAATATAGCGTATTCCACGAGCGAGACTCAGAGTATACATTTGTCTTATACAAAAAGACCAATGTTTGTTCGCATGGGCCACAGGTATATACTTTGAAAATTTCTGGCTGGAATACTAGAATAATGATAATTTGCGGGCGAGAATTTAAAGGACGTCGAATAATTATTTTTAATGCATTTCTTATGGGAAAATTGAAAAGGACCTTGTACAAGTTCAGTAAATTAGGTGAATATATACATGCAGGTTGCAATGTTTTTCTAATATTTGGGCATATTAAAATACCTTGATCATCTGATCATCAGATCATTCTGGGAGTTATATTTTTGATTGCCTTTAAAATGAGTAAGGGCTTAACTTTTTTTTTGTCTTATTGATAACCCAGCTTTTCTCTTTTTCAATGAATGATCTGTGTCGTGTGTGCCATAACCTATCAAGAAAAGTAGTTTGAAAACTTGGCCAGCTAAAGGACGCCTCCGTGTGGGGGAGTTTCTCGCTGTATTGAAGACCAATTGATGGCATTCGGCTGTTGTCTGCTCTATGGTTGGGTCGTTTTCATTTTGGCACATTTTCCATTTCCATTCTCAATTTTATTTTCCTTTGAAAGTTCATTATGTTTAGAATTCCCTGAAGGACGTAGGTTCAAGAGTGTCAACAGGAGTGCTACGAACAGACAGACCGACGGACAGACAGATATATTGAAGGTATCATTGTGTTACTATTACGCTCGAAGCAACGCTGGGGACAGGTAATTACTTTGAAAAAAAGAAAGCTGTCTCTTAAAGAGAAAAGTTCGGCGTTTCGACAAAAAAAATCCAAGCCGACATGTAGATTATCAAATACAAGCTTTAAGATACGGTATTCTGCAGAATGGGTCATTATATTTCTAACATTTATGTCATCGAAGCATGGCCTGATTCTAAGATTGTTGGACCCTTTTACCACGATCAGCGCATAAACTTTAGAAATTGACTGTCACATGGCATTGTTGTACAAGCTAAGCTGTCAATCAAACCGAAACATTACCATGACAGGTGAACCATGCCGAGTAAGATTTTTGGAAATAGTAATCTTTATATTTTTTTCCCTGTTGCATTGCCTTAAATATTGGAACTAAGTTATGCGTAAGTGACAGTCAAAGCTGCATAAAGCAGCATATTTGATTTGTTTAAAATTTCTGTTGTTTTAATTCGGATAGCTATCAGACTATTCTTTATGCATGATTATTTTATTAGTTGTTAGAAGCCTTGAACTAGCCGTCAGTACTCTTAGATCTGTTCTTAGTGTCTTTTTGTTGTTGGGATGTACAAGTACCCGGCCACATCCACTTGCATATGTGTCCATCTGATGAGTTTATATTTTTTCAAGTGATTTTTATAGTTCGTTCTGTTATACCATTGTCCCAGGTTAGGGGAGGGTTGGGATCCCGCTAACTTAAATTGTTTAACCCCGCCTCATTATGTTTGTATGTACGCGTACGGTGCCTGTTCTGAGCCAGGAGCCTGTAATTCAGTGGTTGTTTATGTGGTTCATATTTGTTTTTCGTTCATTTTTTATTATATAAATAAGACCGTAAGTTTTCGTGTTTAGATTGCTTTACATTTTCATTTCGGGGCCTTTTATAGCTGACTATGCGGTATTGGCTTTGTTCATTTTTGAAGGCTACATACAGTTACCTATAGTTGTTAATGTCTGTGTCATTTGGGTGTTTTGTGGAGAGTTGTGTCATTTGCAATCATACCACATCTTCTTTTTCATAAATCTGCTTCATGATCATACAGACTACAAGAAACTTGGATATATAACAAAATCGTGGTTCTATGGCGGTAGATACAGTTGGGTGCAGACCAAGCATTACATGTAGACGGGCCGAAAAAGTTAACGCGGCGTTTACTCGCGTGCACTTCATGTAAACGCCGCGTTAACTGTGCGTTAACTCCGAAATTGCAGTAGACATTAAAAGTAAACGGGCGTTTACTTTCGCGTTTACCTCCGCGTTAACGCAAAAACGGCGAGTCTTCTAATTTTGTAAAGAGTAAACGGGCGTTTACTTTTCCGTTTACCTCCGCGTTAACGTGGAAAAAGGCGCGTCTTCTATTTTTGTAATAAGTAAACGCGCGTTTACTGTTTGTAGTAAACGCCCGTTAACGCAGATTGTCATCGTAACTTGGATACACTGACCTAAAATATGAAATGATAAGGAACATCAAAATTAATTGACCAAGTGGTCATTTCTGCTTGACATATTGACGATTACAGTTATTTAAAAATGTCACACATTTGTATTTAATTGAACAATAATTATAGTAAATTTCTTGTTCTTCGCAAATAATAGTTTAATTATGTTTATTCAAATACATGTAATTTAATCCTCACCAAAATCAAACAGTTTTCTCATCTTAGACAGACTGACTCGTAAAACAAAACTTTTTGATATCATTCACCACAACTGACAATATTTACCTCTTAACAAGTTATCTTATTCTAAATAGAAGTAATTCAGTTATATTTTTATGCCATAATTGACCATATAAAACAATTGACCACAATTTTTGTACCAGCCTGACGGCGATGACCTCTTTTTATTTAAAATATTGAATAGTAAACAAAATTCAGTAGTTTTCATACATCAGACTAACTCGTAATATATAATTATTATTAGGTAGCAATATTTGAATATTATGACTAAAAAAGTCTGTTCGCATCAATTTAGATTGCCAGCATGTACTTTTTTATTCAAAATATTGAATCGTAAAAAAAAAATCAGAAGTTTTCATACCTCAGACTTACTCATGTAATAAAATAATTTGTCCGCAACAACAAAAACTGACCATATAAGCATTTTAATATGTAAATCTATATAGCTGCATAGTAAATTAGTTATATTTTCATGTAAGGATTGATTGAATAAGAAAATATGTAGCAATATTTGAATATTATGACTAAAAAAGTTTGTTTGCATCAATGTAGAGTGCCAGCATGTCCTTTTTTATTCAAAATATTGAATCGTAAACCAAATTCAGTAGTTTTCATACCTCAGACTGACTCATATAATAAAATTGTTTGTCTGCAACAACCAAAACTGACCATATAAGCATTCTAGTATGTAAATCTATATAGCCACATAGTAAATGAGTTATATTTTCATGTAAGGATTGATTGTATAATAAAATAGGTAGCAATATTTGAAAATTATGACTAAAAAATTTTGTTAGCATCAATTTAGAGTGCCAGCATGTCCTTTTTTTATTTAAAATATTGAATCGTAAACAAAATTCAGTAGTTTTCATACCTCAGACTGACTCATATAATAAAATTATTTGTCCGCAACAACCAAAACTGACCATACAAGCATTTTATTATGTAAATCTATATAGCCGCATAGTAAATGAGTTATATTTTCATGTAAGGATTGATTGTATAAGAAAATAGGTAGCAATATTTGAATATTATGACTAAAAAATTTTGTTCGCATCAATTTAGAGTGCCAGCATGTCCTTTTTTATTTAAAATATTGAATTGTAAACAAAATTCAGTAGTTTTCATACCTCAGACTGACTCATATAATAAAATTATTTGTCCGCAACAACCAAAACTGACCATACAAGCATTTTATTATGTAAATCTATATAGCCGCATAGTAAATGAGTTATATTTTCATGTAAGGATTGATCATGTTGATTGTATAAGAAAATAGGTAGCAATATTTGAATATTATGACTAAAAAATTTTGTTCGCATCAATTTAGAGTGCCAGCATGTCCTTTTTTTATTTAAAATATTGAATTGTAAACAAAATTCAGTAGTTTTCATACCTCAGACTGACTCATATAATAAAATTATTTGTCCGCAACAACCAAAACTGACCATATAAGCATTTAATTATGTAAATCTATATAGCCGCATAGTAAATGAGTTATATTTTCATGTAAGGATTTATTGTATAAGAAAATAGGTAGCAATATTTGAATATTATGATTACAAAATTTTGTTCGCATCAATTTAGAGTGCCAGCATGTCCTTTTTTATTCAAAATATTGAAGCGTAAACAAAATTCAGTAGTTTTCATACCTCAGACTGACTCATATAATAAAATTATTTGTCCGCAACAACCAAAACTGACCATATAAGCATTTGCTTATGTAAATCTATATAGCCGCATAGTAAATGAGCTATATTTTCATGTAAGGATTGATTGTATAAGAAAATAGGTAGCAATATTTGAATATTATGATTACAAAATTTTGTTCGCATCAATTTAAAGTGCCAGCATGTCCTTTGTTATTCAAAATATTGAAGCGTAAACAAAATTCAGTAGTTTTCATACCTCAGACTGACTCATATAATAAAAATATTTGTCCGCAACAACCAAAACTGACCATATAAGCATTCTAGTATGTAAATCTATATAGCCGCATAGTAAATGAGTTATATTTTCAAGTAAGGATTGATTGTATAATAAAAAAGGTAGTAATATTTGAATATTATGATTAAAAAAAATTTGTTCGCATCAATTTAGAGTGCCAGCATGTCCTTTTTTTATTTAAAATATTGAATCGTAAACAAAATTCAGTAGTTTTCATACCTCAGACTGACTCATATAATAAAATTATTTGTCCGCAACAACCAAAACTGACCATATAAGCATTTGCTTATGTAAATCTATATAGCCGCATAGTAAATGAGCTATATTTTCATGTAAGGATTGATTGTATAAGAAAATAGGTAGCAATATTTGAATATGATGATTACAAAATTTTGTTCGCATCAATTTAAAGTGCCAGCATGTCCTTTTTTTATTTAAAATATTGAATCGTAAACAAAATTCAGTAGTTTTCATACCTCAGACTGACTCATATAATAAAATTATTTGTCCGCAACAACCAAAACTGACCATATAAGCATTTTATTATGTAAATCTATATAGCCGCATAGTAAATGAGTTATATTTTCATGTAAGGATTGATTGTATAAGAAAATAGGTAGCAATATTTGAATATTATGACTAAAAAATTTTGTTCGCATCAATTTAGAGTGCCAGCATGTACTTTTTTTATTCAAAATATTGAATTGTAAACAAAATTCAGTAGTTTTCATACCTCAGACTGACTCATATAATAAAATTATTTGTCCGCAACAACCAAAACTTACCATATAAGCATTTTATTATGTTAATCTATATAGCCGCATAGTAAATGAGTTATATTTTCATGTAAGGATTTATTGTATAAGAAAATAGGTAGCAATATTTGAATATTATGACTAAAAAATTTTGTTCGCATCAATTTAGAGTGCCAGCATGTCCTTTTTTATTCAAAATATTGAAGCGTAAACAAAATTCAGTAGTTTTCATACCTCAGACTGACTCATATAATAAAATTATTTGTCCGCAACAACCAAAACTGACCATATAAGCATTTGCTTATGTAAATTTATATAGCCACAGAGTAAATGAGCTATATTTTCATGTAAGGATTGATTGTATAAGAAAATAGGTAGCAATATTTGAACATTATGATTACAAAATTTTATTCGCATCAATTTAGAGTGCCAGCATGTCCTTTTTTATTCAAAATATTGAATCGTAAACAAAATTCAGTAGTTTTCATACCTCAGACTGACTCATATAATAAAATTATTTGTCCACAACAACCAAAACTGACCATATAAGCATTCTAGTATGTAAATCTATATAGCTGCATAGTAAATGAGTTATATTTTCATGTAAGGATTGATTGTATAATAAAAAAGGAAGTAATATTTGAATATTATGATTACAAAATTTTTGTTCCCATCAATTTAGAGTGCCAGCATGTCCTTTTTTATTTAAAATATTGAATCGTAAACAAAATTCAGTAGTTTTCATACCTCAGACCGACTCATATAATAAAATTATTTGTCCGCAACAACCAAAACTGACCATACAAGCATTTTATTATGTAAATCTATATAGCCGCATAGTAAATGAGTTATATTTTCATGTAAGGATTGATTGTATAAGAAAATAGGTAGCAATATTTGAATATTATGACTAAAAAATTTTGTTCGCATCAATTTAGAGTGCCAGCATGTCCTTTTTTTATTTAAAATATTGAATTGTAAACAAAATTCAGTAGTTTTCATACCTCAGACTGACTCATATAATAAAATTATTTGTCCGCAACAACCAAAACTGACCATACAAGCATTTTATTATGTAAATCTATATAGCCGCATAGTAAATGAGTTATATTTTCATGTAAGGATTGATTGTATAAGAAAATAGGTAGCAATATTTGAATATTATGACTAAAAAATTTTGTTCGCATCAATTTAGAGTGCCAGCATGTCCTTTTTTTATTTAAAATATTGAATTGTAAACAAAATTCAGTAGTTTTCATACCTCAGACTGACTCATATAATAAAATTATTTGTCCGCAACAACCAAAACTGACCATATAAGCATTTAATTATGTAAATCTATATAGCCGCATAGTAAATGAGTTATATTTTCATGTAAGGATTTATTGTATAAGAAAATAGGTAGCAATATTTGAATATTATGATTACAAAATTTTGTTCGCATCAATTTAGAGTGCCAGCATGTCCTTTTTTATTCAAAATATTGAAGCGTAAACAAAATTCAGTAGTTTTCATACCTCAGACTGACTCATATAATAAAATTATTTGTCCGCAACAACCAAAACTGACCATATAAGCATTTGCTTATGTAAATCTATATAGCCGCATAGTAAATGAGCTATATTTTCATGTAAGGATTGATTGTATAAGAAAATAGGTAGCAATATTTGAATATGATGATTACAAAATTTTGTTCGCATCAATTTAAAGTGCCAGCATGTCCTTTGTTATTCAAAATATTGAAGCGTAAACAAAATTCAGTAGTTTTCATACCTCAGACTGACTCATATAATAAAAATATTTGTCCGCAACAACCAAAACTGACCATATAAGCATTCTAGTATGTAAATCTATATAGCCGCATAGTAAATGAGTTATATTTTCAAGTAAGGATTGATTGTATAATAAAAAAGGTAGTAATATTTGAATATTATGATTAAAAAAAATTTGTTCGCATCAATTTAGAGTGCCAGCATGTCCTTTTTTTATTTAAAATATTGAATCGTAAACAAAATTCAGTAGTTTTCATACCTCAGACTGACTCATATAATAAAATTATTTGTCAGCAACAACCAAAACTGACCATATAAGCATTTTATTATGTAAATCTATATAGCCGCATAGTAAATGAGTTATATTTTCATGTAAGGATTGATTGTATAAGAAAATAGGTAGCAATATTTGAATATTATGACTAAAAAATTTTGTTCGCATCAATTTAGAGTGCCAGCATGTACTTTTTTTATTCAAAATATTGAATTGTAAACAAAATTCAGTAGTTTTCATACCTCAGACTGACTCATATAATAAAATTATTTGTCCGCAACAACCAAAACTTACCATATAAGCATTTTATTATGTAAATCTATATAGCCGCATAGTAAATGAGTTATATTTTCATGTAAGGATTTATTGTATAAGAAAATAGGTAGCAATATTTGAATATTATGACTAAAAAATTTTGTTCGCATCAATTTAGAGTGCCAGCATGTCCTTTTTTATTCAAAATATTGAAGCGTAAACAAAATTCAGTAGTTTTCATACCTCAGACTGACTCATATAATAAAATTATTTGTCCGCAACAACCAAAACTGACCATATAAGCATTTGCTTATGTAAATTGATATAGCCACAGAGTAAATGAGCTATATTTTCATGTAAGGATTGATTGTATAAGAAAATAGGTAGCAATATTTGAACATTATGATTACAAAATTTTATTCGCATCAATTTAGAGTGCCAGCATGTCCTTTTTTATTCAAAATATTGAATCGTAAACAAAATTCAGTAGTTTTCATACCTCAGACTGACTCATATAATAAAATTATTTGTCCACAACAACCAAAACTGACCATATAAGCATTCTAGTATGTAAATCTATATAGCTGCATAGTAAATGAGTTATATTTTCATGTAAGGATTGATTGTATAATAAAAAAGGAAGTAATATTTGAATATTATGATTAAAAAATTTTTGTTCCCATCAATTTAGAGTGCCAGCATGTCCTTTTTTATTTAAAATATTGAATCGTAAACAAAATTCAGTAGTTTTCATACCTCAGACCGACTCATATAATAAAATTATTTGTCCGCAACAACCAAAACTGACCATATAAGCATTTTATTATGTAAATCTATATAGCCGCATAGTAAATGAGTTATATTTTCATGTAAGGATTTATTGTATAAGAAAATAGGTAGCAATATTTGAATATTATGATTACAAAATTTTGTTCGCATCAATTTAGAGTGCCAGCATGTCCTTTTTTATTCAAAATATTGAAGCATAAACAAAATTCAGTAGTTTTCATACCTCAGACTGACTCATATAATAAAATTATTTGTCCGCAACAACCAAAACTGACCATATAAGCATTTGCTGATGTAAATCTATATAGCCGCATAGTAAATGAGCTATATTTTCATGTAAGGATTGATTGTATAAGAAAATAGGTAGCAATATTTGAATATTATGATTACAAAATTTTGTTCACATCAATTTAAAGTGCCAGCATGTCCTTTGTTATTCAAAATATTGAAGCGTAAACAAAATTCAGTAGTTTTCATACCTCAGACTAACTCATATAATAAAAATATTTGTCCGCAACAACCAAAACTGACCATATAAGCATTCTAGTATGTAAATCTATATAGCCGCATAGTAAATGAGTTATATTTTCAAGTAAGGATTGATTGTATAATAAAAAAGGTAGTAATATTTGAATATTATGATTAAAAAAAATTTGTTCGCATCAATTTAGAGTGCCAGCATGTCCTTTTTTTATTTAAAATATTGAATCGTAAACAAAATTCAGTAGTTTTCATACCTCAGACTGACTCATATAATAAAATTATTTGTCCGCAACAACCAAAACTGACCATATAAGCATTTTATTATGTAAATCTATATAGCCGCATAGTAAATGAGTTATATTTTCATGTAAGGATTGATTGTATAAGAAAATAGGTAGCAATATTTGAATATTATGACTAAAAAATTTTGTTCGCATCAATTTAGAGTGCCAGCATGTACTTTTTTTATTCAAAATATTGAATTGTAAACAAAATTCAGTAGTTTTCATACCTCAGACTGACTCATATAATAAAATTATTTGTCCGCAACAACCAAAACTTACCATATAAGCATTTTATTATGTAAATCTATATAGCCGCATAGTAAATGAGTTATATTTTCATGTAAGGATTTATTGTATATGAAAATAGGTAGCAATATTTGAATATTATGACTAAAAAATTTTGTTCGCATCAATTTAGAGTGCCAGCATGTCCTTTTTTATTCAAAATATTGAAGCGTAAACAAAATTCAGTAGTTTTCATACCTCAGACTGACTCATATAATAAAATTATTTGTCCGCAACAACCAAAACTGACCATATAAGCATTTGCTTATGTAAATTTATATAGCCACAGAGTAAATGAGCTATATTTTCATGTAAGGATTGATTGTATAAGAAAATAGGTAGCAATATTTGAACATTATGATTACAAAATTTTATTCGCATCAATTTAGAGTGCCAGCATGTCCTTTTTTATTCAAAATATTGAATCGTAAACAAAATTCAGTAGTTTTCATACCTCAGACTGACTCATATAATAAAATTATTTGTCCACAACAACCAAAACTGACCATATAAGCATTCTAGTATGTAAATCTATATAGCTGCATAGTAAATGAGTTATATTTTCATGTAAGGATTGATTGTATAATAAAAAAGGAAGTAATATTTGAATATTATGATTAAAAAATTTTTGTTCCCATCAATTTAGAGTGCCAGCATGTCCTTTTTTATTTAAAATATTGAATCGTAAACAAAATTCAGTAGTTTTCATACCTCAGACCGACTCATATAATAAAATTATTTGTCCGCAACAACCAAAACTGACCATATAAGCATTTTATTATGTAAATCTATATAGCCGCATAGTAAATGAGTTATATTTTCATGTAAGGATTGATTGTATAAGAAAATAGGTAGCAATATTTGAATATTATGACTAAAAAATTTTGTTCGCATCAATTTAGAGTGCCAGCATGTCCTTTTTTTATTCAAAATATTGAATCGTAAACAAAATTCAGTAGTTTTCATACCTCAGACTGACTCATATAATAAAATTATTTGTCCGCAACAACCAAAACTGACCATATCAGCATTTTATTATGTAAATCTATATAGCCGCATAGTAAATGAGTTATATTTTCATGTAAGGATTGATTGTATAAGAAAATAGGTAGCAATATTTGAATATTATGACTAAAAAATTTTGTTCGCATCAATTTAGAGTGCCAGCATGTCCTTTTTTTATTCAAAATATTGAATCGTAAACAAAATTCAGTAGTTTTCATACCTCAGACTGACTCATATAATAAAATTATTTGTCCGCAACAACCAAAACTGACCATATAAGCATTTGCTTTTGTAAATCTATATAGCCGCATAGTAAATGAGCTATATTTTCATGTAAGGATTGATTGTATAAGAAAATAGGTAGCAATATTTGAATATTATGACTAAAAAAATTTGTTCGCATCAATTTAGAGTGCCAGCATGTCCTTTTTTTATTGAAAATATTGAATCGTAAACAAAATTCAGTAGTTTTCATACTTCAGACTGACTCATATAATAAAATTATTTGTCCATAACAACCAAAACTGACCATATAAGCATTCTATTATGTAAATTTATATAGCCGCATAGTAAATGAGTTATATATCAATGTAAAGATAGCAATATTTGAACATTTTAATTGACGAGATGGTACAAATGAACATACTTATTAACACTTTATTGATATCCCTTTCAATATACTGTTCAATTAACGTTTTTTTTTATCATTTGTCAAAACAGAATCTTATCATGTTAATCCAAGGCAAACAAGGTGAATTTCGATTAAAAATTAATGTATTAAATACACCGAGTTATAGTTAGGAATTCGAAGAGACAATTATAAACGGGGAACGAAACAACGTAAACCATGATGTTTATATCCCATCATATAAAAATATTCTCCCGATGTCTCGGATAACCTTTCTTTCCGTATCGATATTTGCACATGTAACTTTTGAAAGGAAAATATAGAAAATCTGCCAATCAGTAAAGTTAATGGACTTTATGAAAGTGATTTTGTGTAATTTAATATTTCGAATTAAAAGAGTTTTTGAATTGTTCTGGTTTGAAACACATATACGTGAAATATAAAGACTAAAGGTCGCTTTTATAAAATAAATGTGCAAATGAACTTGAAGTTTATTTCTAAATTTACCCAATCAGTTAACGCGAAAAGTAAACGTGCGTTTACTTTCAAGTGCACGTAAAAATACACTTGTAAAATCTGTACTAAACGCCCGTTTACTTTTAAGTGCACGTAAAAATAAATTTGAAGAATTCTGAAGTAAACGCCCGTTTACTACTGACTAAACGGACACATAGTAAACGCCCGTTTACTAGGGTAGACATTAGAAATTTCCATTTCGACCACGTTAACGTAATTATAGTAAACGTGCGTTTACTAGTAAACGGGAGATTTGAAGTTAACTAACGAAATATGTGCACGCGGCGTTAACTTGCGTTTACTTTATGTAATGCTTGGTCTGCACCCAACTGTAAGTAAAAGGGGCGGATCCAGAAATTTCAAAAAGAGGGGTTCCAGAATTAAAAACAGTTGTCTCCTTTTCTGTAATCTTCCCGTAATCTTCCGAATTTCCGAAGAAAAAATTATCCAATCACAGACCCGCACCCCTGGTACAGCCACTGAGTAAATTATTTGTAACTTTGTATCTGTTGTACATATTAAGCTTGGATGGTCTGCATGTAGGCAAACTACCTAGTATGACATACGATATTTGACTTTATTCTGTTCAACTGAAATTGATGCGCAGAATTCCATGATCCTGACCTTTGCCATTTTTAGGCTTTAAGTTTATTTTATTTTCTGAGTCATTTTTTTTTTTATAGATAATGCATATCATTAATGTTCAGTATATATTTTTCTCGATGTATCTAACAATTATTGTGTTTCAAGTCATATAATCATGACACAAAGTTTTAAGTTATTTAACTTGTTTATTCTAAATTAAACTTTATGCATTTTCGTAGTGACGACTGAAACGACCAAATCGAACTGAAAAGTTTAGATTTTTCAGTTTATACAGTTCAATTTTCAGATCACAGTCCTTGCTGTTATGTTTATCAGTTGGGTCTGTTTAAGTCTCACTCACCTACACGAGTTGGTATAAAAAAAGGAAAAGGACCCGTCCTTACTTAATTAACCACGTAATTAAGGAGGTAATTTGAAAAATGGACAAAAAAGGTTTTTAAATATTGAATTTTATCTTTTAAGAACGAAATTTAAACAAATCTTGCATGACTTTATTCTGCAACCGTAGGAACTTCAACATCTTGTTCTTCATCAGGATCATTTATAAATCCAGCCAAAGTCAAAACACATAACTCAACTTCACACGACGTTTAACCTTTACACTTGTCAACATGTCGACCTTTGCATTTATCGAATTTTAAACATGCCGACCTGTCAACTTGTCGACCTTAACACTTGTCAACGTTGTGGACCTTTTTAGAGTCAACCTGTCAACCTTTCTAGTGTCAACCTGTCGGCCTATTACTTTGTCAACTTATGAACTGTAAAATATAACTAAAACCGATTTACTTCCTAAGTTAAACCGATTTACTCCTCCGATTTCCCGATGGAACTACAGTATCGCTTATCTAACATGACCTGACATTATGAGGTATAGTCAGATAGTTGAACAGCTTTCTGCACAGTTCGAAGCACACCTATAAATTTTGTATAGTGAGGTCGATAATTCCCTCAGTCCCGAGAAAACGGAAGACGGATAAAAAAGAATTGAAAATATTGACTTTCAAAAACAGAGAATTCCAAAAAAAAATTGTGGTAAACCTTTTTTCTGTAAATGTGTTATATTCTTACTTTTGTGCACATTTTACTTTCGTTCAGCTAAATGCATGTCCATGTTTTTGATAAGGAAGCAACCCTTTTATTTTTAGAGGAGGGGGTAGATGGATAAATTTGTTTTATTTCTAACATTTTTAAAGAAATTTAGATTGAGCATATTTTGTCATTGCTTGTCTGCGTGATTCCAAACAACATGTTTTGCAGCCATTTTTGATTTTGTTAATCGATCATTTAATTTTTCGGGGGAGGGGGAGAGATATTGATTCGGAAATTTAGTTTTGAAAATTATCTAATGGGCAGAAATATCTTCTTTTTAAATTCACAGTACGACCCCCTCCCCCATATCGAATGGTCCTTGCTTCGTACATGAATGTTGTTTAGAATTAAAAGAATATTATCCGACTGAAATTTGACATGCTGAAACTGGCGAAGGGAGACAACCACAAAATAATTGATGTCTTATAAGTCCGTATAATTGTAAGCCTAACTCATTTGCGTTTACGTACGTAAGTTTCGTTCGAAACGTAAAATTCTCTATTAAGACATATCCCCGAACGAAAAATTATCAACATACCGATTGCAACTGGTGTAATATGTTCTACTTACCCTGAGATAAACCAAGTTCTGGAAGGTTTCGTGTCATTTTTTCTGTTTCTATCTTGAGGTAGTTCGAAAAATACCCCAATTGCAATGTTTCTTGCCATTTATAACCGAATTACAATGTTAAAAGTATATTGCGTAGTGGGTAATTTTAGTACGTCAGTAAACTGTAGGCTTACGAGACTGTAGGTAAGCAACAACCTTGATTTGTATATCCTTCAATTTGTTAAATGAGTATGAGCAAAGATCATCTTAAATTATTCTGTTTTCACATTGAAAATGCAATTTTAATGAAATCGCATCAACATAGATGAAAAATGACTTATTTATATTGAAAATAAAAAATCATAGATTAACAGGTTATTTTGAGATAGATAACGATGAAGGAAATTCATATTATTTTATTGGGTTAAAAGGTAGCATTATACAATAAGGTCTAGGGTTTTGCCTAAATCTGCAATTTTGAAAACTGTCAATTTTTTAACAAACAATAAAATTGAAAATGGAAATGGGGAATGTATCAAAGAGACAACAACCCGACCATAAAGAAGACAACAACAGAAGGTCACCAACAGGTCTGCAATGCAGCGAGAAATTCACGCACCCGGAGGCGTCCTTCAGCTGGACCCTAAACAAATACATATACTAGTTCAGAGATAAGGAACGCCATACTAAACTCCAAACTGTACACAAGAAACTAAAATTAAAAAAATACAAGACTAACAAAGGCCAGAGGCTCCTGACTAGGGACAGGCGCAAAAATGCGGCGGGGTTAAACATGTTTATGAGATCTCAACCCTCCCCCTATACCTCTAGCCAATTCAGAAAAGTAAACGCATAACAATACGCACATTAACAAAATTCAGTTCAAGAGAAGTCCGAGTCTGATGTCAGAAGATGTAACCAAAGAAAATAAAGAAAATGACAATAATACATAAATAACATCAGATTACTAGCAGTTAAAAAAGGGGGACGAAAGATAACTGACATACCAGCTCCAAACTTCAATTAAACTGATTGAAAGATTATGTCATCATTATATGAATATCAGGCACAATCCTTCCCGTGAGGGGTTTAATATTATACCATCATAACATATATGAGAAGAACATCACCCGTGTCATGCAAACAACTGGTTTTTAAATAACTGTGTTTAGTTCCGATGCAAAGACCCTAGTGAATCAATATTAACGCCAAAATATGCAATCTTTAATGACCTGACAACAGTATCGTAACTATATCCCTTCTTAATAAGTCTATATAAAGTTTGTGTAAGCTTCTGGGGAGAATACTGACATTTTTTTGCTTTATAAAGAATATTTCCATAAAATATTGGATGTGAAATACCTGAACGTAAAAAAAGTCTGCATGTTAAGCTATATTTACGAATGATGTCCTTATACCGATGATAAAATTTATTAAATTTTTTGACTAGTTTGTGATATCGAAAATCCTGGTGTAATAATTTTTCAGTAATACATAAATTTCTCTCATAAAATCTAAAACATTGTTACATACACGAGCGAGTCGTACACGTTGAGATATATAAACACCGTAAGATGGTGACAAGGGAACGTCACCATATAAAAATGGGTAATTAACGATAGGAATCGAGAAATCATCTCTTTTATCATAAATTTTAGTATTAAGCTTTCCGTTAATGATATAGATATCAAGATCGAGGAAAGGGCGGTGGTCATTGTTAGTATTAGCTTTATTTGAAGTAAGTTCAACAGAATAAATGTCTTTAGTATACATACTAAAGTCGTCATTATTGAGAGCCAAAATATCATCCAAATATCTAAAAGTACTATTGTGTATCAGATGTTGTTCGATGCGTCTTTGCTGATTTTTGTCATAAATTGTAACTCATAGCAATACAAAAACAGATCCGCAATCAGTGGTGCACAGTTAGTCCCCATTGGAACTCCGATAACCTGGCGATATACGGAATCTCCAAAGCGAACAAACATGTTATCTAGTAAAAATTCAAGTGCAGATATAATATCAAAGCATATCCAATTGACATAGGTTTTTGGTTTATTACTACTAAAAATGACCTAATAGAGTTTGAATATATATATTCACATTCTGATATTTTAAATGCCCATTTAATAAGGTGTGTGAATTTTTTCTTAATGAGAATATGAGGCAATGTGGTATATAGGGTAGAAAAATTAAAACGTTGAACAGATTCAAAATCACCAATATAAGCATGCAATTTATCAAGTACTTCCAACGAGTTTTAGACACTCCAAAAGTAATTAATTCCACTTTTTTCGAAGGCCTTATTTGCACAATTCATTATCAGGTTTTTGATTGTACCAAGTGTACTGGTAAGAAGAATAGATAATTTAGTAGGGGAACAATGGCTTGCAGACGAAATAAATCTATATTTGTAAGGTGTTTTATGTAGCTTCGGATGCCATATCATAGTTGGGACTTTCATTGTTTTTGGTTCTGCTTGTACAGCGGTAGCTAAAAATTTATAGATATAGGAAGATGTGGTGTGAGTGCCAATGAGACAACTCTCCATCCAAATAACAATTTTAAAAAAGGTAAACCATTATAGGTCAATGTACGGCCTTCAACACGTTGGCTCACATCTAACTACAAGCTATTACTAGTGTAAAACTATTTAAACGGGAAAACCAACGGTCTAATCTATATAAAAAAAACGAGAAATGTTTGTTACAGATATTGTTTTCTGAAAATGAAGTCAGTTCGAATGTTGGTGAATTGGTAATTTCTTTTTGTAGAACCTCAATGTAAAATTTACGTCAAACAATTATAATATTATTAGCAGCTTTATCGGCCAGGACAAAAACAAATTCCTTGGCTAGTTCTTTAAGTTTATGTTTGATACGCGAAATAAGTTTATTGTGATTATTGTTAAGAGTAAAATGTTCTTTAAAATGTTGAATACGTATATCAACTATGTTCATTACTACATAAAAAAAGTCCAAAGATTTTTTGTCAGCTTTTTCCCGTTTTTTCTCGTGGGATTTTGTCTATATGTGTTACATTTTAGTGTTATGTCGTTGTTCTCCTCTTATATTTAATGCGTTTCCCTCGGTTTTAGTTTGTTATCCCGATTTTGTTTTTTGTCCATGGATTTATGAGTTTTGAACAGCGGTATACTACTGTTGCCTTTATTTATCCATTTCAAACAGTAAGTTATGAGTGAGTCGTGGATGATATTACGACACTCATTCCAATTAATAATTGACGGGGGACGGTATTTAGGACCTTTACTGAGGAATGATTTTAACTCTCGGTCTTGAACGTATATTAACATCTTTAAAAAAAATGGCTATTATGAAACACAAATTTCCGAATAGATTTCTTGTAAATATATAACAAATGATAGGGAGCTTAGTATTATCAAAATATTCAGGAATTTCTTCTTTAACAGAATGCTCGTTTAAAATACAGGCTATATTTACAAAATCAAAACCTTTATTAACATACTTTATTTTAATCAAATGTTTTTATGATCTTCAGGGCGATCAATTTTGGGAAACAGTTTAGAGTAACAATATGCCATTATAATTTGAACGATTTCATACTTAGGACTGCTATATGAAATTTTTAATCGGTAATGAACAGACCTTTGTTAACAGACAATGTCTGTCGTTGTTTTTTGAAATAGAAATTAGGTCCAAAATATTGGTATGATTAGTCCGAAATTTTCTTTAATTGCAATTTAGTCTACACAGCTACTTTTGCATAGGTACTATTTATGTACTAAAAATATGCAGTACTGAAAATTTACTTTTAATATTCAATACTATTTTGTTACTTTAAAATTATTGTAATATTTAGGTACCTGTATTTTACAGTACTTAATTTGTATTTGAAATGTATGTACTATAAATTTTTGGTTAACACCGTTACATTCTCAGTATTTTGAAAGTTTTTCTATTTCAAATCTCTTAAAATTATGATTTTCAAACATGGAATATTGTATTATTTCTGTACCAAAATATTTAGTACAAATTAAGTGCTATAAAATACAATTACCTAAATGTTACAATAATTTTAAAGTAAAGAAATAGTACTAAATATTAAAAGTAAATTTCCAGTACTATATATTTTTAGTACATGAATAGTACCTATGCAAAAGTAGCTGTGTACGACCATGAGAACAGTTTTTTTTCGAACAGTTTTAGAAACTATATCCAAAATGTTAACAGAATCGGTTCCTGATATATTGCCAATTCCCATGATATTATCATTAAGACCGAGAGGGTAGACTGTCGGTAATCTTTTAATCCAATTTAATTCAATTATTTTTGAATGAGATTCACCAGGCTGCTTATTTACTACTTCCAAAGGTTGAACTAATAGATATTAAATAGGATGATTGTGCTTATTAAGGTGTTGATAAATTATACTTTTGAATGTTTTGAGTCTTTTTCAACGTTACAGATGTTCTTGAGTGCGTTTAGATTAATATCGTCTAGTTTCACATGTTTCACCTACGTACCGAATACCGCATCCCGGTTTGTTTCATGTGAGTAAATACATCATACTGTTTGTTTTTCAAGTTAGATCAGTTTCGAATTTTAAAGAAAATGTGCGACCATTACACGCGGACTTTAGCGTATTGTTGATGGAAAGACGGGGACATGTAAGTAATTTTTTGGCATGACAGTTGTCGATAGAAGGGCAACCACGATTTTTATTGTTAAAAATGTTAGCGATGGTGCTTTTAGATAAGCGATTTTGAAGATTGAGACGTGTAGATACCTTTTTGAACAATGTTGATGAGTTTAGTATTTAATAGTTTTCCATTTCTAAGCTTCATATTTGTTTTTTGTTTGTGAATTATATTAGAAAGGAGCAAAGACTGGCGTCCAGAATATGAACCAGCATACAATGATTTAAATTATGTAAAAATGATAAATCTGGTCGGCTAAAGATGGTTGGGCTAAAAATGTCAAACGCTATTCGTATTAATTACCCGAAAGATAGGGTATATCAGGGTAGCGACTGACGTCTGACTAAATAGTAGAATGGGGCTGAATATTGAAGCACTACTTTTAGAAAAATATCCCTAAAGTAACGAACTAGAGAAATTCTCGCTCGGACACGCACTCCATAATCTAGTATATTATAAGAGCATAAACCTGAAGCACGGGGAGGTACTACAAGTAATCGATGCCTTGTTAAGACTGTTTTAAAAAAATACTAGATCCCTAGGATTTTTTTTAACAATAAAAAAATTATCCAACCAATATATTCAGGGAGAGATTACTCTAATAGAAAATATATTTAAATTAATTCAAACAAAATAGGAAAATTTTGCGCGACTTTTACAGTTTGAGTATGAAAAATAGTACGGTCACTCATACTTTAATAGGCGTTTTGTAGAAAAAAATCTATATTATGGAAAAGTTTGAAGGAAATACGTTTTCCCCAACATTACGTTTAATTTGTGTCTCTTATTTCTCTGTTTTGATTTGTAAGTCCACTTATGTATTCAAGAGCTTTTTCCTGACGCAAATTCATTTATTTTGAACTTTACTCTACTAATATTTTTTTATTATATCACATCATCTGCATATTCAAATCTCGTTTGATTTAAGTTTAATGTTCAAAACAAATGTACTGCGGAGAACTTAACTGTCAATAAAATTAGTGAAGACATTATAAATGTACAGTTTTGGATGATATACCTTATTCTTACCATGTTTGTTTTAATCTTCTAATTACAGATATTATAACACCAAACATATCACTAGCTCTTTATCGCTATCTATGTCACAACATCGTAGGAACAGAAGATCATGTTAAAACAATCAGACTGATGAACGCGATGAGAGATAATTTGTCAAGTGACAAGTCATTTACATGGATAACAAGTGGAAGCTTTGGAGAAGGACTTGAAATGCGAGGAAGTGATTTAGATATAATGCAAGTAGAAAAATCTATTAAGGTGAATGCGGATACACAACTCTACTTTAATCCAAGTATAACTTATCTGTCCATGGATACAGACGATGTAAAACCTGGTTTTACTCAATTAAGGCTAGAATATAGCAGAAGTCAGTATAATTTGAAATGTTGTGAAGAACATAATGGTAAACATTATATTTCGAGTGCATTATGGAAGGGAAATATTTTATTGTTTGGGGACAAAAGCGAAACAATTCATGGACCGTGTATAACTGACAACTAGAGGGTCCAAGGACCCTGTGTCGCTCACCTTAGATTTTTTGTTGACAATTGATGCATGACATAACAATAATAGTTTTTGTTAAAGGAAACTTTGTGAACCAAAATCTTATCTTTCTTGTGATTTTCAGTTTTGAGGTCTAAAACACACTTTTCAAGTATTGTGTTGTTCTCTTTTGAACATACATGTTTATATATTTGTTCTATATAAACTCATCATCAATACCAGGACTACATTTTGTATATACACCAGACGCTATCATTACTGGTCAAGGATCATCAAGGAAACTTTAATTGATTTTGTTCAATATATATAAGTTGTTCAATTGGTTATGACAGCAAAATTACTGATCATTATGGAGAATGACAACAGATCAACTGTATCAATCTTTTTACTGGATCCAAGATTATCATCTTTTATGAGTGTTGACCTGACGTTTAAATTAAGATTCAAAATGAATAGGTATTACTTGAATTGAACAAGGTAGACAGAGAACTAAGTTTTTGCTAGCTTCAATAGAGACGACCTTTATAGTAGTTCTAACATGTGTGAAGCTGCTATTTGTTTGTCATTTTTGGGTTGTGACTCATTTTTATTTCTCTTCTTGACTGGAAGTTTTGTTCTTATCAATTTCAAAAATGAATGGGGTGTGAAAAATAATAAAAGACATCAAATTTAATTGTTTATTATGAAAAATTTGAACACATCAAATACTTCAAATAATGCATTATAATATTCATTGTCTTGTACATTTTTTTTTATATATGTGCATTAAAACAGTTCACTCATAGAACAATATTTGCATTCTATAACAACGCATTTTTAAAGTCAAAATATGACAGTAAAAACAGTAAAAAGCAAAATTATGATATAATTATTGTTTCCATAACTTGACCTTCAAAATTTCTTGAAGTTATTTTGTAAGGACTTGTCGAGAAGAATATTCAACAGTTTTTTCCAACTTAGAGAGTTTAGATTCTATATATAATTTATTTTTTCTTGAGCATTTAACAACAATCTGTCAAAGTAATTGTCATTTTTGTTTCATTTTTATTCATGGTATACTGACTTATACCATAGTATCTCTGTTTTAAACTTTATTCTTATCAGTTCTGGAGCATTTGCTATAACATGTATAATGCAAGATTCAAGAGTTTACTCCATACGTTCATACGTTTATTAATTGTTCTATGATGTTATTGAAACAATCTATATAATTCTTATTTTCTTCAGCAGTTTACTGTTGGTTTATTATAAATCAGTCATTAAATGTTCTCAAATTTCTTCTCTATTAAGCATTTGAATGTTAACAAATTTCTGCTTTATTAAGCAAATGTTGACAAATTTCTACTCTATTAAACAAATGTCACAAATTTTTGCTCTATTAAGCAAATGTTCACAAATTTCTGCTCTATTAGGCAAATGTTCACAAATTTCTACTCTACTAAGCAAATGTTCACAAATTCTTCTCTAATGGCAAATGTCACAAATATCTGCTCTATTAAGCAAATGCTCACAAATGTCTGCTCTATTAAGCAAATGTTCACAAATTTCTGCTCTATTAAGCAAATGTTCACAAATGTTTGCTCTATTAAGCAAATTTTCACAAATTTCTGTTCTATTAAGCAAATGTCACAAATTTCTGCTCTATTAAGCAAATGTTCACAAATTTCTGCTCTATTAAACAAATGTTCACAATTTTTATCTCTATGAAGCAAATGTTTACACGAATTGTTCATTAGTTTTTGTTTTATAAATGACTTCTACATATTTATCAAATGTATAAGCAAAAATGCAACCACATAGTTGAGTAGAATGACAAATTAATGCAATATTTGATTTTTTTTTTCAACATTTAACCCTTTGCATAAATTAATGATTTACACATTTTGATAAACCTGTACTTAGAATAAGACATAATTGAAATCATAAGAAATCAAAAATGTTGGATTTATGGATTGTTTTTCAATTTGGAGAACTCCAAGTAATTATGTTATAATAAAATATGTGGTATTTGTACAGAAACTGATTTATTATGTCTGATATAAACCTGAGAGCATTTCTTAAACAGAAAAGTCAATGAATATTGGATGAGATAAATATACAGATTGATTTGGCATTACAAAAAGTAAACTGTACATAAATAATCATGATAAATGTTTAGTATATCTTAATGTACAGTGAATAAAAGTATTATAAATTGTATCAAATTATCTATATGAAAAATTACAATGAATATATGTACATAACAGCAAGCATTTCAACATTATAAACATTTTATTTTTTTAATCATAGTTCATCAAACTACCAGTTAAATTTAATCATTTTGTAGGAAGAGAAATGAGGCATGGAACTTGTGGTCTTCAAAACAACTTTTTTACATCTATATGAAAGCAATGGCTTTTAATGGTATTCAAAAACAAATATTTCAAGAATTATATATAAATACATTTATAACAAGTAAATATCAGGAGTGTTCTCATGCGAAGTGCAAACAACTCTCCACTGATACAATGAGCATTCAGGTAGTAAAATTTGATGTCTCCAATTATTACTGACTTGAAATGAATGGAATTCTACTTGTCTTCCATAGTAAAATGGTTGACCAATCCTCAATGGCCTTTCTACTTTATGGAAGTCAAAGCAACACAGTTTCAAATTTCTTTACCTCTGCTACCGTTAATCCAGTTTACCTATAAAGAAGAAAGCTTTGTAAAGAAGCTTTCTTCTAAACAGGTAAAACTGGATATCAGGAGTCTTGAAGCCAACTCATTTCTATTCCTACTTATAAAAAGGCAAATCTGTTGGAGTGGAAACCCATTTTCCTTTAAAACCACTCCTGCACATTTGAGGTTGTATTTTCTGCAACCCCAAATGTGTCATGTTTTTCAGCGGGTTTGATTTTCATGCTTTCAAACAAAGCTGGTTTTGGCATATAAAATAATTATGACACTGAATCATTGTATTTCAATGGCTACATATATAACTTTATGATCTGACCAATAGGAATCAAGAACATCTGTTTCAAAATTTACCTTGCTATCAAAATTTAGGAAAATTAAGTCAAACAATGTACCATAAGATGTAGTAGGTTTAGACACAATTTGTGAACAGCAAAATGAATCTATCATGAACTTTAAAAAAGAAGTGTTTCCAGTGTTTAAATCAATATTAAAGTCTCCCATTATGATAATTTTTGGATGTCTTAAATACACGTCAGGAAGAAGGTTTGCAAGGAAAGTATCTTTTAGTTGTTGCAATTTGCAGTTTGGTGCTTTGTAAACAAAGACAACCTGAAAAAGACCTTTGCTGGGTGATATTATGTCTGCTATAACAAACTCTAAAGATGGAGTTGAGAAAGTTACTGTATTGTGAAGAATATTATCATTTCGATAATATAATACCAATCCATGAGGTGGTCTTGTATTAAAGTTTGTTTGCTTTTGGTCTAATCGTACTGGTGGTTCAAAACCAGGTACATGAAAATCATCATTTTCATCTGTTGAAATAAGTCTTGATTCAGCAATACCAATAACATCAGCATCCAAGATGTTAGGGTCTGATTTAATGTCATTAAAATGAGCATGCAATGACCTTGTGTTGTGAAAAACTACTTTAAAATAGTTACTTGATAAGTTATACAATGGCTTGAAGCACAACTGAAGAGTTGCATCTGTCCTTAGTCTGAGTAATTCTTGTCGAACACAATCTGCTACAGCTATTGCTTCTTGATTGAGATATAATATCTGTAATCCAGTTAAAGATGTTACTCTGCTTAGTGCAACATAGTGAATATGTGGTATTTTCCCTTTACGTTTTGATTTCAGACTAACAACAACTTCGTGTAATGTATCTCCTTGTGATTTATGAATTGTTTTTCCAGCTGCTGGGCGAAGAGGAAACTGAATTATTTCAAATGTCTTATATTTATAAGTAAATGATCTTTTAATGTCAAACATTGGAGTCCATGTTTTTTCAACATCTTTTCCGTACAAGTGTGAATATTTTTTTCTATTGTTAGCACCTATTCTGGCATCTTCAAACTTGACCCATATGATACTCGGTCTTAAAGATGTAGTTTTGCACTCAATCAATTTAAGTTCACAAGTTGAACCATTTGTAAGACCATCAGTGACTTCAATATTAGCTGTAAGATCATATTTCATCCCAATTGCTAGTACTACTTCTTTTGCAAGATTGGCTGTATCGGACTGTTTGTCTGGTAAAGAACTCAGTAATTTTGTTTTTACAGAGGCTGGTAAATCCCCACAAACTGTGTCAACTGCTTTAACTTTAACCTTTTGTGAGCCTAATTTAGATATGTATAGCGAATTAAAATTATCCACTAAAGCATTTTCAACAAACAAATGTGTAGCATTAGTTTTGTATGTTGGATCACTGGTTGAAACAGTTCTGGTACTTAAAACTGCAAAATCATTTTCAGTCAGCTGATTTTGTCTCAACCTATTTAGTAACAAAGCAAATTCTAAATCATCTTTTTGTCTCATTATTTCAGTAAGTTCATGAAAAGAAAATAATAATTTCCAGTAATTAGGGGCTAATGCTGTTAATCCTTTACTAAGATCATTGAAAATCCAACTGTCAAATACAGGCTGGAGTTGGAAAAAGTCACCGATAGCTATGATACTAACTCCACCAAATGAACAGTTACTTCCCTTGATTCTTTTCAGCCTTCTCTCTAGTAAAGAGAACATTTTGTTTCCAACCATTGAAATTTCATCAATCAAAATCAGAGACAAATTTCTGTATTTCATTCTGAGTGTATTGAGAACATCACATGACAGTGACTGGTCAAGTCCTTTATTTGGTTGTATCTGGAAAGCATTGTAAATGGTCAGACCATTTATATTGTAAGCTGCCTTTCCAGTAGGAGCACAAAGAAGAATTCTTATATCGTCAGGGTCCTCACCTTCAATAGAACATAAGTGTCTGTGTAAAGCTTGAAATATTGCTCTGACAACAACAGATTTTCCACATCCTGCTCCACCTGTCAAAAATGTATAAAATGGTTCATGTTTTGTTTTAACCCATGTGACAACATGTTGGAAAAATTCCCACTGCTTTTTATTCAAGGATCTTATCAATCCAAAATAATCACTCTCACTTATTCTGTTGGCATGATTTGTCAATTCTACTGTTCTTGCTTCTATTCCAACTTTACGGGCCATATCATACAGTCTATGTTCTGTTGGTCTATCTGGATTGAAATGGACATACTGTTCAGATTCTGTTGGGCCTATTTCAGCATCTTCCATTTCTACTTGTTGTGTGGCAGGTGCTATTTGATCATTCTCATTACATTCATTTTCTGCCTCTTCTATAGCTTTCTCTAGATCTATTACTTTACCCTCATATTGCTTGGCTTTTTTTTCTAATAGTCTTGCAACAGTCAAGTACATTTTTTCAAATGTTTCATGTCCACATTGCAAATCTGAAAGTTCATTTCTCCATGGATAAAATAACATTAAGCGTTCTCTGTAGAAGTTTTCAGAGTCAGTCTTGTAATTGTATTTAACATATCTTATAACCTTAGGTGTTTTTCTTTGGTATATTCTAATACCATTCTTCAGAGTTAAGTCAATTTTATTATTGTTTTCTTCTATAACATCTGTATTTTCCTCTTCATTTTCACTTTCAGATCCATTGTCCTGCTGTTGTGATTCATGATCTGAGGACTCTGAAGTTTTAGGATACTGCAATTCAAGTTCAGATACATAGTCGGCTAGACACCAATTCTCCAGTTGTTTTGGTCTACGCGAGTATCTTTTAATATCATTGTCTGATTCTATTTCAGTAGAGTCTGCGCCTAGTTTTTCTAGAGCTGATGATTGCTTAAGGAGGAAGGTTCTTTTGTGTTGTGGAGATGTGTTAATGAATACAACTTGTCTTGTAGCTTTTGTTAAAGGCATCTGTAGTGTTAAGTAGGTTGCTTCTTGTGCGCTTGTTTCAACAGAATTAGAAAAGTAATTCCCAATGTGTCTTACTTGATGTTTCAAGTCTAAATTTCCCTGTCGTGCTTCTTTTGCTGCTTGATCTAGTAATGCACTCATACCTTTTTGTGATTTACTTATGTATGAAACAATATACACTGCACATGCAAATGCATCTAAAACAAACTGTAAATCATGATTTGCTTGCCAGGCTACCAACACAGTTTTCATGTAACCATTAACACGGACTTCAGATGGTTTTCGTTTGAGAAAAACTTTTGGACCACTCAAGTTGCTTCTAATGGCCTTAATGTAATTTTCATCATTCATTTGTAACACATCATCTAAAAACATGTCATATGTCATCTGGTCTATATCTTCAGAATTGTGAAGTGTATTAATTTCGTTTTGTATTTCTTTATATATAGCCTTGTGTTTTTCTATGTCATCATCTTCTCCCAAAGGTTCTAAAATAACTGTTGCTTTCATAGGTGGAAGGGGAAAACCAAAACGACAAATTGGGTGACCTTTTTTTCTGCATGTTTTTGAATGTTTATGAACTTGCAAATTGACTAAACTGTCATTTTCTAAAAGTGAACAGGAGACATATTTATCAATAAATGCTACAACATCTTCATTTGAATCACTTTCATATACTGGCGCATTTTCAATCCAAATTAAGATATGAATATGTGGTGAACCTCTCTGTTGAAATTCAACCCTATAAAAAAAATCTGTCAATTTTCCAATAGGATCATGATCACTTTTCAACACCAAGTTGATAAACTGTTGGACACGATAATCAAAATATCTAGAGCATGTCACAGGGTCTTTCTGAACAAGTTTAGATTTCTGATGCCAATCCATTTCTTCCAATTCTTTGTCAGTATACTCTTTTCCATCATTTAATTTGCCTAGAATTCGTAGCAAATCTTTCCAGTTAGTATCTGCAGATGAAAGAGAGCCAAACCACGTTGGAAGACCCAACTGTCTAATCATTGCAAACAAATCTTTTTTCCTCTTTTCAAGGTATACTGGAGAATTTCTTAAACTTCTAAAGATATAATAACCTTCATCCAATCTTACAAGATCATTTACAGTGTTAGGATTGAGTACATCTTTTGCTGTCCATTTTTTTTCCTTCTGATTGACACCTTCTTAGAGCAAGATTGACCTTATCACTTATGTTTTTTAACTGATTTTTTTTTAACTTGAAAAATATATTTGGTACAGACTGTGCTACTCTCCTATCCATGGACCTTAGTTCCCATTTGACAATATCAGTATAGTGAACAGAGACAGACCTGTCTTTGTTATCTGGCCTTTTTTTACCACAAAATATAGTTGGAAAAGATAAGTACTCAGCATCAGGATCACTGTAGAGACTAATTGGTCGTTGACCTTCACCAGGAGCAAAAGTTAAACCTGCATCACATAGTGGATTGTCGTCTGGAATATGATCTAACAGTGTATCTGTGTTTCCGACATGCGTTTCACTTTCATCTACTTCACTGAAATGATCGGAGTCATTATCTGAATCATTCTGATCTTTGTTATTCTCTTGTTCTGCATTATTGTTTTCATTTTCATGTGTTTCTTCATTTATTTTGGCGATTTCGGTAATCCAATCCTCATTTATTTCTATGCCAGAAGACTTGTACAAGTCGCTTGTTCTCATCAAATAATGTAATGCACAAATGACAGCAAAAGGTCTCACATTTTCACTAAAATCACACTTTCTGAATTCCAGCTTCTTCTTCAGTTTAACTGATATTGTACCTGATTTCTCTAATGTATGTGGAAGTGAATTTATTGTAGGTTGAACTTCAACAGGCACATTTACAACATTGCCTTTAACTGATAACTGTCCACCTCTTGGCAACTGTCGAATCTGCATAAAAGGAATTCTTAATGATAACAGTCTCTCTTCTAAAGGATACAAATTTAGTTCTTTTGGTTTTTTGGGAAATCCCATTTTATTGGCTATCGAAAATCGAGGAATTCTTTGTTTTTTTATTGCATTGAGACAAGTATGACATATCCATTCTATGTCTTGTACAGATTTAAAATTAGTAAAGACATGTGACATGTTAGCAGGAGCGGTCATTTTGACAGTTTTAGAATTAACTACAGAATCACAAAACCAAGTTTGTTCACATGAAGTACATATATATGTAGGACCATCATTAATTTTTGTTTTAAAATTTCTTATGCAAGCATCAAGAGTTATACCTTGAACTCTTTTCTTTTTTAGTTTTTTTTCATGATCTGTGAAATCAATGCTTTTTCTTTTAGTACTTTTTATTGTCTTATCATAACATCTGTCTATATCTAGTTTGTTCTGTCTAGAACTCTGTTTTTTCAAACGCTCATGTTCTAAATTTTTTGGATGTGATCTATATTCTTGTTTTCTATGGAAGTCCCGTTCCGACTCATGTTTTCTGTAGACTTCATCTTGTCTGGCATTTTTTTTCTTTTCTTTTTCATTTCTTTTGAAAACATCATTCTTTCTAGCCTCTCTTTTAGCAGCAAGTTCTCTTTTATTGAAATCTTCATTCTTTCTAGCCTCTCTTTTAGCAGCAAGTTCTCTTTTATTGAAATCTTCATTTTTTCTAGCCTCTCTTTTAGCAGCAAGTTCTCTTTGATTGAAATCTTCATTCTTTCTAGCATCTCTTTTAGCAACTAGTTCTCTTTGTCTTTCCATCCGTCTTAAATCAGGATTATCTCGTTGAGACTTTTTACTTTCAGCTTCAGCCCTTCTATAATTTGTATTCTTTCTTACTTCTCTTTTAGCAGCAAGTTCTCTTTTAATGAAATCTTTATTCTTTCTAGCCTCTCTTTTAGCAGCAAGTTCTCTTCGTCTTACTATCCGTCTTATATCTGAATTTTCTCTCTGACACTTCTTTCTATCTGCTTCAGTCTTTCTGTAATTTTTATCCTTTCTTACCTCTCTTTTAGCAGCAAGTTCTCTTTGTCTCTCTATCTGTCTTATATCAGAAGCATCTCTCTTAGACTTCTTTCTATCTGCTTCAGTCTTTCTGTAATTTTTATCTTTTCTTTTAGTTTGCATGTACTTTTTCATATATACAAATTTTGGTACCTTTATATACTGGTAAGAATTATTTTTTTGTTTTATGTTCCTTAGTTTCTGATCATCGAAATAATTCTTAATCTGCTTGGTCACATCTTTCTCAGCATCTTTACTACTGATGCATACAGGTAAAATTTCATATTGAGAGTCTAAATCAATTTGTAAACTTGTGTAAAAAGCATACAAGTAACCGAGGAGGTCATGTAAGTCAGCAAATCCAATCAAAATACTTTTGCCAGAGGAATCTAATGGATTATTCAGTGTACATTCTGAATGAGAATGAGTGTCAAAAAAATAGTATATATAATTATAATAATAAACTGCTGAACATATGGCTCCAATCATAATAAGAAATTTGTTTGACTGCTTAATACAATTTTGAATTGCTTCTTGTAATGAAAGAAATCCAGTCAACTCTTGATACTGTAAAGCTATACCAAACAGAATATTTTGTTTATTAATTGTAAAAATCCCTTCAGGAATTTCAATTTTGACAGGAATTTCATCAAAATTCAATAGCATATTTTTAAATAATCCCTGTGTTGTTAATTCTTGAACATGCTTCTTGTAAATTTCATCTCCTTTATTTAAAATGTAATCCAGGTTCAGTGTGTTTGAATCAAAATTTAAAGTAGAGAGTGATAAGAAAACTAAGCAATTACAAGTACATTGGTTTCCCCTGCTTTGATCAGCAAATTTTGTGGCATACTGGTCAAAAGTTCCAAATTTAATAAAGTTTGCATTAAAAGAATTGACATATTTTGATAGCACTTCTTCTGAATTATTTCTAGGTTGTTCATTTTGGTCTTGCAACAGATAAGTTTGGATTTTACTATGAGAATCTATTTTTGCATAACTATTGTTTGATTCATTTAACAGAAAATCTGTTTGTATATAACAAGTTTCTTTTGCACAGTTATTGTTACTGTTTTGATTCAATTCTTTTGCAAAGTTGTTGTTACTGTTTTGATTCAATTCTTTTGCACAGTTATTGTTACTGTTTTGATTCAATTCTTTTGCACAGCTATTGTTACTGTTTTGATTCAATTCTTTTGCACAGTTGTTGTTACTGTTTTGATTCAACTCAGATAGTTCAAGTTTATCTAATTCAGATATTTCAAGTTTATTCAATTCTGATATTTCAAGTATATTTAGTTCAGATATTTCAAGTTTATTCAATTCAGAGTTTTCAAGTAGTTTCAAGTTACTGTTGTTTATATTTGTGTGGAGGTCAGTATCCCCCATATTATTTGAGTTACTGTTGTTTATATTTGTGTGGAGGTCAGTATCCCCCATATCATTTGAGTTACTGTTGTTTATATTTGTGTGGAGGTCAGTATCCCCCATGTTATTTGAGTTACTGTTGTTGAGGGTGTCAGTATCACCCAGGTCAAGGTCAATTCTAGTACTGTTTATGGGGCCAGTATCCCCAGTCAAGTCTGTCAGTCTCTGTTTCTGTGGGTTTTTCACACCAAGTTGAGCCTCTGCTACCCTCCAATTTTTTCTTCGTGGCATCTTTAAAAATCTATAAATACATATATGCAAATAATGTACAATAATGAGGACAAAATGTTACAAGTGCTTAATGCAATAAAAGAAAGGCTAGATGAACAATTGCATAATGAGAGCTAATATGATTAGTATTAAACTTTAAATATATCATGAATATAATATGTGTTTTCTGCCAAAGAGTTGACATACTTATAGATATACCTATACATGTATCTAGAACACTGATGCTTTGTTCACATGTACATTGAATTCGAATCTAATTCGCTAATCACATTCACCCACTCTTCTTTTCTAATTCATTTTATCCAATTCGCATTAGAAATACCATTTTGTTAATAGGAATTAAAAGATAACATCATTAAGACAGTAAGGCAAATTTGACATGCATTGCAATTTGAATGAGAAATGAGGTTAGAACGTAAAATGTTTGGAGTGCCAATTAAACCTATTAGAAATACATGTGAACTCAGCATGATATGCTTCATGTATTGGAATAAAATAAAATATCAAAGTGCAATTATAGTTGCTAAACATGTTGCCTTTGGCTAAGGAAGGAAAATTTATGTTATGTAAAAAAAAAAAATTGAGAATGGAAATGGGGAATGTGTAAAAGAGACAACAACCCGACCAAAATAAAAACAGCAGAAGGTCACCAACAGGTCTTCAATGTAGCGAGAAATTCCCGCACCCGGATGTCCTTTTTTTAATAATGATCAATATTATGTTGGCTTTTTTTTTAATTACAAAAAAATGTATAGTTTTATGAAATTGGTACTGCTGGTGCATTTGTTCATATTTAAGCAGTATTGCCATAAATATCTATATATTCATTATAGCAGACTTCCTAAATTAAGTAATTATAAGGCATATTGAGGTGATAACATTAATGCACCAATGTTCATAAAGAGTAAAATTTAGTTTAAGATTTTCAGAAAAAAATTAAACATTAATTTTATATTACAAATTTTATTCATTACTTAAGTAGTTGTTACTTTATCACATGGTACACAAATCATTCCAAAAAATCATTTTGTGAAGGACCCAGGTGACTTTTAACATGTAGATATCATTGAAAAAGCTCCAAATTATTTCCCTTGGATGCAAAAATTTCATTTTTTTAAAATAAAATTGAAATATCTTTTTTTAACCATCGGTGACCTATATTTTTTGTTGTTGTTTTCAAATAAGCTGTACATAAATTTTTTATCGTTGGTTTTGAATAAGCTGTACATTAACTAAATAATTGTAAAATTTAAGCAATTTCTGTAACTTTAAAAGTTCTTTTTTTATTTCGATATTACCCCTATTTCTCCTATTAGTTCAACAGAAAAAAAAGACATTATTAAGTTAATAATATAAACAAGAATGTGTCCACAGTACACGGATGCCCCACTATCAATTAATTGAAATTGGAATAAATTCTTTAATTTGGCATTAAAATTAGAATGATCTTATCAAAGGGAACATATGCATGCATACTAAGTTTCAAGTTGATTGGACTTCAACTTCATCAAAAACTACCTTGACCAAAAACTTTAACCTGAACCGGGACAGACAGATGAAAGAAAGTATGGATGAACAGACTGACGAACAAATGGATGGACGCACAGACCAGAAAACATAATGCCCCTCTACTATCGTAGGTAGGGCATAAAAATGTAGGCTTCCTTCAAAGACAGATTGTGAGCGTAAATGAACTCTGACCCCATTTTGATATCAATTTTCGTGGATTTCGTGGGCACAGTCAAACCACAAAATTAAATATTCAACGAATGATAATTTTTCTATAGGTTTGTATGCAGACTTCAGCAAAACCACCAAATTAAATATCCATGAATATGCAAGTTTTTCTTAATCCACGAAAATTGGTACCCACGAAAATAAATGAATCCACAGTATCAATTATCAGGCAAATATCTGAAAGTGTTTAGAAAAATATCTGTATAACTTATTTTCAACAAATTTCAGAGTCTTTAACCCTTAATTTAAGCAAAAATCAGCGGAGCCAAGCGAAACTTAACTTAAATTGTAACTGATCATGGTTAACTATCATACCAAAAATCAGCCCAGTATCTAACTGCATTTAGAAAATAAAGTTTGTATAACTGCGATTTTCAACAATTTATCAAAGTCCAAAGACTGTATGACCCTAATTTCTGCAAAAAAATTAGCGAAGTAGAACAAACTTGAACTTGATCTGTAACTCATCATGGTTAACTCATATGCCAAATAACAGCCCAACATCTGAAGGCGTTAAGAAAAAAATTATGTATGAAAGGTTTGTTGTGGAATGATGGAAGGGCGGACAAGGGTAAAAATGTATGGCCCCCACGTCTTTGTTGTTGAGCCATAATAATTGCTACTTTAAAGTCACCAGATCATGACCATGACCAAAGGGGCAGGGCCTCATATAATTCACCAAATTGATATTTACCGATTATCAGGTTATCTGCATGTTGATATCGTAAAATATCAGCTGCAAGACATAATATGAAGCTTTTTGTCGAGTGAGCGTAGCAAACAAGATAAAAAAGCCTTCATATAATGTCAAGCAGCTGATATCTTACAATATCAATATGCAGATAATCTGATAATCGATTTATCGAACTATATTTGCATGTTTCAGAAGTGTTTTCTTTGCTTCACCAGCACACAAAAGATGACTTGATAAGTTCCAGTCAAAATCATTAATGTTGGTTCAAACATAATGACGTCGCTGATATGTCCAGGTCAAAGTATTTGACGTCACAAAGACATGATATGGAATAATATTAAGAGCTGAACAGAGTAATAGAGACAGTGGGACGACCAATAAGAACTCAGAGCAATCTGTTTTGTACACAATTCCATTGATCTATCACTAATATATCCTATTTTTCATAGTCAGATATTTTTAGAAATTATAAAAATAATAGCCAGAACATCTCTTAATTTTCAATTTGTAGAGCTACAATATATATATGAGTTCACAAGTTACAACAGAACACAAATGCTTAAAATATTTTTAATTTATTTAAATGCAATTATAATGATTATTCATTAAATATTAAAATATATCCATGGAAAACTTGTTTTGACTTCATCCTTCTCTTTTACAAGAATGTTTTCTTGACAACAACATTGACATAATTTGTTGCCAATGTTGGGAACATGCAAAAAATGCTAAATTTACATGTGTTTGTAAATTAGATACATTTACTTTTAATTGTATGCTACTTTATTTTCAACTGCAGAACACAGTGAAATAAGTATAAACAGCAAAAAAATCACTACGCTATTTCAATCATGTTAATATTATTTGCTGTCCTTTATCTGTATTCTTCCCTTTCATCATCATTATTATTTTATACCTTAATTTTTCATTCTTAATTCAGAATGCTAGCTATCTAAAAATACTAAGTAGTTTGTGTGTTCTCGTTATATTTTTAAACTATTCCATAAAAATATATTGTACCTTTCCAGACTGTTCTCAAAGGAAATGAGGTGTAATTTTAACTTTTCATTGAAGAGTTATTTTTTGCTATATCTTATTACCACAAAGAAAATTTTAAACAACAAAGTACAACAAACTAAAACTCATGACACTGAAAACATGGTCCTTATTCTTGTAAAGTAAATGGTATGGTTCAAATATTTCTTAAATATTAATTCAATACCAATAATACTTTATATTGGAATTATCACAGGAAATAAGAACATTAGGGACACAATTAAAATCAAAAAATATTTTCCTAAACTTTTAAAGACAATATAAAATCAAGGATTTGAATAGTTAAGACTAACTGTACAAATCCTTAAGTTTTAGATCTTGTGTTGTTGATAAATTAAGCTCTTAAAATTTCTGTTATTCAATTAAAGTTCGAAATAATAATATGAGGCAGGCAGTAGTTTTAGAGAAGAAGATTTTTGAGAATGATTAAAAAAATCAAGGAAAAATTGACAAAAATTGACTATAAAGGGAAATTACTCATAAAGGGGTCAACTGACCATTTTATATATGTTGACTTATTTGTAGATCTTACTTTGCTGAACATTATTTCTGCTAACAGTTTATCTCTATCTATAATAACAACTGAAAACTGCAAAATTTCCTTGAAATGATTAATTCGGGGGTAGCAACCCAACCCCAATTGTTGTCCAATTCATCTTAAATTTCAAGGCAGAAAAATCTTGACCTCACATACAATTTAACATGTGTTAGATTTGCTCTCAATACTTTGGTTTTTGAGATATAAGACAAAATCTTCATTAATAACCCTATGTTCTATTTTTAGCCATGGCAGACATCTTGGTTGGTTGGCAGGGTCATCGGACACATTTTAAAATTAATATACCCTAATGATGATTGTGGACAAGTTTGAGTAAATTTGTCTAACCAGTTTCAGAGGAGAAGATTTTTGTATAAGATAACAAAAATTTACAAAAATTGTTAAAAAATTACTATATTAAAAGGGCGATTACTCCTCAAGGGGTCAACTGACCATTTTGGTCATGTTGACATTTTTGTAGATCCTACTTTGCTGACCATTAATGCTGGTTACAGTTTATCTCTATCTATAATAATATTCAAGATAATAACAAAAAACAGCAAAATTTCCTTAAAATTACCAATTCAAAGACAGCAACCCAACAGCAGGTTGTCCGAATTATCTGAAATTCTAAGGGTAGATAAATTTTGACCTTATGAACAATTTTACCCCACATCAGATTTGCTCTAAATGCTTTTGTTTCAGAGATATTAACCAAAATCCACATTTTATCCCTATGTTCTATTTTTAGCCATGGTGGCCATCTTGGTTGGTTGGACGGGTCATCGGACACATTTCTCAAATTGGATATCCTTATGATGATTATGGCCAAGTGAGATTTAATTTGGCCCTGTAGTTTCGATCAGTTTCAGAGGAGAAGATTTTTGTAATAGATTACTAAGATTTACTAAAATTGGTTAAAAATTGACTATAAAGGGCAATTACTCCTTAAGGGGTCAACTGACCATTTTGGTCATGTTGACTTATTTGTAAATCTTACTTTGGTCAACATTATAGCTGTTTACAGTTTATCTTTATCTATAATAATATTCAAGATAATAACCAAAAACAACAAAAATTCCTTAAAATTACCAATTCAGGGGCAGCAACCTAACAACGGGTTGTCTGATTCATCTGACAATTTCAGGGCAGATAGATCTTGACCTGATAAACAATATGATCCCTTGTCAGATTTGCTCTAAATGCTTTGGTTTTTGAGATAAAAGCCAAAAACTGCATTTTACCCCTATGTTCTATTTTTAGCCATGGTGGCCATCTTGGTTGGTTGGCCGGGTCACCGGACACAATTTTTGAATTACATACCCTAATGATGATTGTGGCCAAGTTTGGTTAAATTTGGCCCAGTAGTTTCAGAGGAGAAGATTTTTGTAAAAGTTAACGCCGGACGCAGGACGACGACGGACGACGACGACGACGGACGACGGACGCAAAGTGATGAGAAAAGCTCACTTGGCCCTTTGGGCCAGGTGAGCTAAAAAAGGACTTTTTGATTGTGCCTATTCTTTACATTGTAAAACTTGGATATCTTCTGCTGTAAATTGGATAACAAGATCAAGTAGCTCATGGCCGAGTTATAACGTTAAACAAAGTATTATAAAACACGGAGTACTTTTTGTACCGATCGGAGTTCACGGATCACCAAAAGAAGATCTAGAATGGCGAGTATCTTTTTCAGTGGCTGAAAAACTTCTAATTAATACATTTACTCACACCCAATTAATGTGTTATGCTCTCTTGAAAATAATTTTGAAAGATGTTGTAGCAAATGACTATGAATGTAAAGATTTACTCTGTTCATATTTCCTTAAAACAATTATTTTCTGGATATCTGAAGAACTACCATCATCTGTATGGAAGCCTGATAATATTATACCTTGTTTTATGCGATGTTTAAGCAGGTTAGTCTATTGTGTCGAGCATTCAGTTTGTTCACATTACTTCATTCCAGAAAACAACATGTTCGAGAACAAAATAGAGGGCCGTGCTCGTGGTGTACTTTTAAACAAATTAAACACGTTACACAGCTATGGTTGGCGATGAATTTTATTTTCAGATCAAATATTTAACTTTGATGCATCGTTGTGGAATTTTCCAATTGAACCATTTACATTATATGTAAATGATGTTAAGAAAATAGTGCAATCCAGTATGTTGTATATTGCAAATGGGATCTTAGAACATTATTCTGGGTTAGATATATTCAACACAGGATTATTACACAACTATTTTTCACTAAAACACTTGTATGCATACTACATATCACAGAGGTGCAGTAATCTAGCTCAGCGTTTACCACTTGATGGTGCAATTATCAATAATAAATACCAATACAAACAGTACAAATCCTGTTTAAGTACTCTGCTAAAGAATGTCTATCATGACGCTGTTTCTGGATGGCTTATGATAGCTTCACCTTTTTACAAAACAAAGCAATACAGTAAAGCTTTACACATCATACGGTATTCTATATCGAAATGTACTCACGACAAACTATACCACAGAATGACTCTGTCAGATATCCATTACCAGTCACTTAAACTGCTGTCATTCAACAAGACGAGTGTGGCGTATCTTCTGAAAATACTATTCGTAGATATTATACAATTAACAGAGAATTCAACGTTAACACCAGAAGAACTTTTAATGGAGGGATGGAATGAAGAATATTATATTCCATCCACAGTGTATGCTTATTTCCTTAGTGTTCTTTGTCATTATCACCTCAATGATGTTAGACATTGTCAGGATTCTATTCAAAATTTAAAAATTGTTATAGGAGAAAGATATTTAATGGAAAATGGGAGGAGGATTACAGCGGAGGCCTACAATTTATTGGGAATTGCTTTACAATTATTTGGCGACAAGGAATCCGCACGACAAGCTTTCTTACAGTCTTTGGAAATCTACCCGGATGAATCGAACAATTCTGCCGCAATGAGACTTTTGTAATATCGTGAAGATGAACACATAATTTTCGAGTGCATTATATAAAAAAATATATATTCTTGTTTGGAAATGATATGCGCATGACAATTCAAAGACCTTGTTTGGAAATATCCTCGGATGAATTGACAATTCTGCCGCAAAGAGACTTTTGTAATGATGAGAAGACGATAATGATAAACACTATTGTTCAAATGCATTATATACAAAAAAAATATTCTTGTTTGTAAATGATATGCGCATGACAATTCATAGACCATGTATAACTGACGATAAAAGAAATTTTGATTTGCCGGCTCTCTGCATTGTAAAACGTAGATATTTACTTCAGTATATTAGATAACACGATCAAATAACTCATGGCCAAGTCATAATGTCAAACAAAGTATAGTAAAACACGGGGTACTTTCTGTACCGAATGCTAGCGCTCGTCACTTTCGTAATTTACGAAAGGGTTTTCGGATTGACGAAAGTATTTCAAATAAAAAAAATTTTAAAAGTGTAAAAATAATTTCGCATTAAAAAAACAATAAATTTACCTGTCTTCATGTTTTTGACAAGTTTATGACCCCAGGTAATTAACATTTTCAACATGTGTTACAAGTTGTGATTACAACCAATCCGGTTATTGCTATCAGATGGGTCACTAATCCGTTAATTATTAATAAACCTCATAATTGACCATCATAATCATTATTCCAGGAAAATCAGTCAGTTGGAATTTCAACAACCAGGAGTATACTATAGTTTTCGTCATTTGATCGAAATTGTTACCCGGGACAGTTCGCATTTGAATTTCAATATTTCTCAAACGATCACAATTTGAAGTTCGTTTGTCGTAGATTCTTTATTCGAATGCTTTTGCGTCATAATTGATATAAATTGCCATCAAAAACTTTCGACAATTTCCATTTAAAATATAGAAATTTATTCAAACGTTTTTAGTGAAGTCTTCACGAGTTAAACAGGTACTTCCTGTACTGAGTGCTACGCATGCGTGAAAGTATTTATGACTATTTATAGTCCCTGATTAAAATTGTGAAATACGAAATCATTTAGAATCAATTAAACGAGAGATACAAATATATATATCTCTTACTAAAAGAACTTAAACCGAACAATGATAATTTCCTGATAAATCCGGACTCGTTTCGATTTTATCAACCACGTGTCACTTCCCGTTTTCGTCTCTTTTTGAAACCGAAAATAGTAAATGTGATCTATTCTTGATTTGTTAATTACCTCCTTTCAGTCGTTATACTTGTTCCAAAAAGGATTGTATACAGTTACGACTTATTAGAAATGATTTCTAAATATCGATTTAAAAGTTTTATAAGAATACGGATTATACAGTGATATAATCATTACAAGTTAATGTCTGCTGTTATTCCTTGAATCCAACTTTTGTTGATCAGGAATGTCATCTGGAACAAACTGAAGAGAAATTGTGAACTAAGGTTCCACATTGCATGTCAGAATCTTTCATAAAAAGGGCCACAGAGGCGGATTAAGGGGGTCCTCCTCCCTTTTTGGGAACAAAAATTGGTTGCTTCTATGAGGGTTTTGATTGGGTTAAATGATTAAAAAATAATGCCCTTTAAAATGAAGATTAGAGAATAACGGGCAAAATAAATTAAGATTAGAGAAATGCGTGGTCTAATTTTTTGAAGATTAGAGAAAAGAGGGGTTGATTTTTTTGAAAATTAGAGAAAAAAGGGGTGAAAATTAAATGTTTACAGATAACAGACCCCCCCCCCCCCCCCGCCATACAGACCCTCTTAAATAGGGAATCACTGAAACGTGACTGGAGTGGGTCCCCTCTTAGGCAGTTAGTGGGCCCCCACTTATGAAAATTTCTGGATCCGCCACTGGGCCAATACAGTCAAATCATACAATACTGACTGCCTAAGTCCTTTAAAATCTGAGAAAGTCAAAGATGATCCTAGTAATATATATCCTTGGTCCCTGGCTGTTACACAAAAACAAAGGTTGATTTTCATAGAGCGCAAAAGTGACTACAGCCCTCAAAATCCTAGCTTAAACATTCAAAGGAGTTAACGGGTCGCCTAAACAAGGTTAAGTATGGCGAATATCTGTTTCAGTGGCTGAGAAATTTCTAATTAGTACATTTACTCACAGTCAATTACTCTGTTATTCTCTGTTAAAAAATATTTTAAAAAATGTTATAGAAAATTTCTCTGAATGTTATGATTTACTATGTTCTTATTTCCTAAAAACAATTATTTTCTGGATATCTGAAGAACTACCACTAGCTGTGTAGACGCCTGATAATCTTATACCTTGTTTTATGCGATATTTCAGCAGGTTATAAATCCGAATTAGACTATTTACTAGATTTGTTATCACATAAACAACACTACGGGTGCATGTGAGGAGCAGGATCTTCTTACCCTTCCGAAGCACCTGAGATCACCCCTATTTTTTGGTGGGGTTCGTGTTGTTTATTCTTTAGTTTTCTATGTTGTGTCATGTGTACTATTGTGTGTCTGTTTGTCGTTTTCATTTTTAGCCTTGGCGTTGTCAGTTTGTTTTAGATTTATGAGTTTGACTGTCCCTTTGGTATCTTTCGTGCCTCTTTTAGTCTATTGTGTCGAGCATTCAGTTTGCTTCTATTTTTTCATTTCAGAGAACAACATGTTCGAGAACAAAATAGAGGAATGTAATCGTGACGTACTTTTAGATACATTATCTATGTTACATAGCTATGGTTGTATTGGCGATGCATCTTATTTTCAGATCAAATATCTAACTTTGATGTGTTGATGTGGCATTTCCCTATCGAACCATTTACCTCATATATAAATGATGTTCAGAAAATAGTACAATCCGAAATGTTGTTTTGTGCATATCATTCAGAACTTTATTTTGAATCTGATATATTCAATACAGGATTATTTAACACAATATTGTGTCAACAATCTTCATTTACACACATATTGCATATCACAGTGGTGCTAAAATTAGCTCAACGTTTACCACTTGATGGTCCAATTGTCAATAATAAATACCAATACAAACAGTATAAATCGTGTATGAGTAATCTGCTAACAAATATCTATCATGACGCTGTATCTGGATGGCTATTGCTAGCTTCGTTTTTTTACAAAAGAAAACAATACAGAAAAGCTTTACACATTATACGGTACTCTTTATTGAAATATACTTCCGAAAAACTGTACAGCGAGATGACCTTGTCAGATCTCCATCATCAATCATTTAAACTGCTATCATTCCACAAGAAGAGTGTTGTTAATCTGTGGAAAATAATGCTTGTGATTGTATACGATTTACCGGAGATTTAACATTAACACCAGATGAACTTTTAATGGAGGGATGGAATTTTACATGTCCATTTCCTCCCACAGCATATGCTTGATGGTCTATAACTTGTTACAGAAGAAAAATATTTGATACCAAATTTGAATGCATAAGAGGCCTTCGCTTTATTGGACATTGCTATAAAATTATTCAGCGACAAGAAAATCCATGCGGAAAGAATTGCATCGGTCTGTTGAAATTTTTCAAATGCATTGCGCAAATTTGCTGCAAAGAGACTTTTATTATTGAATTGGATATTTGTGCATTTTTTGTACCTATAAGTTAAAATTAAAGTTATTAGAACTATGTTGGTAATTAAAGAGATGAGAAATAGAGCATACGAAATTCATATTGAGATGCGTAGATCGCTTATTGTATACACTATAACTTGCAACAGACATGTCATTGCTGCTGTAAAATGAAAAAAAAATAGCTCATTGTTAAACATGGGTTGATTGTTGAGTTATTACTGGGCGCTATTATCACATGTCTTGATCTGTGTAAGAAACACATTTCTCATCAATACTGAAATATCTGTGTATTACGATATTTTTCAACTCTCAATGGTTAAATTTTAATTATGTATTTCAGGAGCTTTTCTTAACTCAAATTCAAATATTTTGAACTTAGTTTTACCAATATTTGTGATTTATCACATAATTTGCATATTCAAATTTCGTTTGATTTAAGTAAAATGTACAAAGAATATATCTTGTGAGGAACTTAAAATGCTTTTAAAATGTACAGTGTTTGTATACATGTATATGTTATGTGCAATGTTCTGACAATGTTTGTTTAACTTTGATAATTGCACTGTTACCGGCGCTCTAGAGCATGGGTTCGAATCCCGGCGAGGGAAGAACAAAAAATTTGCGAAAGAAAATTTACAGATCTAACATTGTTGAGTTGATGTTTCGACAAGTTGTATACAGAATGTACACAGCCATGTATCACCATCATTGCTGGTGATCCGATGGATAAATCTGTTGTAGAGTTGTCACTGGTTCAGACGTACTTATAAATATAATTATTTTCTGTGACTGTATCTTGCAGTAATTTGTAGGATCCTTTACTATAGATAATTGAGCTGATCTGTAACAATAACATCTTCATGTCTTATATATCATGTACTGTATTACGACGCTAGATTAAAACTGGCTGACCCGGCCCGGAAAGATTTATTATTGTGAAGTCAAGGTGGTCGTGTGGTCTAGCGCACCGGATACAGTGCAGGCGAGTTGGTGTCACAATATTGCAGTAGCATGGATTCGAATTCCGGCGATGGAAGAACAAAAAAAATTGCTTTTTTGGGGAGGGACACTGCTACCCATGCAGTTGTAACATCTCAAATGTCACCATCTTTGAAAATTTAGAGTTGTGCCAGTACACATCGCAAAGCCCTTTTTTTTATTTTGACATATCTTTGTAGTCTTTGCGCCGTATTTGAAAACTTTAAAATTCTACCAGCGTCTGTGATGTTCGCTTGAATTGGATAAACTTAAAGATTTTGATAGTGTTTTAATTTGAACATATTGACATGATTTATTTTAAATCGTGATATTACCGAAGAAGAATATATGTTATCCGAAATATCTAATATTTGTTCATTCTAAAGTTATTTTTATGGTGATGTGTACCCTTTTAGACTTAATATTTATTATATTTTGTAGTATACTGTATCATAATTATTTAATCTATCGCCCCGTAAGATTTATCGTCGAAAAAAATATTCTCATGAATTTGACAGTATAATTAATCCTACATGTTATTGCATTAAAAACATTTCTGTGTTATAAACATATGTCTTAGGTATTTCAAAACACGATTATTTTTTATTTAGGATTTCTATAGAATATTTTGTAATCTTGAGGTTTCATGGTGACTAAACCTTGATGGCTATATGCAATGAAATGTTATGTGAATTATTTTTTTTAGAACTGGACAGGATAAAACTTTACTCATGCCAAATAAAGGCAACAGTAGTATACCGCTGTTCAAAACTCGTATATCCATGGACAAAAAAAACAAAATCGGGGTAACAAAATAAAACTGAGGGAAACGCATTAAATATAAGAGGAGAACAACGACACAACAATAAAATGTAACACACACAGAAACGGACTTAGCATTAAACAAAATCCTATGAGAATAACAAACATAACATCAAACTCAAATACATGAATTTGGGATAGATAAGTACCGTGACACGTCTATAGTAATGTGAATTCACACTCAATAATAAGAGAAAACAAACGACACAACGGAAACACAACGTTAAAATGTAACACACCCACAGAAACGAACTATAATATAACAATGGTCATATTCCTGATTCTCATGTGTTAAAATTTCTTGCTATTTAAGTGAAATACTACCAAAAAAAAAATATTCTGAGTGGATTGAGTCTCCAATAATATGCACCACGGAAGTTTTTGAAAATCCGTGTCTTGGTCTGTTAAATTAATTTTAAACATGTTAGATGAACCGACGTTTTGATAAAAATATTGTGTCAGGTAATGGGGTGTTGCACTGTGTGAGTGCATCTTAGAAACCCGTTTCATGATAAAATGATTACCTTAGACATGTTCAAGAAACCGACGTTATGATAAGAATAATTGTTTCAGGTAAGGGGGTTTTGAACCGTCTGAGTGAATCTTTAAAAATCGTGTCACATGATTTGATTAAAATCCGTTTTATAATATATTAATTTCTTTTAAGCTTGTTAAATGGACCGACGATAAAATGGGGATGTATCAGGCAGTCGGTTTCTATTTCATGTAATTGCCCGCAATTCATGGTTACCTTCCGTCAAACAATTATCACCTTGGTAACATATCAACAATAAACTTTAGATATGAAATTTACCGTTGTATATATATTTAATTATTTTGATTATTGCTTGAGTGGCTCTGTTTTTGAATACTATATATATATTTAGATATTTAAATGTTTAATGAAAGGAGAATATTACTAAATTTTGTGGTTATGTACTCAAAAATAAGGATATTAAAAGTAAAAGATTTACAATTGATTTGAAAAATGGTGATACTACAACGTTTATTCTTTATTTGTGTGAACTGTATTCTTTCATTTGTTTATTGAAGACATTGTGATATTACAATACGTGTGAAAGCATTACGATGTGACTGCAGTTCAAGGAATGTAACATTCATACCAGCAGAATGTCCATCAAACACAACAGATTTACTTCTGATGAAAAATAACCTTAATAGTCTAGGTAAGAAAATATTTACTAGATAAACACAGCTGAGATATCTGGATATAAGCAGCTGTAACATAAGTGCAATAGATAAATCAGCTTTTGAAAAATTGACACTTTTAACCGAACTCAATTTATTCAATAATATATTTGCACCACTAGATGACCTACAAGTACTTCATATATCACATGACTTGTTGTCAACGTATCCAATAGAGGCGTGGTCGGATGTTTTAAATTTAACAAAGGTGTTTACTTATGGTGGACCGTCAAATGGATCATTCGCGGAGATATTTTCTGTCATGAAAAATCTTCATTATTTCCATTGCGATTATGAAGGTTATGTTAAACATAACTATACATTTGATTCATTTAAAAGGACGCCATTAAAGTATTTATGTATCAATGGCGGTATACGAGAAATAGAAATCGATACTTTTGCACCGTTAGAAGTACTTTCTAGTCTTAGTACGCTTGGTCAAAGATTCTCGAAACTCTCAAATACTTTACAAGCTTTACGTGTGTTTGAAAATCGACAGATGAATGAATTCGATTTGAGCGATAATTTCAAAAGTTACGGCGAATACGTTATTTCGGCTGATCTATTTGCATATATCGGTAACATATGCGTAAAATGATTATCTTTAAGAGACAACGATATCAGGCTTCTAGATGCATCCGCCTTCCAGAAAATGAAATACAGAAACTGTCTTGAGACTTTAGACTTAAGTAAGAATAAATTTGATTTTCACCAGGAATCTTTTTATATTTCAATTTCTTTATCAATATCAAAAGAATAGACATGTCTTTAATTAGTGGTAACTTTATACAAAATATTCAAAAACAAAAGAGTGATAGTTCTAGACGAACGAGAGACCATAGTCTTAAAATTGATACACCAAAAGATTACTCAATACGACTTCCTTCCTCTCTCGAATTCTTAAACGCTTCCTTTATAATTGGCCATGATTTTGGCATGATCAACAGTATAACATTCAAGGGTATCACACGATTGAAAATCATTGATTTTACATACACATCACTTGCGGACTGCAACTACACATTTAATGGACTTCAGAACGTGGTAATACTTAATGTTTCACATTTCAAATGCGGACTTTTAAAACCCAACCTTCTGAAATCTGCCGTCAATTTGGAACAGTTAATAATGCAAAGTTCTTCACTAAGTGTTGGTCTTAAAGAGGATCACCAAGGTAAATTCCTTGACGGACTGAAACATTTGCAGTATATAGACTTTTCAAGAAATGCATTCGAAGACCAATTCAGAACTTCAACATTTAAAAGTCAATTAGACAGTTTACAATGTTTGATACTTGAAGGAAATTTTTTCACAAGTATTCCATTAAATCTAGAAGACTTGAACATTCTTAGTTTCCTTAACATCAGAAACAACAAAATAGCGTATTTAACAACTAAAGAAACTCACGCGATTGAAGTGCTATTTGAAAAATCAAATAGAACAATGACAGTCTTATTAGAGGGCAACCCTCTTGTTTGTACTTGTGCTTCATTAGATTTTGTAGACTGGTTATTTACTACTAAAGTGAAACTTGACAGCAATGGTAGTTATTCGTGTGTCGGAAGCGATGGAAATATTACAACAAATGTTGTCTACAATCAATTGCAAATTATGAGAATAAGATGTATTACGACAGTATGGTTAATTTTTTCTGCAACTTTATTCGGTGTACTTCTATTATTTATTCTTCTTGGATATCGCTACAAATTGCACCTACAATACTTTTGTTTATTTATCGGAATGGCCAATCCACTTTTCCAGAAGTCAAAAGAAGAAACACTTGAATATGATGCATATATAGCTTATTGCGAAGGCGACTATAAATGGGTGTATGGACCGCTGCGTTCATTTCTAGAAGAGAGACGCAATTATAAACTTCTTTTGTCAGACAGAGGAGATGGGGATGTACGGCCTGGTCAAAATAGACTTGCCATAAGTAATTCCATTTCAAAATGTAAAAAGATGATCTTAATTATTTCAAATGAGTTTGTGAACAATGAATGGGCGAGCTATGAAGCTACTGTTGGAATTGAGCATTTTATTGGGTTACAAGCAAAAATGATTGTTATAAGCTTGGAGAGTATTACCAAATCAGAAATACCGCAATGTGTAATGCAAATGGTGTCACTGGACGCCAATGACCACATTCGTAAAACAGACACATTAAATGAAAATAACATTTTCTGGAAAACTTTGGATCTAGCCATGAAACGTTAGTGAAGACAACTTTGTCATTTATAAATGATAGATGATTAAATTACGATATTAAATAATTTTTGAATTCATACCTTTTGAATTTATATATATGCTGAGATATATAAATTAGTGGGCTTTGTATTAGTATAAAAAAAAAAGAGAAAGACATCCATATATTACATTTATCATATTTTTTGTTAAATGGGGAACACTAACCCCTAAGAAAAATAATTGTCGAATATTTTTTAAATCATGTAGAGATAAAATTTTACATCTATATGGAACGATAACGTATCAATCACCAACATCCAAGTACCCAACGAAAAAGGAAAAAAGGAAGTACCAAAATTCAACGCATCAATCACCAACATCCAAGTACCCAACGAAAAAAGAAAATAGGAAGTACCAAACCTCAGCGCATCAATCACCAATATTGAAGTACCTAACGAAAAAAATAAACAAAGATCACGTGACTGTCATTGAAAAATGTGTAATTATTTTGTACAATATGTGTTTGATATAAGTTCCTTGTAAACGTGACGCATACAAACCATGTGTATTTTGTTCAATGAAAATTAAATATTCTAACAGGATATGACAACGTTGCATGCAATAGTAAAGTTGAATGTTTTTAAACGGTAACGTATTTATTTCATTTTAAATACCACTTCCTTATACCTAAATCTATTTTGTATAAAATTACCTATTTTAACAGGTAAAAGAATTCGAACAAATTGAAATAAAGGTTTGAAATAGTAAATTTTTAAAAATGTAACTGCTTGTGTCCATTTATTAGATTCAAGATAACATACTTAACACTTCCACCAAATATCATTTGGAAAATCTAAAGTGATATTTTTAAATAGCCATTACTGTTTTTATACGTATATATATAATAATAATAGTGCATTGTTCTGGGGACACAAGCTACGAGATACATACAAACTTTTGTTCAATCATTTATTAAACTGAAATAAATACAATTAGCTATTAGCAGTCAGAATGCTTATATTTTGTCAAAATAAGCTTGAAAAACATCGATGATGAATTATTCACTTGCAAGAGAATAATAAGACCTCATTGAATTCGTATCCAATTGAACTTTAATTTAACCCTTTAGCTAGAGATGGATTATACATGACTAATGATTGTTATGATATATAAAGGAAAATAATGTCAGCATTCATTGAAAGTGAAACAGAGGTAAATATTTGATGTGTCTGATTCGATCAACTAAAAACCGTTCTAATACAGGTAAAATCGAAAATGTACATCCTTTTAACCTCAAAATTGAAATCACAATGACATAGAAATATCCATTTGCATAAGGTCCATATATCTAGTTATATTTATGTTATTATCATGTTATGTGACCGTCAGTTGTTTTATTAGTCATCTCGATAGTTATTTAGATGGCGCTTAGACTAAAATACACACAAAACCAAGCTACATATTATTAATCGCATGCCTTGTGAATTGCTTAATTTTCATTCCGAAAAAAACGTATTGAAATAACGTTTCGCGTACTCGCTCCAATTTGTGGATCTCAATACATCGAGTATAAATAAATAGTTTTAGCATGGCCTTAGTTCAATACACATGATAAACATGATTATTATAGAAGAACTTACTTTTTGGCGATGAATGAGCCGCATCATTAAAAATTATATTCACTAACAATTTAACAAAGGGAAGTATGATTGCCAGTAAAACCACTGAAGACCACTAGAGACCAAATGAAATGCATATAGGTAATCAAAGATGCCCGTATGCACTTGCATTGCGCTTATCTTTAGTTACAAGAGTATACAAAAGTAACAACAGAGATGCTATAAGAAGAAAGTGAATTGTTACTAAAGTGTTCACTAATATTTGAAATTAATATCTTAAATACAAATTGAACAGATTTTAAAGAGATCGGTTATTGACTTTATTTCTATAAAAGTCACAGATAACAAAATGTGGTATGAGTGCTAATGAAACTACTCTTTAACCAGTTCACAATTGAAGATGAACTCAGAAAACGCCTCGGACGCACTAAATTATTAAACGTGTTGTTTTAAACAAAAATGTACAGCACTGGGTCGATACCGCTGCTGGTGGACAACCAGTCCCCGAGGGTAGCATAAGCTCAGTAGTCAGTACTACGTACGGTACTGACATGATTTATAACAAACCTTTCTAAAATTGTCCGTTGATAAATTTTGAAATAATAAAGAAACTAAGGTTTCAACTCTCTCCGGCAAAGGTTTACCTTGGATGGATTAGGCTTTATTTAGGCATTTTTTGTTATAAACTTCTTCAACTGTTTTGGTATTTATACATCTTCGGCTTTCTAATATTTGGCTCTGAACGTCACTGATAAAAGTAAATCTAGAAATGCGCTTAGGACTCATTAAATAATTAAACGTGTTGTTTTCAGTTTTTGGTTTTTGTAAAAAGTAAACCATTAAAGGCCAAGACCCGAATTATGTTACTGTGATGTATGACATGTATATGTAGAAAAAAATTAAATCAGTTTGCTTGATACTTATACAAGATTGAGTAATTGTATAATAAGGAGTATACATCAATGAGACAGTTTTCACCAAGAAATGAAATACACATAATTTTCGTTCTTCTAATATAATGACTTTCTGTTTAGTGGTATTTTAAGATTTTTTTAATGTTCCAAAACTAAGCTATCCTATACAGTTACAGATGGCATTACATTAACACATATTATATACATGGTTACGTTTGTGAAATACTTGAGTGTAGTTTTGTTGTCCTACTGTTTAAACGTAATTGGTTATTCGTGAAATGTTCTACTTGATAACTATCTCCCACTTTATCCACAACCTGTTATAATATATTTCAACTACCCAATTTATCACACCTAGAGCAGTTCTCTATTTTTTTCATTCATTGTCGCATATCGAGCTTTTTTGATAAGTTGGTTTACATTTTCCTGTCATGAGTCTGATGTTGTAGTTGTCGTTTGTTGATGTGGTTCATAAGTGTTTCTCGTTTCTTGTTTTTTTTTAATAGATTAGACCGTTGGTTTTCCCGTTTGAATAGTTTTACACTTATCTAGTAACTTTTGGGATCTTTTTTTAGCGTGTGGTTCGGTGTGAGCCAAGGCTTCGTGTTACTGAGATTTCTGTCAATGACATTTTATTCTTAGATATTTTGACCTTTTCTTCTTTGGATGATTTCCCATATTACATACAATGGGAAAAGGGGTCTGTGCAGTCAGTAAGTGACCTTATTATTCGTGAAAATATGATTTTTTAGCGTGTGGTTCGGTGTGAGCCAAGGCTTCGTGTTACTGAGATTTCTGTCAATGACATTTTATTCTTAGATATTTTGATCTTTTCTTCTTTGGATGATTTCCCATGTTACATACAATGGGAAAAGGGGTCTGTGCAGTCAGTAAGTGACCTTATTATTCGTTAAAATATTATTTTTTTTATAAATTTGAGCAAGTACAAACCAACAATTTTATTAAATATTATGGTCTGATATCAAAAATCTCTAACACTATGAAAAAATGCCTTAAAGAAAACTGTCTAAATCAAGATTTAGATAAGGTTAACACTGGTGATACTTTCTTTTAAAAGATCAGGTGTAATAACATTAATGGTACCAATTTTCCTGAACCAGATGCGTAACATGTGTAAGCGAAAGCCAAATGTGTATATGTAAACTGAGTAGATGCAGTTATTCAACTTCCAACAATCAAATTTTAGAAATGGGAAGAACTGTTACTTATTGATACTACAGAATGGTCAGAATATTTCATGAAAACAAAAAAGTGTTGTAGAGATGCTTATTTAAGAACCTTTCAATTATATTTTTTTGCATAGGAGTATATCAACTAATACCTTTTGTTCAAAATCAAATTAAAGAATACAAGGTTATGTACATTTTGTAACCTTGGAGAAGAAACCACTGAACACTTGTTTTTGAATGCCCAATAACATTTCAATTGTGGCAGTCTTTTTCCAATATTGTGAAACTTTTTTTGTAAACTTTGATCTCAACAAAGAGAATGTGTTTCTTGGTTGCAAACATGAAAGTTTATTATATAATCTGCTAATCATAATTACAAAGAATTATTTATATAAGTATTTTTTTTCTTCATTTTATCTATGTTTAGTTAAGAGAAAAGAAATAATAAATAAACTATGAGCAAATTTATTTCTTTAAAAAAAAATTCTATTAAAAAGTAAGTCATGCTACATATTGTAGAAAAACAGATGAGTGAAAGTATTAGTGTTGTATGTGAGTAAGTCACATACACACACACACACACACACACACACAGAGAGAGAGAGAGAGAGAGAGAGAGAGAGAGGAGAGATAAATCAAATACAATTTATATGTAACCTAAAATATTCTTATACATTTTGTATATTGCTTTTTTTCATCTTCTGTATTATTTATCCCTTTGCTCGGGAGTGTACGGGCATCTTTACTTACTAACATGAACTTAGTCTATGAAAGTATTCAGGTATTTTAATAACAATCATACTCTTTTTTTGTTAAAATAAGAATGTAACGTCTTTTTTACAGTGTTCGTCTTGTATTTAGTACTAAGACCAACCCATGCTGATAACTTGTCTTGTTCTTAGGACTATTTCGTACATTTATTGACGAGAACAAGAAAAATCGAAATTCATATTACAAAGCAATAACTGAAAGGTGAGATGCAACCGAGGACACTTAAAATCAAAAACAAAATTAGAAAAAATAGTATTGATCGCATATGAATATTTTTATTGCCCATGAGACAAAATGTGAGACATGTCTCTACAATGTCTGTTGATTTTAACTTCGGATGTCTTAATGGTATGGTAATACGCATTACTTTATTTCTGTTTAATTCGCTTATTTGATGTCACCCGGCCACGTCCACTTTTTCAACTGATTTTTATAATTCTTTCTTATGTTGTACTGTTATACCACTGTCCCAGGTTAGGGGAGGGTTGGGATCCCGCTAACATGTTTAACCCCGCCACATTATTTATGTATGTGCCTGTCCCAAGTCAGGAGCCTGTAATTCAGTGGTTGTCGTTTGTTTTTGTGTTACATATTTGTTTTTCGTTCATTTTTTTTTACATAAATAAGGCCGTTAGTTTTCTCGTTTGAATTGTTTTACATTGTCTTATCGGGGCCTATTATAGCTGACTATGCGGTATGGGCTTTGTTCAATGTTGAAGGCCGTACGGTGACCTATAGTTGTTAATGTCTGTGTCATTTTGGTCTTTTGTGGATAGTTGTCTCATTGGCAATCATACCACATCTTCTTTTTATATCTATTCAGCGACAATGAATTTAAATTTCCACTATTTTTCTTTAAATGTCCGGTTATTTAAGCCGTCGATGGACAGGATCCGTTAACAGATTGTTGTAACTGACCAAGGAGAGGAAGAAGCTAGTGAATTGCCTCGCCCTATTTGTTGTACCGCCAAAACAAACCCGTTGCAAATTATTGCACATAAATAAACTTCATTCATTAGAGTACAATAATTTCATATCAAATAGTTACAAAGATTTCGAAAGGCCCTTGGTGTCTATGATGATTCAGATTCAAATCATATGTTGTTGATATTTTTGATTTCTTGCTAAATAACATAACACAATGCAACATATACAACAGACATTCAGAGTCACGGCATGGTCTCATTTTGGTTTAAGAACACCATCCCCAACCCAATGTTCATGCCGACCGTTCAAGGGCTGTAAAGCCAGTCAAGGTCGTTACAATCTTCCATTTGATTCAATGTTCATGAATTGTTTTAGGCGCATACAACAGTCGTATCCATGATGAATTTATTGACAATTATAGAATCGATCCACTCTCACTGATAATTTAAAATGTCATTCTCGTGAAATATTATGAAGGAAATCATAATTTTGACAAACGGTTGGCTACTTTTCAACACCTTTGGCATCATATACCATTATTTTTGTTACCACTGGCTCGACTCCACTCCAGGTTGACGTTTCGTTCTAGATGGTATCACCAGCCCAGTAGTCATTTTGATAAATTTCCTATTTACAAAACTATGATTTTCTTATCCCAGGAATAGATTACCTAAGCCGTATTTGGCACATTTTTTTTAGGTTTGGGTCTTCAACTTTGTACTTGTTTGGCTTTATCAATGTTGTTATCTGAGCGTCACTGATGCGATTTATAAAGACAAAACGCGCGTCTGGCGTATTAAAAATACGGATATTGTTTCATTGAAATTTGCTGGTAACAAATTTTGGTTATAATTTTAGACTGAAGCATATACATTGTATCTCCCTTATACAAATATCTGATTCCTGGTCTTGTTTTGGTTGCACGTTATGTCCGGTTTGGTTTACAAGCTCTTCATTTTCTAATAAGTTTTGAAAATCTAAATTTTGTAAACTCGAGTATCAATGAAGAGACATTCATTGTCGAAATGTGCATTTGCTGTGGAATAATTGTTATCTATTAAAGTCATTTATAATTTTTTTTGTTTCAACCGAGGTGATGTATTTTACAAAGTACATCTACGATATATTCTTCTCTAAGACAAAACATGTGTATCTACATTTTATATATTCATTAGATTTTTGAAAAATCCCAAATTTTGACAGGCATATAATCAAAATTTCAACACTTCCAAATTTGCTAAAATTCAGGCGAATGCACATAAACTAAACTAACCAAAAATACAATACTTCGAAGAATATTTAAAACGGAAAGTCCTTAAGCAAACGACAAAATCAAAACATCAAAGGAATAGATAACAAATGTCATATTCCTGATTTGGTACAGGTATTTTTTTATGTTGAAAAGGGTGGATTAGCCTAGTTTTATAGTAATCGAAACATCTCACTTGTATGACAGTAGCAAACAATTCAATCATGTTGATAATTATATGTAAACAGAATGAATAGGTAAAAAGATACAAATGGGGGTACAGCAGTCAACATTGTGTTATAATCTGAATAATTATGAAAACAAATAAATCTATTAACAAAATAAAACAGAAATGGGATATTGACAGAGTACATAAGTAAACACATAAGACAAAAATAATTTAACATAGCTCATTAAACACGCTAAGGTAGTTTTATTTATTTTAATAAATAGCACTCAGCGAATTGTTATGAACTACTGTCCATGTTAAAACATTTGTATAGAATTAAAGTTTTATTTGAAACAACGACAAGATCTTATTACAACCTTATTCGCCACGTGTGTACAACATTTTCTTATGTACCTTAGTTTTAGTTTTCACTTTGTTTGATGTACCTTGGTTTTTAATGCAAATTACAAAGCAGTGAGTAGGTGTTAAAGACACGCGTACTTTAGATGGAAACAAAAGAACATATAACGGGAAATCTGTTACAAACCAAACCCTATAACAGACTGAGAAGATGGCAGGTAAACAATTTATTTTTAGATAAACCTGATGTGATCAAATAGTTATATCTAGTAATGCGGCGTAAAGCAACCAACAATCAATCAATCAAATTGTTATAATCTGCCTTTTATGTGCATATTTGAACAGTTGATGACAAACGAGAATATTTTAATTTTGAAATTATAGATTTCCCCCGCCTTACAAGTAACATATCAACTTCACCTGCATATGGGATATATATTTCCCAACTTATCCTGTAGTCAAGAGCTTGCAGCTCCTACTCAGGTTTTGTAACGTCACCAGTGTCAGCGTAGAAAGTTGACACACCAGGGGTTTGTCAAAGAACGTATCGTCCTTTTTGTATAAAAGTTCATCGAAAGGTACCAATGCTTTGTTGATACATATTTTCTATCAACTTCACAAATAATACACGATGGTCTTGAAGTATAGATTATGTGTACTGACGCTGTTTATCATCTTGATAACGTGTTACCGTATTCGTTTATATGTCTTTATGAATATTACTTTTACTGTTTCGTCTGTTTTTGATGATATCCATTTAGTGTGACTCTGTACTTCGGTAACACATACGAACTCATACATATATAATCCAAAGAAACAATAAAAACTGACAGAAAATTATTTCGAAAAAAACTTCGATAAAACTGCTGAGCATTAATGTTAGATTATGAAAATGTAATGATTTTTTCAAAAGTTTAAATTTGTATTTAAACACAATTATAATGAGCCACACAAAACATTACAAAACAAATAGGTACCTATGACATACCCGTATAACTCAAATAGGTACCTATGACATAGCCGTATAACTCAAATAGGTACCTATGACATACCTGCATAACTCAAATAGGTACCTATGACATACCCGTATAACTCAAATAGGTACCTATGACATACCCGTATAACTCAAGTTTCTTATTGATGAAGTAAATAATAAAACCACTGTTGTACAAAAAATTAATACACTTAAAACAAACAAGGTAAAGAGATAACAATTACAATTTCCCGAGCTACTTTTTCTATTTACATTTCATAAAAGTTTGAGATAACGAAAAATAAACACGTTATACTTCCTGTCAATACGAGACTTGCTTAAATAACGACAAATTACTACTTTTAACCTTTAGTACACCTACAGTTCAGTACGATTACAACAGGTGAGAAAAAAATACAATGGAAAAAATACTATTGATCGCATATGAATATTTTGATTGCCAATGAGACATATTTCTACAATGTCTGTTGATTTTAACTTTGGATGTCTCAATGGTAATACTCATTACTTTAATTTTGTTTAATTCGCCAATTTGATGTTCATATTTTCAGCAACAATGCAATCTAAATTTCGACTATCTTTCGTTAAATGTCCAGTTTATTTAGCCGTCGCTGGACAGGATCCGGTAACAGGGTGTCGTATATGACCAAAGACAAGAGGAAGCTGGTGAATTGCCTCGCCTTATTTGTTGTACCGCCAAAACAAACATGATGCAAATCAGTGCGCACAAATACACTAGAGTACAATAATTTCATATCAAATAGATACCAAGATTTTGAAAGGCCCTTGGTGTCTATGATGATTCAGATTCAAATCGTATCTTGTTGATATTTTTGTTTTCTTGATAAACAATAAAACACAATGCAACATATGCAACAGACATTCAGAGTCACGGCATGGTCTCATTTTGGTAAAAGACCACCATCCCTAACCCCCCCAAAAAAAACGAAATGAAAGGAAATGAGTTTACTATCTTTGATCGAATAAAAAGGACAAAATTGAGCGAAGCATAGTGTCAAATATTAATTTGTAAATTTAAAATTATAGTGTGACAAAAACTTACCAACTGCAATGTTCATGGATTGTTTTATGCGCATGCAACAGACGTATCTATAATTAGTTGATTGATAATCATTAAACGATCCGCTCTCACTGATAATTTAAAATGTCATTCTCATGAAATATTATGAAAGAAATCATAATTTTGACAAACGGTTGGCTACTTTTCAACACCTTTGGAATGAACAACCACTATTTTTGTTATCCCTGAGTCGATTCCACTCCTGTAGGACGTTTCGTCCTAGATCGTATCACCAGCCCAGTAGTCATTTTTATAAATTTCCTGTTTACAAAACTATATATTTTCGAAAATAAGGATTTTCGTATTCTAGGAATAGATTAGCTTAGCCGTATTTGGCACAACTTCTTTGAGGTTTGGGTTCACAATGCTCTTCAACTTTGTACTTGTTTGGCTAAATAAATATTTTGATCTGAGCGTAACTGGTGTGACTTATAAAGACAAAACGCGCGTCTGACGTATTAAAAATACGGATATTGTTTAATTGAAATGTGCTCGTACAAAATATCTGATATCATTTTAGACTGAAAAATATATCTCCCTCATATAAAGTTCTTATTCCTGGTCTGGCTTTGCATGTAATGTCCGGTTCGGTTTATAAGCTCTTTATTTTCTAATAAGTTTTGAAAATCTAAATATAATAGACTCGAGTATCACTGAAGAGACATTCATTGTCGAAATGTGCATTTGCAGTAGAATAATTGTTATCTATTGATTATTAGAGATTTTTTTTGTTTCAAACGAGGTGATGAATTTTACAAAGTACATGTACGATTTATTATACATTTTTATCTACATTTTATATATTCATTAGATTTTTTTGAAAAATCCCAAATGTTGACAGGCATATCATCAACATTTCAACACTTCAAAATTGGTTGAAATTCAGGTGAATGCTTAAAAACTTAAATATCAAAAATACAAAACTTCGATGGAAAGTCTCTAACCAAATGACAAAATCAAAACATCAAAGGAATAGATAACAGATGTCATATTCCTGATTTGGTACAGGTATTTTCCTATGTAGAAGAGGGTGGATTAAGCCTTAGTTAAATAGCTATCAAAACCTCTCATTTGTATGACAGTTGCAAAAAAATCGATCATATTGATAACGATGTGTCACCAAAACAAACAGAACTTACAGGTACAAAATGTAAACAAATGGGGTATAGCAGTCAATAATGTGTACTAATATTATAATCACTATGAAAACATATCAATATATCAACAAAATGAAACAGAAATGGGATATTGACAGAGCAGATAAGTAAACACAAAAGACAAAAAACTATTAAGAATTTAACGTAGTTCAAAAACCACTTAAGTTAGTTTTATTCATTTAAATACATATTAGAAAGCGAATTGTCGTGAATTACTGTCCATGTAAAAACATTTGTATAGAATTAAAGTTTTATTTGAAACAACGACAAGATCTTATTACAACCTTATTCGTGTGTACATAATTTTCTTTTGTACCTTAGTTTTAGTTTTCACTTTGTTTAATGAACCTTTGTTTTTAAATGCATTTTACAAGGCAGTGCATAGATTTAATAGGTACGTTTAATTATAGTGAAACGATAGAACGGGAAAATCTGATTCAGACTACAGGCTAAGAAGATGGCAGGTAAACAATTTATGTTTAGATAAACATAATGTGATTAAATAGATATAAAATGCCATCTATGTTAAAAATATTTGAATGATTTATGACAAACGAGACGGTTTTAATTTTGAAATTATCATTTTCCCCCGCTTTATTAGCAATATATCAACTCCACCTGCATATGGGATATATATTTCCCAACTTATCCTGTAGTCGAGAGCTTGAAGTACTCAGGTATTGTAACGTCACCAGTGTCTTCGTAGAAAGTTGATACATATTCTCTATCAACTTCACAAATAATACACGATGGTCTTGATGTATTGATTTTGTGTACTGACGCTGTTTATCACCTTAATAACGTGTTACCGTATTCGTTTATTTGTATTTATGAATATTACTTTTACTGTTTCGTCTGTTTTTGATGATATTCATTTGGTGTGGCTCTGTACTTATACATCCCTTCACAGTTTTTTTTTTTTATTTCTGAAAGCTTTTTGTAAAGCCTCTTTTCTCAAATTTTATTTTCTTAAAGCATATTTTAAAACCTTTTTTCGCATGTTTTATTTTAAAGATCGATCTCATAGATTTCTTTTTTTTTCCACAAAAACGTTTTTTTTTTTTAATTCATGACCTACGCAAATTAAACTAGGTCAATTTTGCATGATTTGAAACTTGAATGAAACAGCAATAACGAAAATTATTCACTGTATATAACATTGATGTAATACATGCAATTTAACGAACGAAGATGAAATATTTAAGCTCGTTTTGATGCGTTTACAAATGACAATAAAAGTAATGTCTACCCCCGATTTACAATTTTCAGTCAAGGCAAAAACGACTTATACAAGATCGGATAGAAAGAGCAAAGCAGAAAGTAGTACATTTTTAAAACAAAATCGTCCTAAAGAGAAATGATCATTTTATTTTCTAAAATGTGCAGAATAATTTCAAATGAAAGTATGTGACATGCTATCATTAAAAAATACTTTTTAACTTAATTTATTCTATAAAAACATTGATTGAAATCTAAAAAATCATGGCTTATATTTTCGGTTTCTCATATCTGAAGAACCTGTTTTGGTACAACCAAATTACAGTGAACCGGACACATTGCGCTCTTATACATTTATGCATTTAGATGCATATTGATTTTTTTCAGTACAATAGTAAAGTGGCTGTCATTTCACTTAAATTTTTAGGCAAAATAGCGCTATGCATCCTTGCAATTAAAAATCTTAACATTATATGCATTCTATTACAAAAATAAATCATAAGAAATCATTAGAAAATCAAAATCTATAGGACATACTAATGTTAATGAAATTTGTCATTATTTATGTCAGTAATCAGTCTTTTTTTGCATGAAAAAGGTAGCCCTAAAATTGTTAAAATGATAGGTAAGCCCTTTTCCATGCAGTTTAAGACAAATGAAACGAGTTTCTTGAAATTTTCATCAAATTAAAATTATTGAACAAATCAATGAATATATATACTAAAATCTAAGTCTTGCATGCACTTTTTCATATATTTGTACACATCTATAACGTATTATTGACTACTTATATTTCATTCAGGGGTTTTCTATCGCAAGCTTATTAACGAAAATAGAGCACGTGGAAAACCTTACAGATAAGTGAATGGAAAGAGCCATGCTATTTGTTTTTATATTTTCCATGTGTTCTCGTTTTTTAATCTAACTATTCTGTGACAATTGTTGTAATTTGTATTACTAGTATTACAAACGTTCTCTAGGAATATGTTACTTGTATTAACCTTCAAAAGTACGTGTGTTTACATCCTTTCATTACGGTTTTCTCCTCGCATTTAAAAACCAGGTTAAATCCACCAATTTCTATATAAGAAACGGCCTGTTCCAAGTGAGGAATATGACAATTGTTAATCATTCGTTTGATGTGTTTGAGCTTTTGATTTTGGCATTTGATTAAGGACTTTTCTTTTGAAGTTCCCTAGGAGTTCAGTATTTTTGTGATTTTCTTTTTAAACTGTGCGGTGTCCACAATTTTAACGAGAGCTCTCGTTGTTAAGGTCAATGCATACTGAAAAATGTCGCCGAATTAGTTTCTTGGAAGTCAATTATTCGATATCGGTACATAAACATATACTGTGAAGGATTTACACGTCAACAAAATCATCATTGAATGCGTTTTAAATTTACAGGGTTTTTTATGCTTTCTATGCTTAATTTTATCAAGTTTATTCACACACTTTTTTTTTTAATTTCTAATTACACTATAACATTAAACATATCACTAGCTCTCTATCGATATCTGTTTCAAAATATAGTAGAAACAGAAGATCATGTTAAAACAATCAGATTGATGAACGCGATGAGAGATAACTTTTCAAATAATACGAAGCATATATTGATAACAAGTTGAATGTCAATTGTTAATTCTTTTATGTGCTTTATGATTATCAACTGATTGAATATCTTTTATATCTACTAAAATGTAGAATTTAAAACGGGAAATCTTTTTGTTATTGAATTAATCATAAATAAAACCAAATTATTGTAAAAAAATTAATACTTATACATCAATATCTAAAGCCCTACAAATAGAAATGTAACAACTACAAACTGAATCAACATCTTCGAGCAGCCCAGATTATGAGATAAGTAGACCTGGTGTTTCAATTTATTATATCTTAGTTGTCCTTTTCGCCATATTGATATAAATAAGCATAGACAATCTTATTTATAATGTGATAGAATAGTAACCAACTGCTTTTTTTTAAATGTAAATCTTGTCGTGTTGTATGTACATGTACATGTTTTTTAAATTGGAAACGAAAGCATATATTACGAAAATTCACGGTTCAGCCCTAAATGTATATAACAGACCAACAGGATGAAAGGTATACAATTTAAATTTATTTCATATAAAACAATCATATTATCTTTTTATCACAAAACCACGAATAAATTTATACACATAAACAATCTCGAATACATCATTATCAATGATTATCACAACCCGTCATTTCCATTCCCAATTTTATCTTTCTTTGATTGTGATATCAGCTAATAAGACTTATCCCCGAACTAAAAATTATCAACATACCGACTGGTGTAATATGTTCTACTTACCCTGAGATAAACCAAGTTATGGAAGGGTTCGTGTTAATTTTTCTGTTTTTATCTCGAGGTAGTTCGAAAAATACCCCAATTGCAATGTTTCTTGCCATTTATAGCCGAAATACAAAGTAAAACGTATTTTGCGTAGTGGGTATTTTTAGAACGTCAGTAAACTGCAGGCGTACGAGACTGTAGGTAAGCAACAACCTTAATTTGTATATACTTCAATTTGTTAAATGAGTACGAGCAAAGATTATTTTTAATTATTCTGTTTCACATTGAAAAATGCAATTTTAATGAAATCGCACCAACATAGCTGAAAAATGACTTATTTATATTGAGAACAAAAAATCATAGATTAACAGGTTATTTTGAGATAGATAACGATGAAGGAAGTTTTCAACGACCTTGACTGTCTATGCAGTTCTTGCGAAGGCTACTTGCGAATTTTTTTTTTATTGGGTTGAAAGGTAGCATTATACAATAAGGTCTAGGGTTTTGCCTAAATCTGCAATTTTGAAAACTGTCATTTTTTTTACAAACAATAAAATTGAGAATGGAAATGGGGAATGTATCAAAGAGACAACAACCCGACCATAAAGAAGACAACAGCAGAAGGTCACCAACAGGTCTTCAATGCAGCGAGAAATTCGCGCATCCGGAGGCGTCCTTCAGCTGGCCCCTTAACACATATATATACTAGTTCAGAGATAATGAACGCCATACTAAACTCCAAATTGTACACAAGAAACTGAAATTAAAAAAATACAAGACTTATAAAGGCCAGATGCTACTGACTAGGGACAGGCGCAAAAATGCGGCGGGGTTTAACATGTTTATGAGATCTCAACCCTCCCCCTATACCTCTAGCCAATGCAGAAAAGTAAACGCATAACAATACGCACATTAAAATTCAGTTCAAGAGAAGTCCGAGTCTGATGTCAGAAGATGTAACCAAAGAAAATAAACAAAATGACAATAATACATAAATAACATCAGATTACTCGCAGTTAACTGACATACTAGCTCCAGACTTCAATTAAACTGATTGAAAGATTATGTCTTCATCATAAGAATATCAGGCACAATCCTTCCCGTGAGGGGTTTAGTATTATACCATCATAACATATATGAGACGAACATAACCCGTGGCCTGCCAGTTTTTAAATAATTGTGTTTAGTTCCGATACAAAGACCCTATAAATGAATCAATATTAACGCCAAAATATGCAATCTTTAATGACCTGACAACAGTATCGTAACTATATCCCTTCTTAATAAGTCTATTTAAAGGTTTTGTAAGCTTCTGGGGTGAATACTGACATTTTTGTGCTTTATAAAAAATATTTCCATAAAATATTGGATGTGAAATACCTGAACGTAAAAGAAGTATGCATGTTGAGATATATTTACGAATGATGTCCTTATACCGATGATAAAATTTAGTGAATATTTTGACTAGTTTGTGATATCGAAAATCATGGTGTAATAATTTTTCAGTAATACATAAATTTCTCTCGTTAAAAACTTAAACATTGTTACATACACGAGCGAATCGTACAAGTTGGGATATATAAACACCGTAAGATGGTGACAAGGGAACGTCACCATCTAAAATTGGATAATTAACGATAGGAAATGAGAAATCATCTCTTTTATCATAAATTTTAGTATTAAGCTTTCCGTTAATGATATAGATATCAAGATCGAGGAAAGGGCAGTGGTCATTGTTAGTATCAGCTTTATTTGAAGTAAGTTCAACAGGATAAATTTCTTTAGTATACATACTGAAGTCGTCATTATTGAGAGCCAAAATATCATCCAAATATCTAAAAGTACTATTAAATTTGTGTATCAGATGTTGTTCGATGGGTCTTTGCTGATTTTTTTCATCAATTGTAACTCATAGCAATACAAACACAGGTCCGCAATCAGTGGTGCACAGTTAGTCCCCATTCGAACTCCGATAACCTGGCGATATACGGAATCTCCAAAGCGAACACACATGTCATCTAGTAAAAATTCAAGTGCAGATATAATTTCAAAGCATGTCCAATTGACATAGTTTTTTTTGTTTATTGCTACTAAAAAATAATCTAATAGAGTTTGAACGTATATATTCACATTCTGACTTTTTAAAAGCCCATTTAATTAGGTGTGTGAATTTTTTCTTAATGAGAATGTGAGGCAATGTGGTATATAGGGTAGAAAAATCAAAACTTTGAACAAATTCAAAATCACCAATATAAGCATGCAATATATCAAGTACTTTGAACGAGTTTTAGACACTCCAAAAGTAATTAATTCCACTTTTTTAGAAGGCCTTATTTGCACAATTCATTATCAGTTTTTTGATTGTACCAAGTGTACTGGTAAGAAGAATAGATAATTTAGTAGTGAAACAATGGCTTGAAGACGAAATAAATCTATATTTGTAAGGTGTTTTGTGTAGTTTCGGAAGCCATTACATAGTTGGGACTTTCATTGTTTTTGGTTCTGCTTGTAAAGCGGTAGATATAGGAAGATATGGTGTGAGTGCCAATGAGACAACTCTCCATCAAAATAACAATTTTAAAAACGGTAAACCATTATAGGTCAATGTAGGGCCTTCAACACGGAGCCTTGGCTCACATCGAACAACAAACTATAAAGGGCCCCAAAATTACTAGTGTAAAACAATTCAAACGGGAAAACCAACGGTCTAATCTATATAATAAAACGGGATATGTTTGTTACAGATGTTGTTTTCTGAAAATGAAGTCAGTTGGAATGTTGGTGAATTGTTGATTTCTTTTTGTAGAACCTCGATGTAAAATTTACGTCAAACAATTATAATATTATTAGCAGCTTTATCGGCCGGGACAAAAACAAATTCCTTGGCTAGTTCTTTAAGTTTATGTTTGATACGCGAAATAAGTTTATTGTGGTTATTGTTAAGAGTAAAATGTTCTTTAAAATGTTGAATACGTATATCAACTATGTTCATTACTAAATGAAAAAAGAGTCCAAAGATTTTTGTCAGCTTTTTCCCGTTTTATCCATTTCAAACCGTAAGTTCTGAGTGAGTCGTGGATGATATTACGACACTCATTCCAAATAATAATTGATGGGGGACGGTATTTAGGTCCTTTACTGGGGAATGATTTTAACTCTCGGGCTTGAACGTATATTAACATCTTTAAAAAATTGGCTATTATTAAACACATATTTCCGAATAGATTTCTTGTAAATATATAACAAATGAGAGGGAGCTCAGTATTATCAACATATTCAGGAATTTGTTCTTTAACAGAATGATCGTTTAAAATACAGGTTATATTTACAAAATCAAAACCTTTATTGACATACTTTATTTTAATAAAATATTTTTATGATCTTCAGGGCGATCAATTTTGGGAAACAGTTTAGACCTTTTGGATTATAGTTCTTCATTTTTTATATAAGCTTTGGATTTCAAATATTTTGGCCATGAGCATCACTGAAGAGACATGTATTGTCGAAATGCGCATCTGGTGCAAAAAAATTGATACCGTTAATTTTAGTAGAGTAACAATATGCCATTATAATTTGAACGATTTCATACTTAGGACTGCTATATGAAATTGTGTTGCAATCCTCTAAAATTTTATTCAACCTATTAATCGGTAATGAACAGACCTTTGTTAACAGATAATGTCTGCCGTTTTTTGAAATAGAAATTAGGACCGAAATATTAGTATGATTAGTCCGAAATTTTCGTTAAATGCAATTTTGTCTACACAGCTACTTTTGCATAGGTACTATGTTATTTGTTAAAAATGTTAGCGATGGTACTTTTAGATAAGCTAGTTTGAAGATTGAGACGTGTAGATACCTTTTGAACGAGTTTAGTATTTAATAGTTTTCCATTTCTAATCTTCATATTTGTTTTTTGTTTGTGAATAATATTAGAAAGGAGCAAAGACTGGCGTCCAGAATATGAACCAGCATACAATGAATTAAATTTTGTAAAAATGATAAATCTGTTCGGCTAAAAATGTCAAACGCTATCCGTATTAAATACCCGAAAAAGATAGGGTATATCAGGGTAGCGACTGACGTCTGACTAAATAGTAGAATGGGGCTGAATATTGAAGTACTACTTTTAGAAAAATATTCCTAAAGTTACGAACTAGAGAAGTTCTCGCTCCGACACACACTCCATAATCTAGTATATTATAAGAGCATAAACCTGAAGCACGGGGAGGCACTACAAGTAATCGATGTTAAGACTGTTTTAAAATAAAAATACCAGATCCCTGGGATTTTATTTAACAATAAAAAACTATCCAACCAATATATTCAAGGAGAGATTGCTCTAATAGAAAATATATTTAAATTAATTCAAACAAAATAGGAAAATTTTGCGCGACTTTTACAGTTTGAGTATAAAAATAGTACGGTCACTCATACTTTAATAGGCGTTTTGTAGAAAAAAATTTGAAAATCTATATTATGGAAGAGTTTGAAGGAAATACGTTTTCCCCAACGTTACGTTTAATTTGTGTCTCGTATTTCTTTGTTTTGATTTGTATGTCCACTTATATATATATATGTTCAAAACAAATGTACGGTGCAGAACTTAACTGTCAACAGAATTAGTGAAGGCATTATAAATGTACAGTTTTGATATATACCTTGAACAATGTTTTTTCCATGTTTGTTTTATTTTTCTTATTACAGACACTATTATACCAAACATATCACTAGCTCTGTATAACTATCTGTGTCATAACATCGTAGGAACAGAAGAACATGTTAAAACAATCAGATTAATGAACACGGTGAGAGATAATTGTTCAAGTAGCATGTCATTTACATCTATAACAAGTAGAAGCTATGGAGAAGGACTTGAAATGCGAGGAAGTGATTTAGATATAATGCAAGTAATAAAATATATTAAGGTGAATGCGGATAAACAACCCGACTTTGATCCAAGTATAACTTATCTGTCTATGGATACAGACGGTGTAAAACCTGGTTTTACTCAATTAAGACTAGAATATAGCAGAAGTAAGTATACTTTTAAATGTTGTGAAGAACATAATGGTAAATATTATTTTTCGAGTGCATTATGTAAGGGAAATTTGTTAATGCTTTTAGATAAAGGCAACACAATTCATGGACCTTGTATATCTGACAAAACAGGAGTTGTAGATTACGCATTTTCTTTGCATTGTAAAACGTGGATATCTTCTGCTGTAAATTGGATAACAAGATCAAGTAGCTCATGGCCAAGTCATCACGTCATACAAAGTATTATAAATCACGGGGTACTTTTTGTACCGATCGGAGTTAAGGGATCAACAAAAAAAGATCTAGAATGGCGAGTATCTTTTTCAGTGGCTGAAAAACTTCTAATTAATACATTTACTCACACCCAATTAATGTGCTATGCTCTCTTGAAAATAATTTTGAAAGATGTTATAGCAAATGATTCTGAATGTAAAGATTTACTCTGTTCTTATTTCCTGAAAACAATTATTTTCTGGATATCTGAAGAACTACCATTATCTGTATGGAAGCCTGATAATCTTATAACTTGTTTTATGCGATATTTAAGCAGGTTAGTTTATTGTGTCGAGCATTCAGTTTGTTCACATTACTTCATTCCAGAAAACAACTTGTTCGAGAACAAAATAGAGGGCCGTGCTCGTGACATACTTTTAAACAAATTAAACACGTTACACAGCTATGGTTGGCGATGCATTTTACTTTCAGATCAAATATCTAACTTTAATGTAGCGATGTGGAATTTTCCAATTGAACCATTTACATTATATGTAAATGACGTTAAGAAAATAGTGCAATCCAGTATTTTGTACGGTGTAAATCATTTCGTAGACACTTATTCTGAGTTAGATATATTCAACACAGGATTATTAAACAGCATATGGTGTCACCATTTTTCACTAAAGCAATTATATATATACTACATGTCACAGATGTGTAGTAAACTATCTCAGCTTTTATTACTTGATGGTGCAATTATCAACAACAAACACAAATACAAACAGTACAAATCCTGTTTAAGTACTCTTCTAACGAATGTCAATCATGATGCTGTTTCTGGATGGCTTATGGTAGCTTCATTGTTTTACAAAACAAAGCAATACAGAAAAGCTTTACACATTATTGGGTATTCTATATCGAAATGTACTCCCGATAAACTGTTCGTGGGATCGACTCTGTCAGATATCCATTACCAGTCAATTAAACTGCTGTCATTCAAGAAGAGTGTTGTTTATCTTCTGAAAATAATGTTCGTAGATCTTACACCGTTTTATGTGAATTCAACGTTAACACCAGACGAACTTGTAATGGAGGGAATGAACAACCAATATCATATTCCATCCACAGCGTATGCCTATTTCCTTAGTGTTCTTTGTCATTATCACCTCAATGATGTTAGACAATGTCAGGATTCTATTCAATTTTTAAAACTTGTTATAGGAGAAAGATATTTGATGTCAGATTTGAGGTGTACAGCGGAGGCCTACACGTTATTGGGAATTGCTTTACAATTATTTGGCGACAAGGAATCCGCACGACAAGCTTTCTTACAGTCTTTGAAAATCTCCCCGGATGAAAAGTACAATTCTGCCGCAAGGAGACTTTTGTAATGCTGTTAAATTGATAAAAGTCACCACCATTTTGCGAGTGAATTATTCCAAAAAAATATATATTTTTGTTTTGAAATAATATGCGCATGACAATTCATGGACCGTGTATAACTGATGAAAAAAGATTTTGCTTGCTTGCTACATTGTAAAACGTGGGTATCTCCTGCAGTACATTGGATAACACGATCAGGTAACCCATGTCCAAGGCAAAATGTCAAGCAAAGTATTATATACCACGGGGTAGTTTTTATACCGATAAGAGTTCATGGATCACCTAAAGAAGATTAAGAATGGCGAATACCTTTTTTAAGTGGCGAAGATGTTTCTTATAAACACATTTACGCACACCCAATTACTGTCAGTGTTAAAACATATGTCACAAGATGTTATTGCAAAATACTGTGAATGTAAAGATTTACTATGATCTTATTTCCTGAAAACAATTATTTTCTGAAGAACTACCATTATCTGTATGGAAGCATGCTAAACTTATACCTTGCTTTAGGCTTGTCTATTGTGTCGCGCACTCTGTTTGCTAACGTTACTTCATTTCAGAAAACAACATGTTCGAGAACTAAATAGAGGGTCATGCTCGGGAAATACTTATATTGTATACATTGCTTAGCTATGGTTGGCGATGCATCTTATTTTCAGTTCAAGTATCTAACTTTGATGTGTTGATGTGGAATTTCCCTATCGAACCATTAACCTAATATGTACATGGTGTTTAGAAAATAGTAAAATCCGAAATGTTGTTTTATGCATTTAATTAAGAACTTTATTTTGAATCTTATATATTCAATACAGGATTATTAAACACAATAGTATGTACACAATCTTCATTAAAACACTTAAATGCATATTGCATATCACAGTGGTGCAAAAATCAAGCTCAACGTTTACCACTTGATGATGTCAATAGTCAATAGTCATAATAAATACCAATACAAACAGTACAAATCGTGTCTAAGTAATCTGCTAACAAATATCTATCATGACGCTGTATCTGGATGCATATTGATAATTTTTTTTACAAGAGAAAACAATACAGTGAAGCTTTACCCATCATACGGTTCTCTTTATTGAAATGTACTTCCGAAAAACTGATCAGCGAGATGACCTTGTCAGATCTCCATCCCCAATCGCTTAAACTGCTATCATTACACAAGAAGAGTGTTGTTAATCTGTTGAAAATAATGCTTGTGATTGTAAACGATTTACCGGAGATTCAACATTAAAACCAGATAAACTTTCTATGGAGGAATGGCATTTTACATGCCCATTTCCTCCCACACCATATGCTTATTTCCTTAGTTTTCTATGTCATTTTCACATCAACAATGTAAGGCAGTGTCAGGATCTTAATGATGGTCTACAACTTGTTACAGAAGAACAGTATTTGATACCAAATTAGAATGCATGGGAGGCCTTCACTTTATTGGAAATCGCTATAAAATTATTTAGCGACAAGAAAATCTATGCGGAAAGAATTGCATCGGTCTGTTGAAATTTTTCAAAATGCATTACGCAAATTTGCTACAAAGAGACTTTTATTATTGAATTGAATATTTGTGCATTCTGTTGAACTTATATTTGTGCATTTTTATACCTATAAGTTTAAATAAAAGTTATTAGAACTATGTTGGTGATAAAAGAGATGATAGATGGAGCATACGAAATTCATATTGAGATGCGTAGATCGCTTATTGTATACACTATAACTTGCAACCTACATGTCATTGCTGCTGTAGAATGAAAATATATAGCTCATTGTTAAACATGGGTTGATTGTTGAGTTATTACTGGGTGCTATTATCACATGTCTTGATCTGTGTAAGAAACACATTTCTCATCAATACTGACATATCTGTATTACGATATTTTTCAACTCTCAATAGTTAAATTTTAAATATGTATTTCAGGAGCTTTTCTTAACTCAAATTCAAATAGTTTTACCAATATTTTTGATTTATCACATAATTTGCATATTCAAATTTCGTTTGATTTAAGTAAAATGTACAAAGAATATATAGCCTGAGGAACTTAAAATGCATTTAAAATGTACAGTGTTTGTATACATGTATATGTTTTGTGCAATGCTCTGAAAATGTTTGTTTAACTTTTATATATGCACTGTAACCGGCGCGCTAGAGCATGGGTTCGAATCCCGGCGAGGGAAGAAAAAAAAATTGCGAAAGAAAATTTACAGATCTTACATTGTTGGGTTGATGTTTCGACAAGTTGTATACAGAATATAATTGCTGGTGATCCGATGGATAAATCTGTTGTAGAGTTGTCACTGGTTCAGACGTACTTATAAATATAATTATTTTCTGTGACTGTATCTTGCATTAATTTGAAGGATCCTTTACTATAGATAATTGAGCTGATCTGTAACAATAACATCTTCATGCCTTATATATCATGTACTGTATAACGACGCTAGATTAAAACTGACGAGAAAAGGTAACACCCGGCCCGGAAAAAATATTATTGTGAAGTCAAGGTGGTCATGTGGTCTAGCGCACCGGATACAGTGCAGGCGAGTTGTTGTCACGATATTACAGTAGCATGGGTTCATATTCTGTCGATGGAAGAAAAAAAAATGCTTTTTTTTGGGGGGGGATTGCTATTCATACAGTTGTAACATCTCAAATGTCACCGTCTTTGAAAATTTAGAGTTGTGCCAGTACACATCGCAAAACACTTTTTTTTTTATTTTGGCATATCTTTGTAGTCTTTGCGCCGTATTTGAAAATTTGAAAATTGTACCAGCGTCTGTGATGTTCGCTAAAATTGGATAAACTTAAAGATTCTGATAGTGTTTTAATTGGAACATGTTGACATGATTTATTTTAAATCGTGATATTACCGAAGAAGAATATATGTTATCCGAAATATCTAATGTTTGTTTATTCTAAAGTTATTTTTATGATGATGTGTACCCTTTTAGACTTAATATTTATCATATTTTGTAGCATACTGTATCATAGTTATTTAATCTATCGCCCCGTAAGATGTATCGTCGATAAAAAATATTATCATGAATTTGACAGTGTAATTAATCCTACATTGTATTGCATTAAAAACATTTCTGTGTCATAAACATATGTCTTAGGTATTTCAAAACACCATTATTTTTTATCTAGGATTTCTATATAATATTTTGTAATCTTGAGGTTTCATGGTGACTAAACCTTGATGGTTATATGAAATGAAATGTTATGTGAATTATTTTTTTAGAACTGGACAGGATAAAACTTTACTCATGCCAAATAAAGGCAACAGTAGTATACCGTTGTTCAAAACTCATAAATCCATGGACAAAAAAAAAACAAAATCGGGGTACCAAAATAAAACTGAGGGAAACGCATTAATATAAGAGGAGAACGACACAACATTAAAATGTAACACACAGAGAAACGGACTTTTAGCATTAGACAAAATCCGATGAGAATAACAAATATAACATCAAACTCAAATACGTGAATTTGGGATAGATAAGTACCGTGACAAGTCTTATAGTAATGTGAATTCACACTCAATAATAAGAGAAAACAAACGACACAACGGACACACAACGTTAAAATGAAACACACCCACAGAAACGAACTATAATATAACAATGACCATATTCCTGACTTTGTACAGGAATGTTTAAAGAAAAAAATGGTGGGTTGAACCTGGTTTTGTGGCATGCCAAACCTCCCTCTTTTATGGCCATGTGAAACATAATATTAAAATGTATGCCAAGTATTTCTTTATTTGAAACAAAGATAAATTCTGCACATTTTTTCGAAAAGTGCAAATTTAAAAAAGACAAATAGGGGAAAATCAATGGTGGTATTACATCTAATATGGGAAGCTGAACATGCACCTTTGACCTTGTGAGTAATCTCGTGTGTTAACATTTCTTGCTATTTAAGTGAAATACTACCAAAAAAAATAAATATTCTGAGTGGATTGAGTCTCCAATAATATACACCACGTAAGTTTTTGAAAATCCGTTTCTTGGTCTGTTAATCTAATTTTAAACATGTTAAATGAACCGACGTTTTGATAAAAATAATTGTTTCAGGTAAAGGGGATTTGAACAGTCTGAGTGAATCTTGTCACGTGATTTGATTAAAATCCGTTTTATGAAATATTAATTTCTTTTAAGCTTGTTAAATGGACCGACGATCAAATGGGGATGTATCAGGCAGTCGGTTTATATTTCATGTAATTGCCCCCACTTCATGGTTAACTTCCGTCAAACAATTATCACCTTGGTAACATATCAACAATAAACTTTAGATATGAAATTTACCGTTGTATATATATTTAATTATTTTGATTATTGCTTGAGTGGCTCCGTTTTTGAATATTATATATATATTTAGATACTTAAATTTTTAATGAAAGGAGAATATTACTAAATTTTGTGGTTATGTACTCAAAAATAAGGATATTAAAATATTGATTTGAAAAATGTTGATACTACAACGTTTATTCTTTATTTGTGTTAACTGTATTCTTTCATTTGTTTATTCAAGACATTGTTATATTACAATACGTGTGAAAGAATTACGATGTGACTGCAGTTCAAGGAATGTAACATTCATACCGGCAGAATGTCCATCAAACACAACATATTTACTTCTGATGAAAAATAACCTTAATAGTCTAGGTAAGAAAATATTTACTAGATATACACAGCTGAGATATCTGGATATAAGCAGCTGTAACATAAGTGCAATAAATAAATCAGCTGTTGAAAAATTGACACTTTTAACCGAACTCAATTTATTCGATAATCCAATGAAAACGTTTCAAGGGAATATATTTGCACCACTAGATGACCTACAAGTACTTCATATATCACATGACTTGTTGTCAACGTATCCAAGAGAGGCGTGGTCAGATGTTTTAAATTTAACACAGGTGTTTACTTATGGTGGACCGTCAAATGGATCATTCGCGGAGATATTTTCTGTCATGAAAAATCTTCATTATTTCCATTGCGATTATGAAGGTTATGTTATACATATCTATACATTTGATTCATTTAAAAGGACGCCATTAAAGTATTTATGTATCAATGGCGGTATACGAGAAATAGAAATCGATACTTTTGCACCGTTAGAAGTACTTTCTAGTCTAAGTACGCTAGGTCAAAGATTCTCGAAACTATCAAATACTTTACAAGCTTTACGTGTGTTTGAAAATTGACAGATGGATGAATTGGATTTGAGCGATAATTTCAAAAGTTACGGCGAATACGTTATTTCTGCTGATCTATTTGCATATATCGGTAACATATGCGTAAAAAGATTATCTTTAAGAGACAACGATATCAGGCTTATAGATGCATCCGCGTTCCAGAAAATGAAATACAGAAACTGTCTTGAGACTTTAGACTTAAGTAGGAATAGATTTGATTTTCACCAGGAATATATCTTTTTATATTTCAATTTCTTTATCAATATCAAGAGAATAGACATGTCTTTAATTAGTGGTAACTTTATACAAAATGTTCAAAAACAAAAGAGTGATAGTTCTAGACGAACGAGAGACCATGGTCTTAAAACTGATAAGCAAAAAGATTACTCAATAAGACTTCCTTCTTCTCTCGAATTCTTAAACGCCTCCTTTATAATTGGCCATGATTTTGGCATGAGTGAGAGTTCTAGACAAACGAGAGACCATGGTCTTAAAACTGGGTTACAAGCAAAAATAATTGTTATAAGCTTGGAGAGTATTACCAAATCAGAATTACCGCAATGTGTAATGCAAATGGTGTCACTGGACGCCAATGACCACATTCGTAAAACAGACACATTAAATGAAAATAAAATTTTCTGGAAAACTTTGGATCTAGCCATGAAACGTTAGTGAAGACAACTTTGTCATTTATAAATGATAGATGATTAAATTACAATATTAAATAATTTTTGAATTCATACTTTTTTAATTTATATATGCTGAGATATCTAAATTAGTGGGCTTTGTATTAGTATAAAAAAAAAAAGAGAAAGACATCAATATATTACATTTATTATACTTTTTTGTTAAATGGGGAACACTAACCCCTAAAAAAAATAATTGTCGAATATTTTTTAAATCATGTAGAGTTAAAATTTTTCATCTATTTGGAACGATAACTGTATTTATCAAAGTCTTCACACGAAAGAGGAAAGAGGAAGTACCAATATTCAACGCATCAATCACCAACATCCAAGTACCCAACGAAAAAGGAAAAGAGGAAGTACCAAAATTCAACGCATCAATCACCAACATCCAAGTACCCAACGAAAAAAGAAAAAAGGAAGTACCAACACTCAGCGCATCAATCACCAATATTGAAGTACCCAACGAAAAAAATAAACAAAAATCACGTGACTGTCATTGAAAAATGTGTAATTATTTTGTACAATATGTGTTTGATATAAGTTCCTTGTACCGTGACGCATACAAACCATGTGTATTTTGTTCTATGAAAATTAAATATTCTAACAGGATGTGACAACGTTGCATGCAATAGTAAAGTTTCATGTTTTTAAACGGTAACGTATTTCTTTCATTTTAAATACCACTTCCTTATACCTAAATCTATTTTGTATAAAATTACCTATTTTAACAGGTAAAAGAATTCGAACAAATTGAAATAAAGGTTTGAAATAGTAAAATTTCTTTTATTTAAAAATGTAACTGCTTGTGTCCTCTTATTAGATTCAAGATAACATACTTAACACTTCCACCAAATATCATTTGGAAAATCTAAGTGATATTTTTAAATAGCCATTACTGTTTTTATATGTATATATATATATATATATATATAATAGTGCATTGTTCTGGGGACACAAGCTACGAGATACATACAAACTTTTGTTCAATCATTTATTAAACTGAAATAAATACAATTCGCTATTAGCAGTCAGTATGCTTATATTTTGTCAAAATAAGCTAGAAAAACATCGATGATGAATTATTCACTTGCAAGAGAATAATAAGACCTCATTGAATTCGTATCCAATTGAGCTTCAATTTAACCCTTTAGCTAGAGATGGATTATACATGACTAATGATTGTTATGATATATAAAGGAAAAGAATGTCAGCATTCATTGAAAGTGAAACAGAGGTAAATAATTTGATGTGTCTGATTCAATCAACTAAAAACCGTTCTAATACAGGTAAAATCGAAAATGTACATCCTTTTAACCTCAAAATTGAAATCACAATGACATAGAAATATCCATTTGCATTAGGTCCATATATCTAGTTATATTTATGTTTATATCGTGTTATGTGACCGTCGGGTGTTTCATTAGTCATCTCGATAGTTATTTAGATGGCGCCTAGACTAAAATACACACAAAACCAAGCTACATATTATTAATCGCATGCCTTGTGAATTGCTTAATTTTCATTCCGAAAAAAAAGTATTGAGATAATGTTTCGCGTACTCGCTCCAATTTATTTATCTCAATACATCGAGTATAAATAAATAGTTTTAGCATGGCCTTAGTTCAATACACATGATAAACATGATTATTATAGAAGAACTTACTTTTTGGCGATGAATGAGCCGCATCTTTAAAAAATATATGCACTAACAATTAAACAAAGGGAAGTATGATTGCCATTAAAACCACTGAAGACCACTAGAGACCAAATGAAATGCATATAAGTAACCAAAGATGCCCGTATGCACTTGCATTGCGCTTATCTTTAGTTACAAGAGTATACAAAAGTAACAACAGATATGCTATAAGAAGAAAGTGAATTGTTACTAAAGTGTTCACTAATATTTGAAATTAATATCTTAAATACGAAATTGAACAGATTTTAAAGAGATCGGTTATTGACTTGATTTCTATAAAAGACACAAATAAGAAAATGTGGTATGAGTACTCATGAAACTATTCTTTATCCAGTTCACAATTGAAGGTGAACTCAGAAAAGCGCCTCGGACGCACTAAATTATTAAACGTGTTGTTTTAAAAAAAAATTACAGCACTGGGTCGATACCTCTGCTGGTGGGCAATCAGTCCCCGAGGGTAACATCAGCTCAGTAGTCAGTACTACGTACGGTACTGACATGATTATAGCAAAACTTTCTAAAATTGGCCGTTGATAAATTTTGAAATAATAAAGAAACTAAGGTTTCAACTCTCTCAAGCAAAGTTTACCTTAGATAAATTTTAAAATAATAAAGAAACTAAGGTTTCAACTCTCTCAAGCAAAGTTTACCTTAGATAAATTTTGAAATAATAAAGAAACTAAGGTTTCAACTCTCTCAAGCAAAGTTTACCTTATATAAATTTTAAAATAATAAAGAAACTAAGGTTTCAACTCTCTCAAGCAAAGTTTACCTTAGATAAATTTTGAAATAATAAAGAAACTAAGGTTTCAACTCTCTCAAGCAAAGTTTACCTTAGATAAATTTTAAAATAATAAAGAAACTAAGGTTTCAACTCTCTCAAGCAAAGTTTACCTTAGATAAATTTTAAAATAATAAAGAAACTAAGGTTTCAACTCTCTCAAGCAAAGTTTACCTTAGATAAATTTTAAAATAATAAAGAAACTAAGGTTTCAACTCTCTCAAGCAAAGTTTACCTTAGATAAATTTTAAAATAATAAAGAAACTAAGGTTTCAACTCTCTCAAGCAAAGTTTACCTTAGAGGGATTAGGCTTTATTTAGGTATTTTTTGTTATAAACTTCTTCAACTGTTTTGTTATTTATACATCATCGGCTTTCAAATATTTGGCTCTGAACGTCACTGATAAAAGTAAATCTAGAAATGCGCTTAGGACTCATTAAATAATTAAACATGTTGTTTTCAGTTTTTGTTTTTTGTAAAAAGTAAACCATTAAAGGTCATTAATTCATTGTCGCATATCGAGCTTTTTTGATAAGTTTGTTTACATTTTCCTGTCATGAGTCTGATGTTGTAGTTGTCGTTTGTTGATGGGGTTCATAAGTGTTTCTCGTTTCTTGTTTTTTTAATAGATTAGACCGTTGGTTTTCCCGTTTGAATGGTTTTACACTTATCTAGTAACTTTTGGCATCTTTTTTTAGCGTGTGGTTCGGTGTGAGCCAAGGCTTTGTGTTACTGAGATTTCTGTCAATGACATTTTATTCTTAGATATTTTGAACTTTTCTTCTTTGGATGATTTCCCATATTACATTCAATGTGAAAAGGGGTCTGTGCAGTCAGTAAATGACCTTTTTAATCGTGAAAATTTGATTTTTTTTATAAATTTGAGCAATTTCAAGAAAAAGTACAAACCAACAATTTTATTAAATATTAAGGTCTGATATCAAAAATCTCTAACACTATGAAAAAATGCCTTAACGAAAACAGTCTAAATCAAGATTTAGATAAGTCTAACACTGGTGATACTTTCTTTTAAAAAATCAGGTGTAATAACATTAACGGTACCAATTTTCCTGCACCAGATGCGTAACATGTGTAAGCGAAAGCCAAATTTGTATATGTAAACTGAGTAGATGCAGTTATTCAACTTCCAACAATCAAAGTGTTTCTCGTTTCTCGTTTTGTTAATAGATTAGACTGTTGGTTTTCCCGTTTGAATAATTTTACACTTATCTAGTAACTTTTGGGATCTCTTTTTAGCGTGTGGTTCGGTGTGAGCCAAGGCTTCGTGTTACTGAGATTTCTGTCAGTGACATTTTATTCTTAGATATTTTGAACTTTTCTTCTTTGGATGATTTCCCATATTACATTCAATGTGAAAAGGGGTCTTTGCAGTCAGTAAATGACCTTATTAATCGTGAAAATATGATTTTTTTTTATAAATTTGAGCAATTTCAAGAAAAAGTACAAATCAACAATTTTATTAAATATTATGGTCTGATATCCTTAACACCATGAAAAAAATGCCTTCAAGAAAACTGTCTAAATCAAGATGTAGATAAGTCTAACACTGGTGATACTTTCTTTAAAAAAAAATCAGGTGTAATGTGAAAGCCAAATTTGTAAATGAAAACTGAGTAGATGAAGTTATCAACTACCAACAATCATTTTTTTGAAATGGGAAGAACTGTTACTTATTGATACTACAGAATGGTCAGAATATTTCATGAAAACAAAAACGTGTTGTAGAGATGCTTATTTAAAAACCTTTAAATTATAATTTTTTGCATAGGAGTATAGCAACTGATACCTTTTGTTCAAAATCCAATTAAAAAATACCAGGTTATGACATTTTGTAAACTTGGAGAAGAAACCATTGAACACCTGTTTTTGAATGCCCAATAACATTTCAGTTGTGGCAGTCTTTTTCCAATATTGTGAAACTTTTTTTGTAAACTTTGATCTCAACAAAGAGAATGTGTTTCTTGGTTGCAAACATGAAAGTTTATTATATAATCTGCTAATCATAATTACAAAGAATTATTTATATAAGTGTTGTTTTCATTTTATCTATGTTTAGTTAAGAGAAAAGAAATAATAAATAAACTAGGAGCAAATTTATTTCTTTAAAAAAAATTCTATTAAAAAGTAAGTCATGATACATATTGTAGAAAAACAGATGAGTGAAAGTATTAGTGTTGTATGTGAGTAAGTCACACACACACACAGAGAGAGAGAGAGAGAGAGAGAGAGAGAGAGAGAGAGAGAAATCAAATACAATTTATATGTAACCTAAAATATTCTTATACATTTTGTTTATTGCTTTTTTTCATCTTCTATATTATTTACCCCTTTGCTCGGGAGTGTACGGGCATCTTTACTTACTAACATGAACTTAGTCTATGACAGTATTAAGATATTTTACTAACAAACATACTCTTTTTTGTTAAAATAAGAATGTAACGTCTTTTTTACCGTGTTCGTCATGTATTTAGTACTAAGACCAACCCATGCTGATAACTTGTCTTGTTCTTAGGACTATTTCGTACATTTATTAACGAGAACAAGAAAAATCGAAATTCATATTACAAAGCAATAACTGAAAGGTGAGATGCAATCGAGGACAGTTAAAATCTTAAGTGGTTGACTCAGTTGAAATGCAACAATAATTGAGAAATTTGAATGACGAAACTTTTTGTTAAGGTTTCCAACAATTTTCAACATGCAAGTTAGAAGAATTTGGAGGGCCTATACATGCTATATATGAACAGAAAGACTTTTTGTGGTGTTCTACAAAAGATTGTCAGATTTTTTATTCTTTTATAGCATATGATGTAATTTTAATTAGTATCTATAAGTATAAAATAACAACCTTTGGCTATGGAAGAATATTGGTTTAAATAAACAAAATGATATTCAAGTCGTTCTTTCGAGATTTTGTATCTATCGCACTGCACAAAAACAAATATACTGTTAAAATAAGACATTTCAGATACGTTTTTGTAATACAGAAAAGATGAAAATAGGAGCTCTTATAACGGAAGGATTTCCTTTTATGCGTGTATTAAAATGGTGTCATTCATTTTAACCTTTACTTCTAATTGTATTTAAATGGGAACGAAACAAAGACCATCGTTTTACTTCACATAATTTCCTGACCTTGTATTGTATGCAATACAGCTTAAAATATAAAAATATTAAAACTTTAAATAAACAGATATGGGTTTTTTCAAACACATAATTAGCATACAATCAAGCATGTCTGTTTGACAAAATGATGTGACATTGTTTTTAATAACAACCGGTGGTAACTTGTAATCTAGAATTAGTATAAATGAAAGTAAAATTTCAAAAATGGGTTTCGGCCGAAGCACTTTTCTGGAGTTACCTGCACCATAAACACCAAATTCAAAAAAGAAAGACATAAGATAAGAGCAATGAAATGGTCTTTTGTATTGAACAAATAGTAAGTGTTTTCAAGGATGTGGTCATTTTTATAAATTTCCTGTATACAAAACTTTAAAATTTTCGAAAAACTATGGATTTTCTCATCCCAGGCATAGATTACCTTACCGTATTTGGCACAACTTTTTGGAATTTTGGATCCTCAGTGCTCTTCAACTTTGTACTTGTTTGGCTTTATAAATATTTTGATATGTGCGTCACTGATGAGTCTTATGTAGACGAAACGCGCGTCTGGCATACTAAATTATAATCCTGGTACCTTTGATAACTATTTCAAAATTATGACTTTTGTGCTAATTTGAATAAACAGGTTAAGTAATCTCGATAATTTGTTCATAAACTCTTGTGGGATGTCACCTCATAAAATGTCAAACTCATGTATTTGACCAAAAACGCTATTTCAATTTTATAGTGTTTTTTTTATAAAAATACATGTATATATAAGCGTTTACCGATAATGATATTTTACACAGTCATATGATCGTCTGTAATAAGATTTTTAAATACATTTTTGTTAAGGTAAAATTGTTGCTCATACCTGCAAGCACATCTAGTCGTATTTTAATGTCATTGGTTTCTTTTATTCCTTTCGTTAATATAGTAGTCATCATATCTATAGTACCACCGTGCAGGTTTTTAATGTTTACTTTATTTGCATACGCTTTAGACTGGCAATGCATTTGTACAATGAAACAACAATTCTTGAATAGCATCAATTGAAAAAGCCATAACGACACTGTCCTTCATTAACGTTTCATTGCTTGATCTAAACATTTCCAGAAAATGTTATTTTCATTTAATATGTCTGTTTTGCGAATATGATCATTGGCGTCCAATGACATCATTTGAAGAACACATTGCGGTATTTCTGTTTTGGTTATATTTTCCAGGTTTATAACAATTATTCTCGCTTGTAATCCAAGGAAATGTTCAATTCCTACAGTTGCTTCGTAGTATGCCCAATCATTGTTAACAAACTCTTTTGAAATCACTAAGATTATTTTTTTGCATTTTGGAATAGAATTGTTTAAAGCAAAAAGTCTATGTTCTCCAGCAAGGACATCTCCTCTATCTAACAAAAGAAGTTTGAAATTTCGTCTCTCTTCGAGAAATATGCGCAAAGGTCCATATACCCATTCATAGTCCCCATCGCAATAAGCTACATATGCATCATATTCAAGTGTTTCTTCTTTTGACTTCAGGAAAAGTGGATTGGCCATTCCGATAAATAAACAAAAGTATTGTTGGTGCAATTTGTAACGATATCCAACTAGAGTGAATAAAAGAAGCACACCGAACAATGTTACTGAAAAAATAACCCATACTGTCGTTATACATCTTATTCTGAAAATTCGCAAGTGATTGTAGACAGCATTTGTTGTTGTAATATTTCCATCGTTTCCGACACACGAATAACTACCATTGCTGTCAAGTTTCACTTTAGTAGTAAATAACCATTCTACAAAATCTAATGAAGCACAAGTACAAACAAGAGGGTTGCCTTCTAATAAGACTGTCATTGTTCTATTTGATTTTCGGAATAGCACTTCAATGGCGTTAATTTCTTTAGTTATCAAGTAGGCTATCTTGTTATTTCTGATGTTAAGGAATCTTAGACGGTTGAAGTCTTCTAAATTTAAGGGAACACTTGTGAATAAGTTTCCTTCGAGTATCAAAGATTGCACACTGTCTAATTGACTTTTAAATGTTGAAATTCTGAATCGGTCTTCAAATGCATTTCTTGAAAAGTCTATATACTGTAAACGTTTGAGTCCATGGAGGAATTTACTGTGGTGATCAAATTTTAGGCCAATACTTAGTGAAGAGCTTTCCATTATCAACTGTTCCAAATTGACGGCAGATTGTAGAAGGTTTGGATTTAAAAGACTACATTTGAAATGTGAAACATTAAGTATTAATACGTTCTGAATTCCATTCACTGTGTAATTGCAGTCGTCGAGTGATGAGTATGTAAAATCAATGATCTTCAATCTTGCAATACCCTTGATGGTTATACTGTTTATCACATTATTTCCTCCGATTATAAATGATGCATTTAGAAATTCGAGTGTAGAAGGTAGTCTGATAGACCAATCTGATCGAGTATTGAATATAGCTCTGTGATCCAGCATTATTGTGCCATTACTGTTTTGTTCTCGAATGTTTTCAATGGATCCACTAGTGATCGAAGAAATGTCTATTCTTTTAATATTAATAAGGAAATTGAAATATAAAACAATAAGATCCTGATGATAGTCAAAGTCATTGTAATTCAAGTTTAAAGTCTCAAGACAATGTTTGTATTTCATTTTCTGAAAGGCTACAGCGTCTATCCTTCTTATACCATTCCAACCCAAAGATAGTCTTTTTAAGCAAATGTTACCGATATATGCAAATAGATCAGCCGAAATAACATATTCACCATAATTTTTAAAATTATTACTCAGATCCAATTCTTCCATTTGTCGATTTTCAAACACGTGCAAAGCTGGTAATGTTTTTGATAATTTTAGAAAATTTTGATTTGGAATAATAAGACTAGAAAGTAATTCTAACGGTGCAAAAGCATCGATTTCTATCACTCGTAAATGACCATTGATATTTAATTGCTTTAATGGCGTCCTTTTGAATGATTGAAATGTAAAGTTATGTATAACAACACTCTGATAATCAACTTCGAAGTAGTTTAGATTTTTCATGGCAGAAAATATCTCAGAAAATGTTCCATTTGATGGGCCATCATCACAAACCAATGCAGTAATTCTGCAAACATCAGACCAGGACTCTCTTGGATACGTTGACAGCAAAATATGTGAAATTGAAAGAACTCTTAGCTCAGTTAATGGTGCAAGAACGTTACTTTGAAATATTTTCAATGGATTATTTAAAAATTTCAGGTTTTTTAATTGTGTCAAATTATTGAAAGCTGATTGGTCGATTGACTTATATTACAGTCACTTATATCTAGAAAGCTGAGTTGTGTATATCTAGTAAATGTTTCCTTACCTAAAAGGCCAAGGTCATTGTTAGCCAGATATAACTCTGATGTATTTCGTGGACATTCTGTTGGTATAAATGTTAGATTCCTCGAACTACACTCACATCTCATTCCCTTCATTTTTAATGAAATATTACAATGTCCAGAATAAATTAACGAAAAAGTACAATTTACACAAAGAAAGAATAAACATAGAATTGTCAACATTTTGGTAAAATTATTGTGCAGATCTTTAAAATTTAATCTGATTCCTGAATATATCACCACGAGATGAATAAAACACAGTATCATTAAATATCTTCTGATCGGTTTTTTATCATTTCAAATGAAGCCAGTCATGCAATACGCAAACATTTAAATATAGATCTGTAAAACTTATACCTTAAGTTCATTGTGCTAAAGAGCTATTGTTACCAATATTTTAATTGTTTAATTGTTAAACAAAATGTTTACAATCAAAACAGGAAGTTTCGCACTACTGCGTCCAAATTGAATGTAAATCCCCACTACATATAACAATACATCCATATGATGTCGTCAGTTGCTTAATTAATATCTAATTATATGATGAAATAGATAAAATAGATTCAAATTATTTTTTTTAATCATCACTGGGTTTTTACTTACATGAGCAGCACGACGGGAGCACCTAAGATTAACCCCGTTTTTTATAAGGATGTTGTGTGTTTTTTTTGTTTTTTTTTTGTTTTTTTTTAGGGGGGGGGGGGTCTTTTTACTTCTTTTTTTCATGATGTTATTTACACTTTTGCCTTCGAAAGTTTAATTTTTTATCTCTTTTACAGACAGAGATATATGTTACAATAATTCTGATGAAATGAATGAATTATTTTTGACATGCGACAAACGGACTGAAAAAAACCCATCACAATCACAGACTAGACTAGTAGAGCTTAAATCAATCTTTAGAGAACCGTGAGTTACAAGTATAACTAGCATCTATATGAGTCTGATCTATAACAATAGTTGTCCAATAGAACACAGATGAAACCCTTATAAAAGAATGTAGTTTCGAATATTCCTTTGATGAATATATGATAAAATTACGACCGTGTAGGTGTTTTATATTTTACTATAACTGCATATGCTTCTGACTGACAAAGCAATTGCGTGATGTAAAATTTTAGTTTTAAAATGTTTGAATTGTTCTAATTGAAAGAAAACACATGACGACACTGTCCTTCATTAACGCTTCATTGCTTGATCTAGACATTTCCAAAAATGTTATTTTCATTTAATATGTCTGTTTTACGAATGTGATCGTTGGCGTCCAATGACATCATTTGAAGAACACATTGCGATATTTCTGTTTTGGTTATCTTTTCCAGATTTATAACAAATATGTAATCAAATGAAATGTTCAATTCCAACAGAAGCTCCATAGTAAGCCCAATCATTGAGAAATATGCGCAAAGATCCATATACCCATTTTGTAATATTTCTATCGTTTTCTACACACGAATAACTGCCATCGCTGTCAAGTTTCACTTTAGCAGTAAATAACCATTCTACAAAATTTAATGAAGCAAAAGTACAAACAAGAGGGTTGCCCTCTAATAAGACCGTCATTGTTCTATTTGATTTTTCACTTCAATGGCGTCAATTTCTTTAGTTGTCAAGTAGGCTATCTTCTGATGTTAAGGAAACTAAGTCGATTAAAGTCGTCAAGACGTAGTGGAATACTTGTGAATAAATTTCCTTTAAATATTAAAGTTTGTAAACTGTTTAATTGACTTTTAAATGTAGAAATTCTGAATCGGTCTTCAAATACATTTCTTGAAAAGTCTATATACAGCAAATGTTTGAGCCCATTTACTGTGGTGATCATCATTTAGGCCGATACTTAGTGACGAACTTTGCATTATCAACTTTTGCAAATGGACGGCAGATTGAAGAAGGTTGTTATTTAGATTTCCACATTTGAAATGTGAAATATTAAGTGTTACCACGTTCTGAAGTCCATGTATTGTGTAATTGCAGTCAAACAATGACGAGTATGCTAAATAATGTATTTACAAGTCCTTGGTTCCTTTCAATGTAAGGCTGTTGATTGGGTTTCCTACTACTTTGATACAAGACATATTCAGGATTACCTAATACGTTGATACAAGATATATTCAGGATTACCTACTACGTTGATACAAGATATATTCAGGATTACCTACTACTTTGATACAAGATATATTCAGGATTACCTACTACTTTGATACAAGATATATTCAGGATTACCTACTACGTTGATACAAGATATATTTAGGATTACATACTACGTTGATACAAGATATATTCAGGATTACCTACTACTTTGATACAAGATATATTCAGGATTACCTACTACTTTAATACAAGATATATTCAGGATTACCTACTACGTTGATACAAGATATATTCAGGACTACCTACTACGTTTATACAAGATATATTCAGGATTAACTACTACGTTGATACAAGATATATTTAGGATAACCTACTACTTTGATACAAGATATATTCAGGATTACCTACTACGTTGATACAAGATATATTCAGGATTACCTACTACGTTGATACAAGATATATTCAGGATTACCTACTACTTTAATACAAGATGTATTCAGGATTACCTACTACGTTGATACAAGATATATTCAGGATTACCTACTACGTTGATACAAGATATATTCAGGATTACCTACTACTTTGATACAAGATATATTCAGGATTACCTTTTACTTTGATACAAGATATATTCAGGATTACCTACTACGTTGATACAAGATATATTTAGGATTACATACTACGTTGATACAAGATATATTCAGGATTACCTACTACTTTGATACAAGATATCTTCAGGATTACCTACTACGTTGATACAAGATATATTCAGGATTACCTACTACTTTAATACAAGATATATTCAGGATTACCTACTACGTTGATACAAGATATATTCAGGATTACCTACTACTTTAATACAAGATATATTCAGGATTACCTACTACGTTGATACAAGATATATTCAGGACTACCTACTACGTTGATACAAGATATATTCAGGATTACCTACTACGTTGATACACGATATATTTAGGATTACCTACTACTTTGATACAAGATATATTCAGGATTACCTACTACGTTGATACAAGATATATTCAGGATTACCTACTACGTTGATACAAGATATATTCAGGATTACCTACTACTTTAATACAAAATGTATTCAGGATTACCTACTACGTTGATACAAGATATATTCAGGATTACCTAATACGTTGATACAAGATATATTCAGGATTACCTACTACTTTAATACAAGATATATTCAGGATTACCTACTACGTTGATACAAAATATATTCAGGACTACCTACTACGTTGATACAAGATATATTCAGGATTACCTACTACGTTGATACAAGATATATTTAGGATTACCTACTACGTTGATACAAGATATATTCAGGATTACCTACTACTTTAATACAAGATATATTCAGGATTACCTACTACTTTAATACAAGATATATTCAGGATTACCTACTACTTTGATACAAGATATATTCAGGATTACTTACTTCGTTGATACAAGATATATTCAGGATTACCTACTACGTTGATACAAGATATATTCAGGATTACCTACTACTTTAATACAAGATGTATTCAGGATTACCTACTACGCTGATACAAGATATATTCAGGATTACCTACTACGTTGATACAAGATATATTCAGGACTACAAGTGTTGAAGGAAACCATAATACAATATCTGGAGGATGAAATGAAGGACCAATGTTAAGGGATTTATCAGTATTAATAAGTTTTATCCCATCTATCTTAACTTTATTTTGAATAAATTGATTGTTGTTATCCGACATGTCTAATCTCCTCAGATGTGTGAACAAATTGATATACCATATTGTCAAAAGCTGGTGAAAATCAAAGTCATTGTTACTTAGGTTTAAACTCTCCAAACAATGTTTGTATTTCATCTTTCATCTTTTACATGTTTTGTGATAAATGTTACATGGGGTTTTCAGTTTTTCCCTTCTTTGATATGACACATTCTTCATATTTTGTTCAACATTTCTTTTTTTTTTGCATATACTAGAAAAAAGATTTACTGTCCGGATTCCACATTCGGTGTTTGTTTTTTTAATTAGATATTTCTTTTTCTCTGTAATGATCTGATGAGGTAAGCACTTTTTAGTCGTAACTATTTGCAAACTTAGTGATATTCAGATATTTTGAACTCAGCATCACTGACGAGACATTAGTTTTCGAAATGTGCATATTCCAAATCGGTATCGTTTTTCTTATTTCAGAGAATAGATAAAGGAAGTTAGGTTTATCCCTATCTTAGACAAAATATTTGTACCTACATTTGATTATATCAGTTAGATAACTTATATGTAATCATTGGTTTGGAAAAAAAAACTGTAATCATCAAAATTAACACTTATCGATCTGTTTTAACTCACTTACTGCCTTCTCTACATTGTACTGATAAGAAACCTAGCTAGTTTCAATTTACGGCAAATGTTTACAGCCAACTCCTAATGTTTTTATTCTCCTTTTTGTGTAGTTTTTATGCATATCAATCATAAGTACACTACAAAAAAGTTCTAATTATTAATGATTTGTTTTAATTTACCTACTTCACACTCTAAACAAATTAAATATAAGAAAAATAGCTAGTACCAAATAAAGGAAAATGTTCAAAGTATACTTTTAATGTTTTTATACACATTCTATTTAGTTTTTTGTTCATTTAAATATTATACTACGAATAGTTATAAAAAGTGCTGTCTATGTTACAAAACAAATAAGAATATGAAACGAAATAAAAACAAATCAATTTACAACCAAATTCATTACGTGTGTACACTTTTTTATGGTACTTTTTAATTTTGTACCTTGGGTTTTTAAAAGAAATTATAAAATAGTGTGTAAATTATATAAGAACGTGTAATTTAATTGAAAGAGAAAGTTATTATTCCGAAATACAAGTTTCATATCAAAGGCAAAGAGGATGACCTTTAATTGATTTATAAAATCTTTAATATATTGTGATGTAATATTAGTAGTTACACAAATAAATGGGAGGAAACATACACTAGATCGATTTATTATTTACATGATCTAATCATGCTAATTGGCCCTGTGTGTGCACATTTTGTTATTCGACCTTAGTTTGAATTTTCACCATGTTTAATTTACCTAGGTTTTTAAATGCAAATTACAAAGTATTGCGTAGGTGTTAAAACTACAAGTAATGCAAATAAAAACGAAAGTTGATATTACGGAAATACACTGGTCATATCAAATTCTATCACCGGAGGATGGCAGTGAACATTTTAACTTTAATTTACATAGAAAATCTGATTTATAATGTGATAGAATAGTTACCAGCTGCTGTTTTTTCAAATGTAAAACATTGCTAACGTGTTAAATGTTATTTTAATTAAAACGAAAGCAAATATTACAGAAAGATCCAACTCTAAAACAGACAAAGAGAATGACAGGTAAACAATATAATTTTATTTTATATAAAAAAATAATTTCATTTTATCTTTAAGTTTTCTTTGTTCGCAGAGAACAAAACCACGAAAATGATAAACACATCATGCACATGAACAATCTGGAACACATCATTATTTCAACCAGTCCTCTTTTTTGATTGTGATATCAGCTAATTAGACTTTACCGTCTAAGCTTATACCTAAACTTGTACTTATATCAACATCACGATTGACACACGTGTATAATGTTTTTCTTAGGTCACGTGCACACCAAACATCGTGTACAGTAAACATGTTTACAGTTAGTTTAATGTTATGTACTCTAATTTCACATTAAAGTTGTTCACATCTATACACCTTGTTTAATTACCTGTACATAAGATTTGTTCACACTTGTAAACTAAATTTCCTTTAAATGTTCATTACGTTGAACCGAATGCATATTTTTGCACAACTTTTTCATCAGTTAGTTAACGACCATTTGAACTAAAAAAAGGGTGTGTGGATTTTTCCAATTTGTTCGCTATTATTGAATAAAAATGAACAAAAACGTTCGCGCGAAAATAATTCTAGCATAGACCCGCCATCCTCCTCTTTTTTTTTGCTCCTTTACAAAGGCAATTTTGATGTTTTACAATAGTTTTAAGATACTAAAGATGTCTCGATTATACATTCAAAACGTACTCAACGTGCTTACAGGAAGAAAATGAAAAAAAGAATTGAGATGATAAGGATCACTTAATTTCGATATTTGTATTTGTTTCAAATGGTATTTTTTCTTCTCCAAGAAGTATTTAGCAAAGGAGGGTAATATTGTTTTATTATTATTTCTAAGTGTATTTTAACGGATCTGAGATATTAGACAAACAAAACAATTTACCTCACTTTTTAGTCATGCATTTATGAGTGAGTTGTTGTTTGGGAAAAGACCAGTGGCAAATATTTCTGTGAACATCCAGTCGATGATCATACATTTCTTTCTTTTGTATTCGTTTCAAATGTTGTTGTTTGTTGACCGAAGAGTATTTGGCAAAGAGAGTTGGTAATGCTTTTTTTTTTATTATTTTTAAGTGTATTTTAACGGATCTGAGATACTAGACAGACAAAACAATTTACCTTACTTTTTATAGTAATGCATATATCAGTGAATCGTAATACATCTTATTCTCTAAATTCGTAACTGATTGTAAACTGCATTAGATGTTGTAATATGTCCATCGTTTATGACTCACGAATAACTACCATTGTTGTCAAGTTTCACTTTAGTAGTAAATAACTATTATACAAAATCTAATGAAGCATAATTACAAGCAAGAGGATTTCCCTCTAATAAGACTGTCATTGTCCTATTTTATTTTCTAAATCGCACTTCGATGGCGTCGGTTTCTCCTATTGTGAAATAGGCTATCTTGTTGTTTTTGATGTTTCTGAAGTAGTGGAATACTTGTGAATAAATTTCCTTCAAATATTATAGATTGTAAACTGTCTAATTGACTTTTAAATGTAGAAATTCTGATTCGGTCTTCAAATGCATTTCTTGAAAAGTCTATATACCGCAAACGAGTCTAGAGAGGAATTTACTGTGATGATCATCATAGAGACTGATACTTAGTGAAAAACTTTGCATTATCAACCGTTCTAAATTGACAGCTTAAAGAAGGTTATTATTTAAAATTCCAAATTTGAAATGTCAAATATTAAGTATTACCACGTTCTGAAGTCCATTCATTGTGTAATTGCAGTCAAACAGTGAAGAGTAGGCTAAATCAAGTATTTGCAGGTCTTTTAATGTAAGGCTGTTGATTAGGTTCCTTACTACGTTGATGTAAGATATGTTCAGGAGTTCAAGTGTCAAAGGAAACCATAATGCAATATCTTGATGATAAAATGAAGGACTAATATTAAAGGATTTAATATCAGATAGATCAGTATTATCAAGTTTTATCCCATCTATCTTAACTTTATTTTGATTATATTGATTGTTGTTATCCGACAAGTCTAACCTCCTCAGATGTGAAAACAATTTGATATACCATATTGTCAAAAGCTGGTGCAAATCAAAGTCATTGTAAATTAGGTTTAAACTCTCTAGACCATGTTTGTATTTCATCTTTCATCTTTTACATATTTTGTGTTAAATGTTACATGCGGTTTTCAGTTTCTCCCTCTCTTTGATATGACACATTCTTTATGTTGTGTTCAACATGTCTTTTTTTTGCATATACTAGAAAAAAAAATTATTGTCCGAACTCCAAATTCGGTGTTTGTTTTTGTTAGATATTTCTTTTTCTCTGTAATTGTGTAATGATCTAATGAGGTAAGCACTTTTTAGTCTTAAAAATTTGCAAACTTAGGGATATTCAGATTATTTGAACTCAGATTTTGAACTCAGCATCACTGACGAGACATTAATTTGAAATGCGCATCTTCCAAATCGGTATTGTTTTTCTTATTTCAGAGAATAGATAAAGGAAGTTCAGTTTATCCCTATCTAAGACAAAATATTTGTACCTACATTTGATTTTATCAGTTAGATAAAAAGAGGACTACTGGATTAGACAATTGGGAACTGCGACACCTTATGGTTCCAATGACAAAATTGATGGTAAAGGTATTCTATCTAGTCCTTTGTGTAACTCGGTGAATGTGATGAATATTTTCAACTCGACTCCTCGACGTAGACGCAGTCATGGTCATCGTCATTATACATCACCTTCTCTGCATGATGTATCTATTAATGACTTGCTGTCATTTATACAAAAGCCGTTAGGTATTTATCACATTCGCACAAAACTTTATTCATTACCCCGTTAAAACTTCATTCTCTGTTCAATTTATGTTTGGAATCAACTGTTACAAACCCTCATACAAACCAATACAAACTTGAAGCTATAATTTCGGATATTGCAAGTCACAGACTTTTCAAGCCAGTCCGCATTGGAAAAGATGAAAAAGAGAAAACATCTTTCCTTAATCTTTCCTTTGCCAACAAGGTCTCGATGGCGTCAACTTAGGAAATATCCTTCATCATAAATTAGTTCAATCGAAAATACCTCCTTATTTCAAAGACCAGTCTGTACCAATCATTTCTTATACCTATACCAAACCTATTGCAACTCAAATTTTCAATTACAAACACGTTTTGCAGGATCTCGATATTGACGACTTCAAGTCTAAACCTCCTGATTGCATTTTGTGCTAGTTCCCAATTCACATATAATCCTGCTGGCCACGTTATTACCGGTGACCTCAACATTGTTAATAACACTTCTCTACGAAATGTGTTATCGAAAGGTCCGAAATATCGTGAGCCTAAATCCATCAATTGGAAATACAACTTTAAAATGTTGATGGATTCAGTCGAGGATTATGCCAGGCAATGGATTAAGGCAGTGAGGTCGTTGATACAAATCAGAATTAAGAAACTGAATATGTCTATCAATGCCCATGCTACGTCAATCTTTAAAGACCCAAATGTTGCAAAACACCTATCCTAACTCCATGACAAATATGTTGTTGTTCCCGCAGATAAAGCCCCAAACAACATAGTTTTTGTATGTAAAACTCATTACATTAACTGCTTGATAAACGAATTAGGTATTGAAAGTTCACTTGGAAACTCAACATATATCCTCACGACACTTACCAAAGAGGAAATCCTGGATATTTATAGGTCTGTTCTATGTTCCTTTGGAATTTCAAGCAAAGATGAAGAACTGGATCTCCCATCACTGTATTGGATACCTAAACTACATAAGTGTCCTTACAAACAACGGGATATTGCTGGGTCTTCCAAGTGCTCCACGAAACCTCTTTTTAAATTATTAACATCCATTTTATCAGCAATCAAAGACGGGCTTCAAAGTTATTGTGAAACTGCCTATTCTAGAGGTGGCGTGAATCAGATGTGGATACTGAAAAATTCCAAAGATCTTTTAGAGTACATACAATATAACTCTCTTTCATCCTGTAACAGTATTAAAACATTTGACTTTTCTACTCTTTACACAAGTATTCCACATTCCAAGCTAAAAGACAAATTGAAAGAGTTGGTATTGCTTTGCTTCATAAAAAAGAATGGCCAACGTAGATACAAGTATCTTGTCTTAGGGAGGGACAAATCCTAATTTGTAAAGAATCACTCTGATTCAAACAAAATATTCTTTGAAACTGGTGTTATCAAGATGCTTGATTTCTTGATTGACAACATATTTGTTACGTTCGGAGGACGTGTTTTTCAGCAGACTGTCGGCATTCAAATGGAAACAAACTGTGTCCCTCTACTTGCCGACTTGTTTCTTTATTATTATGAGGTTGACGTCATGCAGGAACTTCTGAGGAAGAAAGATAAGAAGTTAGCAATATCCTTTAACTCTACTTTCCGCTATTTAGATGATGTTCTTTCACTAAATAATTCAAAATTTGGTGACTATGTGGAACGCATCTATCCCATCGAGCTAGAGATAAAGGATACTACAGATACAGTTAAGTCGGCCTCATATCTTGACTTACATCTAGAAATTGACAATGATGGTCGGCTGAAAACAAAACTTTACGACAAAAGAGATGATTTCAGCTTTCCAATTGTGAACTTTCCATTTCTAAGTAGCAACATTCCAGCAGCACCTGCATACGGGGTATATATCTCCCAATTGATACGATATTCCCGTGCTTGCATTTCATATCATGATTTTCTTGATAGAGGGTTGCTGCTCACAAGGAAGCTATTAAACCAAGAGTTCCAAATTGTGAAGTTGAAGTCATCCCTTCGTAAATTTTACGGACGCCATCACGAGTTGGTTGACCGTTATGGAATAACCGTTTCACAAATGATATCGGATATGCTCTTTACGTCGTAACTACAATCCCCTTCCCTTTCATGAATGTGACCTACCGAAATAGACTGTTTACCGGATTTGTAATCATATAAGCAACACGACGGGTGCCACATGTGGAGCAGGATCTGCTTACCCTTCCGGACCACCTGAGATCACCCCTAGTTTTTTGGTGGGGTTCGTGTTGTTTATTCTTTAGTTTTCTATGTTGTGTCATGTGTACTATTGTTTGTCTGTTTTTCTTTTTCATTATTAGTCATGGCGTTGTCAGTTTGTTTCAGATTTATGAGTTTGTCTGTCCCTTTGGTATCTTTCGTCCCTCTTTTAGATAACTTATATGTAATCATTGGTTTGAAAAAAACCTGTTATCATCAAAATTAACAGTTATTGATCTGTTTTAACTCACTAACTGCCTTCTCTACATTGTACTGATAAGAAACCTTTAACTCACTTCCTGCCTTCTCTACATTGTACTGATAAGAAACCTAGCTAGTTTCAATTTACGGCAAATTTTTACAGCCAACTCTTAATGTTTGTATTCTCTTTTTTGTGTAGTTTTTATGCATATCAATCATTAGTACACTACAAAAAAGTTCTAATAGTTAATGATTTGTTTTAATTTACCTTCTTCACACTCAAAAAATTAAATATAAGAAAAATAGCTAGTACCAAATAAAGGAAAATGTTCAAAGCATACTTTTAATGTTTTTATCCCCATTCTATGTAGTCTTTGGTTCATTTAAATATTATACTACAAATAGTTATGATAAGTGTTGCCTATGTTACAAAACAAATAAGAATATAAAAAGAAACAAAAACCAAATCAATTTAAAACCAAATTCATTACGTGTGTACACTTTTTTATCGTACTTTTTTACTTTGAACCTTGGTTTTTAAAAGTAAATTATAAAATAGTGTGTAGATGATATAAGAGCGTGTAATTTAATTGAAAAAGAAAACAAAATTAATGGGAGGAAACACACCCTAGATCGATTTACTATTTACATGATCTAATTGGCCCTGTGTGTACACATTTTGTTATTTGACCTTAGTTTTAATTTTCACCATGTTTAATTTACCTAGGTCTTTAAATGCAAATTACAAAGTATTGCGTAGGTGTTATAACTACGAGTAATTCAAATAAAAACGAAAGTTGATATTACGGAAATACACAGTTCATATAAATATCCCATCACAGGAGGATGGCAGGTAAACAATTTAACTTTAATTTACATAGAAAATCTGATTTATAATGTGATGGAATAGTTACTAACTGCTGATTTTTTTTTTCAAATGTAAAATATTGCAAACGTGTTAAATGTTATTTTCATTAAAACGAAAGTAAATATTACAGAAAAACCCACCTCTAAAACAGACAAAGAGAATGACAGGTGAACCATATAATTTTATTTCATATAAAAAATAATTTCATTTTATCTTTAAGTTTTCTTTTCTCGCAGATAACAAAACCACGAAAATGATAAACACATCATGCACATGAACAATCTGGAATACATCATTATTTCAACCACTCTTTCTTTGATTGTGATATCAGCTAAGTAGACTATACCCTCTAAGCTTATACCCAAACTTGTACTGAAAATAAAAAAAATATCAACATAACGATTGGCACACGTGTAATATGTTCTACTTAGGCCGTGTGCACACCAAACATCGTGTACAGTAAACATGTTTACCATTAGTTTAATGTAATGTACACTAGTTTAACACTAAAGTTGTTCACATCTATACACCTTGTTTAATTACCTGTACATAAGATTTGTTCATACTTGTAAACTATATTTCCTTTAAATGCTCAATACGTTGAACTGAATGCATATGTTTGCACAACTTTTTCAGAAGTTAGGTAACGACCATTTGAACTAAAAAAAAGGGTTGTGTGGATTTTTTCCAATTTATTTGCTATCATTGAATAAAAATGAATAAAAGCGTTCGCGAGAAAAAAAATTCTGAACTCAGACCTGCCCTCCCCCATTTTTGTTTTTGCTCCTTTATAAAGGCAATTTTGATGATTTATAGTAGTTTTAAGAAACTAAAGAAGTCTCGATTATACATTAAAAAACGTAAGCTTGATCAGCGTGCTTACAGGACGAAAAATAATTGAGATGTTAAGGATCACTTAATTTCGATCTTTTGTATTTGTTTCAAATGGTATTGTTTCTTCTCTAAGAAGTTTTTGGCAAAGGAGGGGGTAATATTGTTCTATTATTATATCTAAGTGTATTTTAACGGATCTGAGATACTAGACAAACAAAACAGTTTACCTCACTGTTTTAGTCATGCATTTATGAGTGAGTTGTTGTTTGAGAAAAGACCAGTGGCAAATATTTCTGTCTACGTCCAGTCGATTCGGGAAGACCTTTTAAAATAAATTATGTATTCGGCAATGATGATGTTTATGTCTTGATAAGGGATTAATAAAGCTACGTACATATGAAGTGTTCTTAAAACAAATGCATATATCAAGTTTAGCCAAATATTATTGTAAAGAACTTTATCAATATTTGTTATAAATATCAATTTTAATCAAAAATCGTTTCTTTTATCAATATACATGGTGAAATAAGTATTTTAATGCCTTGTTTTGTGTACACGTAACATACACAAGGCCTACATTGAGTATCGACTACATGTAGACAAAACATGATTAACACTACATGTAAACATTGAGTTTTTATCAATGGGAATGCAATTGTGCTTTGTTTACGTGTGAGTTACACTAACACAACACCGAGTGTAGGTCAATGTGAACATGGCCTTACTCTGAGAAAAACTAAGTTTTCGAAGTATTCGTGTCGATTTTCCAGTTTTGTCATTGCATTGTTGTTTCTTTCAAATTCATGAGTTTTGAACATGTTGAATGTATTGATTAATACTCGATGGTTTCGAACTATACATTCTAGATACTGACATTGTTATCACTTCTTATTTGTCTTTCTGCATATCACTTTAAAAGAGGGACGAAAGAAACCAAAGGGACCGTCAAACTCATAAATCTAAAACAAACTGACAACGCCATGGCTAAAACTGAAAAAGACAAAAAAACAACAGCACATATGACATAACATAGAAAACTAAAGAATAAACAACACGAACCCCATCAAAACACTAGGGGTGATCTCAGGTGCTCCGGAGGGGTAAGCAGATCCTGCTCCACATGTGGTACCCGTCGTGTTGCTTATTTGATAACAAATCCGGTAAATAGTCTTAATTCGGTAGGTCACATTCATGAAATAGAACGAGATTGTAGTTACGACGTAAGGAACATATCCGATATCATTTGTGAAACGGTTATTCCATAAGGGTCAACCAACTCGTGAAGGCATCCGTAAAACTTACGAAGAGATGATTTCAACTTTACCATTTGGAACTCTTGGTTTAATAGCTTCCTTGTGAGCAGCAACCCTCTATCAAGAAAATCATGATAGGAAATGCCATCACGGGAATATCGTATCAATTGGGAGATATATACCCCGTATGCAGGTGTTGCTGGAATGTTGCTACTTAGAAATGGAAAGTTCACAATTGGAAAGCTGAAATCATCTCTTTTGTCGTAAGTTTTGTTATCAACCGACCCTCATTGTCAATTTTTAGATGTAAGTCAAGATATGAGGCCTACTTAAGTGTATCTGTATTATCCTTTATTTTTAGCTCGATGGGATAGATGCGTTCCACATAGTCACCAAATTTTGAATTATTTAGTGAAAGAACATCATCTAAATAGCGGAAAGTAGAGTTAAAGGATATTGCTAACTTCTTATCTTTCTTCCTCAGAAGTTCCTGCATGACGTCAACCTCATACTAATAAAGAAACAAGTCGGCAAGAAGAGGGGCACAGTTTGTTCCCATTGGAATGCCGACAGTCTGTTGAAAAACACGTCCTCCGAACGTAACAAATATGTTGTCAATCAAGAAATCAAGCATCTTGATAATATCAGTTTCAGAGAATTTTTTGTTTGAATCAGAGTGATGCTTTACAAAGTAGGATTTATCCCTCCCTAAGACAAGATACTTGTATCTACGTTGGCCTTTCTTTTTAATGAAGCAAAGCAATACCAACTCTTTCAATTTGTCTTTTAGTTTGGAATGTGTAATACTTGTGTAAAGAGTAGAACATCAAATACTTTAACACTGTTACAAGATGAAAGAGAGTTAGATTGTATGTATTCTTAAAGATCTTTGGAATTTTTCAGTATCCACATCTGATTCACGCCACCTCTAGAATAGGCTGTTTCACAATAACTTTGAAGCCCGTCTTTGATTGCTGATAAAACACATGTTAATAATTTAGAAAGAGGTTTTGTTGAGCACTTGGAAGACCCGGCAATATGCCGTTGTTTGTAAGGACACTTATGTAGTTTAGGTATCCAATACAGTGATGGAAGATCAAGTTCTTCATCTTTGGTTGAAATTCCAAAGGAACACAGAACAGACCTATGATTATCCAGGATTTCCTCTTTGGTAAGTGTCGTGATGGTATATGTTGAGTTTCCAAGTGAATTGTCAAAACCTAATTCGTTAATCAAGCAGTTAATGTAATGAGTTTTACACACAAAACCAATGTTGTTTGGGGCTTTAACTGCGGGGACAACAACATATTTGTCATGGAGGTAGGATAGGTGTTTTGCAACATTTGGGTCTTTAAAGATTGACGTAGCATGGGCATTGATAGACATATTCAGTTTCTTAATTCTGATTTGTATCAACGACCTCACTGCCTTAATCCATTCGGAAAGAGTGTATACGTCTTCCTTCTTGCGCTTATCCCATTGCCTGGCATAATCCTCAACTGAATCCATCAAAATTTTAACGTTTTATTTCCAACTGATGGATTTAGGCTCACGATATTTCGGACCTTTCGATAACACAGTAGAGAAGTGTTGTTAACAATGTTGAGATCACCGGTAATAACTGTTTAGTGTATTTTTAGAAATATCCATGTAAGGTGGTTTGGTACTTTTACATCCCGTCATTGTGCTATTCGATGACGTTGTGCCAAGTCAGGAATATGACAATTAATATCCATATGTTTGATGTGTTTGCGGTTTTGATTTTGCATGTTGATAATAGACCTTCCGTTTTTAATTTCCCTCGTAGTTCTAGATGGGTCTGTGAATGTATTATATGTACATGTAAGCACATCTAAACTATTTATTTTATTCACTTTCGAATGGTTTTGTATACAGAAAGCGTTGCGAACGGCTGATTACGTTCAGGTATTGTGTATGGTACTTTAGATTCCATATAAAAGATCGTTTTTATATCCACAACTTTACATGTTGATAAACCATGTATTTAAACACAATAATTATTTATATCTTGACGTAGTTTGAAAAAATACTTCATTTGCAATGTTTCTTGCCATTTATAACCAAAGTACAAAGTTAAAGTATATTGCGTATTCGGAATTATTAGTACGTCTTTTTAAAATAGGAACGAACATAGATTTTACAGAAAAACACATATTGCAACTAAATAAAAATAGGCTTTTGAGATTGCAGTTAAGCAACAACATTAATTTGTATTTTCTTTCAAACTTTCAAATGAGTATGAGCAACATTTTATTTTATACTATTCTGTGTTCACATAGAAAATATAATTTAAAGTAAATTACATCAACATAGCTTACAAATGACTTCTTTTTATTGTATACAAAAAAAAAAAAAAAAAAAAAACAGGTTAGGCTACTTTTAGATATATTAACTATAAATCACGATGTTTGGTTGTATAACATCATTACATAATAAGGTTTAGTTCTTTGCTTAAATCTGTAAATATTTTGATAGATTGGCAAACAGTGTTTGACACAGCTTTTCAAACAAGGAAACACAAGTGTTTAATGCAATATTTAAACTATACACGACTTTGGAATAAAATTTATCAAAAAGTATAAAATATGAAGCAAATTGAGATACACCATTTTACAAAGCTTTCATTTGCAATGTATGCACATACGATAATGAAAATTAAAACCTGTCGGAAAGTAACTTAATTCCGTGTAATTGATCACAGGGTGCAATTATTTTTGCGGAAAGTTGAATAAAAAATCGACACGCAATTTTTTAAGTACTAAATGAATTTTCAAATGTGTTTAAAAATATTCAATATGCTATTCAAGTTATGTTGATGTTGTAACAAATGGGTTAAAATAATGTTGTTTTTTTAAAAATTTTGGTAAAAAAGCCAGTTTCTCAAAAAATGGTTACATCAGACATGAATATAGATATTAATACTCCCTTAACTTGAAACTGTGAATCGTCGAAGTTTAGGTATGTTCCCTATTGACATGTCATAAAAGGGGTCCTCAATATCGTCCAGGACATAGAAATTAAAATCGTTTTGAAAAAAGTACCAAATTATCGTCCTCCATCTAAAATAGATTGGAAAGAGTGTCGTCAAGTCACCAAAGATGCTATTACCTCGTTTTGTAACAAAATGGTGTAAACGGGAAAAATCTGATAAAAAATCTCTTGATTCTTATTTGAATAAATGTATGAATATGGTAGATAAGAGAATATCACATTTTGAAAATAATTTAGAAGTAAATAATATAGAGTACATAATACACATATTTCCAGAATAAGAAATAAACTTCATGAACTTTCATGAAGTTTACGCACTCAAGAACATCTGTATCGTTTTAAAAGACACAATAAATTCAAAAGTATCATTTACCAACACCTTCAGAAGCACAACCATCCTTTTAAATATTTAGCAGTTCAACCTTTAGAAGTAGTAAATAAGCAGCCTGGTGAATCTCATTCAAAGTTTGTACGATCACGGAAAATAATTGAATTAAATTGGATTAAAAAATTACAGACAGTTTACCCTCTCGGTCTAAATGATAATATCATGGTAATTGGTAATATATCTAGAACTAATTCTGTTAACATTTTGGATATAGTTTCTAAAACTGTTCGTAAAAAACGTTCTCACGGTCGTAGAACAAATCGCAATCAAAGAAAATTTCGGGCCAATCATACCAATATTTCGGACCTAATTTCTATTTCAAAAAATAACGGCAGACATTATCTGTTAACAAAACTCTGTTCGTTACCGGGTAATAAGTTAAATAAAATTTTGGAGGATTGCAACACAATTTCATATAGCAGTCCTAAGTATGAAATTGTTCAAATTATTATGGCATATTGTTATTCTAAATTATTTCCCAAAATTGATCGCCCTGAAGATCATAAAAAACATTTTATTAAAATTAAGTATGTCAATAAAGGCTTTGATTTTGTAAATATTGCCGGTATATTTAACGACCATTCTGTTAAAGAACAAATTCCTGGATATTTTGACAATACTGAGCTACCTCTTATTTGTTATATTTACAAGAAATCTACCCGGAAATTTGTGTTTAATTATAGTCAATTGTGTAAAGATGTTAATATCAGTGAAAATACACCTACTTCATGTAATTGCAGTAATTCCGAATATATTTATGGACCCATTTCCCATGTTATAACAGGAGATCTTAACATCGTTAAAGACCGAGAGTTAACATCATTACTCAGTAAAGGACCTAAATATCGTCCCCCGTCAATTATTAATTGGAATGAGTGTCCCAACTATGTATTGGCTTCCGAAGCTACACAAAACCCCTTACAAATATAGATTTATTTCGTCTTCAAGCCATTGTTCAACTACTAAATTGTCTATTCTTCTTACCAGCACACTTGGTACAATTAAAAACCTGATTATAAATTGTTCAAATAAGGCCTTCGAAAATAGTGTAATAAATTACTTTTGGAGTGTTAAGAACTCGTTGGAAGTACTTAATAAATAGCATGCTTATATTGGTGATTTTGAATCTGTTCAAAGTTTTGATTTTTCTACACTGTATACCACATTGCCTCACATTCTCATTAAGAAAAAATTCACACACCTAATTAAATGGGCATTCAAAAAATCAGAATGTGAATATATATGTTCAAACTCTTTTAGGTCATTTTTTAGTAGCAATAAACAAAAAAACTATGTTAATTGGACATGCCTTGATACTATATACGCCCTGGAATTTTTACTAGATAACATTTTTGTTCGCTTTGTGGATACCGTAAATCGTCAGATTATCGGAATTCCAATGGAGACTAACTGTGCACCACTTATTGCTGACCAGTTTTTGTATTGTTATGAGTTACAATTTATGACAAAAATAAGCAAAGACCCATCGAAACAACATCTGATAAACAAATTTAATAATACTTTTAGATATTTTGATATTTTGGCTCTCAATAATGACGACTTCAGTATGTATATTAATGAAATTTATCCTGTTGAACTTACTTTAAATAAAGCTAATACTAACAATGACCACTGCCCTTTTCTCGATCTTGATATCTATATCACTAATGGAAAGCTGAATACTAAAATTTATGATAAAAGGGATGATTTTTCATTTCCTATCGTTAATTATCCGTTTTTAGATGGTGACGTTCCCTTGTCACCATCTTACGGTGTTTATATACCTCAACTTGTACGATTTGCTCGTGTATGTAACAATGTTTTAAATTTTTACGAGAGAAATTTATGTATTACTGAAAAATTATTACACCAGGGTTTTCGATATCACAAACTAGTCAAAACATTTACTAAATTTTATCATCGGTATAAAGACATCATTCATAAATATAGCTCAACATGCAGACTTCTAATACGTTCAGGTATTTCACATCCAATTTTTTATGGAAATATTCTTTATAAAGCACAAAGGTGTCAGTATTCACCTCAGAAACTTACAAAACCTTTGAATAGACTTATTAAGAAGGGAAATAATTACGATACTGTTGTCAAGTCATTAAAGATTGCATATTTTGGCGTTAATATTGAGTCACTGATAAGGTCTTTGCATCGGAACTAAACACATTTATTCTAAAAACAGTTGTTGGCATGACACGGGTTATGTTCTTCTCATATTGTTATGATTGTATGATACTAAACCCCTAACGGGAAGGATTGTGCCTGATGTTCATATGATGAAATCATAATCTTTCAGTCAGTTTAATTGAAGTCTGGAGCTGGCATGTCAGTTAACTGCTAGTAGTCTGTTGTTATTTATGTATTATTGTCATTTTGTTTATTTTCTTTGGTTACATCTTCTGACATCAGACTCGGACTTCTCTTGAACTGAATTTTAATGTGCGTATTATTATGCGTTTACTTTTCTACATTGGTTAGAGGTATAGGGGGAGGGTTGAGATCTCACAAACATGTTTAACCCCGCCGCATTTTTGCGCCTGTCCCAAGTCAGGAGCCTCTGGCATTTGTTAGTCTTGTATTATTTTAATTTTAGTTTCTTGTGTACTATTTGGAAATTAGTATGGCGTTCATTATCACTGGACTAGTATATATTTGTTTAGGGGCCAGCTGAAGGACTCCTCCGGGTGCGGAAATTTCTCGCTACATTGAAGACCTGTTGGTGACCCTCTGCTGTTGTTTTTATTTGGTCGGGTAGTTGTCTCTTTGACACATTCCCCATTTCCATTCTCAATTTTATTTCAAAGCGGTTTGTGTTTGCAGCGAACGATGGGGTGGTCATAAATATTTCACGGACGTTCTTAAGAATGAAATTTTAAATTCATCTACATTCAAATCCATCCGCTCCATAGAGAGCCATATAGTACACAAACATATCACAACCACATCAAAGATTGAGGCTTCTTCTGAACATTTGAAGGTCCCTACTATGTATGACTCATGTATTGGCTACCTAAACTAAACATGAAACCATTTAAATATAGTTTCATCTCGGCCTCTAGTAAGTGTTCTACAACTAATATGTCAGTGCTCTTAACTAGGTAACTAACTACTATTAAAGAGCTTATCACAAATTATTGTAATAACATATATGAACATAGTGGTATAAACCATTTTTGGAGTGTAAAAAATTCTTTCGATGTTTTAGATAGGTGACGTTATTTTAATGGCCCTTTCAATTCTGTTGACAGTTTTGATTTTTCTACTCTTTACACTACACTTCCACATTATCTTATTAGACAAAAGTTTTCCTATTTAATTAAATGTTCGTTTGGTAAAGTTGAATACAAATATATTTGCTGCAACTCATTTAAAGTCTTCTTCTATAATGAGAAAGGTAAATATGCTAGATATACCTACTGGAGATGTGATGAGATGATTGAAGCTGTTAATTTTCTCCTTGATAATATTTATGTACGTTTCGGCAACAAAGTTTATCGACAGGTTGTAGGTATCCCCATGGGCACTAATTATGTCCCTTTAATATCAGACTTGTTTTTGCACAGTTTATGAATCAACTCAATAAAGTCCCGTCGAAATTGCATTCAATTGATAAATTCAACAACACTAACCGTTATCTTGATGATATGTTTTCGTAAAATAATCAATAATTTTCTCAATATACTGCTGACATTTACCCCAAGGAACTTACTTTAAAGAAATCAAATTTATTCGGTAATAACTGTCCTTTCCTGGATCTAGATATTTCGGTTTTAAACGGGAAACTCCACACTTAAATTGAAGACTATTGTTAATTTTCCATTTTTAGATGGTAATGTTCCTTTAGCACCATCTTACGGTGTTTATATTTCACAGCTCGTTCGCTCTGCCCGTGTCTGTTGTGACGTTTTTGATTTTAAAGAACGAAATCTATGTATTACTGATAAATTACTAAACCAGGGATATCGTTACCATAAATTACTTAAAACCGTTACTAAATTTTTCTATAGATATAAAGATTTGGTTTTGAAGTTTGGTTGTATCTGTACTTGTTTCAAACGGGATAGCATATCCTCATTTTTACGGAAAAGTTTTTAACCGTGCCCGAATATTTATAAATGATCTATCTATTCAACACTGTAATAAGATCATTGAATATTGTTTTTATTGGTATAAATATTGATTTTGTTGTCAGTAAATTGAAAGCTAACTAAATAGTACTAGTATGTTATATACATATACATATTCATGGTTCTACAATCTGTCTAAACCTGTAACTTTGCATTGCACATGGTCATGTTTTTCTCTGGCTGTTTATGACGTCTTAACACTAAATCCATTGGATGTTGGATGTGTACGGATTGATAGTGTAGTCTTAGATGCATGATTTTTATATACGTTTTTAGCGGTTTTGAATTAGCTGTACTCGCAGATCTGTTCATTGTGTCTTTTTGTGTCGGGATGTATAAGTACCCGCCCACGTCCACTTGTGTGTTTGTCCATCTGATGAGTTAAGCCTTTTTCAACTGATTTTTATAGTTCGCTCTTATGTTGTACTGTTATACTACAGTCCCAGGTTAGGGGAGGGTTTGGATCCCGCTAACATGTTTAACCCCGCCACATTATTTATGTATGTGCCTGTCCCAAGTCAGGAGCCTGTAAGTCAGTGGATGTCGTTTGTTTATGTGTTACATATTTGTTTTTCGTTCATTTTTATTATATAAATAAGGCCGTTAGTTTTCTCGTTTGATTTGTTTTACATTGTCTTATCGGGGCTTTTTATAGCTGACTATGCGGTATGGGCTTTGCTCATTGTTCAAGGCCGTACGGTGACCTTTAGTTGTTAATGTATGTGTCATTTTGGTCTCTTGTGGACAGTTGTCTCATTGGCAATCATACCACATATTCTTTTTTTATATTTAAGTATGAAAAATAAAAGGGTCATAAATACTTTTATAGGAGTTTTGAAAAAAAAAGAATGGTGAAATCAATAAAAGAGAAAAGCATGAATCAAAAACGTTTTTTAATGTACAAAAGAATAAATAAATTTTCAAATATTCCGTTCTATTCATGTCTCTAATTAATTCATGTCAATTAATTAGTCCGCTTATGTATTTAAGAGCTTTTCCCTGATCAATTTCAATTATTTTGAACTTTACTTAGTGTAATATAACACATCATCTGAATATTCAAATCTCGTTTGATTTACGTTTAATGTTCAAAACAAATATACTGTGGAGAACAAAACTGTCAGCAAAATTAGTGAAGGCAACATAAATGTACAGTTTTTGATGATATATACCTTGAACAATGTTCTTACCATGTTTGTAATAATTTTCTAATTACAGACATTGTAACACCAAACATTTCACTAGCTCTTTATCGCTATCTGTGTCATAACATTGTAGGAACAGAAGAGCATGTTAAAACAATCAGATTAATGAACACGGTGAGAGATAATTTTTCAAGTAGCAAGTTATTTACATGTATTACAAGTGGAAGCTATGGAGAAGGACTTGAAATGCGAGGAAGTGATTTAGATATAATGCAAGTAAGAAAATCGATTAGGGTGAATGCGGATAAACAACCCGACTTTGAACCAAGTATAACTTATCTGTCCATGGATACGGACGATGTAAAACCTGGTTTTACTCAATTAAGACTAGAATATAACAGAGATCAGAGTATTTTGGCATGTTGTGAAGAACATAATGGTAAACATTATTTTTCTAGTGCATTATGTAAGGGAAGAATTTTATTATTTGGGCATAATAAAGGGGACACAATTCATGGACCGTGTATAACTGACAACAAAGGATATCTTGATTATGCCTTATCTTTGCATTGTAAAACGTGGATATCTTCTGCTGTAAATTGGATAACAAGATCAAGTAGCTCATGGCCGAGTCATTACGTCACACAAAGTATTATAAATCACGGAGTTCTTTTTGTACCGATCGGAGTTCACGGATCACCAAAAGAAGATCTAGAATGGCGAGTATCTTTTTCAGTGGCTGAAAAACTTCTAATTAATACATTTACTCACACCCAATTAATGTGCTATGCTCTCTTGAAAATACTTTTGAAAGATGTTATAGTAAATGATTCAGAATGTAAAGATTTACTCTGTTCTTATTTCCTTAAAACAATTATTTTCTGGATATCTGAAGAACTACCATCATCTATATGGAAGCCTGATAATCTTATACCTTGTTTTATGCGATGTTTCCTCAGGTTAGTCTATTGTGTCGAACATTCAGTTTGTTCACATTACTTCATTCCTGAAAACAATATGTTCGAGAACAAAATAGAGGGCCGTGCTCGTGATGTTCTTTTAAAAAAATTAAACACGTTACACAGCTATGGTTGGCGATGCATTTTACTTTCAGATCAAGTATCTAACTTTGATGTAGCGATGTGGAGTTTTCCAATTGAACCATTTAATTTATATGTAAATGACGTTCGGAAAGTAGTGCATTCCCGTATGTTGTTTTGTGCAAATAGTTTCTTAGAATCTTATTCTGATTTAGATATATTCAACACAGGATTATTACACAACATACGATGTCACCATTTTTCACTAAAGCAACTATATGCATACTACACATCACATAGGTGCAGTAATCTAGCTCAGCGTTTACCATTTGCTGGTTCAACTATTAATAACAAATACCAATACAAACAGTACAAATCCTGTTTAAGTACTCTGCTAACGAATGTCTATCATGACGCTGTTTCTGGATGGCTTATGATAGCTTCATTGTTTTACAAAACAAAGCAATACAGAAAAGCTTTATACATCATTAGGTATTCTAAATCGAAATGTACTTTCGATAAAATGTTCCGTGGAATGACTTTTTCAGAAATCCATTACCAGTCACTTAAACGGCTTTCATTCAACAAGAAGAGTGTTGCTTATCTTCTGAAAATACTATTCGTAGATCTCATACAATTTAAAGTAAATTCAACGTTAACACCAGAAGAACTTTTAATCGGGGGAAGGAACATACACTGTTATATTCCATCCACAGCGTATGTCTATTTCCTTAGTGTTCTTTGTCATTATCACCTCAATGATGTAAGTCATTGTCAGGATTCTATTCAGGATTTAAAACTTGTTATAGGAGAGACGTATTTGATGTCAGGTTGGGGGTATACAGCGGAGGCATACACTTTATTGGGAATTGCTTTACAATTATTTGGCGACAAGGAATCCGCACGACAAGCTTTTTTACAGTCTTTGGAAATCTTCCCCCATGAATCTTACAATTCTGCAGCAAGGAGACTTTTGTAATGCTGTTAAATTGATAAAAGTCAACACCATTTTGCGAGTGAATTATATAAAAAAAGATATTTTGTTTTGAAATGATATGCGCATGACAATTCAGGGGCCGTATAAAACTGATGAAAAAAGAACTTATGACTTTGCTTGCTACATTGTTAAACGTGTGTTTTTCTTGCGGTACATTGGATAACACCATCAATAAACTCAAAGTATTATACACCAAGGGGATGCCTATTGATAGCTTCCTTTTTTTTACAAGAGAAAACAATACAGTTTAGCTTTACACATTATACGGTACTCTATATTGAAATGTACTTCCGAAAAACTGTATAGCGAGATGACCTTGTCAGATCTCCATCACCAATCACTTAAACTGCTATCAATCCACAGGAAGAGTGTTGTCAATCTGTTGAAAATAATGCGTGTGAAAATGATTTACCGGAGATTCAACATTAACACCAGATAAAGTTATACCAGAGGGAAGGAATTTTACATGTCCATTTCCTCCCACAGCATATGCTTATTTTCACCTCAACAATGTATTAAAGGCAGTGTTAGGATATCATTGATGGTCTACAACTTGTACAGAAGAAAAGTATTTGATACCGAATAGGAATGCACGGGAGACCTTCACTCTATTGGAAATTGCTTTAAAATTATTTAGCGACAGGAAAATCCATGCGGAAAGAATTGCATCGGTCTGTTGAAATTTTTCAGAATGCATTGCGCAAATTTGCTGCAAAGAGATTTTAATTATTGAATTGAATATTTTTACAATCTGTTTAACTAATATTTATGCATTTTAGTATAAGTTAAAATAAAATGTATTAGAACTATGTTGGTGATTAAAGATGACAGATGGAGCATACGAAATTCATATTGAGATGCGTAATGTTTATGGTATACACTTTAACTCGCAACCTACATGTACCTAGGATGAAAATAGATAAGCTCATTCTTAGACATCGGTTGGTTTTTAAGTTATTACTGGGTGCTTTTTTCACATGTCGTGATCGGTGTAAGAAACAAATTTCGTATCAATACTTAAATATCTGTTCTCAGCAAATGTGTATTACGATATTTTCAACTCTCAACAGTTAAATTTTAATTATGTAGATGATATAAGCCGATAGCAGACCATCCTATAAATATTGTACAGGTACTGGAATATCTGCCTCTTTTGTACTCCTATATATGCAACCGTGACTGCTGTGTCACCGCAATGTTTGAAGAAAGCGGTAATAAGTGTCGGTAAATGGACGTCCTTGCAAAGTCTTGATGAAAACTCTTAATAGATACCACAGTTGAATTTAGTATTTATGCCAATCGCGCGTTTCGTCTACAATAACTCTTCAGTGACGCTCAAATCCAAACAAATGAAAGAGTTCAAATAAAGTACAAAGATAAGCATTGAAGACCGAAATTCGTAAAGTTTTCGCCAAATACAGCTAATGTAATCTATTTCTGAGGTAGAGAAGCCTTAGAAAATTTCAACAATTTCAAAAGGGGTGTAAACAGTAAAGGAGTAGGTCCGTTAAGACCTCTTTTTGGCCCCAAAATATAGCGGTTTTACAAAATTGTTAAAATATAAACTTTTACTTAGTTATTGGATAGTAGAATGGTTCTGCTACATAAATATGGGCTGTTTTTGACAATACAATGCACATATATTGGGTACTAGCACCATGAAGTCGTGCTAAATTACTGAAATCTTCACAATTCCAGCATTTTAGTTAAATTTTAGACGGTTTCCGGGTAAAACGAAAGTGGCCGCAAACGTGTTCATCCAAAATATTGAAATGGAAGTTTAATTTGATGATAATACATAATATATGTAAAGATTGAGGATGAACACGGATGCGGCCACTTTCGTTTTTGACAAAAAAACATCTGAAAAGTGATATTTTTTCGGATATTTGGTAGATTTTTCATATTTGAGCTTGAATCAGATCGTTTTTAATGACTTAATAAGTTAAAATCTTGCACATAAATTAATTGAATCATATGAAATAGACACTTAAGTGTTTAAAAAGTGGTCAAAATCTTTTGTCAGATGAAACTGAAATTCGAGGCCAAAATCGGTCCTTACCGGACCTACTCCTTTATAAATATAACCATAGCAATGATTGTAAATGTAAGCACAGAAGTCTAAATAAGAAGATAACCGTATTGTATTTGAGGATTTGTGGGGTAAACTGGGGGTTTTACTGTCGCAATTTTGAGTTTACCTGGCGACGCAGAGACAGGTAAACGGATATTTGCGACAGTAAAACCCCCGGTTTACCACAAAAATCCTAAATTCCTGAGATAGAAAAACCTTGGTATTTCAACAATTTCAAAAGGGTTGTACACAGTTTATTTATAAATATTATCATATCAATGATAGTCAATGTAAGCACAGAAGTCTAAATAAGAAGATACCGTATTGTCTTTGGGGATTTGCGTGGGTAAACTGGGGGTTTTACTGTCGCAAATTGAGTTCAGCTGGCGACGCAGAGACAGGTAAACGGATAATAGCGACAGTAAAATCCCCGGTTTACCACAAAAATCCTAAAATACAATACGGTTACTTTCAATTTCGAGTTTTCATATCTGGGCGTCACTGGTGAGTCTTGTGTGGACGAGACGCGTTTTTGGCGTATTGAATTTTAAACATGATGGTTTTTGTTATCTATTAATCATGTGTTTCTTTGTCTAATATGTTCTCCTGTTTATTTGTATTGTAGTCCTGTTATATTATGTTGTCATTGCAATGTTATATTTAACATTGCCATTAAAGTGCGAGGTTTGGCATGCCACAAAACCAGGTTCAACCCACCATTTTTCCCCTTTAAAAATGTCCTGTAACAAGTCAGGAAGATGGCCATTGTTAGATTATTGTTCGTTTCTGTGTGTGTTACATTTCAACGTTGCGTCGTTTCTTTTCTCTTATTTTCTTTATACCGTGTCACGGTACTTGTCTATCCCAAATTCATGTGTTTGGTTTTGATGTTATATTTGTTGTTCTCGTGGGATTTTGTCTGATGCTTGGTTCGTTTCTCTGTGTGTTACTTTTCAGTGTTGTGTCGTTGCTCTCCTCTTATATTTAGTTTTTTGTCCATGGATTTATGAGTTTTGAACAGCGGTATACTACTGTTGCCTTTAGACTTGCCAGTGGGGCGACTTGTCATGGTTTCCACAGTAGAAAATCCATGACAAGTCGCCCCACTGGCAAGTCGCCCCACACCTAATCGCCCCACTTTTTCACCAACTCGACCCACTTTAAAAAAAAACCGCTTCAACCTGGATTACCAAATCACCCCACTTTTAAAAAAATCGCCCCACTTGTGAAATGTGTTAAATCCCGTTAATATTACTCATGAAAACTCGCCCCACTGAATGGAAAACGATAAAATCTAGATTAACATATTATTAACCAGGATGAATTTAGTAAAGCCAACTCGCCCCACTCATGGAAAAAGATGCTATCCCGTTGTATATAACTGAAATTCCGTGATTTTTACTCCTTCCAACTCGCCCCACTTATGGAAAACGATAATATCTAGATTAATATATTATTAACCAGGATAAATGTAGTAATGCCAACTCGCCCCACTTATGGAAAAAGATGTTATCCGTTGTATATAAGTTAAATTCCGTGATTATTACTCCTGCCAACTCGCCCCACCTATGGAAAAAGATGCTATTCCATTGAAACCTTATGAAAACTTCTTATATTATTCCTTTTTTGTAATATATAACAGTAAGAAATTGGTCCCACTTATGGGAATGTTTGAAATGCTTTCTTTATTTGTTGTTCTTTTCTTTTGCATAGTTGAAATAAAACAGATAGAAGGTTAGGAATTTTTAGATAATCTCAGTATGTAAATTATATTAATTAAATAAATTTCGGTTTGTTTGTATTCTGTGTAGATAAGTTTTCATTTAAGTGGAGCGAGTTTACATTTTTAATTTTATATTAAGCTAAATATTACCGTTTTCCATTAAGTGGGGCGAGTTGGCAGGAGTAATATTAATCACGATTTAACCAATTTCACATGTGGGGCGATTTTCTTAAAAAGGGGGGTGAGTTGGTGATCCAAGTGGGGCGAGTTGGTGAAAAAGTGGGGAGATTAGGTGTGGGGCGAGTTGGTGAAAAAGTGGGGAGATTAGGTGTGGGGCGACTTGCCAGTGGGGCGACATGTCCTGCTTCCCTACTGTGGATTTTGTTTTATTCGTGGTTTACCTGTTTTCCTGGTTTTCGTGGGTCACAGTAAACCATGAATTTAAGAAATCCACGAAGAATAATCCAGAGGTGGAATCATTGTATGACAATTGTGACAAACTTGACAGCAATGGTAGTTATTCGTGTTTCGGAAACGATGGAAAAATTACAACAACAAATGACGTCTACAATGATATGAAAATTATGAGAATAAGATGTTTTACGACAGTATGTGTTATCTTTTCTTCAACTTTATTCGGTGTACTTCTATTATTTATCCTACTTGAATATCGCTACAAATTGCAACTGCAATACTTTTCGTTATTTATCGGAATGGCCAATCCACTTTTCCGAAAGTCAAAGGAAGAATCACTCGAATCTGATACATATGAAGCTTATTGTGATGGCGACTATGAAATGGTGTATGGACCTTTGCGTTCATTTCTTGAAGAGAGACACAGTTATTATCTTATCTTGTCAGACAGAGGAAATGGGGATGTACGGCCTGGTCAAAATAGACTTGCCATAAGTAATGCAAATGATGTCACTGGACGCCAATGACCATCTTCGTTAAACAGACACATTAAATGAAAATAACATTTTCTGTAAATGTTTAGATCAAGCAATGGAACGTTAGTGAAGACAACTTTGTCATTTATAAAGGATAGATGATAAAATTATAATATCAAATAAATTTGAATTCATACTTTTTTAATTTATATATACTGGGATATCTAATATAAATTAGTGGGCTTTTTGTTAGTAAAAAAGGAAGAGAAACTCATACATATTACATTTATCATACTTTTTTGTTAAATAGGGAACATTAACACCTATTTTTTAAATCATGTAGAGTTTAAATTTTACATTTATTTACAAGTATATCTGTTTTATCAAAGTATTAACACGAAAAAAAAGAGAAAGTACCAAAATACAACGCATTAATCACAAACATCCAGATACCCAACGAAAAAAGAAAAGTGGAAGTACCAAAATTCAACGCATCAATAACCAACATCCAAGTATCCAACTAAAAAGGAAAATAGGAAGTACCAAAATTCAGCGCATCAATCACCAATGTTGAAGTACCCAACGAAAAATAAAAATAAACAAAGATCAAGTGACTGTCACTGAAAAATGAGAAATTATTTTGTAAAATGTGTTTGGTGTAAGTTCCTTGGACCGTGACGCATGCAAACCATGTGTCTTTTGTTTAATGAAAATTAAACATTCTAACAGGATGTGACAAAGTTGCTACAATAGTAAAATTTAAACGATAACGGGTTTCTTTCATTTCAAATACCACTCCCATATACCTAAATCTATTTTGTATAAAATTACATATTTCATAGGTAAAAAAATTCGAACAAATCGAAATAAAGGTTAGAAATAGTGACACCATTTAAATGCATAAATAAATGACATTTCTTTTATTTGAAAATGTAACTAATTGTGTCTTCTTATTAGATTCAAGATAACATACATTACACAACCACCAAATATCATTTGGAATATATAAAGCAATATTTTTAAATAGCCATTACGGTTTTTATACTGTAAATATAATGATAGTGTATTGTTCTGGGGACACAAGCTACGAGAAACATAAAAACTTTTGTTCGATCATTTATTTAACAGTCAGTGTGCTTATATTTTGTCAAAATAAGCTAAAAAATATCGTTGATGAATTATACGCTTGCAAGAGATTAATAAGACCTCATTGAATTCGTATTCAAGTGATCTTCAATTTAATTCCTAACATAGAGATGGATTATACATGATTAAGGATGTACAAGGAAAATAATGTCAACATTCATTGAAAGTAAAACAGAGGTAAACATTATGATTTGTCTGATTCGATCACCTAAATGCCATTCTAATACAGGTAAATTCAAAAATATACATCCTTTTAACCTCAAAATTGAGGTCAATTGAAAAAAGAATGAATTGACATAGAAATTTCTTTTTGCATTATCTAGTTATATTAATGTTTATATATTGTTACCGTGGCCGTCGGCTGTTGTATTAGTCATCTCGATAGTTATCTAGATGGCGCCTGGACTAAAATACACACGATACGAAGCTACATATTATTAATTGCATGCCTTGTGAATTGCTTAATTTTGATTTTTTTTTAAATAGGATAAATATCACTTACTATTTGGTGATGAATGAGCCGCATCTTTAAAAGTTTTAAGCACTAACAATTAAACAGAAGGAAGTATGATTGCCATAAAAACCATTGAAGACCATTAGAGACCATATAAAATGCATATAAGTAACGTAACCAAAGATGCCCGTATGCACTTGCATTGCACTTATCTTCAGTTTTAAGAGTATACAAAAGTAACAACAGAGATGCTATAAGAAGAAGGTGAACTGTTTCTAAAGTTTCGCTAATATTTGAAATTAATATCTTTAATACACAATTGAACAGATTTTAAAGAGATCGGGTATTGACTTTATTTCTATAAAAGACACAGATAAGAAAATGTAGTATAAGTGCTAATAAAACAACTCTTTATCCAGTTCACAATTGGAGTTGAATCCAGAAAAGCGCCTCGGACGCACTAAATTATTAAAAGTGTTGTCTTTTATTTTTTTTTACAGCATTGGATCGATACCTCTGCTGGTGGAGAATGATTTCCCGAGGGTAGCATCAGCTTAGTAGTCAGTATTACGTACGGTATTGACATGATTTTAACAAACCTTTCTAAACTTGGCCGTTGATAAATTTTGAAATAATTAAGAATGTAAGGTTTCAACTCTCTCCGGCAAAGTTTACATAAGATGGATTTGGCTTTATTTAGGTGTTTTTTGTTATATACCTCTTCAACTGTTTCGGTTTTCATACATCCTCGGCTTTTAAATATTTCGCTCTGAGCGTTCCTGATAAAAGTAAATCTAGAAATGCGCTTAGGACTCATTAAATTATTGAACGTGTTGTTTAAAGATTTTGTTTTTTTACATATACATCAATGAGACAGTTTTCACCAAGAAATGAAATACACATAATTTTTCGTGTTTGTTATATATAATAATCTGTTTAGTGGTATTTAAAGGTTGTTTAAAATATTCAAAGCTACCCTAAACATTAACAGATGTCATTACATTAACAAATATTTTATACATGGATACATTTGTGAAATACTTGTGTAATTTTGTTGTCCTACTATTTAAACATTATTGGTTATTCGTAAAATTTCCCCACTTTAATTGATTTTATGTGTGTAGCAGGATCGTTGGGGTTAAACTGTTGTACAGTTTTGTCGTTTTTCTATGCCAATAGATTATTAGTATGTTTTTTACTTATAAGCCTAAATATGTTCTTGGTGTCTTTCGCCTCTCTGGTTAGCTTAAGATTAGATTATGCTTGAGCTACTATTTTTAAAGTAACTATCTTTCTGACAATAAACTCATCATAGATACAAGGATTAAATTTAATATTCACGCAAGACGCACATTTCGTCTACCCAAGACTCATCAGTGACACTCGATTCCCAAAAAAATAAAAGGTCAAATAAAATACTAAGTTAAACATGGTTGAAGAGTATTGAAACCAAAATTCCTAAAAGTTGTGCTGAATACAGCTGAGATAATCTTTTCCCGAGGTAAAAAATACTAAGTATTTCAATAATTCAAAAGACAAATGAGAGTTCTGATAAGCAAACAGTTCTACATCAGAAAGTTTGATATGTTTATCAAAAGGATCGGTCGTTGAATACACTACCAATGATGTGTGTTCCCTGTTTAAGGTACAATTAATTGGGATATAACTTGAACTACTCAAAATCAAATTATAACTTGGCGTTAAGATATCCACAACCTGCTATAATATGTCTCTATCCTAATTTATCACACCCAGAGAAGTTCTCTATTTTTTTTTTATTCCTTGTCGCAAATCGAGCTCTTTGCTAAGTTGGTTTACAATTTTGTGTCATGTTGATGTTGTAGTTGTCGTTTGTTGACGTGATCAAAAAGGTTTCTCGTTTCTTGTTTTTTTAATAGATAAGACCGTTGGTTTTCCCGTTTGAATAGTTTTACACGTATCTAGTAACATTTGGGATCTCTTTTTGGCGTGTGGTTCGGTGTGGGCCAACACTTCGTGTTACTGAGATTTCTGTCAGTGACATTTTATTCTTAGATATTTTGAATTTTTCTTCTTTGGATGATTTGCTTAATTGCATTCAATGGGAAAAGGGGTATGTGCAGTCAGTAAGTGACCTTACTTATCGTGAAAAATATGATTTTTAAATAAATTTTAGCAATTTCAAAAAAAGTACAAACCAACAATTTTATTAAATATTATGGTCTGATATAAAAAAATCTCTAACACTATGAAAAATGCCTCAAAGAAAACTGTCTAACACTGGTGATACTTTCTTTAAAAAAAAGCAGGTGTAACATGTGTAATGTGAAAGTCAAATTTGTATATGAAAACTGAGTAGATGCAGTTATTCAACTACCAACAATCAAATTTTTGAAATGGGAAGAACTACATGTATTAGTTATTTATACTACATAAAGGTCAGAATATTTCATAATAAAAAAAAATCTTGTAGAGATGCTTATTTAAAAACCTGTCAATAGACATTTTTGCATAGGATTATAGCAACTAATACCTTTTTGTTCAAAATGAAATTAGAAAATACCAGGTTATGTAAATTTTGTAAACTTGGAGAAAAACCATTGAACATCTGTTTTTGAATGCCCAATAACATTTCAATTGTGGCAGTCTATTTCTAATATCATTGTGAAACGTTTTTTGGTAAACTTTGATCTCAACAAAGAGAATGTGTTTCTTGGTTGCAAACATGAAAGTATATTATATAATCTGCTAATCATAATTACCAAAGAATTATTTATATAAGCATTGTTTTCATTTGATCTATGCTTAGTTAAGAGAAAAGAAATAATTTATAAACTATGAGTAAATTTATTCCTTTAAAAATATTTCTATCAAAAAGTAAGTCATGATACATATTGTAGAAAAACAGATGAGTGAAAGTATTAAGTGTTGTATGTGAGTAAGTGAGAGAGAGAGAGAGAGAGAGAGAGAGAGAGAGAGAGAGAGAGATAGAGAGAGATCATTTAATATGTAACCTCAAATATTCTTATTGTTAAAAATAATTAGTCAGACATACATTTGGTTAATTGTTTTTTCATCTTCTGTATTTGTCCCTTTGCTCATGAGTGTACGGGCATCTTTACTTTCTAACATGAACTCAGTCCATAACAGTATTAAGAAATTTTACTGGCAAGCATACTCCGTTTTGTTAAAATAAGAATGAACGTCTTTTTTATCGTGTTCCTCGTGTATTTAGCACTAAGGCCAGCCCATTGTAAAAACTTGTCTTGTTCTTAGGACTATTTCGTTCATTTATTGACGAGAAGAAGCAAAATCGAAATTCATATTACAATGCAATAACTGGAAGTTGAGATGAAATTTATTGATGAGTTTTCCTCTTCGAATCTTATTTTTTTTAAGTCTGTGAAATTGAGTGCAACCGAGGACACATGAATTATCACTGATATTAGTATATTTATAAATTTAATGTTTACCAAATTGTGAATTTGTTGAAATACTAAGGCTTTTCTACCTCAGGCATAGACTAATTTAACTGTATTTGGAATTTCAGGAATTTTGGATCTCAATGCTCTTCAACTTCGTACTTTATTTGGCTATTTATAACTTTTTTGGATTCGAGCGTTACTGATGAGTCTTTTGTAGACGAAACGCGCGTCCGGTGTATATACTAAATTTAGTCCTGGTATCTACAATGAGTTTATTTAAAATCTTAAGTGGTTGACTAAGTTTAAATGCAGCAATAATTGAGTAAATTTTAAATGACGAAACTTTTGTTAAGGTTTCCAACAACTTTCAACATGCGAGTTAGAAGAATTTAGAGAGCCTATACATGTTATATGACCAGAAAGACTATAGCATATGATATAATTTTAGTCAGTATCTATTTAAAATATAATACCTGGCAATTATAACCTATGATAGCTTACAATGCAAATATTAATATGTTCCAAACCAATATCACCGTATCAAAATAATAACTGAAGTAGCACGAGTTTCATGACGAAGCATTAACCATAAAATTACCACTGCATTAACACATATTTGACGAAGCAAATACACATGAGTACAAGCAACTAAGCCCTCCGCACCAGTTAAAATATCATCCATCTTACACCAAGCTAGTAAGGAAAATTGGTTTATTTGCAAAAACCAATACACAAAAGGTCATTATAACAAGCAACCACGACCTCTGCACCAATTAAAAAACGGTAACCTTACCCAAATAAGCAAGGAAATTAGGTTTTAAAAATAAAATATTAGAAAATGATGATCAATAAATGAAACAAAATAAGTGTTGGATTGCGACATATTTAGAAAAAAACATATTTTCTCATCGTAAATTCAAAGTAATGAGTAACATATGCATACATTAAAATAAACCACGTCTCATACAGATGTCTAAGGCGGATTTGATACTATTTGCAAACTTTAAATTGCCTTTTTCATTTAAATGCACAACGTCGTTTGCTATCAGTGATTCAGAACCAGACCACATGCCTCTGTGATGCCAAAACTTTCTTAATGATCAATTTTACATGTGCAATTACTTCATTAACAATTTCGTTGTAATTTCATGGCCGATTCGCGTTAAAACGGTGAAAAAGTTGACCGACAATAATGTGTTTTACATCATAACCATTAATGATGAAACCCTCAAATGAAGTTATATTTCGAGCTTATAGTTTTTGGTCAACACTATCATGATTAATATCATTACCCCCATCTTGCAAAAATACAACATTGGGTTTACCTTCAGCTATAGTTTTTTAATAAGCATGGTTGAAACATACATTGTAGACCTTGACGTACATTGCCGCCACCAAAACCAAATAAGTTTACTAAAATATTGAAAACAACACGTTATTAATTTTTTGCGTCCGACGCGCTTTTCTGGATTTACCTTCATCAGGAACGCTCAAAGCCAAACATATGAAATCCGAAGATGTATAAGTACCGAAACCGTTGAAGAGCTGTATGTAAAAAAATACCTAAAATAATAGCCAAATTCATCTAAAGCCAACTTTGCTTGAGGAAGTTGAAACCTTAGTTTCTTAATAATTAATAAATTTATAAACGGACAATTTTAGTACAGTTTGTTAAATCATGTCAGTACCGAAATACTGACTACCGAGCTGATGATACCCTCGGGGACTGATAGTCCACAAGCAGAGGTATCGACCCAGTGATGTAAAATATTGAAAACAACACGTTATTAATTCTTTGCTTCTGACGCGCTTTTCTGGATTTACCTTCATCAGGAACGCTCAAAGCCAAACATATGAAATCCGAAGATGTATAAGTACCGAACCCGTTGAAGAGCTGTATGTCAAAAATTTTCTAAAATAATAGCCAAATTCATCTCAAGCCAACTTTGCCTGAGGGAGTTGAAACCTTAGTTTCTTAATAATTAATACTAAAATATCTCTTTCGTAAAAAGACAAATTTGACTGGCCCTTATGTTTATTGCATAAAACAAAATCATTTAACCTACGAATGAAAGAATGGCAAAAAATAACTGCACGTTTGTCCATAATGTAGCAAAAAGTGAAGTAAATTTTATTTAAAGATGTACTAAGGTGAGGTTTTGGAATTTGTGTCAAATGTTCTGACTCCTTGGTTTTTTTCCATACAATACAATGTAAAATATTTTCCCCCATAACACCCATTTATTTTTTCATATAAGACTTAATAGCTCATGAAAGGTCATTTACCAAAATTTTAGAAGATTCTTAATTTTCTTTCTTTTGTTTTGAGATCTAATACCACCAATGCAAATATAAGGTAAAAGTCCGAGCCAGCCTTTCCCTGCCATATTGTAAATCTAAAATATTTCGAAAAGGAGGTCCATGACCTATCAATATCTTTAGCTTATTTTTATCCTTAATTGATGGATGCTCTACCAGCTTATAGTATCAATTTTAACTTCTAAATTTATTAATTTTCACCTAACCCCACCTAAGTACAACTCAAATTATAAATACACAAAAATATGGTCCGCCTTTACCTCAGTTAAAGCTATAAAATAACAAAGTTAATCTTCCCTGCAGTCTTAAATTATTCTATCCCGCTTCTCGATAAGCAAAAATAAATGGTTATACAGTTAAAATAAGACATTTAGGTTTTTGTAATACAGAAAAGATGAAAATAGGAGCTCTTATAACGGAATGATTTCCTTTCATGCGTGTATTAAAATGGTGTCTTTCATTTTAACCTATTCTTCAAATAGCTCGTTCTTTTTTACCTGATATATAAGGTAATGTTCAACAACTAAGATATTGATCTGAATATTGATATCAGAAAATGGTATTTAAATGGGAAGAAACACACAAAACATCGCTTCACTTCACATACTTTCCTGACCTTGTGCTGTATATAATATAGCTATATCCTGTTAAAATATAAAAATATTAAAACTTTAAATAAACAGATATGGTTTGTATCAAACACATAATTAGCATAACTTCTAATCTAGATAATCAAATTCAAAAAAGAAAGACATTAGATTAGAGCAAAGAAATGGTCTTTTATATTGGACAAATAGTAAGTATTTTCTAGAATGTGGTCATTTTTATAAATTTCCTGTTTTTATGAATTTTGAATCCTCAGTGCTCTTCAACTTTAATTTGTAATTGTTTGGCTTTATAAATATTTTGATATTTGCGTCACTGATGAGTCTTACGTAGACGAAACGCGTCTGGCGTTCTTAATTATAGTCCTGTGATAATATTTCAAAATTATGACTTTTGCGTTAATTTGGATAAACAGGTTAAATAATTTCGACAATTTGTTCATAAATTCTTGTGGAATGTCAAACTCATGTATTTAACCTAAACGCGATTTCAATTTTATAGTTTTTTAGCTCACCTGGCCCGAAGGGCCAAGTGAGCTTTTCTCATCACTTGGCGTCCGGCGTCCGGCGTCCGGCGTCCGGCGTCGTTAACTTTTACAAAAATCTTCTCCTCTGAAACTGCTGGGCCAAATTATACCAAACTTGGCCACAATCATCATTGAGGTATCAAGTTTTAAAATTGTGTCCGGTGACCCGCCCAACCAACCAAGATGGCCGCCATGGCTAAAAATAGAACATAGGGGTAAAATGCAGTTTTTGGCTTATAACTCAAAAACCAAAGCATTTAAAGCAAATCTGACAGGTGTTAAATTGTTCATCAGGTAAAGATATATCTGCCCTGACATTTTCAGATGAATCGGACAACCCATTGTTGGGTTGCTGCCCCTGAATTAGTAATTTTAAGGAAATTTTACTGTTTTTGGTTATTATCTAGAATATTATTATAGATAGAGATAAACTGTAAACAGCAATAATGTTCAGCAAAGTAAGATTTACAAATAAGTCAACATGACTGAAATTGTCAGTTGACTCCTTTAAGAGTTATTGCCCTTTATAGTCAAGTTTTAAATATTTTTTCGTAAATCTTAGTAATCTTTTACAAAAATCTTCTCCTCTGAAACTACTGGGCCAAGTTAATTATAGATAGAGATAATTGTAAGCAGCTAGAATGTTCAGTAAATTAAGATGTACAAACACATCACCATCACCAAAACACAATTTTGTCATGAATCAATCTGCGTCCTTTGTTTAATATTCACATAGACCAAGGTGAGCGACACAGGCACTTTAGAGCCTCTAGTTTTTATAAAAATACATGTATATCGTTTAAGCGTTTACCGATAATGATATTTTACTTTTACAGTCATATGATCGTCTGTAATTATATTTTTATATACATTTGTGTTAAGATACATGGTTGGTAAAATTGTTGCTCATACCTGCAAGCACATCTAGAAGTATTGTGATGTCATTTGTTTCTTTCATTCCTTTCGTTCATATAGTGGTCATCATATCTATAATACCACCGTGCAGGTTTTTAATTAGATATAGGAAGATGTGGTGTGAGTGCCAATGAGACAACTCTCCATACAAATAACAATTTAAAAAGTAAACCATTATAGGTTAAAGTACGGCCTTCAACACGGAGCCTTAGCTCACACAGAACAACAAGCTATAAAGGGCCCCAAAATTACTAGTGTAAAACCATTCAAACGGGAAAACCAACGGTCTAATCTATATAAACAAAACGAGAAACGAGAAACACGTATATATTACATAAACAAACGACAACTACTGTACATCAGATTCCTGACTTAGGACAGGTGCAAACATTTGCAGCGGGATTAAACGTTTTAATGGATCCAAACCTTCTCCCTTTTTCTGAAACAATAGCATAACATCACAACAAAGAAAAACATACGATAAAATATCAATTGGCAGACTTAACTCAATCAAAAAACGTATGATTAAACAATGAACGAATAAATTTGATCTGCGATATCTGAATACAAATGCACAGTTAATTAAATATTAGAGACAAACATTCATGACCAAAAAGCTAACAAACAAATTCAAAAACAGGACATGACTGAGAAATATTTAACCAATCAATGTTCACATTAGAAAAAACCCGGTTTTTTTATAATCTTGAAGTTAATACAAATGTTGTAAGAATAAGTGAACAAGTGAACTTTATTCGGTATGCTTCTTTTATTCATTCTAGTTGGATATCGTTACAAATTGCACATACAATACTTTTGTTTATTCATCGGAATGGCCAATAATGTTTACTTTATTTGTATACGTTTAGGACTGACAATGCATTTGTACAATGAAACAACAATTGTTGAATAGCATAAATTGAAAAAGCCATCACGACACTGTTCTTCATTAACGTTTCATCGCTTGATCTAAACATTTCCAGAAAATGTTATTTTCATTTAATATGTCTGTTTTGCGAATATGATCGTTGGCGTCCAATGACATCATTTGAAGAACACATTGCGGTATTTCTGTCTTGGTTATATGTTCCAGGTTTATAACAATTATTCTCGCTTGTAATCCTAGGAAATGTTCAATTCCTACAGTAGCTTCATAGTAAGCCCAATCATTGTTTACAAACTCTTTTGAAAACACTAAGATTATCTTTTTGCATTTTGGAATTGAATTGTTTAAAGCAAAAAGTCTATGTTCTCCAGCAAGGACATCTCCTCTATCTAACAAAAGAAGTTTGTAATTCCGTTTTTCTTCGAGAAATATGCGCAGAGGTCCATATACCCATTTATAGTCTCCATCGCAATAAGCTACATATGCATCATATTCAAGTGTCTCTCCTTTTGACTTCCGGAAAAGTGGATTGGCCATTCCGATGAATAAACAAAAGTATTGTATGTGCAATTTGTAACGATATCCAACTAGAATGAATAAAAGAAGCATACCGAATAAAGTTGCAGAAAAAATTAACCATACTGTAGTAATGCATCGTATTCTCATAATTCGCAAGTGATTGTAGACGACATTTGTTGTTGTAATATTTCCATCGTTTTCGACATACAAAATCTAACGAAGCACAAGTACAAACAAGAGGGTTGCCATCTAATAACACTGTCATTGTTTTATTTGATCTTCTAAATAGCACTTCAATGGCGTCAGTTTCTTTTGTTGTCAAGAAGGCTATCTTATTATTTTTGATGTTAAGGAAACGCAGACGGTTGAATTCTTCTAAATTTAAGGGTACACTTGTGAATAAATTTCCTTCAAGAATCAAAGATTGCAAACTGTATAATTGACTTTTAAATGTTGAAATTCTGAATTGGTCTTCAAATGCATTTCTTGAAAAGTCTATATACTGCAAACGTTCGAGCCCAGAGAGGAATTGACTATAGTGATCATATTTAAGGCCAATACTTAGTGAAGAACTTTGCATTATCAACTGTTCCAAATTGACTGCAGATTGCAGAAAGTATGGATTTAAAAGACCACATTTGAAATGTGATACATTAAGTATCAGCACGTTCTGAAGTCCCCTCACTGTGTAATTGCAGTCGTCTGCAAGTGATGAGTATGAAAGGTCAAAGATTTCCAATCGTTTTATACCATTGAAATTTATACTGTTTATCGGATCATTTCGTCCGATTATAAATGATGCGTTTAGAAATTCGAGTGAAGAAGGTAGTCTTATAGACCAATCTGATCGAGTATCAAATATAGCTCTGTGATCCAGTATTCTAGTGCCATTACTGTTTTGTTCGCGAATGCATTCAATAGATCGACTTGTTATCGAAGAAATGTCTATTCTTTTAATGTTAATAAAGAAATTAAGATAAAAGATAATAAGATCCTGGTGATAGTCAAAGTCATTGTTATTTAAGTTTAAAGTCTCAAGACAATGTTTGTATTTCATCTTCTGAACGGCGATAGCATCTATCCTCCTAATGCCATTCCAACTCAAAGATAATTTTTTGACGCAAATGTTACCGATGTATGCAAATAGATCAGCCGAAATTACATATTCACCATAATTTCTAAAATTATTTCTCAAATCCAATTCTTCCATTTTTCGATTTTCAAACACGTGCAAAGCTGGTAATGTTTTGATAGTTTAAGAAAATTTTGATTTGGAATAATAAGACTAGAAAGAAATTCTAACGGTGCAAAACCATCGATTTCAATTTCTCGTAAATGACTATTAATATTCAAATGCTTTAATGGCGTCCTTTTAAATGAATTAAATGTAAAGTTATAAATAACATCACTCTGATAATCAACTTCAAAGAAATTTAGACTTTTCATGTTAGAAAATACCTCAGAAAATGTTCCATTCGATGGGCCATCATCACAAATCAGTGTTGTAATTTTGAAAAAATCAGACCAAGATTCTCTTCGATACGTTGACAGTAGAGTATGCGATATTGAAAGAACTCGGAGCTCAGTTAATGTTGCAAATACATTACTTTAAAATGTGTTCAGTGGATTATTGAAAAATTTCAGTTCTTTCAATTGGGTCAAATAATCGAAAGCTGATTGGTCGATTGACGTTATATTACAGTTACTTATATCCAGATAACTAAGTTTTTTATATCTAGAAAAAGTTTCCTTACCTAAAAGGCCAAGGTCATTGTTAGCCAGATATAACTCTGATGTAATTTGTGGACATTCTGTAGGTATAAATGTGAAATTTTGCGAACTACAGTCACATCTTATATCCTTTATACTCATTGAAATCTCACAATATCCGGAATAAACCAATGAAAAAGTACAATTTACACAAAGAAAGAATACACATTGAGTTGTAAACATTGTGCTAAAACTATTATGCAAATCTAGACAATTTTAATCCGATTTCTGAATGTATCATCACGAAATGATATCTTTTGATCGGTTCACCATACCCAATAAAGTCAGTCAGGCATTACGTTAACATTTAAATATATAACTGTAAAACACATACCTTAAGTTCCTTGTGCTAAATATCTTTTGTTAAAATGTTAAACTATTCAACAAAAGGTTGACAATCAAAACAGGAAGTTTAACGCTGTTGTGTCTTATGTAAATTCCCACTACATATAAAAATACATCCCTGTGTCACCATCAATTGTTTTATTAATATCTAAAACATCATTTATATAGTAAAAAAGCAGAAAGTTTGACGCTAGTTGACTGTTATGAAATATCTGTGTCACAGATGATTTCGGATATACTATTTTGAATTTATCACCGACTTAATACGTCTGGAAACACAAGTGGAGCAGAAACCAGTTATCGTGTGTAGTAAATGTGATACTGTTTCTGTCATCACCATGCTATGACACCGATATAATCACTCTTCTATATCACACGCAGTCACCCCGGCTTTTTATCATATTCGTGTCGGTCAGTCTTTAATTTTCAGTCTTATGTTGTGTTATTGTTGTCTGTCTTTTGTTGGTCATGGTTTTGTCTCTTGATGTGGTGAGCTTTTACTTATCTTTTTTTTCTTTTTTTTGATAGCACCAAAGAAAATTATAATTTACTGATTAAAAAAATAGAAAAATATTTTACGCATAAGATATAACAGTTACTGAAGTTTTGTTTGAGTTGCTCAAATTATTTTCTCTTTGTTCCAGGCGAAAGCAAAAACCAAATATTTTATGTTTTGAATGGTTTTTTTCTTTATCATATAGGTGTACAAATTTTAATATTGTTTTATCAAACCTATGTTAGTTCTACCACACTTCTATTCACACAAACAACGCGTTGTTTAGATAGTAAAATAGACATGGAAACTCTATATATTGCCCCCTATACGTCATTTGGTTATATTTGTTTTTGAATTTGGTTCCTTTCTAACTTACGTATAATCCATTCCTCATTTTATTCATATCAATCTGTATAGTTCAGGGACGAAAGTGTCTGAACATGAAATGAGTGTGCATTCATGGCACCGATCAAGACATTCAACAACAGAATTATTCCTTTTGTTCACTTATGAAAACAACTGTAAAAATACGCTTTAATGGTGTTTACTTATGGTCGACCGTCAAATGGATCATTCGCGATTTGGATATTTTCTGTTATGCAAAATCTAAAGTACTTCTACATTGATTATGAACATAATATTTTACATAACTCTACTTTTAGCGCATTTAAAAGTACACCGTTGGAATATTTAGGTATAGTGGGCAGATTACGGGCGATAGAAATACATTCTTTTTCACCTTTAAAAGTTCTTTCTAGTCTTATTATTCCAAATCAAGATTATCTTATATTATCAAAAACATTACGAGCTTGCGAGTGTTTGAGAATCGAAAAATGGATGAATTGGATTTGAGCAATAATTTTAGACATTACGGGGAATATGTTATTACAACAGAACAACTTGCATATACAGGTAATATTTGTGTAAAGAAAATATCTTTAACTGGAAATTGTATAAGGCTGATAGATGCAATCGCCTTTCAGAAGATGAAGTACAAATATTGTCTTGAGAATTTTAATCTAAATAATAATAACTTCGATTATCATCAAGAGCTTGGTTGATCGTGAATCTCAATTTGTTTACAAATCTCAGAAGATTCGCTAAGAATATACCAATACAAAAGAGATATAATAAACAATGTAACCTTGGCCATCAGGACAAAAGTGAAGTCCCCATACACATATGCAACACAGAAGATATCGTTATACGATTTCCGTCTTCGCTTGAATTCATCAACGCATCTTTTATTCTCAGCCATACCAGTTCTATAAATAGCATCACATTTAAGGTTATTAAAACCCTAAACATGTTTGATTTAACATACTCTTCATTTTACGACTACAACTATCCTATTTACGGATTGCAGAACGTGAGAGTTCTAAATATGTCACACTTCAAATGATTTAACATATTCCTCATTTTACGACTACAACTATCCTATTTACGGATTGCAGAACGTGAGAGTTCTAAATATGTCACACTTCAAATGCAGTGTTTTAAATCCTGAATTTCTTTGCTCGGCTTTAAATTTGGAACAGCTGATAATGTGAAGTTCTTCATTAAGTATTGGTCTAAAAGATGATCACCATGGAAAATTCCTCCATGGACTCAAACGTTTGCAGTATATAGACTTTTCAAGGAATGCATTCGAAGACCAATTCAGAAGTTCAACATTCAAAAGTCAAACTGACAGGTTGCAATCTTTGATACTTGAAGGGAATTTATTCACAACTATTCCATTAAAACTCAATGACTTTAACCGGCTTAGGCTCCTTAATCTGAGAAACAACAAGATGGCTTATTTGACTACACAGGAAATTGACGCAATTGAAGTGCTATTTAGAAAATCAAATAAGACAATGACAGTCTTATTAGAAAGCAACCCTCTTGTTTGTACTTGTGCCTCGTTAGATTTTGTAGTGACTTGACAGCAATGGTAGTTATCCGTGTGTCGGAAACGATGGAAATATCACAAAAACAAATGTTGTCTACAATCACTTGCGAATTATGAGAATAAGATGTATAATGACAATATGGTTAAATTTTTTCTGCAACTTTATTCGGTGTGCTTCTATCATTTATCCTACTTGGATATCGTTACAAATTGCATTTACAACACTTTTGTTTATTTATCGGAATGAACAATGCACTTTTCCGAATGTCAAAAGAAGAAGCACTTGAATATGATGCATATGTAGCTTATTGTGATGGCGATTATAAGTGGGTGTATGGACCTTTGCGTTCATTTCTTGACGAGAGACGAAATTATAAACTTCTTTTGTCAGACAGAGGAGATGGGGATGTACGGCCTGGTCAAAATAGACTTGCCATAAATAATTCTATTTCAAAATGTAAAAAGATTATCTTAATTATTTCAAATGAGTTTGTGAACAATGAATGGGCGAGCTATGAAGCTATTGTTGGGATTGAGCATTTTATTGGGTTGCAAGCAAAAATAATTGTTATAAGCTTGGAGAGTATTACCAAATCAGAAATACCGCAATGTGTAATGCAAATGGTGTCACTGGACGCCAATGATCACATTCGAAAAACAGACACATTAAATGAAAATAACATTTTCTGGAAATGTTTGGATCTAGCCATGAAGCGTTAATGAAGACAACTTTGTCATTTTGTCAAATTATAAATGATAAATGATTAGATTATGATATCAAACAATTTTCGAATTCATACTTTTTTACTTTATTTATGCTTGGATATCTAAATTAGTGAGCTTTATTTTAGAAAAAAAGAAGAGAAAGACATCAATATATTACATTTATCATACTTTGTTCAATGGGGAATACTAACCCCTAAGAAAAATAAATTTTGAATATTTGTTTTAAATCGTGTAGAGTTTAAATTTTACATTTATTTGGAAGTGCAATTGTTATTTATCAAAGCCTTCACACGAAGGATAGGGGAAGAACAAAAAATTCAACACATCAATCACTAACATCCAAGTATCCAATGAAAAAGGAAAATAGGAAGTACCAAAATGCAGCACATCAATCACCAATATTGAAGTACCCAAAGAAAACAAACAAACAAACATCACGTGACTTTCATTGAAAAATGTGTAATTATTTTGTACAATATGTGTTTGATATAAGTTCCTTGTACCGTGACGCATACAAACCATGTGTATTTTGTTCAATGAAAATTAAATATTCTAACAGGATGTGACAACGTTGCATGCAATAGTAAAGTTTATGTGATTTAAACGATAACGGTTTTCTTTCATTTTAAATACTACTTCCTTATACCTAAATCTATTTCGTATAAAATTACCTATTTTAACAGGTAAAATAATTCGAACAAATCGAAATAAAGGTTAGGATGAGTGACACAAATTAAATGCATAAATAAATAAAATTTCTTGTATTTAAAAATGTAACTGCTGTGGGTTCTTATTAGATTCAACCAAACATACTTTACATTACCACCCAAATATCATTTGGATTATTTAAAAAAAAAAACAATATTTTTAAATAGCCATTACTGTTTTTATACTTATATTTAAAAAGATATTGTATTGTTCTGTTTAAAGGGATGGCAATGTAAATATTTGGCTCTGAGCGTTCCTGAATAAAGGTAAATCAAGAAAAGTGCTTCGGAAGCATTAAACGTGTTGTTTTCATTTTTTGTTTTTGTAAAAAGTAAACCATAAAAGGCCATCCCGATTTTCTATATTTTTACTGTAATGTATAATATGTTTATGTAGAATTTTTTTTTAAATCAGTTTGCTTTGTATTTATACAAGATTGAGTAATTGTAGTTTAAGGAGTATACATCAATGCGACAATTTTCAAAAAGAAATGAAACACATATTTTTTTTGTTTTTTCTGATATAATGACTATCTGTTTAGTGGCATTTTAAGATTTTTTTAATGTTCCCAAATTAAGCTACCCTTTACATCAACAGATGACATTACATTAACACATATTGTATATGTAGGACTCTAAAGTGCGATGGTACTATAAAGTGCGATGGCCACGCTAAAGTGCAATGGTCTACGCTAAAGTACGATGTTGTCTCACGCTTAAGTACGATGGTAAATCACGCTAAAGTGCGATGGACCAATAGGGTAAGGTTCGAGGGCTTTGAAAAAAGTTAATGAACATTCAATTCCTTTTTTAAAATCTGGTATTATAAGGTATACCATATGTGATAGGCATAATAATGTAACAGTAGTCTTAAGTGAATGATACATAAAGAGTTAAAGACCAACAAAGTTATTATTGCTAAAATGGTAGTTTAGGTGTTACAAATTACGATAGTTCTTGTAAATGAAAAACAATTCAGGCGTGTTAAATATTGTGATAACTGGGGTAGCTTGCCGTTCACACGTTGTAGTCTATCACTCATGGTACAGACACCTTCCCTTACTACCGTCCTTTTAAATCACAAATACAAAATTCGTTTATTGTCGGAAAATATAACATTTATTTGATGCATATTTTAAATAAATTATTAGAGAAAGGCGATTTTCGCTGAGCCTCATATTCTCTTTTTATTGTAGCAACTTCGCATCCATGTTATATTTACATTAGTTTAAGCCGACAATTGATAATTTACGCATGAATACATGTAGCTTTATTTGTTTTGACGACGTTACTTTTCAATAAAATTGACAATATTCTAACGGGGGCCTCAAAGAAAACTGCAGAATTAACAATAATTCAAATGTATCCGTTTGTTTCCAATAAAACCAAGATACAAGATATTAATGTGAAGACTACTTGTATCTTTGGAGCCTAAAGTAAAACGGTCGACTGCAGGATCCAAGCTCTTCTTCCAACTACCAAAATAAATCCCCTTTGTTTCAGCCATCGAAGCACGGTTATGTTTAATGTAATTTAGTTATTGACATCTGGTTTAAAAGTTCTTAATGAGTTATTTGTGATTTGTTTTCCGGTGTGTTCATTTTTAGTTTGTATGAACACTGATAACGTCATAATCCAACTAAGTTTCATACACCTATACGTTTGCAGATCATTGGACTTTAGCGTATGGAAGAATCGCACTATAGCGTATACCATCGCACTTTAGCGTGACCATTGTACTTTAGCGTCCCCATTGCACTTTTAAAGAGTCCTACATAAATATGAATACATTTGTGAAATACTTGATGTAGTTTTGTTGTCCTACTGTTTTAACGTTATTGGTTATTAGTGAAGACAATTTTCTCACTTTAATTGATGTCACGTGTGTAGCAGGGTCGTTGGGTTAGTACTGCTGCACAGTTCTTTGTTTTTGGTAATTAATCGGGTTTCTATGCCATTGGATTATCAGTATGTTTTCGACTTATTAGGCTATATATTTTTTTCTTGGTGTCTTTCGCCTCTCTTGTTAGTTTAAGTTCAAAATATCTCGAGCTCCATTTTTAAAGTAACTATCGTACTGAAAAATGGGAGTTTCAAAATTATCAAAAGATTCGTTGAATACACAAGCAATGTTGTTTGTTCCTTGGTTAAGGCATAATTGATTTGGATATCACTTGACATATATAGTAACTCAAAATCAAATCATAACTTGGAGTTGAGATCTCCACATCGTTTATAATATATTTCTATTTCCCTTATTTATAACACACGATAGAAGATCTCTATTTTTTACATTCATTGTCGTATATCGACCTTTTTTGCTAAATTGGTTTAAATGTTCCTGTCATGAATCTGATATTTAGTAGTTGTCGTTTGTTGATGTGGTTCATAAGTGTTTCTCGTTTCTTGTATTTTTTAGAGATTATACAGTTGTTTTTTTCGTCTAAATGGTTTTACTTTATCTAGTATTTTTTTTAATTTTTTTAGCATGCGGTTTGGTGTGAGCCAAACCTCCATGTTGAAGACCTTATTTTGACCTCGAACGGTTAACTTTAAAATTTACTGTTTACAAAACGTTTGTGTTTTTGAAATACTAAGACTTTTTGACCTCAGCAATATATATTACATTGTACCTAAGATGTATTTTATTTGTTTTAGATTAGAGCGTCACAGATGAGGGTTTTTTTTTGTAGCCGAAAAGCGCGTCTGGCGTGAAGACAAAATTTAATCCTGGTATCTATGATAAGTTTATACTTATAAATTACCTTGATGGAGAGTTGTCTCATTGACACTTGTACTCATACCACGTCTTCTTATACCTATTTACGTGGGGAAAACAGTTTTTTGGTTTCATGTATCCGGGTCAATACAAATGAATGGTCAATGACACTGTCTCGAAGGATACGTTTCGTTTTAACCTCCTTTCGCCAAAATAAGACATGATGGTCATTTACTTAATAACATTTGTTTCGACAAATAAATTGATCAGGGACTTTCCGTTTTGAATTTTCTGTGGAAATCAGTATTTTACTGAAAGTTTACTTTTTTAACAACGTTCTACACAGATAGAGAGCTTGAAATTATTAATATCAAATCGAAACTAATGACAAATGAATACATTGACAATCAATATATATTAAAGAATCTGCTCTTCTATTTTCGTTCTACAACAGGTAAATTATAAAGGAAAATTATACCATGCAAACAGATAGCTATGCAGCTCAGAATGAATTTTGTTTGCTCTTTTATCACCTCTTTTATTACTAAAAAAATATATGTTTAATCAATTTGATTTTATCTGGTAAGTACATCATTATTTTGGTAGTTCAATTGAATTGACAGACCTCATATTCAATTCAGTAGCAACAGACTCCTTGTAGCAGAATTGTACGCTTCATCGGGGATACATTATACAGACTGTTAAAATACTTCTGGTGAGGAGTCCTTGTCGCCCAATCATTCTAAATATAGGCAACAGTAGTATATCGCTGTTTTAATCTCATAAATCGATAGAAAAAAAAACAAATCCGGGTTACAAACTAAAAATCAGGGAAACGCATTAAATATAGGAGGAGAACAACGACACAACAATAAAATGTAACACACACAGAAACGTAATTCACAAATAAAGTGTAGGCCTGTGTTGTGTATCAAAAAACGTTCTTCTGTTACCAGCTGTAGACCTTCATGAGAATCCTGATATTGTAAAACATAATATATTGACTTGATAATGAAAAATACTAACTAAGAGAATAAACATGCTCGATGGAAGGGGAAAACCTAATTGATTCTATCCCTCCAAAGTTTGTCTGGTATTATTCGTATAAGATCTATAAACATTATTTTAGCAGATCAACAACACTTTTCACCAGTCCAGTAGTCGGCACTTCGGTGTTGACATGAATATCAATTGTGTGGTCGTTTTAATAAATTTCCTGTTTACAGAACTTTGAAATTTTCGAAAAACTAAGGATTTTCTTAACCAGGAAAAGATTACCTTAACCTTTATTGTATTGTTTTGTCTTATAAAAAGAAGTTACATTTAATCTAAGACGAATGTTTTTATTTTTCTTCATATTATTGTCTATGAACTAGCTGTCAGTAAAAAATAAAATCACAAAAATACTGAACTCCGAGGAAAATTCAAAACGGAAAATCAGTAATCAAATGGCAAAATCAAATGATAAAATGGACAACCAATGTCATATTCCTGACTTGGTACAGGCATTATCAAATGTAGAAAATGTTGGATTCTGTGAGATTGTGAGTTTTGTGAGATCTGTACCGAGTATTAGTTCATTCCATTCTCATTTTTTTATAGACTTGGTCTTTGCTAAGGATTATGCGTGAAATTCTACTTACTTAAATTATGGAACTTAGTATATGAAGGTATTAAGAAGTTTTACTGGCAATCATACTATTTTTTTTTTTGTTTGTTAAAATAAGAATGTAACTTCCACTTTTATCATGTTCGGCATGTATATGGTACTAAGGCCATTTCGTGGTAATAAACTTGTTCTTTGGACTATTTTGTACATTTATTGACGAGAACAAGCAAAGTCTAAATTTATTTAACAAAGCAATAACTGAAAGGTGAGATGAAATTAAATTATGATGTTTTCCTCTTCAAATCTTGATTTTTTGTTTAAGTCTGTGAGGTGGGGTGCGACCGAGGAAATATTATTTGGTTGACCCTTTTGAAATGCAGCAATACTTGAGTAAGTTTTCAATGACGATACATTATGTTAAGGTTTCCAACATTTTTCTGATGTTCTACAAAAGATTGTTAGGTTTTTTCTTCTTCTAAAGAAATGATATAATGTTAGACTGCATCAATTAGTGTAAGATAACAACCTTTGGTTATGAAAGAATATATATTTAAATATACAAAATGATATTTGGTTCGTACATTCGATATTTTGCATCTATCACAATGTACTAAAACAATTAAACTGTTAAAATAAGACAATTCAGATTCATGTGTGTTATACATGAAAGAGGAAAAGAGGAGCTCTTATAACGGAAGGATTTCCGTTATGTGTATTAAAATGGTGTCATTCATTTCAACCTATACTTCAAATTGTTCGTACTTTTTACCTGATATATATTAAGATAATGTTCAACGAGAAAGATATCGATCTGAATATTGATATAAGGAAGTGGTATTTAAATGGGAAGAAAACAAAGAACATTGCTTTACTTAACATAATTTCCTGACCTTGTATTGTATGCAATGTCGCTATGTCTTTTTAAAATGTAAAACTATTGAATCTTTAAATAAAAATATATGTTTTGTACCATACACATAATAAGCATACAATCAAGCATGTCTGTTTGACAAAATGATGTGACATGGGTTTTTTTTTTTCATAATTACAATTATTTGTATATTTTTATAAATTTCCTGTTACAAAACTTAAAATTTTTCGAAAAACTAAGAATTTCTTATCCCAGGAATTATTACCTTGGCCGTATTTGGCACACCTTTTTTGGAATTTTAATGCTCTTCAGCTTTGTACTTGTTTGGCTTTATAACTATTTTGATCTGAACGTCACTGATGAGTCTTATGAAGACGAATCGCGCGTCTGGCGTATTAAATTATAATCCTGGTACCTGTGATAACTATTGTAACTAGTAATTTAGAAATTGTATAAATGAAAGTAAAACTTTAAAAATGAGTTGCGTCCGAAGCATTTTCTTGAAGTTACCTGCATCATGGACGCCAAATTCCAATAAGAAAAACATTAGATAGGAGCAATGAATATGTCTTTGCATAAATAGTCGGTTTATTCAAGATTCCAAAATTATTACTTTTGTGTTAATCATCAGAAATCATGTGTGATGTCACCTAATAAAATATTGAAATGCACGTATATTGACCAAAAGACGTCATGTCAAGCATATTTTTTAGTTTAATTATATATAAGCGATTACCCGACAATGATATTATACATTTGACATTTGACAGTTCGTAAAATCCATTTCTATACTATTAAACGAGAAGACCTCATTTTGTGTGTCGCTTCTTTTCCTTCCACGATAAATTAATCATCATGCCTCTGTGTACTATAGGTAACATACATAGTCGTATTTGTCATCCATTTTTATGATTATTCAGATTGAGTTATTTTTGGAGAAAAACGACAAAAAAGGAGTCCGAATATTGATTCCGTCACCAGACTGACTTTTAGTCATAGATAAGACTTCCGGTTTGAAACATACACAAGTACAACCAATCGTATGATAAATAACAAAAATGAAAAATAAATAAGCCAATCCGAGCGTTCTCCATATCATGGTGTTTAGATAGCAAGAACCACAACTATTATACCTCCTTAGAGAGGACAATTATTTTTTTTGCGTTTATCTACATGTAAACTACGATTATACTACTTTAATATATAGAGACTCTCTGTATTCTGTCTACTGTTTTCTTTGAAATGTTTACTATTTAAGGGGTCATACCAGTTGCATATATATTAAAAAAGTAAAACATGTGGAACAAGTACACGGATTCCACATCGGCACTGTATTTACTAAGTTTCGAGTTGATTGGACTTTAACTTCATCAAAAACTACCACTACCAAAATGTTTAACCTGAAGCGGGACAGATGGACGGACGAACTAACGAATGGATGCACAGACTAGAAAATATCATGCCCATACATGGGGCAAATTAATTGTTGAAAGTGAAAGTAGTGATTTGGCAAAAATGAAAGTAGGGTAGCTATATTAGAGGGAGGCAAAACCTTTTTCGGGACGTCGGAATCGGGTGTTTTCAAGCCCGGGTTTTGGAGATTGATCCTTACAGGATCCGGGAATATATTTTTCGATTTCGGGATTTCGGCATATGAATTTCCTTAAATTCTGCATCTCGGAATTTTATGTTTTTAAGCCCGGGATTCCGGGGAAAGGACCAGAGGACTAACCCTCAAATTAGTCTAAGTCGGTCGTAGTCATTTATACAAGATTCATATCCTACCATTGGCATTTTAATAAGGCTCTCAAAAGAAAAATAATAATGATGGGTTGTCTTAGAATCATATTTTATTAGAATTAATAGTGGTATATATAAGCAGTTACATTTATTTCATGTTTGAAGCGGTGCAAATTTTAATTTAATTAGACTTTTACCAAAAGATGCATTGTAGCAAAGGAGAAGAATAATTGTGGTCTGAGGCCAGAAACACGGAAATAATTGAATTTAACAGAAAGGAAACAAATATCGAAAAAGGGAGAGGATTTTTTAGACCTTTTATGAAATTCTCCATACATAATTTCTTTTACAAAAAATCATTCTACAACAGTTTACAAGCTGTATATGCCAGCGATTTTGCGGGTGTGTTCTAGTTGTATTATTTTTTTGTTATTGTAAAGTTGTTGTTTATTCCTGCAAGCACATCAGGTCTGATTTTAATATCAAAGGTTTCTTTTGTTCCTTTGATGAATATAATTGTCATCATATTTTAAGTACCACCGTGCAGGTTTTTAATGTTTAATTTATTTGCATATGCTTTACACTGACAAATCATGAGTGCAATGAACATAAAATGAAAATTGTCGAATAGTATCAATTGAAAAAAGCCATAACGACACTGTCCTTCATTAACGTTTCATTGCTTGATCTAAACATTTCCAGAAAATGTTATTTTCATTTAATGTGTCTGTTTTACGAATGTGGTCATTGGCATCCAGTGCCATCATTTGAAGTACACATTGCGGAATATCTGTTTTGGTTATATTTTCTAGGTTTATAACAATTATTCTTGCTTGTACTCCCAGAAAATGTTCAATTCCAACAATAGCTTCATAGTAAGCCCAATCGTTGTTTACAAACTCTTTTGAAATCACTAAGATTATCTTTTTGCATTTTGGAATCGAATTGTTTAAAGCAAAAAGTCTGTGTTCTCCAGCGAGGACATCGCCTCTATCTAACAAAAGAAGTTTATAGTTCCGTCTCTCTTCGAGAAATATGCGCAAAGGTCCATATACCCATTCATAGTCCCCATCGCAATAAGCTACATATGCATCATATTCAAGTTTGTCTTCTTTTGACTTCATGAAAAGTGGATTGGCCATTCCGATAAATAAACAAAAGTATTGTAGGTGCAATTTGTAACGATATCCAACTAGAATGAATAAAAGAAGCACACCGAACAATGTTACTGAAAAAATAACCCATACTTTCGTTATACATCTTATTCTAAAAATTCGCAAGTGATTGTAGACAGCATTTGTTGTTGTAATATTTCCATCGTTTCCGACACACGAATAACTACCATTGCTGTCAAGTTTCACTTTAGTAGTAAATAACCATTCTACAAAATCTAATGAAGCACAAGTACAAACAAGAGGGTTGCCATCTAATAAGACTGTCATTGTTCTATTTGATTTTCTGAATAGCACTTCAATGGCGTTAATTTCTTTAGTTATCAAGTAGGCTATCTTGTTATTTCTGATGTTAAGGAAACTTAGACAGTTGAAGTCGTCTAAATTTAAGGGAACACTTGTGAATAAATTTCCTTCAAGTATCAAAGATTGCACACTGTCTAATTGACTTTTAAATGTTGAAGTTCTGAATTGGTCTTCAAATGCATTTCTCGAAAAGTCTACATACTGCAAACGTTTGAGTCCATGGAGGAATTTACTGTGGTGATCATCTTTTACGCAGGGGTGTTAAGGTCGTTTCAAGAAAATTTCCATTTTTATACACAAAAAAAAATCATATTGTACTAAAAGTGAGTTTTCTCTGCCTAAAAGCCAAAATACACGTCATATGAGTAATCGGGAGGAAAAGGGTCTATTCTTATTTATATTACAAACTTTTATTTTTAGAAAAATATAAATACACTAGTGTCACGTGACTTTAAACTGAAAGTAAAGACATTTCCCAAAAAAGTCAAAAGTGCAGGTGCAAGATGAAATCGGATCGCCCTGATTTTGGGCTCGTTGTAATCAGGATAACTTGTTTTACTGGAAAAGTGCTGCCACTTAATTTTCATTAGAGGTTTTGTAATTAAAAAACAATAAAACATGGAGAATTTAATCGATTTATTGATTTTTTGGCACTTCGGGTTGTGAAATTTCTTTTACACGAACGCTATATAACTAGTAGCAGCACTTTTCGAAAAGTTTGAAATCTGGCCTTTCTACCAATACCAGCATGCAGTGGGTTGGTATAGCTCTTGCACCTGCACTTTTCAATTATTCTAACATGTTGTAGCATAATCGCCCTAAAATGCACGAAAAAAGCGTTTGAAAGACCCTCTAGTAGTCGGATCGGCTGACGGGAAAACTACGGTATATTTTGTTTTCACCGGCGTTTCATTTAATAATATGTTTGTGCGAAGTTTGAAACAACTATTGTCTTATTGCTATTTAAATTTTTGAAGGCAAAAAACGTAATTATTCAGGTCATTATTATACACCCCAAACGTGGGTTACATGCATGTAGTGTTGGGGCATGCAGCCTTCCCCCCTTTTTTGTTCAAATCCGGAATCGCATCTCGGGTGCTTGTATAGTTCTTGTTCTACAAATCAAAGTTCAATATATAAATTAATTTAATAGATAAGCCTACAAGGTCATTATTATACACCCCATACGTGGGTTACATGCATGTAGTGTTGGGGCATGCAGCCTTCCCCCCTTTTTTTGGTTCAAATCCGGAATCGCATCTCGTGTGCTTGTATAGTTCTCGTTCTGCAAGTAAAAGTTCATTATATAAATTTTAATAGATTAGCCTACTAGGTCTCTTCTAGTGTTTGTGTATTGTGAATCATTAACATTTTAATGAAAAAAGCTGCATTAATAAAGAAATTGGGTGTGTCATTGGTAATGTTTAAATTATAAATATACTTAACTCCTACCTGCATCACATCAATAGATGGAGATTTTATTTGTTGAATATCTCCTGCTTATCAAGTGTGACTGGTATCAATTGTAAATCATGATTTGTCACTTTTAGATTCATTCTGGTGATTCTTTTGCATCTATTTTCACCAGCTGCTATGCCAGTTTTTTTGTATGGCTTGCTTTTTTTTTATTATGTCGGACTCCATAGTTATTTCCTGCGTCTTATTACACAGAATATTCCCTTTCAACCAATCTGGAGCAGTATTTGACTTATTCTAATATCCTTACAGTTACTTGGTAAAATTATTCTGCCCTACTTTTACTGATTTTATTATGTTTGTAATTCAAAGGCATACATTTTAAAATTTGTACACCAGCATTAACATTGGGGATATAATTCCTTTTTTCATAGAATGTGCGAGTTTCAATATTTGCACAAACTACCTTTTGGAGTAAAGATTAAAAGATAAGACATTGAGTACCCCAAATTTAAAAAAAAACACTTTGTGCTCTATAATTTATGCTTCCACTATATGTATATACCAGTTTCAAAAATTATTTCAGATGCATACATTGTATACGACTTATTTTAATCTCATCTGATTTGTTTCAGATTTAGGTATATATGTACAGTGTACATTGTACCTATGATTCAATCTGCAGCCTTGTAAATATATCATCTTAATTTCTCAACCTCAAAAGACATCAAAGAATACAATTCTATCATGAAGTTGGAAATAGGGACCTATTTTTTACTGCCGCTCATTTCATATTAAATTCCTGCCTTCTGTGCAAAGTGTCCACCAATACAAATGGACAGCAAAGAAATAGTCGTATGTGCTTATGTGACATTCAGCACAATCAATCAATTGTGTTTTCATTATTAAGTGCCATAATATTTTAATTCAGGTTCATCATGTTCATCTCAAAGATGTTAAAATCAGAAAACTTATTTCTTATCAACTGCTGAGATTGGAGTCAACTGAAATGGTATTTCTTTTCTGTCCTAATAGAATAAATTTTATGTACCAGAATATACATCTAAATACAGAATTAACTAACTTAATATAATTTATACATAACCACAATCCCGAAGTGTCAGATCAATCAGAATGAATCGATTTCCATGATATAGGGGAAAGGACAAGTAGTCAGACGGAAACTCATAAAATGATACAATGTACATTTTTGTATGTACGTGTTAATCATGGTAACGGTTATAGAACTACAATGTACTGCCTACCAAAAATCATGGGTTAATCTTTACCTGACCCAATCACAAAAAATAACACAACTTAATTGTTAATCAAAACTTCATTGGCAATTATACCACATCATCTTTTTTTTTAATGAAATTCTAGCTGTACTACATATACATACATGTAATTACATGTATGATGCATTCAAATTTAAAATATATAGAAAGTAATTTCTGTCTGTGTGTTGGAAATGCTGTCTCATTGCCATACAAATGTACATGTAAAATGTATTATGTATGCACATGATGCATATGGTAATATAATGCTGTACATGTATATCTAACATCAGTTGCTAATCTTGCTAGATATAAGAATTTTTTATATTGTGGAAATATTCCATCACAAGTTTCCAAGTATACCATGTATACCAGTAGAAAATTAAATGCATATGAACATGATAATGTACATATGTACAAAAGAGCAGCTACATGATAAATGCAAGCAAAGAAAAATATCCAACATTTTTTGGTTCAAACATTCTGTGGATGTTACATTTGTACATTTGTACAGAGGTCTTGCTCAGTATTGAAGGCCAACATCAATATGACCAACAACTGAAATCAAAACACTTTATAATGCTTTTGAACATTTTGTAAACCTGTATAGTCTGTGTTATGAAATGAGATTGAAATATAAACCATGACAAACTATGATTTTCTTGTTCTCTGGTGGCTAATACATGTATATGACTAGTTGTTCTCTGATTGAGAGTTGTTTCATTGGCAATCATATGTCATGTATGTCATATTCTTACTTTTATAATTACATGTACATGTAACTACATAGGTGGTGCATCAGTGAATTGCATGCTTACATTTGTACATGTACAATGTACATGATGTAATTTGTATATGTCTGAAATGTACATATGATATCTGTAAGTTTTCTGGTAGGATTAATATAGACTTTTTACATTGCTTTCCTGTAATTGCCATAAAAATAACAAAACACTCATAGAAGTCTTATAAATGAATATTTCAAAATTCTCCTTTACCATGTTTACAGTTCAACTGAATATCATATGTCTATCTGTAGATCTCTCACTTGTCTTGGTTAGATATTGCAGATTTTTTAAAACATTTCATGAAAGAGACATAAAATTACATTTCTGACATCCGTGAAATACAATATTTTAACTGAAATCCTTTTTGAAACTCCTATTTTAAGACTATTCACAAATCTCCAAACGGCCTTTATTATGTATATTTGGTATTCCTTTTAACTGTCACATGTGTCAAGTAAAAACTCTTTAAGATGGTATACATCAACTTCAATAATGATGAAAAAGAAGTTAAATTGTCCAATTAATAATATTCCTCTCTATTTCAGCATCAATACACTGACTAAATTCCAATTCATTTGGTTTTGAAACAGTCAATGCTTCTACTTAGTACGGTGCATTATGTAGAATTGCTGTCATTTTTCTATTTTTCATGGACATATTTGGTGGCTTTCTAGACAAATTTTAATCAGATCTTCCATAATGGCCATGATGAGTTATAAGTAACTTTTAACTGGTGTCTGACTGCAGGTCTTCATCCCTGAAATATGAAAATGCAAATATAATACAAGTACAATGTATATATCAAATTAAATTTTCAATATGAGAAAAGTAATCAAAAGTTAGTGCAAACATACTTCTTCAAAAAGTACTGTTAAAATGCTAACAAAATAATTCTTGTCCTTTTTTACCAGTAGTAATGTCTTCATTCAACATTTGAACAAAAAATAAATTTTCCAAACACATTTTAATAAGGTGCACTATGTAAAATGTAATAAATATTTAAATATTATGTTGAACTTCATTATTTTGTATCTCCTTTTCCAAATGTGAACAGTGACAGGAATACTTCAATATCAACATGATCAATATCAAGAATCCACAAGAAATTTTAGCTAGCAAGTTCAGTATATTATTATTATCATGGTTATAGGCATATCTGTCATGTCTGTGTAAATAAATATTACTGCTCGTACATATATATACAGACACTGAAGGACGCCTCCGGGTGCGGGAATTACATGTTGGTGACCTTCTGCTGTTATTTTTTTTTTATTTGGTCGGGTTGTTGTCTCTTTGACACATTCCCCATTTCCATTCTCGATTTTACTTCATTTTGAATTCAGAAATTATCATGATTTATATTAAGTACATTAATTATTGTATTGCAATTCTTGAAGAATGGAAAAAAAAGTGAATTTGTAGGATACTTATACAAGTGAATCTTATTTACTTGTACATGTTGTATGGGTAAACCAAAAAATGGCATAGTTATGTCCCTTACACATTCAGAATGTTTTACATTGTACTTGTTTTACATCCTTTTTTCTTTCTTGTATTCTTGAGATTTCTTTGCACTAATCGAATTTTAAATTGTGTACTCTCTGCAGATGTCTTTACCAATCATTTAAGTGTAATTTCATAGACAATGAAAATCCCATTTGTCTGTTATCTTCACAACACTGCTCATTTACAAGCCTCAAAGGAGCAATTTTTGAAGGCCTTGCACAAATATACAAGATCTTTGCTCAATCAATTTCTTTGATGGATTCATATAATGAGATGAAACATTGAACTTAAAATAAAAAAAAAATTGAGCTAAACTGGGAAAAATCACCATGATCATTAAAGGCATGATTCACATCTCAAAACTTGAGGATTTTTTTTAGGATTGAAAGAAATGTTTACATGGTTTACTTGTACAAGTAAATTTTTGAGAAAATTAAGGCTAGATTATTCAAACATTATCTATTTACTTATACGTGTTATGTGTATTTTTTTTACTTCTTCAAGTAAATAAAATAAACTTGTACAAATACATGTAGTACCCCTGACTACATGTATGTATGTGTCTGTAATATTTAATTGAGCACTTGTTTGTTGCTGTTTGTTTGTTTGTTTGTTCATTCACTTTTTTCTCACATAAATAAGGCCATTAGTTTTCTACTTCAACAGGTTTATTAATATTATGATTTGGCGCCTTTTAGAGAAGACATTGTGGCAGAATGTGTTTTTCTTATTGTTGAAGGCCATAAGGCCTAAATGATGACATATATATAGTTTTTAATTTCTGTTTAACTTGGGACCCTTCAGGTGAGTCGTCCCATTGTACATGTACAATAGTTAGATCATGTAGATAATTGCAGGATAAAACAATTTACCTGTCTATAATACATGTAATGAAGCTCTCCAAATTCAAACCATTACTTTATATTTCATCACAGCTTGAATGGCATACTGTAACCTCAATCCTGTTATTGTCAGGTGACCTAAAAAAAAAAAAAAGAGAATGTAATTATATACTTTTTTTTTTAAAATAAAGGAGCATGAAAAATTGAAAACAGCAGGTTCAATAATTTCATGCGTCCATAGCACTTTTCTGGCTGAGTCTGGATTTACCTTCATCAGGAACGCTCAAAGCCAAACATTTAAAATCCAAAGATGTACAAGTAGTGAATAAAATTACAGAGCTATATGTCATGTATGTCAAGAATAGTATGAACCTGTGTATACATCGTAACATGTATAATCATGATAATGAATCATATATTTTTTAAAATAAAGAAATCACTTTTGCCATACAATAGAAATACAATGTAGGAAGATGTGGTGTGAGTGCCAATGAGACAACTCTCTATCATGTCCATCCAAATAACAATTTATAAAAGTAAACCATTATACATGTAGGTCAATGTATGGCCTTCAACACGGAGCCTTGGCTCACATCAATAAACAAGCTATATAGGGCCCCAAAATTACAAGTGTAAAACCATTCAAACAGGAAAACAAACGGTCTAATCTATATAAAAAACAAGAAACGAGAGACACTTATAAATTACATAAACAAACGACAACTGCAACTGTACATCAGATTCCTGACTTAGAACAGGTGCAAACATTTGCAGCGGGATTAAATGTTTTAATGACAATGTTTATATTAATGCAAATTAAATGAACCCAGGATATGCATGTTGCTAATTTTTGCTCGTCTTAATGTAATTTTTATGATTAACTAGAAGTGCTGAGAACACTGCTCACAATAGCCAGCCCCCTCCCCCACAACAAATATAAAATACTATAAAACAAACAAGTGAATCTGTGAGCTACTGATCACTTTTGATACCCCCATACACTTTAAGAATTTTAAGGTACACAGGAATTTGTTGAGTGATGAATATGAAAAAGCATCACACGGTATTGCTGACTCATATAAACCCTCAAACCAAATTTAAGAAGTCCATGTTATTTTCCTGAGAAAGATGCGACGAAAAATATTCAATTCTGGAACAGACAGACAGACTGACTTTAATATACCGTCAAAATTGACCGTTTCTAAACAGGCTGTGGCCTTTTCCATTTAATAAATGATATGATTTGCATCCGTTCATGCTTGTACACAATTGTCTGTTATAACAGAATACACAGCTTTATTACAAGTGGTTTTTTTTTCCTACCTCTTGGACATGAGGTCTCGTAATGAAAATTTTAAAAATACCATTATGGCTCGATTCTGTTTACTGGGGATATACATGTATATAGCTGAACACTGAACAGGGACACAGTTCAGATATTTGATATCATCCATGTACTCTAATTTTAGAGGGAAAGTGGATGCAGTGACTATTCAATTTTAATACTGATTATAATTATTATATATACTGTATAAAAATAATATGTCATGTACATGATGTATGTCAAAAGCACGAGAAGTTAAAGAGTATGACAGGAAACATGGAAAATAAATAAGGGGAAACATGAAGCACACATCAAGTCATCCTACTAAACACGAAACATAGAAGATAAAACGTCTGAACACGAAAACAAGTTGGTGACCTTCTGCTATTGTCTGTTCTATGGTTGGGTTGCTGTCTCTTTGACACATTTTAATATGAAAGACACCGAACATATATGTTCTCATAGTTTATGACTTTATTCATTATAGGTTGAAAAATACACAGTGGCGGATCCAGGAATTTTCCAAAGTGGGGGCCCACTGACTGACCTAAGAGGGGGCCCGCTTCAGTCACGCTTCAATCATTCCCTATATAAGCAACCACATTTTTTCTCAAAAAGGGGGGGGGCCGGGCCCCCTGCTCCCCCCCTAAATCCGCCTCTGATACAGGCAAAGTTTAGATGTTTATGAAGTGTCCTATATTTTGACTTTAGTGGAACCTTATCTGATCTCTTAGTGCACAAGCCATTCCCTCTGCATTTTAGTATATATATCTCTAGATTGTAATACCTGAAAGCGATAAATTACACCTAAGTCGTGTTTTGTCCTGACATTGGATCATATTGAATAAATTTTCCATTTGTTCTCATCAGTTTCTTCAACCAGGTCGTTATAATCTCAACTGACAAGTGCACGGTTACTTTAATTTTCAATTAACCAACTTGCAAACTGCAAGCTTCGCAACTACATTGAATTTCCAAATAAGGTAAACAGGTGGGCGGAGCTTAAACTCCGCTTGCTACTTTTCTTTTGATAAATACAGCTTTCACTCAAATTATTTCCATTTCTTGATGTGAAAATACATTATAATATTAAAAAAGACACCATATGCCATATATTTCATTATTCATGCGATACGCGTACCTTACCTATTGCTACATTTGTTACTGTGTCTGCAACGTCAAAAGCGCCCGCCATTACACATTCTGATCTAGATAGGGGAAATAACTCCTGCACTGTTTTTTTATTCGGTTTTGCGGGAAAACCACCTTAATGTCGCTGCGTAGGCCAATACTTAGTGAAGAACTTTGCATTATCAACTGTTCCAAATTGACGACAGATTGTAGAAGGTATGGATTTAAAACACCACATTTGAAATGTGAAATATTAAGTATTAACACGTTCTGAAGTCCATTTATTGTGTAATTGCAGTCGTCAAATGATGTGTATGTAAAATCAACAATTTTCAATCCTGTAATACCCTTAAATGTTATACTTTTTATCAGATTATTTCGTCCGTATATAAATGATGCATTTAGAAATTCGAGTGAAGAAGGTAGTCTGATAGACCAATCTGGTCGAGTATTGAATATCACTCTGTGATCCAGCGTTCTTGTGCCATTAGTGTTTTGTTCTCGAATGTTTTCAATAGATCGACTAGTTATCTCAGAAATGTCTATTCTTTTGATATTAATAAAGAAATTGAAATATAATACAAAAAAATCCTGATGATAATCAAAGTCATTGTGATTTAAGTTCAAAGATTCAAGACAATGTTTGTATTTCATTTTCTGAAAGGCAGTTGCATCTATCCTCCTAATGCCATTCCAACCCAAAGATAATCTTTTTACGCAAATGTTACCGATATATGCAAATAGATCAGCCGAAATAACATATTCACCATAATTTTTAAAATTATTGCTCAAATCTAATTCATTCATTTGTCGATTTTGAAACACGTGCAAAGCTGGTAATGTTTTTGATAATTTAAGAAAATTTTGATTTGGAATAATAAGACTAGAAAGTAATTCTAACGGTGCAAAAGCATCGATTTCTATCACTCGTAAATGACCATTGATATTTAATTGCTTTAATGGCGTCCTTTTGAATGATTGAAATGTAGAGTTATGTATAACAACACTCTGATATTCAACTTCGAAGTAGTTAAGATTTTTTCATGGCAGAAAATATCTCAGAAAATGTTCCATTTGATGGGCCATCATCACAAACCAATGCAGTAATTCTGCAAACATCAGACCAGGACTCTCTTGGATACGTTGACAGCAAAATATGTGAAATGGAAAGAACTCGTAGCTCAGTTAATGGTGCAAGAACGTTACTTTAAAAAAATTTCAATGGATTATTTAAAAATTTCAGGTTTTTTAATTATGTCAAATTATTGAAAGCTGATTGGTCGATTGACGTTATATTACAGTCACTTATATCTAGAAAGCTTAGTTGTGTATATCTAGTAAATGTTTCCTTACCTAAAAGGCCAAGGTCATTGTTAGCCAGATATAACTCTGATGAATTTCGTGGACATTCTGTTGGTATAAATGTTAGATTTATCGAACTACAATCACATCTCATTCCCTTCATACTTAATGAAATATTACAATGTCCAGAATAAATCAACGAAAGAGTACAATTTACACAAAAAAGAATAAACATAGAATTGTCAACATTTTGGTAAAATTATTGTGCAGATCTTTAAAATTTAATCTGATTCCTGAATATATCACCACGAGATGAATGAAACACAGTATCATTAAATATCTTTTCATCGGTTTTTTATCATTTCCAATGAAGCCAGTCAGGCAATACGTTAACATTTAAATATAAATCTGTAAACTTATACCTTAAGTTCATTGTGCTAAAGAGCTATTGTTACCAATATTTTAATTGTTTAATTGTTAAACAAAAGGTTTACAATCAAAACAGGAAGTTTCGCACTACTGCGTCCACATTGAATGTAAATCCCCACTACATATAACAATACATCCATATGCTGTCGTCAGTTGCTTAATTAATATCTATTTATATGATAAAATAGATAACATAGATTCAAATTAATTTTTCTAATCATCATTGGGTTTTTACTTACATGAGCAACATTTTTTAAAGGGGGGTCTTTTTATTTCTTTTTTTTTCCATGGTGTTATTTACATTGATGCCTTTGAAAAATATTTTTTTATCTCTTTTACAGACGGAGATATATGTTACAATAATTCTGATGAAATGAATGAATTATTTTTAACATGCGACAAACGGACTGAAAACAACCATCACAATCGCAGACTAGAGTAGAAGAGCTTAAATCAATCTTTAGAGACCCGTGAGTTACAAGTATAACTAGCAACTATATGAGTCTGATCTATAACAATAGTTGTCCAATAGAACACAGTCGAAAGCCTTACAAAAGAATGTAGTTTCGAATATTCCTTTGAAGAATATATGATAAAATTTCGACGTGTAGGTGTTTAATATTTTAATATAACTGCATATGCTTCTGACTGACAAAGCAATTGCGTGATATAAAATTTAGTTTTAAAATGTTTGAATTGTTCCAATTGAAAGAAAACGAATGACGACACTGGCCTTCATTAACGCTTCATTGCTTGATCTAGACATTTCCAAAAATGTTATTTTCATTTAATATGTCTGTTTTACGAATGTGATCGTTGGCGTCCAATGCCATCATTTGAAGAACATATTGCGGTATTTCTGTTTTGGGTATCTTTTCCAGATTTATAACAATTATGTAGTCCACGGAAATGTTCAATTCCAATAGTAGCTTCATAGTAAGCCCTCTCAATGCTAACAAACTCTTTTGAAATCACTAAGATTATCTTTTTGCATTTTAAAATTGAATTGTTTAAAGCAAAAAGTCTATGTCTCCAGCAAGGACATCCCCTCTATCTAACAACAGAAGTTTATAATTTCGTCTCTCTTCGAGAAATATGCACAAAGGTCCATATACCCATTCATAGTCCCCATCGCAATAAGCTACATATGCATCATATTCAAGTGTTTCTTTTTTTGACTTCAGGAAAAGTGGATTGGCCATTCCGATAAATAAGCAAAAGTATTGTTGGTGCAATTTGTAACGATATCAAGCTAGAATGAATAAAAGAAGCACACCGAACAAAGTTACTGAAAAAATAACCCATATTGTCGTTATACATCTTATTCTAAAAATTCGCAAGTGATTGTAGACGATATTTTTTTTTGTAATATTTCCATCGTTGTTCTATTTGATTTTCTAAATAGCATTTTAATGGCGTCAGTTTCTTTAGTTGTCAAGTAGGCTATTTTGTTGTTTCTGATGTTAAGGAAACTTAGACGGTTGAAGTCTTCTAGACGTAATGGAATACTTGTGAATACATTTCCTTCAAATATTAAAGTTTGTAAACTGTTTAATTGACTTTTGAATGTTGAAATTCTGAATCGGTTTGTAAATGCATTTCTTGAAAAGTCTATATACTGCAAACATTTGAGTCCAAAGAGGAATTTACTGTGGTGATCATCGTTTAGCTCGATACTTAGTGAAGAGCTTTCCATTATCAACTGTTCCAAATTGACGGCAGATTGTAGAAGGTTGTGTTTTAAAAGTCCGCATTTGAAATGTGACACATTAAGTATTAACACGTTCTGAAGTCCATTAATTGTGTAATTGCAGTCAAACAATGAAGTGTATGTTAGATCAATTATTTGCAGGTCTTTGATTCCTTTAAATGTAAGGCTGTTGATTGGGTTCCCTGCTATGTTGATACAAGATATATTCAGGATTACCTACTACTTTGATACAAGATATATTCAGGATTACCTACTACGTTGATACAAGATATATTCAGGATTACCTACTATGTTGATACAAGATATATTCAGGATTACCTACTACGTTGATACAAGATATATTCAGGATTACCTACTACGTTGATACAAGATATATAAAGGAATTCAAGTGTTGAAGGAAACCATAATACAATATCTGGAGGATAATATGAGGGAACGATGTTTAAGGATTTATTTAAGGAATGACTGTAATATTTTTTCTGTCTATGAAGAAATAACATAAAAAATTTGTTGCACACAGAATAACGCGCGTAGCGGATTATCTAACAGTGTGCACCACATTTTTTTATGTTATTTCGAATAGACAGAAAAAATATTACAGTCATTTCTTATAATTTAATTCATAATTTCATTTTCAACCGTAGAAAACCATGAAAAAACGTTGATGATGTCACAGTCACATGACTAAATTATGTCTATGGGCTCATAACAAAATAACGTCAGCCAATCAGAAGACGCGTTACATCCAAAATTAAATTATTATCAAATAGATCAGTATTATCAAGTGTATATTTTATTCAATCTATCTTAACTTTATTTTGATTACATTGATTGTTGTTACTCAAGATTTTTAATGACAGAAAATATCTCTGCGAATGATCCATTTGACGGTCCACCATATGTAAACAACTTTGTTATATTCAAAACATCCGACCACGCCTCTCTTGGATACGTTGACAGCAAGTCATGTGATATATGAAGTACTTGTAGTTCATCTAGTGGTCCACATATATTCCCTACGAAAGGTGTTCATTAGATTATCGAATAAACTCAGTTCTTTTAAATGTGTTAAATTATCAAACGCTGATTGGTGGATTGATGCCACATGACGATCACTTATATCAAGCTGTGAATATTTAGTGAAAGTTTTCCTTTATATAATGTAAAGATTTTTATTAGACAAATCTAATTATGTTGTGTTTGATAGACAATCTGTTGGTATATGTGTTAAGTTCGTTGAGCTGCAGTTACATCTTACTTCCTTTGTAGTTAATGTAATATAACAATGATTCGGTAACACATAAGAACTGACAACAATAATCCAAATAAACAATAGAAATTGACAGAAAATTGTTTCGAAAAAATCTTCGATAAAAACTACTGAATATCACTGTTAGATTATAAGAATGATAATGTTATTTTAAAAGTTTAAAGTTGTATTTAAACACAACAAATATAACAAGCCATGCAAAACTTTACAAACCAAATAGTAAACCTATCACATATCCATATAATTAAGTGTCTTATAGCTGAACAAAACAATTAAACATTTGTTGTCCAAAATGTTAACCCACATTAAAAATTGACAATAAAATATGACGATTGTGTGTTTCATTGTTCACAAAACATTAGGTGGTATACATAACAGACATGAAGTACTTACTTCCTATACGGCGCTTGATAACACAATCTACAAACTTAAACTGCTTAAACTGAAATTATCGTATACTATGATAACTGAATTACACATATATTATGGATTACCCCTGACTTAATGTTATTTTCCAGTGCAGGCATTTGTTGAACATTTACAATGCAGCATGTATATTCATTACATGTTTATTGTGTCTTTAATATTTTGCGTAATCCATTTAAATACACCTTTTTTTTATTTTGACAATTATTTTTTTCCGTTAAAAAATAGTTTCAATAAAGTTTTAAGATATCATATTTTGTGTTTGTATGTGTGTGTGGTTTTGTTTTTTACAACACGTATATTGAAAAAACCCAACCTGATATATTCGGCATACGTGAATGATTTTCAAATTTGCTGTGAACATAATTTTATCGTGTATGTGATTACTTATAATAACACTTTTAACATTAAACATTAACATTTAAGTATTAAAAGTGTAAATTGCGTGATTTTGTATTAAAAATGTATTTTTGACTGAAGCACGTCATTATTTTCCCTCTGTGAGCCTCTGACATTCCTAAGTGTTCTGTATAGCTTTTGACTACGTCACAAAGTAACCGGTGTTATGATGACGTTTTTGAGGTTCCAATCGGAGATAAAAACGGCGTATATACCCCGATAGTTTTCTGAATATATACTGACATCTCTATGTTGTTATCCAATCACAAACCTCGGCACATTTGTAATCCGTAATATAAAGATATATCATAGTGTTGTTTTTTTCCTTCTGTTGAGGCGTATGTTAGAAAGATTTTATATCGGATGTACTATATTTGGCTTTGACGATCGTAAACTTTTCACCTTTTGAACTTTTACCATAGTCAAGTATGAAAAGTAAAATCACAAAAATACTGATTAAAACTTAAAAATAATTCGGAAAATCCATAATCACATGGAAAAATCAAATAACAAAACGCATCAAAAACGAATCGACACGAACTGTTATATTCCTGACTTGGTTCAGGCATTTTCAAATGTAGAAAATGGTAGATCAAACCTGGTTCTATAGTGCTAACCCTCTCACTTTAATGATAGTCTCATCAAATTCCGTTATATTTACATTGCTGCGTTAAAAAAACAACCACAATTAATAAAATAGTCTATAAAAGACCCCAAAATGACAATGTAAAATAATTCAAACAAGAAAACTAACTTTTTGTGATTTAACTCTTCAACAGTTTTATTATCGATTAAAGTTCAAATGCAGATAATGTAAGTAATTGTGGCTACTGTACGGCCTTCAACAATGAGAAAACCATATACCGTATGGTCTGCTATAAAAGTTTCCGACATGAATAGATTTTGATACCATTAAGTTGAAAAAACTTACGAGTTTATTTATAAGAAAAAACATTCTACGAAAAACAAAGATGACAGACATGGGCTTTAATCTATAGATGTTGATGTCTGTATCATTTTGGTCTTTTGTGGATAGTTGTCTCATTGGCAATCATACCACATCTTCTTTTTTATATGAACCAACGACAACCATTGACCTAAAAACTACTGACTAGGTACAGGAAAAATAAATAATGTGGCGGGATTAAACATTTTTGTGAGCAATTAACCCTCCTCTAAGATGGGGCAGTGGTGTAACTCTACATAAGAACAAACTATACAAATCAGTTGAAAAAGGCTCAAATCATAAGTTGGATATAAATAAAAGTACATCAAACAAAACACAGAGTGGACGCGAACGAATACTTATACATTCTAAAAACAATAAAAAAACCACACTAAGTACAGATCTGAGGATTCTCGCAGTTACTGGCCAATAACTATTATTGCAAAACATCACGTATATCATTCAGTACAACACGCAGCGTATTATAATAAGACATAACATAGGAAAGATGAAACATAGATTGGAATGTACTAATTTTATTCCCTTTTGATTATATATTTTAAGCTAAATAACACTTTAAATAATGTGCATTTGTCATTTTTATATATGTAGTAGGGTTTAATGATTACATGCATTGTTAATAAAATCACTAAAAAACCAACAATAGACATTATAATGATATAAGAAGATGTGATATTACTGCCAATGTGAAAACTTTCCTTCTCTAATTTTTGCGCTATTTTCACATTTCCTGACCGGTGTGAGAAAAATATTTCTCCTCACTAGTGAAAAATCTGTTCTCGGCAAATGATTAGTCGAAATTTGATTATGACGTCAAAATGTTTTGTTTTCTTCTCAATTTTCCTATTGTGACGTCATGAAAAAAGGCGACCTTGCCTGATGACGTCGCATATAAAGAGCACAATTTTCTGAAAATCTTTGAAAAAGAACGATAAAAAGCATTAGAGAAACAGATTCCGACACTATAACTCGTGTATTACGATATTTCTCCACTCTCGACAGTTAAATTTTATTATTTAAAGGGCTCGGCAAGCCTCGCGCTTTAAATAATAAAATTTAACTGTCTCGAGTGGAGAAATATCGTAATACACTTGTTGCAGTGTAAGAATCTATATATCCAAGTTACAATTTGGAAGAGTAAACCATTATAGTTCAAAATACAGTATAATTCATCAGATGAATACAAATATAATTACATCTAAAAAAAACAGAGTGGACGTGGCCGAATACTTGTGTATCCAAACAAAAAAAAAAGACACAGAGTACAAATCTGAGAATACTCGCAGTTACAACTACACATAATAAAAATCATGCATGTAAGACTAAAATGTAAAGATTAATACCCCTATTCAAAATATCTTCTTTTTCAAATAGCTGTTGAAAAAAAAGAAAAATCACAAAAATACTGAACTAGGGGAAAATCAATTCGGAAAGTCCATAATCACAATGCAAAACCAAATAACAAAACACATCAAAAACGAATGGACAAGAACTGTCATTTTCCTGACTTGGTACAGGCATTTTCAAATGTAGAAAATGGTGGATTAAACCTGGTTCTAAAGCGCTAACCCTCTCACTTTAAGGACAGTCTCATCAAATTCCGTTATATTTACATTGAAGTTTGCGGCGTACCTTACATATAAGAGGATTTTCTTAATTCCCAATCTGAACACATGTATTTATGAGATAATTGCCACTTGATAAAAGTGGCTAGCAACAATAATTTTTTTATTGGAGAAGGTTCACAAAGGGTTTAATTGCCTTCAAATCGAGAGTAGTTTATCTTTAGCATGATAAGAATAGCATTATTAATTTAAAAACACATAAACGTATATTTAGAATATTCAGAAAATGACTAATAAAAATCAGTACATTAACACTCATTATTAGAACACCATTCTCATGAAATTTTATGAAGAAAATTATAATTAGGACTTAAACCTTCGCTACATTTTAACGGCTATTTCTCTTCGTGTTGCCATCAGCCACCTTTTTTGTTAGGATGTGCATCTGACCTATATAAGTTTTGTTTAAATCATAAACTGATTTTGATCGAAGGGTGGTGCCAATCTTTTTAAGAAAGAAATGTACCTTAATATATATTCATTCACACAAATGCACATATTACATCAAACTTTTGAAACTCTGTAAACATTGATAAAAAAAAACAATGTCTACTTTGTACATTTTCGACTGAAATTTTGAAACATAAGACGTAAAATATCACTGTTAGGCAAAACATTATGCCTCATTTAGGATAAAACGCTATTGTCGCTATTTGTGCAAAACCTCTCAACTTGTATCTCTCAACTTCATGAATGTGACCTACTGAATTAGACTATTTACTGGGTTTGCAATAATATGAGCAACACTACGGTTGACCCATGTGGAGCAGAATCTGCCTACTCTTCTGGAGCTTCTGTGATCACCCCAATGTTTTGGTGGGGTTGGTGTTGCTCAGTCTTTATTTTTCTATGTTGTTTTTGTGTACTATTATTTATCTGTTAGTCTTTTTCATTTTTATCCATGGTGGTGTCAGTTTTTTTGATTTATGAACTTGACTGTACCTCTGGTATCTTTTGCCCTCTTTTACGGCATTATTATAAATGAGACTTTGTATCTAAATTAGCAACAAAAGTACTGTTTCACTTCATGAAAATCAGAGGGCACTCCTTTGTTTTGTTACGCAGTTTTCTATTGATTTGTTTAATTTCTGTTTAATGTATAAGCTCTTCATTTATCTTTTAAAAATTTAGAATTTCTAATATTTTGGACTCACTTGAGGACATTCCTTGTTGAAATGTAGATCTGGTTCAGAAAAATTGGTATCGATAATCTAATTTTAAAGAATTTTCACGATGTCATATTTCACAAAGTTCGATTTATCCCACTTCGTTTGACATTATCAATGAGATTATGTGTTATAAATATTTTCCAAACGAATGAACTTGGCCATCAAGGTTTTAACATTTTAATATTTGTTTTAGGGCACCTTCTTCTAAGTCTTTTACTTATAATGAATAACGTTAGAACCACTTCTATGTAGGTTATTTTTGCAAAATTCAAAGTTTATCAAACTTTAAACAGTTATGAACGTTTGGATAGTAATAAGATTTTAAAAAGTTCAATATGAAGATAACAAAAATACCTTAAATCATTTTACAACCTCTCTCCGTGTGTAAACAACATTTTATGGTATCTTAGTTTTGGTTGTCACCATATTTAGTGTACATGTTGTAATAGGGTTTTTAAATGCAAATAATAAAGCAGTGCGTAGGTGTTCTTAGTATATTTGATGGATTGAAAAACGAAAGCTAACATAACGATATTACACGAGCCAATCACAACTCTATAGCGGGATTTAGAAGATGTCAGGTAATTAATTTAACTTTTACTTACATGGAGATCTTAAATATAATGTGATAAAATAAATTTTGATTTCATATTATCGTTAGGTTTTTGTTTCACGTTTACAATAAAACGAAGTTGATACATATAAAAAAAAAAGATTTGTATGCATGTCAATGAGTTTTCAACTCTCCATCCAAGTCTCAATGTGTAAAAAGTAAGGAAGTATAGATTAAAGCACGACTTCTAACAAAGGGCTTGGGTTCACATATAACAGCAAGCTAAACACGGACCCAAATCAAATAACTACTAATATAAGAATAACTACAAATATGTTCCGAATGACAGTAACCACTATCATGACTACTTTTATCCATTGTGGTATCTCCAATTGAGATTTATCACCGAACTCGTAGATACAATGAGTAACAGACAGGTTTTTAAAGGTTGAGAAGAGTCATAGATCAGCCCAGTTTTTGTGGGTTTCTAGTTGTTTACTCATTGGTTTTGTATGTAGGAGTTGTGAACTTTTTCTTCGATTTTTGTTTTATGCGTTGGCATTGTCAGATTTCAATCAGTAGTATACCGCTGGTCGAAAGTCATCAATCGATTGAGATTTAATTTTTCATCTGCCTTTTAAAAACCCAAAACAGATATTTATTTGATTATTAAAAATTCAAACAGCTTACGCATATAGCTTTTGTTGTACTTATATCGATTAACAATTGCCATATCTTCCCTTTAAATTGAAACATCTCAAGTTTGATAAATTATGGTATATTAGATCATAAATCAGGCTTATTGGTAGTAACATTACACTTTACTTAATGCTGATTAAGAGTGCCTACGTTTCTTCTTTTGTTTTTACTAAACGAAAACGGCGTTCAACAATGTACAAGGAGCAGTCTTGATATCTGAAATAGTTTGTATAAAATAAATGTTTGCTCCGGTTTATCTGTATACTTGTAAAAATGTATCGTTTAGTCAAATGGTCTGTTGATGAACAAACCAAAGTAATCTAGTAAAAAAATATTCAGGTCTTTCAACCCGAAACGAAATCTTTGGATAAGAAAAAATTAAAATCCAGATCAAAATGTCATTCCACTGTCAAATGTTAGGTTATTGTATGTCAATTACATAATTCGTTTCTATACACTATTTATAAATGAGGAATACACTTTGGTACTTGCGGTAAAAGTCCAATGTCTTTATTATATAGTAATATGAAATTAAAGCAATGGTCAAATCAACTTTGTCCTTGCCATCAATGTCAAGATCATAGTTTCATACGGGAAAAAGTTGACAAAAAAATCTTTAGATTATTTTTCTTTAAATCAGTAATGCAGATTGTTAATATTCGTATACAACATTTTAAAGAACATTTTAATCTTAACAACATCCATAAAGACCCTATTTCGCGTATCAAACATAAACTATCAGAAATAGCCAAGGAATTTGTTTGTGTCCCGGCTGATTAAGCTTCTAATAATTACATTATTGTTTGACGTATTTACCGGGTTTGCAATAATATGAGCAACACTCTGGGTGACCCATGTGGAGCAGGATCTGCCTACCCTTCCGGAGAACCTGAGATCACCCCTAGTTTATGGTGGGGTTCGTGTTGTTTATTCTTTACTTGTATATGTTATTTCTTGTGTACTATTATTTATCTGTTAGTCTTTTTCAATTTTAGTCATGGCGGTGTCAGTTTTTTTTCGATTTATGTGCTTGACCCACATTTGGTATCTTTTGCCCTCTTTTACGGCATTATTATAAATGAGACTTTGTATCTAAATTAGCAACATAAGTACTGTTTCCTTTCATGAAAATCTGAGGGCACTCCTTTGTTTTGTTACGCAGTTTTCTATTGATTTGTTTAAATTCTGATTAACGTATGAGCTCTTCATTTATCTTTAAAACATTTGGAATTTCAAATATTTTGGACTCATTTGAGGACCTTCCTTGTCGAAATGTACATCTGGTTCAGATAAATTGGTATCGATAATCTAATTTTAAAGAATTTTCACGATTTCATATTTCACAAAGTTCGATTTATCCCATTACGTTTGACATTATCAATGAGATTATGTGTTATAAATGTTTTGCAAACAAATGAACTTGGTCATCAAGGTTTCAACATTTTAATATTTGTTTTAGGACACCTACTTCTTAGTCTTTTACTTATAAGGAACAACGTTAGCACCACTTCTATGTGTTTTTTTTTCAAAATTCAAAGTTTATTATACTTCAAACAGTTATGAACGGTTGGATAGTAATAAGATTTAAAAAGTTTAATATGAAGATAACAAAAATACCTTAAATCAATTTATCTCCGTGTGTAAACAACATTTTATGGTATCTTAGTTTTGATTGTCACAATATCTGATGCAATAGGGTTTTTAAAAGCAAATAACAAAGCAGTGCGTATGTGTTATATATATGTTTTATTTTATTGGAAACGGAAGCCAATATAACGATAATTCATGTTTTAACAACAACTCTATAGCTGGAATTAGAAGATGTCAGGTAATTAATTTAATGTTTACTTACATAGAGATCTATATAGAGAAATATAATGTGATTAAATAAATTTTGATTTCATATTATCGTTAGGTTTTTGTTTCACGTTTACAATAAAACGAAGTTGATACATATTAAAAAAAAGTCTCAATGTGTAAAAAGTAAGAAAGTATAGATTAAAGCACGACTTCTAACAAAGAGCTTGGGTTCACATATAACAGCAAGCTAAACAGGGACCCAAATTAAATAACTACTAATATAAGAATAACTACGAATATTTTCCGAATGACAGTAACCACTATCATGACTACTTTTATCGATTGCGGTATCTCCAATTGAGATTTATCACCGAACTCGTAGTTACAATGAGTAACAGAAAGGTTTTTAAAGGTTTAGAGGAGTCATAGATCAGGCCAGTTTTTGTGGGTTTCTAAATGTTTACTCATTGGTTTTGTATGTAGGGGTTGTGATCTTTTTCTTCGATTTTTGTTTTATGCGTTGGTGGTGTCAGATTTCAATCAGTAGTATACCGCTGTTCGAAATTCATAAATCAATTGAGATTTAGTTTTTGATCTGCCTTTTAAAAACCCAAAACAGATATTTGTTTGACTATAAAAAATGCAAACAGCTTACGCACCTAACCTTTGTTGTACTAATATCGATTGACAATTGCCATATCTTCCCTTTAAATTGAAACATCTCAAGTTTGATAAGTTATGGTATATCAGATTATAAATCATGCTTATTTAAAGTAACATTTCACGTTAGTTGATACTGATTAAGAGTGCCTACGTTTCCTCTTTTGTTTTTACTAAACGGAAACGGCGTCCAACAATGTACAAGCAGAAGTCTTGATATCTGAAATAGTTTGTATAAAATAAATGTTTGCTCCCGTTTATCTGTATACTTGTAAAAATGTATCGTTTAGTCAAAAGGTCTGTTGATGAACAAACCAAAGTAATCGAGTAAAAAAAATTTTGATAAGAAAAAATTAAAATCCAGATTAAAACGATTAAAACGTCATTCCACTGTCAAATGTTAGCTTATTGTATGTCAATTACATAATTCGTTTCTATACACTTTTATAAGGAATACAATTTGGTACTTACGGTCGTGAAATGTCACTTACAATATCATTTGAAAGTTTTCTTGACTCTGATTCTAAAAATATATGAGTCTTTATACTTTTACATTGAATAAGTACCAAATAAAAGTAACTCCCGGTTTACACTAGGTCATTTCTGGTTACAACTTTTCTATGTCATATGGCTTGCACTTTAAAGTAAAATTACAATGGCTTTATTATATATTAATATGAAAATAAAGCAATGGTCAAAATCAACTTTGCCCTTGCTATCAATGTTAAGTGCATAGTTTCATACGCGAAAAAGCTGACAAAAAATCTCTGGATTCCTTTTTCAATTCAGTAATGAAGATAGTTGATATCCGTATACAAAAAAAAAGTAAAATCACAAAAATACTGAACTTAGAGCAAAACCAATTTCGGAAAGTCCATAATCACATGGCAAAATCAAATAACAAAACGCATCAAAAACGAATGGACAAGAACAGTCATATTCCTGACTTGGTATATTCATTTTCAAATGTAGAAAATGGTGGATTAAGCCTAGTTTCATAGCGCTAACCCTCTCACGTTAATGACAGTCTCGTCAAATTCCGTTATATTTACATTGATGCGTTAAATAAACAGACACAATAAATAAAATAGTCAAAATATGGGTACATTAGTCATCATCGTATAACAATTTAAAAAGGAACAATTTAACAGAACACAAAAACATCTACTATCTACGAACACATTCATTGATTTGAGTGTCCGACGTCAGACAATTTTATACGTCACATAAATTTGTCGTTCAATGTGCATACAAACAATTTTAAAATTTACAGAGGCAATGTTAGCATACAGGGTTAAAAAATCAAAAGAATGTTAAGATACATTTCAGAAATAGACCGAGATTTAAACTAGTCAAAAAGTTATATATAGAATTTATCAGAATTTCAAAAAAAGTAAATTCCTTTTTTAAAGAACATTTTACTCTTAACAACATCCATAAAAGGCATATTTCGCGTATCAAACATAAACTAAAAAAACTAGTCAAGGAATTTGTTTTTGTCCCGTTGATCAAGCTGCTTATAATAGCATTATTGTTTGACGTAAATTTACATTGAGGTTATTCAAAAGTAAATCACAAATTCACCAACATTTCAACTGACTTCATTTTGAGAAAACGACATCTGTAGCAAACACAGACTTGTAGCTACTTCTTTACAAGCAGAACCAAATACTATGTACTGGCTTCTGAAGCTACACAAAACAGCTTAAAAATATAGATTTACTTCATCTTCAAGCCATTGTTTCACTACTAAATGGTCTATTCTACTTATTAGCACACTTGGTACAATGAAAAACCTGATAATAAATTGTTTAAATAAGGCCTTTGAAAAAAGTGGAATTAATTACTTTAGGAGTGTCAAAAAATCGTTGGAAGTACTTGATAAATTGCATGCAGATATTGGTGATTTTGAATCTGTTCAAAGTTGTGATTTTTCTACCCTATATACCACTTTGCCTCATATTCCTATTAAGAAAAAAATCACAGACTTAATTAATTAGGCATTTAAAAAGTCAAAATGCAAATACATATGTTCAAACTGTTTTAGGTCATTTTTTAGCAGCAACATAAAAAAAAGAACTATGTCATTTGGACATGCTTTGATACTATATCTGCGCTTTAATTTTTACTTGATAACAAATTTTTTTCGCTTTAAAGATTCCGTTTATCGTCAAGTTATTGAAATTCCAATGGGGACTAACTGTGCACCACTTATCGCGGACCTGTTTTTGTATTGTTATGAGTTACAATGTATGACTAAAATCAGCAAATACCCATCGAAACAACATTTGATACAAAACATTAACAATACTTTTAGATATTTGGATGACATATGGGGCTCTCAATAATGTATGTATGTATAATAAAGATATGTATCCTGTTGAACTTACTTTAAATAAGGCTAATACTTACAATGACCACTGCCCTTTCCTCGATCTTGATATGTATATCATTAACGGGAAGCTTAATACCAAAATTTATAATAAAATATACTTTTTTACATTTCCAATCGTTAATTATCCATTTTTAGATGGTGACGTTCCCTTGTCACCATCTTACGGTGTGTATATATCTCAACTTGTACGATTCGCTCGTGTATGTAACAACGTATCAGTTTTTAGCGAGATAAATTAATGCATTACTGAAAAATTATCACACCAGGGTTTTCGATATCACAAACTAGTCAAACATTTCCTAAATTTTATCATCGGTATAAAGAAATCATTCGTAAATATAACTCAATATGCAGACATCTTATACATTCAGGTATTTCACATCCAATCTTGTATGGTAATATTCTTACAAAGCACTAAAATGTCAGTCTTCACCTCAAATTCTAACGAAACCTTTAAGTAGACTTATTAAGAAGGGATATAGTTACGATACTGTTGTCAGGTCATTACAGATTGCATATTTTGGCTTTAATATTGATTCACCTAAAGGATCTTTGCATTGTAATTAAACACATTTATTCTAAAACCAGTTGTTGGCTTGACGCGGGTTAAGTTCTTTTCATTTATTTCATGATTGTATAGTACTAAACCCATAACAGGAGGGATTGTGCCTGATGTTTATAGGATGAAGACATAATATTTCAATCATTTTAATTGAGGTTTGAAGCTGGCATGTCAGTTACTGCTTGTAGTCCGTTGTTATTTCTGTATTAATGTCATTTTGTTTATTCTCTTTTGTTTCATATTCTGACATCGGACTCTGACTTCTCTTAAACTGAGTTTTACTGTGCGTGTTGTTGTTTGTTTGTTTTTTCTACATTAGCTAGATGTATAGGGGGAGGGTTGGATCTCAAAAAACATGTTTAATCCCGTCGCATTTTTGCTTCTGTCCCAGGTCAGGAACCTCTGGCCTTTGTTAGTCTTGTAGGATTTTAAATTTTAGTTTCTTGTGTATAACTTTATCACTGAACTAATATACATAATTGTTTAGGGGCCAGCTGATGGACGCCTCTGGGTGCGGGTGTTTCTCGCTACATTGAAAACCCATTGGTGGCCTTCGGCTATTGTCTGCTCTATGGTCGGGTTGTTGTCGCTTTGACATATTCCTATTTCCATTCTCAATTTTACAGTGGTAAACCTGTTGATAATATTCCTGGATTTGATTTTATATGTAATAGTACCAGGAAAAAACATAAAAGAGCCAGAGGTGGTTCTGGTGGTATTTCTCTGTATGTCAGAAGTTCTATATATACAGGTATATCCAAGCTAACTTGTACTCATAATAATGCTGTATAGGTTAAACTAGATAAACATTTTTTTTAATCTTAAGAATGATATTGTTATGGCTACAGTATATTTTTCACCAGAATATTCTTCTGGTTGTACAAAAGATATAAATGAAGTTTATTCAAAGTTGCTAAGAAATATTGAGCACTATAGTCAACTCGGAGATATTGTAATTCAAGGTGATTTTAATGCATATACCAATACTATTCCAGATTTTCTTATCTCTGATGAAGCAAAATTCCCAAAATCAAAAGACAATTTTTCCAATATCAGATCACTGTCCTATCAGTTGCTCTTTACTTACTTGCTTTCAAAAATGTAAAACTATAGAGACAAAATTAGATCCTCTCCCTGGTAAATTTTTTTGGGATAACAAAGCAATTGATTGTTATACTACAAACACTCAAAACTCACATGTAAAACAAAGACTAGATGCATTTGTAAATGATAAACAGATTGATTCTAATTCAGCTGTTGAAAAATTCAACGCTATTTTGTGTGATACAGCACTTTTATCCACTAAATTTGTTCAAAAGAAAATCATGAATAGGCCTATTAAGAAAAATAAAAAAACCATGGTTCTCAGACTCTTGTCATGACCTCCATACTACAGTTAAAAAGTACTGCTTACTTGTAAATAAGTTTCCAGACAATGGATAGAAAATAATTTTACTCATTCAAATCTAAATTAAGAAGAAGGTGTAAACAAGAAGAAAGAAGTTACAAGAGTCAAATATGTGACCAAATTTCATTAAATATGAAAAAAAGACCCAAAGATATTTTGGAATTTACTTAACAAATTAAGTTCTCTTTCAGAAATAAAAGAGGAAAACCATTTTGATCAAGAATTATTTATAAACTACTTTAAAAAAATGAACAGTACTTCTAATATCCAAAACAATAAATTCCATGACATAATTATTGAAAAATTAACAGCCTTAAAAAAGACACTAAATACATGCAACTCTGACAACGAATTTAATAAACAAATTCAGCCAGCTGAAATTTTAAATGCAGTTATAACACTTAAAAATGGTAAATCATCAGCTGAAGACTTAATTTCTAACGAAATGATTAAATGCGGTATGCCAGTATTATTAGAACCCTATTAAAACTTTTTAACAAAGTATTTATGAAAGGCAGCTTCCCAAAATTATGGAACAAAAGTCTGATTACTTTAATTCATAAAAAGGAGAACAAATCTGACCCCTCTAATTATAGGGGTATCTCATTGACTTCTAATTTGGGAAAATTATTTAATAAAATTATACACACTAGACTTATGAAGTTTATTAACACCAATAATTTGATCAGTGAAAATCAGATTGGCTTCAAAGAAAAAGGTAGAACAGCAGATCATATCTTCTCATTAAAGTTTATTGTAGACAAATATAAAATATTTTGCAGCATTTATAGATCTGCGAAAAGCCTTTGATACTGTCTGGAGGGAGGGTTTATTCTACATTCTACTCCAAAACAGACTTCCAGGCAAACTTTTTAACGTCATCCAATCAATGTATAATGACAACAAATGCAGAATTAAATTTAAAAACGGTATTAGCCATGAATTTATATCAAATTGCGGAGTAACACAAGGGGATGTACTTAGCCCCACTTTGTTTAATATTTATATAAATGGTCTTGTAAATGACCTTGATCATGCAAACACTCAACCAATTATTATAGGAGATGTTGAACTAGCATCATTATTATATGCAGATGACATTATTTTATTGTCTGAAACTCAAGAAGGGCTACAAAATGCACTAAATGAGTTAACTAAATTTTGTTCCCTATAGAAACTTGATGTTAACAAACAAAAATCAAAAATTATAATATTCAATTATAATGGAAAATCTCATTGTAATTATTTTAAAGTAGAAAAAGAACATCTTGAGACTGTTAAATCTATTTGTTACCTTGGAATAACTATAAATTGTTCAGGAAGTTTAAGTCATTCCAAAAACAATTTTATGGAAAAAGGAAGAAAAACTTGGTTTAAAATTAAAAAAACAGTCTCTTTAGATAATTCCTGCAGTATGCTTGAAAAATTATTTGATACTTTAGTTGTTCCTATAACTCTTTATGGAAGTGAAGTTTGGGGTGTAAGCCAAGTGTTCAAAGATTCAGATCCATTTGAACATTTACATATTAAATTTATTAAAGAAATTTTAGGAGTACAGTGCAAAACAACAAATGTAGCCTGTTTAACTGAGACAAACAGAATCCCTTTGTACTTTAAATTTCACCTTTCAGCTATAAAATTTCTAACCACATTGTTAACTCGCCTAACACTTTAGTCCATAAAATATATAATAATGTAGAGAAAACAAGTAAATGGGTTAACATTGTTAAAGACTGGTTAAATAAATTAGGTTTTGGTCATCTCACTTTTAATACTTTTTATTTAAAATATCACATAAATAGTATCCAACAAAGAATCTATGACCAGGCTTATCAAATTATGAATTGTTCTATCAATAAATGTGAAAAATTTAATTTCTTTTGTCATACTAAAAGAATTAGAAAAAGGCCCCCATATATTGATATATGTAAATTCAAAACCGACCGATCAGTTTTCAGTAAATTTAAACTTAGTGCCCATTCCCTAGCAATTGAAAGAGGGCGTTATACCAACATTGAAAGAAGTGAACGCATTTGATTATCCTGTAACAGACAAGAAATTGAGGATGAATACCATTTCTTCTCAATCTGTCCATTCTATAAGTCATGAAGGGATACCTATATACAAAATATTAATAAAAATCTTAATTTCAATTTTATTAAATTGCAGTCCACTATAACACTAAATCATTTGACTGTACCTTTAAATAGCAGTCTACCAGTCATTATAAAAATCACCATAAAGTAAATTAATGATTGGCTTTTATTAAGAACATCTGTATAACTTTTTTTAATATGCAACCTAATTTTTGTTTGTGTTCTTTTTTTTAATTGTTCATGAACATTAAAGATGTGTTAACTGTTGGTATTTATAGCCTTTTTCTTCTTCGCTGTGAATACCACTGTCACTCTAATATAATTATAATCAATTTAACTATTGTCAGTTTATTGTCTTAATTTTGTATGCCATAACCATTAAATGTAAATGTGTTTGTGCGAATAAAATATTGTCTATTGTCTATTGTCTATTGTAAACAATTTATCACTTCCGGTTCTGCATCACCACATGTGGATGCAAATTTACGATGGTGTTTATCATACAATTATGCAGCTGTCATCAAATAAATTCTAGTTGTGTTCTTTACTAATGTTACTCTACAGACACAACTAAAGCTAAGTTTGTGTCACAGAGATGTAAAATATCATTTGAAATTAGCTTTTGGACTGAAAAGTATCGCTCCGTACAAAATACTACAATCAAGATTATAACAACTGAAGAAAGCAGAATTGTTTATAGTGTTATCCCACAGAGAATGGATGTTTACTACTTATATTTCACTCAGAGTTTATACACCACACAGCTACAAACTTGGTATAGAGTTTCAACAGGGTAATTAAAAGTTACAAATGGAAACTTGACATGAGGATGAAGACAAAATACAGACAGTCAGAGGCCTTTTCATAGCCATAGGAGCCTGAAGGAATACAAAATACTTCTTCCAGTTGATATTGGTAGGTTTAACAACATGATTACTTTTTTTTCATTAAATGTGGAATAAAAGTACATTGATAAAATAGGATATTTTTATTTTTTGGAAAGGGAGAGAGGCAATGAGTCATATAAGTATGTGTTCAAGTGTTTACTGGGTTCCATGCACATGTATGTGACCAATAGCTTTCAAGTTGCTGGTCCCAGTGAAATGCTAGGCTTGTAGTCATGATTTTTTATTTTAATAATTATATAAATATTTATTTTTATTTTATTAATATTAAATAAACCTAAGTATTTGAAATATCCAAATAGGAAGATTTGGAATGATTGCCGTTCGCTCTGATTCACGTTCGCCCTGATACCTATTCGCCCAGTAACCATTCGCCCTGATTTTTTTTTCCAAAATGTTTTCTAGTTTCTTTGTTAATTATGCGAACAGAATATGTTGAAATTTTGTTGAAAAATTACCCTAATATTTGTATAGCAGAAACGAATTTATTATTTTTCCTTTGATTTGTTATGTCATTGATCAATAATTGATCAAAACAAGCCTTCAACTTTTAAATATTTCTATGTTACAGTTTTCATAAATTTAAAGAATAAAAATATCTTTATTCAACTTCAATGCCCTCAATATTATTTTTTTTGTGTAGGGCGAATGAACCCAGGGTGACTGAACATGATATTAGAGCAAACCAACCCCATAGTAATGAAAGCATTCTTTACTACCATGATAACAGGTAGACATGTTAGAGATCAATTGACAGTCACATACTTTTTATGTCACTGTCATTAACACTATACATCCTTCAACAATGAGTTAATCCATACTGTATAGTAAGATATAAATAACCCAGTAATAACAAATGTAAAGCATTCCAAACAGAAAACTATTAAACGGTCTGATTTATATCCATTGTTTTTCTATAAAAATAATGCCAGTATGATATACACATGTACATGATATATACAAGATACATTGTATATGTACAACATTTCGTCAGTACATGTACATAAACAAAGGACAACCACATGCACTGAATTATATGTATTACAGACTTTTAAGGCTACTTTTAAAGGATTTATAAGTCAATGTAAGTGTGTAATTTGTGTGCTTTCTTGTTATCTTTTATGTTAAAATTGAGAATGGAAATGGGGAATGTGTCAAAGAGACAACAACCCGCCCAAATAAAAAACAACAGCAGAGGGTCACCAACAGGTCTTCAATGTAGCGAGAAATTCCCGCACCCGGAGGCGTCCTTCAGCTGGCCCCTAAACACATATATACTAGTCCAGTGATAATGAACGCCAAACTAATTTCCAAATTGTACACAAGAAACTAAAATTAAAATAATACAAGACTAACAAAGGCCAGAGGCTGCTGACTTGGGACAGGCGCAAAAATGCGGCGGGGTTAAACATGTTTGTGAGATCTCAACCCTCCCCCTATACCTCTAACCAATGTAGTAAAGTAAACGCATAACAATACGCACATTAAAATTCAGTTCAAATTATCTTTTTTTTGCCATTTATATGTAGTTGCATATTGGGGATTTATGGATGCAACTCCACAAAGACAATGAAAGACCAGGACTTGGATTGCATGAAACTTTCAGAAATCTTCAATAACTTAATTCCTATGTCATGATGCCTTTGCATTGTGACACTAAATTTTTCTTAATATGTCAGAGTGAGCAACTGAAATTATACATACATTTTTTTTACTGTATGTTTGTTTGTTACATGTATATACATGTATCACATGTATGGAAATGGGGAATGTGTCAGAGACATCAACCCGACCATAGACACATGATAGAACAGACAGAAGGTCACCCGTAGGTCTTCAATGCAGTGAGAAATTCCGGCACCCAGAGTTGTCCTTCAACTGGCCCCTAAACAAATATATGTACTAGTTCAGTGATAATGAAAGCCATAATAAACTCCATATTCTATATTTATTTTTTTTTTGTTTAATTTAAAAATCTTATTAATATTTATTATTAATCTGTTTTTAAGGTACCTTCTACCAGTCATCCAGTGTCATTTAAAGTTACTAGAGCAGAAATTTAAACTATGGAAAAAGTGATACATTGTATACAAGGTAATTAACCAATAGAAAATTATATATTTTTTTAAAGATATTCTTATATCAGACAACTTAAATTTGTTCTCTTGTTCATATTCTTAAAGCCGTTTTTTTTTTCAACTGAACTGATCCTTTTGATTTCTATACACACATTATGTAAAAGTACATTGGGTTTGGTCTCAACAATTTAGGAATTAGGGGCCAAAAAGGGCCCAAATAAGCATTTTCTCGGTTTTCGCACTATAACTTAAGTTTAAGTAAATAGAAATCTTTGAAATTTTGACACAAGGTTTATGACCACAAAAGGAAGGTTTGGATTGATTTTGGGAGTATTGGTTCCAACTGTTTAGGAATTCGGGGCCAAAAAAGGGCCCAAATAAGCATTATTCCTGGTTTTCGCACAATGACTTTAGCATAAGTAAATAGAAATCAATGAAATTTAAACACAAGGTTTATGACCATAAAAGGAAGGTTGATATTGATTTTGGGAGTTGAGGTCCCAACAGTTTAGTAATAAGGGGCCAAAATGGGTCCCAAATAAGCATTTTTCTTGGTTTTCGCACCATAACTTTAGTATAAGTAAATAGAAATCAATGAAATTTAAACACAAGGTTTATGACCACAAAAGGAAGGTTGTGATTGATTTTGGGAGTTGAAGTCCCAACAGTTTAGGAATTAGGGGCCAATATGGGGCCCAAATAAGCATTTTTCTTGGTTTTCGCACCATAACTTTAGTTTAAGTAAATAGAAATCTATGAAATTTAAACACAAGGTTTATGACCATAAAAGGAAGGTTGGGATTGATTTTGGGAGTTTTGGTCCAACCAGTTTAGGAATAAGGGGCTCAAAGGGTCCAAAATTAAACTTTGTTTGATTTCATCAAAAATTGAATAATTGGGGTTCTTTGGTGTGCCGGATCTAACTGTATATGTAGATTCATCCTTTTTTTTGGGTCCCATTTTCAAATTGATCTAGATCAACATTAAAGTCCTAAAGGTCCAAAATTAAACTTAGTTTGATTTTAACAAAAATTTAATCCTTGGGGTTCTTTGATATGCTGAATATAAAATTGTACTTAGATTTTTGATAATGGGCCCAATTTTCAAGTTGGTCCAAATTGGGGTCCAAAATTAAACTTTGTTTGATTTCATCAAATTTAATTGGGGTTCTTTGATATGTCAAATCTAACTGTGTATGTAGATTCTTAATTTTTGGTCCCGTTTTCAAATTGGTCTACATTAAAGTCCAAAGGGTCCAAAATTAAACTAAGTTTGATTTTAACAAAAATTGAATTCTTGGGCTTCTTTGATATGCTGAATCTAAACATGTACTTAAATTTTTGATTATGGGCCCAGTTTTCAAGTTGGTCCAAATCAGGATCAAAAATTATTATATTGAGTTTTGTGCAATAGCAAGAAATTTTTAATTGCACAGTATTCATCAAAAGCAAGAAATGTTTAATTGCACAGTATTGTGCAATAGCAAGAAATTTTCAATTGCACAGTATTGTGCAATAGCAAGAAATCTTCAATTGCACAGTTTTGCGCAATAGCAAGTATTTTCAATTGCACAGTATTGCGCAATAGGAAAAAATATCAAACTGCACAATATTGCGCAATAGCAAGAAATTTTTAATTGAAGTTATCTTTCTTTGTCCAGAATAGTAGTTGAATCAACTTAAATCATTGTTTTATACAACATACAATGTATATTCACTTTTATTACCAACTGATAAAACAATCTTTACAGTCATTGATAACAAACACTTTTTTTACATTTTAATATTTTATGATGTATTTAAATGAGTAGTTATAGTTGCAAACTCCATTAGAAATTTGAATTGAGATCAGTTTTGGAATAAGGGAAAAGGGGATGTTAAAAAAATAGGGGGGGAGGGTTCAATTTTTCTCATTTCAGATTTCATAAATAAAAAGAAAATTTCTTGAAACATTTTTTTGAGAGAATTAATATTCAACAGCATAGTGAATTGCTCAAAGGCAAAAAACAATTTTTAAGTTCATTAGACCACATTCATTCTATGTCAGAAACCTATGCTGTGTCAACTATGTAATCACAATCCAAATTTAGAGCTGAATCCAGCTTGAATGTTGTGTCCATACTTGCCCCAACCGTTCAGGGTTCAAGCTCTGCGGTCGTATAAAGCTGTGCCCTGCGGAGCATCTGTTTTGTTTTTGAAACTTGGATCAGATAAATATACATGTAGAAAAATATATTTACTATTTATCAAATCTATTCATAACTGCTGACTCTCCCAAAGCAATTAAAAAAAAATTAACGGTTTCAAATTTTGACGTCACATGCTTGTTGAGTAAACATGCGTTTATAAGTATGACATTTGATTTCTATGATTTTTAATCTTACAATTATTTTAATCATGATCATACATGTACCATTAATAATTTGCATGTATTGTAATATTTTCATTTCTGTTTTGTAGATTTTCTAGAGGAACTACATAGTGAGTTAACGTTACATAACAGACATAGAGCTATCACAGTCACATAAAATGTCTTGGAAGCAGCATTTTATAAGATATCAATAAGACAGTGGACATACTACCCTTTTGGATGAATTATAGCCTGAAGAAGTTTAAATCTGACATTAAGGACTGGGCCATACAATTTTTGCCCTAATCTTTCAAGTGGTTTGTTTAGAAGGGACTGAATTGGCTTGTGTGTGTCTGCATCTTTAAAGGAAAAGACTTGATTGACTATTTGTAAAAACAAAATTTTTATTGAATTATAAAGAAAATAATGCTAACTGATTTTTGTATTGCCTGTGAAAATAGAGCTCTATATATGGGAGACTTAAAGATTTACTGATTACTATTTGGCTGCAGCAGTGTAAACTATTTGTATAAAGCTTTATATTTTAAAGGGTAGAATACATGGATGCTTCAAACCTTTTATGCAAATACCTTATGCTAAGAAGTTTCCTTCTGTCAGGTGTCCCTTTTCCTTGACAACATTTTCATGTTTCAACAAAACCATAAAAAATATACCTACCAGGTAGTTTGATCTGCTCTTGACCTCGTTTTCATGATTCATTGGTCAATGTTCAGTAATGTTTTTCTTGGTATGTTTTTCAATTATCACTAGAACACACCCGTGATATCGCGGGTCTGTGACTGAATTAAAGTATATAACTATGCGTAAGCCTTATTTTAGTATTAGTATTGGCATCTGATAAAGTCATGCCGATTATTGGATGCACAGTTTTCTCTGCTTTAAAAATCTTTTTGCTTGAACCCAGCAACCTAAAGGCTGGAACTTATCAATTATTGGTTATATAATTTTTTTGGAAAACACATGATCTGGAATGGAGTATTTTTTAATCAACAGTATGGTTGTATATAAGTTATAAACAAAGTTGAATTCTTAGATTCGCCGTTTTACGTCATTCCAGCTAACAAAGGAGTAGGTCCAGTAAGACCCCTTTTTTGCCCCAAAATATAGCAGTTTTACAAAATTGTTCAAATGTCAACTTATTGGATAGAAGAATGCTTCTGCTACATAAATATGGGCTGTTTTTTACAATATAATGAAAATATATCGGGTACTAGCACCACAAAGTTATGCTAATTTACTGAAATCTTCACAATTCTAGTATTTCAGTTGAAATTTTAGACGGTTTTATTTTATGATAATACATAACATATATAAAGGTTGAGGATGAACACGGATGCGGCCACTTTCATTGACAAAAAACATCTGAAATGTGACATTTTTCGGCATTTTTGGTAGATTTTTCTTATTTCAGCTTAAATCGGTGCGTTTTTTATGATTAAATCAGTTAAAATCTTTCACAAAAACTAATTGATTCAAATACAATAAACACTGTAGTGTTGAAAAAGTGGTCAAAATCTTTCGTCAGGTGAACCTGAAATTTGAGGCCAAAATCGGTCCTTACCGGACCTTCTCCTTTAAAACTGTACATATACGCCTTATCTTAAGTCAAGATCTTTAGTATTCGTATTGTCACCTGAGAAAGTCATACTGATTAAAATACTACAATCGGGAACGATGTGACAATGATTGAATTTAGTAGTGTGAACTCTGTGATTTAAACCCGTGTATGTCGCAAAATCCTGAATACATCCTTTCGTGGTGCGCCTGTCATATGCGGAACGTACAGATAAGGTATTAAACTAAATATACTATTTGTATCGGTATCGGATTTGACCCGGAACTTGTTAATTATTAGCAATATTAATTATGAAGGAAATAAAAGGGTCTTGGGTGGTGTAACTTCTAATCAACACCATTGTTCTATATTAGCTATGTATAAAGTTGAATATTTGATTTGTCGTTTTTACCCCATGACGGCTGACAAATTGGACCTCGTTATTTTAGTATTATAGATAAGCAAAAAACAAGATATAACTACTTTAGTGTACTGAAGTGAACAACTGTAAGGTGTACATGTCTGTCTGACTTTGACCGAAATGGCTCATTGTCATGGATCTTTAAAAAAATGTTTAGTTGATGAGATACATGTGTATTCTGATCCTATAGAGCAACCAATTTGTTGTCCTTTTTAGAAACAGTGTTGAGCTCTATCTTGAACCATTTCTTCTATATTGATAGGGTTCATACCCCACTTTTCTTGTCCAAATTTCACCTTGAATTCTCGAATTGAATGATTTAAAGGCTACTTCTTGCACTACAAACATATCTGAAAAGCTTTCATTGATTCATTATAGAGCTTAACTGTCAGAGTTAACATCCAGGGGGGGGGGGGGGAGGGTTGACAAATTTCTTCAAAGGGTTGTTTGAAAGATTTAAGTATAGCATCAATATTTTATATGTGTGCTCCTTACAATGATTTTATACATAAAATGATAGTTTGAACAAATATTGTTTAAATGATTTTAAAAGAAGATTTTGTCTCCATGACGACCAAATTTCCTTCTGAACTTTATTTCATTATTTTGAATGATTTAATGTTACAATGTAAGAGAAAAATTAAAAAAAATTAAATGCTTGATTAAAATTTTAATATTATAAAACATACATTTATCAAAAATAAGTAATTCTCAAAATTGGTGTGTACTGTTTTCATGGAAACTGGTAGTTTGATTTGAGGATAATGATAAATAAGTAACTGTGTTCTTTACTTTGTTTCAATATTTACAAATGTAGGTGTTATACAAGCTAAAAAGACACATTCAAATGAATTGTGCTATAAATACATTAAAATAGTTTAGCTTATTGTAAGAAAAAAAAATGCCAAAAAAAAAAATTAGACAAAAAAAACTTTTTTTTCTGAAAAATCTAAAGGAGGCTACAAAAGATTATTTTTGATATGTTATAGACAAAGGTCCAATGAACAAATGCAAACACACAGGTTATCCATAGGACCCTGCTCTTGGAAGAAAATAGAATTTGAAAAACGCAATTTTCACTCATTTTAAGAAAATGAAAAACTGCAACAATTGGTTGCCATGGAAACATGAGTTGCCATAGTTGCAATTTCTGTTTATCAACTTTAATTTTTAGAACAAATGTGGAACTATGATAACATGTATTTGTTTTATCGAAATTAATCAGCAGTTTATAAAAAAATCTGTGAAGAAAAACAGAAATTTTTAAGGTTTTAGGACTGAAATTAAAAGGTTGTTATTGTGCCATCGTTACCATAGCAACCAAATGTACAACACATGTGTAATTGTTATTTGTTTTAGTTTCTTATCAAAATAGAACATATGAAGCCCAAAAAAGTCAATTCGACAACTATCACTGTATCACCCTCTGCATGATAACAACTATAGGTCACCGTACGGTCTTCAATAATGAGCAAAGGCCACTCCGCATAGTCAGCTATAAAAGGTCCCGATAAGACTATGTTAAACAATTCAAACGAGAAAACTAACGACCTTATTGATGTATAAAAATAAAATATAAAATGTTTTATTGTTTGAATTGTTTTACACTAGCTAGTAATTTTGGGGCCCTTTATAGCTTGTTGTTCGGTGTGAGCCAAGGCTCTGTGTTGAAAGCCGTAAATTGACCTATACTTGTTTACTTTTTTTAAATTGTTATTTAGATGGAGAGTTGTCTCATTGGCACTCACACCACATCTTCCTAGACCTATTATGTCAAAACTTCAATTCCGTTCACTTTCACGAATGTGATTTACCGAATTAGACTATTTACAGGGTTTGTAATAACATAAGCAACATGACGGTAGCCAAATGTGTAGGATCTGCTTACCCTCCCAGAGTATATGAGATTACCCCAGATTTGCAAGGGGTTCGTTATGCTTAGTAATAAATTTTCTATGTTGTGTCTTGTGTAAAATTGAGAATGGAAATGGGGAATGTGTCAAAGAGACAACAACCCGACCAAATAAAAAACAACAGCAGAGGGTCACCAACAGGTCTTCAATGTAGCGAGAAATTCCCGCACCCGGAGACGTCCTTCAGCTGGCCCCTAAACAAATATATACTAGTCCAGTGATAATGAACGCCATACTAATTTCCAAATTGTACTTTTATGTGTCTGTATATCCTTATTTAGGCATAGCGTTGTCAACTTATTTTCTATCTATGAGTTTAAATGTCATTTGGTATCTTTTGGCCCTCTTTAACAAAGGTTTACTTCTGTCTTAAAATCGATAGTAATTTTCCTTTAGGATAAAAATATTGGTTCAAAAACACGTAAACGTATATTTTAAATACTTAAAAAAATAACTGACAATTATTACGTAAACACTTGCTTCATTTTAAGTGTTTGATAATGGACCACCGTTATATTTGTTTTGGATGCGCATCTGACCTTATATACGATTCGTTTTTAGTTATAAACTCATTTTGATCAAAAGGGGGGGGGGGGGGGGGGTGCCAATATTTTTTAAGAAGGAAATTGACCATGATAGATAATTGTATATTGAACTTTTGAATAAACGACAATGTCTTCGGACGCAAGAAAATTATTAAACGTGTTGTTTTCAATTTTTGCACATTTTTATGCGAAACATACGATATAAAATTGTTTGATTTGTCGACTAAACATTTACTCTAATTCTTAATGAAAAAGTAAAATATAATAAACAAGTCCACCAATGGGTCTTCAACACAGCAAGGAAATTCTGGCTTCTCAATAAACAAGTGTTCTACTTCAGTGAAAATGGATGTCATACTCCAAACATAAATGAACTATAATTAAAGAACATACAAGACTAACAAGAGATAGAGGATCCTGACTTTGGACAGGCGCATTAACTCGGCGGGATTACACTTCTTTTGTGATATCTTAACCTCTAGTCTATTTATAATAATCAAACAGACAACAATACGCACAGTAAAACTTAGTTGAAAGGTAGATCAAGACCGATCTCAGAAAAGGTAACAAAAGCAGCTTAGCAAATTGATAATGATACCTTACTCAACAAAAACTTCTTGCAGTTAGTGACATGCTAGCTGCATATTTCAAGTATTCAGTTTAAACGATTGTTATTTTCTTTATTCAATCAATCTTAACTTTTGTCAGTATCAACAATGTGTCTTCAGAAGTGATTGGACATGTAATGTCAGATTTCAGTACCAAGTACGAAGTCCCTTGTGCTTCGTCTTGATTAAGACGTGTCACGGTACTTGTCTATCCCAAATTCATGTATTTGGTTTTGATGTTTTATTTGTTATTCTCGTGGGATTTTGTCTGATGCTTGGTCCGTTTCTGTGTGTGTTAGTTACATTGTAGTGTTGTGTCGTTGTTCTCCTCTTATATTTATGCGTTTCCCTCAGTTCTAGTTTGTTACCCCGATTTTGTTTTTTGTCCACGGATTTATGAGTTTGAACAGCGGTATACTACTGTTGCCTTTATTTGCTATTTTATGCTTAGAAGACTGTATTTATTTGGCTTTTTGTCAATTGTAATATGAGGTTTTCAGTTTCTCTGTTATTCGATATTGAATAAAGGCAACAGTAGTATACCGCTGTTCAAAACTCATAAATCCAGGGACAAAAAACAAAATCGGGGTAACAAACTAAAACCGAGGGAAACGCATTAAATATAAGAGGAGAACAACGACATAACACCGAAACGTAACACACACAGAAACGGACCAAGCATCAGACAAAACACCACGAGAATAACAAATATAACATGAAAACCAAATACATGAATTTGGGATAGACAAGTACCGTGCCACGTCTGATCTCAATATCTCAAAAATAAGAGAAAACACAAACTACTCAACGTTAAAATGCAACACACACAGAAACGAACAATAATATAACAATGGCCATCTTCCTGACTTGGTACAGGCCACTTTTAAAGGGGAATAAAAGTGGTGGGTTGAACCTGGTTTTGTGGCATGCCAAACCTCGCACTTTAATGGCAAAGTTAAATATAACATTGAAATGACAACATAATATTACAGGACTACAATACAAATAAATAGGAGAACATATTAGACAAAGAAAAACATGATTAATAGATAACAAAAAGCATCAGGTTTAAAATTCAATACGCCAAAAACGCGCCTTGTCCACACAGGACTTACAAGTGACGCCCAGATATAAAAGATCGAAAGTGAAAAAAGTACAAAGTTGTACAGCACTGGAGATAAAAAGTTGAAAAGGTTTCGCCAAATACGGCATTGTTTTTATGTCCGGGATAAGAACATTCTTATTATATAGAACAATTCATGCTATTGCAAACAGTAAATTTTATCAAATGAATATGAAAGAGATATACATAAAGAAACTGAAGTATTAACTAATTACAGAAAACTAAACCCGAATACATAACGCCCAGATATAAAAGATCGAAAGTGAAAAAGATACAAAGTTGTACAGCACTGAAGATCAAAAGTTGAAAAGGTTTTGCCAAATACGGCATTGTTTTATGCCCGGGATAAGAACATCCTTATTATATAGAACAATTCATGCTATTGCTAGTGAGATAGAATTAGGATTGTTTTAAGATTATGTCTTTATTGACATCCTTTATGTTGTATATTTTGTGTCGATTGTTACATGGGGTTTTTATTTTCTCCCTTTTTTATATGTGACATCCTTTATATTGTGTTCAACATGTTTTTTTTTGCGTATATTAATCTATAAAAATGTTTAAATGTTAAAATGCCCAGATTCCTCATCAAGTGTGCGCTTTTGTTAAACGGATTTTTTCTTCATTGTAGTGACCTGATGAGTTGGGCACTTTTAAATCTTAAATCTCTGCAAACTTAGTATTATTCAGATATTTTGAACTGAGCATCCTAGACGAGACATTAATAATCTAATTGCAAATATTGTCATCGTTTATCTTATTTTAGAGAATATTAACGAAATGATGTTTTAGAAAGTCCAATTATCCCTCCCCAAGACAATATTTGTGAACCTACGTTTGACATTATCACTTAGATATCTTGTCATGTTATCAATGGTTTGACAACACAAATTAATGATCTGTTCTTATTTACCTATTTCCATCTCTATAATGTAATTACTTATCTAGAATTAATATTCGACAAATGTTTAAATCCAACTCTAAATGTTTTTATTCACATTCTAAGGTAGGTCCATGAGGGTATCACCAGCCCAGTAGTCAACACTTCTGTGTTGACATGAATATTAATAATGTGGTCATTTTTATAAAACTTTTTACAAATTTTACAAAACTTTGAATTTTTGAGAAAAAAAAAATAAGGATCTTCTTATCCCAGGTATAGATTACCTAAGCCGTATTTGGCACAACTTTTTGGAATTTTGGATAGTCAATACTCTTCAACCATGTCAACTTTGTACTTGTTTGGCTTTATAAATATTTTGATTTGAGCGTCCCTGATGAGTCTTTTGTAGACGAAACGCGCGTCTTGCGTACTGAATTATAGTCCTTCTATCTTTGATAACTATTAATCTTTAATATACTATGAATAATTATGAACTGCTGCCTATGTTACAAAATATTGAATAACTTAGATATCAACAGAAACATAAATAATTAACAGAAGATTACCGCTGTCCGAAGTTCATAAATCGATCGAGAAAAAAATCAAATCCGAGTTACAAGCTAAAACTGAGGGAAACATCATCGATTATAAGAGGAGAACAATGACACAAAACCGATCTATAAAGCAGATCTATATACAACCTAATGCATCCCGTGTGTACCCATTTTATTGATATGTTAGTTTGTCACCATGTTTAATGTACCTGAGTTTTTAAATACAAATTACAAAATAGTTTTGTCTACATACAGGTGTCATAAGTTGATTTAAGTTAAATGGAAACGAAGCTGGTATAACGGAAACACACATTTCACATAAAATCCAATAACAGGCTGAAAGGATGACAGGCAAACAATGTAACTTTAATTTATATAAACAAATTTAAACATGATGTGATAAACATGATAAAGTAGAAACGTTCTGCTGTCCATGTAAAACATATATATATATATATAAAAGTTTAATATGAAAACAAACAAACACACAAATACCAAATGTGCCACGTGTGTACACAATCTTTGTTATTATATCTTAGTTTTCCTTTTCACCATGTTTGATAAAACTGTGTTTTTTAATTCAAATTACAAAGTATTGCGTATATGCTATAAGTACGTGTTTAAGTTAAATGGAAACGACAGTTAGTATTAAATACTATAACGGAAATACACATTTCATATAAAATCCTATTATAACTGGCTGAAAGGATGGCAGGTAAATCAATTTAACTTTAATTGATATCAACAAATGTAAACATAATGTGATAAAGTAGTAACGTTCTGCTGTCCATTTAAATCATATATATTTGAATAGTATAAAAGTTTAATATGAAGATAAACAAACACACTATAGTGCCTAACAAGATTTTGTGTGGTAGACGAAATTGACTTTTAAACGATCGTATTGACTTTTGATGTCAAAAAATAGGCAGATCGGACATATTTTGACTTCATATACCTACTACTTAAGTTTGGGAGTTATTGTAATTAACATATTCCAATGAGACTGAATAATGCTTTTTTTTTTGTTATGATAAATAATAACTTTACCTGCCGTAGCTGTGCGTAAAATGTATTTCGGCATTTCTCTTAAGAAAATGACTTGTTTAATGGAACAAAACGTCTTATTTTTAAACTTTCTCTTTTATCTCCACAATAGGCTTTTAAAAAATAATCTATCCACTGTGTTGTCGGAAAATTTTGTGAAAATAGAAGAAGTGGCAATTCTTACCTTTCATACCTTAACTTTCATTGATAAAACATAATATTGACTCGTCCAGTGTCCAGTTTGAAGGTCATTTTAGTTACCGTACACAAGCATGCACGTTCTTATTATGAATAGTCATGTATGAAAAGCATAAACAAGTTTGAAGGTAAACTAATTACAAGTTAATCCAATCAAATTGCGTACGAATTAATAACAATGACCAGTCCACATCATAAAAAATAATAGGGGTAAACTGGGTAGGGAGAAAATGTCAGATATTTTAAGTTCATTATTTTGCAATAACGAATAAAAATTTGTAAACCAAAAGATTTGCTATAATTCCATAAACATGTCGTTCTGTATTGGTATAGTTTTTGGATCTTTTATTTGCGTATTTAAGGCTGTAGAAAGTTTGGGCTTCAAAAGTCAACATAATTATTGACTTTATACAGAAAATTCGCCTTTTTAAAACATTGAATGTTTCAAAAATAATACGCGACAACAAAGTAAAATCATTTTTTAATACACTGCAAAAATAATCATACAGATTGATGCAGTAGTATTGTCATAAATTGCGTTGGAGTGAACAGTGGTACAGCAAACGTCGAATTCCCTCACACAATGTTATCACACACTATAATACCTCAATTGTCACGTGTGTACACATTTGTCACCGTGTATGATACACCTGGGTTTTTAAATTCAAATTACACAGTATTGCGTAGGTGATATAACTACGTTTTATTCAAATGAAAACGAAAGTTGATATTACGGGTAAACGTATTTCATATCATATCCTATAACAAGTTGAGAGAATGGCAGGTAAACGATTTAACCTTAATAAGCATAGACAATCTGATTTATAATGCGATAGAATAGTAACCAACTGCTTTTTTTAAAATGTAAAATCTTTTGTACTTGTTGTATGTACATGTATATGTCTTTTAAATTTGAAACGAAAGCAAATATTACGAAAATTCACGGTTCAGCCCCTAATATATATAACAGACTAAGAGAATAAAAGGTAGACAGTTTAAACTTATTTCATATAAAAAAATTCATATTATCTATAAGTTCTTTAATCACAAAACCACGAATAGATCTAAACACATGAACAATCTCGAATACATCATTATCACAACCCGCCATCTTTCTTTGATTGTGATATCAGGTAATATGACTTATCCCCGAACGTGTACTGAAAAATACCAACATAACGATTGGTACTGGTGTAACATGTTCTATTTACCATGAGATAATCTGAGTTATGGAAGGGTTCGTGTCAATTTTCCTGTTGTAATTATCATTGCATTGTTGTTTCTTTCAAAACATTTATGTGAGTTTTGAATGTCTCCTGGTTATCATTCACTACTATCACTACTGGACGAAATAACAACTGTCCATACCAGTAACAGTCGTTCTAAGACTGTAATTGTTTGTTAAAGTTGTAACAGTTGTAAAATTTTACTGTTTCAGTTATTTTATGACTGTCCCAACTTTTAAAGTGTTTGTCTCCAACATAAATCGACTGCAACAACGCTAGAAATAGCTGTCACAAACATTAAAGGACTGATACAACTAATTTCAAGTTGTAACAGTTGGTTTACAACTGTCCCAACTCGAAAAACGTTGTAACAGTCATAAATACACTGTTAAAACGCCGAAAATGTTGTCACGGTTATAATACGACTGTTGCAACCTTTTGAAAGTTGTTACAGTTATTTAATAACTGTTCAAACACGCAAAACGTTGAAACAGTCGTTAATAAACTGTTTAAACGTCGAAAAGGTTGTTACAGTTAAAATATGATTGCTACAACCATTATACAGCAACAGTTTAATAATGCATAAGTGTCGCAACTTTCAAATATTGGTAGTCATTTTATAGACTTAAAAGTTACGGATACCAAATTTCTATCTGACAGTCCGGGATAGGTTAAATTATTTTAAATACAATTACATCGTGTGCAATTTTTTAAAAAGGTTGTTATAAAAAAAAGACACAACTGCCATACCCATTTAATACATTAGTATAAATAGAAACTGATTGTAAAAACAAAAACATATTGAAATATCTGCCGCTGAAAATTTTGGGATTCCCCGCTTATCTGGTAAATGTTGTAAATTAATAACTCAATTGACACTCCCTTGTCTCGCATCTCTTCGAAAAAAAAATCAGACCACCGTAATAGATACCTGCAATTTCACATGGGACTGGTTTATGCGCATTTAATGCTTAAACACAGTTACATGCACCTGTTAGATAAATTGAACAAGGTGTCTCAATTTATTTGTAAAAAAATGTATCTTATAAAATCATATAAGACACTTTTCGAAATTATCATAATGACAACGTTTTAATTTTTATAACCTTGTTGTGAAATCATTCATGCATGTAAGGTTTTACCTCCAATACCCGTAGATTTACGAATCACATAACTTCATAATAACGGTCAATATACTACAAACCCAGCGGGAATATACACACTTGTCAAACTTATCCCCGTAGAAAACTGCCGAGGGCTTAGTTCATACGACATGGACACTTTTAGAATTAATTTGTTTGTTTTTAAGTTCTTGTGACTATTTGAAAAGAATACAAGTTACCGTACTCGGTTCTAACAATTTTGATTTATAAATACAAATAAAATCTCAGTTACGCTGAACTTTCAACGCATCTTTTGTAGCTATGGAAAACACTGAAATATTCGATAATGTCTTGTATCTAAATTCAATTTATATTATTTACCGGGTTTTTTTAATAGTCTAGTCAGATTTACTCAACTTTGTACTGTTATTGTACCGAGTGGTGTCTTATTGATGCGCGTAGCTACGTTTACGTCAAAACGCCCGGGCGTACACTTGAATTTTAATCTCAATAAAATACAAATAACTTATAAATAGTACATCAGCCCTGTAAATTTTTTTTTCAATTTCGAATTAAAGTGACGAATTTTACTTTTCAAACAAAAGGTATCATATTATATAGATTTGTTTCTCAAAGTCTGAATCTACTAGTTGTGAATCTTCAGAGAATTCTACCAACTTTCCTGCTATTTAAATGAATTCATTATATTCTGTGATTCGATATGTGGTTTCCATTTTTGTCGAGCCTGTGACATTTCTATATGTCCCAATAGCAAGACATATGCGATTCTAAATTTCGTCGGTGGTGTCACTCTTGACCCCCCTCTTTTGGATAAGTGTGGGGTTAAAAGGTGTTTATTTTAAATATAAATACCTCAAGCAAACCTTTGTATGGAAGTTGGACAGAAACTGTGCATGACAAAAAGAGTTTCAAGAGCATAATGATGAAATTATCTGTTTAATTTTGCCATATTTAGAATTAGAAAAAAACTTGTTGCGCAAGTAGATACAGTCTGGGATAAAAGTTTGTTATAGATCAATTACTTTGTCAAACCTTTTTTGGATTTTATGATGGAAGAAGCTTTTTTCGAATTAATGTCCGAATCAAAATTTTAAAAGCTTTTTTTTTCTTCCATTGTGGCAGTATTAATTTGACAGAAGGACTTCTCTTTATTCAATTTAACGATATGGGACTTTTTCAAAAGATTTTATAAACCTTAATAGATTTTCGTTAAAATTGGGTCGAGTCGGATATTCCAAGAAAAGTAAAAATATTTAAAAAAAAAAAAAAAAATTTAAATCCTGTAAAAGATAGATAAATGCTTTCACTTTACGCGGAAGGCAATTCCAGCCGAGAACCAGGATTCAACAGAAACCTTCCGAACATTAATTATTTCATGTTCATTAACGACAATACCCCATATGGCTCCTTTTGAACATATTTTAAAGAAACTGTTTTAGACTTTTCTCTATATCTAATGACCATTAGATTCCATATCAACACGATGAATAAACTAAACATTAAAAATAAACCATTTAAATTCTTTAAGTATGTTGCTATTGATGAGAATTTTCAACAACGGGAGCGGTATCTCGTGCTTGATAACCTGTTAGCTTACGGGGGCTTCGTCATGTTGAACCAACTACCAACAGGTGCTATGACTTAGGCCCTCACACCCCTCGCCGAGGTTCGGGCGTACACGTAACAAACACCTAGCTACGCCACTGTTATTTGATGTTCAAATGTCTTTATTAATAACTCTCCACATGGACGCAAAAATATTAACCATCGAGTTCATATTTCTCCGGGTTTTATCACATATATAAACCTACATGTATAAGTGAGGTAAATGTACCATGTGAACAGACATGACAGAGATATATTTTTTTCTGAGACAAGTTCGTCGATGGACGATGAATAAATTAGATGACAGGGAATTACGTCACCGTAATAACTATTTTACATTGTAGTGATACAAATCAGTATATACTCTGGTTTGTTGTTATATACATATTTGTATATTTGTTTATACAGTTACATGCATGCTAAGGGAGCTACCATTTTATTTTTATGGGGGGGGGGGGGGGCTAGGATGAAAAATGTTGTCCTGCTTTTTTTTTTTAGTTGTAATCCCTGTCCTGCCTTTTTATTTTTTATTCTATTCGGTCCTGCCTTTTTTTTTAATAGTTTATCCTGACTTTTTTTACACAAATTGTCATCCTGCCTTTTTTTTTACCAATTTGCTCATCCTGCCTTTTCTTTTTACTCAAAACTCCTGTCCTGCCTATTTTTTTCAAATTTCATCCTAGCCCCCCATAAAAATCAAATGGTAGCTCCCTAAATGTATATGATTTTCATCCATTTGAATATATCATTCTACAAATGTATATACAACTATACATGATTAGTTGTATATACATTTGTAGAATGATATATTCAAATGGATGAAAATCATATACATTTAGCATGCATGTAACTGTATAAACAAATATACAAATATGTATATAACAACAAACCAGAGTATATACTGATTTGTATCACTACAATGTAAAATAGTTATTACGGTGACGTAATTCCCTGTCATCTAATTTATTCATCGTCCATCGACGAACTTGTCTCAGAAAAAAATATATCTCTGTCATGTCTGTTCACATGGTACATTTACCTCACTTATACATGTAGGTTTATATATGTGATAAAACCCGGAGAAATATGAACTCGATGGTTAATATTTTTGCGTCCATGTGGAGAGTTATTAATAAAGACATTTGAACCTCAAATAACTGGCGTAGCTACAACTATACATGGTATATATACATCTGATATGTTCATGTCGATATATTCTGCTATCATACTATTCTAATATAAATGAAGGACTGCTGAACCAACGCCTCTAAAGTTTCGTGAAGGTAGAGAATCCTTAAATGGATAAGGATGTATGCAAGGTTGTCAAAAGAAATTTTAGTATAAAGTGCAGTGCAAGTGCATGGTAGACATTCTTCTGTAATAACTGATTTTTCTAATAGATTGGATTCGAGTAGGCATTCGTAAAGTCCTTCAAAACATTCTTGAGATATTCTTCTGCATGTGTTAACATATTTTAACACTGATCTATTAAATAATGATTATTATGTTGGTAGTCATATATACATCTATGGTATTTTGGTTCCATATGATTTATTTTTTTTTGGATACACTATCATGTGTATATCAGTTTTTTTTTAATATTTTTTCTTTTATGCTAGAATTGTACATGAAAGTTGCACCACCCTGACACAGGTTTATTTTTCAATGTATGTAGTGTGTTTTGTTGCTTGCTGTTTATCATATTTGTTTGTATGTAGCTTTTGTATATAAATCAAACTATCATCACTGTAGGTCTTCTCGTCTGTTTTTTTTTTTACATTGACGGTGTTGCGTGCAAGGCAGAACCCTTTATATACAGATGGGTGCGGTCCTAACCTTGACAAAAGTTAACTTAGAGTTAACTTGTTGACTGCTTTTTAAGTTAACTTGAGAATTTTTAAGCAGACCAGCAAGTTAACTTCGTCTACGGTGGACCAGACCTACGGTCCGCTTTTTTATGACTGCTGCAGACCTATCGACGGGTCTGTTCCAGACCAGACCTGTGGACAAGTCTGCTTTTGACCAGTCCTGAGGACAGGTCTGCCCCAGACCAGACCTGTGGACAGGTCTGCTCCTGACCAGACCTGTGGACAGGTCTGCTTCTGACCAGACCTGTGGACAGGTCTGCTTCTGACCAAACCTGTGAACAGGTCTGCTTCTTACCAGACCTGTGGACAAGTCTGCTATTGACCAGACCTGGGGACATGTCTGCTTATGAAATGTTATCGTTTTTGCGACTTTTCATATCAGACTTGAGCTTTATTAGAATATGTATAAACAACATTTGCATTGTTCTTCCCAAGAAGGCCTCTGATAGCAAATTTCTTTACTCGCTATATACTCTACTAGACATTATTAATAACAACACAATTCTTTCTTTTTTTATTTTTATATGTTCTTATAAACATTAGTCAATTACATAGAGCTATCATATTTTTTTAATCAGAAGGCGGATAGAAATTAGGGTTATCCAACGCATCGGAACAACATTCGTATATCATGGGATATCAACATCTTTGTCGACGTTACTTCGTTCCCCGTTTTTTACCTGTCCCTTCATAATTTTTATTTTACGCATTTATACATGCATGGATATTTCATTGTTATTCTACTTATTTGGATTGGATTTCCTATTCTTTTTCCGCAGAATATTCTAACGAAAATTGTACAGTTGTACAGTGTCCGGATATGTACGATGTGGTAAAACTACCAACAATCTCGTCAACTTCGTCAGATTTGTCGAGAGATTTGTGCACATGAATGAAATAGTTGTCACTTGACGTTTAACTACAAACAAAATCAATCAACCGACATAATAGATTAACAGTATACTATTACCAGAAGAGAACCTCAAATACATGTTTTATTAAAAATCACCAATGAATTCAGACATGTCAGTGTTGGTACATGTACTTGGATGATTCGGCCTAATAGTTTCGTTTTACACACCCTAGTGACTGTTCAATATTATGAATACAGAGATGAAACGCTGACATTCTCAATGAATGCGGAAAAAAATTGCATTAATTGTTTTCCTTATTGCTTACATTTGCCGTCCTACTAACATGTTCACAGGAGTGCCAGGAGAAGACATAATTAGGCGCCATCCCAACAGCGGTCATTTATTTTATACATTGAATCCAGACATCAAAAATATGGCTGATTTACTATGCGGATATATATAGATTTTTAAATTAAAGTGCACATATGCAGGTCAGTTTTTGGTCGATGCAGTCAAATAATTTTGTTGTATAAGTCAGCATGAGGTATCAAATCTACTGAAATTTTGTTACGTATCAATATTTTGAATAAATGGAGGACATGCTGACATCCAAAATTAATGCGAACAAAAATTTGTTGTTATTATATTGCAATATTACTGTCCATTGTTTTATACATTGAATCCTGGCATAAAAAATATGGCTTATTTACTATGCCGGTATACATGGTATATAGATTTACAAATTAAAGTGCACATATGGTCAGTTTTGGTCAATGCGGTCAAATCATTTTGTTGTACAAGTCAGCATGAGGTATCAAAACTACTGAAATTTTGTTACGTATCAATATTTTGAATAAAAGGAGGACATTCTAGCACCCTAAATTTATGCGAACAAAAATTTGTTGTTATCAGCTGGTTATTGTATTGCAATATTGCAATCCATTGTATTATACATTAAATCCTGACATAAAAAATATGGCTGAATTACTATGCGGGTATATTTGGTATATAGATTTACAAATTTAAGTGCACATTTGGTCAGTTTCATGTTGTTATTGTATTGCAATATAGCTGTCCATTGTATTATACATTGAATCCTGACATAAAAAAATATGGCTGCTTTACTATGCTGGCATATAGATTTACAAATTAGAGTGCTCATATGGTCAGTTTTGGTCTTGGTCAATGCGGTCAAATTATTTCATTGTACAAGTCAGCATGAGGTATCAAAACTATTGAAATTTTGTTACGTATCAATATTTTGAATATAAGGAGGACATGCTGGCACCCTAAATTTATGCGAAACAAAAATTTGTTGTTATCAGCTGGTTATTGTATTGCAATATTGCAATCCATTGTATTATACATTGAATCCTGACATAAAAAATATGGCTGAATTACTATGCGGGTATATTTGGTATATATAGATTTACAAATTTAAGTGCACATTTGGTCAGTTTTGGTGGAAGCGCTCAAAATATTTTGTTGTACAAGTCAGCATGAGGTATCAAAACACTGTAATTTTGATACGTATCAATATTTTGAATAAAAGGAGGACATTCTAGCACCCTAAATGTATGCGAACACAAATTTGTTGTTATTGTATTGCAATATTGCTGTCCATTGTATTGTACATTGAATCCTAACACAAAAAATATGGCTGATTTACTATACAGGTATATAACTTTACAAATTAAAGTGTACATATGGTCAGTTTTAGTTGATGCGGTCAAATAATTTTGTTGTACAAGTCAGCATGGTCAGCATGAGGTATCAAAACTACTGAAATTTTGTTACGTATCAATATTTTGAATTAAAGGAGGACATGCTGGCACCCTAAATTTATGCGAACACAAATTTGTTGTTATTGTATTGCAATATTGCTGTCCATTGTATTATACATTGAATCCTGACATAAAAAATATGGCTGATATACTATGCGGGTATATAGATTTACAAATTAAAGTGCACATACATGACATATGGTCAGTTTAAGTTGATGCGGTCAAATAATTTTGCCGGACAAGTCAGCATGAGGTATCAAAACTATTGTAATTTTGTTACGTATTAATATTTTGAATAAAAGGATGACATGCTGTCACCCTTAATTTATGCGAACAAAAATTTGTTGTTATTGTATTACAATCTTGCTGTCCATTGTATTATACATTGAATCCTGACATAAAAAATATGGCTGAATAACTATGCTGGTATATAGATTTAGAAATTAAAGTGCACAAATTGTCAGTTTTAGTTGATGCTGTCAAATAATTTTGTTGTACAAGTCAGCATGAGGTATCAAAACTACTGAAATTTTGTTACGTATCAAAATTTTGAATAAAAGGAGGACATGAAGGCACCCTAAATTTATGCGAACAAAAATTTGTTGTTCATGTTGTTATTGTATTGCAATATAGCTGTCCATTGTATTATACATTGAATCCTGACATAAAAAAATATGGCTGATTTACTATGCTGGCATATAGATTTACAAATTAGAGTGCACATATGGTCAGTTTTGGTCTTGGTCAATGCGGTCAAATTATTTCATTGTACAAGTCGGCATGAGGTATCAAAACTATTGAAATTTTGTTACGTATCAATATTTTGAATATAAGGAGGACATGCTGGCACCCTAAATTTATGCGAAACAAAAATTTGTTGTTATCAGCTGGTTATTGTATGGCAATATTGCAATCCATTGTATTATACATTGAATCCTGACATAAAAAATATGGCTGAATTACTATGCGGGTATATATGGTATATAGATTTACAAATTTAAGTGCACATATGGTCAGTTTTGGTGGAAGCGCTCAAAATATTTTGTTGTACAAGTCAGCATGAGGTATCAAAACACTGTAATTTTGATACGTATCAATATTTTGAATAAAAGGAGGACATTCTAGCACCCTCAATGTATGCGAACACAAATTTGTTGTTATTGTATTGCAATATTGCTGTCCATTGTATTGTACATTGAATCCTAACACAAAAAATATGGCTGATTTACTATACAGGTATATAACTTTACAAATTAAAGTGTACATATGGTCAGTTTTAGTTGATGCGGTCAAATAATTTTGTTGTACAAGTCAGCATGGTCAGCATGAGGTATCAAAACTACTGAAATTTTGTTACGTATCAATATTTTGAATTAAAGGAGGACATATGTTGGCACCCTAAATTTATGCAAACAAAAAATTGTTGTTATTGTATAGCAATATTGTTGTCCATTGTAATATACAATGTACATTGAATCCTGACATAACAAATATGGCTGATTTACTATGCTGGTATATAGATTTACAAATTAAAGTGCACACATGGTCAGTTTTAGTTGATGCAGTCAAATAATTTTGTTGTACAAGTCAATATGAGGTATCAAAACTACTGAAATTTTGTTACGTATCAAAATTTTGAATAAAAGGAGGACATGCTGGCACCCTAAATTTATGCGAACAAAAATTTGAAAAAATATGGCTGATTTACTATGCGGGTAGATAAGATTTATAAAAAAAAGTGCACACATGGTCAGTTTTGGTCAACACGGTCAAATAATTTTGTTGCACAAACATGACAAGTCAGCAAGAGGTATCAAAACTACTGAAATTTTGTGACGTATCAATATTTTGAAGAAAAGGAGGACATATGTTGGCACCCTAAATTTATGCAAACAAAAAATTGTTGTTATTGTATAGCAATATTGTTGTCCATTGTAATATACAATGTACATTGAATCCTGACATAACAAATATGGCTGATTTACTATGCTGGTATATAGATTTACAAATTAAACTGCACATATGGTCAGTTTTAGTTGATGCAGTCAAATAATTTTGTTGTACAAGTCAATATGAGGTATCAAAACTACTGAAATTTTGTTACGTATCAAAATTTTGAATAAAAGGAGGACATGCTGGCACCCTAAATTTATGCGAACAAAAATTTGAAAAAATATGGCTGATTTACTATGCGGGTAGATAAGATTTATAAAAAAAAGTGCACACATGGTCAGTTTTGGTCAACACGGTCAAATAATTTTGTTGCACAAGTCAGCAAGAGGTATTAAAACTACTGAAATTTTGTTAGGTATCAATATTTTGAATAAAAGGAGGACATATGCTGGCACCCTAAATTTATGCAAACAAAAAATTGTTGTTATTGTATAGCAATATTGCTGTCCATTGTAATATACATTGAATCCTGACATAACAAATATGGCTGATTTACTATGCTGGTATATAGATTTACAAATTAAAGTGCACATATGGTCACTTTTAGTTGATGCAGTCAAATAATTTTGTTGTACAAGTCAGTACAAATTAATGCAGTATGAGGTATCAAAACTACTGAAATTTTGTTACATATCAAAATTTTGAATAAAAGGAGGACATGCTGGTACCCTAAATTTATGCAAACAAAAATTTGAAAAAATATGGCAGATTTACTATGCGGGTATATTGATTTATAAAAAAAAGTGCACACATGGTCAGTTTTGGTCAACACGGTCAAATAATTTTGTTGCACAAGTCAGCAAGAGGTATCAAAACTACTGAAATTTTGTTACGTATCAATATTTTGAATAAAAGGAGGACATATGCTGGCACCCTAAATTTATGCAAACAAAAAATTGTTGTTATTGTATAGCAATATTGCTGTCCATTGTAATATACATTGAATCCTGACATAACAAATATGGCTGATTTACTATGCTGGAATATAGATTTACAAATTAAAGTGCACATATGGTCACTTTTAGTTGATGCAGTCAAATAATTTTGTTGTACAAGTCAACATGAGGTATCAAAACTACTGAAATTTTGTTACGTATCAAAATTTTGAATAAAAGGAGGACAGGCTGGCACCCTAAATTTATGCGAACAAAATTTGAAAAAATATGGCTGATTTACTATGCGGGTATATAGATTTATAAAAAAAGTGCACACATGGTCAGTTTTGGTCAACACGGTCAAATAATTTTGTTGCACAAGCATGACAAGTCAGCAAGAGGTATCAAAACTACTGAAATTTTGTGACGTATCAATATTTTGAATATAGATTTACAAATTAAAGTGCACATATGGTCACTTTTAGTTGATGCAGTCAAATAATTTTGTTGTACAAGTCAGTATGAGGTATCAAAACTACTGAAATTTTGTTACGTATCAAAATTTTGAATAAAAGGAGGACATGGTGGTACCCTAAATTTATGCGAACAAAAATTTGAAAAAATATGGCTGATTTACTATGCAGGTATATAGATTTATAAATAAAAGAGCACACATGGTCAGTTTTGGTCAACGCGGTCAAATAATTTTGTTGTACAAGTCAGCATGAGGTATCAAAACGTAACTAAATTTTTTTATGTATCAATATTTTGAATAAAAGGAGGACATGCTGGCACCCTAAATGTATGCGAACAAAAATTTGTAGTGTTAAAATGACGCTTTCCTCTAAAATACATCCTTTCATAGATATACATATAAATAAAGTGCAAATATGGTTGAATTTGATAGGTATTGGAATATATATTCAGTGCCCGTTATCATTGTAACCAAGATCGTTTTTTAATTTATAGATTGGCAGATCACAGATAAATTTGTGTTTCAAGCAACGTTTTATGCGAACTTTATTTTCAAATATTTGTATTAAATCCTGTTTATATAACGGAAGTATTAGTTTTACTTTATTTTCGATGTTTATACTATGAAACAAAGATATTAAAAAATATTTTTTTTAAATCGATGTAGAGCGGTCCTGGTTACAAGTTAACTTAGTGCTGAGCAGACCAGTCAAAAGTTAACTTGGAAACAGGTCTGGTTTCGATCGGATTTGTCAAAGCAAAAGTTAACTTTGTGGCAGGATTGGTCTCGAAGTTAACTTATGTTAACTTTATGGCAGGACTGGTTTCGAAGTTAACTTATGTTAACTTTACGGCAGGACTGGTTCGAAGTTAACTTATATCAATAGCGGACCTGTTTCGAAGTTAACTTTTTGGCAGACATAAAAACAGTCCTAGGACCAAGTCCGCTTTTCAAGTTAACTAGATTTTGGTCCTAGGACTGGTCAGAGCAGTCCTAAATTTGGTCACAGGTTAACTTTGACCAGTCCAAATGACTGGTTATCAAGTTAACTTGCTGTACAGGTTAGGACTGCACTCATCTGTAGGGTGCTCATTATGAAGTATTAGTTTTGATCATTGTTGAAGGGTGTGGAGTAACCTATTATATAGCTAACAAGCACATCACTTGGTCTACATGGTTGATGGTTGTCTCATCAAAATTCATACCACATCTCCTTATTCAAATTAATGAAAGCCATGAAAACGTGCTCATTGTTAGATAAAGCCGGCCAATCAAACATGTACACCTAACATTCATGTCATATGCCAAATAAAATAGTGATCCTATACATGTACAATGTACATGATGTAGCTTATCACTTTTTTATAGTTCGTTCTTATGTTATACTGTTACACCACTGTCCCAGGTTAGGAGAAGGGTTGGGATCCCGCTAACATGTTTAACCCCGCCACATTATTTATGTATGTCAGCCTGTCCCAAGTCAGGAACCTGTATATTCAGTGGTTGTCGTTTGTTTATGTGTTACATATATGTTTTTCGTTCATTTTTTTCCCCATAAATAAGGCCGTAAGCTTACATTGTCTTATCAGGGCCTTTTATAGCTGACTATGCGGTATGGGCTTTGCTCATTGTTGAAGGCCGTACGGTGACCTATAGTTGTTAATGTCTGTGTCATTTTGGTCTTTTGTGGATAGTTGTCTCATTGCCAATCATACCACATCTTCTTTTTTATATCACACCTGAGAAACATTAAAAAATAGACAAAACCACAAAAATTCAACATTGACCAATGAACACATAACATTTAGCTCAATGTCTGATGAACCCTGCCAGTCAGACATACATGACATAGACTCAATTGTTCCATTCTGTCTATACATGTACATTAAATATACATGAAGTTGATCTACTGGAGTACTGTATAATATTAAGGCCAAAATAAATTTATTGCATGTTTCTGGTTTCTCGACCATACATGTACCTCCGTTCCTAGCCTACCCGAAACAATGTATTCATCATACATGTACATGTCATATTCATCATTTGATGTCTTTCCACATCAGATAACTTGTGTGAATGATAATTACAAATAATACTCATCAGTAACACATATCAGAAACCAAATTTGAAACGACTAAGACTGCACAGTGTATTATCTGTCAAATATGGGAAATTTTATCACAGTACACATGTACATTAACAGAAAACAGTTTAGAACTTTAAAAACAAATTTTTTTAATAGAATAAAATGTTCTTAATTTTTTGGAGAGTAAAATAGGAGACACACAATTATTTATTTTGGCCTAAACTGAAATTATCCTTAATCACTTATCCATGAAATGTCAGGGTCAGGTCAGCTCAACCTGATAGACCAGTAGACCTTGCAAGATACTCATATTTCTCGTATGAATTGTTTTACATTGTCATTTCGGGGCCTTTTATAGCCGACTATGCAGTATGGGCTTTGTTCATTGTTGAAGGCTGTACACAGTACAGTGACCTACATGTATAGTTGTTAATTTGTGTGTCATTTTGGTCTCTTGTGGAGAGTCCTCTCATCTTGCTTATTGGCAATCATACCAGTGTAACCACATTTTCTTTTTTTATATCATAGATGTATATACAAAACATTTATCCAATTACAAAATGTACATGTACTTGTATAAGAGAGCATCTCACTGTTATAAAAACAGTATTTTTTTACAAGTAGTCACTAAACAATGAAATGAGGTCAGGTGCAATGGACATATAATGACAGGCTGAAACTTCATAACATATTAGCTATCTGAATACCGACAAGATAAGAAGCATCCAGCTCTTTTAGTTTTTAAAATGTAAAGCTTTATAAAAAAGTTTACGTCATCAGCCCAAGATTGTAATACCTATGTCCTGCATACAATCAACTTTAAATGACTTTTGTGGAAAGCAAGACAATAAAATGATACTTTGAAGTTCATGTATTGTTTAATATTTTTGACTAGTATAAAATGCCAGTTTCAGAATGAACATTAATTTAGATGATAGATTATATTGATATACTGTATGTACATTCAGATCGCGACTCTTATATAAGTACAGTAAGCAGTCATTTGACATCAACCAACGTCCATGCAAGGGCTGTAAATGCAGTCAAGGTCATTAAAAACTTCCGTCATCATGACACTTACCAATAGTGACCGACCACGACAGACCCTCATGGTTAATCAAGGTTGTATAACACCCCCTGGTGGTACATATAGCTAACAATAGGAATGCAAGCATTAACTTCTATAAATTTCACACAAACCAGATATTCTCAATATCCAAATTCATATAAATTTATTATCCAAGGTATTCATGAATTCAGATATGATGCACTATTGATATTCACTGAAACTGATTTTTTTATTAATCCAATTTGCTATTTTTGAATAACTATCCAAGGTATTTCATAGAATTCAAATATGATGCACTATGATATTAATATTCCCAGAAAACTTTGAATTCTCTTAATTCCAAATTATTATTTCAATTTCAAATAAATTAATTATCGAAGGTATTCACTGTCATCAAATAATGTAGTCTTTCTTTCAAATTGTAAATTTGCTATTTGTACAATGCACAATTTTCTTCTTGTCCAATTTGATATGAAATCCCAACAACATCATGGCATATTGCTGTAAGCCCTATTTGTTATTTTCAACAACAATAAGTCCATTAGTCCACTGTTTCACAATTTACAGCTACAGGTATGCGAGATACTTAGTGTCACCTATACATGCTATATGTATTTCCTTTTTTTGTTGGCTTCATAATCTGGCTGGGAATCATGCTCAAACCAATGTGAATTCTACAAACGAAAAAACATAAATTAAGAATAAAGTATTGAAACTTATCTAATATTGTATAATTACATGTATCATGATTATTATTACGTAATAATTCTTTAAATTTATATAGAAGATAATACTCATGTATAAATACTAGAGATAATAATTTTCTTGACAACAAAGTTCTATGATGTACACAAATGAATTTATGAGACTTATACAATTGAATTTATATGTCCTGTATGAGAAGAAGAATAAAACCCTTTTTTGGGGGTTCTATTTCAAAAAAATATTTTCTCTCTTTCTACATTAATGTTTTCTTAAGTGTGTCACTTCATTGAAGGGTTACTGTTTAATTGAGGCTAGCACTATACAAGATTGTTTTAATCAATTATTTAAAGCCAGACAAAGTTATTTCACTGTAAAACATAACAGGTGATTTCTTTGGATCATTTAAATAGGAAATAAATATTACAAAGATGACCAAAAAAAAAAAATGCACTGTTGACTGTCATTTTGTGTCATGAATGAATAAACCTTTTTTTTATGTAAATCATGAAATGTAGAATCTTTGTTCAAAGGTTAACCCTTTCTTTAATTTAAACATTTTTAGCAACCTAAAAAAGCTAGTATTTCCTTCTTATGATTAGCAGTAAACTTTGAGTTTAATTTGACATCTTAAATGTTACCCAGTATACTTTTTACTAATTACAGCTTGTATTAAATAATGCTTAGTAGTTTATTTAACCAGACAACATATTTTCTTTATTTTATATTAGTTATTTACCCATTTTTATGTTGATAAATCAATACTTGGCTGCATGACTTAGACATGTTAGATAAACTTTTAAAACTTTTAATATAATATCCAAAATAAAAGATTATATCCTGTTGTTTCATATTTTTCATAATTTTAAATTACTTTCAATTATAAATTTATCCACAATTTGAAAAGGACATTTAAAATTTATTAATATCATTATATAAAATCATCTTCAATACCTATTACATTTTAATTTTCATCCCTCAAGGCATAATAAACTCATGAAACTGTTGTGTCTTAATTACTGTTTATTACATATAACATACATGTATATAAAAAGTCCTGATAATTAACTTTTCAGTGTTAACATCCTGATTATTACCTTTTCTAATATCACATTTACATGGTCATGAATTCAGGCTCAGTAAATATATTTTTAAAATTATTTATTTTGAAGTTAAATTAAACATGTAAAACATGTTTAGTATGTTTTAAACCAAATTGATCTGAGCATGGAAGTAATATTTAAATATTACTTCCATGTGAGACATACCATGTAGTTAATTAAGTTAATAATCTATAAAATTCATAAAATGCTTAAGTTTAGGCCATGTTTACATAACATAATATGCTTACAGATAGATTTTTTGTATCCTTCCACATACATGATGTACTGAATGTTTCAACATATGAAATTAAATATAAATAAAATATTTTAGTAATTTGGAAAAGGCAAAATACATGTATCTGAAATCAGATGTGATTATACATGATGAAAGGAGATGTGGAATATACATGTATATATCAATGACACAGCAACCAAACAATGAAGTAGTCAAACAAACACAAACTTTATTAATCAAACTCAAAGCACAATTTAACACATGTAGAAAAATATGACTGTTGAATGGAAAGTCCTTTAACAATGGAATAAATTAAAAGTCAAGACACTTGAAATATGTTTAAAAGGAGATGATTGGTATATATATATATATATGCAAAAGAGACAGCAGCCCCAAGACCAAAACAAGGTGAAAGGCATAATTGAATTTTGACTAACCATGCTAACCGGGGAAATGTTATATAAAAAGTTAAACTGACAGAGTTCACATGAAAATAAAAAGTTAAGGCCACACTCATTTGATTAATAGTTCTTTTGATTGATAATATAAGACATGCTTTAGAATTATAAAATATATCCATGTTTTGTTAATCATGACTCAGAAATTATTTAAAAAATATACTCAAACATGCTAGTTTCACATTTTACACATAAATATTTACTTTGTTATAATATTCAACTTGAATTTTCTCAATTTAAAAAAAATCCAGTTAGAAATATTTCAAGCAAATTTAGGATGAGTCATGCAGTTTTCAATACATAAACATACAAGTCAGGACAGGAGCCTGTAATTCAGTGGTTGTCGTTCGTTAATGTGTTACATATTTGTTTTTCCTTCATTTTTTTTATATAAATAAGGCTGTTAGTTTTCTCGTTTGAATTGTTTTTCATTGTGTTATCGGGGCCTTTTATAGCTGACTATGCGGTATGGACTTTGCTCATTGTTGAAGGCCATATGGTGACCTATAGTTGTTAATGGCTGTGTCATCTTGGTCTCTTGTGGACAGTTGTCTCATTGGCAATCATGCCACATCTTCTTTTTTATATACAATATAAATATAGGTTTTGTAGTATAAGGCCATTCGGCAAAATTAAAACCATTGTGAATGCCCCACATCATCATGTAGGGTTTAACACAGTAATACGATGAACACGAGTGGATCCAGCCATTTAAAAAAAAGGGGTCCCAACCCAGGATAAATGGGGGGGGGGTCAAACTAAATGTACCCTTTCAAATGCAATTGATCTTCTAGTCCAAATAATTATGACGTCTTGTGTCGAAGTAAGGCGTCAAAGAAAAAAATTATAATAGCCTTTTAAGACGTCATAATTATTTGGACTATTGATCTTCCAAAAAAAGGGGGGTTACAATCCCGAGAACAATTTTTACAAGCCCAAATTCTTACTTTGCTTTTGAACATGCTACTATATATATATATATAGAAAGATGTGTAATATGCACGAGTGAGGTGATATAGAGAAACCGATATAGAACGTCGATTCATACCTGAAGCATGAGGGTAGGCACGAAATGTGCACATTTTCGCTTCAAAATCGTGGATCCATGATTATTCTGATAGACATGCTTTAAAATATTGTTCATTTATACTCACCGATTGAAATTTCCAGGTCATCCGTTATATTGTATGTAGTTTCCCTTCTACATATCTACAATGGCATGTCTACGATTTTTTGTAAAGTTTGCAGACCCGCTATTTCTGCCGACAAGGGTACAATAACGTCAAATCGTTTACGGGTAAAGAATATGATTTCCGTTTTTAATAAAACTTGACAGATTTGATTTATTGTCGTCGGGAAATGTCCCTAATGGATAGCAATTAAAATTAATCAGCTTTATTATTCTGTATGATATATGTAACTTAGTCATATTCTTTTAAATTTACTTCAGGTACCCCGACGTAGCAATTTTAAATTAAGACAATTAAATCAATCTTCTGCAATAATATTTTAATTTTATTTTTAAACGAAGGCTTTAATTTGGTATAAAACAAGTTATAAAAGACTCTTGAATAGACTGAATAAAAAATAAAGATAAACCGTCAAACGCACAAGTCCGCCACAAATGAACAGACATAATTATAATGCCATAAACGGAATACGACAAAAGACATAGAACGATCGTAAAAAATTTAAAAAAACCAACAACAACATAGGATGAGGGATCATATAAATTATGGGTAATTTCACAACTGTATCACCAATACGTGACACTTAAATAAAATACATTTATCCATTTATCCTGTATCAAACTTTGAGAAGGTGCACCTTAGACGTGTACACATTGTTTTAACATTCGCAACCGTCACACTAAAATATTTGTATTACATATTTACCGACTGTAACAACCCATGAAATGTTTGTTTTAAACATTTTACGACTGTGGCAACCTTTTAAAAGTTGTAATGAACATTTAATGACTGTAACAACCTTTAAAAAGTTGTAACAAACATTTTACGACTGTTACAACTCTAAAAACATTGTAACAAACATTTTTTGACTGCTTAAACGTCTGAAAAGTTGACACAAACAAATTTCAACTGTCCCAACTATAAAAAGGTTGGGACAAACATTATACAACTGCCACAACTTTTAGAAAGACTGTTATAAATAGGATTTGGCTGTGACAACGCCGTACACCACTGCAACAGTCCTAAAATTACTGTTGATAGCATTTAATGTTTTTCACAACCCATAAAAGTGTTGAGACATACATTATTTAACTGTAACAACGAAATAAGGTTGATTTGACAGTCTTCTTCAGTCTTCCACAGACTAAAATAGTCGTACAATGACTGTTACTGGTATGGACAGTTGTTTTTTCGTCCAGTAGTGTATTAAACAATACACGATGGTTTTTAGGGAATAGATTTAAGTAACTGACATTGTTATCACCTCAATAATGTGTTATGTTATTCTTGTATTTGTGTTTGTGAATATTACTGATACTGTTTATATAAAAAAGAAGCTGTGGTATGATTGCATCTGTCTTCCAGACACCAAAGTGACACAGAAATAATTATTTTTAGAAATATACATTTGACGTGGATTAATACTTATACATCCGGTCATTGTGTTATGGTAAATATTTATATTCTTGTTTTTCAGTGTTGCTGATGTGCTTTATAAAAAAAAAAGATTTGGTATGACTGCCAATGAGACAACCGTTCACAAGAGACCAAAATGACACAGAAAGTAACAACTAAAGGTCACAGTACGGCCTGCAACAATGAGCAAAGCCCATTCTGCATAGTCATTGTCTATATGCCTTTTTGTGTTTCTTTGTTGACATATATGTTTGTTCTAACAGTAATACAGCTTATAACATAATGTTGACTGATGTAACCCTATATCTGACATGTTCAGCTTATATGTCCCTTTGCTTTGTTCACACATCATTGACAGTATAATGGCATTTTGTGCAAAATTCATTAAAGTGACAAGTTTAGATAGTTATAAAACTAGGTTTAATCCACCATTTTCTACATAACAAAATATCTGTACCAAGTCAGGAATATGACAATGGATATCCATATGTTTGATTTGTTTGAGGTTTTGATTTTGCAATTTGATTATGGACTCGGAGTTCTAAATGGGTCTGAATGTATTATATGAAAGCACATCTAAACGAATTTTCTATTCATTTTCAAATATTGTGTATACAGAAATCGTTGTGTACGACTAATTCGTCCGTCTACATTTACGCCAAACATTATTCTTTTTGAAATGAAAAATACATTTTCAAATTGCTCTGCAAATTTTTAAGAAAGTTGGTTTGAAAAATGTATCAAAAATCTATTGAAATCACTTTTGAAAAACTATTTTCTCTATGAGATTTGAAATTTGTGATTTTCGTGAAATTATATTTTTGATTGAACAAAAATATTGAAACAAATAAGAATAAGTTTGTGTTAAAAATGATTTTATTTTGTCAACAGTTTAAATATATTAAAACATTTGTAATTGCTTGTTTTAGAAAACAAAACATATTTCAATCTTATTCTTAAAAGCAAATATTGAAAAAACTGACCTTTAGCATTTTCCAATTTAGTTTCCAATATTGAAAAATGTAAAATACTCTAACGTCGAGATTTTTTCATTTTGACTTACAATATTGAAAAATGAAAAATGCTCTAGCGTGGAGCATTTTTCAATTTGACGTTTGATATTGAAAAAGGAAAAATTCTCCATTTTTTATTTTTCATTTTACTGTGCAAAGTTGAAAAGTGTTCGCTATTCAAATGTATAATAATGAGAACGAAATGTATTATGTTTCAATATAGGCGTTTTAAATGTTTAAATTGTTGACACTTTTTATTAAATGTTTTACTATTTCCGTTTTCTTGTTTTAAGCGCAATATATCTTGAAGATTTTCTTAAGATGTGTGTGTGTTTACTATATGTGGTATCAACAAATTCCAAACAAGAATGGTACACTGACAAGTACGATAAGACTTTTGTTACATTTTTCAAACTAACTACCTTTAAAATTTGCAGAGCAATGTTTGGCATAAATGTACACGGACGCACTTACCGTTATCTTGTGTATATATTTTCGTTAAATAATCAAGAATTTTCTCAATATACTGCTGAAATTTACCCCAAGGAACTTATTTAATTCAAATCAAATTTATTCAGTAATAGCTGTCCTTTCCTAGATTTAGATATTTCGGTTTTTAACGGGAAACTCCACATTAAAATTTACGACTATTGTTAATTTTCCATTTTTAGATGGTGATGTTTCTTTGGCACCAACTTACGGTGTTTATAGTTCACAGCTCGTTCGCTCTGCCATTGTCTGTTGTGACGTTTTTGATTCTAACGAACGCAATCTATTTATTACTGGAAAATTATTAAACCAGGAATATCGTTACCATAAATTACTTAGAACCTTTACTAAATTTTTCCAAAGATATAAAGATTTGGTTTTGAAGTTTGGTTGTATCTGTACTTGTTTCAAACGGGATAGCACATCCTCATTTTTACGGAAATGTTGTTAACCGTTCCCGAAAGTTTAGAAATGATCCATGTAAACTTTTCGCTCCTATAAATAAACTAATTCTAAAAGGTTACCTATTCAACACTATATTAAGATCATTGAATTTTTTTTTTTATTGGTATAAATATTGATTGTTTATCAGTATATTAAAAGCTAATGGGAAATGAAGATAAAATCATTTTGTTAATAATTTGTCAATTATTAGAGGTTTTAAATATAAACAGAAATACAATTATTAAATTAGATTTCTCTATATAAAGATATAGAATGATATGTATGATCAAATATGCATTTACATTAGTTATTTCTTTTACATTTAATAAATTATTAGTATACTATGAGGTGTGCTGTCCAATAAAGGGACCAGAGTAACAGACAATTGGTCATATTATAATTATATTTTTTTATTATTACAAATTGCCTATTGCATTTGCTTTAATATTTATATCAATCAATTAAATCAAAATCAATCAAATTATGTACTTTGTTCAACCTATTTTTAATTTACTTTACATTATGTTTGACAATTATATTGTAATTTTTCTGCTCATTTTGGGCGCCGTGATTGGCAAATAAAATATTTGTTTGTTTGTTTAGTAAGTTATATACATATACATATTCATGGATCTACAATCTGTTGATACCTGTAACTTGGCATTGCACAAGGTCATGTTTTTTCTCTGGATGTTTATGACGTCTTTACACTAAATCCATTGGATGTTGGATGTGTACGGATTGATAGTATAGTCTAAGATGCATGATTTTTGATTAGTTGTTAGCGGCTTTGAACTAGTTGTCAGATAACTGCGAGTACTCTCAGATCTGTTCATTGTGTCTTTTGTGTCGGGATGTATAAGTACCCGGCCACGTCCACTTGTATTTTTGTGCATCTAATGAGTTAAACCTTTTTCAACTGATTTTTATAGTTCGTTCTAACATGTCTTATGTTGCACTGTCCCAGGTTAGGGGGAGTGTTGGGATCCCGCTTACATGTTTAACCCCGCCACATTATTTATGTATGTGCCTGTCCCAAGTAATGAGCCTGTAATTCAATGGTCGTCGTTTGTTTATGTGTTACATATTTGTTTTTCGTTCATTCTTTTATATAAATAAGGCCGATAGTTTTTTCGTTTGAATTGTTTTACATTGTCTTATCGGGGCCTTTTATAACTGACTATGCGGTATGGGCTTTGCTCATTGTTGAAGGCCATACAGTGACCTATAGTTGTTTGAATTTCTATGTCATTTTGGTCTTTTGTGGACATTTGTCTCAGTGGCAATCATACCACATCTTCTTTTTTTATATTTAAGTATGAAAAATAAAAGGGTCATTAATAATTTTATAGGAGTTTTGAAAAAAAAGAATGGTGAAATCAATATAAGAGAAAAGCATTAATCAAAAACGTTTTGTACGAAAGAATAAATAAATTTTCAAACATTCCGTTTTATTCATGTCTCGTATTAGTGCATGTCAATTTATTAGTGCTCTTATGTATTTAAGAGTTTTTCCCTTATCAGTTTCAATTATTTTGAACTTTACTTTACTAATAAGTGTTATATAACACATCTGAATATTCAAATCTCGCTTGATTTAAGTTTAATGTTCAAAACAAATATACTGTGGAGAACATAACTGTCAGCAAAATTAGTGAAGGCATTATAAATGTACAGTTTTGGATATATACCTTGAACAATGTTCTTACCATGTTTGTTTTAATTTTTTAATTACAGATATTATAACACCAAACATATCACTAGCTCTGTATCGCTATCTGTGTCACAACATCGTAGGAACAGAAGATACTGTTAACACAGTCAGATTAATGAACACGGTGAGAGATAATTTGTCAAGTGACAAGTCGATAACAATTATAACAAGTGGAAGCTTTGGAGAAGGACTTGAAATGCGAGGAAGTGATTTAGATATAATGCATGTAGACAAATCTATTAAGGTGAATGCGGATAAACAAACCGACTTTAATCCAAGTATAACTTATCTGTCCATGGATACAGACGATGTAAAACCTGGTTTTACTCAATTAAGGCTAGAATATAGCAGACGTCAGTATGATTTGAAATGTTGTGAAGAACATAATGGTAAACATTATTTTTCGAGTGCATTATATAAGGGAACTATGTTATTGTTTGGGGATAAAGACGAACAAATTCATGGACCGTGTATAACTGACAACAAAGGAGTTTTAGATTATGCCGGATCTTGTCATTGTAAAACGTGGATACCTTCTGCTGTAAATTGGATAACAAGATCAAGAAGCTCATGGCCGAGTCATAACGTCACACAAAGTATTATAAATCATGGGGTACTTTTTGTACCGATCGGAGTTCACGGATCACCGAAAGAAGATCTTGAATGGCGAATATCTTTTTCAGTGGCTGAAAAACTTCTAATTAATACATTTACTCACACCCAATTAATGTGCTATGCTCTCTTAAAAATAATTTTGAAAGATATTATAGCAAATGATTCTGAATGTAAAGATTTACTCTGTTCATATTTCCTTAAAACAATTATTTTCTGGATATCTGAAGAACTACCATCATCTGTATGGAAGCCTGATAATATTATAACTTGTTTTATGCGATGTTTCAGCAGATTAGTCTATTGTGTCGAGCATTCAGTTTGTTCACATTACTTCATTCCAGAAAACAACATGTTCGAGAATAAAATAGAGGGCCGTGCTCGTGATGTACTTTTAAACAAATTAATGACGTTACACAGCTATGGTTGGCGATGCATTTTATTTTCAGATCAAATATCTAACTTTGATGTAGCGATGTGGAATTTTCCAATTGAACCATTTGCATTATATGTAAATAACGTTAAGAAGATAGTGCAATCCATTATTTTGTATTGTGCAAATATATCCTTAGTAAATTATTCTGAGTTAGATATATTCAACACAGGATTATTACACAACATATGGTGTCACCATTTTTCACTAAAGCAGTTATATGCGTACTTCATATCACATAGGTGCAGTAAAATAGCTCATTGTTTACCACTTGATGGTGCAATTATCAACAATAAATACCAATACAAACAGTATAAATCCTGTTTAAGTACTCTTCTAACAAATGTCTATCATGACGCTGTTTCTGGATGGCTTATGATAGCTTCATTATTTTACAAAACAAAGCAATACAGGAAAGCTTTACACGTCATTATGTATTCTATATCGAAATGTACTTGCGACAAACTGTGCTTTGGAATGAGTCTATCAGATATCAACTACCAATTACTAAAACAGCAAACATTTGCCAATAAAAGTGTTGCTTATCTGCTGAAAATTATGCTCGTAGATTGTATACGATTAACGGTAGATTCAACTTTAACACCAGATGAACTTTCAATGGAGGGAAGGAATATTACTTATCAGTTTCCATCCACAGCGTATGCATACTTCCTTAGTTGTCTTTGTCATCATCACCTCAATAATGTTAGACAGTGTCAGGATTCCTTAGATGGTCTAGAACTTGTTATAGCAGAAAGTTATTTGATACCAAATTGGAATACGAAAGATGCCTACACTTTATTAGGGATTGCTTTAGAATTACATGGCGACAAGGAATCCGCTCGACAAGCATTTTTACAATCTGTCGAATTATCCGAGGGTGAATCTCACACTTTTGCCGCATGGAGACTTCTGTCTTTGAATTGAACAATTCATTTGTGCATTTGTTGATCTGTCAAACTGATGTTTGTGTAGTTTTGTACCTACAGTATACTAAACAATACCACATGAGTTAGAATATGCTAAAGATATGCATGTTGCTGATACCTTTATTCAAATGCTCAGCTCCTTTATCTTATGGAACTTGAAATAGCTGCTGTAAAATGAAAATAAAAGCATATTTTTTTACATAGGTTTAATTGTAAAATTTATTCTGTCTCAGTAATTTAAATACATGTTATATCTCTATCTATCATTCTCTTTTATTTCATATTTCAGTTTTATAGATATCTTTTTCTAGACAAAACGAAATTAAAGCAAATCTTATTCATCAAAGGAATTCAACAGTCCGTTCCATTGTATTGAGTAACTTGAAGGTAAAAACGAAAACTGTAATTGTCAATGCAAGAAACGAATCTGTTTTGTATATAGATCTCGATAGAAAATGTATCAAAATATTAGAACATTTTTATCATTTGTAAAGTCTGATAATTGTTATATTCTCTGGCGCAAACAGGACTTCTTCTTAAGTAAAGTGAGGGGTGCAGGATAACGAGTCTACTCAATGATGAAGTTGAGGAATTAAAATATACACTCAACAATGTGGTCCTGTTAATGATTTGTATGAATTTGATTCTGAAAAAAATGCATGTATAAAGCATAATTAGATGTTCATTATCAGACACATTGCTTATTTATATGCAACATTTTTTAATTAATTAACAAATTCCATTTCATTATTGTAGTATTAAACCAACTTTTCAGACGTTTGGCCTTTGCTTCTTCAGTTCCTTTATATATTTTTTTAAACTACACTTTTCAATCATTAAGATGGTATATCCCATTTCGCTAGTATATAAATGTTTTGGCACTCTTAATCTCCCATTTGTCAGTACAGCAGTTACTTTGAATACAACCGTTAAAGTGATGGTGTTTGTCAATAAAGGGATTGAACGATGATAAAAGAGGAACAAAAGATGCCAAAAGGACAGCCAAACTCATAAATCGAAAATAAGCTGACAACGCCATAGCTAAAAATGAAAAAGACAACAGACAAACAATAGTGCACATGACACAACATGGAAAACTAAGGAATAAACAACACGAACCCCACCAAAAACTAGGGGTAATCTCAGGTGCTCCGGAAGGGTTATATATAACTCTTTCAAGATGTGAGCTATTCATCATATATATTAAAGGATTAACATCAGATTTAACTTCCTTTTTTAGAAGTAAAGATAATAAAAGGAAAAGAACATAATAAAATCAATAATAAAAACTTACAATAGTTATCAAAAGTACCAGGATTATAATTGTATACGCCAGACGCACGTTTCGTCTACATAAGACTCATCAGTGACGCTCATATCAAAATAGTTAAAAAGCCAAATAAATACAAAGTTGAAGAGCATTGAGGATCAAAAAGTCCTAAAAGTTGTGCCAAATATGGCTAAAGTAATCTACTCCTGGGGTAAGAAAATCCTTAGTTTTTCGAAAAATTCAAAGTTTTGTAAACAGAAAATTTATAAAATGACCATATAATTGATATTCATGTCAACACCGAAGTGCTTACTACTGGGCTGGTGATACCTTCGGGGACGAAACGTCCACCAGCAGTGGCATCGACCCAGTGGTGTAAATAGTTATCAAAAGTACCAGGATTATAATTTTATACACAAGACAGTTGAAACACCAAGAGGATATTTAGACGTATAAGTGAAAAACAACCATAATCTCTGAACTAGTATACATATTCGTTTAGGGGCAAGCGGAATGAGGCCTCCAACAAATTTTCGCTACATTGAAAAGTCACTGGTTGCTGTTGTCTGCATTATGATCGGGTTGTTGTCACTTTGACACATTCTCCATTTCCATTCTCAATTGTAATAATGCCAAGACATAGCAAAACAACCAATGGTCAAATAAGATAAACAACAAAACAAGCCCCACCAAAACATACGTGTTAAATTTTCGGGGTACGAAGTGGGATTACTTTTTCCGTAAATTAGCATACCCCGAAATCCTCTTGTGATGCAGCTCCTCGTTGAAAAAAATCCTTTCATCACACAATAAGTTCTTTGAAAATTTAATACTTTGAATACTTTTAATAACTTATTACACATTTATTATCTGGTCCAAATTAACACAAATGGTTAAGTTCACTAAATTAGTGTAAGGTTTCAACTCCCTCAGGCAAAGTTGGCTTTAGATGGATTTGGCTATTTATTTTAGGTATTTCTGACATATAGCTCTTCAATGGGTTCGGTACTTTTACATCTTCGGATTTCAAATGTTTGGCTTTGCGCGATCTGAGGGTAAATCAAGTAATCCAGAAATCCAAGAAATTATTTAGCGCGTTGAATTGTTTTTAATTTTTTTCAGGAACTTGTAAGAATAAAAACATGTCCAAACCACTACACAGAATGTGTTTGTTTACGCAATTATAGATGCATTTTGATATTTTTATGTATAGGGTAGCCTATAGGGACATAAAACAGCTTGAAATTCCATTAAATAGAGAGTCGAAACATATCACAGATGAAAACAACATTTAAACTCTCAGAACTTGATTTCTAATTCTTATAGTGTATTCCTAGTTATATTCGTTTGATAAATTTCTTACATTCGGAAAGTCAAATTAAAAATACATTTTTCTTTCCAAAAAAAGTCGAAATATGAAGTACGTTTAAAACATAAAAATATTTGTTTTACACAATTGCTTACCTGATTGATGAGGAAAACATCCAGTAAATCGGTGCATGTAAAACAAATTTCGTTGAAGAAGGGTCTAAAACAGCACAAACAACATTTTCCAAAAGACAAAAAAAGTGAAAAAGTATATTTAAACAGAACGCATCTGACTAACAGGTCGGACAACTAATGTTCTTTAACCCTGGTGACTGACATTGGCGATCGCCAAATAAAATTGTTCACAAGATGTAACAAAATGGATCTTAATATAAATTTAATACTAAACAGAAAAAAAAAATTAACTTGTGGCCACGATGTTATGCCACAAACATATGGTGTCTATATTTTTAGTACACCAGATCCGGATTTCGACAATAAATGTCTCTTCAGTGATGTCAGGGTTCGAAACGGTATTTGAAAGTCCATTTAAAAAGTACCCTCATTTTTAGATAAACTCATGCATTTTAACAGTCAATATAGGATGAACGGATCATATAAACCGGTGGGAAAATATGATACAAGCCCAAACAAAAAAATATAAACGAGTCTAAATTAAAAACCTACGTTCAAACCTATGATTGCATTGGATAAAAGCCGCAATTTTTATACGTTTGCATGTCAAACAAATTTCGTTGTAGAAGGGTCTAAAAACAGCACAAACAACATTTTCCAAAAGACCAAAAAAGTGAAAAAAGTATATTTAAAACAAAACGCATTTGACTAACAGGTCGAACAGCTGATGTTCTTTAACCCTGCTGACTGCCATTGGCGATTGCCAAATAAAATTGATCACAAGATGTAACCAAATGGATCTTAATATAAATTTCATACTAAACAGAATTTTTTTTTTAACTTGTGGCCACGATGTTATGCCACAAACACACGGTGTCAATATTTTTATACAACTCGTCTAAACATCAACCCAACAATATTAGATCTGTAAATTTGCTTTCGCAAGTTTTTTGTTCTTCCCTCGCCGGGATTCGAACCCATGCTTCTGAGATGTCGTGACTCAAAACCGCCTGCACTGTAGCTGTCCCGCTAGACCACACGACCACCTGAGCTTCAAATTTTAATAAAGCTTCAGGTGGTCGTGTGTTATGTTTTCGTCAGTTTTACTCTAGTGTTGTACAACAGTACATGATATATAAAGCATGGAGATGTTATTGTTACAGACCAGCTCAATTATCTAAAGTATTTATATGTATATATTTAATAGACTTATTAAGAAGGGATATAATTACGACACTGTTATCAAGTCATTAAAGATTGCATATTTTGGCGTTAATATTGAGTCACTGATAAGGTCTTTGCATCGGAACTAAACACATTTATTCTAAAAACAGTTGTTGGCATGCCACGGGTTATGTTGTTTTCATATATGTTATGATAGTATGATACTAAACCCCTAATGGGAAGGATTGTGCCTGATGTTCATATGATGAAATCATAATCTTTCAGTCAGTTTAATTGAAGTCTGGAGCTGGCATGTCAGTTAACTGCTAGTAGTCTGTTGTTATTTATGTATTATTGTCATTTTGTTTATTTTCTTTGGTTACATCTTCTGACATCAGACTTGGACATCTCTTGAACTGAATTTTAATGTGCGTATTGTTATGCGTTTACTTTTCTACATTGGTTAGAGGTATAGGGGAGGGTTGAGATCTCACAAACATGTTTAACCCCGCCGCATTTTTGCGCCTATCCCAAGTCAGGAGCCTCTGGCCTTTGTTAGTCTTGTATTATTTTAATTTTAGTTTCTTGTGTACAATTTGGAAATTAGTATGGCGCTCATTATCACTTGACTAGTATATATTTGTTTATTTGGTCGGGTTGTTGTCTCTTTGACACATTCCCAATTTTCATTAGTAGTATAGTATGCGTTGTATGAGCCCCAAACTTCGGACGCGAGACGCGCGCTGCGCTCATGCGCTGATGCTATATTTGGGCCTTAGCGTGGACACCGTAGTTGACTCTGAAATCTAAGGGTATGACTCAGAGGCCGACACCATATTTGGGCCTTCGCGCGGACGCGAGCGCTATAGTTGGACCTGAGCGCGGACGCGAACACTATATTTGGGCCTTCACGCGGACATCGGGACACCAACTCCATATTTGGACCTGAAATCGGGACGCGAGACGTTATAGTTAGACCTGAGCGCGTACACTCACGCTATATTTGGGCCTCAGCACGGACATCAGAGTTGGACTCGACATGGGGATGCATACCTAAGGATATGACTCACATGAACACCTAAATCTCTCTCACACTTCCAGATACCAGATCTGGTTCAGGACTTGAGACCTGCTACATATACATGTAGGTGGTTTAAGATTCTTTTCTTTTCTTTTCTGTTCCTGTTTTATTATTTATTTCTTTATTTTTCTTTTTTTTTTTTTTTTTTTTGTATCATTCTTTTTTTTAACTAAATAGGGCTACGAGTTTGCTGTCATTCTTAATCAAGTCAGTGGATGAAAAGGTGCTGATAATGTCCTTCATCTCGAGTCCTCGATATCTCAATTTGACGTAATAAATACAATACAAGCCACAGGTATTTGAATCATCGGGTTGAATTTGATTGCCAACCACAGTATTCCGGTCCATTCACGATGAGTACATTTCTAAAATAGCGTTGGTACGTTTCCGGGTATCGTCCTAAGGAGTCGAACAATTCCGGTGGACCCGATGCGGGAAAATGAATAGCCACCCAATGACTCCCCTTTTGGTCACAGTTGTCCGTATTGACTACAAACGTTCTAGGCCTGTCGCTCACATAGCTAGGCAAGTCTTCTGCACAGCACACGGTCACGGGCAATCCGCTCAAACATCCTCTACATCTTTCCCGGTCATCGGAAGAGCAATGCCGTTTTTCTTCCCACACCCTTGCTGACTATGGGTTTCCAATCCACGAAGGTGAGCAAACACTACTCCACAATCCCGACAGGCGATGAGATCTTCTCGTCTCTCAGCATCGTCTGACGATACGTCTGTTGTCTCGTCGACCATGTCTTCGTCTGACGAGACCGAACTTTCGTCTTCGGAGAGACGAGTGTGCTCCATTTCTCGGTCTGGTGTCTCTCCTTGGCCGATCTGCAAGACCTCTGTGCGCAATCTGGAGGCTTCCGGGGTTCTAGCTTTTAGGTCAACCAGAAGGTATCCGAAAGGTGTGCTCGTTGCCTCTTCGAATTTACGGAGGATACATCTGTCGGCCCAGCGTCATGGTGGGTTGACGATCATTGGGGTTATTAAAGAGAACGAGATAATGACAGCTTCGTCTCTGGGTGGGGTCTTTGCCAAAGTATAAATTCTGATTCAAAACGACAACCGATAAATTTCTATGGTGACTCCCTTCCGTAAACAAATAATTTATTCTGGAGTCTTTGGCCGAGGTCGACATGAGATCATCTAATAGGATGATGCTTTGAATGTTGGATCGAAAAAATCGTCCCTTTCGGGATCAAAAGGAATTCCACGAATGAATTCAACGCGTGGAAGCACTGTTCGTTGTATTTCCTCGTAAAGAGGTTGCCACCTTTTATACAACCAAACAATTTTTTCTGGACTGGGACTTCACAGTCTTTTTATGTGTTGAAGCACATCTTTCATAAAATGAGTTTTTCCGCAGGAGGTGGGACCGGACACGATCATGGTAAAAGGGTTTCTAAACACGAAAGCCCCTTGCTGCTGCTGCTTTTGTTGCTGTTGCTGCTTTTGCTGCTGCTGCTGTTGCTGCTGCTGGGTAACATCTGGCTGGTATAGTGACTCATCGGAAGAATGCTTACCTTTCATATGTCTTTGAAGATCGTGCGGCCACACATATACTTCACGGCAAATATTGCAACTAAACATATTCGTAATGTCCTAAATGAGAGTGTCTAGTTCCTCTTATAGATTCTTCTTTCGAAAATGTAGCAAGAGAAATATGTGATCGTCTTTTAGACGACATATTTGCAGATGATCGTCTATCAACACAAATTCGATGTGATACAGTTCATTCCTGGTGACCGGAAAATAGATTGGTTTCTCAAACGTCACGTCCGTGATATCTTCATTCAATATCCGTATCGACTGGAGAATAGGGAGAGCTGTTTCCCTCACGTACGACTGTTACACGAAATCGGAACAAAAGTACATGCGTCTCGTTGAGGCCTCTAATTCCGGTATGAACGACACCTCCAATAATGCACACTTCCATGATCCATCCAACGTATAGCGTTTGGGCAGCCGCACTTTGAAATTGCCACCTACGTTATTTGCAAACGTTGAAAGCGAGTCTTCGCTATTAATAAATAAACAAAACTGGTCCATAATGTTCATTTCAGTTTAACCTTTAGTCTTTCTCTTATAGCTTTATTAAACCCAACCACGTAGTTAAGAAATAAACGTAAAAAGTAGTTGGTTGCTGAACGTCCAGTGGCAAATAGTTCATGCAATTTAATAATAAATACAATAGGTATAGGTCTTGTGATAAAGCGAAGGAAATTTGGACTACCGGAAAATGAGGAAACATTGGATAGGGACAGAAAGTTTGCCTTGCAAGAAGCTATATATAGTGTTGTATATATATAGCTATAATATTAGTACAGTAGACGATTTATTCTTTACGGCTCGGTTGAAAAAAATTATAAATACAACTTTTATCGTTTCTGTATAATAAGTGTCCTGACCTATCCCTCTTCCTTAAGCATTTATCTTCAACACAGTTTTATAAACTTTAAGAGGAATATATAGACATAGAAATTGTTTGATTGGACCGTATGCTAAGAGCCGCCTACCTACAGAGCCAGTATCGTCTCATTTAATCCGGTTCAAACCGGTTCTGGTTTCTCTGCACAGACATAATTCTTTCACGTGCTCAACAATTAAAAGGATAAGTAAAGAGAAATCTTACTACATACTATTCATATTTGTTTGTATTCTTTTTTATATAATTTTACAGCCCATAGTTCTTTATTCCTTATAGTTTAGCAGCCGTATATTTCTTTATTCCATACAGATTAGCATGCAACATTTATTCTTAATATTTTTTTAATCTTTCATTATTCTTTCTTTATTTATTTGTTTGTCCATTATTCTCTATTTTTTTATTTCTATTCTTTATTTATTTATGCCCATTATTATAAACTCTATCAAAACCTCGTATACAAATATAGATAGATTAAATACATTATCCGTGTATTTGTGAAGATAAAAATCAATTACGGCCGTTGACGATAAGATATTAATAAACGAGAAACAATGTTTAATGACCAGGTGTGGATTTTAGTTAATCATTTGGGGTAAAATTTTAATCATGACCTTATGATATTAATAAAGTGGTTCAAAGAAGTATAAAAGCAATAATACTGAATGTTTCACGGAGATAAGAAATTGAAAAACTTCAAAAACGATAAATATTTCATGTCACAGACGATATTATTATAAATGTTGCTTATGTCTGTTAATTAGGAGCAGATAAAAACCTGTGTACACCTGTAAACATGTTATTGAAAGAAAGTGTATAAAGATACTGATTTTTTAATCACCAGATGTGCTTTATCTCTTCATCTAGTTATTTAAGGTGTCATCTTAATCAGCACCATATGATATTAATTAAGTTGTTGAAAGAAATAGAAAAGCAATACGACTGAATGTTTCACGATTGTCATGTTAATAAGATAAGTAATCCAAAAACTAGAAATAAGAAGATACATATTTTATGTATTGATATCAAACATTTTTGATCCAAGTATCTTTACACGTGCATCTATTTATAGTACCGCCTACTGGATTGAGTGACAGTTTATCTGATTTATATAAATAGTATATCTTCGACAATTCTTACAGTTGTTATAAGCATGTATAAGCAGCAACTATTTTAAGAGGTAGAATTTTTTTTTCTTCAGGATTATCACAGACTTATTATCTAGGGGTTGGGTAAGCGTTTAGCACAGAAAAATTCGCGTCCGTTTTGGAGAGTATACCGTCCACTTTTAAGGGTATGACGTAACGTCCACCTTGAAGGGTAACTTGGTCCAATATTTAGGTATAGCCTCTTCACCCAAATAAGATGTTCGTGTGAGTCATATCCTTAGGTATGCATCCCCATGTCGAGTCCAACTCTGATGTCCGTGCTGAGGCCCAAATATAGCGTTAGTGTACGCGCGCAGGTTTAACTATAACGTCTCGCGTCCCGATTTCAGGTCCAAATATGGAGTTAGTGTCCCGATGTCCGCGCGAAGGCCCAAATATAGTGTTCGCGTCCGCGCTCAGGTCCAACTAAAGCGCTCGCGTCCGCGCGAAGGCCCAAATATGGCGTCGGCCTGTGAGTCATACCCTTAGATTTCAGAGTCAACTACGGTGTCCACGCTAAGGCCCAAATATAGCGTCAGCGCATGCGCGCAGCGCGCGTCTCGCGTCCGAGGTTTGGGGCTCATACAACTCATACTATACTACTTCCATTCTCAATTTTATTTATACTTCTTTGGGAGCTTTGAAAGTTTGGGATGTCCTTAAATTGAGAATCATCAATCCCTAAGGAAAATGAAATTTTAGATTGCACAACTTTGATGTACTAAGTTATATACTAGTCAAAAAAGCAACAGTATCCGATCATTTCACATAAGAATGTGTACTTTCAGTATGATCGAAAACAGTCAAAAGTATGTATGATGCTTACTGTTTTGTATTACTATACAGTATTTTAAATTAAAGTGATTTATAACGACAAATGTATTTGACGCATAAAATTTTCTGACACGCGTATCAATGAATGTGTTTGTGTTCTGTAAAATTGTTTCTTTAAAAATAGTTACACGATAAGGACTGCTGTAACCATATTTTGACTATTTTATTTAATATGTCTGATTAGTTCACGCATCATTGTAAATATAACGGAATTTGATGAGACTGTCATCAAAGTGAGAGGGTTAGCGCTATCAAACCAGGTTTAATCCACCATTTTCTACATTTTAAAATACCTGTACCAAGTCAGGAATATGACAGTTCTTGTCCATTCCTTTTTGCTGAGTTTGTTATTTGATTTTGCCATGTGATTTTGGACTTTCCGATATGATTTTCCACTAAGTTCAGTATTTTTGTGACTTTACTTTTTATATTCTTTCAGACTATCATTCGTCATGATGTGATTATGTAGTCAGTTACTAAAATGTATTACTACTTAAAAATTAAAATATAAAAGTTATCGAATAGAAAATAACACAAAAACTAATATAAATTATTGTTACCAAAATAAAACAATTCCAAAGATATACTTACTGAGTTTCAGAATAAATCTATTAAAATTTATATTGATGTGTTCCTACATCTCGATAAAGTCTAAGGTGTTATATCCTATTTGTAATAAGTCTTCCAAAGGAAAAGACAAACGTCTAAACCAAAATGTTGATCTATGAAAGCTTTTATATAGGTTTATAGCGAACTACGTGTATAATATATTGTTTCACTGTTTAGTTGCGTCCGGGCAAATAACAACAATGATGGCTTTGAAACTATAGATTGAAAAGAACTAAATCCTATTCTTGTGGTAAATTTAAGGGAAAGCTACTATCACACTGGACATAAATAAAGGCAACAGTAGTATACCATTGTTCGAAATTCATAAATCGATAAAGAAAAAATAATCCGGGTTACAGACTCAAACTGGGGGAAACGTATCAAATATAAGAGAACTACGAAACAACAGAAACACAACACTAAAATGTAAAGCAAATAAACGAACTATAATATAACAGTGGCATTTTCTTGACTTAGTACAGGGCATTTTAAGAAGAAAATAATGGGTTAAACCTAGTTTTGTGGCATGCCAAACCTCCCGCTTTAATGGCAATGCTACATGTAATTATAATACTGCAATAACAATATTACATTACAGGACTACAATACAAATTAATGAGAGAAAATATAGGGCAGAGAAACAAACGAATAATTGCAAAAAAAGTACCAGGTTAAAAATTTAATACGCCAGACGCGCGCCACGTCTACACAAGACGTTAAGAAAGAAAAAGTTTGAAAGCCAGAACAATCACAAAGTTGAAGATAACCGAGGACCAAAAAGTTGTGACTAATACGGCCAGGGTGATCCGCCTTGGACAATAACAGCCTTATTATTAAGAATAATTCATACTTTTGCAAACAGTAAATTTGATAAAATGACGATATAATAGATATACATGATTAAAATGAAGTGGTGACTAGCTAAAGAATCAAAACGGATACATTACAAAAAAACAAAGCCGTGTTAGCCAAAGCCAGTGCTACGAACGACATACAAAGTGACGTCACATTTGAATTTCTAAAACGAGTTCCCAAAATTAAGAAAGAATTTGGATGAAATTCAAGATAAGATTTGTATGACTTAACTAACATTTATTAATAACAGTGAAAACTACAATACTAATTAATATCAAATTGTAGTTCTGTAGTAATTAAATAATTAATTGTATTATCTACCTATGTCGGTGTTTTTATAAACAATTGAGATATAATACGAGATTATGTAGATACATTTTTTAAATACAGAAAAGATCTTAAAATGGAAAGAATTCCATGTATGAGTGTATAAAAATTGTGGCATTCATTTTAACCTGTAGTTTAGTTGTTAGTATTTTATAACCTGATATTTAAAGTAATGATTTACAAGTTATATATGGAAGTAGTATTTAAATAGGTTAAATACAAAGATACGCGTTTAACTTCACCTATTATATTGAGCTAATATTGTATAATGCAATGTAGTAACGTCCTTTTAAAATGCTTAGTTCTATATAAACAGAAGCATATGTTTTGTATTTTACAATAAAGCATGTCTGTCGTGTAAAATTGTTCTATTTCATTTTACAACAAGAATGTGTCCATAGTACACGGATGCCCCACTCGCAATATCATTTTACATGTTCACCGTGAAATTGGTGTCAATACTTTAAAATTGGCATTAAAATTAGAAAGATCATATCATAGTTAACATGTGTACTAAGTTTCAAGTTGATTGGACTTCAACTTCATCAAAAACTACCTTGACCAAAAACGTTAACCTGAGCTTCACACTACTTTTCAGTGGAACATGAAATTGGGGTCAATACTTTAATTTGAGATTAAAATTAGAAAGATCATATCATAGGGAGCATGTGTACTAAGTTTCAAGTTGATTGGACTTCAACTTCATCAAAAACTTCCTCGACCAAAAACTTTAACCTGAAGCGGGACGAACGAACGGACGAACGAACGGACGAACGGACGAACGGAGGCACAGACCAGAAAACAAAATGCCCCTCTACTATCGTAGGTGGGGCATAAAAAGCACGTCAATGGCGTCAATATTCTGTGTAGTTAAATAAGCCATCTTGTTGATTCTCAGGTTAAAATGACTAAGTCGATTAAAGTCTTTCAGCTTAAATGGAATACTTGTGAATAAATTTCCTTCAAGTATCAAATATTTTAAACTATCAAGTTGACTTTTAAATGTTGAAATTCTGAATCGGTCTTCAAATGCATTTCTTGAAAAGTCTATTTACTGCAAACGTTTGAGTCCTGAGAGGAATTTACTGCGATGATCATCATATAGACCGATACTAAGTGAAACACTTTACATTTTAAAATGTTTCAAATTGACGGCAGATTGACGAAGGTTGTGATTTAAAAGTCCGCATTTGAAATGTGAAATATGAAGTATATCCAGGTTCTGAAGTCCATTTATTGTGTAATTGCAGTCAAACAATGAAGAGTATGCTAAATAAATTATTTGCAGGTCTTTGATTCCTTTCAATGCAACGATGGATTGGATCCCCTACTACGTTGATACAACATATATTCAGGAAGTGTCAAAGGAAACCATAATACAATATCTTGATGATAAAATGAAGGACTAATTTTAAAGGACTTGTTATCAGATAGATCAGTATTATCACGTGTATGTTTTATCCCATCTATGTTCACTTTACTATGATTAAATTGATTGTTGTTATCCGACATGTCTAATCGCCTAAGATGTGTAAACAAATTAAAATACCATATGGTTTAAAGCTGGTGAAAATCAAAGTCATTGTTCAAACTCTCTAGACAATGTTTGTATTTCATCTTCTGAACAGCGTCGGCATTTATCGTACTAATGCCATTGAAGGTCAAAGATAACTTCTTTACACAAATGTTATCGATATATGCAAATAGATCAGTTGTTATAATGAATTCACCATGTACTCTAAAATTACTGTTTAAATTAAGTTCATCTGTTTGTCGATTTTCAAACACATGCAACGCTGGCAAAGTATTTGACAGTTTAAGGAAACGTGCATTTGGAAGAATAAGACTAGACAGAAATCGTAATGGTGAAAAAGTATCCTTTTCTATCATCATTAATTTACCTTTTATATATCTCTAGATATATTAATGGCGTTTTATCAAAGGCATAACACATACAGTTACGCAGAAAATGAATTTGAATACCACTATGTTAATACTACAGACTTTTCATCACATACATCATCTATGCAAATAATCCATTTGACGGTTCACTACAAGTAAACACATTTGTTAAATGTAAAACATCCGACCACGATTCTCCTGGATACTTTGACAGTAAGTCATAGGATATATGAAGCACTTGCAGTTTACCTAGTGGTGCAAATATATTCCCTACGAAAGTTTTCATTGGATTATTTAATAAACTCAGTTCTTTTAAATGTGTTAAATTATCAAACGCTGATTGGTCGATTGATGTCACATGACAATTACTTAAAAACAGATATCTTAGCTGTGTAAATTTAGTGAAAGCTTTCTTTGATATAATTTCCAGATTATTATCAGACAATTCTAAATCTGTTGTGTTTGATGGATAATCTGTTGGTATATGTGTTAAGGCCTTTGAGCTGCAGTTACATCTAACGTCCTCTTTAGTTAATGCAACATCACAATGATTCGGTAACACACAAGGACTGATACCTATAATCCAAAGAAACAATAAAAACGGACAGAAAATCATTTCGCAAAAATCTTTCATGAAACATTCTGAATATCACTGTTAGATAATAAAAAAAAAATAATGTGTTTTCAAAAGTTTAAAATTGTATGTAAACACAAATATAACCAGTCATACAAAACATTACAAAACAAATAGTAAAGTTTGATATTAACATATAACTCAAGTTTCTTATTGATGAAGTAAACAATAAAACAATTGTTTTACAAAATATGAACACACTCAAAAGAAATTCGGATAAGATAACCATTACAATTTCCCGAGCTACTTATTATACAGTTCAAACAAAATTAAGGCTACAAACAAACAAACATGTAATACTTTCTGTCGATACGATATTTGATATCAAAACGACAAATGACTTCTTTTTAACCTTAAGAACAAATGGGTACACCTTAAGTTCAGAATGATTACAACAGGTGAGAATTTATTTTTAGAAAAAATAGTATTAATCGCATATGAATATTGTTATTGCCAATGAGACATGTTTCTACAATGTCTGTTGATTTTCACTTCGGATGTCTCAATGGTTATATGCAATACTTTATTTCTGTTTTATTCGTCAATTTGATGTTCAACTATTCAGCGACAATGCAGTTTAAATTTCTACTATTTTTCTTTTAATTTCCGGTTTATTAAGCCGTCCCTGGACAGGATCCGGTAACAGGAGGTCGTATCTGACCAGAGAGGTTGAAGTTGGTGAATTGTCTCGCCCTATTTGTTGTACCGCCAAAACAAACTCGATGCAAATTAGTGCACACAGATAAACTTTATCAGCTAGAGTACAACTATTTCATATTAAATAGATTCCAATCGTATGTTGTTGATATTTTTGTTTTCGTGCTAAACAATATAACACATTGCTACATATAAAACAGACATGCAGAGTCACGGTATGGTCTCATTTTGGTTAGAGATCATCATCCCCAACCCCATGAGAAGGAGTAAAAAACAATTATCGTGCTATCTTTGATCGAATTAAAAGAACAAAAATGAGAGAGCTAAGCATAGTGTCAAATATTAATTTGTAAACTTAAAGTTATAGTGTAACAAAAACTTACCAATTGCAATATTCTTTGGGGCATACAACAGGCTGCGGGTTTTTACTAGTAAATTTGGACCTAATATTTCCACTATGTAAAGTCAGAGATGAAATTAAAAATCACTATGCATGGCAAAATAAGAATGCACATGTGGCGCAGAAAAAGATGGTGCCGTTAATATGTTTTCAGTTTTACCAAAAAAAAATACATTTCAAGTTAAACATGGTACATTAAAGCGGATAATCTCCTCATAACTTAATTATCAATGTGGCCTTTGGCCTTTACCTTAAAACCCTTGGGATTGTACCACTAAAAATTTTTTTTTTTTTTTACAACAAATGGTGTGACTATCACTTGAAAAACACAACCTCTATCAGACAAAATACAGTCCAGTGTTAAAATGTTCCTTCCGTAAATTTCATGAATCAATTAGCATAACAAAAACAAAATAATTGCTATTGGAATTTGGAACAATCGGTGTTGACATTCTCGTTTTCATCTTAAAACTCACTGATAAAATGTCAGAAAAAAGAAAAAATGCAGATTGAATATGATTGTTTTAAATGATTACAGTAATTATTTCCTTAAATGAAGGTTTAATAAATTCAATGTAAAAATATGTTATTTCGTCAAAATAGTGTAAAACGATAATTCGAAGGTGTAAACGTAAAACTATGCATGAACGATTTTTTTTATTTTGAGATAACTGACAACATACTTGATATTTTTTTAATTTTTGACAGCTTTTTTAAATGAATATCGGTCAAACATGTCAACTCATCATGAAACACAATAACTGCAGTAAGGCTCGGGTGGTCAGTCGTTCTGCATTTATCTGTTTTGTCATGGCGTTAATTTCGAATTATGATTTTCAACACGGTTTAGCATGGTAGCAGAATTTTTTAATTATTTCGTCTTTTCCGCACTCATCGGGTTTTGGATTGAAGACAGCATGGCACACAAGGAGCCACATAGACGATAAGAAGTGTTGACTACGTAAGACACCAATGATCTAAGTTTGCAAGGTTCTTCATTTTGTTTCGGTTCCACTTATGGCTTTTTTAAACAGTTCCCTAAAAAAGAGGACTTTTGCAGTGCTGTTACATGTATCATTTAGCTTTGGTGAAAGTGTGACAATATTTAACAATGGCAGTCCTGATTCATTTCTTTAGTTACTTATACATGTTAGAATATGTTTACAGCTTAAGATGAATAACTGGATCTTCCATCACCGTTTTGGATACCTTTACTACATAAGTGTCCTTACAAACAACGGTATATTGCTGAGTCTTTAAAGTGCTGGCTTTGGTTTCATGTAATGTCCGGTTCTTTTTGGAAATCTAAATATTTTAGACTCGAGTATCACTGAAGAGACATTTTAGTCGAAATGTGCATATGATGAAGAACAATTGAAATCCATCAAAGGCATCCAGAGAATTTTTTTATTTGAAACGAAGTAATGTATTTTACAAAGTACATGCACGATTTAATTGTCCCTGAGACAAAACGTTTGTAGCAACATTTTACATTATTCATTAGATTATTTGTAAAATCAAAGTTTTGACAGACATATCATAAAAATTTTAACACTTCAAAATTGGCTGAAATTTAGGGAAATGCTCAAAAACTAAAATAACAAAAATACCAAACGTTGAAGAAAATTCAAAACGGAAAATCCCAAATGACAAAATCAATACATCAAAGGAATCGATAACAAATGTCATATTCCTGATTTGATACAGGTATGTGGAAAAAGGTGAATTGAGTCAAGTCAGAAAAATGGCCATTGTAATATTATAGTTCGTTTATGTGTGTGTTACATTTTAATGTTATGTTTCTCTTGTGTCGTTGTTCTCCTCTTATATTTGATGTGTTTCCCTCAGGTTTAGTTTGTTACCAGGATTTGTTTTTTTTCTCAATCGATTTATGAATTACGAACACCGGTATACTACTGTTGTCTTTATTAAGGCTGGTTTTGTTGTTATCGAAATCTCTCATTTGTATGACAGTTGTATAAATTTCAAGCATATTGAAATGATGTGTAAACAAAGCAAACAGAATTAAAAGGTGAAAAAAGTAAGAAATGGGGGTACAGCTGTCAACATTGTGTTATAACCTTAATCATTATCATGATTATGAAAACAAATGACTATATTAACAAAATCAAACAGAAAGGGATATGGATAGAGCACATTAGTAAGACAAAAGACAAGAATAATCAATTTGACATAGCTCATTAATCAGAAACTTCTTTTGTTTTTATTCAAACTCTAAGGTAGTTTTATTCATTGTAATCAATATTACATAGCGAATCGTTATGAACTACTGCCCATGTTAAAACATTTAAATAATATGACAGATTTATCTGAAACAAAGACAAGATCTAATTACAACCTTATTCGCCGTGTGTGTAAACAATTTTCTAATATACATTAGTTTTTAATTTTCACTGTATTTATTGAACCTTGATATTTAAAAGAAAGTTACAAGGCAGTGGTTTGGCGTTATAGATACGTGTAAATTAAATGGAAACGAAAGAACATATAACGGAAAAATCTGTTTCTGACCAAACCCTATAACAGGCTAAGAAGATGTCAGGTAAATAATTTATTTTGAGATAGAAATAATGTGATCAAATAGTTATACACTGCAATCTATACACATGGAAAACACCTTGATTTTTTTTAAACTTGAAAAATAAGCCTCTTATTTTGGATGGAATATGATAAAATATTTGTAAAAAAATATTGAAACATGGTTGATGATAACACTAGCATTAAAACGAACAAAGAATGTATGAAAAAAAAGAATTTAACAACTTTTACTGCAGTCGAACTTTACAATGTCAGACATGTCAAAGTTCATCTTAAGATGATTTTTCACATCATGGCTGATCGTTATACGCCAAAGAATAAGAACTTTGTGCCCAGCCTCCATTCAAACGGATAACCGCCTCTTAACGTCTTCTGATTCCTTCTATAAGTCGACTTATTTGATGCTGACGTAGCAGCAACCATTCCTGATGAAGGGCATTATGTATTTCACGAACTGGGGTGTCCTTTCGCGTACTTTACGTGTAATAGTGTCCCATATAATTTTTCGAAAAACTAAGGATTTTCTTATCCCAGGGAAAGATTACCTTAGCCGTATTTGGCACAACTTTTTGGAATTTTGGATTCTCAGTGCTCTTCAACTTCAACGCGCATCTGGCGTACTAAATTATAATATTGGTACCTTTGATAACTATTTCAAAATTATGACTTTTGTGTTAATTTGAATAAACAGGTTAAATAATCTCGATAATTTGTTCACAAACTCTTGTGGGATGTCACCTCATAAAATGTCAAACTCATGTATTTGACCTAAAATGCCATTTCAATTTTACATATATTTTTTATAAAAGTAAATGTATATATAGGCGTTTATCGATAAAGATATTTTACACAGTCATATGATCGTCTGTAATAAGATTTTTAAATACATTTTTGTTAAGGTAAAATTGTTGCTCATACCTCCAAGCACATCTAGTCGTAGTTCAATTCCTTTCGTTAATATAGTGGTAATCATATCTATAGTACCACCGTGCAGGTTTTTAAGGTTTACTTTATTTGCATACGCTTTAGACTGACAATGCATTTGTACAATGAAAAAAACATTTGTTGAATAACTCAATTGAAAAAAGCCTAACGACACTGTCCTCATTGCTTGATCTAAACATTTCCAGAATATGTTAATTTACTTTCATGTGTCTGTTTTGCGATTATGATCGTTGTCGTCCAATGACATCATTTTAAGAACACATTGCGCTATTTCTGTTTTTGTTATATTTTCCAGGTTTATAACAATAATTCTCGCTTGTAATCCACGGAAATGTTCAATTCCTACAGTAGCTTCATAGTATGCCCAATCATTGTTAACAAACTCTTTTGAAATCACTAAGATTATCTTTTTGCATTTTGGAATAGAATTGTTTAAATCAAAAAGTCTATGTTCCTAAGCGAAGACATCTCCTCTATCTAACAAAAGAAGTTTATGATTTCGTGTCTCTTCGAGAAATATGTGGAAAGGTCAATATATCCATTCAACATTACATTAAAATAAAGTATGTCAATAAAGGTTTTGATTTTGTCAATATTGCCGGTATATTTAACGACCATTGTCATGATTGTGTTAAAGAACATATTCCTGGATATTTTGACAATACTGAGCTACCTCTTATTTGTCATATTGACAAGAAATCTACCCGGAAATTGATATTTAATTATCATGATTATAGTCAATTGTGTAAAGATGTTAATATCAGTGAAAATACACCTACTTCATGTAATTGTAATAATTCCGAATATATCTATGGACCCATTTCCCATGTTATAACAGGAGATCTTAACATCGTTCAAGACCGAGAGTTAAAATCATTCCTCAGCAAAGGACCTACATATCGTCCCCCGTCAATTATTAATTGGAATGAGTGTCGTAATATCATCCACGACTCACTCCATACCTACTGTATGAAATGGATAAAACGGGAAAAAGCTGACAAAAAATCTTTGGACTCTTTTTTTGATTCAGTAATGAAGATAGTTGATATACGTATTCAACATTTTAAAGAACATTTTACTATTAACAATAACCACAATAATCTTATTTCTCATATCAAACATAAACTAAAAGAACTAGCCAAATAATTTGTTTTTGTCCCGGCCGATAAAGCTGCTAATAATATTATTATTGTTTGACGTAAATTTTACTTTGAGGTTCTGAAAAAAGAAATCCCCAATTCACCAACATTCCAACTGACTCCATTTTCAGAAAACGAAATCTGTAACAAACATAAACTTTTAGCTACCGCTTTACAAGAAGAACCAAATCCAAGAGTCTGATGTCAGAAGATGTAACCAAAGAAAATAAACAAAATGACAATAATACATAAGTAACCTCAGACTTCTAGCAGTTAACTGACATGCCAGCTCCAGACTTTAATTAAACTGTTTACTGAGAGATTATCTTCATCATATGAATATCAGGCACATTCCTTCTTGTTTGGGGTTTAGTATCATACTATCATAACATATATTAGAAGAACATAACCCGTGTCATGCCAACAACTGTTTTTTTTTAAATAATTGTGTTTAGTTTCGATGCAAGACCTTATAGGTCAATCAATATTAACGCCAACATATGCAATCTTTAATGACCTGACCACAGTATCGTAACTATATCATGTATATCCCTCCTTAATAAGTATATTTAAAGGTTTTGTAAGCTTCTGAGGTGAAAACTGACATTTTTGTGCTTTAAAAGAATATTTTCATAAAATATTGGATGTGAAATACCTGAACGTATAAGAAGTCTGTATGTTGAGCTATATTTACGAATGATGTCTTTATACCGATGATAAAAATTAGTAAATGTTTTGACTAGTTTTTGATATCGAAAACCCTGGTGTAATAATTTTTTCAGTAATACATAAATTTCTCTCGTTAAAATCTAAAACATTGTTACATACACGAGCTAATCTTACAAGTTGAGATATATAAACACCGTAAGATGGTGACAAGGGAACGTCACCATCTAAAAATAGATAATTAACGATAGGAAATGAGAAATCATCTCTTTTATCATAAATTTTAGTATAAAGCTTTCCGTTAATGATATAGATATCAAGGAAAGGACAGTGGTCATTGTTAGTATTGGCTTTATTTAAAGTAAGTTCAACAGGATAAATTTCTTTAGTATAGATACTGAAGTCGTCATTATTGAGAGCCAAAATATCATCCAAATATCTAAAAGTATTATTAAATTTGTTTATTATATACTTAGTAGTAAATACACATAAATTGTATGTGTAATACAATCATTGGCAAGCGTGCTGTATCAGCCACCCGTGATGATATCGATATCAGCACGGTTGCAAAAGCTTTATCACACCTTTAATCTGTATGACGTCACGTCATCGATTACAACCACTGTTGCAAAGTCTTTGTCAAATCCCTAATCTGTATGACATCATGTCAAACCTATAATCTGTATGACGTCATTTCAAACCTCCTTATCTGTATGACGTCATGTCACATAAAAAACATCTACTTGAGGTATATGTATATAATAAAGTGTATATGATATGGCTTTTTTAATATCACATACCGTATCAACCCTCAACCAATATAATACCTCGAGCAGAGCTCTTGGGATTATATTGGTGTCTCGTGTTGATACGGATGCGATATTGAAAAAGCCATATGTTTCGATGGGTCTTTGCTAGATTTTTGTCATCAATTGTAACTCATAGCAATACAAAAACAGGTCCGCAATAAGTGGTGTACAGTTAGTCCCCATTGAAACTCCCATAACCTGGCGATATACGGAATCTGCAAAGCGAACAAAAATGTTATGTAGTATAAATTCAAGGGCAGATACAGTATCAAAGCATGTTCAATTGACATAGTTTTTTTGTTTATTGCTACTAAAAAATGACCTAATAGAGTTTGAACATATATATTCACATTTTGACTTTTAAATACCCATTTAATTAGGTGTGTGATTTTTCTCTTAATGAGAATGTGAGGCAATGATATATAGGGTAGAAACATCAAAACTTTGAACAGATTCAAAATCACCAATATAAGCATGCAATTTATCAAGTACTTCCCACGAGTTTTTGACACTCCAAAAGTAATTAATTCCAATATTTTAGAAGGCCTTATGTGAACAATTTATTATCAGGTTTTTGACTGTACCAAGTGTACTGGTAAGAAGAATAGATAATTAAGTTGTGGAACAATGACTTGAAGACGAAATAAATCTTTATTTGTAAGGTGTTTTGTGTAGCTTCGGAAGCAAATACATAGTTCGGACTTTCACTGTTTTTGGTTCTGCTTGTACAGCGGTAGCTAAAAGTTTATGTTTGTTACAGATGTTGTTTTCTGAAAATGGAGTCAGTTGGAATTTTGGTGAATTGGTGATTTCCTGTTGTAGAACCTCAATGTAAAATTTACGTCAAACAATTATAATATTATTAGCAGCTTTATCGGCCAGGACATAAACAAATTCCTTTGCTAGTTCTTTTAGTTTATGTTTGATACGCGAAATAGGTTTATTGCGGTTATGTTAAGGATAAAATGTTCTTTTAAATGTTACATACGTATATCAACTATGTTCATTACTGAATTAAAAAAAAAGAGTTCAAAGATTTTTTTGTCAGCTTTTTCCCGTTTTATCCATTTCAAACAGTAAGTACTGAGTGAGTCGTGGATTATATTACGACACTCATTCCAATTAATAATTGACGGGGGCCAGTATTGATGTCTTTTACTGAGGAATGATTTTAACTCTTGTCTTGAACGATGTTAAGATATCCTGTTATAACATGGGAAATGGGTCCATAAATATATTCGGAATTACTGCAATTACATGAAGTAGGTGTATTTTTACTGATATTAACATCTTAAAAATTGGCTATAATTAAACACAAATTTCCGGGTATATTTCTTTTAAATATAACAAATGAGAGGGAGCTCAGTATTATCAAAATATCCAGGAATTTGTTCTTTAACAGAATGATCGTTTAAAATACAGGCAATATTTACAAAATCAAAACCTTTTTTGACATAATTTATTTTAATAAAATGATTTTATGATCTTCAGGACGATCAATTTTGGGAAACAGTTTAGAGTAACAATATGCCATTATAATTTGAACGATTTCATACTTAGGACTACTATATGAAATTGTGTAGCAATCCTCTAAAATTTTATTTAACCTATTAATCGATAATGAACAGAGCTTTGTTAACAGATAATGTCTGCCGTTGTTTTTTGAAATAGAAATTAGGTCCGAAATATTGTTATGATTAGTCCAAAATTTTCCTTGATTGCGATTTTGTCTACAACCATGAACACGGTTTTTTCGAACAGTTTTAGAAACTATATCCAAAATGTTAACATAATCGGTTCTTGATATATTGCCAATTCCCATGATATTATCATTAAGACCGAGAGGGCAGACTGTCTCTATTGTTTTAATCCAATTTAATTATTTTGCGTGATCGTACAAACTTTGAATGAGATTCACCAGGCTTCTTATTTACTACTTCCAAAGGTTGAACTACTAAATATTTAATAGGATGATTGTGCTTCTTAAGGTGTTGATAAATGATACTTTTGAATTTATTGGGTCTTTTAAAACGATACAGATGTTCTTGAGTGCGTTTAGATAAATATCGTCCAGTTTCACCTACGTACTGAATACCGCATACCGGTTTGTTTCATGTGAGTAAATAAGTAATACTGTTTGATTTTCAAGTTATATCAGTTTAAAATTTTAAAGAAAATGTTCGACCATTAAACGCTGACTTTATCGTATTGTTGGTGGAAAGATTGGGACATGTAAGTCATTATTTGGCACGACACTTGTCGATAGAAGGGTGTCGAGGATTGCGGGAACGTTATGCGTTCGTTTGTTTGCCGTCGCCACTGATGATGTGACGTCGCGTTTCTATGTGTATTGTACTTATGATTCTATGCTTGTTTGAATGAACAAAGTACTAACACACTCAAAACCCAACATTGGAGCCGTGACTAACGGAGAGAGATAATGGACATAATAAGATTGAAATCGTTAAGAGCGGGAAACAGAGCAGCGGTGACGAAAGTTTTTAACAAACTGGGGGACGCCATCGTTCATACGCCTTTAGACCCGGAGGAAAAGTGTACATTATTGGAAGCAGTTGAAAAGAAAAAGAAAACTTTAGCCAATATCGACTATTTAGAGTTAGAAAGTAAAATTCGAAAATACAAAAAGTTCTTAAAAACCCGTCGCCACCGCCACTTCTTAATTCTAGACAGCAATGCCCAAGAATTTATACCACATTCAAACCCATTTACGTATTCAAGTCGGGAGCTATCACAAATAAGTTCAACCTCAAGACAAAATCATCGCCTACCCAAGTTAACGCTACCAAATTTTAGCGGTGACATATTAGAATGGCAATATTTCTTGGTTCATCTGAATCGACTATTCATCATAACAGTACACTATCCGACATTCACAAATTTTCATATTTGAAGTCCTTATAACAATCAGATGCCGCAAACGTAGTTTCAGGCCTCACCATGACCAACCCAAATTAATACAAGGCTATTGAGCTTTTAAAGAATCGTTATGGTCAAACCCACAAGATAATCAATGCATACATGAGATCACTTTTGGATATGCCGGTGCCTGATGAGCGTTTAGAGAGTTTAAGAGCACTTTACGATAAGTCGGAGGCATACATCAAAGGTCTAGAATCATAAGGACCATGCCAAGAAATGTTTGGTTCATTACTGATTCCAGTTTTTCTAGGGAAATTGCCGTCAGATTTCAGGAAAAATATTACAAAGGAAAACGGAAGTGATGATTGGAATAAACAGAAACTACGAGACGCTATTTGCAGAGAACTTTCAATTCAAGAATCAGGACATAATGAATACATGTATCAAACGCCGACAGCTAATCACACCACAAATTTTGTAGCAAGTGTTTAAGAAGGATTTTGGCAAAAATCGCTCCCAAGGGAAAACATCGAAGTATCAAGGTATGAACAAAAACAATTAATTTCGCACAATAAAAAGCATGCATATGTCAATCAGAAGATAAAGACAACACAGAAACGTCAATGTTGTACACATCGGCAAGTCAAAAAACTTCAACCGTTTTGCTTAAAACAGCAGTAGCTCAGGCAATGTCGGTGAATAATACAGCAGAGGCAAACATACTTTTCGACGAGGGTGCACAACGGTTTTTATTACTGCAGACTTAGCTACTAAATTAAATGTACAGAAAGTGGGATCCGAAAATCTGAATATATTTCTTTCAGGAATAAAACTAGCGGTAATAGAAATTTAGACAAAACCACGGTTCAGTTGAAAGCCAATAATGGAGAGATTATACCTATAAAAGTACTAAAAGTACCCACCATAGCATCACCGCTTCTTAGCCAGAGTAGAATAGTCACGCATGGACTTCACTATCTACATGGATTTTCTCTAGCCCACCCCGTTACAGACGCAGAGTCGTTTGAACTTACTCTTCTAATTGGAGCAGACTTTTATTGGAATATAGTGCAAGATAAAGTAAAACGTGGAAATGGTTCGACTGCTGTAAATAGTTATCAAAGGTACCAGGATTATAATTTAGTACGCAAGACGCGCGTTTCGTCTACATAAGACTCATCAGTGACACACATATCAAAATATTTATAAAGCCAAACAAGTACAAAGTTGAAGAGCATTGAGGATCCAAAATTCCAAAAAATTGTGCTGTAAGCTCTAAACTCGGATATTTGTTGTCAGGTTGAAGTAGAACACATCGTTCAAGTTCACAACGATTCCAATAGACTTATGTGGAGGTTAGCCGTCATGAAGGAGTTGATTCGTGGAAAAGATGGATTTATCCGCACTGCTATCATCAAAACAGAAAGTGGTATTACAAACCGACCAATTGTTAAATTATATCCGTTGAAATTACAAGGACCAACTAGTAAAAAAAGTAAAACGCACTATTCACTTCGTTCCCGACAAAAGTAGACAAAAAAGGACTTATACGTATCAATTACATTCAATGACGGAGGGGAAAATTGAAAGACAATTGTGAATTAGTTAAAGTAATTTTCAGGAGTAATTTTAAGTATCGTAAATTACAGAGACAGTGAAAGTAAAATCTTTTTGTATTTTTTAGTGATTGTAAATTTTATCATTTTTCTTTAATAATTTTCATTTCGGTTGCCCTCAGGATGTCGAGGATTGCGGGAACGTTATGTGTTCGTTTGTGTTCCGTCGCCACTGACGATGTGACGTCGCGTTTATATGTATATTGTACTTATGATTCTATGCTTGTTTGAATGAACGAAGTACTAACACACTCAAAACCCAATAAAGGGTAACCAAATTATGTAAAAATGATAAATCTTTTCGGCTAAAGATGTCAAACGCTATCCGTATTAATTACCCGAAAAAGATATGGTATATCAGGGTAGCGAAAGACGTCTGACTAAATAGTAGAATGGGCTGAATATTGAAATACTACTTTTAGAAAAATATTCCTAAAGTAATGAACTAGAGAAGTTCTCGCTAAGACACACACTCCATAATCTAGTATATTATAAGAGCATAAACCTGAAGCATGGGGAGGCACTAAAAGTAATCGATGCCTTGTTAAGACGTTTTAAAAATATCCAACTAATATATTCAGGGAGAGATTACTCTAATAGGAAATATAATTAAAGTAATTCAAACAAAATAGGAAAATTTTGCGCGACTTTTACAGTTTGAGTATGAAAAATTGTACGGTCACCCATACTTTAATAGGCGTTTTAAAGAGAAAAAAAATGAAAATCTATATTATTGAGGAGTTTGAAGGAAATACGTTTTCCCCAACATTACGTTTAATTTGTGTCTCTTATTTCTTTATTTTGATTTGTAAGTCCACTTATGTATTTAAGAACTTTTTCCTGACGCAAATTCATTTATTTTGAACTTTACTCCACTAATATTTTTATTATAACACATCATCTGCATATTCAAATCTCGTTTGATTTAAGTTTAATGTTCAAAACAAATGTACTGTGGACAACTTAACTGTCAACAAAATTAGTTAAGAGATTATAAATGTACAGTATTGGATATAAACCCTTGAACAATGTTTTTACCATGTTTGTTTTATTTTTCTAATTACAGACACTAGTATACCAAACATATCACTAGCTCTGTATAACTATCTGTGTCATAACATCGTAGGAACAGAAGAACATGTTAAAACAGTCAGATTAATGAACACAGTGAGAGATAATTTGTCAAGTAGCAAGTCATTTACATGTATAACAAGTGGAAGCTACGGAGAAGGACTTGAAATGCGAGGAAGTGATTTAGATATAATGCAAGTAAGAAAATCTATTCAGGTGAATGCGGATAAACAACCCGACTTTGATCCAAGTATAACTTATCTGTCCATGGATACAGACGATGTTAAGCCTGGTTTTACTCAATTAAGACTAGAATATAGCAGGAATCAGTATATTTTGAAATGTTGTGAAGAACATAATGGTGAACATTATTTTTCGAGTGCATTATATAAGGGCAAATTTTTATTGTTTAGGGATAAAGGCACACAAATTCATGGACCGTGTATAACTGACAAAAAAGGAGTTTTTGATTTTGCCTTATCTTTACATTGTAAAACGTGGGTATCTTCTGCTGTAAATTGGACAACAAGATCAAGTAGGTCATGGCCTAGTCATAACGTCACACAAAGTATTTTAAAACACGGGGTACTTTTTGTACCAATCGGATTTCACGGATCACCAAAAGAAGATCTAGAATGGCGAATATCTTTTTCAGTGGCTGAAAAATTTCTAATCAATACATTTACTCACACCCAATTAATGTGCTATGCTCTCTTGAAAATAATTTTGAAAGATGTTATAGCAAATGATTCTGAGTGTAAAGATTTACTCTGTTCGTATTTCCTTAAAACAATTATTTTCTGGATATCTGAAGAGCTACCATCATCTGTATGGAAGCCTGATAATCTTATACCTTGTTTTATGCGATGTTTAAGCAGGTTAGTCTATTGTGTCGAGCATTCAGTTTGTTCACATTACTTCATTCCAGAAAACAACATGTTCGAAAACAAAATAGAGGGCCTTGCTCGTGATGTACTTCTAAACAAATTAAACACGTTACACAGCTATGGTTGGCGATGCATTTTATTTTCAGATCAAATATCTAACTTTGATGTAGCGATTTGGAATTTTCCAATTGAACAATTTGCATTATATGTCAATGACGTTAAGAAAATAGTACCAACCAGAATATTGTATATTGCAAATGGTTTCTTAGAAACTTATTCTGAGTTCGATATATTCAACACAGAATTATTACACAGCATATGGTGTCACCATTTTTCACTAAAGCAATTATATGCATACTACATATCACAGAGATGCAATAGACTAGCTCAGCGTTTACCACTTGATGGTGCAATTATCAACAATAAATACCAATACAAACAGTACAAATCCTGTTTAAGTACTCTTCTAACGAATGTTTATCATGACGCTGTTTCTGGATGGCTGATGATAGCTTCACTTTTTTACAAAACAAAGCAATACAGGAAAGCTTTACACATTATTAAGTATTCTATATCGAAATGTACTCCCGATAAACTGTTCGTGGGATCGACTCTGTCAGATATCCATTACCAGTCAATTAAACTGCTGTCATTCAACAAGAACAGTGTTGTTTATCTTCTGAAAATACTATTCGTAGATTTTATACAATTAAAAGTGAATTCAACGTTAACACCAGACGAACTTGTAATGGAGGGATGGGAAACAAATATTGTAATTCCATCCACAGCGTATACTTATTTCCTAAGTGTTCTTTGTCATTATCACCTCCATAATGTTAGAAATTGTCAGGATTCTCTTCAAGATTTAAAACTTGTTATTGAAGAACGATATTTGATGCCAGATTTGAAGTGTATAGCGGTGGCCTACACCTTATTAGGAATTGCTTTACAATTATTTGGCGACACGGAATCCGCACGACAAGCGTTTGTACAATCTTTAGCAATCGATCCTGATGAATCGTACAATTCTGCCGCAAGGAGACATTTGTAATGCTGTGAAATTGATAAAAGTCACCACCATTTTGCGAGTGAATTATTCCAAAAAAATATATTTTTGTTTTGAAATGATATGCGCATGACAATTCGTGGACTGTGTATAACTGATGAAAAAAAAGAACTTTCGATTTGCTTACTCTCTACATTATTGAACGTGGATATCTTATGCAGTACATTGGATAACACGATCAGGTAACTCATGGTAAAGGCAAAATGTCTAGCAAAGTATTTTATACCAAGGGCTACTTTTTTTACCGAGAGGAGTTCACGGATCATCAAAAGAAGATCTAGAATGGCGATTATCTTTTTCAGTGGCTGAACAAATTCTAATTAATACATTTACTCACACTCAATTACTCTGCTCTGCTCTCTTGAAAATAATTTTGAAAGATGTTATAGAAAATTACCCTGAATATAAAGATTTACTTTGTTCTGATTTTCTGAAAACAATTATTTTCGGGATATTATAAGAACTGCCCCTCTCCATATGGACGCCTGATAAACTTATACGTTGTTTATGCGATGTTTCAACAGGTTGGTCTATTGTGTTGATTGCTTTGTTTACATTACTTCATTCCAGAAAACAACATGTTCGGGAACAAAACAGAGGAACGTGCTCGTGATGTACTTTTAATAAGATGTATATACCTTGCTTAGCTATGGTTGGCGATGCATATTATTTTCAAACCTAATATCTAACTTTGATGTATTAAAATGAAATTTCATTGACATTAAGAAAATAGTGGTATCCAAGATTTTGTATTATGTAAATCGTTCTTTAGAATCCTATCCAGAGTTTGATATATATAATACAGAATTAATACACAAAATATCGTGTCAGCTATTTTCCCTAAAACACTTATATGCATAGTAAATATCACAATGGTGTAGTAAACAATCTCAACTTTTACCAATTATCAGTAACAAATATCAATACAAAAAGTACAGATCTTGTCTATGTATATAACTATCCAACTAATATATTCAGGGAGAGAATACTCTAATAGAAAATATAATGAAAGTAATTCAAACAAAATAGGAAAATTTTGCGCGACTTTCACAGTTTGAGTATGAAAAAAGTACTGTCTTCCATACTTTAATAGGCGTTTTGATGAAGAAAAAAAATTGAAAATCTATATTATGGAAGAGTTTGAAGGAAATACGTTTTCCCCAACGTTACGTTTTATTTGTGTCTCTTATTTCTTTTTTTTTTGTAAGTCCACTTATGTATTTAAGAGCTTTTTCCTGATGCAAATTCATTTATTTTGAACTTTACTCTTCTAATATTTTTATTATATCACATCATCTGCATATTCAAATCTCGCTTGATTTAAGTTTAATGTTCAAAACAAATGTACTGTGGAGAACTTAACTGTCAACAAAATTAGTGAAGGCATTATAAATATACAATTTTTGATGATATACCTTGAACAATGTTCTTACCATGTTTGTTTTGTTTTTTTAATTACAGACACTATAACACCAAACATATCACTAGCTCTGTATAACTATCTGTGTCATAAAATCGTAGGAACAGAAGAACATGTTAAAACAATCAGATTAATGAACACGGTGAGAGATAATTTGTCAAGTAACAAGAGACCAATTATAACAAGCGGAAGCTATGGAGAAGGACTTGAAATGCGAGGAAGTGATTTAGATATAATGGAAGTAAGAAAATCTATTAAGGTGAATGCAGATAAACAACCCGACTTTGATCAAAATATAACTTATCTGTCCATGGATACAGACAATGTAAAACCTGGTTTTACTCAATTAAGGCTAGAATATAGCAGACATCAGTTTAATTTGAAATGTTGTGAAGAACATAATGGTAAACATTATTTTTCGAGTGCATTATGGAAGGGAAATATGTTACTGTTTGGGAAGCATAAAGGCGACACAATTCATGGACCGTTTATAACTGACAAAACAGGAGTTTTTGATTTTGCCTTATCCTTGCATTGTAAAACGTGGATATCTTCTGCTGTAAATTGGATAACAAGATCAGGTAGCTCATGGCCTAGTCATAACGTCACACAAAGTATTATAAATCACGGGGTACTTTTTGTACCGATCGGAGTTCACGGATCACCAAAAGAAGATCTAGAATGGCGAGTATCTTTTTCAGTGGCTGAAAAACTTCTAATTAATACATTTACTCACACCCAATTAATGTGCTATGCTCTCTTGAAAATAATTTTGAAAGATGTTATAGCAAATGATTCTGAATGTAAAGATTTACTCTGTTCATATTTCCTTAAAACAATTATTTTCTGGATATCTGAAGAACTACCATCATCTGTATGGAAGCCTGATAATCTTATACCTTGTTTTTTGCGATGTTTCAGCCGATTAGTATATTGTGTCGAGCATTCAGTTTGCTTGCATTACTTCATTCCAGAAAACAACTTGTTCGAGAACAAAATAGAGGGACGTGCTCGTGATGTACTTTTAAAAAAATTAAACACGTTACACAGCTATGGTTGGCGATGCATTTCATTTTCAGATCAAATATCTAACTTTGATGTAGCGATGTGGAATTTACCAATTGAACCATTTACATTATATATCAATGACGTTAAGAAAATAGTGCAATCTATTAATTTGTTTGGTGCAAATCGTATTTTAGAAACGTATTCTAAGTTAGATGTATTCAACACAGGATTATTACACAACATATGGTGTCACCATTTTTCACTAAAGCAATTATATGCATACTACATATCACATAGGTGCAGTTATCTAGCTCAGAGTGTACCACTTGATGGTGCAATTATCAATAATAAATACCAATACACACAATACAAATCCTGTTTAAGTACTCTTCTAACAAATGTTTATCATGACGCTGTTTCTGGATGGGTTATGGTAGCTTCATTTTTTTACAAAACAAAGCAATACAGGAAAGCTTTACACATCATTAGGTATTCTATATCGAAATGTTCTTCCGATAAACTGTTTTTGGGATTGACTCTGTCACATATCCATTACCAGTCACTTAAACTGCTGTCATTTAACAAGACGAGTGTGGCTTGTCTTCTGAAAATACTATTCGTAAATCTTATACAAATAACAGAGAATTCAACGTTAACACCAGAAGAACTTTTAATGGAGGGATTTAATAACACATATTTTATTCCATCCACAGCGTATGCTTATTTCCTTAGTGTTCTTTGTCATTATCACCTCAATGATATAAGACATTGTCAGGATTCTATTCAAGATTTAAAAATTGTTATAGGAGAAAGATATTTGATAGAAAATGGGAGGAGGACTACAGCGGAGGCCTACACTTTATTGGGAATTGCTTTACAATTATTTGGCGACAAGGAATCCGCACGACAAGCTTTCTTACAGTCTTTGGAAATCTACCCGGATGAATCGAACAATTCTGCCGCAATGAGACTTTTGTAATATTGTGAAGATGAACACATAATTTTCGAGTGCATTATATAAAAAAATATATATTCTTGTTTGGAAATGATATGCGCATGACAATTCAAAGACCTTGTTTGGAAATATCCTCGGATGAATTGACAATTCGGCCGCAAAGAGACTTTTGTAATGATGTGAAGACGATAATGATAAACACTATTGTTCGAATGCATTATATACAAAAAATAATATTCTTGTTTGTAAATGATATGCGCATGACAATTCATAGACCGTGTATAACTGACGACAAAAGAAATTTTGATTTGTCTGCTCTCTGCATTGTAAAACGTAGATATTTCCTTCAGTATATTGGATAACACGATCAAATAACTCATGGGCAAGTCATAATGTTAAACAAAGTATAATAAAACACGGGGTACTTTTTGTACCGAATGCTAGCGCTCGTCACTTTCGTAATATACGAAAAGGGTTTTCGGATTGACGAAAGTATTTCAAATAAATTACATCACTAAAATTTCAAAAGTGTAGAAATAATTTCGCATTAAAAAACAATAAAGGAGTAAGTTCGGTAAGGGCCATATTTGGCCCCAATTATAAAGTTCATAGTTACAAGACAATACATGTTTAAAGTTGTCTTAAATTCATGTGAGAAAGTTAAACAGAACTATTTTTAAAGTTTAATTCTAACACGTTGATTTTTACATCCCAAACAGGTCAAGATAAGGGATTTTTTTGAAATTTGACAAAATCAGCTGCATTTCAACCAAATTAAGGACCAGGAAACATAGACCGCAGTCGTCGACAAACTTAATATTCAAACAAGATATGTAAAATGTCTTCACAAACATTATTTCAAAAGATCTTTGTTGTCGATGTATGCGCTCTATGTTTCCTGTCCAATAATCTATGAAAAATTTCCCATTTTTATTGATTTTTTGGTGAAAAATCAATATGAGTACAACTTGTGACGTCATACTGAAACGCAGAATCGTAAAATGTTCAACAAAATGGCTTATTTCCTATCTAGTCACTGTCTTAGCTATAATTTATGGTGATATTGGTCAATCAATCCTAATTTGAAAATTTACGCAAAAAAAGGAGGCCATTTTAGGATCTTACCGAACATACTCTTTTACCTGTCTTCATGTTTTTGACAAGTTTATGACCCCAGGTAATTAACATCTTAAACCGTTACAAGTTGTGATTACAACCAATGCGATTATCGCCATCAGATGGGTCACTAATCCGTTAATTATTAATAAACCTCATAATTGACCATCATAATTATTATTCCAGGAAAATCAGTCAGTTGGAATTTCAACAACCAGGAGTATACTATAGTTTTCGTCATTTGATCGAAATTGTTTCCCGGGACAGTTCGCATTTGAATTTCAATATTTCTCAAAAGATCACAATTTGAAGTTCGTTTGTCGTAGATTCTTTATTCGTCATAATTGATATAAATTGCCATCAAAAACTTTCGACAATTTCCATTCAAAATATAGAAATTTATTCAAACGTTTTTAGAGAAGTATTCACGAGTTAAACAGGTACTTCCTGTACTGAGTGCTACGCATGCGTAAAAGTATTTATGACTATTTATAGACTCTGATTAAAATTGTAAAATACGAAATCATTTAAAATCAATTAAACGAGAGATACAATTATATATCATTTACTAAAAGAACTAAAACCGAACAATGATAATTTCCTGATATATCCGGACTCTTTTCAATTTTATCAACCACGTGTCACTTCCCGATTTAGTCTCTTTTTAAAACCGAAAATAGTAAATGTGAACTATTCTTGATTTTTTTTATTACCTCCTTTCAGTCGTTATACTCGTTCCAAAAAGGATTGTATACAGTTCCAACTTATTAGAAATGATTTTCAAATATCGATTTAAACGTTTTATAAGAATACGGATTATACAGTGATATAATCATTACAAATTAATTTCTGTTCTTATTCCTTGAATTCAACTTTTGTTGATCAGGAATGTCCTCTGGAACAAACTGAAGAGAAATTGTGAACTTAGTTTCCACATCGCATGTCAGAATCTTTCATAATAAGGGCCACAGAGGTGGATTAAGGGGGGGACCTCTCCCCTTTTTGGGAAAAAAAATTTGGTTGCTTATATGATGGTTTTGATTGGGTTAAATGATTAAAAAATAATGCCCTTAAAAAATGAAGATTAGAGAAATGAGTGGTCTAATTTTTTTAAGATTAGTGAAAAAAGGGGTTAAATTTTTGAAAATTAGAGAAAAAAAGGAGTGAAAATTAAATGTTACAGATAACAGCACCCCCCCAATCCAGACCCTCTTAAATAGGGAATCACTGAAACGTGACTGGAGCGAGTCCCCTCTTAGGCAGTTAGTGATCCCCGACTTATGAAAATTACTGGATCCGCCACTGGGTCAATACAGTCAAATCATACAATACTGACTGCAAATCATGCCTAAGTCCTTTAAAATCTGACAAAGTCAAAGATGAGGCTAGTAATATATATCCTTGGTCCCTTGTTGTTACACAAAAACAAAGGTTGATTTTCATAGCGCGCAAAAATGACAAAAGCCCTCAAAATCCTAGCTTCGATGGAGTTTACGGATCGCCTAAACAAGGTTAAGAATGGCGAATATCTGTTTCAATGGCTGAGAAATTTCTAATTAATACATTTACTCACACTCAATTACTCTTTTATTCTCTCTTAACAATTATTTTAAAAGATGTTATAGAAAATTTCTCTGAATGTTATGATTTACTATGTTTTTTTTCCTGAAAACAATTATTTTCTGGATATCAGAAGAACTACCACTAGCTCTATGGATACCTGATAATCTTATACCTTGTTTTATGCGATGTTTCAGCAGGTTACAAATCCGAATTAGACTATTTACCGCCTTTGTCATCACATAAACAACACGACGGGTACCATATGTGGAGCTGGATCTGCTTACCCTTCCGAAGCACTTGAGATCACCCCTAGTTTTTGGTGGGGTTCGTGTTGTTTATTCTTTAGTTTTCTATGTTGTGTCATGTGTACTATTGTTTGTCTGTTTGTCTTTTTCATTTTTAGCCTTGGCGTTGTCAGTTTGTTTTAGATTTATGAGTTTGACTGTTCCTTTGGTATCTTTCTTCCCTCTGTTATTACCACTGGGTCGATGTCTCTGCTGGTGGACATTTTGTCCCGAGGACATCATCCGCCCAGTAGCAAAACTACAATTGCATGAATTTACGAAGATCAAACAGGAAACTGGCTCGGACATCGCCCAGTATAAAAAGGTCCGAAACAGACGTCACCATGGACAAGGTGTCGTCTGATACGGCAGGTGTCCCCTCATCACCAAACATGACAAATATCGCAAACATGATGCATTCAGATCATCGTCCTAGTGTGATAGCAATATTACACATATACAGCCATTTTTAGTTCTCCTTGAAGACATTTTGGTTTTTGATGACACAGTACAACACTGTCGCATCTCGAAATGTTAGACCAAAGGCTGCAAAACTTGTGCAATTTTCATTACAGATGCTGAATTCACTAGCAATTTGACCAAGAACTCATATTTTATCAGACGTTACAGTTATCTGAATTGTAAATCGATAAATGTCGTCTACGGATTAGAGTTCAACATTTGCAGATTGGTATACGTCGGTGAAAAGAAAGGAAGGGTGAACAAACGTATGTGCGGTCATCGATCATACATTAACCTCAATGCTAACGACATTCTATACCAGCATTTCAATCAGCCCAATCATTCTATCGTTTCTATGACAGTTCGCATTCTCGAAAAGATATACCATAGCTCTAACAATCCTAATCTTTCGACGACCCTCCGTAGACAAAAAGAGGACTACTGGATTAGACAATTGGGAACTGCGACACCGTATGGTTGCAATTACAAAATTGATGGTACAGGTATTCTATCAAGTCCTTCGTGTAACTTCGGTGAATGTGATGAATATTTTCAACTCGACTCCTCAACGAAGACGCAGTCATGGTCATCGTCATTATACATCACCTTCTCTACATGATGTCTCTATTAATGACTTGTTGCCATTTATACAAAAGCCGCTAGGTAATCATCACATTCGCACCAAACTTAAATCATTTATCCTTTCAAAACTTCATTCTCTGTTCAATTTATGTTTTGATTCCACTGTTAAAAACCCTCATTCAGACCAATACAAACTTAAAGCTATAATTTCGGATATTGCAAGTCACAGACATTTCAAGCCAGTCCGCATTGGAAAAGATGAAAAAGAGAAAATATTTTTCCTTAATCTTTCCTTTGCCAACAAAGGTTTCGATGGCGTCAACTTAGGCAATATCCTTCATAATATATTAGTTCAATCGAAAAAAGCTCCTTATTTCAAAGACCAGTATGTACCAATCATTTCTTATACCTATACCAAACCTATTGCAACTAAAATTTTCATATTGAGATGCGTAGATCGCTTATGGTATACACTATACCTCGCAACCTACATGTACTGGCTGCTGTAGGATGAAAATAAATAAGCTCATTCTTAGACATGGGTTGATTTTTGAGTTATTACTAGGTAATTTTTTTACATGTCTTGATCGGTGTAAGAAACAAATTTCGTATCAATACTAAAATATCTGTTCTCAGCAAATGTGTATTACGATATTTTCAACTCTCAACAGTTAAATTTTAATTATGTAAAGGATATAAGCCGATAGCAGTCCATTCTGTAAAATATTAGACAGGTTCTGGAATATCTGCCTCTTTTGTACTCCTATATTAGCAACCGGGACTGCTGTATCTCCGCAATGTTTAAAGAAAACGGTTATAAATGTCGGTAAATGGACTTCTTTGCAAAGTCTTGATAAAAACTCTTCATAGATACCATGATTAAATTTAGTATTTACGCCGAACGCGCGTTTCGTCTACAAAATGCTCTTCAGTGACGCTCAAATCCAAACAAATTAAAAAGTTCAAATAAAGTACAAAGATGAGCATTGAAGACCAAAATTCCTAAACGTTTTTGCCAAATACAGCTAATGTAATCTATTCCTAGGGTAGAAAAGCCTTAGTATTTCAACAATTTCAAAAGGGTTGTAAACAGTAAATTTATAAATATAACCATATCAATGATAGTAAATGTCAGCACAAAAGTCTAAATTAGGAGACAACCGTTTTGTATTTGATGATTTGCGGGTGTAAACTGGGGTTTTACTGTCGCAAATTGAGTTTACCTGGCGACGCGGAGACAGGTGAACTGATATTTGCGACAGTAAAACCCCCAGTTTACCACAAAAATCCTAAAATACAATACAGTAACTGTGGATTTTTTTTGTATTCGTGGTATACCAATTTTTTTGGTTTTCGTGGGTCACAGTAAACCACGAATTTAAGAATTCCACGAAGAATAATCCAGAGGTTGAATCATTGTATGATAATTGTGAAATACTTGACAGCAATGTAGTTATTCGTGTGTCGGAAACGATGGAAACATTACAACAACAAAGTTGTCTACAATCAATTGCGAATTATAAGAATATGATGTATTACGACAGTATGGGTTATCTTTTCTGCAACTTTATATGGTGTGCTTCTTTTATTTATTCTAATTCAATATCGCTACAAATTGCACCTACAATATTTTTTTTTTATTCATCGGAATGGCCAATCCACTTTTACGGAAGTCAAAAGAAGAAGCACTTGAATATGAGGCATATGTAGCTTATTGCGATGGCGACTATAAATGGGTATATGGACATTTGCGCTTATTTCTCGAAGAGAGATGAAATTATAAACTTCTTTTGTTAGATAGAGGAGATGTCCTTGCTGGAAAACATTTACTTTTCGCTCTAAACAATTCAATTCCAAAATGCAAAAAGATAATCTTAGAAATTTCAGAAGAGTTTGTGAACAATTATTGGGCATACTATGAGGCTACTGTTGGGATTGAACATTTCCTGGGATACTGCAATGTGTTCTTCAAACGATGTCATTGTATGCCAATGACCACATTCGTAAAACACACATTAAATGAAAATAACATTTTCTGGAAATGCTTGAATAAATCCATGGAACGTTAATGATAACAACTTTGTCATTAATAAATGATAGATGATAACATTTAATATCAAACAATTTTCACATTTAAACTGGTTCCATTGAATATTCTGGGATATCTAAATGAGTGAGCTTTGTATTAGATAAAAAAAGAAGTGAGAGACAACAGTTTGATACATTCAGTGAACGAAAATAATAGAAAATTCGTTTTATGATAGGGTCGAGAAAGACAATAACCAAACAATATCGATGACGACACTCATCAAAAGTTATATCTGAATAATGATTGTGCAATTTAAAGTTATTATTTGTTAATCATGTTCATATTAAACTGTGTTATTCGAATATACATGCAACTACACGATGGTTTATGTTCAGTATTTTTCAAGATAATTGCTTAAGAAGCTTGAAAACCTGAAAATTAAAACCTGCCAATCTTTGCTGCATATCAATAAAATAATTTGGCAAACGTCATGTACATTACTAATCGAAAGGTCCTTCGAGTCACCCATTTTCAGAGTTTTCCAGCAAAAAAATCATTAGCATGATACACATTTCGAAAATATACTTATTTCTAAACCTTAGTAGTCGAGCACACCCATCTGCTTTTGTCACGTGTACAATTATTTGTCTTTTCGTGAAAATAACCATTTAAAAGTCTTTTTGTGCAGGTTAACCAGGTATATACAGTATTATCTTCCTATTAATTTTTGTTCAATTTTAAGAAAATGTCATGTCGATATTTTTATTGCAGTATTTGCGGTTTTCTCGATCTATCCACATTTAACGTTCACATCGATATAGAGCATGATTTATTTGGCTTAGTAACCTTATAGTTGTTTAATTTCTGTGTCAATTTGGCCTCTTGTGGCAATCATACCACATACTCTTTTCTATATTAATTTAAAAAGTGCCAGTCTTTTCTGCATATCTATCGATTCCTTTAAATTTTTTCCCGTATTTGCTCTGATCGATCTATATATGTATATACGCAAAATCAGCTGTTGTCGTCGTTTGCTACTTTAGGGGGGAAATTAGAATTTTGAATGGAAGTTTTGTTTTTATTTTTACTTATTTCTGTTTTTACTATTTACAAGAACGTTTTTCCCAGAAAACATAACTGATAGCGTCCTTGCTAAAATATGACAAACAAGATCTAGTTTCTCATATTGACAGGGGAGGTACTATTTTGTCACTGGATTTCCCTCTGCATTTATTATACTTTTTTCATGCGGAATGACTCAGAAAATAAAGGCTGAAGCATTGTAAACTATTTTTAAAATTATGTAAAGTTACAAGATTTACATTTATCAGAACAGGGATAACAGGAAGTACTAAAATGCAACGCATCAATCGCAAACATCCCAATATCCGACGAAAATAAACAAACTTAATATCACATGATTATGATGATAGTTATTGAAAAATATCACATTATTTTTATTTAAATTGTGTTTTATATAAGTTCATTGTACTGTGATGCAGGCAAACCATGTGTATTTTGTTCAATCAAAATTAAATATTCTAACAGGATGTAACTACGTTGCATGTAATTAGAAAGAGTCATGTGAATTTAAACGATAACGGTTTTCCTACATTTTAAATACCACTTCTTTATACCCAAATCTAATTTGTATAAAGTTACCTTATATAACAGGTAAAAGTATTCAAATGTGTCGATAGGTTAGAATGAATGACACCATTATAATACAAAAAAAATAAATTCCTTTTTAATGATCAAAAGTTACTGCATCGTCATCCTATCACATTCTTTTCTGTTTGTCATGTTTGATATGTTAACATACTTTAAATCTTCCAACCAAATATCATTTTGAATATTTAATGCAGTATTTGTAAAAAGTAATTACTACTTTTTATATTTATTAATAGTAGGGATGGCAACGAGTACTCGGGTACAATTTTAGTAATCGGATACTCGTTTGCTTGTTATACATCTTGAGATATTTCTGTTCACATTTCCATTCTCTTAAATTTAGTTCCGTTGAAATATCACCCTCGTAATACTAAATAAAATCAATTAACAACAAAAATATATGTTTATCTGAATCTACTATTTGTTATAGTAGTACCAGCAACACCCCTTCCTTCCAAGGGAATGTTTTCACGTGCACAATTTGAAACAAAAAATAAAAAGTCAAACAGTCTTTCGTCTGAAATTGTTGACCAGATTATATTTCTAAACAAGAACAAAATCAAAGTGACCTGCGGTGAACCCTTCGCATCTGATTAAAGACATTTTTTACGGTGTTTGTACACGGATCAACACTTTCATGGATTAATAATCAATGCATCACAAGTCGTAAAAACTTACCTTTATTTGTTAATCAAGACTTCTTTGTAAATGTGATTGATATAAGATGTACGATTATTTTAATTTAATTACTCTGTATTTGAAACTATAATTGTTTAATTTACAATTTAAGGATAGGCGAAAGTACGACAGGCGACGTTCAAACCCAAAAATCGAAAATAAACTGACAACGTCATTGCTAAAAAAAGAAAATCAGAAAGACGAAAGTGCAACAAAACAACACAGAAAAAGTAAGACAGAGCAACACAAAAATGCACAAGTAATTTGAAGTCCAATATTGTTGCTGACAAATTAATGGAGAAGTCGTAATATAACAAATACCAACTCCTCAGGAACAGATGATACTTATATTGTCTACTTTGTCGGACTTTATTGTAATTTGGTTCATAAACACGTACACAAACACTTATTGTTATTTTAATAGGTTATTTGTAGAAACGGCAGTCAGTAATTCATTGTTTAATTGACACAAAAAACAGAGGACCAAGTTATGTTTGTAGTACATTTGACTTTCATTTATATGTTTATGAAAGGTAATAACAAAACGCTGCATCAAACCTTAAATGTAAACTTTTGAATAGACGTTGAAGATTCATCCGAGTACTCGCGAGTACTCGAGTATCTTGACCGGGTATCCGAGTATTAAATTTCAAATCTTTTGATATCCCTAGTTTATAGTATAAGACTGTATTATACAATTTACAATCATGCTAAACAATAATAAAACCATATGCTAAAGAAAGAAACCTTAAACCCTGACAATGTTTCTGTCCAAACGCCCACACTAATTACTGTGGATTTGCTTGCTTAAAAGATTTTAAAAGACACTCAAATGTTTTTTTCACTAACACTTTATCAAGGTCGCTCCATATGAAATAAGTCCGCTATTTAATATTGAAAATGTATTCACTTGCACCAAAACTCACGGACAAAACGTGTTTTTGTTGTTTAAAATAATTTTTTACTCTTAAAAATTGAAGTTACAAAGAAGAACGTTTACAGTTTGAATGCATACTAGTTTGTTCATTCCGAAAAATGTATTGATATAAGATTCACTTGTTCAACCTATGTATAGAAAGTACAAATGACTACCGTTTAACATGGCATTAATTCAATGCGCAAAAAAAAGTAGACCTTTACTTTTGGACGTTTAAAAAAACCCGTAATATTTGTTTTAAACTCTATGCATGAAAATCAAATAAAATGTAGTAGTATTGCAAATACTTAAGACAACTACAGACCATATGCAATGCCTTTTACATTATTCAAATGTTTAACTTTGTTTGATTCGAGTGTCGCTACTGAGTCTTTGTAGACGAAACGCGCATCTTGCACAAATGCAAAAGTTATATCCTGGTACATGCATATATAATGAGGGTATTAACGCACATGAAAAGTTCATATATTCGATGTTTAGTATGACGTCCATTATCAATGGACATACTTTTGTTTAGGGGCAAGCTATAGGACGCCTCGTTGACGGTTTTTTTTTATCGCTGTATTGTAGACACATTGGTGGTCTTCGAGTGTTTTCTGTTTTTTGGTTTAGTTTTTGTCGCTTTGTCATATACCCTATTTCCATTCTTAATTTTGAATCAATATAGTATACATGTAGTTTGCTATAAAAGAAGCCGATGTAAAACAAATGATTAAATGTTAAGCATTCATACCTGGACTTACATCTATAAATTGACACTGAGGATTGATAGCGGACAAAACATTAAACAAAGGAGATTATTTCAGCTTCCCAATTGTGAAGTTTATATGTAGCAACATCAAGCAGCGCCTGTATAGGGAGTATATATATCCGACTTTCTACGATATGTCCGGGCTTGTATTTCCTATCATGAGTTTCTTGATTGAGAGCTGCTTCACATCAAGATTAACCTGATCGTTACAAATGATCAAGCTAAAATAATCCCTTTGTAATTTATACGGACGCCTTCACAAGTTGGTTGCTACAATGTAGCTATGGAATATCTGTTTCATAGTAGACATCATAAAATTGAGAAAGGAAATGGGGAATGTGTCAAAGCGACAACAACCCGACCATAGAGCAGACAACAGCCGAAGGCCACCAATGGGTCTTCAATGTAGCGAGAATTCCCGTACCCGTAGGTGTCTTTCAGCTGGCCCCTAAAAATATGTTTACTGGTACAGTGATAATGGACGTCATACTAAACTCCGAATTATACACAAGAAACTAAAATTAAAAATCATACAAGATTAGCAAAGGCCAGAGGCGTCATATATGTTCCTAATATCGTGACAACTTTTCCGTTCATTTTTAACGTATGTGACCTCCCGAATTCGACTTTTGGGACAGTTAAACTCAAAAATCGAAAATAAACTGTCAACGCCATGGCTAAAAATGAAAAACGACAAACACACAAACAAAAGTACACATGACACAACATAGAAAACTAAAGAAAAAGCAACACGAACCCACTTATATACTAACATGGGCAACTACACTGGTACCTAATGTGAAGCAGAATTTGCTACCCGTCCGAAGCATTTAATTCTATCAATGTTCGAATTACGTCTTTAACGCGATTAACAGTTATAAAGTATTACTCTGTTATAATCCCCACTTATAAAGAGCATAGTCAATGTTATAATTATTAATTGATACATTCACAGATCTTATAACTTTATATAACATTCATACAACTAAATGTATCCAACGGATATTTTTCGGGTATCTTCTGATTCTCTTTTATATAAAAATTCATACATTTAATTACTTCTTCTACCAGGTCATGTATAGAAAAAAAGGAAACTCTCATATATCACATGTAAATCGCACTCTGTCTGGTTCGTTAAAGAGCTGTACTTAAATATATCTGAATTGCGATGTTCCTAAGCAAAACATTCTATAGCATGGATAAGTTCCTGTGTAACCATGGAAACAGATTTTGTAAAATATTTTTTGAGCCAAAAAGGGTTATTACTGGAACTTCTACTCAAATACAGATAAACAGACGTGGATGAAACCACAATAATAGGCTATTCAATAACCTTTTTCAGTATTATTTACCGTGCTTTTTAGACTTGACGTAAGAAGATGACAGTATTTGAAATATAGCTAAAAAGAATAGTTAGGATTATTCAAGATGAATTCTCAATGTCACACGACATTTAAAATATGTTGCATAGCAGTAAACTACAGCCACTGAATAACAGACTCATGACTTGCGACAGGCACACAGAATGTTGCCAGGTTTAAATCGTTTGAAGATAACAATCCTTCTCTAATTAACCTTGGATAAATATCGAATTAGAGAGAACAAAAAGACAAGATATTTTCCCTAATAGCCATTTTCTAGATATCCGTTCTATTAAAAAATAGTATAATTTCGTTTAATCGATTTTGTATATGCAATATTATACACGAACCTCTTCATTTTCTCGGTAAACTGCAATTAGTTGCTTTCGAGAGAAATCATCATCAGGTATAATACCAACAACAATTGATCAGTGCAGTTATACATATCTGACTAACACTAGAAAAACGTGAATAGACGAGTTATTGGATCTTTTTTTTTTTAAATAGAAAGTCATTTTATTTTGTGGCAATTAAAATGTAATCCAATACGCCTCATTGATTCGGAATGTTTAAATTCCTATGAATGAATTTATGTTTAAATTGTCCTTGTATTAAAATGTTTAGGTAATTTTTGAAACGGAATGGCTACCGATAAAATATTTTAACAAAATGTTGGCGATTGACGTTTTAGTTTTCCTTTTGTTCAGTTCTTCTGTTTATTCAAGGCAATGTGAAGTAATATTTAGTGAAAAGGTTATAAGATGTGACTGCAGTTCAAGACGTTTAACATTTATACCGACAGAATGTTCAAGAAACACAACAGATTTACTTCTGGTTAGAAATAACCTTAACAGTCTAGGTAAGGAAATTTTTAATAGATATACACAACTTTGATATCTGGATATAAGCAGCTGTAATGTAAGTACAATAGATAAATCAGCTTTTGAAAAATTGACATATTTAACCGAACTGAATTTATTCGATAATCCAATGAAAACGTTTCAAGGGTATATATTTGCCCCACTAGATGACCTACACGTACTACATATATCACATGACTTGTTGTCAACGTATCCAAGAGAGGCGTGGTCGGATGTTTTAAATTTAACAAAGGTGTTTTCTTATGGTGGACCGTCAAATGGATCATTCGCGGAGATATTTTCTGTTATGCAAAATCTAAAGTACTTCTACAGTGATTAAGAACATAATATTTTACATAACCGTAATTTTAGCGCATTTAAAAGTACACCGTTGGAATATATAAGTATAGTGGGCAGATTACGGGCGATAGAAATACAAGCTTTTTCACCTTTAAAAGTTCTTTCTAGTCTTATTATTCCAAGTCAAGATTATCTAATATTATCAAAAACAGTACCCGTCTTGCGAGTGTTTGAGAATCGAAAAATGGATGAATTAGATTTGAGTAATAATTTTAGACATTACGGGGAATATGTTATAACAACAGAACTACTTGCATATATAGGTAATATTTGCGTAAAGAAAATATCTTTAACTGGAAATGGTATAAGACTGATAGATGCAACCGCCTTTCAGAAGATGAAGTACAAACATTGTCTTGAGAATTTCAATCTAAATAATAATAACTTCGATTATCATCAAGCTTGGCTGATCGTAGATTTCAATTTGTTTACAAATCCCAGAAGAGTAGACTTTTCCTCTATAAATGGAAGAATCACTAACAATATACCAATACAAAAGAGATATAATAAACAATGTAACCTTGGCCATCAAGACAAAAGTTTAGTTTCCATACACATATGCAACACAGAAGATATCGTTATACGATTTCCGTCTTCGCTTGAATTCATCAACGCATCTTTTATTCTCAGCCATACCAGTATATAGCATCACATTTAAGGGTATCAAAACCCTAAACATGTTTGATTTAACATACTCCTCATTTTACGACTACAACTATCATATTTATGGATTGTAGAACGTGAGAGTTCTAAATATGTCACACTTCAAATGCAGTGTTTTAAATCCTGAATTTCTTTGCTCGGGTTTAAATTTGGAACAGCTGATAATGCAAAGTTCTTCATTAAGTATTGGTCTAAAAAATGATCACCATGGAAAATTCCTCCATGGACTCAAACGTTTGCAGTATATAGACTTTTCAAGGAATGCATTCGAAGACCAATTCAGAAGATCAACATTCAAATGTCAAACTGACAGTTTGCAATCTTTGACACTTGAAGGAAATTTATTCACAACTATTCCATTAAAACTCAATGACTTTAACCGGCTTAGGTTCCTTAATCTGAGAAACAACAAGATGGCTTATTTGACTACACAGGAAATTGACGCAATTGAAGTGCTATTTAGAAAATCAAATAAGACAATGACAGTCTGATTAGAAAGCAACCCTCTTGTTTGTACTTGTGACTCGTTATGTTTTGTAGAATGGTTATTTACTACTAAAGTGAAACTTGACAGCAATGGTAGTTATTCGTGTGTCGGAAACGATGGAAAAATCACAAAAACAAATGTTGTCTACAATGACTTGCGAATTATGAGAATAAGATGTATAACGACAATATGGTTAATTTTTTCTGCAACTGTATTCGGTGTGCTTCTATTATTTATCCTACTTGGATATCGTTACAAATTGCATCTACAATACTTTTGTTTATTCATCGGAATGGTCAATCCACTTTTCCGAAAGTCAAAAAAATTTAAACTCTACACGATTTAAAAAAAATATTCAAAACTTATTTTTCTTAGGGGCTAGTATTCCCCATTTAACACAGTATGATAAATGTAATATATTGATGTCTTTCTCTTCTTTTTTTCTAAAACAAAGTCCACTAACTTAGATATCCAAGCATCAATAAAGGAAAAAAGTATGAATTCGAAAATTGTTTGATATCATAATCTAATCTAATCATTTATAATTTGACAAAATGACAAAGTTGTCTTCATTAACGCTTCATGGCTAGATCCAAACATTTCCAGAAAATGTTATTTTCATTTAATGTGTCTGTTTTTCAAATGTGATCATTGGCGTCCAGTGACACCATTTGCATTACACATTGCGGTATATCTGATTTGGTAATACTCTCCAAGCTTATAACAATTATTTTTGCTTGCAACCCAATAAAATGCTCAATCCCAACAGTAGCTTCATAGCTCGCCCATTCATTGTTCATAAACTCATTTGAAATAATTAATATCATCTTTTTACATTTTGAAATAGAATTACTTATGGCAAGTCTATTTTGACCAGGCCGTACATCCCCATCTCCTCTGTCCGACAAAAGAAGTTTATAATTTCGTCTCTCTTCAAGAAATGAACGCAAAGGTCCATAAACCCATTTATAATCGCCATCACAATAAGCTACATATGCATCATATTCAAGTGCTTCTTCTTTTGACTTCCGAAAAAGTGGATGGCCATTCCGATAAATAAACAAAAGTATTGTAGGTGCAATTTGTAACGATATCCAACTAGAATGAATAAAAGAAGCACACCGAACAAAGTTGCAGAAAAAATTAACCATACTGTAGTGACACATTTTAATCTCATAATTCGCAAGTGATTGTAGAGGATATTTGTTGTTGTAATATTGCCATCGTTTCCGCCACACGAATAACTACCATTGCTGTCAAGTTTCACTCTAGTAGTTAATAACCATTCTACAAAATCTAACGACGCGCAATTACAAACAAGAGGATTGCCATCTAATAAGACTGTCATTGTTCTATTTGATTTTCTGAATAGCACTTCAATGGCGTTAATTTCTTTAGTTGTCAAGTAGGCTATCTTGTTATTTCTGATGTTAAGGAAACTTAGACGGTTGAATTCTTCTAAATTTAAGGGAACACTTGTGAATAAATTTCCTTCAAGTATCAAAGATTGCACACTGTCTAGTTGACTTTTAAATGTTGAAATTCTGAATTGGTCTTCAAATGCATTTCTTGAAAAGTCTATATACTGCAAACGTTTGAGTCCATGGAGGAATTTACTGTGGTGATCATATTTAAGGCCAATACTTAATGAAGAACTTTGCATTATCAACTGTTCCAAATTGGCAGCAGATTGTAGAAGGTTGTGATTTAAAAGTCTGCATTTGAAATGTGAAACATTAAGTATAAACACGTTCTGAAGTCCATATATTGTGTAATTGCAGTCAAACAATGAAGAGTATGCTGAATCAATTATTTGCAGGTTTTTTATTCCTTTCAATGTAAAGCTGTTGATTGGGTTCCCTACTACGTTGATACAAGATATGTTCAAGATTTGAAGTGTCGAAGGAAACCATAATACAATATCTGGAGGATAATATGAGGGAATGATTTTAAAGGATTTATTATCAGATCGATCATTATTATCACGTGTATGTTTAATCCAATCTATCTTAACTTTATTTTGACTAAACTGATTGTTGTTTTCCGACATGTCTAATGTCCTCAGATGTGTACACAAATTGAAAAACCATATTGTTAACAGCTGGTGAAAATCAAAGTCATTGTTACTTAAGTTTAAACTCTCCAGACAATGTTTGTATTTCATCTTCTGAACTGCGTCGGCATTTATCATTCTTATGCCATTGAAGGTCAAGGATAATTTCTTTACACAAATGTTACCGATATATGTAAATAAATCAGTTGTTATAATGAATTCACCGTGTACTCTAAAATTATTGTTTAAATTTAGTTCGTCCATTTGTCGATTTTGAAACACGTGCAAAGCTGGCAAAGTATTTGACATTTTAAGGAAACGTGCATTTGGAATAGCAAGACTAGACAGAAATCGTAAAGGTGAAAAAGTATCTTTTTCTATTGTCATTAATTTTCCTTTTATCTCTAGATATTTTAATGGCGTTTTATCAAAGACATGAAACATACTGTCACACAGAACATGAATTTGAATTTCAATATGTAAATACTTCAGACTCTTCATGGCAGAAAATATCTCCGCAAATGATCCATTTGACGGTCCACCATAAGTTAACACGTTCGTTAAATGTAAAACATCCGCCCACGATTCTCTTGGATACGTTGACAGTAAGTTATGTGATATATGAAGTACTTGCAGTTTATCTAGTGGTGCAAATACATTCCGTACGAAAGTTTTCATTGGATTATTAAATAAACTCAGTTCTTTTAAATGTGTTAAATTATCAAACGCTGATTTGTCGATTGATGTCACATGACCATCACTTAAATCCAGATATCTAAGCTGTGGATATTTAGTGAAAGCTTTCCTTGATATAAAGTCCAGATTATTATTAGACAAATATAAATGTGTTCCATTCTCAATTTTAGTTGTGTTAGATGGACAATCTGTTGGTATATATGTTAAATTCATTGAGCTGCAGTCACATCTTACTTCCTTTTTAGTTAGTGAAATATCACAATGATTTAGTAACAAATCAGAACTGACAACAATAATCCAAATAAACAATAAAAACTGATAAAACAACATTTTGCAAGAATATAAAAATAATAATGTTATTTCAAAAGTTTAAAGTTGTATTTAAACCAAAATTTAACGAGTCATGCAAAACATTACAAAACAAATAGTAACATATGTATTTTCCATATAACTCAAGTTTCTTATTGAGGAAGTTTACAACAAAACAATTGTTGTAGAAAATATGAACACACTAAAGAGAAATTAGGTAAAGATATCGATTACAATTTCCCAAGCTACTTATTTACAGTTCACAAAAGTTAGGGCTAAGAAAATAACAAATATGTAATACTTCCTGTCGATACCGGCCTTGATAACAAAACGAAAAATGACTGTTATCTAACCTTTGCAACAGTGGTCTGCACCTATAGTTCAGAACAACAAGAACAGGTGAGAAATGAGGGGCCGTCTAAAAAATAAATTGAAAAAAAAATAATATTGATCGCATATGCTAATTTTGATGCCAATGAGACTATCCAACAGGACGTACATGTTTCTTTAATGTATTTCTGTAATAACGTATTGAAAAAAATGGAACGAATGAGTTGAATGAGAGTATGCAGATGTTGTGAATAAATTTGATGACACTCATATTTAAATATAAACCTTATAAGTAAAACATGTTTGGTAATCCTCAAATAGAATAATTTATATAAAACAGTTTACACGTTATGATTTTTTAATATATTGAAAAGAACAATTTAGTACTTAGATCTGAAACTGATAGTCATATTATTGAACACATCGTGGTTTGATTTTTGTATGAGTAATATCAAATTCAGTGAACATATGAATACATATTAATGCTTTTATTACTCAGGTCATGATATAGAACTCCATTGAAATTATAGTGCAACCTTTTATTTTGAATGACCTATACACCACACATATGATGAAAAATGTGTTATATGTTTTGTTTGTGATTGTCATTTCTAACTGTTTATTGTGTTGATGTAAATTTTACTAGGAACTGCAACAGTTTGCGTTCTCCTGTTGAACACGGTCATTTATAAGATTGTTAGAAATTGATGTAAGATTACCAACAATAAATCAGTCAATCGATTGGAAAAGGCAAGATCAAGTAAACATGTGTATGATGATTGATGAGAGTAGATTCACAGATTTTCACAGATGATATCGGATATTTCCTTATGTCGAACTGCAATTCTGTTCTCTTTCACGAATGTGATTTACTGAATTATACTATTTTTTGGTTTGTAATAACATAAGCAACACAACGGTAGCCACATATGGAGCAGGATCTGCTTACCCTCCGAGAGCACACGAGGTTGCCCTAAATTTGCAAGGGGTTCGTTTTGCTTAGTAATTAATTTTCTATGCTGTGTCTTGTGTACTATTATTTGTCTGTATATCTTTTTTAAGCATGGCTTTGTCCGTTTATTTTCTATCTATGAGTTTAAATGCCATTTGGTATCTACTGTCTTAAAATCGATAGTATTGTTCCTTCAGGGTAAACGTATCAATTCAAAAACACGTAAAAAGTAAAAACACAAAAAAAAATAACTCCGAGGAAAATTCAAAAAAGGAAAGTCCCAAATCAAACGGCAGAATCAAAAGTTCAAACACAACAAACGAATGGATAACAACTGTCATATTTCCGACTTGGTACGGGCACTTTCCTACGTAAAAAATAGTGGATTCAACCTAGTTTTATAGCTAGCTTAACCTTTTGCTTGTATGACAGTCGCATCAAATTCCATGATATTATCACCGATGCGTGCACAAAACAAACGGACACAATAGGTAAAAATGCCAAAAATAGGGGTACGGCAGTTTACATTGTGTTATCATCTTAATCACTATAATAACAACAGATGTAACGCAGAAGCACAAATAGGCATACATCAAATTGCAAATCTTCATATTGTTTGTATAATACGATTTTATTCATCTATGTAAAAACCACCCATAAATGATGGAAGGTTTTAAGTACTGGTGTAAAATTGCGCTTTTGCAATTCGCACATGTAGACATAAAATAATTTTGTCGTTCAAAGTATGACGGGATCGTACATGAACACAGAGTCACCTGAAATAAATATTTCAAAAACAGACTTAACAGTAAAAGTTATATTGATAAAGACAAATCAAATAAAACTATAACACGTTATTAAGATGATAAGCAACGTATATTTCAAATACTTCAAAATTACTGACAATTATTACGTAAACACGTGCTTCATTTTAATTGTTTGATAATGGACCACCGTTTTTTTTTTTTGCATGCACATCTGACCTTATATACAATTTGTTTTTAGTTATGAATTTTATTTGATCGAACTTTTGAAGATTTGTTGTGTTGAATAAACGACAATGTCTTCGGACACAAGAAATTATTAAACGTGTTGTTTTCATTTTTTGCACATTTTTTATGTGAAACATGCAATATAAAACTGTTTGATATGTCGACTAAACCATACGCTTCATTTACCCGTATTAGGCTAATGAAAAAGTAAAATATAATTAATCATGGAAATGGAGAATATGTCAAAGAGACAACAACCTGACCAAAGATCAGAAAACAGCCGGAGTTCACCAATGGGTCTTCAACACAGCAAGGCAATTCTGCACCTTGAGGCGGGATTAAGCTGGCTTCTAAATAAACAAGTGTTCTACTTCAGTGAAAATGGATGTGAAAATGGATGTCATACTCCAAACATAAATGAAATATAATTAAAGAACACACAAGACTATAAAGAGATTATCCTGGGCAGGCACAATAACGCGTTTTGTGAGATCTAACCCCCTTCTTTTCCTCTTGTCAATTTAAAATTGACATACACACAGCAATACACACGGTAAAACTTAGGTTAAAGGTAGATCAAGACCGATGTCAGAAAAGGTAACAAAAGAAACTTAGCAAATTGATTATGATACATATCTCAACAAAAACTATTTGCAGTTAGTGACATGCTAGCTGCATATTTCAAGTATTCAGTTTCAACGATTATTATTATCTTTATTCAATCTATCTTAACTGTTGTCAGTATCAACAAAGGGTCTTTAGAAGTGATGGTAATATCAGATTTGAGTACCAAGAACCAATCTGTTTTTCTATGTCTTGTTTGCTATTTTATGCATTGAAGACTGTATTCATTTGGTCTGTTGTCAATTGAAACCTGAGGTTTTCAGTTTCTCCGTTGTTTGATATTGACATCCTTCATGTTGTATATTTTGTGTCGATTGTTTCGTGGGTTTTTTATTTTCCCCTTTTTTATATTTGACATCCTTTATGTTCTGTTCAACAAGTTTTTTTCGTATATTATCTATAAAAATGTTAAAAAGCCCGGACTCCTCATTCAGTGTGCGCTTTTGGTAAACGGATTTTTCTTCATTGTACTGACCTGATGTGTTGGGCAGTTTTAAATCTTAAATCATTGCAAACTTAGTAATATTCAGATATTTTGAACTGAGCATCCTAGACGAGACATTAATAGTCGAAATGCACATGTTGTCATCGTCTATCTTATTTTAGAGAATATTAACGAAGTGAAGTTTTAAAAAGTTCCATGTATCCCACTCCAAGACAATATAAGTGTACCTACAATTGATATTATCACTGAGATATCTTGTCATGTTATCAATGGTTTGACAAAAAAATAATGATCTTTTCTAATTTACCTACTTCCTGTTCTTAACTGTAACTACCTTAGGTACTACTTTTATATACTATGAATAATTATGAACTGGTGCCCATATTACAAATTATTGAATAACTTAAATATCAACATAAACATAAATAAAGTAGTATACCGCTTTCCGAAGTTCATAAATCGATTGAGAAAAAAAAATCCGGGTTACAAGCTAAAACTTTGGAAAACACATCAACTATAAGATGAGAACAATGACACAAACCCGATCTATCTACAACCTAATACATTCCGTGTGTATACCTTTTAAATTGATATGTTAGCTTGTCACCATGTATATGTACCTGAGTTTTTAAATACAAACTAAAAAATAGTTCGTCTACATACAGGTGTTACAAGTTGGTTTTAGTTAAATGGAAACGAAAGTTGGTATAACGGAAATACACATTTCATGTAAAATCATATATCAGGCTGAAAGGATGGCAGGTAAACCCATTTAACTTTAATTTTTATCAACAAATGTAAACATAATGTGATAAATTACTAACGTTCTGCTATCCATTTAAAACATTTTTGAATAGTATGAAAGTTTAATATGAAGATTAACAAACACACTAATACCTATTTTGCATATATTTTGTGTTATTGCTGTTGTTATGTACACTTTTTAGGCGTTTATATATATATGTATATATATAAGAAAAAGTTACATATTAGTAGGTGATATTACTACGTGTATATAGGATTTAATATGAAATGTGTTTTCCCGAAATATCAATTTTCGTTTTCATTTGAATTACACGTAGTTATAGCACCTACTAATATGTAACTTTTTCTTATATATATACATATATATATATAAACGCCTGAAAATGTACATAACAACACCAATAACACAAAAAGGAACTTTTAAGCCGTTTATATAATTTATTTTATTGTGTACATGTATCGTTATTTGTAACGATCCAGTGCCCTCGTGGGGAAAATCGTTGACTATTATTCAGACGTTTTATATATATATATATATATACAACTCGTCTAAACATCAACCCAACAATGTTAGATCTGTAAATTTGCTTTCGCAAATTTTTGGTTCTTCCCTCGCCGGGATTCGAACCCATGCTACTGTGATATCGTGACACCAAATCGCCTGCACTGCAACCGTCCCGCTAGACCACACGACCACCTGGGCTCTCAAAAAAAGAGCTTTCGGTGGCCATATGTTACCTTTCCACGTCAGTTTTAATCTAGCGGCGTACTACAGTACATGATATATAAGGCATGAAGATGTTATTGTTACAGATCAGCTAAATTATCTATAGTAAAGGATCCTACAAATTAATGTAAGATACAGTCACAGAAAATAATTATATTCATAAGTACGTCTGAGTCAGTGATAACCCTACAACAGATGTATCCATCGGATCGCCATCAATGATGGTGATACATGGCTGTGTACATAATGTATATACAACTTGTCTTAACATCAACCCAACAATGTTAGATCTGTAAATTTGCTTTCGCAAATTTTTGGTTCTTCCCTCGCCGGGATTCGAACCCATGCTACTGTGATATCGTGACACCAAATCGCCTGCACTGCAGCCGTCCCGCTAGACCACACGACCACCTGGGCTCTCAAAAAAAGAGCTTTCGCTGGCCATATATATATGTTACCTTTCCACGTCAGTTTTAATCTAGCGGCGTACTACAGTACATGATATATAAGGCATGAAGATGTTATTGTTACAGATCAGCTAAATTATCTATAGTAAAGGATCCTACAAATTAATGTAAGATACAGTCACAGAAAATAATTATATTCATAAGTACGTCTGAGTAAGTGACAACCCTACAACAGATGTATCCATCTATATATATTGTTTTTAAGGTCTATAGATAATACCACAAAACCACGAATAGTTTTATACACCTGAACAATCTCGAATACATTATTAACACAACCCGCCATCTTTCTTGGATTGTGATATCAGCTAATGAGACTTATACATAGAGGGTTACTGCTCACAAGGAAGCTATTAAACCAAGAGTTCCAAATGGTGAAGTTGAAATCATCCCTTCGTAAATTTTACGGACGCCATCACGAGTTGGTTGACCGTTATGGAATAACCGTTTCACAAATGATATCGGATATGTTCCTTACGTCGTAACTACAATCCCCTTCCCTTTCATGAATTTGACATACCGAATTAGACTATTTACCGGATTTGTAATCACATAAGCAACACGACGGGTGCCGCATGTGGAGCAGGATCTGCTTACCCTTCCGGAGCACCGTAGATCACCCCTAGTTTTTGGTGGGGTTCGTGTTGTTTATTCTTTAGTTTTCTATGTTGTGTCATGTGTACTATTGTTTTTCTGTTTGTCTTTTTCATTTTTAGCCATGGCGTTGTCAGTTTGTTTTAGATTTACGAGTTTGACTGTCCCTTTGGTGTCTTTCGTCCCTCTTTTATACCCTCTGCGCTTATACCCGAACTTGTACAAAAAGTTATCAACAAGACGATTGTAACTCGTGTAACACGTTCTATTTGACCGGAGATAAACTAAGTTCTGGAAGGGTTCGTGTCAATTCTCCTGTTTTGTCATTGCATTGTTGTTTTTTTCAAATATATGAGTTTTGAATGTCGCCTGGTTATCATTCACTATTTTTAAATAATACACGACATATTTAAGTAACTGACATTGTTATCCCCTCAATAATGTGTTATATTATTCTTTTATTTGTGTTTGTGAATATTACTGAACTTGCCTATAGAAATATACATTTAACGTGGATACGTACTTATACATTCGGTCATTGTGTTATTTTATGTCATTGTGCTATGGTAAAATTTTGTAATCTTGTTTTGATTGTTGTTGATGTGCTTTTTCTATATTCCTTTTTGTGTATCTTTGTTGGCATATTTGTTTGTTCTCACAGTTATACAGATACTAAGTTAACATAATGTTGACTGATGTATCCCTATTTCTGACATTTCCCCCTAATACGTGAATGTCTCTTTATTTTGTTCACACATCGTTGACAATATATTGTCATTTTGTGCAACTTTCGTAAAAGTGACAAGTTTAGCTAATTAGAAGACTAGTTTTGATCCATCATTTTCTACAGAAGAAAATATCTGTACCAAGTCAGGAATATGACAATTAATATCCATATGTTTGATGTGTTTTAGGTTTTGATTTTTTGATTTTGATTTAAATTTTCCGTTTTGAATTTCCCTCGGAGTTCTAGATGGGTCGGTCAATGTATTATATGTACATGTAAACATTTCTAAACTATTTTTTCACTTTCCAATGGTTTTGAATACAGAAATCATTGCGAACGGCTGATTACGCTAAGATATTGTGTATTCTACTTTAGATTTTATATTAAAGAGAACTGTCTCGTTTAAATATTCACAACTTTTCCGTGTGATTGTGGACTTTCCGTATTGATTTTCCTCTTAGTTCAGTATTTTTGTGATTTTACTTTTTACATGTTGATAAACCATGTATTTAAAACACCATAATTATTTATATCTTGAGGTAGTTTGGTTTTGATTTTATATTTCTTATTCTCGTGGGATTTTGTCTGATGCTTTGTCTGTTTCTGTGAGTGTTACATTTCAGTGTTCTGTCGTTGTTTTCTCTAATATGTTGTCATATTCCTGACTTGGTACATATATTTTCTTCTGTAGAAAATGATGGATTAAAACTAGTCTTCTAATTAGCTAAACTTGTCACTTTTATGAAAGTTGCACAAAATGACAATATATTGTCAACGATGTGTGAACAAAATAAAGAGACATTCACGTATTAGGGGGAAATGTCAGAAAAAATACTACATTTGCAATGTGTCTTGCCATTTATAACTCATAAATCCATGGGGAAAAAAATCGGGGTAACAATAAAACCCAGAGGGAAACGCATTACATATTAGAGAAAACAACGACAGAACACTGAAATGTAACACTCACAGAAACAGACCAAGCATCAGACAAAATCCCACGAGAATAAGAAATATAAAATCAAAGCCAAATACAAGAATTTGGGATAGACAAGTACCGTGACACGTCTTAACGCAATGTGAATTTACACTAAAAAATAAGAGAAAACAAACGACGCAACGTTAAAATGTAACACACAAAGGAACTAACAATAATATAACAATGGCCATCTTCCTGACTTGGTACAGGATATTTTTAAAGGACAAATCGTGGGTTGAACCTGGTTTTGTGGCATGCCAAACCTCGCACTTTAATGGCAATGTTAAATATAACATTGAAATGACAACATAATATAACAGGACTACAATACAAATAAATAAGAGATCATATCAGACAAAGAAACACATGATTGATAGATAACAAAAAAACATCAGGTTTAAAAACACACCTAAAAAATAAACAGGCTTTTGAGATTGTGGTTAAGCAACAACTTTAATTTGTATATTCTTTCACATAGAAAAAAATAATTTTAAGGAAATCACATCACCATAGCTTACAAATGACTTACCTATACTGTATACAAAAGAGAAATTACCTTAACACAAAACATTATAAAAAAAATCAATCAAAGTAAGTCAATTTTGCACGAGTTTAAAGAAGACCTTATTCCAATTATTAAAAACCTTATTCCAATTATCAAAAACCTTATTCCAATTATTAAAAACCATATTCCAATTATTGAAAACCGTATTCCAATTATTAAAAACCTTATTCCAAATATTAATCCAACCGCCGTCAATCAAAATTCCCAATCTTAATTAAGCTGTTTTCATAGTTGTGTTAAAGGTGGCAATGTTGCTGCAGCCAGATTATTAAAAAAAATGCATGTGAATATCCACAAATATTTCCGTGCAATGCCAGAAAATGACAACCCTGGTCAACAGTGAACGGCTGAGCTTTTTCACTTTCCTTTCCCTGTGACATAACATGAAAAACCCAAAGCCTCATTTATCTGATTACATGAACAAAGCCAAAGTGTTGTTACAATTTGTAGGACAAACAGGACAGATTTTTTTTTCAAACCAACACAGGAATATTTACACCTCTTCCGAAAACCTAAGAAATTAAAAAAAGTATAATTTATTACCATTTAGATAAACACAACCACAAAATTAAATTTATTAGATTGCAACCGCTCGAAACGGTCCAGACACAACAAGGGTAGTAAACAATTTGTTTATTCCCGTAAAATTATCGAACTGACTTCAAACAGCTTATCCCCTGGGTCTGAATGACAATATACATGGACAAGGGAACATATCTTCTACTTCTTCTATTGATATCATGAATATTGTTGATAAAAAGCAACGAAATAATAAATAATAGGTCTCATAGCAAACGTATCAATCGAAAGCAACTCGTTAAACATCGTATCAATTATACACTTAGTAATCTCCTATCTATATTTAAAAACATGGGCACTAACTGTGTCCCTTTAATTAAAAGCAGACTTGTTTTTGCATAGTTGATGACTAAACTCAGTAAAGACCCGTCGAAATTGCATTCAGTTGATAAATTCAACAACACTAACCGTTATCTTGCTGATATGTTTTCGAGACAATTAATCAAGATTTTTATCAATATACTGCTGAAATTAACCACAAGGAACATACTTTAAACAAATCAAATTTATTCCGAAATAGCTGTCCTGGATTTAAATATTTCGGTTTTAAACGGGTGACTCCACACTAAAATTTATGACAAAACAGACGATTTTTCGTTCCCTATTGTTAAGTTTCCATTTTTAGATGGTGATGTTCCTTTGCACCATCTTACGGTGTTGATATTTCACAACTTGTTCGCTATGCCCGTGTCTGTTGTGACGTTTTTGATTTTAACGAACGCAACCTATGTACATGTATAACTGGTAAATTATTAAACCATGGATATCGTTACCATAAATTACCTAAAACCTTTACCAAATTTTTCCATAGATATAAAGATTTGGTTTTGAAGTTTGGTTGTACCTGTACAAAACTTATTTCAAACGGGATAGCACATACTCATTTTTACGGAAATGTTGTAAACCGTGCCCGGAAATATAGAAATGATCCATGTTAACTTGTTGCTCCTTTAAATAAACTTATTCTAAAAGGTTACCTATTCAATAGTTATCAAAAGTAAAAGGATTATAATTTTATACGCCAGACGCGCGTTTCGCCTACATAAGACTCATCAGTGACGCTCAGATCAAAATAGTTAAAAAACCAAACAAAAGTCATATACAAAGTTGAAGACCATTGAGGACCCAACATTCCAAAAAATTGTGCCAAATACAGCTAAGGTAATCTACTCCTGGGGTGAGAAAATCCTTAGTTTTTCGTAAAATTAAAGTTTTGTGAAAAGAAAATTCATAAAAATGACCAAATAATTGATATTCATGTCAACATCGAAGTGATGACTACTGGGCTGGTGATACCCTCGGGGACGAAACGTCCACCTGCAGTGGCATTGACCAACTGAAATAAGATCGAAACACTGTAATAAGATCATTGAATATTGTTTTTATTGTCAGTAGATTAAAAGCTATCTAAATATGTTTAATATATACATATACATTTTCATGGATCTACAATCTGTCGATAAACCTGTAACTAGGCATTGCACAAGGTCATGTTTTTCTCTGGCTGTTCATGACGTCTTTAAACTAAATCCATTGTATGTTGGGTGTTAAGTCTTAGAGCCATGTTTTGTTTATTAGTTGTTAGTGGTTTTGAACTAGCTGTCAGACAACTGCGAGTACTCTCAGATCTATTCATTGTTTCTTTTTGTGTCAGAATGTATAAGTACCCGGCAACGTCCACTTTTATTTTTGGTCTATCTGATGAGTTAAGCCTTTTTCAACTGATTTTTATAGTTCATTCTTATGTTGTACTGTTATACCACTGTCCCAAGTTAGGGGAAGTATTGGGATCCTGCTAAAATGTTTAACACCGCCACATTATTTATGTATGTGACTGTCCCAGGAACCTGTAATTTAGTGGTTGTCGTTTGTAGATGTGTTACATATGTTTTTTTTTGTGTTTTCGTTCATTTTTTACATAAGTAATGCCGTTAATTTTGTCCTTTGAATTGTTTTACATTGTCTTTTCGGGGCCTTTTATAGCTGACTATGTGGTATGGGCTTTGCTCATTGATAAAGGCCGTACGATGACCTATAGTTGTTAATGTTTGTGTCATTTTGGTCTTTTGTGGATAGTTGTCTCATTGGCAATTATATCACATTTTCTTTTTTTATACTTTCCTGGATTTAGATATTTCGGTTTTTAAAGGAGAAACCCCAAACTAAAATTTACGACTATTGTTAATTTTCCATTTTTAGATGGTGATGTTCCTTTGGCACAATCTTATGGTGCTTTTAATTCACAGCTCGTTCGCTATGCCCGTGTCTGTTTTGACATTTTTTTATTTGAAAAAACGAAATCTATGTATTACTGGAAAATTATTAAACCAGCTCGTTACCATAAATTACTTAAAACCTTTAATTTAATTTTTCATAGATATAAAGATTTGGTTTTGAAGTTTGGTTGTATCTGTATTTGTTTCAAACGGGATAGCACATTCTCATTTTTACGGAAATGTTGTTAACCATGCCCGGAAATTTAGACACAATCCATGTTAACGTGTTGCTTCTTTAAAATAAACTTTATACATGTTATTGCTGACTATGCGGTCTGGACTTTGCTCATGGTTGAAGGCCGTACGGTGACCTATAGTTGTTAATGTTTGTGTCATTTTGGTCTTTTGTGGATAGTTGTATCATTGGCAATCATACCACATCTTCTTTTTTTATATTTAAGTATGAAAAGTAAAAGGATCATAAATACTTTTATAGGAGTTTTGAAAAAAAAAAAAAGAATGATAAAACAAGAAAAGAGAAAAGCATGAATCAAAAACGTTTTTTAATGTACGAAAGATTACATAAATTTACAAACATTCCGTTTTATTCGTGTCTCTAATTAATTTATTAGTCCTCTTATGTATTTTTCCCTGATCAATTTCAATTACTAATAAGTGTAATATAACACATCATCTAAACATTCAAATCTCGTTTGATTTAAGTTTAATGTTCAAAACAAATATACTGTGGAGAACATAACTGTCAACAAAATTAATGAAAGCATCATAAATGTACAGTTTTTGATGATATATACCTTGAACAATGTGTTTACCATGTTTGTAATAATTTTCTAATTACAGACATTGTAACACCAAACATTTCACTAGCTCTTTATCGCTATCTGTGTCATAACATTGTAGGAACAGAAGAGCATGTTAAAACAATCAGATTAATGAACACGGTGAGAGATAATTTTTCAAGTAGCAAGTTATTTACATGTATTACAAGTGGAAGCTATGGAGAAGGACTTGAAATGCGAGGAAGTGATTTAGATATAATGCAAGTAAGAAAATCGATTAGGGTGAATGCGGATAAACAACCCGACTTTGAACCAAGTATAACTTATCTGTCCATGGATACGGACGATGTAAAACCTGGTTTTACTCAATTAAGACTAGAATATAACAGAGATCAGAGTATTTTGGCATGTTGTGAAGAACATAATGGTAAACATTATTTTTCTAGTGCATTATGTAAGGGAAGAATTTTATTATTTGGGCATAATAAAGGGGACACAATTCATGGACCGTGTATAACTGACAACAAAGGATATCTTGATTATGCCTTATCTTTGCATTGTAAAACGTGGATATCTTCTGCTGTAAATTGGATAACAAGATCAAGTAGCTCATGGCCGAGTCATTACGTCACACAAAGTATTATAAATCACGGAGTTCTTTTTGTACCGATCGGAGTTCACGGATCACCAAAAGAAGATCTAGAATGGCGAGTATCTTTTTCAGTGGCTGAAAAACTTCTAATTAATACATTTACTCACACCCAATTAATGTGCTATGCTCTCTTGAAAATACTTTTGAAAGATGTTATAGTAAATGATTCAGAATGTAAAGATTTACTCTGTTCTTATTTCCTTAAAACAATTATTTTCTGGATATCTGAAGAACTACCATCATCTATATGGAAGCCTGATAATCTTATACCTTGTTTTATGCGATGTTTCCTCAGGTTAGTCTATTGTGTCGAACATTCAGTTTGTTCACATTACTTCATTCCTGAAAACAATATGTTCGAGAACAAAATAGAGGGCCGTGCTCGTGATGTTCTTTTAAAAAAATTAAACACGTTACACAGCTATGGTTGGCGATGCATTTTACTTTCAGATCAAGTATCTAACTTTGATGTAGCGATGTGGAGTTTTCCAATTGAACCATTTAATTTATATGTATATGACGTTCGGAAAGTAGTGCATTCCCGTATGTTGTTTTGTGCAAATAGTTTCTTAGAATCTTATTCTGATTTAGATATATTCAACACAGGATTATTACACAACATACGATGTCACCATTTTTCACTAAAGCAACTATATGCATACTACACATCACATAGGTGCAGTAATCTAGCTCAGCGTTTACCATTTGCTGGTTCAACTATTAATAACAAATACCAATACAAACAGTACAAATCCTGTTTAAGTACTCTGCTAACGAATGTCTATCATGACGCTGTTTCTGGATGGCTTATGATAGCTTCATTGTTTTACAAAACAAAGCAATACAGAAAAGCTTTATACATCATTAGGTATTCTAAATCGAAATGTACTTTCGATAAAATGTTCCGTGGAATGACTTTTTCAGAAATCCATTACCAGTCACTTAAACGGCTTTCATTCAACAAGAAGAGTGTTGCTTATCTTCTGAAAATACTATTCGTAGATCTCATACAATTTAAAGTAAATTCAACGTTAACACCAGAAGAACTTTTAATCGGGGGAAGGAACATACACTGTTATATTCCATCCACAGCGTATGTCTATTTCCTTAGTGTTCTTTGTCATTATCACCTCAATGATGTAAGTCATTGTCAGGATTCTATTCAGGATTTAAAACTTGTTATAGGAGAGACGTATTTGATGTCAGGTTGGGGGTATACAGCGGAGGCATACACTTTATTGGGAATTGCTTTACAATTATTTGGCGACAAGGAATCCGCACGACAAGCTTTTTTACAGTCTTTGGAAATCTTCCCCCATGAATCTTACAATTCTGCAGCAAGGAGACTTTTGTAATGCTGTTAAATTGATAAAAGTCAACACCATTTTGCGAGTGAATTATATAAAAAAAGATATTTTGTTTTGAAATGATATGCGCATGACAATTCAGGGGCCGTATAAAACTGATGAAAAAAGAACTTATGACTTTGCTTGCTACATTGTTAAACGTGTGTTTTTCTTGCGGTACATTGGATAACACCATCAATAAACTCAAAGTATTATACACCAAGGGGATGCCTATTGATAGCTTCCTTTTTTTTACAAGAGAAAACAATACAGTTTAGCTTTACACATTATACGGTACTCTATATTGAAATGTACTTCCGAAAAACTGTATAGCGAGATGACCTTGTCAGATCTCCATCACCAATCACTTAAACTGCTATCAATCCACAGGAAGAGTGTTGTCAATCTGTTGAAAATAATGCGTGTGAAAATGATTTACCGGAGATTCAACATTAACACCAGATAAAGTTATACCAGAGGGAAGGAATTTTACATGTCCATTTCCTCCCACAGCATATGCTTATTTTCACCTCAACAATGTATTAAAGGCAGTGTTAGGATATCATTGATGGTCTACAACTTGTACAGAAGAAAAGTATTTGATACCGAATAGGAATGCACGGGAGACCTTCACTCTATTGGAAATTGCTTTAAAATTATTTAGCGACAGGAAAATCCATGCGGAAAGAATTGCATCGGTCTGTTGAAATTTTTCAGAATGCATTGCGCAAATTTGCTGCAAAGAGATTTTAATTATTGAATTGAATATTTTTACAATCTGTTTAACTAATATTTATGCATTTTAGTATAAGTTAAAATAAAATGTATTAGAACTATGTTGGTGATTAAAGATGACAGATGGAGCATACGAAATTCATATTGAGATGCGTAATGTTTATGGTATACACTTTAACTCGCAACCTACATGTACCTAGGATGAAAATAGATAAGCTCATTCTTAGACATCGGTTGGTTTTTAAGTTATTACTGGGTGCTTTTTTCACATGTCGTGATCGGTGTAAGAAACAAATTTCGTATCAATACTTAAATATCTGTTCTCAGCAAATGTGTATTACGATATTTTCAACTCTCAACAGTTAAATTTTAATTATGTAGATGATATAAGCCGATAGCAGACCATCCTATAAATATTGTACAGGTACTGGAATATCTGCCTCTTTTGTACTCCTATATATGCAACCGTGACTGCTGTGTCACCGCAATGTTTGAAGAAAGCGGTAATAAGTGTCGGTAAATGGACGTCCTTGCAAAGTCTTGATGAAAACTCTTAATAGATACCACAGTTGAATTTAGTATTTATGCCAATCGCGCGTTTCGTCTACAATAACTCTTCAGTGACGCTCAAATCCAAACAAATGAAAGAGTTCAAATAAAGTACAAAGATAAGCATTGAAGACCGAAATTCGTAAAGTTTTCGCCAAATACAGCTAATGTAATCTATTTCTGAGGTAGAGAAGCCTTAGAAAATTTCAACAATTTCAAAAGGGGTGTAAACAGTAAAGGAGTAGGTCCGTTAAGACCTCTTTTTGGCCCCAAAATATAGCGGTTTTACAAAATTGTTAAAATATAAACTTTTACTTAGTTATTGGATAGTAGAATGGTTCTGCTACATAAATATGGGCTGTTTTTGACAATACAATGCACATATATTGGGTACTAGCACCATGAAGTCGTGCTAAATTACTGAAATCTTCACAATTCCAGCATTTTAGTTAAATTTTAGACGGTTTCCGGGTAAAACGAAAGTGGCCGCAAACGTGTTCATCCAAAATATTGAAATGGAAGTTGTATTTGATGATAATACATAATATATGTAAAGATTGAGGATGAACACGGATGCGGCCACTTTCGTTTTTGACAAAAAAACATCTGAAAAGTGATATTTTTTCGGATATTTGGTAGATTTTTCATATTTGAGCTTGAATCAGATCGTTTTTAATGACTTAATAAGTTAAAATCTTGCACATAAATTAATTGAATCATATGAAATAGACACTTAAGTGTTTAAAAAGTGGTCAAAATCTTTTGTCAGATGAAACTGAAATTTGAGGCCAAAATCGGTCCTTACCGGACCTACTCCTTTATAAATATAACCATAGCAATGATTGTAAATGTAAGCACAGAAGTCTAAATTAGGAGACAACCGTATTGTATTTGAGGATTTGTGGGGGTAAACTGGGGGTTTTACTGTCGCAATTTTGAGTTTACCTGGCGACGCAGAGACCGGTAAACGGATATTTGCGACAGTAAAACCCCCGGTTTACCACAAAAATCCTAAATTCCTGAGATAGAAAAACCTTGGTATTTCAACAATTTCAAAAGGGTTGTACACAGTTTATTTATAAATATTATCATATCAATGATAGTCAATGTAAGCACAGAAGTCTAAATAAGAAGATACCGTATTGTCTTTGGGGATTTGCGTGGGTAAACTGGGGGTTTTACTGTCGCAAATTGAGTTCAGCTGGCGACGCAGAGACAGGTAAACGGATAATAGCGACAGTAAAACCCCCGGTTTACCACAAAAATCCTAAAATACAATACGGTTACTTTCAATTTCGAGTTTTCATATCTGGGCGTCACTGGTGAGTCTTGTGTGGACGAGACGCGTTTTTGGCGTATTGAATTTTAAACATGATGGTTTTTGTTATCTATTAATCATGTGTTTCTTTGTCTAATATGTTCTCCTGTTTATTTGTATTGTAGTCCTGTTATATTATGTTGTCATTGCAATGTTATATTTAACATTGCCATTAAAGTGCGAGGTTTGGCATGCCACAAAACCAGGTTCAACCCACCATTTTTCCCCTTTAAAAATGTCCTGTAACAAGTCAGGAAGATGGCCATTGTTAGATTATTGTTCGTTTCTGTGTGTGTTACATTTCAACGTTGCGTCGTTTCTTTTCTCTTATTTTCTTTATACCGTGTCACGGTACTTGTCTATCCCAAATTCATGTGTTTGGTTTTGATGTTATATTTGTTGTTCTCGTGGGATTTTGTCTGATGCTTGGTTCGTTTCTCTGTGTGTTACTTTTCAGTGTTGTGTCGTTGTTCTCCTCTTATATTTAGTTTTTTGTCCATGGATTTATGAGTTTTGAACAGCGGTATACTACTGTTGCCTTTAGACTTGCCAGTGGGGCGACTTGTCATGGTTTCCACAGTAGAAAATCCATGACAAGTCGCCCCACTGGCAAGTCGCCCCACACCTAATCGCCCCACTTTTTCACCAACTCGACCCACTTTAAAAAAAAAACCGCTTCAACCTGGATTACCAAATCACCCCACCTTTAAAAAAATCGCCCCACTTGTGAAATGTGTTAAATCCCGTTAATATTACTCATGAAAACTCGCCCCACTGAATGGAAAACGATAAAATCTAGATTAACATATTATTAACCAGGATGAATTTAGTAAAGCCAACTCGCCCCACTCATGGAAAAAGATGCTATCCCGTTGTATATAACTGAAATTCCGTGATTTTTACTCCTTCCAACTCTCCCCACTTATGGAAAACGATAATATCTAGATTAATATATTATTAACCAGGATAAATGTAGTAATCCCAAGTCGCCCCACTTATGGAAAAAGATGTTATCCCGTTGTATATAAGTTAAATTCCGTGATTATTACTCCTGCCAACTCGCCCCACCTATGGAAAAAGATGCTATTCCATTGAAACCTTATGAAAACTTCTTATATTATTCCTTTTTTGTAATATATAACAGTAAGAAATTGGTCCCACTTATGGGAATGTTTGAAATGCTTTCTTTATTTGTTGTTCTTTTCTTTTGCATAGTTGAAATAAAACAGATAGAAGGTTAGGAATTTTTAGATAATCTCAGTATGTAAATTATATTAATTAAATACATTTCGGTTTGTTTGTATTCTGTGTAGATTAGTTTTCATTTAAGTGGAGCGAGTTTAAATTTTTAATTTTATATTAAGCTAAATATTACCGTTTTCCATTAAGTGGGGCGAGTTGGCAGGAGTAATATTAATCACGATTTAACCAATTTCACATGTGGGGCGATTTTCTTAAAAAGGGGGGTGAGTTGGTGATCCAAGTGGGGCGAGTTGGTGAAAAAGTGGGGAGATTAGGTGTGGGGCGACTTGCCAGTGGGGCGACATGTCCTGCTTCCCTACTGTGGATTTTGTTTTATTCGTGGTTTACCTGTTTTCCTGGTTTTCGTGGGTCACAATAAACCATGAATTTAAGAAATCCACGAAGAATAATCCAGAGGTGGAATCATTGTATGACAATTGTGACAAACTTGACAGCAATGGTAGTTATTCGTGTTTCGGAAACGATGGAAAAATTACAACAACAAATGACGTCTACAATGATATGAAAATTATGAGAACAAGATGTTTTACGACAGTATGGGTTATCTTTTCTTCAACTTTATTCGGTGTACTTCTATTATTTATCCTACTTGAATATCGCTACAAATTGCAACTGCAATACTTTTCTTTATTTATCGGAATGGCCAATCCACTTTTCCGAAAGTCAAAGGAAGAATCACTCGAATCTGATACATATGAAGCTTATTGTGATGGCGACTATGAAATGGTGTATGGACCTTTGCGTTCATTTCTTAAAGAGAGACACAGTTATTATCTTATCTTGTCAGACAGAGGAAATGGGGATGTACGGCCTGGTCAAAATAGACTTGCCATAAGTAATGCAAATGATGTCACTGGACGCCAATGACCATCTTCGTTAAACAGACACATTAAATGAAAATAACATTTTCTGTAAATGTTTAGATCAAGCAATGGAACGTTAGTGAAGACAACTTTGTCATTTATAAAGGATAGATGATAAAATTATAATATCAAATAAATTTGAATTCATACTTTTTTAATTTATATATACTGGGATATCTAATATAAATTAGTGGGCTTTTTGTTAGTAAAAAAGGAAGAGAAACTCATACATATTACATTTATCATACTTTTTTGTTAAATAGGGAACATTAACACCTATTTTTTAAATCATGTAGAGTTTAAATTTTACATTTATTTACAAGTATATCTGTTTTATCAAAGTATTAACACGAAAAAAAAGAGAAAGTACCAAAATACAACGCATTAATCACAAACATCCAGATACCCAACGAAAAAAGAAAAGTGGAAGTACCAAAATTCAACGCATCAATAACCAACATCCAAGTATCCAACTAAAAAGGAAAATAGGAAGTACCAAAATTCAGCGCATCAATCACCAATGTTGAAGTACCCAACGAAAAATAAAAATAAACAAAGATCAAGTGACTGTCACTGAAAAATGAGAAATTATTTTGTAAAATGTGTTTGGTGTAAGTTCCTTGGACCGTGACGCATGCAAACCATGTGTCTTTTGTTTAATGAAAATTAAACATTCTAACAGGATGTGACAAAGTTGCTACAATAGTAAAATTTAAACGATAACGGGTTTCTTTCATTTCAAATACCACTCCCATATACCTAAATCTATTTTGTATAAAATTACATATTTCATAGGTAAAAAAATTCGAACAAATCGAAATAAAGGTTAGAAATAGTGACACCATTTAAATGCATAAATAAATGACATTTCTTTTATTTGAAAATGTAACTAATTGTGTCTTCTTATTAGATTCAAGATAACATACATTACACAACCACCAAATATCATTTGGAATATATAAAGCAATATTTTTAAATAGCCATTACGGTTTTTATACTGTAAATATAATGATAGTGTATTGTTCTGGGGACACAAGCTACGAGAAACATAAAAACTTTTGTTCGATCATTTATTTAACAGTCAGTGTGCTTATATTTTGTCAAAATAAGCTAAAAAATATCGTTGATGAATTATACGCTTGCAAGAGAATAATAAGACCTCATTGAATTCGTATTCAAGTGATCTTCAATTTAATTCCTAACATAGAGATGGATTATACATGATTAAGAATGTACAAGGAAAATAATGTCAACATTCATTGAAAGTAAAACAGAGGTAAACATTATGATTTGTCTGATTCGATCACCTAAATGCCATTCTAATACAGGTAAATTCAAAAATATACATCCTTTTAACCTCAAAATTGAGGTCAATTGAAAAAAGAATGAATTGACATAGAAATTTCTTTTTGCATTATCTAGTTATATTAATGTTTATATATTGTTACCGTGGCCGTCGGCTGTTGTATTAGTCATCTCGATAGTTATCTAGATGGCGCCTGGACTAAAATACACACGATACGAAGCTACATATTATTAATTGCATGCCTTGTGAATTGCTTAATTTTGATTTTTTTTTAAATAGGATAAATATCACTTACTATTTGGTGATGAATGAGCCGCATCTTTAAAAGTTTTAAGCACTAACAATTAAACAGAAGGAAGTATGATTGCCATAAAAACCATTGAAGACCATTAGAGACCATATAAAATGCATATAAGTAACGTAACCAAAGATGCCCGTATGCACTTGCATTGCACTTATCTTCAGTTTTAAGAGTATACAAAAGTAACAACAGAGATGCTATAAGAAGAAGGTGAACTGTTTCTAAAGTTTCGCTAATATTTGAAATTAATATCTTTAATACACAATTGAACAGATTTTAAAGAGATCGGGTATTGACTTTATTTCTATAAAAGACACAGATAAGAAAATGTAGTATAAGTGCTAATAAAACAACTCTTTATCCAGTTCACAATTGGAGTTGAATCCAGAAAAGCGCCTCGGACGCACTAAATTATTAAAAGTGTTGTCTTTTATTTTTTTTACAGCATTGGATCGATACCTCTGCTGGTGGAGAATCATTTCCCGAGGGTAGCATCAGCTTAGTAGTCAGTATTACGTACGGTATTGACATGATTTTATTAAACCTTTCTAAACTTGGCCGTTGATAAATTTTGAAATAATTAAGAATGTAAGGTTTCAACTCTCTCCGGCAAAGTTTACATAAGATGGATTTGGCTTTATTTAGGTGTTTTTTGTTATATACCTCTTCAACTGTTTCGGTTTTCATACATCCTCGGCTTTTAAATATTTCGCTCTGAGCGTTCCTGATAAAAGTAAATCTAGAAATGCGCTTAGGACTCATTAAATTATTGAACGTGTTGTTTAAAGATTTTGTTTTTTTACATATACATCAATGAGACAGTTTTCACCAAGAAATGAAATACACATAATTTTTCGTGTTTGTTATATATAATAATCTGTTTAGTGGTATTTAAAGGTTGTTTAAAATATTCAAAGCTACCCTAAACATTAACAGATGTCATTACATTAACAAATATTTTATACATGGATACATTTGTGAAATACTTGTGTAATTTTGTTGTCCTACTATTTAAACATTATTGGTTATTCGTAAAATTTCCCCACTTTAATTGATTTTATGTGTGTAGCAGGATCGTTGGGGTTAAACTGTTGTACAGTTTTGTCGTTTTTCTATGCCAATAGATTATCAGTATGTTTTTTACTTATAAGCCTAAATATGTCCTTGGTGTCTTTCGCCTCTCTGGTTAGCTTAAGATTAGATTATGCTTGAGCTACTATTTTTAAAGTAACTATCTTTCTGACAATAAACTCATCATAGATACAAGGATTAAATTTAATATTCACGCAAGACGCACATTTCGTCTACCCAAGACTCATCAGTGACACTCGATTCCCAAAAAAATAAAAGGTCAAATAAAATACTAAGTTAAACATGGTTGAAGAGTATTGAAACCAAAATTCCAAAAAGTTGTGCTGAATACAGCTGAGATAATCTTTTCCCGAGGTAAAAAATACTAAGTATTTCAATAATTCAAAAGACAAATGAGAGTTCTGATGAGCAAACAGTTCTACATCAGAAAATTGGATATGTTTATCAAAAGGATCGGTCGTTGAATACACTACCAATGATGTGTGTTCCCTGTTTAAGGTACAATTAATTGGGATATAACTTGAACTACTCAAAATCAAATTATAACTTGGCGTTAAGATATCCACAACCTGCTATAATATGTCTCTATCCTAATTTATCACACCTAGAGAAGTTCTCTAATTTTTTTTATTCCTTGTCGCAAATCGAGCTCTTTGCTAAGTTGGTTTACAATTTTGTGTCATGTTGATGTTGTAGTTGTCGTTTGTTGACGTGATCAAAAAGGTTTCTCGTTTCTTGTTTTTTTAATAGATAAGACCGTTGGTTTTCCCGTTTGAATAGTTTTACACGTATCTAGTAACATTTGGGATCTCTTTTTGGCGTGTGGTTCGGTGTGGGCCAACACTTCGTGTTACTGAGATTTCTGTCAGTGACATTTTATTCTTAGATATTTTGAATTTTTCTTCTTTGGATGATTTGCTTCATTGCATTCAATGGGAAAAGGGGTATGTGCAGTCAGTAAGTGACCTTACTTATCGTGAAAATATGATTTTTTAATAAATTTTAGCAATTTCAAAAAAAGTACAAACCAACAATTTTATTAAATATTATGGTCTGATATAAAAAAATCTCTAACACTATGAAAAATGCCTCAAAGAAAACTGTCTAACACTGGTGATACTTTCTTTAAAAAAAAGCAGGTGTAACATGTGTAATGTGAAAGTCAAATTTGTATATGAAAACTGAGTAGATGCAGTTATTCAACTACCAACAATCAAATTTTTGAAATGGGAAGAACTATTAGTTATTTATACTACATAAAGGTCAGAATATTTCATAATAAAAAAAAATCTTGTAGAGATGCTTATTTAAAAACCTGTCAATAGACATTTTTGCATAGGATTATAGCAACTAATACCTTTTTGTTCAAAATGAAATTAGAAAATACCAGGTTATGTAAATTTTGTAAACTTGGAGAAAAACCATTGAACATCTGTTTTTGAATGCCCAATAACATTTCAATTGTGGCAGTCTATTTCTAATATCATTGTGAAACGTTTTTTGGTAAACTTTGATCTCAACAAAGAGAATGTGTTTCTTGGTTGCAAACATGAAAGTATATTATATAATCTGCTAATCATAATTACCAAAGAATTATTTATATAAGCATTGTTTTCATTTGATCTATGCTTAGTTAAGAGAAAAGAAATAATTTATAAACTATGAGTAAATTTATTCCTTTAAAAATATTTCTATCAAAAAGTAAGTCATGATACATATTGTAGAAAAACAGATGAGTGAAAATATTAAGTGTTGTATGTGAGTAAGTGAGAGAGAGAGAGAGAGAGAGAGAGAGAGAGAGAGAGAGAGAGAGAGAGAGAGAGAGAGATCATTTAATATGTAACCTCAAATATTCTTATTGTTAAAAATAATTAGTCAGACATACATTTGGTTTATTGTTTTTTCATCTTCTGTATTTGTCCGTTTGCTCATGAGTGTACGGGCATCTTTACTTTCTAACATGAACTCAGTCCATAACAGTATTAAGAAATTTTACTGGCAAGCATACTCCGTTTTGTTAAAATAAGAATGAACGTCTTTTTTATCGTGTTCCTCGTGTATTTAGCACTAAGGCCAGCCCATTGTAAAAACTTGTCTTGTTCTTAGGACTATTTCGTTCATTTATTGACGAGAAGAAGCAAAATCGAAATTCATATTACAATGCAATAACTGGAAGTTGAGATGAAATTTATTGATGAGTTTTCCTCTTCGAATCTTATTTTTTTTAAGTCTGTGAAATTGAGTGCAACCGAGGACACATGAATTATCACTGATATTAGTATATTTATAAATTTAATGTTTACCAAATTGTGAATTTGTTGAAATACTAAGGCTTTTCTACCTCAGGCATAGACTAATTTAACTGTATTTGGAATTTCAGGAATTTTGGATCTCAATGCTCTTCAACTTCGTACTTTATTTGGCTATTTATAACTTTTTTGGATTCGAGCGTTACTGATGAGTCTTTTGTAGACGAAACGCGCGTCCGGTGTATATACTAAATTTAGTCCTGGTATCTACAATGAGTTTATTTAAAATCTTAAGTGGTTGACTAAGTTTAAATGCAGCAATAATTGAGTAAATTTTAAATGACGAAACTTTTGTTAAGGTTTCCAACAACTTTCAACATGCGAGTTAGAAGAATTTAGAGAGCCTATACATGTTATATGACCAGAAAGACTATAGCATATGATATAATTTTAGTCAGTATCTATTTAAAATATAATACCTGGCAATTATAACCTATGAAAGCTTACAATGCAAATATTAATATGTTCCAAACCAATATCACCGTATCAAAATAATAACTGAAGTAGCACGAGTTTCATGACGAAGCATTAACCATAAAATTACCACTGCATTAACACATATTTGACGAAACAAATACACATGAGTACAAGCAACTAAGCCCTCCGCACCAGTTAAAATATCATCCATCTTACACCAAGCTAGTAAGGAAAATTGGTTTATTTGCAAAAACAAATACACAAAAGGTCATTATAACAAGCAACCACGACCTCTGCACCAATTAAAAAACGGTAACCTTACCCAAATAAGCAAGGAAATTAGGTTTTAAAAATAAAATATTAGAAAATGATGATCAATAAATGAAACAAAATAAGTGTTGGATTGCGACATATTTAGAAAAAAACATATTTTCTCATCGTAAATTCAAAGTAATGAGTAACATATGCATACATTAAAATAAACCACGTCTCATACAGATGTCTAAGGCGGATTTGATACTATTTGCAAACTTTAAATTTCCTTTTTCATTTAAATGCACAACGTCGTTTGCTATCAGTGATTCAGAACCAGACCACATGCCTCTGTGATGCCAAAACTTTCTTAATGATCAATTTTACATGTGCAATTACTTCATTAACAATTTCGTTGTAATTTCATGGCCGATTCGCGTTAAAACGGTGAAAAAGTTGACCGACAATAATGTGTTTTACATCATAACCATTAATGATGAAACCCTCAAATGAAGTTATATTTCGAGCTTATAGTTTTTGGTCAACACTATCATGATTAATATCATTACCCCCATCTTGCAAAAATACAACATTGGGTTTACCTTCAGCTATAGTTTTTTAATAAGCATGGTTGAAACATACATTGTAGACCTTGACGTACATTGCCGCCACCAAAACCAAATAAGTTTACTAAAATATTGAAAACAACACGTTATTAATTTTTTGCGTCCGACGCGCTTTTCTGGATTTACCTTCATCAGGAACGCTCAAAGCCAAACATATGAAATCCGAAGATGTATAAGTACCGAAACCGTTGAAGAGCTGTATGTAAAAAAATACCTAAAATAATAGCCAAATTCATCTAAAGCCAACTTTGCTTGAGGAAGTTGAAACCTTAGTTTCTTAATAATTAATAAATTTATAAACGGACAATTTTAGTACAGTTTGTTAAATCATGTCAGTACCGAAATACTGACTACCGAGCTGATGATACCCTCGGGGACTGATAGTCCACAAGCAGAGGTATCGACCCAGTGATGTAAAATATTGAAAACAACACGTTATTAATTCTTTGCTTCTGACGCGCTTTTCTGGATTTACCTTCATCAGGAACGCTCAAAGCCAAACATATGAAATCCGAAGATGTATAAGTACCGAACCCGTTGAAGAGCTGTATGTCAAAAATTTTCTAAAATAATAGCCAAATTCATCTCAAGCCAACTTTGCCTGAGGGAGTTGAAACCTTAGTTTCTTAATAATTAATACTAAAATATCTCTTTCGTAAAAAGACAAATTTGACTGGCCCTTATGTTTATTGCATAAAACAAAATCATTTAACCTACGAATGAAAGAATGGCAAAAAATAACTGCACGTTTGTCCATAATGTAGCAAAAAGTGAAGTAAATTTTATTTAAAGATGTACTAAGGTGAGGTTTTGGAATTTGTGTCAAATGTTCTGACTCCTTGGTTTTTTTCCATACAATACAATGTAAAATATTTTCCCCCATAACACCCATTTATTTTTTCATATAAGACTTAATAGCTCATGAAAGGTCATTTACCAAAATTTTAGAAGATTCTTAATTTTCTTTCTTTTGTTTTGAGATCTAATAACACCAATGCAAATATAAGGTAAAAGTCCGAGCCAGCCTTTTCCTGCCATATTGTAAATCTAAAATATTTCGAAAAGGAGGTCCATGACCTATCAATATTTTTAGCTTATTTTTATCCTTAATTGATGGATGCTCTACCAGCTTATAGTATCAATTTTAACTTCTAAATTTATTAATTTTCACCTAACCCCACCTAAGTACAACTCAAATTATAAATACACAAAAATATGGTCCGCCTTTACCTCAGTTAAAGCTATAAAATAACAAAGTTAATCTTCCCTGCAGTCTTAAATTATTCTATCCCGCTTCTCGATAAGCAAAAATAAATGGTTATACAGTTAAAATAAGACATTTAGGTTTTTGTAATACAGAAAAGATGAAAATAGGAGCTCTTATAACGGAATGATTTCCTTTCATGCTTGTATTAAAATGGTGTCTTTCATTTTAACCTATTCTTCAAATAGCTCGTTCTTTTTTACCTGATATATAAGGTAATGTTCAACAACTAAGATATTGATCTGAATATTGATATCAGAAAATGGTATTTAAATGGGAAGAAACACACAAAACATCGCTTCACTTCACATACTTTCCTGACCTTGTGCTGTATATAATATAGCTATATCCTGTTAAAATATAAAAATATTAAAACTTTAAATAAACAGATATGGTTGGTATCAAACACATAATTAGCATAACTTGTAATCTAGATAATCAAATTCAAAAAAGAAAGACATAAGATTAGAGCAAAGAAATGGTCTTTTATATTGGACAAATAGTAAGTATTTTCTAGAATGTGGTCATTTTTATAAATTTCCTGTTTTTATGAATTTTGAATCCTCAGTGCTCTTCAACTTTAATTTGTAATTGTTTGGCTTTATAAATATTTTGATATTTGCGTCACTGATGAGTCTTACGTAGACGAAACGCGTCTGGCGTTCTTAATTATAGTCCTGTGATAATATTTCAAAATTATGACTTTTGCGTTAATTTGGATAAACAGGTTAAATAATTTCGACAATTTGTTCATAAATTCTTGTGGAATGTCAAACTCATGTATTTAACCTAAACGCGATTTCAATTTTATAGTTTTTTAGCTCACCTGGCCCGAAGGGCCAAGTGAGCTTTTCTCATCACTTGGCGTCCGGCGTCCGTCGTCGTCCGTCGTCCGGCGTCCGGCGTCCGTCGTCCGGCGTCGTTAACTTTTACAAAAATCTTCTCCTCTGAAACTGCTGGGCCAAATTATACCAAACTTGGCCACAATCATCATTGAGGTATCAAGTTTTAAAATTGTGTCCGGTGACCCGCCCAACCAACCAAGATGGCCGCCATGGCTAAAAATAGAACATAGGGGTAAAATGCAGTTTTTGGCTTTTAACTCAAAAACCAAAGCATTTAAAGCAAATCTGACAGGTGTTAAATTGTTCATCAGGTAAAGATATATCTGCCCTGACATTTTCAGATGAATCGGACAACCCATTGTTGGGTTGCCGCCCCTGAATTAGTAATTTTAAGGAAATTTTACTGTTTTTGGTTATTATCTAGAATATTATTATAGATAGAGATAAACTGTAAACAGCAATAATGTTCAGCAAAGTAAGATTTACAAATAAGTCAACATGACTGAAATTGTCAGTTGACTCCTTTAAGAGTTATTGCCCTTTATAGTCAAGTTTTAACCATTTTTTCGTAAATCTTAGTAATCTTTTACAAAAATCTTCTCCTCTGAAACTACTCGGCCAAGTTAATTATAGATAGAGATAATTGTAAGCAGCTAGAATGTTCAGTAAATTAAGATGTACAAACACATCACCATCACCAAAACACAATTTTGTCATGAATCAATCTGCGTCCTTTGTTTAATATTCACATAGACCAAGGTGAGCGACACAGGCACTTTAGAGCCTCTAGTTTTTATAAAAATACATGTATATCGTTTAAGCGTTTACCGATAATGATATTTTACTTTTACAGTCATATGATCGTCTGTAATTATATTTTTATATACATTTGTGTTAAGATAAATTGTTGCTCATACCTGCAAGCACATCTAGACGTATTGTGATGTCATTTGTTTCTTTCATTCCTTTCGTTCATATAGTGGTCATCATATCTATAATACCACCGTGCAGGTTTTTAATGTTTACTTTATTTGTATACGTTTAGGACTGACAATGCATTTGTACAATGAAACAACAATTGTTGAATAGCATAAATTGAAAAAGCCATCACGACACTGTTCTTCATTAACGTTTCATCGCTTGATCTAAACATTTCCAGAAAATGTTATTTTCATTTAATATGTCTGTTTTGCGAATATGATCGTTGGCGTCCAATGACATCATTTGAAGTACACATTGCGGTATTTCTGTCTTGGTTATATGTTCCAGGTTTATAACAATTATTCTCGCTTGTAATCCTAGGAAATGTTCAATTCCTACAGTAGCTTCATAGTAAGCCCAATCATTGTTTACAAACTCTTTTGAAATCACTAAGATTATCTTTTTGCATTTTGGAATTGAATTGTTTAAAGCAAAAAGTCTATGTTCTCCAGCAAGGACATCTCCTCTATCTAACAAAAGAAGTTTGTAATTCCGTTTTTCTTCGAGAAATATGCGCAGAGGTCCATATACCCATTTATATAAGCTACATATGCATCATATTCAAGTGTCTCTCCTTTTGACTTCCGGAAAAGTGGATTGGCCATTCCGATGAATAAACAAAAGTATTGTATGTGCAATTTGTAACGATATCCAACTAGAATGAATAAAAGAAGCATACCGAATAAAGTTGCAGAAAAAATTAACCATACTGTAGTAATGCATCGTATTCTCATAATTCGCAAGTGATTGTAGACGACATTTGTTGTTGTAATATTTCCATCGTTTTCGACATACAAAATCTAACGAAGCACAAGTACAAACAAGAGGGTTGCCATCTAATAACACTGTCATTGTTTTATTTGATCTTCTAAATAGCACTTCAATGGCGTCAGTTTCTTTTGTTGTCAAGAAGGCTATCTTATTATTTTTGATGTTAAGGAAACGCAGACGGTTGAATTCTTCTAAATTTAAGGGTACACTTGTGAATAAATTTCCTTCAAGAATCAAAGATTGCAAACTGTATAATTGACTTTTAAATGTTGAAATTCTGAATTGGTCTTCAAATGCATTTCTTGAAAAGTCTATATACTGCAAACGTTCGAGCCCAGAGAGGAATTGACTATAGTGATCATATTTAAGGCCAATACTTAGTGAAGAACTTTGCATTATCAACTGTTCCAAATTGACTGCAGATTGCAGAAAGTATGGATTTAAAAGACCACATTTGAAATGTGATACATTAAGTATCAGCACGTTCTGAAGTCCCCTCACTGTGTAATTGCAGTCGTCTGCAAGTGATGAGTATGAAAGGTCAAAGATTTCCAATCGTTTTATACCATTGAAATTTATACTGTTTATCGGATCATTTCGTCCGATTATAAATGATGCGTTTAGAAATTCGAGTGGAGAAGGTAGTCTTATAGACCAATCTGATCGAGTATCAAATATAGCTCTGTGATCCAGTATTCTAGTGCCATTACTGTTTTGTTCGCGAATGCATTCAATAGATCGACTTGTTATCGAAGAAATGTCTATTCTTTTAATGTTAATAAAGAAATTAAGATAAAAGATAATAAGATCCTGGTGATAGTCAAAGTCATTGTTATTTAAGTTTAAAGTCTCAAGACAATGTTTGTATTTCATCTTCTGAACGGCGATAGCATCTATCCTCCTAATGCCATTCCAACTCAAAGATAATTTTTTGACGCAAATGTTACCGATGTATGCAAATAGATCAGCCGAAATTACATATTCACCATAATTTCTAAAATTATTTCTCAAATCCAATTCTTCCATTTTTCGATTTTCAAACACGTGCAAAGCTGGTAATGTTTTGATAGTTTAAGAAAATTTTGATTTGGAATAATAAGACTAGAAAGAAATTCTAACGGTGCAAAACCATCGATTTCAATTTCTCGTAAATGACTATTAATATTCAAATGCTTTAATGGCGTCCTTTTAAATGAATTAAATGTAAAGTTATAAATAACATCACTCTGATAATCAACTTCAAAGAAATTTAGACTTTTCATGTTAGAAAATACCTCAGAAAATGTTCCATTCGATGGGCCATCATCACAAATCAGTGTTGTAATTTTGAAAAAATCAGACCAAGATTCTCTTCGATACGTTGACAGTAGAGTATGCGATATTGAAAGAACTCGGAGCTCAGTTAATGTTGCAAATACATTACTTTAAAATGTGTTCAGTGGATTATTGAAAAATTTAAGTTCTTTCAATTGGGTCAAATAATCGAAAGCTGATTGGTCGATTGACGTTATATTACAGTTACTTATATCCAGATAACTAAGTTTTTTATATCTAGAAAAAGTTTCCTTACCTAAAAGGCCAAGGTCATTGTTAGCCAGATATAACTCTGATGTAATTTGTGGACATTCTGTAGGTATAAATGTGAAATTTTGCGAACTACAGTCACATCTTATATCCTTTATACTCATTGAAATCTCACAATATCCGGAATAAACCAATGAAAAAGTACAATTTACACAAAGAAAGAATACACATTGAGTTGTAAACATTGTGCTAAAACTATTATGCAAATCTAGACAATTTTAATCCGATTTCTGAATGTATCATCACGAAATGATATCTTTTGATCGGTTCACCATACCCAATAAAGTCAGTCAGGCATTACGTTAACATTTAAATATATAACTGTAAAACACATACCTTAAGTTCCTTGTGCTAAATATCTTTTGTTAAAATGTTAAACTATTCAACAAAAGGTTGACAATCAAAACAGGAAGTTTAACGCTGTTGTGTCTTATGTAAATTCCCACTACATATAAAAATACATCCCTGTGTCACCATCAATTGTTTTATTAATATCTAAAACATCATTTATATAGTAAAAAAGCAGAAAGTTTGACGCTAGTTGACTGTTATGAAATATCTGTGTCACAGATGATTTCGGATATACTATTTTGAATTTATCACCGACTTAATACGTCTGGAAACACCAGTGGAGCAGAAACCAGTTATCGTGTGTAGTAAATGTGATACTGTTTCTGTCATCACCATGCTATGACACCGATATAATCACTCTTCTATATCACACGCAGTCACCCCGGCTTTTTATCATATTCGTGTCGGTCAATCTTTAATTTTCAGTCTTATGTTGTGTTATTGTTGTCTGTCTTTTGTTGGTCATGGTTTTGTCTCTTGATGTGGTGAGCTTTTACTTATCTTTTTTTTCTTTTTTTTGATAGCACCAAAGAAAATTATAATTTACTGATTAAAAAAATAGAAAAATATTTTACGCATAAGATATTACAGTTACTGAAGTTTTGTTTGAGTTGCTCAAATTATTTTCTCTTTGTTCCAGGCGAAAGCAAAAACCAAATATTTTATGTTTTGAATGGTTTTTTTCTTTATCATATAGGTGTACAAATTTTAATATTGTTTTATCAAACCTATGTTAGTTCTACCACACTTCTATTCACACAAACAACGCGTTGTTTAGATAGTAAAATAGACATGGAAACTCTATATATTGCCCCCTATACGTCATTTGGTTATATTTGTTTTTGAATTTGGTTCCTTTCTAACTTACGTATAATCCATTCCTCATTTTATTCATATCAATCTGTATAGTTCAGGGACGAAAGTGTCTGAACATGAAATGAGTGTGCATTCATGGCACCGATCAAGACATTCAACAACAGAATTATTCCTTTTGTTCACTTATGAAAACAACTGTAAAAATACGCTTTAATGGTGTTTACTTATGGTCGACCGTCAAATGGATCATTCGCGATTTGGATATTTTCTGTTATGCAAAATCTAAAGTACTTCTACACTGATTATGAACATAATATTTTACATAACTCTACTTTTAGCGCATTTAAAAGTACACCGTTGGAATATTTAGGTATAGTGGGCAGATTACGGGCGATAGAAATACATTCTTTTTCACCTTTAAAAGTTCTTTCTAGTCTTATTATTCCAAATCAAGATTATCTTATATTATCAAAAACATTACGAGCTTGCGAGTGTTTGAGAAACGAAAAATGGATGAATTGGATTTGAGCAATAATTTTAGACATTACGGGGAATATGTTATTACAACAGAACAACTTGCATATACAGGTAATATTTGTGAAAAGAAAATATCTTTAACTGGAAATTGTATAAGGCTGATAGATGCAATCGCCTTTCAGAAGATGAAGTACAAATATTGTCTTGAGAATTTTAATCTAAATAATAATAACTTCGATTATCATCAAGAGCTTGGTTGATCGTGAATCTCAATTTGTTTACAAATCTCAGAAGATTCGCTAAGAATATACCAATACAAAAGAGATATAATAAACAATGTAACCTTGGCCATCAGGACAAAAGTGAAGTCCCCATACACATATGCAACACAGAAGATATCGTTATACGATTTCCGTCTTCGCTTGAATTCATCAACGCATCTTTTATTCTCAGCCATACCAGTTCTATAAATAGCATCACATTTAAGGTTATTAAAACCCTAAACATGTTTGATTTAACATACTCTTCATTTTACGACTACAACTATCCTATTTACGGATTGCAGAACGTGAGAGTTCTAAATATGTCACACTTCAAATGATTTAACATATTCCTCATTTTACGACTACAACTATCTTATTTACGGATTGCAGAACGTGAGAGTTCTAAATATGTCACACTTCAAATGCAGTGTTTTAAATCCTGAATTTCTTTGCTCGGGTTTAAATTTGGAACAGCTGATAATGTGAAGTTCTTCATTAAGTATTGGTCTAAAAGATGATCACCATGGAAAATTCCTCCATGGACTCAAACGTTTGCAGTATATAGACTTTTCAAGGAATGCATTCGAAGACCAATTCAGAAGTTCAACATTCAAAAGTCAAACTGACAGGTTGCAATCTTTGATACTTGAAGGGAATTTATTCACAACTATTCCATTAAAACTCAATGACTTTAACCGGCTTAGGCTCCTTAATCTGAGAAACAACAAGATGGCTTATTTGACTACACAGGAAATTGACGCAATTGAAGTGCTATTTAGAAAATCAAATAAGACAATGACAGTCTTATTAGAAAGCAACCCTCTTGTTTGTACTTGTGCCTCGTTAGATTTTGTAGTGACTTGACAGCAATGGTAGTTATCCGTGTGTCGGAAACGATGGAAATATCACAAAAACAAATGTTGTCTACAATCACTTGCGAATTATGAGAATAAGATGTATAATGACAATATGGTTAAATTTTTTCTGCAACTTTATTCGGTGTGCTTCTATCATTTATCCTACTTGGATATCGTTACAAATTGCATTTACAACACTTTTGTTTATTTATCGGAATGAACAATGCACTTTTCCGAATGTCAAAAGAAGAAGCACTTGAATATGATGCATATGTAGCTTATTGTGATGGCGATTATAAGTGGGTGTATGGACCTTTGCGTTCATTTCTTGACGAGAGACGAAATTATAAACTTCTTTTGTCAGACAGAGGAGATGGGGATGTACGGCCTGGTCAAAATAGACTTGCCATAAGTAATTCTATTTCAAAATGTAAAAAGATTATCTTAATTATTTCAAATGAGTTTGTGAACAATGAATGGGCGAGCTATGAAGCTATTGTTGGGATTGAGCATTTTATTGGGTTGCAAGCAAAAATAATTGTTATAAGCTTGGAGAGTATTACCAAATCAGAAATACCGCAATGTGTAATGCAAATGGTGTCACTGGACGCCAATGATCACATTCGAAAAACAGACACATTAAATGAAAATAACATTTTCTGGAAATGTTTGGATCTAGCCATGAAGCGTTAATGAAGACAACTTTGTCATTTTGTCAAATTATAAATGATAAATGATTAGATTATGATATCAAACAATTTTCGAATTCATACTTTTTTACTTTATTTATGCTTGGATATCTAAATTAGTGAGCTTTATTTTAGAAAAAAAGAAGAGAAAGACATCAATATATTACATTTATCATACTTTGTTCAATGGGGAATACTAACCCCTAAGAAAAATAAATTTTGAATATTTGTTTTAAATCGTGTAGAGTTTAAATTTTACATTTATTTGGAAGTGCAATTGTTATTTATCAAAGCCTTCACACGAAGGATAGGGGAAGAACAAAAAATTCAACACATCAATCACTAACATCCAAGTATCCAATGAAAAAGGAAAATAGGAAGTACCAAAATGCAGCACATCAATCACCAATATTGAAGTACCCAAAGAAAACAAACAAACAAACATCACGTGACTTTCATTGAAAAATGTGTAATTATTTTGTACAATATGTGTTTGATATAAGTTCCTTGTACCGTGACGCATACAAACCATGTGTATTTTGTTCAATGAAAATTAAATATTCTAACAGGATGTGACAACGTTGCATGCAATAGTAAAGTTTATGTGATTTAAACGATAACGGTTTTCTTTCATTTTAAATACTACTTCCTTATACCTAAATCTATTTCGTATAAAATTACCTATTTTAACAGGTAAAATAATTCGAACAAATCGAAATAAAGGTTAGGATGAGTGACACAAATTAAATGCATAAATAAATAAAATTTCTTGTATTTAAAAATGTAACTGCTGTGGGTTCTTATTAGATTCAACCAAACATACTTTACATTACCACCCAAATATCATTTGGATTATTTAAAAAAAAACAATATTTTTAAATAGCCATTACTGTTTTTATACTTATATTTAAAAAGATATTGTATTGTTCTGTTTAAAGGGATGGCAATGTAAATATTTGGCTCTGAGCGTTCCTGAATAAAGGTAAATCAAGAAAAGTGCTTCGGAAGCATTAAACGTGTTGTTTTCATTTTTTGTTTTTGTAAAAAGTAAACCATAAAAGGCCATCCCGATTTTCTATATTTTTACTGTAATGTATAATATGTTTATGTAGAATTTTTTTTAAAATCAGTTTGCTTTATATTTATACAAGATTGAGTAATTGTAGTTTAAGGAGTATACATCAATGCGACAATTTTCAAAAAGAAATGAAACACATATTTTTTTTGTTTTTTCTGATATAATGACTATCTGTTTAGTGGCATTTTAAGATTTTTTTAATGTTCCGAAATTAAGCTACCCTTTACATCAACAGATGACATTACATTAACACATATTGTATATGTAGGACTCTAAAGTGCGATGGTACTATAAAGTGCGATGGCCACGCTAAAGTGCAATGGTCTACGCTAAAGTACGATGTTGTCTCACGCTTAAGTACGATGGTAAATCACGCTAAAGTGCGATGGACCAATAGGGTAAGGTTCGAGGGCTTTGAAAAAAGTTAATGAACATTCAATTCCTTTTTTAAAATCTGGTATTATAAGGTATACCATATGTGATAGGCATAATAATGTAACAGTAGTCTTAAGTGAATGATACATAAAGAGTTAAAGACCAACAAAGTTATTATTGCTAAAATGGTAGTTTAGGTGTTACAAATTCAGGCGTGTTAAATATTGTGATAACTGGGGTAGCTTGCCGTTCACACGTTGTAGTCTATCACTCATGGTACAGACACCTTCCCTTACTACCGTCCTTTTAAATCACAAATACAAAATTCGTTTATTGTCGGAAAATATAACATTTATTTGATGCATATTTTAAATAAATTATTAGAGAAAGGCGATTTTCGCTGAGCCTCATTCTCTCTTTTTATTGTAGCAACTTCGCATCCATGTTATATTTACATTAGTTTAAGCCGACAATTGATAATTTACGCATGAATACATGTAGCTTTATTTGTTTTGACGACGTTACTTTTCAATAAAATTGACAATATTCTAACGGGGGCCTCAAAGAAAACTGCAGAATTAACAATAATTCAAATGTATCCGTTTGTTTCCAATAAAACCAAGATACAAGATATTAATGTGAAGACTACTTGTATCTTTGGAGCCTAAAGTAAAACGGTCGACTGCAGGATCCAAGCTCTTCTTCCAACTACCAAAATAAATCCCCTTTGTTTCAGCCATCGAAGCACGGTTATGTTTAATGTAATTTAGTTATTGACATCTGGTTTAAAAGTTCTTAATGAGTTATTTGTGATTTGTTTTCCGGTGTGTTCATTTTTAGTTTGTATGAACACTGATAACGTCATAATCCAACTAAGTTTCATACACCTATACGTTTGCAGATCATTGGACTTTAGCGTATGGAAGAATCGCACTATAGCGTATACCATCGCACTTTAGCGTGACCATTGTACTTTAGCGTCCCCATTGCACTTTTAAAGAGTCCTACATAAATATGAATACATTTGTGAAATACTTGATGTAGTTTTGTTGTCCTACTGTTTTAACGTTATTGGTTATTAGTGAAGACAATTTTCTCACTTTAATTGATGTCACGTGTGTAGCAGGGTCGTTGGGTTAGTACTGCTGCACAGTTCTTTGTTTTTGGTAATTAATCGGGTTTCTATGCCATTGGATTATCAGTATGTTTTCGACTTATTAGGCTATATATTTTTTTCTTGGTGTCTTTCGCCTCTCTTGTTAGTTTAAGTTCAAAATATCTCGAGCTCCATTTTTAAAGTAACTATCGTACTGAAAAATGGGAGTTTCAAAATTATCAAAAGATTCGTTGAATACACAAGCAATGTTGTTTGTTCCTTGGTTAAGGCATAATTGATTTGGATATCACTTGACATATATAGTAACTCAAAATCAAATCATAACTTGGAGTTGAGATCTCCACATCGTTTATAATATATTTCTATTTCCCTTATTTATAACACACGATAGAAGATCTCTATTTTTTACATTCATTGTCGTATATCGACCTTTTTTGCTAAATTGGTTTAAATGTTCCTGTCATGAATCTGATATTTAGTAGTTGTCGTTTGTTGATGTGGTTCATAAGTGTTTCTCGTTTCTTGTATTTTTTAGAGATTATACAGTTGTTTTTTTCGTCTAAATGGTTTTACTTTATCTAGTATTTTTTTTAATTTTTTTAGCATGCGGTTTGGTGTGAGCCAAACCTCCATGTTGAAGACCTTATTTTGACCTCGAACGGTTAACTTTAAAATTTACTGTTTACAAAACGTTTGTGTTTTTGAAATACTAAGACTTTTTGACCTCAGCAATATATATTACATTGTACCTAAGATGTATTTTATTTGTTTTAGATTAGAGCGTCACAGATGAGGGTTTTTTTTGTAGCCGAAAAGCGCGTCTGGCGTGAAGACAAAATTTAATCCTGGTATCTATGATAAGTTTATACTTATAAATTACCTTGATGGAGAGTTGTCTCATTGACACTTGTACTCATACCACGTCTTCTTATACCTATTTACGTGGGGAAAACAGTTTTTTGGTTTCATGTATCCGGGTCAATACAAATGAATGGTCAATGACACTGTCTCGAAGGATACGTTTCGTTTTAACCTCCTTTCGCCAAAATAAGACATGATGGTCATTTACTTAATAACATTTGTTTCGACAAATAAATTGATCAGGGACTTTCCGTTTTGAATTTTCTGTGGAAATCAGTATTTTACTGAAAGTTTACTTTTTTAACAACGTTCTACACAGATAGAGAGCTTGAAATTATTAATATCAAATCGAAACTAATGACAAATGAATACATTGACAATCAATATATATTAAAGAATCTGCTCTTCTATTTTCGTTCTACAACAGGTAAATTATAAAGGAAAATTATACCATGCAAACAGATAGCTATGCAACTCAGAATGAATTTTGTTTGCTCTTTTATCACCTCTTTTATTACTAAAAAAATATATGTTTAATCAATTTGATTTTATCTGGTAAGTACATCATTATTTTGGTAGTTCAATTGAATTGACAGACCTCATATTCAATTCAGTAGCAACAGACTCCTTGTAGCAGAATTGTACGCTTCATCGTGGATACATTATACAGACTGTTAAAATACTTCTGATGAGGAGTCCTTGTCGCCCAATCATTCTAAATATAGGCAACAGTAGTATATCGCTGTTTTAATCTCATAAATCGATAGAAAAAAAAACAAATCCGGGTTACAAACTAAAAATCAGGGAAACGCATTAAATATAGGAGGAGAACAACGACACAACAATAAAATGTAACACACACAGAAACGTAATTCACAAATAAAGTGTAGGCCTGTGTTGTGTATCAAAAAACGTTCTTCTGTTACCAGCTGTAGACCTTCATGAGAATCCTGATATTGTAAAACATAATATATTGACTTGATAATGAAAAATACTAACTAAGAGAATAAACATGCTCGATGGAAGGGGAAAACCTAATTGATTCTATCCCTCCAAAGTTTGTCTGGTATTATTCGTATAAGATCTATAAACATTATTTTAGCAGATCAACAACACTTTTCACCAGTCCAGTAGTCGGCACTTCGGTGTTGACATGAATATCAATTGTGTGGTCGTTTTAATAAATTTCCTGTTTACAGAACTTTGAAATTTTCGAAAAACTAAGGATTTTCTTAACCAGGAAAAGATTACCTTAACCTTTATTGTATTGTTTTGTCTTATAAAAAGAAGTTACATTTAATCTAAGACGAATGTTTTTATTTTTCTTCATATTATTGTCTATGAACTAGCTGTCAGTAAAAAATAAAATCACAAAAATACTGAACTCCGAGGAAAATTCAAAACGGAAAATCAGTAATCAAATGGCAAAATCAAATGATAAAATGGACAACCAATGTCATATTCCTGACTTGGTACAGGCATTATCAAATGTAGAAAATGTTGGATTCTGTGAGATTGTGAGTTTTGTGAGATCTGTACCGAGTATTAGTTCATTCCATTCTCATTTTTTTATAGACTTGGTCTTTGCTAAGGATTATGCGTGAAATTCTACTTACTTAAATTACGGAACTTAGTATATGAAGGTATTAAGAAGTTTTACTGGCAATCATACTATTTTTTTTTTTGTTAAAATAAGAATGTAACTTCCACTTTTATCATGTTCGGCATGTATATGGTACTAAGGCCATTTCGTGGTAATAAACTTGTTCTTTGGACTATTTTGTACATTTATTGACGAGAACAAGCAAAGTCTAAATTTATTTAACAAAGCAATAACTGAAAGGTGAGATGAAATTAAATTATGATGTTTTCCTCTTCAAATCTTGATTTTTTGTTTAAGTCTGTGAGGTGGGGTGCGACCGAGGAAATATTATTTGGTTGACCCTTTTGAAATGCAGCAATACTTGAGTAAGTTTTCAATGACGATACATTATGTTAAGGTTTCCAACATTTTTCTGATGTTCTACAAAAGATTGTTAGGTTTTTTCTTCTTCTAAAGAAATGATATAATGTTAGACTGCATCAATTAGTGTAAGATAACAACCTTTGGTTATGAAAGAATATATATTTAAATATACAAAATGATATTTGGTTTGTACATACGATATTTTGCATCTATCACAATGTACTAAAACAATTAAACTGTTAAAATAAGACAATTCAGATTCATGTGTGTTATACATGAAAGAGGAAAAGAGGAGCTCTTATAACGGAAGGATTTCCGTTATGTGTATTAAAATGGTGTCATTCATTTCAACCTATACTTCAAATTGTTCGTACTTTTTACCTGATATATATTAAGGTAATGTTCAACGAGAAAGATATCGATCTGAATATTGATATAAGGAAGTGGTATTTAAATGGGAAGAAAACAAAGAACATTGATTTACTTAACATAATTTCCTGACCTTGTATTGTATGCAATGTCGCTATGTCTTTTTAAAATGTAAAACTATTGAATCTTTAAATAAAAATATATGTTTTGTACCATACACATAATAAGCATACAATCAAGCATGTCTGTTTGACAAAATGATGTGACATGGGTTTTTTTTCATAATTACAATTATTTGTATATTTTTATAAATTTCCTGTTACAAAACTTAAAATTTTTCGAAAAACTAAGAATTTCTTATCCCAGGAATTATTACCTTGGCCGTATTTGGCACACCTTTTTTGGAATTTTAATGCTCTTCAGCTTTGTACTTGTTTGGCTTTATAACTATTTTGATCTGAACGTCACTGATGAGTCTTATGAAGACGAATCGCGCGTCTGGCGTATTAAATTATAATCCTGGTACCTGTGATAACTATTGTAACTAGTAATTTAGAAATTGTATAAATGAAAGTAAAACTTTAAAAATGAGTTGCGTCCGAAGCATTTTCTTGAAGTTACCTGCATCATGGACGCCAAATTCCAATAAGAAAAACATTAGATAGGAGCAATGAATATGTCTTTGCATAAATAGTCGGTTTATTTAAGATCCCAAAATTATTACTTTTGTGTTAATCATCAGAAATCATGTGTGATGTCACCTAATAAAATATTGAAATGCACGTATATTGACCAAAAGACGTCATGTCAAGCATATTTTTTAGTCTAATTATATATAAGCGATTACCCGACAATGATATTATACATTTGACATGTAATCAGTTCGTAAAATCCATTTCTATACTATTAAACGAGAAGACCTCATTTTGTGTGTCGCTTCTCTTCCTTCCACGATAAATTAATCATCATGCCTCTGTGTACTATAGGTAACATACATAGTCGTATTTGTCATCCATTTTTATGATTATTCAGATTGAGTTATTTTTGGAGAAAAACGACAAAAAAGGAGTCCGAATATTGATTCCGTCACCAGACTGACTTTTAGTCATAGATAAGACTTCCGGTTTGAAACATACACAAGTACAACCAATCGTATGATAAATAACAAAAATGAAAAATAAATAAGCCAATCCGAGCGTTCTCCATATCATGGTGTTTAGATAGCAAGAACCACAACTATTATACCTCCTTAGAGAGGACAATTATTTTTTTTGCGTTTATCTACATGTAAACTACGATTATACTACTTTAATATATAGAGACTCTCTGTATTCTGTCTACTGTTTTCTTTGAAATGTTTACTATTTAAGGGGTCATACCAGTTGCATATATATTAAAAAAGTAAAACATGTGGAACAAGTACACGGATTCCACATCGGCACTGTATTTACTAAGTTTCGAGTTGATTGGACTTTAACTTCATCAAAAACTACCACTACCAAAATGTTTAACCTGAAGCGGGACAGATGGACGGACGAACTAACGAATGGATGCACAGACTAGAAAATATCATGCCCATAAATGGGGCATACAAATTAATTGTTGAAAGTGAAAGTAGTGATTTGGCAAAAATGAAAGTAGGGTAGCTATATTAGAGGGAGGCAAAACCTTTTTCGGGACGTCGGAATCGGGTGTTTTCAAGCCCGAGTTTTGGAGATTGATCCTTACAGGATCCGGGAATATATTTTTCGATTTGGGGATTTCGGCATATGAATTTCCTTAAATTCTGCATCTCGGAATTTTATGTTTTTAAGCCCGGGATTCCGGGGAAAGGACCAGAGGACTACCCCTCAAATTAGTCTAAGTCGGTCGTAGTCATGTATACAAGATTCATATCCTACCATTGGCATTTTAATAAGGCTCTCAAAAGAAAAATAATAATGATGGGTTGTCTTAGAATCATATTTTATTAGACTAATAGTGGTATATATAAGCAGTTACATTTATTTCATGTTTGATGCGGTGCAAATTTTAATTTAATTAGACTTTTACCAAAAGATGCATTGTGGCAAAGGAGGAGAATAATTGTGGTCTGAGGCCAGAAACACGGAAATAATTGAATTTAACAGAAAGGAAACAAATATCGAAAAAGGGAGAGGATTTTTTAGACCTTTTATGAAATTCTCCATACATAATTTCTTTTACAAAAAATCATTCTACAACAGTTTACAAGCTGTATATGCCAGCGATTTCGCGGGTGTGTTCTAGTTGTATTATTTTTTGTTATTGTAAAGTTGTTGTTTATTCTTGCAAGCACATCAGGTCTGATTTTAATATCAAAGGTTTCTTTTGTTCCTTTGATGAATACAATTGTCATCATATTTTAAGTACCACCGTGCAGGTTTTTAATGTTTAATTTATTTGCATATGCTTTACACTGACAAATCATGAGTGCAATGAACATAAAATGAAAATTGTCGAATAGTATCAATTGAAAAAAGCCATAACGACACTGTCCTTCATTAACGTTTCATTGCTTGATCTAAACATTTCCAGAAAATGTTATTTTCATTTAATGTGTCTGTTTTACGAATGTGGTCATTGGCATCCAGTGCCATCATTTGAAGTACACATTGCGGAATATCTGTTTTGGTTATATTTTCTAGGTTTATAACAATTATTCTTGCTTGTAATCCCAGGAAATGTTCAATTCCAACAGAAGCTTCATAGTAAGCCCAATCGTTGTTTACAAACTCTTTTGAAATCACTAAGATTATCTTTTTGCATTTTGGAATCGAATTGTTTAAAGCAAAAAGTCTATGTTCTCCAGCGAGGACATCGCCTCTATCTAACAAAAGAAGTTTATAGTTCCGTCTCTCTTCGAGAAATATGCGCAAAGGTCCATACACCCATTCATAGTCCCCATCGCAATAAGCTACATATGCATCATATTCAAGTTTTTCTTCTTTTGACTTCATGAAAAGTGGATTGGCCATTCCGATAAATAAACAAAAGTATTGTAGGTGCAATTTGTAACGATATCCAACTAGAATGAATAAAAGAAGCACACCGAACAATGTTACTGAAAAAATAACCCATACTTTCGTTATACATCTTATTCTAAAAATTCGCAAGTGATTGTAGACAGCATTTGTTGTTGTAATATTTCCATCGTTTCCGACACACGAATAACTACCATTGCTGTCAAGTTTCACTTTAGTAGTAAATAACCATTCTACAAAATCTAATGAAGCACAAGTACAAACAAGAGGGTTGCCATCTAATAAGACTGTCATTGTTCTATTTGATTTTCTGAATAGCACTTCAATGGCGTTAATTTCTTTAGTTATCAAGTAGGCTATCTTGTTATTTCTGATGTTAAGGAAACTTAGACAGTTGAAGTCGTCTAAATTTAAGGGAACACTTGTGAATAAATTTCCTTCAAGTATCAAAGATTGCACACTGTCTAATTGACTTTTAAATGTTGAAGTTCTGAATTGGTCTTCAAATGCATTTCTCGAAAAGTCTACATACTGCAAACGTTTGAGTCCATGGAGGAATTTACTGTGGTGATCATCTTTTAGGCCAATACTTAGTGAAGAACTTTGCATTATCAACTGTTCCAAATTGACGGCAGATTGTAGAAGGTATGGATTTAAAACATCACATTTGAAATGTGAAATATTAAGTATTAACACGTTCTGAAGTCCATTTATTGTGTAATTGCAGTCGTCAAGTGATGAGTATGTAAAATCAACAATTTTCAATCCTGTAATACCCTTAAATGTTATACTGTTTATCAGATTATTTCGTCCGTATATAAATGATGCATTTAGAAATTCGAGTGAAGAAGGTAGTCTGATAGACCAATTTGATCGAGTATCGAATATAGCTCTGTGATCCAGCGTTCTTGTTCCATTGCTGTTTTGTTCTCGAATGTTTTCAATAGATCGACTTGTTATCGCAGAAATGTCTATTCTTTTAATATTAATAAAGAAATTAACATATAAGACAATAAGATCCTGGTGATAATCAAAGTCATTGTTATTTAAGTTTAAAGTCTCAAGACAATGTTTGTATTTCATTTTCTGAAAGGCTACAGCATCTATCCTTCTTATACCGTTCCAACCCAAAGATAGTTTTTTTATGCAAATGTTACCAATATATGCAAATAGATCAGCCGAAATCACATATTCACCATAATTTTTAAAATTATTTCTTAAATCCAATTCATTCATTTGTCGATTTTCAAACACGTGCAAAGCTGGTAATGTTTTTGATAGTTTTAGAAAATTTTGATTTGGAATGATAAGACTAGAAAGTAATTCTAACGGTGCAAAAGCATCGATTTCTATCACTCGTAAATGACCATTGATATTTAATTGCTTTAAAGGCGTCCTTTTGAATGATTGAAATGTAAAGTTATGTATAACAACACTCTGATAATTAACTTCGAAGTAGTTTAGATTTTTCATGGCAGAAAATATCTCAGAAAATGTTCCATTTGATGGGCCATCATCACAAACCAATGCTGTAATTCTGCAAACATCAGACCAGGACTCTCTTGGATACGTTGACAGCAAAATATGTGAAATGGAAAGAACTCTTAGCTCAGTTAATGGTGCAAGAACGTTACTTTGAAATTTTTTCAATGGATTATTTAAAAATTTCAGGTTTTTTAATTGTGTCAAATTATTGAAAGCTGATTGGTCGATTGACGTTATATTACAGTCACTTATATCTAGAAAGCTGAGTTGTGTATATCTAGTAAATGTTTCCTTACCTAAAAGGTCAAGGTCATTGTTAGCCAGATATAACTCTGATGTATTTCGTGGACATTCTGTTGGTATAAATGTTATATCCCTCGAACTACAATCACATCTCATTCCGTTCATACTTAATGAAATATTACAAAGTCCAGAATAAAACGAAAAAGTACAATTTACACAAAGAAAGAATAAACATAGAATTGTTAACATTTTGGTAAAATTATTGTGCAGATCTTTAAAATTTAATCTGATTCCTGAATATATCACCACGAGATGAATAAAACACAGTATCATGAAATATCTTTTGATCGGTTTTTTATCATTTCAAATGAAGCCAGTCAGGCAATACGTAAACATTTAAATATAGATCTGTAAAACTTATACCTTAAGTTCATTGTGCTAAAGAGCTATTGTTACCAATATTTTAATTCTTTAATTGTTTAACAAAAGGTTCACAATCAAAACAGGAAGTTTCGCACTACTGCGTCCAAATTGAATGTAAATCCCCACTACATATAACAATACATCCATATGATGTCGTCAGTTGCTTAAGTAATATCTAGTTATATGATGAAATAGATAAAATAGATTCAAATTAATTTTTTTAATCATCACTGGGTTTTTACTTACATCAGCAACACGACCGGAGCACCTAAGATCAACCCCGTTTTTTTATTGGTTGGTTTTTTTCGTTATTTTTTAAGGGGGTGTCTTTTTACTTCTTTTTTAAGGGGGGGTGTCTTTTTACTTCTTTTTTAAGGGGGGGGGTGTCTTTTTACTTCTTTTTTCATGCTGTTATTTACACTTTTGCCTTCGAAAGTTTAATTTTTTTATCTCTTTTACAGACAGAGATATATGTTACAATAATTCTGATGAATTGAATGAATTATTTTTGACATGCGACAAACGGACTGAAAAAACATCACCATCACCGACTACAGTAGTAGAGCTTAAATCAATCTTTTGAGACCCGTGAATTACAAGTTTAACTAGCATCTATATGAGTCTGATCTATAACAATAGTTGTCCAATAGAACACAGTCGAAAGCCTTACAAAAGAATAAAGTTTCGAATATTCCTTTGATGAATATATGATAAGTGTGCACCTATGTTTGACATTATCACTTAGATATCTTGTCATGTTATCAATGGTTTGACAATTATTTTAAATAATTAATGATCCGTTCTAATTTACCTACTTCCTTCTCTAAACTGTAATTACTTATAAGGAACCTATCTAGAATCAATATAAGGCAGATGTGTAAATCCAACTCTAAATGTATTTATTCACATTCTTAGGTAGGTTTTACCTTAGACGTATTTGTCACAACAACTTTTTGGAATTTTAGATCCTCAATGCTCTTCAACTTTGTACTTGTTTGGCTGTATAACTATTTTGATATGAGCGTCACTGATGAGTCTTATGTAGACGAAACGCGCGTCTGGCGTACTAATTTATAATCCTGGGACTTTTGATAACTATTAAGGCATTTCAATCTTTAATATACTATTAATAATTATGAACTGCTGTCTATGTTACAAAATATAACATAACTTACATATCAACAGTAACATAAATAAATAACAGTAGTATACCGCTGCCCGAAGTTGTTCATAAATCGATTGAGAAAAACAAATCCGGGTTACAAACTAGAACTGAGGGAAACACACCAACTATAAGAGGAGAACAACCACACAAAACCCGATCTACCAACCAGATCTGTAAACAAGATCTATATACAACCTAATTCACTCCGTGTGTACACATTTTTCATTGATATGTTAGTTTGTCACAATGTGTAATGTACCTGAGTTTTTAAATGCAAATTACAAAATTGTTTTGTCTACATACAAGTGTTATCAGTTGGTTTAAGTTAAATGGAAACGAAAGTTGGTATAACGGAAATACACATTTCATATAAAATCTTATAACAGGCTAAAAGGATGGCAGGTAAACAGTCTAACTTTAATTTATATCAACACATTTAAACATTATGTGAAAATGAAGTAACGTTCTGCTGTCTATGTAAAACATACATACATTAAAGTTTAATATGAAGATAAACAAACACACTAATATCTAATTTGTCACGTGTGTATCCAATTTTGTTTATTTTTATCTTAGTTTTCCTTTTCATCATATTGATATACCTGGGTTTTTAAATTCAAATTACAAAGTATTGCGTAGGTGCTATAACTATATGGAATTCAAATGAAAACGAAAGTTGATATTACGGGAAAACATATTTCATATCAAATCCTATAACAAGCTGAGAGAATGGCAGGTAAACGATTTAACTTTAATAAGCATAGACAATCTTATTTATAATGTGATAGAATAGTAACTAACTACTTTTTTCAAAAATATAAATCGTGTCGTGTTAAATGTACATGTACATGTATTTTAAATTGGAAACAAAAGCAAATATTACGAAAATTCACGGTTCAGCCCCAAAGGTATATAACAGACTAAGAGGATGAAAGGTAAACAATTTAAATTTGTTTCATATAAAAAGATCATATTATCTTGAGGTTCTTTTATCACAAAACCACGAATAAATTTAAACAAATAAACAATCTCGAATACATCATTATCACAACCCGTCATCTTTCTTTGATTGTGGTATCAGCTAATAAGACTTATCCCCAAACTATAAATTATCAACATACCGATTGCAACTGGTGTAACATGTTCTACTTACCCTGAGATAAACCAAGTTCTGGAAGGGTTCGTGTCAATTTTTCTGTTTTTATCTTGAGGTATTTCGAAAAATATCCCAATTGCAATGTTTCTGTTTTTATCTTGAGGTATTTCGAAAAATATCCCAATTGCAATGTTTCTTGCCATTTATAACCAAATTACAAAGTAAAAAAGTATATTGCGTAGTGGGTATTTTTAGTACGTCAGTAAACTGCAGGCTTATGAGTCTTATGTAGACGAAACGCGCGCCTGGCGTACTAAATTATAATCCTATTTACGGGACTGTAGGTAAGCAACAATCTTAATTTGTTTATCCTTCAATTTGTTAAAGGCGTATGAGCAAATATCTATTTTAAATAATTCGGATTTTACATGGAAAATGCAATTATAATGAAATCGCATCAACATAGCTGAAAAAATAACTTATTTATATTGAAAACAAAACATCACAGATTAACAGGTTATTTTGAGATAGATAATGATGAAGGAAGTTTTCAACGACCTTGACTGTCTATACAGTTCTTGCAGGGGCTGCTTGCGAATAATTTTTATTAGGTTGAAAGGTAGGATTACACAATAAGGTCTAGAGTTTTGCCTAAATCTGCAATTTTGAAAACTGTCAATTTGTTTACAAACAATAAAATTGAGAATGGGAATGTATAAAAGAGACAACAACCCAAACATAAAGAAGACAACAGCAGAAGGTCACCAACAGGTCTTCAATGCAGCGATAAATTCCCGGACCCGTACTAGTTCAGTGATAATGAACGCCATACAAAACTCCAAATTGTACACAAGAAACTAGAATTAAAAATAATACAAGACTAACAAAGGCCAGAGGCTCCTGACTTGGGACAGGCGCAAATATGCGGCGGGGTTAAGCATGTTTATAAGATCTCAACCCTCCCCCTATACCTCTAGCCAATGCAGAAAAGTAAACGCATAACAATACGCACATTAAAATTCAGTTCAAAAGAAGTCAGAGTCTGATGTCAGAAGATGTAAGCAAAGACAATAAACAAAATGACAATAATACATAAATAACATCAGATTACTAGCAGTTAACTGACATACCAGCTCCAGACTTCAATTAAACTAATTGAAAGATTATGTCTTCTTCATATGAATATCAGGCACAATCCTTCCCGTGAGGGGTTTAGTATTATACCATCATAACATATACGAGAAAAACATAACCCGTGTCATGCCAACAACTAGTTTTTAATTAATTGTGTTTAGTTCCAATGCAAAGACCCTATAAGTAAATCAATATTAACGCCAAAATATGCAATCTTTAATGACCTGACAACAGTATCGTAACTATATCCCTTCTTAATAAGTCTATTTAAAGGTTGTGTAAGCCTCTGAGGTGAATACTGACATTTTTGTACTTTGTAAAGCATATTTCCATAAAATATTGAATGTGATATACCTGAACGTAAAAGAAGTCTGCATGTTGAGCTATATTTACGAATGATGTCCTTATACCGATGATAAAATTTAGTAAATGTTTTGACTAGTTTGTGATATCGAAAGTCCTGGTGTAATAATTTTTCAGTAATACATAAATTTCTCTCGTTAAAATCTAAAACATTGTTACATACACGAGCGAATCGTACAAGTTGAGATATATAAACACCGTAAGATGGTGACAAGGGAACGTCACCTTCTAAAAATGGATAATTAACGATATGAAATGAGAAATCATCTCTTTTTTATCATAAATTTTAGTATTAAGCTTTCCGTTAATGATATAGATATCAAGATCGAGGAAAGGGCAGTGGTCATTGTTAGTATTAGCTTTATTTGAAGTTGGTTCAACAGGATAAATTTCTTTAGTATACATACTGAAGTCGTCATTATTGAGAGCCAAAATATCATCCAAATATCTAAAAGTATTATTAAATTTGTGTATCAGATGTTGTTTCGATGGGTCTTTGTTTAGTTTTGTCATCAATTGTAACTAATAGCAATACAAAAACAGGTTCGCAATCAGTGGTGCACAGCTAGTCCCCATTGGAACTCCGATAACCTGGCGATATACGGAATCTCCAAAGTGAACAAAAATGTTATCTAGTAAAAATTCAAGTGCAGATATAGTATAAAACCATGTCCAATTGACATAGTTTTTTTTTTATTGCTACTAAAAATGATATAATTATAATAGAATTTGAACATATATATTCACATTCTGACTTTTTAAATGCCAATTTAATTAGGTGTGTGAATTTTTTCTCAATGAGAATGTGAGGCAATGTGGTATATAGGGTAGAAAAATCAAAACTTTGAACAGATTCAAAATCACCAATATAAGCATGCAATTTATCAAGTACTTCTAACGAGTTTTTGACACTCCAAAAGTAATTAATTCCACTTTTTTCGAAGGCCTTATTTGAACAATTTATTATCAGGTTTTTGATTGTACCAAGTGTACTGGTAAGAAGAATAGATAATTTAGTAGTGGAACAATGGCTTGAAGACGAAATAAATCTATAGTTGTAATGTGTTTTATGTAGCTTCGGAAGCCATTACATAGTTGGGACTTTCATTGTTTTTGGTTCTGCTTGTAAAGCGGTAGCTAAAAGTTTATAGATATAGGAAGATGTGGTGTGAGTGCCAATGAGACAACTCTCCATCCAAATAACAATTTAAGAAAAGGTAAACCATTATAGGTCAATGTACGGCCTTTAACATGGAGCCTTGGCTCACACCGAACAACAAGCTATAAAGGGCCCCAAAATTACTAGTGTAAAACCATTCAAACGGGAAAACCAACGGTCTAATCTATATTATAAAAAAAAACGAGAAATATTTGTTACAGATGTAGCTTTTTGAAAATGGAGTCAGTTGGAATGTTGGTGAATTGGTGATTTTGTAGAACCTCAATGTAAAATTTACGTCAAATAATATAATATTATTAGCAGCTTTATCGGCCGGGACAAAAACAAATTCCTTGGCTAGTTCTTTTAGTTTATGTATGATACGCGAAATAGGTTTATTGTGGTTATTGTTAAGAGTAAAATGTTCTTTAAAATGTTGAATACTTATATCAACTATGTTCATTACTGAATAAAAAAAAAAGAGTTTAAAGATTTTTTGTCAGCTTTTTCCCGTTTTATCCATTTCAAACAGTAAGTACTGAGTGAGTCGTGGGTGATATTACGACACCCATTCCAATTAATAATTGACGGGGGACGGTATTTAGGTCCTTTACTGAGTTTAAAGATTTTTTGTCAGCTTTTTCCCGTTTTATCCATTTCAAACAGTAAGTACTGAGTGAGTCGTGGATGATATTACGACACTTATGCCAATTAATAATTGACGGGGGACGGTATTTAGGTCCTTTACTGAGGAATGATTTTAACTCTCGGTCTTGAACGATGTTGTGATCTCCTATAATTCCACCTTATGTAATAATGCTGTATTTTGATTGGATGAGAAACATGGTATGTTTCACCAATTTCTATATATTGAGATTTTCTTTTCTCTGCTGGGGTATTTGCCATTAGGGAATTCCATGTGCCGGGGTATTTGCTAGCAAATACCATGGCAGATGGGAAATACCCTAGCAAATACCATGGCAGATGGGGAATACCATGTCTAAACATAACTCAATGAATTATTTTTATTCTAATATGACGAATTCATGGTCATTCTAAATATATGGTTCCAGATGAAATATTTAGGATAAAAAGCATCATTATTGAATTTGGAGCGAATGACGTAAACATTCTGGGAATGACGTCATAAATAAAACTCAACGGAAACGAATTATCAACTGGTCACATAAAACTGGAATCCACTTGTATTACACTTCACTGTAACTGATGAACAAAGTGTAGTAGTCAGCCGAGAACCATCATAAAAAGGGAGATATATATATATACAGTCAGTGACTGTACATAATTTTTTTTATAAGAAATGATTATACGGTCAATGCAATATGACTGCGTAAATAGCACAGCTGCAGTGTATACAAAAATTATACATTCATATACTAATCCAAGTCGAAATTTCATATGATACCTGATTATAATAAACTTTCTGAGGTGGAACATTCGGTGGAATTAAACAATTATATCATGCTTACAAGGGGTATTTGCCAAAAATACCGGTTTCGAGGTAATCAAATTTCCCTCTCCTAACGGCTCTGGAAATTTGTACCTCTCAACCGGTATTTTTGGCAAATACCCCTTGTAAGAATGATATATTTGTATATTATAACATGGGAAATGGGTCAATAAATGTATTCGGAATTATTGCAATTACACGAAGTAGGTGTATTTTCACTGATATTAACATATTAACATCTTTAAAAAATTGGCTATTATTGAAAGCCCGAATAGATTTCTTGTAAGTATAACAATGAGAGGGAGCTCAATATTATCAAAATATCCAGGCTTTTGTTCTTTAACAGAATGATCGTATAAAATACAGGCAATATTTACAAAATCAAAACCTTTATTGACCTTTATTACTATTTTTTAATAAAATGTTTTTATGATCTTCTTTTTTGGGAAACAGTTAAGAGTAACAATATGCCATTACAATTTAAACGATTTCATACTTAGGACTACTATATGCAATTGTGTTGCAATCCTCTCAAATGTTATTTAACCTATTAATCGGTAATGAACAAAGCTTTGTTAACATATAATGTCTGTCGTTGTTTTTGAAATATAAACTAGGTCCGAAATATTGGTATGATTAGTCTGAAATTTTCTTTGATTGCAATTTTGTCTACACAGCTACTTTTGCATAGGTACTATTTCTGTACTAAAAAAATGTAGTAATGGAAATTTACTTTTAATATTCAGTACTATTTTGTTACTTTAAAATTATTGTGATATTTAGGTACCTGTATTTTACAGTACTTAATTTGTACTTGAAATTTATGTACTACAGATTTTTGGTTAACACCGTTACATTTTCAGCATTTTTAAAGTGTTTCTATTTAGAATCTCTTAAAATTAGGATTTTCAAACATGCAATATTGTATTTTTTTTTAACCAAAATATTTAGTACAAATCAAGTACTGTAAAATACAAGTACCTTAATGTTACAATAATTTTAAAGTAAAGAAATAGTACTTAATATTAAAAGTAAATTTCCAGTACTACATATTTTTAGTACAGAAATAGTGCCTATGCAAAAGTAGCTGTGTACGACCATGAGAACAGTTTTTTCGAACAGTTTTAGAAACTATATCCAAAATGTTAACAGAATCGGTTCTTGATATTTTGCCAATTCCCATGATATTATCATTAAAACCGAGAGGGTAGACTGTCTGTAATTTTTTAATCTAATTTAATTCAATCATTTTCCGTGATCGTACAAACTTTGAATGAGATTAACCAGGCTGCTTATTTACTACTTCCAAAGGTTGAACTACTAAATATTTAATATGATGAGTGTGCTTCTTAAGGTGTTGATAAATGATACTTTTGAATTTTTTTGGTCTTTTTAAACGATACAGATGTTCTTGGGTGCGTTTAAATAAATATTGTCCACATACGTACTGAATACCACATCCCGATTTGTTTCATGTGAGTAAATACATAATACTGTTTGCTTTTCAAGTAATATCAATTTCAAATTTTAAAGAAAATGTGCGACCATTAAACGCGGAATTTACCGTATTGTTGGTGGAAAGAAGGGGACATGTAAGTCATGTTTTGGCATGACACTTATCGAAAGAAGGGTAACCACGATTTGTATTCTTAACAATGTTAGCGATGGTAGTATTTTTAGATAGGCGATTTGAAGATTGAGACGTGTAGATACCCTTTGAACAAGTTTAGTATTTAATATTTTTTTCATTTCTCAGCTTCATATTTGTTTTTTGTTTGTGAATTATATTAGAAAGGAGCAAAGACTGGCGTCCAGAATATGAACCAGCATACAATGAATTAAATTATGTAAAAATGATAAATCTGTTCGGCTAAAGATGGTTCGGCTAAAAATGTCAAACGCTATCTGTATTATTTACCCGAAAAAGATAGGGTATATCAGGGTAGCGACTGACGTCTGACTAAATAGTAGAATGGGGCTGAATATTGAAGTACTACGTTTAGAAAAAAATTCCCAAAGTAATGAACTAGAAAAGTTCTTGCTCGGACACACACTCCATAAACCTGAAGCACGGGGAGGCACTACAAGTAATCGATGCCTTGTTAAGACTGTTTTAAAATAAATACCAGATACCTGGGATTTTATTTAACAATAAAAAAAACTATCCAACTAATAGATTCAGGGAGAGAATACTCTAATAGAAAATATATTTAAAGTAATTCAAACAAAATAGGAAAATTTTGCACGACTTTTACAGTTTGAGTATGAAAAAAGTACTGTCTTCCATACTTTAATAGGCGTTTTGATGAAGAAAAAAAATTGAAAATCTATATTATGGAAGAGTTTGAAGGAAATACGTTTTCCCCAACGTTACGTTTTATTTGTGTCTCTTATTTCTTTGTTGTTTTTTTTGTAAGTCCACTTATGTATTTAAGAGCTTTTTCCTGATGAAAATTCATTTATTTTGAACTTTACTCTTCTAATATTTTTATTATATCACATCATCTGCATATTCAAATCGCGCTTGATTTAAGTTTAATTTTAAAAACAAATGTACTGTGGAGAACTTAACTGTCAAAAAAATTAGTGAAGGCATTATAAATATACAATTTTTGATGATATACCTTGAAAAATGTTCTTACCATGTTTGTTTTGTTTTTTTAATTACAGACACTATAACACCAAACATATCACTAGCTCTGTATAACTATCTATGTCATAACATCGTAGGAACAGAAGAACATGTTAAAACAATCAGATTAATGAACACGGTGAGAGATAATTTGTCAAGTAACAAGTCGAGAACAATTATAACAAGCGGAAGCTATGGAGAAGGACTTGACATGCGAGGAAGTGATTTAGATATAATGGAAGTAAGAAAATCTATTAAGGTGAATGCAGATAAACAACCCGACTTTGATCAAAATATAACTTATCTGTCCATGGATACAGACAATGTAAAACCTGGTTTTACTCAATTAAGACTAGAATATAGCAGAAATCAGTTTTATTTGAAATGTTGTGAAGAACATAATGGTAAACATTATTTTTCGAGTGCATTATGGAAGGGAAATATTTTATTGTTTGGGAAGCATAAAGGCGACACAATTCATGGACCGTGTATAACTGACAAAAAAGGAGTTTTTGATTTTGCCTTATCTTTGCATTGTAAAACGTGGATAGCTTCTGCTGTAAATTGGATAGGAAGATCAAATAGCTCATGGCCCAGTCATAACGTCACACAATGTATTATACAACACGGGGTACTTTTTGTACCGATCGGAGTTCACGGATCACAAAAAGAAGATCTAGAATGGCGAGTATCTTTTTCAGTGGCTGAAAAACTTCTAATTAATACATTTACTCACACCCAATTAATGTGCTATGCTCTCTTAAAAATAATTTTGAAAGATGTTATAGCAAATGATTCTGAATGTAAAGATTTACTCTGTTCGTATTTCCTTAAAACAATTATTTTCTGGATATCTGAAGAACTACCATCATCTGTATGGAAGCCTGATAATCTTATACCTTGTTTTCTGCGATGTTTCAGCAGGTTAGTCTATTGTGTCGAGCATTCAGTTTGTTTACATTACTTCATTCCAGATAACAATATGTTCGAGAACAAAATAAAGGGCCGTGCTCGTGATGTACTTTTAAACAAATTAAACACGTTACATAGCTATGGTTGGCAATGCATTTTATTTTCAGATCAAATATCTAACTTTGCTGTATCGATGTGGAATTTTCCAATTGAACCATTTACATTATATGTAAATGACGTTCAGAAAACAGTGCTATCCTGTCTTTTTCATTGTGCAAATTGTATCTTACCTTCTTATTCTGAGTTAGATATATTCAACACAGGATTATTACACAACATATGGTGTCACTGTCACCATTTTTCACCAAAACATTTGTATGCATACTACATATCACAGAGCTGCAGTAGACTAGCTCAGCGTTTACCACTTGATGGTGCAATTATCAATAATAAATACCAATACAAACAGTACAAATCCTGTTTAAGTACTCTGCTAATGAATGTCTATCATGACGCTGTTTCTGGATGGCTTATGGTAGCTTCATTGTTTTACAAAACAAAGCAATACAGAAAAGCTTCACACATCATTAGGTATTCTATATCAAAATGTACTCCCGATAAACTGTACAAAGGAATGACTCTGTCAGATGTCCATTACCAGTCAATTAATCTATTATCATTCAACAAGAAGAGTGTTGTTTATCTTCTGAAAATAATATTCGTAGATCTGATACGATTTCAAGTGAATTCATCGTTAACACCAGACGAACTTGTAATGGAGGGATGGAATAAAACATGTTTCTTACCATCCGCAGCGTATGCATATTTCCTGAATGTTCTTTGTCATTATCATCTCAACAATGTTAGACAGTGTCAGGATTCCTTAGAAGGTCTAAAACTTGTTATAGGAGAGAAATATTTGATGTCAAATGTGAGGAGTACAGCAGAGGCCTACACTTTATTGGGAATTACTTTAAAATTATTTGGGGACAAGGAATCCGCGCGACAGGCGTTCTTACAGTCTTTGGAAATCTTCCCGGATGAATCGTACAATTCTGCCTAAAGGAGACTTTTGTTTTAGTTTTAGTTTATTACCCCAATTTAGTTTTTTGTCCATAGATTTACGAGTTTTGAACAGCGGTATACTACTGTTGCCTTAAATATAATATTTTGAAGAGGATAATGTAAACACTATTTTCGAGTGCATTATATAAAATAATTTGTATTCTTGTGGGGAAATGATTTGCTCATGACAATTCATAGACCATGTATAACTGACGACAAAAAAAACTTTTAATTTTGCTTGCTATTTACATTGTTAAACGTAGGTATCTCCTGCAGTTCAGTGGGTTACATGATAAAGGAGCTCATGGCCAAGTCATAACGTCAAACAAAAGTATTATAAATCACGGGGTACTTTTTGTACCGATCGGAGATAACGAATCGCCTAAAGAGGGTCTAGAATGGCGAGTATCTTTTTCGGTGGCTGAAAAACTTCTAATTAATACACTTATTCACCTTAAATTACTCTGCTTTGCTCTCATGAACATTGTTCTAAAAGATGTTATAGCAAACTACTTTGAATGTAAAGAGTAACTCTGTTCTTATTACCTGAAAACAATTATTTCTGGATATCTAAAGAACTACCATCATCTGTATGGAAGCCTAATAATCTTATAACTTGTTTTATGCGATGTTTCAGACGGTTAGTCTATTGTGTCGAGCATTCAGTTTGTTCACATTACTTCATTCCAGAAAACAACATGTTCGAGAATAAAATAGAGGGCCGTGCTCGTGATGTACTTTAAAAAAAATTAAACACGTTACACAGCTATGGTTGGCGATGCATTTTTTTTTTCTGATCAAATATCTAACTTTGATGTATCGATATGGAGTTTTCCAATTAAACCATTTACATTATATATAAATGACGTTAAGAAAATAGTGCAATCCAGAATTTTGTATTTTGCAAATGCTTTCTTAGAAACTTATTCTGAGTTAGATATATTCAACAAAGGATTATTCCACAACACATGGTGTCACATTTGTTCACTTAAACAATTATATGCATACTACATATCACATAGGTGCAGTAATCCAGGTCAGCGTTTACCACTTGATGGTGCAATTATTAACAATAAATACCAATACAAACAGTACAAATCCTGTTTAAGTACTCCGCTAACAAATGTCTATCATGATGCTGTTTCTGGATGGCTTATGATAGCTTCATTGTTTTACAAAACAAAGCAATACAGAAAAGCTGTATACATCATTAGGTATTCTATATCGAAATGTACTCCCGATAAACTGTTCTTCGGATTGACTCTGTTAAATATACATTACCAGTCAATTAAACTGCTGTCATCCAACAAGAAGAGTGTTGCTTATCTTCTGAAAATATTATACGTATATTTTATACGATTTAAAGTCAATTCAACGTTAACACCAGAAGAACTTTTAATGGAAGGATGGAAAAAACAATATGTCTTTCCATCGACAGCGTATGCTTATTTCCTTAGTGTTCTTTGTCATTGTCACCTCAATAATATTAGACAGTGTCAGGATTCTATTCAAGATTTAAAACTTGTTATCGGAGAAAGATATTTGATGACAGATGTGAGGAGTACAGCGGATGCCTACACTTCATTGGGAATTGCTTTACAATTATTTGGCGACAAGGAACCCGCGCGACAAGCGTTTTTACAGTCTTTGGAAATTTTCCCAGATGAATCGTACAATTCTGCATCAAGGAGAATTTTGTTTTAGTTTTAGTTTTAGTTTGTTACCCCAATTTAGTCTTTTGTCCATAGATTTACAAGTTTTGAACAGCGGTATACTACTGTTGCCTTTATTTGTAATATTGTGAAGAGGATAATGGTAAACACTATTTTTGAGTGCATTATATCAAATAATTTGTATTCTTGTTGGGAAATGATTTGTGCATGACAATTCATAGACCATGTATAACTAACGACAAAAAAACTTTTAATTTTGCTTGCTATTTACATTGTCAAACGAAGGTATCTCCTGCAGTTCAGTGGGTAACATGATAAAGGAGCTCATGGCAAAGTCATAACGTCAAACAAAAGTATTATAAATCACGGGGTATTTTTTGTACCAGTCGGAGATAACGAATCGCCTAAAGAGGATCTAGAATGGCGAGTATCTTTTTCTGTGACTGAAAAACTTCTATTTAATACATTTACTCACACCCAAATATCTGAGTAAGATATATTCAACAAACGATTATTCCACAACACATGGTGTCACAATTTTCCACTAAAGCAATGATATGCATACTACATATCACATAGGTGCAGAAGTCTAGCTCACCGTTTACCACTTGATGGTGCAATTATCAACAATAAATACCAATACAAACAGTACAAATCCTGTTTCAGTACTCTGCTAACAAATGTCTATCATGACGCTGTTTCTGGATGGCTTATGGTAGCGTCATTGTTTTACAAAACAAAGCAATACAGAAAAGCTGTATACATCATTAGGTTTTCTATATCGAAATGTACTCCCGACAAACTGTTCTTTGGAATGAGTCTATCAGATATCAACTACCAATCACTAAAGCTGCAAACATTTGCCATGAAATGTGTTGCTTATCTGCTGAAAGTTATGTTCGTTGATTCTATACGATTAAAAGTAGATTCAACTTTAACACCAGATGAACTTTCAATGGAGGGAAGGAACATAACTTATAATTTTCTATCCACAGCGTATGCATACTTCCTTAGTTTTCTTTGTTATTATCACCTCAATAATGTAAGACAGTGTAGGGATTCCTTAGAAGGTCTAAAACTTGTTAAAGCAGAAAGTTATTTGATACAAAATTGAAATGCGGAATATGCCTTTACTTTATTAGGGATTGATTTAGAATTACATGGCCACAAGGAATCCGCACGGCAAGCATTTTTACAATTTGTCGAATTATCCCAGGGTGAATCTCACTATTTTGCCGCATGGAGACGTTTGTTTTTGAATTGAATAAATCAGTTGTGCTTTTGTTGATCTGCTTAACTGATAATGGTGCAGATGTGTACCTACAATATACTAGACAAAACCAAATTAGTTAGAATATGCTAAAGCTATGTCTGTTGCTGATAGAGATATACAAATGCCTTTAGCTCCTTTATTTTATTGATAATGAAATAGCTGCTGTAAAATTATTTAATGTAAAATGAAAATACATTAGCACATTTCTTTTACATATGTTTAAATAATTACATTAGATGTATGTTTCATTATAATACATTATTCTGATTGGCTAACTAGCAATCTCGTGATATTCATTAATCAATTGCATTACACAATGCCACTTTTTATTCATGACGACACGAGGTCCCACAATAAAGTGCACAGGTAAATGAAATAAAAACTTGATAAAAGGCGTGTTTTCATGATCCTATAGGTAAACATGTAATTATAAGTATTGAATGCTTTTTTTTTGTTACTGTATAGGGTTGTAAAAGCGTTGACCGTGCGCACATTTTTAATATGAAGCGCTTCCGCGCTTCATACAAAATGTACTTCAGTCAACGCTTTTACACCCCAATAAAATTACAAAAAAGAGCATTCAATTCTTAATTGTAAAATTATTCCTGTCTCAGTTATTTTAATACATGTAATATGAAAAGAAAAAAATCGATATCTCTATCTATCATTCTCTCTTATTTCATATTTCATATTTCAATTGTATAGATATTTTTTTCTAGACAAAACAAAATTAAAGCAAAGCGTATTCATCGCAGGAATTCAACAGTCCGTTCAATTGTATTGACCAACTTGAAGGTAAAAAATAAAACTGGTATTGTCAAGGCATGCAAATGAATCAGTTTTACACGTAGATCCGTAAAAAATGTATCAAAATATAAGAACACTTCTATCATGTGTAAGGTCTGATAATTGCAATTATTTGGCGTAAACGGGACTTCTTCGTCAGTGAATTGAGGGATGTCTACGATTGAAAATACAATTTTAAAATTGTGATGGATTCAGTCGAGGATTATGCCAGGCAATGGGCTAAGCGCTAGAAGGAAGACACTCTTTCCGAATGGATTAAGGCAGTGAGGTCGTTGATACAAATCAGAATTAAGAAACTGAATGGGTCTATCAATGCCCATGCTACGTCAATCTTTAAAGACCCAAATGTTGCAAAACACCTATCCTACCTCCATGACAAATATGTTGTTGTCCCAGCTGATATAGCCCCAAACAACATCGTTTTTGTGTGTAAACCTCATTGCATTAACTGCTTGATAAACGAATTAGGTATTGACAATTCACTTGGCAACTCAACGTATACCTTCACGACAATTACCATAGAGGAAATCCTTGATAATCATAGGTCTGTTTTATGTTCAACCAAAGATGAAGAACTAAATCTTCCATCACTGTATTGGATACCTAAACTACATGTGTTCTTACAAACAACGGTATAGTGCTGGGTCTTCCAAGTGCTCCATTAAACCTCTTTCTAAATTATTAACATATATTTTATCAGCAATCAAAGACGAGCTTCAAAGTTACTTTGAAACTGCCTATTCTAGAGGTGGCGTGAATCAGATGTGGATACTTAAAAAATCCAAAGATCTTTTAGAGTACATACAATCTAACTCTCTTTCATCTTGTAACAGTATTAAAAAATTTGACTTTTCTACTTTTTACACAAGTATTCCACATTCCAAATACAAGAAAAATTGAAAGAGTTGGTATTGCTTTGATTCATAAAAAAGAATGGCCAACGTTGATACAAGTACCTGTCTTAGGGAGGACGTGTCGACATTCCAATGGGAACAAACTGTGCCTATCTACTTGCCGACTTGTTTCTTTATTATTATGAGGCAGACTTCATGCAGTAAATTCTTAGGAAGAAAGACAAGAAGTTTGCAATATCCTTTAACTCTACTTTCTGCTATATAGATGATGTTCTTTCACTAAATAATTCAAAATTTGGTGACTATGTGGAACGCATCTATCCCATCGAACTAGAGATAAAGGATAATACAGATACAGATACAGATAAGTCGACCTCATATCAATTGTGAACTTTTCATTTCTAAGTAGCAACATTCCGGCAGCACCTGTATACGGGGTATATATCTCCCAATTGATACGATATTCCCTTGATTGCATTTCCTATCATGATTTTCTTGATAAAGGGTTGCTGCTCACAAGGAAGCTATTAAACCAAGAGTTCCAAATGGTGAAGTTGAAATCATCCCTTCGTAAATTTTACGGACGCCATCACGAGTTGGTTGACCGTTATGAAATAACCGTTTCACATATGATATCGGATATGTTCCTTACGTCGTAACTACAATCCCCTTCCCTTTCGTGAATGTGACCTACCGATTTAGACTATTTACCGGATTTGTTATCACATAAACAACACGACGGGTGCCACGTATGGAGCAGGATCTGCTTACCCTTCCGAAGCACCTGAGATCACCCCTAGTTTTGGTGGGGTTCGTGTTGTTTATTCTTTAGTTTTCTATGATGTGTCATGTGTACTATTGTTTGTTTGTTTGGTTTTTTTTTCTTTTTTAGACTTGGCGTTGTCAGTTTATTTAAGATTTATGAGTTTGACTGTCGCTTTGGTATCTTTCGTCCCTTTTTTAGTCTATTGTGTCGAGCATTCAGTTTGCTTCCATTTCTTCATTCCATAGAAAAACATGTTCGAGAACAAAATAGAGGGATGTGCTCGTGACATACTTTTAGATAAATTATATATGTTACATCGCTATGGTTGGCGATGCATCTTATTTTCAATTCAAATATCTAACTTTGATGTGTTGATGTGGAATTTCCCTATCGAACCATTAACCTCATATGTAAATGGTGTTTAGAAAATAGTAAAATCCGAAATTTTGTTTGATGCATATCATTTAGAACTTTATTTTGAATCTGATATATTCAATACAGGATTATTAAACACAATATTGTGTCAACAATCTTCATAAAAACGCTTTATGCATATTGCATATCACAGTGGTGCAAAAATCAAGCTCAAAGATTACCACTTGATGGTCCAATTGTCAATAGTTTATACCAATACAAACAGTACAAACCGTGTCTAAGTAATCTGCTAACAAATATCTATCATAACGCTGTATCTGGATGCCTAGTGATAGCTTAGTTTTTTAACAAGAGAAAACAATACAGTTAAGCTTTACACATCATACAGTACTCTTTATTGAAATGTACAGCGAGATGACCTTGTCGGATCTCCACCACCAATCACTTAAAATTGAGAATGGAAATGGGGAATGTGTCAAAGAGACAACAACCCGACCAATTGAAAAACAACAGCAGAGGGTCACCAACAGGTCTTCAATATAGCGAGAAATTCCCGCACCCGGAGGCGTCCTTCAGCTGGCCCCTAAACAAATATATACTAAACTGCTATCATTCCACAAGAAGAGTGTTGAAAATAATGCTTGTGATTGTATACAATTTACCGGATATTCAACATTACACCAAATGAACTTTTCATGGAGGGATGGAATTTTACATGTCCATTTCCTCCCACAACATATGCTTATTTCCTTAGTTTTCTATGTCATGTTCACCTCAACGATGTAAGGCAGTGTCAGGATATCATTGATGGTCCACAACTTGTTACAGAAGAAAAGTATTTGATACCAAATTGGAATGCATGGGAGGCCTTCACTTTATTGGAAATAGCTATAAAATTATTTAGCGACAAGAAAATCCATGCGGAAGAATTGCATCGGTCTGTTGAATTTTTTCAAAATGCATTGCGCAAATTTGCTGCAAAGAGACTTTTATTATTGAATTGAATATTTGTGCATTCTGTTGAACTTATATTTGTGCATTTTTGTACCTATAAGTTAAAATAAAAGTTATTAGAACTATGTTGGTGATAAAAGAAATGAGAGTTGGAGCATACGAAATTCATATTGAGATGCGTAGATCGCTTATTGTATACACTATAACTTGCAACTTACATGTCATTGCTGCTGAAGAATGAAAATAAATAGCTCATTGTTAAACATGGGTTGATTGTTGAGTTATCACTGGGTGTTATTATCACATATATTGATCTGTGTAAGAAACAAATTTCTCATCAATACTGAAATATCTAGTCTGTGTATTACGATATTTTTCAACTCTCAATAGTTAAATTTTAATTATGTATTTCAGGAGCTTTTCTTAACTCAAATTCAAATATTTTAAACTTAGTTTTACCAATATTTTTGATTTATCACATAATTTGCATATTCAAATTTCGTTTGATTTAAGTAAAATGTATAAAGAATATATATTGTGAGGAACTTAAAATGCTTTTAAAATGTACAGTGTTTGTATACATGCATATGTTATGTGCAATGTTCTGACAATGTTTGTTTAACTGTTATAATTGCACTGTAACCGGCGCGCTAGAGCATGGGTTCGAATCCCGGCGAGGGAAGAGCAAAAAATTTGCGAAAGAAAATTTACAGATCTAACATTGTTGGGTTGATGTTTCGACAAGTGGTATACAGAATGTACACAGCCATGTATCACCATCATTGCTGGTGATCTGATGGATCAATCTGTTGTACAGTTGTCACTGGTTCAGACGTACTTATAAATATAATTATTTTCTGTGACTGTATCTTGCATTAATTTGTAGGATCCTTTACTATAGATAATTGAGCTAAACTGTAACAATAACATCTTCAAGTCTTATATATCATGTACTGTATTACGACGCTAGATTAAAACTGACGAGAAAAGGTAACACCCGGCCCGGAAAGATTTATTATTGTGAAGTGAAGGTGGTCGTGTGGTCTACCGCACCGGATACAGTGCAGGCGAGTTGGCGTCACGATATTGCAATAGCATGGATTCGAATTCCGGCGATGGAAGAACAAAAAAATTGCTTTTTTTGGGGGGGGGGGGGGGGAACTGCTATCCATGCAGTTGTAACACCTCAAATGTTACCGTCTTTGAAAATTAAGAGTCGTGCCAGTACACATCGCAAAACCCTCTTATTTTTTTTTTTTGGCATATCTTTGTAGTCTTTGCGCCGTATTTGAAAATTTTAAAATTGTACCAGCGTCTGTGATGTTTGCTTAAATTGAATTTAAAGATTTTGATAGTGTTTTGAACATATTGACATGATTTATTTTAAATCGTGATATTACCGAAGAAGAATATATGTTATCCGAAATATCTAATATTTGTTCATTCTAAAGTTATTTTTATGGTGATGTGTACCCTTTTAGACTTAATATTTATTATATTTTGTAGTATACTGTATCATAATTATTTAATCTACCGCCCCGTAAGATTTATCGTCGAAAAAAAATATTCTCATGAATTTGACAACGTAAATAATCCTACATTTTATTGCATTTAAAACATTTCTGTGTCATAAACATATGTCTTAGGTATTTCAAAACACGATTATGTTTTATTTAGGATTTCTATAGAATATTTTGTAATCTTGAGGTTTCATGGTGACTAAACCTTGATGGCTATATGCAATGAAATGTTATGTGAATTATTTCTTTAGAACTGGACAGGATAAAACTTTACTCATGCCAAATAAAGGCAACAGTAGTATACCGCTGTTCAAAACTCATAAATCCATGGACAAAAAAAACAAAATCGGGGTAACAAAATAAAACTGAGGGAAACGCATTAACGCATTAAATATAAGAGGAGAACAACGACACAACATTAAAATGTAACACACACAGAAACATGGGTTGATTGCTGAGTTACTACTGGATGCTATTATCACATGTCTTGATCTCTGTAAGAAACAAATTTCTCATCAATACTGAAATACTGAAACGCATTAAATATAAGAGGAGAACAACGACACAACATTAAAATGTAACACACACAGAAACGGACTTAGCATTAGACAAAATCCTATCAGAATAACAAATATAACATCAAACTCAAATACATGAATTTGGGATAGATAAGTACCGTGACACGTCTTATAGTAATGATAATTCACACTCAATAATAAGAGAAAACAAACGACACAACGGAAACACAATGTTAAAATGTAACACACCCACAGAAACGAACTATAATATAACAATGGCCATATTCCTGACTTTGTACAGGAATTTTTAAAAGAAAAAATGGTGAGTTGAACCTGGTTGAACATGCCAAACCTCCCTCTTTTATTGCCATGTGAAAGATAATATTAAAATGTATGCCAAGTATTTCTTTATTTGAAACAAAATAAATTCTGCACATTTTTTTGAAAAGTGCAAATTTAAAAAAGACAAATAGGGGAAAATCAATGGTGGTATTACATCTAATATGATGAGCTGAACATGCACCTTTGATCTTGTGAGTAATCTCATGTGTTAAAATGTCTTGCTATTTAAGTGAAATACTACCAAAAAAAAACAAATATTCTGAGTGGATTTAGTCTCCAATAATATGCACCACGGAGGTTTTTGAAAATCCGTTTCTTGGTCTGTTAAATTAATTTTAAACATGTTCAAGGAACCGACGTTTCGATAAAAATAATTGTGTCAGGTAATGGGGTGTTGCACTGTGTGAGTGCATCTTCGAAACCCGTTTCATGATAAAATAATTACCTTTAGACATGTTAAAGAAACCGACGTTATGATAAGAATAATTGTGTAAGGTAAAGCGGTTTTGAATCTTTAAAAATCGTGTCACGTGATTTAATTAAAATCCGTTTAATGATATATTAATTTCTTTTAAGCTTGTTAAATGGACCGACGATAAAATGGGGATGTATCAGGCAGTCGGTTTCTATTTCATGCCCTCACTTCATGGTAACCTTCCGTCAAACAATTATCACCTTGGTAACATATCAAATATAAACTTTAGATAGGAAATTACCGTTGTATATATATTTAATTATTTTGATTATTGCTTGAGTGGCTCCGTTTTTTAATACTATATATATATTTAGATTTTTAAATGTTTAATGACAGGAGAATATTACTAAATTTTGTGGTTATGTACTCAAAAATAAGGATATTAAAAGTAAAAGATTTACTAAAGGCAACAGTAGTATACCGATGTTCAAACTCATAAATCTATGGACAAAAAACAAAATCGGGGTAACAAACTAAAACTGAGGGAAACGCATTAAATATAAGAGGAGAACAACGACACAACACTACAATGTAACACACACAGAAACAGACCAAGCAACAGACAAAATCCCACGAGAATAACAAATATAACATCAAAACCAAATACATGAATTTGGGATAGACAAGTTGATTTAAAAAATGGTGATACTACAACGTTTATTCTTTTTTGTGTTAACTGTATTCTTTCGTTTGTTTATTCAAGACATTGTGATATTACAATACGTGTGAAAGAATTACGATGTGACTGTAGTTCAAGGAATGTAACATTCATACCGACAGAATGTCCATCAAACACAACAGATTTACTTCTGATGAAAAATAACCTTAACAGTCTAGGTAAGAAAATATTTACTAGATATACACAGCTGAGATATCTGGATATAAGCAGCTGTAATATAAGTGCCATAGATAAATCAGCTTTTGAAAAATTGACACTTTTAACCGAACTCAATTTATTCGATAATCCAATGAAAACGTTTGAAGGGAATATATTTGCACCACTAGATGTCTTCATATATCACATGACTTGTTGTCAACGTATCAAAGAGAGGTGTGGTCGGATATTTTAAATTAAACAAAGGTGTTTACTTGTGGTGGACCGTCAAATGGATCATTCGCGGAGATATTTTCTGTCATGAAAAATCTGCTTAATTTCCATTGCGATTATGAAGGTTATGTCATACATAACTTTACATTTGATTCATTTAAAAGGACGCCATTAAAGTATTTATGTATCAATGGCGGTATACGAGAAAAATAAATCGATACTTTTGCACCGTTAGAAGTACTTTCTAGTCTTAGTATTCCAGGTCAAGAATTCTCGAAACTATCAAATACTTTACAAGCTTTACGTGTGTTTGAAAATCGACAGATGGATGAATTGGATTTGAGCGATAATTTCAAAAGTTACGGCGAATACGTTATTTCTGCTGAACTATTTGCATATATTGGTAACATTTGTGTAAAAAGATTATTTTTAAGAAACAACGGTATCAGGCTTATAGATGCATCCGCCTTCCAGAAAATGAAATACAGAAACTGTCTTGAGACTTTAGACTTAAGTAAGAATAAATTTGATTTTCACCAGGAATATATCTTTTTATATTTCAATTTCTTTATCAATATCAAGAGAATAGACATGTCTTTAATTAGTGGTAACTTTATTCAAAATATTCAAAAACAAAAGAGTGATAGTTCTAGACGAACGAGAGACCATGGTCTTAAAATTGATACGCCAAAAGATTACTCAATAAGACTTCCTTCTTCTCTCGAATTCTTAAACGCCTCCTTTTTAATTGGCCATGGTTTTGGCATGATAAACAGTATAACTTTCAAGGGTATTCCACGATTAAAAATAATTGATTTGACGTTCACATCACTTGCAGACTGCAATTACACATTAAATGGACTTCAGAACGTGGTAGTACTTAATGTTTCACATTTCAAATGCGGACTTTTAAATCACAACCTTCTGCAATCTGCCGTCAATTTGGAACAGTTAATAATGCAAAGTTCTTCACTAAGTGTTGGTCTTAAAGAGGATCACCAAGGTAAATTCCTCGACGGACTCAAACATTTGCAGACTTTTCAAGAAATGCATTTGAAGACCAATTCAGAACTTCAACATTTAAAAGTCAATTAGAAAGTTTACAATGTTTGATACTTGAAGGAAATTTGTTCACAAGTATTCTCTTAAATCTAGAAGACTTGAACATTCTTAGTTTCCTAAACATCAGAAACAACAAAATAGCGTATTTGACAACTAAAGAAACTGACGCCATTGAAGTGCTATTTGAAAAATCAAATGAAACAATGACAGTCTTATTAGAGGGAAACCCCCTTGTTTGTACTTGTGCTTCATTAGATTTTGTTGAATGGCTATTTACTACAAAAATAAAACTTGACAGCAATGGTACTTATTCGTGTGTCGGGAACGATGGAAATATTACAACAACAAATATCGCCTACAATAACTTGCGAATTTTGAGAATAAGATGTATTACTACAGTATGGTTAATTTTTTCTGCAACTTTATTCGGTGTTCTTCTTTTATTCATTCTTATTGGATATCGTTACAAATTGCACCTACAATACTTTTGTTTATTTATCGGAATGGCAAATCCACTTTTCCGGAAGTCAAAAGAAGAAACACTTGAATATGATGCATATGTAGCTTATTGCGATGGCGACTATAAATGGGTTTATGGACCTTTGCGCTTATTTCTCGAAGAGAGACGAAATTATAAACTTCTTTTGTTAGATAGACGGGATGTCCTTCCTGGAGAACATAGACTTTTTGCCTTAAACAATTCAATTCCAAAATGCAAAAAGATAATCTTAGTGATTTCAAAAGAATTTGTGAACAATGATTGGGCATACTATGAAGCTACTGTTGGAATTGAACATTTCCTGGGATTACAAGCAAGAATAATTGTTATAAACCTGGAAAATATAACCAAAACAGAAATACCGCAATGTGTTCTTCAAATGATGGCATTGGATGCCAATGACCACATTCGTAAAACAGACACATTTAATGAAAATAACATTTTCTTGAAATGTTTGGATAAAGCCATGGAACGGTAGTGATAACAACTTTGTCATTTATAAATGATAAATGATAAAATTATATTATAAAACAATTTTAAAATTTAAACTTGTTCCATTGAATATTCTGGGATATCTAAATGAGTGAGCTTTGTTTTAGAAAAGAATAAGAGAAAGACATTAATATATTACATTTCTCATATTTTTTTGTTTAAGATTCACGTGGACCCTATGGCTAAAATGGTCGTACTTTCACCTCACTTCTGGGGAACACCAACCCCTAAGAAACATAAATGTCGAATATTTTTTAAATCATTTTGAGTTAAATTTTACATTTATTTGGAAGTATAACTATATTTATCAAGTCACGAAAAAAGAAAGAGGAAGTACCAAAATTCAATACATCAATCACCAACATCAAAGTACCCAACGAAAAAGGAAAAGAGGAAGTACCAAAATTAAACGCATCAATCACCAATAATGAAGTACCCAACGTTAAAAAATAAACAAACATCACGTGACTGTCATTAAAAAATGTGAAATTATTTTGTACAATATGTGTTTGATATAAGTTCCTTGTTTCGTGACGCATGCAAACCATGTGTATTTTGTTCAATATAAATTAAATATTCTAACAGGATGTGACAACGTTGCATGCAATAGTAAAGTTCATGTGCATTTAAACGATAACGGTTTTCTTTCATTTTAAATACCACTTCAATATACCCAAATCTATTTCGTATAAAATTACATATTTTAACAGGTAAAAGAATTCGAATAAATCGAAATAAAGATAAGAAGAAGTGACACACTTTAAATGCATAAATAAATAAAACTTCTTCTATTTAAAAATGTAACTGCTGTGTCTTTTTTATTAGATCCAAGAGCACGTACTTTAGATAACAATCCACATATCATTTTGATTATTTGAAGCAATATTCTAAATAGCCATTACTGTTTTATACTTGAATTTATAATGAAACTGCATTGTTTTGTTTAAAGGGATGGGAAGGCAAATATTTGGCTCTGAGCCTTCCTGATAAAGGTAAATCAAGAAAAGCGCTTCGGACGCATTAAATTATTAAACGTGTTCATCTTTTGATTTAAAAGTAAACCATAAAAGGCCAAGACCCGCTTTTCTATATTTTTACTGTAATGTATAACATGTATATGTAGATTTTTTAAATAGTTTGCTTACAAGCGATTGAGTAATTGTAGTTTAAGGAGTATACATTTGTACATCAATGATACAATTTTCAATAAAGAATGAAATACACATTTTTTTTAATATAAAATGACTATCTGTTAAGTGGTATTTAAAGATTTAATGTTCCAAAATTAAGCTACTCTATACATCAACAGATTACATTAGTTACATCAACACATATTATACTAGTATATGTAGGACACTTAAGTGCAATGGCTACGGTGAAGTGCAATGGTCTACGCTCAAGTATGGCGTTGTCCCACGCTAAAATTCGATGGTTGTTTGGTTGCTAAAGTACTGTAGGACAGTATATCACGCTTAAGTGCGATGGACCAATAGAGGAAGTTTCGAGGGCATGAAAAACGTTAACGAACATTCAACATGAAACAAAGTAAGCAATTCCCATTAAAGTGTAGGCATTTGCTGTATTACTTAAATCTTTCTTCTGTAACCAGTTGTAGACCTTCATGAGAGGCCTGATATTGTCTTACATTATTAACATTATAATGAGAAATATCAAGAAGGAAATAAACATGCAAGATAGATGAAAAACCCTGATATATTCTATTCCGCAAACATTCGTCTGGTATTAATGAGATCTATGACGAATGATGCTATTTAAGTGATTGTTAATTATAGATTATCGTTGATCATCTCAACGAGATTGATTTTCTCGCTTGAGCTGGTACAGCGGAAGTGAGAAAAGCAATCCAGTTGAGATGACCAATGATAATCTGTTTATCGCTATTTTACCTATGACAACGTTGTCAATTTCATGTCAATTTCGTTAGCCACGCCACGTAGCCTCCTTAGTTTCTAGCGATAATTTTTCCATCTCAAGCGAGAAGCATGATATGGAAATTATCACAAAAAAGATCAAAGGAAGCATGCACAAAATAGCGATAATGGATATTAATGACATAAACATGTTATAGTCTATGAACTAGCTGTCAGTAACTGCGAGTTCTGTTAGATCTGTACTGGGTGTTATTTTGTTGATTTGCTTCTTGCTAATGAGTATACGTGCATCTTCTGTTCCTAACTTGTATTTGGTCGTTCACGGTCTAAACGGGGCTTGTCGGTATTAATTCATGTTTTTTACTATTTTTCCTATAAATGAACTTTTATAATAAAATAAAGTAGTGGGGTCACCGTTCATTTAAGCACATAAAATGCCTTCGAAAAAAGCATGAACTAAAAGCGAAATAAAAAAAACAAAACTCAATTACAGAAATCGTTAAAAGTTTACAATTGTTTAGTTTAAGAACAGCTTATTTAAAAAAACAGAAAAAATATATGTGACCGATGAGTTAAAAAAGATATTTCAATTTTAATGTAAACAAATGGCATGTTTGCACCAAAGGCAGATCCTTTAATGCTTTTTCAATGATAAAAATATTTTAGAAGCAATCTAGAGCCAAACCGAATCGATCTTTTTGGTTGATTTTAGTATTATATTATAAAGTAACAACTAAAAGTGTAATAAATAAAATTTGTAATGAAAAAATTATGTTAAAATTGTTTCTGAATTTGTTGTACCCTCGAGTCTCCTTAATAAGTTTTTGGCAATCATACTACTTTTTTCGATAAAAAAAGAAAGTAAGGTCCACTATTTTCATGTTCGTCATATATATTGTACTAAAGCCATCCATGATAATAATTTGTTCTTTTGACAATTTATCACATTTATTGATGAGAGCAAGCGAATTCGAAATGCAACACATTTTTTTTTCAGGAATGATATACATTTATTACCTAAAAAATCTTAAAGGTGTAAAGAAGTTAATGAACAATTTTTCATCCTCGACTATTGAAATTACTAAAAGCCTGTGAGTTGGAGTCCGAAGAAGGACATTGAAAATAGTAAGTGGTTGATTCATCTTAAATGCAGCAATACCTGCGTAAGTTTTCAGCCCAGTAGTCAACATTTCGGTGTTGACCTGAATATCAATAATGTGGTCATTTTTTTTTTATAAATTTCCTGTTTACAAAACATTAAATTTTACGAAAAACTAAGGATATTCTTATCCCAGGTATTGATACCTAATCCGTACATGGCACCACTTCTTGGAATTTTTGATCCTCAATGCTCTTCAACTTTGTATTTGTTTGGCTTTATAAATATTTTGATATGCGTGCCACTGATGAGTCTTATGTAGAGAAAAGAGTAAAATCACAAAAATACTGAACTCAGAGGAAAATCAATTCGGAAAGTCCATAATCACATGGCAAAATCAAATAACAAAACGCATCAAAAATGAATGGACAAGAATTGTCATATTCCTGACTTGGTACAGGCATTTTCAAATGTAGAAAATGGTGGATTGAACCTGGTTTTATAGCTAGCTAAACCTCTCACTTGCATGACAGTCGCATCAAATTCCATTATATTGTAACCGATGCGTGAACAAAACAAACAGACACAATAGGTGTCTATTAAAACGCGCATCTGGCGTGCTAAATTATAATCCTTGTACCTTTGACAACTATTCAATAACGAAACGTGTTGTTAATGTCTCCAACAATTTTTAGCGAGCGAGTCCGCAGAACGTGAAGTGCCTATATAAGTAGAAAGACTTTTTGTGATGTTCTACAAAAGACCGTAAGTTTTTTATTCTTCTAAAGCATATAATACAATTTAAAAATAACAACCTTTGGTTGTGGAAGATTATTAATTTAAATATACAAAATAATATTCGCGTTGCACATTTGTCTTTATCACACTGCACATAACAATTAAACTGTTAGAATAAATTAATTCACATTTATTTTTGTAATACATAAAGGAGGAAAAGAGGAGCAGTAACACTCAGAAACGTGTCCTTCCCCCAGAACGTGTCTGATTCCCCCAAACATGTCTAGTTGAAAACTGCACCAAAGCGTGTCATTTGTATCAACGCCCAAACGTGTCCATTTCTCAACTAGCCCCAAACGTGTCCATTTCTCAACAAACCCCCAAACGTGTCCATATCAAGCGTTATTTGGTTATTGCTATTATTATACTTATTCTACCATTTCATTAAAAATATACATAAGGCATGTTAGTTATTTTTCAAACCGGAAGAATTAAACTGGGTTAAAGTGGGGGCGTCATTTCGGCTATATCGTAGGTAAATTGTAAGCAAACATGTCGAGTTAAACTGTACAATTAACGGGTCAAAGTGTCCCTTTCTCTGCGCGTTAAAACTTTAATACTCTCTTTAATTATGCATGAAATACTGACAACTGGATAATTCGCAATAAAACATTAAAACATGTATGTTCAAATGTAAAAAAATAAATAAAAAACAGGTAGCCTATGTTCTCTCGAAATTGAACTGCAATAACATTAAAACTTGTATTTTCTCTTTAAATATGCATGACATACTTGCAACTGGACAATACGCGATCATCAGTTTAAAGTTCATTTGTACAGTACAACTGTAAAAACATTAAAACTTGCAAAACTATTGTGCGCTCTAAATATGCATAAAGTACTTGCAACTTGACAATACGTTATAAACAGTCTAAGTTTATTTATACACTACAAAATGAATTTGCATTTAAAACCGGCGTTGATCACATGACAGTCATATTCATAAAAAAAGAATCTATAAAACTTATGCATGAAATATTTGGCACTGGACGTTATGTTTCTTATCGTGTGTCTTAAGTGATGGTGGAAACAAAAAAAATATTAAAAAACCAGATAACAAGTTTATAATTTAATGGGTTTTTGAACTACACACAAACTATTGACAAAAGCGAGGAAGAAAAATACTGTTAAAAGCCCGCCATGCAATATTCAGATAAATATAAAAGGCGTCATCGGAGTTTATAAGTACAAAATAATTAACAAAGTTAACGATTTAATTCAACTCCAAAACTATAGGTATGTTCGCACTAAATGAATATGAAATACTTGCAACTGGACAATACGCAACTGCAGTCAAAGTTACTATATAATAACCGATTAATTTTGTAATTATTATAATCATTAAAAACCTACATCGAACTAACTTAATCTGATAAATGACAACTTCATCACCTGTGTCTCCCATCATAGAATTGCCGTAAACGTTATCAGTGATTTTATTGAGGAGATACATGTATTAGCGCTAAAAGACGTGTGACGTTTTAGGGTTAAATATTGGACACGTTTTGGAGAATAGCAATTATCGGACACGTTTGGGGGTTGTTAAGTCGGACACGTTTGGAGAATATTGTACATTTCGGACACGTTTAGGGAGAAAAGACACGTTTGGGAGAATCGGACACGTTTGGGGGGAAGGAGCAGTTAAAACGGAAAAATTTCAAATTATGCGTGTATTGAAAAGGTGTCATTCATTTTAACATTTACTTCAAATAGTTCGTACGTGTTTACCTGATGAATTAGGTAATGTTTAATGAGTAAGATATTTTATCTGAATATTGCTATACGGAAGTGGTATTTAAACGGGAAGAAAACAAAGAACATCGCTTTACTTCACATAAATTTCTGACCTTGTATTGAATGCAATATAGCTAGTTCTTTTTCAGATGTAAAATTATTAAATCTTTAAAAAAGCAGATATGGTTTGTATCATACACATAATAAGCATACAATCAAGCATGTCTGTTTGACAAAATTATGTGAAATAGTATTTTTTCATCTAAATACAATTATTTGTATATATTTATAAATTTCCCGTAGCAAAAATTTCAATTTTTTTCAAAAACTAAGGACTTTATTATCCCAGGATTATATTACCTTAGCCATATTTTGGAATTTTGGGTCCGCAATGCTCTTCAACTTTGTGCTTAATTGGCTATAAAACTATTTTGATCTGAGCGTCACTGATGAGTCTAATGAAGACGAAACGCGCGTATGGCGTATTACATTATAATCCTGGTACCCTTGATAACTGTTGTAACTAGTTATATAGAATTCATATAAATGAAAGGAAAACTTCAAAAATAGGTTGTGTCTGAAGCACTTGTCTGGAATTACCTGCATCATAGACGCCAAATTCCAAGAAAGTTATACATGAGATAAGATCAAGGAATTAGTCTTTGCATAAATAGTCAGTTTATTCAAGGATTACTTTTGTGTTACATTTTAATAAACAGGTTAACATAGTCTCGATACATTTGTAAAGAAAGTTACGTGTGATGTCACGTTATAAAATAATCAAATTCACGTATATTGACCAAAATATGTCGTTTCAAGCAACGTTTTAAGTCAAAATATATATAAGCGATTTACCGACAATGATATTTTACACATAAAATCATCTTGGTAAAGCAAATTTTAGTAGTATATTTTTGTTATGGGAAAGTTGTTGCTCATACCTTCTAGCCCATCTAGCCGTATTTTAATATCAAAGGTTTCTTTTGTTCCTTTGACAAATATAGTTGTCATCATATCTTCAGTACCGCCGTGCAGGTTTTTAATGTCTACTTTATTTACATATGCTTTACACTGACAAAACATGAGTGCAATGAAAAATATTGTTGAATAGCATCAATTGAAAAGAGCCATAACGACACTGTCTTTCATTAACGTTTCATTGCTTGATCTAAACATTTCCAGAAAATGTTATTTTTACTTAATGTGTCTGTTTTACGAATGTGGTCGTTGGCGTCCAATGACATCATTTAAAGAACACATTGCGGTATTTCTTTTTTGGTTATATTTTCTAGGTTTATAACAATTATTCTTGCTTGTATTTCTAGAAAATGTTCAATTCCTACAGTAGCTTCATAGTATGCCCAATCATTGTTAACAAACTCTTTTGAAATTACTAAGATTATCTTTTTGCATTTTGGAATGGCATTGTATAAAGCAAAACGTATATGTTCTCCAGCAAGAACATCACCTCTATCTAATAGTACATGTAGAAGTTTATAATTTCGTCTCTCTGCAAGAAATATGCGCAAAGGTCCATAAACCCATGTAGAGTCGCCATCGCAATAAACTACATATGTATCATATTCAAGTGTCTCTCCTTTTGACTTCCGGAAAAGTGGATTGGCCATTCCGATGAATAGACAAAAGTATTGTAGGTGCAATTTGTAACGATATCCAACTAGAATAAACAATAGAAGCATACAGAATAATGTTGCAGAAAAAATTAACCAAACTGTTGTTATACATCTTATTCTCATAATTCGTAAGTCGTTATAAATTGTATTTGTTGTTGTAATATTTCCATCGTTTCCGACACACGAATAACAACCATTGCTGTCAAGTTTTACTTTAGTAGTAAATAACCATTCTACAAAATCTAACGAAGCACAAGTACAAACAAGAGGGTTGCCCTGTAATAAGACTGTCATTATCCTATTTGATTTTCTGAAAAGCACTTCAATGGCGTCAATTTCTTTAGTTGTCAAGTAGGCTATCTTGTTGTTTCTAATATTTAGAAAACGTAATATGTTGAAGTCTTCCAGACATAACGGAATACTTGTGAATAAATTTTCTTCAAGTATCAAAGATTGCAAACTATCAAGTGGACTTTTAAATGTTGAAATTCTGAATCGGTCTTCAAATGCATTTCTTGAAAAGTCTATATACTGTAAACGTTTGAGTCATTGAAGGAATTGATTGTGGTGAACATCGTTTAGGCCGATACTTAGTGAAGAGCTTTGCATAATCAACTGTTCCAAATTGACGGCAGATTGTAGAAGGTTGTGATTTAAAAGTCCGCATTTGAAATTTGAAACATTTAGTATAAACACGTATGTTTAATCCCATCTATCTTAAGGTAGATGGGGTGTCTAAATTATAATCCATAGAACTTTTTGATAATTTGCCAAAATGTAGTTTATAACCTGCTTGTTTCAAAACATTAATTAAAAGAATGGGTCACCGGACTTATTTTCACACTACAGGTTGTGCAAAATTGTCAGATTTAGTATAGAATATGCATGGAAAACCCAATTTTCTTCATTAAAACGAAAACTACACCATAGAATTTTTAGATAAAATACGAGAAGATGGCTGCAATATTATTCTTTCAAGTAAGAAAAAGAAAAATGGGGGTCACCGGACTTGTTTTCTTGCTACATAATAAAATGGGTAAATTCCTAACACATTCTATTGTAAAAATCACACAATCTGAATTATCTGCCCTTGTATTAGAGTTATCTCCCCTTATTTGGCAAAGTTGGAAAAAATTGAATCAAACAAAAGTTTTCGGTTAATAGTAAAATACAATCATAAATATGATAAAACATAGCATTTTCTATATCATAATGAAAAATCTTACACATGAATTACATACTTATCTCAAAATTTGCACATTTTATCAAAGATATAGACCTTGTTTTCTGGTATTTCAAAATCCAAGATGGAGGAAGACACCCTATCTACCTTAACTTTATTTTGACTAAATTGATTGTTGTTATCCGACATTTCTAACGTCCTCAGATGGGTAAACAAATTAAAAAACCATATTGTTAACAGCTGGTGAAAATCAAAGTCATTGTTGCTTAAGTTTAAACTCTCTAGACAATGTTTGTATTTCATCTTCTGAACTGCGTCGGCATTTACTATTCTTATGCCATTGAAGGTCAAGAATAACTTCTTTACACAAATGTTACCGCTATATTTGAATAAAACAGTTGTCGTAATGAAATCACCATGCACTCTTTGTTTAAATTAAGTTCGTCCCTTTGTCGATTTTCAAACACGAGTAACGCTGGCAAAGTATGTGACAGTTCAAGGAAACATGCATTTGGAATAACAAGACTAGCAAGAAATCGTAAAGGTGAAAAAGTATCTTTTTCTATTGTCATTAATTTACCTTTTATCTATAGATAGTTTAATGACGTGTTATCAAAGACGTGAAACATACAGTCACACAGAACATGAATTTGAATATCACTATGTAAATACTTCAGACTCTTCATGGCAGAAAATATCTCCGCAAATGATCCATTTGACGGTCCACCATAAGTAAACACGTTCGTTAAATGTGTATGATGATTGATTGATTCGAGTAGATTCACATATTTTCACAGATGATATCGGATATGTTCCTATGTCGAAACTGCAATTCCGTTCATTTTCACGAATGTAATTTACCGAATTAGAGTATTTACAGGGTTTGTAATAACATAAGCAACACGATGGTAGCCATTATGTGGAGCAGGATCTGCTTACCCTCCAAGAGCACATGAGGTTACCCCACATTTGCATGGGGTTCGATATGCTTAGTAATTAGTTTTCTATGTTGTGTCTTGTGTACTTTTATTTGTCTGTATATCCTTTTTTAGGCATGGCGTTGTCAGTTTATTTTCTATCTAGTATCTCTTGGCTCCCTTTCACATAGGTATAATACTGTCTTAAAATCGATAGTGATTTTCCTTTAGGATAAAATTATTGGTTCAAAAACACGTAAACGTATATTTCGCATACTTAAAAAATGACTGACAATTTTTACGTAAATGCTTGCTTCATTTTAAGTGTTTGAAAATAGACCACCGTTATTTTTGTTTGGATGCGCATCTGACCTTATATACGATTTGTTTTTAGTTATAAACTTTTTTGATCGAAGGGGGTGCCAATATTTTTAAGAAGAAAATGAACCATGATAGATAATTGAATGTCGAATTGTTGTTGCGTCGAATGAACGTCCATGTCTAGCTTGCACATTTTAGTCCTAAAGTGAGAAATATAAGATATGAAATTTCACTGTTTGATTTGTGGACCAAACATAGGGCCTCATTTACCCTAATCCTTTATCATGTTTATGATTAAGTAAAATTTGATTTAGAACGGAAATGGGAAAAATGTTTAAGAGACAAAAGAGCAGAAAACAGCCAGTGGCCACCATTAGGTATTCAAAACAGCAAGACAACCCAAAACCTATAGTCGGGCTTCAACTGACCCCTAATTAAAAAGATGTACTAGTTCAGTGAAAATAGGCCTCATATTATACTCAAAAACATATAAATGAACTTAAATTTAAAAGCATACAAGACTAACAAAAGGTGACATATTATATAAATAATTAACTACCTGGACTCCATATTCGGTTTGTTTTTTTAAAAGATGATTTTGTTCTTCTTTACCTGATGAGTTAAGCACTTTTAAATCTTTAATATTTGCAAACTTAGTAAAATTAGATATTTTGAAGTGAGAAGCCCAGACGAGACATTAATTTTCGAATTGAACATTTTGGCAAATTCTTGTCGTTTTTCTTATTTTATAGAATATTTACGAAGCGATGTTTTAAAAAGTTCCATTTGTCCCTCCCTAAGACCACATATGCGTACCTACGTTTAACATTATCACTTAGATTATTTGTCATGCTATCAATGGTTTGACATAAATATTAACCTGATCATCGAGGTAAACAGATCAATGATCTGTTTTAACAATGTATAATGTACCTACTTCCTTCTCTTAACTGTAAATTACTGATAAGGAACCTAGCTAGAATCAATTTAAAGCAAATGTTTAAATCCAACTCTTAATGTTTTTACTCACATTCCTATGTAGGTTTTAAGGCATTTCAATCTTTAGTATACTACTAATATTTATGAACTGCTACCTATCTAAAAACAAAGTACAAACAATAAATAATCTCTGGTCTAATTAACCTTCTTCTTTCTCTTAACTAATAAATCACAAGGAACAAGCAACATGAAGCTCAAATTTAGGCAAATGTTCAAAACTAACTTTTAATGTTTTATCCACATTCTTTGTAGGTTTTATTCATTGATTTTAATCTTTAATATACTACGAATAGTATGAACTGCTGTATATGTTACAAATGGCGGGTGCCACATGTGGAGCAGGATCTGCTTTCCCTTCCGGATCATCCCTAGTTTTTGGTGGGGTTCATGTTGTTTATTCTTTGGTTTTTATGTTGTGTTATTTGTACTATTGTTTCTCTGTTTGTCCTTTTCATTGTTAGCCATGGCGCTGTCAGTTTATTGTCGATTTTACAAAATATTGAATAGTATCAGATAAAAATATGAAGAGAAACATTAACCAGAATAACCTAATATACCCCGTGTGTACACATTTTCTGATGGTATGCTAGTTTTTACTGTCACCATGTTTAATGTACCTGAATTCTTCAATACTAATTACAAAGTATTTCAGAGGTGTTTAAGTACGTGTAATTTAAATGACTTCATGCAGGAACTTCTTAGGAAGAAAGACAAGAAGTAAGCAATATCCTTTAACTCTACTTTCCGCTATATAGATGATGTTCTTTCACTTAATAATTCAAAATTTGGTGACTATGTGGAACGCATCTATCCCATCGAACTAGAGATAAAGTATAGTACAGATACAGTTAGTCGTCCTCATATCTTGACTTACATCTAGGAATTGACAATGAGGGTCGGCTGAAAACAAAACTTTACGACAAAACAGATGATTTCCAATTGTGAACTTTCCATTTCCAAGTAGCAACATTCCAACAGCAATTGCATACGGGGTATATATGTCCCAATTGATACGTTATTCCCGTGCTTGCATTTCCTATCATGATTTTTTTGATATAGGGTTGCTGCTCACAAGGAAGCTATTAAATCAAGAGTTCCAAATGGTGAAGTTGAAATCATCCCTTCGTAAATTTTAAGAACGCCATCACGAATTGGTTGACCGTTATGGAATAACCGTTTCACAAATGATATCGGATATGTTCCTTACGCCGTAACTACAATCCCCTTCCCTTTCATAAATGAGACCTATCGATTTAGACATTACTGGATTTGTTATCACATAAGCAACACGACGGGTGTCACATGTGGAGCAGGATCTGCTTACCCTTCCGGAGCACCTGAGATCACCCCTAGTTTTAGGTGGGGTTCGTGTTGTTGATTCTTTAGTTTTTTTATGTTGTGTCATGTGTACTATATGTGTTTGTCTTTTTCTTTTTTAGCCATGGCGTTGTCAGTTTATTGTAGATTTATAAGTTTGACTGTCCCTTTGGTATCTTTGGTCCTTCTTTTAAATGAAAATGAAAGTTAAACAACGGAAGTGGTGATTTCATATCAAATCCCATAACAGACTTACAAAAACCCTTATTCACAAAGTGATAAAAAATGTTACGTACTGCTGTCTATGTAAACACATGAAGTAAAACAAACATACCCTAGATAATTTTACTATCTAGCTTGCCACATGTGTACACAATTTCTTATCAAATATTAGTTATCATTTCAACCATGTTGAATTAAGTAAGGTTTTTAAATGTAAAATACATTGTACGTGTCTTATGTACAAGTTATTTTAATTGGAAACAAAGCAAATTTTACGAAAATTCACGTTCTAGACCAAACAGAGGATGACAGGTAAACATTTTAATTTAATTTTATATTTAAGTTCTACTGTACTATCATGCAGTGAATAAAGACACGAAGTAGATAAACACAAACATAATCTCGAATACATCATTATCACAACCCGTCCTCTTTCTTTGAATGTGATTACTCCTAACTAGACTTATCCCCGAACTTGTACTTACAATGATCAACATAACAACTGGCACATTTGTAACAGGCTCTGAGTTAAACTCAGTGTCGATTTTCCTGTTTTGCCATTGTATTGTTAGTTTCTATCAAATTCATGATTTTTGAATGTCTCAAAGTGATTATTCACTACTTTTAACTAGTACACGATGGTTTTGAAGTAAAGATTCTAAGTATTGACGTAGTTTAAAACCTCAATAACTTATTATAGTATTCTTTTATTTGTATTTGTGTATATTTTTTTTTTCGGTGAAGTCTTTTTTTGTTTTGGTTATAACAATTTAACTTGGCTCAATACACCCCGTCCTTGTGTTATTATGCAATCGAAAATTTGTGTATACTTGTCTTTCATTTTTGCTGGTGTGCTTTGTCTATATAGATATAGGGAGATGTGGTGTGAGTGCCAATGAGACAACTCTCCATCCAAGTAACAATTTATAAAAGTAAACCATTATAGGTCAAGGTAAGGCCTTCAACACGGAGCCTTGACTCACACCAAACAAAAAGTTATAAAGAGCCCCAACATTACTAGTGTAAAACCATTAAAACGGGAAAACCAACGGTCTAATCTATATAAAAACGAGAAACGAGAAACACGTATAAATTACATAAACAAACGACAACTACTGTACATCAGATTCCTGACTTAGGACAGGTGCAAACATTTGCAGCGGGATTAAACGTTTTAATGGTAGCAAACCTTCTCCCTTTTTCCGAAACAATAGCATAACATCACAACATAGAAAACCATACGATAAAATATCAATTGGAAGGCTTAACTCAATCAAAGAACGTAAATTAACGTACATTAAGTTTTGATACATATTTCATTTGCAATGTACAGTATTGCGTATTCGGTATTATTAGTACGTATCTTCTTAATAGGAACGAACATAGATTTTACAGAAAAACACATCTCGCACCTTAATTTAAACAACCTTTCGAAATTGTAGTTCAGCAACAACTGTAGTTTGTATATTCTTTCAAATTCTTAAATGGGTATGAGCAACGTTTTATTTTATTATACTGCAATCAGCTATTTTACTATACAGATAAAGCTATACGTTTAAACGTTAGCTTTATACGTTAATGACCTCAACTAACCTATAAGCCCCGCCTACTTACCGGAACTATTGTATTTCATCAACAACGTCACGTCACAACCATGACAACGTGTAGTAACAATGGTCAAACTTTTATGAATTTAAACTTGCTATGTCTTCAAATTGGTAATTTATATACCATGTTTATCAAAAGTTCATTTTCCCTTTCTAATTCCTTAAAATTTCAATGTCTTATCGCCTGGACTACGCTCATAGGAAAATACTCCAAAGTGGTACCCCAAGAGGGAAATTCAAAACACTTTTTTTATAACAATATTTGTTACACATTTTTTTAATTTGTTTATATTTTTTTTCGATTTCAGTATAAAAACAATATACGTATAGTGTCTTGAAATATGACATGTATTTGTATTCGGCACGAAACGGTCGCATTGTCCCCGTTTCTAAGCCCCATACAAATACATTTCATATTTCAAGACACTATACGTATATTGTCTAATACTATTCTGTGTTTTCACAAAGAAAATGTAATTTAAATGAAATCAAATCACCATAGCTTAGAAATGACTTAATCATATTGTAAACAAAAAATTAAGAGATTAGGCTATTTTGAGATTTATTGAATATAAATCACGATTGTTGGTTGTATAGTAGCATTACCTAATAAGGTCTAGTCCATTGCTTAAATCTGCAAATATTTTTTGATAGATTGGCAATCAATGTTTGACAACGATTTTTTTAAACACGAAAACACAGTTGTATGGTGTATTATTTAGACTTTTTAAAAAAAAAAACACGATGTGTTTTTGTAAAAAAAAACTTTCTAGCTTAGTCATTTAGGGAGAAATTACTGCTCTAATAAAAAATATCATAAAAAATTATCAAAATAGGACATTTTTGCGCATTTTTTAGTTTGAAAAATAGCACGGTCACACATTCTTTTATAGGAGTTTACAGAAAAAAAGAATAGTAAAATATAAACTATGGAAAAGCCTGAAACCTTTTTTTACTTTTTAAAAGAATATATAAATGTACAAACGTTACGTATTATTAATGTGTCTTATTAATTCATCAACAGTTGTAAGTCCTTTATGTATTCAAGATAAAGTTGAGAAAGGAAATGGGGAATGTGTCAAAGCGACAACAAACCGACCATAGAGCAGACAACAGCCGAAAGCCAACAATGGGCCTACAATGTAGCGGGAAACTCCTGCACCCGGCGGTGTCCTTCAGCTGGCCCCTTAAAAAATAAGTATACTTGTACAGTGATAATGGATGTCATATTAAACTCCGAATTATATACAAGAAACTAAAATTAAAAATCACACAAGACTAGTAAAGACCAGAGGCTCCTGTCTTGGGACAGGCGCAAAATTGCGGCGGAGTTAAACATGTTTATGAGATATAAACCCTCCCCCTATGCATCTAGCCAATGCAGAAAAGTAAACGCATAACAATACGCACATTAAAATTCAGTTCAAGAGAAGTCCAAAATTTTCAAAGCCTGTTTGTGAGATATTTTTTACCTGAAAATTTTGTAATTGACAACATTTTAGAAGCCCAGCGACGATTTGGTATCATCTATCAAAATACATTTTGTAATACATTTTTGTTACGGTAAAGTTGTTGATAATACCTGCAATTACATCTAGTCGTATTTTAATATCATTGGTTTCTTTTTATTACTTTCGTTAATATAGTGGTCATCATATCTGTAGTACCACCGTGCATGTTTTTAACGTTTACTTTATTGGCATATGCTTTAGACTGACAATGTGCAATGCAAATAAAATTGATGAATAGTATCAATTGAAAAAAAAGCCAAATTGACACTGTCCTTCGTCAACGTTTCGTGGCTTGATCCAGACATTTCCAACAAACTGTTATTTTCATTTAATGTGTCTATTTTGCAAATGTAATCGTTGTTGTCCAATGACATCATTTGAAGTACACATTGCGGTATTTCTGTTTTATTATATTTTCAAGGTTTTATAACAATTATTCTTGATTGCAATCCCATGAAATGTTCAATTCCAACAGTAGTTTCATATTAAGCCCAGTCATTGTTCACAAACTCTTTTGAAATCACTAAGATTGTCTTTTTGCATTTTGGAATTGAATTGTTTAAAACAAAAAGTCTATGTTCTCCAGCAAGGACATCTCCTCTATCTGACAAAAGAAGTTTATAATTTCGTCACTCCTCGAGAATTATGCGCAAAGGTCCATATATCCATTTATAGTCGCCATCGCATCAAGCTACATATGCATCATATTCAAGTGCTTCTTCCTTTGACCTTCGGAAAAGTGGATTCGCCATTCCGATAACCAAACAAAAGTATTGTAAGTGCAATTTATAACGATATCCAACTAGAATGAGTCTTGAATAAAAGAAGCACACCAAATAATGTTGCAGAAAAAATAAACAATATAACGCAATAAATAAATTTGGTGTTTTTACTGTCTTCTGATAGGTTAAAATTATTTTGATGGCGACACGCCCACTCTGACGTTGTGTATTCATACACCCACATGTGTTTACGTTGTTATTGTTAATATAAATAATATAACAAAGTTCTTTGAGCCTTATTTTTGATAGAAATTTATTTATAATGAATGGCAATAATTTATTTTGATTTTATTGAACCATATAACACTAATTTTTGACTCTTCACATTTTACATAATCCGCTTCGCAGATTATTCAATGTGAAGAGTCAAAAATTAGTTTCATGGTTCAATAAATTCAAAAAGATAATAGCCATTCATTAAATGCAACATATGCAACAGACACTCAGAGTCTTGGCATGGTCTCATTTTGGTAAAAGACCACCATTCCTAACCCCAAAAAAAAGAAATGAAAGGAAATGAGTTTACTATCTTTGATCGAATAAAAAGGACAAAATTGAGCAAAGCATAGCGTCAAATATTAATTTGTAAACCTAAAATGATAGTGCGACAAAAACTTATCAACTGCAATGTTCATCTATGATTAGTTGATTGAAAATCATAAAACGATCCGCTCTCACTGATAATTTAACATGTCATTCTCATGAAATATTATGAAAGAAATCATAATTTTGACAAACGGTTGGCTACTTTTCAACACCTTCGGAATGAACAACCACTATTTTTGTTATCCCTGAGTTGATTCCACTCCTGTCGGACGTTTCGTCCTAGATGGTATCACCTGCCCAGTAGTCATTTTTATAAATTTCCTGTTTACAAAACTATGAATTTTCGAAAATAAGGATTTTCGTATTCTGGGAATAGGTTTTTTTTTTTGTTTCAAACGAGGTGATGATTTTACAAAGTACATGTACGATTTATTATACATTTTTATCTACATTTTATATACTCATTAGATTTTTTTTGAAAAATCCCAAATGTTTACATATCATCAACATTTCAACACTTCAAAATTGGCTGAAATTCAGGCGAATGCTCAATAACTTTAATAACAAAAATACAAAACTTCGACGAAAATTCAACACGGAAAGTCCCTAACCAAATGACAAAATCAAAACATCAAAGGAATAGATAACAAATGTCATATTTCAGATTTGATACAGGTATTTTTTTATGTAGAAAAGGGTGGATTTAGCCTAGTCTTATAGCTATCGAAACATCTCACTTGTATAACAGTTGCAAAAAAATCAATCATATTGATAACGAAGTGTCAACAAAACAAACAGAACTTACAGGTACAAAATGTAAACAAATGGGGTACAGCAGTCAATAATGTGTAATAATATTATAATCATTATGAAAACATATAAATATGTTAACAAAATAAAACAGAAATGGGATATTGACAGAGCAGATAAGTAAACACAAAAGACAAAAACAATTAAGAATTTAACGTAGTTCAATAACCACTTTAGGTAGTTTTAATCATTTAAATAAATATTAGAAAGCGAATTGTCGTAAATTACTGTCCATGTTAAAACATTTGTATAGAATTAAAGTTTTAATTGAAACACAAAGATCTTATTACAACCTTATTCGTGTGTACATAATTTTCTTTTGTACCTTAGTTTTAGTTTTCACTTTTGTTTAATGAACCTTGGTTTTTAAATGCATTTTACAAGGCAGTGCATATATGTAATAGGTACGTTTAATTATATGGAAACGATGGAACATGAAAATCTGATTCAGACTACAGGCTAAGAACATGGCAGGTAAACAATTTATTTTTTTGATAAACATAATGTGATCAAATAGATATAAAATGCTATCTATGTTAAAAATATTTGAATGGTTTATGACAAACGAGACGATTTTAATTTTGAAATTATCATTTTCCCCCGCTTTATTAGCAATATATCAATTTCACCTGCATATGGGATATATATTTCCAAACTTATCCTGTAGTCGAGAGCTTAAAGTACTCAGGTATTGTAACGTCACCAGTGTCTTCGTAGAAAGTTGACACACCAGGGGTTTGTCAAAGAACGTATCGTCCTTTTTGTATAAAAGTTCATCGAAAGGTACCAATGCTTTGTTGATACATATTCTCTATAAACTTCACAAATAATACACGATGGTCTTGAATTATGGATTCTGTGTACTGACGCTGTTTATCATCTTAATAACGTGTTACCTCATTCGTTTATTTGTCTTTATGAATATTACTTTTACTGTTTCGTCTGTTTTTGATGATATTCATTTGGTGTGGCTCTGTACTTATACATCCCTTCACAGTTTTTTTTTTTTATTTCTGAAAGCTTCTTGTAAAGCCTCTTTTCTTAAATTTTATTTTCTTAAAGCATATTTTAAAACCTTTTTTCCGCATGTTTTATTTTTTTTTATTCATGACCTACGCAAATTAAATTAGGTCAATTTTGCATGATTTGAAACTTGAATGAAACAGCAATAACAAAAATTATTCACTGTATATAACGTTGAGGTAATACGTGCAATTTAACGAACGAAGATTAAATATTTAAGCTCGTTTTGATGCGTTTACAAATGACAATAAAAGTAATTTCTACCCCGATTTACAATTTTCAGTCAAGGCTATCACGACTTATATAAGATCGGATAGAGAGAGCAAAGCAGAAAGTAGTACATTTTTTAAACAAAATCGTCCTAAAGAATAATGATCATTTTTTTTTAAATGTGCAGAATAATTGCAAATGAAAGTATGTGACATGTTATCATTAAAAAATACTTTTTAACTTAATTCATTCTATAAAAACATTGATTGAAATCTAAAAAATCATGGCATATATTTCCGGTTTCTCATATCTGAAGAACCTGTTTTGGTACAACCAAAAAACAGTGAACCGGACACATTGCGCTCTTATACAATTATGCATTTAGATGCATATTGATTTTTATCAGTACAGTAGTAAAGTGACTGTCATTTCACTTAAATTTTGGGGCAAAATATATAGCGCTATGCATGTTTGCAATTAAAGATCTAAACATTATATGCATTCTATTACAAAAATAATTCATCAGAAATTATTAGAAAATCAAAATCTATAGGACATACTAATGTAAATGAAATATGTCATTATTTATGTCAGTAATCATTCTTTTTCGGCATGAAAAAGTAGCCCTAAAATTGTTAAAATGATAGGTAAGCCCTTTTCCATGCAGTTTTAGTCAAATGAAACGAGTTTCTTGAATTTTCATCGAATTAAAATTATTGAACAATTCCATGAATATATTTACTAAAATCTAAGTCTTGCATGAACTTTTTCATATATTTATACACATCTATAACTTTTTAACGAAAATAGAGCACGTGGTAAACCTTACAGATAAGTGAATGGAAAGAGCCATGATATTTGTTTTTATATTTTCCATGTGTTCCCGTTTCTTAATCTAACTATTCTGTGACAATTGTTGTAATTTGTTTAACTAGTATTACAAACGTTCTTTAGGAATCTGTTACTAGTATTAACCTTCAAAAGTACGTGTGTTTACATTCTTTCATTACGGTTTTCTCCTCGCATTTAAAAACCAGGTTAAATCCACCAATTTCTATATAAGAAACGGCCTGTTCCAAATGAGGAATATGACAATTGTTAATCATTCGTTTGATGTGAATGAGCTTTTGATTTTGGCATTTGATAAAGGACTTTTTATTTGAAGTTCCCACGGAGCTCAGTATTTTTGTGATTTTCTTTTTAAACTGTGCGGTGTCCACAATTTTAACGAGAGCTCTAGTTGTTAAAGTCAATGCATACTGAAAAATGTCGCCGAATTCGTTTCTTGGAAGTCAATTATTCGATATCATAAACATATACTGTGAAGGATTTACACGTCAACAAAATCATCATTGAATGCGTTTTAAAATTACAGGGTTTTTTTTATTTTTTCTATGCTTAATTTTATCAAGTTTATTAAGAACATAATGGTAAACATTATTTTTCGAGTGCATTATACAAGGGAAGTATTTTATTGTTTGGGGATGAAGGCAAAACAATTCATGGACCGTGTATAACTGACAAAACAGGATATATTGATTTTGCCAAATCTTTACATTGTAAAACGTGGATATCTTCTGCTGTAAATTGGATAACAAGATCAGGTAGCTCATGGCCTAGTCATAACGTCACACAAAGTATTATAAAACACGGAGTACTTTTTGTACCGATCGGAGTTCACGGATCACCAAAAGAAGATCTAGAATGGCGAGTATCTTTTTCTGTGGCTGAAAAACTTCTAATTAATACATTTACCCACACCCAATTAATGTGCTACGCTCTCTTGAAAATAATTTTGAAAGATGTTATTGCAAATGATTCTGCATGTAAAGATTTACTCTGTTCTTATTTCCTTAAAACAATTATTTTCTGGCTATCTGAAGAACTACCATCATCTATATGGACACCTGATAATCTTATAACTTGTTTTATGCGATGTTTAAGCCGGTTAGTATATTGTGTCGAGCATTCAGTTTGTTCACATTACTTCATTCCAGAAAACAACATGTTCGAGAACAAAATAGAGGGCCGTCCTCGTGATGTACTTTTAGAAAAATTAAACAAGTTACACAGCTATGGTTGGCGATGCATTTTATTTTCAGATCAAATATCTAACTTTGATGTAGCGATGTGGAATTTTCCAATTGAACCATTGACATTATATGTCAATGACGTTAAGAAAATAGTGCAATCCAGTATTTTGTATTTGGCAAATTCTCTCTTAGAAACCGCTTCTGAGTTAGATGTATTCAACACAGGATTATTACACAACATCTGGTGTCATCAATTTTCACTAAAGCAATTATATGCATACTACATATCACAGCGGTGCAGTATACGAGCTCAGAGTTTACCACTTGATGGTGCAATTATCAACAATAAATACCAATACAAACAGTACAAAACCTGTTTAAGTACTCTGCTAACAAATGTTTATCATGACGCTGTTTCTGGATGGCTTATGGTAGCTTCATTGTTTTACAAAACAAAGCAATACAGAAAAGCTTTACACATCATTAGGTATTCTCTATCGAAATGTACTCCCGACAAACTGTTCTTTGGAATGAGTCTGTCTGATATCCATTACCAGTCAATTAAACTGCTGTCATTCAACAAGAAGAGTGTTGGTTATCTTTTTAAAATACTATTCGTAGATAATATACAATTAAAAGTGAATTCAACGTTAACACCAGACGAACTTTTAATGGAGGGAAGGAATGAAATGCATTTCATTCCCTCCACAGCGTATGCTTATTTCCTTAGTGTTCTTTGTCATTATCACCTCAATAATGTTAGACATTGTCAGGATTCTATTCAAGATTTAAAAATTGTTATAGGAGAAAGATATTTGATGACAGATGTGTGGAGTACAGCTGAGGCCTACACTTTATTGGGAATTGCTTTACAATTATTTGGCGACAAGGAATCCGCACGACTAGCTTTCTTACAGTCTTTGGAAATCTACCCGGATGAATCGAACAATTCTGCCGCAATGCGACTTTTGTAATATTGTGAAGATGAACACATAATTTTCGAGTGCATTATATAAAAAAAATATATTCTTGTTTGGAAATGATATGCGCATGACAATTCATAGACCTTGTTTGAAAATATCCTCGGATGAATTGACAATTTAGCCGCAAAGAGACTTTTATAATGATGTGAAGACGATAATGATAAACACTATTGTTCGAATGCATTATATACAAAAAATAATATTCTTGTTTGTAAATGATATGCGCATGACAATTCATAGACCGTGTATAACTGACGACAAAAGAAATTTTGATTTGCCTCCTCTCTACATTGTAAAACGTAGATATTTCCTTCAGTATATTAGATAACACGATCAAATAACTCATGGCCAAGTCATAATGTCAAACAAAGTATAATAAAACACGGGGTACTTTTTGTACCGAATGCTAACGCTCGTCACTTTCGTAATTGACGAAAGGGTTTTCGGATTGACGAAAGTATTTCAAATAAATTTCATCACTAAAATTTTAAAAGTGTAAAAATAATTTCGCATTAAAAAACTATAAATTTACCTGTCTTCATGTTTTTGACGAGTTTATGACCCCAGGTAATTAACATCTTCAACAGGTGTTACAAGCTGTGATTACAACCAATCCGGTTATCGCCATTAGATGGGTCACTAATCCGTTAATTATTAATAAACCTCATAATTGACCATCATAATTATTATTCCAGGAAAATCAATCAGTTGGAAATTCAACAACCAGGAGTATACTATTTTTTTTGTCATTTGATCGAAATTGTTACTCGGGACAGTTCACATTTGAATTTCAATATTTCACAAACGATCACAATTTGAAGTTCGTTTGTCCTAGAGTCTTTATTCGAATGCATTTGCGTCATAATTGATATAAATTGCCATCAAAAACTTTCGACAATTTCCATTTCAAATATAGAAATTTATTCAAACGTTTTTAAAAGTCTTCACGAGTTAAACATGTACTTCCTGTATTGAGCGCTACACATGCGTGTAAGTATTTATGACTATTTATAGACCCTGATTAAAATTGTAAAATACGAAATAATTTAAAATCAATTAAACGAGAGAATACGGATTATGCAGTGATATAATCATTGCAAGTTAATTTCTGTTGTTATTCCTTGAATCCAACTTTTGTTGATCAGGAATGTCCTCCGGAACAAACTGAAGAGAAATTGTGAACTAAGTTTCCACATCGCATGTCAGAATCTTTCAACATAAGGGCCACAGAGGCGGATTAAGGGGCAACCTCCCCCTTTTTTGGGAAAAACATTTGGTTGCTTATATGAGGGTTTTGATTGGGTTAAATGATTAAAAAATAATGCCTTTAAAAAATGAAGATTAGAGAAATGAGTGGTCTAATTTTTTGAAAATTAGAGAAAAAAGGGCTTAAGTTTTTGAAAATTAGAGAAAAAAGGAGTGAAAATTAAATGTTTACAGATAACAGACCGCCCCCCCCCCCAAAAAGAAAAAATCCAGACCCTCTTAAATAGGGAATCACTGAAACGTGACTGGAGCGGGCCCCCTCTTATGCAGTTAGTGATCCCCCACTTTTGAAAATTTCTGATTCCGCCACTGGGCCAATACAGTCAAATCATACAATACTGACTGCAAATCATGCCTTAGTCCTTTAAAATCTGGCAAAGTCAAAGATGAGGCTAGTAATATATATCATTGGTCCCTTGGTGTTACACAAAAACAAAGGTTGATTTTCATAGCGCGCAAAGGTGACTAAAGCTCTCAAAATCCTAGCTTCAATGGAGTTTATGGATCGTCTAAACAAGGTTAAGAATGGCGAATATCTGTTTCAGTGGCTGAGAAATTTCTAATTAATACATTTACTCACACTCAATTACTCTTTTATTCTCTCTTAAAAAATATTTTAAAAGATGTTATAGAAAATTTCTCAGAATGTTATGATTTACTATGCTCTTTTTTCCAGAAAACAATTATTTTCTGGATATCTGAAGAACAACCACTAGCTTTATGGATGCCTGATAATCTTATACCTTGTTTTATGCGATGTTTCAGCAGGTTACAAATCCGAATTAAACTATTTACCGCCTTTGTTATCACATAAACAACACGACGGGTGCCATATGTGGAACAGAATCTGCTTACCCTTCCGAAACACTTGAGATCACCCCTAGTTTTTGGTTGGGTTCGTGTTGTGTATTCTTTAGTTTTCTATGTTGTGTCATGTGTACTATTGTTTGTCTGTTTGTCTTTTTTTCATTTTTAGCCTTGGCGTTGTTAGTTTGTTTTAGATTTATGAGTTTGACTGTCCCTGTGGTATCTTTCGTTCCTCTTTTATTACCACTGGGTCGATGTTTCTGCTGGTGGACATTTTGTCCCGAGGACATCATCCGCCCAGTAGCAATACTACAATTGCATGAATTTTCGAAGATCAAACAGGAAACTTGCTCGGACAGCGCCCAGTATAAAAAGTCCGAAACAGACGTCACCATGGACAAGGTGTCGTCTGATACGGCAGGTGTCCCTCATCACCAGACATGACAAATATCGCAAGCATGACTCATTCAAATCATCGTCCTAGTGACAATAGCAATATTACACATATACAGCCATTTTCAGTTCTCCTTGACGACATTTTGGTTTTTGATGAAACAGTACAACACTGTCGCATCACGAAATGTTGGACCATAGGCTGCAAAACTTGTGCAATTTTCATTACAGATGCTGAATTCACTAGCAATTTACAGCAGAAGTTACGGTGATCTGAATTGTAAATCGATAAATATCGTCTACGGATTAGAGTTCAACCTTTGCGGATTGGTATACGTCGGTGAAACGAAAGGAAGGCTGAACAAACGTATGTGCGGTCATAGATCAGACATTAACCTCAATGCTAACGACATTCTATACCAGCATTTCAATCAGCCCAATCATTCCATCGTGTCTATGACAGTTCGCATTCTCGAAAAGATATACCATATCTCTAACAATCCTAATCTTTCGACGACTCTCCGTAGACAACAAGAGGACTACTGGATTAGACAATTGGGAACTGCGACACCTTATGGTTGCAATGACAAAATTGATGGTACAGGTATTCTATCAAGTCCTTCGTGTAACTCTGTGAATGTGATGAATATTTTCAACTCGACTCCTCAACGAAGACGCAGTCATGGTCATCGTCATTATACATCACCTTCTCTGCATGATTTATCTATTAATGACTTGTAGCCATTTATACAAAAGCCGTTAGGTAATCATCATATTCGCACCAAACTTAATTCATTACTCCTTTCAAAACTTCATTTTCTGTTCAATTTATGTTTTGATTCCACTGTTAAAAACCCTCATTCAAATCAATTCAAACTTAAAACTATAATTTCGGATATTGCAAGTCACAGACTTTTCAAGCCAGTCCGCATTGGAAAAGATGAAAAAGAGAAAAGATTTTTTCTTAATCTTTCCTTTGCCAACAAAGGTTTCGATGGCGTCAACTTAGGCGACATACAAGTATCTGTCTTAGGGAGGGATAAATCCTACTTTGTAAAGGATGACTCAAAAACAAAAAATTCTCTGACACTGATATTATCAAGATGCTTGATTTCTTCATTGACAACATATTTGTTACGTTTGGAGGACGTGTCGGCATTCCAATGGGAACAAACTGTGCCTTTCTACTTGCCGACTTGTTTCTTTATTATTGTGAGGCAGACTTCATGCAGTAAATTCTTAGGAAGAAAGAAGTTAGCAATATCCTTTAACTCCACTTTCCGCTATATAGATGATGTTCCTTCACTAAATAATTCAAAATTTGGTGACTATGTGGAACGCATCTATCCCATCGCACTAGAGATAAAGGATAATACAGATACAGATAAGTCGGCCTCATATCAATTGTGAACTTTTCATTTCTAAGTAGCAACATTCCAGCAGCACCTGTATTACACCAGATGAACTTTTATATCTCCCAATTGATACGATATTCCCTTAGTTTTCTATGTTGTGTCATGTGTACTATTGTTTGTTTGTTTGTTTGTCTTTTTCTTTTTTAGCCTTGGCGTTGTCAGTTTATTTAAGATTTATGAATTTGACTGTCGCTTTGGTATCTTTCGTCCCTCTTTTAGTCTATTGTGTCGAGCATTCAGTTTGCTTCCATTTCTTCATTCTAGAGAAGAACATGTTCGAGAACAAAATAGAGGGATGTGCTCGTGACGTACTTTTAGATAAATTATATATGTTAAAATTGAGAATGGAAATGGGGAATGTGCCAAAGAGACAACAACCCGACCATAAAAAAAAAACAACAGCAGAAGGTCACCAACAGGTCTTCAATGTATCGAGAAATTCCCGCACCCGGAGGCGTCCTTCAACTGGCCCCTACACAAATATATACTAGTTCAGTGATAATGAAAGCCATACTAATTTCCAAATTGTACACATACATAGCTATGGTTGACGATGCATCTTATTTTCAATTCAAATATCTAACTTTGATGTGTTGATGTGGAATATCCCTATCGAACCATTTGTGATTGTATACGATTTACCGGATCTTCAACATTACACCAGATGAACTTTTAATGGAGGGATGGAATTTTACATGTCTATTTCCTCCCACAGCATATGCTTATGTCTTTAGTTTTCTATGTCATGTTCACTTCAACAATGTAAGGCAGTGTCAGGATATCATTGATGGTCCAAACTTGTTACAAAAGAAAAGTATTTGATACCAAATTGGAATGCATGGGAGGCCTTCACTTTATTGGAAATAGCTATCAACTTATTTAGCGAAAAGAAAATCCATGCGGAAGAATTGCATCGGTCTGTTGAAATTTTTCAAAATGCATTGCGCAAATTTGCTGCAAAGAGACTTTTATTATTGAATTAAATATTTGTGCATTCTGTTGAACTAACATTTATGCATTTTTGTACCTATAAGTTAAAATAAAAGTTATTAGAACTATGTTGGTGATAAAAGAGATGAGAGATGGAGCATACAAAATTCATATTGAGATGCGTAGATCGCTTATTGTATATACTATAACTTGCAACCTACATGTCATTGCTGCTGTAGAATGAAAATAAATTGCTCATTGTTAAACATGGGTTGATTGTTGAGTTATTACTGGGTGCTATTATCACATGTCTTGATCTGTGTAAGAAACAAATTTCTCATCAATACTGAAATATCTGGTCTGTGTATTACGATATTTTTCATCTCTCAATAGTTAAATTTTAATTATGTATTTCAGGAGCTTTTCTTAACTCAAATTCAAATATTTTGAACTTAGTTTTACCAATATTTTTGATTTATCACATAATTTGCATATTCAAATTGCTTTTGATTTAAGTAAAATGTACAAAGAATATATATTGTGAGGAACTTAAAATACTTTTAAAATGTACAGTGTTTGTATACATGTATATGTTATGTGCAATGTTCTGACAATGTTTGTTTAACTTTTATAATTGCACCGTAACCGGCGCGCTAGAGCATGGGTTCGAATCCCGGCGAGGGAAGAACACAAATTTTGCGAAAGAAATTTACAGATCTAACATTGTTGGGTTGATGTGTAGGATCCTTTACTATAGATAATTGAGCTGATCTGTAACAATAACATCTGCATGTCTTATATATCATGTACTGTATTACGACGCTAGATTAAAACTTTTTATTTTGGCATATCTTTGTAGTCTTTGCGCCGTATTTGAAAATTTGAAAATTGTACCAGCGTCTGTGATGTTCGCTTGAATTGGATAAACTTAAAGATTTTGATAGTGTTTTAATTTGAACATATTGACATGATTTATTTTAAATCGTGATATTACCGAAGAAGAATATATGTTATCCGAAATATCTAATATTTGTTCATTCTAAAGTTATTTTTATGGTGATGTGTACCCTTTTAGACTTAATATTTATTATATTTTGTAGTATACTGTATCATAATTATTTAATCTATCTCCCCGTAAGATTTATCGTCGAAAAAAATATTCTCATGAATTTGACAGTGTAATTAATCCTACATTTTATTGCATTTAAAACATTTCTGTGTCATAAACATATGTCTTAGGTATTTCAAAACACGATTTTTTTTTATTTAGGATTTCTATAGAATATTTTGTAATCTTGAGGTTTCATGGTGACTAAACCTTGATGGCTATATTCAATGAAATGCTATGTGAATTATTTCTTTAGAACTGGACAGGATAAAACTTTACTCATGCCAAATAAAGGCAACAGTAGTATACCGCTGTTCAAAACTCATAAATCCATGGACAAAAAAAACAAAATCGGGGTAACAAAATAAAACTGAGGGAAACGCATTAAATATAAGAGGAGAACAACGACACAACATTAAAATGTAACACACACAGAAACGGACTTAGCAATTGAAAAAATCCTTTGAGAATAACATATATAACATCAAACTCAAATACATAAATTTGGGATAGATAAGTACCGTGACACGTTTTATAGTAATGTGAATTCACACTCAATATTAAGAGAAAACAAACAACACAACGGAAACACAACGATAAAATGTAACACACCCACAGAAACGAACTATAATATAACAATGGTCATATTCCTGACTTGGTACAGGAGTTTTTAAAGGAAAAAATGGTGGGTTGAACCTGGTTTATAGGCATGCCAAACCTCCCTCTTTTATGGTCATGTGAAATATAATATTAAAATGTATGCCAAGTATTTCTTTAGTTGAAACAAAGATAAATTCTGCACATTTTTTTGAAAAGTGCAAAGTTAAAAAAGACAAATAGGGGGAAATCAATGGGGGTATTACATCTAATATGGGAAGCTGAACATGCACCTTTGACCTTGTGAGTAATCTCATGTGTTAAAATTTGTTGCTATTTAAGTGAAATACAACCAAAAAAAATAAATATTCTGAGTGGATTGAGTCTCCAATAATATGCACCACGGAAGTTTTTGAAATCCGTTTCTTGGTCTGTTAAATTAATTTTAAACATGTTAAATGAACCGACGTTTTGATAAAAATAATTGTGTCAGGTAATGGGGTGTTGCACTGTGTGAGTGCATCTTCGAAACCCGTTTCATGATAAAATAATTACTTTTAGACATGTTAAAGAAACCGACGTTATGATAAGATTAATTGTGTCAGATAAAGGGGTTTTGAACCGTCTGAATCTTTAAAAATCGTGTCACGTGATTCGATTAAAATCCGTTTTATGATATATTAATTTCTTTTAAGCTTGTTAAATGGACCGACGATAAAATGGGGATGTATCAGACAGTCGGTTTCTATTTCATGTAATTGCCCGCACTTCATGGTTACCTTCCGTCAAACAATTATCACCTTGGTAACATATCAACAATAAACTTTAGATATGAAATTTACCGTTGTATATATATTTAATTATTTTGATTATTGCTTGAGTGGCTCCGTTTTTGAATACTATATATATATTTAGATATTAAAATGTCTAATGAAAGGAGAATATTACTAAATTTTGTGGTTATGTACTCAAAAAAAAGGATATTAAAAGTAAAAGATTTACTAAAGGCAACAGTAGTATACCGATGTTCAAACTCATAAATCCAGGGACAAAAAAAATTCGGGGTAACAAACTAAAACCGAGGGAAACGCATTAAATATAAGAGGAGAACAACGACACAACACTACAATGTAACACACACAGAAACGGACTAAGCAACAGACAAAATCCCACGAGAATAACAAATATAACATCAAAACCAAATACATGAATTTGGGATAGACAAGATGATTTGAAAAATGGTGATACTACAACGTTTATTCTTTTTTTGTGTTAACTGTATTCTTTCGTTTGTTTATTCAAGACAATGTGATATTACAATACGTGTGAATGAATTACGATGTGACTGTAGTTCAAGGAATGTAACATTCATACAGACAGATCGTCCATCAAACACAACAGATTTACTTCTGATGAAAATTAACCTTAACAGTCTAGGTAAGAAAATATTTACTAGATATACACAGCTGAGATATCTAAATATAAGCAGCTGTAATATAAGTGCCATAGATAAATCAGCTTTTGAAAAATTGACACTTTTAACCGAACTCAATTTATTCGATAATCCAATGAAAACGTTTGAAGGGAATATATTTGCACCACTAGATTACCTCATATATCACATGACTTGTTGTCAACGTATCAAAGAGAGGCGTGGTCGGATGTTTTAAATTAAACAAAGGTGTTTACTTATGGTGGACCGTCAAATGGATCATTCGCGGAGATATTTTCTGTCATGAAAAATCTGCTTTATTTCCATTGCGATTATGAAGGTTATGTCATACATAACTTTACATTTGATTCATTTAAAAGGACGCCATTAAAGTATTTATGTATCAATGGCGGTATACGAGAAATAGAAATCGATACTTTTGCACCGTTAGAAGTACTTTCTAGTCTTAGTACGCTAGGTCGAAGATTCTCGAAACTATCAAATACATTACAAGCTTTACACGTGTTTAAAAATCGACAGATGGATGAATTGGATTTGAGCGATAATTTCAAAAGATACGGCGAATACGTTATTTCGGCTGATCTATTTGCATATATTGGTAACTTTTGTGTAAAAAGATTATCTTTAAGAGACAACGGTATCAGGCTTATAGATGCATACGCCTTCCAGAAAATGAAATACAGAAACTGTCTTGAGACTTTAGACTTAAGTAAGAATAAATTTGATTTTCACCAGGAATATATCTTTTTATATTTCAATTTCTTTATCAATATCAAGAGAATAGACATGTCTTTAATTAGTGTTAACTTTATACAAAATGTTCAAAAACAAAAGAGTGATAGTTCTAGACGAACGAGAGACCATGGTCTTAAAACTGATAAGCAAAAAGATTACTCAATAAGACTTCCTTCTTCTCTCGAATTCTTAAACCCCTCCTTTATAATTGGCCATGATTTTGGCATGATCAACAGTATAACATTCAAGGGTATCACACGATTGAAAATCATTGATTTTACATACACATCACTTGCGGACTGCAACTACACATTTAATTGACTTCAGAACGTGGTAATACTTAATGTTTCACATTTCAAATGCGGACATTTAAATCACAACCTTCTGCAATTTGCCGTTAACTTGGAACAGTTAATAATGCAAAGTTCTTCACTAAGTGTTGGTCTTATAGAGAATCACCAAGGTAATTCCTCTCTGGATTCAAACGTTTGCAGTATATAGACTTTTCAAGAAATGCATTTGAAGACCAATTCAGAACTTCAACATTTAAAAGTCAATTAGACAGTTTACAGTGTTTGATGCTTGAAGGAAATTTTTTCACAAGTATTCCATTAAATCTAGAAGACTTGAACCTTCTTAGTTTCCTAAACATCAGAAATAACAAGATAGCCTACTTGACAACTGAGGAAACTGACGCAATTGAAGTGCTCTTCGAAAAATCAAATCGAACAATGACTGTCTTATTAGAGGGCAACCCTCTTGTTTGTGCTTGTGCTTCATTAGATTTTGTAGAATGGTTATTTACTACTAAAGTGAAACTTGACAGCAATGGTAGCTATTCGTGTGTCGAAAACGATGGAAATATTACAACAATAAATGTTGTCTACAATCAATTGCGATTTATGAGAATAAGATGTATAACGACAGTATGCAACTTTATTCGGTGTGCTTCTATTATTTATTCTAATTGGATATCGTTACAAATTGCACCTACAATACTTTTGTTTATTTATCGGAAGGGCCAATCCACTTTTCCGGAAGTCAAAAGAAGAATCACTTGAATATGATGCATATGTAGCTTATTGCGATGGCGACTATAAATGGGTATATGGACCTTTGCGCATATTTCTCGAAGAGAGACGGAATTATAAACTTCTTTTGTTAGGTAGAGGAGATGTCCTTGCTGGAGAACATAGACTTTTTGCTTTAAACCATTCAATTCCAAAATGCAAAAACATAATCTTAGTGATTTCAAAAGAGTTTGTGAACAATGATTGGGCATACTATGAAGCTACTGTTGGAATTGAACATTTCCTGGGATTACAAGCAAGAATAATTGTTATAAACCTGGAAAATATAACCAAAACAGAAATACCGCAATGTGTTCTTCAAATGATGGCATTAGATGCCAATGACCACATTCGTAAAACAGACACGTTTAATGATAATAACGTTTTCTGGAAATGTTTGGATAAAGCCATGGAACGGTAGTGATAACAACTTTGTCATTTATAAATGATAAATGATAAAATATAATATAAAACAATTTTCACATTTAAACTTGTTCAATTGAATATTTTGGGATATCTAAATGAGTGAGTTTTGTATTAGAAAAGAATAAGAGAAAGACATTAATATATTACATTTATTCCACTTTTTTGTTTAAGGTTCATGTGGACCCTATGGCTAAAATGGCCGTATTTTCAGCTCAAAATTAACTCTGAGTACAGACTAAGCTGCGCATCTGTAAAAAAATTCAGGCATAGCATGGCCTAGATAAATGAATTTTAAGTATGTTTTATGTTTTAGAAAAATAAAAACTTACCAGGATTTTGCCTTACACTTTTTTTCATACCTCCAGAAGGTGCCAAAATAAACTAAGTTGAGAAACAGGTTTGAGAACTTCCCCACAGGTAAAAGTTAAAGTGAGCATTTTTAATTGACATGGACATTAGATGGACAATATATACTTGACAATAATTGGTTATTTAAACTGTTTACCTGAGTGGACCATGTCAAGGTAAACTCAACTGTTTGTTAATTTTATCATCTTCTGCAGAGACGAAAAAAAGTGTACGGCAAAATCCAGTTATGTTATGAATTTTCTAAATTATACAATGCATTTGAATTCTATTTATCTAGGGCATGCTATGCCTTAAAACTTTTCCAGATGCACAGGTTTGCCTGTACTTAGAGAAAATTTTGAGGTGAAAATACGGCCATTTTAGCCATAGGGTCCACATGAACCTTAATGAGGAATACCAACCCCTAAGAAAAATAAATGTCGAATATTTTTTAAATCATGTAGAGTTTAAATTTTACATTTATTTGGAAGTATAACTATTATTTATCAATATAAAAAAGAAGATGTGGTATGATTGCCAATAAAACAACTATCCACAAAAGACCAAAATAACACAAACATTAACAAATATAGGTCACCGTACGGCCTTCAACAATGAGCAAAGCCCATACCGCATAAGTCTTCACACGAAAAAGGAAAGAGGAAGTACCAAAATTCAACGCATCAATCACCAACATCCAAGTACCCAACAAAAAAGGAAAAGAGGAAGTACCGAAATTCAACGCATCAATCACCAAAATCCACGTACCCAACAAAAAAGGAAAAGAGGAAGTACCAAAATTCAACGCATCAATAATCAACATCCAAGTACCCAACGAAAAAGGAAAATAGGAAGTACCAAAGTTCAGCGCATCAATCACCAATATTGAAGTACCCAACGAAAAAAATAAACAAAGATCACGTGACTGTCATTGAAAAATGTGAAATTATTTTGTACAATATGTGTTTGATATAAGTTCCTTGTACCGTTTAGCTGTTCGGATGTATAAAATATGCAGCCATGTTTGGTCGAAATAAAAATGTCGTTTATTCGATGCCTGGTGTAGTGAGAGTTTCACGCTATCTATACGTTAAAGAACTACCTAGTGAATAAATCGTTGAGGGGGAAATACGATCTACGATTGAAATTTCTAAAAAAAAAAACATCAAAGGTCACCTGGATCTTTAAAAAAAAGTCGCATGGGTGATGTTAAAACATCTTTTGCACCTTTTGCAAGGTCAATTATACGTAAAAAAAATCTTTAAATGACAAAACCGAAACTTTTTTCATCCGATTTTGCTTTTTTGACAACTCTACCAGATATATATATATATATATAAAATTGACACAGCAAATTTTGCCACCTACACAGGCAAATTGTATTCACATGAATTTCACGTGAATTTAAATTTATGTGATTTTCACCTCAAACTTGCTTATACGTGAAACTCACGTGAAATCAGTTTATGTTAGTTTCACATTAATCTCATGTGAGTCTCACGTGAATTTCACATGAAAATCACATGAATTTTGTTCACGTGAAATTCACATGAATTTTTGAAATAAAGTAATTCAAACAAAATCTAAATTTTCATACTAAAGTAAAATCATTAAAAATTCCAATTTTTTTTTGTTTGGAAAAGTTCATGTGAAATTCATGTGAAATTTTTCACGTGAGAATCATGTGAATCTCAATTCACGTGAAATTCACTTGAAAATTTTCACGTGAGTTTCATGTATAAGCTCGTTTGAGGTGAATCTCACATGAAATTTTTCACGTGAATTTCATGTGAAATTCGTGTGAAATTCACGTGAGCAAATTTTGCCTGTGTATACGAGACTGCCGTTGTTTTACGTTTCAATATATGAGTTATTGTATGTACTCAAGGGAGATTTTTTTCTGTTCTGATCCCCTCCTCCTTGTTTGGCTGGATACAATGTAACTCCTGATGTGGACTACGCCGGTTACTAAATTTTAACAACAAAAAAAAATTCAAAGAGAAAAATGTCGAAAGAAATTCTAAAATGTACGCTTAAAAAATCAAATAGAAATAAAAATTAAATACACAAAAAATGGAAAACGTTTTTTAGACAATTATCAACTGAGAACTAATGATATATTAATTGCTCCGGTAATGTCCAGTGGCAAATATATCACGCATATTCACGACAAGATGCAAAGTGGATCGACCTGAAGCAAATGATTGACATATAACTAATATCTAGAGTTTGCTAGAGGTAAAACGTATGCTGTACTAGAATAAAGTTGAAACATGATCAAAATTATAAGTTAAGCTATTAGCCCACCCCCCTTTTTTCTCCACGGAAGACGCACGCCAAAAACAAAACGACATGAATTTACGATCAATAAAGCCCACTTAAATTTAATGAAATATGGACAAACTTTGTAAATAAATTCCTATTGCAGCCAGCATTTCCCTGTTTCGGACAGGTTTGTGTTTACACTCAAATACCGTCTGATTATTGACCGAGGATATTTTAAAATTAACCAAAAACACTTTGATGGTATTTTTTTTTCCTTTCCTATTGTGGACCCCTTAAATCTAAGACGGCGTGTCTAATTAGTCATGCACGATTAACTTTTAGTAAATGGAACCTGCAACTTAAAGACCTACACCGGGTTAATAAGTTCGAGGTACAATAAGTAAACAAAGGAAATCCTATTTGAAATGGGATCGTCCCAAGTATCTTAAATAATTATTTTGCGTTGAATAACAATGACAAATGCACGATCAGGTTTGTAAGTATATGTAAACTGAGTAGATGCAGTTATTCAACTTCCAACAATCAAATTTTTGAAATGGGAAGAACTGTTACTTATTGATACTACAGAATGGTCAGAATATTTCATGAAAACAAAAAAGTGTTGTAGAGATGCTTATTTAAGAACCTTTAAATTATAATTTTTTGCATAGGAGTATAGCAACTAATACCTTTTGTTCAAAATCAAATTAAAAAACACAAGGTTATGTACATTTTGTAAACTTGGAGAAGAAACCATTGAACACCTGTTTTTGAATGCCCAATAACATTTCAATTGTGGCAGTCTTTTTCCAATATTGTGAAACTTTTTTAGTCAACTTTGATCTCAACAAAGAGAATGTGTTTCTTGGTTGCAAACATGAAAGTTTATTATATAATCTGCTAATCATAATTACGAATTATTTATATAAGTGTTTTTTTTTCATTTTATCTATGTTTAGTTAAGAGAAAAGAAATAATAAATAAACTATGAGCAAATTTATTTCTTTAAAAAAAAATTCTATTAAAAAGTAAGTCATGATACATATTGTAGAAAAACAGATGAGTGAAAGTATTAGTGTTGTATGTGAGTAAGTCACACAGAGAGAGAGAGAGAGAGAGAGAGAGAGAGAGAGAGAGAGAGAGGAGAGATAAATCAAATACAATTTATATGTAACCTAAAATATTCTTATACATTTTGTATATTGCTTTTTTTCATCTTCTGTATTATTTACCCCTTTGCTCGGGAGTGTACGGGCATCTTTACTTACTAACATGAACTTAGTCTATGACAGTATTAAGATATTTTTCTAACAATCATACTCTTTTATTGTTAAAATAAGAATGTAACGTCTTTTTTACCGTGTTCGTCATGTATTTAGTACTAAGACCAACCCATGCTGATAACTTGTCTTGTTCTTAGGACTATTTCGTACATTTATTGACGAGAACAAGAAAAATCGAAATTCATATTACAAAGCAATAACTGAAAGGTGAGATGCAACCGAGGACACTTAAAATCTTAAGTGGTTGACTCACTTGAAATGCAACAATAATTGAGTAAATTTTGAATGACGAAACTTTTTGTTAAGGTTTCCAACAATTTTCAACATGCAGTTAGAAGAATTTGGAGGGCCTATACATGCTATATATGAACAGAAAGACTTTTTGTGGTGTTCTACAAAAGATTGTCAGGTTTTTTTATTTTTCTATAGCATATGGTATAATTTTAGTCAGTATCTATAAGTATGAAATAACAACCTTTGGCTATGGAAGAATATTGGTTTAAATAAACAAAATGATATTCGAGTCGTTCTTTCGAGATTTTGTATCTATCGCACGGCACAAAAACAATTATACTGTTACAATAAGACATTTCAGATACGTTTTTGTAATACAAAAAAGATGAAAATAGGAGCTCTTATAACTGAAGGATTTCCTTTTATGCGTGTATTAAAATGGTGTCATTCTTTGTAACCTATACTTCTAATTATATTTAAATGGGAAGAAAACAAAGACTATCGTTTTAATTCACATAATTTCCTGACCTTGTATTGTATGCAATATAGCTTCGTCCTGTTAGAATATAAAAATATTAAAACTTTAAATAAACAGATATGGGTTGTTTCAAACACATAATTAGCATACAATCAAGCATGTCTGTTTGACAAAATGATGTGACATTGTTTTTTAATAACAACCGGTGGTAACTTATAATCTAGAATTTGTATAAATGAAAGTAAAACTTCAAAAATGGGTTTCGGCCGAAACACTTTTCTGGAGTTACCTGCACCATAAACACCAAATTCATAAAAAAAAGACATAAGATTGGAGCAATGAAATGGTCTTTTGTATTGAACAAATAGTAAGTGTTTTCAAGGATGTGGTCATTTTTATAAATTTCTTGTATACAAAACTTTGAATTTTTCGAAAAACTAAGGATTTTCTTATCCCAGGCATAGATTACCTTACCCGTATTTGGCACGACTTTTTGGAATTTTGGATCCTCAGTGCTCTTCAACTTTGTACTTGTTTGGCTTTATAAATATTTTGATATGTGCGTCACTGATGAGTCTTATGTAGACGAAATGCGCGTCTGGCATACTAAATTATAATCCTGGTACCTTTGATAACTATTTCAAAATTATGACTTTTGTGCTAATTTGAATAAACAGGTTAAATAATCTTGATAATTCGTTCATAAACTCTTGTGGGATGTCACCTCATAAAATGTCAAACTCATGTATTTGTCCTAAAACGCCATTTCAATTTTATATTTTTTTTTTATAAAAATACATGTATATATATATATATATATAAGCGTTTACCGATAATGATATTTTACACAGTCATATGATCGTCTGTAATAAGATTTTTAAATACATTTCTGTTAAGGTAAAATTGTTGCTCATACCTGTAAGCACATCTAGTCGTATTTTAATGTCATTGGTTTCTTTTATTCCTTTCGTTAATATAGTGCTCATCATATCTATAGTACCACCTTGCAGGTTTTTAATGTTTACTTTATTTTCATACGCTTTAGACTGACAATGCATTTGTACAATGAAACAACAATTGTTGAATAGCATCAATTGAAAAAGCCATAACGACACTGTCCTTCATTAACGTTTCATTCCTTGATCTAAACATTTCCAGAAAATGTTATTTTCATTTAATGTATCTGGTTTGCGAATATGATCGTTGGCGTCCAATGACATCATTTGAAGAACATATTGCGGTATTTCTGTTTTGGTTATATTTTCCAGGTTTTATAACAATTATTCTCGCTTGTAATCCCAGGAAATGTTCAATTCCTACAGTTGCTTCGTAGTATGCCCAATCATTGTTAACAAACTCTTTTGAAATCACTAAGATTATCTTTTTGCATTTGGGAATAGAATTGTTTAAAGCAAAAAGTCTATGTTCTCCAGCAAGGACATCTCCTCTATCTAACAAAAGAAGTTTGAAATTTCGTCTCTCTTCGAGAAATATGCGCAAAGGTTCATATACCATTCATAGTCCCCATCGCAATAAGCTACATATGTATCATATTCAAGTGTTTCTTCTTTTGACTTCAGGAAAAGTGGATTGGCCATTCCGATAAATAAACAAAAGTATTGTAGGTGCAATTTGTAACGATATCCAACTAGAATGAATAAAAGAAGCACACCGAACAATGTTACTGAAAAAATAACCAATACTGTCGTTATACATCTTATTCTGAAAATTCGCAAGTGATTGTAGACAGCATTTGTTGTTGTAATATTTCCATCGTTTCCGACAAACGAATAACTACCATTGCTGTCAAGTTTCACTTTAGTAGTAAATAACCATTCTACAAAATATAATGAAGCACAAGTACAAACAAGAGGGTTGCCTTCTAATAAGACTGTCATTGTTCTATTTGATTTTCGGAATAGCACTTCAATGGCGGTAATTTCTTTAGTTATCAAGTAGGCTATCTTGTTATTTCTGATGTTATGGAAATTTAGACGGTTGAAGTCTTCTAAATTTAAGGGAACACTTGTGAATAAGTTTCCTTCAAGTATCAAAGATTGCACACTGTCTAATTGACTTTTAAATGTTTAAATTCTGAATCGGTCTTCAAATGCATTTCTTGAAAAGTCTATATACTGTAAACGTTTGAGTCTATGGAGGAATTTACTGTGGTGATCACATTTTAGGCCAATACTTAGTGAAAAGCTTTCCATTATCAACTGTTCCAAATTGACGGCAGATTGTAGAAGGTTTGGATTTAAAAGACTACATTTGAAATGTGAAACATTAAGTATTTATACGTTCTGAATTCCATTCACTGTGTAATTGCAGTCGTCAAGTGATGAGTATGTAAAATCAATGATCTTCAATCTTGTAATACCCTTGATGGTTATACTGTTTATCACATTATTTCGTCCGATTATAAATGATGCATTTAGAAATTCGAGTGCGGAAGGTAATCTGATAGACCAATCTGATCGAGTATTGAATATAGCTCTGTGATCCAGCATTCTTGTGCCATTACTGTTTTGTTCTCGAATGTTTTCAATGGATCTACTATTGATCGAAGAAATGTCTATTCTTTTAATATTAGTAAAGAAATTGAAATATAAAACAATAAGACCCTGATGATAGTCAAAGTCATTGTTATTCAAGTTTAAAGTCTCAAGACAATGTTTGTATTTCATTTTCTGAAAGGCTACAGCATCTATCCTCCTAATGCCATTCCAACCCAAAGATACTCTTTTTACGCAAATGTTACCGATATATGCAAATAGATCAGCCGAAATAACATATTCACCATAATTTTTAAAATTATTGCTCAAATCTAATTCATTCATTTGTCGATATTGAAACACGTGCAAAGCTGGTAATGTTTTTGATAATTTAAGAAAATTTCTATTTGGAATAATAAGACTAGAAAGTAATTCTAACGGTGCAAAAGCATCGATTTCTATCACTCGTAAATGACCATTGATATTTAATTGCTTTAAAGGTGTCCTTTTGAATGATTGAAATGTAAAGTTATGTATAACAACACTCTGATAATCAACTTCGAAGTAGTTTAGATTTTTCATGGCAGAAAATATCTCAGAAAATGTTCCATTTGATGGGCCATCATCACAAACCAATGCTGTAATTCTGCAAACATCAGACCAGGACTCTCTTGGATACGTTGACAGCAAAATATGTGAAATGGAAAGAACTCTTAGCTCAGTTAATGGTGCAAGAACATTACTTTGAAATTTTTTCAATGGATTATTTAAAAATTTCAGGTTTTTTAATTGTGTCAAATTATTGAAAGCTGATTGGTCGATTGACGTTATATTACAGTCACTTATATCTAGAAAGCTGAGTTGTGTATATCAAGTAAATGTTTCCTTACCTAAAGGCCAAGGTCATTGTTAGCCAGATATAACTCTGATGTATTTCGTGGACATTCTGTTGGTATAAATGTTAGATTCCTCGAACTACAATCACATCTCATTCCCTTTATGCTTAATGAAATATTACAATGTCCAGAATAAATTAACGAAAAAGTACAATTTACACAAAGAAAGAATAAACATAGAATTGTCAACATTTTGGTACAATTATTGTGCAGATCTTTAAAATTTAATCTGATCCTGAATATATCACCACGAGATGAATAAAACACAGTGTCATTAAATATCTTTTGATCGTTTTTTTTTATCATTTCAAATGAAGCCAGTCAGGCAATACGTAAACATTTAAATATAGATCTGTAAAACTTATACCTTAAGTTCATTGTGCTATAGAGCTATTGTTACCAATATTTTAATTGTTTAATTGTTAAACAAAAGGTTTACAATAAAAACAGGAAGTTTCGCACTACTGCGTCCAAATTGAATGTAAATCCCCACTACATATAACAATACATCCATATGATGTCGTCAGTTGCTTAATTATCTAATTATATGATGAAATAGATAAAATAGATTCAAATTAATTTTTTTAATCATCATTGGATTTTTACTTACATGAGCAACATTTTTTAAAGGGGGGTCTTTTTACTTCTTTTTTTTTCATGATGTTATTTACATTTTTGCCTTTGAAAAATATTTTTTTTATCTCTTTTACAGACAGAGATATATGTTAAAATAATTCTGATGAAATGAATGAATTATTTTTGACATGCGACAAACGGACTGAAAACAATCATCACAATCACAAACTAGAGTAGTAGAGCTTAAATCAATCTTTAGAGACCCGTGAGTTACAAGTATAACTAACATCTATATGAGTCTGGTCTATAACAATAGGTGTCCAATAGAACACAGTCGAGAGCCTTACAAAATAGTATAGTTTCGAATATTCCTTTGATGAATATATGAAAAGATTACGACCGTGTAGGTGTTTAATGCTCTTCAGCTTTGTATTTGTTTGGCTTTATAACTATTTTGATATGAGCGTCACTGATGAGTCTTATGTAGACGAAACGCCCGTTTGGCGTACTAATTTATAATCCTGGTACTTTTAAGGCATTTCAATCTTTAATATACTATTAAAAATTATGAACTGCTGCCTATGTTACAAAATATTGCATAACTTAAATATCAACAGTAACATAAATAAAAAACAGTAGTATACCGCTGCCCGAAGTTCATAAATCGATTGAGAAAAACAAATCCGCGTTACAAACTAGAACTGAGTGAAACACACCAACTATAAGAGGAAAACAACGACACAAACCCGATCTATTAACCAGATCTGTAAACAAGATCTATATACAATCTAATTCACCCCGTGTGTACACATTTTTAATTGATATGTTAGTTTGTCACAATGTGTAATATACCTGAGTTTTTAAATGCAAATTACAAAATAGTTTTGTCTACATACAGGTGTTATCAGTTAGTTTAAGTTAAATGGAAATGAAAGTTGGTATAACGGAAATACACATTTCATATACAATCTTATAACAGGCTGAAAGGATGGCAGGTAAACAATCTAACTTTAATTTATATCAACAAACTTAAACATTAAGTGAAAATGAAGTAACGGTCTTCTGTCTATGTAAAACATACATATATTAAAGTTCATTAGAAGATAAACAAACACACTAATATCTAATTTGTCACGTGTTTATACAATTTTTGTTTATTATATCTTAATTGTCTTTTTCGCCATATTGATATACCTGGGTTTTTAAATTCAAATTACAAAGTATTGCGTAGGTGCTATATCTACGTGGAATTCAAATGAAAACGAAAGTTGATATTACAGGAAAACATATTTCATATCAAATCCTATAACAAGCTGAGAGGATGGCAGGTAAACGATTTAACTTTAATAAGCATAGACAATCTTATTTATAATGTGATATAATAGTAACCAACTGCTTTTTTAAAATGTAAATCTTGTCGTGTTGTATGTACATGTACATGTTTTTATAATTGGAAACGAAAGCATATATTACGAAAGTTCACGGTTCAGCCCCAAATGTATATAACAGACTAAGAGGATGAAAGGTAAACAATTTAAATTTGTTTCATATAAAAAAAAATCATATTATCTTTTACACAAAACCACGAATAAATTTATACACATAAACAATCTAAAATACATCATTATCACAACCAATCATTTCCATTCTCAATTTTATCTTTCTTTGATTGTGATATCAGCTAATAAGACTTATCCCCGAACTAAAAATTATCAACATACCGATTGCAACTGGTGTAATATGTTCTGCTTGCCCTGAGATAAAACAAGTTCTGGAAGGGTTTGTGTCAATTTTTCTGCTTTTATCTTGAGATAGTTCGAAAAATACCCCAATTGCAATGTTTCGTTCCATTTATAACCGAATTACAAAGTTGAAAGTATATTGCGTAGTTGGTAATTTTAGTACGTCAGTAAACTGTAGGCTTACGAGACTGTAGGTAAGCAACAACCTTAAATTGTATATCCCTCAATTTGTTAAATGAGTACGAGCAAAGATCATTTTAAATTATTCTGTTTTCACATTGAAAATGCAATTTTAATGACATCGTATCAACATAGCTGAAACATGACTTACTTATATTCAAAACAAAAATTCATAGATTAACAGGCTATTTTGAGATAGAGAACGATGTAGGAAATTTTCAACGATTTAGACTGTCTAGACAGTTCTTACAAGGGCTACTTGCGATTTTTTTTTATTGGGTTGAAAGGTAGCAATATACAATAAGGTCTAGGATTTTGACTAAATCTGCAATTTTGAAAACTGTCAATTTCTTTACAAACAATAAAATTGAGAATGGAAATGGGGAATGTATCAAAGAGACAACAACTCGACCATAAAGAAGACAACAGCAGAAGGTCACCAACAGGTCTTAAATGTAGCGAGAAATTATCGCACCCGGAGGCGTCCTTCAGCTGGCCCCTAAACAAATATATATACTAGTTAAGAGATAATGAACGCCATACTAAACTCCAAATTGTACACAAGAAACTAAAATTAAAAAAATACAAGACTAACAAAGGGCAGAGGCTCCTGACAAGGGACGGACGCAAACATGCGTCGGGGTTAAACATGTTTATGAGATCTCAACCCCCCCCCCCCCCATACCACGCACATTAAAATTCAGTTCAAGAGAAGTCCGAGTCTGATGTCAGAAGATGTAACAGAAGAAAATAAACAAAATGACAATAATACATAAGTAACATCAGATTACTAGCAGTTAACTGACATACCAGCTCCAGACTTCAATTAAAATGATTGAAAGATTATGTCTTCATCACATGCATATCAGGCACAATCCTTCCCGTGAGGGGTTTTGTATTATACCATCATTGCATATATGAGAAGAACATAACCCGTGTCATGCCAACAACTGGTTTTTATATAACTGTGTTTAGTTCCGATGCAAAGACCCTATAAGTGAATCAATATTAACGCCAAAATATGCATTCTTTAATGACCTGACAACAGTATCGTAACTATATCCCTTCTTAATAAGTCTATTTATCGGTGACTATATAATGGAATTTGATGCGACTGTCATACAAGTGAGAGGTTTAGCTAGCTATAAAACCAGGTTCAATCCACCATTTTCTACATTTGAAAATGCCTGTACCAAGTCAGGAATATGACAGTTCTTGTCCATTCGTTTTTGATGCGTTTTGTTATTTGATTTTGCCATGTGATTATGGACTTTCCGAATTGATTTTCCTCTGAGTTCAGTAATTTTGTGATTTTACTTTTTAAAGTTTTTGTAAGCTTCTGGGGAGAATACTGACATTTTTGTGTTTTATAAAGAATATTTCCATAAAATATTGGATGTGAAATACCTGAACGTAAAAGAAGTCTGCATGTTGAGCTATATTTACGAATGATGTCCTTTTACCGATGATAAAATTTAGTTACTGTTTTGACTAGTTTGTGATATCGAAAATCCTGGTGTAATAATTTTTCAGTAATACATAAATTTCTCTCGTTAAAATCTAAAACATTGTTGCATACACGAACGAATCGTACAAGTTGAGATATATAAACTCATTTTATTTTATACTATTCTGTGTTCACATAGAAAATATAATTTAAAGGAAATTACATCACCATAGGTTACAAATGACTTATTTATATTGTAAACAAAAAAATTTACAGGTTCGGCTATTTTGAGATATATTAACCAGGGATCTCAATGGATGAAAATTGAACGATTGAGGAACTTTCACATTACAAACCGTGTCTACGCTGTACAGTGTAGCGCGATCGGAAGTATTTTATCCCTTTATAAAGGAATGGTGAACATGCTAAATCATTGCTTATTTAAATTATATTTATTTGAATTTTCATTAAAGAATTAGAAGTATCAATATTTTCATTTATTGCCGTTTTTAACCATTCAAATGCCAAGTCTTCATGGTCCCCCTTTCGTCGAGAATGATCAAAAGCTGTCATGAAGGTCCCCATGTAGATTTCTTGTATTTTTGGTAATTGTTATGGGGGTTAAAAATCAAATGATCATTGATGTGGAGCTTATTTTTCCTGGACAGTTGTCAAATTCAGAACCCATCCATTACCGGTATATGGCTGAATTGCAGCAACAACAAAACGATTCGTACGGGTTATGTAAAAGGTTAAAGAGATTTGTAAAGCAAACATTCACAAATGAAAACGTTTTTAATGACTTTATCTGTCAAATTGATGCTGTGCAACATGCATCTTTCGAGTCTAAATAGAAACCAGAAACGCGGATGTATCAATTTGATTGTAATATACGAAATGAATTCGGAATTACGATACGATATTTCTTTACAGGAAATATTTAAGTTTATACTTTTAAACTTTTAAAGTAATTCTAAATTATCGTTACAGCAGTATTCAAGTTATTTGGAATGAAATAATATTTACTGTTTTGCGTCTTATTTTGTACTTCTTAAAAAAGGGGGATGCTGATTGCGTAAGTCAAAATAAAGCACGTGTTCGACTTGTTAAACTGTTTTCTTTGTAACTGGATTATTAATGTTTTTATTTAATCTAAATTATGATGAATTATCATAATCATTTGCTAAAACTTAGTTGATTAATTCGACAATTGGATCGTCTATCCTCCGATAGTATTCTCCTGTGTGGTTTGTTGATCTACCTGTACAAGCTCAGGTACAAGTGATTAGCGATCTTAATCCGGATATCCCTCAGGCGAACTGTATTGGATTATAACATAAAAGCCTAAGGGTTATGCAATTACATGCATTTGATTATAATTGATAAAAAAATGGCGTTGGGCTGCAAAAAACGATGAAGTTTTGAACGATGGCGGAAGACAATTTAACGATGGCGCAAGACAATTTAACGATGGCGCAAGTCATTTGACGATGGCGCAAGGCATTTGAACGATGGCGGGGCGCCATCGTTAAACAGGTCATGGAGATCCCTGATTAACTATAATTCACGATGTTTGGTTGTATAATAGCATTACATAATAAGGTTTAGTTCTTTGCTTCAATCTGTAAATATTTTGACAGATTGGCAAACAATGTTTGACACAGTTTACGCAAGTGTTTTATGCAATATTTAAACTATACTAATCAATAAAAGAAACGATACACGACTTTGAAATAAAATTTATCAAAAAGTATAAAACATGAAACAAATTGAGATACACCATTTTAAAAAGCTTTCATTTGCAATGTATGCCCATACGATAATGAACATTAAAACCTGTCGAAAAGTAACTAAATTCCGTGTAAATGATCATAGGGTGCAAATTATACACACAATTTTCTTAGTACTAAATGATTTTTCAAAATGCCTCAAATCAATGCTGTTGATATGGAAACAACACACTGTAAATTTGGAACCAATCGGATTATTTTTAAGATTGTTACCGTTTTTTGAATTTCACTTTACTCATACTGTCTATGGTAAATCATTTGATGATGTATGCATTTTAACGATTTCTCGTTGTGCCGAACTTTGCCTCACAAATAAACGAAGAAACTGTATGATTTTTGAAAAAGAATAGATGGCAAACATTGTCTTTACCTTTAAATGAGAGAATGGCATCATTAGTTGGAACTTCTGTTTTTAAAATTGTCGTTTTATGAAAATTTTGTCAAGTGACGTCATGAAAGCAAAAAAAAAATGTGTTAAACAGATTTGTATTGACATGGTCATTAAATAGTTCTACCTTCAATATTGGTCCTATAAAAGGAAAACTTCATCTTTGATTTGAAAAAAAAAATCGTGTATCGTTTCTTTTGTTGACTATTATATTCAAAAAAGCCCCAGATATTTGTTTTGTAAAAAAAATCTTTCCAACTTAGCTATTCAGGTAGAGATTACTTTAAAACAAAATATTATAAAAAAAATGCAATCAAGGTAGGTCAATTTTGCACGACCTTAAAGAAAACCTTATTCCAAATATTAAAAACCTTATTCCAAATATTAATTTAACCGCCGTCAATCGAAATTCCTCATCTTAATTTAGCAGTTTTTATAATTGTGTTAAAGGTGGCAGTGCTGCTGCAGTCAGATTATTAAGTGAAAATGCACATGGATATCCACAAATATTTCCGTGCAATGCCAGAAAATGACAAACCTGTTCTAAATTACTCTGTTCTGGTAATACTATACGATCAACAGTGAACGGGAGAGCTTTTTCGCTTTCCTTTTCCTGTGACATAACATGAAAAACCCAAGACCTTATTTATCTGGTTACATGAACAAAGCCACAGTGTGGTATACAATATGTAGGAAAAACAGGACGGGAGTTTTTTAAACAACCAAAGGAACATCTACACCGCTTCCGAAAACCTAAGAAATTCAAAACTATAATTTATCATCATTTAGGTAAACACAACCACAATATTAAATTTATTAGATTTCAACCGCTTGAGACGTCCAGAAACAACAAAGGCAGTCGCATAAACAATTTGAAGATTCCCCTAAAATTATAAAACTGTCTTGGATTAAACGACTTCAAACAGCGTATCCTCTTGGTCTAAATGACAATATACTTGGACAAGGGAACATACAGCTGGGTGTAGACCAATCATTACATAAAGTAAACGCAAGTTAACGCCGTGTGCACCTGTTTCATTAGTTATCTTCAGATTTCCCGTTTACTAGTAAACGCGCGTTTACTATAATTACGTTGACGAGATCAAAATGGAAATGTCTAATGTCTATCCGCGTAAACGGGCGTTTACTCTGTGTCCGTTTAGTCCGTAGTAAATTTGTTTTTTTTATTATATCAGAATTCTTCTTCGAAAAAAATACGTGCACTTAAGAGTAAACGGGCGTTTATTACAGATTTTACAAATGTATTCTTACGTGCACTTGAAACTCACGTTTACTTTTCGCGTTAACTGAATGTGTAAATTTAGAAATAAACTTCAAGTTCATTTGTACATTTATTTTTTTTATAAAAACGACTTTTAGTCTTAATATTTTACCAGGGACTTACGTTTGTGTGTTTCCAATCAGAACAATTCAAAAACTATTTTTATTCGAAATATTAATGTCACTAAATTACACAAATCAGTTTCAGTTTTTGGTTGCTTGGGACAAATAATTGTATTATTTGAATCAGTCTGAGGTATGAAAACTATTGAAATTTGTTTACAATACAATATTTTGAATAAAAAGAGGACAAGCTGGCACACTAAATTGGTGCAAAAAAACATTTTTTGTCATTATATTCATTTTTTTAAATTTTTTTTATTATTTATAATATTATATTCAAATATTTGTAATTTTTGTATTATAAAATCTATCCTTACATGAAAATAAAACTCATTTACTATGTGGCTATATAGATTTACATAATAAAGTGCTAATAAAAGGTCAGTTTTGGTTGTTGCGGGCAAATAATTTTATTATACGAGTCAGTGTAAGGTAGGAAAACTACTGAAATTTGTTTACGATTCAATATTTTGAATAAAAAGGGCACATGCTACCACTCTAAATTGATGCCAGCAAAATGTTTTAGTCATACTGTTCCATTGTTATGTCTGTTGTGTTGTTTTTGATTTTAACGAACGCAATCTATGTTTTACTGGTAAATTATTAAACCAGGGATATCGTTACCATAAATTACTTAAAACCTTTACTAAATTTTTCCATAGATATAAAGATTTGGTTTTGAAGTTTGGTTGTATCTGTACTTGTTTTAAACGGGATAGCACATCCTCATTTTTACGGAAGAGTTGTTAACCGTGACCGTAAAATTTAGAAATGATCCATGTAAACTTGTCAATCCTTTAACTGTTTAAATACACTTATTGAATTCTAAAAGGTTACCTATTCAACATGTTCAACACTGTAATAAGATCATTGAATATTGTTTTTTTATTGGTGTAAATATTGATTGTGTTATCAGTAAATTAAAAGCTAACTAAATTTTACTTGTATGTTATATACATTTAAATATTCATGGATCTACAATCTGTCGATACCTGTAACTTGGCATTGCACAAGGTCATGTTTTTCTCTGGTTGTCTTTACATTGAATCCATTGGATTTTGGATGTGTACGGATTAATAGTTTAGTCTTAGATGCATCGTTTTTGAGTTGTTAGCGGCTTTGAACTAGCTGTCAGATAACTGCCAGTACTCTCAGATCTGTTCATTGTGTCTTTTTGTGTCGGAATGTATAAGTATCCTCCCACGTCCACTTGTATTTTTGTCCATCTGATGAGTTAAGCCTTTTTCAACAGATTTTTATAGTTCGTTCTTATATTATACTGTTCGACCACTGTTCCAGGTTTACTTTTTTTCAAGAAGTCACTGAACCATTGAAATGGGGTCAAGGACATTGAACATGTTACTGACAGAAACTTTGTAACATGAGGCATCTATATACAAAGTTCCCAGGTTAGGGAAGGGTTTGGGATCCCGCTTACATGTTTAATCCCGCCACATTATTTATGTATGTGCCTGTCCCATAGTTGAAGGCCGTACGTTGACCTATAGTTGTTAATGTCTGTGTCATTTTGGTCTGTTATGTACAGTTGTTTCATTGGCAATCATACCACATCTTCTTTTTTATATTTAAGTATGAAAAATAAAAGGGTCATAAATACTTTTATAGGAGTTTTGAAAAAAAAAAAAAGAATGGTACAATCAATATAAGAGAAAAGCAAGAATCAAAAACGTTTTTTACTGTACGAAAGAATAAATAAATTTTCAAACATTCCGTTTAAGTCATGTCTCTAATTAATTCATGTCAATTTATAAGCCCTCTTATGTATTTAAGAGCTTTTCCCTGATCAATTTCAATTATTTTGAACTTGACTTTACTAATAAGTGTAATAAAAGACATCATCTGAATATTCAAATCTCGTTTGATTTTAGTTTAACGTTCTAAACAAACAATTGTTTATACTGTGGAGAACTAAACTGTCAATAATACTAGTGAAGGCATCATAAATGTACAGTTTTTGATAATATATACCTTGAACAAAATTATGTTCTTACCATGTTTGTTTTAATTTTCTAATTACAGATATTATAACACCAAACATATCACAAGCTCTTTACCGCTATTTATGTCAAAATATCGTAGGCACGGAAAAGCATGTTAAAACAATCAGATTAATGAACATGGTGAGAGACAATTTGTCGAATAACAAGAAGGAAACAGTAATAACAAGTGGAAGCATTGGAGAAGGACTTGAAATGCGAGGAAGTGATTTGGATATTATGTATGTGAGCAAATCAGTTGAGGTTATTGAGAATGTACAACCTGACTTTGATACACGTAGAATTTATTTGTCCATGGATACAGACGATGTAAAGCCTGGTTATACTTTATTAAGACTAGACTATAGCAGAGATCCGTTTGGTCTTTTTCAATTATGTGAAGAACATTATGGTAAAAGTTATTTTTCTAGTGCATTATGTAAGGGACAAATGTTATTGTTATTGAAACCAGGCAACCAAATACATGGACCGTGTATATCTGACAGAAATGGAGGTTTTGATTCTGCCTATTGTTTACATGGTAAAACGTGGATATCTTCTGCTGTAAATTGGATAACAAGATCAAGTAGCTCATGGCCGAGTCATAACGTCACACAAAGTATTTTAAAACACGGAGTACTTTTTGTACCGATCGGAGTTCACGGATCACCAAAAGAAGATTTAGAATGGCGAGTATCTTTTTCAGTGGCTGAAAAACTTCTAATTAATACATTTACTCACACCCAATTAATGTGCTATGCTCTCTTAAAAATAATTTTGAAAGATGTTATAGCAAACGATTCTGAATGTAAAGATTTACTCTGTTCATATTTCCTTAAAACAACTATTTTCTGGATATCTGAAGAACAACCATCATCTGTATGGACACCTGATAATCTTATAACTTGTTTTATGCGATGTTTCAGCAGGTTAGTCTATTGTGTTGAGCATTCGGTTTGTTCACATTACTTCATTCCAGAAAACAATATGTTCGAGAACAAAATAGAGGGCCGTGCTCGTGATGTACTTTTAAACAAATTAAACACGTTACACAGCTATGGTTGGCGATGCATTTTATTTTCAGATCAAATATCTAACTTTGCTGTATCGATGTGGAATTATCCAATTGAACCATTTACATTATATGTAAATGACGTTAAGAAAATAGTTCAATCCAGAACTTTGCGTTTTGCTAATGGTGACTTCAAATTTTATTCTGAGTTAGATATACATGTATTCGACGCAGGATTATTACACAACATATGGTGTCATAAATTTTCATTCAAACACTTGTATGCATACTACATATCACAGAGGTGCAGTAAACAAGCTCAGAGTTTACCACTTGATGGTGCAATTATCAATAATAAATACCAATACAAACAGTACAAATCCTGTTTTAGTACTCTTCTAACGAATGTTTATCATGACGCTGTTTCTGGATGGCTTATGGTGGCTTCATTTTTTTACAAAACAAAGCAATACAGGAAAGCTTTACACATCATTAGGTATTCTATATCGAAATGTACTTCCGATAAACTGTTTTTGGAATTGACTCTGTCACATATCCATTACCAGTCACTTAAACTGCTGTCATTCAACAAGACGAGTGTGGCTTGTCTTCTGAAAATACTATTCGTAGATATTATACAATTAACAGATAATTCAACGTTAACACCAGAAGAACTTTTAATGGAGGGATGTAATAACGAATATTATATTCCATCCACAGCGTATGCTTATTTCCTTAGTGTTCTTTGTCATTATCACCTCAATGATGTTAGACATTGTCAGGATTCTATTCAAGATTTAAAAATTGTTATAGGAGAAAGATATTTGATGGCAAATGTGAGGATTACAGCGGAGGCCTACACTTTATTGGGAATTGCTTTACAATTATTTGGCGACAAGGAATCCGCACGACAAGCTTTCTTACAGTCTTTGGAAATCTACCCGGATGAATCGAACAATTCTGCCGCAATGAGACTTTTGTAATATTGTGAAGATGAACACATAATTTTCGAGTGCATTATATTAAAAAATATATATTCTTGTTTGAAAATGATATGCGCATGACAATTCAAAGACCTTGTTTGGAAATATCATCGGATGAATTGACAATTCTGCCGCAAAGAGACTTTTGTAATGATGTGAAGACGATAATGATAAACACGATTGTTCGAATGCATTATATACAAAAAAAATATTCTTGTTTGTAAATGATATGCGCATGACAATTCATAGACCGTGTATAACTGACGACAAAAGAAATTTTGATTTGCCTGCTCTCTGCACTGTAAAACGTAGATATTTCCTTCAGTATATTAGATAACACGATCACATAACTCATGTATTTCAAATAAATTTCATCACTAAAATTTTAAAAGTGTAAAAATAATTTCGAATTTAAAAAAAAATCAATTTACCTGTCTTCATGTTTTTTACAAGTTTATGGCCCCAGGTAATTAACATCTTCAACAGGTGTTACAAGCTGTGATTACAACCAATCCGGTTATCGCCATCAGATGGGTCACTAATCCGTTAATTATTAATAAACCTCATAATTGACCATCATAATTATTATTCCAGGAAAATCAATCAGTTGGAAATTCAACAACCAGGAGTATACTATAGTTTTCGTCATTTGATCGAAATTGTTACCCGGGACAGTTTGCATTTGAATTTCAATATTTCTCAAACGACAATTTCCATTTAAAATATAGAAATTTATTCAAACGTTTTTAGAGAAGTCTTCACGAGTTAAACAGGTATTTCCTGTACTGAGTGCAACGCATGCGTGAAAGTATTTATGACTTTTTATAGACCCTGATTAAAATTGTAAAATACGAAATAATTTAAAATCAATTAAACGAGAGATACAAATATATATCTCTTACTAAAAGCACGGTGGGTATGGTTGTCCTGCGAGAGAACGTTCTGTGCTGGTGAATCGGTCCTGACGGGTGCTGGTGGGTCCTGATTCTGTGCTGGTGGGTTTGTTTACTTTGTATTAGAATGGCAATAAAACAACCGTTTTGTTGCTTAATTTTTCTCTGATACGTCATAAGTACCATAAAAAGCCTGTTACAACAATATTTTATTGCAAAAGTCTTGCAAGTTCGCTAAACGAAATTGTCCTGACGCTGTGCTGGTGATTTAAAAAACGGTCCTGGTTCTGTGCTTCTATGTCCTGGTTCTGTGCCTTTATATTTAAGTCAAAAGTGGCAAATATTCCAGATCATTGATGCTTAACTGTAATTGACTATATCTAGCTGTTATCTGTTTTCTTAAAATATACATTATTGTGACTATGTTTCCTGTTATTATGAAAAAAATAACCCATAATTTTTTAATTTATTGTTTTCTGTTTTCTCATTTAAAATGAATAAAAAAGCTGTTATCGGTTATCAATATTTCAATGAACTGAAATTTAAATCAAAATATGTACAAGACTTACAAAGTCAAGAGTCTCCTGACTTGGGCCGGGCGCTAAAATGCTTGAGGATTTAACATGTTTCGTATACGAATCAGACACAATCAAAGTTGATCAAGGCAAACAATCGGATTCAGGTGAGCCTGAACACCTCTTAGATGAGTTTAAATAATAAATTCAGTGTAATCTAAGCATCCTGAATAATGTTTCTCTGACAAATTTGTACGATACTGTAGATACTCTCTTTTAATTCAACCAAATGAATCTCGGCCTTGTTTCTGTGCGTTTGAATCATGTGTCTTCAGCAGCTTAAATCAGATTTCTTTGTAAGCAATTTAGTGCTGATTAAAAGGATGACTATAGTTTTGCGTTTTTTTTTACCTTTTCTATTGGGGAGGGGTGATGTGGTAGGAAGAGGGAGGGAACAGTGGCTTGGGGTAGTTTTGAAATTCTAAAAATTGATGTTGATTTTTTCAACATAAAATTTTGTCTAAACAGTTGTCAGTTATTTTCGAAAGTTCGATAGAACACTTAAAAAATGTAGAACTATTCTATGGAAGTCCAAACTAGAATTTGTCGGAGAATGAAGATGAGATAACCTAAATTACACTTACAGAAATAACATTTTTAAAGTTTTGCATTTTATAATTCCAAAAGAAAGTCTGTTGTCAAAGATTTTTGATAAAGAATTAAGAGGGGAGTGAATGATATTTATATATTTAAATATATTTTGAGACGAAACAGTAGTTTAAGTATGAGGACTTAAACTAGAGTGTGTATTCTTGTGTTTGTGCTTTGTTGTTTGGTGTCTACGTTTCACACGTCCACGGACGACAAATGCCAAGTATACTCTTTAACAGGATAACCCTAAAAATCTCTGGTAGCGTGATTAAGGGAATCCTGGTCACATAAATAAATAAATGGATCCTGGTGTAGTCTGAACGAAGTCTTGTAAGTTAACATCAACACAAAGTCGATTAAAAGTTCAATACTGTATTATTAAAAATCTAAAGTACATGTAACAGTAATACAAGTTTACAACATCTTAACTGCAGGCTCAACAATACGGTGACATAATCCTAAATCTCCTACATATGCACCTCTCGTACACAAAATCGTCTCTTCTCGTATATCGTATCTCCTCTCCCTTCTCACTATCTATTTCTCTCTTTTATACTACTCTAGTAACCTGATTACAATATGGTTAAATGACTCTGAACAAAGAAATATTCTACAGGAGCTATAATACAGGAGCCCGGAGCCCGGAGCCCGGAGCTAAGGTCAACCGAAGCTAAGGTCAAACGAGACACATGTATAAACTTAGCAAAGGGGCACCAGCTGATTAACATGATTGATTTGACATTTAACAAGTACAATCTGATTGAAGGCGATAAACATATATTGTAAGGAATTACTTTATAACATGTATAACGGTTAATGAGAATAAGTAATCTAATTATACCATGATAATACAACCCAATGATGCATGTAATAAACGAAAAACGTTACAATTTCTTGAATAAAAATAAAAATATGCCATAATTTAAATTGAAAATAAGTGAAAAATTAGTGAACAGAACGGAAAAAATACCAGACTCAGAAATACACTTTTAAATTTGGTAATATCACGAGGCTTTTTGAGTACCAAACACACCTTCGCTGTAGTAATGACTCGTTACTTAGGCATTTCACTTCACGCATTTTTTTTTTGATACAGTGAATTTTTTGTATTATTACATTAACATGTAGCCTTTGTATATATATATATATATATATATATATATATATATATATATATATTTGTAAAAAATCGAATCTAAAGCCAGATATATCATACATTTTTTCCCCATTTAATATGTGTTTTCAGGACTCAAAAAGCTAAAAAAAGTAAAATGCGATAAAATGATTGCCCATTTTTACACCCCCCCCCAAAAAAAAAGAACTTTTGCCGGATAGGGGGAGGGAGGGGTCAGATATGCAAATTAAAATCAATATTTTATCTTTTCGTGTACGTTTTTTTTTCACTTGAATTTATACTTGTTTGCACCAACAGAAATCGGTTAAAAATATATAAATGTGCTATTAATTTCAAAAATTAAAATATCTCGTAGCTTCATACTACTAATTGAGTATAATTATCCAAGTATATAAGATATAAAAAACACTAAATTATATACTTACATCTAACTTTTAAAACCGATAACAGTTAAAAATCAAAGTAATTATGTACTGAACATCGGATGACCGCATGTTCTTGTGGATGGTTCGAAAACCACTTGTCTCATAAAAAAATAATATCTCTATACCCGAAAGTGAGGTTTGCGTACAAATATAATTTCTTTTTCTGGGCGTGGATGATAAATTAAGGAGTTCAACCTCATCGTAATAACTTTTATATTGTAGTGATACAACTCAGTATACTCTGGTATATTGTTATTTATAGAATAAATAAATGTATATTACAATTACCTGCATGTATATATAATGTTTATGTATTTGTATATCATTCTTTTCTACTATATAAATAATAGTGCAGTGCAAGTGCATATTGGACACTCTACTGCAATAATGGACAATTTATCAAAAAGGTTGATGACCACAAACATTTGGGTGTTATTTTTTCTAATAATTGTCAGTAAATATATTAGATAACCTTTGCTGTAGTGCCATTAAACAGATTTTTTTTCTGAGAAAAATTGAAATTTATTCTTAACAGAAACAATCTTAATAAGATATTAGAACACACCCGTGATATCGCGGGTCCGTGAACGAATTAAAGTATATAACTTTGCGTAAGCCTTATTTTAGTATTTGGATTGTCATCTGATAAAGTCATGCCGATTATAAGATGCAGTTTTCTCTGCTTTCAAAATCTTTCTGTTTGAACCCGTCGACCTGGAACTTATTGGTAATATTAATTACTTTGGAAAACAAAAGGTCCTGAAATGGACTATTTTCTAATCAACAGCATTGTCTTATATTAGTTATAAATAAAGTTGAATTCTTTGATTAGCTGTTTTACGTCATGCCCCTAACCAATTGAAAACTGTACGGTACCTATACGCCTTATTTCAAGTCCATATTTTTAGTATTCGTATGCGTCTTTAAACTAGCTTTCAGTAGCTGCGAGTATGCGTTGTTCAATAATTTGTGTCTTAATGTTATTAATTCATGTGATAAATTGTTGTGTTGTTACACCACTGTACCAATGAAGGAGGAAAGGAGGAGGGGTTGGTTGGATGGAGTTGCGAGAGGTGTGTGAAACGCACATTTAACTGAAATAAACCAGTCAAACCTTAATGTCAATATAAGACCCCCTCTTATAAATGTCGCTTTATTTTAAGCACCTTTTAAAACTGTTTAAGTTAACATATTTTGTAGAGAATCATCAATTCAAGGGCATTTAATATCTTAAATAATACTATTCTAATTAGATACATTTTCATCTGATATTGGACGGAAGATGTTGCCCATTTATATAATATAATTACGATTTATCATATAAAACAGCCAAATGGATGCACAAAAGTAAAAATTGGAGTCACAGATTCGATTGAATACAATTATCAACTAAATTTTATTGATTTTGTAACATTTGTTTCAAATATGACAAACTTTTTACCCAACATCACCAGCACCGTATCAGGACCCACCAGCACAATGACAGGACCCACCAGCACAGTATCAGGACATGAATAAATTGAGAAAATGCAAAATTTTACTAAATTGCACTGTTTTTTCAAAAACTATTTTGTCATTTGGATTTGGGTATAGAAAGCGGACTCCATGAGCATTTTTGTTTTAGTTTTTCAGTTCTAGATTTTCTGAAAATGAGCACTTTTGTGTTACGCTTACTGTCACAGTTTAGAGGATCAACTTTTTAATGGTTTGCCTATGAACCCATAAGAAACAAAATTGAAAAAAATCAACTGTTTCCTTCCATTTTTATGAGAGAAAACGTCAAAATCATCATTTTCGTCTTTGTTTACATTTTTTCATTGATCACCAGCACCCCTCAGGACCGAATCACCAGCACAGAACGTTCTCTCGCAGGACAACCATACCCACCGTGAAAAGAACTTAAACCGAACAATGATAATTTCCTGATAAATCCGGACTCGTTTCGATTTTATCAACCACGTGTCACTTCTCTTTTTAAAACCAAAAATAGTAAATGTGATCTATTCTTGATTTGTTTATTACCTCGTTTCAGTCGTTATACTCGTTCCAAAAAGGATTGTATACAGTTCCAACTTATTAGAAATGATTTTCAAATATCGATTTAAACGTTTTATAAGAATACGGATTATACAGTGATATAATCATTGCAAGTTAATTTCTGTTGTTATTCCTTGAATCAAACTTTTGTTGATCAGGAATGTCCTCTGGAACAAACTGAAGAGAAATTGTGATTTAAGTTTCCAAATTGCATGTCAGAATATTTCATAATAAGGGCCACAGAGGCGGATTAAGGGGGGACCTCCCCCCTTTTTGGGAGAAAAAAAAATGGTTGCTTATATGAGGGTTTTGATTGGGTTAAATGATTAAAAAAATAATGCACTTAAAAAAGAAGATAAGAGAAAGGAGTGGTCTAATTTTTTGAAGATTAGAGAAAAAAGGGCTTAAATTGTTGAAAATTAGAGAAAAAAAGGAGTGAAAATTAAATGTTTACAGATAACAGACCCCCCCCCCCCCCCCCAATCCAGACCCTCTTAAATAGGGAATCACTGAAACGTGACTGGAGTGGGCCCCCTCGTAGGCATTTAGTGATCCCCCACTTATGAACATTTCTGGATCCGCCACTGGGCCAATGCAGTCAAATCATACAATACTGACTGCAAATCATGCCTAAGTCCTTTAAAATCTGGCAAAGTCAAAGATGAGGCTAGTAATATATATCCTTGGTCCCTTGCTGTTTCACAAAAACAAAGGTTGATTTTCATAGTGCGCAAAAGTGACTAAAGCCCTCAAAATCCTAGCTTCAACGGAGTTAACGGATCGTCTAAACAAGGTTAAGAATGGTGAATATCAGTTTCAATGGCTGAGAAATTTCAAATTAATACATTTACTCACACTCAATTACTCTTTTATTCTCTCTTAAAAATTATTTTAAAAGATGTTATAGAAAATATCTATGAATGTTATGATTAACTATGCTCTTTTTTCCTGAAAACAATTATTTTCTGGATATCTGAAGAACTACCACTAGCTCTATGGATGTCTGATAATCTTATATTTTGTTTTATGCGATGTTTCAGCAGGTTACAAATCCGAATTAGACTAGTTACCGCCTTTGTTATCACATAAACAACACGACGGGTGCCATATGTGGAGCAGGATCTGCCTACCCTTCCGAAGCACTTGAGATCACCCCTAGTTTTTGGTGGGGTTAGTGTTGTTTATTCTTTAGTTTTCTATGTTGTGTCATGTGTACTATTGTTTGTCTGTTTGTCTTTTTCATTTTTAGCCTTGGCGTTGTCAGTTTGTTTTAGATTTATGAGTTTGACTGTCCCTTAGGTATCTTTCGTCCCTCTTTTATTACCACTGGGTCGATGTCTCTGCTGGTGGACATTTTGTCCCGAGGACATCATCCGCCAAGTAGCAATACTACAATTGCATGAATTTACGAGGATCAAACAGGAAACTGGCTCGGACATCGCCCAGTATAAAAAGGTCCGAAACAGACGTCACCATGGACAAGGTGTCGTCTGATACGGCAGGTTTCCCTCATTACCAGACATGACAAATATCGCAAACATGACTCATTAAGATCATCGTCCTAGTGACAATAGCAATATTACACATATACAGCCATGTTCAGTTCTCCATGAAGACATTTTGGGTTTTGATGACACAGTACAACACTGTCGCATCTCGAAATGTTGGACCAAAGGCTGCAAAACTTGTGCAATTTTCATTACAGATGCTGAATTCACTAGCAATTTGACCAAGAACTCATATTTTATCAGAAGTTACGGTGATCTGAATTGTAAATCGATAAATGTCGTCTACGGATTAGAGTTCAACCTTTGTGGATTGGTATACGTCGGTGAAACGAAAGGAAGGCTGAACAAACGTATGTGCGGTCATAGATCAGACATTAACCTCAATGCTAACGACATTCTATACCAGCATTTCAATCAGCCCAATCATTCCATCGTTTCTATGACAGTTCGCATTCTCGAAAAGATATACCATACATGTAGCTCTAACAATCCTAATCTTTCGACGACTCTCCGTTCAAAACTAACTTTTAATTTTTGTATGCGTATTCTTTGTAGTTTTTATTCATTTTCATCTTTAATATAATACGAAAAGTTATAAACTGCTGTCTATGTTACAAAATATTGAGTAGTATCAGATAAAAATACGAAGAGAAACATAACCAGATTTGCCTTATTTACCCCGTGTGTACATATTTTCTTATATGCTAGTTTTTACTGTCACCATGTGTAATGTAACTGAATTCTTCAATGCTAATTACAAAGAATTTCAGAGGTGTTTAAGTACGTGTAATTATAATTCGAATGAAAAAGTAAGTTAATATTACGGAAATAGTGATTTCATATCAAATCCCATAACAGATTAAGAGAAAACTTATTCATTATGTGATAAAAATTGTTACATACTGCTGTATATGTATACACATATATCTAAATAGTATTAAAGTTTGATATGAATGAAAAACAAACATACCCTTGATCAATTTTCATCTAGTTTGCTACGTGTGTACACAATTTCCTATCAAATCTTAGATATCGTTTCAACGGTGTTTAATGAATTAAAGTTTTTAAATGAACAATATTGCGTACGTGTTACATGTACACCTTATTTTAAATGGAAACAAAGCATCTTTTACGAAAATTCACGTTTTAGACCAAAATCTGTAACAGAATAAGAAGATGACAGGTAAACAACTTAATTGTATTGCATGTTAAAATTATTTTAATAAATTTTTTTGGTTCTACTTTCACGTAGAGAATAAAACCACGAAGTAGATCAACACATACACAATCTCGAAGACATCATTTTCACAACCCGTTCTCTTCCTTTGATTGTGATATCGCTTTATCAGACTTAATTACTGAACTTGTTTTAACAATGATCAACATAATGGTTGTCACAGGTGTAACACATTGTACCTACCCTTGTGATGCATCTTATCTTTGCTGGTATGCCATGGCATTGTCAGTTTAAATCCAACTCCCCAGTTATGATTGTCTCTCGTTGCCTTCTTTTAAATAATACACGATGGTATTGAATTTCATAATATAGGTTCTGATGTTGTGTGTCCTCTCAATAATGTCATGAATGTGTTATTGTATGTTTTTGGTAATATCTATTTAAAGTGGCTCGGCATTTATATATCCCGTCCCTGTGTTATTGTGATATGTTCAATATTTGTATTCTTGTCTCTTATTTTTGCTTATGTGCTTTGTCTTGATGCCTTTTAATGATGCGTTCGCTAGTTTTGAAACCAGATTTATTCTACTATTTCCCATATAAGAACATGTCTGTAACAAGTCAGGAATATTACAGTTGTTATCCATTCGTATGATGTGTTTGAGCTTACAATGTAGCGTTTTATTTTAAGCCTTTCATCGGAGTGTTGTATTAAACTGTAAATGCATTACCGTCTTAACGAATCTTTTATTCAATTTCAAATGGTTTTGTATACGGAAATCTGATTGCACGGCTCATTATACTCATATGTATGGTATTTTAGATCATATAAGAAATGGGGTGGGGGGGTAGGACCTTTATCGGGACTCCAGGATTGTCACTTTTTAAGTTCGGGATTTCGGGAAAGAGCTTTTTTAACATCGGGATTTCGGGATTTAGTTTAATCGAGATACGGGATTTACGTGTATTTACGTCCGGGAATTCGGGATTTTCATCTGTCGGGACTCTTATTTAAAGACACCACCAAACAAATAGTATTCGAGTATCTATTTAACATTCTTTAGGTTTGTTCTTTTAACAAGTATGATCAAGTATCTATAACATTGTGTACAAAAAATATTACATTCAACGAAAACAGTTAGAAATGATCAACAATGACAACAATGTGTATCAATAATGACAGTGATGTCATTAATTTGGTTATGGTTGAGTGATCAATAATCCGTAATTAGTTCAATAAAGGTATCGATTTTGGTGTTTTAATTATTGATTGTCTTCCGGTAGCAGACGCACGAAAAATGGATGAAGATGATGATGCAAAAAATGACATCAAAATCAAGGGCATAATTGCCTTCTACAATGAAGCCTCAACAATGCCATTCTGCAAAGAAAAAGTTAACATTTTTCTAAAATCAGAAAATGCTACTAAATTTGAAAACTTGACAGCGTTTAAACAGTACATAGAATGCTATTGTGGTATTAAAGAATCCGCCGTTGAGAATGAATTAGGCAGTTTCACTTTGAAATTAGCCAGACAGACTAAAAGCGCTGGTGTCTCCACCGAAACATTTAGTATTAACACACAGCAACAGTGGCAGAATGAGCGCACAATGCTGCAGCAACAGTATAATACATCTTCCTTATTAGGTAACAGCTTATATTTATAAAAGCTAAGTTACCAAAAAGCAAGAGGGTGTACTGAAACTGAATTTTCAGATCAATTTTATGTCCACGTAGATTCTATGTCCCTACACATAAAAGAATCATAAAAAAATATAATATAATTCTGAATATATTCCCCCAAAAAAAAATATCTGCTAGAATTAATCAAAATCTTGGTAAACTGAATGGTGAATGTGTCGATGGGCCACAGATGATCACAAATGCCCACACTTGTAAAAAAAACCGCTTGAGGGACCCTCCACATTCAGATGCTGGATTGACATTATTAAGACTGTTTTCTCGCACTGTTCTGTAACTATAAGTATAAATTTCATAACATTTGGTGATCTTTGGTTGAGGCAAACTAAAGTTGGAAAAGGGAAATGTAACTGAGAATTGAAATGGAGAATATGCCCGGGGGATGGGGGTGGGGGTTCACTGACAAAATTGAACAGTATAGATCAGTATACAATCATTTATCAATGTTTTTGCCAAAACAGCATGTTATTTTATCGGGATTTCGGGATATGGTCAAATTAGGCCCGGGAAATCGGGATTAAGCAAAAAAAAGCTCGGGATTTCGGGATTGGACCTCCTCCTACCCCCCTTCAGAAATGACTCATCTCATATGCACAACTTAACATATTGATAAAATATATGTGTGTAAACACTATATTTTCTTATATTGAGATAGAGCTGTGAAAAATACTGCAGTTGCTATGTACCTGACCATTCATAACCAAATTATGAAGTAAAAGTATTGCGTTCTTGGTATTATTAATATGACTGTTTGAAATAGAATCGAAAAAAGATTTTATAGTAAAAACACTTCTCCCACCTTCGAAAGCCTATCAGGGTCACAACAAAATATATCATCGTACATGTAATTACGTACAATATAAAATATATCTCGTAATTACGAGATAATTCTTGCGTATTTACGAGATAATTTTTGCGTTATTACGAGAAAACTATCGCATTTTTACATTCAACAAACTGTTAACTTCAAAAATCTAAAGACACTAAGAAACCTCTCCAATTTTATAAGACGTATTAATAGTAAGCTCACTTCTTCTTAACATTCATAATTTATTAACCATACTTATGGAAAGTATTTCTTTATACAATTTTAACTTTTACATTTGACTAAATAAGTCTATATAAGTTACTTAAGTCTATATATTTATATATTCTTTTATATGTTATTTCATCGGAAATTTTGAAAATGCATTTTTTATTTTTATGTAAATTATTTGTTTAACTTCTCTGTAACCTTTGTACTTGCATGGTTTTATGAGAATAAATTATCTTAATCAGGCGATAATCATTCATTTATTTCATAATTACGCTATTATTATTTCGGAATTACGCAATAATTATCTGTTAATAACGAAATTTAAAAAATAATAATTCGTAAATACGCGATGGTTTTCTCGTATTTACGCGATAGTTTTCTCGGAATTGCGCGATTATTTTGTCGTAGTTATGAGATAAAAAATGATTATCTCGTAATTACGCGATAGCTTTCTCGTTAATACGCGATAATTATCCGTATTTACACGATAGCTTTCTCGTTATTACGCGATAATAATCCTTATTTACACAATATATTTCTCGTTATTACGCGATAATTATCCGTATTTACACGATAACTATCTCGTATTTACTAGATAAAAAAAGGGTTATCTCGTAATAACAAGATGAAAAATGTGTATTTCCTAATAACGCGACAATTTTCTCGTAATTACGCGATACTTATCTTGTAATTATACAATAATTTTCTCGTAATTACGAGATACATAAAAACAAACAGTGACCTTGATAGTCTTTCGTACGCACCAAAGCTTAGAAAGGCTTTCGAGATTGTAGGAAAGCAACAACTTTAATTTGTATTATCTTTCAAATTTTTAAATGAGTATAAAGCATGTTTCATTTTATATTATACTGTTTTCACATGGAAAATTCAATTTAAATGAAATTATACCCAACATAGCCGACGTATTTATATTGAAAACTAAAATTAACTATTGGTCAGTTTAGGCTATTTTGGCATAAATTAACTGTATACTACATAATATAATTAAGGTCTAGTTCTTTGCTTAAATCTTTAAAATATTTGACAGGTAGACAATTAATGTTTGACAATGTTATTTTTTGCACGAAAACACAGTCAAGTGTTTGATGCATCATTTAAACGGTTTTAAAAACAATAACAGATACTAGGTTTTTTTTTAGTAAAAAAGAAATTTCAAACTTAGCCATTCAGGAAAAAATACTTTAAAAGAAATTATCATAAACATTTCCAAGAAAATAGGAAAATTGCACAACTTTTAGCATATACTTCTATAGGAGCTTTGAAGAAAAAAAGAATGGTAAAGTCAATATTAGGAAAAAGTTTTCAAACGTTAATTTTGACTCATGTCTCTTATCAATTCATTTAATTTGTAAGTCCAATTATTTATTTAAGAGCTTTTTCTTAAATAAAATTCAATTATTTTAAACTTAGTTTTATCAATATTTTTAATATGACACATCATTTGCATATTCAAATTTCGTTCGATTTAATTGAAAAGCGCATAGAATATATATTGTGAAGAACTTAAAATGCATTTTAAATGTACAATTGTTGTATACATGTCTATGTTATGTGCAATATTTGTTTTACTTTTTTAATTACAGACACTATAACACCAAATATATCACTAGCTCTTTATCGCTATCTATGTCAAAATATCGTAGGCACAGAAGAACATGTTAAAACAATCAGATTGATGAACACGGTTAGAGACAATTTTTCAAGTAGCGAGGTATCTACATTTATAACAAGTGGAAGCTATGGGGAAGGACTTGAAATGCGAGGAAGTGATTTAGATTTAATGCGAGTAAGTAAAGATATTAAGGTGAATGCGGATGAACAACCCGACTTTATTCCAAGTAAAACTTATCTGTCCATGGAAACAGACGATGTAAAGCCTGGTTTTACTCTATTAAGGCTAAAATATAGCAGAAGTCAGTATGATTTGGAATGCTGTGAAGAACATAATGGTAAAAGTTATTTTTCGAGTGCTTTATGTAAGGGAAATATGTTATTTATTGGGGATGATAAAGGCGAAACAATTCATGGACCGTGTATAACTGACAAAAAAAGGAGATTTTGATTTTGCCTTTTCTTTACATTGTAAAACGTGGATATCTTCTGCTGTAAATTGGATAACAAGATCAAGTAGCTCATGGCCGAGTCATAACGTCACACAAAGTATTATAAAACATGGGGTTCTTTTTTTACCGATCGGAGTTCACAGATCACCAAAACAAGATCTAGAATGGCGAATATCTTTTTCAGTGGCTGAAAAACTTCTAATTAATACATTTACTCACACCCAATTAACGTGCTATGCTCTCTTGAAAATAATTTTGAAAGATGTTATAGCAAATGATTCTGAATGTAAAGATTTACTCTGTTCATATTTCCTTAAAACAATTATTTTCTGGATATCTGAAGAACTACCATCATCTGTATGGAAGCCTGATAATCTTATACCTTGTTTTATGCGATGTTTCAGCAGGTTGGTTTATTGTGTCGAGTACTCTGTTTGTTTACATTACTTCATTCCAGATAACAATATGTTCGAGAACAAAATAGAGGGCCGTGCTCGTGATGTACTTTTAGACAAATTAAACACGTTACACAGCTATGGTTGGCGATGCATTTTATTTTCAGATCAAATATCTAACTTTGCTGTATCGATGTGGAATTATCCAATTGAACCATTTACATTATATGTAAATGACGTTCAGAAAATATTGCAATCCAGTATGTTGTATATTGCAAATGGTTTCTTAGAATCTTATTCTGAGTTAGATATATTCAACACAGGATTATTACACAACATATGGTTTCACTATTTTTCACTAAAGCAATTATATGCATACTACATATCACATAGATGCAGTAATCTAGGTCAGCGTTTACCACTTGATGGTGCAATTATCAACAATAAAAACCAATACAGACAGTACAAATCCTGTTTAAGTACTCTGCTAATGAATGTCTATCATGACGCTGTTTCTGGATGGCTTATGGTAGCTTCATTTTTTTACAAAACAAAGCAATACAGGAAAGCTTTACACATCATTATGTATTCTATATCGAAATGTACTCCCGATAAACTGTTCTTCGGATTGACTCTGTCAGATATCCATTACCAGTCAATTAAACTGCTGTCATCCAACAAGAAGAGTGATGCTTATCTTCTGAAAATATTATACGTAGATCTTATACAATTTCATGTGGATTCAACTTTAACACCAGACGAACTTGTAATGGAGGGATGGAATAAACCATATTTCTTTCCATCCACAGCGTATGCTTATTTCCTTGGTGTTCTTTGTCATTATCACCTCAATAATGTTAGAAGTGGTCAGGATTCTATTCAAGATTTAAAACTTGTTATTGAAGAACGATATTTGATGCCAGATTTGAACTTTACAGCGGAGGCCTACACTTTATTGGGAATTGCCTTAGAATTATTTGGCGACAAGGAATCCGCATGACAAGCTTTCTTACAGTCTTTATAAATCTGCCCGAATGAATCGAACAATTCTGCCGCACGGAGACTTTTGTAATATTGTGAAGATGATAATGGTAAACACAATTGTTCGAGTTCATTATATACAAACAAATTATATTCTTGTTTGTAAATGATATGCGGATGACAATTCATAGACCGTGTATAACTGACGACATACGGACTTTTGATTAGCATGCTGTCTCAATTGGTAAACGTGAATATCTCCTTCAGTACCTGTATAACAAGATCAAGTAACTCATGGCCGAGTCATAATGTCAAACAAAGTGTTATAAAATACGGGATACTCTTTGTACCGATTGGAGTTCACGGATCGCATAAAGAGGGTCTAGAATGGCGAGTATCTTTTTCAGTGGCTGAGAAACGTTTAATAGATTAATTTACTCACACTCAATTAATATGCTATTCTCTCTTAAAAATAATTTTGAAAGATGTTATAGAAAATTTCTCTCAATGTTATAATTTACTCAGTTATTTTATTTTCTGAAATCCATTATTTTCTGGATATCCGAAGAACTACCATTATCTGTATGGAAGCCTAATAATCTTATACCTTGTTTTATGCGATGTTTCAGGAGGTTACTCTATTGGGTGGAGCACTCAGTTTGCTTGCATTACTTCATTCCAGAAGACAACATGTTCGAGAACAAAAAAGAGGGTTTTGCTCGTGAATTTCTTTTAGAAAAGTTATATATATATATATGTTGGCGATGCATTTTATTTTCAGATCGAATATCTAACTTTGATGTATTAATTTGGAACATATAATGTAAATGATGTTGTAAAAATAGTACATTCCAAGATTTTGTTTAATGCAAATGCTTTTATAGAATCGCATTCTGAGTTAGGCATATTAAATAAAGGATTAATACATAACATATCGTGGCAGCAATCTTCATTAAACACTGTTATTTTTACTATATATCACAGAGGTGCAATATTCTAGCTCAGAGTTTACCACTTGATGCAAGGCTTAATAATAAATACAGATACAAACAGTACAAATCCTGTCTAAGTATTCTGCTAACAAATATCTATCATGACGCTGTATCTAGATGGCGAATGATAGCTTCGTTTATTTTATAAGACAAAACAATACAGTAAGACTTTACACATTATCGGATATCCCTTATCGAAATGTACTCCCGATAAACTGTATCGTGGAATGACTATATCATATATCCCGCTGTTATCACTGCAATCCTTCCGCAAGATGAATGTTGTTGATCTGCTGAAAATGCTTTTAGATAAAATACTATTTCAAATGAATTCAACGTTAATACCAGATGAACTTTTAGTGGACGGATGGACGAAAAAATGCTTTTTCTATCCAAAGCGTACGCTTATTTCCTTGGTTTTCTTTGTTATTTTCACCTATAATGTTGTAAGATAGTGGCAGGATTCTATTCAAGGTCTAAAACTGGTTACAGAAGAACATTATTGGATTCCACATGTGAATTTTGCAGCGGAAACTTTCACTCTTTTAGGTGTAGACGAAACGCGCGTCTGGCGTATATACAAAATTTAGTCCTGGTATATATGATGAGTTTATTTACTGATAAAACAGATGATACTTGAAACTATGAAAAAGAAATAATGGTTTATGTATAAATATTAAATATATTTAAACTTATGTATAAATATTAAATATATTTAAACTTATGTATAAATATTAAATATATTTAAACTTATGTATAAATATTAAATATATTTAAACTTATGTATAAATATTAAATATATTTAAACAAGTCATACTCATTGTTATAGTACCCAACGTTAAAACCTATGATTGTGTTCGATAAAAACCACCACTTTCATAAGTGTGAATGCAAAAACAAAATCCCAATTGTACATGACATTTAGAATAGAAATATGTTGCATAGGAGTAAACTACAACCACTGAATAACATACTCATGACCTGCGACAGGCACACAGAATGCTCCTCTAATTAACCTGGGATAAGTTTCGTATGAAAGAGAGAAAAAACGACCAGATATATTCACTAATAGCCATTTTCTCGATATCCGTTCTATTTAAAAATAGTATAATTTCGTTCAACCGATTATGTATATGAAATGTTATACAGGAACCTCTTCATACTATCCGTAAGCTGCAATTATGTGCTGTCGATAGAAATCGTCATCAGGTATGATACCAACAATAATTTATCTGTACAGTTATAAATACATGACTAACACTAAACAAACATGAATAGACCGTTTTTTTTAGAATATTTTAAATAGAAAGTCATTTCATTTTTCGCCAAAATACATTTAAAATGTAACCCAATAAGCCACAAAGATTCGGAATGTTTAAATGCCTATGAATGCATTTATGTTTAAATTTTCCTTGTATTAAATTTTTTAGGTAGATTTTGAAACGGCATTGCTACCGGTAAAAAATTTAAAAAAAATGTTGGCGCTTGACGTTTTAGTTTTCCTTTTGTTCAGTTCTTCTGTTTATTCAAGGCCATGTGAAGTAATATTTAGTGGTAAGGTTATAAGATGTGACTGCAGTTCAAGACAAAAACATGTATACCGACAGAATGTTCAGGAAACACAACAGATTTACTTCTAGTTAAAAATAACCATAACAGTCTAGTTATGGAAACGTTTACTAGATATACACACAAAAGATATCTGATATGAGCAGCTGTAACATAAGTGCAATAGATAAATCAGCTTTTGAAAAATTGACACATTTAACCGAACTCAATTTATTCGATAATCCAATGAAAACGTTTCGAGGGAATATATTTGCACTACTAAATGACCTACAAGTACTACATATATTGTTGTCACCGTATCCAAGAGAGGCGTGGTCAGATGTATTACATTTAACAAAGGTATTTACTTATGGTGGACTGTCAAATAGATCATTCACGGATATATTTTCTATAATGCAAAACCTAGAGTACTTCTACAGTGATTATAAACATAATATTTTACATAACTGTACTGTTAGCGCATTTAAAAGTACACCGTTGGAATATTTAAGTACAGTGGGCAGATTACGGGCGATAGATATACATGCTTTTTCACCTTTAAAAGTTCTTTCTAGACTTAGTTTTCCGAATCAAGATTATCTAATACTATCAAAAACAATACCAGCCTTGCGAGTGTTTGAGAATCGACGATGGATGAATAGGATTTGAGCAACAATTTTAGACATTACGGGGAATATGTTATAACAACCGAACTACTAGCATTTGTCGGTAATATTTGCGTAAAGAAAATATCTTTAACTAGAAATGGTATAAGGCTGATAGATGCAACCGCCCTTCAGAAGATGAAATACAAACATTTTCTTGTGAATTTCAATCTAAATAATTACTCCGATTATCATCAAGCTTGGCTGATCGAAAATCTCAATGTGTTTACAAATCTCAGAAAAGTAGACTTTTCCTCTATCAATGGAAGATTTACTAAGAATATACCAATACAAAAGAGATATAATAAACAATGTAACCTTGGCCATCAAGACAAAAGTTTAGTCCCCATACACATATGTAACACAGACGATATCGTTATACGATTTCCGTCTTTGCTTGAATTAATCAACGCATCTTTTATTCTCAGCCATACCAGTTCTATAAATAGCATCACATTTAAGGGTATTAAAACCCTAAACATGTTTGATTGAACATACTCTTCATTTTACGACTACAACTATCATATTTACGGATTGCAGAGAGTTCTAAATATGTCACACTTCAAATGCAGTGTTTTAAATCCTGAATTTCTTTGCTCGGATTTAAATTTGGAACAGCTGATAATGCAAAGTTCTTCATTAAGTATTGGTCTAAAAGATGATCACCATGAAAAATTCCTCCATGGACACCAACGTTTGCAGCATACAGAGATGGGTCCGATTACTTTCAATGTAATTGATTAAATTACAATTACTTTGTCATTTGTACGATTAAATTAAATTAATGATTACACCATTTCTCAAAGTGTCTGATTAAATTAATGATTACAACTTGGCAAAGTAATCATGATTACATCTGATTACAATGAATTAAAAAAAAAACATTTTGAATGATGTGAATGAATTAACGTTTAATATAACTATAGTTCTTTTAAGAAAGGATTTTGTTTTATATATTTTAAAATGATAACTTCAAACTTCATCTATTTAATAAACCACAAAAGTTCACTACATACATACATGAACATTGTGTTACATTTATCATCATTGATCTCTGAATTATTTTGACTTCAATTGAATATGGCTTTATAAAGAGTTTGCTTTTGTCTTCTGACCTCTTCCAGACTTTATATGTATTTCAAGGTGCAGTTTTTGGAAGTTGAAATATGGATGAAATAAAGTTACCAGATAAAAAATATGTAAAAATTTAATAGAATTGTTTAAACAAATTGTAAACAAAATACAAGTACTATAAGTCAATATATTTTACATGTCCAGTCCAAGTACATACACAAATTTGCTTATTTTAAACAAGATATGTGTCCAACTTTTAATTTAGTTAGTGCTAATTAGATAAATTTTCATCTTCTGTAGGTTTTTTCACATGTCTGATTAATTTTTATTATATACATTGTCCTACAGCTATACTCAATTGGAAATTGCAATAAAAACAAACCTTAATTAGTTTCCTACCTGTCAATTCAAAGTTGACAATAATCACAATATTAACAAAAGATTATAATTCAGGGTTAAAGAAAAGTATAATATTGTTTAAATATTACTGTTTTTTTTTATCTAATATATATATGTACATCTTTAAATTGTGAATATATGTACAATATCTTTTACTAAGACCTTCTTAGGCTAATGATGACTTTTTAATATTGTAACAGATTATTTTTTACTGAAGTATACAAATGCATGCTTGATAAAGTAAACCAAACTATCTTAACTTGTTAGATATTTATTAAATAAGAATAACAAAAAGATTCATTTATTGACCATAAAAACAGTTCAAGATTTTTTTCATTGTAATCAGAATGTAATCAAAATGTAATCAGGATTACAGGTCATTTTGAAAAGTAATTGATTAAATTAAATTACATGTAATCAGATTTTTTGCTGATTAATGATTACAATGATTACTTGAAAAATTGTAATCAATTACAGCTGATTAACGATTACAATTACAATTACCCCAAGTCTGGCAGCATATAGACTTTTCAAGGAATGCATTCGAAGACCAATTCAGAAGTTAAACATTCAAAATTCAAACTGACAGTTTGCAATCTTTGATACTTGAAATGAAATACACTAATTTTTTTTGTTTTTTCTGATATAATGACTATCTGTTTAGTGGTATTCTAAGATTTTTTTAAGGTTCCAAAATTAAGCTACCCTATACATCAACAGATGGCATTACATTAACACATATTATATATGTAGGACTCTAAAGTGCGATGGCCACGCTAAAGTGCAATGGTCAACGCTAAGGTACGGTGTTGTCTCACGCTAAAGTACGATGTTGTATCACGCGGAAGTACGATATTGTCTCACGCTAAAGTACGATGTTGTCTCACGCTAAATTACGATGGTTGTTTGGTTGCTAAAGTACGGTTGCATGTACGTAGTAAAGCACGCTGAAGTGCGATGGACCAAAAGGGTAAGGTTCGAAGGCTTTGAGCATTCAATATTAAAAAATGTCCTTTTGCAAAATCTAGCATTATAAGGTATACCATATGTGATAGGCATTATAATTTAACTGTAGTCTTATGATAATGATACTAAAAGACCAACCAAGTAATAATTGCTAAAAAGGTAGTTTAGGTGTCACAAAATACGATATTTCTTATAAATGAAAAACAATTGATGCGTGTAAAATATTGTGATAATTGGGGTAGCTTGCCGTTCACTAGTCCGATATTACTCTGACGTCCAACGGCTGTTTTGCCAGACAAGCTGGGGCCGTGGGAAGTCAGAGCTCGTCCCATATCAAAAAGTGGATATTTGCCCACCAAAAATACATGCGCTGTTTCGTCGCTTCTGGTGTCTATTGAGGGCCTTGGAATTATATAAATCGGGCATCAATCTGTTCATTTTTCATTTATCTCTTCATTTATGAAAGTTTCACCTACCTGCCAACCTTTATTTTTCCATATTTTAACATGTTTTAGCCATCAAAGCATGGTTAGGGTTAATGTAAGTTAGTCATTGACATCTAGTGTAAAAGTTCTTAATGAAATATTTGTGATTTTTCATCCGGTGTGTTCATTTTTAGTTTGTATAAACGACTGTTAACGTCATAATCAAACTACGTTTCTTACGCCTATACTTTCGCAGACCATCGGGTTTTTTGTTTGATATCTACTCATCGTGTTCGGGGGTCATTAAGGGTATACATCATAAAGTAATATATAAAGTATATTATAATGGTTGTGTGGCGTTCTACACTAGATTTTATGAATTGTAAATGGTTTTTCGTCTAAACTAAAACAGCTGGGACGTAAACTAGTTATCCCACTCTGACTCGGCCATCGGGTTGATCTTACACTGACACACCGCGTCCTTGTGGGATAACTATTAATTATATCATAAAACAGATGATAGAGAATTATCTAGTAATACATTATAGAGTCAAAACAAAATTAACATTATTTCATTTTTAGACTAATTACATGAGCAACATGTTGGGTGCCACACGAGGACCAGGATCTGCTTACTTTTCCGAAGCATCTGGGACCAACTCCGGTATTTATGTGGCTCTTGTTGCTCAGTCTTTTGTCTTCTACGTTGCGTTTCTTTTTTACTTGTGTCTTTTCTTTGCCAAGATTTGTCAGTTTATTATAAACTTATGAGTTTGAATCTAACTTTAGTTACCGGATATGTTCCTTACGTCGTAACTTCAATCCCTCCCCTTTCATGAATGTGAATTACTGAATTAGACTATTTTCCGGATTTGTTATAACATGAGCAAAACGACGGGTATCACATTAATTTTTACCCATGACGTTTTCAGTTGTTTTTTTTTCGATTTATAAGTTTGACTGTCTCTCTGGTATCTTTCGTCCATTTTTTAGTGATTTTGTTTCTCTTTCACAAATGGAGATATCTATACCGATAAGTCTGATGAAACGAATGAATTATTGTTACATGCGGACTGACAACCATGATCATCGCCGACAACAGTAGTTGAGGTAAAGTCAATCTGTAAAGACTCAGGAAATAAAAAGTATAACCCGCATATAAATGTTTACATAAATAATACCCTTCTCTGTAGGAAAAAATAAAAAAATGAAAATATTGCTTAGTGGCTAACGTTCAAGACAACTATCAATACTAGAAAATCACAACAACACCATAGATACCACAAAGTTTCAACAGCAACAATTAAAAAAATATATACAAAAATACAAAATGGTTGTATAGTAGTCGTAAATGTTGCCATGTCACTTATGTTTACCCCTTTTGTTTTTATTTTGTTAAGTTCCTTTGAAGAGAAGTTAGTACTTGCACAATTTTAAGACTACAACGGAACATAACACAACTACTAGTGTCGTCTAATTGCAAGTAGACGCTTACGCAAGCTATACAACCAGGTTTAACCGAGCACTTTTTACGAAAACAATTATTTATCAAGTACGGAATATGCGTAACTTTTAATGATATATCGTTTATAATCTATTAAATATCAGAGTTGGAACGCTGTGTAGCCTGGTAAGTGGAACATAGCGGATATAGACACATTATGACTGTATAATAACTACTGTTTTATCAAATGACAGACAAAATCAAAACATAAAACGAATAGATAACAACTGCATTATTCCTGATTTTGTACAGGTATTTTCTTATGTAGAAAATGGTGGCTGAAACCTTTCTTTAAAGATATCCAAACATATCACTTGTATGAAATTATTAACATTTACTTTATCAGCAATCAAAGACGGGCTTCAAAGTCGTTGTGAAACTGCCTATTCTATAGATTGCTTGAATCAGATGTGGATACTAAAAAATTCAAAAGATCTTTTGGAGTACATACTATCTAACTCTCTTTCATCTTGTAAATGTATTAAAAAATTTGAATTTTCTACACTTTATACAAGTATTCCACATTAAAGCTAAAAGACAAGTTAAAAGAGTTGGTATTGCTTTGTTTCGTTTAAAAGAATGGCCAACGAATATACAAGTGTCTTGTCGTAGAAAGGGATAAATCCTACGTTGTAAAGGATCACTCTGATTCACACAAAAAATTCTCTGAAACTGACATTATCAAGATGCTTAACTTCTTGATTGACAACATAGTTGATACGTTCGGGAGACGAGTTGGTTGACCGTTATGGAATAACCATTTCATATATGATATCGGATATGTTCCTTACGTCGTAACTACAGTCCCCTACCCTCTCAAAAATGTGACCTAACGAATTAGACTATTTACCGGATTTGTTATCTCATAAGCAAAACGACGAATGCCACATAAGGAGCAGGATCTGTTTACACTTCCGAAGCACCTGAGATCATCTTTAGTTTTTGGTTGTGTTTGAGTTGTTTATTCTTTGGTTTTCTATGTTGTGTTATGTGTTCTATTGTTTGTCTGTTTGACATTTTCATTTTCAGCCATGACGTTGTTAGTTTATTGTCGATTTATGAGTTTGACTGTCAGGTATCTTTCGTCCCTCTTGCATAAAATTCCATCATATTGATAACGACGTGTCAACAAAACAAACAGAACTGATAGATACAAAATGTAAACAAATATGGGGTAGAGCATTAGGTAATAATGTTAATCATTATGAACAGAAATAATATAGACATGAAAATAACAAAACAGAAAGGGATATGGACAGATTACATACATAAGTAAACACAAAAGAATAAATAATTTGACAATAACCACTTCTTTTGTTTTTATCCAAACTCTAAGGTAGTTTTATTCATTGTAATCAATATTTCACAGCGAATTGTTATAAACTACTGCCTATGTTAAAACATTTATATAGTATTAAAGTTTTATTTGAAACAAAGACAAGATCTTATTACAACCTTCTTCGCCTCGTTTGTACACATTTTTCTATTGTTCCTTTGTTTTAATTTTCACCATGTTTATTGTACCTTGAATTTTAAATGCATTTAACAAGGCAGTGTGTAAAAGAGGGACGAAAGATACCAAAGGGACAGTCAAACTCATAAATCTAAAACAAACTGACAACGCCATGGCTAAAAATAAAAAAGACAAACAGAAAAAAACAATAATACACACGACACAACATAGAAAACTAAAGAATACACAACACGAACTCCACCAAAAACTAGGGGTGATCTCAGGTGCTCCGGAAGGGTAAGCAGATCCTGCTCCACATGTGGCACCCGTCGTGTTGCTTAAGTGATTACAAATCCGGTAAATAGTCTAATTCGGTAGGTCATATTCATGAAAGGGAAGGGGATTGTAGTTACTGCGTAAGGAACATATCCGATATCATTTGTGAAACGGTTATTCCATAACGGTCAACCAACTCGTGATGGCGTCCGTAAAATTTACGAAGGGATGATTTCAACTTCACCATTTGGAACTCTTGGTTCAATAGCTTCCTTGTGAGCAGCAAACCTCTATCAAGAAAATCATGATAGGAAATGCAAGCACGGGAATATCGTATCAATTGGGAGATATATACCCCGTATGCAGGTGCTGCTGGAATGTTGCTACTTAGAAATGGAAAGTTCACAATTGGAAAGCTGAAATCATCTCTTTTGTCGTAAAGTTTTGTTTTCAACCGACCCTCATTGTCAATTTCTAGATGTAAGTCAAGATATGAAGCCGACTTAACTGTATCTGTAGTATCCTTTATCTCTAGTTCGATTGGATAGATGCGTTCCACATAGTCACCAAATTTTGAATTGTTTAGTGAAAAAACATCATCTATATAGCGGAAAGTAGAGTTAAAGGATATTGCTAACTTCTTATCTTTCTTTCTAAGAAGTTCCTGCATGAAGTCAGCCTCATAATAATAAAGAAACAAGTCGGCGAGTAGAGGGGCACAGTTTGTTCCCATTGGAATGCCGACAGTCTGTTGAAAAACACGGCCTCCGAACGTAACAAATATGTTGTCAATCAAGAAATCAAGCATCTTGATAATATCAGTTTCAGAGAATTTTTTGTTTGAATCAGAGTGATTCTTTACAAAGTAGGATTTATCCCTCCCTAAGACAAGATACTTGTATCTACGTTGGCCATTCTTTTTTATGAAGCAAAGTAATATCAACTCTTTCAATTTGTCTTTTAGTTTGGAATGTGGAATACTTGTGTACAGGGTAGAAAAGTCAAATGTTTTAATACTGTTACAAGATGAAAGAGAGTTAGATTGTATGTACTCTAAAAGATCTTTTGAATTTTTAAGTATCCACATCTGATTCACGCCATGTAGGTGTTATATGAACGTTTAATAACATGGAAACGATAGAACGGAAAAATCTGATTCAGACCAAACCCTAATACAGGCTCAGAAGATGGCAGTAAAACAATTTATTTTTAGATAAAAAATAATTTGATCAAAAGTTGTAAACTGCCATCTATGTTCAATCCCCCCCCCCGAAACTTAGAAGCAATATAGCAATTTTACCTGCATATTGAAATTTCATTTCTCAACTTAATCGGTGCTCCAAAGCTTGCAGCTCCTACCCAGACTCTGTAAAATGTCACAAGTGTGTTAGTAGAAAGTTTACAAACCAAGGGTTTGTCAATGAACTTCTCGTTCTTTTAAAAACCAATTATCGGAAGGTATCTAATTATTCTCTATCAACTTCACAAATAATAAATGATGGTCTTGATGTATAGATTCAGGGTAATAAAGCTGTTTATCATCTTACATGTTGCGAATTTATTGCGAATTATTGTTTATTTTATATGAAATAAAAATTTCCAAAAAAAACGCTTAGATTTTATACAATTGTATTTGATGAACATCGTGAATAACTGTAAAGTAACGGTCTGATCGAAGAATAATGAAAATGAATCACGGGTTGCCAGGCTACGGGGATCGAAAGGGGGAGTATAGGGTCGTTAAACAGAAGTTGAAAGGTAGGGTCTGAGTCTGAAATGTTTTGGTCTTATGGTTTGTAATTTTCTATAGAACGTAAATTCATGAGAATTGATTAAGCTTCTTGACCAGGAAAAATAAGTAGGCATGAGGAAAGGTATCACCCGGCCAACAACAGCTTTTTGATAAAAGCCTAGGATGCCACACGGTCTAGCGAGACTGGCAAAGTGGCGGTTTCGTGCCACTTTATCAATTAATATATCGGTAGCATGTGATCGAGTCCCCGTGATGTGTGCAAGCAAATTTACAGATATAACACTGTTGGGGTGTTGTTAAGACGAATAAAACATATATTTAGATTTGATTTACATCTATAAATGTATATATAATTATATGTAGACGAGTTGTATATACATAACATTGTTGCGCTGATGTTTTGACGAGTTAAATAAGTAAATAATATAAAAAAGATGTTGTATGATTGCCAATGAGACAACTATCCACAAAAGACCAAAATGACAAAGACATTAACAACTATAGGTCACCTTACGGCCTTCAACAATGAGCAAAGCCCATACCGCATAGTCAGCTATAAAAGGCCCCGATAAGACAATGTAAAACAATTCAAACGAGAAAACTAATGGTCTTATTTATGTAAAAAAAATGAAAGAAAAACAAATATGTAACACATAACAAACGACAATCACTGAATAACAGGTTCCTAATACATGTAAGTCTAAATTGCAAATAACGTTCAAACCTATGATTGCGTTGGATAAAAACCGCAATTTGTATACGTGTGCATGCAACATATTTCGTTGTAGAAATGTCTAAATACAGCACAAACAACATTTTCGAAAATACCAAAAAAGCTTATTTTAACAAGGGGGACGAAAGATACCAAAGGGACAGTCAAACTAATAAATCTTAAACAAACTGACTACGCCATGGCTAAAAATGAAAAAGACATACATACAAACAATAGTACACATGACACAACATAGAAAACTAAAAAATAAACAACACGAACCACATCAAAAACTAAGGGTGATCTTAGGTGCTCCGGAAGGGTAAGTAGATCCTGCTCCACATGTGGCACCCGTTATGTTGCTTATGTGATAACAAATCCGGTAAATAGTCTAATCCGGTAGGTCACATTCATGAAAGGGAAAGTGATTGTAATTAACAAAACGCATTTGATATACATGTATATTCAAGTTTAAATATAAAACAACGTTCAAACTTATGATTGTCTTGGATGAAAAAATGCTATTTTTATACGTGTGCTATAAAAATTTCGCTGCAGAGTGGTCTGAATACAACACAAACAACATTGTTCAAAAGACTGAAAGAGTGGGAAAATATATTTTAACAAAACGCAGATGACTAGCTGGTCACAGAAGTGAAGTTTTAAAACCCTGCTTGCTGTCATTGACGGTTGCCAAATCAATTAATCACAACATTTACTAAACTGGATCTTTATATTTATTTTATACCAAGTAAAAAACAATGAACATGCGGAAAAGATGGTAAACCACAACATGAGGTGCTTAATTGTTAACATTATATACGGATTTCGACAACTAATGTCATTTCAGAGATGTTAGGGATCGAACATTTTTTAGATAGCCATTTAATTTACCTCAATTTAGGATAGACTCTGGAACTTTAAAGAGTCAAAATAGAATTAACGAATTATATAAACCGGAGAGAAAATGTAATACAAGATGTAATGTTGAATATAAAACTGCAATTTAAATAGGTGTGCATGTAAACAAATTCGTTGAAGAGGGGTCTGAATACAACACAAACAACAATTTATAAAAGACCAAAAAGAGTGAAAAAATATATTTAAAAAAAACGCCTTTGACTAAAAGAGGGATAACAGATACCAGAGGGACAGTCAAACTCATAAATCGAAAAAAAAACTGACAGCGCCTGGCTAAAAATGAAAGAAAACAAACAAACAAACAAAAGAGCACATAGAAAACTAAAGAATAAGCAACACGTATCCCACCAAAAACTAGGGGTGATCTCAGGTCCTCCTGAAGGGTAAACAGATCCTGCTCCACATGTAGCATCCGTCGTGTTACTTATGTTATGTCAAGTCTGGCATATAGTCTTATTCGATCGGTCACATTCATGAAAGGGAAAGGGATGGTAGTTACGACATAAGGAGCATATCCGATATCACTAGTGAAACGGTTATTCCATAACGGTCAACAAACTCGTGATGGCGTCCATAAAATTTACGAAGGGATGATTTCAACTTCACCATTTGGAACTCTCGGTCTAATAGCTTCCTTGTGAGCAGTAACCCTCTATCAAGAAAATCATCATAGGACATGCAACCACTGGAAGATCGTAACAAATGGGAGATATATACCCAATATGCAGGTGCTGCTTAAATGTGTGCTACTTTGAAATGGAAAGTTCACAACTGGAAAGCTAAAATCATCTCTTTTGTCGTAAATATTTTTTTTTCAATTAGTTTGATGGGGTAAATGCGTTCAACATAGTCAACAAATTTTGAATTATTTAGTGAAAGAATGTCATCTATATAGCGGAAAATAGAGTTAAAGAATATTGCTAACTTCTAATCTTTCTTCCTAAGAAGTTCCTGTATGAAAAACACGTCCTCCGAACGTTACACATATGTTGTCAATCACAAAATCAGGCATCTTCATCATGTTAGTTTCTGAGAATTTTTTGTTTGAATCAGAATGATCCTTTCAAAGTAGGATTTATCCCTCCATAAGACAAGATACTTGTATCTACGTTGGCCATTCTTTTTATGAAACAAAGCAATAACAACTCTTCCAATTTGTCTTTAAGCTTGGAGTGTGGAATACCTGTGTAAAGTGTAAAAAATTCAAAAGTTTTAATACTATTGCAAGATGAAAGAGAGTAAGATTGTTTGTTCTCGCAAAGATCTTTGGAATTTTTAAGTATCCACATCTATTTCAAGCCGCCTCTAGAATAGGCAGTTTCACAGTAACTCTGAAGCCCGTCTTTGCTGATAAAATATATGTTAATTAACCAGAAAGGGGTTTCGTGGAGCACTTGGAAGATCCAGCAATATACTGTTGTTTTTAAGGACACTTAAGTAGTTTATATATCAAATACAGTGATTGAAGATCCAGTTCGTCGTCGTTGGTTGAAATTCCAAGGAACATAGAACAAACCTCTGATTATACAGGATTTCCTCTTTGGTTAGTTTCGTGAGGGTATATGTTGAGTTTCCAAGTGAAGTGTCAATACCTAATTCGTTTATCAAGTACTTAATGTAATGACTTTTACACACACAAACGATGTTTTTTTGGGTTTTAAATGCGGGGACAAAAAAGTTTTGTCATGAAGGTAGGATAAGTGTTTTGCGACGTTTTGGGTCTTTAAAGATTGACGAAGCATTTGCATTAATCGAGCCATACTGAAAGCCAACATCGGCCGGGCAATTTGGGGCCTACACACATTTTTCCTGTTTTCCCATTGTCATCTACCAGCAGTTCGTTCAAATTGGTAAATGGACACCTCCCAAGTCATGGATCCTCTATATTTGAGTTTTTGCATTTTTGGGAGCTGTTGGCTTCGTCTCCAGTCCCTTGCATCAATATTTTTTTGACATGGGGTATATTGTCTCTCCAATGAGGAGTCTCAAGAAGAGGTGTTGCCACACTCTTTTCGTTTCCTCTGCCCTTTCCTGGGTCGGTCAGTGGAGTCAGCTTACTGTAATGGGAAGCCTATTAGAGCTCCAGGAGCTGCCGAGGTTGTCATTATTGGAGTGATAAATGGGGGATTTTCCAATGACTCGACGGCGATGATACAATAAGTAGGCACTAAATACAGCATTGGAGAAACTTGATAGTATCCACTTGCAGCCAATTCTTTCTGTAATAGTTTGCTGCTCTGAACCAAATATTATTGACTTATAGTAGATGGTATGTGTAAGTAGGAAGACACATAAGTATTTTGCTGGTTTCCTTAATTAGTACTTGTGGTTTATAGTATGTTGTTAAATGGAGATTGTTGTTGAATAATTTGAACTGTCTCATGCAGGGCCAGGGGCCCTTATATAGGACTTTTCGCTCAAGGTGAAGACACCTTCGACAGAGTTGGCGCGGTTGATGGTTCATGAGAACTACAATTTAGGAAAGACCCTATGCATGGATGTTGTTGTGTACTTTTAGTAAACTTGCGTTGTACTGGCTAAGGTCAATTTTTGGCTTTGATGATGTGCCAATTGCAGGAATTTTAACTTCTTTATTTCGATTGTCCACCTATTCATTTACAACAGATGCCAGTTGTTGGAAGGTACCCTGCTGTTCATATGCACTTTAAAATAGAACTGTGTCTCCTTCCTCAGTTGTTGTCAGCTTGTTCATTCGTCTCTCCACAACATTGAATATCTTATTGGTCTGACATCAATTCTGCCAAGCAATTATTACAAGCCTTGTGGTCTATCCTGTCTTCAGACTGCTGAAGTTGCTGTGATATTGCTCTCATCTGTTCGTTATTAATATTCATTGCCTCTTTCTGTTCAGCTTGAAACATAATCAGACCAACACATATTTTATCAATTCGCGCTACTTTTTATTTTATATTGCTGCAAATCTCAGCTGTTCTTTGTGCATTAGATTTTCTATCTGCTAAAAATTCTTGGTACGATTGTTTACTAGTCATTTCTGAGCTGTCCTCTGTTTAAAAAAAGAGGGACGAAAGATACCAAAGGGACAGTCAAACTCATAAATCTAAAACAAACTGACAACGCCATGGCTAAAAATGAAAAAGTAAAACAGAAAAAAAAACAATAGTACACATGACACAACATAGAAAACAAAAGAATAAACAACACGAACCCCAAGCGTCTTCAGCTGTGAGTTTCTCCATATCCCCAAGTGCTTCAGTTTCTGCCATTTAAATGCTCTTTTCTTGTTGTCCTCAATTTCTGTTATTTCACTGATATGTGTATAAATGATTTTAAATTCACAGTTTAATATCTCAAATTACAAAATATTGCGACCAAAGAAATATGATAGGCACTGAATAATATCTCAAGCCACAGCTTTTATGTGTGACTCAAGACAACAAATAGTGCAGCTTTTAATGAAAGCTACTACTGCAGCTTTTTATAAAAGCTACTACTTTGTGTATGAAATGTCAAGCTAGGCAAAATCAAAAAGGACAGAACTGACACAGATACGTAATGACACTATACATCAATAAATTGCTTATATTCAGGTCAATTCCCAGTAATGAATATTTGCTTATTTTTCGCGGCGGATTTTTTTGTATTGCAAAACAAAAATCAAAACAAAATCTTGCTAAGTACACCATGTCATTCAAATATATTGATTTTTGTGCTTTCAGCATCAAATCAACTGTGGTTTGCGAAATAATAGAAAATATTTTAGAACGGCAAGCATCTTGAAATTAGCCGCCAGATTGAATTATGAAAAAATAGTTGTTTTCCTCATTATTTTGCCATTTTTATCACCAATCGGCCGGACTTCTGAAAAAAATATATAAGATCTGTTAACTGGTAAAGTACAATGATTGTTATATAGCATTTAGTATAACTGATAAGACCTCAATGTCTTAATGCATAAAAATAAACCATACCCTTCAACCAGAAATTGTAGGCCAAAGTGACCTTACCCTATAGTATCCATGTTGTACTACCGAATATATATATCCACTAGTCAAGTAACAACGCAATACCATGTCTATTATCTCACAACGAGACCTCAACACACTAAATTAAGGTCAACATATCCACTGATTAAGTATCAATATAATGTTAAACTGTTTTGTGCAGGATATATTGACATTGATGGAATAATCCGTGTCACTCATGTGGGAAATTTAGGTTAAGGTGACCTAACTTTTATTATTTACCCTATTGCTCTAACAAAAAAATACCCACTTGCCAAATATCATTGCTGTACTGCATGCTCCTGTTTAATTACTATGTTTAGTGTCACTTAAGTGAAAATGTAGGTCATAATGACCTAATTATTAATGTTTATTAGGAATTCTAATATGAGTTCCTTGATTGAATCCAAGTCCACGATAAAACTAATACAAAGTTATACCCAGTACTGTAAATTCAGAAATTATTGTGTGCATTTATACACAATTGAGTTTTGTAATGTAATTTTAGACTGAATAAGCGAATTTATTTTTTGCCATACTGAGAAAAATCTTGTTTAATTCATATAAAAAGTTCCACAATTATTGTGATTATAACCCTGTCGCATAATTTTTAATATTAAATGTTGCAATAATTTCAGAATTTACTGTAATATTTTTGACATTATTATTCCGTTTTTGAAAATGGTTACATATTTCACATTTGGTCGTCTTATGATTCCCTTACCCCCACCCCTTCAACAACATGTATCTCTGTACATTTTACAATCGGTTTAAAATTTTCAAAATACCTTTAAATTGCCCCTGTAAATATAATATGTGGGAATTTATTTTTACCCTGCCACATCCGAGACAGTTAAATTTTCAAATTTAAAACGCGAGGCTGGCCGAGCATTTTAAATATTTAAAATTTAACTGTCGAGAGTGGATAAAAATCGCATAACACCCGATGCAGTGGTAGAATCTATATTTATTTCAAACAATACGCAGGCAAACTTATTTCTTCTTTGTGAATGATCTGCAAAAGATGTGTTCTTTCTATTTGAGGTCATCACACATGGTCGCCTTTTTTCATGCCGTAACAATAGGAAATTCAGAGAAAAGCAAGAAAATTCGACGTCATAATCGGATTTTAACCAATGAAGTACTGAGATCAAACAGGCCACACGTTGATTATTTTTTTTTATACAATGGGTGCAGACAGGGATAAATTGACGAAGATCTAGAGAAACAATGTTTCAGGTGGGAACAATCAATCAATTTATAAACCTGTTGTTGTAAGGCATGATGCCAGTGAATAAATCATAATAGACAAATCTGTTTTATAGAAATAAAGGTTAAAACTAGTTTATTTACAAAAGGGCATGCCTCATTCGAATACATGACATGATGGAGACATTATTAAAGTCAGTAAGAAAAATTAACGTGTTAAATGTTATTTTAATCAAAACGAAAGCAAATATAACAGAAAGACTCATCTCTAAAACAGACAAAGAGAATGACAGGTAAACCATATAATTTTATTTCATATAAAAAAATAATTTCATTTTATCTTTAAGTTTTCTTTTCTTGCAGAGAACAAAACCACGAAAATGATAAACACATCATAAATATGGAATACATTATACATCATTATTTCAACCAGTCATCTCTCTGTGATTGTGATATCAGCTAATAAGACTATACCCTCTAAGCTTATACCCAAACTTGTATTAAACAAATATCAACATAACGATTGGCACACGTGTAATATGTTCTACTTAGGCCGTGTGCACACCAAACATCGTGTACAGTAAACATGTTTAAAATTAGTTTAATGTAATGTACACTAGTTCCACATTAAAGTTGTTCACATTTATACACCTTCTTGAATTACCTGTACATAAGATTTGTTCACACTTGTCAACTATATTTCCTTTAAATGCTCATTCTTTACAAAGTAGGATTTATCCCTCCCTAAGACAAGATACTTGTATCTACGTTGGCCATTCTTTTTTATGAAGCAAAGTAATATCAACTCTTTCAATTTGTCTTTTAGTTTGGAATGTGGAATACTTGTGTACAGGGTAGAAAAGTCAAATGTTTTAATACTGTTACAAGATGAAAGAGAGTTAGATTGTATGTACTCTAAAAGATCTTTTGAATTTTTAAGTATCCACATCTGATTCACGCCATGTAGGTGTTATATGAACGTTTAATAACATGGAAACGATAGAACGGAAAAATCTGATTCAGACCAAACCCTAATACAGGCTCAGAAGATGGCAGTAAAACAATTTATTTTTAGATAAAAAATAATTTGATCAAAAGTTGTAAACTGCCATCTATGTTCAATCCCCCCCCCCGAAACTTAGAAGCAATATAGCAATTTTACCTGCATATTGAAATTTCATTTCTCAACTTAATCGGTGCTCCAAAGCTTGCAGCTCCTACCCAGACTCTGTAAAATGTCACAAGTGTGTTAGTAGAAAGTTTACAAACCAAGGGTTTGTCAATGAACTTCTCGTTCTTTTAAAAACCAATTATCGGAAGGTATCTAATTATTCTCTATCAACTTCACAAATAATAAATGATGGTCTTGATGTATAGATTCAGGGTAATAAAGCTGTTTATCATCTTACATGTTGCGAATTTATTGCGAATTATTGTTTATTTTATATGAAATAAAAATTTCCAAAAAAAACGCTTAGATTTTATACAATTGTATTTGATGAACATCGTGAATAACTGTAAAGTAACGGTCTGATCGAAGAATAATGAAAATGAATCACTGGTTGCCAGGCTACGGGGATCGAAAGGGGGAGTATAGGGTCGTTAAACAGAAGTTGAAAGGTAGGGTCTGAGTCTGAAATGTTTTGGTCTTATGGTTTGTAATTTTCTATAGAACGTAAATTCATGAGAATTGATTAAGCTTCTTGACCAGGAAAAATAAGTAGGCATGAGGAAAGGTATCACCCGGCCAACAACAGCTTTTTGATAAAAGCCTAGGATGCCACACGGTCTAGCGAGACTGGCAAAGTGGCGGTTTCGTGCCACTTTATCAATTAATATATCGGTAGCATGTGATCGAGTCCCCGTGATGTGTGCAAGCAAATTTACAGATATAACACTGTTGGGGTGTTGTTAAGACGAATAAAACATATATTTAGATTTGGTTTACATCTATAAATGTATATATAATTATATGTAGACGAGTTGTATATACATAACATTGTTGCGCTGATGTTTTGACGAGTTAAATAAGTAAATAATATAAAAAAGATGTTGTATGATTGCCAATGAGACAACTATCCACAAAAGACCAAAATGACAAAGACATTAACAACTATAGGTCACCTTACGGCCTTCAACAATGAGCAAAGCCCATACCGCATAGTCAGCTATAAAAGGCCCCGATAAGACAATGTAAAACAATTCAAACGAGAAAACTAATGGTCTTATTTATGTAAAAAAAATGAAAGAAAAACAAATATGTAACACATAACAAACGACAATCACTGAATAACAGGTTCCTAATACATGTAAGTCTAAATTGCAAATAACGTTCAAACCTATGATTGCGTTGGATAAAAACCGCAATTTGTATACGTGTGCATGCAACATATTTCGTTGTAGAAATGTCTAAATACAGCACAAACAACATTTTCGAAAATACCAAAAAAGCTTATTTTAACAAGGGGGACGAAAGATACCAAAGGGACAGTCAAACTAATAAATCTTAAACAAACTGACTACGCCATGGCTAAAAATGAAAAAGACATACATACAAACAATAGTACACATGACACAACATAGAAAACTAAAAAATAAACAACACGAACCACATCAAAAACTAAGGGTGATCTTAGGTGCTCCGGAAGGGTAAGTAGATCCTGCTCCACATGTGGCACCCGTTATGTTGCTTATGTGATAACAAATCCGGTAAATAGTCTAATCCGGTAGGTCACATTCATGAAAGGGAAAGTGATTGTAATTAACAAAACGCATTTGATATACATGTATATTCAAGTTTAAATATAAAACAACGTTCAAACTTATGATTGTCTTGGATGAAAAAATGCTATTTTTATACGTGTGCTATAAAAATTTCGCTGCAGAGTGGTCTGAATACAACACAAACAACATTGTTCAAAAGACTGAAAGAGTGGGAAAATATATTTTAACAAAACGCAGATGACTAGCTGGTCACAGAAGTGAAGTTTTAAAACCCTGCTTGCTGTCATTGACGGTTGCCAAATCAATTAATCACAACATTTACTAAACTGGATCTTTATATTTATTTTATACCAAGTAAAAAACAATGAACATGCGGAAAAGATGGTAAACCACAACATGAGGTGCTTAATTGTTAACATTATATACGGATTTCGACAACTAATGTCATTTCAGAGATGTTAGGGATCGAACATTTTTTAGATAGCCATTTAATTTACCTCAATTTAGGATAGACTCTGGAACTTTAAAGAGTCAAAATAGAATTAACGAATTATATAAACCGGAGAGAAAATGTAATACAAGATGTAATGTTGAATATAAAACTGCAATTTAAATAGGTGTGCATGTAAACAAATTCGTTGAAGAGGGGTCTGAATACAACACAAACAACAATTTATAAAAGACCGAAAAGAGTGAAAAAATATATTTAAAAAAAACGCCTTTGACTAAAAGAGGGATAACAGATACCAGAGGGACAGTCAAACTCATAAATCGAAAAAAAAACTGACAGCGCCTGGCTAAAAATGAAAGAAAACAAACAAACAAACAAAAGAGCACATAGAAAACTAAAGAATAAGCAACACGTATCCCACCAAAAACTAGGGGTGATCTCAGGTCCTCCTGAAGGGTAAACAGATCCTGCTCCACATGTAGCATCCGTCGTGTTACTTATGTTATGTCAAGTCTGGCATATAGTCTTATTCGATCGGTCACATTCATGAAAGGGAAAGGGATGGTAGTTACGACATAAGGAGCATATCAGATATCACTAGTGAAACGGTTATTCCATAACGGTCAACAAACTCGTGATGGCGTCCATAAAATTTACGAAGGGATGATTTCAACTTCACCATTTGGAACTCTCGGTCTAATAGCTTCCTTGTGAGCAGTAACCCTCTATCAAGAAAATCATCATAGGACATGCAACCACTGGAAGATCGTAACAAATGGGAGATATATACCCAATATGCAGGTGCTGCTTAAATGTGTGCTACTTTGAAATGGAAAGTTCACAACTGGAAAGCCAAAATCATCTCTTTTGTCGTAAATATTTTTTTTCAATTAGTTTGATGGGGTAAATGCGTTCAACATAGTCAACAAATTTTGAATTATTTAGTGAAAGAATGTCATCTATATAGCGGAAAATAGAGTTAAAGAATATTGCTAACTTCTAATCTTTCTTCCTAAGAAGTTCCTGTATGAAAAACACGTCCTCCGAACGTTACACATATGTTGTCAATCACAAAATCAGGCATCTTCATCATGTTAGTTTCTGAGAATTTTTTGTTTGAATCAGAATGATCCTTTCAAAGTAGGATTTATCCCTCCATAAGACAAGATACTTGTATCTACGTTGGCCATTCTTTTTATGAAACAAAGCAATAACAACTCTTCCAATTTGTCTTTAAGCTTGGAGTGTGGAATACCTGTGTAAAGTGTAAAAAATTCAAAAGTTTTAATACTATTGCAAGATGAAAGAGAGTAAGATTGTTTGTTCTCGCAAAGATCTTTGGAATTTTTAAGTATCCACATCTATTTCAAGCCGCCTCTAGAATAGGCAGTTTCACAGTAACTCTGAAGCCCGTCTTTGCTGATAAAATATATGTTAATTAACCAGAAAGGGGTTTCGTGGAGCACTTGGAAGATCCAGCAATATACTGTTGTTTTTAAGGACACTTAAGTAGTTTATATATCAAATACAGTGATTGAAGATCCAGTTCGTCGTCGTTGGTTGAAATTCCAAGGAACATAGAACAAACCTCTGATTATACAGGATTTCCTCTTTGGTTAGTTTCGTGAGGGTATATGTTGAGTTTCCAAGTGAAGTGTCAATACCTAATTCGTTTATCAAGTACTTAATGTAATGACTTTTACACACACAAACGATGTTTTTTTGGGTTTTAAATGCGGGGACAAAAAAGTTTTGTCATGAAGGTAGGATAAGTGTTTTGCGACGTTTTGGGTCTTTAAAGATTGACGAAGCATTTGCATTAATCGAGCCATACTGAAAGCCAACATCGGCCGGGCAATTTGGGGCCTACACACATTTTTCCTGTTTTCCCATTGTCATCTACCAGCAGTTCGTTCAAATTGGTAAATGGACACCTCCCAAGTCATGGATCCTCTATATTTGAGTTTTTGCATTTTTGGGAGCTGTTGGCTTCGTCTCCAGTCCCTTGCATCAATATTTTTTTGACATGGGGTATATTGTCTCTCCAATGAGGAGTCTCAAGAAGAGGTGTTGCCACACTCTTTTCGTTTCCTCTGCCCTTTCCTGGGTCGGTCAGTGGAGTCAGCTTACTGTAATGGGAAGCCTATTAGAGCTCCAGGAGCTGCCGAGGTTGTCATTATTGGAGTGATAAATGGGGGATTTTCCAATGACTCGACGGCGATGATACAATAAGTAGGCACTAAATACAGCATTGGAGAAACTTGATAGTATCCAATTGCAGCCAATTCTTTCTGTAATAGTTTGCTGCTCTGAACCAAATATTATTGACTTATAGTAGATGGTATGTGTAAGTAGGAAGACACATAAGTATTTTGCTGGTTTCCTTAATTAGTACTTGTGGTTTATAGTATGTTGTTAAATGGAGATTGTTGTTGAATAATTTGAACTGTCTCATGCAGGGCCAGGGGCCCTTATATAGGACTTTTCGCTCAAGGTGAAGACACCTTCGACAGAGTTGGCGCGGTTGATGGTTCATGAGAACTACAATTTAGGAAAGACCCTATGCATGGATGTTGTTGTGTACTTTTAGTAAACTTGCGTTGTACTGGCTAAGGTCAATTTTTGGCTTAGATGATGTGCCAATTGCAGGAATTTTAACTTCTTTATTTCGATTGTCCACCTATTCATTTACAACAGATGCCAGTTGTTGGAAGGTACCCTGCTGTTCATATGCACTTTAAAATAGAACTGTGTCTCCTTCCTCAGTTGTTGTCAGCTTGTTCATTCGTCTCTCCACAACATTGAATATCTTATTGGTCTGACATCAATTCTGCCAAGCAATTATTACAAGCCTTGTGGTCTATCCTGTCTTCAGACTGCTGAAGTTGCTGTGATATTGCTCTCATCTGTTCGTTATTAATATTCATTGCCTCTTTCTGTTCAGCTTGAAACATAATCAGACCAACACATATTTTATCAATTCGCGCTACTTTTTATTTTATATTGCTGCAAATCTCAGCTGTTCTTTGTGCATTAGATTTTCTATCTGCTAAAAATTCTTGGTACGATTGTTTACTAGTCATTTCTGAGCTGTCCTCTGTTTAAAAAAAGAGGGACGAAAGATACCAAAGGGACAGTCAAACTCATAAATCTAAAACAAACTGACAACGCCATGGCTAAAAATGAAAAAGTAAAACAGAAAAAAAACAATAGTACACATGACACAACATAGAAAACAAAAGAATAAACAACACGAACCCCAAGCGTCTTCAGCTGTGGGTTTCTCCATATCCCCAAGTGCTTCAGTTTCTGCCATTTAAATGCTCTTTTCTTGTTGTCCTCAATTTCTGTTATTTCACTGATATGTGTATAAATGATTTTAAATTCACAGTTTAATATCTCAAATTACAAAATATTGCGACCAAAGAAATATGATAGGCACTGAATAATATCTCAAGCCACAGCTTTTATGTGTGACTCAAGACAACAAATAGTGCAGCTTTTAATGAAAGCTACTACTGCAGCTTTTTATAAAAGCTACTACTTTGTGTATGAAATGTCAAGCTAGGCAAAATCAAAAAGGACAGAACTGACACAGATACGTAATGACACTATACATCAATAAATTGCTTATATTCAGGTCAATTCCCAGTAATGAATATTTGCTTATTTTTCGCGGCGGATCTTTTTGTATTGCAAAACAAAAATCAAAACAAAATCTTGCTAAGTACACCATGTCATTCAAATATATTGATTTTTGTGCTTTCAGCATCAAATCAACTGTGGTTTGCGAAATAATAGAAAATATTTTAGAACGGCAAGCATCTTGAAATTAGCCGCCAGATTGAATTATGAAAAAATAGTTGTTTTCCTCATTATTTTGCCATTTTTATCACCAATCGGCCGGACTTCTGAAAAAAATATATAAGATCTGTTAACTGGTAAAGTACAATGATTGTTATATAGCATTTAGTATAACTGATAAGACCTCAATGTCTTAATGCATAAAAATAAACCATACCCTTCAACCAGAAATTGTAGGCCAAAGTGACCTTACCCTATAGTATCCATGTTGTACTACCGAATATATATATCCACTAGTCAAGTAACAACGCAATACCATGTCTATTATCTCACAACGAGACCTCAACACACTAAATTAAGGTCAACATATCCACTGATTAAGTATCAATATAATGTTAAACCGTTTTGTGCAGGATATATTGACATTGATGGAATAATCCGTGTCACTCATGTGGGAAATTTAGGTTAAGGTGACCTAACTTTTATTATTTACCCTATTGCTCTAACAAAAAAATACCCACTTGCCAAATATCATTGCTGTACTGCATGCTCCTGTTTAATTACTATGTTTAGTGTCACTTAAGTGAAAATGTAGGTCATAATGACCTAATTATTAATGTTTATTAGGAATTCTAATATGAGTTCCTTGATTGAATCCAAGTCCACGATAAAACTAATACAAAGTTATACCCAGTACTGTAAATTCAGAAATTATTGTGTGCATTTATACACAATTGAGTTTTGTAATGTAATTTTAGACTGAATAAGCGAATTTATTTTTTGCCATACTGAGAAAAATCTTGTTTAATTCATATAAAAAGTTCCACAATTATTGTGATTATAACCCTGTCGCATAATTTTTAATATTAAATGTTGCAATAATTTCAGAATTTACTGTAATATTTTTGACATTATTATTCCGTTTTTGAAAATGGTTACATATTTCACATTTGGTCGTCTTATGATTCCCTTACCCCCACCCCTTCAACAACATGTATCTCTGTACATTTTACAATCGGTTTAAAATTTTCAAAATACCTTTAAATTGCCCCTGTAAATATAATATGTGGGAATTTATTTTTACCCTGCCACATCCGAGACAGTTAAATTTTCAAATTTAAAACGCGAGGCTGGCCGAGCATTTTAAATATTTAAAATTTAACTGTCGAGAGTGGATAAAAATCGCATAACACCCGATGCAGTGGTAGAATCTATATTTATTTCAAACAATACGCAGGCAAACTTATTTCTTCTTTGTGAATGATCTGCAAAAGATGTGTTCTTTCTATTTGAGGTCATCACACATGGTCGCCTTTTTTCATGCCGTAACAATAGGAAATTCAGAGAAAAGCAAGAAAATTCGACGTCATAATCGGATTTTAACCAATGAAGTACTGAGATCAAACAGGCCACACGTTGATTATTTTTTTTTTATACAATGGGTGCAGACAGGGATAAATTGACGAAGATCTAGAGAAACAATGTTTCAGGTGGGAACAATCAATCAATTTATAAACCTGTTGTTGTAAGGCATGATGCCAGTGAATAAATCATAATAGACAAATCTGTTTTATAGAAATAAAGGTTAAAACTAGTTTATTTACAAAAGGGCATGCCTCATTCGAATACATGACATGATGGAGACATTATTAAAGTCAGTAAGAAAAATTAACGTGTTAAATGTTATTTTAATCAAAACGAAAGCAAATATAACAGAAAGACTCATCTCTAAAACAGACAAAGAGAATGACAGGTAAACCATATAATTTTATTTCATATAAAAAATTAATTTCATTTTATCTTTAAGTTTTCTTTTCTTGCAGAGAACAAAACCACGAAAATGATAAACACATCATAAATATGGAATACATTATACATCATTATTTCAACCAGTCATCTCTCTGTGATTGTGATATCAGCTAATAAGACTATACCCTCTAAGCTTATACCCAAACTTGTATTAAACAAATATCAACATAACGATTGGCACACGTGTAATATGTTCTACTTAGGCCGTGTGCACACCAAACATCGTGTACAGTAAACATGTTTAAAATTAGTTTAATGTAATGTACACTAGTTCCACATTAAAGTTGTTCACATTTATACACCTTCTTGAATTACCTGTATATAAGATTTGTTCACACTTGTCAACTATATTTCCTTTAAATGCTCATTAAGTTGAACCGAATGCATATTTTCGCACAACTTTTTTAGCAGTTAGACGACCATTTGAAGAAAAAAAAAAAAGGTGTGTGTGGATTTTTCCAAATTTCTTTGCTATCATCGAATAAAAATGAATAAAAACGTTCGCCCTTTTTTTTTGTTTTTGCTTCTTTATAAAGGCAATTTTGATGATTTACACTAGTTTCAAGATACCAAAGATGTCTCGATTACACATTAAAAAACGTTAGCTGTATCAGCGTGCTCACAGGAAGAAAAAGAATTGAGATGTTAAGGATCACTTTATTTCGATCTTTTGTATTTGTTTCAAATGGTATTTTTTTCTTTTCCAAGGAGTATTTGGCAAAGGAAGGGGTAATGCTGTTTTAATTTTATTTCTAAGTGTATTTTAACGGATCTGAGATACAAGACAAACAAAACAATTTACCTCACTTTTTTAGTCATGCATTTATGAGTGAATTGTTGTTTCAGAAAAGACCAGTGGCAAATATTTCTGTGTACATCCAGTCGATGATCATTCATTTCTAGCTTGTGCATGTGTTTGAAATAGTTTTTTTTTGCCGGGGAGTATTAGGCAAAGAGAGGGGGTAATGCTTTTTTTTTAAATATTTCTAAGTGTATTTTTAGGGATTTGAGATACTAGACAGACAAAACAGTTTACCTTACTTTTTATAGTAATGCATATATGAGTGAATCGTTGTTATAAATATCAATTTTTATCAAAAATCGTTTTTTTATAAATATACATGGTGAAATAAGTATTTCTAATGCCTAGTTTTGTGTCCACTTAACCTACACAAGGCCTACAATGAGTATCGACTGCATGTAGACAAAACATGGTTTACACTGTAATGTATAGTAATGCATATATGAGTGAATCGTTGTTTGAGTAAAGACCAGTGGCAAATATTTCTGTGTAGTCCAGTCGATTCGGGAAGACCTTTTAAAAAAAAAATTGTCTTCGGCAATGATGATGTTTATGTCTTTATAAGGGGCTAATAAAGCTACGTACATGTAAAGTGTTCTTAAAATAAATAAATATATCAAGTTTAGCCAAATATCATTGTAAAGGACTTTTTCAATATGTGTTATAAATATCAATTTTAATAAAAAATCGTTTTTTTATAAATATACATGGTGAAATAAGTATTTCTAATGCCTAGTTTTGTGTCCACTTAACCTATACAATGCATACATTGAGTATCGACTGCATGTAGACAAAACATGATTTACACTACATGTAAACATTGGGTTTTTTTGTCAATGGGAACGTAATTATGTTTTGGAAGGGTTCGTGTCGATTTTCCAGTTTTGTCATTGCATTGTTGTTTCTTTCAAATTCATGAGTTTTGAACATGTTGAATGTATGGAATAATACACGATGGTTTCGAATTATACATTCTAGATACAGACATTGTTATCACCTCTTATTTGTCTTTGTGCATATCACTTTAACTGTTTAGTTATGTTCAGAAATATCCATGCAAGGTGGTTTGGTACTTATATATCCCGTCATTTTTTATTCGATGTCGTTGTGCTACGGTACATTTTTGTATTCTTGTTTTTCATTGTTGCTGATGTGCTTTATCTATATGTTTTGTTTGTGTTTCTTTCATGACATGTTTGTTTGTTCTGAAAGTAATACAGATTATAATATAATGTTGATCGATGTACCCCTATTTCTGACATTTTCAGCTTATATATCTCTTTGCTTTGTTCACATTGTCATTTTGTGCAACTTTCATAAAAGTGACAAGTTTAGGTAGTTATAAAACTAGTTTTAATCCACCATTTTCTACATAAGAAAATATCTGTACTAAGTCAGCAATATGCCTATTAATATCCATATGTTTGATTTTGCATTTTGATTATGGACTTTCCATTTTTAATTTCCCTCGGAGTTCTAGATGGGTCTGTGAATGTATTATATAACATGTAAGCACATCTCAACTATTTTTTATTCACTTTCGAATGGTTTTGTATACAGAAAGCGTTGCGAACGGCTGATTACGTTCAGATAGTGTGTATGGTACTTTAGATTTCATATAAAAGAGAACTAGTTTTTTATATCCACAACTTTACATGTTGATCAACCATGTATTTAAACACAATTATTTTTTATATCTTGAGGTAATTTGAAAAATACTTCATTTGTAATGTTTCTTGCCATTTATTATCAAAGTACAAAGTTAAAGTATATTGCGTATTCGGAATTATTAGTACGTCTTTTGAAAATAGGAACGAACAGAGATTTTCCAAAAAAACACATATTGCAACTTAATAAAAACAGGTTTTCATTTGCAATGTATGGACATACGATAATGAAAATTGAAATCTGTCGGAAAGTAACAAAATTCCGTGTAAATGATCATAGGGTGCAAATTATACACACTATTTTCTAAGTACTAAATGAATTTTCAAATTTGTTTAAAAATATTCAATATGCTATTCAAGTCATGTTCATTATGTAAAGCTGGGGTCACACATTCACGATTTTTACTGCCGTCCCTGACAGGACCATTCCCGGTTAAAATTTATTAAAAGTCTCATCATGATCCTATGAATCGTTGATAATTCTTAATCACGACAACAATCAGATATTGTTCAAGAAGCGTCGATATTCAACCGTTTCCAAGTGAATTTATCCTGATAACCCCGTTTTAAATCCGTTTCTAATCCTATTTGTATCTTTCGCCAGGTAAAATTCGACCGAGTCTGTCACGACTGCGTCCCGATTCTACCGAATGTAATCCGACAGAGATCAGATAGTGACAAGACAGTGAACCGACACTGACGGAAGTTATCCGTTCGAAAACTGTCGGCATACTCGGGATGATCAGGTACTGTCGGAACGTAATCCTATCACGGTCCGCTCTATTGCATTACAAACGGCTTTGTCTGGTCTCAGTCGTATTGTATTCTGTAATTGTCGGGACTCTGACGTGGGTATCATTGACGAATTTAGAATTAATAACGGGACGGTGTTGGAACGGTTTCGGCAAAAACGGTTCGCAATTGACAAGATCTGGATGCAATCTGGATTCAAACGGCAGAAAAACAGCAATGAAAAATTTCTCCAGATCATTCCCGTTCCACAGGACACCGTCCCGAATACACAGAACATTGTTAGGAATTCGATCCGATACAGCAGAATCTGTCATACATGTAGGCACGATTGTAATCCGACTAGACAAAATCGGCTGAGTTTCCCCGAATGTTACGGGACGCACCTAATGCGGGGTTCACACATTGCCGATTGTTGCTCCCGTTTGAGATCAGACAGCGATACGACACGAAAAGTGAAAAAGTCGGATTAGTATCCTCAATTATCTGGAATGTCCTATTATTGTCTGAACGCAGTCGTTTTAGTTCGTAACAGATTCCTACTGGTCGGGAAGGGTCCGAATAGTTCGGCAAAGCACCACGACAGTTAGGTGCGTCCCGTAACATTCGGGGAAACTCAGCCGATTTTGTCAAGTCGGATTACAATCGTGCCTATGTCGTGACAGATTCTGCTGTATCGGATCGAATTCCTAACAATGTTCTGTGTATTCGGGACGGTGTCCTGTGGAACGGGAATGATTTGGAGAAGTCCCGACAATAACAGAATACAATACTACTGAGACCAGACAAAGCCGTTTACAATGCGATAGAGCGGACCGTGATAGGATTACGTTCCGACAGTACCTGATCATCCCGATTATGCCGACAGTTTTCGAACGGATAACTTCCGTCAGCGTCGGTTCACTGTCTTATCTCTGTCGGATTACATTCGGTAGAATCGGGACGCAGTCGTGACAGACTCGGTCGAATTTTACCTGGCGAAAGATACAAATCGAATTTCCATCCACGATTCACAGGATCTTGATCAGACTTTTGACACATTTTAATCGGGAATGGTCCTGTCAAGGACGGCAGTAAAAATCGTGAATGTGTGACCCCAGCTTAACTGTCGAGGTGCTTTGCCGAACTATTCGGACCCTTCCCGACCAGTAGGAATCTGTTACGAACTAAAACGACTGCATTCAGACAATAATAGGACATTCCAGATAATTGAGGATACTAATCCGACTTTTTCACTTTTCCTGTCGTATCGCTGTCTGATCTCAAACGGGAGCAATAATCGGCAATGTGTGAACCCCGCATAACAATTGGGTTAGACTAATGTTTTTTTTAAATTTTGGAAATCTAAAAAAATGCACAAAAAACAAGAAAAAAATCGCCTTAAATAAAAAAAAAAACAGCAGATGGTAACTATTCTATCACATTATAAATCAGATTTTCTATGTAAATGAAAGTTAAATTGTTTACCTACAATCCTCCTGTGATAGGATTTGATATGAGATCATTTAAATAGTGAATCGATCTAGGGTGTGTTTCCTCCCATTAATTTGTTTAACTACTAATATTACATCACTCTATATTGAAGAATTTACAAATCAATTAAAGATCATCCTCTTTGCCTTTGATATGAAACTTGTATCCCGGAATAATAACTTTCTTTTTCAATTAAATTACACATTCGTGTATCATCTACACACTATTTTATAATTTGCCTTTAAAAACCTAGGTACATAGTGAAAGTCAAAAAGTACCATAAAAAAGTGTACACACGTAATGAATTTGGTTGTAAATTGATTTAGTTTGTCTTTTTTTTCATATTCTTATTTGTTTTGTATCATAGGCAGCACTTTTTATAACTATTCGTAGTACATTATTTCATATGGAAACAACGCACTGTAAATTTGGAACCAATAGGATTATTTTTAAGAATGTTATACCGTTTTTTGAATTTCACTTTACACATACTGTCTATGGCAAACCATTTGATAATGTATGCATTTTAACGATTTCTCGTTGGGTCGAACTTTGCCTTACAAATAAACGAAGAAACTGTATAATATTTAAAAAAGAATAGATGGCAAACAATGGCTTTACCTTTAAACGAGAGAATGGCATCATTAGTTGGAACTTCTGTTTTTAAAATTGTCGTTTTATGAAAATTTTGTCAAAAAATTTAAAATTGCCAAGTGACGTCATGAAGGCAAAAAAAATGTTTTAAACATATTTGTATTGCCATGGTCATTAAATATTTCTACCTTCAATATTGGTCCTATAAAAGGAAAAATTCAATCAAGTTAGGTCAATTTTGCACGACTTTACAGAAAACCTTATTCCAAATATTAAAAACCTTATTCCAAATATTAATTCAACCGCCTTCAATCGAAATTCCCCATCTACATATAGCAGTTTTTATCATTGTGTTAAAGGTGGCAATGCTGCTGCAGCCAGATTATTTAATAAAAATGCACGTGGATATCCACAAATATGTCCGTGCAATGCCAGAAAATGACTAGATTACCCTGTTCTGATAATAATATAGGGTCAACAGCGAACGGGAGAGCTTTTTCGCTTTCCTTTTCCTGTGACATAACATGAAAAACCCAAAACCTCATTTATCTGGTTACATGAACAAAGCCAAAGTGTGGTATACAATATGTAAGACAGACAGGACGGGAGTTTTTTAAACGAACATAGGAACATCTACACCGCTTCCGAAAACCTAACAAATTCAAAAGTATAATTTATCAACATTAAGGTAAAACCAACCACAATATTAAATTAATTAGATTTCAACCGCTCGAAACGGTCCAGAAACAACAAAGGCAGTCGCATAAACAATTTGAAGATTCCCGTAAAATTATCAAACTGTCTTGGATTAAACGACTTCAAACAGCTAATACCCTGGGTCTAAATGACAATATACTTGGACAAGGGAGCATATCTACTATTTTTTATTGATATCATGAATATTATTGATGAAAAACAACGAAATAATAGGTTTCATGGGAAACGTATCAATCGAAATCAACGAGTTAAACATCGTATCAATTATACACTTGGTAATCTCCTATCTATATTTAAAAACAATCGTAGGCATAATTTATTATGTTTTTAAGTATACGTCGGTTACATCAGACGTGAAAATAGATATTAATACTCCCTTAACTTGAAACTGTGATTCGTCGAAGTTTAGATATGTTCCCTATGGATATGTTATGAAAGGGGATCTTAATATCGTCCAGGATAGAGATTAAAAACTGTTCAAGAAAAGGACTTTAATATCGTCCTCCATATAAAATAGGTCGGAAAGAGTGTCGTCAAGTCATATTACACCTATTTCCAGAATAAGAAACAAACTTCAAGAACTTTCAACGCGGTTGGTGTTTGTACCGGCCGACAGAGCAGCCAACAATGGGATGGTGGTATGCCATAAATGTTACACGGACGTTCTTAAGAATGAAATTTTAAATTCATCTACATTCAAGTCCATCCGCTCAACAGAGAGTCAAATAGTAAACAAACATATCACAACCACATCAAAGCTTAAGGCGTCTTCTGAACATGTGAAGGTCCCTACCATGTATTGGCTACCTAAACTAAACAAATAAAAACATTTAAATATCGTTTCATCTAGGCCTCTAATAAGTGTTCTACAACTAATCTTTTAGTGCTCATAACTAGTTCATTAACTTATATTAAAGAGCTTATCATAAACTATTGTAATAAAATATATAAACTTAGTGGTATAAAAAACTTTTGGAGTGTAAAAAATTCTTTGGATGTTTTAGATAAGTTACGTGCTTTCGATGGTCCTTTTGATTCTGTTGACAGTTTTGATATTTTTACTCTTTACACTACACTTCCACACTACCTTATTAAAGAAAAGTTTTCCTATTTAATTAAATGGTTGTTTGGTAAAGCTGAATGAAAATATATTTGCTACAACTCATTTAAAGCCTTCTTCTCTAATGAGAAAGGTAAATATGCTAGATATACTTACTGGTGGTGTGATGAGATGATTGAAGCTGTTAATTTTCTTCTTGATAATATTTATGAACGTTTCGGCAACAAAGTTATTCGACAGGTTGTAGGTATCCCCATGTGCACTAATTGTGTCCCTTTAATAGTAGACTTGCTTTTGTACTGTTACGAATCACAGTGTATAAGACCCGTCGAAATTGCATTCAGTTGATAAATTCAACAACACCGTTATCTTGATGATATTTTTTCGTTAAATAATAAAAAAAAATCTCAATATACTGCTGAAATTAACCCCAAGGAACTTACTTTAAACAATTCAATTTATTCGGTAATAACTGTGCTTTCCTGGATTTAGATATTTCGGTTTTAAACGGGAAACTCCACACTAGAATTTACGACTATTGTTAATTTTCCATTTTTAGAAGGTGATGGCACCATCTTACGGTGTTTATATTTCACAGCTCGTTCGCTATGCCCGTGTCTGTTGTGACGTTTGTGATTGTAACGAACGCAATCTATGTTTTACTGGTAAATTATTTAACCAGGGATATCGTTACCATAAATTACTTAAAACCTTTACTAAATTTTTCCTTAGATATACAGATTTGGTTATGAAGTTTGGTTGTATCTGTACTCCTTTCAAACGGGATAGCACATCCTCATTTTTACGGAAAAGTTGTTAACCTTGACCGGTAATTTAGAAAAGATCCATGTAAACTTGTCGCTCCTTTACATAAACTTATTCTGAAAGGTTACCTTTTCAACATGTTCACTGTAATAAGATCATTGAATATTGTTTTTATTGGTATACATATATTGATTGTGTTATCAGTAAATTAAAAGCTAACTAATATTACTAATATGTTATAAACATATACATATTCATGGATCTACAATATGTCAATACCTATAACTTGGCATTGCACAAGGTCGTGTTTTTCTCTGGCTGTTTTTGACGTCTTTACATTAATTCCATTGGAAGTTGGATGTGCACGGATTGATAGTTTAGTCTTAGATGCATGATTTTTTATGAGTTGTTAGCGGCTGTGAACTAGCTGTCAGATAACAGTGAGTAATCTCAGATCTGTTTATTGTGTCTTTTTGTGTCGGGATGTATAAATACCCAGCCACGTCCATTTGTATTTTTGTCCATCTGATGAGTTAAGCCTTTTTCAACTGATTTTTATAGTTCGTTCTTATATTGTACTGTTATACCACTGTCCCAGGTTAACTTTTTTTCTAGTAGTCACTGATTTATTGAAATGAGGACATTGGACATTACTGACAGAAACTTCGTAAAATGAGACATCTATATACAAAGTACCCAGGTTAAGGGAGGGTTGGGACCCCGCTAACATGTTTAATCCCGCCACATTATATATGTATGTGCCTGTCCAAAGTCAGGAGCCTGTAATTCAGTGGTTGTTGTTTGTTTATGTGTTACATATTTGTTTTTCGTTAATTTTTTTTATATAAATAAGGCCGTTAATTTTTTCGTTTGAATTGTTTTACATTGTCTTATCGGGGCCTTTTATAGCTGACTATGCGGTTTGGGCTTTGCTTATTGTTGAAGGCCGTGTGGTGACCTATAGTTGTTAATGTCTGTGTCATTTTGGTCTGTTGTGGACAGTTGTCTCATTGGCAATCATACCACATCTTCTTTTTTTATATTTCAGTATGAAAAATAAAAGGGTCATAACTACTTTTATAGGAGTTTTGAAAAGAAAAATGGTAAAATCAATATAAGAGAAAAGCATGAATCAAAAACGTTTTTTACTGTACGAAAGAATAAATAAATTTTTAAACATTCCGTTTTCTTCATGTCTCTAATTAATTCATGTCAATTTATTAGCCCTCTAATGTATTTAAGAGTTTTTCCCTGATCAATTTCACTTATTTTGAACTTTACTTTACTAATAAGTGTAATATAACACATCTGAATATTCAAATCTCGTTTGATCTAAGTTTAATGTTCAAAACAAATATACTGTGGAGAACATAACTGTCAGCAAAATTAGTGAAAGCATCATAAATGTACAGTTTTTGAAGATATATACCTTGAACAATGTTCTTACCATGTTTGTTTTAATTTTCTAATTACAGATCTTATAACACCAAATATTTCACTAGCTCTTTATTGCTATCTATGTCACAACATCGTAGGAACAGAAGAACATGTTAATACAATCAGATTAATGAACGCGGTGAGAGATAATTTGTCAAGTGACAAGTGGAAAACATTTGTAACTAGTGGAAGCTGTGGGGAAGGACTTGAAATGCGAGGAAGCGATTTAGATATAATGCAAGTAATAAAATCTATAAAGGTGAATGCGGATAAACAACCCGACTTTGATCCAAGTATAACTTATCTGTCCATGGATACAGACGATGTAAAACCTGGTTTTACTCAATTAAGGCTAGAATATAGCAGAAGTCAGTATTTTTTGGAATGCTGTGAAGAACATAATGGTAAACATTATTTTTCGAGTGCTTTATGTAAGGGAAATATATTATTGTTTGGGGATAAAAGCGAAACAATTCATGGACCGTGTATAACTGACAAAAAAGGAATTTTTGATTATGCCTTCTCTTTGCATTGTAAAAGGTGGATATCTTCTGCTGTAAATTGGATAAGAAGATCAAGTAGCTCATGGCCCAGTCATAACGTTCAACAAAGTATTATAAATCACGGGGTACTTTTTGTACCGATCGGAGTTCACGGATCACCAAAAGAAGATCTAGAATGGCGAGTATCTTTTTCAGTGGCTGAAAAACTTCTAATTAATACATTTACTCACACCCAATTAACATGGTTAATGTGCTATGCTCTCTTGAAGATAATTTTGAAAGATGTTATAGCAAATGACTCTGAATGTAAAGATTTACTCTGTTCATATTTCCTTAAAACAATTATTTTCTGGATATCTGAAGAACTACCATCTTCTGTATGGCAGCCTGATAATCTTATACCTTGTTTTATGCGATGTTTCAGCCGATTAGTATATTGTGTCGAGCATTCAGTTTGCTTGCATTACTTCATTCCAGAAAACAACATGTTCGAGAACAAAATAGAGGGACGTGCTCGTGATGTACTTTAAAAGAAAATAAACACGTTGCACAGCTATGGTTGGCGATGCATTTTATTTTCAGATCAAATATCTAACTTTGATGTAGCGATTTGGAATTTTGCAATTGAACCATTTACATTTTATGTGAATGACGTTAAGAAAATAGTGCAATCACGTATTTTGTATTTTGCAAATGCTTTCTTAGAAAATTATTCTGAGTTAGATATATTCAACACAGGATTATTACACAACATATGGTGTAACCATTTTTCACTAGAGCAATTATATGCATACTACATATCACAGAGGTGCAGTATTCTAGCTCAGCGTTTACCACTTCATGGTACAATTATCAACAATAAATACCAATACAAACAGTACAAATCCTGTTAAGTACTCTGCTAACAAATGTCTATCATGACGCTGTTTCTGGATGGCTTATGGTAGCTTCATTGTTTTACAAAACAAAGCAATACAGAAAAGCGTTATACATCATCTGGTATTCTATATCGAAATGTACTCGCGATAAACTGTTCTTTGGAATGATTCTATCAGATATCCATTACCAATCACTAAAACTGCAAACATTTTCCAAGAAAAGTGTTGCTTATCAGCTGAAAATTATGTTCGTATATTTTATACGATTAAAGACAGATTCAACTTTAACACCAGATGAACTTTCAAGTGAGGGAAGGAATATAACTTATTTCTTTCCAGCCATAGCGTATGCATACTTCCTTAGTTTTATTTGTCATTATCACCTCAATAATGTAAGACAGTGTCAGGATTCCTTAGAAGGTCTAGAACTTGTTATAGCAGAAAGTTATTTGATACCAAATTGGAATACAGAAGATGCTTACACTTTATTAGGGATTGCTTTAGAATTACAAGGTGCCAAGGAATCCGCACGACAAGCATTTTTACAATCTGTCGAATTATCCGAGGGTAAATCTGAAACTTTTGCCGCATGGAGACTTTTGTCTTTGAATTGAATTATTCATTTGTGCATTTGTTGATCTGTCAAACTGATGTTTGTGTAGTTTTGTACCTGCAATATATATATACTAGACAATACCACATTAGTGAGAATATGGTAAAGATATGCATGTTGCTGATAAAGGTATACAAATGCCCTTAGCTCCTTTATTTTATTGAACATTAAATAACTGCTGTAAAATGAAAATACATTAGCACATTATTTTTCATTCTTTCTGCTTTCATATTTCAGTTTTATAGATATCTTTTTCTAGACAAAACAATATTAAAGCAAATCGTATTCATCGAAGGAATTCAATCGTCCGTTCCATTGTATTGACCAACTTGAAGATAAAAATCGAAAACTGTAATTGTCAATGCAAGAAATGAATCTGTTTTGTAAATAGATCTCGATAAAAAATGTATCAAAATATTAGAACATTCCTACACTGCTACTGTTGCATAGGTACTATGTCTGTACTAAAAATATGTAGTACTGGAAATTGACTTTTGATTTTTAGTTCTATTTCATTACTTTAGATATATTGTAATATTTAGGGACCTGTAATTTACAGGACTTGATTTGTACAACATATTTTTGGTACAGAAATAATACCAATAGTGATTACAATATTTCATGATTGAACATCTTAACTGAAAGAGATTTGAAATAGACAAACTTTCAAAATGCTAAAAATGAAACTCTGTAACCTAACACTTGAAGTACTTAAATTTCAAGTACCGTAAAATACAGGTACCTAAATATTACAATAATTTTAAAGTAACGAAAAAGAACTGAAAATCAAGAGTAGATTTCCTGTTGAACAGATTTTGGGTAAAGAAATAGTACATATGCAAAAGCTCAGCGCATCAATCACCAATATTGAAGTACCCAACGAAAAAAATAAACAAAGATCACGTGACTGTCATTGAAAAATATGTAATTATTTTGTACAATATGTGTTTGATATAAGTTCCTTGTACCGTGACGCATACAAACCATGTGTATTTTGTTCAATGAAAATTAAATATTCTAACAGGATGTGACAACGTTGCATGCAATAGTAAAGTTTCATGTTTTTAAACGGTAACGTATTTCTTTCATTTTAAATACCACTTCCTTATACCTAAATCTATTTTGTATAAAATTACCTATTTTAACAGGTAAAAGAATTCGAACAAATTGAAATAAAGGTTTGAAATAGTAAATTTTTAAAAATGTAACTGCTTGTGTCCTTTTATTAGATTCAAGATAACATACTTAACACTTCCACCAAATATCATTTGGAAAATCTAAAGTGATATTTTTAAATAGCCATTACTGTTTTTATACGTATATATATATAATAATAGTGCATTGTTCTGGGGACACAAGCTACGAGATACATACAAACTTTTGTTCAATCATTTATTAAACTGAAATAAATACAATTCGCTATTAGCAGTCAGAATGCTTATATTTTGTCAAAATAAGCTAGAAAAACATCGATGATGAATTATTCACTTGCAAGAGAATAATAAGACCTCATTGAATTCGTATCCAATTGAACTTCAATTTAACCCTTTAGCTAGAGATGGATTATACATGACTAATGATTGCTATGATATATAAAGGAAAATAATGTCAGCATTCATTGAAAGTGAAACAGAGGTAAATAATTTGATGTGTCTGATTCGATCAACTAAAAACCGTTCTAATACAGGTAAAATCGAAAATGTACATCCTTTTAACCTCAAAATTGAAATCACAATGACATAGAAATATCCATTTCCATTAGGTCCATATATCTAGTTATATTTATGTTTATATCGTGTTATGTGACCGTCGGTTATTTTATTAGTCATCTCGATAGTTATTTAGATGGCGCCTAGACTAAAATAAGCACAAAACCAAGCTGCATGTTATTAATCGCATGCCTTGTGAATTGCTTAATTTTCATTAGGTAAAAAAAAGTATTGAAATAATGTTCCGCGTACTCGCTCCAATTTATGGATCTCAATACAACGAGTATAAATAAATAGTTTTAGCATGGCCCGTATGCACTTGCATTGGTCTTATCTTTAGTTACAATAAAATTAACGGTACCAATTTTCTTGCACCAGATGCGCATTTCGACAATACATGTCTCTTCAGTGATGCTCGTGGCCAAAATATTTGAAATCCAAAGCTTATATAAAAGATGAAGAGCTATAATCCAAAAGGTCCAAAAAGTATAGCCAAATCCGTGAAAGGAATACACTAGTATACAAAAGTAACAACAGAGATGCTATAAGACGAAAGTGAATTGTTACTAAAGTGTTCACTAATATTTGAAATTAATATCTTAAATACAAAATTGAACTGATTTTAAAGACATCGGTTATTGACTTTATTTCTATAAAAAGACACAGATAAGAAAATGTGGTATGAGTGCTAATGAAACTACTCTTTATCCAGTTCACAATTGAAGATGAACCCAGAAAAGCGCCTCGGATGCACTAAATTATTAAACGTGTTTTTTTTTTAAATTACAGCACTGGGTCGATACCTCTGCTGGTGGACAATCAGTCCCCGTGGGTAGCATCAGCTCAGTAGTCAGTACTACGTACTATACTGACATGATTATAACAAACCTTTCTAAAATTGGCCGTTGATAATTTGAAATAATAAAGAAACTAAGGTTTCAACTCTCTATTGCAAAGTTTACCTTGGATGGATTTATAGATTATCGTTGATCATCTCAACGAGATTGATTTTCTCGCTTGAGCTGGTACAGCGAAAGTGAGAAAAGCAATCGAGTTGAGATGACCAATGATAATCTGTTTATAGCTATTTTACCTATGACGACGTTGTCAATTTCATGTCAATTTCGTTAGCAACGCCACGTGGCCTCCTTAGTTTCTAGCGATAATTTTTCCATCTCAAGCGAGAAGCATGATATGAAAATTATCACAAAAAAAGATCAAAAGAAAAATGCACAAAATAGAGATAATTGGCTTTATTTGGGTATTTTTTGTTATATAGCCCTTCAACTGTTTCGGTATTTATACATTCTTATTATACTTTCAATTATTTGGCTCTGAGCGTTCCTGATAAAAGTAAATCTAGACATGCGCTTAGTACTCATTAATTATAAAACGTGTTGTTTTCATTTTTTGTTTTTTGTAAGAAGTAAACCATTAAAGGCCAAGACCCAAATTCTGTTACTGTGATGTATAACATGTATATGTAGAACATAATTAAATCAGTTTGCTTGATACTTATACAAGATTGAGTAATTGTATAATAAGGAGTATACATCAATGAGACAGTTTTCACCAAGAAATGAAATACACGTGATTTTTGATTTTCTAATATATAATAATCTGTTAAGTGGTATTTTAAGATTTGTTTTAATGTTCCAAAATTAAGCTACCCTATACAGTTACAGATGACATTACATTAACATTAATATGCATGGTTACGTTTGTGATATACTTGAGTGTAGTTTTGTTGTCCTATTGTTTAAACGTTATTGGTTATTTGTGAAAGTTTTTTGATAACTATTTCCCTCTTTAATTGATGACGTGAGTGTGTGTAGCAGGGCCATTGGGGTTCGTACTATTGTACGTTGTGTGAGTAGCATGGCCATTGGGGTTCGTACTGTTGTACGTTGTGTGTGTATCAGGGCCATTGGGGTTCGTACTGTTGTACAGCTCTTTGTTTTTGGTGAATTGTCGTTTTTCTATGCCATTAGTTTATCAGTATCTTTTTGACTTATGAGCCTCAATATGTTCTTGGTGTCTTTCGCCTCTCTGGTTAGTTTAAGATCAAATTATGCTTGAGATACTATTTTTAAGTGACTATCTTTCTGACAATAAACTCATCATAGATTCAAGGATTACATTTAGTATTAACGCAAGGTGTACATTTCGTCTACCAAAGACTCATCAGTGACGCTAAGTTCCCCAAAAAATAAAAAGGTCAAATAAAATACGAAGTTGAACAGTGTTGAATCCAAAATTCCTAAACGTTGTGCCAAATACAGCTAAGGTAATCTATTCCCGAGGTAGAAAAGACTTGAATACACAAGCAATGTTGTTTGTTCCCTGTTTAAGGTACAATTAATTTGGATATAACTTCAACTATAGTTACTCAAAATCAAATTATAACTTGGCGTTAAGATATCCACAACCTGCTATAATATATTTATATTTCCCTAATTTATCACACCTAGAGAAGTTTTCTATTTTTTTCATTCATTGTTGTAGTTGTCGTTTGTTGACGTGATTCATAAGTGTTTCTCGTTTCCTGTTTTTTTAATAGATTAGACCGTTGGTTTTCCCGTTTGAATAGTTTTGCACTTATCTAGTAATTTTTGGGATCTCTTTTTAGCGTGTGGTTCGGTGTGAGCCAAGGCTTCGTGCTACTGAGATTTCTGTCAGTGACATTTTATTCTTAGATATTTTGAACTTTTCTTCTTTGGATGATTTCCCATGTTACATTCAATGTGAAAAGGGGTCTGTGCAATCAGAAAATGACCTTGTTAATCGTGAAAATATGATTTTTTTATAAATTTTAGCAATTTCAAGAAAAAGTACAAATCAACAATTTAATAAAATATTATGGTCTGATATCCCTAACACCATGAAAAAAATGCCTTAAAGAAAACTGTCGTAATCATGATTTAGTTAAGTCTAACACTGGTGATGCTTTCTTTAAAAAAATCAGGTGTAATGTGAAAGCCAAATTTGTAAATGAAAACTAAGTAGATGAAGTTATCAACTACCAACAATCAAATTTTTGAAATGTGAAGAACTGTATTTATTGATACTACAGAATGGTCAGAATATTTCATGATAACAAAAAAGTCTTGTAGAGATGCTTATTTAAGAACCTTTCAAATTAAAAGATACCAGGTTATGTACATTTTGTAAACTTTGAGAAGAAACCATTAAACACCTGTTTTTTGAATGCCCAATAACATTTCAATTGTGGCAGTCTTTTTCCAATATTGTGAAACTTTTTTTTGTAAACTTTGATCTCAACAGAGAGAATGTGTTTCTTGGTTGCAAACATGAAAGTTTATTATTGAATCTGCTAATCATAATAACAAAGAATTATTGATATCAATGCAAATTAAATGAAACAAAACCAAAAATGATTGAAATAAAGAATAAAATAAAGAAATATCAATTTCTTGAAAATCATATTGCAAAGAAAAATGATCAAGTTCAAGTTTATGGTCTCCTTTACATATAATATTTAACTAAGTGTTGTTTTCATTTTATCTATGTTTAGTTAAGAGAAAAGAAATAATTTATAAACTATGAGCAAATTTATTTCTTTAAAAAAATTGTATTAAAAAGTAAGTCATGATACATATTGTAGAAAAACAGATGAGTGAAAGTATTAGTGTTGAATGTGAGAAAGTCAAAGAGAGAGAGAGAGAGAGACAGGCAGGCAGATAGACAGATAGGCAGACAGAGAGAGAGAGAGAGTCACTAAGCGTGTTAGTGAAAAAGATGACGAAGAGGGCATTGCTAGTTAGATGAATGGATTACTATGGAACGCCAAAACTGTCTTGTTATGACCATTTTCATTATATGATGTGCATTTACCTTTATATGATGTGCATTTACCTTTATATGCTGTGTTTTTACCTTTATATGATGTGCACTTGTCATTATATTATGTGCACTTGTCATTATATGATGTGCAAACACCTTTATATGATGTGCAAATATCCTTATATGATGTGCAAATATCCTTATATGATGTGCAAACATCATTATAGTATGTGCAAACATACTTATATGATGTGCATACATACTCATATGATGTGCAAATATACTTATATGATGTGCAAATATACTTATATGATGTGCAAACATTCTTATATGATGTGCAAACATTCTTATATGATGTGCAAACATTATTACATGATGTGCAAATGTACTTATATTATGTGCAAAGATCCTTATATGATGTGCAAATATACTTATATGATGTGCAAAGATCCTTATATGGTGTGTACATATCCTTATATGATGTGCAGTTTCCCTTATATTACGTGCAAACATCTTTATATGATGTGGTTGTGTCATTATATTATGTGCTTGTAATCTTATATTATGTGGTTAGGTTTACTTCATTATATGATGTCGAAACGTCATTATATGTTGTGCTTCCATCGTCGTTATGGTCAATGAACATGATTACGATTAGAATGATTACTGTCTACGTCATAACTGATTCCGATCTGCTTCTGTAAATTATTAACCCGGCTCAAATATGTGTCTATCGCTAGCGAAAGTGCAATTGATAGGGAAAATGAGACAAAGCAATTTAACAAAATCAACGTTTCAAACATTTCGGTTGAAGATTAAAATCAGTTGATACAGGATCTAGTTGAAGAAATCTCCGGCTGTGGAGAAAATGATAACAAATAAGAGCCTTGTATAACTTGCTATTCGGTTTAAGCATAGGCTCCGTGTTGAAGGTCGTACTATGACCTATAATTGTTTCCTCTTACAAATTATGACTTGGATGGAGAGTTGTCTCAGTGGCTCTCATACCACATCTGCTTATTTCTATTTATTGCAAAAGACACCATTGAAATCACAGTCTGTTTCAAAAATATTTCATAACAATAGCTATACAATTATCTACTGATGCATACTATGGCGAGATGGTTTGTTTTATAAAATGTTATTGAATAATATTAATCTGTAAATGGTAAGATGTATAATGTAGTATTGAATATGTACAATGATATTACATCTAGTATATCATATAATCTGTGCTACTAAAGGAGTAGACCGATTTCATTGAGTCGCAACTCCTCTACAACCATACCAAGTCGGAAATATGTGTGATAGGACATTTAATTTGTCTTTGAACAAATCTTTTTTCCACAGAAAACGCCAATTATGTGAGAAAATACCCAATTTCGAAGACTGCAAGCTTAGTCGACGTAGTGCCCACAAAATGCGAAATGGCTATGTGGGAAATTATAAAAAATGAAAAAGTGGTATCTTTGCTAATGAGACAACTCTCCACAACAGACCAAATTACACAGAAACTAATGACTATAGGTCACCATACGGTATTCAACAATGAGCACATATTGGCATATACAGATTGTTTATTTTCAACTTATTTTAATAAAGATTTTTTTAATTGCTAATAAAATTCTGAAACATTAGTACTAGTATGTCAACAGATTTGGAGTAGCGTTAACGATTTCTGAGATATAAGGGGTTGATTCCTGATGAAGTGTTTTAGATTTAATTTTTCGTCCAATTAGATCGGATTTTACCTTTGTGGTACTTATTTTGATCCTTTTCGGTAATGGCAACGGATTTTACGTAGACGATACAGTTATTGAGTTAAAAGGGGGGAAAAACACTGAAAATCACACTTTGCCACACTTTTTCCAATTTAGGGTATTCAATATTTTTATTTTCCAACCGAGATGAATGGGGTGACGCCCGTCTTTCGCATTTTGTTCCTCTTTTTCGTCTCTTTAACAAAAAATAGAATAAAAAGCATTAACTTTGTCATTACTGTGTCCACCTTATTACTGTATCATCATTCCTTGTTTCAACACTTGCCCACTCGCTGGCGTCTCCTTGTATCATCGGTACAGCGGATATAGGTACTCACCAAGGGGTCGTGATCGATTTTTCTTCTGACACGGTACTAAAATCTTTGTTTTGTTTACATTATATCAATGTGTACTTCAATCTAAACATATTTGTTGTTTTAAGAAATGTTTTGGTCGTAGGTTGGTGATTAGTCTCACTATTTGCCCAAAACAAGAATCCTTACTAAAAACATGTGCAAATACTTGTCAAAGAAGTTGGCGCTCGTCTCATCCGATATGATTCTATATTCATTGCAACTCTTTTTCTGATAGAAGGCCACTGTTTGTGCGTAATAAGTATAGCTGTTTCAATAATTGGCATTGAAATATTTTGTACATATGTTATTTTTCGATATTTTATTCCGACAAGAAGCGTTGTGTATAGCTGACCACATGAATCGTTCTGTACGGTGCATAGTTAAATGAATGTACGGTATATAGTTTTTCATGCTTCGAAGTACCTACAAAGCTATATCCGCTGTACCGATGATACACGATAGTAATTATAATTCCGAATACTTTGCTTGCTTGTGACAATGGTGTTCGACAAGGAGAAAACTTATCACCTTTCCTATTTTATTTACTTTTGATTGACTAAAATAATTTCTTAGTGACTAGAAATATTACATGACTTAACAGAACTATACCAGAAGATCTGGAAAGAGAATTAGAAATATATCTTAAGTGTTTTGTTATATTGTTTGCAGATGACACGGTGTTGTTGGCTGAAACAGCACAGGACCTGCAGACTCAACTCAATGCTTTCCATGATTATTGTAAGGCTTGGAACTTGAAAGGAAAGTTGTCAAAATTAAAGTCTTAGTGAGTTTTTTTTTTTTTTGGACGGATGCCAAAAAATCTCCGATTTTCTTACAATGATACTAACATTGAGATGATAAAACAATATAACTATTTGGGTATTGTTGTTACTAAAACGGGAAATTTCAATATGACAAAAAACATTTATCCGATAAGGCTTTAAGCCATGTACGAAAACTTGAAAACAGGAAGGATGTATAAGATTTCTGTAAAATGTCAACTTCAGCTTGTTCGTTTATTAAAAATATATAAACACGTGCGTTTGTCCTCCAGCGGGCTTAGTAATTTTGAAACCTCTCTCTCTCTTGTTTTGTATATACTGTAAATAGTTATTATTTTTATCTCTGTATACTGATGTCATACATTGACATTGCTATTATATAGATTTAGAGGCCATAAGTATACCGGTATGGATGATTGATTGACTGTTATTTCGCGCAACTTTCAACACTTTCATGCTATTTCGTGGCGGTGAGTTTATATTGGTGGAGAAAGCAGAAGTGCCCGGAGAGACCCCCTGACCTTCGTTTGGAAAACATACAATTCTGGTCAATTAAGATTGGAATCGAGCTTACCTGCCACGTGCGGGATTTGAAATCGCACACCTAAGGGTTGACATGCTAGTGATACAGCAGTTCGACTACTTATAAAAAAGAAGAAGTGGTATGACTGCTAAAGAGACAACTCTCCACAAGAGGTCAAAATGACACAGAAATTAACAAGTAAAGGTCACCGTACGGCCTACAACAATGATCAAAGCCCATACCGCATATTCAGCTATAAAAGGGCACGAAATGACAATGTAACCACTCGACCACCCAGCGCCCATCACTTTCACCCGAAATGGATGAAAGGAGATATGGAATGAACCTGAACTCGGTGTATTACATTAACGTGCAGCTTTTTATCATGTTTTTTGTGCATATATTTCACAGTTTCAACTATAAACATGTTCTTGGATTAATTTGCACTTCTCATAAGTGCAAATTGGAACCACACTTTTTTTTGTCGTAGAATCATCAAATTTGGCAATAATGTACCTCTGGGGATAAATAACAATACAAAAAAAAAATTGGTGTGGCTCGCCCGGTTCGGCAACTGGAGTGAAAATAGTGACAAAATCCTGTAGGATATTTTTTTCTCCCATAGGATTTTTAAAAATATTTTACATTTTGCAGGCTTTCCCTGAATCGTTTATTCCTTCTATAGTTCCTGAGTGGAATAAACCTGATACAAAACATTGCAGTGTCAACTCTATATCTAAATTTGAGAAAGAATTGAAAACAAAAACCAATATCTTTTGGTAGGAAATTAAATATTAATTTTTAACGCAATTGCGATGCTCCGCTTTATTCTAAAACTATGAAATTTTTCCAGCTTATATTACCTGTTTTGCAAATGTGTGTCAGATATTGTGGATCAGTACGTCTAAATAACAACACAGGACTTCCTGTACGAATAGGGACATAAAAAGTATACCCAAGGCAAGTTATAGATATAGGAAGATGTGGTGTGAGTGTGAGATATAGGAAGATGTGGTATAGATATGCATTCGGCACTTTATTTATTTCAAAAAATATTCGTGTATTGAAAAATTTGTGTAAATTAATTAGAAATATCAATATAGACGTATGTTCTCCAGGTTGATCCCCAATCTCTCATTCTTGTTGCTCGTTTTGTGCAAACTTGTCATGCGCAAAATCTGTATGTTATTATATTTGTACCATTAAACTTGATTTTATAAGAAATAAAGAATCTTGATAGAAAATTTAATTTTTGATCTTATACTTTTTGTTTTGATAAAATCAATTCAATATTTGAGAAGCTATTTACAAAAAACGTTAAATACACTTTTCGTTTTGTTTCAACCTTATAATGAAACTCGTCCTCAATTTCACCTAATTTTACATAAAGTATATATAATAAATACAATGTTCTCTTTACCTATTTTGCCATCTACCAATTAATTTCAATAGAAATTTTTTTAATTGTGTTCAAAGTTCTAAATCTACAAAAGAATAACTATTTTTTGTAACATTGAATACCAAAGAAAGCTTCGCAAGTTAAACTGTTTTTTGGCATAATTGTTTTTATTCCCCCTTTTCTGAAACTCCTGATAGAATAGAACATCACAAAACAGCTTACACATGCACATTTGTCTAAAAAAATATTTTTCGCCATTAAAACTCATTCTTGTCCCGTATGACATTTCCTGAACGAGTGAAAATCTGAAATAATTATTTTATTAAGCTTATATCTTTATTGCGGTAGCCTATTATTGAAAAAGGGTATAATTTTAAATTTCATGAAGTAAGATTCATACCACCAGAGACATTCAATATACTAGTAAACAAAAGAAACGACACAAGGCAATACATTAATCATATAAAATAAAATTTGATACAAAAGCTTTGCTCATTGTGGGAAGCCGTAAGGTGAACTACATGTATAGTTGTTAATTTCTATGTCATTCGTCTCTTTGGCAATCATACCACATCTTCTTTTTTTTTATATAAATTTGCGTTCATCAGCTTCATGTGGACCTTGGTGGAAAGCAATAGTTTGAAGTTGTCTCATTCACAATCGAACCACATCTACTTTTTATTCTGTCCAAAACCGGGAATGATAGCTGCAATAGGCAGCGATTAAAAAACAACAGCATAAAGCATCGTAGTGGCCATCTTAGTCTGTTAACTAATTTTCACGTTGGTAGGAATGGGGGGGGGGGGGCTTTACTTTTTCAGCAAGGTTAAGTCGAAAGTCGAGCTGATGAAGTCAAGAGTGGACAATATTTCTGTGCTCAAGTCTATCCTTTGGGTTCGAAAAAAGGGATTAAGAGTAAATATTGATGAGACAACAACCCAACAACACAGACAATCAAGATATTGAAAGTTTTTTTACAGTCTTTTGGGTGTTTTTTTTATTATAGAGAGATCCCTATACACCTTATCAAGCCAAACAAAAACGTTCCATGTATAAATAAAGTAAGGAGCTAATTTCATATTACCTGCCATTTAAAATATCACAAAAGGCACATACATATTTTGTGAAAAGTTTAACCATACCATTTTTATAATATCAATTCGTGGAAATCAAACCAAGTACATGAAATAAAAATCAGTACAAGGAAAATACTTCTCTATTTATTAACGATTTAGTAGATATATAATGAACATTGAATATGCCTTATATCCAGACCTGTCCAGAGACAAATTCAAGTTCCAAATGTTATACTGAATATGAACCCTGTTCTAGACTGATAGTGTCGAGAAAGATTTTTAACGTGCTAGTTCACAAGGTAACACTCCGCATTTGGACATCATTTAGCCACTCGAGCATACCAGTCTTTTTTTACAGATATATCATGTAATGGAGGAGAGGTGTAATTAAATTATTAATTCCACTTGCTTAGCGGAGGAACAGCAATTTTAAATGTTGACGTATTTGGATTGACCAGGCCGGGATTTGAACCCACGATTTCCCGCACTAAGTGCAAAAACATAACCAAGAGAAATCTGAAATTTAGTATCATACCAAAAAAACTAAAGTGCTATAAATAATCCAATCTAAAAGAACTCTCCCTTTTATTTAAGCCATCAAAATGCATTTAACCAGTTGATATTATTAAAAACTGTACTTGAAAAACGATGGTCGATTTAAGCATAGATTTCATGCACGGAAGACTTCTGCACATTTAGTACTCTTGTACAATTAATTGAGGCAGCTCTGTTTTTTATTCAATATATCCTCATTTTGCATTACCATTCCAAGTTCCATGTCCATTCTCTCAGTCGACCTTTTATATTTGCTATGAAAAGCCTACCTATTGTGTTCTCGTTATGAACATACATGTAATATTTGCCACAGGACGTAAAACAAACAACATTTATTAAACAGACTCATTAATAATTAATATCATGAAAACCATATACGAAGGCAAGATTTGCACAATCCTATAAAGTAATATTTCCATGTATCCGTTTCGATAATCATTGAAACTATAACGACCCTTTTCAGGGTTGCGTTCAATATCGTAGCAGCTACGTAGTGCGACGTAAATTTATGACTATTGAACGAGAAGCTAGATTAGCTGCTATTAATATCTATGTAGCAGCTAGGCTAGCCACCCGTTCAAAAGTCATAAATCTACATAGCCCTATATAGCCGATAAGATATTGAACACAACCCAAGGTCGTGTTCAATATCGTAGCGGTTACGTAGATGGGTCGAGTTCAATATCGTAGCAGCTACGAAGTGCTACGTAGATTTTGACTATTGAATGTGTAGCTATAGACTAGTTGTTACATAAATATTGATAGCAGCTACGTAGCCGCTACGTAGCTGCTACGATATTGGACCCAACTCTGGGACGCGTTCAATATCGTAGCAGCTACGTAGTGCTACGTAGATATTGACTATTGAACGTGTAGCTATAGACTAGTTATTACTTAGATTTTGATAGCAGCTACATAGTCGCTACGTAGCTGCTACGATATTGAACTGATCCCATCAATATCTATGTAGCAGTTAGGCTAAATACAAAGGTTGAGTTCAATATCGTAGTAGCTACGTAGTGATCAATATCTATGTAGCAACAATTGTTAACGTTTGTAAGATACCAACAAAACTGACGAATCCATCTTAGATGACAAAACGTATCAAAATTTAATCCTATGGGAGAAAAAATAATCCTATAGGACAAAGTTAATCCTAAGGGAAAACAAAATATCTTACAGGACAAAATTTATCCTAAGGGAGAGAAAAAAAAACCGGTAGGAGAAAAAATTATCCCATAGGAGAAAAAACATCCCACAGGACAAAATAAATCCCTTAGGAGAAAAAAATATCCTAAGGGACATTAGTTTCTGTCAAAAAGTCTTTCATGATAATCCTATAGGATAAAAAAAATCCTATCGGATTTAACACATTTTTTGAAAATCCTACAGGATTTAAAATCCCATAGGATATTAATTTAATCCCATAGGAGATAAATTTTCCTATAGGATAAATAAATCCGATAGGATCTATATATCCCATAGGATATTTAAAATATCCTACGGGATTATGACTTTATCCTATAGGATTTCTCAAAATCCTGTAGGATTTTTAAAAATCCTATGGGAGAAAAAAATATCCTACAGGATTTTGTCACTGTTTTCGCTCCAGTTGCCGAACCGGGCGAGCCATATCAAATTTATTTTTGTATTGTGTTATTTATCCACAGAGGTACATTATTGCCAAATTTGATGATTCTACGACAAAAAAAAAGTGTGGTTCCAATTTGCACTTATGAGAAGTGCAAATTAATCCAAGAACATGTTTATAGATGATTATGGGTGTATTCTTGAGGTCCAGCAGCAAATTGATATATGCATATTCGTACAAGAACATGTTTAACCCTGCCGCATTTTTGCGCCTGTCCCAAGTCAGGAGCCTCTGGCCTTTGTTAGTCTTGTATTATTTTAATTTTAGTTTCTTGTGTACAATTTGGAAATTAGTATGGCGTTCATTATTACTGAACTAGTATATATTTGTTTAGGGGCCAGCTGAAGGACGCCTCCGGGTGCGGAAATTTCTCGCTACATTGAAGACCTGTTGGTGACCTTCTGCTGTTGTTTTTATATTTGGTCGGGTTGTTGTCTCTTTGACACATTCCCCATTTCCATTCTCAATTTTAATGTGGTATGAATATTAACCCTGTTTTGTACTAGACCGACACCCTGAGCCGGACTTTTTAACATGCTAGTTCAAAAGGAAGCATTCCGAAGGAAGACATGTATTTCACCTTACCCGGACACATTTTTCTGATTCCGAGCCGACCAGCTTTTGCTCTTAATCCTTAATCCCGCGTGCTTATATAATTAGCTGGGAAGCAGCATGTAAATAAGAATTTTAAAGTCTTTGGTTTTGACCCGGCCGGGGTTCGAACCCACGACCTCTCTCACTCAAGGCGAACATACTACGACGAAAGTACCACCACTAGACATGCAGTGACCCGCAATATAAAAGGTTTCGTGGGAAGCCGCTCATATACTGGTATTCACCTCTAGACTCAATTAAACAGGGCTAACTCACCGACCATTGATATTTTTATGTGAGAGTGGGGGGCAAGTTGTTTTTTAAACGTTTGATTCTAAATTTCTTGAAAGAGATTTTATCTATTTCAGAAGGGAAGCGAAATAGTTTGTTTCTATTCAAAATGAGGAAAAAATAAAACAATGATGAAACTTAAAAAAAAATAAACCATGTTTTTTGTTGTTTTTTTAATTTCGAAAAAGGAAATACACGTGCTCCTTCCCTCAAACTAGAGTCGGTGTCTTACACATTTATTTATTAATTTATAATGTACAGATCATCTGTTTCAGCTTTGGATACAAGGATCTGACAACACGTCATTTTATTTTCTGTCCTTGTATATATTACATCAGCCAATGACATTTCAGCCTTCAAATTTTTGAAGGTGTGTATCAATCCAACAAAACCAGAGAATTGAGCGTTTTTAATCTGGTGTCTAAATGAACTTTAAACACTCAGTCTGCATTTATTTATTTTTTACTGAGACCTGTTGTTCTCTTACATATAGAGAGTGGTGTTTTGAATTTTCAAAGTGAAGATTTACGGCAGCGGCTTTTAATATTTTGCGTTTATCCTGGAAACATAATAGATTTAAAAAAAAAACAAATAGTGCAATGTGTCTGAATATATACTCTATAGTAAAGGTACTTTTTGGGTAGTTTTGGCTTTTCAGAGTTTTGTTGTTTTATTGGCTATTATCTTGATAACTAATAATAGAGAAATCTTTTCTTGTAAGGTATAGACAAGAACATATATAATCAAAGTACTGAAGTATAAAAATCGTTTGCGACTTCAGGGAACTAGTTTATTCTTATGTTGCACTGTTATACCACTTTCCAGGTTAGGGGGGGGGGGGGTGGGGGTTGGGATCCCGCTAACATGTTTTACCCCGCCACATTATTTATGTATGTGCCTGTCCCAAGCCAGGAGCCTGTAATTCAGTGGTTGTCGTTTGTTTTTGTGTTACATATTTGTTTTTCGTTCATTTTTTTTTACATAAATAAGGCCGTTAGCTTTCTCGTTTGAATTGTTTTACATTTTCTTATCGGGGCCTTTTATAGCTGACTATGCGGTATGGGCTTTGTTCATTGTTGAAGGCCGTACGATGACCTATAGTTGTTAATGTTTGTGTCATTTTGGTCTTTTGTGGATAGTTGTCTCATTGGCAATCATATCACATCTTCTTTTTTATATTAGTTTGGATTTGCCGTTTGTGGTTTCATTAATATTTACCACACCTTCATTCAATAATAGCATCAGATGAAAAATTCTCTGCTAGAAGAAATTGTTGAAACTTAATTTTCAGGTTTTAACAATTCAGATGAGCGAAACGAGGCGTAAAGATTGATGCCTACGGTTGACGAAGAATTCGCCATAACATTATACCGCGGCAAATTTATAACTATATAAAACTGAATGCCACTTTTCCTATCCCCTCTTTTTTTTGTTACAAATGACCGGTTCCTTATATGAGCCATTACTCTATCAGAGTCCGATTTATTCCCAATTGTTTGTGTCTATCTTTAGAATATATAAAGAGAAACTCGAACAGCTAACCATGATCAGAAAGGCAATATTTACATAAATGAAAATACTAAACTTCGTGTATTATCTTCTTATAGAAAAATTGCTAGCGTTAGGTATACCGAAATTGACAAATATAATGCCTTCCCTCGTTAAAACGATCATATAGCATGACATAAAAGAATCATTTATTCAATTCAATAACCTTAACCGTATTGAAGACTCCGTATGTTTATTATTAAAGATTTGCGATTTAAACAAAACTTTGCAATTCATATATATTTTTTACAATTTTCCAACAATATCAGATGTGATTTTTTTGCATCTTAAAACGAGGTACTAACATGCTAAGGTTTATCTCAAGTCTCAACCATTTTCCAAACGGTAGCAACAGATTTGATCCTAATTAGTAGTAACGGTTACTCCGCAGACGCAGATCGGAATCAGTTATGACGTAGACAGTAATCATTCTAATCGTAATCATGTTCATTGACCATAACGACGATGAAAGCACATCATATAATGACGTTTCGACATCATATAATGAAGTAAACCTAACCACATAATATAAGATTACAAGCACATAATATAATGACACAACCACATCATATAAAGATGTTTGCACGTAATATAAGGGAAACTGCACATCATATAATGATATGTACACATCATATAAGTATATTTGCACAGCACATAAGTATATTTGCACAGCATATAAGTATATTTGCACATCATATCTTTCAACATAATATAACTATATTTGCACATCATATAAGGATCTTATAACATAATATAAGCATATTTTCACATCACATAAGAATGTTTGCACATCATATAAGTACATTTGCACATCATATAAGTATATTTGCACATCATATAAGTATATATGCGCATCATATAAGTATGTTTGCACATCATATAATGATGTTTGCACATCATATAATGATGTTTGCATATCATATAAGGATATTTGCACATCATATGATGACAAGTGCACATCATATAAAGGTAAATGCACATCATATAAAGGTAAATGCACATCATATAAAGGTAAATGCACAACATATAATGAAAAATGGGCATAATAAGACAGTGTTGGCGTTCCATAGATTACAGCAGCTGAAGGAAGTCATGAGAGATACCAAGAAGACCAAAACTCATAAGTCAAAGGGAAACTGGCAAACATTACTTGTCCTTCAGTTTTTATTTTCAAATGATTCGCAATTACGTTGTCATTTGTTTTTCGACTTATGAGATTAATTGTCTCTTTGTTGATTTCTACCCTTTTACTCTACACAAGAGACTATTGGTGTATTCATCATGTTCATTTCATATAATCTATTCTTTGATAATGTCTTAATTATGACATTGTGAAATTGTTTCATAATCTATAAGAATAGATGAGTTTATTGACAAAAAAAAAACAAGATATACATCGTATTGTAACAGAAAAGTAGCTACACTAATTGGTCAACCATGGTCCTTGAGAATATTAAGTTTCTGTCAAAACATTATTTTATTTCTATTTAAATATCGTTATTCAATGTTTACCCAGTACCTAAGTTTATATTTCTCCAGACTAAAATGGTAAACATCAATTTGAATTTAATTACTCCTATTAAAGTGATGTTAAAGTATGTATAGACACTTGTGTTGTTAGTATACCCGAACTTAAATGTATATCATTGTACACACGTAAGGTATCTTATATGTTTAAACAGGTTTAACTTTTCCATCAACAATGTAAAAAGGCTTGCTCTTATTCAACAAGATGTTAAACGATTTGTGTAAGAAACAGTTGATGCAAGTTATACATAACTATAGAGAGTCACTAAGCGTGTTAGTGAAAAAGATGACGAAGAGGACATTGCTAGTCAGATGAATGGATTACAGCAGCTGAAGGAAGCCATGAGAGATACCAAGAAGAACAAAACTCATAAGTCAAAGGGAAACTGGCAAAAATTAATTGTCCTTCAGTTTTTATTTTCAAGTGAGAGAGAGGAAAGATAAATCAAATACAATTTATATGTAACCTAAAATATTCTTATTGTTAAAAATTAATTAGTCAGAGATACATTTTGTTGATTTCTTTTTTCGTCTTCTGTATTTACCCCTTTGCTCGGGAGTGTACAGGTATCTTTACTTACTAACATGAACTTATATAAAAGAAGATGTGGTATGATTGCCAATGAGACAACTATCCACAAAAGACCAAAATGACACAGACATTTACAACTATAGGTCACCGTACGGCCTTCAACAATGAGCAAAGCCCATACCGCATGATCAGCTATAATAGGCCCCGATAATACAATGTAAAACAATTTAAACGAGAAAACTAACGGCCTTAGTCTTGGACAGTTTTAAGAATTTTTACTGGCATTCATACTCGTTTTTGTTAAAATAAAAATATAACGTCTTTTTTATCATGTTCGACGACATGCATTTTGAACTAAGACTTACCTATACTGATAACTTGTCTTGTTCTTAGGACTACTATATACATTTATTGACGAGAACAAGCAAAATCGAAATGCATATTATAAAGCAATAACTGAAAGGTGACATGAAATTTATTTATGATTTTTCCTCTTCGAATCTTGAATATTTTTTTTTAAGTCTGTGAGATTGACTCCAAATGAGGACACTTAAGATCTTAAGTGGTTGACTCAGTTTAAATGCAGCAATAATTGAGTAAATTTTGAATGATGAAACTTTTTTTTAAGGTTTCCATCAATTTTCAACAAGCGAGTTAGAAGAATTTGGAGGGCCCATACATGCTATATGAACAGAAAGACTGTTTGTGGTGTTCTTCAAAAGAGTGTCAGTTTTGTTTTTATTCTTCTATAGCATATGATATAATTTTAGTCTGTATCTATAAGTATGAAATAACAACCTTTGGTTATGGAAAAATATTGGTTTAAATAAACAAAATGATATTCGAGTCGTACTTTCGAGATTTTGTATCTATCGCACTGCACAAAAACAGTTAAAATAAGACATTTCAGATACATTTTTGTAATACAGAAAAGATGAAAATAGGAGGTATTATAACGGTAGGATTTTCTTTTATGCGTGTATTAGAATGGTGTCATTCATTTTAACCTATACTTCAAATAGTTCGACAACTTAGATATTGATCTGAATATTGATATAAGGAAGTAGTATTTAAATGGGAAGAAAAACAAAGAACGTCGCTCTACTTCACATAATTTCTTAACCTTCTATTTAATGCAGTGTAGCTACCTCCATTTAAAATGTAAAACTATTAAATTTTTAAATAAACAGATATATTTTGTATCATACAAAAGTATGCATACAATCAAGCATTTTTGTTTGAAAAAATGATGTGACATCTTTTTTGTTTTCATAACTACAACTAGTTGTAACTAGTAATCTAAAATTTGTATAAATGAAAGTAGAACTTTAAAAATTGTATGCGTCTGAAACACTCTTCTGGAGTTACCTGCATTATAAACACCAAATTCCAAAACGAAAGACATGAGATAAGATCAATGAATTAGTCTTTGCATAAGTAGTCAGCTTATTCAAGGATTTCACAATTATTACTTTTGTGTTAATTTTAATAAACATGTTAAAATAGTCTCGATACATTTGTACAGAAAGTCACATGTGATGTCATCTTATAAAATATTGAAATTTACGTATATTGACCAAAAGATGTCATTCCAAGCATAGTTTAAAATAAAAAAAAAACAACTCTGTCTTTATTTACGTTGCATGGCTTGATCTAGACATTTCCAGAAAATGTTATTTTCATTTAATGTGTCTATTTTACGAATGTGATCGTTGGCGTCCAATGACATCATTTGAAGAACACATTGCGGTAATTCTGTTTTGGTTATATTTTCCAGGTTTATAACAATAAATTATTATTCTTGCTTGTAAACCTAGGAAATGTTCAATTCCAACAGTTGCTTCATAGTATGCACAGCCATTGTTAACAAACTCTTTTGAAATCACTAAGATTATCTTTTTGCATTTTGAAATTGAATTGTTTAAAGCAAAAAGTTTATGTTCTCCAGCAAGGGCATCACCTCTATCTAACAATATAAGTTAATAATTTCGTCTCTCTTCGAGAAATAGGCGCAAAGGTCCATATACCCATTTATAGTCGCCATCGCAATAAGCTACATATGCATCATATTCAAGTGCTTCTTCTTTTGACTTCTGGAAAAGAGGATTGGTCATTCCGATAAATGAACAAATGTATTGTAGGTACATTTTGTAACAATACCCAACTAGAATGAATAAAAGAAGAACACCGAATAAAGTTGCAGAAAAAATTAACCATACTGTAATAATACATCTTATTCTCATAATTCGCAAGTGATTGTAAACGAAATTGGTTGTTGTAATATTTCCATCGTTTCCGACACACGAATAACTACCATTGATGTCAAGTTTCACGTTAGTAGTAAATACACATTCTACTAAATTTAAAGAAGCACAAGTACAAACAAGAGGGTTGCCCGCTAATAAGACTGTCATTGTTTTATTTGATTTTCTAAATAGCACTTCAATGGCGTCAATCTCTTTAGTTGTCAAATATGCTATCTTATTGTTTCTGTTAAGGACACTTAGATAGTTTAAGTCCTCCATACGTAATGGAATACTTGTGAATAATTTTCCTTCGAATATCAAAGTTTGAAAACTGTCTAATTGACTTTTAAATGTTGAAATTCTGAATCGGTCTGTAAATGCATTTCTTGAAAAGTCTATGTACTGCTAACGTTTCTGTCCAAGGAGGAATTTACTGTGATGATCAAATTTAAGACCGATACTTAGTGAAGAGCTTTCCATTATCAACTGTTCCAAATTGATGGCAGACTGAAGAAAGTTGTGATTTAAATGTACGCATTTGAAATGTGAAATATTAAGTAATATTATGGATTACAAATGTGTCGAGGTTTGTGTTTGGATAACAACACAGAGATGTCAGTATATATTCAGGAAACTGCCGGGGTATATACGACGTTTTATTCCCAATTGAAATCTCAAACACGTCATCATAACACCGGTTACTATGTGACGTAGACAAAAGCTATCAGACTGTCAGAGGCTCACAGAGGGAAAATAATGCCGTGCTTCAGTCAATAATACATTTTTGATACAAAATCACGCATTTTACACTTTTAATACTTAAATTTAATGTTAAAAGTGTTGTTATAAATTATTACATACACGATAAAATTATGTTCACAGCAAATTAGAAAATCCTTCACCTATGCCGAACATATCAGGTTGGGTTTTTCAATATATATGTGTTGTCAACAAATACCTGCACTGGAAAATAACATTAAGTCAGGGATAATCCGTAATATATGTGTAATTCAGGTCTCAGAAAGGGTATATACTGTGACATTCCCGGCTTAGGGCTTATATCCCCTTCGCCTTCGGCTCAGGGGATATAAACTCTTAGCCGGGAATGTCACAGTATATACCCTGTCTGAGACCTGAAAACATACATTACCAAGTTCTGAAGTCCATTGAATGTGTAATTACAGTCAAACAATGAAGAGTATGCTAAATCAATTATTTGCAGGTCTTTAGCTCCTTTCAATGTAAGGCTGTTAATTGGGTTCCCTACTACGTTGATACAAGATATGTTCAGGATTGCCTACTACTTTGATATAAGATATATTCAGGATTACCTACTACGTTGATACAAGATATATTCAGGATTCCTTACTACGTTGATACAAGATATATGCAGGATTCCCTACTACGTTGATACAAGATATATTCAGGGTTCCCTACTACGTTGATACAAGATATATTCAGGATTCTCTACTACGTAGATATAAGATATATTCAGGATTACCTACTACGTTGATACAAGATATATTTAGGATATCTACTACATTGATACAAGATATATTCAGGATTACCTACTACATTGATACACGATATATTTAGAATTCCCTACTACGTTGATACACGATATATTCAGGATTTCCTACTACGTTGATACAAGATATATTCAGGATTCCCTACTACGTTGATACAAGATATATTCAGGATTACCTACATGTACTACGTTGATACAATATATATTCAGGATAACCTACTACGTTGATACAAGATATATTCAGGATTCCCTACTACGTTGATACAAGATATATTCAGGATTACCTACTACGTTGATACAAGATATATTTACTAAATTTTATCATCGGTATAAAGACATCATCCGTAAATATAGCTCAACTTGCAGACTTCTAATACGTTCAGGTATTTCACATCCAATTTTTTATGGAAATATTCTTTATAAAGCACAAAGGTGTCAGTTTTCACCTCAGAAACTTACAAAACCTTCGAATAGACTTATGAAGATGGGATATAATTACGATACTGTTGTCAAGTCATTAAAGATTGCATATTTTGGCGTTAATATTGAGTCACTGATAAGGTCTTTGCATTGGAATTAAACACATTTATTCTAAAAACAGTTGTTGGCATGACACGGGTTATGTTCTTCTCATATATGTTATGATGGTATGATACTAAACCCCTAACGGGAAGGATTGTGCCTGATGTTCATATGATGAAATCATAATCTTTCAGTCAGTTTAATTGAAGTCTGGAGCTGGCATGTCAGTTAACTGCTAGTAGTCTGTTGTTATTTATGTATTATTGTCATTTTGTTTATTTTCTTTAGTTACATCTTCTGACATCAGACTCGGACTTCTCTTGAACTGAATTTTAATGTGCGTATTGTTATGCGTTTACTTTTCTACATTGGTTAAAGGTATAGGGGGAGGGTTGAGATCTCACATACATGTTTAACCCCGCCGCATGTTTGCGCCTGTCCCAAGTCAGGAGCCTCTCTGGCCTTTGTTAGTCTTGTATTATTTTAATTTTAGCTTCTTGTGTACAATTTGGAAATTAGTATGGCGTTCATTATCACTGGACTAGTATATATTTGTTTAGGGGCCAGCTGAAGGACGCCTCCGGGTGCGGGAATTTCTCGCTACATTGAAGACCTGTTGGTGACCCTCTGCTGTTGTTTTTTTTATTTTGTCGGGTTGTTGTCTCTTTGACACATTCCTCATTTCCATTCTCAATTTTAGGATTTCCTACTACGTTGATACAAGATATATTCAGGATTCCCTACTACGTTGATACAAGATATATTCAGGATTACCTACTACGTTGATACAAGATATATTCAGGATTACCTACTACGTTGATACAAGATATTTTCAGGATTACCTACTACGTTAATACAAGATATATTCAGGATTACCTACTACGTTGATACAAGATATATTCAGGATTACCTACTACGTTGATACAAGATATATTCAGGATTACCTACTACGTTTATACAAGATATATTCAAGATTTCAAGTGTCGAAGGAAACCATAATACAATATCTGGAGAATAAAATGGAGGAACAATGTTAAAGGATTTGTTGTCAAATAGATCAATATTATCACGTGTATGCTTTATTCCATCTATCTTAACTTTATTTTGAGTATATTGATTGTTGTTATCCGACATGTCTAATGTCTTCAGATGTGTAAACAAATTGAAAAACCATATTGTTAACAGCTGGTGAAAATCAAAGTCATTGTTACTTAAGTTTAAACTCTTCATACAATGTTTGTATTTCATCTTTTGAATGGCGTCGGCATTTGTCATGTTTATGCCATTGCAGGTCAAAGATAATTTCTTTACACAAATAAATCAGTTGTCATAATGAATTCACCGTGTACTCTAAAATCATTGTTTAAATTTAGTTCATCCACTTGTCGATTTTCAAACACGTGCAAAGTATTTTATAGTTTCAGGAAACGTGCATTTGGAATTGCAAGACTGGACAGAAATCCTAATGGTGAAAAAGTATCTTTTTGTATCGTCATTAATTTGCCTTTTATCTCTAGATATTTTAATGGCGTCTTTGCAAAGGTATAAAACGAATAGTTGCGTAAAACATGAATTTTAATCTCACAATAAAAGTACTCAAGATTTTTAATGACAGATAATATATCTGCGAATGATCCATTTGATGGTCCACCATATGTAAACAACTTTGTTATATTTAAAACATCCGACCACACCTCTCTTGGATACGTTGACATCAAGTCATGTGATATATGAAGTACTTGTAGTTCATCTAGTGGTCCAAATATATTCCCTACGAAAGGTGTTCATTAGATTATCGAATAAACTCAGTTCTTTTAAATGTGTTAAATTATCAAACGCTGATTGGTGGATTGATGTCACATGACGATCATTTATATCAAGCTGTGAATATTTAGTGTAAAGATTATTATTAGACAAATCTAATTATGTTGTGTTTGATAGACAATCTGTTGGTATATGTGTTAAGGGCATACGATACAGTATTGAACCTGTATTCACAAGTTGATAAAAATTTGCATATCGGCTATTTTTAACCTCATTAAATCAAATATGTAATAAAAAATATACCTTCATGTGCTACTTTTTGAGTAAAATGAGTTCGAAATTTTGTATATTTGCTCAAAATTCAGATTTGTGTCCGTATTTTCTTTTTCAAAAGAAAGACATAACTTTTTTGTTTTAAAAGATAAACACAAAATGTTTTTGTTAAATAATCGGTAATTTCTGTATTTTATAAGAATCATTAAAAATTATGCAATTTTTATTCCGAAATAACTCTATATTTATCAAATGTTCATGAATAGAGTAAAAAATGTCATTTTTTTGCTGCATGTTTATCAAAATAAAAAAATTGCGCTATTTACAGTTTTATCAAATTTGGGTCACATAATCTCCTTGCAAAATGAAACAAATTGCTGTGTTAAAAAATAGGGGTCCATGCACTCGTTTTCAAATTAAATCAGTTTGAATGATAAAAATCAGTCGAAAAATGCATCTTTTCCAGATATGTCAGAGTTTGACGTCGCGAAAATAACATTTTACGTTAGCAACGTCATTAGATTCCCTGTAACTGTATCGTATGCCCTTAAGTTCTTTGAGCTCCAGTTACATCTTACATCCTTTTTGATTGTCACCATATTTAGTGTACATGGTGTAAAAGGATTTTAAATGCAAATAATAAAGCAATGCGTAGGTGTTCTTAGTATATTTGATGGAATGAAAACGAAAGCTAACATAACGATAATACACGTTTCTATCACAACTCTATAGCGGGATTTAGAAGATGTCAGGTAAATAATTTATCTGTTTACTTACATAGAAATCTGAAGTACAATGTGATGAAATGAATTTTGCTTGCATATTATCATAAGGTTCTTGTTTTACGTTTACAATAAACAAAAAAAGTGTATACACATACAAAAAAGTGTATGAGTACCAATGAGTTACAAAACTCCATTGAAGGCATAATGTATACAATGTAAGAAAGTATTAGATTAAAGCACGATTTTTCTAACAAAGAGCTTGGGTTAATAACTAACAGATGTTTTTTCAGTAGTAATTGTTGGAGCTCCTCATAGCTTGCTATTCGTTGTGAGCCACGGCTCCGTGTTGAATTACCAGAAAAAGATAGGGTATATCAGGGTAGCGACTGACGTCTGACTAAATAGTAGAATGGGGCTGAATATTGAAGTACTACTTTTAGAAAAATATCCCTAAAGTAACGAACTAGAGAAGTTCTCGCCCGGACACACACTCCATAATCTAGTATATTATAAGAGCATAAACCTGAAGCACGGGGAGGCACTACAAGTAATCGATGCCTTGTTAAGACTGTTTAAAAAAAATACCAGATCCCTGGGATTTTATTTAACAAAACAAAACTATCCAACCAATATATTCAGGGAGAGATTACTCTAATAGAAAATATATTTAAGTTAATTCAAACAAAATAGGAAAATTTTGTGCGACTTTTACAGTTTGAGTATGAAAAATAGTACGGTGACTAATACTTTAATAGGCGTCTTATACATTGTTGTAGAAAAAAATCTATATTATGGAAGATTTTGAAGGAAATACGTTTTCACCAACGTTACGTTTAATTTGTGTCTCTTATTTCTTTGTTTTGATTTGTAAGTCCACTTATGTATTGAAGAGGTTTTTTCCTGACGCAAATTCATTTATTTTGAACTTTACTCTACGAATATTTTTATTATATCACATCATCTGCATATTCAAATCTCGTTTAAGTTTAATGTTCAAAACAAATGTACCTGCGGAGAACTTAACTGTCAATAACATTAGTAAAGGCATTATAAATGTACAGTTTTGGATATAAACCCTTGAACAATGTTTTTACCATGTTTGTTTTAATTTTCTAATTACAGAAAATATAACACCAAACATATCACTAGCTCTGTATAACTATCTATGTCACAACATCGTAGGAACAGAAGAACATGTTGAAACAATCAGATTAATGAACACGGTGAGAGATAATTTTTTAAGTAGCAAGTCATTAACATTTGTAACTAGTGGAAGCTATTGAGAAGGACTTGAAATGCGAGGAAGTGATTTAGATATAATGCAAGTAATAAAATCTATTAAGGTGAATGCGGATAAACAACCCGACTTTGATACAAATATAACTTATCTGTCCATGGATACAAACGATGTAAAACCTGGTTTTACTCAATTAAGGCTAGAATATAGCAGCAGTCAGTATGATTTGGAATGCTGTGAAGAACATAATGGTAAACATTATTTTTCGAGTGCATTATGGAAGGGAAATTTGTTATTGTTTGGGGATAAAGGCAAACAAATTCATGGACCATGTATAACTGACAAAAAAGGAGATTTTGATGTTGCCTTTTCTTTACATTGTAAAACGTGGATATCTTCTGCTGTGAATTGGATAAAAAGATCAGGTAGCTCATGGCCTAGTCATAACGTCATACAAAGTATTTTAAAACACGGAGTACTTTTTGTACCGATCGGAGTTAAGGGCTCACCAAAAGAAGATCTAGAATGGCGAGTATCTTTTTCAGTGGCTGAAAAACTTCTAATTAATACATTAACTCACACCCAATTAATGTGCTATGCTCTCTTAAAAATAATTTTGAAAGATGTTATAGTAAATGATTCTAAATGTAAAGATTTACTCTGTTCATATTTCCTTAAAACAATAATTTTCTGGATATCTGAAGAACTACCATCATCTGTATGGAAGCCTGATAATCTTATTCGTTGTTTTATGCGATGTTTTAACAGGCTGGTTTATTGTGTCGAGCATTCAGTTTGTTTACATTACTTCATTCCAGAAAATAACATGTTCGAAAACAAAATAGAGGGCCGTACCCGTGATGTACTTTTAAAAAAATTAAACACGTTACACAGCTATGGTTGGCGATGCATTTTATTTTCAGATCAGATATGTAGCTTTGATGTATCGATGTGGAATTTTCCAATTGAACCATTTACATTATATGTGAATGACGTTAAGAAAATATTGCAATCCAGTATTTTGTATTCTGCAAATGTTTTTTTAGAAACTTATTCTGAGTTAGATATATTCAACACAGGATTATTACACAACATACGGTGTCACAACTTTTCATTAAAGCAATTATGTGCATACTACACATCACAGAGGTGTAATATTCTAGCTCAACGTTTACCACTTGATGGTGCAATTATCAACAATAAATACCAATACAAACAGTACAAATCCTGTCTAAGTACTCTGCTAACAAATGTCTATCATGATGCTGTTTCTGGATGGCTTATGGTAGCTTCATTGTTTTACAAAACAAAGCAATACAGAAAAGCTTTATACATCATTAGGCATTCTATGTCGAAATGTACTCCCGATAAACTGTTCTTCGGAATGACTCTGTCAGATAATCATTACCAGTCACTTAAACTGCTGTCATTCAACAAGAAGAGTGTTGTTTGTCTTCTGAAAATAATATTCGTAGATCTTATACGATTTAATGTGAATTCAAGGTTAATACCAGACGAACTTTTAATGGAGGGATGGAAAAAACATTATTTAATTCCATCCACAGTGTATGTCTATTTCCTTAGTGTTCTTTGTCATTATCACCTCAATAATGTTAGACATTGTCAGGATTCTATTCAAGGTTTAAAACTTGTCATTGAAGAACGATATTTGATGCCAGATTTAAAGTGTACAGCGGAGGCCTACACTTTATTGGGAATTGCTTTACAATTATTTGGCGACAAGGAATCCGCCGAACAAGCTTTTTTACAATCTTTAGCAATCTCTCCCGATGACTTGTACAATTCTGCAGCAAGGAGACTTTTGTAATGCTGTGACATTGATGAAAGTCACCACTAGTTTGCGAGTGAATTATATAAAAAAAATTATTTTGTTTGGAAATGATATGCGCATGAAAATTCATGGACCGTGTAAAACTGATGAAAAAAGAACTGATGCCTTTGCTTGCTTTCTACATTGTAAATCGTGGGTATCTTCTGCAGTACATTGGATAACACGATCAAGAAACTCATGGCCAAGACAAAATGTCAAGCAAAGTATTATATACCACAGGGTAGTTTTTATACCGATAGGAGTTCATGGATCACCTAAAGAAGATTTAGAATGGCGAATATCTTTTTTTTAATGGCGGAGATGTTTCTTAAAATACATTTACACACAACTTATTACGTATATATATATATATATATATATACATACTGTGTTAAAAAATATTTCACAAGATGTTATTTCAAAATACTGTGAATGTAAAGACTTACTCTGTTCTTATTTCCTGAAAACAATTATTTTCTGAAGAACTACCATTATTTGTATGGAAGCCAGATAATCTTAGACTTTGTTTTAGGCTAGTCTATTGTGTCGAGCACTCTGTTTGCTTACGTTACTTCATTTCAGAAAACAACATGTTCGAGAACAAAATAGAGGGTCATGCTCGTAAAATACTAATAGAAAAATTGTATACATTGCTTAGCTATGGTTGGCGATGCATCTTATTTTCAGATCAAATATCTAACTTTGATGTGTTGATATGGAATTTCCCTATCGAACCATTAAACTCATATGTAAATGGTGTTCAGAAAATAGTACAATCCGAAATGTTGTTTTATGCATATCATTCAGAACTTTATTTTCAATACAGGATTATTAAACACAATATTGTGTCAACAATCTTCATTTAAACACATATTGCATATCACAGTGGTGCAAATATACAAGCTCAACGTTTACCACTTGATGGTCCAATTGTCGATATACCAATACAAACAGTACAAATCGTGTCTAAGTAATAATAAAACAATACAGTTAAGCTTTACACATCATACGGTACTCTTAATTGAATTGTACAGCGAGATGACCTTGTCGGATCTCTACCACCAATCACTTAAACTGATATCATTCCACAAGAAGAGTGTTGTTAATCTGTTGAAAATAATGCTTGTGATTGTATACGATTTACCGGATATTCAAGATTACACCAGATGAACTTTTAATGGAGGGATGGTATTTTACATGTCCATTTCCTCCCACAGCATATGCTTATTTCCTTAGTTTTCTATGTCATGTTCACCTCAACAATGTAAGGCAGTGTTAGGATATCATTGATGGTCTACAACTTGTTACAACAGAAAAGTATTTGACAACAAATTGGAATGCATGGGGGGGCCTTCACTTTATTGGAAATTGCTATAAAATTATTAAGCAAGAAGAATGTTCATGCGAAAGAATTGCATCGGTCTGTTGAAATTTTTCAAAATGCATTGGGCAAATTTGCTGCAAAGAGACTTTTATTATTGAATTGAATATTTGTGCATTCTGTTGAACTTATATTTGTGCATTTTTGTACCTATAAGTTAAAATAAAAGTTATTAGATCTTATTATTATTATTATTGTTGGTGATAAAAGAGATGAGAGATGGAGCATACGAAATTCATATTGAGATACGTAGATCGCTTATTGTATACACTATAACTTGCAACCTACATGTACTAGCTGCTGTAGGGTGAACATAAATAAGCTCATTCTTAGACATGGGTTGATTTTTGAGTTATTACTGGGTGATTTTTTCACATGTCTTGATCTGTGTAAGAAACAAATTTCTCATCAATACTGAAATATCTGGTCTGTGTATTACGATATTTTTCAACTTTCAATAGTTAAATTCTAATTATGTATTTCAGGAGCTTTTCTTAACTCAAATTCAAATATTTTGAACTTAGTTTTACCAATATTTTTGATTTATCACATAATTTGCATATTCAAACTTCGTTTGATTTAAGTAAAATGTACAAAGAATATATATTGTGAGGAACTTAAAATGCTTTTAAAATGTACAGTGTTTGTATACATGTATATGTTATGTGCAATGTTCTGACACTGTTTGTTTAACTTTTATAATTGCACTGTAACCGGCGCCCTAGAGCATGGGTTCGAATCCCGGCGAGGGAAGAACAAAAAATTTGCGAAAGAAAATTTACAGATCAAACATTGTTGGGTTGATGTTTCGACAAGTTGTATACAGAATGTACACAGCCATCATGTATCACCATCATTGCTGGTGATCCGATGGATAAATCTGTTGTAGAGTTGTCACTGGTTCAGACATACTTATAAATATAATTATTTTCTGTGACTGTATCTTGCATTAATTTGTAGGATCCTTTACTATAGATAATTGAGCTGATCTGTAACAATAACATCTTCATGTCTTATATATCATGTACTGTATTACGACGCTAGATTAAAACTGACGAAAAAAGGTAACACCTGGCCAGGAAAGATTTATTATTGTGAAGTCAAGGTGGTCGTGTGGTCTAGCGCACCGGATACAGTGCAGGCGAGTTGGTGTCACGATATTGCAGTAGCATGGATTCGAATTCCGGCGATGGAAGAAAAAAAAAATGTTTTTTTTTTTGGGGGGGGGGGACTGCTATCCATGCAGTTGTAACATCTCAAATGTCACCATCTTTAAAAATTTAGAGTTGTGCCAGTACACATCGCAAAACACTTTTTTTATTTTGGCATATCTTTGTAGTCTTTGCGCCGTATTTGAAAATTTTAAAATTGTACCAGCGTCTGTGATGTTCGCTTGAATTGGATAAACTTAAAGATTTTGATAGTGTTTTAATTTGAACATATTGACATGATTTATTTGAAATCGTGATATATTACCGAAGAAGAATATAATATTATGTTATCCGAAATATCTAACATTTGTTCATTCTAAAGTTTTCTTTATGGTGATGTGTACCCTTTTAGACTTAATATTTATTATATTTTGTAGTATACTCTATCATAATTATTTAATCTATCGCCCCGTAAGATTTATCGTCGAAAAAAATATTCTCATGAATTTGACAGTGTAATTAATCCTACATTTTATTGAATTTAAAACATTTCTGTGTCATAAACATATGTCTTAGGTATTTCAAAACACGATTTTTTTTATTTAGGATTTCTAAAGAATATTTTGTAATCTGAGAGAGGTTTCATGGTGACTAAACCTTGATGGCTATATGCAATGAAATGTTATGTGAATTATTTCTTTAGAACTGGACAGGATAAAACTTTACTCATGTCAAATAAAGGCAACAGTAGTAAACACAAGAAAATATGCGAATTCCATAATTAAAAATAATTCCAAGTTCAAAAAATAGCCTGTTATACATACAATGTATCTAGTTTTACGGGAAATTTTTTTGCTCTACTTTAAGAGTGTGCGTTATGCATCCATGCTTTGAACATTTGTTCACTTTACTTGTTGAACATTGTAACAAATAAACAGACAAGACTCTAGTTTTCAAGAGGTGCAACCGAAAGGAACAATACGATATAAAAAGGAAGATGTGGTACGAATGCCAATGTGACAACTCTTCACAAGAGACCAGGATGATTTGTTATTACCCTTCAAGTAGGGTTTTCATCTAGCGATAAACGTGTACTAGATTAATGCTACAAATGTAATGACGTCTCCCACGATTCATGTAGCAGCTAAGGAATCCTCAATGGTTTAAGATTTTATTTTCGTTCATTTCCTTTAACAGTTGTAAAGATTATTTTGAATAACCTTACTAAGACTTATTATTTCCTCCGTCCTTGACAAGGCGTGTTGAGACGGGTGGGTGTCCTAAAAAGGGGTGGTCAGGTGACCCGCCCCTATTATTTGACAATTTTTTTTTTAAACTAACAGGGATGTTGGAAAAATTTGATCCGATTTTGGATCAGACAGGTAGAAGGGTGTAACAAAAAGCTGCAATTTCTCCAAAAAAAAAAACTATTTTTTTCATATTAAAAACTGCCTTATCCTGTAATCCACAAAAATGACGCATACACATATTTTTTCTGAATGAAAGGGTTATCAGCCTTGTTTCCCCTTCACTGGCCATACTCGAAATTAAATCCCGCAACTTGAAACTCCAGATAATGACTTTCATTTATCCGTATTTGGTCCAGTAACTTTTCGAACCGTGTCATCAAGAACGATACAAAAAAATACATATCCTAGTAAATTGTAATTGTTTTCTTCTATTATTTTTTTTTAAGTGATGTGCATATCGTTTATTTTGTTGTCTATAAGAATAAATAAATAATTTCGTTGCTAAAATGGTCATCATAACATAATTTTCCCTTTGAATTTCAGAAAAAACTGACTATCTATATAAAAAAAGATGTGGTATGAATGCCAATGAGACAATTCTCCACGAGAGACCAAATGACAAAGAAATAAATAACAATAGATCTTCTTATGGCCTTTAACAAAAAGCCCATACCGCATAGTCAGCTAATCTATTTAATTTTTTACCCCATTTAATTTTTCATCAGTTTAAAAAAAAAAATGGTTACAGTTAAGTAATTCGATTTTATCCGGCAACTAGCTAGTTATTGTATACAAATAATAACAGGTAAACAGCATTTTATTTTGCTTTGTTTGTACATGTACAAATAAATTTTCCTGCTACCCGCTTCCATGTTGATCTATCGGTAATATGGATATTTCTTTCTGGGTAGTAGTTCATTTTGGGGTTTTCTTCGAGTCCGCGTTTCAATAATTGTAAAAATCAGACACAATGGTTAAGATTTAAACAACTTATGCTCAAATACCAGGTGTAAATTGTAAACAATATATGTACATTGTCAGAAATATGAAATGTATTAGTTCTCGTTGCAAAACAGGAGAAAATTCGGCAAGCCTCGATTTTCGTCCTGTTTCTAAAGCTCGTACAAATAAATTTCACGTTTACCGACAAAGTACATTTATAATCAATACATTATTCCACAGTTGTTGATATGAATTTATCTTTTTGTTCAATATTTCAACGAATATCGTCGTATAAATTATAAACATCAACCTATTTTCCGATATTATTGCGGGATATAAGGTATAAACGGTAAGCTTCGATGCGTTTAGTTATGAACGCGAATGGTTCGATAAATATAGCTACACAATATACACAATTAAGCCAAATGTTCATAAAAGGGATTTGCTGCACATCATTATTCTGAGAAATCTTATTTCAAAAAATATAAAATTTCATACAAATATATTCTATTGGATCTAAATGTTATCATTCTAAAATATGTTTTGACAGTTTCCGTTAAATATTGCCAATTTTAGATATATTGGTCCCCCTTTTCTCGGCTACTGTTAAAGCGAGACGGTTTTTTTTTTTTATTAATAGCTAGCATGGCATGAAGTTCATATGATTCAATCCAAATTATCCTCAAAGGGCGGAAACAATCTTGAATTGATGCAATCTTGTTCGCTTTGAAATCAACGTAACATATTTAGTCAAAATTCTTTTAAAAAATCACCTATATACATGATATAACGAAAAGAAAACTGTGACAGACTTTAACACGAAAGGGAAGGCTTAAATTCTTCTGTAATTTTCCTGCTACTGATTATAAATTAAGAAAGTTCACTTGTCATGTTTTGTATTGTTGGAATTTCGGGACCCTCTTGTTCATCCGTTTAAAGCACCATGAAACAATTGCCAGTTAACTCCCAGTTTTCAAAAATCTTTAAATGTGCAGTATGTCATTGACACAACTGATTGATACGATTTGAGTTCTCAAAATGAATCAAAATAAAATAAGGATAATAAGACATTTGTAAAAAATAAAAACCCTTGTTATGTTTTATTAATTTTTGAGAACATCTTTATGTTAAAGATATTAATCAAAGTACTGAAGTACTGAACATCGGATGACCGCAAGTTCTTTTGGACGGTCACAAGCACTTGTCTCAGAAAACCAAATCACATCTCTTTACCTGAAAGTGACGTTAAAGTACAGATATCTATTTTTTCTGTGCGTGGATGATAAATTCAACCTCATCGTAGAAGTAATACAAATCAGTAAACTTTTTTTTTTTTGTTATACATTATTTTAATATTTGTAAATTACAGTTACATGTATATATAATTTTTATCCATTTGTATATCATTCTATTGCACTATACTAATTATAGTGCTGTGTAAGTGCATGGTGGACACTCTTCTGTAATAATTCGATTTTTCTGATAGATTGAATTTGAGTGGGCATTCATATTTTCCAGCAAAACATTCAATGTCCCACGCAGAGAGAGGGAGCAAAGACAGATAACTCTGCATGGGAGATTGCAAACGTTCTTGAGATATTCTTCCGCATGCGGTAACACACTTTTCTGTACGTGTGTATAAATATTAAAGACGTTTTACTTTATTTATGTTTCTAACGAGTTTAACGACATTTTCATATCATTAATTTATGTTCAAAAAAATATATTTTTAGGAGTATCCATTTGAAATGAATTAAGAACAAGTGATGAGGAATGTAATTTTGCACTCGATAATGTCCGCGTATTTATTATTATCATGTTTATAGATCGGTTACAATCTCAAAACAAAGGTTACGTAATGGAAATTTAAGCGACAGCAATACACATGAATGCCCTCACGGTCATCCGATGTAAAATGAATAGAGAAGTTGTTCATTAAGATATCATTAGATAAACAAACACACTGACTATTTTTTTTTCTCTTTTTGATTTCTCATACAATGACCAGTGGCGGAACCAGAATTTTTGAAAATGATGGAGCTGCGTTTGTTGGTTCTATAAGCAGTTTGATAAAGAGGGGGCTCAGAACTCAGTTTTGCCAAAACTCCCTGCTAATTCAAAACAAAAAAAATACAAGATAAGAGGTGGCGGGAAAATATCTTCGTCTTCGGTCAATATAATCTGAATAGACGCATATATAATGTGTTGACCTTGTCAAAAGTCTGTAATTCATAAATGTAATTCGGCGCTATCCAAAACCATATGTTATGATTATGTATGCAAGATATGGCGACCTATGAAATGACCCGCTTGGTGCAGATGAAAGAGCACATTACATAAATAAGGCCGATAGTGCTCTCGTTTGAAATATTTTACAAAATCTTTTCGGGGTCTTTTATTGTTGACTATGCGGTATGGGCTTTGCTCATTGTTGAGGCCGTACGGTGACCTAAAGCTGTTAATTTCTGTGTCATTTTGGTCTCTTGTGGAGAGTTGTCTCATGGGTAATCATACCACGTCTTCTTTTTTTATATCAACTTATTTTCCGTTCATATTTTCCGTAAAGAAATGAGGTTGCATTTTGTTTTTTACATGCAGTTTTTTTTTGCTTCGAATAATAGGGCAGAGCTTTTAGTTTCAGTCGATATACACGCACGCCATCTTGAAATAATTACTTGTCACATATAAATTCCGTTTGGTTGCTTCATGATGTTGCTGATATTCAGCAACAAATATTGGCTTACATGAGTTAAATAATTACAGACTGTTCTCTTCTGAGGATATTAAGCCATCAAATGCCTGAAAATTCTATGTGTATTACATTTCAGATCAAATGTTATTAATTCATGGTCGTTTTATTATGCATATATTACACACTGAAACTCAAAAATTGAAATATCAATTATTAATACGTCTTTATTTGTATTGCTAATCTGCAATATGCACGATTTGTTAGCTAAAAAATGTTCCTGTACAATGTTTTCAAAAATGCATTAAATGTATTTTATGACTTTTGTCAATCTAGGCCGAGAGAATCGTGTCTACATATTTGTAAATATTTTAATTTTCAACAAGTAAAGTGAACAAAATATAAAAAGAATGGATGTATAACGCACACTTTTTAAGTAGAACAAAAAAGTAAATATTTATATAACATTTTTATATCAATCAATATATAAAAATACACAAAGACAAAAAGGAGAAATATTCTGATATTTATTCAGTAGAATGCTACAAAAAGGATTCAATCATAAGCATATGCTATAAACGATGTTAAAACAACAATTTTGACTACTTATATGTAAAGCTGCCATTACAAAATGGCGTTGGTTTGGAACCTTCTGATTTTTTTCCATTTAAGACATAGCAGAAGAAGAAGTGGCCTTGACCTTTTCACATCCATAAACTTTCATATTGTGTATAGTATTTCACTAAAGTATATTACAAAATTATTTTCTAAAGTATAAAACACCAGTTTATCAAATTATTTAAATATTTTTTCTATCTTTGAAAAAAACAAAATTCAAGCGCTGAAACAGTGTTTTTAATTTTGCATCTTAAAGGTTGTGTATTTTGTGAAAATCAGTATCTAGTTATAGATAAATACATATTGTGTTTTTGCAAAGTCTGGACAGAACAGTTATAACACCAAATATACTAAAGTCACCCGAGGCGAATGCGAGGTTTAAAAAAAAATTGAGTGTAAAACAAAGTCAGTTTGGTGCATGAACATTTTTTAGTGGGATAATCCTGGTAAAAAAGTTAACTCATTAATTTTTTAAGGGAAGGATGAAAAATTTTACAATGCAATGCCAATTTTCTAATGTTGTAATTCAGAATCAGTCATGATCCTTATATAACTTTTCAAAGCGACACACAATAGCTCAAGTATTCATAAAATAGGGACATAAATCAATTTCTTAGTCATCATATGCGGATGCAGTACGCATATAAGCATTACAAGACACTTCCTTTTTTATAAGAACAAGTTCGGCGCAGGACAGAGTTTGTTCAAAGCAAACACAGTTTTTGAGTACAAATGCTATCTGGAGCGTAAATACCGTCATGATTCGGTCAAACTCGTCAGATATAGTCTTACCTTTGCATAGGAAACACAAAAGAAATGTGAGTACAAAGTTTCCATCAATGTTCGTGACCCATATTCCCATATGCATATGCATGATGTATCTGTACTGTCAATCCCAAATGTCTTAACATAGACTTCAGTTTTCCTGCAGCAGATATGACATCCCCTAAATTGAGTTCAGAGCTAAACTCTATATTTCATATCCCTTGGCCCCACTGTGTCTGAATTGTAAGGTGTTACAATGTCTAGTTAGTTCTGGAGTTTGGCACTTTGGTAAGCATCAGAGACAATCGTGGGTAAAATTGATCGGTATATATAGAGGATGTGCTACATGAGAAAGGCTTTTTCTAATGGAAGAACAAATCACATCACTAAGAATCGTTATTAATGAACTGACAGCAAGTTCAAATTCTAATTTTTCAGTAACTGTTTTACTTAATTGCACAGGTGTTGACTTCAATAAGTACTTGGTTATGCATGGATAAATGATTACTCACATTAATAAGCACAACTTAAAACACTGTCAACACGTGTAGAGGACTCAGTTTTGCGTAGTTTTCTGTTTTTTTTTAAAGGTTATTCTTTTACACAAAAACCCTGTTTTCATATCCAAACTACAAGGAAGAAACTGAGCGCGAGATCGTATAAAAGTGTCAGGTTGTGAGGATACATGTCGATCAGTTTGATCACATATATGGATTTCTGTTGTTTCTAATTAAAAGTTCCCCAAGGGTGACTGGGGAAACGAAATATGGTCACTTGGTCTTCCCCCGACCGGCAGTAAAACGAAGTGGGGCGTCCGTTTGGCTGTGCGGGATGTATCAAGTTCGAAGTCACGCCCGGTCAGAATGGGGACGTTAAATCCGATGTCTTGTGTAAAGGGAGTGTAACGTTCTTTGCCATTAAAAACCCTTGCATCAACTCTTTGGGGGGTCCGTAGGTGGCATGTTGCAATGGAAAATTTCTGTCCTAATCCAATATACCATCATTTTCCATATGCAGTCTAAATTTTCCCGATCATCATCCCGAATAGCCTCTATTATGACAAAACCTACCTATTGTTTTTATTGTTAACTTATTCTCGTCCTGAACACGCATGAAATATTTGCCACTGGACGTTAAGCAACCAACAATCAACCAATCAATCTAATTTAAAGGTGCACCAATTTTGCCTTCTGGTGCAAGTCTCATACCATCACTGGTGATTCGCCCACGATAAGCAGAATATCAAGAGAAGTTGGTTTTAGCATCGCCTTGTCACACACCAAATCTCTGCGAAACTTCAATAGTACTTTTCCCCCGACCACTTGCATGCATATTAATTGCTCTGAGGTTAAACATTGACATACAATGTATTTTCACACACTGTCAACTATAGACATTATCCGGAAAAACCTCTAATCCGAAGGATTTGGTTAACTTTTATATAAAGTCAAAATTTTATTAACAAAAATATAACTTTTTTACAGAAAATACACGAAAGAACTACTATATATATTCAAATCACTCAAAAATAAATTAACTTCTCCTACAAAGTCTACATAATCACATCGAAACTATCAAATTGATTGTGAAGTAAAAATAAATGGTGGAGCTGATTGACGGATAAGAAATTTCCGTAATTAAAAAAGGTACAAATGATGTTTTTATTTTTGGGTTTTGACAAAATTGTTTGGAATTTGCCCAACAAAATTTGCATGCAGTATCGCAATAATATGTTTTGTCCTCTCAAATGTCAAATACTGTTTTTGAATCATATGTTTTCTCGTTTTCAAAGAAAAACGCGTAAAATTTCTATCTAAAAAAACAGCCAACTTTAAGTTTGAAAGTTTTACTTGGAGATGGTATTATATTTATGTCTTCATCATTCCGATAATCCTTGATGATATGTGCATAGAAAATATTTACGAAAATAGCGGGAAATTTAACCAAAAAATATACTTTTGGATTTAAAGGTAACTACCCAAAACCGTAAATTGAGGGGTACCCCCATTTAAGGGATAAAATACAAAAATGTGACCATAGAAACTTTTTACGACCCGACGGAAATCAAAATATAGATATTATTCTATCATTTAAAACAAACTCGTTAACTAAACGTCTTTTTCGATGTCAGTTGCAGTACTAATTACCTTGAAAAAGAATACAGCGAAGTAGTTCAGAGCTTTTTAGAAAGCTAAAACTTATAATTTTCTCAATTTTCAAAGTGTATATCACTGATGCGTTTTGTTTTAATCTGTGTCAAAAAAGCGTTTACCAGAACGTAATAGGTGTTTGCACATAACGTAATTGGTGTTTGGACATAACGTAATAGGTGTTTGCACCTAACGTAATAGATGTTTGGACATAATGTAACAAGCATTTGCACATAGCGTTATCGGTGTTTGCACATAATGTAAGCGGTATTTGCACATAACGTAATAGTGTTTGCACATAATGATGTAGTTGTTATACATAACTTAATAGGTATTTGCAAATAAGGCAATAGGTGTTTGCACATAAGGTAAACTATGTTTGCACATAGGGTAAACGATGTTTGTACATAGGGGGAACGATGTTTGCACATAAGGTAAACGAGGTTTGCACAAAAGGTATAAGTTGTTTGCACATAATGTAAAAGGCATTTGCACATGACGTAATGAATGCTCACAGAGAGTATCAATTGTTCGGCAATACGCATAGGAACTATACCATGATGTGTTGTGTTTTTCACTGGAGATACCTATGTATTAACACAACATAACGCCAAGAGACTATAATATCATGAGGTTTACATAGAACAAAGGTGTATCAAAACAAAACCTTTAGAACATTCGGCATAACAATCACATTTGAGACAGGACGCAATTTTTAACTGACTTACGTAAAAGAAGAATAGACACAACATAGATAAAATATGAGAGAATATAAAGGTTGTTGATCATAAAGTTTCGAAGTATTCACAGAATATATAGTAGTTAAAGCATGATGTAATGCCTATTGTACACAACAAACTTTAGCAATGGCAAATCATACTACTGTTTGACCAAACAAATAACTAATTTGACATAACACAGAGATGACGTGTCATGAAATACAGACATTTGCACATAACATAAAGAAGAAACGACAGGACGTAAAGACAAAGCGACAGAACACGTTAAATATTTACACTATAAGACAGTTCCGGCGTTCCATAGTATACCGCTGTTCAAAACTCATAAATCCATGGACAAAAAAAACAAAGTCGGGGTAACAAAATAAAACTGAGGGAAACGCATTAAATATAAGAGGAGAACAACGACACAACATTAAACTGTAACACACACAGAAATGGACTTAGCATTAGACAAAATCCTATGAGAATGACAAATATAACATCAAACTCAAATACATGAATTTGGGATAGATAAGTACCGTGACACGTCTTATAGTAATGTGAATTCACACTCAATAATAAGAGAAAACAAACGACACAACGGAAACACAACGTTAAAATGTAACACACCCACAAAAACGAACTATAATATAACAATGGTCATATTCCTGACTTGGTACAGGAATTTTTAAAGGAAAAAATGGTGGGTTGAACCTGGTTTTGTGGCTTGCCAAACCTCCCTCTTTTATGGCCATGTAAAATATAATATTAAAATGTATGCAAAGTATTTCTTTATTTGAAACAAAGATAAATTCTGCACATTTTTTTGAAAAGTGCAAATTTAAAAAGACAAATAGGGGAAAATCAATGGTGGTATTACATCTAATATGATAAGCTGAACATGCACCTTTGACTTTGTGAGTAATCTCATGTGTTAGAATTTCTTGCTATTTAAGTGAAATACTACCAAAAAAAATAAAATATTCTGAGTGGATTGAGTCTCCAATAATATGCACCGCGGAAGTTTTTGAAAATCCATTTCTTGGTCTGTTAAATTAATTTTAAACATGTTAAATGAACCGACGTTTTGATAAAAATAATTGTGTCAGGTAATTGGATAATGCACTGTGTGAGTGCATCTTCGAAACCCGTTTCATGATAAAATAATTACTTTTAGACATGTTAAAGAAACCAACGTTATGATAAGAATAATTGTGTCAGGTAAAGGGGTTTTGAATCGTCTGAGTGAATCTTTAAAAATCGTGTCACGTGATTTGATTAAAATCCGTTTTATGATATATTAATTTTTTTTAAGCTTGCTAAATGGACCGACGATAAAATGGGGATGTATCAGGCAGTCGGTTTCTATTTCAAGTAATTGCCCGCACTTCATGTTTACCTTCCGTCAAACAATTATCACCTTGGTAACATATCAACAATAAACTTTAGATATGAAATTTACCGTTGTATATATATTTAATTATTTTGATTATTGCTTGAGTGGCTCCGTTTTTGAATACTATATATATATTGAGATATTTAAATGTTTAATGAAAGTAGAATATTACTAAATTTTGTGGTTATGTACTCAAAACAAAATGATATTAAAAGTAAAAGATTTACTAAAGGCAACAGTAGTATACCGATGTTCAAACTCATAAATCCAGGGACAAAAAACAAATCGGGGTAACAAACTAAAACTGAGGGAAACACATTAAATATAAGAGGAGAACAACGACACAACACTACAATGTAACACACACAGAAACGGACCAAGCAACAGACAAAATCCCACGAGAATAACAAATATAACATCAAAACCAAATACATGAATTTTGGATAGACAAGTTGATTTGAAAAATGGTGATACTACAACGTTTATTCTTTTTCTGTGTTAACTGTATTCTTTCGTTTGTTTATTCAAGACAATGTGATATTACAATACGTGTGAATGAAATACGATGTGACTGTAATTCAAGGAATGTAACATTCATACCGACAGAATGTCCATCAAACACAACAGATTTACTTCTGATGAAAAATAACCTTAACAGTCTAGGAAAGAAAATATTTACTAGATATACACAGCTGAGATATCTGGATATAAGCAGCTGTAATATAAGTTCCATAGATAAATCAGCTTTTGAAAAAAATTAACACTTTTAACCGAACTCAATTTATTCGATAATCCAATGAAAACGTTTGAAGGGAATATATTTGCACCACTAGATGACTTCATATATCACATGACTTGTTGTCAACGTATCAAAGAGAGTCGTGGTCGGATATTTTAAATTAAACAAAGGTGTTTACTTATGGTGGACCGTCAAATGGATCATTCGCGGAGATATTTTCTGCCATGAAAAATCTGCTTTATTTCCATTGCGATTATGAAGGTTATGTCATACATAACTATACATTTGATTCATTTAAAAGGACGCCATTAAAGTATTTATGTATCAATGGCGGTATACGAGAAATAGAAATTGATACTTTTGCACCGTTAGAAGTACTTTCTAGTCTTAGGTCGAAACTATCAAATACATTACAAGCTTTACACGTGTTTAAAAATCGACAGATGGATGAATTGGATTTGGGCGATAATTTCAAAAGATACGGCGAATACGTTATTTCGGCTGATCTATTTGCATATATTGGTAACATTTATGTAAAAAGATAATCTTTAAGAGACAACGGTATCAGGCTTATAGATGCATCCGCCTTCAAGAACATGAAATACAGAAACTGTCTTGAGACTTTAGACTTAAGTAAGAATAAATTTGATTTTCACCAGGAATAATTTCTTTATCAATATCAAGAGAATAGACATGTCTTTAATTAGTGGTAACTTTATACAAAATGTTCAAAAACAAAAGAGTGATAGTTCTAGACGAACGAGAGACCATGGTCTTAAAACTGATAAGTAAAAAGATTACTCAATAAGACTTCCTTCTTCTCTCGAATTCTTAAACGCATTCTTTATAATTGGCCATTATTTTGGCATGATCAACAGTATAACATTCAAGGGTATCACACGATTGAAAATCATTGATTTTACATACACATCATTTGCGGACTGCAACTACACATTTAATGGACTTCAGAATGTGGTAATACTTAATATTTCACATTTCAAATGCGGACTTTTAAATCACAACTTTCTGCAATCTGCCGTTAACTTGGAACAGTTAATAATGCAAAGTTCTTCACTAAGTGTTGGTCTTAAAGATGATGACCAAGGTAAATTCCTTGACGGACTGAAACATTTGCAGTATATAGACTTTTTCAAGAAATGCATTCGAAGACCAATTCAGAACTTCAACATTTAAAAGTCAATTAGACAGTTTACAATGTTTGATACTTGAAGGAAATTTTTTCATAAGTATTCCATTAAATCTAGAAGACTTGAACATTCTTAGTTTCCTTAACATCAGAAACAGCAAAATAGCGTATTAAACAACTAAAGAAACTGACGCGATTGAAGTGCTATTTGAAAAATCAAATAGAACAATGACAGTCTTATTAGAGGGCAACCCTCTTGTTTGTACTTGTGCTTCATTGTATTTTGTAGACTGGTTATTTACTACTAAAATGAAACTGGACAGCACTGGTAGTTATTCGTGTGTCGGAAACGATGGAAATATTACAACAAATGTTGTCTACAATCAATTGCAAATTATGAGAATAAGATGTATTACGACAGTGTGGTTAATTTTTTCTGCAACTTTATTCGGTGTACTTCTATTATTTATCCTACTTGGATATCGCTACAAATTGCACCTACAATACTTTTGTTTATTTATCGGAATGGCCAATCCACTTTTCCAGAAGTCAAAAGAAGAAACACTTGAATATGATGCATATATAGCTTATTGCGAAGGCGACTATAAATGGGTGTATGGACTGTTGCGTTCATTTCTAGAAGAGAGACGCAATTATAAACTTGTTTAACCCCGCCGCATTTTTGCGCCTGTCCCAAGTCAGGAGCCTCTGGCCTTTGTTAGTCTTGTATTATTTTAATTTTAGTTTCTTGTGTACAATTTGGAAATTAGTATGGCGTTCATTATCACTGGACTAGTATATATTTGTTTGAGGGACGCCTCCAGGTGCGGGAATTTCTCGCTACATTGAAGACCTGTTGGTGACCCTCTGCTGTTGTTTTTTATTTGGTCGGGTTGTTGTCTCTTTGACACATTCCCCATTTCCATTCTCAATTTTATTATTTTGTCAGATAGAGGAGATTGGGTTGTACGGCCTGGTCAAAATAGACTTGCCATAAGTAATTCCATTTCAAAATGTAAAAAGATGATCTTAATTATTTCAAATGAGTTTGTGAACAATGAATGGGCGAGCTATGAAGCTACTGTTGGAATTGAGCATTTTATTGGGTTACAAGCAAAAACAATTGTTATAAGCTTGGAGAGTATTACCAAATCAGAAATACCGCAAGCTGTAATGCAAATGGTGTCACTGGACGCGCCAATGACCACATTCGTAAAATAGACACATTAAATGAAAATAACATTTTCTGGAAAACTTTGGATCTAGCCATGAAACGTTAGTGAGGACAACTTTGTCATTTATAAATGATAGATGATTAAATTACGATATAAATAATTTTTGAATTCATACTTTTTTAATTTATATATATGCTGAGATATCTAAATTAGTGGGCTTTGTATTAGTATAAAAAAAAAAAGAGAAAGACATCAATATATTACATTTATCATACTTTTTTGTTAAATGGGGAACACTAACCCCTAAGAAAAATAATTGTCGAATATTTTTTAAATCATGTAGAGTTAAACTTTTACATCTATTTGGAACGATAACTGTATTTATCAAAGTCTTCACACTAAAAAGGAAAGAGGAAGTACCAATATTCAACGCATCAATCACTAACATCAAAGTACCCAACGAAAAAGGAAAAGAGGAAGTACCAAAATTCAACGCATCAATCACCAACATCCAAATACTCAACGAAAAAAAAAAATAGGAAGTACCAAAACTCAGCGCATCAATCACCAATATTGAAGTACCCAACGAAAAAAATTAACAAAGATCACGTGACTGTCATTGAAAAATGTGTAATTATTTTGTACTATATGTGTTTGATATAAGTTCCTTGTAAACGTGACGCATACAAAGCATGTGTATTTTGTTCAATGAAAATTAAATATTCTAACAGAATGTGACAACGTTGCATGCAATAGTAAAGTTTCATGTTTTTAAACGGTAACGTATTTCTTTCATTTTAAATACCACTTCCTTATACCTAAATCTATTTTGTAAAAAATTACCTATTTTAACAGGTTAAATAATTCGAACAAATCGAAATAAAGGTTAGGATGAGTGACACAAATTAAATGCATAAATAAATAAAATTTCTTTTATTTAAAAATGTAACTGCTGTGGGTTCTAATTAGATTCAAGAAAACATACTTTACATTACCACCCAAATATCCTTTGGATTATTTAAAAAAAAACAATATTTTTAGATAGCCATTACTGTTTTCATACTTATATTTATAAAGATATTGTATTGTTCTGTTTAAAGGGATGGCAATGTAAATATTTGGCTCTGAGCGTTCCTGATAAAGGTAAATCAAGAAAAGCGCTTCGGAAGCATTAAATTATCAAACGTATTGTTTTCATTTTTTGTTTTTGTAAAAAGTAAACCATGAAAGGCCGACCCGATTTTCTATATTTTTACTGTAATGTATAATATGTTTATGTAGAATTTTTTTTTTCAGTTTGCTTTATATTTATACAAGATTGAGTAATTGTAGTTTAAGGAGTATACATCAATGCGACAATTTTCAATAAGAAATGAAATACACATATTTTTTTTGTTTTTTCTGATATAATGACTATCTGTTTAGTGGCATTTTAAGATTTTTTTAATGTTTCGAAATTAAGCTACCCTATACATCAACAGATGGCATTACATTAACACATATTGTATATGTAGGACTCTAAAGTGCGATGGTACTATAAAGTGCGATGGCCACGCTAAAGTGCAATGGTCTACGCTAAAGTACGATGTTGTCTCACGCTTAAGTACGATGGTAAATCACGCATAAGTGCGATGGACCAATAGGGTAAGGTTCGAGGGCTTTGAAAAAAGTTAATGAACATTCAATTTCTTTTTTAAAATCTGGTATAATAAGGTATACCATATGTGATAGGCATAATAATTTAATAGTAGTCTTAAGTGAATGATACATAAAGAGTTAAAGACCAACAAAGTTATTATTGCTAAAAAGGAAGTTTAGGTGTTACAAATTACGATATTTCTTGTAAATGAAAAACAATTCAGGCGTGTTAAATATTGTGATAACTGGGGTAGCTTTCCGTTCACACGCTGTAGTCTATCACTTATGGTAACACCTTCCCTTACTACCGTCCTTTTAAATCACAAATACAAAATTCAATTATTGTCGGAAAATATAACATTTACTTGATGCATATTTTAATAAAATTATTAGAGAAAGGCGATTTTCGCTGAGCCTCATTTTCTCTCTTTATTGTAGCAACTTCGCATCCATGTTATATTTACATTAGTTAAGGCGACAATTGATAATTTACGCATGAATACATGTAGCTTTATTTGTTTTGACGACGTTACTTTTCAATAAAATTGACAATATTCTAACGGGGGCCTCAAAGAAAACTGCAGAATTAACAATAATTCAAATGTATCCGTTTGTTTCCAATAAAACCCAGATACAAGATATTAATGTGAAGACTACTTGTATCTTTAGAGCCTAAAGTAAAACGGTCGACTGCAGGATCCAAGCTCTTCTTCCAACTACCAAAATGAATCCCCTTTGTTTTAGCCATCGAAGCACAGTTATGTTTAATGTAATTTAGTCATTGACATCTGGTTTAGAAGTTCTTAATGAATTATTTGTGATTTGTTTTCCGGTGTGTTCATTTTTAGTTTGTATGAACACTGATAACGTTATAATCCAACTAAGTTTCATACACCTATACTTTTGCAGATCATTGGACTTTAGCGTATGGAAGAATCGCACTATAGAGTATACCATCGCACTTTAGCGTGACTATTGTACTTTAGCGTCCCCAATGTACTTAAGAGTCCTATATAAACATGAATACATTTGTGAAATACTTGATGTAGTTTTGTTGTCCTACTGTTTTAACGTTATTGGTTATTCGTGAAGACAATTTTCTCACTTTAATTGATGTCACGTGTGTAGCAGGGTCGTTTGGTTAGTACTGCTGCACAGTTCTTTGTTTTTGGTAATTAATCGGGTTTCTATGCCATTGGATTATAAATATGTTTTCGACTTATTAGTCTATATCTTTTTTTCTTGGTGTCTTTCGCCTCTCTTGTTAGTTTAAGTTCAAAATATCTCGAGCTCCATTTTTAAAGTAACTATCGTACTGAAAAATGGGAGTTTCAAAATTATCAAAAGATTCGTTGAATACACAAGCAATGCTGTTTGTTCCTTGGTTAAGGCATAATTGATTTGGATATCACTTGACATATATAGTAACTCAACATCAAATCATAACTTGGAGTTAAGATCTCCACATCTTTTATAATATATTTCCATTTCCCTTATTAATAACACATGATAGAAGATCTCTATGTTTTACATTCATTGTCGTATATCGACCTTTTTTGCTTAATTGGTTTAAATGTTCCTGTCATGAATCTGATATTTAGTAGTTGTCGTTTGTTGATGTGGTTCATAAGTGTTTCTCGTTTCTTGTATTTTTTAGAGATTATACAGTTGCTTTTTTCGTCTAAATGGTTTTACTTTATCTAGTAATTTTTTTATTTTTTTTTAGCATGCGGTTTGGTGTGAGCAAAACCTCCATGTTGAAAACCGTACTTTGACCTCGAACGGTTACCTTTAAAATTTACTGTTTACAAAACGTTTGAGCTTTTGAAATACTAAGACTTTTTGACCTCAGCAATATATATTACATTGTACCTAAGCTGTATTTTATTTTTTTAAGATTAGAGTGTCACAGATGAGTTTTTTTTTGTACCCGAAAAGCGCGTCTCGCGTGAAGACAAAATTTATCCCTGGTATCTATGATAAGTTTATACTTATACATTACCTTGATGGAGAGTTGTCTCATTGACACTTGTACTCATACCACGTCTTCTTATATCTATTTACAGGGGGAAAACAGTTTTTAGGTTTCATGTATCCGGGTCGATACAAATGAATGTTCAATGACACTGTCTCGAAGGACACGTTTCGTTTCAACCTCCTTTCGCCAAAATAAGACATGATAGTCATTTACTTAATAACATTTGTTTCGACAAATAAATTGATCAGGGACTTTCCGTTTTGAATTTTCCGTGGAAATCAGTATTTTACTGAGAGTTTACTTTTTTAACAACGTTTTACACAGACAGAGAGCTTGAAATTATTAATATCACATCGAAACTAACGACAAATGAATACATTGACAATCAATATATATTAAAGAATCTGCTCTTCTATTTTCGTTCTACAACAGGTAAATTATAAAGGAAAATTATACCATGCAAACAGATAGCTATGCAACTCAGAATGAATTTCGTTTGCTCTTTTATCACCTCTTTTATTACTCAAAAAATATATATTTAATCAATTTGATTTTATCTGGTAAGTACATCATTATTTCGGTAGTTCAATTGAATTGACAGACCTCATATTCAATTCAGTAGCAACAGACTCCTTGTAGCAGAATTGTACGCTTCATCTGGGATACATTATACAGACTGTTAAAATACTTCTGGTGAGGAGTCCTTGTCGCCCAATCATTCTAAATATGGGCAACAGTAGTATACCGCTGTTTTAATCTCATAAATCGATAGAAAAAAAAACAAATCCGGGTTACAAACTAAAAATCAGGGAAACGCATTAAATATAGGAGGAGAACAACGACACAACAATAAAATGTAACACACACAGATACGTAATTCACAAATAAAGTGTAGGCCTGTGTTGTGTATCAAAAAACGTTCTTCTGTTACCAGCTGTAGACCTTCATGAGAATCCTGATATTGTAAAACATAATATATTGACTTGATAATGAAAAATACTAACTAAGAGAATAAACATGCTCGATGGAAGGGGAAAACCTAATTGATTCTATCCCTCCAAAGTTTGTCTGGTATTATTCGTATAAGATCTATAAACATTATTTTAGCAGATCAACAACACTTTTCACCAGTCCAGTAGTCGGCACTACGGTGTTGACATGAATATCAATTGTGTGGTCGTTTTAATAAATTTCCTGTTTACAGAACTTTGAAATTTTCGAAAAACTAAGGATTTTCTTAACCAGGAAAAGATTACCTTAACCTTTTTTGTATTGTTTTGTCTTATAAAAAGAAGTTACATTTAATCTTAGACGAATGTTTTTATTTTTCTTCATATTATTGTCTATGAACTAGCTGTCAGTAAAAAATAAAATCACAAAAATACTGAACTCCGAGGAAAATTCAAAACGGAAAATCAGTAATCAAATGGCAAAATCAAATGATAAAATGGACAACCAATGTCATACTCCTGACTTGGTACAGGCATTATCAAATGTAGAAAATGTTGGATTCTGTGAGATTGTGAGTTTTGTGAGATCTGTACCGAGTATTAGTTCATTCCATTCTCATTTTTTTATTGACTTGGTCTTTGCTAAGGATTATGCGTGAAATTCTACTTACTTAAATTACGGAACTTAGTATATGAAGGTATTAAGAAGTTTTACTGGCAATCATACTATTTTTTTTTTTTTTTTTGTTAAAATAAGAATGTAACTTCCACTTTTATCATGTTCGGCATGTATATGGTACTAAGGCCATTTCGTGGTAATAAACTTGTTCTTTGGACTATTTTGTACATTTATTGACGAGAACAAGCAAAGTCTAAATTTATTTAACAAAGCAATAACTGAAAGGTGAGATGAAATTAAATTATGATGTTTTCCTCTTCAAATCTTGATTGTTTGTTTAAGTCTGTGAGGTGGGGTGCGACCGAGGAAATATTAAGTGGTTGACTCTTTTGAAATGCAGCAATACTTGAGTAAGTTTTCAATGACGATACATTATGTTAAGGTTTCCAACATTTTTCTGATGTTCTACAAAAGATTGTTAGGTTTTTTCTTCTTCTAAAGAAATGATATAATGTTAGACTGCATCAATTAGTGTAAGATAACAACCTTTGGTTATGAAAGAATATATATTTAAATATACAAAATGATATTTGGTTTGTACATTCGATATTTTGCATCTATCACAATGTACTAAAACAATTAAACTGTTAAAATAAGACAATTCAGATTCATGTGTGTTATACATGAAAGAGGAAAAGAGGAGCTCTTATAACGGAAGGATTTCCGTTATGTGTATTAAAATGGTGTCATTCATTTCAACCTATACTTCAAATTGTTCGTACTTTTTACCTGATATATATTAAGGTAATGTTCAACGAGAAAGATATCGATCTGAATATTGATATAAGGAAGTGGTATTTAAATGGGAAGAAAACAAAGAACATTGCTTTACTTAACATAATTTCCTGACCTTGTATTGTATGCAATGTCGCTATGTCTTTTTAAAATGTAAAACTATTGAATCTTTAAATAAAAATATATGTTTTGTACCATACACATAATAAGCATACAATCAAGCATGTCTGTTTGACAAAATGATGTGACATGGGTTTTTTTTTTTCATAATTACAATTATTTGTATATTTTTATAAATTTCCTGTTACAAAACTTAAAATTTTTCGAAAAACTAAGAATTTCTTATCCCAGGAATTATTACCTTGGCCGTATTTGGCACACCTTTTTTGGAATTTTAATGCTCTTCAGCTTTGTACTTGTTTGGCTTTATAACTATTTTGATCTGAACGTCACTGATGAGTCTTATGAAGACGAATCGCGCGTCTGGCGTATTAAATTATAATCCTGGTACCTGTGATAACTATTGTAACTAGTAATTTAGAAATTGTATAAATGAAAGTAAAACTTTAAAAATGAGTTGCGTCCGAAGCATTTTCTTGAAGTTACCTGCATCATGGACGCCAAATTCCAATAAGAAAAACATTAGATAGGAGCAATGAATATGTCTTTGCATAAATAGTCGGTTTATTCAAGATTCCAAAATTATTACTTTTGTGTTAATCATCAGAAATCATGTGTGATGTCACCTAATAAAATATTGAAATGCACGTATATTGACCAAAAGACGTCATGTCAAGCATATTTTTTAGTTTAATTATATATAAGCGATTACCCGACAATGATATTATACATTTGACATTTGACAGTTCGTAAAATCCATTTCTATACTATTAAACGAGAAGACCTCATTTTGTGTGTCGCTTCTTTTCCTTCCACGATAAATTAATCATCATGCCTCTGTGTACTATAGGTAACATACATAGTCGTATTTGTCATCCATTTTTATGATTATTCAGATTGAGTTATTTTTGGAGAAAAACGACAAAAAAGGAGTCCGAATATTGATTCCGTCACCAGACTGACTTTTAGTCATAGATAAGACTTCCGGTTTGAAACATACACAAGTACAACCAATCGTATGATAAATAACAAAAATGAAAAATAAATAAGCCAATCCGAGCGTTCTCCATATCATGGTGTTTAGATAGCAAGAACCACAACTATTATACCTCCTTAGAGAGGACAATTATTTTTTTTGCGTTTATCTACATGTAAACTACGATTATACTACTTTAATATATAGAGACTCTCTGTATTCTGTCTACTGTTTTCTTTGAAACGTTTACTATTTAAGGGGTCATACCAGTTGCATATATATTAAAAAAGTAAAACATGTGGAACAAGTACACGGATTTCACATCGGCACTGTATTTACTAAGTTTCGAGTTGATTGGACTTTAACTTCATCAAAAACTACCACTACCAAAATGTTTAACCTGAAGCGGGACAGATGGACGGACGAACTAACGAATGGATGCACAGACTAGAAAATATCATGCCCATAAATGGGGCATACAAATTAATTGTTGAAAGTGAAAGTAGTGATTTGGCAAAAATGAAAGTAGGGTAGCTATATTAGAGGGAGGCAAAACCTTTTTCGGGACGTCGGAATCGGGTGTTTTCAAGCCCGGGTTTTGGAGATTGATCCTTACAGGATCCGGGAATATATTTTTCGATTTCGGGATTTCGGCATATGAATTTCCTTAAATTCTGCATCTCGGAATTTTATGTTTTTAAGCCCGGGATTCCGGGGAAAGGACCAGAGGACTACCCCTCAAATTAGTCTAAGTCGGTCGTAGTCATTTATACAAGATTCATATCCTACCATTGGCATTTCAATAAGGCTCTCAAAAGAAAAATAATAATGATGGGTTTTCTAGAATCATATTTTATTAGACTAATAGTGGTATATATAAGCAGTTACATTTATTTCATGTTTGAAGCGGTGCAAATTTTAATTTAATTAGACTTTTACCAAAAGATGCATTGTAGCAAAGGAGAAGAATAATTGTGGTCTGAGGCCAGAAACACGGAAATAATTGAATTTAACAGAAAGGAAACAAATATCGAAAAAGGGAGAGGATTTTTTAGACCTTTTATGAAATTCTCCATACATAATTTCTTTTACAAAAAATCATTCTAAAACAGTTTACAAGCTGTATATGCCAGCGATTTCGCGGGTGTGTTCTAGTTGTATTATTTTTTGTTATTGTAAAGTTGTTGTTTATTCCTGCAAGCACATCAGGTCTGATTTTAATATCAAAGGTTTCTTTTGTTCCTTTGATGAATATAATTGTCATCATATTTTAAGTACCACCGTGCAGGTTTTTAATGTTTAATTTATTTGCATATGCTGTACACTTACAAATCATGAGTGCAATGGACATAAAATGAAAATTGTCGAATAGTATCAATTGAAAAAAGCCATAACGACACTGTCCTTCATTAACGTTTCATTGCTTGATCTAAACATTTCCAGAAAATGTTATTTTCATTTAATGTGTCTGTTTTACGAATGCGGTCATTGGCATCCAGTGCCATCATTTGAAGTACACATTGCGGAATATCTGTTTTGGTTATATTTTCTAGGTTTATAACAATTATTCTTGCTTGTAATCCCAGGAAATGTTCAATTCCAACAGTAGCTTCATAGTAAGCCCAATCGTTGTTTACAAACTCTTTTGAAATCACTAAGATTATCTTTTTGCATTTTGGAATCGAATTGTTTAAAGCAAAAAGTCTGTGTTCTCCAGCGAGGACATCGCCTCTATCTAACAAAAGAAGTTTATAGTTCCGTCTCTCTTCGAGAAATATGCGCAAAGGTCCATATACCCATTCATAGTCCCCATCGCAATAAGCTACATATGCATCATATTCAAGTTTTTCTTCTTTTGACTTCATGAAAAGTGGATTGGCCATTCCGATAAATAAACAAAAGTATTGTAGGTGCAATTTGTAACGATATCCAACTAGAATGAATAAAAGAAGCACACCGAACAATGTTACTGAAAAAATAACCCATACTTTCGTTATACATCTTATTCTAAAAATTCGCAAGTGATTGTAGACAGCATTTGTTGTTGTAATATTTCCATCGTTTCCGACACACGAATAACTACCATTGCTGTCAAGTTTCACTTTAGTAGTAAATAACCATTCTACAAAATCTAATGAAGCACAAGTACAAACAAGAGGGTTGCCATCTAATAAGACTGTCATTGTTCTATTTGATTTTCTGAATAGCACTTCAATGGCGTTAATTTCTTTAGTTATCAAGTAGGCTATCTTGTTATTTCTGATGTTAAGGAAACTTAGACAGTTGAAGTCGTCTAAATTTAAGGGAACACTTGTGAATAAATTTCCTTCAAGTATCAAAGATTGCACACTGTCTAATTGACTTTTGAATGTTGAAGTTCTGAATTGGTCTTCAAATGCATTTCTCGAAAAGTCTATATACTGCAAACGTTTGAGTCCATGGAGGAATTTACTGTGGTGATCATCTTTTAGGCCAATACTTAGTGAAGAACTTTGCATTATCAACTGTTCCAAATTGACGGCAGATTGTAGAAGGTATGGATTTAAAACACCACATTTGAAATGTGAAACATTAAGTATTAACACGTTCTGAAGTCCATTTATTGTGTAATTGCAGTCGTCAAATGATGTGTATGTAAAATCAATAATTTTCAATCCTGTAATACCCTTGAATGTTATACTGTTTATCAGATTATTTCGTCCGATTATAAATGATGCATTTACAAATTCGAGTGAAGAAGGTAGTCTGATAATCCAATCTGGTCGAGTATTTAATATAACTCTGTGATCCAGCCTTCTTGTGCCATTAGTGTTTTGTTCTCGAATGTTTTCAATAGATCGACTAGATATCTCAGAAATGTCTATGCTTTTGATATTAATAAAGAAATTGAAATATAATACAAAAGAATCCTGATGATAATCAAAGTCATTGTGATTTAAGTTCAAAGATTCAAGACAATGTTTGTATTTCATTTTCTGAAAGGCATTTGCATCTATCCTCCTAATGCCATTCCAACCCAAAGATAATCTTTTTACGCAAATGTTACCGATATATGCAAATAGATCAGCCGAAATAACATATTCACCATAATTTTTAAAATTATTTCTCAAATCTAATTCATTCATTTGTCGATTTTGAAACACGTGCAAAGCTGGTAATGTTTTTGATAATTTAAGAAAATTTTGATTTGGAATAATAAGACTAGAAAGTAATTCTAACGGTGCAAAAGCATCGATTTCTATCACTCGTAAATGACCATTGATATTCAATTGCTTTAATGGCGTCCTTTTGAATGATTGAAATGTAAAGTTATGTATAACAACACTCTGATAATCAACTTCGAAGTAGTTTAGATTTTTCATGGCAGAAAATATCTCAGAAAATGTTCCATTTGATGGGCCATCATCACAAACCAATGCAGTAATTCTGCAAACATCAGACCAGGACTCTCTTGGATACGTTGACAGCAAAATATGTGAAACGGAAAGAACTCTTAGCTCAGTTAATGGTACAAGAACGTTACTTTGAAATTTTTTCAATGGATTATTTAAAAATTTCAGGTTTTTTAATTGTGTCAAATTATTGAAAGCTGATTGGTCGATTGACGTTATATTACAGTCACTTATATCTAGAAAGCTGAGTTGTGTATATCTAGTAAATGTTTCCTTACCTAAAAGGCCAAGGTCATTGTTAGCCAGATATAACTCTGATGTATTTCGTGGACATTCTGTTGGTATAAATGTTAGATTCCTCGAACTACAATCACATCTCATTCCGTTCATACTTAATGAAATATTACAATGTCCAGAATAAAACGAAAAAGTACAATTTACACAAAGAAAGAATAAACATAGAATTGTCAACATTTTGGTAAAATTATTGTGCAGATTTTTAAAATTTAATCTGATTCCTGAATATATCACCACGAGATGAATAAAACACAGTATCATTAAATATCTTTTGATCGGTTTTTTATCATTTCAAATGAAGCCAGTCAGGCAATACGTAAACATTTAAATATAGATCTGTAAAACTTATACCTTAAGTTCATTGTGATAAAGAGCTATTGTTACCAATATTTTAATTGTTTAATTGTTAAATAAAAGGTTTACATTAAAAACAGGAAGTTTCGCACTACTGCGTCCAAATTGAATGTAAATCCCCACTACATATAACAATACATCCATATGATGTCGTCAGTTGCTTAATTAATATCTAATTATATGATGAAATAGATAAAAATAGATTCAAATTAATTTTTTTAATCATCACTGGGTTTTTACTTACATGTGCAACACGACGGGAGCACCTAAGATCAACCCCGTTTTTATAAGGATGTTGTTGTGTGTTTTTGGTTGTTTTTTTTTTGTTATTTTTTTAGGAGGGGTCTTTTTACTTCTTTTTTTCATGATGTTATTTACTCTTTTGCCTTCGAAAGTTATTTTTTTTATCTCTTTTACAGACAGAGATATATGTTACAATAATTCTGATGAAATGAATGAATTATTTTTGACATGCGACAAACGGACTGAAAAAACATCACCATCACCGACTACAGTAGTAGAGCTTAAATCAATCTTTAGAGACCCGTGAGTTACAAGTATAACTAGCATCTATATGAGTCTGATCTATAACAATAGTTGTCCAATAGAACACAGTCGAAAGCCTCACTCATCTTTTCACTATCAAATCTTTTTGAATTTTGTCTTTGTGTTTATTTGATTTGGAATTACACGTGAGAACATTGCATGTATGTAACATTATAATACGTTATTTTGGTTGGCTTACCGCAATCTCAAGACATTCTAAAAATAACATTCATTTCAAAATTAAATCTAACATCCATGAGAACACGAGCAGGTAAATAAAGAAAATAGAAAGTTGATAGATCGTGTTTTTTGTGATCCTAGAAAAAATGTAATTATAGGTATTGGATGTTTCTTTAAGAAATTTATAGAGTTGTAAAGGCGTTGACCGTGCGCATGCTTTTAGAATGAAGCACAATAAAATGCACTTCGGTCACCGCGTTTACACCCCAAAGTTTTACAACAAGAAGCATTTAGTTCTAAAATTTAGAGATGATTGTTAAGAAATTTAAAAAAAACTCGCAGATGCTACTAAAATGTGAGCAATACCTGGCTCCCGTTGTGTTTCTTACGTTAGGACAAAAACGTTATTACTTTCATTCGATGATGCCATAGTCGACACTTTTGGATGAAAGAGCATTGATGATGTTGCGCCAGTCATAAATATTAAAAAAATATGGATCATTCATTATCTGGTTAGAAGATATAACATTACTCAAAATTTATAAACTAGCGTGATTTACTTCATATATTTAAAAAGATCGAAAGTTTTTCTCTAGTTGACCGTTATGAAATATCTCTGTCACAAATGACTTCCGATAAAGCAATCTTGTCTTTGTAATAAATACGTCTGAAAACACCAATGGAGCAGAAACCTCTTATTTTGTGCTGTAAATGTAATAGTGGTAATGTCATCACCCTTTTATAACATCTATATAATCACCCTTCAATAAAACCTCGGCTATTTATCAGGTTCGTGTCGCCAAATCTTTAATTTTCTGTCTAAAGTTCTGTTATTGTTGTCTGTATTTTGTTGGTCATGGTTTTGTCTCTTGAATCGTTGGTGAGCTTTTACTTATCTTTTCATTTAGTTTGATAGCACCAAAGATAATCATAATTTACTGATTAAAAGAATAGAAAAACATTTTACGCATAAGATATTACAGTAACTGAAGTTTTGTTTAAATGGCTCACACTATTTTCCCTTTGTTTGTCGGCGAAAGCAAAAACCGAACAATTTTATGTTTTGAATGGGTTTTTTTCTTTATCATATAGGTGTACACATTTTAATATTGTTTTATCAAACCTATGTTAGTTCTACCCCACTTCTATACACACAAACAACACGTTGTTTAGATAGTAAAATAGACAAGAAAAATCTATATATTGCCCCCTATATGTCATTTGGTTATATTTGTTTTTGAATTTGGTTTCTTTCTAACTATCGTATAATCCATTCCTCATTTTATTCATATCAATCTGGAGAATGGAATTGAAAGCAAGAAAATGCATATTTCAGTGACGAAAGTCTCTGAACATGAAATGAGCATCCATTCATGGCACCGATCAAGACATTCAACAACAGAATTATACCTTTCGTTCACTTATTAAGACAACTGTAAAGATACGCTTCAAACGTGTACAATTATAGAACTGTCTAGAAAGTAGGACAGTCATTTCGTAATTTAAAGATAAGAGCTATAGTATACATGTACTATCAGAGTTTTCACTAACTTCAAGTAGAACTATCACCATTAAGTGAAGTCCAAAATGGCGATAAAACTATTTCTTTTTTTGGGCTATTTTGCGTTGATAAGCTGTTTTAAACCACCATCAACGTCGGATATTTCTGAAACAGTTCATAAATTGTTCGAAACAATACGCGGAATGCAAGCAACAAAGACCATGCTGCCCAATCCGCCATTAGAATGGGCAAAATTCAAAGGAAATTATGAAAGTGATGTCAAGTTGTATTTCCATGGTAACTCGACAATGAGTGCATTACGGTATATGTTTAAAGTGTATGATAATAACATGTTTGCCACGGCATGGATAACGTCTTGTTTGGTTGAGGCCTATCGCTATGGAAACGCACCAAAACCAACAGAAGACCAAATAATTATGTCGGTTGATGCCATTATGGATCATAGAAATAAGAATTTGAAATATGCAAATTCAATCATGGCGTTTTGGCCTCAAATTTTGGATGAAGAATTTAAGGTTTGTTCAAAGGTTTTGTATACATTATTAAATTGTAATGAATGTTTTTAAAGCGGTCTTTTTCTTTGCTCTTAGTTTCTTTGTAGTTCCTGTATTGGTATGTTTCATAAATTGCTACAATGTAGCATTTCTCTTTTACAACTCATGACAGAAAATAAAAAATAAATTTAACAACAACAACAACATAAACAGCAGACAAACATAACAAAAAGACAACAATAAATTTGAATTTAATCGAAATATTGAAATTTTCTAACTTAACTTTGACACAGAGTACTCGATGCTATATTTATTCTTTTACTGTCTAATAATAACTGTGATGTTAGTTTCATTTTATCAAAATTCACTTGCAGGTTTATCAAAGTACCCCTGTTAATCTTTTAGCTATGTTTAATTTGACGCAGACTACAAATTGGACTGTAGTTTATGATCTGTTTGATAAAATTGGACTGCATGATGTCACAGAGATTATGAAACATCTTCTGGCAACAAGGTAAAGTAAAAGAACTACTTTTGTTTGTAATGCAATTAGACATGTAACATCAGTTTTGATTGGCAAACGTCTTTTATTGATTTAACTGCTGACAGTCGGAGTCATTGGCAATAACATCGCGCAATCGCAGTCAACGTTTACAGGATATTTAAAAGAGGGCGTGGAGAGGGTATACAGAAAAGATAATAATTGACAATAATAATAAGGGATATAGAAAAAAAATGGGTCAAAAATTAAAGGGTAGAGAATAATGAGGTGCTGAAATATAATTAATAGCGAAAAATGGCCTAAAACCTAAAGAATACAGAAATGAAAGACTTCCATCCATCATATATATCGTCAATTGGTCAACAACAACAATGAATACTATGATGAAAGATATTCAGTAGTAATTATACAATCCTACTGTTTTTATATCCGCTTAAATGTTTCAGTTACCAAGATCTATAACTTCAAACTCTGGTATTTAATAGATTATAAACGATATATCATTAAAAGTTACGCGTACTCCAGACTTGATAAATATTTCTTTTCGAAGAAAATGCTAAGTTAAACCTGGTTGTATAGCTTGCTGAAGCTCCCACTAGTAGTTGTGTATAGTTCCGTTATAGAGAAAATTTTCTATGAGCAACTAGCAATGCGTAACTTCCCTTCAAAGGATTGATTGATTATTGGTTGCTTAACGTCCAGTAGTAAATATTTCATGCATGTTCAGGACGAAAACAACTTAACATTAAATACAATAGGTAGGTCTTTTAATAGAGGCCATCCGGGATGAAGGTCGAGGAAATTCGGACTAACACCCTGAAAATGAGGGTATATTGGATAATGAAGAAAACAAGATAAAACAAAAAGGGTGAACTTAAGTGACATGGCAGAATGTGCGACTACTACGCAACTATTTTGTATTATTTTAAGTTGTTTTCCCCGAGGGTATCACAAGCCCAGTAGTCAGCAATTGTTGTGCTGACATGAATTATCATTGATATTGTTATATTTATAGATTAACTGTTTACAAAATATTGAATTTTTAGAAATACTATGGCTTTTCTACCTCAGCCATAGATTACCTTAGCTGTATTGGCAACACTTTAAGGAATTTTGGATCTCAATGCTCTTCAACTTCGTACTTTATTTGCCCTTTTTTTAACTTTTTTGGATTCGAGCGTCACTGATGAGTCTTTTGTAGACGAAACGCGCGTCTGGCGTATATATAAAATTTAGTCCTGGAATCTATGATGAGTTTATTTTTATGTTTTTGTTGGTTTTACAGTCAATGCCGTTGAAGATGTGTTGTACTATGCTGCTGTTTTGATTTTCTAGTACTGATAGTTATCTTGAAATTTCGTCACTAAGCAATATTTTTATCTATTTTTTTTTTACAGAGAAGGATATCAACACGTGTTTAAAATCCCACCTGACTTCGACGACACTTCTGTTAATTTAGGTCTGGGATCACTCCTGAGAGACAATGTCATACACTTCCCGTACGCAAGCGCAGCGTGGGAAGGACAAAACAGTAACTTGTCGTCTGTGTTCAATGCCATGAAGCACTATGCCTACCGACCGTTGTCAGGAGACAGACGTGTCAACACCATAGATACCAGAACATACTTTTACATGAGGAAATTTTTAGAAAAAGCTGCTTCAGAAAAGAAAGACGTTTCCTTGGTTACGACTTGGGTAAGTCCAGATAAAAATATTATTAATGATTATCATAAAGAACAAATGTACTCGTTTTGAATTAAGTACAATAAAGCAGCCAGTGCCATGATCAGGTAAAGGCGTATAGAACATTACACAGAAACAATCAAATGTGCAAAACAAACCTAACAATTTGGGATGAAAAAGCACTTTTAAAACATTGTCACATGTGGAGCAGAATCTGTGGAACATCTACTATAACTCCATGTTTTCATCGATTTTGGCTTTGATATTGTTTATTTTTCTATGTCGTGTTTCAGGCTTGTTTTTTTATTAATCTTTTTTTGGGGGGAGGGGGGGCATTTTGTTACAATGCTGGACTCATCAAACGAAGAATCATTACAATACATGTGAAAACGCGTATTTTTTATTTTTTTTTAATTATGAGTTTGGATAGTCCTTGTTGTATCTTTCTCCTCCGTTGTTTTTGGTTTTCCTTTCTTGTGTATTGTCTATATTGCAATTGTTTAATAAGAAAATCACTCTACTGACTATGCCCATAATGGATCCTCTATTAGAAATAAAATGTATCTGAGCTTATATAAAAAAAAAAGAAGATGTGGTATGATAGCCAATGAGACAACTCTCGACAAGAGACCAACATGACACAGAAATTAACAACTATAGGTTACCGTACGGCCTTTAACAATGAACAAAGCCCATACCGCATAGTCAGCTATTAAAGGTCCCGAAATGACAATGTAAAACAATTCAAACGAGAAAACGGCCTTATCTATGTACAAAAAATGAACGAAAGACAAGTATATAACACACAAACAAAAGACAACCACTGAATTACAGTATATTCAATTGAAATTTTGTAGGTACAAGATCTTGTTGATGTTAAAACCCAGTATTTCCAAGGTATCGATACTCCTGGTAATGTTAACAACGTTGATATAACAGTGTGTGCCAATGCTCTTTTCGGAATCACTAATGCAATATTATCTGGTCTGGTGACGTCAGAGGTACTTTATGATCCAGTTTTACAGGTAAAAATATAATTTTGTTTATGATTTATTACTTCATTTTGAAGAACTTAAAATTTCTTTTTAAACCAAATGTAAGATACTACGTACGCTTGAATCAAAATGAGAGAAGGTTTAAATTTTACTTTTATTTCCCATGATCGACAGTATCGATTATACGACTTCAGCACTGTTTTTTTTTTTTTGTCTTCCATGGATCATCTTCGCTTTTATGAAGTGATAATTTATCACAAATTTCAGTTTTGATATTAATTTTCCTTTTAAATAAAAGAAGGATTTTGCGGAGAGTTGTACCTATCTTCTCATTCTATTTATTTTAACTTGTAAATAGATTCAGTCGACAGTAAGCATTTACCCAAAACACATTTAGAATTATGATGTCATTGATTTCAAATAATGTGGACTAGTAATGCAAAAGAAATAATAAGATATGGAGTTGTCTTTCTTTTACCTGGGTTTTTAAAAAATTTTGTCAATAAGACGGCAAGTATACCAAATTACCTGGATTTTTTTTTATAATTTTTGTCATTAAGACGGCAAGTATATAGCAACCCATGAAAAAAAAAAACATTTAACGGTTATTTACATTTGAAATCTTTTGTTGTTGATGAGAGTTGGTGTGCTCTGTTCATTAACTATTACTAATCTGAAAATGCCTGTACCAAGTCAGGAATATGACAGTTGTTGTATATACATTGTGTGGTGTGTTTTATCCTTTGATTTTGTCATTTGAGTAACAGACTTTCCATTTTGACTAATGTTCGGAGTTAAGTATTTTGGTGATTTTACTTTTTACCATACATTGCATTACGTGTTCTTTTTTTTTTTTATTGCAGCAACTTTATTTGAATACATCAACCATGATCGAGTTCCAGATACAAACCAACTTTTCAGGTAGACCAGATCTAGCACTCACATATTATCCGTCTGTGTTCGAGTTCTACTGGTTCGTGGCTCGAACATACACGCAATTAGAACGAAAGGCAAGGATAGGAGAACTACCACATGAGGTATAATAGTTGTTTTACGGAGGGGAAATTTCATAAAACGTATTACCAATTGTATTTGATTTTTGCTTATTTACTAACATAGATTTTACCTCTCGATATAATACTTCAATTTAACGGTAAAGAATTCAAATTTTTATTTGGCATTAATTTGGTTCTTTTTTGTGAAGTTCGAATTCGAAAAAAAGAAAGCCATGTCAATAACGTTAAACGTTAAACGAGGAACAAATACACAGAAAACTAAATATTGAGCAAAACGACTTCTACAAAAGGGCGAGCTTCGGAAGAGTTACAGATGGGACACACACATTGTTACTCAGTTACGTTTTTCGAGGTCACTGATTGTGTTCTTCTGTAATTAGGATTATAAGAAATAAACTCATCATAGAAACCAGGACTAAATTTTGTATTTACGCCAGACGCGCGTTTCGTCTACAAAAGACTCATCATCGACGCTCGAATCCAAAAAAAGTTGAAAATGCCAAATAAAGAAAGCGATAGGAGTGAAGTTTTTATTAATTCCTCCTTTAGATATTAAAATCTAACATGAATAAGTGCAATCAATATATAACGTGTAGTAGTGACTGTTTTGAAGAGAACTTTCATTTTTTTTACATAAATAAGGCCGTTAGTTTTCTCGTTTGAATTGTTTTACATTGTCTTATCGGGGCCTATTATAGCTGACTATGCGGTATGGGCTTTGCTCATTGTTGAAGGCTGTACGGTGACCTATAGTTGTTAATGTCTGTGTCATTTGGTCTTTTGTGGATAGTTGTCTCATTTGCAATCATACCACATCTTCTTTTTTATATTGTCAAAATCTGACTTTAATAACATGTATATTTATCTCAAAATATAATACTAGTACTGATTACATACTACATGTGCATGCACCTTTTAATAAAACAAAACGTTTTGAAGAAACCCGTAGCATATAAAAGTTACATGGATATTCGGAGAATGGTTTCAAGAATTATATCTCCTTGTTCATAGTACAAATATTTAACATTTGAACTTATCTTTATCTTAAACTTCTGAAAATGATTAACTGGCAATAATAATACATACCACAACTGTCTCGTTGTTTTTTTGTTTGGATTTATAGTTTTCATTTGAAATCGATGTTTGATTCCTGAACTTTCATATATAAATTGAAATATAAAACAGAACATGTTGTATGAATGGCAATAATACCAGAAACCAAACAAAATAGAAGTATTTGAAGAATAGAAAAAAATAAACCAAAGTTGTTACGATAATGTTAATATTTTCTTTAGGCAATGAGAACTGTAATGGAAGGTCTTGGTAGTGCACTTAAAGGCAATATGACACAACATGTTATTTCTCAATCTAAAATGGAGGGCAACGATATGATTTATTATGATGACTTCCTTGGTGATGGGGATATAGATAATAACAAAAATCATGTGGTGAGTCTTTCATGTAACAATTGGTGGGTCGTTCTACTTCATTACATCAATTTTACAAAGAAGTTACAAAGAAGTTAAATTTTGCGGGGGGGGGGGGGGTGATAACAGCTTTATAGTTGAAGATAAAGCTCATTCTACTTGCAAGGTGTATGGTGTCTCCCTCGTACTAATATTAAATTCGGCAACCACAGCTTATATATTGTCAATAAAAATAACGAATGTCTTTCAGTATATAGATACATAAGTTTTTGTTATAATGAGTCATAAGGAACAGTCAAACTCATAAATCGAAAATAAGATGACAACGCCATGGCTAAAAATGAAAAAGACAAACAAGACAAATTATAGTACAGAAGAAAACAACAGAGAAAACTAAAGACTGATTTAATTCTTATCAGAGAAGAATCTAACAATGTTGTTTGTTAGGTAAGACCCTCACCCGGGTTAACTATTTGTCACCGGAGATGAAAACAACTTTATATTGTAGGTTGACATAAGACATAAGACATACAGCTTTATATAGAGTCAGCTTAAGCAAATAATTACAAACATAAGCCCTGAAGAGTTTAAAACCGACAGAAAACAAGAGGCTCTCAAGAGCCTGAATCGCTCACCTGGTAAACAATGCCTTATTGAACATATTGAACCATGCCAGGCAAACATGTACAGCTAACAATTCTTCAATATTACAAATATATATGACTTACTGTTTATAAATAAAGAAAATGAGACCAAAACACAAACACTTAAAACTTAGCAATGGACTGTGAAAATGAGGTCAAGTTCAAATAAAACCTGCGTAACCGACATATAGATCATAAAATATTTTTATACACCAAATATATTTGACCTAATGCATAAAGTATTAAAAAAATAGACCAAAACTAAAAAAGTTAACTTTGACCACTGAATTATGAAAATGAGGTCAAGGTTAGATGACACCTGTCAACTAGACATGTACACCTTACAATCATTCTATACACCAATTTTAGTAGACCTATTGCATATAGTATAAGAAAAACAGACCAAAACACAAAAACTTAACTGTAACCACTGAACCATGAAAATGAGGTCAAGGTGAGATGACACCTGCCAGTTGGACATGTACACTTTACAGTTCTTCTATACACCAAATCTACTAGACTTATTGCTTATAGTATCTGAGATATGGACTTGACCACGAAAATTTAACATTGTTCACTGATCCATGAAATGAGGTCGAGGTCAAGTGAAAACTGTCCGACAGGCATGAGGACCTTGCAAGGAACGCACGTACCAAATATAGTTATTCAATTCTGCCGCCGGATCACTATCCCTATATCAAGCTAACTGCAACAAAAGTTGCAGGCTCTACAAAAATGATCAAGACAATTTTTTTAATTAATCATTTATTAAGAGAAAAAACTTGCATACATGTACTTACTATACATCTTTTTCTAAAAAAAAAATTTACCCTGCTAGGTAGAGAATAGGTAGGTAGATTATGTTGGACATTGTTAAACTTTGAACCCCTTAACTAAGAAACATTGACTATGAAGATTACCTCAGTACCATAGTATTAGTGTGTTAAAATATGGCCACAATAAAAAATCCTCAATTCTCATCCCCTCCCATATTGATTTTTGAGTCTCAAAAAAAAAAATTAGATTTTTAGCCAATTTTATGTGATTTTGTTTTAAATTGACATCTCTTTCAATTAAAATAGTTGACTGCTAAGCATTGTACAACTGACCACTTCAAAATGCCAAACCAATCTACAGCATTTAAGCTAAGAAAAGTGTTACGAAAATTTTAACATTTTATAGTATCGCCAAACAAGATGAAGTTTGTTGATCATGCCAAAAGCACTTATACTTTACAACTTGTCACAACAAAGCTGAGGTAATCTTCATACCAAATATTAAATCAATCTGATGCAAAGTAGCTGAGAAAATCTCAGTTTTCAAGACAAATGGAAGGACAGGCATCTGTAAACCTTAAAACACAATACAACGGTGTTGCTTGAAGATAAAAATATATCGATTTATAGTTAATCATCGTAAATACCTGTAGTAAGGGATAGACAAAGAAAAAAGATGCAAGGGGTCAATTGACAATTTTGGTCATATTAACCTATTTGTAGATCTTACTTTGCTGATCATTTTTGCTGTTTACAGTTTATCTTTATCTATAATGATATTCAAGATAATGACCAAAAACTGCAAAATTTCCTTAAAATTACCAATTAAGTGGCAGCAACCCAACAATGGTTTGTTTGATTCGTCTGAAAATTTCAGGGCTGATAGATCTTGACCTAATGAACATTTTTACCCCTGTCAGATTTGCTCTAAATGCTTTCGTTTTTGAGATATAAGCCAAAAACTGCATTTGACCCCTATGTTCTATTTAAAGTAAGGGCGGCCATGTTTTTTTAACGGATCAAAAATCGAAGCACACACTTTGTGCAGGATAATCTAAGGAACTATCATGCTAAGTTTCATCCAAATCCATTCAGTAGTTTCAGAGGAGAAGATTTTTTAAAGTTAGCAAATATGATGATCAAATTGTGAAAAATTGTCATTAAAGGACATTTACCCCTTAAGGGGTCAATCGACAATTTTGGTCATATTAACCTATTTGTAGATCTTACTTTGCTGATCATTTTTGCTTTTAACAGTTTATCTTCATCTATAATAATATTCAAGATAATGACCAAAAACTGCAAAATTTCCTTAAAATTACCAATTAAGTGGCAGCAACCCAACAATGGTTTGTTTGATTCATCTGCAAATTTTTGGGCTGATAGATCTTGACCTAATGAACATTTTTACCCCCATGTCAGATTTGCTCTAAATGCTTCCGTTTTTGAGATATAAGCCAAAAACTGCATTTGACCCCTATGTTCTATTTTAAGTAACGGCGGCCATGTTTTTTGACGGATCAAAAATCGAAGCACACACTTTGTGCAAGATAATCTAAGGAACAATTATTTTAAGTTTCATTCAAATCCATTCAGTAGTTTCAGAGGAGAAGATGTTTGAAAAATTGTTAACGACGACAGACGACGACGACGACGACGACGGACGCCAAGTGATGAGAAAAGCTCACATAGCCTTTTAGGCCAGGTGAGCTAAAAAGTACAACAAACAAAACAAAACATAAGATAAAAAGATTAAAAAAAAATCGCATTTTTAAAAAAATCGAACGATCTCGAGTCTCTGTGAAAGTGGACAAAAGACATATGTATACCTTTTTGCAAATTCAAAGTCATGTACTATTAAATAGAGGATAGAAGCTGTTACTACCCTTTTCCAGATACTCCTGAAATCGGGATTTTTTTTAGTTGTTTGTTTAGTTTTATACTCTAGTATGTAGAATTGTTAGTGGAATTTTTTCATATAGATGAGAGTTCTTATATATTATATCTAACATCAACGATACACTCTTTTCAATGACAATAGAAAGATGTTAACCGTATATTGTGTATTTCTGCTGACAGGAGTTTGGAGAAGATCGTCTGTGGACTACATCAATGGCTATAAATGCCCTCATTACAACATGGACAGTTTATAATGACGCCACACAAAAACTTAACTGGTACGATGGTGAGTTTCCCTATTATCATGCAACATTGTATCCTGTCATATAGAGGGGTTAAATTTGTTTGCAGGCAACCAATCCTTCTCTAATCTGGGACAGTGGTGTATCAGCACGACATTTAAACAAACAATAAGAATCAGTTGAAAAAGTTGTACCTCTGTGACGGAATTGCGTCCCTTAGAACATGTGGTAGATTTTAGTCAGCCGTAAGTGGTTGAGTTATAAGGAAGTACTTCTTTAGCGCAGTCGGTTAACGCGCTGCCTTGTAACACATTTCGATTCCCGGTGGAGACAAGCAATTTTGTAATGAAGTTCATGCTCTCCGGTTACACCTCATAAGATCGAGAAAGGACGTGGCCGGTTATTAATGCATCCCCACTACAAAACCACACCAAGTTCTGACTTGAAAGTATTCGCAGTTACGGAGACAGCGGCTAGTTCAAAGCCAATAACAACTGATTGAAAAAATCATGTATTTTAGTAAATGTACACCACTAAGATATATAGCGATGTTTTTACGTCTGTTTTCTTTTTTACTATGATCGATTTTTTTTTAATTATTTTACAGTTTATCATTTTATGTAATAGCAGTTGCCATGTAATATTTGAACAGTTTCAATATTTAATGAATGAAAAGGATTTTTTTTCATATTTAGAAATAAATCAATACTTTCACATATAATTATTGAAATGAAGAGTAAAATACCTTGATCTCATATTATCTATAGATACACCAACAGAGGTCAAAACGACAGTGCAGAAGGCGACGACTTGGTTAAACACGTACATTTTGAGCGGGAAATATCAACCTTGGAATGCGTTCTTCTCGGGATCATTCAAAGGCTTTGGTGTAAGTTTAAACTCATATAATGTTCTAGCCGGGTACCCGGTTGAACAATGTATTGATCTTTTTCAGTTCATGCCACTGTTTTTACTTAAATTGCATATTCAATATGGACTCTCGATATTTGAACTTTGAATTATCAAATAACACAAGAGTTGGGGTATATAAACTTTTAAGACTCCTTGCGTTTAACAAGTTCAAGTGTAGTACTAAACAATATAGCACTGTCCATGCGTTTATTCAAATGGTCACGTGTTACTTTATTCGTGACCCGTTCTTTTGAGTTTACACTGCATCTCTCATATTCATAAGTATCAGTAAGAACCTGTATGTGGATCTTTTTAAAAATACAAACCGATACATGTGACGTTTGAATAAATCTTAAACTATTGCAAATGCCAATAATATATGTTTAAAATAAACAATATAAGCACTGCTTTTAAGACAACCGAATAACCATATGTTATAAAAGAACATTTCGGGTACTCTTTATGGAGTATTTGTGCCAGGTCTTTTGTTTTATTATCACAATATTATACCCAGGACAATATGCAGCTTGGCACATTGTATGTACCCCGGTTCATTGTATAATATTGTATTGACACTAACGGTACATGATTTCTGACAAGATGCGCATTTCGACAATACATTCTCTACAGTGATACTCGAGACCAAAATATTTAAAAATCCAAAACTTATTAAAACTACGAAGATCTCGACATAAATCTCGATGATTAAAAAGTATTGTAAAAGTCTGGAAAGTAATCGGAGTTTTGCATGAGGGGGATGTATTCCTAAATTTAAATATGCTGCACTGCACTCTAGACAAATTTTTACTTCTCTTTTCCTTTTTAGCTCACCTGGCCCAAAGAACCAAGTGAGCTTTTCTAATCACTTGGCGTCCGTCGTCGTTAACTTTTACAAAAAATCTTTTCTGAAACTACTGGGCCAAATCCAACCAACTTGGCCACAATCATCATTGGGGTATCTAGTAAAAAATGTGTCCGGTGACCCGGCCAACCAAACCAAGATGGCTGCCAAGGCTAAAAATAGAACATAGGGGTAAAATGTAGATTTTGGATTATAACTCGGAAACCAAAGCATTTAGAACAAATCTGACATGTGTTAAATTGTTGATCAGGTCAATATCTATCTGCCCTGAAATTTTCAGATGAATCGGACAATATTTTGTTGAGTAACTGCCCCTTAATTGGTAATTTTGAGGAAATTTTGCCGTTTTTTGGTTATTATCTTGAATATTGTTATAAATAGAGATAAACTGTAACCAGCAATAATGTTCAGCAAAGTAAGATCTACAAATTAGTCAACCAAAATGGTCAGTTGACCCCTTAAGAAGTTATTGCCCTTTATAGTCATTTTTTACCAATTTTTCGTGAAATTTTGTAATCTTTTACAAAAATCTTCTTCTCTGAAACTACTGGGCTAAATTTAACCAAACTTAGCCACAATCATTATTATGTTATTTAGTTTTAAAAAATGTGTGCGGTGACCCAATCAACCAACAAAGATGGCTGCCATGGCTAAAAATAGAACATAGGGGTAAAATGTAGATTTTTGCTTATAACTCTAAAATCAAACCATTTAGAGCAAATCTAACATGAATTAAATTGTTGATTTGGTGAAGATAATTCTACCCTGAAATTTTCAGATGAATTGGACAACCCGTTGTTTGGTTGCTGCCCCTGAATTGGTAATTTTAAGGAAATTTTGTTGTTTTTGGTTATTATCTTTAATACTATTATAGATAGTGATAAACTGTAAACGGCAATGATGTTCATCAAAGAAGTAAGATCTACAAATACATCAACATGACCAAAATGGTCAGTTGAAGGAGTTATTGCCCTTTATAGTCCATTTTTAACAATATTAGTATACGTTAATTTGGTATATTTTTTAAAATAATCAAAAGTAACTAAAGGGCCAAGTTTATTATAGATAAAGAAAATTGTAAGTATCAAGAATGGTCAGTAAAGTAAGATCTACAAACACATCACCATCACCAAAACACAATTTTGTCATAAATTCATCTGTGTCCTTTGTTTAATATGCACATGGACCAAGGTGAGCGACACAGGCTCTTAAGAGCCTCTAGTTTTTAATTTCTTTCTTATGGTTCTTGATCCATATAGTTCTGTTTTCCTCACTTTTCCTGTGAGTCCGAGGAGAAACGCCGATGTTCAACAGGAAAACTTTCATTTAATTATGATTTGACGGAGACAAAAAGAAATTTAACAGAAAACCCATCTGTGTTGTCAAAAGATATCCCTTGGTCAATATAAAATTATTTCACAGACATCGCAAACTGAATATCCAGCCAATCGTGATGAGTATTTCAATGGTACGAAGATACCAGGGGACGAACACCATCATGGGCCAACAATAAGAGGGATGGAAGGAGTGGCGACAGAAGATTGGTACAAACAACAGTTAATGATACCCCATTCTGATCGACTTACTCCATTAGACTTCCATGGTTTCAACGACCAAGACACATACTTTCCATTCTGGAACTCTGAACCATATACATATGTTACTTCTCTGTTGGCGCTGTCAACGTTTTCTAACATAGAATAGATGAAATTAAAGCATGTTTGTTTTTTCTTTATTAATTGGTTGTTCTTCCAAGAGGGAATCGAATGGATTGTAGCTTTTTAGTCCGTTATTGGATGGTGTATACATAATAAATAGGGATGTCAAAAGATCTGAAATTTAATACTCGAATACTCGGTCAAGATACTCGAGTACTCGCGAGTACTCGGATGAATCTTAAACGTCTATTGAAAAGTTTAGATTTTAGGTGGGATGCAGTATTTTTGTTACAACTTTTCATAAACATAAGACAAATGTACTACTAGTTTGCTCCTCTGGTTTTTTTTCTGTGTCAATTAAACAATGAATTACCGACCGCCGTTTCTACAAATAACATATCATAATACCAACTATTGTTTGTGTATAGTACGTGTTCATGAACCAAAATCCGACTAAGTAGACAATATATGTATTATCTGTTCCTGAGAAGTTGGTATTTGTTATGATACGACTTGTCCATTAATTTGTCAACAAGAATTTGGACTTCAAATTACTTGTGCTTTTTCGTGTTGATCAGTCTTATTTGTTCTGTGTCTTTTAGTGGTTTTTTTTTTTGGACCATGATGTTACGTTGGTTATTTTTATTCTGGGGTTCGAACAATGAAATTATCGTCTTATATGGGGAAAATATAGGTGTTATGAAAGGCCACTACGCATGCACCTGATACAATGTAGCTACATGCATGTATTTAACTTTTGTATATATTGGTGATTTTATTTTAGCCAATACTAATTACAATAGTAAACCATTTGATCGTTTTTTCAGACCTTTTGGTCTCAGTTCCCAGCGAACCGAGATGAATATTTTAACGGAACAAAAGTAGCTAAAGACGGTAAATATCACGGCGGAGAGACAATTCGTGGAATGGAGGGTGTAATGTCAGAGGACTGGTACCAACAACAAATTAAATTAGACCACGCTCCAGTCGATTTCCATGGTTACAACAGTCAATCCGATTTTTTTCCATTTTGGAATTCTGAACCATACACTTATGTCACCTCACTCTTAGCGTTGTCAACTTTCACAAACATAGAATAAATTGAATAGCTCTAGAGATTTCTAAATCTAATAGTTAAATAAATGTTATATTAATCAAGTGCTATATTATTATTTTGCTGGTGTTTGTATAGCCCAACATGTACACTTTATAATATCTGTACATAACGTAATGTCTATAGTAAATAAATATAACACGGTTTCATGTTGTTGTTTTTTTTTTTTATACTTCGTACCACTCCCATAGAACACTGAAAGCATTCTTTAGTTTGTCTTTATATCAACTTAAAACTTAATACAAATTGGTATTTATGAATTAGACTATATTTATGGTAAAACCAATTTATAGGGTTTAGACCCAAATTGTGTGGTTCGTTGAACATGAACATAGTGCAAGCGAGGTAGGTATGGTCTCCAATGGACACAAGTCATTTTCGTTTTGATAATACATTAAAATATAACAGGGGAAACAATTACGAAAATCTAAACAAATCATACCAACGAAAACCCGTGACTCCTACGGAAAGAAAACCGAAATATTATCAAAGGCAAACAACAACAAAAAGCTAGGTAGATATAACTTAGTGTACAGGCACAAAATTGTGTTGGGTTAAGGATGTTCGCTAATTTTGAATTTTAGTCCGATATTCGGTACACTTTGGTTTTATCCATGTTATGCCATTATTTAACAGTTTGCTTCTAATCCTTCCTTTTTTTCCATTAATTTGTTACTTATAGTTTGACAGGTCATATTTAATAATCTTATTATTTTTTTTTTATAGTTTTGGAAAGAAAACAAATTTCAATGTTAAATGTATGAAAAATATAGAGAAAATCATTTACCGCCAAACTTTCAATTGTTTATCTCGAAAACAAGTATACGGACCATTAACTTTTCCCCTGCTTTTCTAGTTACTTTTTAATTATATTCTATCAAATCATGACAGTCTTTTAACAAGCTTGTTATTTTGAAACAGAGTAGACATAGGGCTTTGCTCATTGTTGAAGGCCGTACGGTGACCTATAGTTGTTAATGTCTGTGTCATTTTGGTCTTTTGTGGATAGTTGTCTCATTGGCAATCATACCACATCTTCTTGTTTATGTAGGGAATATTCTTAACAAATATGTTGCATGGGATAGAAATCAAACTTAAACAAGTGCACGCATAGTCGTATACATTGCGTCATGATATTAGAAGGTTTGGTATGAGAGCCAATGAGACAACTCTCCACCCAAGTCACAAATAGTAAAAAGTAAACCATTATGGGCCAAAGCACGACCTTCAACACGGAGTCTTGGCTCATACCGAACAGCAAGCTATAAAGGGCCCTAATAATTACTAGTGTAAAATCATTCAAACAGGAAAACCAACGTTCTATTCTATATGAAAAAGGGAAACACTAAGTCTTAAAACAGACGAGAACCACTGAACAATTAGGTTCCTTACAGGTAAAATAAACCAAATGCAGCTAGTTTGAACGTTTTAACAGGCGCCAATCTTCACCCTAATATGAAGTAGTGGTATAAGACTTTGTTGATTTTGGAAAGTTCAAATTTGGTGAATGTTGAGAAGTATACTATTCCAATAAACCAATGGCCTTTGCGTGTAGTTGCCTATCTCTTTTATTACTTGTTTCTGAAAAGACACGACTTTTTCAATTATGAAGTTCTTACAATTTTAAAAACTGTTTAACAAATATTGAAAAAGCTTATTCAAGAACCATTAAAATTTGTTACATGCAATGATAACACATATACATGCTCCCCTCCTTACCATATACAGGCGTCTGAACTTACCCTTGGTTTTGTATGTGTTTTCTTTGGGGGGGGGGGGAGCTTTCGTCTTTCTCAGTCTCTAGTTATCTTTATTGCAGGCTGTTGTCGGTCTTTCGGTATTTATTTTTTTTTTATAATTTTGTTGCCATTTGGTATCTTCCGCCTATCGTTTAGGAGACTGAAAGATTCTTATTCCGATTCGCATTCACTTTTTATTTCTTATTTATCTTTTATACTTTTAACAAAACAGAAATGTGATTAATTTTATCGTTTTCAGACATCCTGGTCTTCCTACCCAGCTAACAGGGACGAATATTTTAATGGGACGAAAGTACCTCATGATGGTAAACGGCATTACGGAGAGATCATACGTGGTATGGAGGGTGTGATGGAGGAGGACTGGTACCAGCAACAAATTAAATTAGACCACGCTCCAGTCGATTTCCATGGTTACAACAAACAATCCGATTTCTTTCCATTTTGGAATTCTGAACCCTACACTTACGTCACTTCACTCTTAGCGTTGTCAACTTTCACAAATATAGAATAAACGTGACCTACTGAATTAGACTTATCACTGGTTCTACACTAACACTAGCAATACGACGGTGCCACATGTGGAGCAGGATCTGTTTTACTTCCGGTGTACTTACAACTCCTCCCCCTCAATTTTGGTTGTCGTGTTTTATGTATTGTTGTTTGTCTATTTGTCCTTTTTCTTATTTTGCCATGGCATATAGACTTCTTGAAAACATATTAATTACGAAGTGCTCCTTTGAAGGAGGGATTTCCTAATACAGATACAGATATGACGTTGTCAGTTTGTAACGTTTTCGACTTATGAGTTTGGATGCACTTTTGGTATCTTTCGCCTCTCTTGGTAATATAGTTTGAACGTATTATATTTGCATAAGAAGCCATATTTATAATGATCTTGGACAAATTCTTTTTACTGAATCTTTGAAATTGATGAACACTTTAATATATAGTTTTACCGAATCAAGATAGTATTAGATTATGTGCCAACAACTGTTACTTTTTTCTGAAAAGACGTCGAAAAGTTTTAAATTGTAAATAATATCACAATTATGCTGCATATATATGGGGTCATGTTTAAAATAAAATTGGCTTTTTATGACTTTGCGCGAAACAAAATTCTGATTAAGTAACCCGAACCCGCCCATCCCACCTCCCCAAACCCCATTCCACCTCCCCAAACCCCATCCCCTTTTTGAAGTTAAATAGTCGCTTCCTTAAGTGAATAAGATTTTGTTATACTAGACGGATACCTTTAAAAATTATACTATGATGCCATGTTTGCCATATAGCAGACTCTGAAATTATTTTCTTTGCAGTGTAGAATAGATCGTATATGCAGTTCAGCTATTAATATTCTAGAACTTCTGGGAATATAGATTCTAATAACAGGTCAAATACTTACTTAACAGATTTTATTTGAAAGCTAGCTCCATCTTGGGATTAAACACAGACAAAAACAATCGCTTAATTACCGGAAAAAATTGAATATTTTATGAATTAACTGTCTGTCGCAGGAAGACTTGTTATTATCGTGTATTACCATATACATATAAGATGGATTAGGATTAAGGATTATGCTATGACCATATATATATATGTATAAAACATAAAAACTTATCTTAAGAAGTATTTTATAACTCTTATTTCTCAATTTATTTGTCTGGATTCTCGTATCTTTGAAATGATATAAAAGTACAATGTTCTTTCCTGTAAGCGTAGTGTATTGGTAAATCGGTCAGCGTTAGGTTGTCGGTAATTAGAGAGTGTAAGACAAGAACAGAAAAACAAGGTATTATATACAGATGTTTATCATTAACGTTAAGGAAGACGGATTTATATAAGTTTTTTAAATAAAATTGAAAATGGAAATGGGGAATGTGTCAAAGAGACAACAACCCGACCATAGAAAAAACAACAGAAGGTCACTAACAGGTCTTCAATGTAGCGAGACATTCCCGCACCCGGAGGCGTCCTTCGGCTGGCCCCTAAACAAAAATATACTAGTTCAGTGATAATGAACGCCATACTAATTTCCGAATTGTACACAAGAAACTAAAATTAAAAATCATACAAGACTAACAAAGGCCAGAGGCTCCTGACTTGGGACAGGCGTAAAAATGCAACTTGTTTCAGAATCCAATATTTGAACTTCATTGAATATTGTAATACTTTATTCTTGTGATGTTTTATTAATAAATATATACTGCTTAAACTAAGGTTGAGGAAGGATGCAAAGCTAAACGTTTCTCCAGATAGAATAATTAAGCTCTTTGCAACTGATTTTGACAGTATGTTTTTACGTTGTGCTGTTATAACACTGTCATCTTCGCTAGCCAATTAAGGATTACGATGAATTCCATTCCTCTCCACGGAGGGGAATGGATCGTAACCCTTGGCTAGCGAAGATATACCCCTGTCCGAGTAGAGGAGATGGATTGGGCCCTCTCACTTACTTATGGGGTATTAACGACCTTGACTGGCTATAAAGCCCTCGCAAGGACGACCGTGGCTTGCGCCTTTTTGAGCATTTTTGTTTTTAATGTCTGGCCCTTACAAACATGTTTAACCACATTATGTACAATGTATGTTTTCTTGCACAAACGAGTGCTAGACAATAACCTTTTTTTTCTTCTAATTTATAAGATTTTCCAATATAAAGAAGCCGATAAGTCTATGATACTGTCTGATGTTAAACTTTACCTTTAATATTTTTAAAATCAGTAATTTGTTTTGTAATAGTAAGCCCATCGCTGCTTTTTTTTTAGCATTCGTGTGACATAGAAGTAAATTAATCTGTGTTTCATAGAAGCCCTAATTACATTTCTGAAAATGGTTGGTACATTGGTATCATTGATTTATAATTTCATATTCTTTTAATAAGGTGGTACCCAACACTTTAACTAAAATTAATTTGGCTCGTTTAATTTTCTTAAAATTTTGACAAAGTATTTACTTTGAACCTTTAACAAAAAATATAAAATTTTGAATCAACCGTTTTGTCAGAAAAATTACACTGGTTATATAGCAGTTTGACAAACACCAATGTTGATCATTGAGAAGCTTAATATTCCTTTAACAACACAACGTAATTAAAACGTTTAGCTGATTTTACAGAGTTATCTCCCTGTAGTGTTAGGTACCACCTCAACTTATGTCTTACTTCCTATAAGCTTTAACATTTCTATCATGAAAATCTAGCCGTACTCCGCCACAATTCCTGTGTGTCTGGAGCCTTGCAGTGGTTGTCGCTGATCATATCCGATCATATCATAAGTAATGTGTCCTTTCGAGAATTTGATGCTGTTTTTACGTGTTGTCTGGTGGCTGTTTCATTTTCTTTACACCACATTGCTCGTATTGTTGCTTCTGGTGCGGTCTCCTCAAAATAACTATTCAACTACCAAACCCCTCCACCCGGGCCACACATGCAAAAAAATAAAGCACTACATGACTGATCCCGTGCAAAACTAACAACTAACGATCAGGAATATCACACCTTACTTTTACGGTAATGTCGATGTTGTTCTTGGAGCCTGTGTTAATTATATACCATCCTTGTAAGCTCGTAGGTATTTAAATAGGCTTATTTTCAAAGGTTATCAATTTTAATTTTGTTCAATTCTATGATTTTTTAATTTTTTGTATTCATCGGTAAACGATTTTCTTAGCAATGAATTTAAACATAAGATATGAGAAGATGTAGTATTAGAGCCAAAGACTAGTATTAACCCATTCAAACAGGAAAATCAACAATGCTGTATCATGTTTGTTCTTTGTTTACTTAAAATACTGTATGTGTTATAATAAAATAAAATAAACAGCTGCGCCATGAGCGCATGATACGCCCGACGTCTTATGTGGAAGTTTTATGCAATAATCATAAATAGTTTCTGAGGAAGTTTTAAGCAATAACCATTTATTGTTTTTGAGACACGGCGGGACATGTGAAACCCCCGACCCTTTTTATTTTTACAAATATCACTAAAATAAAATTTTGAATCAAACCAAAAAGTATACAGATCTTTAAATTAGTATAACAAAGAAGTGTGTACAGTTTCAAGCAATAATCATAAATTGTTTTTGAGATACGGCGCGACATGTAAAAAAAAAACTCCCCTTTTTTACAAAATACTCAATAACTCAAAAATAAAATTTTGAGTCATCACCAAAAAGTATACAGATCTTTAGATTAATATAACAAAGAAGTGTGTAAAGTTTTAAGCAATAATCATAAATCGTTTTTGAGATACGGCACGACATGTTAAAAAAACCTCCCCCTTTTTTTACAGAATACTCAAAAACTCAAAAATGACATTTTGAATCATCACCAAAAAGTATACAGATATTAAGATTAATATAACTAAGAAGTGTGTAAAGTTTTAAGCAATAATCAAGAAAAGTTTTTGAGATACAGTGCGACAATGTGAAAAAAAAAAACACACCCCTGTTTTAGTTACAAAGTGTCGTAACTCAAAAAGTTTAAATCTTATTTTCACCAAAAAGTATACAGATCATTTGACCATCATAAGAAACAACTATATTAAGTTTCATGAAATTTGTATAAGTCGTTCTCAAGTTACGGTGCGACATGTTTACGCCGGACAGACGGACAGACGGAAAGACAGACAGACGGACGGACAACGGACATTTGTATACCATAATACGTCCCGTCAAAATTTTGACGGGCGTATAAAAACGCAAGTCACGTGGGTAGAAATGTCTGTGGCAACATAACACCGGAATGCCCTCACGATCATATGCTAATGAACATTTAAACGATTTAAACAAAACCCGCTATCAACTGTTGCCGATTAATAGTCATCTAATTCGAGATTACCTATAGTTATAATCGACATATTTACAAATACTTGACCACAGTAATTTTATTTTTCTTCATATAGTTTGGTGACGTTAATTTTATTTTACTTTTACAGGACATTTTCCGTTTTATTTGATATGTAACTAAACAGACTGAATTATAAATGGTCATTTAATTCGATATTTCCTATTTATAACCGATTTAACAAATACTTTTGACCACGGTAATTGCTAAGTAGTTTTTTTCATTATTTATTGAACTGAAATGTATTAAAAAGATAATTCTTATACTAATGCTTAAACAGAATATGTTCGATCTAAATAGAAGAAAGAGGCTTTATAGTGTATTGCATAAACTGAAAGAATGGTCGTCACTAATTCGAGATTCCCTATTTTTCTAACCGATATATTTACAAAGACTTGACCACAGTAATTAGTATTTTCTTCATTATTTATTGTGTCAAAAAGCTAATTTTTATACTATATATATTTTAACAGGATATTTTCCATCTTAATAAACAAAAATAGTGGCTTTATATAGTTATTGTATAGACTTTATTTAATAATGTCAAGATTTGGTTCTTCTGGTTGCTTATTATTTATTTATCATGTTTATTGCTACAAACGAAGTCATTTGAAGGGTGTTACGGAGAGTATTGTATTTCCAATAAAAAGTTCCTCGACATAATATCTTTAGTAATTATTTTACCAGAGAAGTGCGATGTCTTATTTAATAGTCACGCCGCGGCTTAAGAGTGACCACAACTGTATAATTTGACCATTGGAAATAAAAAATCGCTAATATCAGAAATTTACATACTGCAAAAAACATCGGCATCAGCACTTAAGAGCCTCGTTCTCATTAAATGTCCTTTAGCAGCCCACGATATTACGCTTGTGTCTAGACTGATTCTATTAAAAGCTACGAGCTGACCAAATCAACTTCCGCACAGACGAAGTTTTTCAATGACATAAGCGATGAAATAAAACTTCTTTTACCATACAAATTACGTGGCCAGACACTGGATTAATACATCAATCCGGCAGACTTTGGAAAAACATGATTAGTGTCCGGTTTTTTTACTTTCGATTGTCGGTATACGATGAAAATCACAGCTTGCATTCTACAGGTAAGTTTTAATTTAATAATAATTTTAAATAATATTTTTGTTTTTTAATTTTAAAACCTGAGGAACAAATTGTTTATTTTATTTTTATTTTTACAAATTTCAAAAATCATATTTATTTTTTGGCATAATTTTGCTGCCTTGTTTGCCATTGGCGACAATGATGACAAAAATTAAATCGGATCAAAGATGATTTAAGATGAGGAGAAAATTCCGAAACTTTATTTCGGGTTAAAAAAGATATGGAAAATGCCTTGTTTCTGAACATTAGAGGGATAACAATCGTTTGTTGTCTGTACATATATTAATCTGTAAGTTTATTATATTATTGTACTCAAAAATAGTTATAAAAATGAAAACAACCGTGACTTTATAAATTGCATGCGGTCGAAGAGCTTTTCTGGATTTACCGTAAATGGGAAGTACAAATCCGAAAATTTGAAAACAAAGGATGTAACAGAACCGAAACCAGACGAAGAGCTTTATGTCCGAAATTGACTTTAATTAACCTTTATAACTATTTCAGTAAAGTAAATACTACTAGCACTGTGCTATTTATTTTTTTACTTTGGTTTCTCTAAATGCGGGAGGGGGGGGGGGGGGGATGTTTGACTTTTATTTATCTAAGGTATTCTCAAAGCGAGCGAGAGAGGTTAACTAAAGTAAAGCTCTCCCCCTTTTTTAAATCCTTTATTTTTTCTTATTTTCAGTATTTTCATGTATTTCTGTGTAATAGTTGCATAAATATAAAAGAGACAGCATTTGTTTACGGTTTACTATCACTTGCTAGTTCACTAGCCACAGCGGTCACTGATAATCTAGCTATGGTATATCACTAAAATAATTGAAATTAAAAGAAAACTATATAAATAACAGATGTGGGAGAAGGAAAAAAAAGGAAAGGGCAAGCCTCCGAAGTACCAATGTTAATACTCAGTCTTGAATTATGCGTTATATTTTTATGTTGGAGACAAAATCTAATTTCCATCCATAGAATTTCTGTTTACTTGAAGTGTGAAGAGTGATTGCAAAGAAAAGCTGCGACAGAAATTTAGGGAGAAAAGAAAATCAAAACAACACAAAATGACAATACTGAACACCCGAAGCCATTAGTCCATCAATCTTACTTATTAAACAAAATACTCTTCCCTTTCCTTTATTTCCAAATAACTTGATCAAAATATAACAAAAGAATAAACCCTCCCCTAATGACCCAATCCCCCTAAAAAAAACTTGTCTTTCTAAGTTTTGTTGTTACTCTATTGTTTCGGGAAGGGATGAAGGCTTGTATCTATATTAAAACGTTAAAACCCGCTGCATTTGTGTGCACCTGATGTTTTTAGTCAGGAAGCTGATGTTCAGTAGTTTGTGATGTGGTTTATATGTGTTTTCTCGTTTCTCGTTTATATATATATATATATATAAGACCGTTGATTTTCCAATTTGAAATTTTTGTAGCCCTTTATAGCTTCACTCTTCGGTGTGAACCAAGGCTCCATCTTGAAGACCGCACTTTGACCTATATTTCTTTTTTTTTACTAATTGTGACTTGGATGGAGAGTTGTCTCCTTGGTACTCATACCACATCTTCTTATATCTATATAACACAAACACACACCAAAGTTACCTTATATTTAACGAAATCAACAGTCCATATGTACAACCCCTCAAACATGTTTTTATGCCCCACCTAGGATAGTAGAGGGGCATTATGTTTTCTGGTCTGTGCGTCCGTTCGTCCGTCCGTCTGTCCCGCTTCAGGTTAAAGTTTTTGGTCAAGGTAGTTTTTGATGAAGTTGAAGTCCAATTGACTTCAAATTTAGTATACATGTTCCCTATGATATGATCTTTTTAATTTTAATGCCAAATTAGAGGGTTTACCCCAATTTCACGGTCCACTCAACATAGAAAATGATAGTGCGAGTGGGGCATTCGTGTACTGGGGACACATGTTTTTAATACTTTTTCAAACAGCAAAAACAACCTATAAGAAGAGTTAATATATTTATATAGTGGAGAGGGCTTACACAGGCTATGCCTGTTGCCCAATCCAATTCAATTTATTTGAATAAAATATTGTTTAAACTAAACTTGTATACTTATGGGAGATATAACTTATACGGTTTAGTATAGTTTAAACATATTTATCTATAGTGGATTAGGAAACAAGTTATTACAACTTATATTAATCCCTTTCCACTTTGCGGGTGCGAGTGTTGCCTTGTAGCGGCATTAGCCTGCTCTTTTTCGGGTGTATTTTACGTTCAAGAGATATGGCTCTCTCTTAACACGGGTCAGCCATTGATCGTCCTCTTCCGATTGACTATCATGGTTTCTCAAGACCATACTCGCAAATGGTGTCAAATTAGAGACGAAAATTAAGTCCCTGAAGTTTTGTCCCGGAACTTTTGTGTTTGTAGTCCGATGCACTAACCACTACACCACGGTTCTCCTATAATACGGTATAAAACATTAGTAGATATTCTATTATCAATTATTTGCACCTGTTTAGAAAGTTAACATGACATTAGGTCGCTTCTAATCCCTACTCCTATGTACTTGGGACAGGACAATTTTTTTGGACCTCCCCTTTTTTCCCAAAATCCGTTATTTTGTTTTTTTCTTTAAATTCAATTATTTTCGAGTTTTTATGTATTTATAAGAACAAATAACTTGTTTTTTTTCTATTTACTATTAATTCCAAGTTTACTATCCACAGCGGTCACAGATATATCTCTGTATAATTTTCTTATAATACAGAAAACGCGAAAATAATTGAATTTCAAAAGGGCATTCGATACAGTTTCAGCGGAGGTAATAACGTTGCTAACGTAAATTGTTCTTTTCGCGACGTCAAACTGTGACTTTAAAAATCGTGGAAAAGATGCAGTTTTCGACTGATTTTTTATCATTAAAATTGAATTAACTTAAAAGCGAGGTCATGAACCCCTGTTTTTAGATTGACATTTGGTTTGATTACGTATGAAGATTATGTCATGAATAAGTCAATAGTGCATTTTATTTAAATTTGATAAATAAAGAGCAAAACATAACGTTATTTTCCTACGTTCATGAACATTTGATAAATACGAGTTATTTGTAACAATAAAAATGTACAAATTTATAGAACATTTATATAGAAAAAAAATTACAAATAACTTAACAAAAAACAGCCTGTGTTTATTTTTTAAAACAAAAAAGTTATGTATTTCTGTGAAATGGAAAAATACGTCCATAAATCCTAATTTTGAGGAAGTATCTGAACTTTCAACCTCAATTCACTCAAAAAGTAGCACATGATGGTATATTTTTTATAACATATATGATTTGATCAGATTAAAAATAGCCTTTATTCAAATTTTCATAAAAATTTTAATATGGGATCAAAACTGTATCGTATGCCCTTAAAAAGGGGGAGCAGAAATTGTACATGTGCCCCTACTTTGAAGATGGTTTATGAAAACTACTTTTAAGTACAGCCATATCTTTTTTTTTTATTATAGGGCAACATTATTTTATATTTTATGTCAGAAGGTTCAGTACTTTGACATTGTCTGTTTCTATACGATAGTAATGTATGAATATCTTGCCTACCTTAACATGTCTTTTATGTGAACTGTTGAACATGTTGTGTGGTTAATGTCTATTTAAAGGTTACACCGAATAACATAATAAGAGTGATGTTCGTGTGTGTCCAACACATATGGCCCAACGGAGTACATCTACATTCCTTAAAAAAAATTTACCAATTAAATAACAAAGTCGGATTAAATGCTCGTTTTCTTGTACCACGCAGTCTCAATTTATAATTGCCATTTTACAAATCCATCCTTTCAATATTATAGAAATTTTAAAACTAAAATAATCATGCAATTGTCTATATTGTCTTAAAATATTTGTCTACATGCAATTGTTTAAACTTATCTTAAAAGATAAGAATATTAATCCTTAATCAATCTACATTGAAATCTAATGTGATGTAACCTTTCGTGATGTTTTAATATCTCTAGTGCCACTTCTCACAGGAAAAATGAAAAACACTTTAGAGGGGGCGTGTTTTTTTGTTAATTTAATAGTTTGTAAGTAAAGACGAGGGATAAAAAAACAACTTCGATAACACAATACAAGTCTTGTTTACGTATGTTTATATTTAAAAAGCAGGGGTTTTTCAAGTATACAATAAGTGTTTGTCCTTAGAAATAAAACACCTCTCCCTATCCTTAACCACATAATATCCTCACAAATTATGAACGGTCGATGGCTTAGATGGTCTCTTTGGTCTCTCTTGGTCATATAGCTCCATGCGTCTTTATATAATTATACTAGGCCTTTAATTAAGTACTTGGCTGTTTTCATGGCGAGACAACCACCGACAATCGGCAAGAAATCTGATAACCCCCCTTTTTTGACGATCAATGCATTTGAATGAGGACATGTAGATGGAACCCCAAACCCCCGCCATTTCTGTCCTGGGTTAGGATTCCCCCCCTTTTTTAAATGGCTGGATCCGCCCCTGGCACATACTATTATCTATTATGGAAAACATATTTATATAGCTATCTCATTTACACAACCACCGTCTAGTGCTTTCTACTTTTATTCATTTAAATCATGCACAGTATACAAAAAGAAAAAAAGATTGGTCATATGAAAAAAGTAAAACAAATAGTTGAAATTAATCAGTAATAGTAAAGAGGGACAAAAGATACCAGAGGAAGAGTCAAACTCATAGATAAGAAAATAAACTAAAAACGCCATGGCTAAAAAGACAAACAGGGGGAGGGTTGAGATCTCACAAACATGTTTAACCCCGTCGCATTTTTGCACCTGTCCCAAGTCAGGAGCCTCTGGCCTTTGTTAGTCTTGTATTATTTTAATTTTAGTTTCTTGTGTACAATTTGGAAATTAGTATGGCGTTCATTATCACTGAACTAGTATATATTTGTTTAGGGGCCAGTTGAAGGACGCCTCCGGTTGCGGGAATTTCTCGCTACATTGAAGACCTGTTGGTGACCTTCTGCTGTTGTTTTTTTCTATGGTCGGGTTGTTGTCTCTTTGGCACATTCCCCATTTCCATTCTCAATTTTAAATAATAGTACAGAAGACACAACATAGAAAACTAAAGACTAAGCAATACGAACCCCACCAAAAACTTGGGTTGATCTCATTTGCTCCGGAAGGGTAAGCAGATCCTCCTCCATAGTAAAATTCGCATGAAGCTACACTAGTATTTAAAAAGATGAGATTTTTTTTATGAATTTCACTCCTTTGCAAAAAAAATAACAAATGTGATTTCAAGTATCATATGTGAACCTTTTAAAATGTTGATACTACAAAAGTAAACATGCAGCCTAAAGTGTGGTCATATTATACTTATAACTATTAAACTTGATAAAATTTAAGACTGTTTATAAATCTCCCCCTCTTTATACACACGTTAGTTTTATTTTTTCATGCCTAACATATTTAAAATTCCACGTTGAATAAGTTAAGTCATTTTTACAAATTAAAGAAATATTTTTGGTCTTTCAAATCTTAATAAAATTCTTTTGTTGCAATCCGTTGTATATAATTTAATATTATGAAGAAAGTGAACATTAAAATTTCCGCATTCACTCTTTATCGAGAATATAATGTGAATTAAATGCAACTAAAGCGGTAAATATTATTGTTGCTTGAGGAAATTTTAAATAAAGTTTATTTATAAACGCACGAAATACACAATGGTATTGTTATATTTAAATGTTTGCCAAATAATGGAGGGATTCTCAATGTTAAAATCTGGATTTGTTTTGATTCGTTATACGGTAGGTAAAGAGAACACATAGAAAGATACCTAAAATGATATATATAAAACTTAGAATAAACATAAAACATTCGAGGATAGTTGTCTCGTTTGGGAAGCAAACCACATCTCATTTTTTATCTTGAAACAGATAAAAAGTTAAAGTGAGTTTGATATACTTGATTGTAATGAGCTATTTGGTTAGTACTAGCTAATGCTATGAAGATAAGTAAAACTGTCTGATAAAAATATGACCCTTTTCATTCAAAGCACATTGTAAATGCCTGTCTATGTTTAATGCTTTTACACTAGTAATTTTGGTGTCTTTTATAGCTTGCTGTGCGGTGTGAGCCTAGGTTCCGTGTTGAAGACCGTACCTTGACCTATAATGGTTTACTTTTATTAACTGTGACTTGGATTGAGAGTTGTCTCATAGCCCGAGTTCACTTGAAACTCTCGAGTTAACTTTACTTACTCGGGTTTCAACAAAACGATTTTACTTGAACCACACGAGTTAACCCCTCGTACCCTTGTTCCAACCCTCACCGAGCCAGGGTTAAACTCGAGAAACTCTTAAATGACGTCAAACCAATGAGAATATTTTATTTTTTATGCTTGGTCAGGGCCTTATCCTAGAGTTGCTTAGAGTTGTTCCGAATATCAACTCTAGTGCGTTCACGTGATAATCTATTAACTCTGAAGTCGATTGAAGAGTTTCAAGTGAACTCGGCCATTGGCACTCACACCACATCTGCCTATCTATATTTAACTCGTTTAAAGCCTTCTTTCTAACTTTAAAGTGTTTAAAAGTCGTAGGTGTTAACTGCTTGTCGATTTTTGAATTTTAGTTAATAACAATCATTGATCGCGTCACTCTCACTTGTGTACCTTTGATGAATTTATGTGCTACCTTTACTGTAAGAAGACGCAAAATGAAAAAAAAAGCAACGTAAATCTATCGCCAAACAAAAGAATATTTATTATCTCCTAATTAAAACACGCCTAGAAATACATTGTTATGGCCCTGCAACGAAGTTGTCAGTGCCATATAGTTTTACCATTGTCCGAAATTCCAATATTCCGTAATTCCGTAATTCCGTCATTCCGTCATTCCGCAACAAACCATTATACGGATTTTTTTTCTAAACGCCTTCAGATATTGGGCTGATTTTTGGTATGTGAGTTTACCATGATGAGTTACAGATCAAGTTTAAGTTTTGTTCCGCTCCACTAATTTTTTTACGAAATTACGAGCTTTGGACTTTAATAAATTGTTAAAAATCACAGTTAAACGGATTTTTTTTCTAAACGCTTACAAATATTGGGCTAATTTTTGGTATGTGAGTTAACCATAATGAGTTACTGTAACAGATCAAGTTTAAGTTTTGTTCTGTTTAGCTAAATTATGCCGAAACTTGGTGCTATGGACTTTGATAAATTGTTGAAAATCACAGTTATACAGACTGTTTTTCATAACGCTTTCAAATATAGGACTGATTTATAGTATGTGAGTTACCATGATGAGTTACAGATCAAGTTTAAGTTTCCTTCCGCTCTGCATTTTTTTTGCTGTAATTTCGGGCTTTGGACTATGCTACATTTTTGAAAATCACAGTTATACAGACCTTTTTTCTGAATGCTTTCAGATATTGGGCTGATTTTTATAATGTGAGCAAACCATGACTAGTTACAGATCAAGTTTAAGTTTGTTTCGCTCTGCTAATTTTGGCCAAATTGCAGATCTTTCAACTTTTTGATGCTCTGCTAATTTTGGCCAAAATTATGGGTTTATAACATTGAAAATTGTTGAAAATCACAGTTATACAGCTTTTTTTCTATACGCCTCCAGATTTTGAGCTGATTTTTAATATGTAAGACTACCATCATGTTTGTGTCCACATGTGTTTATATTGAAATTGCAGATTTCTCAACCTTTTGAGACGGGGCCATTCGTGTCGCTTTGACACATCTAGTTGCACGAAAATTTCCTATGATTGTTAAAAAAGTTAAAAATACAAAAAAATCTTCATATCTTATAAGAATTGGAAAAAAAAAATATTCCATATCTTTACTTCTGTCCCTCTGCTTCTCATTGTCTCATGTTTCGTGGTTCTTTCAGTATAAGAAAAGTCACGAAAAACTACTGTACACCGATTACCTTTACTAAAAACTTTTCAGAAATATGTCGAACAATAATTCTTTATTCCGTTTCTTTTACTGTTGTCCCGTATGATTTTCATTGTGTTGTTTTTTAATGTGTTTTTGTTTGTTTGTGTTTCACTAAGTATAATCATTATAGAATCAAAAGTGAGGCTTCAGATAACAAAACGATAATCAAAAACATCAGTCGAAAACGACCCGACAATCAAAAGGCAAAAAACAGGAAACATTGAAAAGACTAACAACATAGAAAACCAAAGACAGAACAACACACTCAAAAACTGGGGTGCATGATCCTTGGTACTTTAGACGGGTGGACAAGTTTTTACTCAACATGTGCAACTCGTCATAGTTCAACATGTGCAACCCGTCATAGTTCAAATTGTGCAACCTGTCATAGTTCAACATGTGCAACCTGTCATAGTTTAACATGTGCAACCTGGCATAGTTCAACATGTGCAACCCGTCATAGTTAAACATGTACAACCTGTCATAGTTCAACATGTGCAACCCGTCATAGTTCAACATGTGCAACCCGTCCTAGTTCTCTTTCTCTTCTGAAGAGCACCTTGAAGTTCGTATTTACCAATCTTTAATTTTCAATGATACCTATTAATAAAATTGAGAATGGAAATGGGAAATGCGTCAAAGAAACAACACCCCCACCAAAGAGCAAACAACAGCCGAAGGCCACCAATGGGTCCTTAATACAGCGAGAAACTCCTGCACCCGGAGGCGTACTCCAGCTGGCCCCTAAACAAAAATGTATACATGCGTTTCTCCGTTGCAGTCGTCAGGGATGAAAAAAACGATTTATCTCCACATTTTTCGTTTAGAGATGTTTACTCCTCTGGTATTAATGTATATTTTAATGGCTTTCATGACTTTGCTTTTGTATAAGAGAGCTACCATTTGATTTTTATGGGGGGGCTAGGATGAAATTTGAAAAAAATAGGCAGGACAGGAGTTTTGAGTAAAAAAAAAGGCAGGATGAGACACTTTGCAAAAAAAAAAAGGCAGGATGACAATTTAGGTAGAAAAAGTCAGGATAAACTAATAAAAAAAAAAGGCAGGACCGAATAGAGTGAAAAATAAAAAGACAGGACAGAGATTACAACTAAAAAAAAATGCAGGACAAAATTTTTCATCCTAGCCCCCCCATAAAAATCAAATGGTAGCTCCCTAAATAGTTTCGTTCTTTTAATTAGCTGTCAATGTCAAAATTAAGGTACCTGATATTTAATTGTCTGCTCTGGTTTTATTGCGGTTGTTGTTTTACCGAGACGCACTCAACATCGTTCCACGTCTTTGAAACCGTCAAATAACAAACAAACGTAAAACAGATGCAAACTTTAAATTTAATCATAAGCAGAACTTAACATTATTTTGTTTTCTGATCTTGTTCGCATGTTTTTGAACCTAATCATAATATTAGCATGCAGACGAATGCTTATGATATTTCGGTAGATGTTTTTGAATTCTCAATGGCCGCTTGTTTGTTTTTATTTCTTTCTCGGTGTAAACGTGACCTAGCTGTACTAATTAGTTTCTGTACAAAATATCGTGTTACTGGATAAGAAAGCAGTATCTTAAGTGCAATCTATGAAGATTTGAAATATTAATTGGCATGTGTCTGTTAACCGGTAGACTTTAATTTCTGATAATAAGTATAGATTTGCCAGTATTTTCTAGTGACAAGTTGCATATAATTTTATAAATCTAAATAACTTAAAAAAACAATAGAATTCTTAATCAGTGTCCTCTTTGAGAAAGATCTATACTAGAATTGGTGTAAAATAGAATAGAATTTCAGTTGTTCCATAGTTGCATGTTGAAACTGGACGGTCATCAAATTATAAACATAAATATCTAAACCCTCTCATTTTTTACAGTAGGGGGACAACTTCCAAAAGATTAAAAACATGTAGACCATTTTCGAGGTTTCGGCTTTTTACAATTTTCTATAGATATAGAAAGATGTGGTGTGAATGCCAATGAGACAACTCTCCATCCAAATAACAATTTAAAAAAGTAAACCATTATATGTTCGGCATAACTTTTCTTCCTGAGCATCTGAGTTCAACCACGTTTTGTGATTAAGTATATGGTGCCCGTTCTTAAGTTTGTTATGAGTCTTTTTTTACCTTTGCGATTGTGCTGTTTGACGTTTTGACCTATGCTATGGAGTACCTTTGCGATGGTGCTGTTTGACGTTTTGACCTATGCTATAGAGTACCTTTGCGATTGTGCTGTTTGACGTTTTGACCTATGCTATGGAGTACCTTTGCGATGGTGCTGTTTGACGTTTTGAACTATGCTATCGAGTACTTTTGCGATGGTGCTGTTTGACGTTTTGAACTATGCTATGGAGTACCTTTGCGATGGTGCTGTTTGACGTTTTGAACTATGCTATGGAGTACCTTTGCGATTGTGCTGTTTGACGTTTTGAACTATGCTATCGAGTACTTTTGCGATGGTGCTGTTTGACGTTTTGAACTATGCTATCGAGTACTTTTGCGATGGTGCTGTTTGACGTTTTGACCTATGCTATGGAGTACCTTTGACAACATTTCACTTTTTTCTCCATTCAGAAATTTTGTATCTATGGTTTATTGCAAAAGGAGGCGGTAAATAAAAAAGGGATAAATAAAGTTAGAAACGAACTGACAGCGTGATGACAAGAAAAAAATCAAAATAATAAAATAAGAGAAAATATAGTGTATAAGACAACAACACAATTGACAAAACAGAACATCTAGACGGTTGTATACGGTCTTCAACAATAGACAGGTGTTTATTTTACAATGCATGTGTCAAGCTCTTCAATTCCTTGTGGCTTGAAAAAAGAGTTAACGTACAGTATTTAAGATCATCAAGGTGTAATACTACCAATTATTTTCCCCTATTAGTGTTTATTACATTTAAAAATTGTGCAGAATTTATTTTTGTTTCAAATAAAGAAATACTTGGCATGAGTAAAGTTTTGCCTGTCCAGTACTATAGAAAACATTTCACATAATATGTCATTGCATATAAAGAAATAACCATCACTGGAAAGTTTCCAATGAAATTTCCCCCTTATTTAATCTGTGTACAATCTTTAGTAACCATGTAAGCTTCAGTTTCCAAAATATTCTATAGAAACCCCAGAAAAAATAAATAATGGTGCTTTGAAATACCCAAGACAAATTTTTATGACACAGAAAATGCTTTACTGCAAACATGTAGCATTAATTACATCCAACTGTCAAATTCATTGCAATATTTTCGGCGTTTTGCATTTGCGCCGATCAGCATTTCATTTGCGCCGATTTTTTCTTTCATTTGCGTCGATTTTGTTTTTCATTTGCGCCGATTTTTTTACAGGTAAACTACAGGTTAATTACAGGTGAATATATATAAGAAGATGTGGTATAAGTGCAAATAATACAACCCTCAATCCAAGTCATGTTATTTTTCATTTACTATTATAGACCTCTTCCGTTAGCCAGGTGCACACTATATTCACATACTTTAAAATCAAGAGATAAAAACATAAGATTAAAGCACTCTGTTTATACTAAAATGACGAATAGATAATCTATTTACTGGATTCCAATCCATGAATAAAAACGGAATACGTTAAAATCACAAATCTGTTCTTGCTGAGTATTTATAGGCAACACATCTAATATATTCCTTTCTTGTGATTTTGTCTCTTATTTATTTGTCGTAATTGTCAATAACGAAGTCCATCTTTTCTTTGTCTGGCTCACATACTTATTTATGTGTATGGCCGTCGATAGTTAAAAAATTAACTCCTTGGCTCGTTGTGCACAGTGTGCAATATGTCCATTGTGTTACAGCAAAGTTCCGGAATAATATGATTCAATATAAACTAAAACCTATATTTATAACCAGATTTTACCAATATACCTTCACGGTATAGTACATGTACAAATTTTAACTTACCTGTAAATCTAATTAGGAGCAATTATAAAATCGGCGCAAATGAAAGAATGAAAATTTTGAAAATCAGCGCAAATGTCATACGCCCAATATTTTTTGTCTTCCTATTTTCGTATACAACCAGATATGACTTGACGTACCATGATTTGGTGGAATTACACCTCAATACAAAGGTTCTTTTTTAAATTCTAAAATAAAAATTAGAATCAAAAAAACATTTAAGTTATGACATGTAATAGCTGGACACGAAGGTGCTGACTTGCTAAATCCAGCTTATCTTGCAATGTTTATTCCAACTTATTTTCTTTCTTTTTCCCACATACAACATGTTTATCCCTTATATTCTACGTCCCTACTTATTTACCCCTTATATCCATAATCCCAAAAGTTTGTCAACATGGACCAAATAATTATCTGCCGTCTTCAAACTATTAAAAAGTTGAACTTTGTAAAAGTTTCCTAAATTGTATTGGCTCGTTCATATACAGTGAAACCTGTTTAAACTGAACCTCTTCGGGACTTAAGATTTTGTTCGGTTTTGTCCGAAGTTCGGTTTTACCAGGTTCACAACGCACATAATTTGATATGACGATGCTCACGAACCTGTTTGGTTTATGCAGGTTTTTGGTTTATATAGGATTTGGTTTAGTCAGGTTTCACTGTAACTGTATACAGAACATTAAATTCAGTCTCATAACTAGGGCTTCAATATCTGATAATGCAGTGTAAATGAATATTTGACACCGTAAAAGTACGAGGAAAGGACGCGCAATGGTCATAATCAATTTACCGGTAGCACATTTAAATAAATGGACATTACTTTATTGGGTGTTGGATTCTTGACCATTTGTTTCTCTTTACTACAAGCGGAGAGCGGATAATTCATTTATAGGATTGCCTTCATGATTGACCATAGTAATAAATGACCTTTTTTCTGGTCATTTCCAAAGATCGATCTTACTCGGACAATTAAGCTAATGGGGTTGTCTTGGCGAACAGAAATAATTTATAAACCTTATTTGAAGAAATATTCAGACAGTTTTCTATTCCTGTGAGAATTATATTTGGAAAATTTCGTCGTCACTAATGATGAAGAAAGAAACTAAGGAAACAATTGAGGGGATGATTTGGAAGGATGTTAATTTAAGAATATTTATTTTTGTATTCTATATATATTTTTTTGCAATTATTCTCTATTCTCACTTTTTTTTATTTATTATTTTTCATTATTTGTTTTTAAATTTCTGTAGATTTGGTCCATTATTCTCTATTCTCTTTTCTCACTTTGTTTCATTTTTTCATTCTTTTTTTTCCTGTAAATTTGGTCCATTATTCTATATTCTGTACACGCCATCCAGATCCTCACAAACTGACACCAACCAATTGAATTGTTTCAAATTTTTCATGTCGGTGCCTTTTATAGCTAACTATAAGGAATGAGTTTTTCTCATTTTGAAGTTGTCTATAGTCGCTTACATCCACTTCATTTGAACTTTGGTGGATACATAGTTGTCTTATTGGCAATCTTATTTCCTCATTTTCATATCATTAAAACGTGCTTTTTTTTTTTTTTTTTTTTTTTTTTTAGATTAACTTTTAGAACTTTGACATTTCTAATTTTCCACTTTGTATTGCATACAGTTCAAAATTATTCATTCTAATGAATTACCATATCTTTATGAATATAAATTACGAGTCATCTTCATGAAAAACTATGCCATCATCATTTATAGACTTAAAGGTTGATTGTCAATGATACCAACATTATATCTCTGATACCACACTTGTTTTGTCCAGTCAAATTACTATTAAGGCGTCAGTAAATCAATCATTAATTTAAGCATTCACTTCAAACAAATTATTGACCATGAAAAAGATTCTATATGTCATGTCGTGACTGATAATCCAAGTTAATCTGTTTATTCCGAGATAACACTACTTAAGTGTTCTTTGTAATAATCAGGCAATTTAAAAAAAAATTAGAACATGGCCGAAAACATAACACCGACATAACCATTCATTTTTAAAGTTATCCTTATCCTTAGTTAGAAACGGTAGGTCTTTTGTTTCAGCGTGTCTGGTAATTCAAGAAATCTCGTGTTAAATTTTGATTCGATTGAAAGCGAACTACGGAGTAGCCCCCCCCCCCCCCCCCTTTCCACCTTAATGTTTAATTTCTACTGCATTTTAACCAAATTACATCTTTAATTACAAGAATAGGAAGAGGAATCGATACTATATTCGTGCACAATTCTACAATTTGAGAATAAATTTATGTCAACTTGAGTGTGGTTTTTAGTTTTGATTTGTCATGATTCTTAGTAAGATTGGCGCTTATTATTAATTATTAACATCTATTTTATCAGCAATCAAAGCCGGGCTCTAAAGTTATTGTGGAACTGCTTATTCTAGAGATGACGCGAATCAGATGTGGATACTAAAACATTCCAAAGATCTTTTAGAGAACATACATTCTAAGACTCTCTCATCTTGCCATAGTATTAAAGCATTTGACTTTTCTATACTTAACACAAGTATTCCCCATTTAAAACTAAAAGACAAATTGAAAAAGTTTGCATTACTTTATTTCATTTAAAAGGATAGCAAACGTAGATAAAAGTATTTTGCCATGGAGAGGGATAACTCAAACTTCGTTCTTATGTTGTACTGTTATACCACTGCCCCAGGTTAGGGGAGGGTTGGGATCCCGCTAACATGTTTAACCCCGCCACATTATTTATGTATGTGCCTTTCCCAAGTCAGGAGCCTGTAATTCAGTGGTTGTCGTTTGTTTATGTGTTACATATTTGTTTTTCGTTCTTTTTTTACACAAAATTGTTGACAATGAGGGTCGGTTGAAAACAAAACTTTACAACAAAAGTTATGATTTCAGCTTCCCAATTGTTAACTTTCCATTTCTATGTAGCAACATTCCAGCAACGCCTACATACGGAGTATACATCTCCGAATTGATACGATATTTCCGTGCTTGCATTTCCTATCATGATTTCTTTGATAGAGGACTGCTGCTCACATGGCAGCTATTAAACCAATAGTTCGAAAGGTGAAGTTGAACTCATCTCTTCGTAAATTGTACGGACGCCATCACAGGTTGGATGACGGTTATAGAATAACCGTCTGACAGATGATATCGGATATGTTCCTAATGTCGCAGCTACATTACCTTTCCCTTTACATGAATGCGTCCTACCGAATTAGACTATTTACCGGATTTGTAGTAACATGAGCAATACGACGGGTGGCACATATGGAGCAGTATCTGCTGGACCATTTCGGAGCACCTAAGATCACCCCCAAGTTTTTGGTGGGGTTCGTAATGCTTAGTCTTTAGTTGTCCATATTGTGTCTGCGGTACTATTATTTGTCTGTTTGTCTTTTTATTTTTAGTCATGGGTTTGACTGTTCCTCTAATATCTTTCGTCCCTCCTTTATGGACGAACGCGATCATTTATATTTTCAGGTGCGCATGCTTTATTTGTCATGCTTATCCTTTCTTATGAAAGAGGGACGAAAGATACCAGAGGAACAGTCAAACTCATAAATCGAAAATAAACTGACAACGCCATGGCTAAAAATGAAAAGGACAAACAGAAAACGATAGTACACATGACACAACATGGAAAACTAAAGAATAAACAACACAAACCCCACGAAAAACTTGGAGTGATCTCAGGTGCTCTGGAAGGGTAAGCAGATCCTGCTCCACATGTGGAACCCGTCGTGTTGCTTATGAGATAACAAATCCGGTAAATATTATGAGTGTCTTGATGCGCACTCTTATATTTTTTTGTTTAATAATTTGTTTTTAGCCTTTCCTCTTGGTTGACGTGAATTATTACAGGGAATATTGGAGCATCATTGACCATTCTTTAAAAACAAACTTAACTTTTTCTCAGATTAGGAATTATAAAGCAGTTTACTACTTTTCTACATTGGCTAGAGGTATAAGGGGAGGGTTGAGATCTCACCAACATGTTTAACCCCGCCGCATTTTTGCGCCTGTCCCAAGTCAGGAGCCTCTGGCCTTTGTTAGTCTTGTATTATTTTAACTTTGAGTTTCTTGTGTACAATTTGGAGTTTAATATGGTGTTCATTATCACTGAACCAGTATATATTTGTTCAGGGGCCAGCTGAAGGACGCCTCTGGGTGCGAGAATTTCTCGTTGCATTGAAGATCTGTTGTGTTGGTGACCTTCTGCTGTTGTCTGCTCTATGGTCGGGTTGTTGTCTCTTTGACACATTCCCCATTTCCATTCTCAATTTTACCAAGTTTATTCACAATACAAAATATGTTAGACATCATATAGTCATTCTCATATTTGAGATTTTTTTGGCGTTTTGATTTGAACAATTTCAAATATCAAAAATTAGACCAAAATATTTAAATGTTGCCAAAAAATGCCTTAATATATAAGCGAAATAAGTGTAATATTTATTAACAATGCTGAAAAAAATAATAATGAGCGACACAAACTCCAATGAAACGGCACAAACCATAAAATTGAACAAAAAATGAAAACACTAATTAAGAATATTAACTTCACAAACCATGAACCTAAACCTTAAACCTGTGTAACACAAACTTCAACCAAGCAACACAAACCATGACTTAAAGGAAAAACAAAAACACGAGGGACAAAAGAAATAACTTAGCTCTAAATCAAATCATTAAGAATCAGCGACACGAACTACAACAAAGCAACACAATTAAGTCATACATTGAAGGTAAAATGACAACATTAGGCAAAATCAAGTTTATAAAGAATAAATCGAAACTTTGTTTAGTCTGAGCAATACACCTTTTCGCTATTTGTCCGCCATTACTGGATATCACACAGGTTCCCGTAAAATTTTGACGTCATAAAGCAAAATATCTGACGCCACAATGGAAAAGTGATTTTTGTATGCGTCAAAATGTCAAGCGGCCGGGTCAGCCGGGATTAGCGATAAGGTGTATACAAACCCAATCAAAGCAACACACTATTAATAAGAGGAAAAATGACAACACTAATCTAGGGACAATCAGATTAACAAAACACTAAACCAAAACCTTAAGGTTGAGCAATACAAACCCAATCAAAGCAACACACTATTAATAAGAGGGAAAATGAGAACACTAATCTAGGGACAATCAGATTTACAAAGCACTAAACCAAAACCTAAAGTTGAGCAACACAAACCCAAGCAAAGTAACACATACTATAAATTGAAGGGAAAGTGGCAACACTAAGGACAATTAAGATTACGTCTAGCACTTAAACAAAACCTTGAAAGAAGGCAACACAATATCATCAATATAAAGGAAAATGACAACATAAGAGACATTTTTTACAAAGCAACACATAATCAAACAAAGTAACATCGGTTTTTACAAAGCAACACAAATTCTTAGAATGCAACACAGACTCTTAGAAAGCAACACAGACTCTTGGCAACACAGACTCTGACAAAGCAACACAGACTCTGACAAAGCAACACAGACTCTAAGAAAGAAACACAGACTCTGACAAAGCAACACAGACTCTGACAAAGCAACACAGACTCTAAGAAAGCAACACAGACTCTAAGAAAGCAACACAGACTCTGACAAAGCAACACAGACTCTTAGGAAGCAACACACTCTTAGCAACACAGACTCTGACAAAGCAACACAGCCTCTTAGAAAGCAACACAAACTCATAAAGCAACACAGACTCTTAGAAAGCAACACAGACTCTTAGAAAGCAACACAAACTCATAAATCAACACATGCAGACTCTAATAAAGTCGTCAGTGTTCTTACTCACCTAATTGCACCCGTAAACTATGAACGTTTAACCATATTATCTCTAAAAGGTATTATAATAGATTCTAGGTATTAGACTAGAAATTACGGAAATGGAAAACTGTTATTACATAGAAGCTAAAGTAAAATAAATAATCAAGACATAAACATAACAAAAAATGTTTTTTGCTTGTCTTATTTTCAATTACTTAAGCACAGACGAGACGATCTTAGAACGAAATAATTCAATCTATCGTGTTTACTATGGAATCTTAGACGGCCAGTCATTATATAACTTCTTACATACGGCTAATTCATTCAGTTCCAATCATTAATGTAGACATATTGATTCCCACCTAATTGTATATAGAACATAGATCATTTCTTCAGCAGACGGTTCGATCTGCACGTGTTAATGTTATGATATATGCAGCAGACGTTTCGATCAGCTTAAGTGATGACTTAAGTCTTGATTTAGTCTACTTTTTTCCAGACATTGTAATGTCTAATTTGTCATGTCAAACATTTTATTGTATCTATTATTCAATAACCATAAGTTAAAGTAAAATTGGTTAAATTGGGTTAAAAAAATGTTACGTCAAAATGTATAGCACAAGGTTATATGAACTAAAGAGTTTAGCCAGTTACAGGAATATGAAGGAAATCAGAAATGACATAATGTAACGAGTTTCATGATTATCAAATAAAAAAGAAAAGAAAACCATGTGAATAAAGATGGATACTCATTTGTAGTAACGTAGCTACATACAAGAGGGGCTTAGTTTGCGATTCTTCATTATTTTATTCTTTTAGTGTTCATCCATTTTTCTCTGTTCATTATAATTAAGCATTTATTATTCTCTGTATGCTTATACCTGTTTTGGTCCTATATTTTGCACGTGTTACCAATTATTCTCTATTCTGTAAACCTAATTAGGACCCTCACACAAATGACATACTGATATATATTGAAGTAAAATAGCAAATTACAGAAGGAAAATTCAAAACGGAATGTGTCTTATTAGAGAACAAAATCTTCTGTTTAATTTGTATATTAAAAGTAATAGAATAACAACCTTCTGTTTAGTTTGTATATTAAAAGTAATAGAATAACAACCTTCTGGATGTTCTCTAAGCATTGAACAAAGGTCCTTCGACAGTATTATAGCTGATTTAGATTTTACTAAATATATCCTCATATTAAAGATTCTTACCAAGTTCATGTCGCTTAAAAATGTCATTAAAAATAACCTAACATTAATCTGCTCTTATGATACCCAGCAATGTTTTTTTTTGATTTTTGGAGTTGAATTAAAGTACATTTGTTTTGATCTTTTGTTTATTTTTTTTTTTATTAAGAACTAGAATACATTTGTATTATCTGAATTTGTGGCTTTATGGTGTTGAACCAGTTAAGGTTTTGTGAATCAATAAACTTGTACATGTTGTTGTCGAGTTTCATTTTTCTATTTATTTTAATTTTGTCTGCTTTTTACCGACTTTTTGTTCTCTTACACATTTGTTAGGCATCTTCTCTTTAGTATATGATTTTTGTTTACATACATATTTGTTGAGTTTCTTCTGTTTTGTCTTTGATTTTTTGTTGTTTTTTCACATTTATTAAATTTGTTTTGTTTTTACAGCTGTAAGAATTATATATTAAAGTAAACAAATCGTCTTCATTCCTATTTTGGGTTTTTTTTCTACTTTTTGTTAATATGAATTATGCATCAAGGATTATTACCTGATTTTTAATTACAGATTCTATTACAAATCGGTACTTGTGCGATGGTAAAACATTACAATACTTCAACAGGGAGGTCAGTTTTGTGTGAATCTGTCAAATGCCAGGGAGGTTTGTATAATTCAGTTTTACTTTGACCAATAAGAGTTCATTTTTACAAATTGTGACTTGGATGGAGAGTTGTCTCATTGGCACTCATCTTCTTATATCTATTTAGCCAATTTTCTGAAGCTTATGTAATTGTTTTTTAATTTGAAGATATTCAAATTGTTCGATACAATAAATCAGGTATATGTATTGTCATCAAATGTTAGATTGACAATCTGTATGTTAAAAAAAAAAAAGAATATCTGACAAATAGTTCTTTTACTCGAGCTATTAATCTTATTTTTCTTCCCTATTTTTAAACAGTACGTCTTGATATTATTGGATATCATATTTTCAATATCAAATATTTATTGTATATTAAAAATAGCACTGGTCGTGTGTAAAAACATCTAATAATGACATATTGATGTAGAACATCTATCCGTGGTGAATGATACACAGATAAAATACTTTTAAATATATAGACGATTTGCATGCTAATTAAATAGATGTCTATAGAATTACTTTGATGTGGTGATGTGACGTCTAGAATAACCTTGATGCGGTCATGTCTTAGTGTCAGTGTGTAAGTTTCAGAATAGAGAAAAATGGCGAAATAGATAATATAGACACAAAAATCAAGACAAAAGAGAATAATGGAGTTCTTAAAATTGTACAGAAAAGAAATAATGGTCAAAATGATTTAAAATAGAGACAATGGATTTAATAAATACATAAAATGTAGACACATGACCCCTCATTCGGGTAACAAACTAAGACCGATGGTCACTTTAAAAATTGGACCAAACTCTTTCACAACAAAATGATTTGAATTATACTTAAAATTAAACATATAAATTGAACTAGAATGAAATTCAAAACAGTGTAGCTGTGGCCATTGATTGACACATTAAAATCATCCATTGACTGGGACAATTTACGTGAACGTTTGTCTGTAACGACCACTGTTCACGACGTACCTACGATAGACATTTAAACTGTGGGGTCACCAAAGGTTTCTTAACGCCTTTAATTAGAAAATAATTCGAAAAATTAATCAGGAATAACCTTTGTGTTTTGATTTATATAATTGATATAAATCAAAATATCGTGTTATTTCTGATTAATTTTTCGAATTACTTTATTTAGGTGTTGAGAACCTTTGGTGACCCCATAGTTTAAGTGTCTTTAAAAAGTACATAGTGAGCATTGGTCGTTACATACAAACGTTCACCTAAATTGTCCCAGTCAATGGATGATTTTAATGTGTCAATCAATGGCCACAGCTACACTGTTTTGAATTTCATTCTATGATGGAGTAAAATGAAAGGTAACCAAAACAAAAATACAAAATAATGATAAAATTGAATTCTCAACAAAAATACAAAATAATGATAAAATTGAATTCGCAACAAAAATACAAAATAATGATAAAATTGAATTCGCAACAAAAATACAAAATAATGATAAAATTGAATTCGCAACAAAAATACAAAATAATGATAAAATTGAATTCGCAACAAAAATACAAAATAATGATAAAATTGAATTCGCAACAAAAATACAAAATAATGATAAAATTGAATTCGCAACAAAAATACAAAATAATGATAAAATTGAATTCGCAAATCCTTAAGATATATAAACTCACAATAGCTACCACTGCAGAAATTGTGTCCGCCAGACGTTCATCTACAACAGACTATTCAGTGATGCTCGAATCAAAAAGTAACAATAAAGGACCTTAATTCCTGACGGGAAAACATTTAATACAATTTAGTATGCTTCAATATAAATATGAAAGAAGTTATAATTTATTTCAGCACTTGAATTTTGCCACGTGAACTACACAAGAGATATTTGTAATCCGTGTCCACTAGGCTCGTATATGGTAGATACGATTGATTCACGATATTTTGAAAATGACAGATCTGTTTTCAAATGTGTTGACAGTATGCATTGGTCCTGTCCACCAGGTAAATTAAAAGATTGATCTGTTTTCAAATGTGTCGACATGTTCTATTGGTCAGATTGATCTGTTTTCAAATGTGTCGACATGTTCTATTGGTCAGATTGATCTGTTTTCAAATGTGTCGACATGTTCTATTGGTCAGATTGATCTGTTTTCAAATGTGTCGACATGTTCTATTGGTCAGATTGATCTGTTTTCAAATGTGTCGACATGTTCTATTGGTCTTGCTTTTATGAGTGGTCAATATGTTTTCAAATGTGACTACCATTTTCGGAGGCTTACATTTCATGTAGGTAGAGCCCAAAAAGTTCTATCTGTTTTCAAATATGTCAACAGGTATGAAGGTAAAACTACAGTAACAATTGTCATTGTTCTCCTGGTGTGTAGAACATTAAGTAAGCAATCTGTTTCCAAATGTCACCAATTGGTTTTGCTCAGTGTTTCCTGTTAAACAATGTAAATATTGATCTGTGTTTAATTAAATCAGTCATTGATCTAGGTAAAACATGTAATCAATGTATACCTCCTCCAATTTCATATATGTCGAAAGTATTATTGGTATTCCTTCTGTGTAATAAGGCCAGATATGGTCCCTTTCTTCATGGTGACACAACAAAATTGATTGAAGACAATAAGGAATATTGCTCCTTAGGTTTAGCCAGAAACGTATTGAGATCAAGAAAACCGCACATCGATGACAAAAAAAAAAATATCCACCAGTTGGTGTATAACTCAAAAACAATTAATGAATTAATGTAACAAATGAGCATTTTGACTTTGACTGAAGTATTTGGAACCTTAATGTCTTATTATTTTTTTTATGGAAAAAGCATGTTATAAATATTGTTCAAACCAAGGCTTTACCTGTTGAGCTGATCATACTCTCATGGACTAACAGTTCCAGTCGTGGTATCGACCTGGTTCTAGTAAATGATGCATTAGCAACTAAAGTCTGATATTTTATTCATGTGACTCGGAAGGGTACACATAAACAGATGATTATACAAGTACATTATGTAATTCCTCTTATTTACCTTCTTCTAGAGGCAGAGATGGTTTATGGTAAAATAACAGATACTCATCAGCCTCCATGTGAATGTGATAGGTCAAGAGGTTATTATGGGTCAAATTTTTATAATTGTGAATTAGTAGAGGAACCATGTGGCAAAGGATTAGAATTATCTATTCGTGGTAAGTAGTATTACTAGTCCCTTATATGATACATGGTAAAGCAATCAAAAATCAACAAATCAAGGAGAGGAATTTGTATAAGTGACTTATCACTTGTTTTCAAATCCATGTTTTGTATTGATGTATATACATCTGTTTCTAAATAAAATATTGTTTACACTAACAATCAAACAATATGTGATATACATGTACGTGTGACCAACAGAGGAATTGCACAAGTCATATTGCAACTGATTTCTGAATTTTTTTTTTGTCTGTTCCCTTAATGTATCTTTTAATTGATTTACGACATTTGAACATAGGTAAACTTGTGTCGCAGTTTTATAGTATGTGTACTACTACTATTCCTTCTATATGTTATATCAATCAAATAGTATTTGTGATTATCATAAACTTAATTTCTTTTAGTAGTTTATATCAATCCTTTTCTTTAAACATTGAGGTATGTGGGGTATTGTTTATTGTACCATGTATATCAACAAATAGATACAAATTTTCTATTGATTTTAAAGAGTCCCTTAATTAAGGTATACGTCATTATTTTAATTTTTATTGAAGGAAACTGTGTGCCTTGTCCATATGGTACTTTCAAAAGAACTAAAAGCTTTGAACTTTGTATCAAGAAAACAAAGTAAGTTTATATATTTTTCACAAATTTTTTGAAGACTATTTGGCAATTTGTGACTTTCGAACAGCGGTATACTACTGTTGCCTTTGAATAAACTCGGTTCTATGAATTTTGCTTCGATTTGTTTGAAGCATTTTTTTGTTTTGTTTTTATTGAACTTCAACAGGAACGCCCCAAAAGCACAAAAGTTAAAGGCATGGATTTCCAAATTTTTGAGGTAATATACGTCAAAGAGGAAACGAGGAATGTATTATAATTTGTAATTTGTAAAGAAAGTATGTACACTGGGGTATTAAAAGATAGCGAAACCAGATTAGGTCAGCTTTACCTGTGGGAGTTGTTACACTAGACAAATAAAAGAATATAGCATTAGATTAATTTTGAAGTTTAAGATCATGTATTTTGAAATGTTTTGTAGTCGTTATGATATGATATATGTATTTTCTATATTTGCAGTTGTACATCGTTTAACAGATACGCAATAAGCCTCGGAAGTACTCATTCAGATGCAATTTGTGGGCCTTTAATGCGCATTACATCTTCAACTGAAAAGGGTCATAAACACTATTCAAACAATGACTTTGAAAAGTCAACAGTTGATGTGCATTCTATCCCATACAAGTCCAAAACTAGTGATGAAATATCAAATATTTTTACTAAAAGAAATATTTTTCTTATTATGTAAGTCTATATTTATGTTTATTTATGTTCAACTGAGGTCATACATCCCCAATGCACCAATAACATCGCCTAGTTCATATTCGACATAATTGCTACCAATGCACCAATGACATCGCCTAGTTCATATTCGACATAACTGCTCATAGTAAATTCATTCAATAAAAGGGGGGAAAAGATATTCAAACTCATATGTATATTGAAAACAAACGCATTGCCACGGCAAAAAGAAAATCTTCAGTAAACAAAACACAATATACAAAATTGAAGACTGAACAAGGGGGAAACTTACCAAAAACCAGAGTGATCTGAGATGTTCAGGAAGGGTCAGTAAGAAAGTTCTGTTCCATATGTGACATCCGTCGTGTCATGAAACTAACTTGTCCTATTAATTTGAAAAGATTATTGAAAGTGTCAATATGATGGTAAGAAGGTCGCATTTTATTTTGCACTAAAAATTGCCAATACAACTATTACTTTCTGCAAACTAAGTAAGGCAACAGCAGTTTACTGGTGTTAAAAGTCAAAATCGATTGAGAGAAACAAATCGTGGTTAATAAAGGATTATAAATATGAGTTCTTTTGCATTCAACATAATAGACGCATTCAAATGAGGAGAATTTGTGTAAATATTAATTTCAAAAAATTCATATGTTTCTGGTGGCAATGAAATCGAGACAGGGAAATTACCAAAGGGATAACCAAAACTCCTCAGTCAAGGAAAATCGGCAACCCAATGACAAAAGTCAAAAAACGAGGAAAGAGAAAACAACACTGCAAAGAAACACTTAAAAGACTTCGTATCATAAATCCCATCAAACACTGGTTAAGATCGCACTAACAATGTTTCCTTGTACTACATACAATGTACAGTAATATATGTACTAATCTCAAATAGAAAGCACAAGTTGAATGGCGACAGAAGATCGGAAAGTGTCGGTCGTTGACATATGAAATATAAAGCATACAAGACAAACTCCATTCTATAAAACACTACACAGTGAAATCAAGAAAAGGGTGATATGAATTTCAACAAATAAAAGGTTAAGCACCTTAAAATATCTATCCAAGGATACAAAGCTAATGAGTATGTATGCCCAACGTATATATCGTCTATATGGTCCGAGTCAACAATTATCGTCCATTGATTTAGTCCCAAGTGTTGACAGTGTGTTACTTGCGAATATTTTTAAAACCCTTCTGAACTCGATACCTAGGTATGACTGACAACTGGATCATAAAACTTGAATATATTTCCAAAATTTTAAGCCATCAATGAGGAAAATCGGACTAATAACAGCTTTCGGAATTAATTTCAAAATCAGTAGTACTTTTGACACATAGTTTTTACGGCGGCCATTTTTTTCAAAACTTCTCTACTTCAAACTTTTTTTTTATCGTACGAACTCACTGCAATACCTATAAAACTTATATATTAAGAAAGATAAATGTCTGAACTTTATTTGTATATCAATTGTTTGCCCATACAATATATTTTTCACCTTTTTCAAAGCAACTGAAGTTGGGTAAAATCCGACATTTTTGCCGTCGCAAGGAAATTATTACTTTACGATAATCGCATTGGCGACCTCCCTATCTGAAGTCTATTTCTCCTTGTTTTATACCCCAAATAGTAATAAGGGGGTCGGTGTTGAAAGTACACCATCAAAACACTTGGTCATGAAATTTAAAGTAAAGTAGTGATTTGATCCAGCTGAAAAATGTTAAAAATAAGCATTACGTAAGCTATCAAAAGCTTTCAAAAACCCCTTAACATAAAATTGTCCATATTTTGAGTTAGAGCCGGTGGTGTTTTCTATAATTTTGTTATAATTTGTCCAAAAAGTAGTACAACACACTGTGAACTGTTTATTGAGAAAGCGCAATTGGGAGTTTTTAATTTTTATTTATATTGTAAAAGAAATGCCCTATAATTGTGGTCTCGGACCATATAAGACTTATTAGCAGCAAAAAAACATCTCAATTTTAACAATGTTAATGACCTTGTGAAAGGGTCGCAATAAAATCCCATGCATCATTTAGTGTAAAGTAAAACAAATTCAATATGAAGACGGTGTGTTCATAAATGACTTAAACAGTACACAAATACATATATAAATTTTGATGAAAAGGAAAATAAATGGAATAACAAATTTTATATTTACCGAATAGACACCAAAGATACAGTTCAGAAAAAAATGGAATTTTCATCTTATGTTTGAATTCTTCCAGTAGGTGTGTGTAGTTGTAGTTGTACTTGATAAATTGATAATTGTTTGACCTCATTTAACCCAATCCAAAATAATATCATTTGTAGACAACAGAATGGAACATCGTTATGTTTCTCTATACTTTAAAACCGTGTCTTTATCTTCCGCGGCGTGTTGACATCTGATAAGAAATAAGGAGTTACGGTATGGTTGCCAATGAGATAACTATTCATCTGTTTTAATGACGAAGATATAAATGATTATATATAAACTCATCATAGATACCAGGACTAAATTTTGTATATACGCCAGACGCGCGTTTCGTCTACGAAAGACTCATCAGTGACGCTCGAATCCAAAAAAGTTAAAAAGGCCAAATAAAGTACGAAGTTGAAGAGCATTGAGGACCAAAATTCCTAAAAGTTTTGCCAAATACAGCTAAGGTAATCTATGCCTAAGGTAGAAAAGCCTTAGTATTTCAAAATTTGTAAACAGTAAATTTATAAATATATCCATATGACCTTCATTAATGATAAAAACCCATACCGTTACATCAGACAGTCAAGGCCCCGACTAGACAAATTTGAAAACAAACAGCCGAATTGATAGCAATACAATTTACGAAAACATAAATATGACAGGCATGAACAATCGACAGCAACTGAACTTCTGGTTCTTGATTTGGGACAGACACATGAAGGCAGCGGCGTGGTAAAACATGATTGTGAACTCATTATTCCCTTAATCTTGGATATTGGAGAATAATTACAACATTAAAAAGTAAAATTACAAAAATACTGAACTCAGAGGAAAATTCAAAAAGGAAAGTCCATAATCAATCGGCAAAATTAAAAGCTCAAACACATCAAAGAATGACCTCATTTCTCGTTTTCCCGACACAATAATTTGACTTTCACGTGTCACGCTTACAAAAAATCGGCAATCCCGCGTCACGCTTAGACCCCAACGAGACCCACTCAAATTACATTGTATTGACAACGATGCGTGAAAAAAGATATACGAGTTGTAAATCACATAACTCTATCGGTCGAAAAGAGGCACAAACAAATACAAAAACAATGCAAACAAAGTACCGACATAAGAGTTGAATATATATATATATAAGTGTAGAATATGTGTAAGTTTGATTTCAAGACTTAAGTTTGCACATATGTTACAGGAAGCCAAAATGTGTAATAAATTGTTCCATCATATTAATATATATTTGTAGGTCGCTTCTAAATAGACTTTCCTAAACAATAATTATACTTGTCTTCCTGTCCTTTGATGACTTATGGATAGTTATCCCATTGGCAATCATACTTTGTCTTCTCTTTTTATAACTTGTACCAGGAACTTGTGTTAAATATTCAATTGTGCGATTTCAGTACGGACAACATCAAATGGGTAGTCAAACTCAGAAGTAAAAAAATGACAAAAGACAATGCTGCGGCAAAAACTGAAAACTACCGAAAGATGCTACGGCAAAAACTGAAAACTACCGAAAGATGAACAAAGTGTACAAAACGCAACATACAAAAACTAAATACACAAAAATTATACCCTACATATACGCGAGGTTGATCTAACGTCGATGTTAAATAAACGAATGGAAAGAGGAAAAGCGCAGAATTTAAAAGATTTACTTGTTTGGCTTTATAAATATTTTGATATGAGCGTATCTGATGAGTCTTATGTAGACGAAACGCGCGTCTGGCGGACTAAATTATAATCCTGGTACCTTTGATAACTCTTTCATATATACTCTTGTGAATGATTTAACTATTTTTCCCAAAATAATAGTTCTATATATATGTTTTGTTTTATCTTCAGTATCATTATTCCTGCTGTGATATTAGTTATTGTTGGACCCATAGCGATAGGATTTTGTATCAAGAACAAATATTCTGTCCACATAAAATGTTGCATGGGTGAGTAGTTAATTTTACATTTGATTTACCAATATACCAACATAAAATACTCAATAATTCAAGAAACTTAAAAATATATACGAATAACGAACTATTGTTAATGTCATTATAGTTTTATCATAGTGTCTCCAAGTGCCTATTATTGAAACAAAGTGATAATATGGTATATTCTGCTTTAAGGTTTATTCATTATACTGCTGATCATTGAAGTCGTTTCCTTATATTGTTCATAATATTGCGACAATAATGTAGCTCCTCTGGCCTTTATTTCGTTAAAGTTAATATAAAAATCTAAAACTTATGCAAATATTCAAGAATCCACAAGTTTATTGAAACTATACATTCATACAAAATTTGGTTAAATACGTTTTGTTTTTTTTAACCATGAAACCATCTCTTTACAAAACACATAAAGTATTTAAGGAACCGACTATTTTTCTGCTAATATTTAGATGGATATTCCTCTTGAACATGCATACATTTACTTTACTACATTGGTTAGAGGTATAGGGGGAGGGTTGAGATCTCACAAACATGTTTAACCCCGCCGCATTTTTGCGCCTGTCCCAAGTCAGGAGCCTCTGGCCTTTGTTAGTCTTGTATTATTTTAATTTTAGTTTCTTGTGTACAATTTGTAAATTAGTATGGCGTTCATTATCACTGGACTAGTATATATTTGTTTAGGGGCCAGCTGAAGGACGCCTCCGGGTGCGGGAATTTCTCGCTACATTGAAGACCTGTTGGTGACCCTCTGCTGTTGTTTTTTATTTGGTCGGGTTGTTGTCTCTTTGACACATTCCCCATTTCCATTCTCAATTTTATGAATAGTTTTTCGGTTATAATGCTGCATCTTAAGTCTTAAAGTATATACATAAAAAAAGGAATAGAGGAAAAAAACAAACAGGATTAAGTGCAAAAACAAAGGATAGAGGTTCTGAACTTTAGACTCTCGCAAAAATGTTGCAAGGTTAAATATGTTTTGTAAGATTTCAATCCTACTCCAATACCTCTGCCAAAGTGGAACAAACAATCACACAACAATTATTTTCAAACATTGTTATTTGCAAAATCAAAGTGTATCACCATTATTATGATAAGTCCACTTAAAAATAGACAATCATGGATGGGACAAAATGAAGATTTAACAAACACGGAATAGGTGAGCATCTTCTGAGTCATACATTTTTGTATATGGTTCTTCATTATGATATATAGAAATTTATACCACAATCAAGGCAAACTCTGTGTCAAGTGTCAAGGGAAAGAGAGATGTTGTGAAAGAGTAACATGTCAAAACCATTTGAAACATTATAGCAATTGAACATTTCCTAGTGGTCTATTAAAGTAGATCTCTGTGCAGTGATTCATTCATTCATTCTTTCATTAGGAACAAACATCGAGTATATTGAATAAACGTCTCTTTGTGCACTATGTGGTTCGATATTGACATCTACTTACCGTATGAATGTGTTCAGAAGGATATAAAATTGAGAATGGAAACGGGGTATATGTCTAGGAGACAACAACCCTACTATATAAACCAAAGAAAAGACAACATAAAAACTAAATAACAGACCAAATGTTTTGCAAGGTCATGTCACAAATATATTGCTAAAATAAATCCACGTCCACAAATGAATCAACAGTACCAATCAATTTTTGCCGACGAAAATGTCAATTGTCTACTATACGTTTTGGCAAACCAGTAAAGCCGAAAATCAAAACTTCTACATAGTTCTAGCGAGAAAACTAATGGTTTATTTGTAACAACATAATTAACGATAAGACATACATTAGACAAGGCTCTGGACTTGGGACAGGCACATAAATTATGTAGCAGCGTTTATGAACGCCTCAACTTCCCTTTACCTGAGACAGTGGTGAAACATCAAAACATGAGAACTAACTGTTAACGCTAGGTGCATTTTATCTGTTTGACTTTTGTTTTTATCTCTTGGATTTTAAAAAAAAGTGTGTTAGTATGTTTTCCTGGCAGAATTGGTGATATCTAAAATGTGACTGAACGAAAATTACATGTATATAAAACATCAGATATGGCCTAAGATATGACAAGTGTGGCTTGCAATTCATTTTCAAGTATCTGTTCCGTGGAAGGTATTCAACGGTACGCAATTTAACAAATGTCAGAGGAACAACATTAAACTGTTGTTTCTTGCATCGGATAATGAAACAATAAATAAAGGTTGGCATAAATAATTAATATTTTACAGAAATCAATAGGAAGAGTGGCAGATCTAGTAGAAAAACATACGATATTCCTCTCAAAGACCAGGATAAAGGTCAGTTTCTCTATCAAATTAAACCTAGATGATTGATATATTGGTCAGTATACAGCAATTATTATGAACTGTGGTCAGTAAGGTCAGTTATCCGTTTCTCTATCAAATTAAACCTAGCTGATTGATATAATGGTCAGTATGGAGCAATTACTATGGACAGTGGTCAGTAAGGAAGCAATTACAACAGACTTCTACTTAATTGACTTTGTTGACCGCTTTCAATCTTCCATCGATATCGTTTGGGTCATTGATCTATTATTGTCCATGACGTTTATGAATACCATGTAAAGAGATACTAAGTATATATTTACCTTTATTGGGAATTTTTATATGATCAATTTACTAGTAAGTGGGTTTTTTAAATGATCACTGTGTGCCAAAGAGCATGATGCAAAAATGCCCTTAAATAAAACAAGCAATTTTAAAAACAGTATCGGAATGAAAAATACCATTGGCTCAAACATATCATTAACATTATCTTAACAATTCATTTTCAATTTATCATTGACGTTGTTTTTTTTTAATTTTTGGTTTGTTTAGCTTTTCTGACTGTTCCTTTGAGGGTCAGTTTAGAGCTTATGATGTCTTCGTTTGTATACTTTGCAAACTATAAATAAACGTTATTTATTTATTAGAACATTGCCTGTAGAAACCGAGCACTATCGTGGAGAGGGATTATGTTGTAAAAATGCATTTGACAATTGGAGCAGTATCATCGGATGTAGTTATCTTCGTTGGAACCGATTATTCTATATGTAATTCGTGTCATGTAAACATAAGTAAATACGAGTAAAGCTATCTTTAAACAAGAAAATTTGACCTATGTCGGACATTCTGTTTGATAAAATAAAGCCAAACTTGTTTTGTTAGCCTGTCACCGATATTGTATTTCAATTTAAAGTGAATAATACTTGTTTTAACTATTACCACGGGAAAAATCCTGCTTTTCAGGAGAATGGCTTCATTTTTTAGAAAAGTCATTTAATTTTACTACTCATCATTCACTGCTTATGGTTATGACAGTCTTAGTACAGTTATAGTATATAGTTATAACTGGGTAAAATTAAGGATAAGAATAATTGTGAATGCACATTTTATAGATGAAAATATAACCTTAAAGATTGACGTGACCGATAGAATACCGTTACAAATAATAAACCAGATAATTGTTTAAACAAACCTATATAGCTATAAGGTTGAGTCTGATCGTCTTTGCATATTGTTCATTGATTATCACCTATATATATTCTAATGAAGAGAGAGAAAGAAAACTGTTTACAGCTTTTAGTTGTCATCATTAACCAAGAAAATATATATCCTTGTTGGTCATTTCTTTTTACTAAATAAAGAAATAGTTATTTAGTCACTGTTTGGGCTTAAATGTTGAATACTTGTGTATAACATAACAAATAAACTCATCACAGATACCAAAATAAGTTTCAGATGATCTGGAAAAAATCAATGAAAGATTCATGTTGACATTTAAGGAGAGGCAGTCTATAACAACAAGATATAATTATATATATACAAGGACAGTCTGTGTGTATGAACTTGTTTACGTCCAACTTAATGTATAAGTGTGACTGGCTATTGGTGCTTGGGAAAGTCCAGATTATGACAGTTGCTTTTCAATCGTTCTGTTAGTTTATTATGTTTTATTAACCAACTTGCTACAATATGTATAGAAATGCCCATGCTTTATAAAGGGAAAATTTCAACATCTGGTCATTATGAACGGAAAAATTGCTACAGCCAGTCATTACGAAATCTCAGTCATGCATTACGAAATATCAGTCATGCATTACGAAATCACACCCGTGCATTACGAAATCACAGTCATGCATTATGAACAGATGAAACGGGACATCGATTAAATCAAAATGTCGTTTATTTCTTTAAATAAGTGTGACATTTTTTTATTTTTTTTAAAACTTAATATCATAAATACAAGTTTAAATGATGTTCATTCACATTGTTTTGTAACGACTTGAAACGGAAATATTTCACAGCCTTTTTCGAATACGACTTTCGATTATTATCACTGTTTCATTTCCGTTGTTCAATCCTCAGATTGCAGACTAAAGAATAGTTAAACTGTCTGATTTATTCTTCCCAGCTACTTTTTATTTGCTAGATGAAATGAATTTTAATAGCATAAAATTAAGTACTTGGATGAGAAATTAGAAATTACATCTGACAGTCACAATGTTGACCAAAATTCCATGCGAAATTGAATGCGAAAAGACAAGTAGAAGTTCAGCTATGAAAAAATTTTCCTGTATCTTCTTCACGGTAAGTTTCCTACTCTTTGTTTAATCGAAGAATTAAAACAATTTAATAAAAATGTTATGAAACGGGCTTTTCTGTATTGGTCCTGTTGTAGTTTGTGGATAGCTGTATAATATTTTGGATCCGAGACTCGAAGACTGTTCTTGAATGAAGATGCCTTTATAGTTGGTTAATAAAAGTATCAATATATGGACTTTTTCATATTGGCCCTGTAACATGCCCTTGATATTAATAATGGCCTCGGACAGTTGTAATGGCCCTCGGCGTTGCCTCAGGGCCATTACAACCATCCTTGGCCATTATTAACACCTCGGGCATGTTACAGGGCCAATATGAAAAAGTCCATACATTAATACTATAGAATTTACCTTAATGTTTGATATTTTTCATATGTTCAAATACTTTAAATACTGCTATTCCAGCAGCGACTGTATACGGAGTATATATCTCCCAATTGATACGATATTCCCGGGCTTGTATTTCCTATCATGATTTCCTTGATAGAGGATTGCTGGTCATTAAAGCTATTAAACCAAGAGATCCAAATAATGAAGTTGAAATCATTCCTTCGTTAATTTTACGGACGCCATCACGAGTTGGTTGACCGTTATGGAATAACCGTTTCACAGATGATAACGGATTTGTTCCTTATGTCGTAACTACAATACCCTTTCCCTTTCCACGAATGTGACCTACCGAATTAGACTATTTACCGGATTTATAATAACATAAGCATTTTGACGGTTGCCACATGCGAAGCAGGATTTACTTACCCTTCTGGAGCACCTGAGAGTTTGTGTTTTTGTTTTTAGCCATGGTGTTTTCAGTTTATTTTTTTATCTATGAGTTTGACTCTCCCTCTGGTATCTTTCGTCCCTCTTTTATAGTTTTGGAATATAACCCTTCTATCATTAAAAAGAAAACTTGTGGATTTTGTTTCCAGAATTCTCTATGAATTGTATACATTGTGTTAATATGCTATAGTAAATTGTTGAATTTTTGTCCTTCAGTTATTCTTTGTGTATATGCTGTTTGTGCATCTTTATTAGATATTACACAATGTTGACGGTTGTACCCCTATTTTTGACATTTTTATGATGGAATTCAATGCGACTGTCATAGAAGTGAAATGTAAAGCTGGCTTAAAAACTACAGAAGAAAATGCCTGTACCAAGTCAGGAATATTACAGTTGCTATCCATTTTTTGGTGTGTTTGAGCTTTTGGTTTTGCAATTCAATTAAGGAATTTTCCTCGAAGTTATTTATGTGATTTTACTTTTTTCTTAATTGATTATGCTATATTTCAAAGTGGAATATTACTTATTTATGACTCACATGAATATTTTCTAATGACATTGCTTCGGAATATTTAAAAAAAGAGGGGTGAAAGATACCATATATCGAAAATAAACTTACAACGCCATGGATAAAAAAGAATAAGACAAACAATAGTACACAAAACACAAAATAGATAAATAAAGATTAAGCAACACGAAAAAATATCAAAAACTGCAGTTGATCGCATGTGCTCCGGAGGGGTGAGCAGGCCCTGCTAGCGTTGATCACATGTGCTCCGGAGGGGTTAGCAGGCCTACTAGCGTTGTGTTGCTCATAGTAAAGAATTCAATTTGGTCGAACTATTACATTTATTACCCAACAATAGTTATCAAAGGTACCAGGATTATAATTTAGTACGCCAGACGCGCGTTTCGTCTACATAAGACTCATCAGTGAAGCTCATATCAAAATATTTAAAAAGCCAAACAAGTACAAAGTTGAAGAGCAACAAAAGTTATATAACAAAAAAACCGAACCCCAAGAAAAATTCAAAGCAGAAAATCCCTTATCAAGTGACAAAATCAAATGTTCAAACACATCAAACGAATGGAACAAAATTGTCATATTCCTGATGTGGTACAGGGATTACCTTATGTAAGAATTGGTGGATTAAACATGGTTTCAAAAGTAGAGAATTCCATTATTATAAACAAAACAATTAGTCATATCCTTAACGTTATGTGCATTGATTTTCAGGAAGTGTAGGAAGCGGATGCAGTGTTGACCCTCAACCACTCAATGCAGATATTCAAATGGACAATGTACATGATGGTCAAGAGGAAAGTGACATTACAAGAATAACTGTTCATGTACACAGTAAAAATGATACTCAGCTATTTAGTGAAGATAACAGAAATTCAGAGAATTTACTGTAAAATAAATCTTGACAATGAAAATGTCATTTTTAAGGAGTCAATGTAAGGATCTGTATGATTTCAATTACTAACAGACTAAAATACAGATCACGTGTTCAGGCTTTGCTTTCATGGATTAGAACAAATTTTACTTTTAGTTCTGGTAATTATCAAACCAGCCAATGAAATTTAAGCTTTCAGATTTATAAAGGTGTGCAGTGTTCCGACAAATTCAGAGGATCCCGAAAGGTTTCTGAAACAAAAAGTCGAATGGAGTATTTTAAATTATTATAAGCAAAGCCTGGACACGTTCTCTGTGTTTTAATCAGATTGTGTATGATTTAAAAAGGCAAATTATTTCATGTATTGGCAGTCAGCTGACCGTTGTGAAATTACAAATGCAATAGGTGATATTTGTTATGCTTTGTTTGTAAATTATATGAAAAGATTTGGGATCACTCCCACTAAGCATGCATAAAATATTAATGCAATGACTATTAACCAATAGACCACTTTCAAGTTTGACCGTCACCGCAAAACAACAAGTCAATTATGCGCGCCTTTATGACTTTATTTACCAGATAGAAGGGATCGCCTGTATCCCTGCACTTTTAACGTCCATCAAGTGTTTTAGTGATTGTCATTGTGCAGGATAAACTCGAAATAATGTTGTTCTGTAAGTACTTAATTGCAATTCCCTAATGACAGCAGTGCTGATTGTCAATTATGAGAATCAATTTGCCGAATAATTCATGCAATTGTAACCGTAGAGCATGAATTTCATTACAAAATTGCTTGTCTCAACCGGGACTCGAACCCGAGACCTCTGAGTAACTAGCCAGCACGTTAACCGACTGAGCTAAAAAAAAAGTACTTCCCTAGCTCAATCGCTTACGGCTGACTAAGTATCTACTAAGTTTTCTAAGGGAAGCAATCCCGTAACATTTCCCCCACCTCAAGAGTCATTATACTCTATAATGATGATATCTTCATCTTTTTTATATTTATTTTTTACCTGGCTAGGTATTTCTTCTAACCGTGGGTTTTTATTGTTGGGCACCAATGTAACCGGAGAGCAAAATTGCTTGTCTCCACCGGGACTCGAACCCGGGACCTCTGTGTTACTAGCCAGTGCGTTAACCGACTGAGCTAAAGAAGTACTTCCCTAGCTCAACCGCTTACGGCTGACTAAGTATCTACTAAGTTTTCTACAGGAAGCAATACCGTCACACAATATATCTTAGTTTTCCAACAACTCGCTCAACATGGGAACGGAAGAACGATGCCCCTAAACGCACGAATGGCGTTCACTAAAACCGAAGTTTTTGACGGAAATGCATCGAACTCGAAAGTTGTCTATTGTATATCTGTGTTTTATTGATGTTTGAGTAGAAGGTGCCAGGAATAACAACTCATTACCTCTTTTTATTGTGCCTGTTACATCGACAACTTCAGAAGTGGTTGTTAATTTATCTATATTTGTCAAGTATTGTAATACATTGCTATCATTAAAATTTAGAAATAAAATATAATCTGATTATTTGTTCATTGTAAATAAATAACAAAGTACAAAATGTACTATCATATATCATATCATATCAAATCATACTTTCAAAAGAGGAACGAAAGATACCAGAGGGAAAGTGAAACTCATAGATAGAAAATAAACTGACAACGCAATGGCTAAAAATAAAAAGACAAACAGACAAAAATAGTACAGAAGACACAACATAGAACACAAAAGACTAAGCAACACAAACTCAACCAAAAACTGTATGTACAGTTGCATATATTACACAAAGAATATGATCTATACTGTTGTTGGCACATGTCATGGTTTGTAAATAATCTAAAAATACAAACACAGTGATGCTTTTTTAAGCCCCATTTATGGGCATTATGTTTTCTGGTCTGTGGCTCCGTCCGTCCGTTCGTTCGTCCGTTCGTCCGTCTGTCCCACTTCAGGTTAAAGTTTTTGGTCGAAGTAGTTTTGATGAAGTTGAAGTCCAATCAACTTGAAACTTCGTAAACATGTTTCCTATGATATGATCTTTATAATTCTAATGCCAAATTAGAGATTTAATCCAATTTACACGGTCCACTGAATATAGGAAATGATAGTGCGGACGGAGCATCCGTGTACTTGGGACACATTCTTGTTTCTTCTGCAATGACAAATTCATGTCATTTACTTTCCTTTTCAAACATTGACTTATCTAAGATGGAGCATTCGTTTTAATTTTTCATAAACACTTTCATGCTCTGCAACTTTGTATTTATTTGGCGTTTTAACAATTTTGATCTGAGCGTCACTGATGAGTCTTATATAGACGAAACGCGCGTCTGGCGTATAAAATTATAATCCTGGTATTTTTGATAACTATCATGGCTGCCATTGTAGTCTTTTATAGCTAGAGTAAACACAGTATTAATCTTTACAACCACTAAGTCAACGCCACAGCGGGTGTGCGTTTTATCCCGAGGACTATAATAAGCAATTTTCGAATAAAAACAAATCATATTATCAATTGACAGTAATATTTCATCAATTTGATTCGTTCCGGTTTATCTTTATCCTGAACACTGAAACTGGAATTTTGAAAACAAAGGGTGTATTAATGCGTCAGTGCATGAAAAGCATAATATCCACTTATTATACATTATAGTTTCTTTATAATTTATAATTCTATCAATGGAGGATGTTCAAGTGTTATGGGTGCCGAAGCTCTAATTAATAATTTGGCGAGACGCTCGATGACTAGTCTAGAAGTATACATCCAACAGTATATACATCCAACAGTATCTACCCTGCGCCAGAAAAATGAAAATAACTTGTATAAATAAGGGATGGCAACAAATATTCGAGTACTAGAGTAATAGCTCGGAATGTCGAGTACTGGAGTAAAATTTAAATAATCGGATGCTCGTACGTCTTTTATAAATCTAGACGTTCAAGATTTAATTTTGTCCTATTACTCGAGCGTGTCTTTACAGAGTACTCGAGTATCAAATTTCAGATCTTTTGGATCCCTTATATAAATGTTATATGCCCAGTGCACTTATATTTAATTAATAACATTAAAATGTTTTTTTAATTAAAGAGATATAGGAAGATGTGGTGTGAGTGCCAAAAGACCTGTTTAAATGAGTTATATGATGTTGAATTACATATTATGGTGAAAAAGTCTTTACATTCGTATGATCAAAAAACGTAACAATTTTAAAGATATCAGAAGATCAGAAGAGCAACCATACATCATATTAAATCAAATAGAAAGTGATTTGTAAATCAATCGGTCGTATGATACAAGTAGTGTACCAACGGTAGTAAATCCAATAATTGTTTTACTGTTAATGTTTTGTATTAAAACCCAAAAGGGGTCAGTTATAACTATTTTGATCTGAATGTCACTGATCTCTTATGTAGACGAAACAAACGTCTGGCGTATCAAATTATAAGCCTGGTACCTTTGATAACTTTATGTATGAGTAGATGTTAAACAAATACTAGACACCATCAGCTACCCTTTCAGTAACGATTCTTATTATATACACATTTGAACTAAATGCTTATACTAATTTCTACCCCAGTAAAATATTACCGAAGCAGTGCTCTTCATCTTCATTGACGAGTCTTTTGTAGAAAAACGAGCGCCCTGTGTACATAATTTATGAGCTTAGTATTGATATTTTAGATGAGCAATTCTACAAGCTTGAGAAACAGCCGCTTGTTATTTATTAACAACAAATGTTGCAGGTCAGGCCCATTTGAACACACAAACTGATATAAGCTTTGGCACAAGTTAAAAATAATGTAATCCCTCAATTTTCTAAGTACTTATAAATCATCAAAAAGACACTAATTCGAATACCGAGTAAATCCTACGATAGTTTAATTTTACTCATCTACTTTTAAATACCAAGTACACCTGCATACCACGATACTGATGTCATTTGCCCCATGATAGATACCGTTTCATGTGCATCTTTCAAGCTTCCACTTTCCGGCACAAATACCAATTCTATGTACATCTCAATAGATACAAATTCCATGTGCATCTCAACATACCCAACATATATATATGTGCATCACAACAGATACAAATTTCCTGTCAATCCCAACAAATAAAAAATACATGCACGTAAATCTCAATAAATATCAATTACATCCAAGCAGATATTAGTTTCATGGGAATCTCAACATATTCTTATTTAATGTGGACCTCAACAGATTCCAGTTTTATGTGCAACTCAACAATTACCAGTCTCGTGTACAGCTAAACAGTTAAAAAATACACGTATATCGCAACAAATACCAATGAGTATCTCAAATCCAGAGCAAAAGTTATGACAAAAGAAAGACAAAAGATACCAAAGGGGCATTCAAACCCATCTTAATAGACCATCAAAGATACCAATCACATGTACATGTCAACAGATACTAATCACATGTACATGTCAAAAGATACCGATTTCAAATGCATCTCAACATATATCAATACCATGTACATCTTAACAGATATCAATTTCAAATGCATCTCAACAGATATCAATTCCATCACATCTTAACAGATATCAATTTCAAATGCATCTCAACAGATATCAATTCCATGTACATGTCAAAAGATACCAATTTCAAATGCATCTCAACAGATATCAATTCCATGTACATGTCAAAAGATACCGATTTCAAATGCATCTCAACAGATATCAATTCCATGTACATCTTAACAGATACCGATTTCAAATGCATCTCAACAGATATCAATTCCATGTACATCTTAAGGGGGTAGACCTTGGTTCAGGGAGATAACTCAATAAATCAGTAATGCGTTTGTAAAAGTCAAGTTTCATCAATGTTTTTTAAGCATTTACCTGAAACAGATTGAAAATAATCTATGTATCCAAGAAGCTTAGAACATATTTATGAAAATGGCTGACACAAACGTACTGATGATTTTAAGAGTTATTTCCCTTAACCTAGGTCTACCTCCTTAACAGATACCGATTTTAAATGTATCTCAACAGATATCAATTCCATGTACATCTTAACAGATACCAATTTCACATGTATCTCAACAGATACCAATTTCACATGCATCTCAAGATACCAATTTCACATACATCTCAACAGATGCCAATTTCACATGTATCTCAACAGATAGGAATTTTCAAATACTAAGGATTTCTCATCCCAGGCATAGATTACCTTAGCCGTATTTGCCACAACTTTTTGGAATTTTGGGTCTTCAATGCGTATCAATATTTTACTTGTTTGGTTTTTATAACTATTTTAATCTGATCGTCACCGACGAGTCTTATGTAGACGAAACGAGCGTCATGCATATTAAATCATAATGGTACCTTTAATAACTATTATGTTCGTCCCATTAGACGCCAACTTTATATCGTCCTACATTAACCAATGCATGGTCATCCCAAAAGATACAAAGAAGACCCATTGGCAACCTTCAGCTGTTTTCTGCTCTTTGGTCAGGTTGTTGTCTCTTTCACATATTCCTCATTTCCATTCTCCATTTTAAATTTTCTATGAATTTCAACTTATATACCAATTGTATGTGCATTCCAATATATACTTCAGGACCCTTATAAACTCAGGTTCCAAAACTTGTACGCGACTATATTTTGATACAGAAATGTACTGCACTTTTAAATGCTAGACAAAACAATCAAATTTCAACAAATATTTTATTATATACTACACAATATGTAAGTAGTTCTCTGATTAAATATTTAACAATTAACAATAAATGCCATAACAAAATCACCAATAGATATACTGAGAATACATTATTATTTGTAAGATAATTATATTCCTGTATCTTTTCGTACGGGTCAACAATGGTTTTACTGTTCAACAAAATACTTATTGCATATAGGCTTGTATTCGTCTTAATATATTTAAACCAAATATTCAAGTATCCACACTCCTAGATCAATGAATATTGGCACCTACAAATATTAATAATTTCACAGTATCCATATTCAATACTATCTTAACAATCACAACCATTTCAAAACATAACATATTAAAATCAACAAATGCAGACATCAAAGATATACAATTTGATTCAAATGTAACAAAAACAATTCCAACATACCCATAACAATATATAATAACATAGAATAAATGCCATAAAAACAATATTCTAAATCATTTCAACACATAGAAAAAACATATAAATTTAATTCTAAATCATTTCAACACATAGAAAAAACATATAAATTAAATTCTAAATCATTTCAACACATAGAAAAAACATATAAATTAAATTCTAAATCATTTCAACACATAGAAAAAAATATATAAATTAAATATTATTAAAATTAATGAGCAGTAAAATATGTACATGTATTACTCAATTTATTTTACTTGACTGGGCAGAGTTAACCATTTCGCTTATAATAAACCAGTCCATCTATAGATAGGTGTTTTAGGATAAACTCATCAATGAAGTGACCAGTTATTCTTTTGTAAATTCCTTTGATGACACTGATAGGTGATTAGAAATCAGTAATAATTATAACGGCAATCATCCTTATCACACACATCTTCAAATAGACTGTCCTTATGTTAAATACCTGTTTATAAATGCAGTGATTGTTGGCTTTCTTGAATAATAACTTTTTTTATATTTTTATTGAGTAAATGTAAATGGCATTTACTGTGAAACTTTCGGTTTAGATATTTCCTTGGAGTTTGATATTCTTGTTATTTTACTTTACTGCAATTAATAAAAATCTCTAAAACTGCAAGAGACTTCCAACTACGTTGCACAAATAAAGTTAGGCTCAGACCCTCAAAGTATTTGTTTCTTGAAAAAGATCTTTGAAAAAAATATGCAAGGAACTGAAGCATTTCCCCCAAAAAAATTCTCACATATATACATGTATATAAAAATATCTATTTCAAATAAAAGTATACAAATGGTAACATGCCACTAAACAAAGGAACATGAAAACAAAACAATTGATCAATCTCTTAAAGTTAAGTACCAGTATATAACTCAAGGAATGAAAAATATCTCCATTCAAATATCAGCATACATCATACACATAAAATAACAACTTCTTCAACATTCTTTATTTTTTATAAAGGGAAAAAAAGATAACATTTTCTTATTGCTTTGGCACAAAATTAAAATTCTTTAAAGATCAATGGTTCCCCAAAATTTACTTCATACCAATGAAACCATCATACTGAGAAGTAATGCTTAAAAAATGTAAGGCCTAGTGTACCAAAGTTAACTAAAATCTGTTTGTTTCATAACAAAGTGGCAGCAAACATATATAATTGAAACTTTTCTGTATAATAAACTAAATTTTACCTTTAAAAATGGCTTTTATCTTACAAAACAATTCTGATCAATTTAAGATGTGAATACAGGTATTTTATTCTGTAATAATATTGAGGGTGGAAATGGAGAATATGCCAATGAGAAAACAACCCAACCAAAGAGCAGATAACAGTTGAAGCTTCCAATGGGTCTTCAACACAGAGAAAAAATCTGCACTCATGGGAATGGGCCTCAGCTTGCCCCTAAATAAAAATGTTTCTACTTCTTAATCAAAATTTTAAAATTTTAGCATTAATTAATTAGTCTTGCATTTCATTGTAAACTATATCGGAATTTGATGAGACTGTCATCAAAGTGAGAGGTTTAGCGCTTTAAAACCAGGTTTAATCCAACATTTTCTACATTTGAAAATGCCTGTATCAAGACAGGAACATGACAGATCTTGTCCATTCGTTTTTGATGTGTTTTGTCATTTGATTTTGCCATGTGATTATGGACTTTCCGATTGGATTCTCCTCTGAGTTCAGTATTTTTGTGATTTTACTTTTTTCTTACTTAAGTTGCTAGAAATCAGTCACATTTATAAATTCCCACAGTAATTTATTATCAACATTGTTACTACAACTGCCTACGAAAAATGTTTAAAAAAGATTTGACTTGAGTATTAAGAAGTGTATAATAAAATGCATAACAATAACAAGATACTATTCAGAAATAGAAATATTCGTGACGATAAAAAAAATCTTTTAAAAAAGTAAAAAATATCTTGCTTTTGAAAACAAATGACAGCTTATAAACAAAATTTGCTAGAACTAATTAACGAGGTTTTGTAAAACTCAAGGAGGTAGAGTTAATTTTCAATATTCACAAATCACTGAAAAGTTTATGTCAACCATTTTCATAAATCTAATGTAAGCTTCTTAGTTACACAGATCATTCTTATTCTATTGCACATGAATGTTTAAAAAGAGTTGAGAAAAGAGATAATCCATATATTTTGATCATTATACATAATTATCTCCCTTTACTCTTAAATCATTTTTGAGTATAATACCTTGTTTGAATATCTGACCTACTTAAAATTACACTTATCAGTGGCGGATTCAGGGGAAGGGTTCTGGGGGTTGGAACCCCCCCTCTTTTTTTTGGACGATCAATGTATTTGAATGGGGACATATAGTTGGAACCCCCCCCCTCCCTTTTTCAAATGGCTGGATCTGCCCCTGCTTATTTGTAAGAATTAACAGAACACATACATGCAAAAATATCACAAATAGTATACCTTACAAACAAACATAACCTTAACATGCTGAACATACAAAGAAACACATAGTACACAATAATAAATCTAATTATATCAGGTACCAGGTAAATAAAACAAGAAAAATAATAAATACTTTCTGAATATAAATAAAAGCAATATGGCAATCAAATATATAAATGCAAAAGAAAAGATCAGGTGCACAATTTATACCATTAAATCCTGACATGCACTTTACTAATACAAAAGAAAAGAAACAGCCCTTTTAATACTATTCTTTTTCCAGTCACAGTGAGAGCTTAAAAATATTTATCGGTATGTGGTTTTTATATAATTTTAGATTTCATCAAAAATGTATCTTTTTTTTAATCAATTTTTTTCATTTATTCCATCATAATTACATCAGCGGTATCTAAAATTATACAAACAGCTTCAAAACACATGATCATGTTTAGTTTGAAAGAAAATATTCTTGTGTACAATATCCAAACCAAAACTACAAAAGTCTCATTGGTGACACTTCAATCAAAAAGGTAATTACAAAAAACTCATCATGAAAAATATTTATATCACTTGAGTCTTGACAAACAAATGGTAAAAGGGAAACAACTCTATAGATACCAAGATTTTTTTTCTCAAAAAAACACTAAGAGTTATCTGTTCTTTTTATACTATACTGATAATATGAGCATTTAAAAGGCATCATGTTAGTTTCACAATTATTGGCTATTATTCATGGTATTAACAGCACCAATCTTTTATTTTTGAAAGGTAGGGTTGACTTTTTTTTATTAAAAAAAATGGTTTGCCCTGAGAGAGAAAAAAAAACGACATATAAAATTGATTATGATGGATAGGCTGTTCGGTTGCCTTTAAGAATGTTAGAAATAGAGTATTAATAGAAAATTATGAGGTATTAGCCTTATTCAGAGGTATAAAAATTAATAATAACAAAAGTAAACAACTCCAAGGAATTGTCTAAAAATTGAATTTCCTTCAAACTAGAACATTGAACAAAAAATAATGTCCACTGTACACATGATAAAAGCTATAGATGTTTCTATAGATGTAATCATTAATATTTTAGCTGTTTCGAATAGAAATCATACTTATGTAAATGAATACAAATACATCTGTTAACTTATTTCAGGTTTAAATCTCTATGCAAAGTCTGTATATAATTGAAAATTGAGCTTGTATATGAAAAATCTACACACCAAACCAAAATTCATCTTTTATTTCCTCTTTAAATGATCTAAAATCAATTAGTGTTTAAGGTGGTACCCAACACTTTCACTAAAATTTATTTGGCTCGTTTAATTTTCATAAAATTTTGACCAAGTATTTACTTTCACCCTTAAACAAAAATATAAAAATTCAAAAATTTTTGAACCAATCGTTTTGTCAGAAAAATTACAGTACATTGGTTATATAGCAGTTTGACAAACATCAATTTTGATCATTGAGAAGCTTAATATTCCATTTACATCACAACATAATCAAAACGTTTAGCTGACTTTACAGAGTTATCTCTCTGTAATGTTAGGTACCACCTTAAAATACATAATATTTGTATACATGCACTTGAATAAGGTTGATTTCTATCAGACAAAGCTCTGTCCGACATTTTATTAAAGTTTTGTATTTTAGTATTAAGTAAAACAAAACTCTGTTTGGATATGAAAATATATCCAACCTATAAAGAAAAATTATATAAATAATCCTTCTATCTTTAATTAAGGCTAAATCTAATGCCATTTGTAGGTGACGGCAGTCTTACGAGTCTGGAGTACGACCATTCACTAGACAACTTCCAATTCTTTGAAATCTTTTTCATTTGTTCGTATTCTTTTTCACAATGTTCCAGACGATTGAGAACATCGGACATCTTCAGACGTGGGACTTGTAGAACGACAGCAGACACACCAATACTACCTGCCCAGATCCCTGATGCTACCAACTGTTCTGTATCAACTCCTTTGAAAAGCTGCCAGGCAAGTCGGCCTGAAATTTGAAACATTTTGCAGTTGTAAACATTGGTAAACAGAAAGAAAACAGAGAAAACAAGACTAGTTAACAATCATTGATTTTTTTTTTTAATTCTCAAATATCATTGCTGTCTAGTCTAGTTAGTACATGTAGTATGTATCATGTATATTTCAGATTTTGTAATGACTATTCATAAACATATATGTATGTTCTATTCTTTGGGTTTAAGCATGTCTGTCAAATTCTCAAAAAGTTCACAAAGGATTTTGAGTATAAGATCAACTATATACGTCTTATTTACATTTAATAATTGTAAGTTATCTAATATATTGTGCATGATTTCATGTGTATATATGTGCTTAGTTTCTTGTGTATAATTCGGAGTTTAGTATGACGTCCATTATCACTGTACTATTATGCATATTTTAGGGGCCAGCTGAAGGATACCTACGGGTGCGGGAATTCTCGCTACATTGAAGACCCATTGGTTGCCTTCGGCTGTTGTTTGCTCTATGGTCGGGTGGTTGTCGCTTTGACATATTCACCATTTCCTTTCTCAATTTTATTCAATGATATTCCAGCACCTTCAGATGTTCCTTTAAAGATGTTAAGCATATTTATTTGAAGAAATCCCTGATAAATCCTGAAACGGTGTAACTGTATTAAGGCTAATTCAATCAAACATGACGTGTCTCTTTTTAAGCTTCTGTCAGATTTATCAGTCAGATCTCAGACATAAACAAGTTGATTTCTGTTTTTGACTTAAAGAAGTCAAAACATGTATTTATTATAAAAATGTGTTTCAATTTTAGACTTATTTAAGTGAGAAAATGACAGACTTGTTTAGGTCTATTTATGTTGAGGAAAAAACTTAATCGTACTTGGTGGCCAAAGTACACCACCTATGACAACAAAAACCTGTCTGAGAGTTCACAAGGACTTGAGCTAACTATATTTAATTATCTAATTGAACATCCTTACTAAACACAGATGTTTTACCTCATTAAGTGTGGTTTCAGGTGGTTGCATTGTAAGGTTAATTAACATTATCTCTGATTTTTTAGACTCTCATTCATATTTTTCTTTAGAAGACAAAGCATTGTTCTTCAATGTTGTCATTATTTGATTTAGATACATGACCTTTTTATAAATATGCGTGGGTCTTGAAGTTAACCAATTTTGATAACTTATCGACTCCTACAAGTAGATATTTGCCACTTTTTGATTCTGGTGAATTATTTCTTGCTTAACAATATTTGACTTATTAAAGTCGTATTTTGTCTTCATTAAAGGGAGACAAATCCTAAAACTTACAAATCTAGACCTCTATGAGTCAAAAGCAGATTCAGACTTATTTATGTCCAAGCTCTGACTGTTTATTGTAGAGTTTTATATGGTATTCCCCATCATCATAATACGCAATTCAAACTTGTTGAATAATTCATTGATTGAGTTTTTGTTTACTGTCCAGTGGCAAATGTTTCATACATATAACCAATTTTTGTCATAAAAATTTAGTTTAAAATAAATTTACATATATATCTATTTTAATATTTGTATGAAAGCAGCTTACATGAATTTTCATAAACTTTGTTTTTTAACATAATTTCCAGAGTAAAATACCTGCACAAATAGCTCCTATTGCTATAGATGAAGTATTAAAGAATCTTCTTTCTGAAGTCGCCTTTTCCTTAACTCCTGTTGACACAGCAGACAACAAAATCTCACAACCTTCTAAAAGGTCAATGACCTGCTTTGACCTTGTAGTCATGGCAACCAAATGGTCCTCTTCAGAAATTGAAAGGTATTTTGTTTTTGTCGACTCTTTCAAAAAAGTTTGAGTTGAGTTTTGAAGTGTTACAACCACATTAGTAACCCTGTCAACTCGACTTGTCAATTCTCTCAGCTGACATTTTGTTTTGGTTGGCACGGTGATGACACTTTCAACTGCATCAACACAAACACAGGAGGAAGCACTGACGTAGACTGTCTCTGAGACAATGACTAGCAACTGTCTCAACTGAGACAAAATATCTGAGATCAGACAGCTATTCCCTGCATTCCGTGAGTAGTAATACTGCAGATAGGTCAAAAAGTCAAGTGTGTGACACAGAAACTTCTGGTTGCCATGGATACCATCTGGTGTCCTTTGTTGTGCCGTCTCTAGGAGATGACTTATGAAATCATTTAAAAGTGTAACGACCTTAACATCCTCTGCAACTGGATCAACCAATGTTTGAAGACCTGTTGATAGAAATTTAGATATATTATAGTGTTATGAACATGTCATGATGAAGTATTGACTCAGATTTTTAGATTTTAAGAATTTATTGAAATGGTATAAATTTATCATGTTTATATGGTTATTTCCTTTTGTGTTGACGTCACAGGAAAAAAATCTATTTTCACAACATCATATTTTTTGGACTATGTCCAAAGGCGGATCCAGGGGGTCAATCAGAGATAGTCAAAACACTTTTTTTCTAGGATGGAAAAAACTAGAATTGCCTTGAAAGATGTCATAATTATTTCGACTACGGATGCTTTAACGTGTCCCAAAAAAAAAATAAACCTACCCCCCCCCCCCCCCCTTTAAAAAGTTCTGGAGACTGGATGCACCACTGACGTCTAAAAGCTACATTTAAAGTAATATCCAACAGAATTAGAAGATCTTGTGATAATAGTATTATTTTTCATTTGGGTGAATCGACAATTTAATTATTTGGCAGCTTCCTTCCTCCTGCTACATGCAGACAGGTAAACATCAGGTTACACAAGATTTTAGGCACTATAACATAATTTAATTGTACTTGTCAGTTGTGTGGTGTTTTTATTGATATTCTTACAAACAAAACAACAGTACCATTTGCAGATTCAGCTGTCATGGTCAGCAAAACACTAAATACCTGGAAAACATATTATGTTTACTTTCTGTTTGACCTTGATTGTTTTGATAGGGAGCCTTTATTTCATTATCAGCAAAGGTACATCATATTTATTGTTTTCGCCAACAAATGATTGAAAAAGAAAGAATAAATATTAAGACCAGACATTTATAAAATAACATATGACCATACAATTTTGTATTTTTCTTATTTTCCGCTAAAACACACTTAAAACTAACGACGTTTAATATATAAAAATAATTTCTCCCTTCTGTATTTATTTCCGGCTCCGGTTTCGTTTAGGTGATTACTTAAATTTATCCATGTAAATTATTCTTAGGCACGTCAACATGGATTACTCAAAGTTCCTCGAAGATAATTTCGACGTGAAAGAATGGGTAAACAATGCATTCCGAACACAGAAAGAACCGAACGTCTCCAAAGACCAGTATGCCACCACTCTCGTGATGAAGCTGCAAATGTTTATCCAAGAAGTCAACAATGTTATCGAGGAAGCAAGTCAACAAGCCATTCAGAATCTGCCCCGAGTGATGAGAGAACTTGACGCCGTGAAACAGGAAGCATCTTTGCTACAAGATCAAATGAAATCAGTGAAGCATGACATACAGAAAGTAGAACACGATACAGGTAAATTGAGTATTTAGCATTTCTTCTAAAGTAGGTCACAGTGACTTAATTTGCAGAAAAATATTATAATAATTGATATTCTTTATTTTTCCTGTGTATCCACTTACCCCTGTTAGGTTTTAGTATACATTAATATGGATAATTAATCTTACATTCTAGTGAATTATTTAAAAAAAAAATATATACAAATATTTTTTTCAAAGTTAAAATTTAAACGATTATGCAAGCAGGCAAATACGAAATTAGAAAGAAAAAAATACAATTTACCCAAAAATATGTATAACAAATTTAATTGCTAAACTTGAGTCTGTGATGTCTTTCGCTCAATTCCAGGAAGTTGATTGATATTTTCTTACATGCCTTAAAGTGGTTTAATTCTTTATATCTACACACCCTTTCAAGCAAAATTGATGTGTTATGACCAAGTCACTGATGTGTCCTGCATAAGCTACACATGTACATGTACCTTTGAAAATACATACATTGTAGATCAAAAGGTTAGTTAACATGGTTAACATGTTTAAAATTTATCTAAATAATGAAATACATGTTTGTATAAGAAAGGAAAATTTTAACAAATTAATTTAAAAAAAAATACAGAATCATCTATGGGTGCTTTATATGCAAATCTAAACATGCTAAAGTGGGGCTGTAATCTTGGCGAAGTAAATGAATGTATAGGTTATGTAGATGGAAAATCAGATTTGTGTTCTTCAAGTTCAATGTACATGATGTATAATTAAAAAAAAATTGTAGGTGAAAAACTTAAAGCATACCTCCTTTTATAGATACATGCATGGTCATTCTCTAATAGGAACTGTGACTTGAGCTTTGACCAGCTTTATATACTTACCATGCTGACTAAACATCAAAAGAATTTCTAAGTGTCATTTTCCATCTGAGTTTGATTAAAGTTTAACATACACCTGATGTTTGCCTCAATGTGTGTTGGGCTGTGACCTTGACCTTTGACCTAGTTTGACTCTATTTAGTTGCTCTGACCTTGAACTTTGATTTCTTGACTAAACCAAATATGCCATAATGGATCTTATCGAAATTTATGCATGCAACATTTTGTAAACTTAGTAAAAGATAATCGTTCCCCAATTTGATATAAAAATATTGTGGTCAAGCAGATGACAAAAAAATGGAGCTTTGGGCTATGGAATTTTTGGGAAAAAGAGTTTGTTTCCAGTTTTTGGAGAGAAGAAAACATGGAAAAGATTTAAAATTTGTTTTTGACCCTGAGAAAAAAAAATTGTTTGTTTCACCCTCAGCTGACATTATTTGCTAAAATTGAAAGAAAAAAATTGTTTTCGACTTGTCGCCAAAACATTGTTTGTCCAGAAAAAAAAATCCATAGACATCCCCTAGAAAAACAAATAGTTGCTGCCTAAATGGGTTCTCCCTTACCTTTTTTTCTTGTTATGTTGTTTTTGTGATGTATGCATATTGCATGGAATGTGTTCTGGTTCAAAGACATGTGTTGATCTGGATGTCTGTTTTTTTGCACAACTTGATTACTGATTACAATATAATAAATAGTACCCCCTAAATCCCTCTTTGGGCGGGGGGATAGAACCTTTTTCGGGACGTCGGGATCGGGTGTCTTAAAGCTCGGGATTAAAGGATTGATCTTTTCGGGATCCGGGATTTCTTTTTTCGAATTTCGGGATGTCGCCGAGGATTTATTATTATTTAAATTCGGGACATCGAGATTTCATATTTTTAAGCCCGGGATTTCGGGATCTGGACCACTCCGACCCCCACCCTTTATTCGTATATAACATATTGCTTCAATAGATTTGTAATTACGATCGTTAGTACGTGTTCTTTTTCCTGTTTAAATTACGTTCCTCAATAGTCGCCCTTGTTTAGGAAACAGAAGCAAAATTCATGTCTTTTGGAAAAACTTTTACAAATATGACGACTTTGATAACTGACTTCTGAAATAAACGATGTGTGGACTGTTGGCATGCTGTTTTTTGCATGCTCAACTTCAGTGTACCCATTATTGCAAAAGAAAGCAGTGGAAATGTAAATAAGACCAGAGAAATATAACGCAAAAGATTCGCAACTCGGCGAACTAACGCAATAACTCGCGGGCACTAGGAAATCCTTAGGAGATCTTAAGTAGTTAAAAGTATTAAAATACTCGAAGTTAAATGATGAATATTCTAAAATTACACCATTAACTGTTATGAAACAATCGGCTTACATGGCTTACAGTGTTAAGATAATCATTAAGTTATAAATTTATGTCTGATAAGACAAAAATCTCAAACAATACCAAATCAATAGCAGAAAAGAAAGGATATGGGGTATTCATCCGTGACACAAAATCAGTATAATTATGTGCAGCAAAAACGTTCTGTAATATATCCCGACTTGACAACTTATTTCCCAGTTTGATAAACATTTTATTTTCTTTTACAGCACAATCCATGCAGATGTTGCTGAAGTTGGATGTTATAAAGTCCCGGATGTCATCAGCAGCCGAAGCTTTACAAGAAGCTGACAACTGGACAACTCTTAGTACTGACGTGGAAGATGTTTTCCATTCTCAAGATGTCGCTGATATAACAACAAAACTTTCCAGGATGCAGAATTGCCTTCAGATGCTTGTCGATACCCCGGATTACGCCGATAGATGTCAGCACTTAGAGAAGCTTAAGAATCGTCTGGAAGCTATGCTAAGTCCTCAGCTAATTTCGGCTTTCAACAATCAATCAATAGAAGCCGCCCGAAAGTATACGAAGATGTTTGCCGACATTGACCGTCTGCCTCAATTGTATAAGTACTACCATAAGTGTCATAAAACATCGCTTCTGGCGGACTGGAAAGATCTACTACAGTCCAAAGGAGACAACACTCTGAAAGAATGGCTAACTGAGTATTACGACCAACTTTTGTCTACTTGGCATGCACAGATGAAATGGTGTCAACAAGTATTCTCTGACCCTCTTCCAATCGTATGTGAGCTTATCACAGAAACTCTGGCCACTCTGGATCCACCTTTGGCATCTTGCTTTGCTACTTACCTTCAGGGAAAGGAGCCACTCTTAGCTTTGATTGAAATCAAACAGATCACGGATCGATTTTCACACAGTCTAGAGCAAGCTGTAGACGCTGCAATGGACTCAAACATTACTGAACACTTTTCAAGCATGGAAAAAATGTTGATGTCTATTTATGCTCCATACCGAGGTTACATAGCTAAATATAAATCCTTAGAAGAAATTTCTCTTGCAAATTCACTAAATAAAATTCCTCTGGACCACGAGGATGTGTTTGAAACCGTGCAGCTTCTTGCTGCTTCCGTTAACAAACTCTTTGCAGTGGCAAAAGATGCAGACGATCGGTGCCAGCAATTGACCAATGGAACTGGGTATTGCTTCCTGTTAACCTCTCTCCGGTCGTATTTCCAATCGTACTGTAAAGAGTTCAGGCGAGTTCTTATAAATATCAAAGAAAAGAGTAAAACAACACAGTTTACTGAAGAAGACGAAGAATGGGCTAATTTTCAACAGTCTTTGCGAATTATTCAAACATGTGGAGAATTGATCATGCATTTAGATGACCTTGACACCGTTATCATCAGTAGCATCTTACATACCATTGGCAAATATGTAGTGCCACTGACACCAGAAAAGGAAATCAGTAGGCACAGGTTTTGGGGAACCAGTTCATCTTTACAATCTCATGCAAGCTTGTTGCTTAGTAGCAGAGTAGATCTAGACGACCTTGAACAATTTGTCATCAATTTAGAAAAAGGTGAAACTCCATCTGTTGTATCAGAAATCAAGAAAGATTTCTGTAAATTGAGTGAAGAAGTTCACAAGTTCGCATTTGAAATTGTATTTGGTCCTTTGAAGAGATATTTGGTCGATTTGTCTTCGATGGAGATGTGGACTTCAAGAAGCGCTGGTGGTGCTTTGACCTCTGACCTACCGACCTTCAGTCTCTCACCTCAAGAATACATTACGAAAATAGGCCAATATATGATGACACTACCGCAGCATTTGGAACCGTTCACCATGCAAGACAATCCTGCTGTTTTAGTTGCACTGAAGCACGGACGACTGCCATACACAGACGAAACAGACGTTCCTGAACATACAGCAGATTTGTGGTTGGAATCCATTGCACGAGGAACAATGCACTTCTACGCAGAAGAGATTTTGAAAATTCACGAGCTTTCTCCGCACGCGACAAAACAGCTGATTACAGATATAGACTATCTTTGCAATGTCCTTGACGATTTAGGTCTGCGTGCATCAGATAACATTATTCACATTGAGGAACTTCTGAAAGCGACACCAGACGACTACCCGGATGTTTCAGAACAGATGCCACAGAGAATGACACACGCCATAAGCAACATGAGAAACATTGACTTGTAGTAGACTCAAACATTTGTTTTATTCCATTGTTTGTGAATGTCAGTGATATAAACTTTTTGACAGTAAAATATCAGCGGGAATTTTGTAAAATTTATAGTTTTGCTGATTGCATTTATTATGAAGCAAGGTGTTAAAATAGGCCAGTTTTTTACTTGCGGATATGACGACAAACCATACAATCTTATCTCATGCGTTAATAGCTTTATTGCCGACAAAAACGTATCTCACTTCAACAAGAGTAACGCAACTGATTTCACCAGAGAAGTAGGATTTGCAAACCCGGCCAGAGCAAATTCTTCACAGTTTTTGATTAGTTTTTTTTTTTTGTGCAATATTATGTTTTGTGCACATTTGTCTGATGACATTTTTATGCCCCATCTACGATATTAGAGGGGCATTATGATTTCTGGTATGTGTGTCCGTCCGTTCGTATGTTCGTTCGTTCATCTGTCCCCCTTCAGGTTAAAGTTGTAGGTCAAGGTAGTTTTTGATGAAGTTGAAGTCCAATCAACTTGAAACTTAGTACAAATGTTCTTTCTAATTTTAAATAAATGCCAAATTAAATTTTTGACCCTCCATATCACGATCCACTGAAGATAGAAAATGATAGTACGAGTGGGTCATCCGTGTACTATGGACGCATTCTTGTTTTAAATGTGCTTTAAATGTAGTCCAGTATTAATGAACAAACATGTAAAAAAAGTATGCGACCTCGTTTAATATTACTCTGATTTGCTTCACGAAGTGGTAAAACGAAATGTTCAGTGGCGGATCCGGGGGGGGGGGGGGGGGTTCCGGGGGTGCGCACCCCCCTTTATTTTTGCCGATCAATGCATTTGTATCGGGACATATGTTTTGCATCCCCCCTTTGCCCTGGGTTAGCACCCTTAGCACCCCCCTTTCGAAAATTCCTGCATCCGCCCCTGATGTTGGTTACACGCATGCATTATTTGCGCCTGTCATATAAGTGAGAAGTTTGCTAGCTATAAAACCAGGTTTAACGTAACATGTTCTACATGCTGACCAGTCAAAGTCGGTAAAAAAAACAAGTAATTTTCTCCATAAGATTTTGTCTGTAATTGAACAACTACTTTGTATTGGACCAAAGACTTTCAAATTGGTATTTCCTATAATCTACACATGTACCCAATATTATATAAGGTTAGGAGTATTTGCAAATAATGTAAATTCCTGCATTTGTATGCCCCAATTATTTGCATTATGTATTCTAGTTTGAGCGTCCGTTCGTTCGTTCGTCCGTCTGTCCCTCTCAAGGTTAAAGTTTTTGGTCGTTTGAATTGTTTTACATTGTCATTTCGGGGCCTTTTATAGCTGACTATGCGGTATGGGCTTTGCTCATTTTTGAAGGCCGTTTGGTGACATATAGTTGTTAATTTTGTGTCATTTTGGTCTCTTGTGGAGAGTCGTCTCATTGGCAATCATGCGCGTAGCTACGTTTACGTCAAAACGCCCGGGCGTACACTTGAATTTTGGTAAAAAAATATTTTAATGTAAATAAATTAAAAAGAAATGGTTAAAAGCACATCAGCCTTGTAAATCTTTCTTCAGTAGCTTTTATAATTGCGAATAAAAGTGACGACACTTACTTTTCAATCTAATGGTACCGTGTTATGTATTTGTTCATTTTCTGTCAAAGTCTGAATCTACTGTGAATTCTACTTACTTTCCTTTTGTTTAAAGCATTTAATTATCTGCTGAGATGCGATATTTGGTTTGCATTTTTTTTCGAGCCTGTGACATTTATGTCGCGAAAGCGAGACATATCGATCATAGATTTCGTTGGCGTCGTCACCATTTAGGTTTAGTATGTGGTTAAAGATTTTTTTTAAATTTCATTAACTTTATCAAACCTTCATGAATTTTTATTTTTTTTTATTTTTAAGTTGGACAGAAGCTTTTTGTGATTAAAATCCAGAGCATAATGATGAAATAATATTTTTAATTTGCCCGTATTTTACTGATAAAAGGAATATCTATATGAAATTAACAAGTAGATACAGTCTGGGGTTAAAGTATGTTACACATCAATTACTTTGTCAAACCTTCATCGAATTTTATGAATCTTTCGCAGAATAAAATTGAGAATGGAAATGGGGAATGTGCCAAAGAGACAACAACCCGACCATAGAAAAAAACAACAGCAGAAGGTCACTAACAGGTCTTCAATGTAGCGAGAAATTCCCGCACCCGGAGGCGTCCTTCAGCTGGCCCCTAAACAAATATATACTAGTTCAGTGGTAATGAACGCCATACTACTTTCCAAATTGTACACAAGAAACTAAAATTAAAATATAAAAGAAGCATTTTTATGATTAAAGTAAAATTTTGAAAGTATTTTTTTTTCTTCATTTTTCAGTTGACAGACGGACTTATCTTTTCGAAATTAAAAGACGGTCTGGAATTAGTATTTTTACATGATAAAATTTAAAACCTTCAGAGATTGTCATGAAACTTGGGTAGAAGTTAAAATATTCCAGATCAAGAAAAAATATCTTGAGAAAATGTTTGATTTTTTAAAACCTGTAACTGATAAATGGATTTTCTTTTCGCGGGAAGTAATTCCAGGCGAGAACCAGGCTTCCACGGAACGCTTAACGAATTTTCATAATACACCTGAACATCTATGAAAATTCATTACTTTATGTCCATCAACGAAATTTGCACAAATAAGGGGTTTTCATCGAGTGCGGCTCCTTTTATACATATTTTAAAGTAACTGCTTTGGACATTTTCTCTTAAACCAATGACCATTAGATTCCAAATCAACACCATGAATAAAGTAAACATAAGAGATAAACCAAGGAATTGTATATTTAAATATACAATTCCTTGGATAAATAAATTAGACTCTAAAGTATCTTGCTATTGATGAGTTTTTAATGACAGAAATGGTATCTCATTCTCCATAACTCGTAAGCTTCAGGGTGCTTCGCCCCCTCGAACCCACTACCAGTGGATGCTTTAACCTGGACCCGATTGGGGCCATCAAACCCCTCGTCGAGGTTTGAGCGTACACCTGAAAATAGCCTAGCTACGCCACTGGCAATCAATCTTCTTTTTTATGCCCCACCTACGATAGTAGAGGGGCATTATGTTTTCTGGTCTGTGCCTCTGTTAGTCCGTCCGTTCGTCCGTTGTACCGTCTGTGCGTCCGTTCGCTTCAGGTTAAAGTTTTTAGTCGAGGTAGTTTTTGATGAAGCTGAAGTCCAATCAACTTGAAACTTAATACACATGTTCCCCATGATATGATCTTTCTAATTTTAATGCCAAATAGTTTTGACCCCATTTTCATGGTCCACTGAACATAGAAAATGAAAGTGCAAAGTTCAGGTTAAAGTTTTTGGTCAATGTAGTTTTTGATGAAGTTAAAGTTACATCAACTTGAAACTTAGTACACGTGTTCCCTATGATATGATCTTTCTAATTTTAATTCCAAATTAAAGTTTTGACCCCAATTTCACGGTCCACTGAACGTAGAAAATGATAGTGGGAGTGGGGCATCCGTGTACTATGGACACATTCTTGTTATATAGATATAGGAAGATGTGGTGTGAGTGCCAATGAGACAACTCTCCATACAAATAACAATTTAAAAAGTAAACCATTATAGGTTAAAGTACGGCCTTCAACACGGAGCCTTGGCTCACACCGAACAACAAGCTATAAAGGGCCCCAAAATTACTAGTGTAAAACCATTTAAACGGAAAAACCAACGGTCTAATCTATATAAACAAAACGAGAAACGAGAAACACGTATATATTACATAAACAAACGACAACTACTGTACATCAGATTCCTGACTTAGGACAGGTGCAAACATTTGCAGCGGGATTAAACGTTTTAATGGATCCAAACCTTCTCCCTTTTTCTGAAACAATAGCATAACATCACAACAAAGAAAAACATACGATAAAATATCAATTGGCAGACTTAACTCAATCAAAAAACGTATGATTAAACAATGAACGAATAAATTTGATATATATACGAGTACTATTTGGCACATAATTTTGGAATATTGGATGCTCTTCAAATTAACTTTGTACTTGTTTGGCTTTATGATTATTTTGAAATTAGCGTCACTGATGAGCAGACGAAACACGCGTTTGGCGTACTAAATTTATAATCCTGCATGATACCTTTGATAATTATCGACATTAACGTGAGTATAAGTGCATATATGGATCTCTATGAAACTGTACCACAAGGTTTCATATAAAAAACGTTTTGATTTATTTTTTAGCTCACCTGGAGGGCCAGGTAAGCTTTTCTCATCACTTGGCGTCCGGCGTCCGTCGTCTGTCGTCCGTCGTCGTTAACTTTTACAAAAATCTTCTCTGAAACTACTGGGCCAAATTTATCCAAACTAAGCCACAATCATCATTGGGGTATCTAGTTTAAAAAATGTGTCTGGTGACCCAGCCAACCAACCAAGATGGCCGCCATGGCTAAAAATAGAACATAGGGGTAAAATGCAGTTTTTGGTTTATAAATCAAAAACCAAAGCATTTAGAGCAAATCTGACAACTGTTGATTAGGTCAAAATCTATCTGCCCTGGAATTTTCAGATAAAACGGACAATCCGTTGTTAGGTTGCTGCCCCTGAATTGGTAATTTTAAGGAAATTTTGCTGTTTTTTGTTATTATCTTGAATATTATTATAGATAGAGATAAACTGTGAACAGCAATAATGTTCAGCAAAGTAAGATTTACAAATAAGTTAACATGACCAGAATGGTCAGTTCATCCCTATAGGAGTTATTGCCCTTTATAGTCAATTTTTAACCATTTTTCGTAAATCTTAGTAATCTTTTACAAAAATCTTCTTCTCTGAAACTACTGGGCCAATTAAACCAAACTTAGCCACAATCATCATTGGGGTATCTAGTTTAAAAATGTGTCTGGTGACCCAGCCAACCAACCAACCAAGATGGCCGCCAAGGCTAAAAATAGAACATAGGGGTAAAATGCAGTTTTTGGTTTATAAATCAAAAACCAAAGCATTTAGAGCAAATCTGACATGGGGTCAAACTGTTGATTAGGTCAAAATCTATCTGCCCTGGGATTTTCAGATAAAACGGACAATCCGTTGTTAGGTTGCTGCCCCTGAATTGGTAATTTTAAGGAAATTTTGCTGTTTTTTGTTATTATCTTGAATATTATTATAGATAGAGATAAACTGTGAACAGCAATAATGTTCAGCAAAGTAAGATTTACAAATGAGTTAACATGACCAAAATGGTCAGTTCATCCCTATAGGAGTTATTGCCCTTTATAGTCAATTTTTAACCATTTTTCGTAAATCTTAGTAATCTTTTACAAAAATCTTCTTCTCTGAAACTATTGGGCCAATTAAACCAAACTGAGCCACAATCATCATTCGGGTATCTAGTTTAAAAAATGTGTCCGGTGACCCTAGCTGCCAACTATCCAAGATGGCCGTCATGCCTAAAAATAGAACATAGGGGTAAAATGCAGTTTTTGGCTTATAACTCAAAAACCAAAGCATTTAGAGCAAATCTGACAGGAGGTCAAATTGTACATCAGGTCAACATTTAACTGCCCTGGAATTTTCAGATGAATTGGATAATCGGTTGTTGGGTTGCTGCCCCTGAATTGCTAATTTTAAGGAAATTTTGCCGTTTTTTGTTATTATCTTGAATATTATTATAGATAGAGATAAACTGTAAACAGCAATAATGTACAGCAAAGTAAGACCTAAAAATAAGTCAACATGACCAAAATGGTCAATTGACCCCCTAAGGAGTAATTGCCCTTCATAGTCAACTTTTAACAATTTTCATAAAATTTGTAAATTTTCACTAACATCCCACGCGACATATCAGAAAACGGGAGCGATGAGAGATCGGTTTTTAATTAGATTGGGTTCTTCAATATACTATATTCTAACCGTGGGCTAGGGGCATGCATGCCTGCAAGCGGTTGTAGAAAATATTAAAAGCCAAAGAAATTCAAGTGGAACCCTTACAACTTTCGCCAGGTGACTTAAATGTCAAATGGGTAATCATAGTTACAAATCAAGGGTCGATGGCTTTTTTCTGCATTAACATTTTGTTTTTGTAAAAAAAACTTTGACTGTTTCCTAAATACAGGAACCCGTGATTTTTAATCAATCGGTTTGAATGTGCGTTGACGAAAATAAAAAAATAAATAAAATACTAATGTTTGTTATTATATATAGCTTTCTATATCTAGGCGAAAATTGATTTTGCTCGTGTAATAAAAAATGGCAATTTTTTTTGGTACTGAAACAATCGTCTAAGAAACGCTAAAGAGAAGTTATGGCAGAGACATATACACATGTGTATGTATAATGTCTCAGCTGGTTATGGTTACTGCATTTATATATATATTTTATGCTTTTTAATGTCTTTCTTTAAAAAAAGAATTGGTTTGTTCAGAAACATATGTATTTATAAGTCTCTGGTTTGTTTTATTACTTTTTATTTTTTATTTAGAACAGCCTCCCTTCTAAAAAAATTTCGCACACACACTTTGTGAAATTAGGGGGGGGTTGTAATCCCCAAATTCCAATTCCCTCATACGTCCTTGAATTGTCATTTTACAGAAATTTATCTAATCCCGCATTATAAAAGAAGAACAAGTTTGTGCCGAATACAATATACCAGTACATGTGTACTACAGATACCATTACGTAAGTGGACTATTATATGAAAACTTTTTTGTAACGACACCGTCAAAATATAAACAAACCCCGCCCACACGTGATTACTACACGTGATATTGTATGGAAGCAGTCAAGCAGGTGACAGTGATTGTACTCTGGTGTGGTGGGAAGATAGCTTACTCGTCAGCTCGCTTGCTTTTCTCGACACTACAGAATTTATCCAAACGAGCGCTTCAAGTTCCATTGAGTATGGAACTCTCAAAAATAGCAAAAAATCTGGTTAAATGTGTAACAACAGGAGAGGTTTGTTTACATAATTTCATAACAACTGCAGTCTGCATCATTGCAAACTTATATAATTTGCATATTATTGCCTGCTGTTAATATTGTGCCTTTAAATAGTGATTTGCATGTGGGGAAACATACTTTTACTAATTTTTGAATGTGTTAATTTTATTCTGATTTATTAGTTTGAAGATTGGGCCGATCATGCAATGCATTCGAATGGGGACATGTGGTTGGAATCCCCCCTCCCCTTATCCTTGGTTGGGATCCCCCTCTTTTTAAAAGTTTTTAAAATGACTGGATCGCCCCTGAACAGCTACACATTAAATTTGAAATCTATACATTCAAATAAACTTAATATAAGTTGCAAAACTTGTTTCCCAATCCACTATAAATAAATATGTTTAAACTAAACAAATAAACTTTATTATAAATAAACACATAGCTCTTGTGAGCTTTTCAATTAGACCGAATAACAAAACATTGATTGAAAATCACACGTTCCTGTATGATATATAGGAAACAGTTTTTTGTAAGAAACAAAATTTTTGCATGGTTTATGCAGATAATTATTTTGGTTGTTTTGCCTAAGTATACAAACCAATAGATAAATTGTAAATCATCAAACAATTAATTTTATCATATGGTCAACCTATACCCAGGAAATCAATAAAAAGTTGGTATCCACTGACACAATATCAGTATTTCCACAGCAAAAAACACACTAAAATTGAAAGGTACAGCACTAATGTATTGCTGTTCTTCATCTCAAAGTCACACTGAGGCCTTTAACATGGAGCAAAAAACTCAAATTTCACTGCAAGTTTAAGTTTTAATTGTACTATACATGGCCAGGGATACATAATAAAATTTGAATTAGAGGATTCCAAATATTTGACAAAACTTCAGAAACTTATAAATTTGTTTAGCGGCTATAGCCTTATATTTATTAAATGTATGTACTGTACATCAGGTTGTTCTCTCTTTGATGCTTTCCTGTTTCCAATTTTAATCTTGTTACATAACACATTTATTCAGTTTATTATTTATTTCAGAATGTTGCCATTGAGACATTTTACCAGAAGCAGCCATGTGTCATTACGTTCATGAGGAGGTTTGGATGACCCTTCTGTCGCCTTGGGGCGAAACAATTGAGTGCCATAAAGCCTCAGCTTGATGCCAACAATGTAAGATTAGTTGGTGTCGGCTTAGAGGAATTAGGCCTTGAAGACTTCCAAAGAGGGGAATATTTCAATGGGGGTAAGGTTTTAGTACATTGTTATATGAATTGTAGAGGCTAGGGGATTTTCAAAGAACAGCCTTCTTCCAAAAATAGCATTATGGCGAACATGCTATTTTAAATTCCTAGCAAGACTGACCAATTGGCTTATTTTACGGTAATGTCAGAACTTGTAAGAAATGGACAGAAGGGTGTCTGAATTTTCCAAAAAAATCCTTCTAAAAAATAATCTCAATTGAATAGAAATAAGAAGATGTGGTATGAGTGCCAATGAGACAACTCTTCATCCAAGTCAAAATGTGTATAAAGTAGACAATAGTAGGTAAAAGTATGACCCTCATTGTGTGTGACTAGTGTAACATGAGTAAAACCATTCAAACAGGAAAACCTAAAGTCTAATCTATATAAAAACAAGAAACCATAATCACTTATGATCCTTTTCAACAAATGGCAACCACTGAACAACAGGTTCCTGATTTATGATAGGTGAAAACAAATGCTTTAACAGGTTCCAACCTTATATTACCTGACAATACAAACTTGTACATGTACTTGTCCTCAAAATAAAAAAAAAGTAGACAAAAGCTTATTGATAATAACTCATGATTATTTTCTCTTAGGTAGTTAAGCATGAAAGATACTCTGAAAAGAAACCCTGTAAATTAAGAAAGTTTTGGGATGTTTTTCTAAGTGTGATGTGATTTAATTTTTTCAAATTTAAAAATTAAATTGCAAGAAACAATCTTGCATTTTCGTTCATTGTTCAACAAGTAGTATGATAATAAATACATGCAAATTTGTTGAAATTACACTCAAATGCTCATTTCTAAATTCAAAATATGTTATAGTCAGCTGAGTCAACCTGACTTATCAAAGCAAAGAATCTAGGTCATTGTGAGCTTAGTATGACAGCAAAGATTCAAGCTGGACCAGGTGGAAATGTTTTATTGATGTGTCTGTTGAATGTTATAGAGTTTGCTATTTTTTTCAGATTTGTATATAGATATGAAAAAACAGTGCTACAAAAGTCTTGGCTTTAGAAGGTAAGTTCATGTATAAAAAGTAAAATCACAAACATACTGAACTCCGGCAATGTCAGAGGAGAATTAAAAAAGGTAAGTCTGTAATAAAATGGTATGAAGAAATAATAACGATAATATCAATTTTTGAGAGGGATAATACAATTTAATTAAAAGTAATTTCCCAATTAATATTGACTATAACAGTTAAAAATTTATTGGATTAAATTTTGTTGCAGACAAAACTGTCTTTTTTTACTTAAACTACACAGGTTCTTATCCATTGATAAGAAAATATGTACATACGCCGGTGTCACATACTGAAAATAAGTCTAAGAGTTTGTCATCTGGTCATGTAATGAAATTATGTACATGTGCATTGATAAATGTTTGGATATTACTCTTTCTGAAAAAAAACCTGAATCACAAGTGACATATTGACATTATTTTATGTCTAAATTGGGAAACAAAACACATTGTGCAGTTGAATATTGAAGAAGATTTATTTCAGACTGAATAAATACAGAATTAAAACTTAACTTACAATTGTATGATGTTGATTAATTGTATAAAGATTATTTATTTCAGACTCAATGAAAACAAATGCATATTGATGAAGATTATTTATTTCAGACTTATTCTTTTTAGAATACATAAACTAGGAAAATAAGACAAGTATCCAGACATAATTTTATTTTTCAGAATGAATATATTTAATGTATTTCCTGCCATTTTTTCCAAGGCATCAAGAAGTGCAATGTCTAAGGTTAGTATATGTCGTGTATTATAGGACACCATGGTCAAGATCTTCTATATTGAAGAAAATTGTCAGAAAGGGAGATAATAAAAAAAAAACTGTCAGAAGGGGAGATAATAAAAAATAAAATTCTCAGTTATCAATTGTACAAGTATTATACTTTTGTACTTCTACATGTTTTAATTTTGATCTTGTAGAAAGCAGGGTATATTTACATTGGAATAACATGTTATGTATACCTGAATATGTACAAAAAATCAAGAAAGATAAATTATATTTAAAATGTTACAGGCCAAGGAAGACAAAATTGATGGAGATTTTAAAGGGGATGGTTTTCAAAATGGTGGAACTCTGGTCATTGGAGCAGGTCTGTATTTACTTTGACATAATACTGTAAACTTGTGAACCTTCACCAGTTGTAACCAGTTGTAACTTATTATTTTTCAGGATTTTGACATGCAAACTTTACAGAATTCGCACATCACACTTTGTGTACTATATTTTTATGCAATTAAGGAGGCTCGCTGGTATAAAAAAATCAGCAAAAAAGTAAACATTTGTTTTTTCATTACACATTTTATTTATTACACTATTAGTTATTACTTTATAATATGGTTCAAATCACCCAGATAAATCGATTTGGTTTGGCCACAGATGACTTTAAAAATTGTTGATATCATTGAAAAAGCTCCAAATTATCTCCCTTTGGTGCAAAATTGTCATTTTTTGACTTTTAAATTGAAATATCTTTTTTAACGCATCTGTGACCTATATTTTTTATTATTGTTTTCAAACAAGCTGTACATAAACTAAATAATTGTTAGATTTCTGTAATTTGGTTCTTTTTTATTTCGATATTACCACTATTTCTCCTATTCGTTCAACAGAAAAACAGGACATTAACAAAAAGGCATGTTTCTTTCAGAGGCAGATTATGAGCTTAAATGAATGGTGACCCCATATTTTTATTTTATATTTCTATTAGATATATATAAGATGAAGTTCAATCATAGAAAAAAATAGCAAAATCCTATATTAGAAAAAAAGTTGATTTAGACCCGCGAGCCCTCTTAACATGATCCTAAAAAAAAACACCTCACAAGTTTTAAACAGTAATTGAGCAGTATCATATTAATGGTTTGTCTGTAACAAAGTTATTTTGTATTGCATGCTTAGACAAAAATAAAGCAAATTAAAGAAATTGAAATCTGCTCTATCCTAAAAAGATTTTGACAGTGCTGTGTACTACTTTTGGGACAAATTATATCAAAACTATAGAATACTATATAACAGACATGAACCAACAATACAGGCTCTTCAATTTGGATAGGCACCAAACCCTCCCCCTTACCTGAAACAGTGTTGTAACAGTACAACATAAGAACATATAAAAGATAATATCAATTCGAAGGAGAAAACATGTAACAAAACACAGAACAGACATGGCAAGGTATTTCTACATCCCTCACAACAAAAGCTTACAGAGTACAGATCTAAGAGTACTCGTAGTTACTGACAGCAAGTTCAATGCCAATTAAAAAACAACTAATAAAAAAATAATTTTTTCTAAGACTTAAATATCAATCAGTACACATCCAACATCTAATGCATTAAGTGTAAAGACATTATTAACTGTCAGGGAAGAACTGTTTTCAATGTCAAAACATACATGTAGGTATTAACAGATTTCCATTCTTTTGTTAAGTTCCCCAATGTTTGTTGACAAATGTCATATTGTTTTACAGGAGGAAAAGTTCTGTTAAATTTTAAACAACAAGAGCCATCAGACCATGTCAGTCCTAATGAAGTATTAAAGGTGTTAGGTATCCAGGAAACAGTAGAGTATCCAGAGGCCCAGGGAGCCTCTTGTCCATTACCTCAATCAAATGAAGAAACTAAGCAGTCATAGCATGTAAGTCATTAATATTATATCCAGAGGCCCAATGAGCCTCTTGTTCATTACCTCAATCAAATGAAGAAACTAAGCAGTCATAACATGTAAGTCATTAATATCATATCATTTAATTTTTAAAGATACAGTTTCTAGAGTAACTTACTTCTTCGTCCCAAGGGGGACATAGGGCACTACAAAGTCCAGAGTCATCAACATCACATCATTTTCAGATACTGTGGATTCATTTATTTTCGTGGGTACCAATTTTGTGGATTGGGGAAAACTTGTTTATTCGTGGATATTTAAATCTGAGGTTTCGTCAAAGGTTGTTTACATTCCTTTATCAAAATCTGTACTTTGTTATACATTAAGATTCGTGGTTCCCCCGTTCCTACAAAAATCCAGGAAGAAATTGGTATCCGACAATATTAATGAATCCACAGTACAGTTAAAGTAATACCCAACTAAAATTAATTTGGCTCGTTTAATTTTCTTAAAATTTTGTCAAAGTATTTACCTTGACCCTTTTACAAAAATATAAAAATTTCAAAAAATTTGAACCAACCATTTTATCAGAAAAATTACACTGGTTATATAGCAGTTTGACAAACACTTATTTTAATCATTGAGAAGCTTAACATTCCCTTAACAACACAACGTAATTTAAAAAAATGTTTAGCTGATTTTACAGAGTTATCTCCCTGTAGTGTTAGGTACCACCTTAAAGAGAAGGTGATACAAAAGATGTAAATTGTACTATTTTTAATTATTTCCAGCTCCATTTTGAAATTTATGGTATTAAAGTGTCAGTATTTTTTCATGTCTGCACCTTTACCACGGGGAGCATTCAGTGTTACCCTTGTTTGTCTGTTTGTCTGTACATATGTCCAGAAATTAGTTTCTGTTCTCTAACTTAAGTTTACCGCAACAAAATGTTAAGAAAGTCATAAAATTTGCTTACTATCACAAAACTCAGATCAAGTTCACAAAACACAGATCAAGTTCACAAAACACAGGTCAAGTTCACAAAACACAGATCAAGTTCACAAAACACGGATCAAGTTCACAAAACACAGATCAAGTTCGAATTGGGATTGCACTTGCACTGCCTTTATTGTTCATGAATAATAAAAAAAAACCATTGATTGTTCATGTTGTTTTATAAGCAGTGATTTTCCTTCACAAAAAGTTTTTGTGGTCAATTAATAAGATCTCACCATTTTCAGTAATTCACAATAAAGAATGCACACATCAATTTCTTAATTAAAAATATAAATATTTTTTTGATATAATATATACACTCATTACTGTAAATTCAGAAGTCACTGCATGCATTTATTATTGGAATTTCCACATGACACTAAAATGTTAAAACAATGAGTGTAATTACAGGTAAAGCTGCATACAAATATATGTGTCAGATTTCAGAATGAGGGTAATATTTATTGTGATACCGACCCAGTTTCAAAATAAAAACAAAGTTTCTGAATTTTCACTTGAACAAGTTTTTGATGTGCTAATTTTTTTTTACAGATTGTCAAGTTGTTGTTGAGAAGCCAAACGATATGACACTTTTCCATCATTTCTTCGTTAGTCACAGATCTGACAGAGTGTAGTGTCATGATGTAGGATTCCTGAAACCATAACAATGGGAGGAGTCTAACTGAGTTATCTACCTTTACTAGGGTTGATTACTACCAGGTGTCGCCTCTGTGACCTATGTTTGAATGGTGGAATTGTAATTAACAAAAGGATTTTAAATGGAGCATTATAACATTTTAAACAATTTCAATATAATGTATACATATTGTCTCATAAATGCTAAATATGTGCCAGGTTTATAAATGTCACTTCTTAGTCATCTTTATCTTCAAGATTCCAATTATTTAAACTTAAAATGGTGAAATTTTTGTTATCCCTTAGACTTACCTTACATGTACATGTGTATTTTTTATTACTTTATTCTTAGTGAAAATTTGGATTTTTAGAAAAAATAAAACTTGCTTCAAATTTACCATTTTTTTTCAATATTGAAATGCTTCAGTTTATTTGTAAGTCAGTAATTTGTAATTACTATTCGGAAAGGAAGTGTTACTTGGAAAAACTGAGAAATTCATAACATAGAAGTTCTGTTTGTTTCAAAATGGGGGGAGGGGGTAAAAGAAGTGTACATGAATGTAAGACATACCTCATTTTCTCTATTTTTTGTTATTTTTATTATTATTATTAAATATATATTATATATTAGTACAATGTATAACAATGCTTTGAGTTTGAGTCTTTTTACAATTAGATTGATTTTTGATGTTTTAACGCAGGGTTTAAGCTAGGATATTGAGGGCTTTAGTCCCTTTTACCTGATATTAAAATTAACCTTATTTTGTGTATCAGCAAGGGACTAAGTATGTATATTATTAGCTACATCTTTGTTAGACTTACGCATGCTTGGCAGTTATTGCAGGGTTTGTTACTCGTGCTGTGTGGATGCAGTAGAATGTGTCCCCGTGCTTGTAGTGTATGCCTTATATTTTTCAGTTATTGGTTGTTTGCCTGTGAGAGAGCTTTCAGTAATTTTGGGGCCCTTTATAGCTTGTTGTTCGGTGTGAGCCAAGGCTCCGTGTTGAAGGCCGTACATTGACCTATAATGGTTTACTTTTTTTTAAATTGTTATTTGGATGGAGAGTTGTCTCATTGGCACTCATATACCACATCTTCCTATATTTATTGGCAGTTATTGTATGACCACTTTAAAGCACCACATTTAGGCTATTTGGTGGCATCAAGTTTTTATTGGTGAAGGAAGCCGGAGTGCCTGGAGAAAACCACCTAACTTTGATAGGAAAACGTACAATCCTTTAGTCAATTAAAATTGGAGTTGAGCATTCTGAAATGTCTTGCTTCTTTACTAATCATTGATATTATGTTGACAGTCCTAAATTTAAAGCTTTATTACAACTGTCTCATAAACCTAACATTAACCAAGAAAACTAAACATTGATCAATGAACCATGAAAATGAGGTCAAGGACAGATGAACAATGGCAGGCAGACATGTAGAGCTAACAATTCTTCCATACAACAAATATAGTTGACTTAATTGCTTATAGTTTAAGAAAAAAAACCAAAAACACAAAAACTTAATACTGAGCAATGAACAATGATAATGAGGTCAAGGTCAAATAAAACCTACGCAACTGACATATAGATCATAAAATATTTCCATACACCAAATTTAGTTGACCTATGGCATACAGTATAGATCAGTATAAGATAAAAAGACCAAAACTCAAAAACTTAACTTTGACCACTGAACCATAAAAATGAGGTCATGGTCAAATGTCATCTGCCTGCTAGACATGTACTACTTACAATCATTCCATGCATCAAATATAGTACATGTACACCTATTACATAAAGTATGAAAAAAACAGACCAACACACAAAAACTTAACTTTAACCACTGAACCATGAAAATGAGGTCAAGGTCGGATGACACCTGCCAGTTGGACATGTACACCTTACAGTCCTTCCATACACCGAATATACTAGACCTATTGCTTATAGTATCTGAGATATGGACTTTACCACCAAAACTTAACCTTGTTCACTGATCCATGAAATGAGGTTGAGGTCAAGTGAAAACTGTCTGACGGGCATGAGGACCTTGCGAGTTCCGCACATACCAAATATAATTATCCTTTTTCTTATAATAAGAGAGAATTTAACATTACAAAAAATCTGAACTTTTTTTTCAAGTGGTCACTAAACCATGAAACTGAGGTCAAGGACATTAGACATGTGACTGATGGAAACTTCGTAACATGAGGCATCTATATACAAAGTATGAGACATCCAGGTCCAAGCATTAAAGCTTTTAGGAAGTTAGCTAATGCCGCCATCGCCGGATCACTATCCCCATGTCGAGCTTTCTGCAAAAAAAGTTGCAGGCTCGACAAAAACTATAGAATCATCGGTTTCTGACATTTTCTATTCGACGAGACCAAGAAGGTTTTTTTATATTAGTTTGTAGTTATTACAGTAGATACCAAGTATTAGATTATTAAAAGTCAAACTTCACCAGGAATCCTGACAGACAAGTTATATAAAACCCAAGGACAAACTTTAATTAATGGTATTATAAAAATATGCATTTGACGGGTACAATAGACAAGGCCTCCAAACATCAACGTAAACTACCGGCATACCAGTTAATTGGTTGAACGATTATCCGATTAACTGGTTATGCAAAAATGTATGGTTTGACAACACTTGTTGCAATGGTTCTAAACGTGCAGACAATATAGTACTCTTGCATCAGAAGGCATCAGATTTAACTTCCCCATTCTGACAGAAAGTGACTGCGTTCTTGATACATCAACAGGTGCCCCACTATGGAAAATATTCAGATGAATAAAAATACTTCTTTTGCAACACATTCCACAGGTACTTTCTCTGTTATTGAAATTTGGAGATAGGTAACAATAAGATTGAACTATTGCTTAAACCATCTTAGAAAGAGATCATGTTATCTGGAGAATGACAAATGAACCATGGCGATGAGGTTCAATCAGAGGCCTGAAATGAGGTTTTTAGTTGCTGTACATTAATTTGTTTGTTTACAAATCACCCTATTGGTTTGGTCTTTTGAATTGTTTTGAATGGGCTTTTTATAGCTTGCATTGCAATATTGATTTTGTTTTTGCATTGTTTACTTATATTTGCTAACATTTATGTCCTATGGTCAGTGGTGGGTAGTTTTTTCAATGGTAATCATACCATATTTTTCTTATTTATACAATGGACATCAATATTCAGATGCACCCAGATACAGCTAATTATCATTCGATATTTGTATTTTGAACAATGCATGTGATAACAAGATTTTACAAATCAATTAAAGATTTCTTCTTCAAACTTTTTAAATCTAAAATTAAATAGTTGACACAGCATAGGTTTCTGACACAGAATGAATGTGGTCTAATGAACTTAAAAGTTTTTTTTTGCCTTTGAGCAATTCACTATGCTGTTGAATATTAATCCTCTCAAAAAAATGTTTGAAGAAATTTTCTTTTTATTTATGAAATCTGAAATGAGAAAAATTTAACCCCCCCCCCCTTTTTTTCACATCCCAGCTTCCCTTTTTCCAAAACTGATATCAATTCAAATTTCTAATGGAGTTTGCAACAATAACTACTCTTTTAAATACATCATAAAATATTAAAATGTAAAATAAAGTGCTTGTTATCACTGAATGGTAAAGATTGGTTGGTAGTAAAAGTGAATATACATTGTTTATTGTATAAAACAATAAAAAAAACTTCATCAGCAACATTTTATATTGGCAAATTTCCAATGAAGTTATTTACATAAAGTTATTGGCAAATAAAAATAGAAAATGACATCATAGTCATGTCTGGCAAATGTCCAACATACATTATCTAAAAACATTTTAGATAAGATATCTAAAAACATTTTAGATAAGATAAGGAAAAAAAAGCTTCATCAGCAACATTTTATATTGGCAAATTTCCAATGAAGTTATTTACATAAAGTTATTGGCAAATAAAAATAGAAAATGACATCATAGTCATGTCTGGCAAATTTCCAACATATATTATCAACTACTATTCTATACAAAGAAAGATAACTCCAATTGAAAATTAATTGCTATTGCACAATATTGTGCAATTAGATATTTCTTGCTATTGTGCAATACTGTGCAATTGAAAATTTCTTGCTATTGCACAATACTTGATATGGAATCCTGATTTGGACCAACTTGAAAACTGGGCCCAAAATCAAAAATCAAAGTACATCTTTAGATAAAGCATATCAAATAAGCCCAAGAATTTATTTTTTGTTAAAATCAAACTTAGTTTAATTTTGGACCCTTTGGACCTTAATGTAGACCAATTTGAAAACTGGACCAAAAATTAAGAATCTACATAAACAGTTAGATTTGGCATATCAAAGAACCCATTTATTCAATTTTTGATGAAAACAAACAAAGTTTAATTTTGGACCCCCATTTGGACTAACTTGAAAACTAGGCCAATAATTAAAAATCTAAGTACATTTTTAAATTCAGCATATCAAAGAACCCCAAGGATTCAATTTTTGTTAAAATCAAACTAAGTTTAATTTTGGACCCTTTGGACCTTAATGTAGACCAATTTGAAAACGGGACCAAAAATTAAGAATCTACATACATAGTTAGATTCGGCATATCAAAGAACCCCAATTATTCAATTTTTGATGAAATCACACAAAGTTCAATTTTGGACCCTTTGGGCCCCTTATTCCTAAACTGTTCGGACCAAAACTCCCAAAATCAAACCCAACCTTCCTTTTATGGTCATAAACCTTGTGTTTAAATTTCATAGATTTCTATTTACTTATACTAAAGTTATGGTGCAAAAACCAATAAACAGCTGCGCCATGAGCGCATGATACGCCTGACGTCTTGTGTGGAAGTTTTATGCAATAATCATAAATAGTTTCTGAGGAAGTTTTAAGCAATAACCATTTATTGTTTTTGAGACACGGCGGCACATGTGAAACAAGTCCCCCCCACCCTGTTTTTTTTTATACAAATATCACTAAAATAAAATTTTGAATCAAACCAAAAAGTATACAGATCTTTAAATTAGTATAACAAAGAAGTGTGTACAGTTTCAAGCAATAATCATAAATTGTTTTCGAGATACGGCGCGACATGCAAAAAAAAAAACTCCCCTTTTTTACAAAATACTCAATAACTCAAAAATGAAATTTTGAGTCATCACCAAAAAGTATACAGATCTTTAGATTAATATAACAAAGAAGTGTGTAAAGTTTTAAGCAATAATCATAAATCGTTTTTGAGATACAGCACGACATGTAAAAAAACCCTCCCCCTTTTTACAAAATACTCAATAACTCAAAAATGAAATTTTGAATCATCACCAAAAAGTATACAGATCTTTAGAGTAATATAACAAAGAAGTGTGTAAAGTTTTAAGCAATAATCATAAATTGTTTTTGAGATACGGCACGACATGAAAAAAAAACCTCCCCCTTTTTTATAAAATACTCAAAAACGAAATTTTGAATCATCACCAAAAAGTATACAGATATTCAGATTAATATAACTAAGACGTGTGTAAAGTTTTAAGCAATAATCAAGAAACGTTTTTGAGATACGGTGCGACATGTGAAAAAAAACACACCCCTGTTTTAGTTACAAAGTGCCGTAACTCAAAAAGTTTAAATCTTATTTTCACCAAAAAATATACAGATCATTTGACCATCATTAGAAACAACTATATTAAGTTTCATGAAATTTGGATAAGTCGTTCTCAAGTTACGGTGCAACATGTTTACGCCGGACAGACGGACGGACGGACACCGGACATTTGTATACCATAATACGTCCCGTCAAAATTTTGACGGGGGTATAAAAATAATGCTCATTTGGGCCCCTAATTCATAAACTGTTGTGACCTCAACTCCAAAAATCAATCCCAACCTTCCTTTTGTGGTCATAAACCTTGTGTTAAAATTTCATTGATTTCTATTTACTTATACTAAAGTTATTGTGCGAAAACCAAGAATAATGCTTATTTGGGCCCTTTTTTGGCCCTTCATTCCTAAACTGTTGAAACCAAAACTCCCAAAATCAATCCCAACCTTCCTTTTGTGGTCATAAACCTTGTGTCAAAATTTCATAGATTTCTATTCACTTAAACTAAAGTTATAGTGCGAAAACCAAGAAAATGCTTATTTGGGCCCTTTTTGGCCCCTAATTCCTAAAATGTTGGGACCAAAACTCCCAAAATCAATCCCAACCTTCCTTTTGTGGTCATAAACCTTGTGTTAAAATTTCATTGATTTCTATTCACTTTTAATAAAGTTAGAGTGTGAAAGCGTGATAGCAATATACGACCAAAAAATTAAAATTTTTGCGGTCGTATAAAAATAGATATATGTATTTGAGTTGCTCTGAAGGATGTGAATTAAATTCTTTCTAAAAGTAATTATACATATATATCTTAATTTTTATCGTTAAAAGGTTGCTTTCAAATAACATTCGACTTCAAAGTCCAATGGCTGCCTGTTCAAATTTAATTATTTCAGTTTATGATTTTTTTCTACCCATTTAATCTAGGAAACTTGGTTTTCCATGAACAATAACTATTCATTGTGGACCACAGCAGGTAGCAGTAATAAAAAGACCTACATGAAATATTCTAAAATTTTTATCTGATATTTATTCTAAGAAATACAACTGTTGTAAATTGTATCAAGGAAAGATAACTGGAGGACACTGACTTATTTCTGAAAGGGGAGGTAACTTTGTAGTCTTTCTGAATCTGGATAACATAGACCTACAGCAGATGGCAGAGAAAATCAGACTTTTTAAGTGCAAAGAGATAATTTATTTCAAATCTGTCTACAATGAAGGAATACAAAAAAAACATATGTGAAGTATAAAGTTCATTGTGTATGAAAATACCACTCAATCTGATAACCTGCATGACCGTTTCCATGGTAAAATCAAACAGTTTTGTTATCTCTGATTAGTAAACAAATTTTCTGCAGAGTTCAACTTCTAGTAACTTGATAGTAAATCTGATATGAGAACAAGAGGCCAAAATATACAATTTAGATATGTTAGTATCAATCATGAGCTTTCAATGGTATTTTCAAATGTGGTATATTCTTATATTTACCTATAACATCAACAGTATTTACAGATTTGGTGTATGTCCCTCAAAAACATCAAATGACATTTATAATGTACAAAGTGTTATAGGATGTTGGTCCTCACTGGGTAAAGACGATATAAATAATGGACAATATTAGTTGGTACAAAATACCCTATCATACCGTCAAGCACACTACATTAGTTAATATAATAACAAAACAAAAATATAAAGATCCATTGTTGACACCCAATGTGAATCTTTTTTCAGACTTAAGATACGATGCAAGAAAATCCCCAAACCATTGTGTTGATTTGATTTATGAATCATGCTTAACAGAGTTCTCCCCAGATATTTTATTTAGCATCCTAGTTAACGGGGGAAATTGAAATACCATCTTGTTTCTAAAAATTATAGCATCACATCCATAGCATAATCTAAAAGAAAACCACTTCAGGTACCATCATAGTAAGATTATAGCATCAGATTACCATGATGCTAAAAGGCCCTGGGGAGAACACTTCATTTTAGCCCTATGTTTTTTGTATAGTTCTAAACTATTTAAAAATCATTTAAAAAAATACTGGTTTAATAATGAGCACTTCTTCTCTGGGATTTCAATAATAGAATTGAATACTGCATTATTGTGTGACCAAAGTTATATAATTTAATGTACTGAATTTTTTTTCATATATGTATATTTTTTTTTGTTGGAAAAAAGCGATGATATAAATGAAAAAAACAAATAGACATATTAAAACTTATAAATGGCAAAATTCTCAAATGACAATACTTCAATTTAATAATCTTATAAAGAAACTGTATTTCTATTTTATAAGTTTTTAAGAATAAACCCAAAACCATCTGACAAAGTTGCAGGTCTTGCATTTCAAGACGTAAATTAAATATGAATTCGTTTACTATGAGTGTATTAAAGAATACTGTTAACAAATATATAAAATATTGAACAAAAATATATCTTATTCTTATACTCTTTCAAGTTTAAGAGTTGGAGGTATAAATAGATTCTGTGTTTGTTTTAAGGAATGTTCTGTGGAAAGTTTTAGTAACAATATAACACTGTTAACAAAGTAATTAACAAAGTAATTAAAGTAACAAGTAAAACCCTGCCATTTGGTCATCTACAGAATAAGTGAGAGTATTATATGGAATTACAGTAATTTTGATCCATAAATATACAACTGTTGATTAATATTTCTATCAGATGCACTGTATTTAAGGTATGACTGTAATATTGCTTCTGTCTATGAAGGAATAACATCAAAAATGTGGTGAACACTTAATAAGTCGTGTAGCAGGTTATTTTAAAGTGTGCACCACATTTTTGATGTTTTTTAGAATAGACAGAAAAAATATTACAATTATTTCTTATAATTTAATTCTAAATTCCATTTTAAACCGGGAAAACCATGAAAAAACATTGATGACGTAACAGTCACATGACTAAATTATATATGAGCTGAGAAACAAAACGTCAGCAAATCCAAAATTAAATAATTACAAAATAAAATAATTTGGAGAAAATGACTCCTATATATACAAAAACAATTTATTTTTAGTCTTTCAAGTTTCATAATCAAGTCAGATTTATTCATGACCTCAATAGTAATTTAAAAATGGTATGTTTTCAGTTCATAACGTATCAATAAAAAATTAACCCCTTCAACTCATACATGTGTCGTACAACATTCAAACAATCTCCTTACAATAACTAACCTGTAAACACCTGGAACAATATGAACTAAAAACCCTTTTTTTTAACAACAGCTTTTCCCTCATAAGTATGTACATATCATGTAAATAGAAACTAATTTGGACTTTAAAGTGGATTTATATTATTACCTTTCAAGTTTTATTACGATTTTTTTTCTGAAAAAATTGCAATTGCCACAGAAATCTTAATCTTGCAAAAATTTAATGCAAAGTTAAAATCTGTGATGAAATGTTGAAGTTCCCTTTTTTTCCAACAGTACTTTTTTAAAAGTTAAGCTTATTTTTTTATTTTTCTTTAATTAAGGGATCTCTTATTAAATAACACTAATTTTAAAACCTTTTCATATTTTTTTAAAATCCGTTTTAATTGTGATTTAACTTTTTTTGCTTAATAATGATCTGCTTAAAACTTGATCGCATTCATCATATTAATATAAGTTTCCTAAAACTAGCACTATTTGAAACTAGCTTTTAAGAAACTTAAGACTTCAAATTTTACAGTTTTGATTGATAAAAATACATGGGACTATAGTGTTACTATGGCAACATAAAATGAGTGCAAATTATCATTTTTTTCTAAAATAAGATTATACAGTTTGATTTCAAATACAACAATAACAAAATTTCCATATATATAGTAAAACACCTTTTGACACATTTAATCAATATCGGACAACAATAAAGTCTTTCGGAATGCTTGGATGATCGTCGAATGGCAACACATTACTCTTCTTGAAGAAGCAGCTGCCATGTATTTTCAAAATGTGAAAAAATGATCAGTTTTTTATAGTTTTTATTTCTGTACATAAAATAAATAAAACTGTCAATCACAGAATGAAGATGGATACCGTATAAGTACTGTTGATCACAATCCACACACATTCATCCATTTATCTGAAGAAAAGTATAAAATAAGATTATAAGATGTGGTACAATTCTCCATTCATTCTATATGAATGGCTTCTACATATTTGTTATAATTAACTTGTTATGTAATTGTTTGTAAAAAGGTGACACGTTTATACTATTTTATTGTATCTTATGGCCAATGATACTTTCAACCATGCAGTGACCAAATGTTCTGAAGGTTATCCTTCAGCCTTCAACAATGAGCAAAACCCTAACTGTATTGTAAACTATAATAATATCCTGATAAGTCGGAATTGAGGCATATCAAATGAACAAAAAAACGGCCAAAAGTTACAAAATGCTCAACAACTATACAAAAGTTTAACAGCCTGTTTTATGTTCAAAACAATAAAGGCAGAACAAATATGATAGAAAAACCTTTGAATTACAGGATTCCGACTTGGACAGAGACGTACAGAATGTGAAAAGGTTAACCACAGACAGTGGTTTATTAGCACATTTCCTTTGCAGCTATGTTGGTCATTGAACCAGAATAAAATTAACAAACTTTTAATCTGAATGCTACAGGTATCATTCATGTGAAATTGCTTTAATAGTTTCCGATTTAGAAAAAGTTGACATTAAATGAACTTCAATTAGCTGAGATCTGTGACAGTGGTGTAATAGCAAATTTCCTTTGCCAATGGTTGTCGGACCAGGGTAAAGTTAACAAACTATTTTCATTTTTTGGTGGAGTTCATGTTGGTAAGTCTTTGGTTTTCCATGTCTTGTTTTGTGTTCTATTGTTGGTCTGTTTGTCTTTTTTCTTTTTTAGCCATGGCATTGTCAGTATAATTTCTGTTTATGAGTTTGGAATGCCTCTGGTATCTTTTGCCCTTCTTGTAAAGCAAAAGTGTATTATTTATTTGAACAGATAAGCTAAAGTAATCATACTTTCTCAATCTCTTTCCCTGTAAGAGTGTTTGTCTCTCTTTTTGCTTCCTTCGATGGCCAAGTTGTCTCTTCTTCGATCAGATCTCTCGCCTCTCCTTGCATATTCAAGCCTAGTTGGTCCCCGGAACTGCTGTGTCTTTTCTGTCCATTCTCTGTCGAATTCTTGGGCTTCGGCTAGATAAAAATAGTAAAAAATATCAGTAACAGTTTAAGTTTTATGTACATGTTGAAGGTCTATAAAATGCATGATTTACTGTTGAAACACAAGATAAACAAGAATGTGTTCATAGTACCCTGATACCTCACTTGCACTATCATTTTCTATGTTTAGTGGATCGTGAAAGAAGGATCAAAACTCTTATTTGACATTAAGATTAGAAAATATCATATCATAAGAAAGCATGTGAACTAACCTCATCAGAGACTACATTGACCAAAACCTTTAACCTGAAGTGAGAAAGATGGACGGAAGAATAGAAGAACATGGGTCAATTGGTGTAAATGACATCATCAAACAATGTTTTACCATGACTTCATAACAAAAGCATTGTGACATATTGAAATTACGGGAAAGTGCAATAATTTGAAAGTCATCTACAGTTAACTCTTGGTGTCTCGAAATTTCGGATGAGTTGAAGTTTCACGTGGTCCAGAACTTTGTTCCATATAAATGTTTGTAATTCGACTCCTGATGAGTCGAAATTGGATGAGTCACAATTTCGGTTGAGTCGAACTAAATTTACGGTCCCAAGGTTAACAAAAGCATTCAAAATTCATTATCTATCTCAAACTAATACACATATGTCAAAACATGACCTCTGGGATTTAAATGGATCGAAGAGTTAATCTGACAATACACGTGTAATTAAATTTCTGGTCACTGACCACTGTATTAATTTATGACATGCTATTTCCACTAGTGTTTACATGTACCTAAGAAATTATATAAATAGTTAGTGATACATTGTTAATATTCATAAAAAAGTATTAAAATGTTTACAAAACAATTAATTGTGATTTATTCTAATGAGCTTGGGTGTGTATAAAGTGAGGATTATGACTTCTGTAAATAATCACCTAAAAACTACTGAATTGGCGTCTTTAACATGTTTAATCTTGTTATATTTTCTTTTGAAAAGAAAGAGTGAGATAAAACAAAATGAAGAGAAATCTAAATTTTCTAAAATCTCGTGTATCCGAGAATGAACAATTTTGTCAACTATAAACGATCTGAATAACGAAACTAACGAATGAAAATTACTCTCTCGATAAAAAGCCATAGGAAAAAATTGTAACTGAAACAATAGAATAAGTAAAAATAATGTTATTATAATAATCAAAGACCATGACATCTAAATACATCGATCTGATACCAGAATATCGATCCCCTTCCCATATTCACCCGGATTTATTTTAGTTTAACCAAGTTAAGCAAGAGTTGTGTCCCTTGGTTTGTCAAACTTCCGGTTTTCGTTTGAGTCGAACTATGTGTAACTCGAAATATTTCTCTGGTCGGGCTGACTTCGAGATAAATGAGAGTCGACTTTATTTGAAACTTACTGTCATCAAGATGATGGAATTCCTGATTTTCATTTTCGTCTCCAGTTCTCCTATTTCTTGACCTTTCAATCACATGACCTCTGTCCTGAATATGATGTCCTATTGCCATTTTCTCCAAACCAGATGCTGAATCTTTCTCCATTTTCTTTGTTTCTTTGATCTGGATGAAAAAATAAGATAATGACATCACACTTCATATAAATTATCAGGGTTTAAGCTAGGATTTTGAGGGCTTTAGTCACTGTTGCGCAGTGTTATTAAATTCAAGGTATTTTTGTGTAACAGCAAGGGATCAAGGATGTATATTACTAATTATCATGATTATAACTTAATTTCTGAATATTATTACAGTTTTTTTCGTTTTTTTTTGTTCTTTCTTAAAATTCTTACATCATGTACATTGTCTCCCACTAATTTAGATTCTTGTTTTCTTGTTAAACATGTTTAATTTCACATTGCACATGTTGCAGTCCTTTTCCTTTTTTTTAAGTATAATTACTTTTGTAAGTATATCATGCTATTTTGTTTTATAACTATTGACATTGGCAAGGCATTAAGACTTCTTTGCATAACAGTTTAAACTTTAAAGTATGACTGTGCAAGCTATTAGGCTGTCACAATAAAATATATCTAACTCTCGATAGAGAATTTGATTGGCTACTGTGATCCTTCCATTTGCTTATATATCATGTATATCAGCCTTTTCAGTTGCTCTAGCTTTTATTCTCATATAAATCACTGATTTCAGACATTCATGACATTAGAACTTATTTGTGACATTGAGAAGTTATCAGCAATGATCTCGTTCGTATTTCAATAAGCTTACTTTGCTGAGTGTAAATTTTAAAACTGTTTTAGGATGAATGGACCGAAATAGCATAATAAACTGAATATCAGTTGTCTCCTTGTAAAATATCATAAAAATACCCCCTTTCTTTTCAAATGCAAGTATTTGATATTTCTTAAAAAGTCTGAAGTTATTAATCCTTTTCTGTAATTTTAAATTTGTTGAAATTTGTGATGACAAAATCTTGTAAACTGTCTGTTAACAAGTATTTGAATTTTTGAAAATAATTTTGTAAACATTTAAAGTTTTAAACAGCTGATTGTTTAGGCCTAGTAGTAGTTCATTGGTTGTTGTTGGTTTATATCTATAATATTTGTCTGTCCCAAGCCAGGAGCCTGTAGTAGTTCATTGGTTGTTGTTGGTTTATAATATTTGTTTTAAGTACATTGCTTTGTTATATTATATTCTTTGATATTAAGCTATTAGTTTTCACAATTAAAATTGTTTTATATATACATATACTCTTAAAGATATCAAAATGATCTCCCCTTGACCACTGATTCTTTCCTCATGCATTTGAATTATTATTTTATGTTTCTTTAATCACTCTGCAATGTTTATGTCATGTTGTAATTATTAGTTGTCTTAATGGCAATCATACCACATCTCCTAATTTTTATATAGATTTGAAAATATACCCAATAGAAGGATATAAAGCCCCCCCCCCCCACTTGTGTGGAGAAAAAAATGTTTGATTATATATTAAATGCATTAGGGAATCACTTAAGCACAACAGTAGTGCACCCTCTCTTTAACAGTCAGTGGGACCACTATTATAATATTTCTGGATCTGCCACTGATAATTATTTCTTACCCCTCCTGGAGCTCTACGTGTTGATGATGAGGCTTGATATACTTTTGGTGCTCCGTCCCCAGTATTGGAATAAGACATAAAGGATGACTGTACGAAGCTGTGTCCACCAGCTGCTGGATTGTTACCCACATTGTCCTGGAAACAAATCAAATAAAATTACAATGAAAACATTTTAAACATGCGGAGTCTGGACCAACTAGCCTTCATAACTGCACAATACATGTAAATTTAAAGATATATTATATATATATGCAGAGCTCCAGATAAGAATTCACAAATAGGGTTTTTTTACCCACCATTTTCTTGTATAATTGGGTGATAAAGTTTTTTAATTGCATTATCAATTCCAATTCACCCCTCATGTTAATATCAAATTGGGTTTTTCACCACCAAGCTCCTTAATGTATTGGGTTTTTTCATCAACACATAATGAATATTTAGGCAATATCAGATTTTTTTCCATCTTAAATATGTTTCTTTCTTTGTTTAGCTGTTTTATTTGGTTTAGGGTTAGGGACTTAGGGTTATTTGCTAGCTGTTTTATTTGGTTTATTGACTGAGAAGCAATTTGTGTTCCGTTTCAAACCTTCTGCCAGTTTTGTATTTTCTCATATAAACTGGAAAAAAAACGGATATGTGTATTCACAGGCACTCGTCTTATACCTTTATATAATAAATTCTGAGACCAGTGCCTGTGTGTGTATTCATTAATTAACCGTAAAATGAAGAAAAAAATAGTATATAAACTCTAATTATACTTGAATGTTTTTGTTTTATTCCAATTTTCATAAATCTGGGTTTAGTTGTCTTTTATTAGAACTTTTGGTTTCTGATGCTTTATCATGTCATAATTGATTTGGCCTTTCATCTTTCCAACTGATTTCGTTTTTGAGGAAACCCTGCTTTTATTAGCAATGTTCTCGTTAAGGTAGCACACATATTGTGTTCGATGGACGCTTCCTAAAAACACTGGATGAGTCTTGTTATCATCATAACTTTCCCTAAGCTTTTCAAAAGAGACAGAAAACATGCTTCTATTCAATATTTTTACCGGACATTCACTTCAGTTTTAATTCAATGTATGTTATGATAAATCCCGAGCAATGCGAAAAAAATATGACTTCATGACACACGCTAATTGGATAAACTCCGAGAAGATCAAAATGTTTTCAAAAACACGTGTACCTATTGAGCAACGGAAAACTCTAACAGGGACCCATTTCAGCTACTTGATGCAGGGATCTATTTTTAGAATGAAAGGATATTTCCAATTATAAATATTAAAAAATAGTTTATGCGACAACTGTAAACAGATAAGGGTAAATAACGCAAATGGTAGCCAATAAAAGGGTTGAGAACTCATGGTTTTGGAATATAATTGGGTTTTCCTTTGAATTAATTGGGTTATTGAACTCTGCAATGGACAATTGCATTGGGTTTTTTATTATTTGTATTGCGTGATCACGCAAATACGCAGCTTATCTGGAGCTCTGTATATGCAAATTTTAGGCAGAAAAAGTACATGGAGGTAAAATGACTTAATTATTTTTAATGAATTCCAAAAATTATTTAGGGAATTGTTCTGCAACTTTAGACAATCCCTGTTAGTCCTATTTTTTAATTCTTTTGTAGTAATTTGTTTTGATAACTAAATCTATAATTTAACTTACAAATTGCTGGTGCATATTTGCCATCATGTTTCTCATATTACCAAACATCATGTTATCAAACATTCCAAAACCAAAAGGGTCCATTTGTTGTTGCTGCTGCTGTTGTTGTACAGCCCTGGATCTATCAGGTACTCTGGGATCTCTCCCAGCTTGAACCATTCTTGGTCCAATATTTTGCATTTGAAATGGGTCGTTAAACATCTGACTCATATTGGCCATGTGGTTCCGGTGTGCACTAGAATAAATATAAATAATCAATATTACATTATGCAACCTTAAAAATCTACTGGCAGCAAGAGGGTTAAAATGTTGACTCCCTCACCCTGATGTCAGATGATATAGTGACAACGCCAATATGTTGATGTTCACAAATTGATAAAAGATTGCTTTAATTTATCAGTAGGTAGTACATGTAATATTAAAAATGACATTGTATAAAGCATTGGTTGTAGTTGATTTAACTACCATTCTGGACAAAGAAAGATAATTCCAATTTTTAAAGAAGATTTTAAAAAACACTGATTGTAGATGATTCAACTATAATCATCATGATCATGGACAAAGTAAGATAACTCCAATTTATTCATTTTTTTACTCGATTGACAAAATGATTGATATTTTTCAAATTTTTCAGCAATTTTAACATTTGAAAAGGGCATAACCATGATAACTCTAGAACAGTTAAATTGACGGAACTAAGATTCAGACTTGATCTGCAAAGTGTTGTAATAAGCTGACAGGCCATTCATTAGGACGCGGTACCCGGTACTTTTACCCTCCTATGCTATTGACAAGTACCGCCTAAATGTAGGAATTTTTATATAAGATATTCATGGAATAAATTGAAAAGTACCACCTAGAAACGGGGAAAGTACCAGTCAACATGAAAGATAATGAAACCCCTATAAGCATTGTGTATAAGTTTCATAAAATTTGGATTAGAAAAACTTAAGTCATGTAAGTTAGAGAACGGAAACGAAAAATTTAGCAATTTTTCCATTTGTAAAGGGGCATTACTCGAGAACGGTACAAGTGATGACACCACCAAAACTCAAACCTGATATGTATTTAGAGTTTTAAGCATTGTGTATAAGTTTCATAACATTGGTTGAGGCAAACTAAAGTTAGAGAACATAAACCAACTTCGGGATGTACATACAGACGGACAAGGGTAAAACTTAATGCCCCCATAAAAAAGTTCTGTATAGATTTCTAACTTTAACATGTGAATTGTGTGTGTAACACAGTATAAAATTAGACAATCTGGAATTAAACTATTGTCTGATGATCGATATTTGTTGTTTTTATTAATAGGCAATTTTGTGGTGGTGGAAGCCAGAGTGCCTGGAAAAAAACACCAACCTTGGATAGGAAAACTAAGATTAGAGTTGTGTGCACCCAGGAACGGGGTTCAAACTCACAACAACAGTGTAGACTGGCTAGTGTTGTGATTAAATTTATTGAAAAGTGAAAAATGTTGCCAATTATGTAAATGCATGTGTGTGTCAGACAACCATGAACATACTTATATTGACATTACCGTAAATAGAGCAATATTGGTGCCGGGTTTTGGTTTATGAAACGGTTTTATTACCAAGAAGTGAATTTTGTTTATCTTTCACTTTCTCACTTTCTGATCTTATTTAGTTTTTATAAAGTTGTTAAGTGGAATTATCCACAAACTTACGCAAAGAATGGATCTTCTTCTAATCCTCTAAACATTGATCTTCCAAACATTTTGAGTTGATGTTTTTAAAGAACGCAGAATAGTATTGAATTTTCCAGAAATGTTCAAGGACCACAGCCAACAATGGTTATCTGGTTCCTACCACGTATCTAACAAATTTTTCTATCGTCCGTTGAGGTAACAAGGATCCAGTCGAATTGCTATTTCCGTCTCCAGTGGTGATAATTTGCGTAAGATCAAGGAAAGGTAACTAATTTTAGGTGCATTTATGTATACGTCTTAGATCACCTATGAATGAATGTTACCGTAAAAAGTAAAATCACAAAAATACTGAACTCAGAGGAAAATCTCATCGGAAAGTCTATAAGGGAGCTACCATTTGATTTTTATAGGATGAAATTTGAAAAAAATAGGCAGGACAGGAGTTTTGAGTAAAAAAAAAGGCAGGATGACCAACTTGGTAAAAAAAAAGGCAGGATGACAATTTGTGTAAAAAAAAGTCAGGATAACTAGTAAAAAAAAAAGGCAGGACCGAATAGAGTAAAAAATAAAAAGGCAGGACAGAGATTACAACTAAAAAAAAAAGCAAGACAAAATTTTTCATCCCCCCCCCGTCATAAACATCAAATGGCAACTCCCTAATCACATGGCAAAATCAAATGACAAAACACATAAAAAATCGAATGGACAAGAACTGTCATATTCCTGACTTGGTACAGGCATTATCAAAGGTAGAAAATAGTGGATTAAACCTGGTTTTATAGCGCTAAACCGCTCACTTTGACGACAGTCTCAAATTCCGTCATATTTACAATGATGCGTGACCTATAAACAGTCATAATAAATAAAATAGTCAAAAAATGGGTACAACACAAAGGTATACTCGTCTCAGAATTTTTCCCGCTATATACCTTTAAATACCTTTATATAAAGGTATCATAGGAAACAAATTTCTGAGACAAGTGTTTAAACCACGGCTTCAGGTCAGGATACTCATGTGAAACCCAACTCATAACCACCGTCAACGACTTCCTACAAGAACATGCCAAGGGACACCAAATCGACATAGGCATATTAGATTTCTCAAAAGCTTTCGGCGACACCGTACCACACGGCAACAAATTATTATATAAAGTTAGATCAATATGGAATTAGAGGAAACACACACAAATGGCTTAAGTTCTTCCTAACTGCAAGACCAATGCGAACCATCATAGAAGGCGAATCATCTGGCGAAACAACAGTTGACTCTGGGGTCCCCCAGGGCACAGTCTTAGGACCAATCCTATTCCTGTGCCACATCAATGACCTACCAGACAGTGTAACATCATCAAGTAAGACTATTTGCCGAAGATTGCCTACTATTCAGAACAATTAAAAATAGCCAAGACCAACAAAAACACCAAACAGATTTGGAACAACTAGAAATCTGGGCTGACAAATGGGGGATGCGTTTCAATGCCAAAAAGTGCTATGTTCTCTCCATAAACAAAAAAGCAGACTCACACATCCTACAAGAGGTACAAGTGAACCCGTACTTAGAACTCAAAATCTCAAACGACCTGAAATGGAGCATCCGCATAAATAACATCAGCCAGAAAGCCAATGCCACCTTGAGATTTCTTAGGAGGAACTTGAGGAACGTACCAGAGGCATGTAGGAAAGTGGCATACATATCCCTAGTAAGATCGACAATGGAATATGGCGCAACAATCTGGAACCCATATATGAAAGGGGATATTGACAAATTTGAACGTATCCAAAACAGAGGCATACGATTCATTAAGAAAAATTACAGTAGTCGAGAAACAGGGTCCCTGATAACAAACATGAGACGCCAACGTGAAATGGAGACGCTAGAGGAAAGAAGACACAGCCTCAGTCTTATTCTGATTTACAAGGTGGTTGAGGGTCTAGTGCCGGCTCTACCAGCCGACAATTTTGTCATACCAGCACGACCTATAAACGAACGATAAAAGCCAAAACGTATTCAAATTGTGAAACTGACAATATCATCGAACGTCAAAGCATCAATAACACCAGAGGACTAAAAGTACCAAATAGCAACAAACCACAGTATATAACATTAATTTTTTTTGTGAAAACAACTATTCACTGGTACCAACTACCAGATAAAGTTGTGCATGCAGGTTCTATAGAGGCATTTAAGACCGCTCTACAAGAACACCGCCCATAACAACGGCGCTCTTCTCAACCGTGTATAAAAGCCTAAACAGGATTCTACACGTACCACTACAGATACAGATACATAGTGCCTTTGGTACAGCATTCATCATCGTGTAACAATTTTAAAATGAACAATTTAACAGAACACAAATTGAAAACATCTGTCTACAAACACATTCATTGATAAATGGATATCACATAAAACAATTAAAGCGTACATATTTGGCAATCAATGGATGACATTAATCAGGGACTTTCTATACTAAAGTATAGTAAAGTAAGTGTAGAAGTTGTAGTTTGACGAATAGAGAGATGACGACATCGGGTTATGAAATGGTATTGAAAGTGTGATTGCAACTGTTGCTTTCAAAGCCTAAGGATTTCTTATATATACACCTTCAAGTTGTGGCGTAAAAGAAAAGTTTTTTTGCGCAAACAGATTTTTCCAATTGAAAACACACCAATTGTAACTTATTCCTTCGGTAATATATCCTTAGAACTATATGATAAAAAGATCTCGATTCATATATGTACGTCAACCAGTGGCGGATCCAGAGGGAGTGTAGAGGGCGTACCAGCTTTTTTGCTTGCACTTTTTTTGTTTGTAAAATGACTTTTAATCAGACTAGACTTCGTGAACTTTGCCATTTTCAGTGTATTTAATTTTTATGCGACAATTCTTTACTTATTAAGATATTTTTCGATCGTATTTACTGTAACATATTATTGATAATGTCAAAGTCAAGTGATTCGCTACCAGTGCGTCGAAAAAACGTCAATCAGTCATTTTCAAATTCAAATTACAGTATCACATTGCTTAGGGTGAGGATGACATGCATGACACCTTCAAAGCGACAAAGGAATGAGCAAGAACGTGTTGACTTCTATTTCACAATTCTACCAAACAGGAAGAAATACTCTTTTACACTCACAGGAAAAATGTATGTAGCAATATCATTTACATACGATCGAAAGCATGTTTAACACTACACGCCTTCATCTCAGGAGCCTATTAATAAAATAGCAGAATAATGATCCCCAGTCAGTAAGCTCTAGATAGATTTAAAGTCTAAGGAACGGACCATTTGATTTGAGGAGGGAGTCTGAGATTTTTAAGAGAAAAAAGTTATGACCGTGAATTTTGCCTTAAACAAAAATGATGGTCGTATCTGGATTGAAAACAATAATTTTGACTGTCCCCTTTTTTGCTTTTAGAAACAAAAATTTCCAACGGAATTATTTAGCATTAAAAACTAGAGGGTCCAAGGACCCTGTGTCGCTCACCTGATATTTTTATTTACAATTGTTGCATGATAAATGCAACTGTTGTACTGTCGTTTAGTTTCAGAGATATAATACTAAAAAGTGCATTTGAAACCTATGTTTAATTTCAGCCATGTGGGCAGGCAGGGTCATCATACACAGTGGTCCCTGGATATCCTAGTGGTGATTTAAACCAAGTTTGTTTAAATTCAACAGTTGTTTCAGGGGAGAATTTTTGTAAAATTTATCTAACAAGAAATGCAAAGTAATGAGAAAGTTGTGAAGTAGTTTTGTTTTTGCGCAACCCCCCCCCCCCCCCCCCCCCCCCACTTTGCCAAAAAAACCAAAAAGGTAATAAAAAATTATCATATAAGGGCAATCTATCCTATTAATGATTTCTGCAAAATTCAGTTGATTGTGCAAGGGTTGTATAGCCAGCTGAGGTCGTTAAAAACTCTCTTTCTTTTGTTGTTGCAGATAGATCTTGACCTGATAAGCAATTCTACCACATGTCAGATTTGCTCTAAATGCTTTGGTTTTTGAGTGATAAGCCAAAAACTGCATTTTACCCCTATGTTCTATTTTTAGCCATGGCGGCCATCTTGATTGGTTGGCCGGGTCACCGGACACAATTTTTAAACTAGATACCCCAATGATGATTGTGGCCAAGTTTGGTTTAATTTGGTCCAGTAGTTTCAGAGGAGAAGATTTTTGTAAAAGATAACTAAGATTTACGAAAAATGGTTAAAAATTGACTATAAAGGGCAATAACTCCTAAAGGGGTCAACAGACCATTTTGGTCATGTTGACTTATTTGTAGATCTTACTTAGCTGAACATTTTTGCTGTTTACAGTTTATCTCTATCTATAATAATATTCAAGATAATAATCAAAAACAGCAAAATTTCCTTAAAATTACCAATTCAGGGGCAGCAACCTATCAACGAGTTGTCCGATTCATCTCAAAATTTCAGGGCAGATAGATCTTGACCTGATAAACAATTTTACTACTTGTCAGATTTGCTCTAAATGCTTCGGTTTTTGAGTGATAAGCCAAAAACTGCATTTTACCCCTATGTTCTATTTTTAGCCATGGCGGCCATCTTGGTTGGTTGGCCGGATCACCGGACACAATTTTTGAACTAGATACCCCAATGATGATTGTGGCCAAGTTTGGTTTAATTTGGTCCAGTAGTTTCAGAGGAGAAGATTTTTGTAAAAGATAATTAAGATTTACGAAAAATGGTTAAAAATTGACTATAAAGGGCAATAACTTCTAAAGGGGTCAACAGACCATTTTGGTCATGTTGACTTATTTGTAGATCTTACTTTGTTGAACATTTTTGTTGTTCACAGTTTATCTCTATCTATAATAATATTCAAGATAATAACCAAAAACAGCAAAATTTTCTCAAAATTACCAATTCAGGGGCAGCAACCTATCAACGGGTTGTCCGATTCATCTGAAAATTTCAGGGCAGATAGATCTTGACCTGATAAACAATTTTACCCCATGTCAGATTTGCTCTAAATGCTTTGGTTTTTGAGTTATAAGCCAAAAACTGCATTTTACCCCTATGTTCTATTTTTAGCCATGGCGGCCATCTTGGTTGGTTGGGCGGGTCACCGGACACAATTTTTAAACTAGATACCCCAATGATGATTGTGGCCAAGTTTGGTTTAATTTGGTCCAGTAGTTTCAGAGGAGAAGATTTTTGTAAAAGTTAACGACGGACGACGACGACGACGGACGACGGACGACGGACGACGGACGACGGACGACGGACGACGGACGACGGACGACGGACGACGGACGCCGGACGCCAAGTGATGAGAAAAGCTCACTTGGCCCTTCGGGCCAGGTGAGCTAAAAAAACGGGTGTAATTTATTTGGGGCCGGCGGTTGCATGTAAATCCCATTTCTGACCGGAATATCTATTTCGCCGAACAGATATATTGAAATAATTTTTCAAGGCCCGACTGCAACCAGCCTACTGTGTGTGACCTTTATGACTCCATTTGTCGATCGTCATTCATAATTCGTTGCCATTTCAGACTCATTCGTAGCCTTAGGTTGGTTTGGAATTTACCCGTCACTTCCCTTGTTGGGTGAAACATTTCAGTCAACCAAACATTTGGATAAAAGTTGTTGTTATCTTTCTTAACTCATTTAAGGACACTCAAATAATGAGCCATGTTAACGATATAGAGCTGAGACTACTATTAAACCATATATAAAGGCAGTGTCATTTTATTTTTTTGGGGACAGAATTCATATATAATGTGAGGGTACCTAATACACTTATTTCATTTTGTTTTATTTAACCAGAAAAAAGTCCGCTCGGCAAAGTTTACATACTTCGACCCCCCCCCCCCCTCTTTCAAAATCCTGGATGCGCCCCTGCGTCATTATGTAGCAATAAAATCATTAGAAACAGTGCGACTCACTATTGAGCTGACAGTTACAACGGAAAGATAAGACCAAGTTTGATTTATCTAAATCAACTAGGAGATTATCTTATATAAAAAAAAAACAATATACAAGTCATTTAAGGACACTCAACTAAGGAGCCATATTAACGATATAGAGCTGAGACTACTATTAAACCATACTATATAAAGGCAGTGTCATTTCATTTTTTGTGTGTGCACAGTTCATATATTCGACGGCGTAAATAATAGAAGAAGGAAATGTAAGTAACCTTGCATGGTGTAGTGAGGAGCTAACTGAATTATAAAACGACGTTTGTGCATCCGAAAAAATATGGATAAAGTGTAAAATTCAAAATCAGAAAAAAAAATCGACAAGTTTGTTAATAAAAGGAAACTATTTGATTAAGCTGTCAAAACAGCAAAACGCCAATATTGGCACTCCATTCAGGAAGAATTGAGTAATTTGTGTGGAAATCAAAAAGAATTTTGGCGAAAAATTGGAAAAATTGGTGTAGGTAGTGAGCGCCAAAATTATATTCCCATGGAAGTAAAATTAGATAAGATAATGGTCAAATTTCTATTGACAAAGGTGAAGTGATATAAATGGAAGTGTGATTTCTCTAATATGTTTAATAGAAATGATGATAGTGATGTAAATATATGTGAAAATGATGTAGATGTTTTATATGATGATATGTTAGATTGTGAAATATCTGTGGAAGAAGTATTTAATGTTTTAAAATGTTCCAAAAATGGTAAACCACCTGGATATGACGAAATACCAGTTGAATTGTACAAGAACCAAACTATGTTAAATGCACTTACTAGAGATTTCAATATTTGTTTTGACTCTGGTAAAGTTCCAGCAATGTGGTCAAAGGGGACTATAACGCCTATTATAAAAAGCTCAACATCAGATCCGAGGGATCCCTTGTCGTACCGTGGTATAAATTTGGCACCAGTTTCCTACAAACGGTATTGTGGAGTATTGAACTCTCGACTAACATATAAGCTTGATGATATTGACTTCCTATGTGACGGGCAAAACGGTTTCAGAAACGGTCGTAGTACTGTCGACAATTAAAGTTCATTGTCTACTATTATAGAAACTAGAAAGCTACGTCAGTAAACAATCAACATATGTGGCATTCGTTGACTTCAAAAAAGCTTACGATTGGATAAATAGAAACTTATTATTTTGTAAATTAAAAACACTTGGTATTAGTTCCAAAATGTTAAAATCACTTTATTCTCTTTATTACAATGTACAGTCTTGTATTTAAGTAAATGGTAACTTAACAGATTGGTCACACAGTTTGATGTAAATTGTGGTCTAAAACAAGGGAGTATCCTTTCGCCGTTGTTATTTAATATCTATATTAATGATCTTGTTGATGAGGTAAAGAAATTGAACAAAGGAATAGACATTGAAAATGATAAAGTTAGCATGTTGTTATATGCAGATGATCTTGTTTTTATCACTGAGAATGAGAGTGATTTACAAAAAATATTAGATGTTTTGAATATATGGTGTTGTATTAAAGACCTTACTGTTACTTCAGAAAAAATCTGAAATAGTACTTTTTAGAACACAGTCTGTGTCTAGATCAAATTTTTCATTTTTGTTTAATGGTAACAATATTGATATCGTTTCCCAATACACATATTTAGGTTTATTGTTTACTGAGCATTTAATCTATGATAATATGGCAAAAGCAGTTGCTAAAGCTGCTAGTAGATCGTTTGGTCTGTTAATATCTAAATGTAAAGCTAATGGTGGTTTTCAATATTGTACATTTACAAAATTATTTGATACACTTGTATGGTCTATAATAGATTATGGTACCTCTATATGGTGGACACGTGATTTTTCATGTATAAATACGTGTAGTATTAAAACTAGAGCCATGCGTTTTTTCATGGGTGTAGGAAAATACACGCTTATATGTCTTTGTATGGTGACATCGGCTGGATGCCATGTAAAATCAAACAGTTGACTAGTGTTTTTAGAAACTGGACACGTTTTCATTAAAATGAATGGTGATAGAGTAAATAAAAAAATAATTGTGCTATTTTGAACAAGGATTTAATCAAAAATATTGAAAATGTATGTTTTAAATTTTTTAAGGAAGAATGGTATGACAAGATTATGTCAGATGATAAAAATAAATCACGTACATATAGAATGTAAAAAAATGTATATGGCGTAGAAAATTATTCGATTTTTTTAATATACAAGGTATAGATACAGGAGTGCTTTGGCAAAATTTAGATGTCGTGTAGCACCCATTAGAATTGAAACCGGTCGTTATGAAAATATTGATATTGAAAATAGCGTATGTTTTAACTGTACTGATGACGTTGAAGATGAAAAACATTAAACTGTCCTGTATATTCAAATATTCGTAATATTAAATTTAAACAATGCTTGTATTGTTGATGAGAATTTTTTTTTACATATGTCTGTGATAATGAAAAGTTTATATTTCTTTTTACAAATGAAAAAATGGTATTTTATACTGCCAAAATCTGCTATGAAATTTTAACAAAGCGAAAATATATTTTATATTCATGATAGTTGACTTGTATTTGTAAATATAATTTAAGAAACATTGTTGTATGGTCTCCCATAACTCTTTATAGAGTGACTCTTGTTGTTAACTTGTGTTTAAAAAACCTGTATATTTTATATGTAACAAGTGGTGAGACTTTAATAAAGTTTTTTGTCTTTGTCTTGTCTATATAATGTGAGGGTACCTAATACAATTGAGAATGAAAATGGGGAATGTGTCAAAGAGAAAACAACCCAACCAGAGAGCAAAAAACAGCGAAGGCCACCAATGGGTCTCCATGAATCAACACAGCAAGAAAATCCCGAACCCAGAAGCGTGCTTGACTACTTGCTGGCCCCTAAACAAAAATATGTTCTAGTTCAATGATAATGGACGTCATACTAAACTCCAAAATATACAAATTAACTATAATTGAAAATTATATAAGACCAACAAAAGCTAGAGGCTCCTGACTTGGGACAGCCGCAAAAATGCGGCGGGGTTAAACATGTTTTGTGTGACCTCAGCCCTCTCCATACCGCTAGCTAATGTATATATGAAAAAAATGCAATACGCACAGTAAAACTCAGTTTAAAAGAAGTCCGTGTCCGATGTCGGAAAGGAAAAAAATGAAACTACAAGGAAGCAAAATGACAATGACACATAAACCAACAAAGAAATAATCGAACTACTAACAGTTACTGACATGCACTGCAGCTTCATCCTTCAAATAAACTGATTGAAAGATTATGTCTTCATCATATCAGATTGGGTTACTTTTTGAGGTGAATGTCGACATGTTTGTGCTTTGTAAAGAATATTATCATAAAAGACTGGATGTGAAAATTCCTGAACGTATAAGATGTCTGCATGTTGATTTATAACACTAAATATGTCCGTGTACCAATGACAAAATTTAGTCACGTTTTGACTAGTTTGTGATATTGAAAACCCTGGTGTAAGAATTGAATTTTCCAGTAAAACATAGATTCCTTTCGTTAAAAACTAATACGTTGTAATGTTACATACACGAGCAAATATATAATCACCATATGATGGTGACAAGGGAACTTACTACACCATCTAGATAATAATAATAGGAAATGAAAAATCATCTCTTTAATCATACATTTTGGTATAAAGCATCCTCTAATGATATAGATATCAAATTCCAGGAAAGGACAGACTGAGTGTTCATTGTTAGTTTTAGCTTATTCAAGGTTAGTTCAACAGGATAGATATTGTTATTTTGATAGCTTTTCACCTTCGTTTATTTATAATCCAGATAAAGGGGTGCCATTCTCACTGGTATTAAAGAGATAATCGTAACTGGAATTGCGACTATCCCAATATGGCGTTGGCAGATATAGGTATAAAATCTTTACAGTCATTTTTCTCAAATGAAGCATATTTTTGTCGATGGTTTTTTTTTTATACCATTACATCATATTTGAATCGTTACGGTGCACTGGAATTGCCTAAGCGCTTTGAAAATTACTAGTGTTAGGAAAAGCTTGTTATTTTGAAACTGATCGAGTAGCGAACTTCCTTAAATGAGGGGGGGGGGGGGGCAAGGAGTTTAACTGTTATGCTGTTATGGGGCAATTTAATTCTTTGTTATCTGTTATTCTGAAAATGTATTTGCTGTTAGCTGTTATTGTCTTATTCTTTGTTAGCTGTTATTGGGCTTTTAGTTTTTTTTTGTTATCTGTTATTGTGATAATGTATTTGTTGTTAACTGTTATTGAAAATTGGAATGTTAGCATTTTTTTGACAGCCAATATTCACTAGAAATTGAAGATCATTGGACATTGGGGTCTACTACTACTAATATGTTGATCCCGTATTCGGGGAAGGATTCAATTAACATATACCCATCACAGAAGCTGAGCACAGAAGTGAGGTCCAGGACAATTCCAGTATATCTTATGATTATCCTTTGTAATAAATTTCATTTTTTTTTAACATGTATTTAGAATTATCTTTTTTTTGTATGATGATAATGTTCCTTGTTTCCCGTACGAACATATTAAATTAGAACAATTCTTAATATGACAAAAAGGAAAACATATGGCCAGGAATGTCTGACAAGGATCTGAGATTCTCAATTAAGGACTAGGTCCTTACAACCAGTTAACCTTTTATATTATATGGTACATAGACTCAGCTCTGTGATTCTTTTCAAAGCAGAACCAAATACATTGTACAATGAAAGTTCCAACCATGTATTGGGTTCCGAAGCTGCACATAGCTCATGATCATTACAAATATTTATTTCGTCTTCAAGCCAATATTGTTCCCCTACTTAACTATGTATTCTACTTACTAGTACACTTGGTACAATCAAAAACCTGATTAGAAAATTAGAAAGTGGAATAAATTTTTGAAATATTCAATAACTTTTCAATGTCAAATCAGATATTTATAAAAATCGAAAGGCAATATATATAAACAATACACCAAAGTTTCATGAAAAATTCTAAAAACATTTTTGAGTTATTGTCCGAAAACTGTAAAATACCACCTTTTTAAATGAATGAAACCGCTTAACTCAATAACATAAAATCGAAAATTAATAAAAATCGAAAAGGGCGCTAACAACAATAGATATAAACAATTCATCAAACAGTTTCATGAGAACTGCTGAAAAGGTTTTTGTGTTAATGTCCGAAAACTGGAGGATTATCCTTTAATTAATAAAACCCCTTAACTCGGAAACATAAAATCTAAAATTTGTAAAAATTGAAAGGGAACTCATGTCAATAGTTATAAACAATTCACAAAAATTCCTTGCAAATTTGTGAAAGGATTTTTAAGATATCAGAAAACTGAAAAAAAACCACCATTTTTATTGAATAAAACCCCATTACTCAAAAACTTAAAATCTAAAATTTATAAAAAACGAAAGGGAGCTCACGTCAATAGATATAAACAATTTCCCAAAGTTTTATGCAGATTGGTTTAAGAGAGTTAGAGTTAAGGTCTGACTTGTTGACAACGGAAGGACGACAGTATACCAAAATACGTCCCGTAAACGAGCGTATAAAAATAATATATAGTATATTGAGTAGTTAACACATTCTAGATACATAATTCTAAAAACCATGTTCATAGACAATGGAATTCATTACAAAGGATTATACCCGTAATAAGAAATACTTGATTTGTCAATGACCGACTTATATTTTAATATTTCATTTACTGTTATCTGTTTTTGTCCATTTTAATTCACTGTTATCTGTTGAAAGCCAAATCAATTTGCTGTTTTGCTGTTATTGGGAACCCCCTTGCCCCCCCCCCCTCTTAAATTCCCACCCTTATTCAAAATCGAATAACAAATTTGTTGTTTTGTTTCTTCAAACATTTATAAAAATTGTCATTAGTCCATTCTTATTATCATTTTTGAAAAATGAATGCTCGTAACATTTTTTATTTTCTCATTTTTAAAAGATGGCTTTTCCAGTTCTGGACGTTTCCTCAGATTAAATTTTCAGCCAAGTCGGCCACACTTTTTCTTTTAAGTTATATACTGTGAACGTTTTGTGAACATTTGAATATATTTGTCTATTTGAAAGACTTGCAATATGTCAAATAATGAAGAAAAAAATGTTTATTCCCTAAAAAACATTTCATGACATTTCATTTCATTTAAGAATTGAATGCTCTTTTTTGTAAATTTATTGGGGTGTAAAAGCGTTGACCGAAGTACATTTTGTATGAAGCGCGGAAGCGCTTCATACTAAAAATGTGCGCACGGTCAACGCTTTTACAACCCTATAAAGTTACAAAAAAATGCATTCAATACTTATAATTACATTTTTCCCTATAGGATTCTGAAAACACGCCTTTTATGAAGTTTTTATTTCATTTACCTGTGCACTTTATTGTGGGACCTCGTGTCATCATGAATGAAAAGTTTTATTGTGTGATACAACTGCTTAAGGAATAACACGTGATGTACAGTTAGCCAATCAGAATAACGTATTATAGTGAAACATACATTTAATGTAATTATTTATATTAATTAGCTATCAAAAGCAAGGACTCTAAGAGTTGGTTTATAAGAATTGTTGAGCTTACTGACAAATATGAGCTACCATCTCCTCATGAGTTATTAGTCAATCCTCCATGTAAATATAAATGGAAAAAACTGGTATCGAAAGTTGTTAATTTTTTCTGGCTGGACAAACTAAAAACTGAAGCCAAAGATAAGTCAACCCTAAATATACTTAACATTGAGGATACAATTATTGGCAAAACTCATAACATTTGGTTTAGCGGGGGAGCTGAGCCGTTTGCTGTCAAACGTTGTAATATAAAATCCAAACTTGCTTGTGGAACATACACACTTCAACAAGACAGAGCTAAATTTAGCAGGCAATCCGTTAGTCCAATTTGTCAACTATGTAAGCATGAACCTGAAGATCGTGAACATTTTATAATAATTTTATTTGCAAAAATACACCCATATGGGTCAAGCAAACACAAATACAACATTTAATACAGACAGTGAATACAAGTGCAAAGTATTGGAGGAAGTAAGGTCTCCGTTTATCGACAAACTCATATGTTATATTCAAGACATTGCTAGTGGAATTCTATTTGATGAATTATTTCAGAGTAATAACAACTTGCTACAATTAATTGTTGACTGCTCAAAGTTTCATTTCTTAACAAATCAACAACACGTACACATTGAGAAAATTAGTGCTGGATTATGCTTTAGCCTACATCAAAAGCGTTCAACAATGTTAGAATAGTGAACAAAATGCCTGTGATATGGAAATATAAAGGATTAGTAGAAATGAGAACTGTATTAACTGTGTAGATAAATTGTTGGTGGGATATGTACAGTGTACAAAGTATTGGTTCTATAAATTTTTAACTAACCGATTTTTATCAGTGCACCGTTTTTATTGTGATCGTGTATATGTACAATATGAAGTGACAATTCATGGATTTTAAATAGTTAAATTCACACTGACAAAGAACAACAGTGCCAGTGGTTCATCTGATAGAGGTGGCAAATACAGGATAGGTAAAGGTAAAGGTATATATAAATATGAAATTAAAGGGATGATAGAATTAATCATAGGTTTTCAGTGCTTTTAAATAAAATAATTGTAATCAGCCAATCAAAAATAATGTATGTTTATGAAATATACATTTAATGTAATTATCTGTTATCTAGGATTATTCAGTGGTGTTTTAAAAAAAAGTATGTTAAACGTTCTTCGGTTGTGAAAAGACCACTCGATTTCGTCTGTTCATTTATATTAAAAAAAAACGCACCCAAAAGTCATGTGACATTGAAAAGTGATCATGTGAACTTTCACAATAGCAGAAGATTCTGTCGACAAAACTCCATAATTTTACTTCCTCTTCCTTATACCTGCATTTAAAGGGAACAATTAATTGTGTATTTTTCATCTGACGTCACCTGATTTATTTTTAATGGTTGACGAGAAACAGGAAGATTTTTTGTAAAGTGAAACAAATATTGAACAGATATAACAAAAACTTTGAGCTGAAAATCTGAACACTTATAAAAACACACACCACAATGCCTGTATGTGGAGGATGGACATTCAGACAGTTGGTACTTGCCATTGTCATGGTGATCACAGGTTCTATTAACACACTGTCAACAAAGTAAGTGACATTTCATCCATCTTCCTCCTTAAATTCTCAAGAGGAGCGAGGGGTTTTAAAATTGTAACCAGAAAGCTAGTCCAAATAATTATGACGTTTTTGAAAGGCTATTATATTTTTTTTCGTTGACGCCTTACATGGACAAGCTTTTCTCCAGTTTCGCAGCAAACAAATAAATTTTATATATCCGACAAATCTGAATCCTTGTCAATTTAAATGTTTTCCTCAGATTTCTTAAAGAAATCAACAAAGATAAAATGCGGACTACGAAGATAACCCCAAAATGAACTGGTTTGGAAACAGAAATATTTATTTAACTGCTTACTTAACATGGAAGTGGGGTAACAGGAGACGATATTTGTACAAAAACCAACAGCCTAATTTTAAGCAAAGTAGTTTACCCAAAAATAAACTCCTCGTAGATATCTGACATTATTGAAATTTTGAATTTGCACTATATGCATGTTTCGTCTACAAAAGAATTATCTGTGGCGCTTGAAACGAAATATGTTTAAAAGCCCAAATATATTAAGAAGTTGAAAAGCATTGAAGACCAACAAATTTTACAAAAGTTTTGCAAAATTCAATTTATTCCCAACTTTTGTCTAGTGAAGCTGCGCTCACATTTACTTGGCACAAACAAAACCAAATATTTCTAACATTCTAACCAACATTTCTATTCTAACTTTTAAAATTCTTAAAACACGAAATTATCCAGAACATATAACATGTATAATGATAATCATGATAATATTAACTCGAATAATTCAAGCCCTTTCCGTGTCCGATTTTCTCCCACACGAGGGCTTGAACTCCTTGTGATCATTGGCCGCGTCGCCTGCTCTCTGTGAGAGAGAGCCAATCAGCGGCGATCAGGATATGAGTCTGCACAACTCTCTTGAAATTGTCTTACCAAACACGTGTTTTCAATTAACACAAATCCGATTATAATTAATTAACATCAATTAACATCAGTTTACATCATTTATCATCAATTAACATCCGGAACTCCTCCTTCTTTAGCTGCCAATTTAAATCAAAATTCCCATATTGCAAAGCGGTGTGAATTTTCCGGTTGACGGTCTTGATCGAGGAAGACGTTCAGGCGTTAATGTAGCCTTCGTAGATCAGCGGAATATAACGACTGAATTATTCGGGTTATGATAATATTGAAGAAACTATACAAATAACGATAACTCTTAAGAAACTTACTGACCATGTCAAATTAATCTATATTCTAACAATTGTACACTCAACCAAAAAATATTGATTAGAATCCTGTCTGCTGCTGCCATCTTGGTGTTTTATTCTTTATTTTTTTGTCTAAAATTGCTCTTTCAAAAGTAATTGACGTATTTTAAAGACCCCCACATCTTCTTTTGCATCTTTATGAATTGCAATAAACTTCATCTTGATGTTTTATATTTTATTTTTTTTGTCTACATTGCTCTTTCAAAAGTCATTGACATATTAATCCCTCCACATCTTCTTTTGCATCTTTTTAATTGCAATAAACTTCTGAAACATTTTTGTAAATTCAAAATTTTTCTAATCTTTTTATTGCAAGAAATCAATATAACAATTGTTTGTTGACAGATGGGCAGACAGAGAAACAGCACTTGGAACAGCCGAAAAACCACATGGATTCGACCATCCTTTCTTTCAGGTAGGTTTAGCAATATAGAGGAATCTTAATTACCGTCATGACTGTTTATAATGGTTTCAGTCTCATTGACTTCTTCACTTGAGAGGGTCCCATTGGGGTCTAAGCGTGACACGGGATTGTGATTTTTTGTAAGCGTGAAACGTGAAAGTCAAATTATTGTGTCATGAAAGCGGGAAATGAGGTCTAGCGGGACCTGGGAAATGACAAAAAAATAGAATTGCTTACGTACATAGTATAAACGGGATAAGGGAGTCTGACAAAACAGTAAGCGGGATCCAGGATCGGAACCGCCCAATGAGACCCCCACTAGAGTGGTCATAATTTTCATCAGGGAAATGTATCCGGTATGAATACTAAAGAACATCTACAGTCAGAGCTCAGACATAAATAAGTCTGAATCTGCTTTTGACTCATAGAGGTGTAAATTTGTTAGTTTTAGATTGTCTCCCTTTAATGCAAGACAAAATAATACTTTAATAAGTCAAATGTTGTTAAGCAAGAAATAATTCACCAGAATCAAAAAGTTGCATATACCGACTCCTACAAGTCGATAAGTGATAAAAATTGGTTAACTTCAAGACCCATGCATATTTATAAAGAGGTCATGCATCTAAATCAAATAATGACAACATTGAAAGACAATGCTTTGTCTTCTAAAGAAAAATATGAATGAGAGTCTAAAAAATTGGGGATAATGTTAATTAACCTTACAATGCAACCACCTGGAACCACACTTAATGAGGTAAAACATTTGTGTTTAGTAGGGATGTTCAATTAGATAATTAAATATAGATAGCTCAAGTCCTTGTGAACTCTTGTGAACTCTCATTTACTTTTCTACATTGGCTAGAGGTATAGGGGGAGGGTTGAGATCTCATAAACATGTTTAACCCCGCCGCATTTTTGCGCATGTCCCAACTCAGGAGCCTCTGGCCTTTGTTAGTCTTGTATTTTTTTAATTTTAGTTTCTTGTGTACAATTCGGAAATTAGTATGGCGTTCATAATCACTGAACTAGTATATATTTGTTTAGGGGCCTGCTGAAGGACGCCTCCAGGTGCGGGAATGTCTCGCTACATTGAAGACCTGTTAGTGACCTTCTGCTGTTGTTTTTTCTATGGTCGGGTTGTTGTCTCTTTGACACATTCCCCATTTCCATTCTCAATTTTATCTCAGACAGGTTTTTGCTGTCATAGGTGGTGTACTTTGGCCACCAAATAAAATTAAGTTTATTCATCAACATAAATAGACCTAAACAAGTCTGTCATTTTTTTACTTAGATAAGTCTAAAATTGAAAACATATTTTTATAATAAATACAAGTTTTGACTTCTTTAAGTCGAAAACAAAAATCGACTTTTTTATGTCTGAGATCTGACTGATCTAAGGATCAATTTACTGGTCATATACAATGCAGGTGACTGATATGAAAAAAATCATGCACTGTGTCAGTTATGTTCAATTTAATTAATAGAGAGATATATATTAATGTTTACACCCCTATTAAATTTTCCCTGATATCATATATATAGAAAAAAGAAGTTGTTGTATGATTGCAAGTGAGACAACAACCATCCAAAGACCAAATTATGTGTCTATGATCACTGTACATACTGTATGGCCTTTAACAATGAGCCCATACTTTATGGTAATATATATTAAAGGCCCTAAACATGGCAATTTTAAGAAGAATACAACCTCTATGGTTTGTGCTCGATCAATAAAGTTAACAAGAAACCAATTCGACAGACAGCAACCACTAAATCACAGACTATAAACCTAGGACATATAAATGAGCAATGTGGCAGAGTCTGAAGCATGTCAATGAGGATGAGCACTACTAACAAATACCAAAGTAGGAGCCGAACTTGTGAGGCCACTCATTGGGTGTCTCCAAGTAATCATATGATCATATATACTTTGGTAATATAATCACATAAGCATGATTTATTTTTTTTAAACAAGATAATCATGTAGATAATCAAAAGTACAGTCCAAATTATTGAATAAAGAAAATATATTTGGTCTAACTGGTAATCGAGTAATCACTATCAAAACAACCTAGTAATCACATAAGGCCAAATAAAAAAGTATTTGTGGTTCCAGTAACATCTAACAAAAGTTAGGGTAGGTAGATACAAAGTAGGGATTTTTTTTATTTTATGTTTTCTTTTTACATTCAGTCTAAGGGAGCAACATTCGGACTTTAACAGTGCTTAATGAAAAATGACAAAAAACTCTTTAGGGTAGGCTATTTTTAAGATGTTAAAGTAGGGGAGGTAGGGTAACTTGAACCACACATACTGGTATATTTTTATTTGGCCTAATCAAAACCCCATGACAATGTATGAGGAGGCTCTCTTGTGGTTGTCTTTAGATATAGGAAGATGTGGTATGAGTGCCAATGAGACAACTCTCCATTCAAATAACAATTTAAAAAATTAAAACATTATAGGTCAATTTACGGCCTTCAACATGAATCCTTGGCTCACACCGAACAACAAGCTATAAAGGGCCCCCAAATTACTAGTGTAAAACCATCAAACGGGAAAGTCTTTGCACGATCTTATGGCTATTCTCTATTATAATTTTAGGCAGTAGGTATGTTCCTTGGAGAGATGATGTGTATGGTGGTATTCCTGGTCATGTATTGTTCAGGAAGAGGTGTGACCAATCGACAGAGGGATGCAAATTATTGTGGACTGGGTTACAACCCTCTGATATTCTTACCTGCCTCCCTCTGTGATATGACTGGTACCTCATTGATGTACATAGGATTGAATTTAACCTATGCATCCAGCTTTCAGATGTTGAGAGGTAAGGTAATCTATATTGTTTAGCTCACCTGTATCAAAGGACCATTAATAGAGCTTGGCCTCAGATGTCATTACTCTTGTTACCCTTAGAAAGATAGTCACCCTTCTTACACTGCTGAGCTAATTTTAACTTTATAGGTGATCCTTTGTAAAATCTATAAATAAACTAATTTATTTAAGTTTGTGTTTTTAAATCTTTCATTCAGTCTTCTTTTGCATTTGAAATAATTGAAAGCTAAATTTGGAAGTAGATTCTTTTACAAACCATATGAGTGAATTTAGGTGCTCTGCTCGTCTTTGTAATGATGATATTTTGTCATACCCTCTCCTTGTACAAACAAGTGCTAATTGATATTACACACTACCACATAATTTGTACAAGGAAATTTAATAACCGTCTACGGCCTCTTTCTCTGCTTCCATCTGGCTTCAAGGAACTTCACCCAAACGCTGTAAAGAAGCTTATGAATAAAATATGTACTGCATTTCTATTGTGTGAAAAGGTCTGATGTTGATTTCTGAAGAAGCAATTTGATACCATGAACAATAAAAGAAGGTAAAAACATGAGAACACCAAAACTAAATAGATCATAGTCCAGTTAATCAAACACCAAATTGACATTAAGACTAATGGATTTTAAAATAATTATATAAATGAGAAACAAGTGTATTTAAAACATGCTTATAGAGTATAGACCAATTAACAGAACAAAGTAGAAAAAAAGACTATTGGACAAAAATATAAATGGCCCATATAACTGAGGACCAAACCTTAAACTGACCAGAGACTAATAAAAAAGCAACCTTCATTGTAATTTAGTACAAAAAGCCCACAGAACAGTATAGTTCAAATCAGACCAAATAAAATCTATACACATACTAGTGGACAAAGTATGAAATAAGTCATCAGGCTGTACTAACAAGACAAACTACATACACATAGACCCAATTCACAACTTAAAGGTAGCTTGTATCAGTTTAAATTTTCCTAGCACAAGCTAGTGCTAATTGAATACATAACACCAGCACATAACATGTACAAGGAAAATAACTGATTTCTCAACTAAAATCACAGTAAACCTGTTTTTTAAGCCTTAAATTACACTAGAGGTAAACATTGCACATAGGAATGGTATAACACAGTTACACTCAAATAGCTCTCTACCATGACCTTAATTAAATGAATGATGTGAAATATCATATTTACCACCAACCTTCATCGGTCAAACCTTAAGCAATCTTATACGGTCGCAAAAATTAAACATTAGCAATCTTATAAGGTCGCAAAAATCAAACATTAGCAATCTTATAAGGTTGCAAAAATCAAACATAAGCAATCTTATACGGTCGCAAAAATAAAACACAAGCAATCTTATACGGTCGTGAAAATCAAATATTTCTCCCAGCACAACTAGTGCTAATTCAAATATCACACCAGCACACAATCAGTACTGAGAGAATTTATTTGATTCATTCCTAGAAATAAAAAAAATACTTGCAAGTACGATGAAGCTTGACCATCTCACATGGCTAGCAATGGATACAGAAATAATCAAATAGGGGGCCCACTTTAGTAATGCTTCAGTGATTCCCTATATAATCAACTACAAAAGGGGGGACCTAACCCTAACCCCAGGGTTACATGGATCCGCCTTTGTTGGCAATCATACCACATCTCCTTATTTTCATATTTGGACACAAAAAAAAATGATTTTCTTTTCCTGTATTATTTTTGAAAAAACAATAATTTTGAAAAAAATGACTTACCATATATAACCATCAGTGTTCCAGCTAGCATGAAATGGAGGGGCGCCGCGCCCCGCCCCCGAAATTTTGCGCCCCTCTGCCTTTTTTAAGCGCCCCTGCGCCCCTCTGTGCCCTTTTGAAAAAAAGTTTAAAAAACGATCTTTTTTCCTCATATCGTCGCCATTTTTATCGAGTTCTTTATACACACACTTCATTAAGACAACAGATTAAAATTGTTGACACTTGTTACCTGATTATAATCCTATTTGATTAGAGTCAATTACTTAATCAGGTGAAATTTACGACCCTGTCTAATCCCTTTACCCTGAAACACCAAACATCGAAGTTAAATGAATTGATTATTTTAACACCTGACGATGCAAAATAGAATTTATAAAATAAATGTGAACGGTGTTTATTTCTATTGCATTTGTTGTTTATAAAATAACGTTCATTTAAAAAGAATCATTCCAATAGGTCAACACGCAAAATGCATGAAACATGATGTAACTTTGACCTCCGTAGCAGAGTTCAAAAAATTTATGGGTCTCTGAATATTCACAATTCAGATCGTTTTTGTTTTGATGTTTTTATTTTTGAAACTGATCTTTCAAACTAGTTTTAATCCAGAAGAAAGTAAAAACATTGCTTGACTGTACCTTAAGTTGAATATCTATATCCAAATTAAATTAATTAAAACTGTAATCCATGATCACAAATTGAATGCTTTGTTTAGAATTGTTGAAAGCCATGTGCTTTTTGGCGGGAAAATTCGGGAAACCCCTTATTACAGGAAACAGTTACATTTAATTGTTATTTATAGACAGTAGGAATTTCATTTTGGAAATCATTTTGATTACAACTGCTAAGATTTATTCATGAAAAATTATAATAATTTCTTGGGGTGAAACTGATAATACTTTTTTTATTAAAATAATTTACATCTAGGGGTATGGAAAGGGGGGCTGTTTTTTTTGTTTTTTTTTCAATAATATTACAAATATATATAAAGATCACCAGTCTGAAAATACATGGTTAAATGGATTTTAATTCTGAAAAACTCATGTTTTTATTTAATTCCTTTATTATTTCCATCATAATAAGAAACAAGCTACATGTATAAGGTATTTCAAACATATATTTTTGGCTTTTATATAAGAACATTCAAGACTATTAATATGTATGTGCCTGTAGTAAAAACAAACCTGGTAAAGCCTTAAAAAATTCTACAGGGCCCTTGAAAAAACTTTTGGATCCAGGCTGGCCTTCAGAGAAAATGTTAAGTATTGTTCCTGACTGTATTAGGTCCGAGACCACAATTGTCGTCCCTTGATTTTCGTTGTTCACGAATATAGTCCCTAGTGTTAACAGTGGGCTACTTGCCAATAATTTTTATACCCCTTCCAAATTTATTTCTCCGAGTTTAATGCCTCAAATTGTAAGTAGGGGGGTGAAATTACACTGTAAAAAAATTTGGGTCCAGAATTTTACAGGAAAGTAGTGATTTGGTCTAGCTGAAAAAGGTTAAAAATTAGCACTTCGGAAGCTGTCAAAAGATTTCAAGACACCCTAAACACAAAATTGTCCATATTTTGAGTTAGAGGCGATGAAGTTTTCTATAATTTTGATATAATTTGTCCTAAAAGTAGTACAACACACTGTAAAAGTTTCATTGGGAAAGCGCAGGTGGGATTTTTTTTATTTTCATTTATGTTCTAAAAGAAATGCACTACGAATTAATTGTGTTCTCGGACCTGTATTGCAGATTTATGTGAAGTTTTTAAACTGACATCCACAATTCATTTCACAAGTGTAATAAAAATAATTCTACAAAACAACACAGCGCATCACGTTGCAAATTCATCTTACACCCACCATGCATCAAGAAATATGTCTTTATGTGGTAATATTAAGTATTTGATTTTTTTCAGTGAGAACGCGCTAAAGTGCCCTTTTTAAAAACGCGCCCCTCTATTTTCAAATCCTAGCTGGAACACTGTCCATGTTAACATTTCTGTTTGTGTCAGGTTTCTGTAGTGCTGTTTTGTACTGCCCTCTTTCCTAGCACAGACTAGTGCTAATTCAATTAGTAAACAAGCACTTAGTAAGTTCCAGGGAAAATGGAATACCAATATCAGTACTTCTTGCAAAATTTAATAAATTTGAAAGAAGAATATAATGAGTTAATGTAGCTTCATAATATTCTCCTATAATAGACTAGTGCTAATTGTAAGCATCACATATTTAGTGTTAGGGAAATTATATGAATATCATTTAAAGAACATTCTGAATTTCTGAGCAATAAGTTAAAATATTATACTCACCTCTGTAGCTGGGGGAAAATTGGACAATTCTTTCTGAAGTTTAACTAGTAGTTAACATACCTTATCATGTCATTTTTGTTGAATTTATCCACAATCTTTCCAGCACAGACTAGTGCTAATTTTAACTGTAACACAAGCACATAGTAAGTACCAGAAAGACTAAAGGATAAGGCACATATTCCATTAGATTATCAGACTTCTTTTTGAAATTATCACCTTTTTTCCTAGCACAGACTAGTGCTAATAAATTGAATAAACAAGCACACAATCAGTACCAGGGAAAAAAGCAAAATGTGATAAATCATAATCTATAAAAAAAAACATGCAAAAAAACATTGCGAAACCAGGTGCCAGAAAAACTTAATTGAATAGACATTATTGTAAACAAATGCCCTAAAAATGTTTTTTCTAAATTATCGTATAGTAGAAACATCAGAAAGATTTCCTAGCACAGACTAGTGCTAATTGATATTGTTACACCAGCACATAGTAAATACTTGGAAGACTGACTGACTAGTTATAGATATGATTTATGTTAAGGTATCAGGGTAGACAACTCATACATTTCTGTTCTTTTCCTATCTGTCTGTTATCATAAAATCCAGATGTTTCCTTATCCCTCTCCTGCTAGCACAGGCTAGTGCTAATTAGATTACCGCACAAGTACATAGCATGTTCTAGGAGGAGAAACATATTATCTACAAAATTCAAGATTATTAGTACATAGTCCCAGGAGAACTAGAAGATTATTATTGTAAACATATATACCTTAAACATGTTAAAAGTGTTTTCATGCTGCATGGAATCAAAGTAGAAACCTCAGACAGTTTTCCTAGCACAGACTAGTGCTAATTGATATTGTTACACCAGCACATAGTAAATACTTGGAAGACTGACTGACCAATAGAAATATATAAAGAATCAGGATAGACAACTCTAACATTCATAGATTTCCCTTTCTTTTCTAATGTGTCTGTTACAATTTAAATTTGGATGTTTTCTTACCCCTCTCCTCCTAGCACAGACTAGTGCTAATTAGATTATCACACAAGCACATAGCATGTACTAAGAGGAGAGACATACATAATATCTAGGGATACTCATCTTAGAAATAGTAGAACCATCAGAAAGTTTACCTAGCACAAACTAGTGCTAATTGATATTGGTACACCAGCACATAGTAAATACTTAGAAGACAGACTGACCATTGAAATAAGATGTTATGGTATTAGGGTAGACAACTCTCACATTCGGTTATTTCCCGTTCTGTTTCATTTGAACTTCAGATGTTTACTTTCCCCTCTCCTGCTAGCACAGACTAGTGCTAATTAGATTATCGCACAAGCACATAGCATGCACTAAGAGGAGAGACATACATAATATCTAGGGATACTCATCTTAGAAATAGTAGAACCATCAGAAAGTTTACCTAGCACAAACTAGTGCTAATTGATATTGGTACACCAGCACATAGTAAATACTTAGAAGACAGACTGACCATTGAAATAAGATGTTATGGTATTAGGGTAGACAACTCTCACATTCGGTTATTTCCCGTTCTGTTTCATTTGAACTTCAGATGTTTACTTTCCCCTCTCCTCCTAGCACAGACTAGTGCTAATAAAATAATCACACAAGCACATAGCATGTACTAGGAGGAGAAGCATAATATCTTGGAATACTCCACATCTGATCGTGAAAATTTAAAAAGATTATACATTGGCGGTAAAAGTGCATGTTTTCATGGAACCTAATAGTAGAAACATCAGACAGTTTTCCTAGCACAGACTAGTGCTAATTGAAATTGTTACACCAGCACATAGTAAGTACCTGGAAAACTTGACTGATTTTGGAAATATAATACATTGAGAATATTGAACATGTTGAATAGAATTTTCTTCATTTTCTCCTCATTTACAATTAATAGATAATGATTTCAATTAAAATCTGGATGGTTTCCAAAAACAAAGAAAGATATGTAAAAGGTGACACATATAAAGACTAGTGTATAACCTTTTTTCCTAGCACAGACTAGTGCTAATTGAATTAGTAAACAAGCACACAGTCAGTACCAGGAAAAATTGCATACCTCATCTTTAAAAGCAACAAGAAATTAAGAAGTAAAAAAAATGTTTAAAAAAAGAAAAAGCAGAGTATATAAAATGTACATTGATAGCTTATTATCTTGTTGGTTGATTAGTATATCACTATCTTTATTAGCACAAGCAAGTGCTAATTGAGAATATACACAAGCACATTGCATGTACTAATAAAGATATGTGATGTTGTCTGAACAAACAAATATATTATGATAAGAGTGAAGAAATTATGTGGGTTAAGTATCACACATTTCTCCTGATACACACTAGTGCTAATGTCAATTACACACAAGCACACAGTATGTACCAAGAAAAATAAGTAATAGCTTTCTAAAAATAGTGATGGTGTACAAAAAAGTTCTGATAATTTTGAATTTCAGAATCAGTGTTCGAGCAGAATATTCCTGGCTTTTCTCCTAGCACAGACTAGTGCTAATTTTAATTGCATACTAGCACAAAGCATGTCCCAGGAAAAATTGCAGAAGAAGACTTAGAAGTGAAAATCTCAATGAAGTACATGTATATATGTCATGTATTTCATTACACTGTTGCAGGAAACATAATTAATGTTCTTTTTCCTTTTCATCTGGATCTTTTTAGATGCCATCTTTAAAAACTTGTGCCAGTCATTCTTTTCTCCTAGCACAGACTAGTGCTAATTATTACACAAGCACATAGCAAGTACCAGGAAAAACAAATGATCAATAAATTCAATTCAAATGAACATGATGAAACTTAGAAAGGAACAAAACAGAAAGCAACATCACAAGATCTATACAACCATGTTATTAGTCTGTCACCATGGTTACTGTCAAAAGATCTTAAATAAGATTTTACCTTTCATCTGGACCTTTTTAGATGCCATCTTTCAAATTTGTACCAGTCATACTTTTCTCCTAGCACCATTGAGCACAGGCTAGTGCTAATTATTACACAAGCACATAACAAGTACTAAGAAAAACAGATGACAAACAAGTTCATTTGAAATAGAACAAAACTGGAGGCAACAGACCAACAACAAAATAGATGTACAACCATTTCATTAGTCTGTTACACTGTCAGAAGATCTTTAATTAGATTTTACCTTTCATCTGGACCTTTTTAGATGCCATCTTTCAAATTTGTACCAGTCATTTTTTTCTCCTAGCACAGGCTAGTGCTAATTTAATTGGTTTCACAAGCACATAGCAAGTACCAAGAAAAACAGATGACATAAATAAATACATTTCTAATGAAACCTAGAAAAATACAACTCAAAGACAGAAGAATATACTAACATGTTACTAAAGTCTGATTCCTTTTCATCTGTACCTTTTTAGATGTCATCTTTCAAACTTGTACTAGTCACCCTTTTCTCCTAGCACAGACTAGTGCTAATTATGACACAAGCACATAGTAAGTACCAGGAAAAACGGATGACAAATAAATTCTTTTAAATGAAACCTAGAAAAGAATTAAATGCATCAACCAACAATTTAGATCTGTATAACCATGCCATTAGTTTGGAACTTTTTGAATACCATCTATACACTTGTATCATTCATCCTTTTCTCCTAGCACAGCCTAGTGCTAATTATAGATTGTTTCACAAGCACATAGCAAGTACCAGGAAAAAACGAATGACAAACTAATTCATTTTACATATAAAACCTTCAAAAGAACAAAACAGAGGGCAACAGCCCAACAACAAAATATATGTCATAAGTTGGTCATTGTCAAGGATCATAAATATATTTTTTCCTTTTCATCTGGATCTTTTTACATGACATCTTTAAAACTTGTACCAGTCATCCCTTTCTCCTAGCACAGACTAGTGCTAATTATTACATTAGCACATAGCAAGTACCAGGAAAAACAAATGATCAATAAATTCAATTCAAATGAACATGATGAAACTTAGAAAGGAACAAAACAGAAAGCAACATCACAAGATCTATACAACCATGTTATTAGTCTGTCACCATGGTTACTGTCAAAAGATCTTAAATAAGATTTTACCTTTCATCTAAACCGTTTTAGATGCCATCTTTCAAATTTGTACCAGTCATACTTTTCTCCTAGCACAGGCTAGTGCTAATTATTACACAAGCACATAACAAGTACCAGGAAGAATGAATGACATTAACTCAGGTTTAAAGTTCAACTTCTGATTACTGACTCTGTTTATCTTTGTGGACCAGTTATGAAAATGTGTCTAAATATACTATCCCTTAATTAAAGACTTCAGGAACATGCGATGAAAGTTTCAGTCTTTCCTCCTAGCACAGACTAGTGCTAGTTCATCATTATCAGACAAGCACATAGAAAGTTCTAGGAACAACAACAGAAATGCAAACTCCTTTCCACCCAATAGCTCAATAGGCTTAGATTAAAAAAACTCACATACACAAACTCTTTAGATTTGAAACTTAAATATTTGGAATAAGAAGATTGTAAAAAAAACATACTCATGACAACCTTTTAACTTTTACATATAGAGGACTGCTGATCACACATAGAGAAAGTTTGTAATATAGTCTCGTCTTTTCTCCTAGCACAAGCTAGTGCTAATTTGAAATGTAACAAGCACAAAGCAAGTACCAAGAAAAACAACTGACATACAATTTGTTTGAAAATCCATTTTTACATTGAAGATTAGGAATTTAATTCAATTACATGTATATGTTGTGTGTTCATCCAGATATTCCATGAGTAGTAGCCAAACTTTTTTCCTAGCACAGACTAGTGCTAATTTATAATTTCACACAAGCACATAGCATGTACCAGGAAAAACTACTGACAAAATTATTTGACAACATAATGTTTAACAATATAATGAAAACTGTGTAAAGCCAATCTTTTCTCTTAGCACAGACTAGTGCTAATTTGTGGACACACAAGCACATAGCAAGTACCAAGAAAAACAATTGACACTGAACTAGATTAAAAGCTAAATTAATGACATCTTAAGGAAATCTGTGAAAATCCAATATTTTCTCTTAGCACTGACTAGTGCTAATTGAGTGGACACACAGGACATAGAAAGTACCAAGAAAAATTTCTGACATAGAATTAGTTGCAAAATCTATTCAAATAACAATAAAGAAAACTGTGTAAAGCCAATATTTTCTCTTAGCACAGACTAGTGCTAATTTGATAGACACACAAGCACATAGAAAGTACCAAGAAAAACAGTTGACATAAAACTAGATGAAAAATCTATTCAAATAACAATAAAGAAAACTGTGTAAAGCCAATCTTTTCTCTTAGCACAGACTAGTGCTAATTTGATAGACACACAAGCACATAGAAAGTACCAAGAAAAACAGTTGACATAAAACTAGATGAAAATCTATTCAAATAACAATAAAGAAAACTGTGAAAAGTCAATCTTTTCTCTTAGCACAGACTAGTGCTAATTGAGTGGACACACAAGCACATAGCAAGTACCAAGAAAAACAATTGACATTGAACTAGATTAAAAGCTATATTAATGACACCATAAGGAAATCTCTGAAAATCCAATATTTTCTCTTAGCACAGACTAGTGCTAATTGAGTGGACACACAAGCACATAGAAAGTACCAAGAAAAACAACTGACTAACTGATATAGAATTAGTTGAAAATTTGACACAGCATCAAAAGCTGTGAAAAGTCATATTTTTTTCTAGCACAGACAAGTGCTAGTTTCCTTAACACACAAGCACATAGCAGGTAATAGGAAAAATAACTGACATTAATTTTATCAGAAACATGCATATATTCATATCAGTTAGGAGAAATAAAATTGAAATGTTAGTCTTTATTGTCCATCTGTGCAGACATACGTATGTATGAAAGAAATTGGAATAGCAGCCAAATCTGTTTTCCTAGCACAGACTAGTGCTAATTAGAAATATTACACACAAGCACATAGCAAGTACCAGGAAAAACTACTGGCTAAAATTCTGGTTTGAAACATCCATTCAAGTATTAAGTTTGAAAAAAATTAAATGAATAGAATATTAAATTTCTATACAACTTGTATCAACACATAACAGGAACTGAGTAGTAGCCAATCGTTTTCCTAGCACAGACTAGTGCTAATTGATATTCCAACACAAGCACATAGCAAGTACCAGGGAAAATACTGACAAATTAATAAAAAAATATGTAGTAATATAATACCTTCAATGAAACAGAGAAACAGTCATCTTTTTTTCCTAGCACAGACTAGTGCTAATTAGAAATATTAGACACAAGCACATAGCAAGTACCAGGAAAAACAGCTGAATATCTGATTGACAAAGCAACGTACAGACTAATAAAATTGAGAAGGGACATGCTGAAGAGATTTATGTCTGTAGATTATCTAACAAAATGTACCTAGAAAAATGAAAGATTAACACTTGTTGCAAAGATATTCGTTTTGCCTAGCACAAGCTAGTGCTAATTGTAGTTGTTTCATCAGCACATAGTTAGAACCAGGAAAAAGGAATTTTAAAACTCAATATTTCATTTATAGTTAGGTATTTCTGTTTAGTAGCTAAGAATGGTTGAGTTATCATAATTACGAATATAGAAGTCAGTTCTAACACATATTTTTCTAGATCAGTTTTATTTTTCTAGTTAAGACTGACAATTGTCCAGTGGCAAATACTTCATGAATATTTAGTTGTATAAGAGAAATAAAGAATATGTGTAGTTATTTCATTTAAAAAAAAAATATTATTAGTATATGTGTCATGATTGTAAAACAAAGATTTTCCACCAGAGACAAAATGATATTAAAGTTAATGAGTTAAAAAGTTTGTTTGTCAGATGGGGGAATGTTAAAAGATAAGATAATCAATTAAAGTTAACAAATCACTTGTGAAATTGTCATACGTTTGTCCTAGCACAAGCTAGTGCTAATCATAGATACAACAGTAACATTAGCCAGTGCCATAACAAACATTAACTGTGACCCTTGAGGAATTTCTTTTCTTTCCTTTTATATTTCATTATAAATGAGACAGCATCCCAAAAAAAGAAAGAATAACATCGGAAAAGAAATCTAGGTCACTTGATTGTTTAATATTATTAACTATACAATTGTAAAAGTAAATTTAAATTTCATTAGTTTCCTCATTCCTGGTGCAGATGTGTTAAAATATTGGCTTAATGTCACAGAAATTGAATCTGTATAAAATGTATTGTAGAGTGACCATTTGAGCACTTTCATGACTTTTTTTTATTTTATTATTTATTCTGTTGATAAATGAACTTAGATTTATTATTAACAGTTAACATAGAAAGTTTTTAACGACCTTGACTTGCATTATAGCCCTCCACTGTTGGTAAAGGCATTTCTAGTACTGATAGTTCATACTTTAAAGTTTGAATTAATTGTTCATTTCTATTGAAGTTTTTGTAAATGGTCAATTTCCACTTCCTTGTAAACACAAAATGAAATTTATTTTCCATTTTATTGAGAAAGAATTATAATTTAAATGAATGATTTGTTGTCCATTAGCAATAGCAAGGAAGTCAGCAGTGTCAGTATAACCTTTAAATTACATAAACCACACAGACATGACAGATTCATATTAAATTGTAACTTTATAAGAAAGGGCTAAATAGTCCATTTATTTAATTGTTTCAAAAGACATTTGAAATATAAATTCCATTCATTCCCTTTTTTAAATGCATGCAACTTACTTTTGAAAACAAATGATTTTTTTTTAGTATCATTTACTATGTTTCAGCAGTTAAAAAGTTAAAATTCACATTCTTTTATATAAAAAAAATTTATTAAGTTTTAAAAACCAGATTGATTGATTGATTGTTTGTTGCTTAACGTCCAGTGGCAAATGTTTCATGCATATTCAGGACAAGACAAGTTAACAATAAATACTATCAGTAGGTTGATACAATAGAGGCCATCTAGGATGATGGTCGGGGAAATTAGAACTGCCACTGGAAAATGAGGATATATTGGATAGGGACAGAAAAACCAGAGCAAATGACCAAATATAATGTAAAAAAACGAGTTTTCTTAATTGTTACATATATATAAGTAAAAACAACTTATCATGTTACATTGTTTCAACATAAAAAAATAAATTAACATTGTGAAGTTTTAAATATAATTTATGATTATGTAAATTTCAATTCTTTGACTAATATTTTCTTTGTCTAATGAAGTCCTCTTTGACACATGTTTTAAAATGTTGTACTAGTAAATATATTTAATTTATGAACATATAACTTGTAGTGTTCTTGAGATATGTAGTGTTAAATTTATTTTAAATTTTTGATAATGAACATTAATTTATAGTGGACTTTTAATATTTCATTAAAACAAAATGATTATACTATGCAATTTAAAGTGGTGTTGATAAACTTAAAAAACTAATTCAATTTAGAATATGAATATTCTTTTTAGGGGGACTTAGACTTGTTTTTTTTTTTGAAATATGAAATTAGACCTTAATATTAATTTTTAAAAGGACTCCTTGATTCATTTAAAATATAATACTTGTGATAAGTCATAAAAAAATAATTAGTTTATCCAAGTAAAACTTTCAAAGTAAATGTCTTTACCTTAAATCTTCAATCCATCTTCCTAAGTCAGTTCAAGTATAATGATGTAGTTATAAAATACCAGATACTTTTATGACCCCTGCATTGTGTAATGCCAATTTGCAACTGACCAGTGGCCGTCACCCTCCACAGGTGTCAATACAAACTATCTACTACCCCTTCTGTAACTTGTATGATGTCACAACCTTACTGATGTGGAGCTAACACACTTAAGTGTCATAATGAGGAAGTTGATTAATTAGGAGATTGTCAAACAGAAATTAACATTTAGTTGTAAACACTGGTAGATTTCACTTGTGAAATATACATGCCAGTTGTGACATGTTTATGAAATTTTAAAACTTCTTTCAAATTTCATGTTCAAAGAGCATTCAGAAACAAACTTAAAACTTGCACTTATTTCCATTTTAATCTGATTATTTAAAAAAAAAAAATATGCCATAATTTTAAGGTTTAAAAAATTCAGTTTACAGGAAAACAAATATTTGACCATCTTTAAATCTATTTTGTTTTTATTAAATTAAATTAAACTTTGAAGGGAGATTTAATAAAACCACCACTTTAAATTCATAATTTTGTTTATAAATCAAAATTGATGACCTTTTTATAAAAAGTAGTTTTAAATTGTATTCTCCCTAAAAAATAAAGTTTTTAAGATGATTAAATTTAAGTGGAATTGTTTGCTTTTAACTTTTTAAACTATCTTACATCAAACTAAAATGAATAAATTTCTTTAAATATTTATAAAATTATAATCCACTTACTTGTTCTTCCTTGAAATCTTCTGAACAGAATACACCAAAAACTTTCACCCCTCCTTTTTATACCAATCCCCCCTTTTTGGCAAGTAATGATAACTTTTGACACCTGTTTTTAAAATTCTATTCTCAATGCCAGATTAGGATCAAAGAATGGTGCACATTAATTAATATTTAATTTCAGTCTATACATATGAATGAAATTTACCTGTAATTAAAATATTATAATTGCTGTAAAAACACAACAGGTGTCACTTCAGGGGAAATAACTCTTGTCATGTCTTTGATGTTATTTTAAGAATACATAATTGGATTTTGATAATTTGTTTGTAATTACTAGTAATTTGTAAAGATAATCTGTGAACTTATTTGTTTGAATAGTTTAAAATTCCTAAGGCTGTAATTCCATTGTTTGGTTTATTTTGGGGAATTTTTTGGAAAAACAGTTATTTTACATGAATTTTATCTTTATCTGGTTTATTAAAAAAATATTTTAAATGCAGATTTTAATTTGCATATTATTTTCTTCAATTAATTTGAATTAAATTACACAAAGTTTAACTTGCTTTATAAAAAAATAAAATTTTATACTTTCAATTTTCCTATAAAATATAAATATTTAAACATCATATTTTGAAATGAAATCATGGCAAACATGTAAAACTTACATAATAATTTACTCTCGAAGCTTGTATTTTGATTTTCAAAGAAAATTAGTTGAGCATTATATTTTGATATAAAAAGATTGCAAAATCATCTTAAAGTTGCTGCATTATATAGACTGGTTAAATCATTAAATTTATGTACATTTTTTTTTTATAAAATGGTTATAACAGGACTTCAATTAATACTTTTTGGAATACAAATAATTGAAAAGTTTTAATAAATATATTGTACAACTAAATAGCAGTTTAGTAGAATTTACATTCAATTTGAAATTTAAGATAATTGGTTTTAAAGGAATAATTGTTTGTTGATAAATTAACTTTCAGTGTCAAATATTTCATGCATGTTTTTTTAATACTTTGAATGTTTAAAATAAAAAGTTTTGACAGTTTTTGAGTTATGAATCTACAATACATTATGCTTTAATGTAATAAATTTCTGTTTTATTCTGTGTATTTATTTGTTGTGATCGAAAGTTATAATTGAGCTGCATCTGATAAAAATGGACTTTATGCAAGTGATTATCAATACATGTACATCTGTTGAAAAAAACTCTTTGATTTAACTTATAATTTGAAAATTAAGTTGAACAAAGAAACATTTTTTTAAAGAGTTATGCCCCTAAGAATGATATATGATAATAGTTAAAAGTTATTGCCCTTGAACAGAAAAAGATTTGGAACTTTGGGACATTGGATCTCTTAAAATGTTCTTTTTCTACATTATTTTATATCTATGTCTTAACATCAATCAGAATTAAGTGCTTAAAGTAGCAGTAACATGGTATAAATAGACTGAAATAAAGTTTATAAAAAAAATAAAAGTATATATCAAGATTGTTCGATTGGTCATTGCTTCATGCTGGTTCAGCACAAAAAAAGAGGCTATATCGCTGTGAGAAGAATGTTTGTATTACACATAAGTCTAAGATGTTGATAGTCAATTGTACTACAAAAACTCTTCAAACACTTTAAATGAATCATTTCCTGGTATAAAGAATTGTAAAGTCATAATTTAATATTTTCTTTAACTTTAATAGTGTGTTTATAGGAAAATTAAAACTGCAAGATTTACTATAATATCTGGGTCAGTAAGGCCAAATAAAATAGTACGTGTGTTTCCAAAAAAAAAAGTGAGAGTAGGTGAGTCAGGATTTCTTTTTAATTTTATGGGTTTTTATACGACCGCAAAAATTAAAAATTGTTTGGTCGTTTATTGGTATCACGTCGTAGGTGTTGTCTTCAGCGTCGTCCGAAGACTGATGGTTTCCGGATAATAACTTTAGTATAAGTAAATAGAAATCAATAAAATTTTAATACAAAAAATGTTTACAACCAAAAAAGGAAGCTAGGTTGGGATTGATTTTGGGGGTTATGGTCCCAAAGGTTTAGGAATCAGAGGCTCAAAGGGGCCCAAAACAAGCATTTATCTAGTTTCAGGACAATAAGTCGTGTATAAGTACTTCATTTGCTCTGAAATTGTACCACAATGTTTAATACCATAAGAAAAAGGTTGGGATTTATTTTAAGGGTTATGAGGCAAACAGACTAGGAATTAAGGGCCAAAAAGGGACCAAAAACAAGCATTTTTCTAGTTTCAGGACACTAACTTTTGTGTAACTGTATGGATCTCTCTGACATTTCAACACAAGGTGTATATAACAAAGGGAAGGCTGAGATTGAGTTTCGGGTTAATTTCCCCGAACATGTAGGAATAAGGGGCCAAAAAAGGACGGTAAGGCTCAAATCATTTAGCAAATAAGGGCAAAAATAGGGGATAAACCCTTGTTTTTCTGGTTAAAGGACAATTTAGACAATTTAAAAGCAGTGTACAGTGAGGGAGGTACAATTTTTCTCAAATATTTATTTTTGAGAGGATTTATATTTAACAGCATAGTGAATTGTTCGAAGCAAAAATATTTTTTTTTAGTTCATTTGACCACATTCATTCTGTGTCTGAAACTTGTGCTGTTTCAACTATTTAATCACAATCCAAATTCAGAGCTGTATCCTAAACTTAAATGATGTGTCCATACTTGCCCCAACTGTTCAGGGTTCAACCTCTGCGGTCATATAAAGCTGTGCCCTGCGGAGCATCTGTTTGTTTTACATTGAGCTGATATGAGAAAAATTCTGACTATAACAGTGCTTCATGAAAAATCACAAAAAAATCTTTAGGGTAGGCTATCATCAAGACTTAACAGTAGGGTAGGTAAGGTAACTGGAACCATACATATATTTTTATTTGGCGTGAGATGTATACTGCAGCAAAAGAAGGTTTATACTAAATTTTTTTTTTTTAGGAAAAATCTCCAAAATTCTAAGGAAAGTGTTAAAAAAACACATGAAATAATGACGAGCTTCAAAAATAAGTGTAATATACAAGACTTAAAGTGTTCTACAGAATTAAAATTGCATTATTCTACTGAGAATGTTTAAAAAGCTAATTATACATGTGAAATAAATTGCCCTACCCCCTAAACCAACCCACCAAACAAAACAAAACAAAATAGATCAATTGTTTTTTTTATTTTTAATTTAGTTAGAATAAACAAGTATTATATAGTTAGACTCACTATACAAATCATTGGAAATTACTATATATAAAAAATATTTCCAAATTTGTTTTGGAAAATTTGACTTGTTATACAGTTTCTCTGTCTTATTTTAGGTGCTGTTATAATCTTCACTGCCCTGCTGTCGGTAGCTTTCCTCGGTAGAACCATCCGAGCACAGATGTGGATTGGTATAGTTAGTGTAATAGTTGGTTTGGCCGTTGTTGGTGTGTCAGATATCATTTTCAACACTGACAAGAACAAAGATACAAATGGAATTATTGCAGGTGAAGATTATCATTATAACATTTACATTCCTGGTGATAGGAAGTTGTTTTTGTGTTTTTTCAATAATTCTTTTTTTCCAAAATCATATTTTACTCATATGACCTTGACCTCATTTTTATTTTTCATTGGTTATTGATAAGTTTTCGTCAGTTTGTTTTATAGTTTTATCAGATACTTTAAGCAATACGTCAACTATATTGGGCAAACCTCAAAGTATTTAAGAACATGTAGGATTAAACTTAAATCGGACGAAGTATTAATGAAAAAATGTTATATTCCCAGTTAAACTGTCTAGGAATTAAGGGCCAAGTCATTTACGCACCGTTTTAGCTATTTTTAAAAGGGTATTTGGTAACCTTAGATATAGGGGCGGTTCCAACCATTGTTCCCATTCAAATGCATTTATCGTCAAAATAGAAATCCCATACTGCATAGTTTGTTATAAATTAAGACCCTGACATAAAAAAGTGAAAGAATTCAAACAAGAAACTAAAGGCCTTCAATGTTTATAAAAAAAGTGATTTATAAAAAGCAAGAAAAACAGACAGACATGCTGTTTGGTGTGAGCCAAAGCTCTGTTGAAGACTGTACTTTGACCTAAAATGGTTTACTTTTATAAATGGTTATTTGGATGGAGAGTTGTCTCATTGGCACTCATACCACATCTTCCTATATCTATGAACCAATGACAACCTCCGAACTATAGGCTCTTGACTTTGGAGCTTCAGACCATAAAGATTGTGGTAGGGTTTAACATGTTTGTGAGTGCACAACCCTCCGCCTAACCTAGAACAATGATGTTACAGCACAATATGTTTCTCAACCTGAATTTGCATGCTATAACTGCAATTGTACATTTAAAAAAAAACAATCAATCAATCTATTTTACAGATAATTTATTTATAGAACTGTAATTTGTATTGGACAGGTGATTTATTGATTATAATGGCCCAGATTATTGTGGCTGTACAGATGGTCTACGAGGAAAGAGTTATAAACAGATTTACAATACATCCTTTGGAGGCTGTTGGCTGGGAAGGTATAAAGAATAAGAAATTTAGAAAATACGAGAAATCCTGAAAACAATTATAGTATCAAAATTATATTTTTATTAAAAATTTATCCCATCACAATTTTCTAAATGATAAAGCATCACATAAAAAATGACTACTGTTAATACACCCACCAAAAACTTCTGTGTCATTTGGTCTCTTGCAAAAATATCTATTGTCAATTTGATCATGGAAGTATTATATTGACAGGAACTACAACGATTAATTAGCATTTATTTATAACCCGGGTAGCCCTGTAGAAAAGATATGGAAACTGTCTAATTAGTACGCTGTCGTTAATTTCTTTTGTGACTATCTGCGATGCCGCGGTCATAAATTGACCAGAGATACTTCTTATCAATCACGTGGTTTTAATCGAGACAGCTTAACAATATTACCTGTCGGAAAACACCTTTACTTATTTCAATCGCGTCGGTAGACCTTTATTCGTGAACAACTTATTTAAACAAATTGACTGATGCGTAAAAAATGAAAATCGGCCCAGAATTAATTATTCTACAACGATTTGAAATAGAGAGTGACATTATTTTATTAGTTTGTGGGTGAAGTTTAAATCGCGATTAAGGTGTGTTCCGGTTACCGCCGGTTAACAATAAATATATTTGATAAATATTAAAACTATGAAATTTAGAGTGATATATATGGTTAAGTTACTGGATAATCCTGGAAAGTAGAAATTTCCAGTTTATAATACAAAAATTAATCGAGCAAGTACCAATCATCAAAATACAGCAGAAGAAAACAGAGATCTAACTACGTTATATAGCTAATTATGTAATATATTTTTGTCCTCTAAAATATGTTATCACTATCCGACCAAATGAAACCGTCCAAATGATACTGGTAAATATTATTGAACAGTCGCACAAGAATTTGTATAACGTCACTATACAAATCCTTGAGTCACAGTACTAAAAAAAAATGTCAACTAATCGGGGTTCAGCTGAACATTCGTATATACCAACCAATGATCTTACCCTGGATTTAGAGCGAAGCTTAACAATTCCTACATTTGTCTAAAATCTCTTTGATCTTTTGATTTTATAGAACGATTATTTACAATCGTTTTAAAAATGCAGGAAATGTGTGCCACTCAGTGGAGTAAACAGTATTTATTATATAATCACAACTTGCGATATATATTACATATAGTCTAATTTCTACCAAAAAATAAATCAATAAAAATGGGGCATTTATTCAATAAATTTGGTACAAATTTCCATCGTCAATGTGTTTTTCTATAGAATTAATGATGACTCGCATTAATCCATCAATCACTCAATCGGCACACATATGCAGATGTAAGGTAACGGAATCTGCCGAGGTTTGCCGATTGCTGTTTCCTAAGAATTGATCACAACTTTCGATTTCTTCGTTTATTTCCGTAATCCCGAAAGCAACCGAGAATGACAATATCGTAGGGCACCACACGCTCATTAACAAATGTACTTATATGTAATGTAATGTAAACTAATGTGTTTTTCTGTATACCTTTGTCCAACTTAGGTGATACCAGAATAAATGATATATATGTAAATAACGTGCCATGTTTCAAGCTAATTAACATGTCATTAAATTGCGCGCGGCATCGCAGATGAAACGTTTGAAGTTGGGTCGTAGTAGTTCCTGTCAATATAATACTTCCATGATTTGATACACTAATAAAAGAGAGCATATATAGGACACCAAAGGGCCATCCATATAAAGTCATTAGTCAAAAATAAAATCACAGCACCATGGTTAAAAAAGAAAAAGACAAACAACAGTACTGGAAACACAACATAGAACACTAAAGAATCAGCAACATGAACCCAATCAAAAACTGGAGTGATCTCAGGTGATCCAGAGGGATAAGCATATCCTGCTCCTCATATGGCACCCGTCGTGTTGCTTATGTTAGTTACAATCCTGTGATAATTATCAAAGATTCGACTTTTTAATCTTATTATATTTCATTGAAATGAATACTATTGCATTATGTATTCCTCTCTTATAATGGGGCCTCAGTGACCAAGTGGTCTTAGTAGTTACTACTGTAATCACCAGCCATTTAACACTGATGTTGTAAGTTCGAACCTTGCTCGTGCAGGTGCACTCGACTCCAATCTTAATTGACTAGGATTGTCAGTTTTCCTATAGAAGGTCGTGGTTTTCTCCTGGCACTTCATTAATAAAAACTGGACGCCACAAAATAGCGTAAATGTGGTCCTTAAAAGTATCATTAAAACAAAAAAAAACAAAAAAAACAAAAAAATCAAAACCTCTCTTATAACAGTTTCTTAATATTGTATATCAGACATTTTTGTTTGGCTGGTCTGATAATTTTTGCCACTGGATTTTTAACAATAAACTGCCAATTTGATCATCAGATTTTTATTTTTCAGGTATATTTGGATTTGTTCTCTTAGGCCTCTTGTTGATTCCATTTTTCCACATTGATGCCGGAGCCTTCAGTGAATTACCAACACACAAATTAGATGATGCTATTGATGCCTTCCATCAGCTGGGACAAAACTGGCAAATTCTAACAGCAACCCTAGGTACAGTATTAACCCCAAAAAACAATCAAAATTAAATCAGAAAACAATAAGAAATTCTTACTGCAACCCTAGATACAGTATACCCTGAAAAAAAATCAAAATTAAATCAAGGAAAACTGGCAAATTCTTACGGCAAACGCTACATACAGTATTTACTCTGAAAAAACAATCAAAATTAGATCAGACAAAACTGGCAAATTCTAATTGGCAATGCTGGGTACAGTATTTACCCTCAAAAACAATAAAAATTAGATATGACAAAACTCTCAAATTCTTACTGCTAACCTAGGTATAGTTTTTCCCTGAAAAACAATCAAAATTAGATCACACAAAATTGGCAAATTCTTATAGCAAATCTAGGTACAGTATACCATGTACATATCATGGTTTTTCATGATTTGATGACACTCAATGGGCAGGTTAAATTTTCACTGTGCACAATTTTTGGTGACAGGGAAAATATATGCAAGACCTAAAATGTGCTGTTCCTTTTGCTTTTTTATGCTTTTTTTTGTTGCAGTGCATGATTTGATTTTGTGTCATAGATCATATCCAATCCTCTGTTTTTCAGCTTAATACAGTTATTTTAATATATTTTGCAGGGAATATTTTCAGCATAGCTTTCTTCAATTTTGCTGGAATAAGTGTGACAAGAGAAATCAGTGCTACCACACGAATGGTTCTGGACAGTGTACGAACAATCATTATCTGGGTTGCTGCCCTAGCGTTAGATTGGCAGAAATTTATCCCACTCCAAATATTGGGATTTGTTGTTCTGATCATCGGAATGATGTTATACAATGATATTGGCATACAGTTTATAAGGAGGACAATTATGACACGTGTTTTACGGAGACCCTTGCCACCTGATGAAGACCAGGAGAGATTGATCCCAGAGGACAATGCTAATCGTCGCGGAGGAAGTAAGTATACCAGTATTATCTGACACACTTGGGAATCAGATAAAATGTTAGATTAAGCAGGGTGTCGTTATACTAAGGTTTTTTCTACAAGGATAGGAACTCTTTATGACCATGAAAATTGTAGATTAAAGCATGTTGGAATACTCAGGTGTCGGGATTAGGCAAGTTTCACTGTAGACTGTTTCAGTCCCTGGTCAGGGTTGGTTAGAGTACGTTGTGGACATTATGGAAAGGTCAACAAGGGGCATATTGTTTTCAAGTGTGAGGGCAGAGGGATGCATTCTAAAGGGGTTGACAGTCATTTAAATTTTAGTGATTCAAAATTGAATGAATTGTAATATGTAGATAACATTTTTTTGTTAAAAAGTTTTATTTATTTTTTCAATATTTCCATCGCTTTAATTCAAAGACTAAAAACTTTGTGCAATATTTCTATCACTAAATTCTAATCACTGTGGGGTTGTACACAGCCTGATTCTAATGTGACTGCTAGCAAGGACACTACTTGCCATCTAGGTAGTTTCCATTCCCATGATGCCTAGATTTGGTTTTCAGTTATCTCCCTTTTCATCTAGGTACGTTCCCTTCCCATGATACCTAGATTTGGTTTTCAGTTATCTCCGTTTTCATCTAGGTAGGTTCCCTTCCCATGATACCTAGATTTGGTTTTCAGTTATCTCCCTTTTCATCTAGATAGGTTCCCTTCCCATTATGCCTAGATTTGGTTTTCAGTTATCTCCCTTTTCATCTAGATAGGTTCCCATCCCATGATACCTATATTTGGTTTTCAGTTATCTCCCTTTTCATCTAGATAGGTTCCCTTCCCATGATACCTAGATTTGGTTTTCAGTTATCTCCCTTTTCATCTAGGTAGGTTCCCTTCCCATGATACCTAGATTTGGTTTTCAGTTATGATTTATCTCTCTTGTCATCTAGATAAGTTCCCTTGCCATTATGCCTAGATTTGGTTTTCAGTTATCTCCCTTTTCATCTAGGTATGTTCCCTTCCCATGATACCTAGATTTGGTTTTCAGTTATCTCCGTTTTCATCTGGGTAGGTTCCCTTCCCATGATACCTAGATTGGGTTTTCAGTTATCTCCCTTTTCATCTGGGTAGGTTCCCTTCCCATGATTCAAACTTTTACAAAGTGTAATAATTTTGCGTTTAGTATGGCGTTCATTATTACTGAACTAGTATATTATATATTTGTTAAGGGGCAGCTGAAGGACGCGCAGGGGTGTGGGGATTTCTCGCTGCATTGAAGACCTATTGGTGACCTTCTGCTGTCGTCTTTGACACTTTCCCCATTTCCATTCTCAATTTTATTGTTATTTTCAAAAAGAGAAGCTTCTGAACATCCTTGAATCTTATTACAACTGCTCTGGAAATATTTATTACCCGTAAATGCTTCAGACAAATGCAGTATAGATTGATGATTCAAATTTTACTCTAAATAATTAATTAATTTACTTTCTCCACAGATATTCAGGATTAACCACAACATACATGGTATATATAAATCCTGAACTTGTACTATTTCCTACAATCCTACACTTTGACTGTTTTGCACTTCTACCCATGCATACAACCATGCCAAATAATTTTACTATGATAATGTAATTTCACCAGATGTTTTCTTTGTCTGAACTGTTCTATATTTTGCCACATCCAAACCTTTCATTGCTGACTTTGCTCACTGTACAAATTTGTCAATGTTTGAGCAATAATGTTCTTATGTTTGCACAATATTTTCACTCTGGTGGATAATTTGCAATAATACTTGTTGTTATATTTAACATGTTGAACTTCAATCTAATTATTAAAATATTGATTTTGTTTCTCAAATGTTTGTGCTATTTTCACATTTCTTGATCGTTGTGAGAAAAACTTTTCTCCTCACAAGTGAAAAATTTGTTCTCTGCAAACGATGGGTCCAAAATAAATTAGGACGTCAAATTTTCTTGATTTCTTCTGAAATTGCTTATTTTGAAGCCATGAAAATAGACAACCATGCCTGATGATGTCAGATATAAAGAACACAACTTGCTGCAAATCTTTAAAAAAGGAGGGATACAAATTATTAGAGAAACAGATTCCACCACAATATCTCATGTATTGCAGCACAGAGTCCTCACAATGTGGTTTTCCCACCACTTTCACTGTTTCCCCCAATTTTCATCCACTTCCCACAATTTTACAAATATTTTATGTTTTGCACACACTGTAGAAATACAGTGTTGTAAACCATTATTTCAAGTCTTTTCTTTATTGCAGTATTTTAAAAATTCACATCAGAAAGCCTTGTGAATATGATTTTAAAAATTACTATTGAATACAAATTATTTCCCTTGTTTTAAGGAAATACCAATACAAATACTGGTTCCCTGATGTGAAGCACTACATTTGTGGACAAGAAAATAGAAAAAAATGTATTACTCAAATTACAAGAATATCAGAAGCCAAATGACCATTAATAATTTATATTATATATCATATGTAACTAGAAGTCTTGAAAGGACCAGCCAGCGAATTTTACGTAAGGTGACCTATAGTTGAATGTTGTTAATTAAGTTCTGTGTCGTTTGCTCTCTTGTGGAGAGTTGTCTCATTGGCATTATACCACAAAAAAATTCTTTTTTTTATGCCTTATTTTTATTCTTTTTTTCCAGATAAGGAAAACATTATAAAAGTCTAAGATTTGAACAACAAATATTTAAGCTGAACAAATAGCAATCATCAGGGTATACTGGTATATATTAGCAAGGATTTGTATAGTAAGATGATATGCTACTGTACAAATCCTTGATATAAGCCTAAAAATATCTTTGAAAAAACTAGGATTAAAAATCATCATCCCTTGAAACAGTTCAGTATTTGTTGAAACTTGATACTTTTTTGTTATGAATGTTCAGATACTATAGGTTTTATTATCTTTTTATTACAGATATTCAAGAGGAGCCTCAACCTGGTCCATCAAATGCTGCTATATAACCGTTTTGATTGGTTCATTTGAATTTATTCTTGAATCTGATTGGTGGTTTATGGACCAATAGTATGTTGAAAACATTAGTACATTGTTAACCTTTAAGATTGTGATACAAACTTTTGAACAATATTTTGAGTACTTAATATATATATTTATAAGAATGGGTGCAATATGATTGTTTTGATATGACTGACATGAGAAAGAATTTATTTGTTATAAAACGTTTTGTTTGTAATTTTTGCAAGAAAAATGTATTTGATCAGTTACAAAGTTATAAATTATTTGTGTACTAACTGATAGTGCCTCTGTTGTGCTCCTAGCATTGCATGACCACACAGAAAAATGAAATTAGTAATAAAAACTTAGAAATTAGTACCTTGTAAGACTCTTGTAATCATGGGATTCAAAGGCTGTGATTTTCTTTGATTTGTTTGTTGTTGATATTAATGCTGGGTGGTTTTAGAATATAAAAATGTAACTTTGATGGATATTGAATTTCCATTTTTTTCTTAAATGAGAGTACATATTGTTTTGACATAATAACGACTGGTTTATTTTACAATCAGAGGCAGATTTAGGGAGGCCCAGGGGGCTCCCCCCTCCCCTTTTGAGAAAAAAATTGGTTGGTTATATAGGGAATCACTTAAGCGTGAAGGGAGTGGGCCCTCTCTTAGGCAGCCAGTGGGCCCCCACTTATGAAAATTTCTTGATCCGCCACTGACAATGAGATTGTTCAACACACTAGTACTATTTACTAAGCGTTACATTTTAATGATTTAGTACTTCATGACTCTTTTAGTTGTCTTTAAATCCTCATCCCTCTGCTCCTATGCCAACATCAAGCAAAGTATTCCACACAATTTTTTGTTTGGGGCTATCTTGCATTGATATTTGCTTATAGCTTCAATTTTAAGATGAGAACAAAGCATGATTTTTGTAATCCAGGATAGGTTCAAATTAGGTTTCGCTCTATGATATTGTTTTGTGTTTATGTTCTTTGAGATTCTATTTTTTTCTCATGGAGAACCATTTTACAATTGTTTTATTTCATTTTTCAAAAAACTTTAAATGAAATATAATGGTTGCAATATAATAGCTTTTGGCAGATGCACAAAACACTGTGAAAAAAAAGGGTCAAGGTTGCACTGTGAAAATATCACATCAAACTCAAAATTAAGTATATTTATATAAGGTTGGACTGTAAATATCACATTGCTTGTTTACATGGCTGTCACCAAAATATATAGCTCACACAAAGTATATTTACTATAGGTTGGACATTTAAAGTAGCACATTTTTTGTTGCAAATAGCATTTACAATGAAATTATAATTTAAATATATACAACATGTACAATGGGTTGAATTGGAGAGACTTATTTACTTTTTGAATATTTCATTTAAAAAGATTGATATTTAATCCCAAATAACTTGATCCCTCTCTGTACCCAATCTTTTCTACTTATGAAAATAAGTGACTGGATGCCACCGCGGCTGGATGGTGTTTATGAAATAGAGACTAACTGGGGACAAAAGAATAGAAAAAAAACATTGAGTAGATAGTAATGGGCATAATAAAAGGAACATAGATTTTTTTTCCAATAAACTAAAAAAATTAATGGAATGAAGACTCTCATTGATTTAGCAGTCGTGGAAAAAGTGTATCTTTAAAGCTTTTGGCATGTTTAGATTTACAGTGTTCATAGATATATTTTAAGCTTCTGTTTAACAAAGATTATTTTAATGCTTTTTTTACACTTTAAACAGGCATTGATGAAACTGGCTATTACACAAGCATTATTACTTTTAAAGGACTTATTTCCCTTAGATAAAGCTGTAATATGATTGGTTAATTGTTGTTTACTTTATTTCCAGTGGCAAATATTTCAATAATGTTCAGAAAGTAATGGATTTATCTATTTCTGATCTTAATGTATGATAGGTTAAAATAGCAAAGTCATGTCGCATATTGCATAATGCATACATGATGAAATATGACTTGACTACATAGTAATTTTGTATCTTTACTTTTTATTTGTTAGTACACAACAAAATTTTTTGTAAATAAATGAAAATAAAAATTAATATAAATGCATTTTTATAAATTTGAGTTGTTTTTCATTTTATGACAGAAATCCAGATATATAATGCAAATGCCAGAATGTTACTTAACAAAGAAAGAAAGAAAGGAAATGGCAATGGAAAATCATAATTCATGATGCTATTTAGACTTTCACAACCTAAATATTTATATTTCTTTTGTCCTTCAGATCATAGGAAGACTTGTTAACAAATTATTTTCAAAATGTTGGCTTTCCTGGTGTATAGTCATGGTCAAATGATAATTAACAGACAGACATATACACCATACATTATTTCATACACCCAATGTGGCTGATCTCTTGTTTAAAGTATTAGAAAACAGAACCGTTGAAAACTGAAAATTAACATTGGGCAATGAACCGTGACAATGAGATCAATGTCAAACAAAACATGCCGGAATGACATCTTCATCCTTAAATATTTTTGTATACACAAAATATAGTTGACCTATTGCATACAGTATTAGAAAAACGGTCCAAAACACAAAAACTTTACTTTAACCACTGAACCCGGACATTGAGGTCAAGGTCAGATGACATCTACAAGTTTGACATGTACACCTTACAATCATTCCATACCCAAATATAGTAGACCTATTGTTATAGTATCTGAGATATAGACTGGACTACGAAAACTTTACCTTGTTCACTTATCCATGAAATAAGGTTGAGATCATACTGTTTAATGGACTCTATGGACTTTGCAAGTTAAGTATATACCAAAAAAAAGTTACCCTGTTACTCATAAGAGATCAATTAAGAATGCAAAATCTTTGTTTTCAAGTAGTCACTGAACCATGAACATTAGGTTTAGGATAATGCATGGACATGTGACAGACAGAAACTTCATAACACAAGACAGCTGTATACAAAGTATGGAAGATTCAGGTATTCTACATTCTGAAATATTCATCTTTTAAGAAATTTGTTAATGCCGCACCCTTCTGGATACCTTTTAGGGGTCACACCACCAATTACTCCCTCCAATTTAGAACATATGTGAAATTAGGCCTACTCGGACAAAAAATAGTGCATTTGATGTCGTTGTTTACTTAAACTAACCAACAAATTGGCAGAAATGAAACTTTTGGTGAAAGAGAAATGTACTAAGACCATTTTGAGCTAAAATTTACTTGTTTATGAGTTTGCATTCAAAATTGAGGATTAAAGAACTCCAAAGTATACTAATTTAATATTTCCAGAAAACCAGGGGTTATTTTTAGTGGTACCTCGATCTATAATTCGGAAGACCGCTTCTTTCTTATATGATTTTAAACATCTGTTGAAAATTGGCATGTAGAAAGCTGATACATGTACGATTCATGATATATATACCTGGTTTATATGAAGTTAAACTTAAGGTAAAATATTTAGAAAGCTGTGAAAATTGCAAAATTTGGTTGAACAGATAGGGACTTTTAATTGGTGGTCTGACACCTATTACTATGTCGAGCTTTTTTTGACAGAAGTCGCAAGCTCGACAATAATTACTATCCACATTGATATGTGTCCACACTGGTAGTTTTTGGTATTAAATTAAGACTTTGATAGTAGTTTTGCCGGTCAAATAGCCACTGCCATCTAAAACATTTTGTTTCTGTTTCAAATTTTAAAAGAAAATAACTTTCACACTCGACTGAGTTTTTTAACATAACTGTATTTATTCAAATTCTGTAGAGTGTGGCGCTCATATTCACCGGGGACACAATTTCACCGTTTTATGATTTTGAGGTGTAAAAACTTCCAAAGGATTGGTGAAATGGAAGAAATATGCCGGTAAATTATATTATTATAAAAAATATGAATATGTCATCCATATAAAATAAAATATATTGACATGATTGAGAATGTGCAGCGCCGGGCAACTAAACAATTACCAAGATTAAAGAATTTAACATACTCCGACTCAGAGAGACTGTGAAAATTAAAACTACCATCTCTAAATTTTAGACGGGTCCGAGGTGACATGATTGAATTATATAAAATACTGAACGGAAAATATGACAAAGAGGCGGCACAATTTGTTAAATTATGGAAGGATATGACTACAAGAACAGGGGTACGCGGCAACAGTCTGAAAATTTTTCCATAGAGAGCAAGAACAGAATTAAGGAGGAATGCTTTTGCTCTACGAGTGGTTAGAACATGGAATACACTATCCGAAATTATAGTGACATTACCAACCACAAATACATTTAAGTACAAACTAGACAAATACTGGATGAACCAAACAATGGTTTACGAAGATTATAAATCAACAATCACCGGAAGTGGAGAAAATTTAGATATAGAGACTGATGAAGAGAAACTTTAGTTCCTGTATCAGTAAAAAAACAACCTATGTAAACCCAGAGACATATATAATATTATATGTCTCTGGTAAACCTAAGTAAATAAATGAATAATCGGAATTTTGATGAAGGTAAATCCAGAAACGCGCTCCGACCGCCAAAAAAAAAAGAAAAAAAAAGAAGATATATATATGTTTGTTTGCCTATATTTCTTCAAATGTAGAAACAAACTGAAAACATTTACATTTTAATAGCATTTTGGCACACGCTAATTTACACTTGGATGTACAGGAATGGATGTGTTTTGTTTTGAGTTGGACTTGATGTACAGTTGAGATTTCCCAACTATATTCCACTATGAGCTGCTTATTCAAAAGTAAATTGTCACCAAATACTTTGTAAAATAGAACACAATCATAAACGCTTACTAGTATTATATATTTTGGTCCCTCGACAAAATGCCGCGAGCGTACTGTTTCACCCGTGTCCATTTGGCCACCCGTCCCTCACGTAATCGATATATAGGATGTAGCTTAGGGTTTATACAACTTATCTCGAAGTGCTACAATTTCTTTATGTCAACTTTAAAAAAGATTATATTTACGAAAAGTGCGCATATTCAGTCAAGACTTTTCTGAAATGCAATTTTCAGACCTAAAATTAAAGCTTCATGAAAAATTTGGCGCCACGTAACGATCCAAAATGTTTTGTAAACAAAAGATTCCAAATGTTATATATAATTCATTAATATAAAAACTTTTTGAATCGTGGATGGCGACCAAGGTTAATTATGCCAAAAACAATCATTAAAATTTTGGACAAAATTGACCAAAATTGACCTTAAATACAAATAATGTATATTTGAGGGGTCATGGCTTCAATTTTTTTTAAGGAAAGTGACAAAAAAGTCTTAACAGTATCATCACAAGTATTTCTATTTGAAATTCGTAATTGTTTGGCCCGATTTAAAAAACATTAAAAATTTAGGGCCAATTTTAACCCTTCGTGAACCCTTCTCTTTTGGTATTTTGAAAATACATGTATATAAAGGCACACAGAGCACATAGTCCGACTTCCTCCTTCTACAGTGTACAATTTCAAGGTGAAACTTTTATAATGTACCGAGTGTTTTACTTTTAGAGGATGCATGTATGTTCTCAGATTTTTTCATTGTTTCCTTTTTCACGAATGGCAGAATGTTGAACTTACATTTAATACAGTTTGCAAGGTTTAAAATTGAGAATGGAAATGGGGAATGTGCCAAAGAGACAACAACCCGACCATAGAAAAAAACAACAGCAGAAGGTCACCAACAGGTCTTCAATGTAGCGAGAAATTCCCGCAGACGGAGGCGTCCTTCAGCTGGCCCCTAAACAAATATATACTAGTTCAGTGATAATGAACGCCATACTAATTTCCAAATTGTACAAAAGAAACTAAAATTAAAATAATACAAGACTAACATAGGCAAGAGGCTCCTGACTTGGGACAGGCGCAAAAATGCGGCGGGGTTAAACATGTTTGTGAGATCTCAATCCTCCCCCTATACCTCTAGCCAATGTAGAAAAGTAAACGCATAACAATACGCACATTAAAATTCAGTTCAAGAGAAGTCCGAGTCTGATGTCAGAAGATGTAACCAAAGAAAATAAACAAAATGACAATAATACATAAATAACAGCAGACTACTAGCAGTTAACTGACATGCCAGCTCCAGACTTCAATTAAATTGACTGAAAGATTATGATTTCATCATATGAACATCAGGCACAATCCTTCCCGTCAGGGGTTTAGTATCATACCATCATAACATATATGAGAAGAACATAACCCGTGTCATGCCAACAACTGGTTTTTGAATAAATGTGTTTAGTTCCGATGCAAAGACCCTATAAGTGAATCAATATTAACGCCAAAATATGCAATCTTTAATGACCTGACAACAGTATCGTAACTATATCCCTTCTTTATACGTCTATTCAAAGAGATCGGAATGAACTAGTGACGAGGTTCAGAATATTTTCTTCGTTTCTTTGCCATTTTGGGAAATTTTCTGCGACTGTCATACAAGTGAAAGTCAAGTTTGGCTAGCCAAAAAAAAACCAGGTCCAATTCACCATTTTCTAAATAAGAAATTCGGAATATAACAGTTGTTATTCATGTGTTTGATTTTGCAGTTAGATTAAGTACTTTCCGTTTTTATATTTCCTCGGAGTCGTTTGTTTGATTGTTATTTTACTTTTTGTTAGCACTTCTGATTAAAATGATTAACTCATTTATTAAATAATTGTTTTCTTGATAAATTTAAATAATTTTAATATACATTTTTGTCTCCTTTTTATCCCCCTTTCTCCTTTCTCATGCACCTTCTCTCCTTTCTTCCGCCCCCTCTCCCTCTCCTCCCGCCCCTCTCTTCCATGCTCCCAATACCCTGTCCAGGCCTATAAATTTATTCTTTTAATGTGCATTTCCATTTAATTTCTAACTATAAATTTATACATTAAATTAACATGTTAAATACAAATTAAAAAGTATTATTTTCACTAAAGTCAGGAAATGACGAAACGCAGAGCTTACGAAAGTCAATAGTTAACTACGCGTACCCGTATACCCGCATGCAGGTACGCGCAAACACTGCCCTCACAAAAAAAAAAAAAAAAATAGCCAACCGCAAACTTTTTTTTCTTACTTCCGGTCGAATGTAAACACAAAACATGTGGTACTTCTACAGAGATTGATCGCCAGTATTTTCAAGCTTATCTTTTGACACGTTTGAAATATATACGTAAAGGTATGTTTTCCTAACAATCAACAGAGGGATATATATATGAAACATTAAGAACAACGGTATGGTGTGTGAAAATAATTAAATGAAAATTGTTACAGGTACTGCCGTCAAAGAAAACGGTAGCCCCCAAATTTATATTACAGTACGATTTCACGAATGGTAAAATATTCTTTTTAACTCAATAAAGTTCTCTAACATGTATAAGCAAATCAAAACTCGTTAAAACGAATTTAAAAACCAATTTTTATATCATATTTTGATATAAAATTGATACAAATCACAAAGAGAAAGTACTATTGGGACAAAGAGGAATAACTCTATTTAAAAACTAACTTTTTAATTTTATTTAGATACAGATTAAATAATCATGCATTACATTTTTTGTACATATTATAGCTTAAATTTTGTCCAAACCCCAACCATTCTACATAAGTCTTAAAAGAAAAATTTTCATTATTATTCCTGATATATGTATAGCACTCTCAACTAATGATTATGAGTAATTTTAAATTTTTGACCATTTTAATTCTTGTAAATACATGTATATGCAGTTGTTTCTTAACATTTTCCTACACCCTAGCACATATAAATTATTATATATTTTTAAAAACTTTATGATGACAACCCTATGAATTAATTATGATATCTATTATTTAGTGATCATTATAATCAAATTCAGTCATCTGTATATAATATAATTAATTGTTTCCCTATGTTTTAAGGTGTACATAGTTGCTCAAACTATACCCTTTGGGTAATGCTCCACATTTAATGGAGGAATATACAAGAAACTGAACTGAACTGAACTCAAATTCTTCAGCTGTCAGTGGTGATTATTTAAAAAAAAATTGAGAAGGAAATGGGGAATGTGTAAAAGAGACAACAATCCAACCATAGAGCAGACAAAAGCCGAATTCATGGCGACATACAACACAATGTTTCACATGACTGCATAAGGGAAACATCTCAATCACAATTATTATTATATATTGTTAGATTTATAAACATGTACAGATGGCATGTGGATGGAGAGTGATTAATTAAGTAATTAAGTAAAAACCTTTTTTTTTCGGCATATAATTATATTTGACAAACATATTAAACATAAGCTTTAATGAGCTTTTCACCGAATAAAAAAACATATACAATAACAAATTAAACAAGGCATGCAGCATGCAAATGAAGTCACTGTAGCAGAACAAAAAATTCCCCTTAAAATTTCTTTAATTTGTGTTTATATTACATGTATAATGAATGATTACCAGTCAGGGGACTTACTGAAATAAGTGATTTTTAAATAACTTATTTGAGTACCAAATTTGAAGTTTTGTCACAAATTGTGATTTTGTAGTTTTGCCAAAATTTTAAACACATAGGCATGATAGGTTTAAATAATATCTTTTCATTAATAAAATGACCTTTTTGCTTCTTTTATGTAGCAATATGTTTATGCCATTGAATTGATGCTATCATTTATCTGCAAATTCTATTTTAGTTGAAAAAAATGTTATAATAATGGCTCTGAGACTACTATTATAGTAGTCTCAGAATGGCTTTACATAATGGACTGATACTTTCTTCACAGATTTTTCCCAGCAGTGGGAGTATTTTTCCTGTAAAGTTCAAGGTTTCATCTTTCAGATTATGTAATAAAATTCTACTGTTCCCATAAAAATTGCACTGTTCAGTGTGTTGAAATTAGTGATACTTAAATAAGTGACTTTTGGGGAGGAAATTAAATTGAGGTATGATACTTAAACAAGTGATTTTAATGTCATTATCCTAGATTCAGTACAAGGTCATCACCTGAAATGGCCTGGTCATCCTAAACAACACATGTTGGTTCTGATAATTTTAGAAACATAATTAGTCCCTGGATCATTAGTATTCTATATTTAATGCTATAATAAAATTAAATCACTTCTCCTAGTACTTAATTTGTACTACATACATAGGTGACAGTAAAGAAAGACAACTCTTACTTCCAATACTATGGAAATAATGTTACTTTAATAAATCAGTGATTTAGAAATTCACTCATTTAAGTAAGTCCCCTGACTGATTACAAAATGTTTCATCCTAATTTTGGAAGGACTGTATGTTTTTACAGATTCAAGATTATTTTTCAGCTGATATTCTATAATAACCTATTAATAGGTAGTTGATTCAAAGATGAAAATTGTGAACTCTCACAATGAATGGGATCCTTTAGAAGAAATTATATTGGGAGTACCAGACTTTTGGTGTACACCTCAAAAAGAACCAGGATATCTACCTACTAGCAGGTATGGAAACATATGGGATAATCATGTAAATTAATATACTATACTATAGATAAGTTTTAAATGTTTATAAAAAAGAAGATGTGGTATGATTGCCAATGAGACAACTATCCACAAAAGACCAAAATGACACAAACATTAACAACTATAGGTCACAGTACGGCCTTCAAAAATGAACAAAGCCCATACCGCATAGTCAGCTATAAAAGGCCCCGATAAGACAATGTAAAACAATTCAAACGACAAAAATAAAGGCCTTATTTATGTAAAAAAATGAACGAAAAACAAATATGTAACACATAAACAAACGACAACCACTGAATTACAGGCTCCTAACTTGGGACAGGCACATACATAAATAATGTGGTGGGGTTAAACATGTTAGCCATATCCCAACCCTCCCCTAACCTTGGACAGTGGTATAACAGTACAAAATAAGAACGAACTATAAAAATCAGTTGAAAAAGGCTTAACTCATCAGATGGACAAAAAATACAAGTGGACGTGGCCGGGTACTTATACATCCCGACACAAAAAGACACAACGAACAGATCTGAGAGTACTCGCAGTTATCGGTGACAGCTAGTTTAAAGCCACTAACAACTAATAAAAAAGTTATGCATCTAAGACTAAACCATAACAAAAAAAAAACATTAGGCCATAACCATTAGGTCATAACCAAAAAAAAATAGGTTTGTTTGTCTATTAAGGATGTATTCTTCTGACATTTCAGTCTCATTCAGTCTCATTGAAATATCGTTAGGAATTATTTCCAAAACATATGATACAAGTGGAAAATAGCAATGAATTTGATTATTATCATAGTGAAACTTAACTCTGTGAAAGAATTTTGTATTTCCAATAAGTAGTTTTTGAGTAATTTTTCAAATTTTACGACCAAACAAGTCAGTCTTTTAGCTGAAATTCTGAGAAAAATGGGTGAGGGGTACAAAAAATGATTTTTACCAGAAACATAAACATCCCATATAACTTTTTCTTTTCAAATTTCTAAGATATGCATTTTTTCAATCATTTATAACAAGGAAGTTGAAATAATGTGCATTTTCTTCTTTAAACAGAGAAAAATCACAAATTAACAAAATTGACAACATGGTAAATTTGACAAGAAAAAGTAGCAAAATATGATAAAACTTTCTTAAATTAACACCTATCTATAGTTTTTTTTTAGATGAATTTATTCAGATTGGTCCACTTCACCTTTATTGAGAGTATGAAAAAAAGTTTCATTTTTGGAACTGTGATTTTTTTCACGATAATAGCCCAAAAATGGGTAAAAATTGATGAAAAATTGGAAAATCATCAAAATTTGATACTTTCAAAGGGCCGTAGCATAAAAAGAAGCGCACCACCATATGATATTTTTCTTTACCATTTATGTTTTTACAGTCATATAAACCCAAAAATCAGGTTTGGAAAAAAGGTTTAATTCTAGAAATTTTTGGCTCCTCAGAGGTGTACATCCTTAACCCTACCTATCCAGAAAAAAACTGCCTACTCAAAATCTTTTATCGTCCTGCTGTTATTTTTTGTATTAAGATAGGCATGAAGACTTAAATAGACATCTAACTTTATAGCTTGTTGTTCGGTGTGAGCCAAGGCTACTTGTTGAAGACCGTACATTGACCTATAATGATTAACTTTCATAAATTGTTATTTGGATGGAGAGTTGTCTCATTGGCACTCACACCACATATATATCTATCTAACACTTCAATTTCGCTTTGAAAGAAAGAAAATTAAAAAAAATGCCTATCTTTCTCCCCAATGTCTCAATGTATGGGTAGGGTTTGGGCAATCCAAAGTATTTTTAAGTATATAATTTATATGCATAGTTGTTAATATCTGTATCATTTTGGTCTCTTGTGGACAGTTGTCTCATTGGCTATCATACCACATCTTCTTTTTCATATATTTTATGTAAATTTTGAAATACTAAAAACAGTTATTTTAAATATTCTTTAACATTAGTTGTCTGTCATTTGAACAAAAAGGATTGTTTTTAATTGAGACATATATCATGTATATGTAAATCTTCTAGCATTTAAGTTTTAATAAAATTAAGAATGGTTACCATGGTCACAAGGATTCTTTCAAAGAGACAACACCCAACAAAACACCAGCAATAAATATATAATTGAACAATAAAAAAAAGAAGAAAAAACATACACAACAAGTCAGTAACGACATCAAAATATTGATTTAGGATAAAAATACTTAAAACAAATAGTTTAGGGGTGGGGGTAAAAATTGCTGCAAGTTTTGTTTATCCAAAATCGATTTTACATATATGCATATTGGTCAATCTATTTTTCGCAAATTAAGTTAAGAGAGGGGAGAGGGGGGTCAGTGAAAAAACTATGTGAATTAAGTTTTTTATCCTACATTGAACTTTTGATGTCGCCCCTTACAAAGGCTAGAGGTTCCTGACTTTGGACAGGTACATGAATGCAGTGGAACTAAACAAGTATTGTGAGATCTCAAGCCTAGCCAATGTGATATAAACAAACACACAGCATTACACACAGTAAACATAGTTTACCGGAGAGCCATATTTTTTATTACAAAATTAATTGTCATCTCAAGAACGTGATTCCCTATATAATCAATCAAGTTGTTCCCACGGAAGGGGGAGGGGCCCAGGCCCCCTGGATCTGCCTATCCTCTTACCACTGACTATAACAAAAGTATCTACTAATGGAGAGAAGCAATTCCGTCACACATATTTGTCTAAAAGTATATATAAATGTTCTGCAATATAAAAGTAATTAACAGTGATTATTGCAGTAGGATTAAATTAAAATATAGGATTGAAATTGGATCTTAATTATTAAATATCATTTCATATATTTTCCAAGAACAGGAAAACAGAGCGATGAATACATACACAAAGCAGCTCTCCAGATTGACAACTTAGAGAGGGTACTTAGATTCCAGTGTAATGTCACAGTCAGGAGACCTGATAAAATTGATTTTACACAACCCGTGAGGACACCGTTCTTTTCAATTGAGCATCAACATGGAGCTTCCTGTCCACGTGACACCCTGCTGGTAATCGGGAATGAAATTATTGAGTCCACTATGAGCAGTAGATCTCGATATTTTGAGTCTATGGCATACAGGTAGATATTAGAGTGATAAACATTGTTTTAACCATGTGTACAACCAAAAACAAAACCCCAAAAATTATGCCTAAAATTAGAGGAGGAGAGTTAAAGATACTGTGTTATTTTATTTAGAATATTTTCAATTAAAAAAAGGAATTCCATTACCCAGACGATCCATAAGATTCTTACGTTTGTACCTCATTATAAAAAGGGTTTATATGAAACATAACAGCAGTCCTACAATGGCAGAAAAAAAGAAGGAATTTAAATGTAAATTGTTTTATTAAATTTTCTATTTTGCCATATTCTTTATGTATAAAATTGGTATTTTACAATTTTTTGCTCAATACTGTAAAAATTAAAAAAAATAATCTTGCAGGACAATACTGAATGATTATTTTGAGAAGGATAAAGACATGTTATGGACAATGGCTCCCAAGCCGACCATGTCAGAAAACATGTATAATTTAGACTTTCCTTTTGACACAAATTGTCAGGAACGTAAAGACTGGATACAAAATTATAAATATGTAATCAATGAAGCAGAACCGGTAAGTATTTATAAATAAAAAAAAAATGAAGGATATCAGACAAAAACTTTTGTGAATACCAATCATGCCAATTTTTATGCATTGATTTTTTTTTATATTTTATTTTATGTTAACTATTTGTCACTGTACAAATGGTACAGCCTTCAACAATTAGCCAAATTCACACTATTTTTTTAGCAATTAAAGGCCTTGCATGAGTAATTGTGAAACAATTTAAACAAGAAAACTAACATCCTGATTGATACTAAAACATTAAAAAACTGACTTGGTACAGATTGACAATAGTTGGACTAATATGGCGATTGATATTTATATAAATGTGTCGTGGGCCTCAAACCTTTTGTTGTCTGGGAGACTGTGAGGTTGAAGTCACGCTTTATATCGATCAATTTTATTCTACTGCCATTGACAAAACCACATGGATGGCAGACGACACTAAATGTTACCTGCCTACATGTATAGGAAATTATGTTTTACTGCTATTGACCAAACCACATGGATGGCTGACAACACAAACTGTTACCTGACTACATGTATAGGAAATTATGTTTTACTGCTATTGACCAAACCACATGGATGGCTGACAACACAAACTGTTACCTGCCTACATGTATAGGAAATTATGTTTTACTGCTATTGACCAAACCACATGGATGGCAGACAACACGAACTGTTACCTGACTACATGTATAGGAAATTATGTTTTACTGCCATTGACAAAACCACATGGATGGCAGACAACACGAACTGTTACCTGACTACATGTATAGGAAATTATGTTTTACTGCTATTGACAAAACCACATGGATGGCAAACAACACGAACTGTTACCTGACTACATGTATAGGAAATTATGTTTTACTGCTATTGACAAAACCACATGGATGGCAGACAACACGAACTGTTACCTGCCTACAAGTATAGGAAATTATGTTTTACTGCTATTGACAAAACCACATGGATGGCAGACAACACGAACTGTTACCTGCCTACAAGTATAGGAAATTATGTTTTACTGCCATTGACAAAACCACATGGATGGCAGACAACACGAACTGTTACCTGCCTACATGTATAGGAAATTATGTTTTACTGCTATTGACCAAACCACATGGATGGCAGACAATACGAACTGTTACCTGCCTACATGTATAGGAAATTATGTTTTACTGCTATTGACCAAACCACATGGATGGCAGACAACATGAACTGTTACCTGCCTACATGTATAGGAAATTATGTTTTACTGCTATTGACCAAACCACATGGATGGCAGACAACACGAACTGTTACCTGCCTACACGCAGAGGAAATTATGTTCTACTGCTATTGACCAAACCACATGGATGGCAGACAATACGAACTGTTACCTGCCTATACGCATAGGAAATTATGTTTTACTGCTATTGACAAAACCACATGGATGGCAGACAATACTAACTGTTACCTGCCTACATGTATAGGAAATTATGTTTTACTGCTCATAATTGACAAAACCACATGGATGTCAGACAACACTAACTGTTACCTGCCTACATGTATAGGAAATTATGTTTTACTGCTATTGACCAAACCACATGGATGGCAGACAACACTAACTGTTACCTGCCTACATGTATAGGAAATTATGTTCTACATTTTCAGCAGTAAGGTGTACAACACATGTCTGACAGGATTGTTTCCCTTAGTATGGGTAGTAGATACTAATCCAGCCGTAAGCTGCTGAGCTTTGTCAGTTAGAGCGCTGACTTTCTTACACAGAGGTACCGAGTTAGAATCAAATAGAGGACTTTTACTATTTGAAATTAGAATCATGCTCTCCAGATAAACATTTAAAGTTAAAAGTTGACATATTTTATTTTCATATCGTATAATATTTTTTAAATTTTGCTAGTGTTTTGACGCAGCTGAAGTTCTGAGACTTGGCAAAGATCTGATTGTGCAGCAGAGCATGACAGCTAATAGAAAAGGCATTGATTGGCTCAGACGACACGTGAAATCTCGTGGTTATCGAGTACACGAAGCTCACTTTCCTGGTGATCTGAATCCAGTACATATAGGTTGTACATATTGAAACTTATTTAATATATTTTTTGAGTAAGCTGTAAATAAGTGGTTTTCAATTTTGTCATAAAGAAAACCAATACCTCTTTATTTTTAATATGACTATTTGTCAAGATGATTGCATGACCTTAGAGTTAGTAGTCCACCATTTTATTTTTAACGAATTTACTGTCTCTGACCAAACAAATAAATAAGGAGTTATTGCCCTTTATTTACAATTATTTGTGCTTTTGGCTATAATTATGAGAAAACAATAATAAATAAAAATGTACTTTTTGGAAGATAAAGTGTTGTCCTATAATTACAATGATTACTGTTTTTTTTAGTACGTGTTAATCACATTTTGTATGTTATTTTTTCATACACAGAACAAATATTACAATCATTGCTTATAATTTAATTCTTAAATTCATTTTAAACTAGGGTTAATTATAAAAAAAAAAATTATGACATCAGGGTCACATGAAAAAATTATGTTTATGAGCTGATAAACAAAACAACGTAAGCTAATCAGGAGATGCGTTACATTTTACAGTAAACAAAAAATTCTGACACCACCAACAGATGATGAAATGGCATTCACCTGGGGTCCCATGTATGATTTTATTGAACTTGTCCTCAGCCTTATTAACTACTTCATAGTTGATTGATTCAGGATACACATCGTTAAAGTCTATAAGTTTGCTATTTTATTCTTATTTTCAAAATTGAATAGATGCATCACTGGTCCCATTAGTACCACCTACCAATGAAAGGAAAGGAATCCTCGTCAACCCTCCAGATCGACCAATCACAAAGGAAGATAAAGAGAGAATATTCACAGGTTCCTCTTGGGAAGTGAGTATCTATAAGTTAACCTACAACACAAGCAACTAATCAATGCTCTATAAACCACTACAATACTACAATGTAACTATGATTTTTATCTTTTTGTCAGATATTTAAAATCATCTTGGTTTTTTTTGGTGGCGTTATAAATTTTTCCCCGATTACCAAAACATTTCTTTTGGTTATTCTAATACATATACATTCTTTAGTTAAAAAAGTATTTTTTTCAATATCTTATAAAATCTTTATTTTTATGCCACATTTATGGGGATTATGTTTGTAGGCCTGTGCCTCTTTCTGTCTGTTTGTCCGTCCCTCTGTCCAGCTTCAGGTTAAAGTTTTTGGTTGAACTCCAATTAACTTGAAACATAGTAGACATGTTCCCTATGGTATGATCTTTCTAATTTTAGTACCAAATTAGAGTTTTTACCCTAATTTCACAGTACACTGAACAAAGAAAATGATAGTGCAAGTATGGCAATGGTGTACTATATATATATGGACACAATCTTGTTATACGACCGCAAAATTTGAAAATTTTTTCGTCGTATATTGCTATCATACTGGCGTCGTCGTCTGCGTCGTCGTCGTCGTCGTCGTCGTCGTCCGAATACTTTTAGTTTTCGCACTCTAACTTTAGTAAAAGTGAATAGAAATCTATGAAATTTTAACACAAGGTTTATGACCACAAAAGGAAGGTTGGTATTGATTTTGGGAGTTTTGGTACCAACATTTTAGGAATTAGGGGCCAAAAAGGGCCCAAATAAACATTTTCTTGGTTTTCGCACTATAACTTTAGTTTAAGCTAATAGAAATCTATGAAATTTTGACACAAGGTTTATGACCACAAAAGAAAGGTTGGGATTGATTTTGGGAGTTTTGGTTTCAACAGTTTAGGAATTAGGGGCCAAAAAAGGGCCCAAATAAGCATTTTTCTTGGTTTTTGCACCATAACGTTAGTATAAGTAAATAGAAATCTATGAAATTTAAACACAAGGTTTATGACCATAAACGGAAGGTTGGTATTGATTTTGGGAGATTTGGTCCCAACAGTTTAGAAATAAGGGGCCCAAAGGGTCCAAAATTAAACTTTGTTTGATTTCATCAAATTGAATAATTGGGGTTCTTTGATATGCTGAATCTAACTGTGTATGTAAATTCTTAACTTTTGGTCCCGTTTTCAAATTGGTTTACATTTAGGTCCAAAGGGTCCAAAATTAAACTTAGTTTGATTTTGACAAAAAATGAATCGGTTGGGTTCTTTGATATGCTGAATCTAAAAATGTACTTAGATTCTTGATTATTGGCCCCGTTTTCAAGTTGGTCCAAATCGGGGTCCAAAATTAAACTTTGTTTGATTTCATCAAAAATTGAATATATGGGGTTCTTTGATATGCCAAATCTAACTGTGTATGTAGATTCTTCATTTTTGGTCCTGTTTTCAAATTGGTCTACATTAAAGTCCAAAGGGTCCTAAATTAAACTTAGTTTGATTTTAACAAAAATTGAAATCTTGGGGTTCTTTGATATGCTGAATCCAAACATGTTCTTAGATTTTTGATTATGGGCCCAGTTTTCAAGTTGGTCCAAATCAGGATCTAAAATTATTATATTAAGTATTGTGCAATAGCAAGTCTTTTCAATTGCACAGTATTGCGCAATGGCAAGAAATATCTAATTGCACAATATTGTGAAATAGCAAATTTTTTTTTAATTAGAGTTATCTTTCTTTGTCCAGAATAGTTTGCAAGAAATATCTAATTTCACAATATTGTGCAATAGCAAGAATTTTTTTTAATTGGAGTTATCTTTCTTTGTCCAGAATCAACAAGAAATATCTAATTTCACAATATTGTGCAATAGCAAGAATTTTTTTTAATTGGAGTTATCTTTCTTTGTCCAGAATCAACAAGAAATATCTAATTTCACAATATTGTGCAATAGCAAGAATATTTTTTAATTGGAGTTATCTTTCTTTGTCCAGAATCAACTTAAATCTTTGTTATATACAATATACAATGTATATTCACTTTTTACTACCAACTGATAAATTAAAATAATCTTTACCATTCAGTGATAACAAGCATTTTTTTTACATCTTAATATATTATGATGTATTTAAATGAGTAGTTATTGTTGCAAACTCCATTAGAAATTTTAATTGAGATTAGTTTTGGAATAAGGGAAAGGGGGATGTGATTAAAAAAATTGGGTTCAATTTTTCTCATTTGAAATTTCATAAATAAAAAGAAAATTTCTTCAAACATTTTTTTGAGAGGATTAATATTCAACAGCATAGTGAATTGCTCTAAGAGAAAACAAAAATTTTAAGTTCATTAGAACACATTCATTCTGTGTCAGAAACCTATGCTGTGTCAACTATTTAATCACAATCCAAATTTAGAGCTGAATCCAGCTTGAATGTTGTGTCCATACTTGCCCCAACCGTTCAGGGTTCAACCTCTGCGGTCGTATAAAGCTACGCCCTGCGGAGCATCTGGTTTTTTATTTTTTAAAGGTTTTGAATAAAAAAAAGTCTTCTTGTTTTTTCAAGCCTTCGACTTTTGTCTAAAAAGCAAGACAAAGCTGCAACCCTACATTCCAACGTCAGCGTAGTCTGCCTCCACACATACATGTTCAAATGGAACATACCTAAATATATCTTCTGTTTTTTTCTAGATATTAGATGCTCCATTCCCTAACAGCATGGTTGTACCCGAGTCTTGTGAGTCAAGTGCCTGGCTGAGTATTAATCTGTTAATGGTAGGACCAGATAGAGCAATTGTTGAAGAAACTGAATTACCTACCATCAACTTCCTTGAGTCATTAGGTATGATAAATCTATTTTTATATATGCCTGCCATAAAAAACAGGGAAATTTAGTGTTACCCTTGACCATGCCTGCCATGGGAGACAGGGCAATGTAGTGTTACCCTTTACCATGTAGTGACTCTTGACCATGCCTGCCATGGGAAACAGGGCCATGTAGTATAACCCTTGACCATGTCTGCCATGGGAGACAGGGCCATGTTGTGTTACCCTTGACCATGCCTGCCATGGGAGACAGGACATGAAGTGTTACCCTTGACCATGCCTGCCATGGGAGACAGGGACATGAAGTATTACTCTTGACCATGCCTGCCATAAAAGACAGGAAATGTAGTGTTACCTTTGACCATGCCTGCCATAAAAGACAGGACATGTAGTGTTACCCTTGACCATGCCTGCCATAAAAGATAGGACATGTAGTGTTACCCTTGACCATCCCTTCCATGGGAGACAGGGCCATGTAGTGTTACCCTTGACCATGCCTGCCATAAAAGACAGGACATGTAGAGTTACCCTTGACCATGCCTGTCATAAAAGATAGGACATGTAGTGTTACCCTTGACCATCCCTTCCATGGGACACAGGAACATGTAGTGTTACCCTTGACCATGCCTGCCATAAAAAAGCAGGACATGTAGTGGTACCCTTGACCATGCCTGCCATGGAAGACAGGGCCATGTAGTGTTACCCTTGACCATGCCTGCCATAACAGACAGGACATGTAGTGTTACCCTTGACCATGCCTGCCATAAAAGACAGGACATGTAGTGGTACCCTTGACCATGCCTGCCATGGGAGACAGGACATGTAGTGTTACCCTTGACTATGCCTGCCATAGCAGACAGGACATGAAATGGTACCCTTGACCATGCCTGCCATGGGAGACGGGGCAATGTAGTGTTACCCTTGACCATGCCTGCCATGGGAGACAGGACATGTAGTGTTACCCTTGACCATGCCTGCCATTAAAGACAGGACATGTAGTGTTACCCTTGACCATGCCTGCCATGGGAGAAAGGTTCATGTAGTGTTACCCTTGACCATGGGAGACAGGGCTATGTAGTGTTACCCTTGACCATGCCTGCCAAAAAAGACAGAACATGTAGTGTTACCCTTGACAATCCCTGCCATGGGAGAAGGGACATGTAGTGTTACCCTTGACCATGCCTGCCATAAAAGACAGGGACATGTAGTGTTACCCTTGACCATGCCTGCCTTAAAAGACAGGACATGTAGTGTTACCCTTGACTATGCCTGCCACGGGAGACAGGACATGTAGTGTTACCCTTGACCATCCCTTCCATTGGAGACAGGGCCATGTAGTGTTACCCTTGACCATGCCTGCCTTAAAAGACAGGACATGTAGTGTTACCCTTGACCATCCCTTTCATTGGAGACAGGACATGTAGTGTTACCCTTGACCATCCCTTCCACGGGAGACAGGACATGTAGTGTTACCCTTGACCATCCCTTCCATGGGAGACAGGGACATGTAGTGTTACCCTTGACCATGCCTGCCATGGGAGACAGGACATGTAGTGTTACCCTTGACCATGCCTGCCATGGGAGACAGGGACATGAAGTGTTACCCTTGACCATGCCTGCCATGGGAGACACGGACATGAAGTGTTACCCTTGACCATGCCTGCCATGGGAGACAGGGACATGAAGTGTTACCCTTGACCATCCCTTCCATGGGAGACAGGGACATGAAGTATTACTCTTGACCATGCCTGCCATGGGAAACAGGGACATGAAGTGTTACCCTTGACCATCCCTTCTTTAAGTCATTAGGTATGATTAGTCTATTTTTATATGCCTGCCATAAAAGATGGGGACATGCAGTGTTACCCTTGACTATTCCTTCCTTCCATCTTGTCGTCTGGCTGTACCATTTTATAGCTTGATTATAGTTGACAAAGGTACCTGAATTATAATAATTTAATAGGCCAGACGCGCGTTTTGTCTACATAAGGCTCATCTGTGACGCTCAAATCAAAACAGTTGTAAGCCAAAGAAGTACAAATTTGAAGAGCATTGATGACCCAATATTATAAAAAACAAAAATTGTGCCAAATACAGCTAAGGTAATCTATTCCTGGAATAAACAAATCCTTAGTTTTTCGAAAATTTTAAAGTTTTGTAACACGAAAATTATAAAAATGACCATATAATTGATATTCATGTCAACACTGAAGTGCTGACTACTGGGCTAGTGGGACTGAACGTCCACCAGCAGTGGCATCGACCCAGTGGTGTAAATAGTTATCAGAGGTACAATGATTATAATTCAAAACGCCAGACACGAGTTTCATCTACAAAGGACTCATCAGTGACGCTCAAATCAAAAACAGGTGTAAATCCAGACAAGTACAAAAATGAAGAGCATTAAAGACCCAAAAGTCCCAATAGTTGTGCCAAATACAGCTGAAGTAATCTATCCCTGGGATAAGAAAATCCGTAGTTTTTTGGAAAATTTAAAGTTTTGTAACAAGCAAAATTCCAAAAAGATTGAGCGAGAGCAAATTCTTCTATTATTCTGTTGAATTCTTTAGTAGAAGATTTTATCTTAAGGTGGTATAGAAGTATACATACTAATTATAGAATGCGTTTATACTTTGCCAAAACGAAGTATATATTGTAATATGTTCAAAAATATAATAAAAATGATAGGTCATCATGCATTTACTCAAGCTACAGTTTGACAAAATTACAGATTTTGTATGGTTTATACAAGACAAAACACCATTATTTGATTAGAAGCTAAACTAAATGATAGAATTGTAAAATGAAATACAAGAAGATAGCTTTTAGAAAGTGCATTAAGAATATGAATAGAAAAGATAGGGTGTCACACTTTTTTCCCGGCTAAAATACAAAATAGCAAAATTATATGTAGATTCCTTCAGAAAATGCAATATATCAGAGTTATATCCCCATAAAATGCCAATTTTAAAAACAAATAAGAATCAAGCAAAAATTATTTGTGCTTGTAAAAATATTAATATTTATAGTTTAAAAAATCTTATAAATTTATTCTTTTAAATGAAAATTCAGATTTATTCAGATTATTTAATCTCAATATATTTCATATTAAATGTATAGATTTGTAAACAATTAAGATAATATTTATATATATTTCAGGTATTAAGTGTATCCGTGTACCGTACAGAGATTCCTACAGATTTGGCGGCAGCATTCACTGCCAGACGTCAGATGTCCGACGTATTGGTGAATGTCACAATTACTTTCCAAATATGGACGGCAATGAAAACCAGTGACAAAAGCTGATATTTGACAGTCACATTATTGTCTTTTTTAATCATGTTTCTAACAGGACAGCAGTGGAAATCAAACACCCACAAAAAGCTGATATTTCACATATTCATGTCTTTTTAATAAATTTTTATATGAAAGCATAATAAACAGGGGTTAAAGGTTATGATTATTTTTTTGTTTTCCTGTAATGTGACTGTCCTGCTTGTGAATTCATAGCTTGTGTAAAATGTTCTCCTGAATAATTAGAAATTTGAAGCATTCAAACGAGTAAACCAAAGGCCTTATTACTAGTAGTACGAAAATAGTTTACGACAAACAATATGATAGACACAAACCAACGACAACCACAGATTTAAAGGCCCCTAAATTAGGACAGGCACATAATGCATGTGGGTTTAGAATTTGTGAGCATTCAACCTTTCACTTTCGGTCTCTTTTTGTTGAGTCTGTGACTTTAATTGCAGAAAGCTCGATATAGGGATAGTGATACGGCGGGGGGCAATTGGCTTTACTTAAAAGATCGATATGAGCCAGATTTTTTTTTACCATAAAACAATAGATTCAAGGCATCGAAATAATAGTACTTATATTTACTGAAAGATAGTTCTAAGCCAATTGCAACTTTTAAATATTTAATGTCCACCAATATACAGAAAAAATTTATTTTTGAAACAATTACAAATACAAAGTCTCAGGAGATATGCGTTCATATAATCTATATTTTCTGAAATTTAAAAATATATTTTTTTACAATTAGATTTAAGGAAGTTTTCTGCTCAGCGTATCTTTTGTCCCTCTTTCAAAATAAATAACTTTCCATAGCACTAGTATATATTGATAGAGGGTTAATTGAGGAATCCAGAAAACAAAAAAAATATAGGGGTCAATGTGCTTGTTTTCGACATATTAGCTGGTGGAATTTGGGCAGGAAATGTTCTCTCTTGATTTCTCATAGCTTTATCATCGACCAGTTAAAGTTCTCAAAATCTAATTAAGATTTTATTAGACTTTAACAAATGGCTTATACATGTAAAAGATTTATAAAAAAATTTTTTGGGTCCATGGGCACATTTTTTTTATGCATTCAATGGATAAAACCAGAGGATTTCGAAAATCTGACAAAAATTCCAAAACATGACAAGCAAACATCGATTTTTGTCGAGCCTGCAACTTTTGTTGCAGAAAGCTCGACATAGGGATAGTGATCTGGCGGCGGTGGCTACGGCGGCGGCGTTAGCTCACTTCTTAAAAGCTTTATATTTTAGAAGGTGGAAGACTTGGATGCTTCATTCTTTGTATATAGATGCTTCATGTTACGAAGTTTCCGTCAGTCACATGTCCAATGTCCTTGACCTCATTTTCATGGTTCAGTGACCACTTGAAAAAAAAGTTCAGATTTTTTGTTATGTTGAATTCTCTCTTATTATAAGTAATAGGATAACTATATTTGATATGTGCGTAGCTTGCAAGGTCCTCATGTCTGTCAGACAGTTTTGACTTGACCTCGACCTCATTTCATGGATCAGTGAACAAGGTTAAGTTTTGGTGGTCAAGTCCATATCTCAGATACTATAAGCAATAGGGCTTGTATATTCGGTGTATGGAAGGACTGTAAGGTGTACATGTCCAACTGGCAGGTGTAATCTGACCATGACCTCATTTTCATGGTTCAGTGGTTATAGTTAAGTTTTGTGTTTTGGTGTGTTTTCTCATACTAAATGTAACAGGTCTACTATATTTGTTGTATGGAATGATTGTAAGGTGTACATGTCTAGCGGGCAGATGTCATGTGACCTTGACCTCATTTTCATGGTTCAGTGGTCAAAGTTAAGTTTTTGTGTTTTGGTGTGTTTTTCTCATACTAAATGCAACAGGTCTACTATATTTGTTGTGTGGAATGATTGTAAGGTGTACATGTCTAGCGGGCAGATATCATGTGACCTTGACCTCATTTTCATGGTTCAGTGGTCAAAGTTAAGTTTTTGAGTTTTTGTCTTTTTATCTAATACTATATGCCATAGGTCAACTATATTTGGTGTATGAAAATATTTTATGATCTTTATGTCAGTCGCGCAGGTTTTATTTGACCGTGACCTCATTTTCACGGTTCATTGCACAGTGTTAAGTTTTTGTGTTTTGGTCTATTTTTCTTCAACTATAAGTAATAGGTCAACTATATATGTTGTATAGAAGCATTGTAAGCTGTACATGTCTGCCTGGCATGGTTCATCTGTCCTTGACCTCATTTTCAAGGTTCATTGGTCTTTGTTTAGTTATCTTGAATAATGATTAGTTTATGTGACAGTTGTAATAAAGCTTTATACTTAGAACTATCAACATAATATCAATGATTAGTACAGAAGGCGAGACAATTCAGCGTGTGCACTCTTGTTAGAATTTGATTAATTTTATATGTCTAATTCTTAAGAAATTAACCCTTTCCCAACCAATTGTATAAAAATCATTTTGAAAACAATTCTAAAATAAACTAAAGAGTACATTATTTGACTATTATTTTTTCTAGAATAAGAGAGAAACTTCAATTACTTTCAAAGCAGTTTGTGTTTGAACTCTCCGACAATACATTGTTGGTTGTACCACATTACATTCATTTAGTAATTGTACTGTCTCATTGATTGTTATGCCACATGTTAGTTAATATGTGTGTCTTTAGGGTACCGTCTCATTGACGAGTATGTAACATTTGTTTGATCTCTGTCTTTATAGTACTGTGTCATTGACGAATTTGCCACATATTTTATGTTGTTTTAAGTATGGTCTGATTGGTGTTTATGTTACATTGCTTCATTTGTGTCATCGACGAACATGCTATCTTTTTTTATTTGTTTTGTTAGAGATCGGTCTCACTGACTTATATGTATCACCATTAGTCATTGACGTATATGCATCACCGTTTGTCATTGACGTATATGCATCACCGTTAGTCATTGACGGATATTCATCACCGTCTGTCATTGGCGTATATGCATCATCTCTGTGCATTAACGTATATACTTCGCCGTTAGTCATTGACAAATATGCATCAGCGTTGGGCATTGACGTATATACATCACCGTTAGTCATTGACGTATATAAACATCACAGATAGTCATTGACGTATATACATCACAGATAGTCATTGACGTATCTTCATCACCGTTAGTCATTGACGTATATTCATCGCCGTTATTCATTGACGTATATACATCGCCGCTAGTCATTGACGTATATTCATCGTCGTTAGTTATTGACGTATATACATCGCCGTTAGTCATTGAAATATATTCATCGCCGTTAGTCATTGACGTATATAAACATCACCGTTAGTCATTGACGTATATCCATCACCGTTAGTCATTGACGCATATTCATCACCGTTAGTCATTGAGGTATATCCATCGCCGTTAGTCATTGACGTATATTCATCTCCGTTAGTAATTGACGTATTCATCACCCTTAGTCATTAACATATACACATCGCCGTTAATCATTGTCGTGTATGCACCGTTAGTCATTGACGTATATGCATCACCGTTAGTCATTGAGGTATATTCATCACCGTCAGTCATTGACGTATTTACATCACCGTCAGTCATTGACGTATTTACATCGCCGTAAGTCATTGACGTATATATACATCGCAGTTAGTTATTGAGGTATATACATCGCCATTAGTTATTGACGTATATGCCACCTTGTTTTCTTGTGTGTCGTAAAGACATGGTTTTGCTTGACGTCCATTTACCCCAAAAAAATGTCAGTTGCGTTCTGTCGAATTAACGGATGTTCAACTTCTGTCTTTCATTATGTGTGTCGTCAGGATCTGCCATTTTTTTTATAATTATGCCGTGTGGGCGTATATGTCACATGTTATTAATTGGTTCGAAATTAGTACAGTCTTCCTAGCGGATATGCCGCATGTTTGTGTCATTAAAGTTTTGTCTTTAAAATTGATGTATACATGTATGCTTTATTTGGGGCAATATGCGCAATAGTTTCACCATAGGCGGTAATAGTAACGTTGTGTTCTGTATCTCAGTCTGAATCGTAAACTTGGATGCGTTTTACGAATCGAAGTTGGGACATTTTCAAATGTGGTTAAAACTTAGGGGTACGGAGTGTCATTCATTATTTCGTAAGTTAGCATACCCTAAAATTATTTCGTCTTGCGGATTTTCATGGTACAAAAATACAAATGTACCTTTTTTCACACAATAATGTCTTTGAAAATTTAATACTTTTCATACATTTAATAACACCACAGTTTTTATTCTATGGTCCTCTACTTCCCAACTCAACACAAATGTTTAAGCTCAGTCACTTGTTACAAATTGAAACTAAGGCTTGTACACTATTCTTCTATAGAGATTTTTTGTATACACAACAACTTTTGTGATACTTAATTGGAGGTGCATTATGGGTATATATTGACCAATTCGTTTTTTTAGAGTACTGTCTCATTGACAGATATGTCGCATAGTTTCATGTGTGTCTTTGGGATATGTTGCATTGATGGATTTGCCACTTTGATCTTTTATTATTTTTATTGTTTAAGGTATGGTCTGGTAGACGCATACGTCAATTTTATTATTTGTGTCATAAGGGAACTATCTCATCGACATATTTATGCCACACTATATTTATGTCGTTATATGACTGTTTCATTGATGGATGTGTCAAACTATATTTGTGTCTTTAGAGGGCTGTTTCATCGACGGATGTGTCAAACTATATTTGTGTCTTTATAGTACTGTTTCATCGACGGATGTACCAAATTGTTATTGATTTCTGTTGTTAGAGGAATGTTTCATTGACGGGTGTGCCACATTATATTTGTGTCGTTTCAGGACTGTTTCATTGATGAATGTGCCAACTTTTTATTGATTTGTGTCTTAAGAGAACTGTTTCATTGACGGGTGTGCCACATTATATTTGTGTCGTTTCAGGACTGTTTCATTGATGAATGTGCCAACTTTTTATTGATTTGTGTCTTAAGAGAACTGTTTCATTGACGGGTGTGCCACACTATATTTGTGTCGTTTCAGGACTGTTTCATTGATGAATGTACCAACTTTTTATTGATTTGTGTCTTAAGAGGACTGTTTCATTGACGGGTGTGCCACATTGTATTCGTCTCGTTTAAGGGATGTTTCATTGACGGATGTGCCACATTGTATTCGTGTCGTTTAAGGGATGTTTCATTGACGGATGTGCCACAGTGTATTCGTGTCGTTTAAGGGATGTTTCATTGACGGATGTGCCACAGTGTATTCGTCTCGTTTAAGGGATGTTTCATTGACGGATGTGCCACATTGTATTCGTGTCGTTTGAGGGATGTTTCATTGACGAATGTGCCAAATTTTTATAGATTTGTGTCGTTATGGTACTGTCTCAAGGACGAATATGCAACATCATATGTTTGTCTTTAGGATGCTGTGTCATTGACGAATATGTGGTCACCGTACCCACTGAGACACTATCCTTTTTTTCCTTTATAATTGGTGTCGATAAGGTATGGTCTGGTTGACGTGAAAAACTATGTCGTATTCCTTTTATTTGTGTCAATTGGGTACTGTGTCATTGATATATACGACATATCCTATTTAAGTAAATACTACAAAATCCGATATGCCACGGGTTTTTTGGTGTCGTCCAAGTATTGTCTAGTTGACGTTTTAGTGCAACATTGTTTATTTGTGTACTGAGGACTGTTTTTATTTTATGACGGACATGCCACATTGACCAATTACAACAGAATGATATCTGGATGTACATATAGAACACAAAGTTATTGTAACATAGTCGAATCAGTCTGTAGGGTATTATACAATGTTTTGTTTGTACTGGATTAACATAAATTTGAAAAGAAAACCATCATCAAATCAGGCAATAAACATACGAATAAACCATCAACTTGTAGAAAAAAAACTTCATCAAGTTAGAAAATACACTTAAAACATGTCATATAGTTTGGTAGGAATAGAAAAATTAGTTGGTAATTCTATTGTTTATCGTCCAGTGGCAAATATATCATGTATATCCACGATATGAACAGTCAAGTAAACAATGTATATTAAATGAACATGCAATGATCCGGGATGAACGAAGGATATAAATTTTCAAATGAAGGAATAAGGAAGACAGCAACCCACCGACACAATGCAATTGCTATATATAAATTAATGTGTTTTGATTTTAATCACAATCAACACATTGAGATAAAAGCCTTTATTTTGAATATTCAATTATTGAGGACAGACATGGTATTGCTTAAATTAAAAAAAAAGAAACAAATTATCTAAGGTTGAAAAAAATGTAATGGACTATAACTTGAATTTAGGTTTGCTCTCTTACTATTTAACAGTAGGTGAATAATTGAATAAAAAGAACAACACGACTATGCAACATTACTATAAATGTCCATACATATAATTGATTTATTGACAAACAATGCTTTGATCAAATAACACATAGCACAATGCTTAATATTGTCTTGCGTCTGAATACGAAATAAAAAGAAAATGTAAAGATCATGACAATCAATTAGCTTAGATTGATTTGAATTATTCAAGTTTGTTTATGTTTATTTCTTTATCACGTCAAAAAGAAATGCATTTCCGTCTCTTTCATTACAAACAAGAAGAACATTTTCTTTTTTGTCAAAATAAATTCCCCGCGGTTCATCCAATCCATCTGATTTAGTTTGAAGTTCTTTATGATGTTTACCATCATTTGATACAACTATTACAGTGTTTGTCCACTCATTAGTCACATATACATTCCCCTCATTATCTGTTGTTACACGATTTAAATCTTGAAATTTATCCTTTTCAAACTTCAACATTACTTTTCCATCTAACGAGCAGCAGTATATTGATTTATTGTCTATACAGACCAATCTGTCTCTGTCTACTGTAATGTCGTGGATATCGTCTGTAGGTGCCGGTATAGTACGTATTACTTTACCTGTCAGTTCCATCACATGTATTATACTCCAATTAATAACAACGTACAGGTTATTATCATTATATGATATTCCCCAGCAGTCATCACTGGTGTTGATTGTACTGGTGACAGAACGTGTAGATATATCTATTATCAGTATGGTATTGTTACTACCACAGGAGACTGCTACAGTGTTACTATCTATCTCTGTTATATAATATGGTGAATAGGACAGAGACATGTGATGTTTATCAGTACCGTCTGAATTACAAATAATAAGTTGGTCATTATAACTGTCGATAAACACCAATGTATTGCCTGTTTTGATACAGCGATAAAGATATGGATCTTTATTCCAAAAGTGTTTTTTACTAATCTTTAACTTCTGACGCAAATTTGCAGAAACAGGAAGGTTGTTTTTGAGAGATTTTTGAACGATTACTTCTTCTGTGGTTGATGTAATTTCTGAAATGATTAATTAATTAATTGTTTAAACAAATGATTAGTTGGAATTAAATGACGCTCAGCGCTAAACAGGATTGGATGTTAAAAATGTCTTTGTCGTGCATACTGTATAGGTAGAATGGAATTTTTTCACGGCCTTATTGTTTCTTTCCCATGTTGTCTAAATAAATAACAGTAGAACATCAAAAACATTATTGGCTAAAATAGCAGTTTTGCTTTATTAATGATATTGAATATATTACATCGTGATAAAAGAAATGTTCAAAGGGTTTACTGCGGTAAAAAAAAGTATGATCACTGCATGAACAATGCCTAATAGGGACTTCTGATTTGTTGTGTCTTTTTAGTTGATTCTTATTTTGTTATCATAAAAGACATGCAAACAAATATACAGTGCATGATTACACGATTAACTTTGGTTCATGTTGTAAGATTAATATAACCTTAAGATCATCCAAGAACTTAACTTCTAACTTGTGCGGTTTGTTGTGTTAATTTTAATTTTATGAAATATTTGTCATGAATAAAATGAGTATGCTGAAAGGAGAAAATTAAGCTTATAATTATGAATACACATGTTGTCTTTCGGTTATGCAAAGATCTGGCAGGTTGATTAACGTCCAGTGGCCAACATTTCATAAATTTTCAGAACGAGAACGAGTTAATAGTAGGTGAATTTAGACTGCCTCTTAAAAATTACATGTAGGGTATTTGCATCAAACAGCTCACCTACGTCCTTAAAAAATTGTTACAATTAACATATTTTGGAAATAAGATCCGGACATTAGCACTGTCAAGAGGAAAATGAGGGATATTGGATAGGGACAGACACTTACGGACTTTCAAAGAGTTGTTACCAGGCTTGTTAACATTCACTCTCTGTAGTGGAGGCATCGGATGTAAAGTCTCTTTTTGACCGGACGCGGTAACGAACTTTTACTTCCCGCACATTAAAACGGACATACTACTTTTACTGCCGGTCGGAGGAAGTCCAATAGTGACCACTTTTCTGTAACCCAGTCACTTTTGAGAAGATTTTACAGAAAGTACGTTTTTCCAATTAAGCTACTTTTTTAACCAAGTTATATATCTCAGTCTTGGGGGGAAGGTTTCGCCTCGAAGGGGTTTCATGTGGTTACATGGGATGTATAAATACGCATCCACGTCAAATCTGTAGGTTGCTTGATCGAATCTTAACACGATTTCATTCTGTTTCTAATGAAAACTTTAATAGCCTGCATCGACTTTCAGGATTTGCTTTTAAATTTGTTTTTGATTGACGTTCCTTTACAATACCCATTCTGTCTATCAGTGCATTCATCGACACACATTATGTGAATTGGTAAAATAACTAGCTTAAATTCAATATCACTGATATAATGAACCTCAAGAACATCTAGGATATAGAAATATTGTCTATTGTCTTCTTCCGATCTGAAGTCGCATACATGCCACAGTTAGCGTTTGTGTGGGATCTGAAATTACTCAGTCGCGTCGATTCTGAATGAGAACGTAATATCCAATGTACCATGTAAAGATGGTGTCATTATCTCTGAGAATTTAAAAAACATGGAAACACTTATTTAAAGAAAGAAGAGTTGGCATTCTTTACAAGACTATATATGTGCCCTGCACCTCACCCGTATCCATTAGTGCCATTTGCAGTTCTAATTGTCAACCTTCATACCGGTAAGGTTATCTTTCAGAAAGTACTTACATTGTATTGTGTTGTATGTTTTAATGTCTCGTCCTGAATACGCATGACGAAATTGCAGCTAGACGATCAATTTTGGACAGGCGTATGTATAATGTGAGGGGTCGGAGGGCAACATGTTTGATGACGTGCCAAACCCTCCACCTAACATTTGACAGTGCTGGTACGGTACCACATATATAAAACGGTTCAAAAGTCTTTATTCATCAGATCGATACAAAGAAGATCATCGACTACCAAAAAAACAAAACGTGGCAGGGTGTTTATACATCCCAAAAAATAATATGACACCAAGTAGAAATCTGAGAGTACTCAAAATTACTGTCAGGTCGATCAAAGCCAATAATAACATATACAAGCATCAACAACAAAAATAAATTGAAATATTAATAAGAACATTCTATGTATTAAGAACACATATGTCTTGCAACTCATGTATATATGGATTTGACAAGATTATTTAGACTGGTTTTACTGACAACAGATATGTATACCAATTTGTAAAGATCTATTTGATTCAGTGTTTTTCGTTGAATACCATTATTTGTTAATTTCGATGTTAAAGGGTTAATCACACAAATTAAATGTTAAATGAATTACAAATTTTCTATAGGCTTTGTATACAGAGATTGGCATAACCATAAAATGAAATATCCACGAACAAGCAAGTTTTCCTGATTCCAAGAAAATGAATTAATTTACAGTAGGTAACCTTGTAGAATATCTAAATAAATATGAATAAATAAGTAAAGTTTATTCAAATCATGTCTTACTTTTCGAGCACGTTAAAACAACTTTTCTGTGAAAATTAAGATGTGCTTTCCTTTTTGAAATACTGTTTTGCCTGAACAGCCTATCTTTAAAACCCTGTCTTTGTATCTATGGAATAATTAAGTTAAGTGTCTATGCAAGTTGTAATAACTGAATTCTGACATAATAATCAACCATAACGTTCACTAAAATTGTCACTACAGACACTAGGATAGCAAACAGTTATTTATAAGGATCTTGCCAAAGGAACTATAACTTTAGAAATGGAAATTTAACAATAGGTCGTAAGTTTTTGTGTCGAGCTTTTCTCCTAGAAATGAAATTTTTTAATCTAGGAAAGAACAATTATAAAAGAAGAAAATATGGTATGATTGCCAATAAGACGACTCTCCACAAGAGACCAAATGACACAGAAATTAACAACTACAGGTCACCGTACGGTCTTCAACAATGAGCAAATGAACGAAAAACAAATATGTTACACACAAACAATTATAATTTACATTTGATTTATTAACAATTTTTTGGTAAATATCTGCAGTATATGTAGACAATTCTTGATTATTAACCGAAATGAATATCAGCAAGATAACGCCAACTAAAATTAATTAGTAGATTTTCATCCAGATTTTTGAAAAAAAAAATGGGCGGGTGGAAGGATTTAATTTTTAAAATTTTCCCTCTTGTCAGGAGTGCTTCAAACAGCGGAGTATAAGCAAGTGTAAAATAAGCATATATCTTTGTACACAAATGCCGTATAAGGAATCATACATAATTTTTAAAACTCTTAAATAAATAACTCTGATTGGCCACCACTACTATACATGTAATTGCCACGTTAGAAACCTTTTAATAGTAAACATTAAAAACGTGGAGAAATGCTCTCTTCAGTTGGACTATACCTACACCAAATTTGTTTTGCTTTTTAAGCTATGGTTCGTAGTCCCCATAAATAGAAAAAAAATGTAATAATACAATTGTATGCAGCACATTATGAGTACACAACAATGAAAACTCAGTGTTGAAAGTAATAATGATTCAAAACATGAACAAAAAGTGTTTGTTTAATGACTAAATTGAGAGTATTGGAACAGAAAGGTGTTTTTGGTTTGTCAATAAAAATCGACAGCCGTGGGTAAATCTAAGGGCTTGCTCACAGGCACTTGTTTTCTATCCATTGCAAGATCTACTATCCCTAAATATTACGAGAAGGTTATGTAGTGGAAGTAGCTATTACAATGTCAGCACTAAATAAAATTTTAAAAATTAAATCCTTCCACCCGCCCATTTCGAAAAACTAAGGATTTTCTTATTCCAGGCATAGATATCCTTAGTAATATTTGGCACAACTTTTTTGAATTTTGGATCCTCAATGCTCTTCAACTTTGTACTTGTTTGGCTTTAAAATATTTTGATATGAGCGTCACTGATTAGTCTTGTGTAGACGAAACGCGCGTCTGGCGTACTTAATTATAATCCTGATACCTTTGATACTATTAGCATCACTGGGTCGATGCCACTGCTGGTGGACGTTTCGTCCCCGAGGGTATCACCAGCCCAGTAGTCAACACTTCGGTGTTGACATCAATATCAATTATGTGGTCATTTTTTTTTCTCATACATGTCCTGTTAACAAAAGTTTATTTTTTTCGAAAAACTAAGGATGTTCTTATCCCAGGCATATATATCCTTAGCCGTATTTGGCACAACTTTTTGGAATTTTGGATTCTCAATGCTTTTCAACTTTGTACCTGTTTGGCTTTATACATATTTTGATATGAGCGTCACTGATGAGTCTTGTGTAGACGAAACGCGCGTTTGGCGTACTAAATTATAATCCTGGTACCTTTGATAACTATTGAAAACAATCCGTCTGCAATAAGTCGGACTTTCTTTATATACTAGTATTTCGGAGTCAAACGCACGAGTGACACACGACTGTCATACGACAGTGACACAGCAGTAACATGCGCATTCTATGACATGAAAACCTGAAAAAAAAAACGAAAAACGCATGATTGTCTACCGCTGTCGCACGGCCGACTTGCGACAACGCCACGAAAGTACAGTTGCAATTTATTTGTCTGTCGTGTACCCATAGTGGAACCATCGTTGTTGTGGCTGATGGGATCACTCGACATATTTTTTTTACGTATAGCACGAAAACTATTTCATAGATTTTCCACGACAAAAAAATCGTACGATCTGTTGTGACCAAAACGAATGAAAATCCAAAAAGATTTTGAGCTATTGTTTTATTCTGTTTTCTTTTCATAAATGTATTAATGTCACCTTACGACTAGGGAATTTAAATTTGGTGATTTAGATCTTCTGTTGACAGGCTGTAAAAGACTTGATCTGATATGCGTTCGGAACCAAATCCTATTTAATACTTATTCTCTGTAACCACTTAAACATTTTCGGCACAAATAGTCACCGATTTCTAAAAATTGGCTGATATGTATATCCTATTAGACTAGTAAAAAAAAAAATAATGCCAACTGATATATATATATTTGTTGGTTAACATGGTAACGTCAGGGAAAGTTGGAATTTTTGAGAAAAATACAATATTTTGTGTAGTGTTGTGAACTAATGCCGCTACATCTATTGAAAAGAAACACAAAAACAATTAATTTTAGTCTTGTTTTAGTCAGAAAATCAAAAAAGTATTCAACCTAGAAACATGAAATTGATTATTATGCAATATTCCTAACAATACGAATTATCTCCCTTTGGTGGGTGACACTAATGACTGGACCAAAACAAGAACGCTAATATTTATTTTTTCTCAAAGGATTAATGTCAAATTTGAATTGTTACATATTTAGACAATACAATCTGGAACTATGACACTAACTTAGCATAACAGTCCCAGAATCCAAACATGAATATAAGAAAAATAATAGAAAACTGTTTTAAACCTTCATCAAACGTGACCTGACCACGGCTGACAATTAACAGGACCAATTGAAAATGCTAATAATTTTTATTTATTAAAGGATTAATGCTTAATTTAGAATATAATAAAATGTGATCATTTAATTTATAAATTAATTAAAAAATAGAGCACAAAATGTTAAAAATTCGAAAAATTCATAAAACATGACCTTTCTAACGTTGACAATGAACTGACCAACTACAGCAATGACCTGACCGATGAAATTTCTATGTTATTTTATATTATTAAGAAAAAACAGGAAAAAAATATGTTTTGGGGTAAAAACTTGACCTGACCAACATTAACTTTTCCTGGTCATTGTACTACTAGAAGTCCATTACGAGTACGGTACTTTTCTAATCTGATAGGATTGCTTAGTTTTTTTAAAAACATAACATTTTTAAACAGTTTAAACATGGGTACTTTGACAGAAATTTACAGACAAAAAGTCACAGACAAAAAGTCCGACAAATCGTCACATGTATAAACGTCACATGTATATTGTGTCATTAACATTGACTCCTGTTTCAAAGTAAAATTTACTTTTTTGTTAAAAGAAAGACTTTTTGTTAAAAGAAATGCAATAAACCTATTTTGAGAAACATCTTTCTGTAAAAGGCTTTCAGTGAAAATCAAAATATTTTTACATTTATATAATTCTTTTAAAGTAACCCTGTAAAGTTTAATATAGTGCTGCCATAGGCGAAGCCAGGAAGCCCCTGAAGGCCCGCCTCCTCTTTTCTTTGAAATATTTGGTTGTTAAGTCTCCCAAACAAAGTTTGGAGACTTATTGTTTTTGCTCAGTTCTTATTATTTTTATTATTCTTCCTCTTCCTCCTCTTCTTCTTCCGCCACTTTAAAAAATGAACTTGTCCGCAGCGTTTCTCCAAAAAACCGCTTGTCAGATTGACTTCGGATTTCATAAAATGGTAGACTAATATGTCTAGGTGAGCCATCAATTGTTCGTTTGTGCATTGGGGTCTCTTAAGGGGTATTTTGGGGGGTTGAAAGGAGGGAGGGGTTTACTATAGAACCCTAAACCATATATATTTTTGTAGGGGAATATAAAACAAATCAAATGAATTCAAGGGAGGTCCACGGGGGTCATCCTCACCCCGTTCAATTTGAGAATGTGCTATTATCTTCTAAACGGTCCAGACCCCCACCCCTAACCCATATATATTATTGTAAGGGACAATAAAACAAATCAAATGAAATAAAAGGGAAGTCCCTAGGGGGTCACCCCACCACCTCTTGTTTGAAAACTTGTAAACGGTCCTGATCCCCACCCCTAAACCATATATATTTTTGCATGTGACAATAAAACAAATCACATGAAATTTGATGGAAGTTCCTGGGGGTTCCCCCACCCCGTTCAATCTGAGAATGTACTAGTATCTTGTAAACGGCCCAGATCCCCAACCCTAAACCGTATATATTCTTGTAGGGGACAATAAAACAAATCATATGAAATAAAAGGGAAGTCCCGAGGGGTCACCCCACCCCCTCTTGTTTGAAAACTTGTAAACGGTCCAGATCCCCACCCCTAAACCATATATATTCTTGCATGTGACAATAAAACAAATCACATGAAATTTGATGGAAGTTCCTGGGCCCCCCCCCCCAACCCCGTTCAATCTGAGAATGTACTATTATCTTGTAAACGGTCCAGATCCCCACCCCTAAACCATATATATTCTTGCATGTGACACTAAAACAAATCACATGAAATTTGATGGAAGTTCCTGGGGGTCCCCCCACCCCGTTCAATCTGAGAATGTACTATTATCTTGTAAACGGTCCAGATCCCCACCCCTAAACCATATATATTCTTGCATGTGACACTAACACAAATCACTTGAAATTTGATGGAAGTTCCTGGGGGTCCCCCCACCCCGTTCAATCTGAGAATGTACTATTATCTTGTAAACGGCCCAGATCCCCACCCCTTAACCATATATATTCTTGTAGGGGACAATAAAACAAATCATATGAAATAAAAGGGAAGTCCCTAGGGGGTCACCCCACCCCCTCTTGTTTGAAAACTTGTAAACGGTCCAGATCCCCACCCCTAAACCATATATATTCTTGCATGTGACACTAAAACAAATCACAAGAAATTTGATGGAAGTTCCTGGGGGCCCCCCACCCCGTTCAATCTGAGAATGTACCATTATCTTGTAAACGGTCCAGATCCCCACCCCTAAACCATATATATTCTTGCATGTGACAATAAAACAAATCACATGAAATTTGATGGAAGTTCCTGGCCCCCCCCCCCCCAACCCCGTTCAATCTGAGAATGTACTATTATCTTGTAAACGATCCAGATCCCCACCCCTAAACCATATATATTCTTGCATGTGACACTAAAACAAATCACATGAAATTTGATGGAAGTTCCTGGGGGTCCCCCCCACCCAATTCAATCTGAGAATGTACTATTATCTTGTAAACGGTCCAGATCCCCACTCCTAAACCATTCTTGTAGGGGACAATAAAACAAATCATATGAAATAAACGGGAAGTCCCTAGGGGGTAACCCATCCCCTCTTGTTTAAAAACTTGTAAACGGTTCAGATCCCCACCCCTAAACCATATATATTCTTGCATGTGACACTAAAACAAATCACAAGAAATTTGATGGAAGTTCCTGGGGGCCCCCCACCCCGTTCAATCTGAGAATGTACCATTATCTTGTAAACGGTCCAGATCCCCACCCCTAAACCATATAACTTCTTGTAGGGGACAATAAAACAAATCATATGAAATAAAAGGGAAGTCCCTAGGGGGTCACCTCAACCCCTTTTGTTTGAAAACTTGTAAACGGTCCAGATCCCCTCCCTTAAACCATATATATTCTTGCATGTGACAATAAAACAAATCACATGAAATTTGATGGAAATTCCTGGGGGTCCCCCCACCCCGTTCAATTTGAGAATGTGCTATTATCTTTTAAACGGTCCAGATCCCCACCCCTAACCCATATATATTCTTGTAAGGGACAATAAAACAAATCAAATGAAATAAAAGGGAAGTCCCTAGGGGGTCACCCCATCCCAACTTGTTTGAAAACTTGTAAACGGTCCAGATCCTCACCCCTAAACCATATATATTCTTGCATGTGACAATAAAACAAATCACATGAAATTTGATGGAAGTTCCTGGGGGTCCCCCCACCCCGTTCAATCTGAGAATGTACTTTTATCTTGTAAACGGCCCAGATCCCCACCCCTAAACCATATATATTCTTGTAGGGGACAATAAAACAAATCATATGAAATAAAAGGGAAGTCCCTAGGGGGTCACCCCACCCCCTCTTGTTTGAAAACTTGTAAACGGTCCAGATCCTCACCCCTAAACCATATATATTCTTGCATGTGACAATAAAACAAATCACATGAAATTTGATGGAAGTTTCTGGGGGTCCCCCCACCCCGTTCAATTTGAGAATGTACTAGTATCTTGTAAACGGTCCAGATCCCCACTTCAAACCATTCATGTAGGGGACAATAAAACAAATCATATGAAATATAGATTAAGTCCCTGGGGGTCACCACCACCCCTCCTGATTGAAAACTTGTAAATGGTGGAGATCCCAGCTCGTAAGCCATATATATTCTTGTATGGGATCAAATCAAATGAACATGGGACCATATGAATGGGAAGTTATGGGAGCTTTGTTTTGGAGACTTCGTAACAGCATCCTGTTACAATTACTTCTTGTTACATATGAAATGACTTAAGCAGTCCATTTCTTAAGGCAGTCAGTTGGACCCCTAACAAATTGATTATTTTTATTTCTTTTCTTACTGCCGAACAATGATTTATAACATTTTTTTTCAAAATTAACAACAAAAAAATAATTAAAACTGATCCCCAACCCTAAACCATATATTCTTCTAGGGGACAATAAAACAAATCATATGAAATTAAAGGGAAGTTCCTAGGGGGTCACCCCACCCCCTCTTGTTTGAAAACTTGTAAACGGTCCAGATCCCCACCCCTAAACCATATATATTCTTGCATGTGACAATAAACAAATCACATGAAATTTGATGGAAGTTCCTGGGAGTCCCCCCCCCCCCCACCCACCCCGTTCAATCTGAGAATGTACCATTATCTTGTAAACGGTCCAGATCCCCACCCCTAAACCATATATATTCTTGTAGGGGACAATAAAACAAATCATATGAAATAAAAGGGAAGTCCCTAGGGGGTCACCCCAACCCCTCTTGTTTGAAAACTTGTAAACGGTCCAGATCCCCACCCTTAAACCATATATATTCTTGTATGGGACAATAAAACAAATCACATGAAATTAGATAAAAGTTGCTGGGGGTCACCCCCTCCCCGTTCAATTTGAGAATGTACTGTTATCTTGTAAACGGTCCAGATCCCCACCTCTAACTCAGATATTTTTTCGTAGGGTACAATAAAACAAATCAAATGAAATGTAGGTTAAGTCCCTGGGGTCACCACAACCCCCTCCTGTTTGAAAGCTTGTAAATAGTGGAGATCCCAACTCGTAAGCCATATATAATCTTGTATGGGACAAAATCAAATCAAATGAACATGGGACCATATGAATGGGGAGTTATGGGAGCTTTGTTTTGGAGACTTCGTAACAGCATCCTGTTACAATTACTTCTTGTTACATATGAAATGACTTAAGCAGTCCATTTCTTAAGGCAGTCAGTTGGACCCCTTAAATATGAAAATTGTCTAGATGTATCTGTTGCAGTCACCCGCTGACAGATTTTCCACATGTCCTCGTCCACGAAAATTGTCTCCCCGGACATAACGTCACACAGGCAATGTGTCAGATCTATAGCAGGAACCTTTGGATCGACAGCCGACTGCAGCCGCCCTTGCTTGTTACGCATTTTGTTTGTTAAAGAAAATTTGTGGTAATTCTTTTAGGGGATCCCCAGTTAACCTATTGAAATTTCTGACTCTCTTGGTTCTATGTTGGTATTGTGTTGAATTGTATCTAATCATTGACGTTAATTAATTTTATGTGAGTAGACTATGTTTGACACTAGACATAAAGCAAACCACAATAAATTGATCATTTCTTTTTTACATAATCTTATCCCCTCACTCCCACCCCAACGATATTGAATATTTTAATTTGAGATAAGTATTAATTTCTGTGCCTCATATAAACAATTTTAAGCTTGGCCTTTCTTGAACTGTCTATTTCAGATTACATCTTCTTAATATTACGTATAAAAAGATAGTTATAATTCCAAACTGTCAACACCAAGTGGCACTTTGATCTTTAATCTTCACAACAGCATTTGTATAACAGTTGATTGAAAAACTTGTAAAAAACATCATTCTTTGACACTGCATGATATTGAAAACTTACAGAAGCGAGTTTTTGTATGAAGTTTAAATCTATTTTAAAGCATTTTCCAAATTTATGCATATAATTTGTTGTTTCTATGGCAACACTATCACTAATAATGGCTGGATTAATATTTTCCAAATACCTGTTTAATATAAGCAAAAGTGTATACATTCATTAGTATATGTATCGAAGTTCAGTAAACGAATTTGTAGAAATTAGCACTGATTAATATTTTTTCAAATGGACAGCTTGTTTCCATGACACTCCATTCAATGGCAAGTATTGCACAATTGAATACATAATTTTTTAATTGATTTTATTTGTTCTTTCTAGTTTTTCTTGTATACTAGAACACACCCGCGAAATCGCGGGCATTCAGAGCGTAGTTTAAAGTATGTACAGTGTTGTTGAAAGAATTTTGTAAAATACTGAATGACTGGAGAATTTCAGCAAAAGTATCATAAGTCATAGGTTATTGGGGACAGGAAAATGATTTTTTTTTATCCCTCCACCTTTATTTCCAAAGTTCCTAATTTTTTGTTTTCTTTCAATTTCAATATGAACATACATTTAGTATGTTATGAACATTTAAGTAAGGAACCTGTAATTCAGTGGTTGTCGTTTGTTTATGTGTTACATGTTTGTGTTTCGTTCATTTTTTGTACATAAATAAGGCCGCTGGTTTTCTCGTTTGCATTGTTTTACATTGTCATTTCGGGGCCTTTCGAAGCTGAGTATGCGGTATGGGCTTTGCATTTTGTTGAAGGCCGTACGGTGACCTATAGTTGTTAATTTCTGTGTCATTTTGGTCTCTTGTGGAGAGTTGTCACAACATGGCAAACATACCACATCTTCTTTATTCACATGAATAATTTTAGGCTTATCTGTATATTATGAACAACTTGAAAATGATAGCAGATAAAATTCTGAAAATACACTTTATTCGTAGTATATGTATGTTCAAAATATACAGAAAAACGCAAACCGGAAGTCTAATCTGACTTAAAATTTCGTCCAATGACGGGACAATATCCGGATGCCTTTTTTCTCGTTTTTCACCCAAAATAACTCAATCTGAATAATCATATAAATGGATGACAAATGCGACTATGCACTGTACCTATAGGACACAGAGGCGTGTTGATTAATTTATTGTGGAAAGAAGAGAAGCGACACCCAAAATGAGGTCTTCTCGTTTAATAGTATAGATTTTTCATGATAATGAAAACAGCCGTTTATCCAGATAAGATAAGAACAATTGTATGTGTTTCCTTTCAAGTGGAAACATCATTATCGATGCTACACTAGCACAATTATTTTAAATACACATGTGTGTATACAGTGAAACTAAAGAAGTGTTTAAGTTTTCCTACTTTTGTGCAAATTTAAAAAAACTAACTGAAACTTTTTCAAAATTGTTTTAAACTTGTGTTTCATCATAAAGTTGATTCGATAGCAACACATTTAAAACTATAATACCATTATATATGAATATGTAAAAAATTGTGATGATTACAATAATTTCTACAAATTGATTATTTTTATTTCTTTTCTAACTGCTGAATAATGATTATAACATTTTTTTTCAAAATTAACAAAAAAATAAATAAATTGAAACTAGACATTTTGTATCCATCATTTGTCCATGGTAAAAAAATATAAGAATACTTCCCCATGACTTTTTCACATCATTGATAAGATACGACTATGGGATTTATGAATTCATGATTGACTTAAACTCAGGTGTCCGCAAAAAATTATTGTGAGCATTCAAAAATGACCTCAAAAGGGTACTTTTTACCTAATGCAAACCACATTAAAAGGGGTTTGTATGTGATTATGATTGAAATGAATATGAAAGTATCAGTTATTAAATTGCATTAATAAAAAACATATATTTAATAAATCATAAAAACATATTCTTTCTCATAATCATTTATTATGTAAAAATTATGTTGAAAATAGCCTTTTTGCGCTTAAATTCATAGATATCCAGAAGAGGTAAAACCGGTCATTGGTTGTTATGGCAACCGATGTGCTTAGCAACCAAAAGTTTGCAATTTTTTGTTTGTGACATGAAGACTAGTAAATGTGTGAAGTTTGAAGAAAATCCATGACCATGCCACACTCCATATGTAAGAGTTTAAATAGTTACAGGGAACCAGCATTAAATTGGAAGGTCACAGCCGATAATCGTTTCAAGAGTGTCATGCTTTAGACTTTTCTTTGTTAATTACCCTTGCAACATCTCTTTTAGTGGTCATTTAATGTCAATTTCCATTACAGTTGTACACACAAACCTTCATCCTAGACACTACTTCAAGATCTACCTTGTTTTTATTGCTCATGTTTTCAAGTAGTTAGCATGCATGACAAAGGGTCGAAATATACTACAGGAACCTTCAAACTCATTAAGGTAGATCACAAGTAAATAATTTTTGAGACAGAATTTTTTTATAATTTGCCAAAATAAAGATTTTACTATGCTCTTTTCAAAAATTAAGTAAAAAGAATAGGTCACCGTGCTATTTTTCAAGCTATGAGTCGTTGAAAATTGCCAAAATTTGGTTAGTTTGTTCATATAAAAACACATTAGTGTGCATAAAAAAAATTCTATGAGATAGAATTTGAAATAAATTGTGAGAAGAAAGGTTTTATAAGATGTTTTTAGAAAATAAAAAGAAAACATGGTGTCACCGAACTTATTTTCTTGCTACAAGTAAAAATAAAAAATTTCCCTATTAGCCCAGTATAAATTTTGTACTAAAAGAGTTATCTCCCCTTAAATGGCTTATTTGATTTTTTTTTTATTTTAAAACCAAAAAATTGATATTTGTTAAAATATTTTGTATAATACGATTAATTAACAAGTTTTCTTCAAATAGAAAAAAACAGTCAAACTATTGAATTGCAAATCTGTGTCTAAATTTGCAGAGTTAGGCAAATAACTAGACCGATTTTGTACTGTAATTGTACAATCCAAGATGGCGGTATACCATCAATCTACCTTAATTGTCGTCAATATTTGAAAAAGAACATTTATCAAGCTACCAACAATACACCATTTTGTTTTGTTTCATTCATGTAATATTGACACTGGTGTGTATAGGTGTCAAATTACCATTTGTGTTTCCCTATTATTCTTTAATAGATTTGAACAAAAAAAATACTTTGTAAAAATCAATCGGGTACAGGACCAATCCAGTATATCTTATAATAATTCTTCGTTTTTAAATCAATTTCCTATGTGCATACATTTAGAGTAATTATTAGCTGGTAAACTCAGTGTATGGTAAATACTTCCCTTATGGAAAACATTCTTCTGCATTTATTTCCATATTTTTTTAGAAATTCACAATTGCATGATTGTAGTAGAATTGTTGTGTGTATACTAAAAAAGGGGTGTTGCGGTTATGGTCATGTAGACCTATGCTTATCCTCATCAGGTATCCCGAGCCTTAATGTTTCCTCCTTTGTAATGTGTAGAATAGTTCAAATTTGATTTCTCTTATTGGGAAACATTCGGGGTTTTTTTTATCTTTTTTTTTTTTTTTTTTAAATCAATCGGGTCCAGGACCAATCAAGTATATCTTATCATAATCCTTCGTTTTTTATATCAATTTCCTATGTGCATATATGAGCTGGTAAAGTCAGTGTATGATAAATATTTCCGGTTATGAAATACATTCTTCTGCATTTATTTCCATATTTTTCTAGAAATTCACACAATTGCATTTTTGTAGTTTAATTATTTGCTAAAACCAATCCAGTATATCTTATCATAATCCTTCATTTTTAAATCAATTTCCTGTGTGCATACATTTAAAGTAATAAACGTATGATTGACAAAATTGCACACAACATTTAATTGCATACACGAAAATATCAATTACTAGAAGTTAACCAATCAAAGTGTCACCTCTCTTTTAACTGTGTATAAGCTTTAGAAACTATGTAACCTCAAGTTTTCAAAATACTTAGAGTATTCTATAGAAACCCCAAATTTAAAAAAAATGGTACTTTGAAATACTCAAGCTATATCTTTTTAACCCAGACATGTTTTACTACAATCAAATGCAGGATTGATTGCCTGCAACTGTCATATTCAAGAAATTATTTTGTCTACCTTTTGTTAAATGCATCCTGATGTGACGTATTTTTTGGTATTGCACATATAGACAAACAATAAATCAACTTTTTTTTCAAATTTTTATGTTGTTTTTATGGTACATTAATCAGGCCGTTAGTTTTCTTGTTTGAATTGTTTTACAATTATGATTGTGTTATAGCTGACTATGCGGTATGGACTTTGCTCATTGTTGTATACCATCGTTGACATATAGGCGTTTGTTTTTGCTGTGACATTTTGTCTTTTGTAGATAGTTGTCAAATTGGTAACCAAACCACATCTTCTTTTTTTTATATTTACAGAATCAAAATATTTGCGGAAAATTAAATCATAAGTTTGACGTAGATTAAATTGGTGTGCACTAACTTTATGAACTAGTTTCGAAATAATACATTCAATGTACATTAAATATAAACAAGAAAACGTTACCGTCGGGTTTAGTTGTACTAAAATCATGGTTATTAGAACTATCTGTAGGTGTTTCCATTTCTTCCTTTGTTTCAATCGTTGACTCTGCATTTAATAATCCTGTTAAAATTAACACATTGGTTATCGTCGTTTATACATACAAAAGAAATAAAATATTTACTGAATATGTCCCTCTCTCGTTAATATGTATGTAATAGGTTTTGTATTGCTTAAATCCACGTAATATTGTCTCTGATTGATACTTGTCATTAATACCACATCTTACTTTATCCATATACTGACAATTATATTTAAACATTCAAAGTTTGAAAACAAAATGTTACCTTCGGGTTCAGTTGTACTACATTTCTGTTTAGTAGAAATATCTGGAGGTTTGCCCATTTCTTCTTCTTTTTCAATTATGTTGTTAGCATTTGATACTCCTGTAATAATGATTTAAAAAAATATCCTTACATACGAGGTCAACATAAAAAAAAAGTGTTTAATAGATAAAGGAAGATGTGGTATTAGTGACAATCAAACAACTATCGATCCAAGCCACAATTTATAAAAGTAAACCAATATAGCTCAAGGTACGGTCTTCAACATCTTACCTAGGCTCAAAGCAAGCTGTAAAGGGCCAAAAAATCACTACTGTGAAATCATTCAAATGGGGAAAAAATAACGGTTTAATCTATAGAAAAAAACGAGAAACACTTATGAACCACATACACACACAGCAACCACTGAACCTCAGATTAAGACCATTAATCTCATTAACCTCATTAAAGGAGATTTGGTAACATTGCAAATAAGAATGTGATGGTCTTTAACAATGAGTAACACACATAACGTATAGTCAGCTATAAAAAGACCCTGGTAAGATCAATATTTAACAATTGTAACGAAACAACAATCGACAGTATTCATAGCAAAACTTTAATTTGCTAGGCGTTCTCTCATGCACGGGTTTTAGAATTGCAAAGGCCATTGAAACTGTGAATTTGTTGATGATTCTACCACATTGTAGTATATCATAATATCATTGATTTTAATCTTAAATTACTTGACACTTGTTTACACCACATGCGTCCACGATTACAATCTTACAATACTCACATACATGTATGTTATTGAATATTTCTCGAGAATTCAGATGTACAAATATTTTCTGACTTTCTTACAAATTGTAAAAAACAACCTGTATACGTATAATATATATGAAAAGTAGTTTAAATGTGTTTTATGTTAAACAAGGCTGGTCATCTCTCTGGCTACATACAGGTATCTCAGATGAGTAACAATTGTGGATAGAAAAACCAAAAATAATGTTTCCGTCGGGTTCAGTAGAACTACATTGCTGGTTAACAGAATCGTCGTTTGTAAGTTCACCAAGTTCTTCCTTCAGACATAATAGCATTATTTGAAATACAATTACGTTTGTATGGTTCTGTTATAGATGATATCATTTCCAGTTAAAAAAAACCAATAGTGCAGGGGATAAGTTAGCAAACGTGTAATTCAACTTTAAGGATGTACTTAGGTGAGGTTAGGTGAAAATTAAGAAGTTAAAATTGATACTATAAGCTGGTAGAGCATCAACTAAGGATAAAAATAAGTTAAAAATATTGATATGTCATGGACCTCCTTTTCGAGATATTTGAGATTTAAAATATGGCGGGAAAAGGCTGACTCTGACTTTTACCTTATATTTACATTGGTATTATTAGGTCTCAAAACAAAAGAACGAAAATTAAGAATCTTCTAAAATTTTGGTAAATGTCCTTACATGAGGTATTTAGTCTTATATGAACATATACATGGGTGTTTTGGGGCAAAATATTTTACATTGTATTGTATGGAAAAACACCAAGGAGTCCGAACATTTGACACAAATTCTAAATCCTCACGGTGTTAAGGATGTACTTAGGTGACTCACCTAAGTACATCCTTAACATGTTTAATATGTGGCGTTCAAACCTTGATTATTTTTTTGTTCCTTTAATCCCACGTAATTTCGATTCTATTTAATAGTTGTGTCAGATAAACATTTCCACATCTCACTGAATATATACTTAAATAATTACACTAGTAACATTAATGGATTGCGAAATAAAGCTAAGGGATAACATGATCTAATACAGGAGCGGGACATGATAAGCTATTCACAACTATTCACATAATTTACGGATAAATATTTTTTTTTTTTTTTTTTAATTAGCTGTATTTATTTGCTAATTATATTTCGTTGATTCAAAAGAACGAAATATTTATATAGCAGTAAACTATTTTTTTCCAAAATCGATTTTAACTTGAAATATTATATCACTTAAGCTTTGTTGGTTCTGTTATCTGCTATCATTTCCGGATAAAACATTGCCACATTATATAACATATAGGGACATACATGATACTTTAGGATGTTAGGGGGCAAATCTGTTTTCCCAGCATTAATATATATATTAAATATGTTTATTAAAACCTTTATCTAATGATTTTTTTATTTTTTTTTTGTTTAGCTGAAATTCACGTTGATTCGACTATGTTGAATAGCTGTGTTATTGATAATCATTTCCGCATCGGACTTATTATATACCAAAAAGATAAAACTAGTAACATTCATGCATTGAGAAAGAGTATTACCGTCACATTCAGTTGCACTGGATTGCTGGTTAACTGAATAACCTGGAAGTACATCAATTTCTTCCTTTGTTTCAAATATATTCACAGCATTTGAATTGTCTGTAACAGTAAAAAAAACTAATTATATACTAAAAAGATACAACTAGTAACATTCATGCATTGAAAAAGAGTGTTACCGTCAGATTCAGTTGTACTGGATTGCTGGTTAACTGAAATATCTGAAAGTTCATCAATTTCTTCCTTTGTTTCAGATATATTCACAGCATTTGAATTGTCTGTAACAGTTACAAGATAAGTTTATCCTCGATCAAGACAAATCAATGTAGCGAAATAAACCTTAGGGAATCAAATGATCTCCAACTTGAAAAGACAAGGTAAGCTATTCAGAACTACTTGCAAAATTTATAATAAATATATTTTTTTCATCCTGATATCTATGACAAGTTATTTATGGATAATTGGTTTTGTTTTGTGTTTTTTTTTTAATTTAGCTTCACGTGTATGTGTTGGTTTATTATATTCCGTTAATTAAAAGAAAAACGAAATATTCATATAGCACAAAACCTCATTTTCTTCCAAAATCAATAAATGGTTGAATTATTATATTACTTAAGTTATGTTGCTTCTGTAATTAGTGCTTTCATTTCAGGTTAAGATATTACCACATTCTACAGACTATTGGAACATTCATGTTACAATATACTTCATGGTTTTAGTTGGCCAACCTGTTTTCCCAACTTTAAAATGTTCAATATGTACATGTATCCTTGAAACATTAATGCTAGGATTTTATATTTACTTTTTTTCTAGCTGAAATCCGAGTAATTTCGATTCTGTCGAATAGTTGTGTCATTGATGAATATTTCCCCATCTTACTAACTATATACTAAAATAATAACACTATTAACATTCATGGATTGAAAAAGAGTGTTACCGTCAGGTTCAGTTGTACTGCATTGCTGATTAACAGAATTATGTGGAAGGTCACCAATGTCTTCTTCTGTTTCAGATATATTCACAGCATTTGAGCTGCCTGTAACATTAAATAGATAAGTTTATCATCAATAAATACAATTTAAGGTAGTGAAATAAACCTTAAGGGATCATAGTATTTAAAAAAAAGCGAGACAGGATAAGCTTTTCACAACTATTCACATACGTTATGGACAATTCTCTTTTGTAATTCAGCTGTATGTGTTGGCTCATATTAGGTCAACAATTAAAAATACCGAAATATTCATAAAAACACAAAACCATTTTTTTTCTTCCGAATTCAATAAATTCTTGAAATATTTTATTACTTAAGTGTTGTTGGTTCTGTTATAGGTGCTATCATTTGCTCTTTAAATATTGCCACATTATACAAACTTTCGGGACATACATGTTACTTTAGGGTGTTTTTTTTTTGGGGGGGGGGGGGGGGGGCAAATCTGTTTTTTCCAGCTTTAACATGTTTAATATGTATTATGTATAGCTGAATCATTGTTTTAAAGCAAAAATCCACATTATTTCGACTCTGTTAAATAGTTGTGTAATTGGTTAATATTTTAATATTTTCACATCTTACTATATATATACTTAATAAATAAAACAAGTAACATTCATAGATTGAAAAAGAGTGTTACCGTCAGGTTCAGTTGTACTGCATTGCTGGATAACATAATTATCTAGACGTTCATTCATTGCTTCTTTTGTTTCAGATATATTCACGGCATTTGAATTGTCTGTAACAATAAATAGATATGTTTATCCTCGATAAAGGCAAATAGTCCAGTCGAATTGTGAAACAATTGCTCAGATTGTGATAAAAGAATCAAACTGTGCAGAGTGTTAGTTGAGGTCATAACTACATTTTTAGCTATGGACCGAATACAGAAAATCAAAATGGCGGCTCTGGGCGGACATTTTGAAATCATGCCCAAAAAAATAATAAAAATAATTAGAAAAAATATAAAAACATATTTCTTTACCAATTTTGATAATATAACGTATTTCTTATGATAAAGAATATCAACTGACTATTGAAGTATTAAGTGGCCATCTTGAGCTTTTACTTTGGCTAGGGGAATATGTCTCGTAGTACAGGTGCACAGTCATGTCCTATTTTTGTCGATTTCAAAATGTCGATGAATATACCATATGACTATATAATAACTTCCTGAAGTAAGCGCTCAACTTATACATGTTATAAGTCAAAGTGAACACGGTTACTAAGGAAATGCAAATGTGTAAAGGCAGTATTAAGTAATATTACAATAGGTAAATGTGGATGACAATGTGATCTAATTTAATAGACAGAGTGTGGTTTGGCAAAACATGTACATTTCATTTATTGTAAATATTTTTAACGTCAATTGAAAACATTTGAGTAGTTGATGTTCTTTTAACATTACTTGCATGCTATGAAATAGATTATGTCTGCAATCAAGGTTTTTGAAAGTTGTTTCAAATGAACAATATCAACAAAACGAATTATCCTGTAATCAGACAATTATTTTAAACGACGGGTATACACATATTTTCTTGCTTTATTTGTACTGGTAGAATAAAATTCTCCTGTTATTCTATGTTGAACAAGCGGTGGAACGAATATTGCTTTCAGTGAAATACTTCATTTTATGATCCTCTTCGTGGTCCGCGTTATAATGCTGTTATACCCGATACGAACAGAAGAATAACTCGGGGAGGGGGGTATGTTAACTTTTTTCTGTTTATATAGATCAAAAAATACATTTGTATATCTTCGACAATGCATTTTTTTTTATCGAAAAATTACTACATATTTTGGCTTGAAAAAAAGATTTTTCAAGATGGCCGACATTCAATACGGGTAATATTTCCAAAACTTTTGTTCAACAAGACAATTGAAATCAGCATGTTGTTCTATTAACCAGGTTTCAGTTCAATAACTTCCCTAATATCATTTTCATGATTTTTTTTAATAATCTACAGGATCAAACGGCCGCCATTTTAAAATGGCCACCTCGTCCACATAAACAAAGATATGTTCTATTTTGATGATAATGGAATATTGAGAAATGTGGACAAGAAAGACAGAACACCAAGACTTGTGGTACCAAGAGATCTTGTTGAAAAAGTGATATCATTATGTCGTGTTATTCCTGCTGCAGGTCATCAAGGTATAAATAGGACCACATTGAGAATTAAGGCAAACTATCAACGGTATGGTATGACACAAAAAATAAGAGACTTTGTCAAAACATGCAGTACATGCAAATTACATAAGAAGCCGAACAGAAAGGCTAAATGTCCGCCTACCCAGTTTCATGCAGGTGCACCAATGGAGCGTGTCCACTTAGATTTTCTAGGACCACTGCCAGAGACGAAATTTGGGAATGCAGGGCCGTAAATTACATAGAGGCATGTAAGCAGTTGCCTCCTATTGCGGGCTGACAAAAAGATAATAAATGGAGAGAAAAAAAAACACTGAAAAGAAAAAAAAATGGTTAAAATCATGCATTATTTTTATAGCACTGGTTGTTAGTTAAAACAACAAGGTTGTTAATCATAATGGCAGGTATGTTCAATATTTAGATCTGAACGGTCGGTACACAACTCAACTCCTTTGCACACATACAAGTTTCCTCCAAATACTATTGCATCTGCATACATAGAAGTGACAATGTTGGCAATATTGAATGCATAGAAGTCCTAAAAAGATGGGATTCGTCCAGTCAGAAAAAAATCACCTTAGCATTTGACAAAGCCAGAATAAAACTTTTAGTGTATACAAACATTGTTACGTTTTAATAATTGAACTTGTTAGATAAAGTTATGAGTTATTTATTGAGTATGCATTTTCATTTAAGGTTTGAAAATTGTGTCTTTGAAACTCAGTCAAAATTAGTTCTATTTGGACAGCCAAATAAGCCGGATAAACCACAAAGGATGACCAACTTCAGGGGGCTTTCATTTTAAGTCTTTGCAAAATTTTCCCCTTAACTTAAGTAAAAATAGCTTGTAAAGAAGCAGGATAAAGCGAAAACAAATCTTTAACAAGTCGTGTATTATGGGGAGGTACATAGCATACAAGGAAAAGGTCCGAAAAAATTACCCTTTTCTGCATAAAATGGGTCCAAATTTTTTTACAGGGTAGGCAATTTACGGCCCTGGAATGCCCATGTACTAGTTATGGTTGACCATCTTACCAAATGGATGGAATGTATTCCGTTACCAGCACAAACTGCAGATCATACGGCAAGAGCTGCAGTGAACGAGTTTTTCTCTCGTTTTAGTTTCCCATTTCAGGTTTTTACAGACCAAGGACGCAAGTTTGAAAGCAAACTGTTCAAATCCATCTGTGAAATCTTACAAATGCACAAAGCGAGATCTACTCCGTACAAACCATCATCAAACGGACAAGAATAACGTTGCAACAGAACCTTAATGGACGCCGTCCGTTGCTTCGTGTCTAAACAACAAGTCAATTGGGATGAACATTTGGCACAGTTGGCAGTAGCTGTTCGATAGTCAGTTAACAGAAGTACTGGTTTTGCGCCAAACATGATGATGTTTGGGAGAGAGGTTAACCAGCCTGTTGATTTTTTGTACAGTGTACCTGGTGCTAAAACACATGAGTCACAAGATGAGTATGTGATAAGACTCCGAGATACTATAACATCTGCACACGAAATAGCACATTATACGCTAAAAGATACTCAGAATACCATGAAACGTGATGATGTACGTATTCTGGAAAGATAATATAAAATAGGAGATTTAGTTTATGTTTAAGACTCAGCTAAAATTAAAGGCAGAGCAAAGAAATTGGACCCACCTTGAAAAGGTCCCGGACTTGTATGTGCAAAATTATCTTCGTATGTATACAAGATAAAATTACGAAAAATCTGTACTGACAATAAATCATGACCGTTTAAAGCCATGTAAAGACAGAGAAGTACCACCCTGGTTAAAACAGTGCCAGCACCGGTTACAGGACGGTGAAGATGTGACCAAGGCGACTAACCCAGATTTGTACTGTTTATGCAGAAAACCAGATGATGGACTGTTTGTGATATAGTGTGAGTTTTGTCATGAGTGGTACCATGGAGCTTGTGTAGATTTAACACCAGCACTGGCTGACACTATAAGTTTAGATGTCCACAATGCCAGGACTCTGGTACCGCAAGATAATTTAAAAAATGAGACAAGATGTATATAGATCAGATTCGTGTTGCCATAGAAAATCAGCTATAAATTTTAATTGAAAATTAGATCATCAATGGAATTGTTTACAATATATATATATATATATATATATCAAGGAATGATATGCTAGTTTCAAAGCAAATCCGCAAAGCGACAACGGAGCAATTGTGAATTTTGAAAAAAATATATATACGTGTGTTGTTATTATGTCGATCAACATTGGAGAATATATATTAATGATATTTGGAGATTATTTTTATATCCCCGTGGTGCGACCAGACGGAATATAGTGAATATTCAAATAGGAAATAAACTCACTCCTTTCAAAGTTGGGGGGAGTGTTGTGTAATATAGTATAATGGACGTAACATTACTATGTAGACAGTACGGTAGTTAGATATACCGTGTAGTCCGTTTCCCGGAATGATCCATTGATAACTACCTAACTCAGGATAAGATCTCGGATAGTTGCCAGGTAACGAGATTTGGCGTATTGGCTGGAATGTAACGCAAGTAATATTGCCAGAGCAGATGCATATTAGAAGATATTCGGTGAGTTAGTACAATTAGGAGCATTGCATTGTATTACGAATATAAGTATTAAGTGATAATACTCGGAAATCACATCAATATTTAATTTATACGTCAAAAATAAACATCCAAATGTCAATAGTAAAATGACCCTAGTTTATCTATTATATGGCATATGGTCATGCAAACTTGGCAAACTATCTTATAATTGCCTAATCTTAGGTTATGCAAATTTTTATTAAGATTGGTCAAGTCTTTCTGTCCTGTTAGGTCCAAGAACACAGTAATCGTCCTCTGGTTGTCGTTGTCTACGAATATAGTCCCTAGTGTAAACAGTGTATAACTTGCATGTTTTATTTGATACTCTTTTCCAATTTATTTCTTGATATTAAATGCATGAAATACAAAGTAGGGGGATGTAATTACATGTTAAAAAAAATTGGTGCTGAATCTTTATGAAAAGTAGTGATTTGGTCCAGTTCAAAAAGGTCAAATGTTATCACGTCTGAAGCTGTCAAACTGAATTTTACACCCCCTTACATGTAACACAGAATTGTCGATATTTTGAGTTACAGCTGGTATAACTTTGATAATATTTATCTAACTTGTAGTAAACTACACTATTAAAGATCTTTTTGAGAAAGAGCAGGTGCGATTTTAAATTTGAATTTATTGTCTAAAAGAAATGCACTACGAAATAACTGTGTTCTCGTGCCAATTGACAATGTTGGTCATATAAAACTTTTTTGTAGATATTTGTAGATCTTTACTTTGCCTAACATTTTTGCTGTTTACAGTTTATCTTTATCTTTAATAATATTCACGATCATCACCAAAAACTGCAAAATTTCCTTAAAATAACCCACTCAGTGACAGCAACAACAAAAATGGGTTGTTCAGTTTGTCTGCAAAGTTCAGAACTGATAGATCTTGACCTTTTAAACATTTTTCTCCCATGTCAGATTTTCTATGAATGCTTTTAGTTTCTGGGATATAAGCCATAAACTGCATTTGCCCCCTATGTTTCATATTTAGCCATGGTTGCTAAGTTTATCTTTGGATCAAACATTCGGATACAATTCATAAACTACTCCTAAAGGAATATTCAATCGAAGTATAGAAGTATTAGTTACAATAGTTTCAGAGGAGAAGATTTTTAAAGTTAGCAAACTTGATGATGAAAATAAGAAAAATTGTCTTTGAGGGACAATAACTCCTTAATTGGTCAAATAACAATTGTGGTCATGTTAACCTTTTTTTTCTTACTCTGCTGAACAGTACTGCTGTTTACAGTTTATGTATATTTAACAAATACATAAAATATTCAAGATAAAAAGAAAAAAACAGCAAAATTTTCTTAAAACTACCAATGTATCAGTGGCATCAACTCACTGTTGTTCAATTTGTCTGATAATTTCAGAGGTAAGAGATCTTGACCAATTAAACAATTTAATTCAATTTAAAATTCGCTCTAAAAGCCTTAGTTTTTGAGATACCAGCCCAAAACTGCATTTAGGTCTTTGCGTCGGAACTAAACACATTTATTCTAAAAAAACAGTTGTTGGCATGACACGGGTTATGTTCTTCTCATATATGTTATGATGGTATGATACTAAACCCCTAACGGGAAGGATTGTGCCTGATGTTCATATGATGAAATCATAATCTTTCAGTCAGTTTAATTGAAGTCTGGAGCTGGCATGTCAGTTAACTGCTAGTAGTCTGTTGTTATTTATGTATTATTGTCATTTTGTTTATTTTCTTTGGTTACATCTTCTGACATCAGACTCGGACTTCTCTTGAACTGAATTTTAATGTGCGTATTGTTATGCGTTTACTTTTCTACATTGGTTAGAGGTATAGGGGGAGGGTTGAGATCTCACAAACATGTTTAACCCCGCCGCATTTTTGCGCCTGTCCCAAGTCAGGAGCCTCTGGCCTTTGTTAGTCTTGTATTATTTTAATTTTAGTTTCTTGTGTACAATTTGGAAATTAGTATGGCGTTCATTATCACTGAACTAGTATATATTTGTTTAGGAGCCAGCTGAAGGACGCCTCCGGGTGCGGGAATTTCTCGCTACATTGAAGACCTGTTGGTGACCTTCTGCTGTTGTTTTTTTATTTGGTCGGGTTGTTGTATCTTTGACACATTCCCCATTTCCATTCTCAATTTTATTTAACCCCATTGTTCTATGTTAGCCATGGCAGCCATGTTTTCGATGAATCAAAACTTTGGATACAATTTAAAAACTAGATATTATAATTTTAAAGACACATTTAGTAAAAGTTTGAAGGTATTTGACCCAGTAGTGTCAGAGACGTTTGTAGAAATAGTTTATGACGAAAGACAACGAACGCCAAGTGATGGCATAAGCTGACATGGGGTCCATCTGGCCCGCGTGAGCTGAAAAAATAATCGTCTCTTTCTCAGCTATTTTCTCGATATTAAGACGAATATTCTAAAGACAAAACACAGAAGTTATACAGTGTACATCCATTGAAATATGTTTTAGAAAAATTAAATCGGTTAAAAGGAAAAGATACAAATGAAAAATATGTATTACTTGAATTAAGGTTTTCCTGCTTTCTTCTGTTTGTTGCTCTGTGATCACGAATATTTTCAACCTGAAAACAAAAGAAAACAATCGCTTATTTCATCAAACCATCATTGACAATTATAATGCCACTATTCTATAGTTAAACACGAAGCCAATTATGATGGTAAATTTATAACATGTAGGACGAACAGATCTGTTTTGTTAATTTAAATGATTTTGATAACTACGACTTGACCAATTCCTTTATTGGTTGACTTCCTTTTCAAAAAAATATCGTAAGCCAAGTAGTAAGCACCTCTGTATTTGAATAGCCATGCAAATATTGTTACTTTTAAATGCTCTTACAAAATTAATTAATTATTTAAAATTATGGAATGCATATCTCTGTTGAAGGACGCCTCCGGGTGCGGGAATTTCACGCTACATTGAAGACCTGTTGGTGACCTTCTGCTGTTGTTTTTTTCTATGGTCGGGTTGTTGTCTCTTTGGCACATTCCCCATTTCCTTTCTCAATTTTATATCTATCATGCATATGACGGATTTCTTTGTTCAAAGCTGTCTTGATATTTTAGAGGTTTCTCAACATCTTACGAACGGACGAAACTCTACGAACGTATCGTTATGGAGCAGTAATTTTGTTATAATAAAATCCATAATAAATGTCTTCCGATACTGCAGTGTGTTTAAAAGTAAGCAGTAAACAACTCAATATCCTTTTTTGCAACCTTGCATGTTATTGTTATCATCAAACATCCGTGTTCAAATTTATTTTCTGTTGTTGACTGATTCGTTGTCTTACGTCGAGTTCCGTTTGTTGACATGTCGTATATATGCGTTCGATTTATCTCCCTTATTTATTCAAAAAGAACATTTTTTTATAATGTCCTTGATTAAAAAAATCAAAACATCTAGTTTGCAATTGGTTGATTGATTGTTTGGTGTTTAACGTTCATTGGCAAATATTCCATTCACTTCATTGCGAATTTAGCGTTTGATAAAGGATTGATAAAGGATTGATAAGTGATTGAGTAACACAACTTTAATATATTTCATATATCCACACGTCCCTGCTATGGGTCCAATTGGTTTGAGTTACTATGAGTTTCATTTTTTCGTGTCGGAGTGTATCTTGGATAGATACGTCGTAACATAGCTTTTTTATTTCTGATATTTATTGGGAATCAGTTTAAGAAATTTAAAGGTGCACTCTATCTATCGTTAGAAATAGAGTTTTGTGTGTTTTTGTTGAAATTATGAGTGCTACAGACCTAACAAAACTGGTAGTCGCATAGTTATCAAAATATATATATTTATATATTACACCCCTAACTAAAAAGAAAAATGAGAAATATGAAAAAACAGAGGAAATATGCACAGTATGCTTTAGAAGCTTAACGGAAACAATAAACAAGAAAAAACAATATGTATATACTTATAATTATACTATAAAGGAAACTTACACACATATAATAAGAAAGGCCATGATAACAAAAAAAAAAAGACACAATATATAAGTTTAAATATGTATTTCAATATTTTCCTTTATTTTACTTGTTAAGTCTTCCAATTTATAACAATATATCAATAAGAAGAGATCATTTGGATTTTAGTGGTTGGGGCAAAGAAGTTATTCCGGAACTTATTGGGATGTTTTCTTTTCAAATTTAAATCGAAAGGCGTTCACTTCTAGATTTATTTTACCTCGTGTCCACGAAAGAAATTTTACCGTTAATCAACTTCTATCTAAGATTTAAAAAGATTCTTATCCCTTTCCATCCATAGCTCTATATTTACTTTTTCACATATACTAAATAGTGATGTTGTCATCATGTTTATTAAAATTGCTTGTACGATTACTGTCCTTTGATTAAATATTATATATTCTTCGTTTAAATTTATAGATCAGTAAGACTTTCAACTGTGTTGATTGAACAGTAACTTGTATATTATATATTATATAATATCAAATAAATATAATATGTATTTGATTCAAAATGTTTTTAAAAAATCAATCATGCATATTTTACATATAAAGGACATTTCAAAGGGAAGAAGAGCACAGCCGATAATCCAATATTTTAAGATAAATTACTGCTCCCTCTTTTCTCGTTACGGCAAGTCACGTCAAGTTAGGGCGATTTTCGTTCGTTCGTAAGATGTTGAGAAACCTCTAATAAGAGAGTCCTTGAACGTGTTTATAAGGTTTGAATTTTCGTGTATCACTGAAGAGATATTAATATCGAACCAAGAGCAATGATATTGGTACCGTGAACTTTACTTTTACATCAGAGTTTGCTTGTTGTATATTACAGACATAGAGTATGCGAGATTTGAAAGTAGAACATTGCGTGAATATAACAATTGGTGGCAGTATATTAACGTTCCCCAAAATGGGTACTACATCGTCTGTCTCTGTGGGTGTTTACAAAACCGTAATACAATCTAAATAAAGGCAACAATAGTACACCGCTGTTATATATAAATGTTGTTAGATAAATTTTAATCATGAAGATCAACAGCTTGTAATACACGTATTTTTAAATCATTCACATCAGCACAGTTGTGGAGGTTGAACGTATGAAATTTACGCTCATATAAACAAACACGTCTGTTCAGCCATGACTTTTAATAGCCTACGATGATGTCACTGTAGTCGGTGACGTCGTCAATAATGTATAAACTCAGGAACGTCTTCAACCCGCGATGATCTCGACATACTTGTGGTATCAAAAATGTCCCATTTACTGTCTAAATTTGAACATAACTCAAATTAAAAAAGCCTCGATAAATGAACTAAATTAAATTAAGTTAAACTAAGTTTTTGTTCACTTAACAAAAATTTGAGTTAACTGCGAAATTGCTTGTCTGTATCAGTGTACAAATCCAGCATTGCCTTTGATAATAGATATAGGAAGATGAGGTGTGAGTGCCAATGAGACAACTCTCCATCCAAATACCAATCTAAAAAAGTAAACCATTATAGGTCAATGTACGGCCTTCAACATGGAGCCTTGGCTCTCACCGAACCACAAGCTATCTGATACGTTCATTTACTATGCCCAATTGACTCTAGGCGATTCATTATGTATTTGAAATGTATTCCCAACATGTTTTTTTTTCTAAAGTTTTGTGAAATTCGCAAAATGCAGTTAATTAAGTATTCGGACTTCCATCTATTCCTGAAGCGTTGTATCAATAAAGTGTGTGTGTACACATTTGTTGAGTTCTTGATTCATAAAGGTTGGATCGTTCAATTGCTCTATGTCTATTTGCGGATATGACAGCGCTGATATTTTGCTACCATACAAAAGACGAGCGCGGGTTAACGTTTCGCAGTTTCTAATATCTGAAGAAAAATATGTAAGTGTCTATCGTTTATGTCTTTTTTTAAACTGGTCTCTGTAAGCGCAATATGTCTCTCCCAGCATCCACCATACCACGGTGCGTGTTTTGGTATTAACTTCCATTCTATTCCTTGTATAGACAACGTTTCTTTTAGTGTGACAGATTCAGATATCTTTTTAGTTCTTCTTATCCTTCAAAAAAAGTAGTTGCATTTTCTGATATACTTGTTTTGGCTTTCTAGCTTTTTTTTTATCTGAGCGTCACTGGTCTTTGTGTGGACGAAACTCGCATGTGTTTCTCTGTCCTATGTGTTCTCAAATTCATCTTTGGTGTGGTCCTGTCATGTACTGATGTCATTTTATGCTATATTTATCATTGCCATAAAAGCTGGAGGTTCAGCTAGCCATAAAACCAGGATGAACCAAGTCAGGAAAATGGAAATTGCTATATTATATTTCCTTTCTTTGTATGTTACATTTAAGTGTTGTGTTTCAGTTGTGTTGTAGTTCTTCTCACATATTTATAGTGTGTTTTCTGTGGGTTTTTTTTCGCAATCGAATTATGAATTTTTAACAGCGGTATACTACTCTTGTCTTTATTTAGGTATTGATTTACGGCTTACGCAATGTCAGAAAGCTTTAACAAACACATTTTCGGTTATGTTCGGTTCCATTTCCAGATGAGCGGCTCTGGTAGAAGCAAAGGTAAAAAAGGCATAAATATGTTTTTAAAAAAAATCGCTTTCGTCTCTTCCACGTTACGCTACTATAAAATCCACTCCAGTGACTATAAAGGGGGGTCCTTCCTATAATCTGATTTTGGTAAAGGTGGTAGGTCTGGTGCAACGTATTATTTTCCATTCACTTTGCGGCAAATAACTCATTTGCGGAGTAATTTCTTTGCATGCTGTCGATTTGTTGGTATCGAAAACGTCTAATATAGGTGACTGTGGCATTTTTCTTGAAATCCTATCCCGTCTATAGCTGCTGATAAAATGGATGACTTAGGCGGTAAAACTTAATAACTTAATATAAGATCCATAGTTCGAAATATCCAATATTATACCGATGTGTTTTGCGCTGTTTAGTTCTTGACATATTGAACTATCTGATAACCAATTCGGTCCGTTCCGTTAAAGTATACTGTGGTCAAATTGTCCAATCTGATTGGGTTGTTATCAGTAGGGCAATACCGCCATTTGTATGAATGCGTAAATTCTGTTATTGCCTTTACTATATTGACGTGTTAAAGTCTTCGTAGATGTTAGCCAATGAAGTACAATGCTGCTATTTGACCAAAATACATTTTTTAGAGAATTAAGTGTTGATGAAGGTGTGCAGCTAGTCGTGCGCCGATGATCCTTGCCATCAGTTCAAGTTGTTGGAGGGTTAAGCATTTCGCTTGTCCTCATCTGGGTTTCGCTGTAAATAAAGAAGTTTCGTCTTCGTTATTCAAATAAGCTGCTGCGCCGTACAAATTTTGACGTGCATCTGTAAATACATAAAGTAATAATTCTGTTCATGGCTTGCTAAAATTATACCGAGGAATAGTGAACTGTATTGCCTTTTCCAAATTAACGCAAATTCATAAGACTTTTGTATCAGGATTTTTGCTCTAATTGTAACCGGACTAAGTAAGCCGAGTGGATCACAAATCTTATGAATATTTCAATACTTCTCGTTTAGTAACAAGTAGTTCCGGTGTTGGAATTTTACGCTTCAGATAAAAGATCTCGTCGCTTCGACTGTAGGACAACATTCCAAGTATTTTGGTATACTTATCGGTATCTAGGACGTTTTCGTCTTTAGCTATTTGTAGGAATTTAGCACTGTTTGAACTCCACGATCTCAAGGTTTAATCCAGCTCCAGCCATCAAGCTCCTTGCTTCTGTGAAATACATAAGTTAATAATCATTATTTTTATACAAGAAAATACAATATCAACGTATATGTCTCCTTCTAGAATTCTAGCTGTTTCACTGTTTCCGAGTTGTTTCAAATGTTTCTGTATTGTTGCGTTGAGTATAAAGGGCGAAGATAACACTGATTTGTACCTGTAAGTATTTAGCTGTCTTCCTGTGTTTGTAGGATCGCAGAGCCATGAAAATCCGATAACGTCTCTATCGTCTTCGCTCAATCCAACATGTAAAATTTTTTTTCAATATCTGACTCGAAATGTTCAATTAGCATTTATCCGTTTCATATCCGTTCTTCATCCGTTGTATCCATTACACGTCCGGGAGAAGTTCCTTTCACATCCGTTCAACATTCGTTTTATCCGTTATGCGTCCAGTAGAAGTCCGTTGGTTGATTTATCTATTGAACTCCTAACGGATTGATAACGGACAAGTAATGTAAACAGAACGGACGAGGATCCTTAAAAACGTATTTTTGGTCTTTTTCATTTACTGTCTTAACAAATCCCCCGCGTTCCTGATCGGTGATAATGTCTTCATACTTCTTTAGTAGTTTAGGAACTTGAGTGAGTTTCTTTATAACGTTCTCTGTTCTTCTTCTTGTAACTATATAGCTTGATGATGCACACGGTGTCATTACTGTAGTCGGTGACGTCACAGTAGTCGTTTTTTTCTTTTTTGTATATAAAAATTTTCATTATCGTTCATGCATTGTGTTCAGTCTATCAGGCTTTAAAGTTTTTTAAGGGTTTTTTTATCCAAAAAGCTTCTTTAGTTTTTCTGTAAATTTCTGTTCCACATAATCTTTCTATGGCGTTAACTTTTATTTTATTTTATTATGCTGAATAAAGTGGTTGGCTACCGGATCTTCTATTTCTTGTGTTCGTATTTTTTAAAAGTTCAATAGCATCCGATAATATAGTGAATTACATGGATGATGCGGCCTAATAGTTTTGTTTCACACATCATCCTGAACTTCTATCTCTAGTGACTGTTAAATATTATGAATACAGAGGTGAAATGTTGACACTCTCAATATATGCGGAAAACATTTTGCATTAATTGTTTTCCAATATGATTATGATGATGGCTTACATTTGCGGTCCTACAAAAATGTGCACAGGAGCGCTAGAAAAAAACATAAAGGCGCTAGGTACGTCAGTTTTGGTCAATGAGGAAAATAATTTTATTTAACAAGTCAGGATGAGGTATCAAAACTACTGAAATTTTGTTACGTATCAATATTTCAATTAAAGGAGGACATGCTGGCACTCTAAATTTATGCGAACAAAAATGTGTTGTTATGGTATTGCAATATTGCTGTCCATTGTATTATATATTGAATCCTGACATAAAAATATGGCTGATTTACTATACGGGTATATACATTTACAAATTAAAGTGCACATATGGTCAGTTTTGGTGGATGCGTTCAAATAATTTGGTTGTACAAGTCAGCATGAGGATGAGACGGTATCAAAACTACTGAAATTTTGTTATATATCCTTATTTTGAATAAAAGGAGGACATGATGGCACCCTAAATGAATGCGAACAAAAATGTGTTGTTATTGTATTTCAATATTGCTGTCCTTTGTATTATACATTGAATCCTGACATAAAAATTTGGCTGATTTACTATGCGGGTATATAGATTTACCAATTCAAGTGCACATATGACATGTATGGTCAGTGTTGGTCATTGCGATCAAATAATTTTGTTGTACAAGTCAGCATGAGCTATCAAAACTTCTGAAATTTTGTTACGTAATAATATTTTGAATAAAAGGAGAACATGCTGGCACCCTAAATTTATGCAAACAAATTTGTTGTAATTGTATTGTAATATTGCTGTCCATTGTATTATACATTTGAATCCAGACATAAGAAATATAGCTGATTTACTATGCGGGTATATAGATTTACAAATTCAAGTGCACATATTGCCTGCATGGTCAGTTTTGGTCATTGCGGTCAACTGGTCAAATAATTTTGTTGTACAAATCAGCATGAAATATCAAAACTCCTGAAATTTTGTGACGTAACAATATTTTGAATAAAAGGAGGACATGCTGGCACCCTAACTTTATGCGAACAAAAATGTGTTGTAATTGTATTGCAATATTGCTGTCCATTGTATTATATTGAATCCTGACACAATAGATATGGCTGATTTACTATGCGGGTATATAGATTTACAAATGAAAGTGCACATATGGTCAGTTTTGGTCAATGCGATCGAATAATTTTGTTGTACAAGTCAGCATAAGGTATCAAAACTACTGAAATTTTGAAACATATCTATTTTTTTAATTAAAAGAGGACATGCTGGCACCCTTAATTTATGCGAACAAAAAATTGTTGTAATTGTATTGCAATATTGCTGTCCATTGTATTATATATTGAATCCTGACATAAAAATATGGCTGATTTACTATACGGGTATATACATTTACAAATTAAAGTGCACATATGGTCAGTTTTGGTGGATGCGTTCAAATAATTTGGTTGTACAAGTCAGCATGAGGATGAGACGGTATCAAAACTACTGAAATTTTGTTATATATCCTTATTTTGAATAAAAGGAGGACATGATGGCACCATAAATGAATGCGAACAAAATGTGTTGTTATTGTATTTCAATATTGCTGTCCTTTGTATTATACATTGAATCCTGACATAAAAATTTGGCTGATTTACTATGCGGGTATATAGATTTACCAATTCAAGTGCACATATGACATGTATGGTCAGTGTTGGTCATTGCGGTCAAATAATTTTGTTGTACAAGTCAGCATGAGTATCAAAACTTCTGAAATTTTGTTACGTAATAATATTTTGAATAAAAGGAGAACATGCTGGCACCCTAAATTTATGCAAACAAATTTGTTGTAATTGTATTGTAATATTGCTGTCCATTGTATTATACATTTGAATCCAGACATAAGAAATATAGCTGATTTACTATGCGGGTATATAGATTTACAAATTCAAGTGCACATATTGCCTGTATGGTCAGTTTTGGTCATTGCGGTCAACTGGTCAAATAATTTTGTTGTACAAATCAGCATGAAATATCAAAACTCCTGAAATTTTGTGACGTAACAATATTTTGAATAAAAGGAGGACATGCTGGCACCCTAACTTTATGCGAACAAAAATGTGTTGTAATTGTATTGCAATATTGCTGTCCATTGTATTGTATTGAATCCTGACACAATAGATATGGCTGATTTACTATGCGGGTATATAGATTTACAAATGAAAGTGCACATATGGTCAGTTTTGGTCAATGCGATCGAATAATTTTGTTGTACAAGTCAGCATAAGGTATCAAAACTACTGAAATTTTGAAACATATCTATTTTTTTAATTAAAAGAGGACATGCTGGCACCCTTAATTTATGCGAACAAAAAATTGTTGTAATTGTATTGCAATATTGCTGTCCATTGTATTATACATTGAATACAAAAAACAGTCCTAGGACCAAGTCCGTTATTCAAGTTAACTATATTTTGGTCCAAGGACTGGTCAGAGCAGTCCTAAATCCGATCACAGGTTTACTTTGACCAGTCTTAATGACTGGTTATCAAGTTAACTTGCTGTACAGGTTAGGACTGCACACATCTGTATATATATTTTAAAAAATATAAATAATTTCACAGTGGAATACTACTGTTGCATTTATTTAGTGACCCCTTATGTTATTGATTTTGTATTAACATGGTATCATTGATCAAATTTATTCGTTCAGTGTATGTTCATTAGTGATAATGCGTCTTTTGATTGAGTTAAGCCATTTCAATTGATATTTTATTGTATGCATTTCTATGTTGTGATGTAAAACTATTGTTTCAGATAGGGTGGAGATTGGTACCTGTTAAGGTAGATTCATGGTATGCTGACATCTAGGATTGTACAATCGCAGTACACAATCGGTCTAGATCTTTGCCAAAAGCTTCAAATTTTCAGACAGGTTGGCAATTTATAGGTTAGACTGTGTATTTATAGAAATACAACTTGGTGGTTTATTGCATTATAGAAAATATTTAGATAGACAGAAAATATTTGTCATTTAGAATAATTTTTCTTTTAATTGACCATTTCAGGTGAGATGATTTTTTTTACATGAAACAAGTAAACAAGTTTGGTGACACCATTTTTTATTTTATTTTGACCATTTCAGGTGAGAAACAAGTAAACAAGTTTGGTGACATCTTTTTTTTTTTTTTTTTTTTTCAAAGCATATTATAAAACTGATCTCTTCATATTTTATTTTCAAAGTCTTCCTCGTACATTTTGTTTGGCACAAAAATGTGTGTTTTCATGAACAATTTTAGAAAATTTGGGTAAGTTCATATGACCCATAGAAAGGTGACCAATTCTTGCAATTGTTTTATCATATTTTTGATAAAATCATAATCTTTTTTTTAATATTTTGACAAAAGCATATATATGAACTACCATAAAACGTTTAAACCCGCTGCAATTATTTGCACCTGGCCTAATTTAGGAATCTGATGTTCTGTAGCTATCGTTTGTTTATGTGGTTCCAATTTTTTTTATATAGATTAGACAGTAGGTTTACCCGTTTGAATAATTTTACTGTAGTCATGGGTGGGCCCTTTATAGCTTGCAATTGAGAGTCTAAACTTATAAAAAAGAAGATGTGGTATGATTGCCAATGAGACAACTATCCACAAAAGACCAAAATGACACAGACATTATCTGTTTTGTCGTAATTTTTTGTTTTCCATCGATCCTCATTGTCTAATGCTAGATGTTAAGTATATAAATAAGGACATGTATGCAAGGAAATCTTGATGGGAAATACAAGCCCTGGAATATCGAATGAATTTGGAGACATATACCCCGTATGCAGACGCTGCAGGAATGTTGCGATATAAAAATGGAAAGTTCATCATTGGGAAACTGAAGTCATCTCTTTTGTCTTACCGTTTTGATTTCAACCGACCCTCAGTTTGTTTCTAGATGTAAGTCAAGATTCAAATTAGACTTAACTGTATTCTTTAGCTCGAGTTCGATGGGATAGATTCGTTGATAAATTCACCATGTTTTGAATTATTTATTGAGAGAACATAGTGTATATAGTGGAACGTAAAGTTAAAGGATATTGATAACTTCTTATCCTTCGTCTTGCGAAGTGCCTGTAGTCAGTCTGACAATGATAAAGGAAAAGTCAGCAAGCAGAGGGAAACACTTCGCATTGGAACGCCGATCGTCAGTTTAAAAACAAGTCCTCCAAATGTAACAAATATTTTCTCAATAAAAAATCAAGCATTTTGATAATGTCATTTTCAAAGAATTTTTTGTTTGAATCAGAATGGGTCTTTACAAAGTAGGATTTATCTCTCCCCAAAACAAGCTACTTGTATCTACGTTTGCCAAATTTTGATTTCACCATTTCAAACAATAAAATAGAGAAAGGAAATGGGGAATGTGTCAAAGCGACAACAACCCGACCATAGAGCAGACAACAGCCCAAGGCCACCAATGGGTCTTCAATGTAGCGAGAATTCCCGCACCCGTGTCCTTCAGCTGGCCCCTAAAAACAATACTGTTTTAAAAACATACCTCAGCCTTCATCCAAGGTAAATATATCTGTTCAGATCGATGTGCTGTCCGATGCTGTTGACAATAGCACTCCTGAATTGTTTTCAAAGTACTATATTCAAAAGTATTCTCATAATAATCACCATTACTGCATTTGAAATTGAGTTCAAAAGATATTTTCACTTTGTACCTCATTTTCATATTTTCAATAAATTGTCCTACTTCACTGTATATATCACTACAGATGCTACCAAATCCTTCTGCTTGTTCGGAAAACGACACAACCTGTAGAGCAATTATATCAGTCGACATGGTAACCAGAATCTTTTCGCAACCAGATCCATCGATGTCAAGCATACAGATGCCACGGTACAAAGCATAACCACTATCTATTTTGCTAGGGTTGTATTTTCTGATAAACCATGCAGATATATGGTTAAAAAAGGAAGGTGGAAGAAATTTAAATTTAAAACAGAGCCATGAAGTCTTTTTACATTTTTCATTAAGAATGCCAAATAGTTGACTTACTTCGTCAAACGTTGAAGACGGCATCTTGCTTGGCATTATATAATACATTGAGCCCTTAATCTTGACTATTATATCAAGTTTTTCCATAACTTTATTTAAATTTTTATTTTGTCCCGAAAACTGACTTCCATCTTTTGATTTGAATAATTCTGTTATTAGCGACTCACTTATTTTGCCCTGTTTTTGAAACAGTGTCCAGTCTTCGCGGTGGTGCAAGCTGCTGTTATCAAGCCTATCTGAAACTAAACATCGAAAAGCATCCGACAACCACTGAGGTTTTAAAATGATCAAATCTCGTATATCTTCAAAGAACATAATATTCCCTACATTATGTTGAAATCGAAGAAACAACAACAACTCTTCCGTGTCTATTATATCGATTTCTCGATGTTTAGCAAGTTTTGTCATGTCAGTAAAATTAATGAAATGGTTTCCATGATTTTTATTGATTTCGATCAAATGTTCCAAAAGAACCCATTTTAAAGGGAATGCATTACCCCAATTTTCCATTTTCTGTGCAGACTCGGATATTGCGTATCTCAACTTTGCAAATACTTCGTCAGTATCTATCGTATTTGACAGATAAAACTTTTGGTGCAAGTGATGAAATTTGCTTTGATATCCAAAAACGTTGTTTATTTGATCATGTAGTTCCTTTTCTCTCTTCTTAAATTCGGCCTACAGAAAATAGATAAACTAATCAGCAATTGTCATGATTGATAGTATATAAATATTTTTTTTTAAATGATTTGAATATATTATTAATCCCCAATATATATAATATGTATTCCATAGTATCTTTACCTTGCATGCCAATCATAAAGACAATGTATGGGCCTTCTTTAGGTTACTAAACTCTATGAATTTTTGTCATTGTTCAAGACCATATCGTAACCCTTTTTTCAGTATTAATGGTTTGTCCAAATGGATAATTTTCCTTTCGAAAATCATACTACGTCTTCTTACAAAACCCACCATATTTGACTGAGGGGTATATTTGCAATAATACTTTAAACGGCTGACAGTAAAGCCGTTGCCAAAGTAGGGCATTCTTTTGTCTTAGCAGGGTATATCAAATGGCGTCCAGTTTTGAAGTTTGATGACTCATACAAAGTGCAGTGGATTCTGCACATATAGAACAGTTCAAACTTTTTTCAGGGCCAGTACAATACACTGATACGTGGCTATCTTTCTGTTTCACTCTTCATAAATCAACTCGAAGTGGCTTTTAATATTTTCTAACCATCATATTTGTTTTCACTTTTTTTTTGTTATTTGTTCTGAACCTGCATGATTCATTTGCATCTGTGCATCAAATAAAAAAAACGAAATAATCTCTAGTGAACTAATAATATATACAACCATCAATATTATCATTTAAGTCATGTCATCCTCTCTCCTACAGATGCATTTAAGGGGTATTGGAATCTAAAATTTTATTCCTATAGAAACCAATACCACATAAGAAAAAGACGAAAAAGGGAAAAGGAACATTACTGAACCCTAATGTCTGCCTTTAAAGGCATGCTATATTTGCCACTTGACATTCAATATAAGATAGAGTCGTCTTTCTCTATATGTGATGCATTTACAATAAATTTCAGATAAGTCAACAGGAAAAACTATTAACCCTTAAAAACATCACACATTTCTCAAAATAGGTGTGTTTTGTTCTGCCTAAGACAACACAAAAAAAACACACAACACCTAAAACTATATTTTTGTTTTTAGTACTTTAGAGTAAGCTCTTTTGTCCTTATATATTTCGTATGTATATTCTTGCCCAACACACCAATGTTTTTGTCTCATCAAGCAGAACTAACATTCCAGGCTTTTGTTGTTGTTTTTAATAAGCATGAAATGATTTTCGCTTGACGAGAAGATGGAAATAGTCAATCAATTGTATAAACAGATTTGTGTTGGTTCATAATATGTTTTGTTGGGCTATTGTGCAAGGTTTTTGTTGGGTTCAGCGCCCATAAACATGCTTAACATCAACCATTCTAAAAGGACGGAGACTGTATTAAAGTTTGTCACTGTTACGTTATTGACTTTTAACTGAAAAAAAGATTCCCACTATCTCTTTTAGATTATTTGACATGTTTATGTCTTTAATATGTGTATAGGTTACTATTGCTAAGGGATTAGGTTGATCTTTAAGGTGGTATGTTGATTATGTTTTGTAATCTTCTTTGGATCTATGTCTCATCATGTTCAATCGCAACTATTGATATGATGTTTTAATCATGAACAAATGTGACTAAATCAAGTTTTAAACAAAACTCAGTTAGTAGCGAGTATCAAAGTTCTACAAATATATTACCTCGTTGTTATATTTGTCTTTTCCAGTGAAAACTAATAAAATTGGAGGATCGAAGTGTTCATTATTAGTTTGTAAGTCGGCTGTTCGATGGCAATGGATCGAGTCAAACCAAAAATCAACATACTCTGAAACAGAAAAACATTATTTAATAAATGTTTCGATACCAACTAGAAACTGTGTATAAAAAAGAAACATGAGAAAATAATGATTTATTTCTAAAATCACTTGCAACTATATATGATTACAGTAAACAACGAATCTGTCTATTTTTTATAAGATTTTTTTCTATCCTCTGCGTATTTAGCAGTCTCCACTTTCATGAGGATCATACTCTGTCGTAAAAATCTGAAATCTTAGAAATGTTTTCTGTTTGCAATTAAAACATGTGCTTTGATGTTATTTTTAGCTCACCGGACTCATCACTTGGCGTCCGTCGTCGTCTTCCGTCGTCGTCGTTAAATTGTTAAGTGTTTCACTATGAAAAAAGAGAGTGCATCGGACTACTAACACAAAGGATTCTCGTTCTATTCCAGTCTGGGATGAACATTTCAGGGACTGAAATTTCGGAGTTCCCTTTACACCATTTGCGAGTAAGGTCTCGAGGAAACGATGATAGTCCGTCGGAAGGGGACGATAAATGGCTGACCCATGTTAAGAGAGAGCCATATCTCTTGCACGTTAAAGACACCCTTGTAGTTTTTGAAAAGAGCAGGCTAATGCCACTTCAAGGTAGCACTCACACCAGCAAAGTGGAAAGGGATTAATATAAGTTGCAAAACTTGTTCCTCAATCCACTATGATTAAATATATTTAAACTACAAACAAGACTTAGTGTATTTGTCCTGATTATAATTATTATTATTATTAGGTCTTTCCACTTTTCTGTGGAAAGACCTATTGTTTTCCTTCTGCTTATAATTAGGGGTTTCCACTTTTCTATGGAAAGACATTTTGTATATGTGCTGATTATTATTAAAAAAAAAATCCGCCACATTTTGAAATTTTTAATTTGCAATTTGTCGTTTACATATTTCTTAAATTGTATCGTACAGATTGTGTACTCCGGTATTGACATGAATATCAATAATGTGGTCATTTTTCTAAATTTCCTGTTTACAAAACTTTGAATTTTTCGAAACACTAAGGATTTTCTTATCCCAGGTAAAGATTACCTTAGCCGTATTTGGCACAACTGTTTGGAATTTTGGATCATCAATGCTCTTCAACTTTTTACTTGTTTGGCTTTATAAATATTTTGATATAAACGTCACTGATGAGTCTTTTGTAGACGAAACGCGCGTCTGGTGTACTAAATTAAAATCCTGGTACCTTTGATAACTTTATGTTCTTTTAAATTTCACCCTGCTCAGACCAACACTGTTATTTGTAAGAATTATCTCCCTTTTCAGTTTATCAAATGTGTGCATCTTCTTCGTAACAAGAAGAGATATCGACTAAATTCTTTTTCTAAATTGTTTGTTACATCCTCAGGAATTTTTGGCTAATTTGGATCGAACCGATTCATGTTTTTTTCTTCCGCCTCAGTTTGTTCTTGCGATGTAATGCAGTTGTTGTCGTTTGTTTATGTGTTACATATTTGTCTTTCGTTCATTCTTTTGTACATAAATTAGGCCGTTAGTTTTCTAGTTTGAATTGTTTTACATTATCATTTCGAGACCTGTTATAACAAACTATATGTGGCATGGGCTTTGCTCACTGTTGAAGGCCGTACTGTGACCTATAGTTGTTAATTTTTTTTGTCATTTTGGTCTCTTGTGGAGAGTTGTTTCATTGGCAATCAGACCACATTATCTTTTGTTATGTCTTCGCATACGTAATTGTTTATTTACGTGTGACGCAATTCATTTTTACTTGGACTTCAACTTATCCTATAAACGAGTAACAATGCATGATGGACTACTACATGTTTACAACCAACCGAGAACACGTGTTATTTACTGACATACAACACATTTTATCATGCTTTACGAGATTAACAGTTGTACATTGTTTTATTTGTATGCCCCATTCATATGCATTATGTTTTACAGTCTGTGCGTCCGTTAGGTCGTCCATCCGTTCGTTTGTCCGTCTGTCTTGCTTCAGGTTAAATTTTTTGTAGTTTTTAATGAAGTTGAAGTCTAATCAACTTGAAACTTAGTACACATGTTCCCTGTGATATGATCTTTTCAATTTTAATGCCAAATCAGAACTTTGACTCCATTTTAAGGTCTACTGAACATAAAAAAAAATGATAGTGCAGATGGGGCAACCGTGTTCTAGAGACACATTCTTGATTTATCTACATTTTCAGTTCTTAATATGAAGTATTCGTTTCAAATACAAAATTATATAATAAAAAAGATGTATTTTTTTTGTGCTTCTTTATTACATTTGTTTCTATAGTGATTAAGCACAAAGTTTACTGCTGAATCCCTATTTATGACATTTTTACCTATTGTGTCTATCTGTTTTGTTCATGCATCGTTGTCAATATGGGATAATTTGACGTGTTTGTCGTACAAGTGAGAAGTTGAGCCATTTATGAAATCAGGTACAATCCACCCTTTTCTACATAAGAAAAAGACTGTACCAAGTGTGGAAAAAAATATCCTCAAAGAGGATACATTAAAAATATCAAAATCTATTAAATCTAATTTAGCCTGAGGCAGTTGAAACCTTAGTTTCTACCTATTTTAAAATTCGTCGTAATTAAATTAGTGGTTTCTTCCTTGCAATACTTTTTTTTTGTGTTAAGAGTTATTAAAAAGGAATGGATTTCTTTGACTTTTACACGAATTGATTAAGATGTGAATCATTTCTGTATTTTAAAATTCCTCCTAAATCGTATCTTATTTTTGTGGTTCGATACCTGCACATCGATCGGTTTATTGCTCGTTGATCTTATGGTTTATTTTTGAAAATAAAGTTTGCATATTGTGTTGTTCTAGTTTGTTTCTTGGTAGATAACACAACATGTACACATGTGTATAGGTGCAACTCTTTATTTTACGTCATAATTGTATATCTGCAAATCTTTTATTATAATGTTTTGCTGTAATTCATCTGCTGATACAAAAACATACCTCCAATATGACTAAAATCAACAAAACACTGACTTAAGCCTTGTTTACTTATGTCGTCCTTCATATCTGCAACTACCAGGTATACTGCACTACTTGACAAAAATGCTTGATGTGTAGCATAAAATTCTTTCTGTCCTGCAAAGTCCCATAACTCACATAAAGCATACAAGTTCGAAAGTGTATTTTCAGCTGACTTAGAAAACACATTAGACATCAAATCCTCATGCATTACCAATGATGATTCGTTCGTATCTTCATTTATCTGAAGACCAACCTTTGTACCAATAACTAGATTCCCAGGAATTAACAATGATTCAGACTTCTTCGTATCTTCTTTTTTATCAATACCAATCTGTGTATTGCTAACTAAATTTTTAGACATTACCGATGATGAAGACTCCTTTTTATCATCACTTTTATCCATGTTAACTTCCGCGTCGGTTGTTGTGTCTTTTTCGTCAGTAGACATATCAACACTGTGGCTTTTATTTATGTTCTTTGTCTTTAACTGCATATGTTGAAAGTTTTTTCTCTCGGCTTTTTGATTTTGTGCTCTCTTAATCCGTCCAACCTTATCATCGTTAATTTCTGGATGAAAAAAAAATCAATTCTACATGTGTACAGCAAGTTTCAAAACTATCACTTGGCAATACGAACATGACGAATGTCATTAACTATACCACTATTAAGGAGTTTAACCTTTATATTTTTAGATTCATTGACATACATGATCAATGTAGTGCGTGTTACCGTGTGAATATCAGCATTACCGGAATTAAACATGTTGGGCGTTAACGCATTTTCACCTCAACATTGAAACCCTGCTGCGAAGTTAGGCGTTCATACGCTGTGCAGGTCTAACCATACATGGAAGTTATACCCCAACGTACAGCTCCGATGCAAAATATTGATCTCCTTATAAACTTCATTACAGTACCTACCTATTGTACTTAAAGTTAATATTTATCTCCCCTATTATAAATGAAACATTTACCACAAACACCAATCGATCAATGAAAAACTGCTTTTATGCAATGAATGTACTGTTTAACATTGTTTGTGTCTGTATCCTTCATATTATTTCACATGACAGAATTATCGTATTACAGAGACATGAATGAGTGGAGTAGTCTATAAACAGGGTTGAAATCCCTTTCAACAAGATTCTTTTGAGTTATAATTTTCAGGGGTCAGAAATATTGAAATTAATATCATTTAATAAGAGTATTTGAAGCATAACTGAAAAATTGGCTGGATGTAAATAATATTAAGGAAGGATTGGATGAGCTATTGCCCTTTTTAAGTATAGTGTTGAATGATATATTGCCTTTTTGACACGTTTAAAAATATTATAAATATTTTGATATGAGCTTGACTGATGAGTCTTATGTAGACGAAACGCGCGTCTGGCGTACTAAATTATAATCCTGGTACCTTTGATAACTATTTACACCACTGGGTCGATGCCACTGATGGTGGACGTTTCGTCCCCGAGGGAATCACCAGCCCAGTAGTCAACATTTCGGTGTTGACATGAATATCAATAATGTGGTCATTCTTACAAATTTCCTGTTTGCAAATTTTTGAATTTTTCGAAATCTAAGGATTTTCTTATCCCAGACACAGATTACCTTAGACGTATTTGGCACAACCTTTTTGAAATTTTGGACCCTCTTTAGCTTTGAAATTGTTTGGCTTTATAAATATTTTGATATGAGCGTCACTGATGAGTCTTATGTAGACGAAACGCGCGTCTGGCGTACTAAATTATAATCCTGGTGCCCTTGATAGTCGTGTTTATTCCATTCATTTAAATATAGACATCAACAAATGTTATTCAAATATGATCAAACATTTATGACTAAGCAGGGGAAAGCCTTGCGGGAGAAATATTATATTACTGGTATTATTTTTCCAACTGTTACACATGATGTTCAGATTTGGTGTCTTTGACCAAACCAACAAACTACATGCTCCTTATACATGATGAAAGACGAAACAGACGATGGCCTTTGAGTACAAATGACCAGCCGTGAATGTATTGTTGATATTTAAAATAAGAAATGCAGTTATGAAGACATGTAATATGAAAATCTTCCACATTTCAATAAATTAAAATTAGTTCAATAATGTTCACAGGTTTAACGGCATTGTAGTTGAGGAATCCCCATCGTCAATTGGCGATTTGATGTTCGCAAATGCAGTTTTACTGTCCACGCGTAGGGGAGACAGTAACACGGAAATTTACAACCGTCAACTCAAAAATGATTGTGGCTACTCTTCAACCACAATTATGTTATTCCGATTATAATGCATTACACAAAGACATAATACGTTAGACCTTGGAATACATGGATAATGTGTCCATCGGACACTGATGATGCCCCCTCTTACATTAACATGAAACATTATAAAGAATTACGTATACATTTTATAACATTTTGTAAAAGAAAACTAAAGTTGGAGAACAGAACGAAAAATTCAGAAAACGACCTCATAAAAATACTTCGAGCGTCGTCACTACTTTATGATGATATGTAATATAAGGAGAAAGACTAAAAACTAACAATTTCCCGGATTTTATATAGTGAGTCCGTGTAGAGACACATATTATCATCCTTGTTTTTAGTTAAATTGATTCAAAGTTGACTGATATGCAAAGAAGTTTGTTTGATTAGAGGTTTTAAAATGTCCAGTGGCAAATACTTCAGGCATGTTCAGGATGAAACAATACAAAAGTTGAGTCTTAATGCATCAATAAAAAAATAATATTAGAACACTCTGTCAGTTGTAAAAGTGATTGATAAAAATAAAATACATTTCGAATAATGTAAACGTGTGGGTTGTGTGCTTATTTGCGGAAAAGACCAAGTTCAACATTCTGTCATTCGTAAAATTATGCAATAAAAATATCTTAGAATATATATATGCATCCTTTATAAGTAAAACACATGGCGCATTATGTAAATTTTAAAACTAAATTGACTAAAAGTGTCAGAAAAATGTGCTGTTTTTCATTCAATCCTGCGTGTCTATAATTTGTATTTATACTGTATAAAAAATCGAAAACGGCGTGCATCAGACTTACAAATTCAATAAAAAGACAGCTTAACAGTCAGTGAAAAAGTTAACGGGGTTCTTGAAGCAGAATAAACAACACTTCTATCTTGTGAAAGGACAAGACGGGAACAAGCCATAAAAACCCAAAAAATAAGACCGATTTCTATTGAAATCAGCTTCCCATACATCGGGGTTCTTTTTTGGTTTGATGGCGGGAGACAAGAGAAAGGGGACGGGAGTATGGAGAAAGGTATCCCTTGTCCGACCATTCATCAAACTGTAAAAGGGACGACATCAAAATTCAAATCTATTCTATGGTTTTTTGGCAAAAACCATTGTGCATAAGTTTGATATCAGTTGGTTGAGGAAGACTCTAAAAGTTACAGAATAGAAATTTTGTAAAAACGGACTTACACTCACTGTGATACGTACATTCGGATCAACGAACAAACAGGCAAAGATATATCTCAATGCCGCCTTTGCTACGGCGGGGGCATACAAATGTACATTTATTAAATAGAATAAAACTCCGCGAAACTTCATGAATTGTTTTTGAACAAAGACGTTATGGTTAAACGTGACGTCATATTAATGAAAATTAACAAACTGAAGGTCATAACGTTACTTGAACGATTCAAATGTTGATAACATCAAAACGACGATTATGAGGTAGGTGTTGTTTTATTTTCGATAATATTGTAGTTATCGAACATTGGTTAATCAAAGCAATTCAAAATGGCGGGTCCTTCCTTTTTTCAATTATTTGAATTCGAGTTATCTCCCTGTGTACGCAAACCTTACCTTAATAAACAAATAAAACAATCTAAGTATATAAGAGGCAGATCGATCATACTTCTAATAATAACTAACTGATGAAAATGTATAGAAATAAGAATGCAATATAGACATCATATATACCAGGATTGTTGAAAATATGGATCAAATAATTTTAGAAAAATAAATATATCATGTAATAGTTTTCCTGAATTTTGCGGACACATTTGAGTTGTAACGTAGTATACAAACACTTTATTTGAAAAAAAAAACTAATTATTTGGAATAAAAAGACTTTTGTTTGACCATTTTGTGAAACTTTGGTCGATATAATACTTTTTTATATAACGTAATATTACACCGATCCTCTCGAAATAATAATAAATATAAAGTGATTCACGACGACTCTTATGTTTATTGTGAATAAGGGAAAATGTTTTCGAAAGAAGCGATGGACTTATTCGTGTAGTGAAAGTGTGGACTTCTATCGTAGAGTTATATGTCTACTAACTATACATTTGATCTATGATACAATTTATATACAAAATTGCTAATAATAAGAGGTGAATAATAAAAATAAAAGTACTATACCGCTATGAAATGTTAAACAAATTCAGAAAAATATCTACCTTAAAAAAACAATTCCGCCTTAACAAGTTGTGTTTCACTCAACATCGTTACGAACCAAAATATTATGTCATGTATGTATTTAGATACCTTTGCCGATGGTCCATTCCCCGTCTTTTATATTGATTTTGCATCTACGAACAACAATATCAACACCATCTGTACTGGTAACATCATATATTTTTTCCTTCAATAATCTTCTCATGAGGCATGTTTTTCCGACCGTTTCTTTTCCAACTATCATAACTCTTACAAAATACCTTTTTTCACTAATTTCACTTTGCAATAGTTTATTGTATCTAGCTTTATCTTCCTCCGATAATTTTCTTATAGCTTCTGGCAAAGCTGAAAAAAGATTTTATTTGTGAAATGAAGTATGGCGAACGTAGATACAAGTATCTTGTATAACAACTGACAAATTGAATTTGGAAATTAAAAAACAAGAAAAACTTGATGCTGAGAGTGTATATAGATTTGTCATTTAAACCATCAATTTTTTATACGTTAATTATAGGACTTCCCTACCTTCTTTCAATGTCTGTTTAGTCTTGGAATCCGAATAATGGCTTTTGGCATCTTTATATGAATAACGCAGTTTAAATGCATACTTTGTTTCGGGCAGCAGATTTTTAAGGGTGTAAAAGCGTCGTCCATTTACATCTTCCTTTACATCTTTAGAAGAGAAAGTCCTGACAGGCAGGTTATCTATTCCTGGTGGTCGATGATCCAGCTCATACGATATGGACTCGTATGGGACATTCATAAACCATTCAATGGTCATTGAACAATCAGTCCAATCAATTATATCAAAGTTTCTAGGAGCTGTAAATAGATGAATACATACATTACTGCCTTATAATCTTATTGTCATTCAGAGAAAGGAGAGACTGATCTAAAGGAAATATGTCATACGATGTATAGAAAATACAAACAACGTCTTGTTCGATGAACAAAAATATAAAGAGAAATGCAAGTTCTCCCTTAATTTCTATAAAAAGACCCTGCACTTAATTTCATAGTGTTTTAGTTCTATTTCCGAATTCCAGTGAATTAACAATTGCTAGTTCCGTTAACGATTAACTACTGAAGTGAGGTTCATCCTAAATCCCCCCCCCCCAAAAAAAAAAATAAAACACTACCCGATCCTGGAAAAAAATACCAACAACAAAAACTAATCATTCTTGTTTTATGTTTTATAAGTAGATACAATATATGAAACGTTGGAGAGCGTAAACAACAAAATAAAAAAAAAAACATCTACAACGTTAAATTTCTACAATACTTTGTCGATGGAATTATACGGCGAACAACCGACAAATCGAATTTGAAAATTAGAAAAAAAGAATAGCTGGATGGTAACAGTGTATATACATTTCTAATGTGGAACAATCAATTAATCAAAAATGTAAATTATAGGCCTTCCCTACCTTCTTTTAATGTCTGTTTAGTCTTAGAATCCGAATAATGGCTTCTGGCATCTTTATAAGAATAACGCAGTTTAAATGCATACTTTGTTTCAGGCAGCAGATTTTTAAGGGTGTAAAAGCGTCGTCCATTTACATCTTCCTCTACATCTTTAGAAGAGAAAGTCCTTACAGGCAGGTTATCTATTCCTGGAGGTCGATGATCCAGCTCATACAATATGGACTCGTGTGGGACCTTCATAAACCATTCAATGGTCATTGAACAATCAGTCCAATCAATTATATCAAATTTTCTAGGAGCTGTAAATAGATGTGTACATATATTACTGCCTTTTAATCTTGTTGTCATTCAGAGAAAGGTGAGGCTGATCTAAAGGAAATATGTCATACGATGTATAGAAAATACAAACAACGTCTTGTTCAATGAACAAAAATATAAAGAGAAATACAAGTTCTCCCTAAACTTCTATAAAAAGATCCTGCACTGAATTTCATAGTTTTTTAGTTCTGTTTCCGAATTCCAGTGAATTAACAATTGCTAGTTCCGTTAACGATTAACTACTGTAGTGTGGTTTATCCTTAATCCCCCCCCCCCCAAAACTACCCGATCCTGGAAAAAATACCAACAACAAAATCAAAACATTCTTGTTTTATGTTTAATAAGTAGATACAATATGTGAAACGTTGGAGAGCGTAAACAGCAAAATAAAAAAAACATCTACAACGTTAAATTTCTACAATACTTTGTCGATGGAAATATACAGCGAACAACTGACAAATCGAATTTGAAAATTAGAAAAAAAGAAAAGCTGGATGGTAACAGTGTGCATACATTTTTAATGTGGAACGATCAATTAATCAAAAACGTAAAGTATAGGCCTTCCCTACCTTCTTTCAATGTCTGCTTAGTCTTCAAATCCGAATAATGGCTTTTCGCATCTTTATAAATAGAACGCAGTTTAAATGCATACTTTGTTTCAGGCAGGAGATTTTTAAGGGTGTACATGCGTCGTCCATTGACATCTTCCATTACATCTTTAGAAGAGAATGACCTGACAGTCAGGTTATTTGTTCCTGGAGGTTGATGATCCAGCTCATACGATAGGCACTCGTCTGGGACATCCATAAACCATGCAATAGTCATTGAACAATCAGTCCAATCAACTATGTCAACTTTTCTAGGAGCTGTGAATAGATTAATACATCATAGTAGGGAATGCAAAAAAAAAGTTTATGTGTAGAGAAATACAGACATGTTCAATGCACAATGCTGATAAAAGTTCTCTCTAACATTCTTTAAAAAAAAAACCACGAACAATTCATATGACATTTGACTCACGTTTTATACTAGTAGTACTCTATCAAATTTTAATACTGTCTTACCATTCTTGCTAGATTTATTATATAGTATTGATAATTCGTTCCTATGTTGTACTGTTGCACCACCGACTCAGGTTAGGTAGTTAGTTTTGATTTCGCTACCATGTTTAACCCGGCAACATTCCTTATGTATGTGCCTGTCCAAAGTCAGGAGCCTGTAATTCAGTGGTTGTCGTTTGTTTATGTATTACATATTTGTTTTTTTCTTTCATTTTTTGTACATAAATTAGGCTGTTAGTTTTTCTCGTTTGAATTGTATTACATTGTCATTTCGGGGCATTTAAAGCTGACCTTGTAGTATGAGCTTTGCTCATTGTTGGAGGCCGAATGATGATCTAAAGTTGATAATTCTATATCTGTGTCATTTGGTCTCTTGTTGAGAGTTGTCTTCTTTGCAATCATACCACATCTTCTTCTTTTTTGATATTTGCTTATTTTGAGCAGGTACACGTTTGCTACAGCTTCTTTCATCCACACTGTTTGGGTTCCGATAAATAGTTGCATAATTGGTAATCATATTGAATTTTCATGATCAAACGAGTAAAGAGTTGTAGGTTTAATGTACCTCTAGATTGATAGTTCTGGTTTCGTTTTTAAGCCAGTCATTTTTTTTTATTTTAAAGATGTAGGACTCTAGTTTTGTCAATTATTTAAAGAGTTCTTCAGTAAAGAGTCTGACATTGAAAAACATTAAAAGGGTTGCTACCTACCTCTTATCTTTTTACATAAAAAATGACAAATCACTTCTACAATTTCTAAATGCAAAAATTATCAATAAATGATTTCTACGAATATGTCGACCTAGCCTTAATATCAGTTAACTATTTATACTAGTTGATATATATAAGAAACTATGCTGTGAGTGCAAATGAGAGAACTCTTCATTTAAGTCAAAATATGCCCAATAAATCAATATAGGTCAAAGTAAGGCCTTCATCACGAAACCTTGACTCACAACGACCATCAAGATATTAAGAGCCCCAACATGACTATTGAAAAAGCACTTAAGCAGTTAAACCAAAGATATAATCTATATAGAAAACGAGAAGTGTGAAACATTTATCAACCAAATCAAGAAAAAACAACCCCTTAATATCAGGTTCCTGATTTAGGACAGGTGTATATTAAACACAAGAACTTGATCAAAATACAAACAAGACAAAAAAACAAGTAAACATACACTGAACTAATAAATGTGATTTATGACACAATGTAACAACAAAATTACAAAAAAAGGGGGTTGAGAGGTATAACAAAATCAGAAAGACAACTATGACATTGGACAAAATACTGTCAAATAATACATGTAATACAACGTAGAGTCTAATCTATAAATATAAAGCAAGAAGCAATAAACAATCAGTCTAGATAATTTGAAAATAATGTAACAATAGATAATAAGAACAGTGTTTGCATTTTAAATTGTTGTCATGAGCAGTTATAAAACTATAAACATGACAGATGTATAGTACCAAAACCATATACATGATATATATACATAGAAATAAGGCGTTGTGAGTAATTAAAATGTGTAGCATATACTACAAATATTTCTTCTAGATAAAATATAATTCTATGCCTACTTCTTATTTATTTGTATTTGACCTACTGTTTAGTCATTTGCTAATTTTGATTGTTAAACTGTTTTGCTTACAACATGCATTAAACTAAAGAACGCAGAAGTTAATCAAGGGTTTGAGGATGGTTCAATTTAGAATCAAAAGTCACCCTTGAGGTCTTTACATTTGAAGAACTTACTGCTTCGAGCTTGAATCCATCGTCGAATTATTCTCACAACAACTATCCAAACAACGACTGAAAATATAACAAAATATCACGTTCAGAAAAGACGTGCCTTAGTTTGATTGTAGTAAAAAACATACTTCACATTTTGAAGATAGGTACAGTCATTGGACAAAAGTGAGTTCCCAGTCAAAAAAAGTCCTATCATTTCAACTAAAATCGATATTTTTCGAAAAAATATTACGAAGTAACCGTATGAGCGATTTTCATAATATAGATACAAAAAGTTGTAAAAATGTCTGAAGTTTTATTGTTTATTTGATTATAATGTTATTGATGCTCATCATAATTTTCTGACGAGATGAACAGAAAGAAAAATATTTCTTAAAAATTTGCTATTATTCTAACCAAATTAAAATCGTAAAAATGTGCATTTGTGTTTAACTCATCAGATGATGAAAACGAAACTCAAGAAAATTATGACTAAATATAAATAATAAAACTTCAGACATTTTGACATCTTTTGGTATCTATTTTATAAAAATCGGTCATACAGTAACTTGGTAATATTTTTTTGAAAAATATAGATTTTAGTTGAAATGATAGGATTTTTTTTGACTGGGAACTCACTTTTGTCCCATGACTGTAGACTTTGTCATTTTTTAGTAGCAATAAACAAAAGAATTATGTCAATTGGACATGCTTTGACCACTTTGCCTCGTATTCTTACTAAGAAAAAAAGCACATGCATAATTAAATTGGCATTAAAAAAGTAAGAATGCGAGTACATATGTTCAAACTTTTTTGATATCAGAAACTGGTCAAAACATTTACTAAATTTTATCATCGGTATAAGGACATAATTCGTAAATGTAACTCAACAAGCAGACTTCTTATACGTTCAGGTATTTCACATCCAATTTTTTATGGTAATATTCTTTACAAAGCACAAAAATGTCAGTATTCACCTCAAAAGCTTACAAAACCTTTAAACATACTTATTAAGAAGGGATATAGTTACGATACTGTTGTCAGGTCATTAAAGATTGCATATGTTGGCTTTAATACTGATTCACTTATAGGGTCTTTGCATCGGAACTAAACACATTTATTTGAAAAACAGTTGTTGGCATGACACAGGTTATGTTCTTCTCATATATTTTATGATAGTATGATACTAAACCCCTACCAGGAGGGATTGCATCTGATATTCATATGATAAAGACATAATCTTTCAATCAGTTTATTTGAGGTCTCGAGCGAAATAACGGTATTATTTTGGATCCTAAATGCTCTTCAACTTTGCTTGATAAATATTTTGATTTCAGCGTCACTGATGAGTCTTATGTAGTCGAAACGCGCGTCTGGCGTACTGAATTATAATCCTAGTACCTTTGATAACTCTTTACACCACTGGGTCGATGTCACTGCTGTTGAACGTTCGTCCCCAAGGGCCAGTGATAAACACTTCGGTGTTGACATGAATATCAATAATTTGGTCATTTTGATAAATTACCTGTTTACAAAACTTTGATTTTTTTCGAAAAACTAAGGATTTTCCTATCCAAGGTAAAGATTATATTACCTTAGCCGTATTTAGCACATATTTTGGGAATTTAGGATCCTCAATGCTCTTCAACAATTTTACTTGTTTGGCTTTATAAATATTTTGATATGAGCGTCACTGATGAGTCTTATGTAGACAAAACGCGCGTCTGGCGTCCCAAATTATAATCGTGGTACCTTTGATAACTAATGAGGTCTAGGCAAATATTCACTTTTTATATTCATAAAAAAAATGTTTGATTAGAATATCAGAAACAACATGAACAATGTGTAAACAATGTTTTAGTTAGATACTGAATTTTAAGCAATCAATTTTTTTGCACTGCTATTGAGCATTTATCAAATTTTAAATAGATATCATTTTAAATCAGTATCATGATTACTGACACGGAACACATTAAGTATGAAGAATTGTTTGAAATGATTATTCCACTTATGCTATTTGAACTTAAAACAAAACGGTACAAACAAACAAAAAGAATATGTGCAAACTTTATGCAACAGTGATACCATCCAGAAAGAAATACAATATGGTGTAAATATTACAATTGCATCTATTTTTATTTGGTGCATGATTTCTTATATCAGTACTGCTAATTACACAGTTTCTTTCATATAAACAATTTTTAATTCTCAGTGCTGTTTTGTTTAATTTTTTAAACGTTAAATTCTAAAGTTATGATTAATATTAATTGTAAAATCCTTCAATTATTCAATGCATGATTCCTTTTATGGTTTACAATTGTGTTCATACATTTAAAGTACTTACTGTATGCTAATGGCAATATAAAAACACACTTTGCTGCCTCGATACGATTTTCATCTGCAAAATATGATACAGATAATGAAGTAATAAAGTTTTGTTGATTTTATATATATACTGGCGTACTAAATTATAATCCTGGTGCTTTTGATGACTGTTTGCACCACTGGGTCGATGCCACTGCTGGTGGACGTTTCGTCCCCGAGGGTATCACCAGCCCAGTAGTCAGCACTTCGATGTTGACATGAATATCAATAATGTGATCATTTTTTATAAATTTCCTGATACAAAACTTTGATTTTTTCGAAAAACTAAGGATTTTTTTGTCCCAGGAATAGATTACCTCAGCCGTATTTGGCACAACTTTTTGAATTTTGGATCCTCTATGCTCTTCACCTTTGTATTGTTTGGTTTATAACTATTTTGATATGAGCGTCACTGATGAGTCTTATGTAGACGAAACGCGCGTCTGGCGTACTAAATTATAATCATGGTGCTTTTGATGACTGTTATATTAACAAATACGGAAATTTTAAATGACAGTTGGTATCATCATATACTTGTTCTCAATTGAATATTTTATTAAGTGTCTGTATTCTATATTCACCAGTAATAACAATATTATTCATAAACAATATGACGAGTACCATGAACATTACTTTTATATAACTTATCCCACGTTTCCTTCATGCGTTTGTTTTTCTTCGTTTACCATAAATTTTGTTAGTTAACATTTATCTTTAGTTGTTTTTATTTTGAATTGTCATTTGTATCATAAACCGTTATAATGAGAAAAAAAAAACATAACAAAGAAGTATGTAGCAAAAGTTATGGTGGTAACAATTATGGCACGTATATCCAATGCCTGTGTGTTATGTGTGTTAGTGATTGACATTTACAAGATACTCATTTTTCAGGACGTTCCACCTTTTCGGGGAAGACCTGTTCGTTAATATTTATATATTTATATTTGTTATGAATATTCTCATTTCTTTAACTTTGATTTATGTTTATTGCCAGTTCATGTTAAACTGGTATGTTGGAGTGTGTGCAAAATAAAAATATCCATCCGAGTCAAATTAAAAAGATTTTATTTTTCCTTGTGTAAAATTGAATGACTTACGCAGGTGTTGATTTAGAAGTCCTCATGCGAAATGTTTAACGTGCCTATTAAAGTATAAACAGTGGCAGTTCCAACAAAAAGGGTTAACATTAACTTTAAAAAGGAGGGTAAGGGTTTTTTCTTTAAATTTTATTGATCCGAAATATGTTAAATCTGAATTTATTAATGTATGAAAAATGTTGTACTCCGACAAAAAAGTATGCACATCCCCGATAAAAATGTTAAGTGTGCCAAATGTTATACAGCCCGTAACAGAGAAGTGATCGAATTGATGTTTCTTTACTGTCAAAATTAGCTACGTTATCGACAAACTTAATTAAGTAGTGACCGAAATTGGTACTTTAACGTTAAAAAGATTGACAATGCTGACAAACTTTCATGTGTCGATAATCAAGTTTAATACCGATAATATTGAAAATAATTCTAAAAATATGAAACAAAATATGTCCATGCACCATTTCGATTGGGCAAAAAGTAGTCATTTTCTTCAAAGTCAGAACAGAAAAAAAAAATTTATGGAAGGACGTCTTGATAGTATTATTTCCTTTACAATTTTACCCAAAACTAAAAGAAATATACTGGGAAAAGGGGGGGGGGTATAGTTATATATCTCATAATATTTTGATAACCGCTTCGCTGGTCAGATTTTTATGCCCCCGCCTTAAGGCGACGGGGCATTAAGATTTACCCTTGTCTGTACGTCTGTACGTCCGGTCTATAAATTTTTTGTCCAATATATATCGGCTTGTGTATGTCGGATTAGTTTGATATTTGGTCTGAAGCTTTATCAAGGTGAATTGTACCGTGTCTCCCCTTTCAGGTCTGTCATTCGTCTACTTCCTGTTTGGCGGAGGCATCTGTGTCTCATAGACACATTTTCTCTGTTTTCTATTACAGTTTATACAGGAAAATTTTGTTGACAATTTTTTTTTTCATATGACAAAATATTGAGGCAGCAGATTTTTTAAGTCAAAATCAGGGTCAGAATATTGTTTTCTAAAAACTACCAGGCCCCTTCCTCCATGAAAATTAAATGGTCCGTGGCAAAAATCAAAAATTCCCACATGTTCAACTTCAAAATTTGACCAGATTCTATTCTTAACTGTCGGATAATATACTAGGATAACATAGAAAATGTCCTGTATTGGACGATTCTGTACTCATACTTCACGCGTAGTTGAGTACAAGTGTTCTCGTAGCGAACGCACCCGACTAGGCGTGCAGTAAAAAGTGTACTCTTACGTCGGATACCGGGCAGTTTCTTTGTTAGATCTGTACTTTATTAAATACATGTACATGTTAATATTTACTTAATATTGAATAGGTAAAAATTATTACTGAAAGCCTGTTCAGGGTTTCTTTCTTGTGTATGATTAGATAATTTTTCACATGCCTGAACTCATAGACGATAATATAAGGAGCTCTATTAGAAAAAAATGAATTTCTAGTGCGGGTTTGAAAAAGACATTTCGCCTTTTCTTAAGCCTGTTTTGTACATTTTGTTTAACAGATATGATCCAATGGAAATTTACACATGGAACCTTCGGTAAATAGGAAAATGAAAAGATATAGGGTAATTTACAGAGAGACCACACTCCATCCATGAGAAAAACGGAGGGAATTTAAAAATATAGAGGTCTCGACAAGGCTTTCAACAAGGGTTGAATCTCACTCCATCTGAAAAGCTCTAAATCGCCCCAACGTCTACATACGTTTGGTCATCAAGAGATTCTGGTTTCTCTTTTTGTGTGTCATAAACAAACAATTCAGATTTGAATTTAATTTACCAAAACATTTCCGTACATTAAATCTTAGGACGGTCAGAACATTTTAAGGACGCAACAGATCGAGGGGCTAGGATGAAATTTGAAAAAAATAGGCAGAACAGGAGTTTTGAGTAAAAAAAAAGTCAGGATGTGACACTTGTAAAAATAAAAAGTCAGGACGACAATTTAGGGGAAAAAAATCAGGATAAACTAAAAAAAAAAAAGGCAGGACCGATTAGAGTGAAAAATAAAAAGGCAGGACAGAGATTACAGCTAAAATAAAATGCAGGACAACATGTTTCATCCTAGCCCCCCCCAATGAAAATCAATGGTAGCTCCCTTATGACCAAAATTTTATATACAACTTCATTTATAAATTAATCTGAATTTCGTAGCGCGTCGTCACAATAATGAAAGTTATATAAAAAAAATTATAACCAGCAGGGGCCGTGTCAATGAAAGTATCCTAGGATATGTCTCTTAGGATGTAAAACAAAACTGTCTTAGGACAGTCATAACTACGATGGTCCTAGGACCATCCTAACACATATATATTTAATTGAAAAATTTCTATGACATAGATTTTATTGTATTTTAATATTTATGTATGTAAAGAGAGGGAGGATGACTTTTATACGGAAAACAATTAACCCAAAATAAAAGTCAAAGATTTAACGTAATACTAATACATACGTTATTTAAAAATATGGTGGAAGATATAAATGATTTTAATACGAAAACAAAAGTAAATAGTCACAAAACTTTGTTAAATGCGATATTCGTGCTGCAATTTTAGTACCTAAACTAGTTTTGTCCTTAGGTCCACTCGATTTCATTACATGTATCGAATGAGAGAATTAGTTAAAAAAGAAGTAATTTTTTTCCCATATTTAAATTTCTATTGCACCGTTTTGGTAAGTTGCAAAAATGTTGCTTTACTGATAGTAGTTTTTAGGTTTCAAAAAAAGCAGCACGAAATAATTTAATGTAATACAATTGAATCTTTAACAAAAATTAAAAAAAAAAAAATTGTTTTAATAATTTAATTCTTATAATAGTTTGATAGTTTAATATTGTATTAGTATTTTTAGTATTGAGTTTATGCCATATTTGCTGTTTTATTACGTTTAAGGACACTGTAACCGTTAGGACTATCCTAAGACACCTATTTGTATGTCCTAACTTTAGGACCAAATTTAGGACATATCTTATTTTAGGAAACTTTCGTTAACCTGACATAGGACTAAGACGTGTCCTAAGACCATCATATGACATGTTCTAGTCCTAGGACAGCTTCGTTGACACGACCCCAGATCTATACTTCTATAAAGAAAGTATTCTTGTACAAAAGGGTATTTATTATAAAATGGTTCTAACTATAGAATAGATAGTTTACCACAGAAATCTTAAACGGAAGTTTCGACAATTTTAAACAGAAGAGATTTGAAAATACATTTAACTTTAAATAAACACTGAAATAATTTGAATACCTCGAAGGTGTAAAGAATAAACCAACAATCTCAATCTTTAAAAGTGTCTTCCTTGCACTAACCGACGAGTTCATGTTTACAGTAGAAACAGTGGATGTGACTCCAATAAATTCATTATCATTGTAGTCATGAATATTTATCGCTTACATTAAATTGATAAAGATTTTATCGAGGTCGCACCAACTGTTTCTACAGCTAAGATCAGTTACATGTAACATGATCTCGTGGATTCGCACTACGAAGCCATTGTTTATGACAGAACACACAATCTAGATTATGTATTTTTGTTTACGTCAGTTCGAAAGTATTTGATCATTTCAACTCCTTTGTATTTCATTATATGTGTCATGAACAAATTTAAGACATAAGTTCGATTGAATAATGATTTCCTCGTAACAAATGATAGAAATTCGGAGATCCCGTATTTGATCCTTTACCGTTAAAATGAAAATGCCAATGACAGAGGTTGATTATAAAAAAATGTTTTACTGTGTTAAAAAAAACTTTAACTTCTTAAACAATGAAAACTTACACGTTGGACATGAAATATTTTGTCGATGAAGACAATTAAATTATAACACTTCTGAAATAAGTTTGTCGATAACGTAACTTATTCTGACCATGGAAGTAATATTTAAATATTTCTTCCATGTTCTGACGGTAAATAAACGCGACTTCGATCACTACTCTGTTACGGGATGTATTAAGATGGCTTATGGATTGTATCATATAATACAAACAAGCTAGTGGAGTTGTTTTTAAGTTGGTAGCAAGATAATAATAGCTTATGATTCTAGAACAGTCTCTGTCCAAGTTGTAACATTTATTTAGAATGCAAATGTGTCAAACTCCAGGGTCCTGCACAAAAAAAAAGAAGGTCGGACATTTGTCAAATATGTCCCAACATAGATTAAAAAAGTCATGAAACTTTAAGCTCAAATTAAAACTGTAGCCTTATTTTAAATGTCGTTAATGCCGAAACATAATATGATATGTTACTTTCTATAAAAAAATAATTGAATGTACAGATACACTTTCGTAGGTTTTTTCCTTTCCATCAGTGACTAGCATTTTTTTTTTAAAATCACCTAGCCAGTTCTTTTGAAAATGTTCTTCGATGCTGGATTGTAAGAAATTGCCAAATTATGACACAAAGAAGATGGCCTCTTAACAGGTCAACACCAATGCACACACTTTAGGAAAAATCATTTACTTCATCTCGACATCTTTTTACAAAGCTCATTTGCTCAGTATCTTTATCAATAGAAATTTAAATCAAGAACATTTAGAATTTACATGTAAACACTAATGACATAATTTTTGGAATGATTTTATTTACAGAGACTATTTCTCATTGAAGGACATTTCCTTGCTCTTTTCGGAGTATAAATTGGAAATTAAAAATTGATGTATGAGTGAGACTAGCTCCACAGTTATATGCATATTATTGTCAGATGTACTTGAGATTCATTCCATAAAACATCCGTTTGTATCCTTCAATGCCAGAAACCGTCTAGTGGTTTTTCTGCCACAATAACTAGGAAAAACTGGCCTAACTTGCACTTGAATGTTAAATCGATCTTGATATAAACCAGTAAGTTGAAAGGGCCCTCCTAAACTGTTTAATTGATTCTATGACAGTCTCCCTTCCAGACAAAACATCACTGCAAAACAATTTGAACATTTAATTAGGTGATAATAATATTATTTGACAATCCAAAGAGAACCTAAAAATATTAGACCAATGTTTGAACAGAGATGCAAAAACAAAAAGCCAGCCATTTTGCTATACAATGAAATTGAAAAACTAGTTAGTTGCATGTCCCTTTATCTTTTGTTTCAGTTAAAGGAAAATGTAACCATACATTTAAACCAGCATTTGGAATTCTAGTATTACGAATGCCAAATTGAGCTGTCAACTGAAAATCAAATAGTTGTCGACCACAGATAAAAATAATCTTAATTTCGTAATACACTGCATTTTTAATCGACCCTCCGCCTTAATTTGTTCAAGGTACAAGGTATGATGTTTTTGTCCCAGGCGGATAACCCTGGCCTCACAACTTTTTGTAACTTTTGGTTTTCGGCGATCTTCAATTTAGTAGTTGTTATGGCTTTCAAACTTATTTACATCTGAGCATAGTTTTTTGTGGATGTAGCGCGCATCTGGTGTATAAAAATATTTTTTAACCTGTTACCTTTGGATTGCTATTATTCGTTTGTTTGTCTGTCCTTTGTTTTCTCCCATTAATCTGTTTATTTATTGGAACCCTGTCGTATAATGTTGTCATTTTAATGTTATTATTAACACTGCCATTAAAGCGGCAGGTTTGGCAGACCACAAAACCAGGTTCAACCCACCATTTTTCATAAAATGCCCGGTATCAAGTCAGATAAATGGCCATTGTTACATTATAGTTCATTTCTGTGTGTTTTACGTTTCGGTGTTGTGTCGTAGTTCTCTAATATTTGATACGTTTCCCTCAGTTGTAGTTTGTTATCCTGATTTGTTTTTTCTCTATCGATTTATGAATTTTGAACAGCGGTATACTACTGTTGCCTTTATTTACAAGGTATGGCGGTACTACCCCTTTTCGGCTTTCAGTATGTCAGATTATATATCTTTAATGAAAATTGCATAAATTAGATGAATGTCTAGTAAATGTCTACGATATTCATTTGACAAAAAATCATGCATATTAATTGAATTGTTTACTATTTGAAAAAGCGCGCCTTCTTTTAACATCACAAATGAAAAACTGCCAATCTTTACTGCATATCAATTTTTCCCCAAATGAATATATATATCATGCAGCATAATCAACTTTACAAATTTGGAAAAAGGAAGGTGTTGCGACCATTTGATAGTATTAAAAAAAAAATAATGGAAGGATGCATGATTACAAGTTTGAACCCTGACGACACTGAAAATTGAAAATTCACGCATTTACCTATCAGATGATGATACAATGAGGTGATAAACCTAGCAATTAATAATTTACCTGATTCATTATCATATTCACAGTATGTTGACACGTCTTGGTTTCTCTGTTCTAGCTCATTTCAAACAATCAAAACAGTTACAGCATCATCTGTTTTTCTTAACAAATCGCTTCTAGTCAGTACAGCGCACTATTTACAGGGGAGGTAATATTTTTCGTCAGTTCGCGCACTCTATATTCTTTTATTGTGAATTTAAACCTATTTTCTCTTATACGGAATTGTTATACTTGAGTGAGTTTTGATTTTTATGGCAAGTGATGTCGACGCACCCGAAATCGTTACTTATAAGTTCATACAATTCCCGCATTTTAAGGTTGTTATCTTGATTTTTCTCTTATTTAGCGATTTTCTTTACTTGAACATCGTTAAACTATTGTCGCCTTTCCGTAGAGAGAGGTAGACGTATTATTATCCGTATGATTATAATAACAATTACTTGCTCAATTGCTTCAAACAATTTGTCCCGCGAGACATCACAAAAGTATTTTGATACTTGACAACCATGTTAGCAAACGAGTTATTTCCGTTAATGGTTATATTCATTCAATTGGTCATCAATCTTAGATGTCTAAAAATATATCAAGTATTTGCAATAAGAAATCAAATATTCAATATTAACCGATTTGTTGATGAATTATTTTATGAATCAATTCAATAAACATATAATTTGAGATAATTATGTTTATGTTCTGCTCCTACAATTGCATCTGGATTGATTGATTTTGTAAATGAAATATGCAAACCTACATGCTTAGGTGAATGCACATTGACAAATATTTCAGAACGGAATAGATTGCAATACATAAAAAATAAGTATACACTGTTTTATGAATCGACAAGGAATGACAGGCTGGAAATATGTTCTGCCACTTAAGTTGACAGTGGATTTAACTTTTTCTTTTTTAAAAAATTTAAAAAAAGAAATGTTTTGCAATGGATATATTGATGCATTCAAAGCCTTGCATAGAGTTCGTATCTGAGCGAACTACATTTTTTACAAAGCAGCACCATCGTTGCGATCTGAAAATGCTGTATTATTCGAGATGACAACAAATTCACGAACCAAAATGTATGGTGAACGGATGTTCGATGTGGCGAGAAAATACCAGGCTTTCCCTTGAAACCATTTACAAGTATGGTCTTGTGGAAACTATGATAGTGCGTCGGATGGGGACGATGAATGGCTGACCCGTGTTAGGAGAGCCATATATCTTGCTCATAAAACGCATGTATTCAAGGTTGCAGTTTTAATCGTTCAATGTTAAGAACCGGGATTGATTGTAATTGACTGATGTTGATTTTAATTTTTTGTACATTTAAGTGTAATTTGATGTGTCTCTGTGTAATTTGATATTACGTATTTTTTTATATATAAAAGCCGATGTTTTATCTACTTATTTTTAAAAACAAAACAGTAGAAGAGTTCAGCAATTTAAGAAAATAATTCTTTAAATGAATTGCTAAAAAAGTTGAGGAAGTTTTAGAGTCTTAACTGTTTATAGTTAGTTAAATGGTACATGCCTTAGAAACATATTTGGTATGTTTTTTAAAGTTTCGTGTATGTACCAACTTGTGTATATTTATTTTAACATGTACACGCCCAAAGTTATTGTAGTGTTATATAATGCATTATAAAAATGCATCGTAATAATACTAATGATAATAATTAAAATAATATATCAATGATATGTTCACTTGTAAAACAGGTGGAGGATAATAAAGAGATATGCAACCAAATTTGTAATAGCAAACCTGACAAAGCAATATTTGAACGAAACAAGCGCATGGTTGAACTTTTCTTTGATTTTTGAGAGGAATTTTTGTCGCGACCTTAAATATATTTACAACTTAATTTTTACATTTTTTTACTTTTTGGTCAATAGTTATGGTCGAGATTAGATGCAATGATTGCGTACATGCGTTTACCTTCCTTTAACAAGTGGCATGGTTACGTTACTTCTTTGTAAATTGTAAAAAATAATGATATATAGTACATCATATATTCGGTATAGTTAGCCAACATCAATCACCTATCTATAGAAATTATTGTAACTCGTATGTAAATAAATAATAATTACTAAACTAAATAGGTGCGAAGAGCTTTATATGATTTATTGTCGTAAAAAACGTCCAAAACAAAAAACATTGAAAAAGTTAAGGATTTAAGGTAGCACAATACAAGGATTTTGTTACTCCCAATCAGACAACTTTAAACTGATGTAATTCATTTCATCCTTCTTTATATTTTATAAATGAGGTACCAAAAGAAAGAAGAAAGATTAATCTTTCAAATTGTGATAATTTCATTATGACATAATTATTACATAATTAATTATTATGTAATTAGTTGCTATAGTGTGATGTCCACACTTGAATGAATTTAGCTTCTTTGTTCTTCATAGTATCCCAAAATATTTTATATATTCTTGTACAACACAGCTTGACCTCCAAAACTTTGTCTCAGATTTCCAAAAACATCAATAGAACAAATTTTATACCCAATTGAATTTAGTGGTCTCTTATGAATTGATGTTGCAAACTTCATTGAAGATTTATGAGAGAATGAAATACAATAGGAAAAATCTGAGACACAGTTTTGGAGGTCAAACTGTGTTGTGCACGAATCTATAAAATATTTTGGGATGCTATGAATAACAAAGAAGCTAAATTCATTCAAGTATAAACATCACAATATGGCATTTAATTACATAACAATTAATGATGTAATAATTATGTCATAATGAAATTATCACAATTTGAAAGATTGGTCCTTCTTCTTTCTTTTGGTACCTCATTTATAAAATTTAAAGAAAGATGAGTGGAATTACATCAGTTTAAAGATGTCTGATTGGAGATGAAAAATCTTTGTATTGTGCTACCTCAATATTAATGACTTGTTTTTGTTCAATCATTAATGACAAATGAATACTGATACATTGTGATATAATATTTTGGTTAACAATGGTTAAGGCAGTCAACTTAGTTACGTTTGTCATCACTAACAAATTATTCAGTTGCAAGTGAATACCACGACCTAATTAAATACGAAATCATGTGAACTTCAATTGAACTCATTTATTAAAGATGGGTTGGGTTGTTACTAGGCGTGCTTCCCTATTTAAAAAAAACGAATATCAATTTCGGACTTGAAACAAGGGAAAACCATTTAGTTGTCTAAATCGATCTATGAACACTCATTATCATAAAGCATGCACTGGTAAAAACGTTGATTAACATATGTGGCTTGTTGGCATGAGACATTGAATAAAATGTGTATTTATCAACATATCAACAAATAGAGGAAGGCATTCGACACCCAATCACTTTTAATAATTGTTTGATATATAAAAAAAACGTTACCTGATAACAGTGTTTCTTTGTTTACATTGAATATGACGTAATAAGTTAAATAACGTCACAACTAAATCCCTAACAACAGAACCAATATCGGAAACGTTACGGTATTTTCGTTTCTTATATCAACATGTTTGAATAAAAAAAATACAGACTTCGTCCCCATTCACAGGTAATGCCTGCCTCATATTATCAGGATTATGTTATAAAATGAAATATGGCTAACGAATTATTCAGTTGCCAGTGCATACCACGACCTAATTAAATACGAAATCATGTGAACTTCAATTGAACTCATTTATTAAAGATGGGTTGGATTGTTACTAGGCGTGCCCCCTTATTAAAAAACGAATATCAATTTCGGAATTGAAACAAGGGAAAACCATTTAGTTGACTGAATCGATCCATAAACACTCATTATCATAGAGCATATACTGGTAAAAACGTTGATTAACATATGTGTTTACCTAGAATATGAAAAAAAAACATGAAAATGTATATGTCGATCTCATATAAAGAGTTCTAACAATGTGGTCACTCCACTTCTCCTTTTGACAAGACCTAGAAAAGTATATAATTTCACATGTATATTTTCTATGTATGTCAGTCTATATCATGTTTGAAGACCGTCGACAGTCTTCGGGGGTCATTTCGATGGGTAATTAGATGGCTTCTATTAAGGTTAATTGTGGATTTCAGACTTTTTTCAATTTGAATATACGTTGTATTATTTTCCGAGCGTCACTGATGAGTCTTATGTAGACGATATGGTCGTCTTGCATTTAACATGTTAGGCCTGATACTTCGAAAACTATTAGTATTGGGACGAAGTCCCCAATAACGGTAGAAAAATCAATAAAAAACAAAATAAAAAAACAAAATACGGAAAATTTTCCGAATTTTTCATTCTTCTAATGAACTCAACATCGCTAACTTTTTTTTTCAGATCTACTTCCTGTTTCGATCTTGTTGGCATGAGACTTTGAATAAAATGTATATTTGTCAACATATCAACAAATATAGGAAGAAATTCAACACCCAATCATTTTTAATAATTGTTTGATATATAAAAAAAAAAAAACGTTACCTGATAACAGCATTTCTTTGTTTACATTGAATATGACGTCATAACTTAAATAACGTCAAAACTAAATCCCTAACAACAGAACCAATATCGGAAACGTTACGGTATTTTCGTTTCTTATATCAACATGTTTGAATAAAAAAAATACAGACTTCGTCCCCATTCACAGGTAATGCCTGCCTCATATTATCAGGATTATGTTATAAAATCAAATATAATAATTCAGCCAAAGCGTTAAACATGAATTATAGAGCTAATGCTCTTTTAAGTATATATCGTACTTGTAAACGTTGCTAAAACTGTATGTGTTAAATAATATATTTGTGTCCAGCGTATGTCATTTCCTAATCTTAAAAGAGTACATGAACACAATTAGTCCTCAACACATCATGTCAGCTGTTTTTTTTTTTAAATATGATGCAAGGTAGTAAAGTTCGCAAAGAAAAAGCATTTTTACATGTTAAACCTGAATTGTTTTTCTGTAGTTTGGTTGTATTTATGTTGTATGTATGAACAATTTACATCCCCGAATATATCACAACATATCACAAAATTCAAAAACGCAAATGTATCTGTTTGCCTTGTTCAAGCATAGTTGTCATTATAATGGAATTTGATGCAAATTTCATACAAGAAAGAGGCTTAGTGCTATAAAACAAGATTCAATCCATTTTTTTTCTATATAAAAAAATGCACCAAATCAGGAAGATGACAGTTGTTTGGTGTGTTTTATCATTTGATTTTGCCATTTGATCAGGAACTTTCCGTTTGAAATATTCATTGAAGTTCAGTAATTTGGTGATTTTACTTTTTAATGCTGGTGTTCTAAACACTAATTTATGAACATCTATAGTATTATGTTGGTTGATATATACATGTAAGTGTTTTCCCGATGAATCAACATTTTATTATATTTAGAAATCATCAATAAATAATGAGCAGAATTTGTATATTTTGTTATAAATTGTTGCCAAATTCAAACTTTCAAATTCTTGTTATTATTTTGTTTTCATTTCATTTAATCTAGTAACGGTGGAAACATACAAAATGCATCGCAAAAACAACGGTCATACTGTTTTCAAATAATGTATTGCTTTAATTTTTCTGATACAGGTTAAAACTTACTGGATAGATGATCGTTTAGGTTGTATCTGTAGTTGTCAAATTCAATAATCTTTATTGTCTGTGATACATTAAACCTATAAAAAAAAAACCTATACATTGTACATGGTTATTGTCGTACAGTTTTTTAATGATCAAATACGAAAAATAGTCATTTAACCGTACATAGTGTAATCTAAACCGACTATGGATCGACATTTCTCTAAGTGCTTACCCTTTCGGAGCACCTGATTTCACTCCCGGTTTTTAGTAGAGTTTGCGTTGTTTCTTGTTATAATTATTTGTAACTGTTGTTCAAAATGTCTTTTGGTTTAATGAGTCTTTGTTTAGTCCTCGGTTTTGATTGTTATTGTCTTTAACGACATACACAAATACTTCAGCAAATAGTTGTCTTGAGCACAACTGCTTCACCTTTATCCATATGGTATTTGTATAAAACAAACAATATTTATTTGCGCATGGTGAGACCTTTGATTCATGATTTCTTTAATGAATTAACCGAGACAAGTAACATGTATACATGTATATATACAACTCGTCTAAACATCAACCCAACAATGTTTGATCTGTAAACTTGCTTTCGCAAATTTTTTGTTCTTCCCTCGCCGGGATTCGAACCCATGCAACTGAGATATCGTGACACCAAATCGCCTGCACTGTATCCGGTGCGCTAGACCACACGACTACCTTGCCTTCACAAATAATAAAGCTTTCGGTGGCCGGGTGTTACCTTTCCTCGTCAGTTTTAATCTAGCGTCGTAATACAGTACATGATATATAAGGCATGGAGATGAAAATCTGTCGTAGAGTTGTCACTATCTCAGACGTACGTATATATATATATACAACTCGTCTAAACATCAACCCAACAATGTTAGATCTGTAAATTTGCTTTCGCAAATTTTTGGTTCTTCCCTCGCCGGGATTCGAACCCATGCTACTGTGATATCGTGACACCAAATCGTCTGCACTGCAGCCGTCCCGCTAGACCACACGACCACCTGGGCTCTCAAAAAAAGAGCTTTCGCTGGCCGTGTGTTACCTTTCCTCGTCAGTTTTAATCTAGCGGCGTACTGCAGTACATGCTATATAAGGCATGAAGATGTTATTGTTACAGATCAGCTAAATTATCTATAGTAAAGGATCCTACAAATTAATGTAATATACAGTCACAGAAAATAATTATATTTATAAGTACGTCTGAGTCAGTGACAGTATGAAGTATATTACTATGCGCAAGCCTTATTTTAGTATTAGTATTGTCATCTGATAAAGTCATGCCGATTATAAGATACACAGTTTGCTCTGTTTTCAAATCTTTCTGTTTGAACCCGTCGAACTGGAACTTATCAATTATTATATTAATTATTTGGAAAACAAAAGGTCCTGGAATGGAGTTATTTCAATCAACAGCATCGTCCTATATTAGTTATAAATAAAGTTGAATTCTTTGATTCGCTGTTTTACGTCATGCACGCTAACAAATTGAAAACTGTACCTATACGCCTCATTTTAGTCCAGATTTTTAGTATTCGTATTGTTATCTTAGAAAGTCTAACTGATTAAAATACTACAATAGGTAACAATTTGACAATTAAGTAGTGTCAACCCTGTGATTATGACTCGTGTAATACTATATAGCATATTAATCCTGAATACAACGTTTGGTGGTGAGCCTGTCAGATGCGGAACGTACAGATAAGGTAATCGGTAACAGGTGAATATACTATTGGTATCGGTATCGGACTCGACCCGGAACTTCTTAATTATTGGCAATATTAATTACGTGGAAAACAAAAGGGCCTAGAGTGATGTAATTTTTAATCTACACCTTTGTACTATATTAGTTATATATAAAGTTGAATTCTTTGATTCGTCGTTTTTACGTGATGACGGCTGACAAATTGGACCTCGTAATTTTAGTATAATTATAGATATACAACTCGTCTAAACATCAACCCAACAATATTAGATCTGTAAATTTGCTTTCGCAAATTTTTTGTTCTTCCCTCGCCGGGATTCGAACCCATGCTACTGAGATATCGTGACACCAAATCGCCTACACTGTATCCGGTGCGCTAGACCACACGACCACCTGGGTTATATAAGATATAGAAGTAAATGAATAGTTAAAATGGGAAAAAAACTAAAATTGCAATTTAAAAGGTAAACAAACACTTACATATCTTCTGTGTAAAGACTTTTAGACATTTTCACATCATCATAACATTGTAGATCTGAAATATATAATTGAGAAGTTTGATTTTCTTATAAAACGCTTTCCTTTCCGTAAGTTATATTCCATGATCTTCTTGTTCGTTAGCTTTAATGGTCGGTATCTAACTAGTTTGTATAGTATCAATAACCAGTATATGTGCTAATTTACTGAATGGTTTCTATTACACAATAAAAAGTGTGTCGGTTTTCAACATCCATGAGGTATTTGTTTCTTTGATAAAACGTATATCAATTGTTGTGGCGTGTGTTGAATTTTCGCTTTATTCGTGGCACCAGCAGAAACGCGAGAATTTGACTCGCTTAAATTTACCTGCCTATTCTAGATTTACAATTATTCTTCAAATGTTTCATAGATAAATATGTATATTATCAAGTTTATATTAAATTTATATGTACACTTATTAGCATTTAAGAAAACCTTACATTTTTAGACCAAATCAGTCTTTTGGTAGTTCAAAAGAGTGTGCATGATTAATTGAGATATCTGTTATCTATAATTATTGGTAATCAATCATGTCATAGTTTCTTTTTTTTTTTTTTAAACACATAAGTCAGTTACATGTTCAAAAATATGAGTTATCAACGTCTAATAATTGTAGTCAAAATAACCCCCAACATTTCGTGTAATAATTAAATCAAGATAATGACATTTTAACGGATATTTACACAATTATAGTTTCCAAATGAAATGTTATACAAGCTCGAACTTGATTAAAAAGTTTATTTTCTACATGCCTCAACGGGCATGATTTAATAAAGGCATTAGTAGTATACCGCTTTTCGAAAGTCATCAATCGATTTAGACCAACACACGATTATCTGTCAGTCATTTACATTTGATGTTTTATTGTACATCTTTTACATCTCTAACAATCCAATACGGTTCTTTTCGCGTTTATTATCCTATGCAGCGAAAATAATACAAAGCGAAAATTTAACATGCCAATTTTGTCATGAAATCACGAAGAAAACGATATAAGGTAAGATATTAGTACTTTAAATGGTTGTGCAGCTAGTTCATTGTATTTCATTGTTTATTTTTCTTTAAAAACGCAGCAGGAAAAGTCCTGCGTGCGATAAATTCGTTAAACGATTCACTACTGACCCCCTATGAATCGATAGGGGGTTAGTAAAATCCATAGAGGTCTCGGCCTACGGCCTTACTCCCTATGGATTTTTCTAACCCTCTGTGGTTCTGTAGGAGTTCAGTAGCAAAACATATAACTTATATTATCGCACCGCAGGTAAATTACTTCGTTTTGATTGGTTTAACGCCGTCACGTGGTGACCCCCTTTGAAACCGTAGGTGTTAGTAAATTTCATTGGGGATTCATGACGCATTAATAGTAAGTCATCTATTAATCTGGTTGTGTTTCATTGTTTTTTTTCAACAAAACGCAGCAGAAAAAGTACAGCGTACGATAAGTTCGTTATACGGTTAACTTCTGTCCCCCTGCGGACCCATATAGCGTGAATAAAATCTACAGGGGACTCGGCCTCCGGCCTCACCCCTATGGATTTTACTAACCCTCTATGGATCCGTAGGGGTCAGTAGCGAAGCATATAACTTATAATATCGTCGGTATATAATTTCTCATTTTTTGGCCACAATGAAGATTGTGCTAGACATTTTTTTTTTAAGTTATAATAAAAAGTATGGGTCACCATGCTATATTTCAAGCTACAAATCGTGTCCATTTGCACATGTTCTTTATGAAGAAACAGATTTTTGTGCATACATGATATGAAATATGAAGATAGGTTTATACATTTTTTAATCTGCTTTAAGAAAATGAAATAAAAATACTATCACCAAACTTGTTTTCCTACTACAGTTAAAAGTTCCTTATCATGCCAGTATATTTTATTTAAATAGTTATCTTTCCTAAAATGGCTCAGAGGGAAAAAAATTATTATAAAAACACAACTATTTGTTTAAACATCAATGGTAATGCAGTACACCACTTTTTTCTATTTATACAGTTAAACAGTCCCAATGTATCAATAAATTGCAATTATGTCTTCAAGTTTGCTTATTAAGGGGAAGAACTCCACCGATAGTGTACTGCGATTGTGTAACTTAAGATGGCGGTATTTCATGAATCGACCTTAATCACTATAAAAAAAAATATGTTAACAAAGAAAACCAAACTGGCTTAAGGACCAAGTAAAAAATCAAACATGATAGACAAGATGACAAAATTTGAAATAATACAATAACGGGATGTATAAGTACCTAGACACGCCAAGAGATATTACAAATACTGGACCAAACAGTAAAAATAAGATAAATACATGAAAAAAAACCAAGAAGAATATAACTCGTTATTAAGGTAATAATCAACGGCAGTAACTATCACCTACATGCATACCATCATGACCATCATGTTTATTTGTGAAGTTGATCTGGATTAACAATTTACAAGGACTTGGTATCATTTGATGATCTTTTTCTTAAATAAGAGAAAAGACAATCTTTGAAATAAGCCGGTTAATCAACTACCAAGACACAGGTCACGTTCTATGAATTTTTTAGTAGATGTAACCTCCAGAATACCAAATAAGTTGGGAAAATATATATATATCATATGCAGATGATTTTCTTATATTGCGACTAAGGTGGTGGAGTTTCAAACTTCAAAACGTCTGGTCTACGAGTTTTGATTTCCCTCTGGTATTTTTTTACCCTCTTCAATCATTGATGCATAGATAGTAACAATTTAAGCCTTGCCATCTTCATTGGTTTTTTTTCAAAAAGGAACATAAAAATGGGCACTCACACCACATCTTCCTATATCTACACAGCTACTTTTGCATAGTTACTATTTATGTACTATTTATGTACCACACATCTGTAGTAGTGGAAATCTACTTTTAATATTCAGTACTATTATGTTACTTACGAATTATTGTAATATTAAGGTACCTGCATTTAACAGTACTTGATTTGTACTTGAGGTTTAAGTACTACAGATTTTTGTTGCACGGTTACATTTTCAGCATTTTGAACGTATGTCTTTTCAAATCTCATGAAGTTATTATGTTCTAACATGGAACACTGTGATCATTGTTGGTATCATTTTTGTACCAAAATTTTGGGTACAAATCAAGTACTGGAAAATACAAGTACCTAAATATTACAACAATTCTAAAGTAAAGAAATAGTACTAAATATTACAAGTACATTTCCAGTACTATAGATTTTAAGTACAGAAATAGTACCTATGCAAACGTAACTGTGTAACACATTTTGACGGAAATATTTACTAACACCTACAAAATGAAATGTTGCGGATCAAATAGACAAATACATCGGATTGTATATTGTTGTTCACATGACGCATGTTTCTCAACACATAAGTATATCGAACTATTTTGCAATTAATTGATACGCATTGAATTGCATACATTTTTTAGGGTCATGCGTCTTTCTGTATTGCATTTACCAATTAGGTATAGAGAAAATCGTATTTTAAATATTTCCCTTAATTTAACCCCTAAACCGATTTGGATTTGTGGCCAAGAATCAGAATCTGATTGGCCAAAAAGATAATTGTACACTACCTTCCAGTCCAGCCGTTGTGTTGTATGGATTTACACCGAGATAACAGGAGCAATCGTCAGTTGAAGGATTGCAGTAACATTGGTTATTCGAGTTCCTGACAAAAGTATATCCTTTATCAGTATTACAAATACATGTTGTGTCCGATCTAGTGTTGCTATTTTCATATGTCTCCTGACCTAGGCTGTTACAAAGTGATTTTTTAAAAGTGCAGTCACTGTACCCAACTGTCTCAAAAATGAAAGGCTGATATCGATTACCACTACATGCTGCTCTGTTTAAGTTAGGTTGAAAGACGTATTTATATCCTGCAAAGAAAGTGAATAATATTCATGGACATGAATGTTTGAATACATTTACTTTGATAACGTTTCTTTTTTATATATTAAGTGAAATTCTGCTACATCTATAATTTGCCATATCAATAGTTACCAAAATTAAATTTGAAACTTGATATTATACTTTTACTACCAAGTCGAAATTTGTGATTATAACACAACAGCTCAATTGTTAGGACTCATTAGAAAGATATTTCACTTGACCTATGTATTTATCTATTCGAACAGTAAATTTTCATTTTAGTGTATTTGAACCTTCAGCCTCAAAATACATGATATATTAAAATAATAAAATCTGAAGCGAGATGATGTATCAAATATTTTTCTTTTATACGTTTTCAAGACAGAATTGTCAGCTCAAACACTTCTGAACATTAAAAAGTGTACTCGACTTCCCCTTTTTGATGATTTTTTTCCTTTTTTGGGGGATTTTTTCCAAACAAAAACTGTCACCGGGGGTAAAATTGCTAATTGTTGTTTTTTTACAATAAGGAAACAGTGACAGGCTGAAACATAAAGATTTTGACAGCAGATAAAATTGTGAACCTTATAATCAGCACGACTTTATCAGATTACAGTACTAACATTCTAAGCTTTAGATAAGGCGTATGTACTTTAATTTAGTCAAGATTCCGCGATGTCGCTGGTGTTTTCCAGTATCTTTAATAATGAAAGCTAATCTATTTACATATCTGTTTTATCATGAATCGAACATCTAAATGTTGAATGTTTAGAAAATTTGAGATTTGTTTTTTAAATTGCCATGTTCAATCTGATGAAGCTCAAAAAGAAAGAAAAAATGACACTCTCCCATCATGACCTTTATGGAACAAACGTTTATAAAAATAACTTACCAGGACCTACAATGCTAGGTCTATAACATCTATCTCTGTATACATTTATTTGAAGGTTTATGTCGAATAAACAAGTATAGTTTGTTGTCTGATTACACATGGATTTGGCTCGAAGATTCCAGTGTGCCTGCGATGGACAGATGAACTCGTATGATCCAACTAATGATACCATCTACAAAATAGAAGTATAGAATACAAGTTCAAACATAATTTTCTTTTGATACCCTTTCCTGATAACAAAAGTGCTGTAATATATTAATTCTGTAAATTGATCTATAAAGTGATCTGCAATTGTTTCAAGGTTATTAGTGTAAATGAATATGACTGTGTTAAACATTTCTGGGATTTGGGCTGACGGTATGATTGTTTTTATAATTTTTTAAGGTAAAAAATCGTTTTATTGCAGTCCTTTCAATTTCAGATTAAAACAAAATACGCAATATATTAATAAAAATCGTGTATGAGGATACTATGGCCACACACACCATTTATCGAAATATTTAATTGACTCATTCCTTAGAATTATTCTTGTACAGTATCATCAGATTCAGAATTGGTAAGCATATTGCGTAATACATATACTTTTAATAACTGTATAGAAAACAAAGACAATCAGGTATCAGCAAAAGATAAAATAGCAAAAAAAAAAACTAAATGCAAAGAAAATTAAAAGCGGAAAGTGATTTAGAAAATGACCAAATCATATGCTTCAGCACATCAAACGATTATAAAACAACTGTTATATACTTTTAGAAACAAACGGGTTTTTTTTTTAAATAAACCTGGTTCATCAACTATTATAATTAGCACAGACACTATTGACGTTTATTTCGTCTAATTAGCAGCTGCAGGTTCTTAAATACGTGAGATGTATATACCATTTCCAATTGTAGTTGGGGTATTATTCTAAGGTTCTGAAATTTATTATTTCAGAATCAAATCGTCTCGTTTGCTTTAGGTTCTAGTACTAAGATGACCGCTCGAGCCAAATCGAGATATAAGTCTATTAATGCGACGGAGGTAGCCGTGTCTATTGTTTCCTTTATTCTAGTTCTGAAGGATATATTAATTGAACATACTCAGAGTTTAGAGTGTAAAGGGAATGACCATCATCAATAAATCATACGATATCTTTTTTTAATTTCTATTGAAACGCTCATTTGAAACTTTAGTTTCCTTTCTAAAGGCCCATTTAGAACAGTCATAATTTTCTACATTGGATTTAATGTCCTATTATATATATATAAAACGGGAAACACCTATGAACCACAACAACAAACGACAACCACTAACAGGAACGTATTATAGTACTTTGAAATCAAAGCTACCTTTAAAATGTACTGTTTAAACACTCTTCCATTTAGGTGCTCATGGAACAGTGAATTGGCATGTAAATCAAAACGTTTACACCAAAAGTATCGTATGTGCTTAGTTTTATTTTGATGCGATCACTTCATGGTAAACTTACCGGTACTTCTTAGGAAGGAATGAAACGGGAAAGTAAGAAAAACGTTCTATAATAAAATGTTTCAGTTTTATATTATACATACCTGAAAGACAGTCAGTAAGATTAAGATGTCCATCAAATTGTTTCTTCAATTCTTAAATTTGCCACCTAAAACGATCACATTATATTAATTAACTTTTTGATTGAATGGCGTTTACTTGACGCCGCATCGCCACAAAACGGATCCATGATATATCGACGAGAATATATTATCTTTTAAAACAAGCCAGTTTCAAAAATCAGGTCTTTCAATTTACTAAACCTTTGATTTTAAGCGCATCTATATTTGCACATACAATATACCTAGATGTTTCAGTGACAACATTTTTAAATCATTTTGCACTCATATAACATATTTATATTTTGGAATATGCTATAAATGTTCTTAAAATTGTTAATTTTATTTAGATTGGAATATTGTTGAATAAATCATCCATTTTATAAAATGTGTTCTCAAGATATCTGAAAAGTCGATACATTTAATTAGATATAGAAAGATGTGGTGTGAGTGCCAATGACACAACTCTCAATCCAAACACATTAAGTTGTATATTTGAAATCGTAAGGTATCATTGTCGTTTGTTGATGTAGCTCGTAAGGGTTTTTCGTTCTTTATGCAGATTAGACAGTTGGCTTCCCTGTTTTAAGGAATTTGCACTAGTAATTTTTGGGCCCTTTAGAGCTTACTTTTCGGTGTGAAATGGCTTAACACAATCAAAATACATATTCACAAAAAGTATACATGCACTGAACGAACAAAAAATTGATCTTAGACACAATGTAAATAAAAAATTATTTAAACAAGTTTTTTTTATGTACATCAGTATCAGATTAACAACCATAACTTTACACAAAATGCCGCCACGTATTTAAATGTGGTTGTAAACGAATTTCTAATGGAATAATCTTGTTTTCATGTTAATTTTTCTCCATAATATCTTCATGAAAGGGATTGGCAACATTTTAATAATTGATTGCCTGCAAATGCCTTTAGCGTGACGGTATATGCGAGATCAGACTTAAAGGAGAGAGTGAAGGATAGTCAGATTCTACATACAGACTTTTAATTTGCGTGGTTATAAAGGTAGCAAGACATAGACGAAACTTTGGTAATGCACAGCCTTGACAAATTCGATCGTTGATTCTCTTTCGGAGCTATACTATATGAAACCATTAACTAGTTTAGACCAAACGGGACATCTATATACATTTATTAACATTTGAGATCATCAGCCCAGTCAGAGCTACCCATAACGTTTAAACAATTCAAAGCTTTAACATACTTCGATTTTAACTATTTGATATGGGGAGAAGTTAACCTTCTGTAGCGATTTTAGTTTGTCAGTATTATTAGTTATTACATTTCTATATGACAGTGATATTGTGTTATTGAATAAGGATTATTGTTCGACTGTTATATTATGTTGAACTGATATTATACATTTACATTGTGATTTAAATTGAGACTTTGCGTTGTGGTTTGTTTTCTTTGTGCCATTTTAACATGGATTTTACGTAATTTACGCTACCTCAAAATAACACATCGACAAACAAGAATCCATAAAAAAACAGACTACGGTACACTTATATAAAAAAAGAGACAAAAAAACGTTGTTATTTCCCGATAATTTTTTATGTTGAAATTTTAGATCAATCCAGATGCCCTTTTTTCAACTCTACAAGAACACCTCTGTACTTGGCATTCTATATTAATCATATATTATACTATGTGACAAATTGAAAATCTGCAATTGTTTTTTTTTTTATATCTGTTCATCAAACGTCTTCATAAAAAAAGGCTTACATAAACGCATGAACAGACACTATCATTCAATGGTAGTCATATTTTGCAAGAATTTTATTGATTCCTTATATTTATTAAATTGTTTTTCGATAACACAACTAGTAACTAAGAGACCAGCAACATTTATGAGGTAAATAGTGGGATATTGAGAATCTATCCCTTAAAAAAACTTAAAATATTGCTACTCTTTTGTCCAATTAAAGTTTTTAATAATAGAAACTGATTATTAATAACTTATGTGGATATAGTAAAAAATACTTTATCAGAATGAAATAATAAAGATCACAATTTAGAAAATAACAAATTGAAATGGGATACCATAAAAAGTGAAATAAGAGGCGCAACCGTCAAATATTCGAAATATAAAAACATTAAATTACGGGAAAGAGAGCCCAATTTAAAAAAACGACAAGACGAAGTTCAGAAAACTCTCTATGGTACATATTTAGATAAAGATATACATAATCTTTTGATTGAATTAGCCACTGTTAAAGAAGATTGAGAGCAAATAGTAAATAACCAAACAAGGGGGCTATTATACGATCACACGCCGAGCTCTGTGAAGGCAATAAAGGAAATTCAAAATATTTCTTATCATTAGTAAAACGCAATTATAAAAATAAATGTATAAACAAATTAGTTGTAAACGACATTGAAATTGTGTCACAAGAAAACATTCCAAACGAAGAGAGACATTTCTATGTAAATTTATACGCATCTAAAGAAGACCCTGATAAATATTCAGGTGATTCAAATTTTTTTGACTTAAATTTTATTCCTGAGCGTACAGATCTGGAAAAGGATATAGGCGATGCAGATATTTCAGAATGTGAATGCGTTAAAGTTTTTAAAACATTTAAAAATAATAAAAGCCCTGGTACAGACGGGCTTACTGCTGAGATTTACCAATTTTTCTGGATTGATATAAAAAAATATGTGTTTGAAAGGTATGAATATTCCTTCGAAACCGGAACCCCCCCCCCCACCCAATAGACCAAAGCCGGGGTATTCTTACTCTTATTCCAAAGAAAGATAAAGATATAACAATCTTGTCGAACTGGCGTCCCCTCTGTGTCTTAAATTTTGATTATACATTATTAGCCAAAGTTATTGAGGAAAGAATGAAATTATTTCTTCCAAAGCTTATAGATCCGGACCAAACGGGATATGTGGCTGGTAGATACATTGGTGAAAATCTACGACTCATTGTGATATTATATTGTTAAATACTTTAAAGAATTATCCAGGGCTTATATTACTGGTCGATTTCGAAAAGGCGTCTGATACGCTAGAATGGAAATTTATTAAAAAAACATTGGTTTGTTTTAATTTTGGTAGCAATTTCCGGAAATGGGTCTTAACTTTATATTCAAATATATGTAGTCTTGTCGTTAATAATGGATTTAGTTCTAGTCCATTCACAATTGAGAGAAGTGTTCGACAAGGGTGTCCTTTGTCTCCTTTTTTTCATTTATTCTGCCCGTTGAACTGCTGGCAATAAGTATTCATAAGAACAACCAGATATCTGGTATAAAAATTGGGGATACTGAAATCAAAATGTCACAGTTGGATGATGATACAACTTGTTTTTTGAAAGATGTATTCTCCGCGCAAATGTTATTAGATTCCTTTAACGGTTTTGAGAAGTGTTCAGGATTAACATAACATTTTTCTAAAACCGAAGCAACATGGATTGGAAGAAATAAGTTCAACAAAGAAGGTTCCCTTCCTATAAAATGGACAGATGGTTTTAAAACCTTAGGTTTAAAATGTTATGCTTCTGAAAAATGGTTTGTTCTAATTTAGATACATGCATACAAAAAATGGAATCAATAATCAAACTATGGAGGATCAGAAACCTTTCCTTGATCGGAAAAATTGTAATTCTTAAATCACTTGCAATATCGAATAAAATTGAAAATGGAAATAGGGAATATGTCAAAGAGACAACAACCCGACCATAGAAAAAAAAAAACAACAGCAGAAGGTCACCAACAGGTCTTCAATGTAGCGAGAAATTCCCGCACCCGGAGGCGTCCCTCAGCTTGCCCCCAAACAAATATATATATTAGTTCAGTGATAATGAACGCCATACTAATTTCCAAAATGTACACAAGAGGCTGAAATTAAAATAATACAAGACTAACAAAGGCCAGAGGCTCCTGACTTGGGACAGGCGCAAAAATGCGGCGGGGTTAAACATGTTTATGAGATCTCAACCCTCCGCCTATACATCTAGCCAATGTAGAAAAGTAAACGCAAAACAATACGCATATTTAAAAATCGACGCTTGTGTATGTCATTTCATCTACACATGTACCAAAATCTTATGTAATTAAAATACAACGTGATATTAATAGTTTTTTATAGAATGGTAGTACTCCGAAAGTTAAAACGGAAGTTATTCAAAAGTCTCTTAGCGAGGGGGGGGGGGGGGACTGAACGCTCCAAATTTTGAAGTACAGCTGTGATCTTTTCGTATTATGTGGGTAAACAGATTTCTGTCAGAACATGACTCCAAATGGAAACATGTTTCCAAAGCATTTTTTCCCTTCTTGATTTAAAGGACTTGTTTATGAGCAGATGTGAATTTTTTGAATTTGAAAACACCTCTTTTTTATATAGAAGTGCTATCTGCTTGGATACGTTTCAAGGGTATTTTCATCCCGTTAAATGCATTTCATGTTAAAAAGGAATTTATTTGGTTCAATCCGTTTATCAAAATTGATCAAAAAAGTATTTTTTACAGATCTTGGTACATAAAAGGCATAAGGTTCACCAATGATATTGTAGATGATAAAGGCGAATTTTTGTCTCATGACGCTATTAACAAAAACTATTTAATTAAATTTATTTTTTAATATGGTTATAGTATAATGTATTCCCAAGTATTCTTAAGACGTATCATATACTGAGTATTCACACCACTAACTTGTAAATTTTTACAATGTCTTATTTGCATAATGTCAATAGTATAACAATGCAACACATGTCATGTCATTCACTTGTGTCTTGTAAAAATGTATGTATGCACTGTAGTTTGAGCACCAAAAAGATCAATAATTAAAAAAAAAAAGATTATTAATAACTGAGTGTTGTTAATAAATCATAAAGTAATACACTGCTCTTAATTTCAAGTTTTGTTGCAAACAAATATTAGATTTAGTCAGTTTTATTATGTATAATTACTCGCCAAAGTTGTGTTATACTAAAAATAGATTAAGGACTGAAAGTATATTTACATAATATTTGTGTTATATGAATTTAAGGCGCAATTACTACATAAGTAAGCCGCCTACCAAAAGCAATAACAACAACAAGTATGATTTGCATTTATTTTGCATCATTGTTCCTCTTTATTTTATCTTCCTAAATTACAATAAAATATCTGACATTTATATATATTGAATTCATATATTTTGGAGTAAACATATGATTTTTATTACTTTTAACCGGCAAATAAAGGAATAGTGGGAACATCCTGTAGTTTTCCAGCCAATAAAGAATCAAGCATGTTTATTTGTAATTTATTTAAACCCCCCCTCCCCCTCTCTTTTTCCGTTTTTTTTCCAAAGAAAGTCAAATGTTAGCTTAATTCGCTCAAAATTTTCATACACTGCTTGCGTAAAATATCGCAATAGTGTATGACGTTTATCTTTTATTTGACATGTTTTTTTTAAATTATTTAATTCTTGAATTCTCAGCTGACGGAAAGGGGAAAAGTTTTGTTTAAACATGTTAAACTGTAACCTACATTTACTGGTATTTGGACATTTAAGTTTCTAGTCAGTCTAATTTTGCTACTTCTTCTAAATTTAAAATTTCCGGTTAACAAAACTATGAATTTTACGAAAAACTAAGGATTTTCTTATCCCAGGAATAGATTACCAAAGCTGTATTTTGCAGAATTTATTTTGTTATTTTTGGGTCTTCAATCCTCTTCCGATTTTTACTTTTTTGGCTTTATAGCTATTTTGATCTGGGCGTCACTGATGAGTCTTGTGTAGACGAAACGCGTGTCTGCCGTATTTAATCATAATCCTTGTACCTTTGATAACAATTTACACCACTGGGACGATGCCACTGCTGTTGGACGTTTAGTCCCCGAGGATATCACCAGCCAAGTAGTTAGCCCTTCGGTATTGACATGAATATCAATTGTATGGTCATTTTTATAAATTTTCTGTTTACTAAACTATAAATTTTACGAAAAAAAATAAGGATTTTCTTATCCCAGGAATAGATAACCTTAGCTGTATTTTGCACAATTTCTTTTAGAATTTTGGGTTCTCAATGCTCTTCAACTTTGTACTTGTTTGACGTTATAGCTATTTTGATCTGGGCGGCACTGATAAAAAATGTGTAGACGAAACGCACGTCTGGTGTATTCAATTATCATCCTGGTACCTTTGATAATAATTTACACCACTGAGTCGATACCACTGCTGGTAGACTTTTCGTTCCCATAGGCTATCACCAACCCAGTAATGAGCACTTTGGTGTTGACCAGAATATCAATTATACGGTCATTTTTATAGATTTCCTGTTTAAAAAACTATGAATTTTACGAAAAACTAAGGATTTTCTTATCCCAGGAATAAATTATCTTACCTGTATTTTGCACACATTTTTTTGGAATTTTGGGTCCTCAATCCTCTTCAACTTTGTACTTGTTTGGCTTTATAGCTATTTTGATCTGGGCGTCATTGATGAGTCATATGTATAAATTTCATGTTTACAAAACTATGAATTTTACCAAATAATAAGGATTTTCCTATCCCAGGAATAGATAGCCTCAGCTGGATTTGGCTCACATTGTTTTGGAATTTTGGATCCTCAGTCCTCCTCAACTTTGTTCTTGTTTGGCTTTTTAGCTATTTTGATCTGGGCGTAACTGATGAGTCTTGTGTAGACGAAACGCGCGTCTGGCGTATATATACTAATACACGAGAAGACCTTATTTTGTGTGTCGCATCTCTTTTTTCCACAATAAACTATTCATCATGCCTCTGTGTCCTATAGGATACATACATAGTCGCATTTGTCATCCATTCTTATGATTATTCAGTTTGGGTTATTTGGGGAGAAAAACTAAAATGATTTGTTTTTCAATAACGTGGTGTATAAGGTGAAATAATTGAGTAATAGCGTTCACATTTGTTTCACCACCTTAATCTGTTAGACGTATTTGAAAATTGAAACAACTTTTCCGTATATTCAAACACTTAACTTGGTATTTATAACAGGAATAACATCAAATTCAGACAGTTATCACTAGTATTATATGGAAAAACAAAAATAATGTTTCAATTGCTTTGGTTTTCGGCTTAGTTATAACCTCTTTAAATGATTATGACTTATTATGGATTTTTTTTTCTAAATTATAACACAATCGAATATTTATAATAGTGAATATAAACTCTTTTTTACACCTATTTGATGATTTATCCTTAAAATAAATTTTAAAAATACTTGTAGTTGCCTTATATGTAAAAACATCTTGTTTGAAATTTACCAATACATTTATTACTCCCAAATTAGTTAAAACTTATAGAAAAGTGACTGAACACAGATTTGTTCTCAAGGTGGTCAAATATTTAGTCTCTGCTATATAAAAACTAAATGTTATAATATCTTAATTAGAATCAATATCATTAGGGAACAACGAGCTGCTTTGTTACAAAGGAATTTAAATGCATCCTAGAAGGCTGACATCTAGGAAATCAAATGTTTTGCTATATCTTTTTTCGTATTAATTTTGAGTATGCCTTAAAACAGTCAATGAAAGTTATGACACTCATATTTCTATTAAATTGAAAGAAAAACAATTTATAAATATCAGCTGGATAGATTTCAAGTATTGGAAATCCAGTGATGTGTAAAGGATGAATCAGTTAAATAGCTAGATTAGACCGTGGGGGTTCCTGTTTGAATTGTTTTACACTAGTAATTTTTTTTTTTAAACCAGTATTAAACTTAGCTGCTCCAGAAGGGTCAGCAGTTATAGTCACAAAAGTGACTCCTGCTTGTGTGCTGTTGTATAATTAAATTGATTAGTATGTCCAGTATCTATGCATATAGCTACTATTACAATAGCAGGTTGATAACTCAAACCTTTAGAATCACAATTTAAAACTGTATACAAAGTCTCTTAAAATTTACTAAAATTACACGTTTGATTTGAAATGAGGGTTTCTGGGGAATGAATAAATAAAGGCAACAATAGTATACCTCTGTTCAGAATTCACAAATAATGTGTGGACAACAAATCCATGTTACACTTTAAATCAGAGGGAACACATCAGTTATTCTAAGAAACAACTAAACAATAGAAACACTGAATTGCAACAAAAACAAATGTCAAATTACAACATAAAAACACTATTTAATAGATAAGAATATTTTAATGGGTGACTTTGTAATTTTTCAAAAGAAAGTCGAAAGATACAGAATGGATGTTTAAATTTACAAGTAAACGACAAACTGCCAAAGTCATGCCAAAAATGAAACATGACCAAAGGTAAACAACAATATTTACATCACAAAATGGGAGTTAAATTAATGTCGATCAACATGAACTACCACAAAATCCGTACATGCTACCCTTGATGTAATTACAGCAATTTTATATGATAGAAACGAAATCCTTAGAATTCTTCGCATTAAAATTTGATGTATTAAAAAATATCAGAAAAGCCGTTTTTCGTTTTCTCTTTTTTGCTGCCATTTCGAAAATTCTCGATATTAAAAAAAATCTAAATGCAACAGATTGACTTACTAGATAAGATATTTATATTTCATTTACTTTTAAAAAAGTTGTGTGGGTTGTTTTTAAACATGGTTATGTAATTTAGACGTACACCATGTTGGAAGTCTCTAATTGGGTCCATAGCTTCAAATTATTATTAAACATATGTTAAAAACTGTGCAAAGTTTCATTCTATTATCACCTATCCCACGATTTTGCACGTACCAGCTGATTTAGTATAACGCACATTGATCCCCTGATGGAGTTTATGATATCGTTAAACAAATAAAATTTAATTTGAATAACTTAAGCATTGTTAAGCACTTAATATATAGTTAATCTAATCATGTAAAATTGAAGTTCGTTTGATGTTAGTATAAAATGATGGTATGAAGATTGCACTTGACATGATAAAATTACAAATTACTTGTAAAAGGTTATAATATGTCACGTAATAATATATCAACGGATTTGCAATAACAAAGTAACATGCCTTTTGGATAGGATAGACTCATAGTCCTGTTTTGTTTGAAGTATTCACTGACCTGTTAAGGGAGCTCGCTTCTCGGTTTCAAAATAATTAACTTTTCAAGACACTAGTTTATATTGATAGGGGACTAATAATGGAATCCAAAAAGCAAAAAACATATATAGGTCACCGTGCTTGTTTTCGAGATATTAGCCATTGAAATTTTGGCGGGAAAATATTCTCTCTTGACTTTTCATAACTTTATCATTGGCAAGTTTAAGTTCTCAAAAACTATTAAAAAATAATTAAAATTTTATAAGACATTTATAGATGACTTATCATTATACATGTAAAAGATTTACAAAAAGAAAAATGGAGGTCACCGATCAAGGCATTCAAATGGATAAAACCAGAGGATTCCGAAAATCTGACAAAAAATCTAAAATATGACAAGCCAGCTTCCTTAAAATTCCTTTGGAAATTGTAATGATTTCATTATTTCCAGCCCACCTGTTAACTGTTTTTTTTAGTAAGAACCTTATCCTTCTAAACATTTATCTGATTTTATTTTCAAAATCGTTTTTTTGTTTGTTTGTTTGTTTGTTTATCTTCAACGTTAATGCAATTGTAATATAACACATATTATAACACATATTATAATATTTACATTATATTAAACAAAGTCTTCAACGATTTAATAAGTAAATGCGTTGGAATAATTATAATATTGTGAGTGTGTTAACTATTCAGAATGACTTAAAAATCGGCTGAAACATAAAAAGTATACAGGTGAATATATCTACAACATTTCTGTGTTTCTAATTAAGGTCTTTCCTTTTTCAAAAGGGAAAGACCTTACTGTATTTCTTCTGTTTATCATTAGGTCTTTCCACTTTTCTGTGGAAAGACCTATTGTTTTTCTTCTGATTATTAAGTCTTTCCACTTTTCTGTGGAAAGACTTATTGTTTTTCTTCTGATTATTATTAGGTCTTTCCACTTTTCTGTGGAAAGACCTATTGTTTTTCTTCTGATTATTTTTTTTTTTCTTCCGCCAAATTTTGTTCTTGCGATAAACATTTGTTTCGCAATATGTCGCTTAGATATTTGGTATATGATATTGAACAGTTTATGCGCTTTTGAAATTTACCCTGTGTAACCGAATACTTTTCTTTGTAGGACTTATCTCCCCAAACACTGTTTTCCTTGTGATCACAACTCCTTCGCAACCGTAAAAGATTACGACAAATTTATTTTATAAAATTGCTCGTTATATCCTTCGCATGATTTGTCCAATTTCGACCGAAGCAATATGAACGCTCCATATGAGAGTTATTTCCCTTTTTGTATTTGAAATTTTGAAATGTATTTTAAACTGGAACACCATAAGTGAAAGAGACCTAGGATCTTTTGATTTGAGGTCCTTGGTCTAAAAAAATGAAAATTAGGTCAAGGTCAAAGGTCAAGGTCATATTCTAATTTTTGAATTTGTCTTATTTTCACTCATTTTCATTAACCTTATAAGATATCGACAAATTATGTTTACTAAATTGTTAGTTGCGACATGTCGTAACATAATAATTTTGGTTGAAAGGGTGCGTAGACAATAAATGGGAGTTTTAGCCCTATCATATCTAAAATTATGCGTTAAGTGATATAACTTATTTACCATACATATTAGAGACCTAGGGTCTTTTGATTTGAGATCCTCAGTTTGTGACCTTGAAATTGAGGTCAAGTTCAAAGGTCAAGGTCATATTCTAAATTTTTTGATTTTGGCTTATTTTCACTCATTTTCATTAACCTTATAAGATATCGACAAATTATTTTTTACTAAATTGTTAGTTGCGACATATATACATAATAATTTTGGTTGAAAGGGTGCGTAGACAATAAATGGGAGTTTTAGCCCCTATCATATCTAAAATTATGCGTAAAGTGATATAACTTATTTACCATACAAATTAGAGACCTAGGGTATTTTGATTTGAGATCCTCAGTTTGTGACCTTGAAATTGAGGTTAAGGTCAAAGGTCAAGGTCATATTCTAAAATTTTGGTTTTGGCTTATTTTCACTCATTTTCATTAACCTTATAAGATATCGACAAATTATTTTTACTAAATTGTTAGTTGCGACATGTCGTAACTTAATAATTTTGGTTGAAAGGGTGCGTAGTCAATAAACGGGAGTTTTAGCCCCTACCATATCTAAAATTATGCGTAAAGTGATATAACTTATTTACCATACATATTAGAGACCTAGGGTCTTTTGATTTGAAATCCTCAGTTTGTGACCTTGAAATTGAGGTCAAGGTCATAGGTAAATTTGACGTTCTAGATTATGACCTTTGCTTAAAATTCATATCTATACATCATAAAGCCATAGGAATTGACATTTTAGACTGATTTTTAATATTTTAATATCAAAATAGATATTTACTGGTGGAAAGACCTTGAATTGTTCTCTGAACAATTGGTTTTCAATTATTATTATTATTCTTCCGCCAAACTTTGACGAAGTTAGCAGTGTTTTAAATGTTTTTTAGGTTGACCTTGACCTTTGACCTTTCAACTTTTTAGTCGATATCTCAAAAACGGTTAATCTTACAGGAATAGTAAACAGTTAAAAATGTTTAGGTGACTGAGGCACAACTTTTTTTACAAAAATGTACTTTTTGACCGAAAGGATTTGACATATTCTTAAGGGGCATAACCCCAGTTAACGGTTTCTGAAAAGGTAAAATTAGCTCTAACTCTTGAACGAAAAGTCCTAGACCCATGGGGTCTTTTACAATGACATTGTGGACCAATGACCTTTACAAATGTTACAAGGTCAAAAGTCAAGGTCATGTCAAAATTAACGAATTTGTTGTTTTTGTCATTTTTTAACGGTTTTGTGTGTATTTGAGAGCTTTTCAATGCATTCTACGCCTATTGGAACATGTACTTTACATTTGAAAAGGAAAGACCTCTCAATTGTTCAAGAACAATTGACATTTTAATTAAATTTGCTTTTATTGACGTATAACATAAAAGATCACATGTCTTCTGAATTCAACCCTTCAGATAACTCATATCTAACATAACAAGGCATTATATTTACATGTAAAGTGTAGTGCCATATGTGAACACAGTTTACCATTCCAACTGTGTTCCTGCAAATTATAAGAATATGCTTACTATTACAATTACTATGAAGACAAGGCATTTTTGAAAAAAGCGGCATGACTTTCGGAAATTTAATTGACTAAAGGTGTTCCTGATATTTGTCGGTAATTCTCTTCGGCTTCTTTCAGCAATAAAATAATAGATAATATTGCTAAAGTGACGTTTAACACCAATCAATCGAGTTAAAATAGATATAGTGTTAAATGTTTATATGAAACACAAATAATAGTGAATATTTACATAATCTGTGATACCACTACTATTTCGCATTTAAGTTTCCGTTATCAGCTTGATGATGTGTTATGTGTTAATGGAAAAAGTTGGCTAATAAGGGTTACATTTACGTTAAAACAAACTTGCCTTTCAGCAAAATATTACGTATGAGTGCATAACTTCATTTCTAAATTACTATTTTGTTTTGGAAATTACTCTCAAATGTGCAATTAGTTATCAAAGGTATCAGGATTATAATTCAATACGCCGGACGGGTTTTTCGCCTACAAAATATCCCAAACATTTAAAAAAAAAAACGCTTTTCTATTCTGTAATTTATATTTTGTTATGACAGAACTGACAAATTTTATCGAAGGTAATATATTTTAATTGTTAACGTTTCTTACTCAACATGTCTATATACTATAAATACAACGCAATATCAATCGTACTTTATTTTATGGCTTTATCTGGCAAGATATGACAAGATATGACAGCAGAGTGTATTATTAAACATTAAACTTGACACAAATATGTTGTAATGTTTTTTTTTGTTGAGTATGTCTTTAATATATAAGTGTATGTGTATGGCTCTAGATAAATACCGTCATTTTCAACATACAAAAATTGTATGAGCATATATTTCTTGCGCCTGACGTACTCATCTTGTTTTTTGTTTTCTTCTTAAGGATATGCTCAACCTTGATATTTAAAACCAAGGAATGAATAAAGATTTAAAACGTCAAAAAGCTATGTAACCAACGACGGGGACATACAAATCTGATACACAATAACCAGAAAGATTTCATAATTCGAAGTGTAATATCACGCTGGTTCTATTATGAGTAATTGTCATTTGTTTACTCGTTCAAATTGTTAATTGATGACCGTTTAGTGTCAAACTGTCTATGTATATTCAGAAAGAGAACACATTATAAATAAATATAATAGTTATGTCCTGAAGTAGATGTCGATGAGGATGAAGGTCGCAAAATGTTGACTGCCAATGAAAACTAGAATTGCTATTGCAAGCAATAGCGGATGTCACCCTTCCCCCCATTGCCACTAAGCGGCAGCCATTTCAAAAAACTTTTAACAGTGAATGGACATATTTGCATGGCTATACATTTTTCTGTAAATTTTCAGTACATTTAGATCATTTTTAAAAACATGACATTTTTGCTGTTTCCATGGCAACGACAGCCATTTTGAAAGTTTCAAATTCAAAAGTCTCATCTATACATGCCAGTTTACAATAATATTAAGTTTCATTAAGTTTGGAGCATTTTGAAAATATTTGACATTTTTGTGGTTTCCATGGCAACGGTGGCCATTTTGGAAATTCCAACTACAAAAGTCTCATCCAGACTTGCCAGTCTACAATCGTATTAAGTTTCATCAAATTTGGAGCATTTTGAAATTTTTGAAATTTTTGACATTTGTGATGGTTCCTATGGCAACAGAGACCATTCCCAAAATTTAATGGCATATACCACATTGGTACATGGGAGGGACCATACCATCAAAGTTTCGATCCATTTGACCTACCATATTAAGAAAGTAATTGCCACTTTACGGTTTTTGGACTGTTTTGCATTGTTTCCATGGTAACGGCAGACATTTTCAAAATTCCAACGCCCAATTCCACATCTTACAATGTTGCTCATCGTTACTGTGAAGTTTTATAAAATTTGGAGCATTTCCATATTTTGGAAATTTTTGGTGTAGTATCCATGGCAACATAGCAGTTCCAATGATTGCCAAAATCATCCCAAAGCAGTATATAGTGGGCACCTACATTGTATTAAAATCTAAAGATTTTAAGGTTAAGCATTCTCAAACAATTGACCTAACTCCAAAATTATATTTTTTCACCATTTTTTCGTTTCCATGGTGATGGCAGCCATTTTTTAGTTCCAAAGTTGCACTGCAACTGGTAAGTCAGGGTTCCTTGTTATAGTGCACTATCATTCAGATTGGTTCCTTTGGCTCTGAGAAAACTGCCGGACAAAATTAGGTGGAAGAAAAATAATAATAATAGAGGAAAAGCAATATGTCACCCGACATTGTCGATCGGGTGACATAAATAAGGTTTATTGGATAGGGACAGACATTTGGGCTTGCGACAATGCACCCACGGACCCCAAAAAACGTTTTTGCAAGTGTTCTAAACATAAAAATAGTGTCGTCTTCTTCATACACGGATATTGAATGGTGCTTTTATATTCCTTACATATGTGGTAATATTGTGTAAGCTCCCTAGTTAGCTTGAGCTTATTTACATTTTATATAATAACAATTGTTTACATGAAAACTTTCACCTGTGTTTATGTACACAATAAATTGACTCCTTTTCTAAACCGGTTATTCATAGTTAAAGGTAAGATGGTGTTGGAAATTGGTTAAATTGCTAATCTTATTTCAAGAAAGTACCATTTGTTCAGTCATTTTGTTATTAATTATATACTGAATTCCCGTTTTATACATTGTCCAGAATTCATACTTTCCTCGAAGGTAACTATCAGTATTCATTACAGCCATGCTATTTACTATTACTGTTCTGGACCAATTTGTCTCTAAAATATTTTGGCATTATTAAGGGTTCAAACGCTAGGACTTGGGTATAAAATGGTTTAAATGATACAGTTTAAAAGTCCCACTTAACGTACGACATTTCCCCCACTTTATTTAACTTCTGTATTGTTGTACAACTAACTGTCATAATATTAGAATATTTGTTAAGTATTTTTGTATGAAATAAATATGATAATTTAGGTATTATTTCTTTAAGACTTCCCTTCCTAGAATGCTGGCTTATACTTGTCCAAATCATTATCCGGTCAAGTATTAGCTTTGTCCTCCCAGAGAATTTTCCGTTATGTCGGTTGTTGTAGACACTTGTCCCCTAGTGTGACAAGGTGTCCAGGGCAGAACTGGTCTTTATAGTTTATGTAAAGAACCTGAGCTAATGTGGTTATTTTGTGGCTGCGCTAGCATTAAGTTAATAGGTATATGGAAAACGTTACTTTTACTTGAATGTTAGATCAGTCCGTTCACACATATAAACGGAGGCCACAGGGTTTGAGATTTACAGCCGATCGCAATCATACCAAGGTTGCTGTATTTCAATTGCTAAGTCTCTTTTGGGCATGTTGGGAGTAAAATAATAATAAAAGATAGTTTATGGACTAAAACTCTTAATAACAAATATAAATAATTATAAAAGGCAGTCAACTTTTCATAATAGAGAATTATCTTATAGGCAAAATAAACACAATTATTACAATGACCACCTGAAATTTGACATTTATATTATTGTTTAAAGATAACTGAAATAAGGTATAATGAAAATTGTAATGATTGAGAACAACTGGCAGCAAAATTGATATGCAATTAAAATTAAATAGCGAGACAAGCTTGCAATGACTGAAAAAAAAGAATCCTTTGTTTTACCAATATGCAATAAAACAATATACATGTATCTAAGAATTATTAAAATAATGAACTCCGCAAATTTTGATTACAAAAAGTATATAATCAACATCAAAATAATTTTTTTTTTAAATTTAGTTATTTTGTCTGCAAGAACTTTTATGTTTGTGTACACAGTCCTTCCTATTTCAACATTGTAAAAGAAATATAAACTTTTGTTGAGAAAGAAATGATAATGCTCAAAGTACCATTCAAGTAAATGTGTACGAGAAGGACATGACAAATTGTTTACATACACTGTTATTTAATCACAGGTTATTTATACATGTTATAATATGGACTTCAAACGGTAGAATATACACATGTGTATAGTATGTGAAGCGGTAACAATCACAAGATAACTTTAATGAAAAACACAACAAAATAAGTTTATCTGTTTAACTTCGTTTGATTGAATTATACATGCACTTTCATAATGTTTTCGATACATTGTCTTAGTGATTGCTTAAGACGCTTGTTACATTGATGTTTAGAGAAAAAAATGTCTTTGCTTTTTAACAAATAATACAGAAATTATTTTAACATAATACATTGACATGATCGAATCCGTCCGATTGACCGATGTGTATAACGCCGAATTTATCTGATGAGTATAATAACGAGTCCCCCGGTGAAATATTGTAATAGTTGGTAGTAATCCTGTTCTTTTGGCTTTCATTCTTTGACTATGTTTGAGCAATATGATGATATAAAAGGTGTAAACTGAACAATTATACAATATATAGTGTTCGAAAAAAAAAAACCCAACAAATATTGAAAAAAAAAATGTGCAATTCTAATACAATCTTTTGATATTAAAATTTCAAATAATAGATTTAAAATATATGTTAATCATCGTTTTTACCTTTGAAAAATCAGTCAATCAAATGATTTAACATTGTTTCACTTTCAATGTGGACATTCTTTTCTTTTTAATAAATTGATTATGCACGATTATTGCGTTATCCTTCACTAGTATCTAAGTATCATGTGTTTCCTTCTATGAGGATGTTAATATAATAACGATAATAACTTAAACCGACCATGACCGTTATGTAAACTACATAGCTTAATGGGTGAGGATTTCGTAAAGGTATTGAACATACACTGTTTGACAGACGACCGCCGTAAATTACCAAATAAATATCCGACATTTCCTTGGATTTAAAAAAAATACCAAAAACAAGGACTTGTCTGTAATTTTACCGATTGTGATATTTTAACTCAGTGATGTACTCACGCGTTCTCGTGTATACCAATAAACAACATAATTTTTCATTTTCCCATTTATCAGGGACGATAACTCCTGAATGATAAGAGTGAAAATGTACACTTTCAAGCTGGATTCCTCATTTGTCATCACATAAATTTTCAATGGAGAATGGTTGAGTAGAAACAGACCTTGACATCAGTCGTACTACCAACGATCAATAATGAATTATCGTAGGATTGATGATATCTTAATAGTTATCAAAGGTTACATGCTTATAATTTAATACACCAGATGCGCGTTTCGTCTACATAAGACTCATTAGTGACGCTCGGATAAAAAAGTTCAGAAACCCAAAAAGTACAAAGATGAAGAGTATTCAGGATCCAAAATTCCCAAAAATTGTGCCAAATATGGATCAGGTAATATATTCCTGGGATAAGAACACCCTTAGCATTTCGAATAATTCACACTTTTTAAACAGTAAATTTATAAAAATGACCATACAATTGAAATTCATGTCAACACCGAAATGCTGACTACTGGGCTAACGAAACGTCCACAATGAGTGATGTGAATAGTTATCAAGGGTACCAGGATTATAGTTTGATACGACAGACGCACGTTTCGTCGTTTACATAAGACTCATCAGTAATGATCAGATCAAAATAGTTAAAAGTCAAACAAATACAAAGTTGAAGAGTATTTAGGACATTATCGAACATACTCTTGAAACAAGATATCAAATCAAAAGAGGACTGATTACATATGAACTTTAATGTCACGGAAAGACTTAATTCTTGAAAGAAATGTGAAGGGTTTAATAAAAATATAAATCAATTTTAAATTGAACAAGATATGGAATCATAGGGCACAATAAACGTAAGGTCAACTATCACTGGCTTTGAGAGTAAGGAGGCTGATGGATCTCAATGTAGTGTATTTATTCTGTTTCTTAAACTTATTTAATTTAGATCCTCAATGTACTTCAACTTTTTCCTTGTTTGGCTTAATATATATTTTGATATGAACGTCACTGATGAGTCTTATGTAGACGAAACGCGCGTCTCGCGTACTAAATTATAATCGTGGTACCTTTGATAACTATATACAACTGGTCTCTGTAATTTATTGAAACAATATAAAATGAAGAATCTGAGAGATGAATTTAAAATCCGGACATGAAACCCTAGATTAAGTTGCCTTCTTGTCAGCAGCAACCGTATATCATAGACACACAATGCCTATAATATCGTTTCTTCTTCAATCTACAATTCCACAGAAAAAATAGATATCAGCAAAGCCGTATCTCAGTTTATTCATTTTCTATTTTTGCGGCCAATCGAAAATGTTCACCATTTTGAAAACAAAATATTGTCAAGTCCAATATAACATCTTGACATACTATAACAATTAAAATTGAGAATATGTCAAAGAGACAGCAACCCGATCATAGAGCAGACAACAGCCGAAGGCCACCAATGGGTCATCAACGTTATATTATATTTTATTTGTTTGCTTTTTTATGCAAGGCTTTAACATTTAGACTAATTTGTCGCAACCTTGAAAATGACCCTCATATTGAATGACTCAGAGTGTGTCCATATTTTAAATTAATAATCAGACACAAGTCTACAAGTAGGAACAGTTTCATCTTTTTATCACCGATCCCAAAATTTCTCGTAATTTCTCGTAATATATGCACGTATCAGCTGAATTGATGTAGCGCATATTGATCCCGCCATGCAGTTTTATCATCGTTTATCATAATACAAATATAGAATTTGTATTGATTAAGGATTTACATTTGTCATCTAACCTTTAAAATTGAATTTCTTTGATGTTCAGTATTATATTATGTCATACAGTTTACACTTTAAAATTTGACGTTACTGCTAGAGTGTTATAATAGTTCACGAAAAACAAGTTGGGTCCCTTTGGCCATTGTGCCCTGCTATTAAGTAAATAAAATAAATTTTCTAATAGCTTAATTTCTAAAGATTGTCTCTCTTTACCGATTGAGACATTTTAGCTGAGTGATGTATCATGCGTTCTCGGATATACAAAGAAAAAACTGTTCATTTTCCAATTTATCAAGGACTTTAACTCCAGAATGATAAGAAACTTTATTTCTTAGTTGTTATATAAGAATTTTTAGATTAACAATGGCTGAATGCTAACATACCGTGACACCAGTCGTACTAACCAATAATGATTAATCGTCAAGAAATTTAAGTTTATGTTGACAACAATATTCCAAAATGTCATAGTCACTAGTGAGATGCAACCAATACAGACAGTTTGCAAAGCTCTTAAAACAATATCAGAACAAAAATATCGACAAACAGATTACGCAAAGTTGTATATAAATTGCACAAATATTGGTGTCAAGCTAATACTAAAATCCGCAGCGTATACGATTGATTGCCCTTATATGACGTTTATGTTTTGCCAAAATAGCTAAGTCGGAAAATATATAAATGAAAAATTTTTTTTTTCAGCATAATGATAGACAAGACTTCTAGATATTTACACACTAACCAATTGTCGTCCTTACGTGGTAAAGTGTCTTAATCTGTGTGTCAATATATCTCAATAAAACTATCAACACAGATGAACAACACATTCTTAAATATACTTCACCTTATCTGATAAGATATGACAATGGTGTGTATTTAAAATACTTAAAAAAAGAATTCGACTGCTTTGTTATTGGAGTATTTTCTACAAAGTAGTGTATTCGTACGGCGTTTAATAAATATCATCATTCTCATACCAATTTCCTGCGTAAAATGCTCAAGTCTTATCTCTTAAAAACAAGGCATGTTTAAATATGTATGAACATTCAAAACATATAAATAAGGATAAACAAACTACGTATAATTTTCATTTATCGTATCTTGTAAATAAAAGATAAGCTTTGAGAAACAGCTAGTTAACATTTGCATCTTTAAAGATCTAATAAAAAAAAATGCCATTACATAAACCCACTAAATGCCATTTTGAATTTGTAAAGAATGATGACTCATTAATGACAGAAGCGAAAATATCCTTATTTTGAGAAATTATGTATGAAGAATGGTTATACGAAAACGGCAGGAAACATCGGTCGACTACAAAATATTGATAACAAATTAAAGAATGTCCCGATCAAATGTGATGGGTTGATGCTACCTTAACACAGTGTATTGTTAAAAATTAGTCAACATTAAAAACTAGTATTTTTACTCACCCTTTAGCTGTATCATCAATACTAACAAATAATGATCTCGTGATGCAGTTTTATTATCATATCATTGAACAAATAAAGTATTTGTGTAACATTTGATCTATTCATCTACAACCTAATTTAACTTAATATTTGGAATTATATTATGTCATGAAGCTACATGTAACTGTTCGATGATTAACATCTTTCAGTGACATAATCTGTTTTCATTTTTTTAGAAAAACACCCAGTTCATAGTGGATGGTAATTTGGAAATCTCAAATATAGCAAATGCATGCAAGCCAACATCTAGGTCAGTATTTCATCGTTGTTTGTGCAGGTGCTGGTTTATTGTATATATAACATCTCCATCCATTCTTACAAATGAATACCACCAAACAAAACAAAAAATGGGGAACAAATCATAGTAACAAATGATAAACAAATCGTATGATTTCTTTGTGATTTGAAAGTGGTAAAATTTCACATGCAAATGAGCTATCAAATCACAATAACAAATCACGAACAAATCGCTTACAATTCATAAGCAAATCATAAACAAATTGTGAAGAAATTGTTTTGAAATCATTAACAAATCAGAAATAATTGCTTTCCTACTTCAAGCAAATCACAAACAAATTGTTTTCAAATCGTAAAGAAATTGTAAAGAAATTGTTATCAAATCTTTAACAAATCAGAAGTAAATCATATTCTTACCTCAAGCAAATCATAAACGAATTGTTTTCAAATTCTGAAGAAGTTATAAACGAATTGTTATGAAATCTTAAACAAATCAGAAGTATATCATATATTTCTACCCCAAGCAAATCACAAGCAAATCGTAAAACATTAATTCACAGATTAAATTATATACATCCAGATCAAAAATATGTTCTGCCGCTGAAACCCCCAAACTTTGAAGCGCTATTGTCTTCAATTTACCTTTAATAGCTACTTCTTTAATTGCAAAAAAGGAATACTATCTTTGGTTGCAATGAGGGACGAATTGTTCCCTCTGTGTAGATTTTTCTTACTTTTCTCCCGAATTTGACTATACTGAAATTTGAAGAAAAAATACATAGACAACCACGTGTACTTTGTAGAATGATGTCGAATAGGTGTTGGGTCTTTGTCTTGGTCCAAATCTGCTACATTGTAATAAAGCTGTGTCCATTTGGCCAGGGACCTGGTCAGTAAGCAACAATTAAAACATTAAACTTGCCAGTAAACTGTGTCTGCTGGCTCGGGAGGCTAGTCTTGAAATGAATGTTTTGATCTGTTTACACATCTTTTACACATTTTTATTTTGAAAAATTAATTACAGCACAAAATTATCATGATTATATATAGCGAGATACTGCACTGCACAGTTTATGAATTTTAAAGGTTAATTAACGTTTGAATAGTATAAGTTGAATATGTGAAATTATAAATAAATAACAGAGATTCCTTACCATCGTGATCTTTCATAGACTGAATAAAACTCCTCATCTTGCAACCTTCTTTGTTCAGTTAATATAGAACAGTATTTGAAAATTTGAATTTGACCTCAATCGAAAGTCAGAGAGATAGATAAATAAAGAAAATTTGAATACATTAACATTTTATTCATTGTAGCAAATCATCAAAGAATCACACTAAGATAGTTAACAAAATTAACAAATCAATTCCAAATCATTTCATATGATATTCAAAGTTATCAAATCATAAAGAAATCACACCATGCTAGCTTACAAAGTTAACAAATCTCTTTCAAATCATTTCATACGATATTCTAAGTAAACAAATCATCCGGAAATCGCACAAAAACAGAAACAAATTACTTGCAAATCATACAATTGAAAGAACTCACAAAGAAAACAGTTTTAGGGAATTTTGAAAATTCTGATTTGTTTATGATTTGTTAAATGAATCGCAAGCAAATGGTACTAACAAATCGCAGAATCACGATTTGAAAAAGATGTAAATACGATTTGAAAGCAATTTGTTCATTTATTTTTCTGTTTGGGTGCATGCAACTCTTTTTACAAACCTATTTCTAAACTTTTTATACAAACTCCTTCTAAGACTCGCCATATCATCGAGCTTTTCCCGACAATTATTTGACCAATATGCCTTACCCCAAAAAGGCACGTTATTTTATTATATTTGAGTCGTTGTGTCTCTTTGGTTTGTGAAAAGGTGCGTTTTGATCATCTGTATTTGTACATCATGGGTCCCAATAAAACCATTAAAACACTGCCACCCCGAATTATTGAGCGTAAATTAACATGAATCTAAAATCAAAATGATTTTAAGATCTTGTTTTTGTCGTTAGAATAATATTGGTTTATAAAAATATCTCTTTATAATTTTTGTGTTTTAAGCATTGTCTGAATATTGCTTCACCACAGCGCCAATCTTTCAATTATTGTAGGAATAAGTTTTTTGATGAATGATTTATTTCAGAATGGAATAACAGGGGAATATGTAACGATATTTGAATGAATATTTTTTTTTACCTAATCGAGTGAAAACTTCGGTGTTGACATCTTATATTTCTAAGCGTATATGAATGTTATTCTCATTCCGATATTGACTGCGCGTATACGATAACAGTGAAATCATTTCATGTTCCACTAGTTTCAGAAAACATATCTCATGTTTTCTCTACAGTCCAAAATATATCCGAGAATGTTTACATTTAGAACATTGGGAATATTGTCTGTCTAATGACCAAGTTCGTTTAATGTTCTATTTGTCTCCAATTCAAACCAACAAACCATTTTCTATTCAGCTTCCAACTTTTGTCAGTGCAATGCTTGTTTTCCCTCAATTATATTCGTTGCCTTTTCAGATCAACTGGTATAAAAAGTAACTTGGCGTCCGTCTTCGTCGTCGGTAACTTTTACAATAATTTCTCCTTTGAAACTTTAGCTACATTAAATCAGTATTGGAGTGTTGCGTTGAAAATTCCGTTCGATGACATCGCCTGCCAACCAAAAAAGGCCGACATGGCTATAATAAGTACATAGAGGTAGAATGAAATTAAGTTTATTTCTTTAAAAAAAAATTATATAAATAGAAAAATTCTGAAAGGGCAAAACTGTTCAGAATGTTGACCTTAGATGAATTCGGCTATATGTTTATATAAGGTATACTTGTCATATAGCTCTTCAATTGTTTCGGTACTTATACATTCTCGGATTTCATATGTTTGGCTCCAGGCGTTCCTGATGACGATATTTCCATACCAAAAGGGCATCGGACGCATGCAATCATTAAACGTGTTGATTTAATATTTTTGAATTTTATCAATTGTTTGGATGGCAAAAGTGTCAGACGACTTTTTGTGAAAGTTATAGTCCTTAAGAAGAATGGAGAGTACTTATTAAAATCCATATGATTTGTATTCTATAGTTAGTCACAAATATAGTTTTTATCATGTTTTTTTCAAAAATATGAAGAAAAAAAAATCATCGGACTGTTTTCACGCTACAGTTTCGGGATTTTTTTCATAACAACGTATGTGTCATATTTTATTATGTTTGTAGTAAGTAAGTGTTTTGTACCATTGACGGATATGTCATCTGTTTTATATATGTTATTAAGGTCAAGTAACAGTAAATGAACGCCGTCTAGCGGATTCCGCGAAATATTGCGACGTTTTGTACGAATTACGTCCCTTTGACCAGATGTTGCAATGTTAAAATTGCACCCGGCGACTTTTCGATGGGACAACATCAACGGTAAATTTGACGGAAAGTATGTTACTTCTAGGAGAATGAACTTGTTTTTCTAAAACTAAAAATTGAAAATGAATATATGAAAACAGTCCTGAAGACGATCTTCAAAATTAAAATCAGGACGTAGGGTGGTAGAGTTTGTATATCTGCCGATCAGTTAAAACAAGTGTGAAAACTGTTGCTCACTACTATTTCTACCTAATTGTGATGAGAAAAAACAGTGTGGTCTCGGAAGTATTCTATATGTAGTATGTCAAACCTGTCCTTTCAAAAACCCTATATTCACTGGGAAAAGACATCGTCTAGCAGAAAATAAGCAGAAGGGGTGCAAGTTTGGGACATTAATACTTAAGTTAAAACTTAGTATTGTACGGTGTCGGTAAGACTATAATATCTCCCATATTTTGAAAATTATCACACCAGTCGGAACAAGTAAAAATATTTTCAAATTAGAGAAAACGGAAATGAACCACATAAACTAATACTGGTCATAAATTCGCCGCTGCTGTCAGTCAGTCATAGATGGCACTAAACTATAATAGTACACTTAAATTAATTAACCTTGTTCACGGTTGGAACAATAGTTTAATATTCATACACAATTTTAGACTATAACAAATTGAAAATAAGCAAAAATGATGTTTCACGATCATTAATTCATCACTACATTTTGTAATCTAACGTTGTTTTTTGTTTGTGTAATGGTGCTTTCTTTCACATCCGCAATTTCGATGTTAAAAATAGAACACAAATCTTTAAATAGATACATGTATAAATAGTATATGGTTTGAAGATTTATAAAAGGGCTTAATATCGTAATAGTATTGATTCGTATGATTGTCTTCTCAAAGGAAATTGTTATATATATATTGGTAAAAATTAACCGAATAAAAAAAATGTACCCTTGCTGAAAGTAGCATCTCAAATATGCAACAGAACTGTTCTGAATTCTATTTCACTCATAAAACTTGAAGGTTGAGAACGAGATTATGTCGATCAGCTCTATATCATAGTACTACTATATATACTGACTGAAAAATATGCACAGTGTCCCAGACTTTCAGTACCTAAAGTTAAATGTAAATCCCGTAAGTAGTCAGTACTTCAATAAGACAGCAACCAGACAACAACACAAGGCCAAAAGAAAATTAAAAAGGAAAAGACATCTTATAATATGCATTTGACGGGGTTGGGGGTGGTGGTGGTGGTTGTGGGTGGTTGGGGAAGGGGGGGGGGTTGCAGGGGTCCTTATCCCGAAATTCCTGACTTAAAAACATGAAATCCCGAGGTCCAGAATTTATAGAAATTTCAATCCCGCCATATTTGCGATTGTTTTTTTTTCGGTTGGGGGGAGAGGGGGAGGGGGGTTGTAGATATATCAAACATAAATATGTACATCTGTTTTTATGTCATATGTCTCAACCTCCGTTAATTTGGTTTCCTCGGAAATGTTTTTAAACGATGGAAATACACTGTACTACAAAGACTACAAATGTCTTGAGAGAAAGGGAAATTCAGAGAGAGAAGCACAATAATTTTTTGTCACACATGATTAGATCTCAAAGGGAGTTGCAGAATAAGGAATACTGACGAATGTCAAAATTGAACAAAAAAGTTTGCAAAATTATAAAGAATAACAACGGAAAATAAAATAATTACTTAATATAATAGTGTAGACCATGTACAGAATTTTACAAAATCGTTAATTGAAGATTTTACAGAATAAGCGTTATATCTAAAGATAAAGAACATTTAGGTCCACACTTCATATGGTCCCTTGGACAAGTAAAAATCGTCAGATTATCTCGGTGTTGCTGGTCAGGAATGAATAAAAAATCACTGGTCAATTTAAAGGTTGTTGTAAGTGATGCAATATATTCTTATTTTCCTGTTCTCTTTATGTAACTTCCAGTTTTATTAAAGTTTACATTCATCAAAGCCTTAGTTTAATTTAGTTTCCTGTCATTACTACCCCCCCCCTTTATTTGTCACATGTTGTGTATCATGTACTGATTCTATATATACTTCGAGCATACATATGTACACTTATGGAACAATAACCATTTAGTAAACTTTTTAAAACGTTTTTGTAGACTTGTATACAATAAATTTTATACAGAACAAAAAAGATATTAACAAAGATGTCAGTTTGTCTGCGTGTTTTACTTGTTAACTTGAAGATGTATAAATAACCACACGCCACTCTTTCAAGAATTTGCAGAATCATTGATATAATGTTTGTTTATATATGCGATGTTAAGCAGCAGTATATGGACAGAACACGTTCTGTCTTGATATAGTACCAAAACACAAGCTTTTACATGTTCCGCTGCTAAAAAAAACGTTTTTTTTTTTAAAAGTGGCCAAATCATATATCGGAACGGAGAAAAAGTGTAAACAGATGACTTACAAGATAGTCTAAGAGATATATGAATTTGTTACCAAAAAATGACAAAGTTCAACTATCTCTCATTAGAGCAAATATTAATAAAGATCAAAACCCTGACCACATGCAAACAGACTGTGCACAGTACGTTCTAGGATTCAAACTGTAGATGTTTTGCGGAATAACTATAAACTATAAAGGGAGGCGGTCGGACAGAAGGACGGGTGTCCAGACGGAATGACGGACGTACAGACATACAGGGGTAGTTGAGGGGGCATACAAAAATATAGCTTCAGTTACATCTTTTATTGCGTCAACTTGTAGACAGTAACCCTGATGATTTCTATTTTTAAGATTTTACCATTTTTGCGTTCATGTACTTACAACGTATTTTTGTCTGAATTAGTAATTGTTTTAGATATGTATATTGATAATGAACATACATACATGTATCACATTTTTTATAACGTATAATTTCTTTTTAAAATGTTCCATAAAAGAGAATCTATCAATACGAAACACATAACCATCGTGCATAATCAACACGAAGAACGTTGGAAATTATAAGCATGATAATTTGACGTTATATGATAAAAATTACGACGTCACGAATTTTGATGGTTTTTTTTTTGTCAAAATGTTGGGTTTGTGTCGTTTCTACAGGGAAAAGGAAGTCGGTGACCATATTTTTTTTTAATATCATCTAATTCGTAAGACAAAGAGGAAAAAAATATTAAGTTAAAAAAAAATTCTATGCAGCGGTTCAAGTGATTTATACCAGAAACCGAAAATTGTAGAAGAAAATATAGATTTACCCTATATATTCAATGTAAATTAGTACCCTCTCGGACCATTTTAAAAATGGATTTTTCTTGAAAACGAAGTCGGTGACATATACTTTTTTTTACATTTTCTAATGTATATTTTCAATATCTAATTGAGTTATAAGTTTTAAAAAAATCTATGGACTAGTTTATTTACTGATCCTTGACCTTAAGACACTGTCTCATTGACTAAATATGCCACATTTATCATTTGCGTTGTTAGGATATCGTCTTGTTGACGTATCGGACACATTTTTCTTTATCATTTGCGTTGTTAGGATATCGTCTTGTTGACGTATCGGACACATTTTTCTTTATCATTTGCGTTGTTAGGATATCGTCTTGTTGACGTATCGGACACATTTTTCTTTATCATTTGCGTCGTTAGGATATCGTCTTGTTGACGTATCGGACACATTTTTCTTTATCATTTGCGTCGTTAGGATATCGTCTTGTTGACGTATCGGACACATTTTTCTTTATTATTTGCATTGTTAGGATATCGTCTAGTTGACTTATCGGACACATTTTTCTTTATCATTTGCGTTGTTAGGATATCGTCTTGTTGACGTATCGGACACATTTTTCTTTATCATTTGCGTTGTTAAGATATCGTCTTGTTGACGTATCGGACACATTTTTCTTTATCATTTGCGTTGTTAGGATATCGTCTTGTTGACGTATCGGACACATTTTTCTTTATCATTTGCGTCGTTAGGATATCGTCTTGTTGACGTATCGGACACATTTTTCTTTATCATTTGCGTTGTTAGGATATCGTCTTGTTGACGTATCGGACACATTTTTCTTTATCATTTGCGTTGTTAGGATATCGTCTTGTTGACGTATCGGACACATTTTTCTTTATCATTTGCGTCGTTAGGATATCGTCTTGTTGACGTATCGGACACATTTTTCTTTATTATTTGCATTGTTAGGATATCGTCTAGTTGACGTATCGGACACATTTTTCTTTATCATTTGCGTTGTTAGGATATCGTCTTGTTGACGTATCGGACACATTTTTCTTTATCATTTGCATTGTTAGGATATCGTCTAGTTGACGTATCGGACACATTGTTCTTTATCATTTGCGTCGTTAGGATATCGTCTAGTTGACGTATCGGACACATTTTTCTTTATCATTTGCGTTGTTAGGATATCGTCTGTTGACGTATCGTACACATTTTTCTTTATCATTTGCATTGTTAGGATATCGTCTAGTTGACGTATCGGACCCATTTTTCCTTATCATTTGCATTGTTAGGATATCGTCTAGTTGACGTATCGGACACATTGTTCTTTATCATTTGCGTCGTTAGGATATCGTCTAGTTGACGTAACGGACACATTTTTCTTTATCATTTGCATTGTTAGGATATCGTCTAGTTGACGTATCTGACACATTTTCATTTATTGTCTCATCTCGTTAGTGTTCTGTCTCATTATAAAACATGCGACACATAAATATGTGTAGTTTGAGTACGGTCTGATTGACCTACCTTCTACTCTGTTTAGCGTCGTTAAGGTACTATCACATTGACGAATAATATTTTTGTTTGTGTTGAACATGTATAAGTACAGTGTCATTACTGTATACGATACATCCTACTTAAGTATATGTTTCAATAACATATTACATGTTTGTTTAATTTGTGTTGAACATGTATGAATACTGCGTCATTGGTGTATACAATAATCCTACTTAATTATATGTTTCAATAACCTATTACATATTTGTTTAATTTGTGTTGAACATGTATGAGTACTGTGTCCGTGGTGTATACGATACATCCTACTTAAGTATATGTTTCAATAACATATTACATGTTTGTTTGATTTGTGTTGACCATGTATGAGTACAGTGTCATTGGTGAATACAATAATCCTACTTAATTATATGTTTCAATAACCTATTACATGTTTGTTTAATTTGTGTTGAACATGTATGAGTACTGTGGCCGTGGTGTATACGAAACATTCTACTTAAGTATATGTTTCAATAACCTATTACATGTTTGTTTTATCATGTGTGTCGTTTGAGTGACATTGATGTATACGCACATCATTTTACTGGAAGTGAGAGTTCAGTCTTGACTGTCGTCAATACCCCATTACATGTTTGTTCTATCATGTATTTCGTTTGAGTGACATTGAAGTATACCATTTTATTGTCAGTGAGAGTTCAGTCTGATTGTAGTCAATGCCAATTGTTGAAAAATGTTCGTGGTTAGTGTACTTTGTTGTTGGTGAAAATGTAACAGCTTTCTCTTATTGTATCTTTGATTTACTATCTCATTTAGGTATATGACACATTTTTCATAGATTATTTGTTCCATTGATGTACTTATATACAACTTTTTCTTATTTATTTGCGTCGTAAATGTACCCTCTCTCTCTATAGCGTATATGACATATTTGCCTATCGTCTCATTCACCATTTCTGTTGTGATGTTACCGTCTCGTTGATGTCAAGAAATAATCATGTCACTCTTTTTTTACACTGGTGTTAATATACAATTACTTTCTGATTGGCGAAAATTGTAATTTATTTTAATTTTGAGTTGTTGGAGTATCATGTCATATGGCATACGGGTTCAGAAACATCTTTTTATAGTTTATTGCACTGGATACTACAACTTTGTATAAAAGTGACATCTAACATCCACTTATTCCAACATCAATCCGAATTCCGATAGCCAACAATCTTATTCGGAAGACTCCGTATACATACTATAAGTATGCTATTGTAATTAATATTGATTCCATGATGCTAGTATTACTAGTCATGCAATTGTTTACATCAATCCGATATTAATATAATGTTTCGGCGGTTTTTGTATTATATGCCAATGATAAATGTATAACATTTATGAAAGTGTTTAAACATTGTAGGCCCGCCATCATCAGGGATTTACCTATATCAATTTACTTTAATTTTGTCGTTGTCAATAGATCTGCAATATGTTTATGCGTTTTATAAGCTATTTTTGGTTTGCTTGAAAATATTTCGTTGCAAACTGCATCCACTTTTAGTAGGTGCCAATGTTTATTAATGCATTGGTTTAATTTATGAATGCATGAATTAAATTTCGATGCCAATACTAAAGGAATTTCCTATGTGTTTTGCTTGGTCTTTTTTCTTATTAAATCAGATCTTTTACATGATAATGCCTCGGTTATGTACTTTTCGATTTCAATCTCCTTGTATCCTCTCCTTATTAAGTTCGATCTGAACTGTAACAAAATATATTGTAAATCAACATCATTATTTGTTGTTCTAATGTATCTGATTACTTCGCCCTTGATAAACCCTGCAAACACATGTCTACTGTGACAGCTTTTACGATCTAGATAAAGGAAGGCATTTGTCGGTTTAAAGTGTGTTTTCACATCCAAAATATTTTCATTGGAAATATTAATATCAAGAAATATTATTTCTTTAGATGAGAATTCTAGTGTGAATTTCAGGAACGTATGATGATTATTTGCTAACTCTAGCAAATCCTTTATATCCTTTGAATTGCCGTGATATATTAATATAATATCATCACGATACCTTCAATAGAAAAATATATTTTTTCTATGTTCAAACTTAGAAAGAATTTCTTTCATAATTTTATACAGGAGTATATCACAGATTTCCGAGCTAGGCACGGCTCCTATTGCGGCTCATATTGTTTGCTTATATAGCTGTCCATTAAAATCAAAAATGTTGTTCTCTAAAAGTGATCTGAGGAGATAGATTAAATTATTCGTCGGTGGGCATTTGATTTTGTAATCTGATTTATCAAACTGATCATACGAAATTCTAATTGCCGATAATAATTCATCAATCGGGCAATTAGTGTACATTAATACAACATCAAAACTACATAACCAGCAATCTGCATTAGGCTTAATTCTTTCCAACTTGTATATTAGATCAGACGTATCCTTTATATACATGTGTTGTTTTTGTACCATAGGTACTTAAAAATAATCGATATAGCGTCCAATAAATTCTGTGACAGTACCAATCTGAGATATGATTGGCCGACATGGCGGCATTATGTTATCAATATTTAACCCGTATTTATTGATTTTTACTAATTCCGATTCATTTGATCGGTGTATTTTAGGCAAGATATGCATATACCCAGGCCCATAATCAATTTGATTATCATTAGTAAGGTAATCACATGTGTAGTAATCTATAACACCTTTGGTGTACGTGCCTTTAACATATGTATTGGTATTACATCTAAGTGCTTTTAGGTCAAAGTTTTCCAATGTGGTGTAATGTTGTGTATGTTATTGACGATTGCCTTCAAGAAGGTAATTGACATTATCTAAAATAACAGCATTGTTACTTTTATCGGCTTTCTTAATGATAAATGATTCATTATTTAACAGAAAAGAAATGCCGGACCTATGTGAAAGACTTAGATTGTTTCGAAATTTTCGAATTTGTATTGAAGATAGTTCGTTCTTTGTATTACACAGGTAATTTTCAAGGGTGTTGCAGGTTAAAGGTGGCGTATGTCCAGATTTAACTCTGGAGGGATGAATTTCATCCAAGTTACCATGATATAAGTAACGACATCTCTTTTTTCTGGCTAATTCATCGAAATCATGTAATAAGTCCTGCTTTGCCCTTTTGACTGACGGTGAAGGAATGAATTTCAAAGCTCTGGATAAAACCAAATACTCGTCATCAGTTAATTTTCTATGCGAAAGATTAACAACCTGTTTTCTAGCTTGTGATAGCATAAATTCTAGCTTACTTTGCTGCATTGCAGCTTTGTTTTTCAGCCTTCGTTTATGTTTATTTCTTTTAGCATATTTCTTATAATGTCTAGCCATATCCGTTATCACAGAGAATAGCATTTGAAAGCAATGGAAAGCAATTGCAAGTGTAGTAATACTAGCATCATGTGATCAATATTTTGTAATATAATTACAATAACATACGTATAGTATGTATACGGAGTCTTCCGAATAAGATTGTTTGCTATCGGAATTCGGATTGATGTTGGAATACGTGGATGTTAGGTGTCACTTTTATACACATTGTACTATCCGTTTACGTCTATTCAACGTGTATTTTTTCAATAATTGCATTTATTAATTCTGTTCTAATCAGCTGCTAGTCTTATTTGTCTTTATTTCAAAACCTTTCTATTTTCCTGTTTGTTAAATGGTTTTCGTCTGATATTGGAATATTGTACCACTGGTCGTTAAGCAACAAACAATCATTTATTGACGTAAATGCCAATTTGTTTGAATTTTTGTGTGTCAAAAAATTACATAAAACATCTGTTATATATAATTCTTTCATTAAAGAGCCATGATGGATGCCACTGGTTGCGGCAGTTTCCCGATGCATTGATGACCCATTGGTTGCCTTCGGCTATTGTCTGCTCTGTGGCCGTGTTGTTGTTTGACACATTTCCCATTTTATCACTGATTCATATTATACATCCTATTCTAGGATATGTCTCGTTAACCATTTTCCCATATTTTTTATAATTGTTGGAGTTGTTTCATTGAAATGAATAACATTTAGTACTTGTGTCGTCAATGTATTTTATTTATCTTTTTATTATCTGCGTCGTAAGTGTATAGTCTTCTTGACGTATAGTTCACATCTTTTTTTTTATCTGCATCCTAAGGCTATTGTTTCATTGACATATATTCCACATCTTACTATCATATGCGTCGTGAGGGTATAGTGTCATTGACGTATATTCCACATTTTTTCTATGAACTGCATACTAAGGATTCATTACACTCATCTTAATTTAAATCCACCCAGTACAATTAAGTTGGTACAAAACACTACAAGAAGATAACTCTGTGAAAATCAGTTAAACATTTAAATCACATTCTATTGTTAAACTTTTCTGTTAATTATCAAAGTTAATGTTTGTGTTTGTCAAACTGATATCATAATATCCAATAAAATTGTTCTGACAAAGTGTGTGGTTTATTTTTTTTTTCTTCAATTTTCATACTTTTGTCAAAGTCAAAAGGTCAATTTGGTAAATATATTTTTTTAAATTTTATGAAAATTAAACAAGCCAAAATTAATTTGAGTCTAGGTGTTTTGTACTGCCTTAATTGACATTTTTTGATATTTCTTATTCTCTTAATCTAGGATTTCCAATACACAGTCCAGGATGATAATCCATATGTTTAGGTAGAAAAATATATAATATTATATGTTATGAAATTGATAAATTTACTAATATTTTTTTAGTTATGCCCCTTACAACAATTATAATTTTTTATCATCACAAAAAAGAATTTTTTGTTGAATTATATAGTCATCTCTTAATTGTATACTAGTGGGCTATAAAAAAAAACATAACATGGAAAATGTGAAACAGGAAACTAAAAGCTGAAGTTATAAGTAACAACATGATTCATGAAAAATAATTAAAACCGAATTGCACCAATGACAACTGCTGAACTATTAGCTCATGACCTTGAAGTGTCAGGCCATAAAGAATGTGATGGGGGTTAAACATGTTTTTGAGAGTGTGACGGGATTGCTTCCCTTCGAACATGTTTAAAATACTTAGTCAGTCGTAAGCGGTTGAGCTTAAATGAAGTACTTCTTTAGCTCACTCAGTTAACACGCTGCATTGTAAGACTGTGTGCTTAAATAAATGTATTGATTTGATATTTTTGTATTGTTTTATTGTGATAAGTAACAGACCAAGTTCTATTTTCTCTGTTTGATAATTTTGTGTAGAGTCATGGTCTAAGACTTAGACTTAGACTATGGAATTTTCAATTTTCCACACTTTTTAAGTCATGTTTGAAGATACTGATTTTATTATTATCATGACAAGTTAATAAATCAAGTTAGCATTTTGTTTCATTAAAATGTATTTCTAACCGGTAGTAGATGCAAAACCCTAAGAATGCTTTTGATGAATTGGAAAATACACACGAAAACTCACCATTTTGTATAAAGCTACCATGTAAATACTGCTCTACCAATAATAATCAGTGATTAATTTCAACGCTAGTGAAATTCCTCTATTTCTAAATGTGATATCGTCGTCAAGCTTTCTTCCTGTTGAAGTTAAACATAAAAAACCTGTTAAATATGCCATAATATGTCACTTTTTATATGTTTTTTTGTCAAAAAGGTAAATGGCCGCATCCGTGTACACTTTCAATCCTTATGTATGTTTTGTGTTATCATCAAATACAACTGACATTTAAAAATTAAGACATGTGCTTTCACTGTTGGTATCGCCGCCTTTGCAGGTTCTGTAACCTTCTTTCTAAATTGTTAAATTGTTTAATCGACCATCTTGCTTTGGCGGGCGGGGTCATCGTATATATTTTTTACTGGAATATCCAAAATGAGGACATAATACAATAAAAGACTGAAATTGAAAATAGTATCTTGTTATTGTAGTTTTGATTCAGAACATGAGTAGGTAAGAGAACAACTTTGATATATGTATTGGAAAACATGTTAAGGATGTATTTCGAGAAAAAAATCTAGATACAGAATACCATAAACATATCAGGGTTTTTTATGATTTGATGACACACAATGGGCAGGTGACAGGAGTAGGTTTCGACAAGGTCCTAAAATGGTCCCTGTTTTAGCGTAAATTTCAAAGTCTGATTTATTAACCAATATCACCGTAGATTATAGCTAATATAGTGACTAGATAGGGAAGGAGCCATTTTGTTGAAAATATACGTTCCTGCTTTTTATTATAACGTCACAAGTTAAAGAAAAAAAACAATGAAAATAAACAAATTTCAACTGATTATTGGACGGGAAACATAGAGCGCATACGTTGATAACAAAGATCAATTAAAGTAATGTGTGTGAAGACATTTCACATGTCTTATTTGAATATCTAGCTTGTCGACACCTGCGCTTTATATTTCCTGGTCCTAAATTTGGTTGAAATCAAGCTGATTTTGTCAAATTTCACCAAAATGTCTTATCCTTTTTGGGATGTAAAACTCAACATGTGTGAATTAAACTTTGTCAAAAATAGTTCTGTTTAACTGTTTAACTTTCTCACATGTCTTTAAGTCAACATAAAACATTTTTTGTCAAGAAACATTGAACTTTATAAACGGGCCCAAGTATGGCCCTTACCGAACTAACTCCTTTTCACTGTGCACTATTTTTGATGAATGGGAAAATACACGCGAAAAAATCACCATATCGAATGGTACTGGACAGTGTAAGAACAATCACTATCTTGGTTGCTGCTCTAGCGTTAGATTGACAGACATTTATCCCCCTCCAGATATTGGGATTTGTTGTTCTGATCATCGGAATGATGTTATACAATGATATTGGTATACAGTTTATAAAGAGGGCAATTCTGAACCATGTTTTACGGAGACCCTTGCCACCTCATGAAGACCAGGAGAGATTGATCCCAGAGGACACTGCTAATCGTCGTCGAGGAAGTAAGTATACCTGTGTTATCTGACACACTTGGGGACCAGACAAAAATTTCTGATTATGAAGGGTGTTGTCATACTTAGGTTTTTTTCAACAAGGATAGGAATACTTTATGACCATGGAAGTGTATCAGTTAAAGCAGGATGTTGGAATACTCAGGTGTCAGATTAGGCAGGTTTCACTGTATACAGTTATAATCCCTGGTCACTGTTGGTAAAAATTTATTGTGGAAATTATGAAAAGGAAAACAAACTAGGCCACATTAGTTTCAACAGTGAGGGCAGATAGGTGCATTATGGAGGGTTTGCACAGTCATTTCAGTTTTAATGATAAAAATATTAGAAAAATAAATATGTAAATTACAATTTTTTCATATATATTGTTTTTAATATTTCTATCACTTAAATTCAAACAGCTGCAGTATGGATAACTTCTTGTCATCTAGATAGGTCTGCTTCCCGTGATGCCCAGATTTGATTTTCAATTATCTCCCTTTACATCTGGATTACTAAGGTTTCCTTCCCGTGATGCCAGATTTGAATTTCAATTGTCTCCCTTTACATCTGGATTACTAAGGTTCCCTTCCCATGATGCCCATATTTGATTTTCAATTATCTCCCTTTACATTTGGATTACTAAGGTTCCCTTCCCGTGATGCCCAGTTTTGATTTTCAATTATCTCCCATTACATCTGGATTACTAAGGTTTCCTTCCCATGATGCCAAGATTTGATTTTCAATTATCTCCCTTTGCATCTGGATTACTAAGGTTCCCTTCCCATGATGCCCAGATTTGATTTTCAATTATCTCCCTTTACATCTGAGTTACTAAAAGAGGGACAAAAGATACCAGAGGGACAGTCAAACTCATAAATAGAAAAAAAACTAACAACGCCTGGCTTTGAAAATGAAAGAAGACAAACAGACAAACAATAGAACACATGACACAACATAGAAAACTAAAGAATAAGCAACACGAACCCCACATGATTCCCATGATTCAACTGATATTTGGTTTTCAGTTTGTGAGAATAGGATAGGATAACACAGCAAACACGTTGAAAAACTAATTACCAGTATGTTTATATATTATTATAAACCACATTGATATCTATACATAGCACATTGATAGAAAAGAATAAAAAAAAGTGTGTAAATAATAACCCTCCCAAAAATAAATTGGAAAACCAATGTATAGGTTTAGGTAGATATTATAGTAAAGGATGGTAATGTTGAATTACATTTGCGGTATTATTAGTAAGCATATGATTTTTATTTCAAATTTAGACCAGCTTTCTTTCTGTCAGCACCAATGAAACTTTGAATGTGTTAATGCATTGGCCCAAAGGCCCCAAACACAAGCTTTTTACAATTGTTGTGGAAAAATTATTTGTATAATCCTATTTACGGCATGTATTATGCTATACAAAATGTACTGCTATCTCTTTGTCCTTCAACGGTCTGCATGTCTTTTGAGGAATATTTTATATCTATTGACGTAAACTCCCTTTAGATTTTTATGAATCTTAAATAACAGGTCGCCAAGCTATGGGATCCTCCAATATTTTGACAATAACATAGAAATGCTGTGAGCAGTTTTCTTGAAACATTTGAGTTGTGTGACTTATTTTTAACCGGATTTTTGTGACAAAAATGTCGGTTATTGATTTGAGGATGTACGGAGGGCAGTCGGGCGGTGGTCGGGCGGCCGGTCGGGCGGCCGGTCGGGCGGATGGCAACCAAATGTTGTCCGTGTATTTACTCATGAACCGTTCAACCAAACTTTTAAAAATTGTAATATGTTGTTACTGACAACAATATGAAGGTCAAGTTCAATAATGACGATTTTGACTTTTTTCCGTTCAGTAGTTATGGTTCTTAGAAGATTAAAAATTGGCATTTCCTGTCGTTTCCGTTCATTTACTCATGAACTGTTCAACCAAAGCTTCCCAAATTTTAATATGTTGTTACTGATGATAAAATGGAGGTCAAGTTTAATAATGACGATTTTGACTTTTACCGTTCAGGAGTTATGGTTCTTTAAAGATTGAAAAAAGGGCTTTTCCAGTCGTGTCCGTGCATTTACTCATGAACTGTCCAACCAAAGCTTTTCAAATTTTAACATGTTGTTACTGATGACAAAATGGAGATCAAGTTCAATAATGTCGATTTTGACTTTTACCGTTCATCAGTTATGGTTCTTGGAAGATCGAAAAATGGCGTTTCCATTCATGCTGTTGCATTTACTCATGAACCATTCAACCTAAGCTTTTCAAATTTTAATATGTTGATACTGATGCCAAAATGGATGTCAAATTTGATATTGACGATTTTCACTTTCACTGTTCATCAGTTATGGTTCTTGTGATATTGGCAGGACACAAATAAATGTTAATAAATCCGGTTTGCAGTCGTTGCGACTTGTTATGATTTATTCACTTAAGTTTCCTGTAATATTTTTTTACAAATTGTCTGATATGACATTGAGGAGTTATTGAACCTTATTCTTTGAAAAAGGGATGGGCATATCATGTGCTCATGGCCCAAATCTTTGTTAATTCATTTCTGATTTGACTTTCTCCACAGATATTCAGGATTAACCACAACTTACATGGTATATATGAATCCTGAACTTGCACTATGTTCTACAATCTTACACTTAATTGTTTTTCCGTTTTCTTTTTTCCATGCATACAGCCATGCCAAATAATGTTATGATGATGATGAACTGATCATTTTTTATGTTTTTTTTTTCAATTCGATGATATAATTTCACCAGATGTTTTCTTTGTCTGAACTGTTCTGTATTTTGTCACATACACACCTTTCATTGCTGACTTTGCTCACTGTACACACTTGTCAATGTTTTAAGACATAATGTGCTATGACATTTATCCACTTTCCACAGTTAAATTAAAATTATTTAGAAAGCTCGGCAAGCCTAATGCTTTAAATATAAAAAGATTAAATTTAAATGTCATGAATGGAGAAACATCATACTCCTCTTTCACTTTCCCCCTCCCTCCTATTTCTCTCCACTTCCCACAAATTTTACAAATATTTCAGGTTTTGGACCAGTTTTACACACACTGGAAATATGTTGTTGTAAACCATTATTTCATGTCTTTCCTTAAGTGCAGCATTCTAAAACTTCACAACAGAAAGCCTCGTGGATTTGATTTTAAAAATTACTATTGAATTCAAATTGTCTCCCTTGTTTGGAAGAAATACCAGTATACATACAGAAGCCCTTTTTACAAAAAAATCTTGAGTGTAAAAGTTATCTAATGATAAAACTATTTAGTTGAATTGTTAAAGGAATATTTTAGACTTGCAATAAATTTAACACTTAAGATTTTTTTGTGATAAGACCTCTAGTCCCTGATGTTAACCACACCATTTGGGGACAAGTAGAAAAAATTGTATTACTTTAATAACAAAAATATCAAAAGTTAATAATACTCATTAATAATTTATATATATATAAGTCTTAAAAAGACCAGCCAGCAAATTTTACCTATGGTGACCTATAGTTGACTGTTGTTAATTTCTGTGTCATGTGATCTCTGGTGGAGAGATGTCTCATTGGCAATTATACCAAATCTTCTTTTTTATATTTATATATGCCGGTTTGTACATTAGACAATATTGTGCAGATAAGGAAAATATTATAAAAGTCGAAAGATTTGCTCAACAGTATATACTATCAAATATTGTTGATAAAAAATTAGGCTGAACAAATAACAATCATCAGGGTATGTGTATTGCTAATATCATATATAAAGGCAACAGTAGTATACCAATGTTCAAAACTCATAAATCGATAGAAAAAAAACCCAAATCAGGGTCACAAACCAAAACCGAGGGAAACGCATTAAATATATAAAGAGAATGACGACACAACAATGAACATTGAAATGTAACACACACATAAACGAACTAATCATTAGACAAAATCCGATAAGAATAACAAATATAACATCAAAACTAAATAGAACGCTATATTTACGAAACCATGATCCCTAGAAACAGTTCAGTATTTGTTGATACTTTTTTGTTATGAATGTTCAAATACTATAGCTTTTATTATCTTTTTATTAGATATATTCAAGAGGAGCCTCAACCTGGTCCATCAAATGCTGCTATATAATCGTTTTTGGTTGGTTCATTTGAATTTATTCTTGAATCTGATTGGTGGTTTATGGACCAATAGTATGTTGAAAACATTAGTGCATTGTTAACCTTTAAGATTGTGATACAAACTTTTGAACAATATTTTGAGTACTTTATATATATATTTATAAGAATGGGTGCAATATGATTGTTTTGATAAGACTGATGAGAAAGAATATATTCATTGATATTTGTTATAAAACTTTTTGTTTGTAATTTTTGCAAAAAATATGTATTTGATCAGTTACAAAGTTAAAAATTATTTGTGTACTAACTCTGATAGTGCCTCTGTTGTGCTCCTAGCATTGACATTAGTATCTTGTAAGACTCCTGTAATCATGGGATTCAAAAACTATGATTTTTTATTTTTTTTTGTAGATATCAATGTTGGGTGGTTTAAGAATATAAAAATGTAACTTTTTTTTTTTAAATGAGATAACATATTGTTTTGACCTACTATACGTTTATACTGAAATTATAACGACTGGTTTATTTTACAATCAGAGGCAGATTTAGGGGGGCAGGGGCCCAGGCCCCCCTTTTGAGAAAAAAATTTGGTTGGTTATATTGGGAATCACTGAAGTGTGAAGGGAGAGGGCTCCCTCTTAGGCAGCCAGTGGGCCCCACTTAGCAAAATTTCTAGATCCGCCACTGACAATGAGATTGTTCGACACACTATTTACTAAGCGTTACATTTTAATGACTTAGTACTTCCTGACTCTGTTAGTTGTCTATAAATCCTCATCCCTCTGTTAGTTGTCTATAAATCCTCATCCCTCTGTTAGTTGTCTATAAATCCTCAACCCTCTGTTCCTATGCCAACATCAAGCAAAGTTTTCCACACAAACTTTTGTTGGGCTATCTTGCATTGAGGCTTATAGCTTCAATTATAAGATGAGAACAAAACATGATTTTTGTAATCCAGAAGATGTTCAAATCAGGTTCGCTCTATGATATTGTTTTGTGTTTATGTTCTTTGAGATTCTATTTTTTTCCACACGGGAGAACCATTTCCCAATTGTTTTATTTTATCTTTCAAAAAACTTTATATGAAATTCAAAGGTTGCAATATAATAGCATTTGGCAGATGCACAAAATACTTGTGATAAAAATAAAATTTGATCAAGGTTGCACTGTATAAATATCACATCAAACTCAAAATTAAGTATATTTATAAAAGGTTGGTCTGTGTAAATATCACATTGCTTGTTTACATGGCTGTCACCAAAATATATAGCTCACAAACAGTTTATTTACTGTAGGTTGGACATTGAAAGTAACACATTTTTTGTTGCAAATAGCATTTACAATGACATTATTATCTAAATATATAAAACATGTACAAAGGGTTGAATTGGAGAGACTTACTTACTTGTTGAATATTTTGGTCCCTCCCTGTACCCAATCTTTTCTACTTATGAAAATAAGTGGCTGGATGCCACCGCGGCTGGATAGTGTTAATGAAATAGAGGCTAATTAGGGCACAAAAGAACAGAAGAAAACCATTGAATGATTAATAAAGAGTAGATAGTAATGGACATAATAAAAGGAACAGAGAATTTTTTTTCAATAAAATAAAAAAATAAGGGAATGAAGATCCTCATTGATTTAGCAGTCGTGAAAAAAAAGTGTATACCTTTGATCTTTAAAGTTTTTGGTATGTTTAGATTTACAGTGTTCATAGATATATTTTAAGCTTCTGATTAACACAGATTAATTTACTGCTCTTTTTACACTTTAAACAGGCATTGATGAAACTGGCTATTACACAAGCATTATTACTTTCAAAGGACTTAATTCCCTTAGATAAAGCTGTAATATGATTGGTTAATTATTGTTTGCTCAATTTCCAGTGGCAAATATTTCAATAATGTTCAGAAAGTTATGAATTTATCTATTTATGATCTTAATGTATGACAGGTTAAGATAGCAAATAGAGTCATGTCGCATATTACATAATGCAAATATGATGGAATATGACTTGACTATATAGTAATTTTGTAATCTTTAATATTTTTTATTTGTTAGTACAGAACAAAAAATTTGTAAATAAATGAAAAGAAATTAATATAAATCAATTTTTATACATTTGAGTTGTTTTTATACGATAAATATTTGGCATCGTATAATGGTATGATGTCGTTGTCTGCGTCGTCGTCGTCCGAAGACACTTTGGTTTCCGGATAATAACTTTAGTTTCAGTAAATAGATCTTCATGAAATTTTTTCAGAAGGTTCAATACCACAAAAGGATTTTGGGGATGATGGTCCCAACCGATTAGGAATTAGGGGCCCAAAACAAGCATTTTTCTAGTTTCAGGATAATAACTTGTGTAGAAGTATTTCAATTGCTCTGAAATCATACCGCAATGTTTAAAACCACAAGTAGAAGGTTGGGATTCATTTGAGGGGTTATGGGGCCAAAACTTAGGAATTAAAGGCCAAAAAGGGGTCAAAACAAGCATTTTTCTAGTTTCAAGACAATAACTTATGTGTTATATGGTTATTGTATGGATCTCTCTGAAATTGTACCACAATGTACTATATAACAAAGGGGAGGCTGGGATTAAGTTTTGGTTTAATTGTCCAAAATGTGTAGGAATTATGGGCCAAAAAAAGGGCCAAAAAGAAGCATTTTTCTAGTTTCCAAACAATCATGACAATAACTTGTGTTTAAGTTTATGGATCTCTCTGAAATTGTACTACAATACTGCAATGGAAAGCATGAGATTGAGTTTAATGGGTTATTGCTCCAAGGAGGTTTCAAAAATTTGGGGGGGGGGGGGGATTTTTTGTTTATCATTTTTTGAAGAGCTTCCTTTTTTTCAAAATTTTTCAAATTTCGAATTTTGCAAAGTTTCAAAAAGAAATCTTCAATTGAATAGAATTGTGCAATAGATTTGTTAGATCTTTGACAACATTAATTTTGTGACAAAAACCTATATTATGTAAAAAATTTAATCACAATCCAAATTCAGACAGAATCAAGCTTGAATATTGTGACCAAATTTGCCCCAACTGTTCAGGGTTCAACCACTGGGGTCGTATAAAGCTGCGCCCTGCAGAGCACCTGGTTCATTTTATGACAGAAATCCAGATATATAATGTAAATGCCAGAATGCAACTTAACAAAAGAAGACAGAAAGAAAATGGCAATGCAAAATCATAATTCATAATGCTATTTTAAAGACACTCACAACCTAAATAGTTATATTACTTTTGTCCTTCAGATCGTAGGAAGACTTGTTAACAAATTATTTTCAAAATGTTGGTTTACCTGGTATATAGTCTAAAGTTTGCTAACATCAACTTATTACAAACAAAATGTTCTTGTGAACCCTACCAGACAGACATGTACACCTAACAATCAGAACATGCTTTAAATATAGTTGACTTATTGCATATAGTACATGTATCTAAGAAACAACTTAACCAGGAAAACTGAAGATTGATCAATGAACAATGACAATTGGGTCAAGGTCAGATGATAATTAACAGACAGACATATACACAATACATTATTTCATACACCCAATGTGGCTGATCTCTTATTTAAAGTATTAGAAAACAGAACCGTTGAAAACTGAAAATTAACATTGGGCAATGAACCATGACAATGAGATCAATGTCAAACAAAACATGCCGGAATGACATCTTCATCCTTAAATATTTTTGTATACACAAAATATAGTTGACCTATTGCATACAGTATTAGAAAAACGGTCCAAAACACAAAAACTTTACTTTAACCACTGAACCCGGACATTGAGGTCAAGGTCAGATGACATCTACAAGTTTGACATGTACACCTTACAATCATTCCATACCCAAATATAGTAGACCTATTGTTATAGTATCTGAGATATAGACTGGACTACGAAAACTTTACCTTGTTCACTTATCCATGAAATAAGGTTGAGATCATACTGTTTAATGGACTCTATGGACTTTGCAAGTTAAGTATATACCAAAAAAAAGTTACCCTGTTACTCATAAGAGATCAATTAAGAATGCAAAATCTTTGTTTTCAAGTAGTCACTGAACCATGAACATTAGGTTTAGGATAATGCATGGACATGTGACAGACAGAAACTTCATAACACAAGACAGCTGTATACAAAGTATGGAAGATTCAGGTATTCTACATTCTGAAATATTCATCTTTTAAGAAATTTGTTAATGCCGCACCCTTCTGGATACCTTTTAGGGGTCACACCACCAATTACTCCCTCCAATTTAGAACATATGTGAAATTAGGCCTACTCGGACAAAAAATAGTGCATTTGATGTCGTTGTTTACTTAAACTAACCAACAAATTGGCAGAAATGAAACTTTTGGTGAAAGAGAAATGTACTAAGACCATTTTGAGCTAAAATTTACTTGTTTATGAGTTTGCATTCAAAATTGAGGATTAAAGCACTCCAAAGTATACTAATTTAATATTTCCAGAAAACCAGGGGTTATTTTTAGTGGTACCTCGATCTATAGTTCGGAAGACCGCTTCTTTCTTATATGATTTTAAACATCTGTTGAAAATTGGCATGTAGAAAGCTGATACATGTACGATTCAGGATATATATACCTGGTTTATATGAAGTTAAACTTAAGGTAAAATATTTAGAAAGCTGTGAAAATTGCAAAATTTGGTTGAACAGATAGGGACTTTTAATTGGTGGTCTGACACCTATTACTATGTCGAGCTTTTTTTGACAGAAGTCGCAAGCTCGACAATAATTACTATCCACATTGATATGTGTCCACACTGGTAGTTTTTGGTATTAAATTAAGACTTAGTAGTTTTGCCGGTCAAATAGCCACTGCCATCTAAAACATTTTGTTTCTGTTTCAAATTTTAAAAGAAAATAACTTTCACACTCGACTGAGTTTTTTAACATAACTGTATTTATTCAAATTCTGTAGAGTGTGGCGCTCATATTCGCCGGGGACACAATTTCACCGTTTTATGATTTTGAGGTGTAAAAACTTCCAAAGGATTGGTGAAATGGAAGAAATATGCCGGTAAATTATATTATTATAAAAAAAATATGAATATGTCATCCATATAAAATAAAATATATTGACATGATTGAGAATGTGCAGCGCCGGGCAACTAAACAATTACCAAGATTAAAGAATTTAACATACTCAGACTCAGAGAGACTGTGAAAATTAAAACTACCATCTCTAAATTTTAGACGGGTCCGAGGTGACATGATTGAATTATATAAAATACTGAACGGAAAATATGACAAAGAGGCGGCACAATTTGTTAAATTATGGAAGGATATGACTACAAGAACAGGGGTACGCGGCAACAGTCTGAAAATTTCTCCATAGAGAGCAAGAACAGAATTAAGGAGGAATGCTTTTGCTCTACGAGTGGTTAGAACATGGAATACACTATCCGAAATTATAGTGACATTACCAACCACAAATACATTTAAGTACAGACTAGACAAATACTGGATGAACCAAACAATGGTTTACGAAGATTATAAATCAACAATCACCGGAAGTGGAGAAAATTTAGATATATAGAGACTGATGAAGAGAAACTTTAGTTCCTGTATCAGTAAAAAAAAACAACCTATGTAAACCCAGAGACATATATAATATTATATGTCTCTGGTAAACCTAAGTAAATAAATGAATGATCGGAATTTTGATGAAGGTAAATCCAGAAACGCGCTCCGACCGCCAAAAAAAAAGAAAAAAAAGAAGATATATATATGTTTGTTTGCCTATATTTCTTCAAATGTAGAAACAAACTGAAAACATTTACATTTTAATAGCATTTTGGCACACGCTATTTTACACTTGGATGTACAGGAATGGATGTGTTTTGTTTTGAGTTGGACTTGATGTACAGTTGAGATTTCCCAACTATATTCCACTATGAGCTGCTTATTCAAAAGTAAATTGTCACCAAATACTTTGTAAAATAGAACACAATCATAAACGCTTACTAGTATTATATATTTTGGTTCCTCGACAAAATGCCGCGAGCGTACTGTTTCACCCGTGTCCATTTGGCCACCCGTCCCTCACGTAATCGATATATAGGATGTAGCTTAGGGTTTATACAACTTACATGTATCTCGAAGTGCTACAATTTCTTTATGTCAACTTTAAAAAAGATTATATTTACGAAAAGTGCGCATATTCAGTCAAGACTTTTCTGAAATGCAATTTTCAGACCTAAAAGCTTCATGAAAAATTTGGCGCCACGTAACGATCCAAAATGTTTTGTAAACAAAAGATTCCAAATGTTATATATAATTCATTAATATAAAAACTTTTTGAATCGTGGATGGCGACCAAGGTTAATTATGCCAAAAACAATCATTAAAATTTTGGACAAAATTGACCAAAATTGACCTTAAATACAAATAATGTATATTTGAGGGGTCAAGGCTTCAATTTTTTTTTAAGGAAAGTGACAAAAAAGTCTTAACAGTATCATCACAAGTATTTCTATTTGAAATTTGTAATTGTTTGGCCCGATTTAAAAAACATTAAAAATTTAGGGCCAATTTTAACCCTTCGTGAACCCTTCTCTTTTGGTATTTTGAAAATACATGTATATAAAGGCACACAGAGCACATAGTCCGACTTCCTCCTTCTACAGTGTACAATTTCAAGGTGAAACTTTTATAATGTACCGAGTGTTTTACTTTTAGAGGATGCATGTATGTTCTCAGATTTTTTCATTGTTTCCTTTTTCACGAATGGCAGAATGTTGAACTTACATTTAATACAGTTTGCAAGGTTTAAAATTGAGAATGGAAATGGGGAATGTGCCAAAGAGACAACAACCCGACCATAGAAAAAAACAATAGCAGAAGGTCACCAACAGGTCTTCAATGTAGCGAGAAATTTCCGCAGACGGAGGCGTCCTTCAGCTGGCCCCTAAACAAATATATACTAGTTCAGTGATAATGAACGCCATACTAATTTCCAAATTGTACAAAAGAAACTAAAATTAAAATAATACAAGACTAACATAGGCCAGAGGCTCCTGACTTGGGACAGGCGCAAAAATGCGGCGGGGTTAAACATGTTTGTGAGATCTCAACCCTCCCCCTATACCTCTAGCCAATGTAGAAAAGTAAACGCATAACAATACGCACATTAAAATTCAGTTCAAGAGAAGTCCGAGTCTGATGTCAGAAGATGTAACCAAAGAAAATAAACAAAATGACAATAATACATAAATAACAGCAGACTACTAGCAGTTAACTGACATGCCAGCTCCAGACCTCAATTAAATTGACTGAAAGATTATGATTTCATCATATGAACATCAGGCACAATCCTTCCCGTCAGGGGTTTAGTATCATACTATCATAACATATATGAGAAGAACATAACCCGTGTCATGCCAACAACTGGTTTTTGAATAAATGTGTTTAGTTCCGATGCAAAGACCCTATAAGTGAATCAATATTAACGCCAAAATATGCAATCTTTAATGACCTGACAACAGTATCGTAACTATATCCCTTCTTTATACGTCTATTCAAAGAGATCGGAATGAACTAGTGACGAGGTTCAGAATATTTTCTTCGTTTCTTTGCCATTTTGGGAAATTTTCTGCGACTGTCATACAAGTGAAAGTCAAGTTCGGCTAGCCAAAAAAAAAACAGGTCCAATTCACCATTTTCTAAATAAGAAATTCGGAATATAACAGTTGTTATTCATGTGTTTGATTTTGCAGTTAGATTAAGTACTTTCCGTTCTAATATTTCCTCGGAGTCGTTTGTTTGTTTGTTATTTTACTTTTTGTTAGCACTTCTGATTACAATGATTAACTCATTTATTAAATAATTGTTTTCTTGATAAATTTAAATAATTTTAATATACATTTTTGTCTCCTTTTTATCCCCCTTTCTCCTTTCTCATGCACCTTCTCTCCTTTCTTCCGCCCCCTCTCCCTCTCCTCCCGCCCCTCTCTTCCATGCTCCCAATACCCTGTCCAGGCCTATAAATTTATTCTTTTAATGTGCATTTCCATTTAATTTCTAACTATAAATTTATACATTAAACATGTTAAATACAAATTAAAAAGTATTATTTTCACTAAAGTCAGGAAATAACGAAACGCAGAGCTTACGAAAGTCAATAGTTAACTACGCGTACCCGTATACCCGCATGCAGGTACGCGCAAACACTGCCCTCACAAAAAAAAAAATAAAAAATAGCCAACCGCAAACTTTTTTTTCTTACTTCCGGTCGAATGTAAACACAAAACATGTGGTACTTCTACAGAGATTGATCGCCAGTATTTTCAAGCTTATCTTTTGACACGTTTGAAATATATACGTAAAGGTATGTTTTCCTAACAATCAACAGAGGGATATATATATGAAACATTAAGAACAACGGTATGGTGTGTGAAAATAATTAAATGAAAATTGTTACAGGTACTGCCGTCAAAGAAAACGGTAGCCCCCAAATTTATATTACAGTACGATTTCACGAATGGTAAAATATTCTTTTTAACTCAATAAAGTTCTCTAACATGTATAAGCAAATCAAAATTCGTTAAAACGAATTTAAAAACCAATTTTTATATCATATTTTGATTTAAAATTGATACAAATCACAAAGAGAAAGTACTAGTGGGACAAAGAGGAATAACTCTATTTAAAAAACTAACTTTTTAATTTTATTTAGATACAGATTAAATAATCATGCATTACATTTTTTGTACATATTATAGCTTAAATTTTGTCCAAACCCCAACCATTCTACATAAGTCTTAAAAGAAAAATTTTCATTATTATTCCTGATATATGTATAGCACTCTCAACTAATGATTATGAGTAATTTTAAATTTTTGACCATTTTAATTCTTGTAAATACATGTATATGCAGTTGTTTCTTAACATTTTCCTACACCCTAGCACATATAAATTATTATATATTTTTAAAAACTTTATGATGACAACCCTATGAATTAATTATGATATCTATTATTTAGTGATCATTATAATCAAATTCAGTCATCTGTATATAATATAATTAATTGTTTCCCTATGTTTTAAGGTGTACATAGTTGCTCAAACTATACCCTTTGGGTAATGCTCCACATTTAATGGAGGAATATACAAGAAACTGAACTGAACTGAACTGAACTCAAATTCTTCAGCTGTCAGTGGTGATTATTTAAAAAAAAATTGAGAAGGAAATGGGGAATGTGTAAAAGAGACAACAATCCAACCATAGAGCAGACAAAAGCCGAATTCATGGCGACATACAACACAATGTTTCACATGACTGCATAAGGGAAACATCTCAATCACAATTATTATTATATATTGTTAGATTTATAAACATGTACAGATGGCATGTGGATGGAGAGTGATTAATTAAGTAATTAAGTAAAAACCTTTTTTTTTCGGCATATAATTATATTTGACAAACATATTAAACATAAGCTTTAATGAGCTTTTTACCGAATAAAAAAACATATACAATAACAAATTAAACAAGGCATGCAGCATGCAAATGAAGTCCTGTAGCAGAACAAAAAAATTCCCCTTAAAATTTCTTTAATTTGTGTTTATATTACATGTATAATGAATGATTACCAGTCAGGGGACTTACTGAAATATATGATTTTTAAATCACTTATTTGAGTACCAAATTTGAAGTTTTGTCACAAATTGTGATTTTGTAGTTTTGCCAAAATTTTAAACACATAGGCATGATAGGTTTAAATAATATCTTTTCATTAATAAAATGACCTTTTTGCTTCTTTTATGTAGCAATATGTTTATGCCATTGAATTGATGCTATCATTTATCTGCAAATTCTATTTTAGTTGAAAGAAATGCTATAATAATGGCTCTGAGACTACTATTATAGTAGTCTCAGAATGGCTTTACATAATGGACTGATACTTTCTTCACAGATTTTCCCCAGCAGTGGGAGTATTTTTCCTGTAAAGTTCAAGGTTTCATCTTTCAGATTATGTAATAAAATTCTACTGTTCCCATAAAAATTGCACTGTTCAGTGTGTTGAAATTAGTGATACTTAAATAAGTGACTTTTGGGAAGGAAATTAAATTGAGGTATGATACTTAAACAAGTGATTTTAATGTCATTATCCTAGATTCAGTACAAGGTCATCACCTGAAATGGCCTGGTCATCCTAAACAACACATGTTGGTTCTGATAATTTTAGAAACATAATTAGTCCCTGGATCATTAGTATTCTATAGTTAATGCTATAATAAAATTAAATCACTTCTCCTAGTACTTAATTTGTTCTACATAAATAGGTGACAGTAAAGAAAGACAACTCTTACTTCCAATACTATGGAAATAATGTTACTTTAATAAATCAGTGATTTAGAAATTCACTCATTTAAGTAAGTCCCCTGACTGATTACAAAATGTTTCATCCTAATTTTGGAAGGACTGTATGTTTTTACAGATTCAAGATTATTTTTCAGCTGATATTCTATAATAACCTATTAATAGGTAGTTGATTCAAAGATGAAAATTGTGAACTCTCACAATGAATGGGATCCTTTAGAAGAAATTATATTGGGAGTACCAGACTTTTGGTGTACACCTCAAAAAGAACCAGGATATCTACCTACTAGCAGGTATGGAAACATATGGGATAATCATGTAAATTAATATACTATAGTATAGATAAGTTTTAAATGTTTATAAAAAAGAAGATGTGGTATGATTGCCAATGAGACAACTATCCACAAAAGACCAAAATGACACAAACATTAACAACTATAGGTCACAGTACGGCCTTCAAAAATGAACAAAGCCCATACCGCATAGTCAGCTATAAAAGGCCCCGATAAGACAATGTAAAACAATTCAAACGACAAAAATAAAGGCCTTATTTATGTAAAAAAAAATGAACGAAAAACAAATATGTAACACATAAACAAACGACAACCACTGAATTACAGGCTCCTAACTTGGGACAGGCACATACATAAATAATGTGGTGGGGTTAAACATGTTAGCCATATCCCAACCCTCCCCTAACCTTGGACAGTGGTATAACAGTACAAAATAAGAACGAACTATAAAAATCAGTTGAAAAAGGCTTAACTCATCAGATGGACAAAAAATACAAGTGGACGTGGCCGGGTACTTATACATCCCGACACAAAAAGACACAACGAACAGATCTGAGAGTACTCGCAGTTATCTGACAGCTAGTTCAAAGCCACTAACAACAAATAAAAAAATCATGCATCTAAGACTAAACCATAACAAAAAAAACAACACATTAGGCCATAACCAAAAAAAAAATAGGTTTGTTTGTCTATTGAGGATGTATTCTTCTGACATTTCAGTCTCATTCAGTCTCATTGAAAATCATTTGGAATTATTTCCAAAACATATGATACAAGTGGAAAATAGCAATGAATTTGATTATCATCATAATGAAACTTAACTCTGTGAAAAAATTTTGTTTTTCCAATAAGTAGTTTTTGAGTAATGAATTTTTCAAATTTTACGACCAAAAAAGTCAGTCTTTTTAGCTGAAATTCTGAGAAAAATGGGTGAGGGGTACAACAAATGATTTTTACCAGAAACATAAACATCCCATATAACTTTTCTTTTCAAATTTCTTAGATATGCATTTTTTTCAATCATTTATAACAAGGAAGTTGAAATAATGTGCATTTTCTTCTTTAAACAGAGAAAAATCACAAATTAACAAAATTGACAACATGGTAAATTTGACAAGAAAAAGCAGCAAAATATGAGAAAACTTTCTTAAATTAACACCTATCTATAGATTTTTTTTTAGATGAATTTATTCAGATTGGTCCACTTCACCTTTATTGAGAGTATGAAAAAAAGTTTAATTTTAGAACTGTGATTTTTTTTCACGATAATAGCCCAAAAATGGGTAAAAATCGATGAAAAATGGGAAAATCATCAAAATTTGATACTTTCAAAGGGCCGTATCATAAAAAGAAGCGCACCACCATATGATATTTTTCTTCACCATTTATGTTTTTACAGTCATATAAACCCAAAAATCAGGTTTGGAAAAAAGGTTTAATTCTAGAAATTTTTGGCTCCTCAGAGGTGTACATCCTTAACCCTACCTATCCAGAAAAAAACTGCCTACTCAAAATCTTTTATTGTCCTGCTGTTATTTTTTGTATTAAGATAGGCATGAAGACTTAAAAAGACATCTAACTTTATAGCTTGTTGTTCGGTGTGAGCCAAGGCTCTGTGTTGAAGGCCGTACATTGACCTATAATGATTAACTTTCATAAATTGTTATTTGGATGGAGAGTTGTCTCATTGGCACTCAAACCACATATATATCTATCTAACACTTCAATTTCGCTTTGAAAGAAAGAAAATTAAAAAAAAATGCCTATCTTTCTACCCAATGTCCTAATGTATGGGTAGGGTTTGGGCAATCCAAAGTATTTTTAAGTATATAATTTATATGCATAGTTGTTAATATCTGTATCATTTTGGTCTCTTGTGGACAGTTGTCTCATTGGCTATCATACCACATCTTCTTTTTCATATATTTTATGTAAATTTTGAAATACTTAAAAACAGTTATTTTAAATATTCTTTAACATTAGTTGTCTGTCATTTGAACAAAAAGGATTGTTTTTAATTGAGACATATATCATGTATATGTAAATCTTCTAGCATTTAAGTTTTAATTAAATTAAGAATGGTTACCATGGTCACAAGGATTCTTTCAAAGAGACAACACCCAACAAAACATCAGCAATAAATATATAATTGAACAATAAAAAAAGAAGAAAAAACATACACGACAAGTCAGTAACGACATCAAAATATTGATTTAGGATAAAAATACTTAAAACAAATAGTTTAGGGTTGGGGGGTAAAAATTGCTGCAAGTTTTGTTTATCCAAAATCAATTTTACATATATGCATATTGGTCAATCTATTTTTCGCAAATTAAGTTAAGAGAGGGGAGAGGGGGGTCAGTGAAAAAACTATGTGAATTAAGTTTTTTATCCTACATTGAACTTTTGATGTCGCCCCTTACAAAGGCTAGAGGTTCCTGACTTTGGACAGGTACATGAATGCAGTGGGACTAAACAAGTATTGTGAGATCTCAAGCCTAGCCAATGTGATATAAACAAAAACACAGCATTACACACAGTAAATATAGTTTACCGGAGAGCCACATTTTTTATTACAAAATTAATTGTCATCTCAAGAAGGTGATTCCCTATATAATCAATCAAGTTGTTCCCACGGAAGGGGGAGGGGCCCAGGACCCCTGGATCTGCCTATCCTCTTACCACTGACTATAACAAAAGTATCTACTAATGGAGAGAAGCAATTCCGTCACACATATTTGTCTAAAAATATATATAAATGTTCTGCAATATAAAAGTAATTAACCTTGATTATTGCAGTAGGATTAAATTAAAATATAGGATCGAAAGTGGATCTTAATTATTAAATATCATTTCATATATTTTCCAAGAACAGGAAAACAGAGCGACGAATACATACACAAAGCAGCTCTCCAGATTGACAACTTAGAGAGTGTACTTAGATTCCAGTGTAATGTTACAGTCAGAAGACCTGATAAAATTGATTTTACACAACCCGTGAGGACACCGTTCTTTTCAATTGAGCATCAACACGGAGCTTCCTGTCCACGTGACACCCTGCTGGTAATCGGGAATGAAATCATTGAGTCCACTATGAGCAGTAGAGCTCGATATTTTGAGTCTATGGCATACAGGTAGATATTAAATTGATAAGTTTTGTTTTAACCACGTGTACAACCAAAACAAAACCACCAAAAATATGCCTAAAATCAGAGGAGGAGATTTATATTAAGGATACTGTGTTATTTTATTTGGAATATTTTCAATTAAAAAAAAAAGATTTCCATTACCCAGATGATCCATAAGATTCTTACGTTTGTAGCTCATTATAAAAGGGGTTTATATGATAAACAACAGCAGTCCTACAAGGGCATGATTAAGGAGGCAGATAAATACAAACAATGTATACACATTTATAGAGGGTTTGTTTTTAAAGGTTGTCCTGGAGAAAAAAAGAAAGGAATTTAAATGTAACTTCTTTTATTAAATTTTCTATTTTGCCATAATCTTTATGTATAAAATTGGTATTTTACATTTTTTTGCTCAATACTGTAAAAATAAAAAAAATTAATCTTGCAGGACAATACTGAATGATTATTTTGAGAAGGATGAAGATATGTTATGGACGATGGCTCCCAAGCCTACTATGTCAGAAAACATGTATAATTCAGACTTTCCTTTCGACACAAATTGTCAGGAACGTAAAGACTGGATACAAAATTATAAATATGTAATCAATGAAGCAGAACCGGTAAGTATTTATAAATAAATAAAAAAATGACTGATATCAGACACAAACTTTTGTGGATGCCAGTTTTTATGCATTGAGAACAAAAATGTGATTTTTGTGGATATTTTATTTTATGCCGTTAACTATTTGTCACTGTACAGCCTTCAACAATTAGCAAAATTCATACCAGATTTTTAGTAATAAAAGGCCTTGCATGAGTAATTGTGAAACAATTTAAACAACAAAACTAACTGCCTGAATGATACTAAAACATTAAAAAAAGCAAATATAGCAGAGAAAAAAAACACAGAAATACTGGCAACTGACTTGGTACAGGTTGACAATAGTTGAAGACCAATATGGCGATTGATATTTATATAAATGTGTCGTGGGCCTCAAACCTTTTGTTGTCTAGGAGACTGTAAGGTTGAATCACGGTTTTAATATATCGATCAATTTTATTCTACTGCCATAAACAAAACCACATGGATGGCAGACGACACTAACTGTTACCTGCCTACACGCAGAGGAAATTATGTTCTACATTTCCGGCAGCGAGGTATACAACACATGTGTGACAGGATTGTTTCTCTTAGTACGGGTAGTAGATACTAATCCAGCCGAAAGCTTCTGAGCTTTATCAGTTAGAGTGCTGACTTTTTTACACAGAGGCAGGGTTTCCGCTGGCGGTCGCCATTTTCGCAATTTGCGAAAAAATAATAATTGTGGCGATAAAAATTCGTCATTTGCGAGAGAATTTGGCGAAAGAAATATATAAACCGATTTATTTTCCTCCATCTTGTTTATTTACTTTTTTTCGAGTTTCTCGGACTTTATCCGATCAGACAATACTCGGAATTCACCTTGACCTCATTAAGATTTAGACAGAAAATCAATAATCAGCTGATTGCATTTTATAGCTATCGACAACAAAGGACTAATTAATAAAGTAGTTGATTGAATTGTTTCACAAAATGATATGGTCAAATGGCTTCCGCTATAAATGTCACATACAAAATTTATTTACATCTTTGCGACGCACGTGTTTGAAGCAAACTTTTGACATTTCTCCTTTTAAAGATAGTTTTGAAAAGAAAGCTGTTGTTGTGACGAAAATTGTTCAAAAGCAAGAAAAATCTCCGATTTAAAACTTTAATTCTTTTATCCTTTGACTTTAATAAAGTCGTTTGAGAGACACATGTACATGTTTCAAGCATAGTTGTACGTCTCAACTTTTTCATTTACGATGGTCAAGAAAAGAAAACTGTCGTTATGAAAAAATCTATCCAAAAGGCTGGGAACAACCCATCGAATGAGAGTAAACCTCCAATGTAATGACTACACATGAAATGAGGGATCAATTTCATGTGATAAAAGCTTTTGTTTTGATGTAAAAATTACTTCTTAGTACAAAAGGGCACAACAGGAAAAATAAATTCATGTTACTTGGCGAAAAAATTATTAAAGTGGCGAAAAATATATTGTTTTGGCGAAAGAGGTGGCGAAAAAAAGAATTAACCCAGGGGAAACCCTGCACAGAGGTACCATGTTAGAATCTTAGAGTACTTTTACTATTTGTAATTAAAATTATGCTCTCCAGATACACCTGTGAAGGAAAAACTAGACATATTTTATTTTTATATTGTATAATATTTTTTTAAATTTTACTAGTGTTTTGACGCAGCTGAAGTTTTGAGACTTGGAAAAGATCTGATTGTGCAGCAGAGCATGACAGCTAATAGAAAAGGCATTGATTGGCTCAGACGTCACGTGAAATCTCGTGGTTATCGAGTACACGAAGTTCACTTTCCTGGTGATCTGAATCCAGTACATATAGGTTGTACATATTGAAACATATTTAATATATTTTATTGAGTAAGCTGTATATTGGTTTTCAATTTTGTCATAAAGAAAACCAATACCTCTTTACTTTTAATATGAATATTTGTCAAGATGATTGCATGACCTTAGAGTTAGTAGTCCACCATTTTATATTTAACAAATTGACTTTCTCTGACCAAACAAATGAATAAGGAGTTATTGCCCTTTATTTACAATTGTTTGTGCTTTTGGCTATAATCATGAGAAAACAATAATAAAAAAAATTGTAATTTTTGGAAGATAAAGTGTTGTCCTATAATTGCAATGATTACTCGTTTTTTAGTATGTGTTAATCACATTGTTGATGTTATTTCTTCATACACAGAACAAATGTTACAGTCATTTCTTATAATTTAATTCTTAATTTCATTTTAAACTGGGGTTAATTATTAAAAAATCATTTATGACGTCACGGTCACATGAAAAAATTATGTCTATGACCTGATAAACAAAACAAAGTCAGCTAATCAGGAGACGCGTTACATCCAAAATTAAATTATTGAATAATGTAGTTGACAAATAGGACTTAAGAACTGTAAATAGTAAAATTATTATCAATAATTATCTCCTTATAGAAGTAATTAAGGTACCAATTTATGTATTTACGACTACTGTCATAATAATTATTGTAAAGTATATAAAGTAACAGTTGCGTGTGAGAGGTTACAGGGTAAAAGCTCAATTGATGATTATTAGACTATCAGATAAATTTTATAGTAAACAAAAAATTATGACACTCCCAACAGATGATAAAATGGCATTCACCTGGGGTACCATGTATGATTTTATTGAACTTGTCCTATATAAAATACATTAAGTCTTATTAAATATTTCATGGGTGATTGATTCAGGACACACATTGTTAAAGTCTATAGTTTGTTGTTTTATTCTTATTTTCAAAATTGAATAGATGCATCACTGGTCCCATTAGTACCACCTACCGATGAAAGGAAAGGTATCCTCGTCAACCCTCCAGATCGACCAATCACAAAAGAAGATAAAGACAGAATATTCACAGGTTCATCTTGGGAAGTGAGTATCTATATAAGTTAAATCAGTTATTATAATTTCTTATAACCTGCAACACAAGGAACTAATCAATGCTCTGAAAACCACTACTCTGATTTTTGACTTTTTGTTAGATATTAAAAATTATCTTGTTTATTTTCATATGGTGGCATTACACATTTTTTCCGCTTACCACAACTTTTCTTTTCCTGATTCTAATACACAATTATACATTCTTTAGTTTTTTTTTCAATATCTTATAAATCCTTGTTTTCATGTCACCTTTAGTATGCCCCATGTATGGGCATTATGTTTGTAGGTCTGTGCCTCTGTCCGTCTGTTTGTCCGTCCCTCTGTCAAGCGTCAGGTTAAAGTTTTTGGTCAAGTTGAATTCCTGAATCAACTTGAAACTCAGTACACGTGTTCCCTATGGTATGATCTTTTTTTTAATTTTAATGCCAAATTAGAGTTTATACCCTAATTTCAAGGTGCACTGAACAAAGAAAATGACAGTGCGAGTAGGGCAATTGTGTACTATGGAAACAATCTTGTTTGTTATTTTTTCAAAGGTTTTGAAAGAAAAAGGGTCTGCTTGCTTTTTTTTTCGAGCCTTTGACTTTTGTCGAAAAAGCGAGACGTAGGTGCAATCCTACATTCCATTGTCAGTCTAGTCGGCGTCCACAAATATATGTTTAAATGGAACAGTGTAAATTAACCTTCTTTTTTCTAGATAATTGATGCTCCATTTCCTAATAGCATGGTTGTACCAGAGTCCTGTCAGTCTAGTGTCTGGCTGAGTATTAATCTGTTTATCTAGATATTTTTTATCTTCTCTTTTTCTAGATATTTTTTATCTTCTCTTTTTCTAGATATTTTTTATCTTCTCTTTTTCTAGATATTAGATGCTCCTTTTCCTAACAGCATGATTGTACTACAGTCCTGTGAGTCTAGTGTCTGGCCGAGTATTAATCTGTTTTTCTAGATATTTGTTATCCTCTCTTTTTCTAGATATTAGATGCTCCATTTCCTAACAGCATGGTTGTACCAGAGTCTTGTGAGTCTAGTGCCTGGCTGAGTATTAATCTGTTAATGGTAGGACCAGATAAAGCAATTGTTGAAGAAACTGAAATACCTACCATCAACTTCCTTGAGTCATTAGGTATGATAAATCTATTTGTATATGCCTGCCATGGGAGACGGGGCCATTAAGTGTTACCCTTGACCATCCACCTTTCCATCTTTTCGTTAATCCGTCCTATTTTCTATTGTTTGAAGCCTGAGCAAAGGAATTCCTGTCCTCAGACATATTCTTCCTTTATAATTCTGTTTATTTCCTGATTATGCTATCTTAGATAGTGGTTCCACTTATGTTTTAGTCTGGGGGAAACTAGATTATTTGTGTATCATTTGGCTTTGAATTAGCTTTCAGTTACTGCCCTTACCAAATGGTTCTAACAATTTGCACAAACGATGCTTACATTAGATCTAATGTGATTGCATATATAAGGTTTTTAACATGCAAATTAGGTGAGCATTTTGTAAGCAAAACATATTTCACATATGAAACTAACCTAATTTGCATGCTAAAAATATTACTTGCAAATGATCATATTAAAAGCTTACAAGTATTACAAAAACATCTCATTTTATCAAGATTGTTCATATGAGTAGCTGCTCACATTTTACATATGTGAAAATTAGTTGACTAATTTGTTTGATATGGAGCTACCACTTGATTTGTATGGGGGCTAGGATGAAGTTTGAAAAAATGCAGACAGATTATACACACAGAAGAAGAAGTATACTTAACAACACAATTATTTACATGTGTATAATATGACGCAGTTGTTTTCAAAAGTGATGCTTTTCTAGAAATTGTTTAACATTTCACAGCGGTATCATACTTAAACTTTATTTATAACTGTTTATTTTTACTTATAATTGTTATTAGCTATGTATTTGCAGTCAGGTATCAAAGATCAAATTTATTCTGTCGTTCTGTGTTAATTTGTGTTTTTTGATTGTGTTACGCCTTCCAATTGATATCTATAGTGTGTCTTTCTATGTTGTGACTTATTGTTATCATATTGTTTCAGAAAACGGAGAAGGTTTGTTACCATTTAAATGTTTAATCCTGCTGTAAATGTTTGCACCTTTCCTACGTCAGAAATCTGATGTACAGTGGTTGTCGTCTGTTTATGCAGTTCATAAGTGTTTCTCGTTTCCTGATTTTATTGTCGAGCCTTCGACTTTAGTCGAAAAAGCGAGACATAGCGATCCTACATTCCGTCGGCGTCGGCGTCGTCGGCGGCGTCAACAAATATTCACTCTGTGGTTAAAGTTTTTGAAATTTTAATAACTTTCTTAAAGTAAACTGGATTTCTACCAAACTTGGACAGTAGCTTGTTTATGTTCATAAGATAGTATGCAGAAGTAAATTTTGTAAAAATAAAATTCTATTTTTTCCGTATTTTACTTATAAATGGACTTAGTTTTTCTGCCATAACATTACATTCACTCTGTGGTTAATGTTTTTGAAATTTTAATAACTTTCTTAAACTATACTGTATTTGTACCAAACTTATACAGAAACTTGTTTATGATCATAAGATAGTATTCAGAAGGAAATTTTGGAAAAATAAAATTCCATTTTTTCCATATTTTACTTAAAAATGGACTTAGTTTTTCTGCCAGGAAACATTACATTCACTCTGTGGTTAAAGTTTTTGAAATTTTAATAACTTTCTTAAACTATCCTGGGTTTGTACCAAACTTGGACAGAAGCTTGTTTATGATCATAACATAGTATCCAGAAGTAAGTTTTGTTAACAAATAAATCCATTTTTTGTGCATTTTACTTTTAAATGGACTTAGATTTTCTGCCAGGAAACAACGCATTCACTCTGTGGTTAAAATTTTTAAAATTTTAATAACTTTCTTATACTATTTTGGACCTGTTCCAAACTTGGACAGAAGCTTGTTTATGATCAAAAGCTAGTATCTGTATTTTACTTATAAATGGACTTTTTAAAAAAGTTTTAAAAACATACTGTATTTTTACCAAACTTGGACAGAAGCTTCTTAGAATCATAAGACAGTATCAAGAGGAATATTTTTATTGATTTTATTCCTCTTTTGTTGAGCCTGCAATTAACAGCATAAGTAGGCGAGACACTGGGTTCCGCGGAACCCTTAAGAATTTTATAGATTAGACTGTTGCTTTTCCTGATTGAATGGTTTTACACAAGTAATTTTTGGGGCCCTTTATAGCTTGCTGTTTAGGTGTGAGCCAAGACTCCGGATTGAAGGTTGTACCTTGACCTATAATGGTTTACTTTTATAAATTGTTACTTGGATGGAGAGCTGTCTCATTGGCACTCATACCTCATGTACCTTCCTATATCTATATAGCTAGGAAAGGAGTTTTGAGTAAAAATACAGCAGGATGAGACACTTTACAAATAAAAGGCAGGATGACAGTTTATGTAAAAAAAATCATGAAAATGAAATGGTAGCTCCCTTATCTATTATTTCATATTATTTAATCTCAAAATATAATAAAAACGTATTTGTAAACAATTAAAAGACTGTTTTAGATTTTTTACTGTTTATATATATTTCAGGTATTAAATGTATCCGTGTACCATACAGAGATTCATACAGATTTGGCGGCAGTATTCACTGCCAGACTTCAGATGTCCGACGTATTGGTGAATGTCACAATTACTTTCCAAATATGGATGGCAATGAAAATCATAGAACAACAAACAGCTGATATTTCACATATTTATGTCTTTTTAATCAAATTTTATATGAAAATGAAAACATAATAAACATGGGTTTAAGGTTATGATTATTTCTTTTCCTGTAATGAAACTGTCTTGATGGTGTATTTATAGCTGGTGTAGAATGTTCTCATGAAGAAACGATTTAGACGAGAAGACCAATAGCTTAATAAGTACTAAAACAGTTTATGACAAACAATATGACAGAAAAAGACCAACGCAGGATGTAAAAATGTGGTATAAGTGCCAGTGAGACAACACTCCATCAAAGTAAACCATTGTAGGTCAAAGTACGGTCTTCAACACTGAACATTGGCTCATATCGAACAGCAAGCTATAAAAGGCCTTAAAAAATAACTAGTGTAATTTAAAAACATTCAAAGGGGAAAACCAACGGTCTAATCTATAAAATTTAAAAAAAACGAGAAACATTTATGATCCACATCAACAATGATCAACAAACGACAACTTATGAACATCAGATTCCTGACTTAGGAGAGGTCAACATTGCAGCGGGTTTAAACGTTTTAGTAGTACCAACCATTTACCTTTATCATTCTTATTTGAAACAATAGTGTAACATTACAACAAGGAAAGACCCTCTATAAAATATAATTGAAATGGCTTAACTCAATCAAAAGAGTAAGCCTTTTCCAACTATTTTGTTCCGCTTTGACAGAGTCATAACACGAAACATATACATGTGTAACGTGTACACAGGGTAAGCGTGTCTATTTCAATTTAGAATGAGTACGTTACCAGTTTGATACTGGATCCAAAATTGCTCTATTTACAAAACATATAACAAATAATCTTTATTCAAATATATACGTCAATGAACCAAAATATGTACAACTGCTCTTAATTTGCAATCTTTAATAAACTATCTATAAACTATTCTACTTAAAGTATCTATATACAACTGGTACAAATTTGTACTCTTACAAATTTGTCCTTGGGTCAGGAACAAACTTGTCCTCCTGGTACAATAATGTACCCTACAAGTTTACACACTTGTCTTTGTTCCTCTGGTACAATTATGTACTTTACAAGGTGGTCACACAGACTCACACTTGTCCTATACGGTACAATACGGTTCCGCTTGTAAATGTACAAGTCCGTATTTATAACAGGCACCGACCTGTTCTTAATTACACTTAGTAATATTATCTATAATACCTTATATATACGAGACAGCGATCTCGAATATCGCCGTACCGTAGCTTGGTCTTATGTCTCCGAAGACTTATGACAATCGACCCTGAGCTAAGATTCTCTCCAGCTTATATACCCCAATGGGAGCTGTACCATTCTTGAAGGAGGGGTATTCTACCAAAGTGTCTCGATACTCGTATCTGAGTTTCCTAAGGAACACCCCTTTACATTGAACCTGACCCAAAGTTTACCCGCGAAACATCTTACTCTTTTCTATGTTTTATTAAAGTATATATACAATGCATAAAATAATGGTTCTACCGAACTGTAACCAATGTAAACAATCTAACCGTAGATACAAAATCATCACATAACCCACGCCTCAAAAACACATGCGTCCCGCATGTCTAAAACTAGCTTTACAACATAGAATTACTATACACATGTTAATTCAGTTAAATGTACAAAATCTATTTAACAATGTAATCTGCCATCCAAGCTGGTTTTCGCCTTGTGCGGCGCCCTTCGGGACTACTTTCTTGTAGATCTTCATCAAGCAACGTGGACTCATGAACAGCAACGTCTTGAACATAAGGAGTCTCCATAGGGTCGTTTTCAGCTGCATCATTTTCAGTGTCTAAGGGAACAAAAGTGTTATTATCCGATTCTGTCCTTAATGTCTGTTTGTTCTTTTTCTTAAGTCTGTCGACATGTATGACTTGTGGTTTCCCTCTGTATCCACAGTCAACTTTATATGTAAGGTCACCATATTTGTCGAGAATTTTAAAAGGACCTTTCCAGAAACTAGTCAATTTTGAAGACATCCCAGGTTTCTTAACTGGGAAATAGACGTATACCTCATCATCTTTTCTGAAATTTTGATATGACAATTTGAGGTCGTGATAGTGTTTCTGTCTTCGCAATTGCCCTTTTATTTTACCTCTGACAAAACTGTGGGAGTGTTCTAACTTCTCTTTAAGCTCCCAAGCCAACTTGTGTGCAGGTATATCTTTAATAATCTCTTTTTGTAACATTTTGTCAAGGTTGTTATTTACTACCTTGTTCAAATGATATGGTGTACGACGAGGCGGTTCTTTAAACGGCCTTGCATTTCCCGTATTAATTTCGTGTTTTATAAGATTGGTCCTTCCTAAGTCAATATCAGAAGAAGCAAACAAGTTCTGATTTTCTATCAACAAAGATTTTACTTTTTGTTTGTCTTTCGAAGTCAATTCATCTGATGTCCTGTCTAACAAATCTTGTAAATCTGGTCTAAGTCCGTCATGTTTCTGTTCATTGGAACTAATATTACCATCTAGTACTTGTTCAACACCAGACATTTGGGCTATAGTTGTACCAGGATAGATTGTCTTAGGATCTAGTTCTGTGTTCATTAATCTAACAGGGACTTTTTCGCCTGACCTTACCAACGTTCTAGCAGTTAAAATGTAGTCTTTCCCTGCATGTTCATTTGCTTCTAACAAAGCATTGTCAGCAGGTAATTTCTGACCTTCTGCTAAGCAAACCGTGCCATTAATGACAATTTCTGACCTTGGCGGTATGACAACCGCTTCTGAAGCAACCACTCGGTAACAGCCTATTGATCCCTGAAAACACAAATCTACCTTAAAATCCCCAATACAAAAGTGCCCATTCTTAACATCAATTAAACAATTATGTCGTTTCATGAAGTCCAAACCAAGTATACCATCAACTTGCAGATCAGTCACAACAGCTTCAGATTGCAACATTTTTGGACCGAAATGCAGATTGAACCTCCCTTTTCCACGAAGCTCTAGCTTATTGCCACACACTGACCTAACAGTTGTCTTAACTTCGCTTAGATATGATTTATCTAATGGAGTCAACCTATCATATAACTTGGAAGATACCAATGTCAAAGTTGCTCCTGTATCAACCACAAAATTGGCTTCAATGTCTCCTACATTTAGTTTGACATACATACCAGCATCTTCAGATGCTGTTGTAACCGCACCTTCATTTGTCTTACGGTTATTTTGTTTCCTAGTTTTCATTAATGTTTTGACAGTCCCATCCCCCTTATTTCCATTATAATTGTTCTTATTTCTTCGGGGTAGGCGACAGTCCCTTGCTAAATGACCAAATTTGCCACAATTGTAACAACCCTTATTTGTCCTCTTACTTTGGGTATATCTCGTTTTATTATAAGAAGACCCCTCATTTGTACCACTAGTTTTTAATTTTGCCATTTCAGTCGTAAGAGTACTTAGACTTTTCTCCATTGTTTGCATCCATGATGCAATGTCTTTCGTTGGCGAGTCACTTTTTGTAATCTTTTCTTCCCTACCTAACTCGTCATCATTCATAGTTTGCCGTAAATAACCTCGTCCCTCTCTTACTTTATTTTCGGCTTTATTGTACGCCTCTAGTTCAACAGCAAGTCTTACGGCATCATTTAAACCTTTCGGTCGCGGTTGTTTTATTCTGAGTCGCATTTCCGAATCAACGAGCGCGTCAATAAACTGCTCTTTTCCGAGAGTTTCACGTACATCCAATGGGGCAGTAGGATATGCCAAGTTGGACAATCTCCGAATTGACTGGCATAATTCGGGAAGTGATTCGCTGGCTTTTTGACGTCTTTCTTTAAACTGAACTCTATATAACTCAGTTTGACTAGAAGGCGCGAATCGCTCTTCAAGTGCGCTGACTAAATCGGTAAAGTTTTGTCTTTTCTCACTTGGTAAATCTCCAAGTACCGCTTATGCCTGTCCCATTAACGATACCGCTAAGTATAACCCTTTTCGATTTTCCGACCAATTATTTACAAGTGCACACATTTCAAAATGGGACAAATAGTCTGTCCATGATGTGCTACCGTTATAGTGACATGGTTTAATTTTCACACCAGAATTATCTGTGTTACCAGTATGTCGGTACTTTGATTTGTCAGTTTCGTCTATTTCCCTAATGTAACTATTGTTTATGGGTAAAGGCAAAGTATCCCCTTCCCTCAAATCAATTTGGGAAAATTTTACAGTTTTGTGCGTATTCGGGTTGTTGAATGTTGGTAAATCAACTTTTTCATTATCTCCCTTTCTTGACAATGAGGACCCTCTTGATCCCAGACCCGAATCATTTCTTGATACAATATTATATTTTTGACGAACACCTTGATCTTTGGGTGTTGACGAAACAAAACTATTTCTATAAGTTGTTCCTTCTTCCATATCATATATTTGTTTTGTGTACTCGTCGATTGTATCATCAAAAGACATGTTTGTACTTTAATTTGCGGTTTAACCATGCATACACAATATAATAATGTCAACACAATGTCATAAATGTACAGTGTAATAAATGTCAATCAAAAACTTGCCTGTACCACTATCGATCGTTAATCCCTAATGTAAATAATAATCGTAACTTAACCGTGGGAAATTTAAAACGTTAACAGGACAATTTTGATCTGTGCAAAAGTGAACAGTTTGGACAAAAACGATCTGTGCAAAAGTGAACAGTAAATTCTCACAAGACAGTTTGGATATAAGTTTATAAGATGATCAAATTTGGATATAATCTTTCACTATGGATTTAAAAATGAACAATTTGGATCCCACCGCTAGCCACCAAATTATGTAACGTGTACACAGGGTAAGCGTGTCTATTTCAATTTAGAATGAGTACGTTACCAGTTTGATACTGGATCCAAAATTGCTCTATTTACAAAACATATAACAAATAATCTTTATTCAAATATATACGTCAATGAACCAAAATATGTACAACTGCTCTTAATTTGCAATCTTTAATAAACTATCTATAAACTATTCTACTTAAAGTATCTATATACAACTGGTACAAATTTGTACTCTTACAAATTTGTCCTTGGGTCAGGAACAAACTTGTCCTCCTGGTACAATAATGTACCCTACAAGTTTACACACTTGTCTTTGTTCCTCTGGTACAATTATGTACTTTACAAGGTGGTCACACAGACTCACACTTGTCCTATACGGTACAATACGGTTCCGCTTGTAAATGTACAAGTCCGTATTTATAACAGGCACCGACCTGTTCTTAATTACACTTAGTAATATTATCTATAATACCTTATATATACGAGACAGCGATCTCGAATATCGCCGTACCGTAGCTTGGTCTTATGACTCCGAAGACTTATGACAATCGACCCTGAGCTAAGATTCTCTCCAGCTTATATACCCCAATGGGAGCTGTACCATTCTTGAAGGAGGGGTATTCTACCAAAGTGTCTCGATACTCGTATCTGAGTTTCCTAAGGAACACCCCTTTACATTGAACCTGACCCAAAGTTTACCCGCGAAACATCTTACTCTTTTCTATGTTTTATTAAAGTATATATACAATGCATAAAATAATGGTTCTACCGAACTGTAACCAATGTAAACAATCTAACCGTAGATACAAAATCATCACACATGTATGCTGTGTCCGGCAGTTGGCAGTGTCGTCGTTTTTAATGTGTTAGTTAGTGATTAGGTCTAGTTAATGGTGAACCACAATTAGTAGATCAATGTTATTTGGTATACAATTGTATCAATCAGCATTGACACATCTCATTTCAATGGAGTTTATTTTGCCCTGCCACCTAAATCATGGTCTATTGACTTTGACAATTATGCTAAGTTTACATATATATAAGTTTGTGATCATTAGGTCAGTCTATGGGGAATAACTAGTGGTAGGTCACTGATACTTAGCATACATACAGTTGGATAAGCATTCGAATATCTTATTTCTATTGAGATTATTTGTCTCCGCCCCTCAGTTCAAATATTTTGGCCACGAGCATGACTGAAGAGACATATATTGTCAAAATGCGCATCTGGTGCAGGAAAATTGGTACAGTTAATGTTATTATGGTATGTTGACCTTTGGAATTTTTCTTAGTTTAAATGTATTAGTTTGTGATTAGGTCAGGGAAGCAAACTGTCGCAGTGACATGGATAATTTGGTGGTATATGAAGTGATTTTAGATTTTAGTATATGCCACAGTGCATGAACTTTTAAAGTAATATACATTAATTGATTAGTGTATAATTGACATAATAACATGTGTGCCTTAAATGGAGTACAAATGTATCTAGTATGGTGATGGAACAGTTGCATGCACGTGTACAAAGGAGATTTGACATTAAGTTATTTTAAAAACACTCAAGTTATCTATACTATTAAACGAGAAGACCTCATTTTGTGTGTCGCTTCTCTTCCTTCCACAATAAATTAATCATCATGCCTCTGTGTTCTTTTGGGTAACATGCATAATCGCATTTGACATCCATTCTTATGATTATTCAGATTGAGTTATTTTGGGAGAAAAACGACATAGTCCGGTTTTAAACATGCACAAGAACAACCAATCGTATGATAGATAACAAAAATGAAAAATAAATAAGCCAATCAGAGCGTTCTCCATATCATGGTTTTTAGATCGCAAGAACCACAACTATTATACTTCCTTAGAGACAATTATGTTTTCGCGTTTATCCACCTGTAAACTACGATTATACTACTATTATAATATACAGAGACTCTCTGTATTCTGTCTATTTTTTTCTGAAATATTTACTATCTAAGGGGTCATACCAGTTGCATACATATTGAAATAAGTAAAACATGTGGAAACAAGAATGTGTCCATTAGTATACAGATGCCACATCGGGACTATCACTTACTATGTTTAGTGGACCGTGAAATAGGGAAAAAAAATCTAATTTGGCATTAAAATTAGAAAGTTCATATCATAGGGAACATTTTTACTAAGTTTTGAGTTTGTTGGACTTAATCAACTTCATCAGAAACTACCCCGACAAAAACTTTAACCTGAAGCGGGACAGTCGGACGGACGAACGAACGAACGAACGAACGAACGGTCGAACAAACTAGAAAACATAATTCACATAAATGGGGCATACAAATTTATTGTTGAAAGTGAAAACTTTAACCTGAAGCCGGACAGAAGGACGGACGAACGAAAGGTGCAAATTTTTAACTTAATTTGACTTTTACCAAAAAATGCGTTGTAGCAAAGGGGAATAATAATTGTTGTATAAGGCCAGAAACACGAAAAATAATTGAATTTAACAGAAAGGAAACACATAACGGACTTCGCAAAAAGAGAGAAGGCTTTTGATACCTTATATGGAATTCTCCAGTCATAATATCTTTTTACAAAAATTCATCCTACAACAGTTTACAAGCTGTATATGCCCGCGATTTCGCGGGTGTGTTCTAGTATGTTTTGATTGAGCACCGGCCAGCTGGGATCGCAGCCTTAGCTCATTTTGGATAAGACCAACTGCCGTTGCGTTGTAAATTGGTGCTGGGTACGCCAGGCTGTGTTGATATCCTTTACAACAGTATCTGGAACAATTAATTTTAGGCGAAATAATACTGGTTTGTGCACCGATCATATTCACTGTAAAATATTCCTGCACATGCACACAGTTGCTTATAGTTTCAACCAGTTGCTTATCGTGCTACACTACAAAAGTAGTGGTACTCTAGGTAGTGGAGGAAAGAATAAAGAAGAAGAAGTGGTAGGTCAATGATATTAGTATGACTTAGTATACAGTTGGATAAGCATTCGCATATCTTATTTCCATGGAGATTATTTGTCTCCGCCCCCTAGTTATTGTATGTTGACCTTTATAATTTTTCTTAATTTCCATGCATTAGTTTGTGATTAGGTCAGGGAAGCACTAGTCACGGGTAGGTCAATGATATTAGTATGACTTAGTATACAGTTGGATAAGCATTCGCATATCTTATTTCCATGGAGATTATTTGTCTCCGCCCCCTAAAAGAGGGACGAAAGATACCAAAGGGACAGTCAAACTCATAAAGCTAAAACAAACTGACAACGCCATGGCTAAAAATGAAAAAGACGGGTTCATCCGTCACCGGAAAAAACTCGTCAATTATACGCGCCTTTGTGACGTCATTTACCAGATAGAGGGGCTCGTCTGTATCCCTGCCCGTTAAGCGTTCATCAAGCGTCTTAGTGATCATCATTGTGGAGGATTAAATAGAAATAAATTTTGTTCAGTAGATACTTGATCAATATTCCATAATGACAGCGGTGCAGATCATTAATTATGAGAATTTAATTTGCCGAGTAATTTGTGCAAATATAGCTTTATAGTTTTTCAACCACTCGCTCAACATTGAAACGGAAGTCACGACGCACCTAAACGCACGAGTGACGTTCACTAAAACCAAAGTTTTTGACGGAAATGCATCGAACTCGAAAGTTGTCTATTTGGTAGGTTACATTCATGAAAGAGAAGGGGGTTGTAATTACGACGTAATGAACATATCCGATATCATTTGTGAAACGGTTATTCCATAACGATCAACCAACTCGTGATGACGTCCGTCAAATTTACGAAGGGATGATTACAACCTCACCATTTGGAACTCTTTGTTTAATAGCTTCCTTGTGAGCAGCAACCCTCTATCATATGTTGACCTTTAAAATTTTTCTTAGTTTACATTTATTTTTTTTGTGATTAGGTCAGGGAAGCACTAGCGGTAGGTCAATGATATTAGTACGACTTAGTATACAGTTGGATAAGCATTCGCCTATCTTATTTTCATGGATATTATTTATCTCCGCCCCCTAAGTTATGGTATGTTGACCTTTAAATTTTTTCTTATTTTACATGTATTAGTTTGTGCTTAGGTCAGTTCAAGGTGAACCATTGTTAGAAGGCCAATGTTTATTGCTATTCAGTTGTATATGCATTAGCACATCTCATTTCCACGGATAATATTTAGTTCCGCCCACTCTTTCATGGTCTATTGACTTTGAAACATTTGCTTTATAGTTTAGATGTATTTGTTTGTGATTAGATCGGTTTAAGATAAACTGCTGAATTCGTTAAGTCGATGATATTTGGAATGCAAGTTTATTGGCTTTTGCAAGTTTTGTTTCCATGGTGATCATATAGCCCCACCCCTCATCATGGTTCATTGACTTTAAATTTTGCATAGTTTACAAATAAAAGTTTGTGCTTATGTTTGTTAAAAAGAGAACGACTTATAACACGTCTATGGTATTTGTATTGCAGTTGCATTTGCACATTTCATTTCCATGGAGATTGTTTGGCCATGTGACTTCAGTCATGGTCCATCTACATTATGTACTTTGAATATTTGCATTACTTACATGTTAAAATATTTATTTTAATTTCAAAATTTACAAAGTAAAAATTACAAAAAGGCGAGACATATTTCTGTGATATTATCGTTATTATTGAAGGAAAGTGCCGATTATGTATATACTGAACTAAGAATAGATAATGTCTTAATTGATAAACTGGGTATTAGTATTGGAGCAGCTGCTGGAACAACTCTAGCAACTAGGATGACTGTGTGTAATGTAGATAAAGACGATCATGCATGGATACAAACAACTAAGTAGAGTAGCATCAATCACATAATAAACCTCTATGCACCAAGCTCATGTATGGGGCTACTATTGTTCGAAACATAAGGTTACAAGCAGAGAGACAATCTATGTTTCATTCGGTATGTGAGGTTCAAAATCTTTCAGGCAATCTTTAAATATAAACACGAACAATCACAAGCTTGGAGGTTGCCATGAATAAAGTTTGCGTAACATTGTTTATGTATAGTAGAATTGAACATTGCATTATTGCTTTATATAATAACAGTTCAGATGAGTCAATTGTTTTTCTATGATTTATTTTATGTTGTAAATGGATGTTTTCTATAAGGCTTTCTACTTCTCATTTTCTTAATCATTTGAAGCTTTTCTAGCTATTTGATATGACGTCCACCCACATACAACTAAATCAAAACATATTTATGAATTACATACATTAAAGTAATACATTGATGTATACCTTTTTATAAATTTGTTTGACCAAATATAGTTACATTTTAGTCAGTTGTGTATAATCTTTCAGAATAACGTTATATCGTACGATTGTAATTTATGCAACGCAACTTCAGAGAACAATGTTTTATGCGATAAACATGTAACGATAAACAATTATGAAAGAAGACGGACAACGACAACAACTTAACAATAGTCTTATGGCTTGAAGGAGGCACACATAGAATGTTGCTTGATTGTTAGCAATATTCCCCCAACAATTTAACACAACAACATTGATGTCAACATTGAGACAAATTATAAATCAGATATATAGACAATAACTGTTTAGTGTCTTAAAATATCAGCTGTATTAGTACGAGGCTAGGAAACAAGGTGTATGCGAGCTTTTAGCGAGCTACAACACCTGTTTCGAGCCGAGTAAAAATACAGCTGATATTTAAAGACACTAAACAGTTATTGTCTTTATCCTGCAAATACTTCTGTACATTGTTTGTGTTTTGAAAGACACAAAAATTAACATATTTAGCATTTATTTTCGATTTGTAATCCCTTGAGGCCCGCGTAGTAATATCAAAATCACACATTACGCTGAAGACGGGTTCGCAAAAAAAGAATCTCGAATAGCCAAAAATAATACATCGATCAGGGTGAATAATTATCTATTTTAACATAGCAACTAATTTTAACAGTAAAAACAAATAACACAACATTGTCAAATATGAAACAGAAGTAGTGTATGAGTAGTCCTACGCTTCAGACTTGATATTCACTAAACATGCATGCTGAAATTGACATGGTTGATTTTGTAACACAATCATACACATTCAAGTTTTGAAATCGGCAATTGTCATGTCATTAGAATGCAACTGGAATACACATTCTGAGGTCACCCAGGTTCAAACAATACTCAGTCCGGCAGTGGGTGGAGCTTTAAAGCGATATCTGTTTAGTATACAGATACAGCATAGCGATATCTGTAGGGCTGTATCTGTATAGTAGGACACCCAATTGCAGGATAAATACAATCTATTTCCTCGTTAGATTGGTAGTAAGCCGCAGAAAGACAAAGCGACAAAAGACTGTCAAGCAAACTTTTAAAGAGAACTCAACTGACAAAACTCTTAATTTATCCCCGTCTGTATATTTTCTATCAGCTTCGATTTCTAAATTGTACGGCGGGTTCAGTTTATTCATGTTAAGCTTAAGGTTCATCATAACAAACGGACAAATATGGCTGTATTTACATGACAAAAATTACTCTGAGTACAGACTTACCTGTGAAGCTGGAAAAGTTTTAATGCCTGACATCCACTAGATATAATAAAGTTAAATGCTTTTTGTGTTTCAGAAAGATAAAATCTCTTTTGGATTTTGATGGGGATTTGTTTTCCTTCATGCAAAAGGTGTGAAAATTAACTAAGTTGTGGTACAAGTATGAGATGCTCCCTCAGGTTAAAACCCGGTTTGTATTGTTTAAATGTTTTGATTGTCCTTAATTGACATAAAAAGGGGTATCTTCACAACTATAGGTGAGTTAAAGACTTTATCTGAGTCAGAAAGTGGACAGTATCCAAGTAATTCGGATGTTTGTTTATTTTTACACCTTCTGCAGAAAGGAAAAAAATACCCATCAAAAACTAAGAAAGAAGATTTTATCTTTCTTAAACACAAAATGCATTTAACTTTTATATATCTAGTGGATGCTAGGCATTACAACTTTCCAAACAGCACAGGTAAGTCTGTACACAGAGTAGTTTTCGAGATGAAAATACGGCCATTTTTGTCCATTTGTTATGATGAACCTTAAGGTTCATGTGGACCCTATCAGTGGCGAACTAGGTCAATTTTACGTGTACGCCCGAAACCTCGGTGAGGGGCCTGAATGCACAAGCGGGTCCGGGCCAAATAACCTGCTGGTAGTGGATTAGCGTGGGAGAAGAATCCGGAAATTTAAAAGATATCGAGAATCAAATATTTTCATTAGTTATTTTTTCTTGGTCTGGAATATTAATTTTTGCACAATTTCATGACAAAATATGGAGGTTTATAAACTTATCATGTAAATTAACCAGGTACCAGGTTTGAAATTGTGTACTTGCGCCAGACGCATGTTTCGTCTGACAAAAGTCACATCAATGTTGCTCGAAACAAGCGTGACAAACCTTGATTTTTTTAATATTTTTTTTATGTTTCAATGGCGACCTTTAAAATTTTAAAGACAAACTACTGCTGCATATTGTGTTCCCCAAAATAATATACCATCATATAACATTTAATGTCCGTAGAATTAATTTAACACTAAAGTTCTGTCTGGAATCTTGCATGAAAATTTCCCTCCCCCATCTGAAATAAAAATGTATCATGTTAAAGTGTACATGGGTCTCTTAATATCAAAGAAGTTTCAGATAATTTGGAATATATTTCTATCTTTCATATTTTGGCTGTCGAGTTCCATGGCAATGACAGAAATTTTGTAATTACAAAGTCAGGTGCACAACTACACATGGTGGTTAACATTATGTTATACATGTTATAGTTTCATCAAAACTGGTCCATTTAAATAATTCCAAGAACTAAGCCCTCGAAAGAAGGTGTGAAATAAAAAAAAATAAGAAAAAAAGAATCGTACAATAACAACATGTCACCCTATGTCAGCTGATTTACTGATATTGTATCCCTTATATCCAATTTATCACAAATAGATAGAAATATTTATATTTTTTTGTAGTTGGTTTCAATCAGATATTAATCAAAATTGATAAATGATTTCATTTGTATAGTGCAGTGGCAAATTCAAAAGGGACACATAACTTTAAGAATAAGCATATTTCTCGCCGAAGAGATAAGAATGACAAAAAGAATGACAGAACATAAAACAAATATGACAACCCACCCCCAAACTCCCTGTTTTTCCCCAATCCAGACTCTCATATATCACTATGACAGATAGTTTTGTTTAATATGTTTTACTGGTTTTGTCTTCAATTTTTTTTTTTGTACATAGTGTTGTTAATACATGTGATATATGGACAATATATACCATGTCCTCTCAGTCGAAGTCGTATCTATTTCAATGAAAGAAAGTATTTGAAAGCTTGCCACTCTGTGCATTATATTATTAACCGGTGGCCAGATGATCTGAATGAAATTGGGCAAAGTTCAGTCCGCTTGTCGGTATAAAACTGAAAAATCCATAAAATACGGGAAAACTCATCATATATATATAATTTCGTCACTATGCTCTGGATACTCGTTTGACCATTAACAGTTTTTGTCCAGCTACCGTAAAATTGTACGAATGTTTGACAAAGTTATTGTTTCTTAAAACATTTGACCACATTAATGAACCTAAATGTAGAGTATATATTTATAAATTATATTAGCACCGCCGATGAAATTTAGGATCGAAATGTCTCGCTTTCGCGACAAAATTTCAAATAACATATCGAATCTAAGCTTATAATGAATTTCTAAAAAGAAAAAAGAAAAAAAAAGGAAAGTGAGTATCTATAGAATTTACGGCAGATTTAGACTTTGACAGAAAACATGGAAAATCAACAAATATTTAATACTAATTTACGTCACCAGCTGGTCACTGTTATTTGCAATTACAAGCCATTGAAGAAAGACCTAGTAGTTTGATGTACTGTTAACCAATTCTTTTATTTTTATTTAGATGAAAATAGTTTTTTATACCAAATTCAAGTGTACGCCTGGGCGTTTTGACGTAAACGTAGATACGCGCATGCCTATGGCTAAAATGGCCGTATTTTCACCTCAAAATTTACTCTGAGTACGGACAAACCTGTGCATCTTGAAAAATTTTCAGGCAGAGATGCCCTAGATAAATAAATTTCAAATATGTTTTATGTTTTAGAAAAATAAAAACTTACCAGGATTTTGCCGTGCACTTTTTTCCATTCCTCCAGAAGGTGCCAAAATAAGTTAAGTTGGGAAACAGGTTTGAGAACTTCCCCACAGGTAATTATTGAAGTGAGCTGTTTTGTTTGACATGGACATGAGATGGACAATAGATACCTGACAATAATTGGTTATTTAAACTGTGTATCTGAGTGGACCATATCAAGGTAAACTCAACTGTTTGTTAATTTTATCATCTTCTGCAGGGACGAAAAAAAGTGTACGGTAAAATCCAGTTAAGTTTAAACTTTCTAAATCATACAATGCATTTGAATTCTATTTATCTAGGGCATGCTATGCCTTAAAACTTTCCCAAATGCACAGGTTTGCCTGCACTCACAGTAAATTTTGAGGTGAAATTACGGCCATTTTAGCCATAGGGTCCACATCCTTAAGTGATTATTTGTAATTGTAGAAAACAAATATTGTTTTGGTATAAAATGGTGTAAAATAGTATGTCGTGTTTTAAATATGCTGGTTCATACCATATTGATGCATAATATGTTTTAACATACATAAGGAAATAGTAAGAGACCAAAAAGAACTTTCGCTCTCACCCCATATGGAAATAACTGACCCCATATATATCGTATTGGGTCACTAACACACCATGTAACTAATAATATAAATTGTATAGTTTTTGGCATTTTATCATTTTGGCTTAAATTCTATTTCGATAATTAAATGTTTAAAAATATTTACTGCTGAGAAAAACAGACTCAAAACATAAAATCCTACCTTATTAGAAGTTTAAAACATGTTTTATTTATCGTCTTTACCAGTATAAGAATAAGGTTTAGAAGATCGATTTAGTCAACCAAATGGTTTGCCCTGGTTTCAATTTCCAATTTTGACGTAGATATCAGTGATTTAGTTTTATTAATGAGTCGTTTGAGATATTTTCATTGTTTCGTCTTAAGAAGTCTACTTCCTTGGCACACATGCCATATCTTTGTTTATTATTTATTTCATAATGTACTGTACTTTTGACGTATATAAACATCTGTATGATCATTTGTATCATTGAAGCAATGTGTCATGTATATGGCTCATCGTTTGTATTGTTGACACTTAGTGTCATGTATATGTCAATTCCTTTGTATCGTTGAAGCACAGTGTCATGGTTATGTCACATCGTGTTTATCGTTTATATCGTACAAGTACCTTGTCTTGTTTCTGACATATCGTGTTTATTGTTTGTATCGTTGAAACTTAGTGTCATGTATATATCACATCGTGTTTATCGTTAAAACACATTGTCATGTATATGTCAAATCTTGTTTATTGTTTATATCGTTGAAGCACAGTGTCATTATATGTCACAATGTGTTTATCGTTTGTATCGTTGAAGCACAGTGTCATTATATGTCACATCTTGTTTATTGTTATATCGTTGAAGCACAGTGTCATTATATGTCACAATGTGTTTATCATTTGTATCGTTGAAGCACATGCCACGTATTTGGCACATCGTGTTTATCGCTTGTTTTGTTCGGTACTCCGTCTTTGACGTTTATGTCACATTTTGTTTTTATTTGTGTCTTTAGGGTACTGTCACATGGACACAAATGCCATATCTTGTGTTTGTTATTTGGGTCATTATGGTACTGACTCTTTTACATGTATGCCACATGCTATATTTGTCTTTAAGGTGCTGTGTCAATTGACAAATATGCATGAATATGCACGAATAGGCACTATTCTTTTTTTTATTATTTGTGTCGATAATGTATGGTCTGGTTGACGTTTATGCCGTATTTGTTTTATTTGGGTCGTTAGGATACTATCTCATTATTGAACATCTTTATTACTTTAGTTGTGACGTTGATGTAAGGTATGGTTGACGTTTGTGTCATATTTCTTTTATTTGTGTCGTTAGGATACTATCTCATTATTGAACATCTTTATTACTTTAGTTGTGACGTTGATGTATGGTATGGTTGACGTATATACCACATGTTCATTACTTTAGTTGTGACGTTGATGTATGGGTTGGTTGACGTATATACCACATCTTCATTACTTTAGTTGTGACGTTGATGTATGGTATGGTTGACGTATATACCACATGTTCATTACTTTAGTTGTGACGTTGATGTATGGGTTGGTTGACGTATATTCCACATCTTTATTACTTTAGTTGTGACGTTGATGTATGGTATTGTTGACGTATATACCACATGTTTGTTATTTTCCCTTTTCGTTACGGTTCGGTCTCATTGACGAGCATGTCTCTTACAAACAAATATCTTTTAGTACGTTCTGATTGTTCCACAGTTTTTTGTCTTGCGTTGTTAAGTTATTGCTTCATTGATGAATATGCCACAAATTTTGTTTTATTTGTGTCGTAAGAGTCCATTGCCATTGATACACACAATGCATCCTATTTAAGTACTGGTATATGTCTTTTGAAAGGTAGAAAAATAATAATTTTGTTACAGTTAAGCATAGTTTAGTTGTGCGGACTGTACAAGAACACGGAATGTACAAACACGCAGCCACGTACAGTTAGCACCATGCTCTCTGCACGTTAAGAACCTTTGCAACATTTCCTTCCTTGAAAGATCCATACATACAGTTGGCCTGTTTCAAGGACCCAGTCTGTTTATCCGCTTCAATCCTTTTTTTCAAAGGCAGTCAGCAAACTCCGACTGCCTCTATTTCAGGACTTTTATTATGTCTTTATTGTTAATTTGTTTTCGTCTGAAAATAAAATTGTATGCCACTGCATGTAGAGCAACAAACAATCAATCATTGAGTTCTGTGCCATTGCTTTATATGAAAAATCCTGTTCTAGGATATGTCTCGTTAACGTTTTTCACATTGATTAGATATATGAAGATGTGGTGTGAATGCCAATGAGACAACTGTCCATCCAAACAACAATTTTAAAAAAGGTAAACCACTATAGATCTATGTACGACCTCCATGTTTTATTTTTTTTTATTTTTTGAAGTTGTTACATAGACTTAAATAACATTTAGTACTTTTGTCGGCCTTTTTATTACAATAAATTCAGAAATTATTGCGATTTTTTAAAAATTATTTTGAAAAATGCGACAGGGTTATAATTGCAATAATTTATACTCGCATTTTAGAAATTTTTCATGTGAATAAACATGAATTATTGTCATTATCACAAAAATTAAAATCGCATTATAGTCTAAAATGACAAAATCGCAATAATAAATGCACGCAATAATTTCTCAATTTACAATATCTGTATCGTAAGGGTAAAGTCTAATTGATGTATATATATTCCGCATCTTTTTATTATCTGCTTCGTAAAAGTAAAGTGTCATTGACGTATATTTCACACCTTTTATTAATCTGCGTCGTAAAAGTATAGTCTCATTGACGTATATTCCACATCTTTCTATCATCTGCGTCGTAAGGGTATAGCCTCAATGACATATATTCTACATCTTTTAACTATCTGCGTCGTGATGGAAAAGTCTCATTTACGTATAATAATAATACTTTATTCAGAAGCAATACAGCTTATAGAATATACAATTTTACAATACTTTTTTAATGCATCAGTGAAATATAAATACATGTACAAAAATTATACACAACACATCGACGTATCGTTCACATCATTTATTATCTGCGTCGAAAGGGTATAGTCTGATTGACGTTTATTCCACATTTTTGCATTATCTGTGTCGTACGGATATCGTGTCATTGACGATTATTCAACGTCTTTTTATTATCTGCGTCGTAAGAGTATAGTGTCATTGACGTTTATACCACATCTTTGTATTATCTGCGTCGTCAGGATATCGTCTCATTGACGTTTTATCCACATCTTTTTATTTTCTGCGTTGTAAGGGTATAGTCTCATTGAGGTTTGTTCCCCATCTGTTTTATTCTCTGCGTCGTAAGCGTACAGTTTCAATGACATATATTTCACATCTTTTTTATTATCTGCGTCATAAGGGTAAAGTCTCGTTGATGTATATTTTACATCCTTTTATTATCTACGTCGTAAAGATTTATTCTTATTGACGTATATTAAACATCTTTTTTATTATCTGCGTCGTAACGGTAAAGTTTCATTGACGTATATTCCACATCTTTTTTTTTTTATCTGCGTCGTAAAGGCATATCTCATTGTGGTATATTCCACATTTTTTTATTATCTGAGTCTTAAATGTATATCTCATTGTCGTATATTCTATATACTTTTGTTATCTGCGTCGTTAGGGTATATTTTTCATTGACGTATATTGTATATCTTTTTTATTATCCGTGTCGTTAGTTATATTTATTTGATGCATATTCTATATCTTTTCATTGTCTGCGTTGTCAGGGTAGAATCTTATTGGCCTATATTAGTCATATGTTTATGGCCCCGCAACGAAGTTATCGGTGCCATATAGTTTTACCCTTGTCCGAAATTCCGTAATTCCATAATACCGTAATTCCGTAATTCTGTAATTCAGTCATTCCGAAACAAACCATTATATTTTTCTAAACGCCTTCAGATATTGAGCTGGGTTTTGATATGTGAGACTATCATCATGTTTGCGCCCGTGTGTGTTATTAAAATTGCAGATTTTTCAACTTTTTGGGACGGGCCATTCGTGTCGCTTTGACACATCTAGTTATTATCTGCGTCGAAAGGGTAAAGTCTTATTGACGTATATTCCCCATTTTCTGATTATCTGCGTCGTAAGGGTTTAGTCTCATTGACGTATATTCCACATCTTTTTATTATCTGCACCGTAAAGGTAAAGTCTGATTGACGTATATTCCACATCTTTTTATTATCTGCGTCGTAAGAGTATATTTCATTGACGTATTTTCCAGATCTTTTTTATTAGCTGCGTCGTAAGGATATAGTTTTATTGACGTATATTCCGCATCTTTTTAGTATCTGCGTCGTAAGGGTATATTTCATTGACGAATATTCTACATCTTTTTAATATCTACGGCGAAAGGGTAAAGTCTCATCGACCTAAATTCCACAACTTTTTATTATCTGCGTCCCCACTACCCCAAAACAGAGGCCACGTTTATTTTCATCCTGAATCTGTATTAGATTCGTCCCCGATATATATGATACTATAGGGTTATTGCATGAATATTGGGGAATATTGTCCCGAGTAGAATTTTATATTGCACGAGCTTGTGAGTGCAATATATGTTCTACGATGGACAATATTCCCCAATATTCATGCAATAACCCTTTTATTGTATAGCAATATAATATTTGAAAGTAAAAATTGGTTTAAACTAAGATTTTGTCGTTGATGACGTCATGAATTTTTACGATTTATTGCACTAGTGCAATATTAGAATTTATTGCACGCTAACTTTTGGTTACTTTCTGTGGGAAATATTATATTGCTATACAATAAAGTGAAATACAGAATTACAGTATTACATTATGTTTTAGTACATTACATTAGGGATGTATATTTGATCATCCGACTAAAGTAAATATATACTTTAAGCACACATTACTTCATATATGGACCATTAAGCCGAGGTTTATAGATAAGTGGCCTTAATAGTAAGTTTTGCTGTGATTTATCTATGGATGCAGCTGTTTGTAAAACCTTAAGGTTTTTCAGCAAGAACTGACACCCAGGAGTAAAATAGTTTACAAGCCATACTTTTCGAAATATCAAAGCGCCGTCCCAAATAACCAACATCAAACTAAGTGTTAACCTCATCAGTACGACTGAACAACAGCTGATCTGCAATATCGTAGTGGAAAAGTAAATTGTGTATTTATTCCACTAAAGTAAAGAAAACTCAGTTACATAAGACATTTATACAATAAGGCGTAACTGTCATTCATAATAAGGCGATCTATATACGCTGACGTGTTTTTTCCTGATTTTATTCAATTTTAAACTCCTTACTCCTTTGTTAACATTATGTTTGTCTGTGTTAATGATGTCGGAACGTCTGTCCATTTTGCAGCCTAAAGATAGTCGTCATGTATAAACAAACAATCGTCTCTTCATACTTGTTTGATTTGCATCCAATTATAACTACATGCATGTAGCCCCGGGGTAGGTTTCATTGTTATTATCTAAAGAAATGTGCAGGACGGATTTAGGGAGTGCCTAGGCCCCCTTATGAAGTTTCATTCATTGTTAATTCAGAATTTTTTCCGCTTCAACTAGAAATTGTGTCTTGTTTGAGGACCCCCTCCTTTTCATAATCCTGGATCCATCTGATGTGTAGATCTTCTATACAACAAAGGCAGATGCACTGTAGTCATCGGATTAATTTTCATAGATAATTTCGTTTGACGACGTGTCAACATTCGTCTGTCAGTGTGATTTTACTTTCATAAAAAGTTTTATTAAAAAAATATAGGATTGTGTCCAGTCGACACAACTTGTATAGTTCACATATTTTATTTATTGATTTTTTTGCACATCTGAATTTTCTACAATTATTTGTACAACTATTAACTGCACAAGATATGCTCCACCTTTTTTGTTATAACTATCGGCAGTATCCATAGCGAAATAAATGAGAAAATGAAGGAAATACAAAATTTATGTAAACAGAAAATACTGTTTTGATCAATACACTTGCGTTATTTTTTACGGTTGTAATGGCGGGTCGGTCACGTGGGAGGTTAATAGATGCGCCTATGTTTTCTAGGTCAATTATAGATAAACCCATCTTATAAATATTATTCATCCCTTATTTTATTTATTTTGTATTTACATTGTATCATTGATCAAATTTATTCGTTCAGTGTTAATATGTCTTTTGATTGAGTTAAGCCATTTCTAATAATATTTTATAGTGTGTCCTTCATTGTTGTGATGTTACACTATTGTTTTAGATATGGGTAAAGGTTTGGTACCATTTAATCGTTTAAAGCCGCTGCAATTGTTTGCACCTGTCCTTAGTCAGGAATCGGATGTTCAGTAGTTGTCGTTTGTTGATGTGGTTCAAAAGTGTTTCTCGTTTCTCGTTTTTATAGATTAGACCGCTGGTATTCCCGTTTGAATGGTTTTAAACTAGTAATGTTTGTTTGTTGTTCGGTGTGAGCCACGGCTCCGTGTTGAAGACCGTACTTTGACCTATAATGGTTTACTTTTATAAATTGTGACTTGGATGGAGAGTTGTCTCATTTGCACTCATACCACATCTTCGTATATCTAATAAGTAATTCTGAACCAGTGACAACTCTACTCTATCCATCGGATCACTAGTGAAGGCAATACAATGCTGAAAACACATTCTGTATATATAAATCGTCTAAATAACAGCCCAACAATGTTAGATCTATATGTTTGTGGACATATACGGGTGTTTGGCATGTTTCACACAATGTAAGCATACAGTCGTGTGTTCTGCAGGTAAAATACTTGATAAAAATTCACATTGTTTTGGTCATTATCGTACTTTTCAGTATATTACTCATGTTCGGAATTAGTTGATACCACACACAGTGCACACGTGTACATCATTAACATGTTCTTGAAGATAATTTGCTTAAAACAAGCAAAAAGAAAATAAGATACAGTGAAACATTCAAAAATAGTGTCGACAAGTTGAAAATATAAAACACCTATATTGAAACAAATTTCATTTTGTTCTTAATTAAAAGAATGATGCAGATTGGATTATTTTTTAATGTTAATAATGCTAAGTAAAATGAAAAAATACTGCATTTTTCATTTTCAAATTTATTATGTCATAATGAAAAATACTCCATGTTGGAGCATTTTTCAATTTTAAAAATAAAATTGAAAATAGCTCGACATTGGAGCATTTTTCATTTTTCAATATAGAAAATCAACATTGAGAAATGCTCCACGTTGGAGCATTTTTCATTTTTCAATATCTTAAGTGAAAATCAAAAATACTCAACGTTAGAGCATGTTTAATTTTTCAATATTTAAAATGAAATGGAAAAATGCTAAAGGTCAGCAATTTCAACATTTGCTTTTTAGAATGAGATTGAAATATGTTTTTTCCTAAAACAAGCAAATGTTAATGTTTTAATTTATTCAAACTGTTGATAAATTAAACAATTTTTAACACAAATTTATCATTATTTTTTGTAATATCCTCGTGAAAACAAAATATGTAGTTCATGAAAATAACAAATTTCAAATCTCCTTAAGAAAATGATTTTTCGAGAGTGACATCAAAAGATTTTTGTTACATTTTTCAAACCAATTAACTTTCAATATTGAAGAGCATTTTGCAAAATCTATTTTTTCAGATAAAAATGACAAATGTTTGGCGTAAATATACACGGTGTTAAAGGCATAACGTCCAACGACGTATTTATTTTTGTCTTTCATGGAATCGAGACAATTAAGAGTGAGACATCTAGACAATGTTTGGTCACCAGTCTATTTATCGAAGACTGTATGTATACAGGTGTCATACCACCAATTACTCCCTCAAATTTAGAAGGTATGTGAAAGTAGGCCTACTCGGACAAAAAATAGTGCATTTGATGTCATTGTTCACCTAAACTAACCAACAAATTTGCAGAAATGAAACTTTTGTTGAAAGAGAAATATGTTAAGACCATTTTGAGCCAAAATTTACCTGTCTATGAGTTTGCATTAAAAATTGAGGATTAATGCGCTCCATAGTATACTAATTTAAGATTTCCAGAAAACCAGGGGTTATTTTTAGTGGTACCTCCTTTCGGAAGCTCTCTTCTTTCTTATATGATTTTGAATGTATGTTGAAAATTGGCATGCAGAAAGGTGACACCTGTATAAATCAGGATATACCTAGTTTCTATGAAGTTAAACTTTAATAAGGTAAAATATTTAGAAAGCTGTGAAAATTGCAAAATTTGGTTGAACAGATAGTGACTTTTAATTGGTGGTATGACACCTTCAAGCAAAATGCGGTGAAACATCAAAATCAGAAAACAATTGTTTTTTTTTTTGGTCTTAACTGATCATTTGAGATAATAGTAACCACATATCAATCTTTTTGGGGGCAAAATGTCACATATTGCAAATTTAGAGCCTAAAACTTGAGTTTGTGCTATTTTTAGCTTTTCCCATCCTGACAATATGCTTTTATATAAAAAATGTCCTAAATAATGTTAAAAATGCACAGAAATTTATTTTGTGGTGTTAAACATTGAAACATAGGTTGTTTACTACCCCCAAACAAATTTTGTCATGCAGATAATGAAATTATTTGATTTTTACCCCTTATATCATTGCGTCATACTATGTACTTGGCAGACAGCATAGCCTAATGTAAACACTGCAGAAACTCACAAAAGTAGCATTTATTATTCCAAATGATATTTTTATATCTTAAATTTTATTAACTGATGTCAATAAACACAGTTAAATGACCATGACTGCACTTTTGATCAATTTTTAGTACTTTACTGACACCAGATGAAAAAAAGGGGGGTCAATATTCCTTGACACTTCAATACCTTGAATTTTTTACCAAATTCATTGCAAAAATTGTGGAAAGACTTTAAAGAAGTAGAACGAACAAGGAAAAATCAGCAAAAACTGATCTTGATATTGAAAGTTTATGTTCCTGTAGCCCAAAATGAAATTTTCAAGTATTTTCTATCAAAATCATACATTACAGTCAGTTTAAATTGAGCTGTGAAATTTTTAATATAAGTCGCATAATGCTCAGATAGGCTGTATTTAACTACAAATTGACCAAGGATTAAGAATAAAGCAAAATAAAAGATTTCTAATCAATTTTTGTGTCTCTTTAAGCAAAATGCGCTGAAACATCAAAATAAAAAAAACAATTGTTTTTTTTTGTCTTAACTGATCATTTGAGATAATAGTAGCCACATATCAATCTTTTTGGGGACAACATGTCACATATTGCAAATTTAGAGCCTAAAACTTGAGTTTGTGCTATTTTTAGCTTTTCCCATCCTGACAATATGCTTTTATATAAAAAAATTGTCCTAAATAATGTTAAAAATGCACAGAAAGTTATTTTGTGGTATTAAACATTGAAACATAGGTTGTTTACTACCCCAATACAAATTTTGTCATGTAAATTTAATGAAATTATTTGATTTTTACCCCTAATATCATTGCGTCATACTATGTACTTGGCAGATAGCATAGCCTAATGTAAACACTGCAGAAACTCACAAAAGTAGCATTTATTATTCCAAATGATTTTTTTATATCTTAAATTTTATTAACTGATGTAAATAAACACAGTTTGATGTTATATTTCATATGGCCATAAAAGTGCGAGGTTTGGCATGCCACAAAACCAGGTTCAACCCACCATTTTTTCCTTTAAAAATGCCCTGTACCAAGTCAGGAATATGGTCATTGTTATATTATAGTTCGTTTCTGTGTGTATTACATTATAACGTTGTGTCGTTTGTTTTCTCTTATTTTTGAGTGTAAATTCACATTGCGATAAGACGTGTCCCGGTACTTGTCTATCCCAAATTCATGTATTTGGTTTTGATGTTATATATATGTTATATTTGTTATTCTCGTTGGATTTTGTCTATGTGTGTTACATTTTAGTGTTATGTCGTTGTTCTCCTCTTATATTTAATGCGTTTCCCTCGGTTTTAGTTTGTTATCCCGATTTTGTTTTATGTCCATGGATTTATGAGTTTTGAACAGCGGTATACTACTGTTGCCTTTATTTAAATGACCAAGACTGCACTTTTGATCAATTTTTAGTACTTAACTGACACCAGATGAAAAGAAGTGGGGTCAATATTCCTTGACACTTCAATACCTTGAATTTTTTACCAAATTCATTGCAAAAATTGTGGAAAGTCTTTAAAGAAGTAGAACGAACAAGGAAAAATCAGCAAAAACTGATCTTGATATTGAAAGTTTATGTTCCTGTAGCCCAAAATGAAATTTTCAAGTATTTTCTATCAAAATCATACATTACAGTCAGTTTGTATTGAGCTGTGAAATTTTTAATATAAGTCGCATAATGCTCAGATAGGTTGTATTTAACTACAAATTGACTAAGGATTAAGAATAAAGCAAAATAAAAGATTTCTAATCATTTTTTTTGTCTCTTTAGGTGTCATACCACCAATTACTCCCTCAAATTTAGAACGTATGTAAAAGTAGGCCTACTCGGACAAAAAATAGTGCATTTGTTGTCATTGTTCACCTAAACTAACCAACAAATTTGCAGAAATGAAACTTTTGTTGAAAGAAAAATATATTAAGACCATTTTGAGCCAAATTTTACCTGTCTATGAGTTTGCATTAAAAATTGAGGATTAATGCGCTCCATAGTATACTTATTTAAGATTTCCAGAAAACCAGGGGATATTTTTAGTTGTACCTCCTTTCGGAAGCTCTTCTTTCTTATATGATTTTGAATGTATGTTGAAAATTGGCATGCAGAAGGGAGACACCTGTATAAATCAGGATATACCTAGTTTCTATGAAGTTAAACTTTAATAAGGTAAAATATTTAGAAAGCTGTGAAAATTGCAAAATTTGGTTGAACAGATAGTGACTTTTAATTGGTGGTATGACACCTTCAAGCAAAATGCGGTGAAACATCAAAATCAGAAAACAATTGTTTTTTTTTTTGGTCTTAACTGATCATTTGAGATAATACTAGCCACATATCAATCTTTTTGGGGGCAAAATGTCACATATTCTCCTTCATTTCCAGTTCTTTTAATTTAAATTCATCTTCTTTTTCTTTTTTCTCCATTTCTAACCTTTCCTTCATTTCCAGTTCTGCCTGTTTTAATTTAAATTCATCTTCTTTTCTTTTCTCCATCTCCTTCATTTCCATTTCTTTTAATTTAAGTTCATGTTCTAATTCAAGCTGTTTTAACTTAAAGGCGTCAACATTTTCAACCTTAAGATCAAGAGCCTCTTCACCTAAAATTTCTTCGTCAACTAATTTGTCTATAACCAAATTTTTTATAATTTGTTTTCTCATAGATACTTTGAAAACTAATTTCAGTTGTTTAGCAAGCAACACTAGTTTCTCTTTCTTTAAATTATCAAAACTCTCCAGGTCTGGCGTTTTCAAAAATTTACCAGCATCAAATGCCATTTTGTAGAATTTTGTTGGCTAGTTATAATTAAAATATTAAACAAATTTTGAATAAAATATTTTTAAGATCCCAGGACGAGCCCCCAATTTCTGTTACGGCCAGAAATCGCCTTTAAATTGTAGCCAACAAAAGACACAAATCAATAGTAAAATTTAACAATATTTATTATACAAAAGTTTACAAAAGGTATTACACAAATATTACTGTTAACTTAACTGTCAAAATATGAGTCCAATCTGTTATCTTTATCTGTATCCGGAAATCTTTCGGAATCCAATCTGAATATTATGTTCACTACTAATGTCACAATCCAGTATGATGTTGTTTGTAGAATAAAAGTGTCAATCCAAATGCTGTGAATACTAATGTCTATCAATGTCTATGTCCAAGTTTAATTATCAGAGTTTAACTTTAGTGTCTGTATATATAGTGTTGTCATGGAAAATTCTAGAACACTCTATAATGGAACATTGTGGAAAATCCTGGAAAGTTACAACGGAAGTTTCTGGAATAACGTAGAAGTTTAAATTACGCATCGTTTATAAGGATCATTCTAGAAAGTTCCAATCATTCTGTGAATGTTCCAGTGATTCCTAAACTGCACAGTTATAAGATTATTTGGTAAACAACTATCAGGCCATACAACACAAATTAGGCCAACATAAATAAACATAATAATTACAATATCATAACACCTCCCCCCTTAAAAGAAGTTTTAGTGTAACAAAAACTTATCGTGAATAATATGAACAAAAATACATAATATATACAAAGTGATTTAATAAGCTCTAGATAAAGCATCAGCTATTACATTATCTTTACCCTTAATATGTTTTACAATTACATCATATTCCTGTAACAATAAACTCCACCTAGTCAACCTCTGATTCTTGTTTCTCATTTTATGCATGAAGGTGAGAGGATTATGATCAGTATAAACAAGAATAGGATATACAGTGGGATTCAAATATACATCAAAATGTTGAAGTGCTGACAACATTGCAAAACACTCTTTTTCAATAGTTGAATAATTTTTCTGATGTTTATCTAATTTCTTAGAAAAATATGATATAGGTTTCTCAACATTATCATTTGTCTCTTGGTATAAAACAGCTCCTATTCCTACATCGCTTGCATCAACGGCAAGTTTAAATTGTTTTTCAAAGTCTGGAGTAATCAGAACTGGACTATTAATTAAAAGTGATTTGCTATTTTCAAAAGCTTTTTGACAATTTTCACTCCAGATAAATTTAGAATCTTTTCGTAAAAGATGAGTCAATGGTTGAACAACAGTAGCAAAATTTGAACAGAATTTCCTGTAAAATCCTATCATGCCTAAATATCTCATAAGTTGTTTTCTATTTGTAGGAGGTGGAAATTTGGAAATAGCTTCCACTTTAGCCATAATAGGTTTTACTTGACCTTGGCCAACCGTATGCCCTAAATAATCAACAGTGGCTTGACAAAATTCACTTTTACCAAGATTAACAGTCAAATTTGAATGTGACAATCTATCAAAAGTATCATACAAATGTTTTAAATGCTGTTCCCAGCTATTACTACATACAATAAGATCATCAATATAAGCATAACAACAGTCTAAATCTTTTATAACATTATTGATCATTCTTTGAAATGTAGCTGGAGCACTTTTCATGCCAAATGGCATTACAGTATATTGAAATAAGCCATCTGGTGTAACAAAAGCTGATATTTCACGAGCTCTCTGTGTCAATGGAACTTGCCAATAACCTTTCAATAAATCAAATTTGCTCACAAATTTTGCTTGACCAATATTGTCAATACAATCGTCTATCCTTAGAATCGGATAGGAATCCGATTTTGAGACTGAATTTACTTTTCTGAAATCAGTCACGAAACGAAAAGTTTTATCTGGTTTTGGCACAAGGAGACAAGGAGAGCTCCATTCACTGTTACTCGGCTCAATAATATCATTGTCAAGCATATATTTAATTTCTTTTCTCATAACTTCAAGTTTGAGTGGATTGAGCCTGTAAGGATGTTGCTTAATTGGAGAAGCATCTCCGACATCAACATGATGACAAACAGCAGTGGTTTTGTTTGGCACATCTGGAAAAAGATTTTTAAAAGAAAATACCAAAGTTTTTATTTCTTCTCTACGATCAAAAGACAGATGTGCAAGTTTTGAATCTAAATTTGACAAAATTTCTGAATTTTTCAATCTAACTGTCTCTTCCATAGTTTTACAACTAAAAGTTGGTTCAATTACATCTGGTTTGTCATGATTGTTCTCAAAGTTAACCATGCCTAAAGTGGCAACTGGTTTACTATCACATAGTACATTAGTACGCTCAAAATATGGTTTTAACATATTAATATGACACACTCTATTTTGTTTGCGCCGACCTGGAGTTTTTACAATATAATTCAAATCATTAATTTTACTCTCTATTGTATAAGGACCACAATATTTAGCCTGTAAAGGATGTCCAGGGACAGGCAGAAATACAAGTACGCTATCACCAGGCTCAAAAACTCTGTCCCTGGCATCTTTATCATACCATATTTTCATCTTGTTCTGTACATTTTTTAAGTTTTTCTGAGCAATTTGACAAGCAGTATACAATTTTTCTTTAAATCTAGATACATAGTCTAAAAGATTCAAGTCAGTATGTTCAGTAAGCCACTTTTCCTTAATCAATTTTAACGGTCCCCTTACAGTATGACCAAATACCAACTCAAAGGGACTAAATCCAAGGGATTCTTGAACAGCCTCTCGAACCGCAAAGAGTAGAAAGTGAACTCCATCATCCCAGTCTCTGTCAAATTGAAGACAAAAAGTTCTAATCATGTTCTTCAATGTTTGATGAAAACGTTCTAAGGCACCTTGAGATTCTGGATGATAAGCACTTGATCTGTACTGAGCAATCCCTAACTGGTATACGACTTGCTGAAATAAACCTGACATGAAATTTGATCCCTGGTCGGACTGTATAGACTTAGGAAGTCCTACTAATGTGAAAAATTTGATCAAAGCTTTGACGATAGTAGGTGTCTTGATATTTCTGAGCGGAATAGCTTCAGGAAAGCGGGTAGATGTACACATGATTGTCAATAAATATGCATTTCCAGTCTTGGTCTTTGGTAAAGGTCCAACGCAGTCAATTAGAACTCTGCTGAAAGGTTCGTCAAAGGCTGGAATAGGCAGAAGTGGTGCTGGTGGTATTTTCTGGTTAGGTTTACCAACAACCTGGCATATATGGCATGATTTGCAGTATTCTGCGACATCATTTCTAAGTCTGGGCCAGTAGAAATGTTGCAATATTTTTAGGCAAGTCTTCCTTATACCTAAGTGCCCAGCCAAGGGGGTGTCATGGGCAAGACCAATAATTTCTTGCCTATAAACTTTAGGCACCACCACTTGGTATAGCACTCTCCATTCCTCCTCTGGGGTGGCATCAGGAGGCCTCAACTTCCTCATTAAAATGCCGTCCTGATGGTAATAGCATTCGGCCACTTTGTCTGCTTCCTCTTGTGGTTGAGCTCTCTGGCTGAGCTGAAGAACCTCAGGGTCTTTATGTTGTTCTTCAGATAAATTCTTTCGGTCTAATGAATGGCTGTTAACGTCTGGCCATGGCATAATAACATTCTTGTTAACACTAGGTGGTCTTGTAATGGCCTTTTCTGAGCTACCAGGACCTTCAATGTCAGCTATAAAAGTGTCAGAAAGGTCCATGTAATCAAACTTGTCTTCTTGCATATTCTGATTTTGTTGTTTTCTAGCCATCGCCCTAGTAACAACACAAGCTGGATACAATTCAGCATCATCTTCAGGTGATTTAACATCCACCACCGGTTCACTGGTAATAATTGGTTCAGCAACCACTTTGTTCCTAGCTAGATCATTTCCTAGCAATAATGTAACACCCTCAAAAGGGAGATTAGGACGAACACCCACAATAACTGGTCCAGTTATCAAATCTGACTTCAGATAAACACGATGGAGAGGAACATCTATACAACCCAACTCTACACCTTGTAACAAAACGGAGGCACCAACAGAAGTATTCTCGGACAAAGGCAACACACCTTCTAACAACAAAGTCTGAGAAGCTCCAGTGTCCCGTAAAATCTTAATAGGCTGAAGAGTGGTATCATCAACAATAGAAACAAACCCATCAGACATAAAGGGTTTGTATTCCTCCATGTAATCACAAAAACTGGACTTAAAAGCCTGACGCGCAGGGCATTCCAATGTACTGGTATTATAAGGTGTCGTACAAGCACTGGTCTTCGGCTTATTATCTCGTTCATTCTTCTTCTGGAGTCTAAAACAATCAGCCATCAGGTGACCAATCTTCTTACAATAAGCGGCAGTCAGTGACTTCTTCTCAAAAGTATCAAATTTTGGACTAGACATATTATAACTGGACTGACTCTTATTCTGTGCAACAGGCTTACTATCAGTACGCTCATTGCTTTGATTTTTGTAATTTCCACTGGAAGTATTGACATTTTGACCCTTGAAACTTCTTTTATGTGAAAGAGTATAATTATCTGAAATGACAGCTGCATCATGTATTGACTCAACAGTTTTGTCGTCTAAATGTGTTTTAAGTCTAAATGAACACATAGTTTGAACTCTTCTAATAATATCAATTGTCTTAGGTTATCAAAATTGTTATCTGTTTTCTTTGACGTAAGCCATTTGTCAAATAGATCATCTTTTTCCCGAGCAAATTCCACATATGTTTGTGAATCAAACTTTTTATAAGATCTAAATTTCTGTCTATATGCTTCTGGTACTAGCTCATAAGCTTTCAAAACTTCCTGTTTTACCGTGTCATAATCGGAACTTTTTTCTGATGGAAGTGCGGAGTATATTTCAGCGGCCTTCCCCTCAAAAACACTTTGCAGCATCGTAGTCCAATACGGCATAGGCCATTTCAAATTGTTAGCAATTTTCTCAAACTGAGGAAAATATTTATCAACTGTTTTTTCACAAAATTTTGGAACCAAACGTATGTTTTTTGCTGCATCAAAATAATCTGATTTCGAGTGAACTTTAGTGTTGCTTTCTTCTTTGACCATTTCAATTTTCAGTTTCTCCATCTCTAGCCTTTCCTCATTTCAAGTTCTTTTAATTTCTCCCTCTCCTTCATTTCCAGTTTTTTTTAATTTAAATTCATCTTCTTTTTCTTTTTTCTCCATTTCTAACCTTTCCTTCATTTCCAGTTCTGCCTGTTTTAATTTAAATTCATCTTCTTTTCTTTTCTCCATCTCCTTCATTTCCATTTCTTTTAATTTAAGTTCATGTTCTAATTCAAGCTGTTTTAACTTAAAGGCGTCAACATTTTCAACCTTAAGATCAAGAGCCTCTTCACCTAAAATTTCTTCGTCAACTAATTTGTCTATAACCAAATTTTTTATAATTTGTTTTCTCATAGATACTTTGAAAACTAATTTCAGTTGTTTAGCAAGCAACACTAGTTTCTCTTTCTTTAAATTATCAAAACTCTCCAGGTCTGGCGTTTTCAAAAATTTACCAGCATCAAATGCCATTTTGTAGAATTTTGTTGGCTAGTTATAATTAAAATATTAAACAAATTTTGAATAAAATATTTTTAAGATCCCAGGACGAGCCCCCAATTTCTGTTACGGCCAGAAATCGCCTTTAAATTGTAGCCAACAAAAGACACAAATCAATAGTAAAATTTAACAATATTTATTATACAAAAGTTTACAAAAGGTATTACACAAATATTACTGTTAACTTAACTGTCAAAATATGAGTCCAATCTGTTATCTTTATCTGTATCCGGAAATCTTTCGGAATCCAATCTGAATATTATGTTCACTACTAATGTCACAATCCAGTATGATGTTGTTTGTAGAATAAAAGTGTCAATCCAAATGCTGTGAATACTAATGTCTATCAATGTCTATGTCCAAGTTTAATTATCAGAGTTTAACTTTAGTGTCTGTATATATAGTGTTGTCATGGAAAATTCTAGAACACTCTATAATGGAACATTGTGGAAAATCCTGGAAAGTTACAACGGAAGTTTCTGGAATAACGTAGAAGTTTAAATTACGCATCGTTTATAAGGATCATTCTAGAAAGTTCCAATCATTCTGTGAATGTTCCAGTGATTCCTAAACTGCACAGTTATAAGATTATTTGGTAAACAACTATCAGGCCATACAACACAAATTAGGCCAACATAAATAAACATAATAATTACAATATCATAACACCTCCCCCCTTAAAAGAAGTTTTAGTGTAACAAAAACTTATCGTGAATAATATGAACAAAAATACATAATATATACAAAGTGATTTAATAAGCTCTAGATAAAGCATCAGCTATTACATTATCTTTACCCTTAATATGTTTTACAATTACATCATATTCCTGTAACAATAAACTCCACCTAGTCAACCTCTGATTCTTGTTTCTCATTTTATGCATGAAGGTGAGAGGATTATGATCAGTATAAACAAGAATAGGATATACAGTGGGATTCAAATATACATCAAAATGTTGAAGTGCTGACAACATTGCAAAACACTCTTTTTCAATAGTTGAATAATTTTTCTGATGTTTATCTAATTTCTTAGAAAAATATGATATAGGTTTCTCAACATTATCATTTGTCTCTTGGTATAAAACAGCTCCTATTCCTACATCGCTTGCATCAACGGCAAGTTTAAATTGTTTTTCAAAGTCTGGAATAATCAGAACTGGACTATTAATTAAAAGTGATTTGCTATTTTCAAAAGCTTTTTGACAATTTTCACTCCAGATAAATTTAGAATCTTTTCGTAAAAGATGAGTCAATGGTTGAACAACAGTAGCAAAATTTGAACAGAATTTCCTGTAAAATCCTATCATGCCTAAATATCTCATAAGTTGTTTTCTATTTGTAGGAGGTGGAAATTTGGAAATAGCTTCCACTTTAGCCATAATAGGTTTTACTTGACCTTGGCCAACTGTATGCCCTAAATAATCAACAGTGGCTTGACAAAATTCACTTTTACCAAGATTAACAGTCAAATTTGAATGTGACAATCTATCAAAAGTATCATACAAATGTTTTAAATGCTGTTCCCAGCTATCACTACATACAATAAGATCATCAATATAAGCATAACAACAGTCTAAATCTTTTATAACATTATTGATCATTCTTTGAAATGTAGCTGGAGCACTTTTCATGCCAAATGGCATTACAGTATATTGAAATAAGCCATCTGGTGTAACAAAAGCTGATATTTCACGAGCTCTCTGTGTCAATGGAACTTGCCAATAACCTTTCAATAAATCAAATTTGCTCACAAATTTTGCTTGACCAATATTGTCAATACAATCGTCTATCCTTGGAATCGGATAGGAATCCGATTTTGAGACTGAATTTACTTTTCTGAAATCAGTCACGAAACGAAAAGTTTTATCTGGTTTTGGCACAAGGAGACAAGGAGAGCTCCATTCACTGTTACTCGGCTCAATAATATCATTGTCAAGCATATATTTAATTTCTTTTCTCATAACTTCAAGTTTGAGTGGATTGAGCCTGTAAGGATGTTGCTTAATTGGAGAAGCATCTCCGACATCAACATGATGACAAACAGCAGTGGTTTTGTTTGGCACATCTGGAAAAAGATTTTTAAAAGAAAATACCAAAGTTTTTATTTCTTCTCTACGATCAAAAGACAGATGTGCAAGTTTTGAATCTAAATTTGACAAAATTTCTGAATTTTTCAATCTAACTGTCTCTTCCATAGTTTTACAACTAAAAGTTGGTTCAATTACATCTGGTTTGTCATGATTGTTCTCAAAGTTAACCATGCCTAAAGTGGCAACTGGTTTACTATCACATAGTACATTAGTACGCTCAAAATATGGTTTTAACATATTAATATGACACACTCTATTTTGTTTGCGCCGACCTGGAGTTTTTACAATATAATTCAAATCATTAATTTTACTCTCTATTGTATAAGGACCACAATATTTAGCCTGTAAAGGATGTCCAGGGACAGGCAGAAATACAAGTACGCTATCACCAGGCTCAAAAACTCTGTCCCTGGCATCTTTATCATACCATATTTTCATCTTGTTCTGTACATTTTTTAAGTTTTTCTGAGCAATTTGACAAGCAGTATACAATTTTTCTTTAAATCTAGATACATAGTCTAAAAGATTCAAGTCAGTATGTTCAGTAAGCCACTTTTCCTTAATCAATTTTAACGGTCCCCTTACAGTATGACCAAATACCAACTCAAAGGGACTAAATCCAAGGGATTCTTGAACAGCCTCTCGAACCGCAAAGAGTAGAAAGTGAACTCCATCATCCCAGTCTCTGTCAAATTGAAGACAAAAAGTTCTAATCATGTTCTTCAATGTTTGATGAAAACGTTCTCAAGCATCTGGATGATAAGCACTTGATTTGTACTGAGCAATCCCTAACTGGTATACGACTTGCTGAAATAAACCTGACATGAAATTTGATCCCTGGTCGGACTGTATAGACTTAGGAAGTCCTACTAATGTGAAAAATTTGATCAAAGCTTTGACGATAGTAGGTGTCTTGATATTTCTGAGCGGAATAGCTTCAGGAAAGCGGGTAGATGTACACATGATTGTCAATAAATATGCATTTCCAGTCTTGGTCTTTGGTAAAGGTCCAACGCAGTCAATTAGAACTCTGCTGAAAGGTTCGTCAAAGGCTGGAATAGGCAGAAGTGGTGCTGGTGGTATTTTCTGGTTAGGTTTACCAACAACCTGGCATATATGGCATGATTTGCAGTATTCTGCGACATCATTTCTAAGTCTGGGCCAGTAGAAATGTTGCAATATTTTTAGGTAAGTCTTCCTTATACCTAAGTGCCCAGCCAAGGGGGTGTCATGGGCAAGACCAATAATTTCTTGCCTATAAACTTTAGGCACCACCACTTGGTATAGCACTCTCCATTCCTCCTCTGGGGTGGCATCAGGAGGCCTCCACTTCCTCATTAAAATGCCGTCCTGATGGTAATAGCATTCGGCCACTTTGTCTGCTTCCTCTTGTGGTTGAGCTCTCTGGCTGAGCTGAAGAACCTCAGGGTCTTTATGTTGTTCTTCAGATAAATTCTGTCGGTCTAATGAATGGCTGTTAACGTCTGGCCATGGCATAATAACATTCTTGAAAGATGTAGAACGAACAAGGAAAAATCAGCAAAAACTGATCTTGATATTGAAAGTTTATGTTCCTGTAGCCCAAAATGAAATTTTCAAGTATTTTCTATCAAAATCATACATTACAGTCAGTTTATATTGAGCTGTGAATTTTTTATATAAGTCGCATAATGCTCAGATAGGTTGTATTTAATTACAAATTGACTAAGGATTAAGAATAAAGCAAAATAAAAGATTTCTAATCAATTTTTTTTCTCTTTAGGTGTCATACCACCAATTACTCCCTCAAATTTAGAACGTATGTAAAAGTAGGCCTACTCGGACAAAAAATAGTGCATTTGATGTCATTGTTCACCTAAACTAACCAACAAATTTGCAGAAATGAAACTTTTGTTGAAAGAAAAATATATTAAAACCATTTTGAGCCAAATTTTACCTGTCTATGAGTTTGCATTAAAAATTGAGGATTAATGCGCTCCATAGTATACTTATTTAAGATTTCCAGAAAACCAGGGGTTATTTTTAGTGGTACCTCCTTTCGGAAGCTCTCTTCTTTCTTATATGATTTTGAATGTATGTTGAAAATTGGCATGCAGAAAGGTGACACCTGTATAAATCAGGATATACCTAGTTTCTATGAAGTTAAACTTTAATAAGGTAAAATATTTAGAAAGCTGTGAAAATTGCAAAATTTGGTTGAACAGATAGTGACTTTTAATTGGTGGTATGACACCTTCAAGCAAAATGCGGTGAAACATCAAAATCAGAAAACAATTGTTTTTTTTTGGGTCTTAACTGATCATTTGAGATAATAGTAGCCACATATCAATCTTTTTGGGGGCAAAATGTCACATATTGCAAATTTAGAGCCTAAAACTTGAGTTTGTGCTATTTTTAGCTTTTCCCATCCTGACAATATGCTTTTATATAAAAAATGTCCTAAATAATGTTAAAAATGCACAGCAATTTATTTTGTGGTGTTAAACATTGAAACATAGGTTGTTTACTACCCCCAAACAAATTTTGTCATGCAGATAATGAAATTATTTGATTTTTACCCCTTATATCATTGCGTCATACTATGTACTTGGCAGACAGCATAGCCTAATGTAAACACTGCAGAAACTCACAAAAGTAGCATTTATTATTCCAAATGATATTTTTATATCTTAAATTTTATTAACTGATGTAAATAAACACAGTTAAATGACCATGACTGCACTTTTGATCAATTTTTAGTACTTTACTGACACCAGATGAAAAAAAGGGGGGTCAATATTCCTTGACACTTCAATACCTTGAATTTTTTACCAAATTCATTGCAAAAATTGTGGAGACTTTAAAGAAGTAGAACGAACAAGGAAAAATCAGCAAAAACTGATCTTGATATTGAAAGTTTATGTTCCTGTAGCCCAAAATGAAATTTTCAAGTATTTTCTATCAAAATCATACATTACAGTCAGTTTAAATTGAGCTGTGAGATTTTTGATATAAGTCGCATAATGCTCAGATAGGCTGTATTTAACTACAAATTGACCAAGGATTAATAATAAAGCAAAATAAAAGATTTCTAATCAATTTTTGTGTCTCTTTAAGCAAAATGCGGTGAAACATCAAAATAAAAAAAAAAACAATTTTGTCTTAACTGATCATTGGAGATAATAGTAGCCACATATCAATCTTTTTGGGGGCAAAATGTCACATATTGCAAATTTAGACCCTAAAACTTGAGTTTGTGCTATTTTTAGCTTTTCCCATCCTGACAATATGCTTTTATATAAAAAAAATGTCCTTAATAATGTTAAAAATGCACAGAAAGTTATTTTGTGGTGTTAAACATTGAAACATAGGTTGTTTACTATGTACCCCCAAACAAATTTTGTCATGTAAATTTAATGAAATTATTTGATTTTTACCCCTAATATCATTGCGTCATACTATGTACTTGGCAGATAGCATAGCCTAATGTAAACACTGCAGAAACTCACAAAAGTAGCATTTATTATTCCAAATGATTTTTTTATATCTTAAATTTTATTAACTGATGTAAATAAACACAGTTAAATGACCATGACTGCACTTTTGATCAATTTTTAGTACTTTACTGACACCAGATGAAAGAAGGGGGGTCAATATTCCTTGACACTTCAATACCTTGATTTTTTTACCAAATTCATTGCAAAAATTGTGGAAAGTCTTTAAAGAAGTAGAACGAACAAGGAAAAATCAGCAAAAACTGATCTTGATATTGAAAGTTTATGTTCCTGTAGCCCAAAATGAAATTTTCAAGTATTTTCTATCAAAATCATACATTACAGTCAGTTTATATTGAGCTGTGAAATTTTTAATATAAGTCGCATAATGCTCAGATAGGTTGTATTTAACTACAAATTGACTAAGGATTAAGAATAAAGCAAAATAAAAGATTTCTAATCAATTTTTTTTCTCTTTAGGTGTCATACCACCAATTACTCTCTCAAATTTAGAACGTATGTAAAAGTAGGCCTACTCGGACAAAAAAATAGTGCATTTGATGTCATTGTTCACCTAAACTAACCAACAAATTTGCAGAAATGAAACTTTTGTTGAAAGAAAAATATATTAAGACAATTTTGAGTCAAATTTTACCTGTCTATGAGTTTGCATTAAAAATTGAGGATTAATGCGCTCCATAGTATACTAATTTAAAATTTCCAGAAAACCAGGGGTTATTTTTAGTGGTACCTCCTTTCGGAAGTTCTCTTCTTTCTTATATGATTTTGAATGTATGTTGAAAATTGGCATGCAGAAAGGTGACACCTGTATGATTCAGGATATACCTAGTTTCTATGAAGTTAAACTTAAGGTAAAATATTTAGAAAGCTGTGAAAATTGCAAAATTTGGTTGAACAGATAGGGACTTTTAATTGGTGGTATGACACCTTTAAATGCATCACGAATTTGTTTTGTTATTTCTGTCGTTGGGCTGCTGTTTCACTGAAGTATGATCCACATCTGAATCTCCTTCTATTTCACACTTCGTTTGATTTCTGTCTCATAGACATTGTTATTTTTGTTGTTAGATTGCTGTCTTATTGACATTGTTATTTTTGTTGTTAGATTTCTGCCTCATTGACATTGTTATTTTTGTTGTTAGATTTCTGTCTCATTGACATTGTTATTTTTGTTGTTAGATTTCTGTCTCATTGACATTGTTATTTTTGTTGTTAGATTTCTGTCTCATTGACATTGTTATTTTTGTAGTTGTATTTTTGTCTCATTGACATTGTTATTTTTGTTGTTAGATTTCTGTCTCATTGACATTGTTATTTTTGTTGTTTGATTTTGTGTCTCATTGACATCGTTATTTTTGTTGTTAGATTTCTGTCTCATTGACATTGTTATTTTTGTAGTTGTATTTTTGTCTCATTGACATTGTTATTTTTGTTGTTAGATTTCTGTCTTATTGACATTGTTATTTTTGTTGTTCGATTTTGTGTCTCATTGACATCGTTATTTTTGGTTGTTAGATTTCTGTCTCATTGACATCGTTATTTTTGTTGTTAGATTTCTGTCTCATTGACATTGTTATGTTTGTTGTTAGATATTTCTGTCTAATTGACATTGTTATTTTTGTTGTATTTCTGTCTCATTGACATTGTTATTTTTGTTGTATTTCTGTCTCATTGACATTGTTATTTTTGTAGTTGTATTTCTGTCTCATTGACATTGTTATTTTTGTTGTTAGATTTCTGTCTCATTGACATTGTTATTTTTGTTGTATTTCTGTCTCATTGACATTGTTATTTTTGTTGTTAGATTTCTGTCTCATTGACATTGTTATTTTTGTAGTTGTATTTCTGTCTCATTGACATTGCTATTTTTGTAGTTGGGTTTCTGTTTTATTGACATATGCCTCACATCTCCTTTTATTTATGCTGCACTTAATTTTCCGTGTGCTCAAAATGGCTGATAAAAAAAGTTTTATCATTTAATTCTGATAGCAGTACCAGATTTTCTTTGAATCAAATCTAGCGAGTCGATTTGTATTGTTTTCGAATTGACGTCCCGTGGCAAATACTTCATGCATATTAAAGCTCTTGTTTTAGAAAATCTTATTGTAAATATTTGACACATGTGACTTCTTTGACACTTTTTTGTGGTGTTTTCTTAATAATGGAAGAACCAATTTTCTAAAGACGCACCAACGCACCTGCTTCAAAAGTGTTTTGGGGGTGTTAAGTGAACAACAAAAGATTTAATACCCACACAATTTACGGAAAATAACGCAGATGTCTTTGCACGTACTACGTAAGTTTTACTAATTTTCTGAAGACACATTAACATGAGCGCAAACTTTAAGAAGAGGAAAGGAAGAAAGAAACTCCCCTTCTTTCGTGATTATATATTTTTATTGTCTTCTTTTGTAATATTCTGTCCCAGGGTAATGACTTTTACCGCTTCTTCAGAAGTATTTTAACATTTGGTTTTCCTTTAACACTGCAGTGTAAACCGATTTGTCAGTTCCTATCTCTGTATGTTTCTCTTTATACGATTCATTACATTGCCTTCCTCTCTGCATGGTCAACTAAGTTGATTGTTTCTTCACAGTTCCGTTAATTCTGGTACCATTCTTACATCAACTTTGACTTACGACTTTTCCCCCAACACGAAATGGTTATTCCCATGTGACTCTGACTTTGACTAAAGACAGACTTGCAGTTGTAATCGTTTACGATGGAATTATGCATTCTGTTTGTCTGTTGTCGATACGAGAAGGTGTGGATGGAAGTTTTCAATTAGAGAATAAGGGACAAAACAATGTAAAAAATAGAGAATAATGGACATATAAAGGTATGAGGAATACAGAAAACTGGCCTAAAAAATTAAATAATACAGAATTGAAGAAGCCCCATCCAGACCCTCATACTACACTGAGATATAAAATGTACAGTCATCTACTCTGTTTACCCTCATCCTACACTGAGATATAAAATGTAGTCATCTACTCTGTTTACCCTCATACCACACTGAGATATAAAATGTACAGTCAACTACTCTGTTTACCCTCATACCACACTGAGATATAAAATGTACAGTCAACTACTCTGTTTACCTATTTACCAATGTGATATAAAATGTAGTCAACTACTCTGTTTACCCTCATACCACACTGAGATATAAAATGTAGTCAACTACTCTGTTTACCCTCATACCACACTGTGATATAAAATGTAGTCAACTACTCTGTTTACCCTCATACCACACTGAAATATAAAATGTACAGTCAACTACTCTGTTTACCCTAATACCACACTGAGATATAAAATGTACAGCCAACTACTCTGTTTATCATAATACCACACTGAGATATAAAATGTAGTCATCTACTCTGTTTACCCTCATACCACACTGAGATATAAAATGTAGTCATCTACTCTGTTTACCCTCATACTACACTGCGATATAAAATGTACAGTCATCTACTCTGTTTATCTATTTACCAATGTGATATAAAATGTAGTCAACTACTCTGTTTACCCTCATACCACACTGAGATATAAAATGTACAGTCATCTACTCTGTTTACCTATTTACCACTGTGATATAAAATGTACAGTAAACTACTCTTTTTACCTATTTAACATTGAAACATTATCACATTCTATAACTGATGTTTATAATTAGAAAAATATATTTCACGGCACATTCCCTCCCCCTTTTCTAAAAAGAGAATGTCAGAATGTCAAGGTATTGGCAAAAATCTGGTTAGTTTGTGTACGTATTATATACGTTTGCAACTAGTCTCATATTTCTAGTAAGTTAAGAGGGGGTGGGGAAACAAATCTTTCGTCTAATCCTGTTATATTTTGTAAGTATCCCGTGTCAGGAACGTTGTCGTACACATGTATATTATATCGACGTAATGTCCCCCTCCATTATTTAGAGAATTAAGTGTTAACAGTAGATCTTTGATTGCTTCTGTTGTATCTATTTTTGTCTTTCATGGAATTGAGACAATTTTTGAAAGATCTAGAGTGAGACTTATGTTTGGTCACCCGTCTATTTGTCCGCGAAGACTATATGTATGCATCACGAATTTGTTTTGTTATTCCTGTCCTTTGGCTGCTGTTCCATTGACGTATGTCCCACCTCTAAATCTCCTTCTATTGTCACAAAATGGAAGTTCCTACATAGTACAAGTTTTAAATGGAAAAAAACTATTCTGGAATATTATTTCCACTGGTATAGAATATTTGTTCCAACGGGAACAGATATTATTACATTGTTTATAACAAAGTTTCCAGTAGAACTTCAGTTAGGCGGAACAAATATACGTTGACACTTAATTTTCCGTGCACACTGCTGGCTGAAAAATATATATATATAAATCTGATAGCACTTACATGACATGATTTTTATGACACCTGCTTCAGTATTGGTGACGACTATACACGTCTACCGTTAGATGTCTTTCTGTTATTTTTGTAGCTAGATTTTTGTCTCATTGACATTGTTATTTTTGTAGTTGGATTGCTGTCTCATTGACATGTACCTCATAACTCATTTATTTAAGCAGCACTTAATTTTCCTAGTGCACAAGCTGGCTGAAAAAAATGATTATAAATTTCTTGTTATAAAACTGTGAATTTTGCGAAAAATTAAGGATTTTCTTATCCCAGGAATATATTACCTTAGCCGTATTTTGCACAACTTTTATGAATGTTTGATCTTCAATGCTCTTTAACTTTGTACTTGTTTGGCTTTATAACTATTTTGATCTGAGCGTCACTGACGAGTCTTATGTAGACGAAACGCGCGTCTGGTGTACTAAATTATAATCCTGGTACCTTTTATAATAAAAATCTGATAGCATTTCTGATAGCAGTACCAGTTTTGCTTTGAATCAAACATAACGGATTGATTTTGTTTCTCCTTAACTTTCAGTGGCAAATACTTCTTAGTTATTAAACACATTCTTTCAGAAAATCTAAGGGAAACGATATGACACATTTGATTACTTTGACACTTTGCTGTGGTGTTTTCTGAGTGATGAAAGAACCAATTGTCCTTAAACGCAAACACGCACTTGCTTCAAATGTGTTTTTAGGTGTCAAACGAAAAACAAAAGAATTAACGCGCACACAATTTTGTGAAAATAACGCACACGTCCTTGCAAGCTCTACGTAAGTCTTACTAATTATCTTGAGACAAATAAACATGAGTACAAACTAAAAGAACAAGAAAAGGAAACAAAAACACAACCCTCTTTTCGTGAATAGGTTTTTTAAACACCATGGACAAATAACACAATGACGGGGTGTATAAGGACAAAGCCACGTAATATGTAACAGAGGAACACAATAAGGCATATACATGATATATAGACAAAGCATATTCACAATAATAAAAGACAAAAATACAAAATGTATTATAAAATGTATTATAGAACAATAACACAATGACAGGATGTTTAAGTACAGAGCTACGCAATTTTTTACAAACAAATAGGGAATAATAATGTGCTACAATATAAAACATGATAAAGAATAGAAAATAATGAACAAACAGTATAACGAATAAAAAAAAAATGAAGAACCCCATCCACACCCTCATACCACACAAATGAAAGAAAAAAGAAGTACCAGTCCATAAGACAAGCAACCCGACGAAAACAATTGTGAATTTGCTCTGATTTTAATTTGCAAACTTCACATCCGACAAATTAGTAAGGAGACACATATGACTTAAATTCTTTAAAAAGTTTTCAAGGATATGATGAAGTCTATCTTGAGTGATGGTTTTCTCTGAAACAGAAAGTGGATGTAAATCGAAGAACATAAGGTCTTTGTAATATTTCTCTAAATTTATTATAAAATTGATTTGTTGTCACAGATGAAATTAAAGCGTTTATCGCCCAATATACAGCAACCCAACGACATAATACGATGTGTAATTTATTTTGAATTTTTTTAGAACCTTTCATCCGTATATGTTTCGAATAAACAAACTATTAGGCAGCAACCATTTGATTTTCTGGGGGGGTTTCCAGTTTCCAGTGTTTGGAGAAAAAATAATTTGTTTTTGATTCTGAGAAAAAAAAATGTTTGTTTCACCCTCAGCTGCCACTATATGTAATGCTGAAATTGAAATAAAAAAATTGTTTTCGACTTGTCGTGAAAAAAATAGATTGTCCAGAAAAAAAAACATAGCCCCCCCCCCCCCCCCCCCCGAAAATCAAATGGTTGCTGCCTTAAGGACATACATATATGACTAATATTAAAATTTCCTCTTTAAACTAGTGATAAATGGTTTAAAAAGATATCATGAAATATATTTTTAATTTCGTTGTTTGTCTTCAACTATCAAACATCAATCAATTAAACAACACGTCTCTGTAATATTTCATTAAATTTCCATATCAAGTTACCCTTTTGTCACACATGAAATAAAAGTGTTAATTTACCCCAAAACATGTACATAACAAATGTGTTCATTTGATACATGTAGTAAAGAAAACAAAATTTGATACAAAATATTTGAATGACAAAATGCACAAATAGATCCGAGTTTGGATCAACTCATTGTCTGAAAGAATTATTTATGTTTATTTATGTTAATTTCTTTATCACGTCAAAAAGAAATGCATGTCCGTCTGTTACATTACAAACAAGAAGAACATTTTCTTTTTTGTCAAAATAAATTCCCAGCAGTCCATCAAGTCCATCTGATTCAGTAAGAAGTTCTTTATGATGTTTACCATCATCAGATACAACTATAACAGTGTGTGTCTTATTACTAGTCACATAGACATTCCCCTCATTATCTGTTGTCACACGACGTAAATCTTGATATTTATCCATTTTAAATTTCCACATTAACTTTCCATCTAACGAGCAGCAGTATATGCAATTTGATGTTTTGTCTTTATAGACCAACCTGTCTCTGTCTACTGTAATGTCGCGGATATCGTCTGAAGGTGTCGGTATAGTACGTGTTACTTTACCTGTCAGATCCATCACATGTATTATACCCCAATCAATAACAACGTACAGGTTATTATCATTATATGATATTCCGTAGTAGTTACCACTGGTGATTGTACTGGTGACAGAACGTGTAGATATATTTATTATCAATATGGTTCTATCACTACAGGATACTGCTACAGTATTACTATCTATCTCTGTTATACAATATGGTCTATAAGACAGAGACATGTGATGTTTATCAGTACCGTCTGTATTACAAATAAAAAGTTGGTCATTCTCATAGTCGGTAAAAACTAATGTATTGTCTGTTTTGATACAGCGATTAATATCTGGATCTTTATTCCAAAAGTGTTTTTTACTAATCTTTAACTTCTGACGCAAATTGGCAGAAACAGGAATGTTGTTTTTGAGAGATTTTTGAACGATTACTTCTTCTGTGGTTGATGTAATTTCTGAAATGATTAATTAATTAATTGTTTAAACAAATGATTAGTTGGAATTAAAATGACGCTCAGCGCTAAACAGGATTGGATGTTAAAATGTCTTCGTCGTGCATACTGTATAGGTATAATGGATTTTTTCACGGCCTTGGTTTTTCTCTCCCATTATGTAAATAAATAACAGTAGATTACCAAAAACAAAATTGGCTAGACTAGCAGTTTTGCTTTAATGTTTTTAAATATATTACATCGTGATAAAAGAAATGTTCAAAGAGTTTACTGCGGTAAAAAAAAATTATGATCACTGAACAATGCCTAATAGGGACTTCTGATTTGTTGTGTCTTTTTAGTTGATTCTTATTTTGTTATCATAAAAGACATTAAAAACAAAAAAAACAGTGCATGATTACACGATTAACTTTGGTTCATGATGTAAGATTAAAATAACCTTAAGATCATTCAAGAATTTAACTTCTAACTTGTGCGGTTTGTTGTGTTAATTTTATTTTTATGAAGTATTTGTCATGAATAAAATGAGTATGCTGAAAGGAGAAAATTAAGCTTATAATTATGAACACACATGCTTGCTGTCTTTCGGTTATGCAAAGATCTGGCAGGTTGATTAACGTCCAGTGGCCAACATTTCATAAATTTTCAGGACGAGACCGAATTGTTAATAGTAAGTGAATTTAGACTGCCTTTTAAAAATTACATGTAGGGTATTTGCATCAAACAGCTCACCTACGTCCTTAACAATTTGTTACAATTAACATATTTTGGAAATAAGATCCGGACATTAGCACTGTCAAGAGGAAAATGAGGGATATTGGATAGGGAAAGACAATAAGCCCAGAAACAGTCCACCTACGGACTTTCAAAGAGTTGTTACCAGGCTTGTTAACATTCACTCTCTGTAGTGGAGGCATCGGATTTAAAGTCTCTTTTTGACCGGACGCGGTAACGAACTTTTACTTCCCGCACATTAAAACGGACATACTACTTTTACTGCCGGTCGGAGGAAGTCCAATGGTGACCACTTTTCTGTAACCCAGTCACTTTTGGGAAGATTTTACAGAAAGTACGTTTTTCCAATTAAGCTACTTTTTTTACCAAGTTATAAATCTCAGTCTTGGGGGGAAGGTTGCGCCTCGAAGGGGTTTCATGTGGTTACATGGGATGTATAAATACGCATCCACGTCAAATCTGTAGGTTGCTTAATCGAATCTAACACGATTTCATTCTGTTTCTAATGAAAACTCTAATAGCCTGCATCGACTTTCAGGATTTTCTTTTAAATTTGTTTTTGATTTACGTTCCTTTACAATATCCATTCTGTCTATCAGTGCATTCATCGACAAACATTATGTGAATTGGTAAAATAACTAGCTTAAATTCAATATCACTGATATAATGAACCTCAAGAACATCTAGGATATAAACATATTGTCTATTGTCTTATTCCGATCGGAAGTCGCACACATGCCTAAGTTAGCGTCCGTGCGTCGGTGTGGGATCTGTAAGTACTCAGTCGCGTCGATTCTGAATGAGGACGTAATATCCAATGTACCATGTAAAGATGGTGTCATTATCTCTGAGAATTAAAAACACATGGAAACACTTATTTAAAGAGAAGAGTTGGCATTCTTTACAAGACTATATATGTGCCCTGCACCTCACCCGTATCCATTAGTGCCATTTGCAGTTCTAATTGTCAACCTTCATACCGGTAAGGTTATCTTTCAGAAAGTACTTACATTGTATTGTGTTGTATGTTTTAATGTCTCGTCCGGAATACGCATGACGAAATTGCAGCTAGACGATCAATTTTGGACAGGCGTATGTGTAATGTGAGGGGCGGAGGGCAACATGTTTGATGGCGTGCCAAACCCTCCACCTAACATTTGACAGTGCTGGTACGGTACCACATATATAAAACGGTTCAAAAGTCTTTATTCATCAGATCGATACAAAGAAGATCATCGACTACCAAAAAAACAAAAACAAAAAACAGACAAAACGAGGCAGGGTATTTATACATCCCAAAAAAATAATATGACACCAAGTAGAAATCTGAGAGTACTCAAAATTACTGTCAGGTCGATCAAAGCCAATAATAACATATACAAGCATCAACAACAAAAATAAATTGAAATATTAATAAGAACATTCTATGTATTAAGAACACAGATGTCTTGCAACTCATGTATATATGGATATGACAAGATTATTTAGACTGGTTTTACTGACAACAGATATGTATACCAATTTTTAAAGATCTATTTGATTCAGTGTTTTTCGTTGAATACCATTATTTGTTAGTTTCGATGTTAAAGGGTTAATCACAAAAATTAAATATGTTAAATGAATTACAAATTTTCTATAGGCTTTGTATACAGAAATTGGCATAACCATAAAATGAAATATCCACGAACAAGCAAGTTTTCCTGATTTCAAGAAAATTAATTAATTTACAGTAGGTAACCTTTAAGATTAAGCTTATCTAAATAAATATGAATAAATAAGTTAAGTATTCAAATCATGTCTTACTTTTTGAGCACGTTAAAACAACTTCTCTGTAAAAATTCAGATGTGCTTTCATTTTTGAAATACTGTTCTACCTGAACAGCCTATCTTTAAAACCCTATCTTTTATCTACGGAATAATTAAGTTAAGTGTCTATGAAAGTTGTGATAACTGAATCCCTGACATAATAATCAACCATAACGTTCACTTAAATTGTAACTACAAACACTAGGATAGCAAACAGTAATTTATAAGGATCTTGCCAAAGGAACTATAACTTTAGAAATGGAAATTTAACAATAGGTCACGAAAAATCCTCCTTTTTGTCGTAAGTTTTTGTGTCGAGCTTTTCTCCTAGAAATGAAATGTCTTAATCTAGGAAAGAACAATTATAAAAGAAGAAAATATGGTATGATTGCCAATAAGACGACTCTCCACAAGAGACCACATGACACAGAAATTAACAACTACAGGTCACCGTACGGTCTTCAACAATGAGCAAATGAACGAAAAACAAATATGTTACACACAAACAATAAGCATTTACATCTGATTTATTAACAATTTTTTGGTAAATATCTGCAGTATATGTAAACAATTCTTGATTATTAACCGAAAAGAATATCACCAAGATAAGGCCAACTAAAATTAATTAGTAGATTTTCATCCAGATTTTTGAAAAAAAAAATGGGGCGGGTGGAAGGATTTAATTTTTAAAATTTTATTTATTATGAAACCCTCTTGTCAGAAGTTCTTCAAACCGCAGGGTATAAGCAAACATAAAATAAACACATATCATGTATACACATGCCATATAAGGAATCATACATAATTTTTAAAACTCTTAAATAAATATCTCTGATTGGCTACCACTACTATACATGTAATTGCCACTTTAGAAACCTATTTATAGTAAACATTAAAAACGTAGAGAAATGCTCTTTTCAGTTGGACCATACCTACACCAAATTTATTTTGATTTCTAAGCTTTGGTTTGTAGTCCCCATTAAAAGAGAAAAAAATGTAATGATACAATTGTATGCAGCACAAGCATTATGAGTACACAAAAATAAAAACTTAGTGTTGAAAGTAATTATGATCCAAAACATGAACAAAAAGTGTTTGTTTAATGACTAAATTGAGGGTATTGGGACAGAAAGGTGTTTTTGGTTTGTCAATTAAAATCGACAGCCGTGGGTAAATCTAAGGGCTTGCTCACAGGCACTTGTTTTCTATCCATTGCAAGATCTACTATCCCTAAATATTACGAGAAGGTGGCTGACATTGTAATAGCTACTTCCACTATATAACTCTATTTCTACATAGTTACTCGTCTTATCTGGGTCCTACCTTGCGCTGTTCACTTCATAATATATTTATCTTTTGCGCTGTACAAGTTACAAAAATGTTAGCCACCTTCTCGTAATATATAGGGAAAGTAGATCTTGTAATGGATAGAAAACAAGTGCCTGTGGGCTTGCTATGATAAAATGCGTATGTTTGTCGACTTTTTTTTGCTCAATATACGGTCATAAATCTAACAAGTTTGTGCTTGTGTCGATTTATTTAGTCCAGTCATGTTTTTGTACCAATTTGTTCCACGATTCTTGCGCTTTGGATATCAATCACAGTCCAAATACACCTAATCGCTATTTATTCCATTCCGGATAAGATTTAAAATTACACAACTTTTTCATCCAGTTGAAGCTATCTGAAACCCTGTTTAAACAATGCATCATGCATGGTACTTTTTAATGAGATCTGTTTAAACTACCGTAAATACTTCAAAAAAAAATATTTTTTACTTTAATTTTAATTTCGAAAAAGTGGATCATACTGTATCAAAGTTTCAGGAAGTTGTGTAAATGACTGTTTTTCCTTGTTTGGACAAAATAGCGATAATGTGTATTTCCTAGTACAAAAACACGGGTTTCTTATCATTTGTGACATACTGCGATTTACGTTCTTGGACAGAGCTAAAACGTAACTCGAATATGTCATGCCTTTCTCGTAATTAATCTCTATTCTAGGTAGATGATGTTGTCATCATAGAGCAGCAGAATACGTCGACTTAATCATTTTTGTTACATTTCCCGAAGAAATACAAAACCGAAATTTGAAACAGGAAGTTTTGAATGAAACGAAATTACCGGAACAATATATATTGATTTTGTACTTACATGGTGTCATAGATCAAATGTTTTCGTTTGGTGTATATTTATTTGTTTGTGTCTTTTGATTGTGTTTAGCCATTTCAACTGATGCTTTATAGTTGACCTTAGATGAATTTGGCTATTTGTTTTATGTATTTTTGTCATATAGCTCTTTAACTGTTTCGGTACTTATACATCCTCGGATTTCAAATGTTTAGCTTTGAGCGTTCCCGATGAAAGTAACTCCAGGAAACCGCTTCGGACAAAGGCACTTATTTAAAGTGTTGTTTACATTTTTGTTTCAGTGTATACATATTTTATTTCTATGATGTGATGTTACACTATTGTTTTAGGTAAGGGTGAAGGTTGGTACCTAATTATACGATGAAACCGGCTGCATTTGTGTGCACCTGTCCTTAGTCAGGAACCTGATGTTCAGTGGTTGTCGTTTGTTGATGTGGATCATAAGTGTTTCTGTTTTTTTCTATATATAGACCGTTGATATTCCCGTCTGGATGGTTTGCACTAGTGATTTTTGGAACCCTTTATGGTTGCTGTTCGTGTTAGCCAAGATTCCGTGTTAAAGGCAGTACTGTTTAATTGTTTACTTTTCTAATTATGACTTGGGTGGAGAGTTCTCTCATTTACACTAATACAGCATCTTCTTAAATATCTTTACTAAGTTGGCCATGATCATTCTGTTATAAAAAGAACGCATAAACGGCGTGCACAAAGTAAGCGACAATTGTAAAATCCAAAATAGTTTAATTCAATCGTGTTTGCAATATATTTGAAATAGGAAGTTTTGTATGATAAAATGATAAATGTTAGCCATTAAAATCCCCATTACTAATAAGGTTATCAAAGTTGAATCTATAAAGTGTGAAACGACCATATAGAAAACGGCAAAACAAGTGAAATTTGTAACATTTGATAGTTTTTTGGCCTAATTTTTCGAATAAGGACTTAGACGTCAAACGGATTCACCGCAAACGTTTAAAAAAAATATAACAGTTCATGAAGCATATCTATACGTGATGAGAATGACATTTTCATGATAGTGGCGGTAAAACGTATTAGAAAAATGGCAGTAACTGGTAGTCCTGATGCTTTAAAGAATCAAGTAAGAAATAAAATTGTTCGTAAAAATTATTTATAAAATCTTCAGCACGAGCATTTGTCTTAATAACATAAACGGATCCAATTTCACTGCACCAGATGTGCATCTCCACAGTACATTTCTCTTCAGTGATGCAGCCCTGGTCACAACGAACCCACGACACATCTATGCAGTGCCACGACATGAAATTTGGTCAACTCATGGGTCATCTGTGATCATTGTACCACAGTCGCACGATATTTTGAGCATCGTGGCTGTCGTGAGATTGTCTTAGCCCAGTCGTGCGATAAACGAATTGGTCGTGGGTACCAACATAAACCATTTTTGATAAAACAATCGTACAACTGTCACACGACTGTCGTAAGACAATATCATGACTGTCGCAAGGCGCTCGTGATACAGTCGAACGATTATTTCATATGGTGCTCGCACAACATTGTTGTCTGTCGTACGACAGTGGTAAGTTTGTCGTGCAACGTATTTTCGTTTTATTTAGAAGAAAACAATTCGGAGGGAATGAAAGTTTTGAAAAAAAATCCGTCTACAATAAGTCGGACTTTCTTTATATACTAGTAGTTCGGAGTCAAACGCACGAGTGACACACGACTGTCGTACGACAGTGACACGACAGTAACATGCGCATTCCATGATATGAAAACCTGAAAAAGCCCCAAACAACGCACGATTGTCTTACGACTGTTGCACGGCCGACTTGCGACAACCTCACGAAAGTACAATTACAATTTATTTTTCTGTCGTGTACCAATCGTGGAACCATCGTGGTTGTAGCTGATGTGACCACTCGACATATTTTGTTTTTTGACGTTTAGCACAACTATTTCTTAGATTTTCCACGACAAAAAATCGTACGATCTGTTGTGACCGGGGCTTGAGCCAAAACGAATGAAAATCCAAAAAGATTGTGAGCTAATTTTTTATTTATTAAAGGATTAATGCTATATTTAAAATATAATAAAATGTGATCATTTAATATATAAATTAATGAAAAATAGAGCAAAACATTCAAAAAATTCAAAAAATTCAGAAAACATGACCTTTCTAACGTAGACAATGAACTGACCAACAACAGCAATGAACTGACCGGTGAAATTTCTATGTTATTTTATATTATTAAGAAAAACCAGGAAAAATATATGTTTTGGGGTAAAAACTTGACTTGACCAATATTGACTTGTCCTGGCCATTGTACTACCAGAAGTCCATTACATGTACGGTACTTTTCTATATCTTATAGGATTTGCCTAAATTTTTTAAAAACATTACATTTTTAAACAGTTTAAACATGGGTACTTTGACAGAAAGTTACAGAAAAAAATCACAGACAAACTGTCACAGACAAAAAGTCGGACAAAACGTCACATGTATATTATTTAATTAACATTGACTCCTGTTTCAAAGTAAAATTTACTTTTTGTTAAAAGAAAGACAATAAACCTATTTTGAGAAACATCTTTCTGTAATAGGCTTTCAGTGAAAATCAAAGTATATGTTCATGTATATAATTCTTTTAAAGTTACCCTGTAAAATTTAATATAGTACTGCTATAGGCGGAGCCAGTGAGCCCCTGAAGGCCCGCCTCCTCCTTTCATTGAAAATATTTGGTTGATTACATAAGAAATGACTTAATCAGGCCATCTCTTAAGGCAGTCAGTTGGACATGTCCTCGTCCACGAAAATTTCTCCCCGGACATAACGTCACACAGGCAATGTGTCAGATGTATAGCAGGAACGTTTGAATCGACAGCCGACTGTAGCCGCCCTTGCTTGTTACGCATTTTGTTTGTTAAAGAACCTTTGTGTTAATTCTTTTAGGGGCTCCCCAGTTAACCTATTGAAATGTCTGACTCTTTTGGTTCTATGTTGGTATTGCGTTGAATTGAATCTAATTAATGACTTTAATTAATTTTATGTCAATAGACTATGTTTGACACTGGACATAAAGCAAACCACAATTAATTGATCATTTCTTTTTTACATAATCTTACCTCCTCACTCCCACCCCCAACGATATTGAATATTTTAATTTGAGATAAGTATTTATTTCTGTGCCTCATATAAACAATTTTAAGCTTGGCCTTTCTTGAACTGTCAATTTCAGATTACATCTTCTTTATATTACGTATAAAAAGATAGTTATAATTCCAAACTGTCAACACCAAGTGGCACTTTGATCTTTAATCTTCACAACAGCATTTGCATAACAGTTGATTGAATAACTTGTGAAAACAATCATTCTTTGACACCGCATTAAATTGAAAACTTACAGAAGAGAGTTTTTGTATGAAGATTTTGTCTATTTTAAAGCATTTTCCAAGTTTATGCATATAATTTGTTGTTTCTATGGCAACACTATCACTAATAATGGCTGGATTAATATTTTCTAAATACCTGTATAATATAAGCAAAAGTGTATACATTCATTCTTATATGTATCGAAGTTCAGTAAACGAATGTGTAAACATTAGCACTTATTCATATTTTTGCAAATGGACAGCTTGTTTCCATGGCACTCCATCCAATGGCAAATATTGCACAATTGAATACATATTTTTTTAAATTGATTTTATTTTTTCTTTCTAGTTTTTCTTGTATATTTTTCATGATCATGAAAACAGACTTTTATCCAGATAAGATAAGAAAAATTGTATGTGTTTCCTTTTAAGTGGAAACACCATTATTGATATGATATACTAGCAAAATTATTTTTAAATACACATGTGTGTATACAGTGAAACTAAATTAAGTGTTTAAGTTTTCCTACTTTTGTGCAAATTTAAAAAACTAACTGAAACTTTTTCAAAATTGTTTTAAACTTGTGTTTCATCATAAGGTTGATTCGATAGCAACACATTTAAAACTATAATACCATTATATATGAATATGTTTTTTTGATGATTACAATAATTTCTACAAATTATCAATTTTTTATTTCTTTTCTGACTGACGAATTAGGCTTTAAAACATTTTTTTTCAAAATTAACCAAAAAAATTAAAAATTAAAACTAGACATTTTGTACCCATGGTAAATAAAAATGAGAATACTTCCCCATGACTTTTTCACATCATTGATAAGATACGACTATGGGATTTATGAATTCATGATTGACTTATACTCAGGTGTGCGCAAAAAATATTGTGAGCATTCAAAAATGACCTCAAAAGGGTACTTTTTACCTAATGCAAACCACATTAAAAGAGGGTGTATGTGATTATGATTGAAAATGAATATGAAAGTATCAGTTATTAAATTACATTAATAAAAAACATATATTTAATAAATCATAAAAAAATATTCTTTCTCATAATCATTTATTATGTAAAAATTATGTTGAAAATAGCCTTTTTGCGCTTAAATTCATAGATATCCAGAAGAGGTAAAACCGGTCATTGGTTGTTATGGCAACCGATGTGCTTAGCAACCAAAAGTTTGCAATTTTTTGTTTGTGACATGAAGACTAGTAAATGTGTGAAGTTTGAAGAAAATCCATGACCATGCGTGCTTCACTCCCTATGTAAGAGTTTAAATAGTTACAGAGAACCAGTATTAAATTGGAAGGTCACACCCGATACTCGTTTCAAAAGTGGCATGCTTTAGACCTTTCTTTGTTAACTACCCTTGCAACATCTCTTTGAGTGGTCCTTTAATGTCAATTTCCATTACAGTTGCACACACAAACCTTCATCCTGGACACTACTCCAAGATCTACCTTGTTATTATTGCTCATGTTTTCAAGTAGTTAGCATGCATGGAAAAGGGTTGAAATATACAAGAGGAACATTCAAACTCATTATTTGTCGTCAATATTTGAAAATGAACATTTATCAAGCTACCAACAATACACCATTTTGTTTTGTTTCATTCATATGATATTGGCACTGGTGTTTATAGGTGCCAAATTACAATTTATGTTCCCCTATTATTCTTTAATAAATTTGAACAGAAAAAATACTTTGTTAAAATCAATCGGGTCCAGGACCAATCCAGTATATCTTATCATAATCCTTCGTTTTTAAATCAATTTCCTATGTGCATACATTTAGAGTAATTAAGAGCTGCTAAACTCAGTGTATGATAAATATTTCTTGTTATGGAATACAGTCTTCTGCATTTATTTCCATACTAGAAATTCACACAATTGCATATTTGTAGTTTAATTATTTGCTAAAATCAATCGGGTCCAGGCCCAATCCGGTATATCTTATCATAATCCTTCGTTTTTAATCAATTTCCTATGTGCATACATTTAGAGTGATTAAGAGCTGGTAAACTCTGTATGGTAAATATTTCCGCTTATGGAATACATTCTTCTGCATTTATTTCCATATTTTTTCTAGAAATTCACAATTGCATGATTGTAGTAGAATTGTTGGGTGTATACTAAACTAGAGGCTATAAAGAGCCTGTGTCGCTCACCTTGGTCTATGTGAATATTAAACAATGGACACAGATGGATTCATGACAAAATTGTGTTTTGGTGATGGTGATGTGTTTGTAGATCTTACTTTACTAAACATTCTTGCTGCTTACAATTATCTCTATCTATAACAGTACTTTCTGTGGAAAATGTTATTAAAAATCTTCAAATTTTAAGAAAATTGTTAAAAATTGACTATGAAGGGCAATAACTCCTTAGGGGGTCAATTGACCATTTTGGTCATGGTGACTTATTTTTAGTTCTTATTTTGCTGTACATTATTGCTGTTTACAGTATATCTCTATCTATAATAATATTCAAGATAATAACAAAAAAACAGCAAAATTTTTTCAAAATTACCAATTCAGGGGCAGCAACCTAACAACCGATTATCCGATTCATCTGAAAATTCCAAGGCAGATAGATCGTGACCTGATCAACAAGTTTACTTCCTGTCATATTTGCTCTTAATGCTTTGGTTTTTGAGTTATAAGCCAAAAACTGCATTTTACCCCCATGTTTTATTTTTAGCCATGACGGCCATCTTGGTTGGATGGCCGGTCACCGGACACATTTTTTAAACTAGATACCCCAATGATGATTATGGCCAAGTTTGGTTAAATTTGGCCCAGTAGTTTCAGAGGAGAAGATTTTTCTAAAAGATTACTAAGATTTACGAAAAATTATTAAAAATTGACTATAAAGGGTCATAACTCCTAAAGTGGTCAACTGACCTTTTCGGTCATGTTGACTTATTTGTAGATCTTACTTTGTTAAACATTATTGCTGTTTACAGTTTATCTCTATCTATAATAATATTCAAGATAATAACCAAAAACAGCAAAATTTCCTTAAAATTACCATTTCAGAGGGAGCAACCCAACTACGAAATGTCCGATTCATCTGAAAATTTCAGGGCAGATAGATCTTGACCGGATGAACAATATTATCCCATGTCAGATTTGCTCTAAATGATTTGGTTTTTGAGTTATAAGCCAAAAACTGTATTTTACCCCTATGTTCTATTATTAGCTATGGCGGCCATCTTGGTTGGTTGGCCGGGTCACCGGACACATTTTTTAAACTAGATACCCCAATGAAGATTGTGGCCAAGTTTGGTTAAATTTGGCCCAGTAGTTTCACAGGAGAAGATTTTTGTAAAAGTTAACGCAGGACGACCACGAAGGACGCCGGACGCCAAGTGATAAGAAAAGCTCACTTGGCTTTTCGGCCAGGTGAGCTAAAAAGGGTGTTTCGGTTATGGTCATGTAGACCTAGCCTTATCCTCATCAGGCATCCCGAGCCTTTATGTTTCCTCCTTTGTAATATGTAGAATAGTTCAAATTTGATTTCTCATATTGGGATACGACACCTGTTTATACATTCGTTTTTTTTATCTTTTTTTTTTTTTTTTTTGTTAAAATCAATCGGGTCCAGGACCAATCCAGTATATCTTATCATAATCCTTCGTTTTTATATCAATTTCCTATGTGCATACATTGAGAGTAATTACATGTAAGAGCTGGTAAACTCAGTGTATGATAAATATTTCCGGTTATGCAATACATTCTTCTGAATTTATTTCCATATTTTTCTAGAAATTCACACAATCGCAAGTTTGTAGTTTAATTATTTGCTAAAATCAATCGGGTCCAGGACCAATCCAGTATATCTTATCAAAATCCTTCATTTTTAAATCAATTTCCTATGTGCATACATTTAGAGTAATTAACGCATGATTGACAAAATTGCACACAACATTTCATTGCATCTACGAAAATATCAGTTACTAGAAGTTAACCAATCAAAGTGTCACCTCTCTTTTAACTGTGTATAAGCTTTAGAAACCATGTAACCTCAAGTTTTCAAAATACTTAAAGTATTCTATAGAAACCTCAAATTTAAAGAAATGGTGCTTTGAAATACTCAAGCTATATGTTTTTAACCCAGAAATGTTTTACTACAATCAAATGCAGGATTGATTGCCTACAAATGTCAAATTCAAGAGAATATTTTGTCTACCTTTTCTTATATGCATGCTGATGTGACGTATTTTTTGGGTATAACACATATAGACAAACAATAATCAACTTTCTTTTTTCATATTTTTTAATGTTCTTTTTATGGTACATTAATCAGGCCGTTAGTTTTCTTGTTTGAATTGTTTTACAATTATAATGGGGGCCTTTTATAGCTGACTATGCGGTATGGACTTTGCTCATTGTTGAATACCATCGTTGACATATAGGCGTTTGTTTTTGCTGTGACATTTTGTCTTGTGTGGATAGTTGTCAGATTTGTAACCAAACCACATCTTCTTTTTTTTATATTTACAGAATCAAGATATTTGCGGAACATTAAATCATAAGTTTGACTTAGATTAAATTGGTGTGCACAAACTTTATGAACGAGTTTCGAAATAATACATTCCATGTACATTAAATATAAACAAGGAAACATTACCGTCGGGTTCAGTTGTACTAAAATCTTGGTTATTAGAACTATCTGTAGGTGTTGACATTTCTTCCTTTGTTTCAATCGTTGTCTCTGCATTTAATAATCCTGTTATAATTAACACATTGGTTATCGTCGTATATACATACAAAAGAAATGAAATATTTACTGAATATTACCCTCTTTCGTTAATATGTATGTTTTGTATTGCTTAAATCCACGTAATATTGTCGTCTCTGATTGATACTTGTCATTAATACCACATCTTACTTTATATATATACTGACAATTACATTTAAACATTCAAAGATTGAAAACAAAATGTTACCTTCGGGTTCAGTTGTACTACATTTCTGTTTAGTAGAAATATCTGGAGGTTTGCCCATTTCTTCTTCTTTTTTAATTATGTTGTTAGAATTTGATGCTCCTGTAATAATAAATTAAACAAATATCCTTACATACGAGGTCAACATAAAAAAAGTGTTTAATAGATAAAGGAAGATGTGGTATCAGTGACAATGATACAACTATCGATCTAAGCCACAATTTACAAAAGTAAACCATTATAGCTCAAGATACGGTCTTCAACACCTTTCCTAGGCTCAAAGCATGCTATAAAGGGCCTAAACATTATTACTGTGAAATCATTCAGACGGGGGAAAATAACGATTTAATCTATAGAAAACACGAGAAACACTTATAAACCACATACACACAGCAACCACTGAACCTCATATTAAGACCATTAATCTCATTAACCTCATTAAAGGAGATTTGGTAAGATTGCAAATAAGAAACCAAACTTACAAACGAAGGGGATGTCAGGAATTTGATGGTCTTTAACAATGAGTAACACACATAAAGTATAGTCAGTTATAAAAAGGCCAAGGTATGATCAATGTTTAACAATTGTAACGAAACAACAATCGACAGTATTCATAGCAAATCTTTAATTTGCTATGCGTTCTCTGCATGCACGGGTTTTAGAATTGCAAAGACCATTGAAACTGTGAATTTGTTAATGATTTCACCAAATTGTAGTATATCATAATATCATTGATTTTAATTTTAAATTACTTGACACTTGTTTACACCATATGCGTCCACGATTACAATCTTACAATACTCACAATTGTAATTGAATATTTCTAGAGAAATCAGATGTACAAATATTTTCTGACTTTCTTACAGATTAAAAAAAAAACACTTTTATACCTATGATACATGTGAAAAGTAGTTTAAGTATGTCCTAGGTTAAACAAGGCTGGTCATCTCTGGCTACATACGGGTATCTCAGATGAGTAACAGTTGTGGATAGAAAAACCAAAAATAATGTTTCCGTCGGGTTCAGTAGAACTACATTGCTGGTTAACAGAATCATGTTTTGGAAGTTCACCAAGTTCTTCCTTCACACATAATTACATTATTTGAAAATATAATTAAGTTTGTATGGTTCTGTTATAGATGATATCATTTCCAGTTAAAACAATAATGCAGGGGATAAGTAAGCAAACGTGTTTACCCAACTTTAACATGTTTAATATGTGTCGTTCAAACATTGATTACTTATTTTGTTTTTTTCGTTTTTTTCCTTGAATCCCACGTCATTTCGATTCTATTGAATAGTTGTGTCTCAGATAAACATTTCCACATCTCACTGAATATATACTAAAATAATTACACTAGTAACATTAATGGATTGCGAAATAAACCTTAGGGGATAACATGATCTAACACAGGCCCAGGACAGGCTAAGCTATTCACAACTATTCACATAATTTACGAATAAGTATCTTATTGTTTTTTTTTAAATTTAGCTGTATTTGTTGGCTAATTATATTTCTTTGATTCAAAAGAACCAAATAGTTATATAACAGTAAACCATTTTTTTTCCCAAATCGAATTTAACATGAAATATTATATCACTTAAGCTTTGTTGGTTCTGTTATAGGTGCCATCATTTCCGGATAAAACATTGCCACATTATATAACCTATAGGGACATACATGATACTTTAGGATGTTAGGGAGCAAATCAGTTTTACCAGCTTTAATATATATATTAAATATGTTTGTAAAAACTTTTATGTAATGATTTTTTAAATTTTTTTGTTTAGCTGAAATCCACGTTAATTCGACTCTGTTGAATAGCTGTGTTATTGATGAATATTTCCACATCGTACTGAATATACACTAAAAAGATAAAACTAGTAACATTCATGCATTGAGAAAGAGTGTTACCGTCAGATTCAGTTGAACTGGACTGCTGGTTAACTGAATTATCTGGAAGTTCATCAATTTCTTCCTTTGTTTCAAATACATTCACAGCATTTGAATTGTCTGTAACATTAAAACGGTAAGTTTATCCTCGATCAAGACAAATCAATGTAGCGAAATAAACCTTGGGGAATCAAATGATCTCCAACTTGAAAAGACAGGGTAAGCTAAATCAGCTCAATATCGAAAGGTAGTATGTATAAAGTTGTATTATGATACTACTATCATAATGTTTGGTACAAACCTTTGTTTGCATTTATATTTCGCTCAACTAAGTAACACATAATGTACTAAGAATTGGTAACGTCTAAATTAAAAATCAAAAATCAAATGCGTAATTTGTTGACATTGTGTGCTTTACTAGAATCCATATAAAATCTAACCCAGAACAAAATGATACCTTATTTCTGAATTGTTGAGCTGATATTAATAATATGTCTGAAATTATGAATAACATTTTTTGACTTGTGCTAGCCTGTCCCATACAGAAAAAATGATCACTAGGCCAACTGCATTGCTCAACTGCAGCCAGTTGAGCTAACAGTTGAGGGCCAGTTGAGGGCTAGCTGGCCATAAGTTGAGCAAATAGTTGAGGGCGAGCTGGATCTTTGCAAATTAGGTAGCCCTCAACCATCAATGCTCAACTTATGCAAATAAGTTGAGCAACGTTGAGAAAATATAATAGTTGAGGGCTAGGTCTTAAAAAAGTTGAGCATTATGTGGTAATTGCAAACTGATGACTACACAATTTAGAAAAAATAAATTTAAATTGTATTTTTATAGCCTAAATACTGCTGAAAGATCTCAACTCACAACATACTACATAAATGTTTTATCTTTTCTTTTTAGAAGTTATCTAGCAAATAAGAATAGATCTCTAGTTTTATACCAAATTCATTACATTATATATTCTAAAACAAATTGTCTTAATAATAAAATAAACATGTCACCTGTCTTACACATTTTGACAATATATAAATTAATGCATAAATATATTGTCTCATTTTTTTCTTCACTCTTTAAAGTTTTTAAAGTTATAAATAAAGGCAACAGTAGTATACCGCTGTTCAAACTCATAAATCCATGGACAAAAAACAAAATCGGGGTAACAAACTTAAACTGACAGAAACGCATAAATATAAGAGGAGAACAACGACACAACACTACAATGTAACTAACACACACAGAAACGGAACAAGCATCAGACAAAATCCCACGAGAATAACAAATATAACATCAAAACCAAATACATGAATTTGGGATAGACAAGTACCGTGACACGTCTTATCGCAATGTCATTTTACACTCAAAAATAATAATAAAACACATTAAATATCACTATTTTGAACTAAAAGAGCATAATTATACACTGATTCAAAATGATGGAAATCAAATCTGATCCAATGTACTTACCAATTGATTTTTTCCAAAAATATGTGTTAAACATCAATCTTCTTAAAACCAAGAGTCATGTTATCAGAAGAATACACTGCACTTTTCAATGTCAATACAGTTATTTGTGACTTTTTTATATCTACATTCGTTGTAAAATTCATATTTTATTCATGATAGCTGGAAGACATCTTTGCTTGCTATGTGCATGCTCAAACCCAGTTCAAATTTTAAATGTTTGAGGTTCTTTTGGGTATTGTGACAATGTGATCACTTTGAGATTTGCCCCTAATAATAACTGTTAATTACATAGATCTTGAATATTTGATATATCTTATAATAAAAGAAATACTGTTTGTTTTTATCTTTTTGTCAAAGATCTAGTTATTTTAAAGTTACAATACAGAAAAATATATTAAATTGAAAACATGTGCTTTCCTTAATTTCGCCTCAAACTTTGTGTACATTTATAATAATACTTCCTGTCCATTTGCACTAAAGACAGATAAAACAGATAGCACATAACATTTATATCACCAGGTCATATTTCTAATTGCTCAACTTTTGCTCAATTATAAATAAAAATCAAAGTCTGAACGCTCAACTTTTCCTCAACTATAAAAATTTCAAAGTCGGAATGCTCAACTTTTCCTCAACTACAAAATTTCAAAGTCTGAATGCTCAACTTTTCCTCAACTACAAAAATTCCAAAGTCTGAATGCTCAACTTTTGCTCAACTACAAAAATTTCAAAGTCTGAAAGCTCAACTATATGAAAACCAAAGATCAATTGCTCAACTTTTCCTCAACTTAATGGCCAGCTTCAGTTGAGGGCCAGTTGAGCGACATCTATCAAATATACAGTGCTTGGCCAGGTCTGAGTTGAGCTAAGATGCTCAACAGCTAGCCCTTAACTATTTTGCTTAAAACAGCTAGCCCTCAACTGTCCGCCACATGGCCATCAACTGGCCCTCAACTATTTTTCTGTAGGGGGTAGCTTACAAATGAAATATTTTTGTTTATCATTATCTTAAATAAATTTTGAGAAAAAAAACTATTGACTGTGGATTTATAAATATGTCGTAGTTAGCGACACATTGGTTTTATAAAACATATTTAGATATGTTTTTGCCAAGATTCTACAAAAACTTTTATAATTTCGCATTAAATAACAAATTCTGTTAATCTAATAATTTTTGATATACATTTGCTTGGATAGTAATTCTTCCCTTGATCTTATTTTATCCTTTATCATATTAATCGTTTCAATCAATATCCCAATATTTTGTTCAAACAATTGTTTGCGTAAATTACTTACCATGACGTTCTGTTGTTGTTTGTAGCAGGTCATCATTAAAAAGTGAGAGATTGTCTACCTGTTTTTCTTCATCTTTATTATTCATTTCACTCCGGTCTCCTGAAATATTTTAACAACTCAACATAATTAATGAAGGCTTTCAAGACTATTCATAATTATCAAAAGTTGCCTATGTCTTTCATCCAATTAGTTCAAACATTAATTATTAAATATTGTTCATATCGTCTGCTGAAAAATATCCCTATATTATTTAACTCTTTTATATATTGAACAAAATGACACTTTATTTCTGAATTTCTGAGCTGATTATAATTATATAAATGAAAATATGAATAACAGGATTTGATTTGAGCTAACCAAAAGCGTACAGAAAGGAATAATTTTGTTTATCAATATTATTTGTACTATATTTTGCAAAGCCGATAGACTATGAATTGTATAATATGTCATAATTAGCGAAATATTGGTTTAAAAAAAAAAAAAGTATTTTTGTCATAACTCTCTAAAAGATCTTATTCTTTCCCATTAAGTCAAACATTCTTTTTATCAAAATAGTTTTAATATATATTTGCTCGGATAGTAATTTTTCCAATGAAAGTATTTTATCCTTAATGGATTCATTCAATTCAAAAATATTTTGATCAAAATAAATTGTGGCGTATTTTCTTACCATCAAGTTCTGTTGTTTGAAGCGGGTTATCATGAATAACTGGTAGATTTTCTTTCTGTTCTTCTCTATCTTTATTGTTTATCTCGCTCCGCTCTTCTAAAATATTCCAAACAAACACTCTACTTACTCAATGGAAGCCTTGAAGTGAAATAATATTTATTCTATCAAATACTGAACTTTAATCTTTCTTCACACCTGATGGTTCATTAAGTGACAAGAATGATTTTCCATTGCATTATACACAATATCACATGCCAAAATTATTTATATGTTGTGCCTTTAAAAAATTCAATAGAATTTATAATCATATGATTGCTGATTTATCCTTGAAATATGAAAAGTTAGAACAGTCATTATGATTGTTGATAAAAATAGAGGTTTATACATTTAATAATAAATTCTGCTTATCAAATAAATTTTGATATGCATTTGCTTGTAAAAGTACTTTTTTCCATGATCGTATTTTTTTACTAATGGTTGCATAAAAATCTCAAATTTTGTTTTCCGAAACACAGTTTGAGTTTTTAACTTACCATCAAGTTCTGTTTTTGTTTGTGTCTGGTCATCATGAATAACTGGAAGATTGTCTACCGGTTTTACTTCATCTTTATTATTCATTCCACTCCGTTCTTCTAAAATTATGTTAATACTCAATATACTCAATGAAAGCTTTAAGGACAAATTTTCATAGTTATCAAAGGTTGCCTATATCTTACGTTCAACTAGGTGAAACTTAAATTATCAAGGACCGGTCACGTCTGAATTAAAGTCAAGTATAAAATGCATTAATCGTTTATATCGTCTGCCTAAAAATCAATATAATATCTTACTCTTTTATATATTGACCATAACGATACCTTATTTCTGAATTGTTGAGCTGATAATAATTATATATCTGAAATTATGAATAACAATATCTTATTTGTGCTAGCCAATAGCTTAGAGACAGGACTATTCATGTTGATCATCATTCTCTATACTATGATTTGTTGTCATAATAAGCAAAACATTGGTTTAAAAGAGAAAAAATAAAAGTATTTTTGTCATATTTCTCTTAAAGATAGTATTCCCATCAAATCATTAATTCTTATTATAAAAATAATTTTGATATATATTTGCTCGAAAAGTAATTTTTCCAGTGATCGTATTTTATCCTTAATGGCTTATTTGGTCAAAATAAAAGTTGGCGTAATTTACTTACCACCAAGTTCTGTTGTTTGGAGCTGGTCATCATGAATAACTGGAAGATTGTCTTTCTGTACTTTTATATCTGTATTGTTTATCTCGCTCCGCTCTTCTAAAATATTTTAAACAAACACTCTACTCACTTAATGAAAGCATTGAAGGTAGATATTTATTCCATCAAATACTGAACTTTATCTTTCTTCCCACCTGATGGTTCATTAAGTATAAACAAGAACGTTTTTCCATTGCATTATACACAATATCACATACCAAATTTATTTATATTTTGTGCCTTTAAAAAATTCAATAGAATTTATAATCATATGATTGCTGATTTATCCTTGAAATATGAAAACTTAGAACAGTCATTATGTTTGTGGATAGAAGTAGAGGTTTATACATTTAATAATACATTCTGCTTATCAAATTAATTTTGATATGCATTTGCTTGTAAAGTACTTTTTTCCATGATCGTATTTTCTTATTAATGGTTTCATAAAATTCTCAAATTTTGTTTTCCAAAACACAGTTTGAGTATTTTACTTACCATCAAGTTCTGTTGTTGTTTGTGTCTGGTCATCATGAAGAACTGGAAAATTGTCTACCTGTTTTTCTTCATCTTTATTATTCATTCCACTCCGCTCTTCTAAAATTATGTTAATACTCAATATACTCAATGAAGGCTTTAAGGACAAATATTTATAAATATCAAAGGTTGCCTATATCTTTCGTTCAACTAGGTGAAACATAAATTATTAAGGACCGGTCACGTCTGAATTAAAGTCAAGTATAAAATGCATCAATCGTTTATATCGTCTGCCTAAACAATCCATATAATATCTAACTCTTTTATATATTGAACACAATGATACCTTATTTCTGAATTGTTGAGCTGATAATTATTATATATATCTGAAATTATGAATAGCAATATTTTATTTGTGCTAGCCAAAACCTTAGACAAAGGACAATTTTTACTTTATTTTGACTATTTTATTATATTGTGTCTGTTTAGTTTAACGCATTAATGTAAATATGACGGAATTTGATGAGACTGTCATCAAAGTGAGAGGGTTAGCGCTATAAAACCAGGTTTAATCCACCATTTTCTACATTTAACAATGCCTGTACCAAGTCAGGAATATGACAGTTCTTGTCAATTCGTTTTTGATGCGTTTTGTTATTTGATTTTGCCATGTGATTATGGACTTTCCCAATTGATTGTCCTCTAAGTTCAGTATTTTTGTGATTTAACTTTTCATCATCATTCTCTCACTACATAAGTCAAAAAGTCTGAAAAGACCAGTTTTTGTCTCGATTTGCATGAACTTTTACTCGATATTCTTCAAAAGTATGACTTGTGTCTTAATTTTTCTTGACAAATTTACAATTATATCAAATTTGTATGAAATTTACTCGACATATTCTTGACATTCTGAATATGGTCTTGAAATTTCTTGACATATTCTTGACATTCTTATTTTTCACAGTATGGCTTGACATATTCTAAATATTTTGAATTGTGTCTTAAATTTACTTGACAGTTCTGAGTTTTACAAATCATGACCAATATTCATGATGTAACTTAAATCTTTATTTCTCTTTATATAATATACTTTTGTTTTAAGTTACACTACTTACAAAAAATATAAAAGTTAGGCATGTAAAATAATTGAAAATTTGGGTATCTAAATATTTTTACAAATGCAAAATTAATATTGCTATGAAATCTAATGTATGATTATAGTTATCAAAAGTACCAGGATTATAATTTTATACGCCAGACGCGCGTTTCGTCTACATAAGACTCATCATTGACGCTCAGATCAAAATAGTTCAAAAAGCCAAATAAATACAAAGTTGAAGAGCAATGAGGAGCATTGAGTATGGAATACTTTATATGTGAGTGTGTTGATATAAAACAAGTTATATGTGAGTTTTAAAAAAAATCAAATTTTGATTACTAAATCTTATTAATTAAATGATTAAAACCAATCATGCTGTATACATATTTCATTCTACATTCATAATATTAAATGTTAATATGGTATACTATTATTTTACAAAAATATAGTTTAAATAAATGGCAAATTATGATGATATAAAAAGCATTCATTTAACAGCAGAAAAAATTGTGTAATATCATCAGCAGAAAAGTTTGTGTAATGTCATCTGAGAGAATATATATTAAGTATTACACATGGACAGGATGTTCCCATAAAATTAAGGTATTCCACACACAAAATAGAAATTACTGATTTATCTGTAACCAGCCATACAACTTATCAGTTGACCATTCCAAAGATTTAAAAAAAAAATATTATCTACTCCAGGAATAATATGAAAAACAAGAATGTGTCCATAGTACACGGATGCCCCACTCGCACTATCATTTTCTATGTTCAGTGGACCGTGAAAATTGAGGTCAAACCTTTAATTTGGGATTAAAATAAGAAAAATCATATCATAGGGAACATGTGTTCTAAGTTTCAAGTTGATGTAACTTTAACTTCATCAAAAACTACCTTGACCCAAAACTTTAACCTGAACTTCGCACTACCATTTTCTATGTTCAGTGGACCACGAAATTGGGGTCAAAACTATAATTTGGCATTAAAATTAGAAAGATCATATCATGGGGAACATGTGTACTAAGTTTCAAGTTGATTGGACTTCAACTTCTTCAAAAACTACCTTGACCCAAAACTTTAACCTGAACTTCGCACTACCATTTTCTATGTTCAGTGGACCACGAAATTGGGGTCAAAACTATAATTTGGCATTAAAATTAGAAAGATCATATCATGGGGAACATGTGTACTAAGTTTCAAGTTGATTGGACTTCAACTTCTTCAAAAACTACCTTGACCAAAAACTTTAACCTGAAGCGAACGGACGCAGACGGACGGATGAACGAACGAACGGAGGCACAGACCAAGAAAACATAATGCCCCTCTACTATCATAGGTGGGGCATAAAAATGTGTTCATAATGGGTCCTATCAATGATTTCTAAAGGAAGGAATTATCACAAAATGTTTTTGATAAAAAATTATAAAATTGAACACTCAATTTTGAATAAAAAATGTTTTGGGGTTGTTTTAAAAAAATTAATGAATCAAGATAAGAACACATTCTATGACCTACACGAAAGCCTCCCCTTTTGTTAGCCACTCAAACACAAAAGATGAATTGTGGGGTCCAAAAGAGACACATGGTCACATTTTTAAACTGCCTTTACACCTATGTTAGTAAAGCAAATTTGACTGGCAGTTTTGCGAGTGGCAGAAATCTAAATGCTGTGCATGTTTGTCAACTACTTCGACTTATATTCCAAGTGAAAACAATTAATTAAATGTTTAATAAAAATAAATCAAATTTAAACTACATGGGGGACTATTCCGGGTAATCAAACTTTGATTCACAAAAAGGTATCTTACTATACCAAATTTATCCTTGATTCTTCAAAGTGCAGTTAAGCCATAATAAAAAGGAGTATATAACAGCAATATAATGTCATAAACAGTGCAGAATAAGTCTGAGTGTACACATTTCAGGCAAACTTTTTACTGTTGAGATAGTGTCAAGACATATTTAAGACTGTCAAGAATGTGTCAAGACATATTCAGACATTATTAAGAATGTCAAGAATATGTCAAGACAGATCGAGACAAATTTAAGACAGTCAAGAATTGGTCAAGACTAATCCAGACTCTTATCACATGAAACAGGAAGTGTCGAGAAATTTTAAGACAATGATCATACTGTCAAGACACTTGTCAAGAAAAATCAAGAAGCTTATTAGACAAAATAATACTATGTCAAGAATTTTTGAAAATTATTCCGACAAATTAAGAATGTTGAGAAAAAATTCATGCAAATTCAGACAAAAACTGGTCTTTTCAGACTTTTTGACTTTTGTAGTGTCTGTACTATATTTTTTTTTTCATTATAAGAAAAAAACATTGGTTTTAAAAAAATAAAAAACAAGTATTTTTGTCATAATTTTCTTAAAGATCTCATTCCCTACAAATCATTAATTCTTCTCATCAAACTAATTTTGATATTGTTTGCTCGAATAGTAATTTTTCCAGTAATCGTATTTTCTCCTTAATGAATTATTTGGTCAAAATAAAAGTTGGCGTAGTTTACTTACCATCAAATTCTATTGTTTGAAGCAGGTCATCATGAATAACTGGAAGATTTTCTTTCTGTACTTTTCTATCTGTATTGTTTATTTCGCTCCGCTCTTCTAAAATATTTCAAACAAACACTCTACTCACTTAATGAAAGCATTGAAGGTAGATATTTATTCCATCAAATACTGAACTTTATCTTTCTTCCCACCTGATGGTTCATTAAGTATTGAAATAACTTAGGCATTTACAAGACAACAAATATAACATGTGGAACGTGTATTAAAATCTATACAAGAACACATAACAAAGTTACTAAGGATGTGACGTTACATATAGAACACGAAAGTATAGCGTTACGTTATGCGCGGTTAAAGTAATTACATTTCTCCATTTCTTCAAAAGTTCTGATCTTCATTTCAAATAAAGTGGTGTTAAATAAATTAAGGTTCAAAAATAAAAGTTTAAATTTAACAGTCCATATTTAAAATCAGACCACAAAGTCTTTAAATCTAGCAGGTGCTCTCTTGGTTCGGTTCGGCATCTCTCTTCTTCCTGGTACAACCATGTGTTTGTGTCCATTCGGTTTAGTGTGCATTAAAATTCTATCTCGCCATTTACCATTTGAGTTCGGAATGTCAATGTTATTAGCGAGTTTGAAGTTTGAAGAGTCACGAAACACTTTTCTTCCGTCTGACTTTCGCTGAGCTCCTATGCTTGATCCAGATATTTTGTATATGATATACGGTTCAAGTTCATATGCAGTTGACCATTTATTCCGTTTCTCTTGCTTGAATAAAACACGGTTACTGATTTTGAATGAATGTTCTCTGTACTTCTTTTTCTGTGAATGTTTATTCAAAAACTGTTGTTTGTATTCCTTGTCTCTTTCTGCAATCTCCTTATTCATGTTTTCAGTTTCATTTTTGTTCCTTACGTGGTTTTATTTAGTCCTCACATCTCTGTTCATTAATGCTGCATACGGTGTAAATCCTGTTGCTGGGTGTGGTGTTGATCTATATCCCATTAACATATCCTGAATCGCATCGTTACTGTGATTACCTTTCATATGTGCTATTTGTTCCGTTTTGTTTAATAACTTCATAAAATTCTCTGCCTCGCTATTTGCTCTCGGATGTTGTGGTGTAATCTTATGGTGATAAAATCCCATTTCAGTTGCAAAGTTTGAAAATTCATTTGAGCTAAATGATGAACCATTGTCTGTTTCTATTTTTTCTGGAACTCCATGGGTTGAAAATATACTTCTCGATTTTTCAATTGTTGCTCGAGTTGTTGTAGTTTTGTTTGTTCAACAACTGGATATCTCGTTCTTTTGTCTATGACCACTAAAAGGTAATGTCCATCTGGATATGGACCTCCATAATCTGCTGCTAAAGTATGCCATGCTGTTTCTGGTATTTTAGTTGGTTTGATAGGTTCCTGTCTATGTTCTTTTGTCGTTACCTTGCATTCATAGCATCGCCCTATTATATCTTCTACCATACTGTTCAATGCAGGGAACCAGTATCTTGCTCTTAACATTTGTTTGGTCTTAGTTAATCCCAGATGTCCCATACTATGTGCTGCTTTTATTACTTTTCTTTGTAACGATTCCTGTATTACAATTTGATTTAGTCTAAATAATACTTCGTCCAGAATATATAATTCATTTCTTACCATGTAATATGTAGCTATTTCTGGTCTCGATTTATGTTTCTCCCAGTCGTTTCTTCTCTGTCTCATCTTGCAAACGTACATCTTTTGAAGTTTCTTCTCGTATTTTGCTCAATACTATTGCATGTTCCAATTCTGATATTTGTTTTACTATTTATTCTGTCTCATCATTTTCAGTTTCTGGCAATGGGTGTCTAGATAAATAATCCAACGGATCTTGCTCGTCTTTTCCTGGCTCATATACTAATTCATAATCTACATTCTGCATGTCCATTACCCATTTTTGATATATATTTGCTCGAAAAGTAATTTTTCCAGTGATCGTATTTTATCCTTAATGGCTTATTTGGTCAAAATAAAAGTTGGCGTAATTTACTTACCACCAAGTTCTGTTGTTTGGAGCTGGTCATCATGAATAACTGGAAGATTGTCTTTCTGTACTTTTATATCTGTATTGTTTATCTCGCTCCGCTCTTCTAAAATATTTTAAACAAACACTCTACTCACTTAATGAAAGCATTGAAGGTAGATATTTATTCCATCAAATACTGAACTTTATCTTTCTTCCCACCTGATGGTTCATTAAGTATAAACAAGAACGTTTTTCCATTGCATTATACACAATATCACATACCAAATTTATTTATATTTTGTGCCTTTAAAAAATTCAATAGAATTTATAATCATATGATTGCTGATTTATCCTTGAAATATGAAAACTTAGAACAGTCATTATGTTTGTGGATAGAAGTAGAGGTTTATACATTTAATAATACATTCTGCTTATCAAATTAATTTTGATATGCATTTGCTTGTAAAGTACTTTTTTCCATGATCGTATTTTCTTATTAATGGTTTCATAAAATTCTCAAATTTTGTTTTCCAAAACACAGTTTGAGTATTTTACTTACCATCAAGTTCTGTTGTTGTTTGTGTCTGGTCATCATGAAGAACTGGAAAATTGTCTACCTGTTTTTCTTCATCTTTATTATTCATTCCACTCCGCTCTTCTAAAATTATGTTAATACTCAATATACTCAATGAAGGCTTTAAGGACAAATATTTATAAATATCAAAGGTTGCCTATATCTTTCGTTCAACTAGGTGAAACATAAATTATTAAGGACCGGTCACGTCTGAATTAAAGTCAAGTATAAAATGCATCAATCGTTTATATCGTCTGCCTAAACAATCCATATAATATCTAACTCTTTTATATATTGAACACAATGATACCTTATTTCTGAATTGTTGAGCTGATAATTATTATATATATCTGAAATTATGAATAGCAATATTTTATTTGTGCTAGCCAAAACCTTAGACAAAGGACAATTTTTACTTTATTTTGACTATTTTATTATATTGTGTCTGTTTAGTTTAACGCATTAATGTAAATATGACGGAATTTGATGAGACTGTCATCAAAGTGAGAGGGTTAGCGCTATAAAACCAGGTTTAATCCACCATTTTCTACATTTAACAATGCCTGTACCAAGTCAGGAATATGACAGTTCTTGTCAATTCGTTTTTGATGCGTTTTGTTATTTGATTTTGCCATGTGATTATGGACTTTCCCAATTGATTGTCCTCTAAGTTCAGTATTTTTGTGATTTAACTTTTCATCATCATTCTCTCACTACATAAGTCAACAAGTCTGAAAAGACCAGTTTTTGTCTCGATTTGCATGAACTTTTACTCGATATTCTTCAAAAGTATGACTTGTGTCTTAATTTTTCTTGACAAATTTACAATTATATCAAATTTGTATGAAATTTACTCGACATATTCTTGACATTCTGAATATGGTCTTGAAATTTCTTGACATATTCTTGACATTCTTATTTTTCACAGTATGGCTTGACATATTCTAAATATTTTGAATTGTGTCTTAAATTTACTTGACAGTTCTGAGTTTTACAAATCATGACCAATATTCATGATGTAACTTAAATCTTTATTTCTCTTTATATAATATACTTTTGTTTTAAGTTACACTACTTACAAAAAATATAAAAGTTAGGCATGTAAAATAATTGAAAATTTGGGTATCTAAATATTTTTACAAATGCAAAATTAATATTGCTATGAAATCTAATGTATGATTATAGTTATCAAAAGTACCAGGATTATAATTTTATACGCCAGACGCGCGTTTCGTCTACATAAGACTCATCATTGACGCTCAGATCAAAATAGTTCAAAAAGCCAAATAAATACAAAGTTGAAGAGCAATGAGGAGCATTGAGTATGGAATACTTTATATGTGAGTGTGTTGATATAAAACAAGTTATATGTGAGTTTTAAAAAAAATCAAATTTTGATTACTAAATCTTATTAATTAAATGATTAAAACCAATCATGCTGTATACATATTTCATTCTACATTCATAATATTAAATGTTAATATGGTATACTATTATTTTACAAAAATATAGTTTAAATAAATGGCAAATTATGATGATATAAAAAGCATTCATTTAACAGCAGAAAAAATTGTGTAATATCATCAGCAGAAAAGTTTGTGTAATGTCATCTGAGAGAATATATATTAAGTATTACACATGGACAGGATGTTCCCATAAAATTAAGGTATTCCACACACAAAATAGAAATTACTGATTTATCTGTAACCAGCCATACAACTTATCAGTTGACCATTCCAAAGATTTAAAAAAAAAATATTATCTACTCCAGGAATAATATGAAAAACAAGAATGTGTCCATAGTACACGGATGCCCCACTCGCACTATCATTTTCTATGTTCAGTGGACCGTGAAAATTGAGGTCAAACCTTTAATTTGGGATTAAAATAAGAAAAATCATATCATAGGGAACATGTGTTCTAAGTTTCAAGTTGATGTAACTTTAACTTCATCAAAAACTACCTTGACCCAAAACTTTAACCTGAACTTCGCACTACCATTTTCTATGTTCAGTGGACCACGAAATTGGGGTCAAAACTATAATTTGGCATTAAAATTAGAAAGATCATATCATGGGGAACATGTGTACTAAGTTTCAAGTTGATTGGACTTCAACTTCTTCAAAAACTACCTTGACCCAAAACTTTAACCTGAACTTCGCACTACCATTTTCTATGTTCAGTGGACCACGAAATTGGGGTCAACACTATAATTTGGCATTAAAATTAGAAAGATCATATCATGGGGAACATGTGTACTAAGTTTCAAGTTGATTGGACTTCAACTTCTTCAAAAACTACCTTGACCAAAAACTTTAACCTGAAGCGAACGGACGCAGACGGACGGATGAACGAACGAACGGAGGCACAGACCAAGAAAACATAATGCCCCTCTACTATCATAGGTGGGGCATAAAAATGTGTTCATAATGGGTCCTATCAATGATTTCTAAAGGAAGGAATTATCACAAAATGTTTTTGATAAAAAATTATAAAATTGAACACTCAATTTTGAATAAAAAATGTTTTGGGGTTGTTTTAAAAAAATTAATGAATCAAGATAAGAACACATTCTATGACCTACACGAAAGCCTCCCCTTTTGTTAGCCACTCAAACACAAAAGATGAATTGTGGGGTCCAAAAGAGACACATGGTCACATTTTTAAACTGCCTTTACACCTATGTTAGTAAAGCAAATTTGACTGGCAGTTTTGCGAGTGGCAGAAATCTAAATGCTGTGCATGTTTGTCAACTACTTCGACTTATATTCCAAGTGAAAACAATTAATTAAATGTTTAATAAAAATAAATCAAATTTAAACTACATGGGGGACTATTCCGGGTAATCAAACTTTGATTCACAAAAAGGTATCTTACTATACCAAATTTATCCTTGATTCTTCAAAGTGCAGTTAAGCCATAATAAAAAGGAGTATATAACAGCAATATAATGTCATAAACAGTGCAGAATAAGTCTGAGTGTACACATTTCAGGCAAAATTTTTACTGTTGAGATAGTGTCAAGACATATTTAAGACTGTCAAGAATGTGTCAAGACATATTCAGACATTATTAAGAATGTCAAGAATATGTCAAGACAGATCGAGACAAATTTAAGACAGTCAAGAATTGGTCAAGACTAATCCAGACTCTTATCACATGAAACAGGAAGTGTCGAGAAATTTTAAGACAATGATCATACTGTCAAGACACTTGTCAAGAAAAATCAAGAAGCTTATTAGACAAAATAATACTATGTCAAGAATTTTTGAAAATTATTCCGACAAATTAAGAATGTTGAGAAAAAATTCATGCAAATTCAGACAAAAACTGGTCTTTTCAGACTTTTTGACTTTTGTAGTGTCTGTACTATATTTTTTTTTCATTATAAGAAAAAAACATTGGTTTTAAAAAAATAAAAAACAAGTATTTTTGTCATAATTTTCTTAAAGATCTCATTCCCTACAAATCATTAATTCTTCTCATCAAACTAATTTTGATATTGTTTGCTCGAATAGTAATTTTTCCAGTAATCGTATTTTCTCCTTAATGAATTATTTGGTCAAAATAAAAGTTGGCGTAGTTTACTTACCATCAAATTCTATTGTTTGAAGCAGGTCATCATGAATAACTGGAAGATTTTCTTTCTGTACTTTTCTATCTGTATTGTTTATTTCGCTCCGCTCTTCTAAAATATTTCAAACAAACACTCTACTCACTTAATGAAAGCATTGAAGGTAGATATTTATTCCATCAAATACTGAACTTTATCTTTCTTCCCACCTGATGGTTCATTAAGTATTGAAATAACTTAGGCATTTACAAGACAACAAATATAACATGTGGAACGTGTATTAAAATCTATACAAGAACACATAACAAAGTTACTAAGGATGTGACGTTACATATAGAACACGAAAGTATAGCGTTACGTTATGCGCGGTTAAAGTAATTACATTTCTCCATTTCTTCAAAAGTTCTGATCTTCATTTCAAATAAAGTGGTGTTAAATAAATTAAGGTTCAAAAATAAAAGTTTAAATTTAACAGTCCATATTTAAAATCAGACCACAAAGTCTTTAAATCTAGCAGGTGCTCTCTTGGTTCGGTTCGGCATCTCTCTTCTTCCTGGTACAACCATGTGTTTGTGTCCATTCGGTTTAGTGTGCATTAAAATTCTATCTCGCCATTTACCATTTGAGTTCGGAATGTCAATGTTATTAGCGAGTTTGAAGTTTGAAGAGTCACGAAACACTTTTCTTCCGTCTGACTTTCGCTGAGCTCCTATGCTTGATCCAGATATTTTGTATATGATATACGGTTCAAGTTCATATGCAGTTGACCATTTATTCCGTTTCTCTTGCTTGAATAAAACACGGTTACTGATTTTGAATGAATGTTCTCTGTACTTCTTTTTCTGTGAATGTTTATTCAAAAACTGTTGTTTGTATTCCTTGTCTCTTTCTGCAATCTCCTTATTCATGTTTTCAGTTTCATTTTTGTTCCTTACGTGGTTTTATTTAGTCCTCACATCTCTGTTCATTAATGCTGCATACGGTGTAAATCCTGTTGCTGGGTGTGGTGTTGATCTATATCCCATTAACATATCCTGAATCGCATCGTTACTGTGATTACCTTTCATATGTGCTATTTGTTCCGTTTTGTTTAATAACTTCATAAAATTCTCTGCCTCGCTATTTGCTCTCGGATGTTGTGGTGTAATCTTATGGTGATAAAATCCCATTTCAGTTGCAAAGTTTGAAAATTCATTTGAGCTAAATGATGAACCATTGTCTGTTTCTATTTTTTCTGGAACTCCATGGGTTGAAAATATACTTCTCGATTTTTCAATTGTTGCTCGAGTTGTTGTAGTTTTGTTTGTTCAACAACTGGATATCTCGTTCTTTTGTCTATGACCACTAAAAGGTAATGTCCATCTGGATATGGACCTCCATAATCTGCTGCTAAAGTATGCCATGCTGTTTCTGGTATTTTAGTTGGTTTGATAGGTTCCTGTCTATGTTCTTTTGTCGTTACCTTGCATTCATAGCATCGCCCTATTATATCTTCTACCATACTGTTCAATGCAGGGAACCAGTATCTTGCTCTTAACATTTGTTTGGTCTTAGTTAATCCCAGATGTCCCATACTATGTGCTGCTTTTATTACTTTTCTTTGTAACGATTCCTGTATTACAATTTGATTTAGTCTAAATAATACTTCGTCCAGAATATATAATTCATTTCTTACCATGTAATATGTAGCTATTTCTGGTCTCGATTTATGTTTCTCCCAGTCGTTTCTTCTCTGTCTCATCTTGCAAACGTACATCTTTTGAAGTTTCTTCTCGTATTTTGCTCAATACTATTGCATGTTCCAATTCTGATATTTGTTTTACTATTTATTCTGTCTCATCATTTTCAGTTTCTGGCAATGGGTGTCTAGATAAATAATCCAACGGATCTTGCTCGTCTTTTCCTGGCTCATATACTAATTCATAATCTACATTCTGCATGTCCATTACCCATTTTTGATATATATTTGCTCGAAAAGTAATTTTTCCAGTGATCGTATTTTATCCTTAATGGCTTATTTGGTCAAAATAAAAGTTGGCGTAATTTACTTACCACCAAGTTCTGTTGTTTGGAGCTGGTCATCATGAATAACTGGAAGATTGTCTTTCTGTACTTTTATATCTGTATTGTTTATCTCGCTCCGCTCTTCTAAAATATTTTAAACAAACACTCTACTCACTTAATGAAAGCATTGAAGGTAGATATTTATTCCATCAAATACTGAACTTTATCTTTCTTCCCACCTGATGGTTCATTAAGTATAAACAAGAACGTTTTTCCATTGCATTATACACAATATCACATACCAAATTTATTTATATTTTGTGCCTTTAAAAAATTCAATAGAATTTATAATCATATGATTGCTGATTTATCCTTGAAATATGAAAACTTAGAACAGTCATTATGTTTGTGGATAGAAGTAGAGGTTTATACATTTAATAATACATTCTGCTTATCAAATTAATTTTGATATGCATTTGCTTGTAAAGTACTTTTTTCCATGATCGTATTTTCTTATTAATGGTTTCATAAAATTCTCAAATTTTGTTTTCCAAAACACAGTTTGAGTATTTTACTTACCATCAAGTTCTGTTGTTGTTTGTGTCTGGTCATCATGAAGAACTGGAAAATTGTCTACCTGTTTTTCTTCATCTTTATTATTCATTCCACTCCGCTCTTCTAAAATTATGTTAATACTCAATATACTCAATGAAGGCTTTAAGGACAAATATTTATAAATATCAAAGGTTGCCTATATCTTTCGTTCAACTAGGTGAAACATAAATTATTAAGGACCGGTCACGTCTGAATTAAAGTCAAGTATAAAATGCATCAATCGTTTATATCGTCTGCCTAAACAATCCATATAATATCTAACTCTTTTATATATTGAACACAATGATACCTTATTTCTGAATTGTTGAGCTGATAATTATTATATATATCTGAAATTATGAATAGCAATATTTTATTTGTGCTAGCCAAAACCTTAGACAAAGGACAATTTTTACTTTATTTTGACTATTTTATTATATTGTGTCTGTTTAGTTTAACGCATTAATGTAAATATGACGGAATTTGATGAGACTGTCATCAAAGTGAGAGGGTTAGCGCTATAAAACCAGGTTTAATCCACCATTTTCTACATTTAACAATGCCTGTACCAAGTCAGGAATATGACAGTTCTTGTCAATTCGTTTTTGATGCGTTTTGTTATTTGATTTTGCCATGTGATTATGGACTTTCCCAATTGATTGTCCTCTAAGTTCAGTATTTTTGTGATTTAACTTTTCATCATCATTCTCTCACTACATAAGTCAACAAGTCTGAAAAGACCAGTTTTTGTCTCGATTTGCATGAACTTTTACTCGATATTCTTCAAAAGTATGACTTGTGTCTTAATTTTTCTTGACAAATTTACAATTATATCAAATTTGTATGAAATTTACTCGACATATTCTTGACATTCTGAATATGGTCTTGAAATTTCTTGACATATTCTTGACATTCTTATTTTTCACAGTATGGCTTGACATATTCTAAATATTTTGAATTGTGTCTTAAATTTACTTGACAGTTCTGAGTTTTACAAATCATGACCAATATTCATGATGTAACTTAAATCTTTATTTCTCTTTATATAATATACTTTTGTTTTAAGTTACACTACTTACAAAAAATATAAAAGTTAGGCATGTAAAATAATTGAAAATTTGGGTATCTAAATATTTTTACAAATGCAAAATTAATATTGCTATGAAATCTAATGTATGATTATAGTTATCAAAAGTACCAGGATTATAATTTTATACGCCAGACGCGCGTTTCGTCTACATAAGACTCATCATTGACGCTCAGATCAAAATAGTTCAAAAAGCCAAATAAATACAAAGTTGAAGAGCAATGAGGAGCATTGAGTATGGAATACTTTATATGTGAGTGTGTTGATATAAAACAAGTTATATGTGAGTTTTAAAAAAAATCAAATTTTGATTACTAAATCTTATTAATTAAATGATTAAAACCAATCATGCTGTATACATATTTCATTCTACATTCATAATATTAAATGTTAATATGGTATACTATTATTTTACAAAAATATAGTTTAAATAAATGGCAAATTATGATGATATAAAAAGCATTCATTTAACAGCAGAAAAAATTGTGTAATATCATCAGCAGAAAAGTTTGTGTAATGTCATCTGAGAGAATATATATTAAGTATTACACATGGACAGGATGTTCCCATAAAATTAAGGTATTCCACACACAAAATAGAAATTACTGATTTATCTGTAACCAGCCATACAACTTATCAGTTGACCATTCCAAAGATTTAAAAAAAAAATATTATCTACTCCAGGAATAATATGAAAAACAAGAATGTGTCCATAGTACACGGATGCCCCACTCGCACTATCATTTTCTATGTTCAGTGGACCGTGAAAATTGAGGTCAAACCTTTAATTTGGGATTAAAATAAGAAAAATCATATCATAGGGAACATGTGTTCTAAGTTTCAAGTTGATGTAACTTTAACTTCATCAAAAACTACCTTGACCCAAAACTTTAACCTGAACTTCGCACTACCATTTTCTATGTTCAGTGGACCACGAAATTGGGGTCAAAACTATAATTTGGCATTAAAATTAGAAAGATCATATCATGGGGAACATGTGTACTAAGTTTCAAGTTGATTGGACTTCAACTTCTTCAAAAACTACCTTGACCCAAAACTTTAACCTGAACTTCGCACTACCATTTTCTATGTTCAGTGGACCACGAAATTGGGGTCAAAACTATAATTTGGCATTAAAATTAGAAAGATCATATCATGGGGAACATGTGTACTAAGTTTCAAGTTGATTGGACTTCAACTTCTTCAAAAACTACCTTGACCAAAAACTTTAACCTGAAGCGAACGGACGCAGACGGACGGATGAACGAACGAACGGAGGCACAGACCAAGAAAACATAATGCCCCTCTACTATCATAGGTGGGGCATAAAAATGTGTTCATAATGGGTCCTATCAATGATTTCTAAAGGAAGGAATTATCACAAAATGTTTTTGATAAAAAATTATAAAATTGAACACTCAATTTTGAATAAAAAATGTTTTGGGGTTGTTTTAAAAAAATTAATGAATCAAGATAAGAACACATTCTATGACCTACACGAAAGCCTCCCCTTTTGTTAGCCACTCAAACACAAAAGATGAATTGTGGGGTCCAAAAGAGACACATGGTCACATTTTTAAACTGCCTTTACACCTATGTTAGTAAAGCAAATTTGACTGGCAGTTTTGCGAGTGGCAGAAATCTAAATGCTGTGCATGTTTGTCAACTACTTCGACTTATATTCCAAGTGAAAACAATTAATTAAATGTTTAATAAAAATAAATCAAATTTAAACTACATGGGGGACTATTCCGGGTAATCAAACTTTGATTCACAAAAAGGTATCTTACTATACCAAATTTATCCTTGATTCTTCAAAGTGCAGTTAAGCCATAATAAAAAGGAGTATATAACAGCAATATAATGTCATAAACAGTGCAGAATAAGTCTGAGTGTACACATTTCAGGCAAAATTTTTACTGTTGAGATAGTGTCAAGACATATTTAAGACTGTCAAGAATGTGTCAAGACATATTCAGACATTATTAAGAATGTCAAGAATATGTCAAGACAGATCGAGACAAATTTAAGACAGTCAAGAATTGGTCAAGACTAATCCAGACTCTTATCACATGAAACAGGAAGTGTCGAGAAATTTTAAGACAATGATCATACTGTCAAGACACTTGTCAAGAAAAATCAAGAAGCTTATTAGACAAAATAATACTATGTCAAGAATTTTTGAAAATTATTCCGACAAATTAAGAATGTTGAGAAAAAATTCATGCAAATTCAGACAAAAACTGGTCTTTTCAGACTTTTTGACTTTTGTAGTGTCTGTACTATATTTTTTTTTCATTATAAGAAAAAAACATTGGTTTTAAAAAAATAAAAAACAAGTATTTTTGTCATAATTTTCTTAAAGATCTCATTCCCTACAAATCATTAATTCTTCTCATCAAACTAATTTTGATATTGTTTGCTCGAATAGTAATTTTTCCAGTAATCGTATTTTCTCCTTAATGAATTATTTGGTCAAAATAAAAGTTGGCGTAGTTTACTTACCATCAAATTCTATTGTTTGAAGCAGGTCATCATGAATAACTGGAAGATTTTCTTTCTGTACTTTTCTATCTGTATTGTTTATTTCGCTCCGCTCTTCTAAAATATTTCAAACAAACACTCTACTCACTTAATGAAAGCATTGAAGGTAGATATTTATTCCATCAAATACTGAACTTTATCTTTCTTCCCACCTGATGGTTCATTAAGTATTGAAATAACTTAGGCATTTACAAGACAACAAATATAACATGTGGAACGTGTATTAAAATCTATACAAGAACACATAACAAAGTTACTAAGGATGTGACGTTACATATAGAACACGAAAGTATAGCGTTACGTTATGCGCGGTTAAAGTAATTACATTTCTCCATTTCTTCAAAAGTTCTGATCTTCATTTCAAATAAAGTGGTGTTAAATAAATTAAGGTTCAAAAATAAAAGTTTAAATTTAACAGTCCATATTTAAAATCAGACCACAAAGTCTTTAAATCTAGCAGGTGCTCTCTTGGTTCGGTTCGGCATCTCTCTTCTTCCTGGTACAACCATGTGTTTGTGTCCATTCGGTTTAGTGTGCATTAAAATTCTATCTCGCCATTTACCATTTGAGTTCGGAATGTCAATGTTATTAGCGAGTTTGAAGTTTGAAGAGTCACGAAACACTTTTCTTCCGTCTGACTTTCGCTGAGCTCCTATGCTTGATCCAGATATTTTGTATATGATATACGGTTCAAGTTCATATGCAGTTGACCATTTATTCCGTTTCTCTTGCTTGAATAAAACACGGTTACTGATTTTGAATGAATGTTCTCTGTACTTCTTTTTCTGTGAATGTTTATTCAAAAACTGTTGTTTGTATTCCTTGTCTCTTTCTGCAATCTCCTTATTCATGTTTTCAGTTTCATTTTTGTTCCTTACGTGGTTTTATTTAGTCCTCACATCTCTGTTCATTAATGCTGCATACGGTGTAAATCCTGTTGCTGGGTGTGGTGTTGATCTATATCCCATTAACATATCCTGAATCGCATCGTTACTGTGATTACCTTTCATATGTGCTATTTGTTCCGTTTTGTTTAATAACTTCATAAAATTCTCTGCCTCGCTATTTGCTCTCGGATGTTGTGGTGTAATCTTATGGTGATAAAATCCCATTTCAGTTGCAAAGTTTGAAAATTCATTTGAGCTAAATGATGAACCATTGTCTGTTTCTATTTTTTCTGGAACTCCATGGGTTGAAAATATACTTCTCGATTTTTCAATTGTTGCTCGAGTTGTTGTAGTTTTGTTTGTTCAACAACTGGATATCTCGTTCTTTTGTCTATGACCACTAAAAGGTAATGTCCATCTGGATATGGACCTCCATAATCTGCTGCTAAAGTATGCCATGCTGTTTCTGGTATTTTAGTTGGTTTGATAGGTTCCTGTCTATGTTCTTTTGTCGTTACCTTGCATTCATAGCATCGCCCTATTATATCTTCTACCATACTGTTCAATGCAGGGAACCAGTATCTTGCTCTTAACATTTGTTTGGTCTTAGTTAATCCCAGATGTCCCATACTATGTGCTGCTTTTATTACTTTTCTTTGTAACGATTCCTGTATTACAATTTGATTTAGTCTAAATAATACTTCGTCCAGAATATATAATTCATTTCTTACCATGTAATATGTAGCTATTTCTGGTCTCGATTTATGTTTCTCCCAGTCGTTTCTTCTCTGTCTCATCTTGCAAACGTACATCTTTTGAAGTTTCTTCTCGTATTTTGCTCAATACTATTGCATGTTCCAATTCTGATATTTGTTTTACTATTTATTCTGTCTCATCATTTTCAGTTTCTGGCAATGGGTGTCTAGATAAATAATCCAACGGATCTTGCTCGTCTTTTCCTGGCTCATATACTAATTCATAATCTACATTCTGCATGTCCATTACCCATTTCTCAATTCTTGGTGGTAGTTTTGCCTTGCTGTTGTTAAACATAGGAATAAGCGGCTTATGTGAAGTTATTATCTTAAACTTTGGCGCTCCTAACAAATAAATACTAAATCTGGTTCTTGCCCATTTAACTGCCAAGGCATCTTTCTCTGTCTGGCTATATCTTTTCTCAGTGTCTGTCATTGATCTACTGATAAAATGTACAGGTTGCAATCCCTTCGCTGTATGCTGAAACAATCCTGCCGATAATCCTTCGTGATAACTAGCTTCCGTGCGTACAATAATTAGTCTTTTGGGATCGAAAAATGCCATTGTTTTCTCGTCCGTTATACTATCCTTCAGTGTCTTAAAAGCTTCATTTTCCTGTTTTCCCCATTTGAATTTTACTTCTTTCTTCGTCAATTCTCTCAAAGGTGCTGTCAGTACTGTGTATCTTGGAATAAATTTCGACAGATATCCAATCATTCCAAGAAAACTCCGGACAGCTTCTTTTGATTCCGGTGCTTTACAATCTTTAACAGCTTTCACTTTGTCGGTTGTTGGTTTGAGCCCATCTTTGGTAAATCTGTACCCGTAAAATTCTAATTCGCTGACTCCAAATTGACACTTTTCCCTGTTAAATGTAACTCCAAAGACCCTTGCTCTTTGTAAAACTATTTCTAATGTTTTATCATGCTCCTCCATAGTTTTTCCTCCTATTAGAATATCATCTCTCTGATTTAAACATTTCGGAATATCGCCAAATATACGATACATAGCTTCATCAAACAAATCTTGAGAAGACTTTGCACCAAATATCAATCTCTTTGGTCTCGTATTTCCCCATGGTGTACTGAACGTAGCAAACTGTCTTGAATCTGGATGGAGTTCTAAATGATGATACCCCTGCTTCATATTCATTTTCGAAAATATCGTACAATCATGGAACTTGTATGTGAAATGTTCAACTATTGGTGACTGTAATATTCTGTTTCTTTCCATATACATGTTTGTTATTCTCAAATCAACACAAGCTCGAATCATGTGTGATTCTAATTCTTCTTTAGGTATCTTACTAAATCTGGGTTTAGGTTGAACTACTAACGGTGAACACCATGTAATTGGATCTCCAGATTCTACCATCTCAAAAATATCTTCTTGAATTCCTTGTTCCATCCATTTCTTCAATGGGTCTTGCAAATAATAAGGTACTTGTCTAGGTTTCTGTGCTACTGGCGTTGTATCTGGTTTCATTGAGAATTTAACCATAAATACGGGGTATATATCTCCCAATTGATACGATATTCCCGTGCTTGCATTTTCTATCATGATTTTCTTGATAGAGGGTTGCTGCTTACAAGGAAGCTATTAAACAAAGAGTTCCAAATGGTGAAGTTGAAATCATCCCTTCGTAAATTTTACGGACGCCATCACGAGTTGGTTGACCGTTATGAAATAACCATTTCACAAATGATATCGGATATGTTCCTTACGTCGTACAATCCCCTTCCCTTTCATGAATGTGACCTACCGAATTAGACTATTTACCGGATTTGTAATCACATAAGCAACACGACGGGTGCCACATGTGGAGCAGGATCTGCTTACCCTTCCGGAGCACCTGAGATCACCCCTAGTTTTTGGAGGGGTTCGTGTTGTTTATTCTTTAGTTTTCTATGTTGTGTCATGTGTACTATTGTTTTCTGTTCGTCTTTTTCATTTTTAGCCATGGCGTTGTCAGTTTGTTTTAGATTTATGAGTTTGACTATCCCTTTGGTATCTTCCGTCCCTCTTCTTCATTATGCTTTGAGTCTTGAATTTTTCCAAGTCCGTTAAAAACATCGTTAAACTTACTCATGAGCTCTTCTATCTGTTTTGGTCTTCTCTGTACAAATTTTACATTTCCTCTCTGAATTCCTAAGTCATTTGGTTCTTTTAATGTTCCATCTTCTTTTATTTGTAGCATGCCTAATTCAATTAGTGTTCTCTTTCCTATAAGTGGTGGTGAATTAATTTTCCCCTTTATCACTAGTATTCTTGTTTTTATCCCTCGTGTTGCATTTTTTACTGTTGTAATAAATTCTCCTTTTACTGGTAAACTGCTTTGCAAAGTACTCAATTTTGTTTTGCTTTCTAATAATTCAGTTCCCTCTCTAGTTCTGTTTTTGTATGCTCTGTACTGGTACTCGTCCATTACGTTGACGTTGGCTCAACTATCTGGTTCTATTTTCACTTGTACATCATTCATCATAACTAGTACTGTTCTTGCTTTATCTCCAATTTTGTGTACATCTATTTTCTTAACTGCTCCTAAATGATTTACTGAACTTCCGAAAAACTCATCATCTGAATATTCTTCTTCGCTTGTGTCTTCTGTTGTTTTTCTAACATTCCTACCTTGATTACTTTTAATGTGTCGTTTATTTCTAAATCGGTCATTACTCTGGTCTATGGTGGCCATTTTCGATTTGCAAACTACAGCAAAGTGATTCCATTTCTGACATTTGTTACACTGTTTTCCATAAGCCCCACAATCTTCGCGTCTTTCAAACGAATGTGTTTTCCCACAATAATTACAATTATTCTTGCTTTCATGTCTCATTGTGTGTGTTCTACCTCTATTTTGCATGCCGTAATTCCTTTGTTTTCCTCCATAATTTGTCACTTTTGCTATTTCTCCGGCTCTTGATGCTGTATGTAAATCTCTCATGTCATGTATCTGCAATGCTGTATCTTCTAACTGGTGTACTTCCTGCAACATTTGATCAAGTGTCCACTTTCTGTTAATCGTCTTTTTGATTAGCGATTCATTATCTGTGGTTTGAATAATGTGTTCTAAAATTCTGTCATCTTGATTTTCAAACTCACAATCAGCAGCTCTCTCTCGTAGTCGTGTCGCGTATGTCACTGTTGATTCTCCATTAATCGGTCTCATTTTCAAAAATACGTATCTTGCATAATGTTTATTCTTCTTTGGAGCAAAATAATCATTTAGTTTCTTCTTCAACTTTTCGTATACATCCATGCGTCTGTCTACCGGATCAGGTGTACTTTTCTCCAATTTAGAAATGTCCTTACCTCCATAGATAATCATTGAGTCCTTTTTGTCTTCAGGTTCTGTAATTCGAAAATATCGGAATTCTCTTTCTATCCCTTCTTGCCATTCCTCCCACTGACTTCCCGTAGTAAGATGATCCTCCGATGTTGTGAAAGGTAAAGTGCGCAAATTTCTGTTTTCTGTCACAACGGTAATTCTTTCAGCCATTTTTCTTTTCTTTTACTTATGCCTTTTAATCTCTTCTTTCAGTCACTTTTCATCTCTTTTATCCTCGTCGCCAATGAAATAACTTAGGCATTTACAAGACAACAAATATAACATGTGGAACGTGTATTAAAATCTATACAAGAACACATAACAAAGTTACTAAGGATGTGACGTTACATATAGAACACCAAAGTATAGCGTTACGTTTCGCGCGGTTAAAGTCATTACAAGTATAAACAAGAACGTTTTTCCATTTCATTATACACAATATCACATGCCAAATTTATTTATATTTTGTGCCATTAAAAAATTCAATAGAATTTATAATCATATGATTACTGATTTATCCTTGAAATATGAAAGCTTAGAACAGTCATTATGATTGTGGATAGAAGTAGAGGTTTATACATTTTATAATAAATTCTGCTTATCAAATAAATTTTGATATGCATTTGCTTGTAAAATTCTTTTTTCCATGATCGTATTTTTTTACTAATAGTTGCATAAAAATCTCAAATTTTGTTTTCCAAAGCACAGTGTGAGTTATTAACTTACCATCAAGTTCTGTTGTTGTTTGTGTCTGGTCATCATGAATAACTGGATTGTCTACCTGTTTTTCTTCATCTTTATTATTCATTCCACTCCGCTCTTCTAAAATTATGTTAAAACTCAATATACTCAATGAAAGCTTTAAGGACAAATATTCATAAGTATCAAAGGTTGCCTATATCTTTCGTTCAACTAGGTGAAACATAAATTATTAAGGACCGGTCACGTCTGAATTAAAGTCAAGTATAAAATGCATCAATCGTTTATATCGTCTGCCTAAACAATCCATATAATATCTAACTCTTTTATATATTGAACACAATGATACCTTATTTCTGAATTATTGAGCTGATAATAATTATATATATCTGAAATTACGAATAGCAATATTTTATTTGTGCTAGCGAATAGCTTAGACAAAGCACTATTTTTGTTTAATTTTGACTATTTTATTTTATTGTGTCTGTTTAGTTTAACGTTTCAATGTAAATATAACGGAGTTTGATGAGACTGCCATCAAAGTGAGAGGGTTAGCGCTATAAAAGTAGGTTTAACCCACCATTTTCTACATTTAACAATGCCTGTACCAAGTCAGAACTATAACAGTCCTTGTCAATTCGTTTTTGATGCGTTTTGTTATTTGATTTTGCCATGTGATTATGAACTTTCCGAATTGATTTTCTTCTAAGTTCAGTATTTTTGTGATTTTACTTTTCATCATCATTCTCTGTACTATTTTTTTTTCATAATTAGCAAAACATTGGTTTACAAAAAAATTTAAAAAAAGTATTTTTGTGATAATTTTCTAAAAGATCTCATTCCCTGCAAATCATTAATTTTTCTCATCAAACTAATTTTGATATTGTTTGCTCGAAAAGTAATTTTACCAGTATTCGTATTTTGTCCTTAATGGATTATTTGGTCAAAATAAAAGTCGGCGTAATTTACTTACCATCAAGTTCTGTTGTTGTTTGAAGCAGGTCATCATGAAAAACTGTGAAATTTTCTTTCTGTTCTTCTATATCTTTATTGTTTATCTCGCTCCGCTCTTCTAAAACATTTCAAACAAACACTCTACTCAATTAATTGAAGCATTGAAGGTAGATATTTATTCCATGAAATACTGAACTTATCTTTCTTCCCACCTGATGGTTCATTTAGTAACAAGAACGTTTTTCCATTGCATTATACATAGTATCACATGCCAAATTTATTCATATTTTGTGCCTTTAAAAAAATCAATAGAATTTATAATCATATGATTGCTGATTTATCCTTGAAATATGAAAACTTAGAACAGTCATTATGATTGTTGATAGAAGTAGAGGTTTATACATTTAATAATAAATTCTGCTTATCAAATAAATTTTAGTATGTATTTGCTTGTAAAGTACTTTTTTCCATGATCGTATTTTCTTATTGATGGTTTCAAAAAATTCTGAAATATTGTTTTCAAAAACACAGTTTGACGATATTACTTACCATCAAGTTCTGTTGTTGTTCGTGTCTGGTCATCATGAATAACTGGAAGATTGTCTACTTTTTTTTCTTCATCTATATAATTCATTCCACTCAACTCTTCTAAAATTATGTTAAAACTCAATATACTTAATGAAGGCTTTCAGGACAAATATTCATAATTATCAAAGGTTGCCTATATCTATTTAACTAGTTGAAACATAAATTATCAAGGACCGGTCACGTCTGAATTAAAGGGAAATTCCGCGATTTTTTACTTATCATCTGAATATGTTCGTCTCAACATTAAAAACAATATCACAAAGTTTGATATTTATATTCCTTCTTATAACGGTGAAAATCAAGTATTTGTAACTTTTTTGCTTGACCTACGAGAATGGGTTGTGACGTTCTAGCCCGGTTTGTTGAATCATGAGAAGAAAAAAAATCTGTAAAAGTCTTAATTTCTTCTCACAATACTACGTAAGTAAACGCGCACAGATGATCGCTGGTCGTAGATAATAATCACAATATCAAAATAAACGTGCGTGTACCGTTTTGTATTATTGAATAAAACTTCCTATTTAATTATAAAAATTCATGTATAAAAATTTTCGAATTAATTTCAAAAAGTATTGTTGGGATTTTTTCCTAAAGTATCTGTTGAACATTTTTACTGAAAATATTTTACGTTTAATTTACCGTTATAACTTTGGTAACCATTTCAATGAAAAATATGTGTGGAAAGAGTGTGTATATTACTTTGTAGAGTCATTGTATATTTCTTGATTTAGCCTCAGGTGTACACAGGTGTGAATTCAAGCGTACACAGCTGTGAATGTTATCATTTCAAATGAATAAACACAAAGGGTATAGCGAGTTTAATACACCGATGACAATAGAGAAACAATATTTAATATTATAAATTTAATGACAATAAGTTTTTAATTTCAGAAGGGTGTACAACAAAAAATGGAACAATTTCCGATAATGGCCTATGCAATTAGCTTACAATTAAAATATTATTATAAGTTGAAAGAACCTTAAAAATCAAATGTTGCGTTTCCCAAATAAAAATTATTGCACATTCACTGTGAATCGGAAATCTTTCAAAATTTTAAAGTGATTAATTGAAAAAAATATAGCAGTGCAACTAGCATGATTTTTTTTCTTTTTAACATTTCGTTCTTACTTCTTTAAATTACTTAGTAATCTGACAATCACTAACTGAAGTATTTGTGAATAGAATGCTAATAAATTATCGTTTATTTCATTAATGGATATACATATATTATAAATCTTATCTAATAGATTATTTCATGTATTTTGTCTAAGGATTTTTTAAAAGTTTGTTTTATATTTTATGCATGATAATTGCGTGCTATGTTGAACAAGATAGCAGTCAGTTATCCAAATTAGTAGTACAGTAGTTGTAATAAAAGGCATATCTTAGTAATGTATAACTGCTATTGACGATTTTTTATAGATTAATTCGTCCCAATCTCGTTGTTCTTGAAACAATATTTACTTGTATACTTGTAAGTTTTCTGACGTATAAGTGCCTTTGAGGATGAGTTTCATATATCCTCTCTACCAGAAAAAGCAGACTAGTAGCGTTTCGTTAATATGATTGTTGGGACAGACGAGGCCAACCACTTGTATACAGATAAGCAGAATTACCATATAAATTTATGTTGTCAACACCATCAGAGAAGAGTTCCCATTGTTGAATATGGTACATGAAGGCTTCAAAAAATGTACAAGTAGCATGTCTGACTCTAAACAGTTTGTAAACGGACTAAACAGTGACCTATATACATCTACCGGTAATTGTTCTTGATATTTGAAACTGCATGCATATATACGTTTTTGAGAGTGATTATTTATCTTGTGTCTGACGAAAACTAAATCCCTGCATGGTTATATTGTTCGTTTTGGTTTGGTGAGTTTTTCTCACAAAAAGTATACATTTCACAAATATATACCACGAAGAAGCTCTGAAGGTATATATTATTCCCATTTTGTTTGGGTGTAAAAACATCGATGTTTACAGCAATACTTTATGAATAAAATGATGATGGTAGAAAGAAATATGAGCGTCATGTGGCAAATATTACATAATCTCGGACCATGCCTAGTTGTCAATCTGTATTCCAATACAACCATATTGAGTAGCTAATAATACGGGGTTCTCATGTCGTTTTACTTTAAAAGAGGGACGAAAGATACCAAAGGGACAGTCAAACTCATAAATCTAAAACAAACTGACAACGCCATGGCTAAAAATGAAAAAGACAAACAGAAAAACAGAAAAACGATAGTACACATGACACAACATAGAAAACTAAAGAATAAACAACACGAACCCCACCAAAAACTAGGGGTGATCTCAGGTGCTCCGGAAGGGTAAGCAGATCGTGCTCCACATGTGGCACCCGTCGTGTGGCTTATGTGATTACAAATCCGGTAAATAGTCTAATTCGGTAGGTCACATTCATGAAAGGGAAGGGGATTGTAGTTACGACGTAAGGAACATATCCGATATCATTTGTGAAACGGTTATTCCATAACGGTCAACCAACTAAAATGTATGAAAGGTTTTCTCTCTCTCTCTCTCTCTCTCTCTCTCTCTCTCTCTCTCTCTCTCTCTCTATATATATATATATATATATATATATCGTATGTAACAATAACCAAACGCAAACATCTATAGGCAATAACTAAACGTGTATGAAGATTTGTTATACAGTTTACACAATCATTAATAAAGACACACAGCAACACTACGATATAACAAATGGAAAACTTAATTACTAATAACCATGCCGCTATGCAGACACCAAGTAAAGTGCACATTAATATCAATTAGGAATACTATGTATGATTTTATATTTATAGTATAACTTATCGCCGTATTTGAATATCAAAAATAAGACAACGCGTGACCGAACGACGCATGGATTAAACGAGTGCGCAGCACGAGTTTAATCCATAGCGGCGTTTGGTCACAAGTTGTCTTATTTTTGATATTCAAATACGGCGATTAGTTATACTTTTTATTACATTGGCTAATGACTTTTTTTTTATGAAATTAATGTAGAAAATGTAAGGAACTATATGTTTTTCCTACGCATTCACAATTTGTTTTGATCCAATGTATCGACGTCTTGACAACGCCTATTGTTGTATGACGTCAGAGAGTGAAATAAATTATCGGTTTTTATCTAACTGGGAAAGCAATGTAATTTATTGCAGCCAATGTAATAAAATAAAATATCAAAGCGAGTAATAACTTTGTCATGCAAACATTTGTTTCCCAATGTGCCTCTCTTTTTATAATCGCTTTTTTGCAATAACTAGTTCCCATTTTCGTCAATCATTCTCTTTGTGTTTTTCTCTAATCGGTTATATATTGTTTTCAATATGCCACTCTATCTACACTTCTTAATTTTAATACAATGACAAATTCCCGTGTCATCCTAATCCTTATAAAGATATAAGAGACATAAGACACACAAAAACAGACAGACATAGAAGGGATTCTCAGGTTATCTTCAAGTGACTATAAGTGTTGCATTACTGTATATCTGCATTATGGTCAATCGTCAAAAGCTTGTATTTGCATAAAGATTTTTTTTCACAAAAAGGCTCCATAATCATGACAAAACATCTATTTCTCAAAAATTTCAAAGATCATGTTTATGAATTTTTTAACACTTATTATCGGACACAAATATGTGGTTCAATAAATGTTACCTGTGCACACCGGATACATCAATAAAGAGACCATTAATGAACCTGTATTGTTTAAATATGTCATACGAATTTTAGTCGACAGGATGTCACTGGAATACACAGGGACACGTCTCGAATATACGTTCTTGGAATACCTAGCTGAATTTGTCACTCTGACGTTACATCTAAAAATAATTCTGACATACCTTTTGTCAATTCGAGTGGAAGCCAGATATATTTAATAAGATAACGAAATTAAATTTAAAGAGAAAACAAACCTAAACATTTTTTTACCGAATGTAGCAGATAGGGTCACATGTTTTACTGTAAAGTGTCTTTACAAATGACCGTTCTGAATTGAATCCGTATATCATTCAAAGATTAGTTAAAAAAAAACAATAAAGAAATTGAAATGTCCGATATTTCGATATTTACGTTTCTATAACCTGGCATTGGAAATATTATATTACATTTGTATATCAACATATTATGTCCATATTATGCTAAAGCTCTTCCTAACATCGCTCCTTGCCAATAGCCGTTGAATAACATAATTAAAAAAATGTTATTTATAAAAGTATAACTTTATCAATTTGAAAAATTACCTTGTCTATATACGTAAATATTCTTGATATACATGAATGTTCTCTAAATAAAAGAGGCATATACTAATGAATCTTTTGTATATCATTGATTGTTACAAGAACACTGCATTAATTTTGTCTTTCTTATATTTGAAACTTTTCTTCCTCATCAAATCTATATATGTGTGTTTATCAACGCGTACGAGATCTTATCATATAAGGGTTTGATAACTATAGCTATCAGCACTGCTAGGTTATTTTGTTATTAAAAGAATACAATTACCAATCTCTCTCGAAGGAAGGTTATTCAAAATGGTCGTCACACACCAACTTAGCTTGCTATATATGAAACTTGTTGCTATTACTTTAAGGCTGCACAACGTACCATGCATTGCATGTCTTTCCTTTGTTGTTGGATCGGGAAAACTATGTACACTTTTGTCACACCCTTGTTTGACAAAACAACCCTACATTTAGCAAGACATTTAAACAATGTATGACGTCTACGGCTTTACCCGATTGATTGGTGATAACGCACTGTCGGTAATCCCCGAATCTGTTTGTTCTTTGTGGTTTATAGATATCACCAGAAATAACGTGACATTTTATATCGGAAATGCTGACAAGATGGCAATTTCCAAGAACTGATAATTAATTTCAAAAATCGATTTTGATCTCTTTACATACAGAATTACACTTTTTATTGATGAACATGTGGTTTATTATGCTTCGAGAACAAAATATCGATTTTTCATTTTTTAGTCGAGTTTCCCTTTAAAATCAAATATATACTGCATTAATCGTTTATATTGTTTGCCTAAAAATCCATATAATAACTTGAAGTTGGCTTTCAGGACAAATATTCATAATTATCAAAGGTTGCCTATATCTTTCGTTCAACTAGGTGAAACATAAATTATCAAGGACCTGTCACGTCTGAATTAAAGTCAAAAATAAAATGCATTAATCGTTTATATCGTCTGTCTAAAAATCAATATATTATCTAACTCTTTTATATATTGAACACAATGATACCTTATTTCTGAATTGTTGAGCTGATAATAATTATATATTTGAATTTATGAATAACAATATTTTATTTGTGCTAGCCAATAGCTTAGATATATCTCCCAATTGATACGATATTCCCGTGCTTGCATTTCCTATCATGATTTTCTTGATATGAGGGTTACTGCTCACAAGGAAGCTATTAAACCAAGAGTTCCAAATGGCGAAGTTGAAATCATCCCTTCGTAAATTTTACGGACGCCATCACGAGTTGGTTGACTGTTATGGAATAACCGTTTCACAAATGATATCGGATATGTTCCTTACGTCGTAACTACAACCCCTTCCCTTTCATGAATGTGACCTACCAAATTAGACTATTTACCGGATTTGTAATCACATAAGCAACACGACGGGTGCCACATGTGGAGCAGGATCTGCTTTCCCTTCCGGAGCACCTGAGATCACCCCTAGTTTTTTGTGGGGTTCGTGTTGTTTATTCTTTAGTTTTCTATGTTGTGTCATGTGTACTATTGTTTTTCTGTTTGTCTTTTTCATTTTTAGCCATGGCGTTGTCAGTTTGTTTTGGATTTATGAGTTTGACTGTCCCTTTGGTATCTTTCGTCCCTATTTTAGAGAAAGGACTATTTTTGTTTATGATCATTTTCTATACTATGATTTTATGATTTTTTGTCATAATTAGTAAAACATTGGTTTAAAAAAAAATTTAAAAAATTGGTTATATTTCTCTTAAAGATATCGTTCCCATTAAATCATTAATTCTTCATATAGAAATAATTTTGATATGTATTTGCTCGAATTGAAATTTTTCCAGTGATCGTAGTTGATCCTTAATGGCAGATGTTTTTTTTTCAAATATAAAAGTGGCCGCATCCCCAACTTTTATATCTGTTATGTATTATCATAAAATACAACTTACATTTCAATATTATGAATGAACACGAATGCGGCCACTTTCATTTAAGACAGAAATCGTTTAAAATTTAGCTAAAATGCTAAAATTATGAAGATTCGGTCATTTAGCATGACTTAATGATGCTAGTACCCGATATATGTGCGTTGTATTGTCACAAACAGTCCATGTTTATATAGCAGAAACATACTATTCTTCTTTCCAATAAATAGATAAAAGATTACTTTTTCAAGATTTTGTAAAACTGCTATATTTTGGGGCCAAATAATTGTCTTACTGAACCTGCTCCTTTTGTGAATTTAGTATGTTTTTACAAAATATTCTAACTACTGAGATAGATTCATATGTTCATTATAGATAGAGATAATTGTAAGCTGCAAGAATCTGCAAGTACATCACCATCACCAAAACAAAATATTGTCATGAATCCATCTGTGTCCTTAGTTTATAATATGCACATAGACCAATGTGAGCGACACAGGCTTTTAAGAGCCTCTAGCTTGCTTGAAATCCACGTGATTTCGACTCTGTTGAATAATTGTGTCATTGATAAATATTTTCACATCTTACTAAATTTATACTAAAATAGTTACATTTAGTATAGTAACATTCATAGATAAAAAAAGAGTGTTACCGTCGCTGAATAAATATTATATCACTAAAGTTTTTTTGGTTCTGTTATATGTGCTATCAATACCGGTAAAACTATTTCCACATGCCACAAACAATTGGGACAAATATGTTATTCATATTGTTAGTTGGCAAACCTGTTTTCCAAACTTTAACATAATTATGTATCATTGAAACATTGATGTCATGATTTTTTTAGCCAAAATTCCAGTGGTTTCGACTCTGTTGACTTGTTGTGTCATTGATAAATATTTTCACATCGTACTGAATGTATTCTAAAAGATAAAACTAGTAACATTCATGAATTAAAAAAGGAGAGTTACCGTCAAATTCAGTTTTACTGACTTGCTGGTAACCTGAATTATCTGAAAGTTCACCAATTTCTTCCTTTGTTTCAGATATCTTCACAGCATTTAAATTGTCTGTAACATTATATATATAAGTTTACTCTCTATGAAAAAAACTCAATGTTTACATGTAGTTTGATCATGTTTTGTCTACATGCAGTCGATAGTCAATGTGGGCCTTGTGTAGGTTAAGTGTACATAAAACTAGGCGTTTAGAACATTAATTTTACCTTGTATATTTAAGAAAGAAACTATTTTTGAATAAAATATATATTTATAACGATTGTTGATAAAGTTATAAACAGAAATGTTTGTCTACACTTGATATATTTGTTTGTTATATAAAATTTACGTAGCTTGATTACCCCCCCTACCCCTTCCCCTTATCATTTAAAAATCAAAGCATCATCATTGCCGAACATTTGAAAAGGTCTTCCCGAATCGACTGGACGTAAACAGAAATATTTCGTACTGGTCTTTAATCAAACAACAATACACTCAAAAATGCATTACTAAAAAAGTGTGAAATAATTTATCTTGTTTGTCGAGTATCTAAGATCTGTTTAAATACACTTAAAAATAATTAAAAAAACAACTACATTACCCCCTCCCCTCCATTTGCCAATTTAGATACGCCTTGGAGAAGAAGTCCCAGTATTTGAAACAAATAAAAAGTTAGAAGTGTAGTGATCTTTAACATCTTAATCCCTTTTCTCCGTCTGTAAGCAAGCTGATGAAGGCTACGTTTTCTTATGCGTAATAGAGACATTTTTAATATATTTAAATTTCTGCAAACATCCAATTGGCTTTGATAAAGAGGCAACTTCTTAATTTCAAAAGGGGACTATTTTTTTTCTGAGTCTCAATTTTTTCGTGCGACATTTTTATTCATTTTTTTTATGCTAGCTCTCAAATATTTTATTTCAATATGTAACACTATAATGTATTGGGAAACTCTTGATTCAGGATATTTTTTTTTATCATCTGTATCATGTGTATGGCAAAACTATTTTTTTGTTTGGGATCAGAATATTTTCCCCCATTTTTTAAGTCAAACATTTGTCAAATGGTCGTTCCGTAACTGCTTGAAAAATTGTCCAAAAAAATTGAATTCGGTTCTATGTAAGAACTTTAAATGACATATAGTTTTCAAGTGAAAACAAATCTTATGTATAGGTTATTAAACAAGATGTATAGTGAAACAAGTGAACATTACATTAAACTTATTGTAAACATGTATACTGTACATGGCGTTTGGTGTGAACACGGCCTTAGTTTGCAAACTTGATTTCCCAACTTTAATATGTTTAAGATGTATCCTTGAAACATTGATGTTATGATTTTTTTTAGCAGAAATCCACGTAATTTCGATTCTGTTGAATAGTCATGTCATTGATAATTATTTCCACATCTTACTGAATATATACTAACATAATAAGACTAGTAACATGGATTGAAAAAAAGTGTTACCGTCAGATTTAGTTGTACTGGCTTGCTGGTGAACTGAATTATCTAGAAGTTCACTAATGTCTTCCTTTGTTTCAGGTATATTTACGACATTTGAACTGTCTGTAACAATAAATAGATATGTGTATCCTCGAGTAAGATGAAGGTAGCGAAATAAACATTTAGAGATCACATGATCTCAAAAAGGAGCGAGAAAGGGTAAACTATTCACCAATATTCACTTATAGACTTTTTTTTTAATTTAGCTGTATGTGTTGGCTCATTATTTTTCGTCAATTCAAAATAACGAAATATTTATATAACACAAAATCATCTTTTTTATTCCGAAATCAATAAAAATCGAAATATTATATCACTTAAGTTATGTTGGTTCTGTTAAAGATGCTATCACTTCCAAACTGAACCAAGGCTTGGTATGCCTTGGGTGTGGCTGCATTAATTAAAAGCTATCATTATCTGTAAAGTTAACACTTCACATAAATTTACAGCAGACATGAATTACTTCTTAAATACTTGTAACCGATAAAAGCTGTTTAATCCTTTTATTTTTTTTAACTTTTCTTTATCTTTTATTTACATTTGTAAAACACCATCAATCCACAGTTGACATTTTGCAACTATGTAGCATAGAACATTTAACAACACATACTTTAAAAGTCCGCTTTAAGGCAAAATTATCTAAACTTGGAATGTTGAAGCAACGAATAATCCTACAGCTTTTGCATTTTTACATGTATTACGTTATGCTTTGACATGATTTTAACTAAATAATTAAAAGCATCAACGAAGTTTCGTGGAATTTAATTTACTATTTATGTTTATGTTTTTCTTTTCGTCATGCACAATAATAAGAATACAGGTTATGTGTTTTTATTCAATTGTAAATTTGTAACAAATAGGAATTAGAATAGCGTACGCGCATATGTTACAAAACATGTGGATTTATGTGGAAAGTATTTCGTACATTAGTATGTACATCTCAATAGTCTGACCTAAGTATAGATATATCGATAGTACTATCACGGAGTTGTTTACAGAGCGACAGAAGCACGTCATATAAGAATATGAATTTGTTTCGTCCTTAAGGTGGTACCAAACACTTTTACCAAAATTAATTTGGCTCCTTTAATTTTCATAAAATTTAGTCCAAGTATTTACCTTGATCCTTTAACAAAAATGTAAAAATTAAAAAAAAAATTGAATCAACCATTTTATCAGAAAAATTACACTGTTTATATAGAGGTTTGACAAACCCTAGTTTTGATCATTGAGAAGCTAAATATTCCCTCAACAACACAACGTTGTTTAACTGATTTTACAGAGTTATCTCCCTGTAGAGTTAGGTACCTTAAAATGCTTGAATTATTTGCGCCTGGAAGCAACTTACAATCAATGAAATCAACTATATTTAACTATTTCAATTCACGCCATGTATGTTATGTTTGGTGTTGGTTTTCATAGGCAGGCTTTAATAGAAATACTTGGAAAAAAATTGAATATTATAATTTAACAAATATTAATTTCTGTATGCGTTCTTTTGCAAAGATTTTCGGAATTGTAATGAATGTGTAACCTGCAAGTCTTTTATAATCTTGCCTTGGAGATATAATTGTTTTCAATTTTCTTATTCTTTCGAATTTAAACTAAATTGGTAAATCCCTGATGATGACAATCCTGCAATGCTTAAACCCATTCATCAATGTAATACATTTATCATTAGCAAATAATACAAAAACCGTTGATACACTAAATTAGTGTAGGGTTGATGTAAAGCAATTGAAAGTCAAGTAATACTAGCATCATGTGATCAATATCTTGTAATATAATAACAATAAGTACTAAAAGAGTGTATACGGAGTCTTCCGAATAATATTTTTTGCTATCGGAATTCAGACTGATGTTGGAATACGTGGATGTTAGGTGTCACTTTTATAGAAATGTCGGATACATGTAGTTTAAATGTTTTGTGTGTCAAAAGTGTCCTAGGCCATCTTCACATTGACCTAAACTCGGTGTTGTTTTAGTGTAACTCAAACGTGAACTAAACACAATTACGTTCCCATTGATAAAACTCAATGTTTACATGTAGTTTAAATAATTTTTCGTCTACATGCAGTCGATAGTCAATGTATGCCTTGTATAGGTTAAGTGTACACAAAACTAGGAATTTAGAACATCAATTTTGTCATATAAATTTAAAGAAGAAACGATTTTTGAATAAAATTGATATTTATAAGATTTAATAATTTAAGTGAAGTTCTTTACAGAAATATTTGTATAATCTTGATATATGTATTTGTTATAAAAAACTTAAAGTTTCTTTATTAACCCCTTATCGAGACTCATAGCATCATCATTTCCGAACAAAACTTCATTTGAAAAGGTCTTCACGTACATAGAAATATTTGCCACTGGTCTTTACTCAAACAACGATTCACTCATAAATGCATTACTAAAAAAAGTGTGAGATAAATTATTTGTTTTGTCTAGTATCTAAGATCCGTTTGAATACACTTAGAAATAAAAAAAAAACAACATTTACCCCTTATTTTGCAAAATACTCCTTGCAGAAAAAATACTAACAAAAGAAAAAGAAACAAACAGAAAAGATGGAAATGTAGTGTTCTTTAACATCTAAATCTTTTTCTTCTTCTGTAAGCATGCTGATGCAGCCTACATTTTCTTATGTGTAATCGAGAAATCTTTAGTATCTCTTTTAACTACTGCAACTCAATAAAATGGCTTTCATAATGGAGCACACCATTTAACTAAACGAAAAAAAGGAGGGAGTGAGTCAGATTTTTTCCGCGCGAACGTTTTCATTCAGTTTTTTCGATGCTAGCAATCATCTGTATTACCAGATTATTTTTTATCAAATTGGGGATCAGGATATTTAGCAAGGACAAACATCCCCCCTTTGAAGTCAAACGGTTGTTTTCTAACTGATAGAAATGTTGTCCGAAAAATTTGCATCGGTTCTACGTAATGAATATTCAAATGACACATAGTTTACAAGTGTGGACAAAAATTATGTACAGGTTATTGAACAAGGTGTATGGATGTGAACAAATTTAATGTGAAACCAGTGTACATTTCATTAAACTAAATGTAAACATGTTTACTGTACATGGCGGTTGGTGTGAACACGGCCCTAGTGTCTTTACTATAAAGATCAACTAATATTAGGACGTTACTTTTAACTTAAGGAAACAGTATTTTTCTGTAAAAATCTGGTAAAATGATTTAAAAGAGAAAAATCAAAGTATCAAAATAAATCTTAGGAAATCAAATGGTCTCAAAAAGAAGCGAAACAAATTAAACTATATACAACTATTGACATTAATTGTGAACTTTGTAGTTTAGATACATTAATTTTACATTAATACAAAATCATTGAAATAATCATTTTACACAAAATCATCTTTTTTTCTTCCAAAATCAATTTATACATTATATAATTAATCACTTTAGTTTTGTTGGTATTGTGATATAAGCTACCAGTTTTAGTTATTACATTACCACATTCTACAAACTACAGGAAGATGTTATTTTAGGTTGTCAGTGGATAAACGTGTTTTCCAAACTTGAAAATGTATGGAATGGATATTTTTGCTTAAATCCACGTAAATGAACTCATTATTGATACCAGGACTAACATTTTACACTAACGCCAGGCGCGCGTTTCGTTAACAAAAGAGTCATCAGTGACGCTCGAAACAAAAAATGTGTAAAAAGCCAAATAAGTACGAAGTTGAAGAGCATTGAGTACCAAAAATTCCCAAATGTTTTGCCAAATATAGCTGAGTTAATCTACAAACAATGTATTCCTCAGGTAGCAAAGCCTTAGTAATTCAAAAAGTCAATGTTTTGTTAACAGTAAATCTATTATTATGAGCATATCAATTATTCCTCAAGTCAACACAGAAGTGCTGCCTACTCGGCTGGTGATACCCTCGGGGAAAATAATCTCATTTTGACTATTTTGGATAATTGTTGTTGGATAGTTGTGTCATTGAACATAATTCAACATTTTATTCTTCATATAACGATAAAAACACATAAGTAACATTCATGGATTGAAAAAAAAAATGTTACCATTGGGCTCAGTTGGACAACATTGCTTGTTTACAAAATTACCTGGAGGTTTACCCATTTATACCGTTGTATCAGTTATATATTCACTATTAGCTCCTGTAACAATAAATACATCAGTTTATCCTCGCAGATTCAGGCTTATCCTAGAGACTATAGGGAATATGTATCGATCAACCCAATCTTCAACAATGGTAAAGGAAAATATCATCAATAACTATCAAAAGAATTAATTGACAATTTTATTCATGTTCAAAGGTGTAATACCACCATTTATTTTCCCCTATTAGTCTTTGTTAAATATGCACTTTTAAAAAAAAATTAGCAGAATTTATCTTTATTTCAAATAAAGAAATACTTGGCATGAGTAAAGTGTTATCCTGTCTAGTACTATATAAAACAAATTCACATTGAATAATCATTTTACACAAAATCATCTTTTTTTCTTCCAAAATCAATTAATACATAACATAATTAATCACTTTAGATTAGTTGGTATTGTTATATAAGCTACCAGTTTTAGTTATTACATTACCACATTCTACAAACTATAGGAAGATTTTATTTTAGGTTGTCAGTGGGTACAACAATTGACACAAAACACTTAAATAATAATACTTTCTGTTACTGAAAACTACTTGGAAGTCAATTACAACTAATCAATAAGTCTTTATCCGAGACAAAATAACCAATTAGTACACAATCAACATATTTAGTGTTAAAATAGCATACACAATCTGAGAAACGTATGACCATGTTCAAAGCAAAACTATAAATAAAGAGTATGTCGCCAGGATACAGGATAACTGGTTCTCATACCTCTACATAAATCCAATGCTTCGTGTAAAGACAGAGGCACGCTGAGAACCCTTGCAAACTCGTGACTTTAGGTGGCTAGGGCGTCTTAATTGAAATTGATAGCTTGTCAAAATTAAGCTTTTATTATGCCTTGTTTAAAAATATATTAGAATGTGTGGGTCACGGGACTTTTTTTCAAAAAGTTTTGCAATATAGTCATATTTTGTATAGATTATGCATGGAAAATCAAATTTAAACAGAAAACCTACTATATCAATTTTAAGATGCTTTTAGAGAAGAAAAAGAAAAAAAAATGGGTCACCGAACTTGTTTTCTTGCTACATAAATTCATAACACTTTCTATTATACAAAATACTTTATCTGAGTTATATGCCCTTATTTGGCAAAGTTGAAAAAAAATTGTCAAACACAAACAAGGTGTTTTTAAGAAATTACAGCTGTATATGTAATTATGATAAATCACACAATTGTCTATATTTATATGAAAAGTCTTATACATGAACTACATATAACTGTCAAAATTTGAACATTTAATCAAATATCAAGACCAAAATTATCTGCTACTTCAAAATCCAAGATGGAGGAAGACACCCGAGCCACCTTAATGTCAATATTCAATACATACTAATTGTCAGTGGCAATCAAAAGGTGACAAATTTCTTTAAATGAGACAAAAATGACACAGAAATTAACAATTATAGTGTACCATACGACTTTCGATAATAAGTAATACCAATACAGCAAAGTCAGCTATAAAGAGCCATGAAATGATAAATGTTAAACAATGCAAACAAGAAAACTAACTGCCGCATTTATCTTCAAAATGATAAACGAAAAAACAATTATGATATACAGCAACCAACGGCAGCCACTGAATTTCTCACGCCTGACTTGGAGCAGGCAAATAACATGTGCAGCGAGGTTAAACATGTGTGAAGAATCAACACTACCCTAACCTGGGACTATTTCGTAACAGCATATCAAAAGGAAAATGTAAATTACAGTTGCAATTAGCTTTCCTCAAAAGGTCGTTACGTAGCCAAAAAACTGGTGTGTCATTGATAGTATACCTTCACTACACTCTATATGTATTGTTTATCACATAAATAAAAGCAACAGAAGTGTAGCGCTGTTCTGAGTAACATTCATAGGTTAAAAATAAAAGTGTTCATTTATGGCTCAGTTGGACTATATTGCTGGTTAACACAACTATATAGAGGTTTGCCCATTGTGTGAATTGCTTCATTATATTCAATTATAGCCTCACCTTGTACAGTGATAAAAATAAGTAAACAGCAGTACTGTATGTAAATAGAGTACCAGTCTATTAACATAACATTCGCAGAAACTCTTTGTGTTGTCCGTTAATGTCAATTTCCAATATACCCTCTTTTTTTTGTAGTCTGTTTATTTTCGACTTATGAGTTTGAAATCCCTTTTGGTATCTTTCGTCTCTATTTTATTGCTAGTTTTATGTAATGAACACTGGTTTCACATTACATTTGTTTTTATCTGTACGTTGGTTTTATTTACTTTATATTTGTTCACATCAGCAAACAACATGTACATATTATATGTAAACAATATGTCATTATTCAACTATTTTCTACATATACAAATGCCAAGTTAGGAATATGACAGCATTTGCATTTGTTCAATCGTATGAGCTTTTGAGTTTGCCTTTTCATTAATGACTTGTCCTTTTGAATTATTCTTAGATTTTAGCTTACTTTATAAACATAGAATTGAATTAAATATCTAACTTCGGTTTTATGAATATGCAGGACAGGTAAGTACTGCAAAAAAAAAAAAAACTTGTCCAAGTGATGATGAAAAAAAATGTTTTGTCCTATAAAATCAAGGACTTTTTCAAATAAAACGCTGTTTACGAAATGTTAAATAATGTTTGACCTAAAAAAAAAAATACCTTACTATCAACAGATATGAAATGAATATTCAGTCAACAACAAAATCCCCTACCCCCTGAATATCAAATGGTCTTTCTATCAGTGCTTTCGAAATTCAATAATTCTTTTGATTGAGCCACTTTTGAGTTTTGACAAATAAATAGTTATCAAAAGTACCAGGATTATAATTCTATACGCCAGACGCGCGTTTCGTCTACATAAGACTCATCAGTGACGCTCAGATCAAAATAGTTAAAAAGCCAAATAAATACAAAGTTGAAGAGCATTGAGGATCAAAAATTCCTAAAAGTTGTGCCAAATATGGCTAAGGTAAATAACTTAATTCATACTATTTTTTTTTATCAGTTTTTTTTTCAATGTGAATATCACTGTGCTAAAACGGCTGTGGGTAACTTACCCACAACCCAAGATGGCGGACTCTGAACTCGTTAATATCTAATGCATACAAAATCTACCTTTTGCAACGTTTTTCATGCAGAATGTAAATATTTTTAGGATTCTTGAATTAAGAAATCACTAACAATAACCATAAGTTTATTAATTTAGAGTTCACTAAAGCGCAAGGCTAACTTTAAAAAAAGCATAAGACGTCCGTAACTTTTTGATCGAAACTAAGCAGACGTCCGTTACTTTATTTGCAGATGTGGGTTACTTTTGATTGAAAATTTTAACATTTATAATTTCAACAATTAAAAGACAATTTACATCATAAAACCCCTTTTTTGTAACCTACACGGCCGTTTATACTGCTCATTCACCACCAAATGTGATTTTATTAACGCATCATAATTACACAGCGGAAGATTTATGTGGGGTTTGTGGTACTCGATCCTGGTTATTGTTTGAACTTTTATTAACTATTGTGTGTCTTTTCGACGTTGTTTGCTTCAGACCAAGGCTTTTTCATACTCTTTAATGTTTTGAGTTTAATTATCTGTTTGCGGTTTACCTTCACCTCTGTTTCTGTTTAATGTGTAATTTGATTAATACTCTTTGACGCGGCTCGATATTTATACATTCCACCAGTTAGTTATAGTGTTATGATTTTTTGAATATGTTTCCTAGTATGTTTTTTTTTTCTCTTTGTATGTTATCAGGGGTTGTTATACTATTAAGTTACCCTGTTGTCTGACGTAGTTATTTATATTTTTATATACTATGTCTAATTGTTACATTATGTTGACTGCTCTATTCCTTTTATTGTCACTGACTTTTACCTATTGTGTCTTTTAGTTTTATTCAGTTTAATGAGATTTATTGCAACTTGCATACAAATGAAATATGCAGCTAGCTGTAAAACTAGGTTTATTCATTTATACAAAATGTCCTTTCTTCAAGTTTTCCTATTTACTGCAAATCTTGGCCAGGGTGTCGCAATATCGTGCGCAACGTCCCAGTGCGCCCAGATTGACACCCCTTTTATTTTACTGTCAATGATGAGGGGATTTATTTTTTGTGGGGAGAGAAATTTGTTTTGTTGCTTTTTCAAAAAGACAGAAAGAAGTTTGTGCACTGAAGTCTCGTATAGTCTATCCACTGCCTGGTAAGTGTATACACGCTACATGTATGTGTAAAAAATACTTGTGTAGTCTACTTGTTCAAAAATAAAAATGAACAATGCTGTTTCAACAGTTTATCTGCAATGATCGGAAAACACCCTCCGAACTAGGCGATTCGAGTACCCCGACGTTATACAAAATGAGTTTTTTCATATTTTTCCCAATTTTGTCTTCCATCGATACATTGAATTATATCATACTAGACATCTACTTTGTTTTGTGAATATGTATTCGATGCAAACTCTATCATAATTTTAAACATTACATCCACGTATGTCGATTCTTTGAAAGTTACGGACATCTCTATTGGTATGATGAAAAAAGTTACGGACAAGTTGTTTTGAAGTTACGGACAGCCTGAGTGTTTTTTCAAATCGTGTTGTGATCGTTTATTTTGTAGAATTTAATCACCTGTCCAGTTTCGGGGTTTCCCTTAACGATTAATACAACTTTTAAAATCAGTTGTTTAATTGATGCATTCATGGTATTGTTATTCTGTAGAAGAGAAGTATCTAACCGACGCAAGGCGGCTCCATCTTGGGTTGTGGGTAATTTAAGTTACCCACAGCTGTTTAAGCACAGTGAATAGCAACATCCTTAAATATGTTAAATATTCATAATAAAATGCACATTGACAATCGAAGGCATATAATGAAAACCTAATATAAAGTACATGTAATCATTATTATGTTTATCAACGAGAACGTTATACAGTTTAGTTCAAGAGTTGAGTATTTTAACACCATATGTGAACCCAGCCTAAGGTGAATCAAATAAAGCTGTTTTCAACTTGTTTTTTTTTTTTAATTGCCATCTTAAAAAAAGAAGAAAAAATGGTCTGTGTAGTATTATAAAGTGTTGTCTTTTTTTATGAATATCCTATTAAAAAGATCCAAATAAAGTAAAAATACCTGATTCGTTTAGTACTTCCAAGTTAACATGAACCTTCGCATGTTCCTTTGTATCTATTTCTGCTTCTGATAGCATAGTAGACATCATTTTGTTAATTTCTGAACGAACTGCATCGACATTACGTAGTACCATTTTTGCTACGTCTGCATATATGTTTAGGTCATCGATTGAAATAGCTTTAATTCTGATATTCATGTCTGGGGTTCCGGTTAATCTGATTTCATCTATAGCTTCAAAAACCTTTGTTTTATCCCATGACGTCGGAATGTCAAGTTGCATGAAAACCGGTATAAGGATTCTCTTGTTGTCTGAAACATCAGAGTTAAAAGATTGACAACCTTATCAATATATATTGTAAATGTAAAAATTAAACATATGTCGTGACGACGATACATACATTAAACGTGAACTTTTTTTCTAGAATCAACCGTGTTTTTTTTTAATTCTGTTACTGAAATAGACTTTTCGTGTGAACGTATGTCACAAATGGAATTACGTTAAAAACTGACCTTTAACTTTGGTAATTTTAACATCATTTCACTGGCAATCAAACCCCTCTTTGAAATCTTACGTATGACTGACTTCAACACAGTGACGAAACTTATCGACGTCCGATATGTTTCAATTAAGATGTACGAAAACAGAGGGTGTGTCCTTTTTATGTATATTATTAACAGACAAGGTAAGATCAATGACTGAAAGAGGCAAGTTAGAAGATGAGACTTGTCGGTTTATGTTAAATTTTTTGGATTATTGTTAGCTATTTCAGGTAATTGAAAAGTAAATAATTACATTCAATTTGTTTATTTTTTTTAAAATTAATATAGTAGGTTTTCATTTGATTTACTGTATACTTTATATCTTTACAAATAGTTATTTGCAAATTCCTATACGAGTAAATTGTGATGTGCCTAGAATTAAGTTTCTTAGTAGAACTTTCGGTAATATACATATTATATATACTTAGGTCGAATATGTCTTTTTATGTAAATTGCAGATAGTAGTTAGATACATAATAAGTTAAGGACAGGCATTCTATTTCTAAAATTAATTAATTGCAAACTTTGATTTATTGAAGCATAGTTGATAATTAGTTCATGATTTTTTTATGATTTAAGATTGGCCGTTGAATCGTCATTTAACTGACTTGAAATACCTTCTAATTAAGAAAAAAACTGTTATCTTGAAAAGACACCAACACTATAGTTGAAGTCATAGATACGCCCTCCGGTCTCGTGGTTTCTTTTTCAAGAATCCATGCTTATCCATTGTATCTATAATACATAAACCATTGGCATTATAGGATAGTTGATATTCATATTTAAGGACTAACTATGAAACAAAAATACATAAATTAGGGTATTGAATACAATATTCCTTGTTGGAATGCATTCCTTCCTTTACAATATAAGAAGAACAAGATAAATAATCAGTAGTTGTATGCATACCTTCCGTTACTCGGTTAGTAGCATCTAACATTTCAACATTCTCTTCACTACCAAATATGTTAATCATTATATCTATCTTGTCAACCATAGTATTAAGATATTCTGTAAAAATAAGAAGGAAATTATAATATTCAATATTTGAACCTAAGCGTTTAAAATTCCGAAAAAGCACAACTGACAAATGCACAAGAAAAACACTCTTCAAGATTCCAGGTTCATATTTGTGTACGCCTGACGCGTTTTTCGTCAATATAAGATTTATCGGTGAAGCACGAATCAATTGAAAGGTAAACACTAAATCAAAATATCTGGATTGTTTACCCCAAACACAAGGATTTAATTGGATAGTGTCTACCGTTAAAGGTTAATCAATACTATGGTAGTAAATACTTTGATTTAATTTTGGGTTTAAAAAAAAGAGTCAGTTGTTCATGTTTTTCTAGTTAGATAAAATTGAAATATACCATCATGACGGATATGCGCACGCTTTTGTATATTTATATCTGAATAATAAATACATTTACCCTCTAAAGCAGCATATGGACAGTGCTAATTTGTAATACTAATATTTATTGTTCACTAAACTAGTACACGTTTTTATTTAGGGGCCAGCTGACGCCCGACTCGGGGAGCAGGATTTTTTGCGCTCTCTTAGTACCCATTAGTGGCCACGGCTGTTTTCTGCTCTTTGGTCGGGTGGTGTCTCTTTGGCATGTTCCTCGTTTCCTTTCTCAATTTTTCATGACGCTTAAATTATTGTATACACTATCAGACACTCAGACTTTCTGTTTTGTATGTATTTAAGGTGGTATCCAACACCTTCACTAAAATTAATTTCGCTCGTTTAATTTTCATAAAATTTTGACAAAGTATTTACTTTAACCCTTTGACAAAAATATTAAAATTTCAAAAAGTTTGAACCAACCGATTTATTAAAAAATACACATTCCCCATTTCCATGTTTATAAATCAGTTTGATAAACACTAATTTTGATCATTGAGAAGCTTAATACTCCCTTAATAGTACAACGTTATTAAAACGTTTAGCTGATTTTACAGAGTTATCTCCCTGTAGTGTTTACCACCTTAAGATAGATAGAAAGATAGATAGATAGTTTATTTCTCATAAAACCATGTAATACAAAGGTTAAGAACACAATAGATGACACTAATATATTCGACCAAATAGCACATTGAGTATTTATATACAACTATTGCCATGCTGCATGCACTCCAGAACAAGGTCTATTGCGTCTACAGGATAATCAAATGCACTCAGTCATTCGGGAAATGGGCCACAATCTTCTATTAATTTACAGATCAGACGACCATTCTAAAAACTAATCATAGACTGAAATAAACAAACATATGCTCCCCACTTAGGACTGTTACATTAAAAAAATGGTGGAGTTAAACGTGTTCGTAACTGCTTAGCCTTTTCCCAGATAACTTCACAACTTTGAACAGTATGACTCAGTAATTAGAAAGGCTTGATTATCTGCGTAAAACTACCATGGGTAAAATCACGGGTGCCACATGCGAAACAGGAAATAATTACCCTTCCGGCTCTTAAACTTAACAGACAAAAGGCACAGAGTGTTTGTTTATTCAAAGTTATTGTAATTTAGTTCAACGACACTTACAACTTGTAAATCTTTTTTTTTTCAAAGACAACCTATCACCACTACTGATCAATGATTTTGTTATCGACATTATTTTCTTTCTTTCGTCCCTTCAATTTATCATGTAGGAAATAACTGCATTATTTTTCTATAGTTGATAGCCCTGGACATGCATTAAATCATTACAACTAAAAGTTATGCAAACTACATAAACCAACTTACCGCGAACATAAAGAAAAAGTTTATAAATATACAAACCATAAAAAGGGATCAAAGTAACATCGATATTCAGTATATAACGGCTAATATTGAAACATATCGACGCGATATTCTAAGCAGGTTGTTAGGCTAGTTTAAGTGTGTCTACAGGCTCGAAGACCTTTGCAACATTTATCTAACGTACGATTTTTTTAATTCACTCTGGTCATTCCTCTTTTGGAATAACTCACCATAAATTAATACTAAATAGATCCTAAAATTAGAACGCAATATATGATTCCAAATTTTATCTAAATTAATAATCATTAGTCAAATCACATGATGATATTTATGTAGAGCATATTTACCTATTTTTTTCATGGTTTGCTGACAATCGCTTTCCATGGATCTAGTAAAATGCTGAGGCATAGTTTGGTGTAAAGCAGCTGCTTTCTCTGTGATAACTTGATTTTGTGCTCTCTTGATAAAATTAATAAATGACATGAAAAAAGAAATAAAAATACAAATCAATAAAATATATCAAGAGGTAGGAGATTGAAGACAGCTATACGTTATCTCTTGTTGAACTAATTTAACAATGATCAGTTGATTTGCTATTGTCATACAAGTTAGGGATATCCCTACAAATGGGGAATAATTCCCTAAATGAATAACACTTTCTCAATTCAGTTATCTTTTGATATTTCTTAAAATATTTTTTTCTTAATTGAGTCTTTTACTTACAACTGCACATGTTTATAGAAAAGGAACACCTTCCAAAGATTTATATTATCATTGTGGGTTTTTAAAAAGTTGGTAGCCTTTATCGATGTGTTGAATGCCTATTGGTGGGCTTGGGTTGATTTCAATTGTTTGGTCTTTGACACGTTCCCCATTACCATTCTCGATTTTATTTAAATAAAGGCGACAGTAGTATACCGCTTTTTAAAACTCATAAATCAATGGACAAAAAACAAAATCTGGGTAACAAACTAAAACTGAGGGAAACGCATTAAATATAAGAGGAGGACAACGACACAACATTAAAATGAAACACACACAAAAACGGACTAAGCATTAGACAAAATCCTATGAGAATAACAAATATAACATCAAAACCAAATACATGATTTTGGGATAGATAAGTACCGTGACACGTCTTGTGGTAATGTGAATGCACACTCAAAAAAAAGAGAAAACATCCGACACAACGGAAACACAACGTTAAAATGCAACACACACAGAAACGAACTATAATATAAGAATGGCCATATTCTTATTCTGGTACAGGACATTTTTAAAGGAAAAGCCTCCTTTTTTATGGCCATGTGAAATATAACATTAAAATGACAACACAACATTACAGGAATACAATATAAATAAATAGGAGAACACCATAGACAAAGAAACATACGAATAATAGCTAACAAAAGGCAACAAATTTATAATTTTTTTTATTTAAAATTGTAAACTTTTCAGTGTTTATAGGATTGTAACGTCTCATTAAATCATGTTAAGGCTACTCGTCTTTTGAATAGTTTGCTGCTTTTTTTAATAATGATTTTAAGTATGAAATGTGCGCTAAGAAAATTCAATCTTGACAATAAGAAGGAAAGTTACTCATTTTGTGAGTTATATCCAAACTGTTATACATTGTTGTAATTTTTCTCAATATGATATGCTTTTCAATCTATAAAATAATTTAAACACTTACATAACTCTTGCTAAGAACTTTCGATAATCAAAATTATTTACTAATATCATTAAATAGAAAACCATCTTATTCTATATTTTTTTTAAATAGCAAGACAGAAATTATTTTAAAAATATTATCAATGGTAATCATGTTATTTCGGGTTTATGACAAAATGCAGGGTTAAGGAAAAAGTTGTTTAAAACAATCATACATTGTCTCCCCTTTTATAGTAGCTGGTAAATCCCTTTCAAATCAATACTTAGTTGGTGCTTTATGAATAGTCACAATAAAAATAGGATCATCTGCAAAGCTAAACTAGATATTTTGTTTATTGTAAAGAACAATGGGCACAACAATTATTGCAATATTATGAAAATACTTATTTTTCAGTTGAAAAGTGAAGAACTCAGACTGTCCCATCATTTTACAGAGTCATAAACTTTTATCAGTTTTGGTCAAGGGTTATGGCATGGCATGTTCGCTGCTTTAGTTTAAGTCTTAGGTCAGTTACTGTTTATCAGATTCTTCAGTTAATTTAAATGTGTGAGGTTTTTATATCTTGCTTGCAAATGTTTCGTTCAAGGTTGGACTACCGTCAACGCTTATTTGTTTTCCAATATTTTATAGAAAATAACAAGAAATATTTAAGAAAAGCCCATATTAGTATGTACAAAAAAAGTTAATTTGCACAAGTACATGTCAAAATGTTACTCCTCTCACTTCCTGCTGCTTTCTCGGTCCTGCTACTTTTCATTGCAATGAAGCTTTAAAATGTGATATAACAAATCTTACCTCAAATTCAGCACATTTATTTTTCCAGTAATCTCGACAAATTATTTCATACTTGAACATGTACTCGTCAATTAATGTTAGTTTTTTTGCTTGCATAATATTTTTCTCTATTTCCACAGCATATGCAATGCCAATGACGTTAGCTATTCCCGTAATGGAACCTCCTAGTGTTGTCCATTTTCTTCTAAATTCAGCATCCGTTAATTCTTGTATATCTGACAGATGAAATATTTCGTTTCGCACTTTTGTAATTTGTTCTATCCAATTATCTATCCCACTTTCATGTTTTCCACATTTCTGAATTATATAGTTTGCTAGTGATATATCAACCACTCTGACATCTATGTTAGCTTTTGCAGAATACTCACAGATGCAAACTTGGGTCAATTTGCCTCCGGCATATTTTTTGTGGTTACTAATTAAGTTCCTTTTGTTCGATTTATACAGCATTAGAAACTGCTGATGTGATATCAGTTTCTCTCGTTGGATGCTTGATATCGTGCATTCGCAACATTTAGATTTTTCGAAAATATGCACCAATTTGTGTTTCTCCTTATTCAGAAATGATTCAAAAGTATCTGATCCGAGTATCTTTTCTTTAATATACTTCCTAATAACAAGGTATACGACATCAACAATGACGGCCACTAATCTAAAGAAGTTCTTTCTGTATTGTTCTTCCATATCGATATAGTTGAGGAAAACTTTTGTCGAATAGTTCTTCTATCATAACATAATCTTGAAATAGAGGGCTGTTAAAAGAGAAACATTATTTAGTGATCTATATCAATATTTTATTTAAGAAAAGAATCTGTACTATAAGCATAAGTAGATGTGGTATGAGTACCAATGAAACAATTATTAAAAAACAATTATGGGAATTGATTTGTAAAGGTGCTTAAACAAATTCTGTGAATAGGGAAGACAGCAATCTACCCATCACCATGTTTACTAAGATTCCAAATTTGCATTTATATATATTCACTTCATTTGAACTTTGGTGGATGAAGTCTCATAAGCACTCATACTGCATTTCCATATTTTCATAAAAAAGTCAGGAATATTCAAAACATAACGAATAATTTATGATATGTTCTAGAGAAGAATCTTTATATAACTACCATCAAATTTATCAAAATGTTATAAACCTTAATGTATGATCAAATTGTATTCAATAGTAGAGGGTTTGGTATGCCAATCCAATATTTTTTTACTTAAGAGTGTCTTTTCTTTTAGCTTGGTTACTTTTCTGCTAATTGTAACGTTTTAAAAAAGTAAGGTTTTAGATTTTGAAAATTTCATCTTATTAAACTATTTATTTTGCAAGTCGATCAAGTTTTTTGTTATTATAAAATAATCGATTAATGATATTAAAATATTGCTAAACCATGTTGCCTTATTTATTTTATATTAGTTTGCGTTATTGTTTTACCATACAAAGTGATAAATGCCTCCCAACTTCTATTTCGTCTTAAGAAACATCAAACTTAAAGTTAAAAAGGATGTAACCAAGCGTTCTCAAGTTAAGGTATGAAAAAAAAAGTGTCATAGTTAAATTGATCGAAAACGTTTTTTCTTATGAACAGCAATAGTGAAATGTTAAAAAAGAGGGACGAAAGATACCAAAGGGACAGTCAAACTCATAAATCTAAAACAAACTGACAACGCCATGGCTTAAAATGAAAAAGACAAACAGAAAAACAATAGTACACATGAAACAACATAGAAAACTAAAGAATAAACAACACGAACCCCTGACATATCGAGCCTGACCCCTTCTGTCAACGAGAAGTTTTGAATAAATAATGGTGGTACGGAAAAAGCCAGAGACATCTCAAAATCAACTACTAGTGATCGTCAGAAAACGATTTAATTTGATGAATATGTGTTACATTTAAACAGCTAATTGCTGATTCCTATTTGATATAAACAAACAACATTTTTACTTACCCTTTAGCGGTATCATCAATACTAACACATGGTAATCCCATGATGCTGTTCAATTATCATATCATTGAACAAATAAAGTATTTGTACAAATTAAAAATATCATTATTTAATTTCATCATTCACAACTGAATTTTATTGCATGTTAAACGTAAAATTATGTTATGAAGTTACACTTAAGAGTTTTATGATAAAAAAATCACTGTTAAAAGGTCTCCTTATTTTACGTCTCATATTAACCAAAGACATTTTTATGAAAACTTAGTGGTGGTTTTGAAAATTTAGTGGAGATACTGAAATCGTCTGATGTTCTTTTTAAAGAGGATTTCATGACATGTGTCTGTGCATATTAGTAAAGTATTCATTGACCATGTATAAACATACTGGTAATTTTGATTAATTACTATCTTTTCGGAAATAGACATTTACTTTTGAATTTACAGTTTTAATAACAAAAGAAATAGTAGTATAGAAAACACGCAAACGGTCAATGGAGATATAAGTACAGAAATGCTTAAATATCTAGAAAAAAGCTACAAACGGTCTCTTTTGTGTTTCCTAAAAAAGAGCGATTATTTGGAAGTGAAAACATTGCTTCCAGAAATTAACGTTTATGTTGACAATTATATTCCAAACTATATTTGATTGCAAGTGAGACGGAACCAATAAAGATATGGAAAACAGTTGGCAAAGCTCCAAACAAATTATCGACAAACATTTAACACAGGGTTGTAAATTAAATCCACAACAATTGGTATTGAGCAAATAATAAATATGCAGTTATTGTTACTTTCTGTGGGGAATATTATATTGCTATACAATAAATACGATTTATTGTACTAATATACTTTTTGTCCTTTTTTTTTTTAATTTTTTGCAAAAATAGCTCGGAAACTATATACAAATGTTCACAAATTATACAGCAAAATGATTGACAACATTACTAGATATTTACAAAGTTACCAATTGTCGTCTTTCCGTGTCAGGATTGATCAAATGAAAGACCGACCGTAGAACAATCCTGACACCTGAGGGGTGTTTTCTACCCGAAGAACACAATAGTTATCAAAAGTACCAGGATTATAATTTTATACGCCAGACGCGCGTTTCGTCTACATAAGACTCATCAGTGACTCTCAGATCAAAATAGTTAAAAAGCCAAATAAATACAAAGTTGAAGAGCATTGAGGATCAAAAATTCCTAAAAGTTGTGCCAAATATGGCTAAGGTAATCTACTCCTGGGGTAAGAAAATCCTTAGTTTTTCGAAAAATTCAAAGTTTTGTAAACAGAAAATTTATAAAAATGACCATATAATTGATATTCATGTCAACACCGAAGTGCTGACTACTGGGCTGGTGATACCCTCGGGGACGAAACGTCCACCAGCAGTGGCATGGACCCAGTGGTGTAAATCGTTATCAAAAGTACCAGGATTATAATTTTATACGCCAGACGCGCGTTTCGTCTACATAAGACTCATCAGTGACGCTCAGATCAAAATAGTTAAAAAGCCAAATAAATACAAAGTTGAAGAGCATTGAGGATCAAAAATTCCTAAAAGTTGTGCCAAATATGGCTAAGGTAATCTACTCCTGGGGTAAGAAAATCCTTAGTTTTTCGAAAAATTCAAAGTTTTGTAAACAGAAAATTTATAAAAATGACCATATAATTGATATTCAAGTCAACACCGAAATGCTGACTACTGGGCTGGTGATACCCTCGGGGACGAAACGTCCACCAGCAGTGGCATCGACCCAGTGGTGTAAATAGTTATCAAAAGTACCAGGATTATAATTTTATACGCCAGACGCGCGTTTCGTCTACATAAGACTCATCAATGACGCTCAGATCAAAATAGTTAAAAAGCCAAATAAATACAAAGTTGAAGAGCATTGAGGATCAAAAATTCCTAAAAGTTGTGCCAAATATGGCTAAGGTAATCTACTCCTGGGGTAAGAAAATCCTTAGTTTTTCGAAAAATTCAAAGTTTTGTAAACAGAAAATTTATAAAAATGACCATATAATTGATATTCATATCAACACCGAAGTGCTGACTACTGGGCTGGTGATACCCTCGGGGACGAAACGTCCACCAGCAGTGGCATCGACCCAGTGGTGTAAATAGTTATCAAAAGTACCAGGATTATAATTTTATACGCCAGACGCGCGTTTCGTCTACATAAGACTCATCAGTGACGCTCAGATCAAAATAATTAAAAAGCCAAATAAATACAAAGTTGAAGAGCATTGAGGATAAAAAATTCCTAAAAGTTGTGCCAAATATGGCTAAGGTAATCTACTCCTGGGGTAAGAAAATCCTTAGTTTTTCGAAAAATTCAAAGTTTTGTAGACAGAAAATTTATAAAAATGACCATATAATTGATATTCATGTCAACACCGAAGTGAAATATGCATTATCTGACTTATATACCGTTAACAAATATTATTTTTTTAAAAGATTTGAAGAATAAGCCATGTTTACTGACCACAGTAAAGTGATATATTATTTCTGATTCGTTAAGGTTTGATACGCTTACGGCTCAATTTGAATGTGAAATAAAACACACTTAATAAGTAGATATATACATCATAAATGTGCATTTTCAGACACAATAAAAATATTAGTCATTTTGTAATTAATTTATTGTACCAAAACAGATGTATGTATAGATCACTGGTGGTAGGCGGAGGGTTGTAACGTAAAGTTACGACCATCCGAAAATAGGAGACAATTTTAGGGATAGGTTTATCCTTTCTGATTTTCGTGTAGTAAACGATTTATTTGAGTCAAACCTCTTGTCTACATGCTAATGGTCAGTAACTTGACAATGAAACAAAATTTGATACATAAAAACCTGTTGCTACTGCTTATAATGTTTTTTTTTTTTTTATTTTATATTTATATGGATCTTGTCTATATACTAACTTTGATTATTTGGAATATCTACTAATTTTCACTTCTTCGTACTAAACATCAAAATTATTCTCCTTAAATCTGTACAGGGAAGTTTTAGCTAGCTTTAATTGTATAGTTTTCTTGTTGATATTCACCCCCATTTGTATCTAGTGTTAAATTATGTATTTATATGACAGAACTTTCTTGGTATTCCTAATGATGGAAAGAATTTTATACACATAAGTAGTATACCTAAAACGACAAAGATATTTTTCATTTACCTGTAGATATTATTAAAACAGTTATTTTTCAAAAGTGATTATAAACAACTGATAAGATTACTTTTATCCATTTTATAATTTTAAATGTATAGTGTACATACAAGTTCCTGTTTTAACTAATTTTTAGTTTCATCCTATTCTAACTGTTAATATTATTTTAAATTTTAACCAGTAGATAAAATTTTAAACAACGCAATTTTAAAAATAAACAAAATTTTTAAATGCGGTGACCCTGCAGATAGGGTGGACTTCCAGAAGAAGAAGAAGAAGAAGAAGATTATTTTCGCAGGGCTTAATATTTCGCGGTGGTTTCTTGCCATGGCTTTGTTTGTTTGTTTGCTTTTTAGCCTTGAGTATTTGCCCTTAATATTTTATTAACTGTGCATTTGCGTTCAGGTATCGCAGATTAAATTTATTCGTTCATAATGTGTTGATTTACATTATTTGATTGAGTTAAGCCTTCCAATTAATATTTTATCGTGTGGTTTTCTAAGTTGTGATGTTATGCTATTGTTTCAGAAACGGGAGAAGGTTTGATAAAATGACAACGTTTAATCCCGTTTCAAATGTTTGCACCTGTCCTAAGTCAGGAATCCGATGTACAGTAGTCATGGTAGTTGTCGTTTGTTTATGTAATTTATACGTGTTTCTCGTGTCTCGTTTTTTGTATAGATTAGACCGTTGGTTTTCCCGTTTGAATGATTTTACACTGGTAATTTTGGGGCCCTTTATAGCTTTTTGTTCGGGATGAGCCAAGGCTCCATGTTGAAGGATGTATGTATAGATCACTGGTGGTAGGCGGAGGGTTGTAACGTAAAGTTACGACCATCCGAAAATAGGAGACATAGTGTTAAATTATGTATTTATATGACAGAACTTTCTTGGTATTCCTAATGATGGAAAGAATTTTATACACATAAAAATTGCTAAGTTGTGATGTTATGCTATTGTTTCTGAAACGGGAGAAGGTTTGATACCATGACAACGTTTAATCCCGCTTCAAATGTTTGCACCTGTCCTAAGTCAGGAATCTGATGTACAGTAGTTGTCGTTTGTTTATGTAATTTATACGTGTTTCTCGTTTCTCGTTTTTTATATAGATTAGACCGTTGGTTTTCCCGTTTGAATGATTTTACACTGGTAATTTTGGGGCCCTTTATAGTTTTTTGTTCGGGATGAGCCAAGGCTCCATGTTGAAGGCCGTACATTGACCTATAATGTTTTAATTTTATAAATCTTTATTTGGATGGAAAGTTGTCTCATTGGCACTCGCACCACTTCTTCCTATATCTACTTCCAATTTTCGTAAAATAATCGTTCAAAAATTCGAGCATGATGGACGTAACTAAAATAACAAAAATGTTGAAGATGTTCGTAACGTTAATTGTGATGGTCGTAACTCTTTATTAAATAGGACCGAATTAGGAGGTCACTAGTTTTAAATGTAACTTTTTTATATGAATATATTATAAGATATATTTGTGAAGTTGATTTCACCAAATGATAAAAACGAAAAGAGGAAGAGAGAGGGGTACCTGTAAAGTAAAGTGCGAAACAGTTGAAAATTGGAAGCAATTAAAAAACCCACACACAATACAAAATGAAATGATCAATCTCTGTTACTTAAAATATAATGTATAAGACTAACCAAGAGGCAAAATTCAAAAGCAATATCAATTTCTCAAAAGTGACGAATTAATTTTAAAACAAGAAACACAGCTCTGGTTATGATCATTCTTAGTTACACTCGTGAAAGAAAAGAAAAAAACAAGAAATGTAACAAATCAATTTTAACTACAAAATAAACGATTTTTAGAAAAAGGTGATTTTAACAAATGGGACATCACATGAAATAACAGACTCCTGATTTTCTCTAGATTGTGCATCTATTGAACAGATATTTTTATAGATAAACTTAAAAAAAAACTATTATGTACCTACTTGGTGGAATTAAAAAAAATCTTTAATTTCAAATTAATATTTTAAGTCGAAAGAGCATAAGTTAGGATTTACTTCACAATAACCTATTGATAGGTTATGGGGGTCGTTAACGAGACTAGACCATACCTGCGACATCGCAGGTCCGTACCTCAATTAAAGAACATACGTATTATTCTTAGCCTGGATTTTGAGAAGTCCTATTGTCATTGGGTAAAGTCAAGGTGATTATAAGGTGCAATGTTGAAGTTTAGGTATAAGTATTACCTGTGGTTATAGCAAATCCTGAATACGACTATTGGTATCATGCCACCCGTTATACACACTGAGCTTACATGTATGACTGGCTTGTAGCCAGGATAATATTTAAAAGATGGAACTTTATCTTACACGTAAGCATGCTGATCCTTTAAATCCATGCTGGTGATTTGTTATCACATAAGCCACACGACCGGTGCCACATGTGGAGCAGGATCTGCTTACTCTTCGGGAGTACCTGAGATCACCCCTAGTTTTTGGTGGGGTTCGTGTTGTTTATTCTTTAGTTTTCTATGGTGTGTCATGTGTATTATTGTTTGTCTGTTTGTCTTTTTCCTTTTTAGCCATGGCGTTGTCAGTTTATTTTAAATTTATGAGTTTGACTGTCCCTTTGGTATCTTTCGTCCCTCTTTTTTTAACTCTAAATACATCCATGCAATGTAAAAGAGGGACGAAAGATATTAAAGGGACAGTCAAACTCATAAATCTAAAACAAACTGACAACGCCATGGCTAAAAAAGAAAAGGACAAACAAGCAAGAGCACACACGACACAACATAGAAAACTACAGAATAAACAACACGAACCCCACCAAAAACTAGGGGTGATCTCAGGTGCTCCGGAAAGGTAAGCAGATCCTGCTCCACATGTGCCACCCGTCGTGTTGCTTATCTGATAACAAATCCGGTAAATAGTCTAATTCGGTAGGTCACATTCATGAAAGGGAAGGGGATTGTCGTTACGACGTAAGGAACATATCCGATATCATTTGTGAAACGGTTATTCCATAACGGTCAACCAACTCGTGATGGCGTCCGTAAAATTTACGAAGGGATGATTTCAACTTCACCATTTGGAACTCTTGGTTTAATAGCTTCCTTGTGAGCAGCAACCCTCTTTCAAGAAAATCATGATAGGAAATGCAAGCACGGGAATATCGTATCAGTTGGGAGATAAATACCCCGTATGCAGGTGCTGCTGGAATGTTGCTACTTAGAAATGGAAAGTTCACAATATGAAAGCTGAAATCATCTCTTTTGTCGTAAAGTTCTGTTTTTAACCGACCCTCATTGTCAATTTCTAGATGTAAGTCAAGCTATGAGGCCGACTTAACTGTATCTGTAGTATCCTTTATCTCTAGCTCGATTGGATAGATGCGTTCCACATAGTCACCAAATTTTGAATTATTTAGTGAAAGAACATCATCTATGTAGCGAAAAGTAGAGTTAAAGGATATTGCTAACTTCTTATCTTTCTTCCTAAGAAGTTCCTGCAAGAAGTCAGCCTCATAATAATAAAGAAACAAGTCGGCAAGTAGAGGTGCACAGTTTGTTCCCATTGGAATGCCGACAGTCTGTTGAAAAACACGTCCTCCGAACGTAACAAATATGTTGTCAATCAAGAAATCAAGCATCTTGATAATTTCAGTTTCAGAGAATTTTTTGTTCGAATCAGAGTGATCCTTTACAAAGTAGGATTTATCCCTCCCTAAGACAAGATACTTGTATCTACGTTGGCCATTCTTTTTTACGAAGCAAATCAATACCAACTCTTTCAATTTGTCTTTTAGTTTGGAATGTGGAATACTAGTGTAAAGAGTAGAAAAGTCAAATTTTTAATACTGTTACACGATGAAAGAGAGTTAGATTGTATGTACTCTAAAAGATCTTTGGAATTTTTAAGTATCCACATCTGATTCACGCCCCCTCTAGATTAGGCAGTTTCACAATAACTTTGAAGCCCGTCTTTGATTGCTGATAAAATAGATGTTAATAATTTCGAAAGAGGTTTCGTGGAGCACTTGGAAGACCCAGCAATATACCGTTGTTTGTAAGGACACTTATGTAGTTTGTTCCCATTGGAATGCCGACAGTCTGTTGAAATACACGTCCTCCGAACGTAACAAATATGTTGTCAATCAAGAAATCAAGCATCTTGATAATTTCAGTTTCAGAGAATTTTTTGTTCGAATCAGAGTGATCCTTTACAAAGTAGGATTTATCCCTCCCTAAGACAAGATACATGTATCTACGTTGGCCATTCTTTTTTACGAAGCAAAGCAATACCAACTCTTTCAATTTGTCTTTTAGTTTGGAATGTGGAATACTAGTGTAAAGAGTAGAAAAGTCAAATGTTTTAATACTGTTACACGATGAAAGAGAGTTAGATTGTATGTACTCTAAAAGATCTTCAACTGAGTCCATCAAAATTTTAAGTTGTATTTCCAATTGATGGATTTAGGCTCACGATATTTCGGACCTTTCGATAACACATTTCGTAGAGAAGTGTTATTAATAATGTTGAGCTCACCGGTAATAACGTGGCCAGCAGGATTATATGTGAATTGGGAACTAGCACAAGTGCAATCAGGAGGTTTAGACTTGAAGTCGTCAATATCGAGATCCTGCAAAACGTGTTTGTAATTGAAAATTTTAGTTGCAATAGGTTTGGTATAGGTATAAGAAATGATTGGTACAGACTGGTCTTTGAAATAAGGAGGTATTTTCGATTGAACTAATTTATGATGAAGGATATTGCCTAAGTTGACGCCATCGATACCTTTGTTGGCAAATGAAAGATTAAGGAAAGATCTTTTCTCTTTTTCATCTTTGCCAATGCAGACTGGCTTGAAAAGTCTGTGACTTGCAATATCCGAACTTATAGCTGTAATTTTGTATTGGTTTGAATGAGGGTTTGTAACAGTGGATTCCAAACATAAATTGAACAGAGAATGAAGTTTTGAAAGGGGTAATGAATAAAGTTTCGTGCGAATGTGATGAATACCTAACGGCTTTTGTATAAATGGCAGCAAGTCATTAATAGATACATCATGCAGAGAAGGTGATGTATAATGACGATGACCATGACTGCGTCTACGTCGAGGAGACGAGTTGAAAATATTCATCACATTCACCGAGTTACACGAAGGACTAGATAGAATACCTACACCATCAATTTTGTCATTGCAACCATAAGGTGTCGCAGTTCCCAATTGTCTAATCCAGTAGTCCTCTTTTTGTCTACGGAGAGTCATTGAAAGATTAGGATTGTTAGAGCTATGGTATATTTTTTCGATAATGCGAACTGTCATGGAAACGATGGAATGATCGGGCTGATTGAAATGCTGGTATAGAATGTCGTTAGCATTGAGGTTATTGTCTGATCTATGACCGCACATACGTTATACAACATTTTTGTCAACCTGTATATGCATGTAATAGTTACCCCAGTTCATTTAGTTCTACCTTGTAACATTATCCTGACTACAAGCATAGTTACAAACTACTTATATTTAAACTTACTCTTAGGTTCAACGCATGTAGCAGTGTAATATATATATATATAAAAACTTTCCTACTTTCGATGTTAACATAATGTTCATTGCGACACCACGGATTCTGTTTTCATTTCGTACCAACACTAAGACCTAAGATCAATGATATAACGCAATATATGATCCTCATGCACTCGAAAACAAATAGAGACACTACGTTAAAAAACCAGGACTCCGAATAGGGGAAGATGTTAGATATTAGGAAACGAAATCAAGGGACTTGTGCAAATGATGATACAAGCATGAAAATTAGCAAAACACATTTTAAGAAATACTGCTGGATATTAAAAAAAAAAAAAGGATTTTAAGATGGCCACGGCCTTTTTCTGAAATGGCTGTCTTTTTCAGTTTGAAAATACTGAATTTTACTAAAAACTTTTCTTTGACCTTATTTTAGTATGAAATAATTATTATGTTTGGTGACTACCTTCCTTACATGCAACGTATTTACCAGGAATGAATATTTGACATACCAAGGGCTTGCGCTTGCGCCAAAGTGTAATAAAATGTATTGAACAATATTTGAACTATTTACTATATATTGTGTTTTTTTTTTAATTTTTAATGATATTATGAATTGATTTAATTACATCAAGGTTTTGATATACATGCGTTTAAAAAGTTTGCGCATGTGCAAACAATTTATAGACAATAAAGAGCTATTCGTATATCATTCAATGGCATGCTGTTATAATTCAAAGTTCATCTCATTGCTCTAAAAAAAGAGGCTCATTTAGGACAAGTAAATGTAACTTAAAGATGCCACTTTTTTACAACACGCCCATTTAGTTGCAATGATCAGGTATTCGGTGGATAATGCGTAAAATGTGGACACTCCCGAAGAAAAATCAATTGTAACTGCAGATCAGCCACTTTCGGTAATGGCTAAGCAAATTTATCGTTCATCGTCATATTTGGTAGATTACACATTGACACTTCTATAAAATTCTAGGTGATATATTGCGTGATAGTGGATGGATATGTGCCCTCACTGAAGCCGATATTGCAACACCAAGAATGGCATATGCTTTATATGTATGTCCAAATGTACCAATAAACTCATCATAGATAGGACTAGTAATACGCGCGTATCAGATAACTTAAAAGTAAAATCACAAAGATACTGAACTTAGAGGAAAATCAATTTAGAAAGTCCATAACCACATGGAAAAATCAAATACCAAACGCATCAAAAACAAATGGACAAGAACTGTCATATTCCTGACTTGGTACAGGCATTTTCAAATGTCGAAAATGGTGGATTAAACCTGGTTTTATAGCGCTAACCCTCTCTCTTTGATGACAGTCTCATCAAATTCCGTTATATTTACATTGATCCGTTAACTAAACAGACATAATAAATAAAATAGTCAACATATGGGTACAGCAGTCATCATCGTAAAACAATTTTAAAAGGAACAATTTAACAGACCACAAGCAGATTCATTGATTTTTGTGTCTGACGTCACATAGATTTGTCGTTCAATGTACATACAAACAATTTTCAAATTTACATATGCAATGTTAGCATACAGGGTTAAAAAAATCAAAAGTATGTAAGAATATACTTCAGACATAGACAGAGATTTAAAATAGTCCAAAAGTAATATATATAGAATTTATAAGAATCCACAAATAGTAAATTTCACTACGCGCTTAAATGATTTTGACGTTTGTGGTTCAACGTATTTTGTAATTCATAATAGAAATATATCATAATGACATAAAATACAACAATATCATACTGACATTATCTTTTAAAGTACCGAGTCACGTTATAAGAACCAAAGAAATACAAAAAGTCGTAAATACAAAACACACCACCAAAAATGAAAGACAATACAAACACATTGACGAGATGTATAAGTACCGAGCCACGTCAAACGGATATCACATAAAACCATTCAACAGTAAAAGTAATATTTATAATAGAACAAAGAAAAATGAAAGAACTATAAAACACGTTGTTAAGATGATAAACAACATCAGTACGAAAGTGTTTTGCTTGAATTATTCATGACGGCTGATGAAAGCTAAACGCACAAAAATATAATTATATATTAATTAGTTGATAGACAAGTGTATTGAAATAGAGTCATCTCGACCAAAGTTTAGTTCATGGCGTTCAATTAGAAATTATAAGAACTTCTTGTGCTTTTGGTAGTTTGTTCATTTCATGAGTTAGATTTAGTACTTTACAAACAGTCCATATACAGCTTGATACCGTATTTTAAGGTCTTGATCGTGTAAATTATGCTCGATCGTTACCAATCCATCTCTGAGATATGGTGTCCCATCCCGAGCACCAACAACGGGTGGAAATGATAATTTCACTGTATGTTAGACCGGCAATTGTTTTATAGCACAATTGATCAGGCACAAAAGCAGAATAATACAATTGTGAAATTGTTAAGGGTAATATGGTGCCAAACAATTTACCGATGATTCATTTTAGACAAATCAATGGTGTCTCGACCAGCAGTCTGAAGGCTAGTAGTTGAATTAGAAAGATCTAGTTTGAGTCATTCTACAACAGATCAACATAGAATGGAGACCCTACAAAAACACACAATGATTTCTGTAAAAAAGCTTCAAAGACTTTGTAAAGTGATGAACGAGTTCGGATGTTCATATCTAAAAGAGTCGGTCAGATTTGTAAAACAAATACTCTATTAAGGCAATTATTGATTCCGAAGCAGGTAAGATATGTATATGAACTCCATGATATTGGTCCAAAAATTACAAAGATCTTTTGAAGCAAATACAAAACGAAGAAGAACATGCTCTTTATAACCAGATCAAAAAGAATAACTTCCTATTGTGGCCGTAAAATGAAACTGGAAACGTCTTTGTCAAAAACAAAGCTAAAATACCTAAAAAATGATTGCGATATCTTTTCTAGACTTTCAATTGCTTGTCACAGTAAACAGTTTGACATGGAATATTTCTTTATCTGTTTAAAGTGCTTAATAAGTACTTCCTTTGTTATTTCATCGAGAGTAAAGTAGAAGTTTTATCCGTAGATATGTGTAGGATGTTATATTAGGCATCGAACAGAATTGTCAACATCTACTCCTTTTTCATGATGTGTATATAATGTTATATACAAAAATAAACTGTGGTTTGGTCTTTTTCTGTGGGAATAGACTTGCCTTTTTTAGTATGAATTAACAAAATTTAACTAATGATATTGAAAAATAAATTCACTTTAGTGCATGCAGTTGGTGTTTATAAATATTTATTTGTGTTTTCGGGTCGAACGTGTTATATTTATATTTCCTATACAGTATACAGTTGTAAATCCAACTATTCCCTGATGGTATGACACCGTCATACATTTGCATAATAAAGTACTAAGATAATGGGTTTTGGATGATGCGGGCATCTACTTTTGTTATACAAAAAAAGTATAACTGTCTTTTGTCTTATACAATTCTGTCTAATTAGTGAGTCAGCTATATGCATGGTCATTTAAATATTTGAATTGAATGTCGAATGACAGACGATGACATTTTTATAACAGAAGAATCTATATTTTTCTGCCAATAAAAATAATATAAAGCTCCATTTTTATGTAAATAATAGTTGTAGGTGAATGTTTTACTATACCAGACCAATAGTATGTTTTAAACAGTCATTTTTGTTAAGATTTGGTATTTTGCTTATAGTACAATTAAGATCCAGTCTGTGATAAAACCATGCAAAATGGTCCAAATCCAAAATATTCCAATCAGACTGATATTTTGTATTTTAGATACCTTATATATAATAACTATTTGTGCAAAATATTTTGACAACATATTCAGCCATTATTTGTGAATGCTGAACATTCGATAATTGTCCATTTCTGTACTGACAAAAGGCAATTTTAAGCCTATTTTAGGATATTTTTACCTGATTTTTTTTTGTTCTATAGAAAAATTACAGCTAAATGATAACAAACATCTTAACAAACATCTTAAAATGAAAGGAAATTAGGATAATTCAAAAAGTTGTGACAATTCTCAATACCCCTACTGAAAGGTTGAAATTGCATGGTTTTGAAAAAGGGCCGATTCTGCAAAATTTGTACGTTTTTAAAGGCTTGAATCTTGTAAGATCATGTTTTATTTTCAATAAAATGTAATATTTCATGAATATATTTATCTACCAAATGCAAGAAAACGGTGCTCGGTAAATGATACCTTCTTACTATAAAATAATAATTAAAGATAGGCCTATTGGCAATTTTGCCAAATTTTTTATCTTTTTATCTCATTTGTATCTGTTTCAATAGAAACTTTTCAAAAGTATGGGATAGTCAAAATATAAGAAAAATAATGACTGAACTAATGTTTACTGGTTATATTAATTGAATAAACCAAGTTTAACCCTCTCTCTTTCATGACAGTCTCATCAAATTCCGTTATATTTACATTGATCCGTTAACTAAACAGACACAATAAATAAAATAGTCAACATATGGGTACAGCAGTCATCATCGTAAAACAATTTTAAAAGGAACAATTTAACAGACCAGAAGCAGATTCATTGATTTTTGTGTCTGACGTCACATAGATTTGTCGTTCAATGTACATACAAACAATTTTCAAATTTACATATGCAATGTTAGCATACAGGGTTAAAAAATCAAAAGTATGTAAGAATATACTTCAGACATAGACAGAGATTTAAAATAGTCCAAAAGTAATATATATAGAATTTATAAGAATCCACAAATAGTAAATTTCACTACGCGCTTAAAAGATTTTGACGTTTGTGGTTCAACGTATTTTGTAATTCATAATAGTAATATATCATAATGACATAAAATAGAACAATATCATACTGACATTATCTTTTAAAGTACCGAGTCACGTTATAAGAACCAAAGAAATACAAAAAGTCGTAAATACAAAACACACCACCAAAAATGAAAGACAATACAAACACATTGACGAGATGTTTAAGTACCGAGCCACGTCAAACGGATATCACATAAAACCATTCAACAGTTAAAGTAATATTTATAATAGAACAAAGAAAAATGAAAGAACTATAAAACACGTTGTTAAGATGATAAACAACATCAGTACGAAAGTGTTTTGCTTGAATTATTCATGACGGCTGATGAAAGCTAAACGCACAAAAATATAATTATATATTAATTAGTTGATAGACAAGTGTATTGAAATAGAGTCATCTCGACCAAAGTTTAGTTCATGGCGTTCAATTAGAAATTATAAGAACTTCTTGTGCTTCTGGTAGTTTGTTCATTTCATGAGTTAGATTAAGTACTTTACAAACAGTCCATATACAGCTTGATACCGTATTTTAAGGTCTTGATCGTGTAAATTATGCTCGATCGTTACCAATCCATCTCTGAGATATGGTGTCCCATCCCGAGCACCAACAACGGGTGGAAATGATAATTTCACTGTATGTTAGACCGGCAATTGTTTTATAGCACAATTGATCAGGCACAAAAGCAGAATAATACAATTGTGAAATTGTTAAGGGTAATATGGTGCCAAACAATTTACCGATGATTCATTTTAGACAAATCAATGGTGTCTCGACCAGCAGTCTGAAGGCTAGTAGTTGAATTAGAAAGATCTAGTTTGAGTCATTCTACAACAGATCAACATAGAATGGAGACCCTACAAAAACACACAATGATTTCTGTAAAAAAGCTTCAAAGACTTTGTAAAGTGATGAACGAGTTCGGATGTTCATATCTAAAAGAGTCGGTCAGATTTGTAAAACAAATACTCTATTAAGGCAATTATTGATTCCGAAGCAGGTAAGATATGTATATGAACTCCATGATATTGGTCCAAAAATTACAAAGATCTTTTGAAGCAAATACAAAACGAAGAAGAACATGCTCTTTATAACCAGATCAAAAAGAATAACTTCCTATTGTGGCCGTAAAATGAAACTGGAAACGTCTTTGTCAAAAACAAAGCTAAAAAACCTAAAAAAATGATTGCGATATCTTTTCTAGACTTTCAGTTGCTTGTCACAGTAGACAGTTTGACATGGAATATTTCTTTATCTGTTTAAAGTGCTTAATAAGTACTTCCTTTGTTATTTCATCGAGAGTAAAGTAGAAGTTTTATCCGTAGATATGTGTAGGATGTTATATTAGGCATCGAACAGAATTGTCAACATCTACTCCTTTTTCATGATGTGTATATAATGTTATATACAAAAATAAACTGTGGTTTGGTCTTTTTCTGTGGGAATAGACTTGCCTTTTTTAGTATGAATTAACAAAATTTAACTAATGATATTGAAAAATAAATTCACTTTAGTGCATGCAGTTGGTGTTTATAAATATTTATTTGTGTTTTCGGGTCGAACGTGTTATATTTATATTTCCTATACAGTACACAGTTGTAAATCCAACTATTCCCTGATGGTATGACACCGTCATACATTTGCATAATAAAGTACTAAGATAGTGGGTTTTGGATGATGCGGGCATCTACTTTTGTTATACAAAAAAAGTATAACTGTCTTTTGTCTTATACAATTCTGTCTAATTAGTGAGTCAGCTATATGCATGGTCATTTAAATATTTGAATTGAATGTCGAATGACAGACGATGACATTTTTATAACAGAAGAATCTATATTTTTCTGCCAATAAAAATAATATAAAGCTCCATTTTTATGTAAATAATAGTTGTAGGTGAATGTTTTACTATACCAGACCAATAGTATGTTTTAAACAGTCATTTTTGTTAAGATTTGGTATTTTGCTTATAGTACAATTAAGATCCAGTCTGTGATAAAACCATGCAAAATGGTCCAAATCCAAAATATTCCAATCAGACTGATATTTTGTATTTTAGATACCTTATATATAATAACTATTTGTGCAAAATATTTTGACAACATATTCAGCCATTATTTGTGAATGCTGAACATTCGATAATTGTCCATTTCTGTACTGACAAAAGGCAATTTTAAGCCTATTTTAGGATATTTTTACCTGATTTTTTTTTGTTCTATAGAAAAATTACAGCTAAATGATAACAAACATCTTAACAAACATCTTAAAATGAAAGGAAATTAGAATAATTCAAAAAGTTGTGACAATTCTCAATACCCCTACTGAAAGGTTGAAATTGCATGGTTTTGAAAAAGGGCCGATTCTGCAAAATTTGTACGTTTTTAAAGGCTTGAATCTTGTAAGATCATGTTTTATTTTCAATAAAATGTAATATTTCATGAATATATTTATCTACCAAATGCAAGAAAACGGTGCTCGGTAAATGATACCTTCTTACTATAAAATAATAATTAAAGATAGGCCTATTGGCAATTTTGCCAAATTTTTTTATCTTTTTATCTCATTTGTATCTGTTTCAATAGAAACTTTTCAAAAGTATGGGATAGTCAAAATATAAGAAAAATAATGACTGAACTAATGTTTACTGGTTATATTAATTGAATAAACCAAGTTTAACCCTCTCTCTTTGATGACATTCTCATCAAATTCCGTTATATTTACATTGATCCGTTAACTAAACAGACACAATAAATAAAATAGTCAACATATGGGTACAGCAGTCATCATCGTAAAACAATTTTAAAAGGAACAATTTAACAGACCACAAGCTTTTTTGCTTGAATTATTCATGACGGCTGATGAAAGCTAAACGCACAAAAATATAATTATATATTAATTAGTTGATAGACAAGTGTATTGAAATAGAGTCATCTCGACCAAAGTTTAGTTCATGGCGTTCAATTAGAAATTATAAGAACTTCTTGTGCTTCTGGTAGTTTGTTCATTTCATGAGTTAGATTTAGTACTTTACAAACAGTCCATATACAGCTTGATACCGTATTTTAAGGTCTTGATCGTGTAAATTATGCTCGATCGTTACCAATCCATCTCTGAGATATGGTGTCCCATCCCGAGCACCAACAACGGGTGGAAATGATAATTTCACTGTATGTTAGACCGGCAATTGTTTTATAGCACAATTGATCAGGCACAAAAGCAGAATAATACAATTGTGAAATTGTTAAGGGTAATATGGTGCCAAACAATTTACCGATGATTCATTTTAGACAAATCAATGGTGTCTCGACCAGCAGTCTGAAGGCTAGTAGTTGAATTAGAAAGATCTAGTTTGAGTCATTCTACAACAGATCAACATAGAATGGAGACCCTACAAAAACATACAATGATTTCTGTAAAAAAGCTTCAAAGACTTTGTAAAGTGATGAACGAGTTCGGATGTTCATATCTAAAAGAGTCGGTCAGATTTGTAAAACAAATACTCTATTAAGGCAATTATTGATTCCGAAGCAGGTAAGATATGTATATGAACTCCATGATATTGGTCCAAAAATTACAAAGATCTTTTGAAGCAAATACAAAACGAAGAAGAACATGCTCTTTATAACCAGATCAAAAAGAATAACTTCCTATTGTGGCCGTAAAATGAAACTGGAAACGTCTTTGTCAAAAACAAAGCTAAAAAACCTAAAAATGATTGCGATATCTTTTCTAGACTTTCAATTACTTGTCACAGTAGACAGTTTGACATGGAATATTTCTTTATCTGTTTAAAGTGCTTAATAAGTACTTCCTTTGTTATTTCATCGAGAGTAAAGTAGAAGTTTTATCCGTAGATATGTGTAGGATGTTATATTAGGCATCGAACAGAATTGTCAACATCTACTCCTTTTTCATGATGTGTATATAATGTTATATACAAAAATAAACTGTGGTTTGGTCTTTTTCTGTGGGAATAGACTTGCCTTTTTTAGTATGAATTAACAAAATTTAACTAATGATATTGAAAAATAAATTCACTTTAGTGCATGCAGTTGGTGTTTATAAATATTTATTTGTGTTTTCGGGTCGAACGTGTTATATTTATATTTCCTATACAGTATACAGTTGTAAATCCAACTATTCCCTGATGGTATGACACCGTCATACATTTGCATAATAAAGTACTAAGATAGTGGGTTTTGGATGATGCGGGCATCTACTTTTGTTATACAAAAAAAGTATAACTGTCTTTTGTCTTATACAATTCTGTCTAATTAGTGAGTCAGCTATATGCATGGTCATTTAAATATTTGAATTGAATGTCGAACGACAGACGATGACATTTTTATAACAGAAGAATCTATATTTTTCTGCCAATAAAAATAATATAAAGCTCCATTTTTATGTAAATAATAGTTGTAGGTGAATGTTTTACTATACCAGACCAATAGTATGTTTTAAACAGTCATTTTTGTTAAGATTTGGTATTTTGCTTATAGTACAATTAAGATCCAGTCTGTGATAAAACCATGCAAAATGGTCCAAATCCAAAATATTCCAATCAGACTGATATTTTGTATTTTAGATACCTTATATATAATAACTATTTGTGCAAAATATTTTGACAACATATTCAGCCATTATTTGTGAATGCTGAACATTCGATAATTGTCCATTTCTGTACTGACCAAAGCCAATTTTAAGCCTATTTTAGGATAATTTTACCTGATTTTTTTTTGTTCTATAGAAAAATTACAGCTAAATGATAACAAACATCTTAACAAACATCTTAAAATGAAAGGAAATTAGGATAATTCAAAAAGTTGTGACAATTCTCAATACCCCTACTGAAAGGTTGAAATTGCATGGTTTTGAAAAAGGGCCGATTCTGCAAAATTTGTACGTTTTTAAAGGCTTGAATCTTGTAAGATCATGTTTTATTTTCAATAAAATGTAATATTTCATGAATATATTTATCTACCAAATGCAAGAAAACGGTGCTCGGTAAATGATACCTTCTTACTATAAAATAATAATTAAAGATAGGCCTATTGGCAATTTTGCCAAATTTTTTATCTTTTTATCTCATTTGTATCTGTTTCAATAGAAACTTTTCAAAAGTATGGGATAGTCAAAATATAAGAAAAATAATGACTGAACTAATGTTTACTGGTTATATTAATTGAATAAACCAAGTTTAACCCTCTCTCTTTCATGACAGTCTCATCAAATTCCGTTATATTTACATTGATCCGTTAACTAAACAGACACAATAAATAAAATAGTCAACATATGGGTACAGCAGTCATCATCGTAAAACAATTTTAAAAGGAACAATTTAACAGACCACAAGCAGATTCATTGATTTTTGTGTCTGACGTCACATAGATTTGTCGTTCAATGTACATACAAACAATTTTCAAATTTACATATGCAATGTTAGCATACAGGGTTAAAAAATCAAAAGTATGTAAGAATATACTTCAGACATAGACAGAGATTTAAAATAGTCCAAAAGTAATATATATAGAATTTATAAGAATCCACAAATAGTAAATTTCACTACGCGCTTAAAAGATTTTGACGTTTGTGGTTCAACGTATTTTGTAATTCATAATAGTAATATATCATAATGACATAAAATAGAACAATATCATACTGACATTATCTTTTAAAGTACCGAGTCACGTTATAAGAACCAAAGAAATACAAAAAGTCGTAAATACAAAACACACCACCAAAAATGAAAGACAATACAAACACATTGACGAGATGTTTAAGTACCGAGCCACGTCAAACGGATATCACATAAAACCATTCAACAGTAAAAGTAATATTTATAATAGAACAAAGAAAAATGAAAGAACTATAAAACACGTTGTTAAGATGATAAACAACATCAGTACGAAAGTGTTTTGCTTGAATTATTCATGACGGCTGATGAAAGCTAAACGCACAAAAATATAATTATATATTAATTAGTTGATAGACAAGTGTATTGAAATAGAGTCATCTCGACCAAAGTTTAGTTCATGGCGTTCAATTAGAAATTATAAGAACTTCTTGTGCTTCTGGTAGTTTGTTCATTTCATGAGTTAGATTAAGTACTTTACAAACAGTCCATATACAGCTTGATACCGTATTTTAAGGTCTTGATCGTGTAAATTATGCTCGATCGTTACCAATCCATCTCTGAGATATGGTGTCCCATCCCGAGCACCAACAACGGGTGGAAATGATAATTTCACTGTATGTTAGACCGGCAATTGTTTTATAGCACAATTGATCAGGCACAAAAGCAGAATAATACAATTGTGAAATTGTTAAGGGTAATATGGTGCCAAACAATTTACCGATGATTCATTTTAGACAAATCAATGGTGTCTCGACCAGCAGTCTGAAGGCTAGTAGTTGAATTAGAAAGATCTAGTTTGAGTCATTCTACAACAGATCAACATAGAATGGAGACCCTACAAAAACACACAATGATTTCTGTAAAAAAGCTTCAAAGACTTTGTAAAGTGATGAACGAGTTCGGATGTTCATATCTAAAAGAGTCGGTCAGATTTGTAAAACAAATACTCTATTAAGGCAATTATTGATTCCGAAGCAGGTAAGATATGTATATGAACTCCATGATATTGGTCCAAAAATTACAAAGATCTTTTGAAGCAAATACAAAACGAAGAAGAACATGCTCTTTATAACCAGATCAAAAAGAATAACTTCCTATTGTGGCCGTAAAATGAAACTGGAAACGTCTTTGTCAAAAAGAAAGCTAAAAAACCTAAAAATGATTGCGATATCTTTTCTAGACTTTCAATTACTTGTCACAGTAGACAGTTTGACATGGAATATTTCTTTATCTGTTTAAAGTGCTTAATAAGTACTTCCTTTGTTATTTCATCGAGAGTAAAGTAGAAGTTTTATCCGTAGATATGTGTAGGATGTTATATTAGGCATCGAACAGAATTGTCAACATCTACTCCTTTTTCATGATGTGTATATAATGTTATATACAAAAATAAACTGTGGTTTGGTCTTTTTCTGTGGGAATAGACTTGCCTTTTTTAGTATGGATTAACAAAATTTAACTAATGATATTGAAAAATAAATTCACTTTAGTGCATGCAGTTGGTGTTTATAAATATTTATTTGTGTTTTCGGGTCGAACGTGTTATATTTATATTTCCTATACAGTATACAGTTGTAAATCCAACTATTCCCTGATGGTATGACACCGTCATACATTTGCATAATAAAGTACTAAGATAATGGGTTTTGGATGATGCGGGCATCTACTTTTGTTATACAAAAAAAGTATAACTGTCTTTTGTCTTATACAATTCTGTCTAATTAGTGAGTCAGCTATATGCATGGTCATTTAAATATTTGAATTGAATGTCGAATGACAGACGATGACATTTTTATAACAGAAGAATCTATATTTTTGTGCCAATAAAAATAATATAAAGCTCCATTTTTATGTAAATAATAGTTGTAGGTGAATGTTTTACTATACCAGACCAATAGTATGTTTTAAACAGTCATTTTTGTTAAGATTTGGTATTTTGCTTATAGTACAATTAAGATCCAGTCTGTGATAAAACCATGCAAAATGGTCCAAATCCAAAATATTCCAATCAGACTGATATTTTGTATTTTAGATACCTTATATATAATAACTATTTGTGCAAAATATTTTGACAACATATTCAGCCATTATTTGTGAATGCTGAACATTCGATAATTATCCATTTCTGTACTGACAAAAGGCAATTTTAAGCCTATTTTAGGATATTTTTACCTGATTTTTTTTTGTTCTATAGAAAAATTACAGCTAAATGATAACAAACATCTTAACAAACATCTTAAAATGAAAGGAAATTAGGATAATTCAAAAAGTTGTGACAATTCTCAATACCCCTACTGAAAGGTTGAAATTGCATGGTTTTGAAAAAGGGCCGATTCTGCAAAATTTGTACGTTTTTAAAGGCTTGAATCTTGTAAGATCATGTTTTATTTTCAATAAAATGTAATATTTCATGAATATATTTATCTACCAAATGCAAGAAAACGGTGCTCGGTAAATGATACCTTCTTACTATAAAATAATAATTAAAGATAGGCCTATTGGCAATTTTGCCAAATTTTTTATCTTTTTATCTCATTTGTATCTGTTTCAATAGAAACTTTTCAAAAGTATGGGATAGTCAAAATATAAGAAAAATAATGACTGAACTAATGTTTACTGGTTATATTAATTGAATAAACCAAGTTTAACCCTCTCTCTTTCATGACAGTCTCATCAAATTCCGTTATATTTACATTGATCCGTTAACTAAACAGACACAATAAATAAAATAGTCAACATATGGGTACAGCAGTCATCATCGTAAAACAATTTTAAAAGGAACAATTTAACAGACCACAAGCAGATTCATTGATTTTTGTGTCTGACGTCACATAGATTTGTCGTTCAATGTACATACAAACAATTTTCAAATTTACATATGCAATGTTAGCATACAGGGTTAAAAAATCAAAAGTATGTAAGAATATACTTCAGACATAGACAGAGATTTAAAATAGTCCAAAAGTAATATATATAGAATTTATAAGAATCCACAAATAGTAAATTTCACTACGCGCTTAAAAGATTTTGACGTTTGTGGTTCAACGTATTTTGTAATTCATAATAGTAATATATCATAATGACATAAAATAGAACAATATCATACTGACATTATCTTTTAAAGTACCGAGTCACGTTATAAGAACCAAAGAAATACAAAAAGTCGTAAATACAAAACACACCACCAAAAATGAAAGACAATACAAACACATTGACGAGATGTTTAAGTACCGAGCCACGTCAAACGGATATCACATAAAACCATTCAACAGTAAAAGTAATATTTATAATAGAACAAAGAAAAATGAAAGAACTATAAAACACGTTGTTAAGATGATAAACAACATCAGTACGAAAGTGTTTTGCTTGAATTATTCATGACGGCTGATGAAAGCTAAACGCACAAAAATATAATTATATATTAATTAGTTGATAGACAAGTGTATTCAAATAGAGTCATCTCGACCAAAGTTTAGTTCATGGCGTTCAATTAGAAATTATAAGAACTTCTTGTGCTTCTGGTAGTTTGTTCATTTCATGAGTTAGATTAAGTACTTTACAAACAGTCCATATACAGCTTGATACCGTATTTTAAGGTCTTGATCGTGTAAATTATGCTCGATCGTTACCAATCCATCTCTGAGATATGGTGTCCCATCCCGAGCACCAACAACGGGTGGAAATGATAATTTCACTGTATGTTAGACCGGCAATTGTTTTATAGCACAATTGATCAGGCACAAAAGCAGAATAATACAATTGTGAAATTGTTAAGGGTAATATGGTGCCAAACAATTTACCGATGATTCATTTTAGACAAATCAATGGTGTCTCGACCAGCAGTCTGAAGGCTAGTAGTTGAATTAGAAAGATCTAGTTTGAGTCATTCTACAACAGATCAACATAGAATGGAGACCCTACAAAAACACACAATGATTTCTGTAAAAAAGCTTCAAAGACTTTGTAAAGTGATGAACGAGTTCGGATGTTCATATCTAAAAGAGTCGGTCAGATTTGTAAAACAAATACTCTATTAAGGCAATTATTGATTCCGAAGCAGGTAAGATATGTATATGAACTCTATGATATTGGTCCAAAAATTACAAAGATCTTTTGAAGCAAATACAAAACAAAGAAGAACATGCTCTTTATAACCAGATCAAAAAGAATAACTTCCTATTGTGGCCGTAAAATGAAACTGGAAACGTCTTTGTCAAAAACAAAGCTAAAAAACCTAAAAATGATTGCGATATCTTTTCTAGACTTTCAATTACTTGTCACAGTAGACAGTTTGACATGGAATATTTCTTTATCTGTTTAAAGTGCTTAATAAGTACTTCCTTTGTTATTTCATCGAGAGTAAAGTAGAAGTTTTATCCGTAGATATGTGTAGGATGTTATATTAGGCATCGAACAGAATTGTCAACATCTACTCCTTTTTCATGATGTGTATATAATGTTATATACAAAAATAAACTGTGGTTTGGTCTTTTTCTGTGGGAATAGACTTGCCTTTTTTAGTATGAATTAACAAAATTTAACTAATGATATTGAAAAATAAATTCACTTTAGTGCATGCAGTTGGTGTTTATAAATATTTATTTGTGTTTTCGGGTCGAACGTGTTATATTTATATTTCCTATACAGTATACAGTTGTAAATCCAACTATTCCCTGATGGTATGACACCGTCATACATTTGCATAATAAAGTACTAAGATAATGGGTTTTGGATGATGCGGGCATCTACTTTTGTTATACAAAAAAAGTATAACTGTCTTTTGTCTTATACAATTCTGTCTAATTAGTGAGTCAGCTATATGCATGGTCATTTAAATATTTGAATTGAATGTCGAATGACAGACGATGACATTTTTATAACAGAAGAATCTATATTTTTCTGCCAATAAAAATAATATAAAGCTCCATTTTTATGTAAATAATAGTTGTAGGTGAATGTTTTACTATACCAGACCAATAGTATGTTTTAAACAGTCATTTTTGTTAAGATTTGGTATTTTGCTTATAGTACAATTAAGATCCAGTCTGTGATAAAACCATGCAAAATGGTCCAAATCCAAAATATTCCAATCAGACTGATATTTTGTATTTTAGATACCTTATATATAATAACTATTTGTGCAAAATATTTTGACAACATATTCAGCCATTATTTGTGAATGCTGAACATTCGATAATTATCCATTTCTGTACTGACAAAAGGCAATTTTAAGCCTATTTTAGGATATTTTTACCTGATTTTTTTTTGTTCTATAGAAAAATTACAGCTAAATGATAACAAACATCTTAACAAACATCTTAAAATGAAAGGAAATTAGGATAATTCAAAAAGTTGTGACAATTCTCAATACCCCTACTGAAAGGTTGAAATTGCATGGTTTTGAAAAAGGGCCGATTCTGCAAAATTTGTACGTTTTTAAAGGCTTGAATCTTGTAAGATCATGTTTTATTTTCAATAAAATGTAATATTTCATGAATATATTTATCTACCAAATGCAAGAAAACGGTGCTCGGTAAATGATACCTTCTTACTATAAAATAATAATTAAAGATAGGCCTATTGGCAATTTTGCCAAATTTTTTATCTTTTTATCTCATTTGTATCTGTTTCAATAGAAACTTTTCAAAAGTATGGGATAGTCAAAATATAAGAAAAATAATGACTGAACTAATGTTTACTGGTTATATTAATTGAATAAACCAAGTTTAACCCTCTCTCTTTGATGACATTCTCATCAAATTCCGTTATATTTACATTGATCCGTTAACTAAACAGACACAATAAATAAAATAGTCAACATATGGGTACAGCAGTCATCATCGTAAAACAATTTTAAAAGGAACAATTTAACAGACCACAAGCTTTTTTGCTTGAATTATTCATGACGGCTGATGAAAGCTAAACGCACAAAAATATAATTATATATTAATTAGTTGATAGACAAGTGTATTGAAATAGAGTCATCTCAACCAAAGTTTAGTTCATGGCGTTCAATTAGAAATTATAAGAACTTCTTGTGCTTCTGGTAGTTTGTTCATTTCATGAGTTAGATTTAGTACTTTACAAACAGTCCATATACAGCTTGATACCGTATTTTAAGGTCTTGATCGTGTAAATTATGCTCGATCGTTACCAATCCATCTCTGAGATATGGTGTCCCATCCCGAGCACCAACAACGGGTGGAAATGATAATTTCACTGTATGTTAGACCGGCAATTGTTTTATAGCACAATTGATCAGGCACAAAAGCAGAATAATACAATTGTGAAATTGTTAAGGGTAATATGGTGCCAAACAATTTACCGATGATTCATTTTAGACAAATCAATGGTGTCTCGACCAGCAGTCTGAAGGCTAGTAGTTGAATTAGAAAGATCTAGTTTGAGTCATTCTACAACAGATCAACATAGAATGGAGACCCTACAAAAACACACAATGATTTCTGTAAAAAAGCTTCAAAGACTTTGTAAAGTGATGAACGAGTTCGGATGTTCATATCTAAAAGAGTCGGTCAGATTTGTAAAACAAATACTCTATTAAGGCAATTATTGATTCCGAAGCAGGTAAGATATGTATATGAACTCCATGATATTGGTCCAAAAATTACAAAGATCTTTTGAAGCAAATACAAAACGAAGAAGAACATGCTCTTTATAACCAGATCAAAAAGAATAACTTCCTATTGTGGCCGTAAAATGAAACTGGAAACGTCTTTGTCAAAAACAAAGCTAAAAAACCTAAAAATGATTGCGATATCTTTTCTAGACTTTCAATTACTTGTCACAGTAGACAGTTTGACATGGAATATTTCTTTATCTGTTTAAAGTGCTTAATAAGTACTTCCTTTGTTATTTCATCGAGAGTAAAGTAGAAGTTTTATCCGTAGATATGTGTAGGATGTTATATTAGGCATCGAACAGAATTGTCAACATCTACTCCTTTTTCATGATGTGTATATAATGTTATATACAAAAATAAACTGTGGTTTGGTCTTTTTCTGTGGGAATAGACTTGCCTTTTTTAGTATGAATTAACAAAATTTAACTAATGATATTGAAAAATAAATTCACTTTAGTGCATGCAGTTGGTGTTTATAAATATTTATTTGTGTTTTCGGGTCGAACGTGTTATATTTATATTTCCTATACAGTATACAGTTGTAAATCCAACTATTCCCTGATGGTATGACACCGTCATACATTTGCATAATAAAGTACTAAGATAGTGGGTTTTGGATGATGCGGGCATCTACTTTTGTTATACAAAAAAAGTATAACTGTCTTTTGTCTTATACAATTCTGTCTAATTAGTGAGTCAGCTATATGCATGGTCATTTAAATATTTGAATTGAATGTCGAACGACAGACGATGACATTTTTATAACAGAAGAATCTATATTTTTCTGCCAATAAAAATAATATAAAGCTCCATTTTTATGTAAATAATAGTTGTAGGTGAATGTTTTACTATACCAGACCAATAGTATGTTTTAAACAGTCATTTTTGTTAAGATTTGGTATTTTGCTTATAGTACAATTAAGATCCAGTCTGTGATAAAACCATGCAAAATGGTCCAAATCCAAAATATTCCAATCAGACTGATATTTTGTATTTTAGATACCTTATATATAATAACTATTTGTGCAAAATATTTTGACAACATATTCAGCCATTATTTGTGAATGCTGAACATTCGATAATTGTCCATTTCTGTACTGACAAAAGGCAATTTTAAGCCTATTTTAGGATATTTTTACCTGATTTTTTTTTGTTCTATAGAAAAATTACAGCTAAATGATAACAAACATCTTAACAAACATCTTAAAATGAAAGGAAATTAGGATAATTCAAAAAGTTGTGACAATTCTCAATACCCCTACTGAAAGGTTGAAATTGCATGGTTTTGAAAAAGGGCCGATTCTGCAAAATTTGTACGTTTTTAAAGGCTTGAATCTTGTAAGATCATGTTTTATTTTCAATAAAATGTAATATTTCATGAATATATTTATCTACCAAATGCAAGAAAACGGTGCTCGGTAAATGATACCTTCTTACTATAAAATAATAATTAAAGATAGGCCTATTGGCAATTTTGCCAAATTTTTTATCTTTTTATCTCATTTGTATCTGTTTCAATAGAAACTTTTCAAAAGTATGGGATAGTCAAAATATAAGAAAAATAATGACTGAACTAATGTTTACTGGTTATATTAATTGAATAAACCAAGTTTTGCTTGGTTTAAATTGGAAAATATACTAAAGGAGTAAACCCGGTAAGACCCTTTTTTTGCCTTTTTGCCCCTAAACTGAGCCTTTTTACAATATTTTTAAAATATAAACTTATTCAAAAGAAAATTACTTTAGAAACTTAAAAATGGGCTGTTTTATTTATAATACTATGCACACTCATCAGGTAATATCTTCATGAGTTCTTCATAATTTTAGCATTTTATAATATTCTAGTTTGTAGACGCTTTTTGTCTAAATTCAAAGTGGTCACAACTGAGGTCTGTCTCAAATTTTTAAAACATGTTGTATTTGATAATGATTCATAAAACTGTTTTACATATAAAAGATAGAGACTCACTATGAATGCAGCCCCTTACAATTTAGACAAATAAACTATCGTAAAAGTACTAAAAATTCTAAGCACTTTTCCTTCAGATGATATTAGGGGAATTTCTTTTCTAAAATAGTATGAAAATGTAGACTAAATTGTACAAACTGCGCAGCCTTGTACATTCATGTTAGCTATTACCAGAAAAGAGGAAGATTAAATAGCTTTGTGAATATCATAGAAGTGTGTCTCTTACCTAGAAAAGTGCTATATTTTGTATATTGTGATAAAGCTTTATGCCAAATATAAAGAGACTAATTCGAATAGTTCCTGATAAAACTGAAACTTTTGTGACGTTGGCATGAACCAGTTAGAAATCCCTATGTCAATTCTGGGAGAACAGTGGACATAACAGTAATGTTAAGTTTCCTCCAAGAATGTAATCTCTAGCAATTTGAGGCTTGGGAATAAGACGTGTAAGATACTGTTGGCCTATAACTACCAGCTGAGACAAACACAAATATTTCAAATTTCAATACAATTTATTTGATAATCACATGGAATGAAAACAAATATATAATATTTAATATAACTATGATGGTGGTCTGCCGTAAAAAAAGTGCAAAATGGTCTAAATACAAGTTTTTAGTCATGAATGAACATGATGAAGGTATTAGCAAAAAAGGGTAAAAGTTTGATAGATCTGGAAAACAATTAACAAAATAAAGTCATCAATATCTATTTCAACTAAATATCAAACAATTTTGCAGCATCACAGTTGAGAAAATTTTGATGAAAACAAGCATTTTGCGAGTAATGCATGACAATACATAGTCCCCAACCCAATACAAATTCATTGTAATGGAACAAAATTTTAACTCTATAATTTGTCATGGTGTAAACAATATAAAAATAAGGAGACAAAATCTTCAAGCATAATGAAAAAAATTGTTGAATTCTGCCTATCTGATTGAATTTCCTATGTCCAAAGACCACAGTCAACTCTGCACACAAATATCAGACTGGAACAAAATTGAACCACTAAATACCAAAAACGTCATTTTGTCTTTAAACTAGAGGCTCTAAAGAGCCTGTGTCGCTCACCTTGGTCTATGTGAATATTAAACAAAGGACACAGATGGATTCATGACAAAATTGTGTTTTTGTGATGGTGATGAGTTTGTAGGTCTTACTTTGCTAAACATTCTTGCTGCTTTCAATTATCTCTATGTATTATGAACTTAGCCCAGTAGTTTCAGTGGAAAATGCTGGTGAAAATTTACAAATTTTATGAAAATTGTTAAAAATTGACTATAAAGGGCAAAAACTCCTTACGAGATCAATTGTACATTATTGCTGTTTACAGTTTATCTCTATCTATAATAATATTCAAGATAATAACAAAAAACGGCAAAATTTCCTTAAAATTACCAATTGAGTGGCAGAAACCTAACAACCGGTTATCCGAATCATCTGAAAATTCCCGGGCAGATAGATCTTGACACTGATAAACAAATTCACCTCCTGTCAGATTTGCTCTAAATGTTTTGGTTTTTTAGTTTATCTTTTATCTGGATTAAATCTGAGATATAAATCAATCTAATTATAATTAAATCTCTCACTTGCTCATTTTTTAATGCTTGGTCGCTGCGTGGGACGACAAAGCATTAAAAAATGAGCGAGTGAGAGATTTAACTTTAATTACATTGAGATATAAATCAAAAACTGTCACATTATATATGCACATATAAAAATTTTTCGAAGATACAAAAAAATGGCCACATTTTTTTAAATACGCCATTATAGACACAACTTTCTAATCTAGACACTCAATGAGTGATTACCCCTACTATTGGTTTTATTCCAATCAAAAGTATCAAAGAGGAAGATATTGTGAAGTACAAGCTTGTTCACAACTCTGTTTCATATAACAAGCTTTTCAAAAGACTGTCATCAATTGAAAGTATGTGAAAACCAGGTGCTCTACAGGGCGCAGCTTTAAACAACCGCAGTGGTTCGACCCTGAACGGTTGGAGCAAATTAAATTTTGTCTGAATTTGGATTGTGATTGAATTTTTGACAAAATAAAGGTTTTTGTTACAAACTAAATGTGGTCAAAGATCATACAAATCTATTGCACAATAGATCCCTTAAAAAAATTGCAAACAAATCCCCCCCCCAAACTTATTGAAACCCCCCTTTAAGCAATAACCCTTAAATTCATTCCATCCTTTCCTTTGTAGTATGGAACCTTGTAGTAAAATTACAGAGAGATCGAAACACTTAAACCCAAGTTATTGTTTGAAAACTAGAAACATGCTTCTTTTTTGGCCCCTAATTACTACATATTTTGGGCAATTAATCCAAAATTTAATCCCAGCCTGCCCTTTGTTATATTGAACATTGTGGTTCAATTTAAGAGAGATCCATGCAATTACACACAAGTTATTGTCTTGAAACTAGAAAATGCTTGTCTTTGACCCCTTTTTGGCCCGTAATTCCTAACTTTGAACCCATGACACATTAAATTAATCCAAACATTCTACTTGTGGTTTTAAACATTGTGGTACAATATCAGAGTAATTGAAATACTTATACACAAGTTATTACCCTTAAAATATAAATTTCTTGTTTTGAGCCCCTTTTGGACCCTTTATTCCTACGGTTGGGACCATCATCCCCAAAATCGATCCCAACCTTCCTTTTGTGGTATTGAACCTTCTGAAAAAATATCATAAAGATCTATAAACTTAAACTAAAGTAATTGTCCAGAATATAAGTCTACTTTAATCAGTTTTAGTTAAAATGTTAAGCGGCAAAAATTATTACAATTAGTGCATTTTATAGATAATTTGGGAACATTTTTTACAAACTTCCCATTATTTGCCAAGCTAAATTTTTTCACTTGTCTTAGAACTGATATGCACCTTTAAAAAAATCCTAAAAGTTAAAAAAAAATATATAATCTTGAGAGAAAACACCTACTGAGTACATGTACTACATGTAAGTTATCTTATACATATGTTGCACCAACCTGTCTGGCAACCTGCCAAAAGGTAAGAAAATTGATAACGTGATATTTAAGAGATATTTCAATTATCCAGACCTTTAAAAAGTACCTAAATATGGTGATTTGTTTTTTTGCATTTTTTTTAATAATTCACAAATATGCAAATAAGGCTGTTAAATGGAAAATAATGTGAATTAACAAACAAAAAATTGTTTATCTTAACTCCTAAATGCATATATAATGTTGCCAAGTTGTAAATAGCAATTTGGACGAAATATGAGATTTTGCATGGTTTTATGGCAGACTGGCTCTTAAATAGTATCAGGTTACTGTTTCTGACAATTTCAGTGAAGTAAAATTAATCATTGTCACTCTCGATCAAGCGTGTTTTAATTATCATAAAATAATAAAATTTTAGTTTCCTTTTTTATATAAATAAGCAGAACACAAAAGGATACTACAACTTGCATTGTGTTTTATATACAGCAGACTTTTTGATAGATTTTGAAAACGGTTAGCCTACTGTGTGTTCAAATGTAAAAAAAAATGTTTTACTCATAACCACTGTTTATATCGGATACGTTTCATTTACTATGCTGATTCAGTGTTTTAAATCCCAATTGATTTTTACCAATCTACATGATATGGAATAATTTACATTTATTAGATTAAATTCATAATATTATTAATTCGTATACTTCAACTAACTTGATTTGTCTAGGGATAGTCACATTTTAAACTATATCTTCGAAGGTACATAGCAAACCATGGATCACAAAAAGCGTATTGTAATGTTATTATTAAAATTTCTAAAAAACGATATACTTTACGTTATGTAATTAATGTCAGGATATTATTAAAAAAATTAAATAACATATATTTATAATGGATTATTGGAAGAACAAGATGTACAAAAAAACCTCATAAACAATAAATGAAATAACTATTAATAGGTTGTTATTGTTTATATAATTCCAACAATATCAAATGATCGAATATATTGCAATGACAATTTAGATACAAATACGGTCAAACATTTATAATACAACTAGTATAGCCTTGCTGTGAGTTCAATACGAGATATATCGATCCAAAGAAGTGTATAGACCTCGGACTTCGTCATCAGTCAATATCCGTCTTTCAGGTCAATATATCATTGTATCGACTTCATACAAAGGCTTTAACTGTATATTAGTATATAATACTAAAATTGTTGTTTTTATCAATAAAAAATGTTAAATCTGATAATGTTGTTTCATCCTTCTCTCTTTGCTTAAACATATATTACAAATATAGATTTATTTCGTCTTCAAGCCATTGTTCCACTACTAAATTATCTATTCTTCTTACCAGTACACTTGGTACAATCAAAAACCTGATAATAAATTGTTCAAATAAGGCCTTCGAAAATAGTGGAATTAATTACTTTTGGAGTGTCAAGAACTCGTTGGAAGTACTTGATACATTGCATGCTTATATTGGTGATTTTGAATCTGTTCAAAGTTTTGATTTTTCGACCCTGTATACCACATTGCCTCACATTCTCATTAAGAAAAAAATCACCCACCTAATTAAGTGGGCATTTAAAAAGTCAGAATGTGAATATATATGTTCAAACTCTTTTAGGTATTTTTTTAGTAGCAATAAACAAAAAAACTATGTCAATTGGACATGCTTTGATACTATATATGCCCTTGAATTTTTACTAGATAACATTTTTGTTCGCTTTGGAGATTCCGTATATCGTCAGGTTATTGGAATTCCAATGGGGACTTACTGCGCACTACTTATTGCGGACCTGTTTTTGTATTGCTATGAGTTACAATTTATGACAAAAATCAGACCCATCGAAACAACATCTCATAAACAAATTTAATAATACTTTTAGATATTTGGATGCCATTTTGGCTCTCAATAATGACTTCAGTATGTATACTAAAGAAATTTATCCTGTTGAACTTACTTTAAATAAAGCTAATACTAACAATGACTACTGCCCTTTCCTCGATCTTGATATCTATATCACTAACGGAAAGCTTAATACTACAATTTATGATAAAAGAGATGATTTTTCATTTCCTATCGTTAATTATCCATTTTTAGATGGTGATGTTCCATTGTCACCATCTTACGGTGTTTATATATCTCAATTTGTACGATTCGCTCGTGTATGTAACAATGTTTTAGATTTTTACGAGATAAATTTATGTATTACTGAAAAATTATTACACCAGGGTTTTCGATATCACAAACTAGTCAAAACATTTACTAAATTGTATCATCGGTATAAGGACATCATTCGTAAATATAGCTCAACATGCAGACTTCTTATACGTTCAGGTATTTCACATCCAATGTTTTATGGAAATATTCTTTATAAAGCACAAAAATGTCAGTATTTACCTCAGAAACTAACAAAACCTTTAAATAGACTTATCAAGAAGGGATATAGTTACGATACTGTTGTCAGGTCACTAAAGATTGCTTATTTTGGCGTTAATATTGATTCACTTATAGGGTCTTTGCATCGGAACTAAACACATTTATTAAAAAAACAGTTGTTGGCATGACACGGGTTATGTTCTTCTCATATATGTTATGATGGTATGATACTAAACCCCTAACGGGAAGGATTGTGCCTGATAATCATATGATGAAATCATAATCTTTCCATCAGTTTAATTGAAGTCTGGAGCTGGCATGTCAGTTAACTGCTAGTAGTCTGTTTTTATTTATGTATTATTGCCATTTTGTTTATTTTCTTTGGTTAAATCTTCTGACATCAGACTCGGACTTCTCTTGAATTGAATTTTAAATGTGCATATTGTTATGCGTTAACTTTTCTACATTGGCTAGAGGTATAGGGGGAGGGTTGAGATCTCATAAACATGTTTAACCCCGCCGCATTTTTGCGCCTGTCCCAAGTCAGGAGCCTGTGACCTTTGTTAGTCTTGTGTTTTTTTTAATTTTAGTTTCTTGTGTACAATTCGGAAATTAGTATGGCGTTCATTATCACTGAACTAGTATATATTGTTTAGGGGTCACCTGAAGGACGCCTCCGGGTGCGGGAATGTCTCGCTACATTGAAGACCTGTTGGTGACCTTCTGTTGTTGTTTTTTCTATGGTCGGGTTGTTGTCTCTTTGACACATTCCCCATTTCCATTCTCAATGTTATATAGTATAACTCTGAAGGGAGAAAATCTTCTTTGTTTCTAGCGCAAAGCAATAATTAAAAAAAAAAATAACAGTATGCAATATACGTTCATGTTTTAAATAGAACATTTAAGCTTACACACTTATAAACATACTTTAAAATGTATGGAAATGAACTTGTCATAAATTACAGGATTAAAATTGTATACTTATGCCTAACGCACGTTTAGTCTACAAAAGACTCATCAGTGACGTTCAAATTTGAAAATGTTAAAAGATCAAATAAAGTACAAAGTTGAAGAGCATTGAAGACCAAAAATTCATAAAAGTTTTGCCAAATACAGCTGACGTCATCTATTGTCACATTTGATTTCATTTATACTAGAACTATATATATATATATTTCATGTATTTTAAACAGAGCAATTCAATTAAAAACCACTCTGTACCAAAAGATCAACAAGAGATTTGTTTGTGTCACATATTTTTGGAAAATTTCGCCTCTCTTTCATACAGAATAAATTTATCGTTTTGTCCACACATGATTTTGATAATGCAGAACAATGTGTACAATAACAAAAATAAGCCATAAGATGAATTCCAATTGATCATATTCTTTGTCCGTTTGTCCGCTTTCGAAGGAACTATTTAAATAATAACAAACTGCATCGATTTGATTGAGTATGGATTTGGATGAAGGGTAGTGATGTATAGCAAAATAGTACACCTTTTGACATGTTACCAGTGGTTAGTTATTTCCTGAACGATGTTTTACGCAAGTAAGAAGCACCTCCTCACTTCTATTTTGTCAAAAAAAATTAAAAGGAGGAAACTAAGCGTTCTCAAGTAACTCTATGATAATAAAAAAATTGTTATTCGTAAATTTATAAAAGACGTTATTTCAATATCAAGCTTGATCCATATTTTGTCATGGAAAATTTTAATGAAAATATGTAAAATGTAAAAAGCCGGAGACAACCGTCCTACTACCAATATATCATCTTCCTAAACACAATCAATCATTTATTACTAACTTCTTGTCTTCCCTTTAGCTGTATCATTATTATTACTACCTATTCATCTCGTGATGTAGTCTTATTATGATAGCATTGAACGAATATAGTATATATATACAACTCGTCTAAACATCAACCCAACAATGTTAGATTGTTCTTCCCTCGCCGGGATTATAAACGAGTCTAAATTGAATCTTTTATATAAGCTTTGGATTTCAAATATTTTGGCCACGAGCATCACTGAAGAGACATGTATTGTCGAAGTGCACATCTGGTACAAGAAAATTAGTACCGTTAATTTTATTGAAAACTACGTTCAAACCTATGATTGCGTTGGATAAAAAACAGAAATTTTTGTACGTGTACATGTAAAACAAGTTTCGTTGTAGAAGGGTCTAAATACAGCACAAACAACATTTTCCAAAAGACCAAAAAAGTGAAGACGTATATTTAAACAAAAGAGAGACAAAAGATACCAAAGGAACAGTCAAACTCATAAATCTAAAACAAACTGACAACGCCATGGCTAAAAATGAAAAAGACAAACAAAAAAACAATAGTACACACGACACAACATAGAAAACTAAAGAATAAACAACACGAACCCCACCAAAAACTAGGGGTGATCTCAAGTGCTCCGGAAGGGTAAGCAGATCCTGCTCCACATGTGGCACCCGTCGTGTTGCTTATGTGATTACAAATCCGGTAAATAGTCTAATTCGGTAGGTCATATTCATGAAAGGGAAGGGGATTGTAGTTACGACGTAAGGAACATATCCGATATCATTTGTGAAACGGTTATTCCATAACGGTCAACCAGCTCGTGATGGCGTCCGTAAAATTTACGAAGGGATGATTTCAACTTCACCATTTGGAACTCTTGGTTTAATAGCTACCTTGTGAGCAGCAAACCTCTATCAAGAAAATCATGATAGGAAATGCAAGCACGGAAATATCGTATCAATTAGGAGATATATACCCCGTATGCAGGTGCTGCTGGAATGTTGCTACTTCGAAATGGAAAGTTCACAATTGGAAAGCTGAAATCATCTCTTTTGTCGTAAAGTTTTGTTTTCAACCGACCCTCATTGTCAATTTCTAGATGTAAGTCAAGATATGAAGCCGACTTAACTGTATCTGTAGTATCCTTTATCTCTAGTTCGATTGGATAAATGCGTTCCACATAGTCACCAAATTTTGAATTGTTTAGTGAAAGAACATCATCTATATAGCGGAAAGTAGAGTTAACGGATATTGCTAACTTCTTATCTTAAGAAGTTCCTGCGTGAAGTCAGCCTCATAATAATAAAGAAACAAGTCGGCGAGTAAAGGGGCACAGTTTGTTCCCATTGGAATGCCGACAGTCTGTTGAAAAACACGTCCTCCGAACGTAACAAATATGTTGTCAATCAAGAAATCAAGCATCTTGATAATATCAGTTTCAGAGAATTTTTTGTTTGAATCAGAGTGATTCTTTACAAAGTAGGATTTATCCCTCCCTAAGACAAGATACTTGTATCTACGTTATCCATTCTTTTTTATGAAGCAAAGTAATACCAACTCTTTCAATTTGTCTTTTAGTTTGAACGCATTTGACTAACAGGTCGAACAACAGTTTACTGATGTTCTTTACCCTGCTGACTGCCATTGACGATTGCCAAAAAAAAATAGATCACAAGATGTAACAAAATGGATCTTAGTATAAATTTAATACTAAACAGAAAACAATTAACTTGTGGTCACGATGATATGTCACAAACATAAGGTGTTAATATTTTTTTGTACACCAGATCCGGATTTTGACAATAAATGTCTCTTCAGTGATGTAAGGGATTGAATCGGTATTTTGAAGGCCATATAAAATGTACCCTCATTTTTAGATAGACTCTTGAATTTTAAGAGTCAATATAGCATGAAGGGATCATATTAACCGGAGGGAAAATACGATACAAGCCCAAACGAAAAAATATAAACGAGTCTAAATTGAAAACTACGTTCAAACCTATGATTGCGTTGGATAAAAACAGCAATTTCTATACGTGTGCATATAAAACAAATTTCGTTGTAGAAGGGTCTAAATACAGCACAAACAACATTTTCCAAAAGACCAAAAAAGTGAAGAAGTATATTTAAACAAAACGCATTTGACTAACAGGTCGAACAACTGATGTTATTTAACCCTGCTGACTGCCATTGGCGATTGCCAAATAAAATTTATCACAAGATGTAACAAAATGGATCTTAATATAAATTTCATACTAAACAGAAAACAATTAACTTGTGGCCACGATGTTATGCCACAAACATAAGGTGTTAATATTTTTTTGTACATCAGATCCGGATTTCGACAATAAATGTCTCTTCAGTGATGTTGGGGATCGAAACGGTATTTGGAAGGCCATATACAATGTACCCTACTCTTTAAAAAGACTCTTGAAGTTTAAAAGTCAATATAGCATGAACGGATCATATAAACCGGAGGGAAAATATGATACAAGCCCAAACGAAAAAGTATAAACGAGTCTAAATTGAAAACTACGTTCAAACCTATGATTGCGTTGGATAAAAACAGCAATTTTTATACGTGTGCATGTAAAACAAATTTTGTTGTAGAAGGGTCTAAATACAGCACAAACAACATTTTCCAAAAGACCAAAAAGTGAAGAAGTATATTTAAACAAAACGCGTTTGACTAACAGGTCGAACAACTGATGTTCTTTAACCCTGCTGACTGCCATTGGCGATTGCCAAAAAAAAATTGATCACAAGATGTAACAAAATGGATCTTAATATAAATTTAATACTAAACAGAAAACAATTAACTTGTGGCCACGATGTTATGCCACAAACATAAGGTGTTAATATTTTTTGTACACCAGATCCGGATTTCGACAATAAATGTCTCTTCAGTGATGTTAGGTATCGAAACGGTAAATTGACCTTGTATATATATATATATATTTATAGATTATAACATTTTCATATCAGACCCCTTATCTGACCTTGGTCCTGATATCAAGACAGTGCATTATTTTCATCATGGGCTGATAAGGGATCTGATATGAAATAGGACCTGTTATTTTTCTTTTTATCATATACTGCAACAGAAGCAAAACAGTCAATACACGCACTCACCCCACATCGTCCTATATCTAAGATTATTTTGTTTTAACTTTACCAAATTGATTTATTGTATAATTTGTTTTGCATTTGTAATAACATATTTTCCTGTTTCCAAATATTGGTTCTTTTATTCTACTTAGCTGTTTTTCACTAAAATGTATTACTGAGGTTTATTTGCAGAATGATGTCGAAATTCTTTGCAATAACGCTAAAAAAAGGCATGCGGTAATAACCAGAAACAGTTGATATATACCAGAAACAGTTTGTATCGAAAGTCAAACTACACGACTAAGAAAATTCTTCAAATTTAATGAATAAATATATGTACATATTGGTTTTATTAAGGAGTACAGGTAAACCATTTTTTTCTACAAGTATATACAAATTTAGTTTATATAAAAAATATTGTGTATTTAATCTCACTATCAACAACTGCAATTTATTTAATGATTAACTTGTTTCACTTAAAAGTTCAACGATACACGATGAAATCACAGTTAAAATGTCTCCTCATTTCACGTTTAAAAGGCTTTTCAATTATTTTTTTTAAGACTTCATATACATTTATTGAAAATCACCTGAACATGATTTACCTTGTATAACCCAGAAAATTATACACACGGGACCCTGTGTTTACAATAAGCCATCGTCCAGGGAATCATCAAATAAAAACAACAGGTTGTGTCGATAAGTTTGCCGGTTGTGTCATTTTGACTTGATGATGCAATCACGCGTTCTCAGTAATGCGAAGAAAAAAAATTAAGTGTCATTTTTCAATCTATCTAGAACAATAACTCCTAAAAGTTTTAAGTGAGAATGTTTAATATCAAGATTGGTTCCATAATTATCATGATGAATTTTGTATGAATATTGGTTGAACGAAAACAGGCTGAGACAAACGAATGTCATTGAAATGTTAACATATAAGCATATTTAATGTTAAATGGTCTTACTATTTCACATTTAAAATGCTTCTTATAATTTCTCAAAGATAATGTCTAGTGCTTTTGTAGAGGATGAGCTGTAATGATCCTGTTTGAATTTTGTTATCTAATATTTTTTAGCAAATAGGAATTCACAAACCAATCACATAAACCAAATGTCTAGACCAGCGGTTCCTCTTGTACTGAGCAGGATTACCTCGCCACTTCTTGTCATCAGTAGGGTAAAACTAACCTGTATCACGATGGTCCTAACCAAGTTCATGTTCCCTATCATTTGGTGAACAATCCATCGCTTGGTGAATTCTGCATCATAATGATAGGAAGAGTAGGCATCGAACGATCAAAAAGCAACGTTGTTATAAACGCTTGGCTGCCACAAGCCAAATATCCGTGCGGTAACTTCTCTGACTACTCTAGCTTAAAACTTTTTGAAAGTCATAAGGTCCGAAAGGCAAAAACAACCGGATTTCAACAACTTCTACAAAATCGTTCCAAAGTATGATTCACACATCAGTTTTCTTGATAGAATTAGTTATCAAAGTTTTAGTACAACAGACGCGCATTTTGTCTCCATACCAGTCACCAGTGACGCTCATATCAAAATATTTTATAGCTAAACAAGTACAAAGTTAAAGAGCATTGAGGATCTAAAATTCCAAAAAATTGTGCCAAAGACGTTCAAGGTAATCTATGCCTGGGATAAGAAAATCCTTAGTTTTTAGAATAATTCAAAGTTTTAATTTGTTGACAGGAAATTCATAAAAATTACCACTTTATTGATATTCATGTTAACACCGAAATATTGACTACTGGGCTGGTGATACTCTCGGGGACGAAACGTTCATCAAATAAAAGTGTAACTCAATGAAATGCATTCAATTGCAGCACAGTCACCTAAACACATAAGTCTCAATCCTCTACAAAGAATCATTAAGTCTTCTTACTTGTCTGTTTTCCAAAGAAACCAGCATCAACACAAACATGATCTAAAATTAAGCGACATTTACGATGCTCCTAGTATTTAAAGTACTGGGTACCGATTTTTTTTATTCTAGCAGTATGACCAAGGAGGTGTCATTTTGATAATTGCATTCTGATGATCATTCCAACCCAAATGGTCATGTTCAGTAAACTATGAGAGCCTTCACCCTTTCTCTTTCAGGCATTTCAGACGTTTACTTATCGAAATGAACTATCAATTCAAAAAAATACTGCATTAGCATCAATGGTCATACACATGCTATGTTGGGCTCAAATGGAAAATAATTGGTTAAATATTTCAAAAAATAAAGTTTAAAGATAATTCGTCCGTTTTTGGTCACGTGGTATATTTCCAAAAGTCACATAACTGTTGAAGAAAAATTGAAAAATTATGAAATCATTGAAATTTAAGTACTTAAGTCTGCTACTACTGAATACGTTTTTTCAAGTTAGTGATTGCGCTACTACACTAAAAATCACATTTTCAACAAGTGTATAAGTAATAACTATTAGTTTAATACAATTCTTCAAAAACTCACTCACAGTTATTGAAAAAAGTCATAGTTCCGCTTAAAAGAGCAGTTTTCTTTCACTTCTTTTTGAGAATATTGAAAAATTACACATTAGTAAAGGGTGACTTGACTAAAAACTACTAATAATACAAATTTGATGCACAATGAGTGTATATAAGATCAGGACAGAAATTTAGGTTGCGAAAGCCCATCTAAGAACCCAAAGAGTGTTGCGCTCTCTTCACACGAGGCATCGGATTCAATGCATGTCCCGAAATGACTGTACGTGGCTGCGATGTGTATATTCCACACTGCTAAACTGGCGCCTTACTTCGGCAACTGTTTTATTGTTGGTCGGGGGAATGTCCAACATTAAGCTTGATCTATTTTTTTTTTTTTTGCAATTAGAAATTCTGTTAGAAATTTTGTTGAACAGCATCGCTGGAAAAATTGTCACCTACATTTTTTGATTTAACATAGTGAATTGATAATTTTATATAAACATGCTATATAACATGTACATATGTATACGTATTTTGTCTTACCCTTTAGTTGTATCATCAATGATAACACGTACTAGTCTCGTGAGGCAGTTTTAAATATAACATAATCTAATCATTGATAACTGAATTTCGTTTGATGTTTGACATAATATTATGGAACGACATTTAACTAAAATGTTCAATGATTTTAAAGACGAAACAAATTGTGTATGCGCATCAACTAACGGAACTTGGTAGTGACATATAAGCTCTATGACGTTGTTTCTAGTCACGAAAAAAAAACATCAAATTATAACGTCTTATTTTTCGATTTTTACGGATTCCAACATGGTGTACGTTTAAAATAATGTCTTCCAAGACAGATGGAATTAAGCGTTGTGCTGATATCTAGTGGAATTAAATACGAATGGACACAAAAAATACTACACTATCTGTGACTTCCGTACTAATAAAATAATGAAATATAAATTTTGAACTCGGCTTTTTGCATTTGCGCCGATCTTCATTTCACTTGTTTTACTTTCAATTGCGGCTAATTTGTCTTTCATTTGCATCGATTGTGTACAGGTAAATCATAGGTGAAAGTTTTTTTTTCATTTATCATATAAACCTTTTCCGTTAGCCAGCTAGACATATGTTATTAATTGTCAACTATATAATGTATAAAATTGTTGTCCCCTGCTGACAAAGGGGCGGTGGGAGTAGAATTTCGAGCAGGATAAGTCAATTTAAAGGATATTTGTGCATTCTGCTTACCTCAATAAAAATCACGGAGTAAAATTATATTTACAGCATTTTAAAGATTCACAATAACATCCATAGAAACGTATTACAATGCATTAATAATAATCTGTTCTTGCCGAGTATTTTATTTGCTACACATCTGATACGTAAAAAAGAAGATGTGGTATAATTGCCAAGGAGACAAAGCTCCACAAGAAACCAAATGATACAGTAATTTACAACTATAGGTTATCGTACGGCCTTCAACAATGAGCAAAGCTCATACCGCATAGTCCGCTATAAAAGGCCTCGAAATGACAAAATTTATGTAAAATAACCGACCGTTCAAGGGCTGTATAGCCAGTCAAGGTCGTTAAAAACTTCAATCGTCATGTAAAACAGTTCAAATGATATATTCCTTTTTTGTCATTTCATCTTTTGTATACGTGTTGTACTTGCCAACAACATAGTCCATCTTTTCTTTCTCATGTCAAACCGAATTTATTGTACAATATGACAAAAATTATCTTAAACATAAGGGAACACTGTTTATATCCATATGTTACCAATATACATTCAGATTTACAGTATTTACATGTACTTACTCGTAGAGTAAATATAGTATCGGCACAAATTAAAGATCGAAAATGTGTTTAATCGGCGCAGTTTGCGTACGTCCGTGTTACTTTACACTGGTAAATTTTAATCACTTATGCTTCGAATTTGAACTTAAGTGATTTTTCAAAATTGAGTTTAAGAAGGTTTAGCCGATAACATTTTTTTCTAGAAGTTTCGATGTACTGGAAACGTATGTATGTTGAGATTAACTTATATTATTTCTGGATGATTCTTGTAAAAAAGGTCTGATCATGCAATGAAGTTAAATTTTATTTATACTGCTTAATTGACAAAATTTTATAGTAAAAAACATGATAAAGGTTCATAGTCTTTTGTCATTTGTTTCATTTTATATTGTCTTCAGAAGAAATGATAAAGATTTCGCCTGACCTTCATCTCACTGAAGTTTAAGGCAAACAATAAAAGAAATTAATACTCGATTTCCGATGCAGGCAATCTATAAATACAGCCTGGTCTTTGTATTAATGGCAAATAAACTCCTCATATATACCAGGACCTGAAATTTTACACTTACGCCAGACGCGCCTTTCGTCTACAAAAGACTCACCAGTGACGCTTGAATCAAAAGTGTTAAAAAGGGCAAATAAATTACGAAGTTGAAGAGCATTGAGGATAAAAAAAATCCTAAAAGTTTAGCAAATAAGCAATTTAGATACAAAATAATTCATCCTGTTTTGAGAAATACTCTATAATTTTCAACGGAAAATTATTTCTTAGATTCCCAATTAATTATTTGTAATCTATGATTATTGTTTCGTCTATTCAAAACACGTGCGGTATTAATAACGTTGATCGTATTTTATGATAAATTCGAATCAAAAACTTTAATTCAGATATCATACCTTTAATCGTAATGTCCTTGATTTTTTAAATTCAGAAGTAATAAATTTACAATTTAGATGGAACAATGTGTATCCCCTCGTCTTATTGGGACACATAATGGTATAAAGAAGTCCGGCCGTGCTTATGTCTTTCCGTCTGTCACCAGTGGCAAAGGAGTGCGCTATGTCAAACTTCTAAACTGACGCGACGAAAAAGCCCACACATCTAGGCTAATAAAGTCAAATAGTCTGAAGGTTAGCCATTGTCATCTTTCATTTTTCTTTTTATCTCAAAAGATTTTGCTAGTAAGAAGGAGAGGACACATCTGACTTTTCTTTCTAACGCGGCGTAAAAGGGTATTTCGAACAATTTTTCATTCCGACGGATGGTTTGTCTGAATGTTAATTTGTTGCGACAACAACATAATGTACTCTGATACTGGTAAATACATATTATCTCTTGTATTACCAGATAATTAAGTAAATGAATACAGTTGTTATTTAGGAAAATTTAAATATGGGTTACAAACGTCCAATATAGGGTTTTTGAAATAGTGCGCCAGCTAGGACCTTTTTGAAAGTCGGATTATTTATACTGTGTGTACCTTTATCTTATAGAGAACACGTGGCACTTTCTTTCTTGAAATGTTTAAGAACAAATCACTGGTAGATATTCTTTAATACTGGATTTTTTTTTTATTTTTGGCAGGAATGATATAAACCATATTTCTAAGATCAGAAGAATAAGAGTTATAAAATGTTGAACCTGTATCTGATAGGCACAAATCTAATGTTTAACATGAAAGCAGAATTATGCTATAGGTTTGATTTTTTTGCACAGATTGGAAAGTATTCACGAACCATGTACACACAGATTAGAAATTTTAATAATAAGTCAATTTATTTTTGAATAGATTTTGCTATGAAACGTTGAATCCGACAAACACTCTTTAACAAATGTTTAAAGGGGCACTAGCTGTCAAATTTATGTTCACCGATTTGACTCAAATTTTCATAATTGATTTTTAATAATGTAAATTATTTATCTAAAGTACTAGAAGTCTACAATAATAAATTTTCATAGCATTGGCTCAAAAATATATAGCTTCATTTCGTGTGTACTTTAGTCAAGGCGCCATCTACTTAGCAGAAGGACAAAATATACCAGTGAGACAGTCAAGCTCTCACTAATAAAATATCGAGATAACCTAATAAAACATCCAATGACCATATACGGTATATAAACATAAACATAAATATAGATATAAATATAAGCGAAATTGTGCAATTGTATTTTTCTGGGTCTACTTTATTTCATATTATAGATTTAAATTGATGTTTTTCATCGTTTTTACCTTTAAACGTTAAAAGAATGATTTTTTGGTCGATCGAATCAGTCAATCAAATGATTAACCTATGTTTCACTTTCAATGTTGACATTTTGTTTATCGTTTTAATAAACTGATCACGCACGATTATTGTATTATCCTTTTATAGCTAACGAGTTACATTGATTTTCAGATGCATACGGATTTAATGAGGTCGAAATATTCAATTGCAAATACATAATTAATCTTCAATGTTTCTAAGCTTATTTGTCAAAATTTAACCATACTTGCTGCTTAAAGCGAATTATAATATCCCGATCTTTTCTTTCACGCATCGTTGTCAATATAACGGAATTTGATGAGACTGTTGTAAAAGTGAGAGGTTTAGCGCTATAAAACCAAGTTCAATCCACCATTCTCTACATTTCGAAATGCCTGTTCCAAGTCAGGAATATGACAGTTGTTGTCCATTCGTTTATGTGTGTAGTCATTTGATTTTGCCATGTGATAAGGGACTTTCCGATTGAATTTTCTTCGGAGTTCTGTATTTTGTGATTTTTCCTTTTACATTAATGATTGAAGCAAAACAATCCTATTTTAGAATTTTGATATATCTCGTAGCTAGTTCCCCTTTAAAGGAACTTAACTTAATGGTGTGACAATGGAGCTGTACATGCTAACGCACCCGGTGTCACTCATTTTGGAGTATACAGTGTCGTTTGGATTTTAATTTCTACCTGATTTATATGTTCCTAATAATATTTGATCAGTGTTTTTTCTCTAATGTTTTTAAATGGCTTATTTTGTCGTAAAAACGTCGGATACCCTCCTTAAATTAAATCTACAGAAGTTCAATTTTTATGAAATGTCTTTAAAAAAGATGCTGTCAAAATAATAGACTAAAGGCTGCCAAATTGACAACAAACCGTGTTTATCTGCAAGAAAATGACATTTGCAAATCTGTTCCTCAAACAAGATCAAGTTAACAAAACAAAATAAATATTTTTAGGGTTCAGAAATGATCATCCTGAATAAATCTTAGTAGCATGTGTTCTTCTATAAGGAAATAAACACAATAACGTTAAACACTTAAATCAAACATGACCGTTATGAAAAAAAAAACAGCAAACAACATAGCTTAATTTGTAAAGATTTCGTAAAGGTATTAGACAGACACTGTCAGGTGACAGCCGTACATCACCAAATTAATATCCGATATTTCCTTGGAATTAAAAAAAAAAAAAAAAAACACCAACAAGCAGGGACTTGTCTGTAATTTAACTCGTTCTCGTTTATACCAATAAACAGCATAAAATGTAATTTTCTTATTTATCAAGGACGATAACTTCTGAATGATAAGAGTGAACATGTCAACTTTAAAGCTAGATTCCTGATTTGTCATCATAGAAATTTTGAATAAATAATGCTTCAGTAGAAACGGACCTTAACGCCAGTCGTAGTGAATTATCGTCGGAATTCCCGATTTAATTTGATGGATTAATCCTACCTTAATAGTTATCAAACCTTACAGGCTTATAATTTAATACACTAGACGCGCGTGTTGTCTACATCAGACACATCAGGCCACCAATGGGTCTTCAACGTTATATTACATTTTATTTGTTATCAAAAGATTGTGTTTGCTTTTTTTATGCAAGGCAGTGTAATTTAGACTAATTTGCCGCAACCTTGAAAATGACTCAGAGTGTGTCCATATTTTACATTGATAATCAGACATAAGTTTACAATTGAGCAACGTGTCATTCTTTTATCACCAATCCCACAATATCTGGTAATATATGCACGTGTCAGCTGAACTAATATAGCGCATATTGATCTTTATTATCGTATATCATTATACAAATATAGAATTTGTACTGATTGAGGATTTACATTTGTCATCTAATCTTCTAAAATTGAATTTGTTTAGTGTTAAGTATTACATTGTACATTATATTATACAGTTTACACTTCAAATGATAAAAATTGACATCACTGTTAGAATGTTATAAAAGAGGGACGAAAGATACCAAAGGAACAGTCAAACTCATAAATCAAAAACAAACTGACAACGCCATGGCAAAAAATGAAAAAGACAAACAGAAAAACAATAGTACACATGACACAACATAGAAAACTAAAGAATAAACAACACGAACCCCACCAAAAACTAGGGGTGATCTCAGGTGCTCAGGAAGGGTAAGCAGATCCTGCTCCACATGTGGCACCCGTCGTGTTGCTTATGTGATTACAAATCCGGTAAATAGTCTAATTCGGTAAGTCACATTCATGAAAGGGAAGGGGATTGTAGTTACGACGTAAGGAACATATCCGATATCATTTGTGAAACGGTTATTCCATAACGGTCAACCAACTCGTGATGGCGTCCGTAAAATTTACGAAGGGATGATTTCAACTTCACCATTTGGAACTCTTGGTTTAATAGCTTCCTTGTGAGCAGTAACCCTCTATCAAGAAAATCATGATAGGAAATGCAAGCACGGGAATATCGTATCAATTGGGAGATATATACCCCGTATGCAGGTGCTGCTGGAATGTTGCATGCTATATGAATGTTATATGAATGTTGCATGTTATATGAATGTTATAATAGTTCATGCAAACATATTTCTCAACGCCTTCAAAATGGTATATTTTGTATGCATGGTCCACCTGTAGGCATCATTCTATTTCATACAAAGTTGTATTGCTGCTCGATATAAATTCAAATAGAAAAGAATACTTCTTAGAGTCATAAGAAGTTGCGTCCCTTTGGCCATTGTTCCCTGCTATATAGTAAACAAAATGAAGGTTTTAATAACCTTATTTTCAAAGATTGTCTGTAACTCTACCGATTGAGACATCTTAGCTGAGTGATGTAATCATGCGTTCTCAGTAAAAAGAAACAACTTGTCATTTTCCCATTTATCACGGACGATAACTCCAAAATGATCAGAGCAAAAATGTCCATGTTTTAAGCTGAGTCCTTGAAACTATGACACCAGTCGTACTAACCAAAACCGTGACACCAGTCGTACTAAACAAAACCATGACTCCAGTCGTACTAATCAATAATGCATAATCGTCAAGAAATTAAACTTTATGTTGACAACAACATTCCAAAGTGTCATAGTCACTAGTGAGATGTAACCAATACATACAGTAGCAAAGCTCTAAAATCCATTTCAGAATAAATTATCGACAAACATATTACGCAAAGTTGTATTTAAAGTCTACACATATTGATATCAAGCTAATAATAAAAGCATGAGTGTATACGATGTATTGCCCTTATATGACGTTAAAGTGTTGCCAAAATAGCTAACCCGGAAACTATATACATGTAAAATATATATTTGTGCAATAAAATTATCGACATTACTAGGTATTTACAATCTAACGAATTGTCTTCCTTACGTAGTAAAGTGTCTTAATCTGTATGTCAATATGTCTCAATAAAAATAGCAACACAGATGAACAACACATTCTTAACCTTAAGGCTTTATCTGATAAGATATGACAGGGGTGTGTATTTTATAAACTATTAAAAATTATTATAAATTAAGGAATGTATCTCCCTCATGCAAAGTTATGATTCCTTTCACAGATTTGGCTATACTTTTTAGAACTTTTGGAATATAGCTCTTCATCTTTTATATAAGCTTTCGATTTTACATATTTTGGCCACGAGCATCACTGAAGAGACATGTATTGTCGAAATGCGCATCTGGTGCAGAAAAATTGGTACCGTTAATGCTCAAATCATATTTTTTAAAAGTCAGGAATGTGTAAATAGTATGAACATTTAAAACATATAAATAAGGAAAAACAAACTACATCTAAGTTTTCATTCATCCTATCTTATGAATAAAAAAAATACGCTTTGAGAAACAACTAGTTAACATTTGAATTTTTAAAGTTTTAATCAAACATTCTCAAGTTATGCTATAACATAAACCCACTAAATGCCATTATGAAATTTATCAAGACCGATAACTCATGAATTACAAAAGTGAAAATATCCAAAAATTGTTAACAAATTATAGAATATTCCGATTAAATTTGATGGATTTCTGCAGCCTTAACAAAGTGTATTGCTGATAGTAAGCCAATAGGACATACTGATTGTGTGACTTACCCTTCAGCTGTATCTTCGGTACTAACAAATAGTGATCTCGTGATGCAGTTTTATTATAATATCATTGAACAAATATAGTATCTGTTTAACATAATATACATTTGATCTATTCATCTACAACGTAATTCAGTTTAATATTTGAAATGATAGTATGTCATGAAACTACATGTAACTGTTTAATGATTAAAATCATTCAGTGACATAATCTGGGTTTTTTTTGTACTGATACAATCAATCTCCGGCGCAGAGTTCATATCCGTTCCATACATGCTCCGCAATACTGCACTTAATATGACCTCTGCCATACATTGTCCGACCCCATAAGGAAATTTCCTCATGGCCGACAAGCATTCGGTATTCTCTGCAAAGTCCCTTGCGTGATACACAACCTAGCGAGGACTGTCTAAATTTTTTATGCGGAAGGTTAGGAGTAATCAGGTAAAGTGGCGATGGCGGAAATTATGAGAATCATCTCATCGCTTCATCTCCTTCAACTAGGATTGTCGCCAAATTGAAGATTTAAAATTACTTTGACGAAACGTGCATCTGATGCAAACACAAAATTTCAATCCTGGGAACTACAGTTGGGTACAGACCAAGCATTACATGTAAACGGGCCTAAAAAGTTAACGCGGCGTTTACTCGTGTGCACTTCATGTAAACGCCGCGTTAACTCTGCGTTAACTCCGAAATTCTAGTAGACATAAATAGTAAACGGGCGTTTACTTTCGCGTTTACCTCCGCGTTAACGCGAAAACCGCGCGTCTTCTAATTTTGTAAAGAGTAAACGGGCGTTTACTTTCGCGTTTTCTTCGCGTTAACGCGAAAAAGGCGTGTCTTCTATTTTTGTAAAAAAAAAGTAAACGCCCGTTTACTGTTTGTAGTAAACGCGCGTTAACACAGATTGACCTAGTATCCTGGATACACTGACTTGATATATCACATGATAAGGTACATCAAAATATCCATCTGTCCATTTTCGATCAACATATTGACGATTGAATTTAATGAAATGACACCTCTTTAATTAATTTATTGAAAATTAATCATTGCATATAAGAACAAAATGGAAATTCGTCCTGGAGCTGTAAAACCATTCGTGAGAGGATATTAAGTATAAGAAGATCTGGCAAAAACATACTGAAGTTAGAGATGAGTTGATACGATCAGATAATGTTCAAGTTTCTAGACAGGGGATAAGTGCATTTCTACGACGTTTCCGTCAGAGTGGATCTGTTACTGACTTTAAAGTAAACACTAGACAGAAAATGTTACAGGAAGTACATCTAGAATTTATTGACGAAACAATTCGTAATGATCTAGAAATATCTGCTAGATAAATGTTTATATTTCTAATAAAAAGTGTTTTTGAATGTTAAGGTTCAAAACACATATACGTAAAATATTAAGGCATTTTAACAACATAAATAAATGTACAAATGCACACGACGATTATTTTATAAGATACACAATTAGTTAACGCGAAAAGTAAACGCGCGTTTACTTTCAAGTGCACGTAAAAATACAATTGAGAAATCTGTAGTAAACGCCCGTTTACTTTTACGTGCACGTAAAATTGAACTTGTGAAATCTGAAGTAAACGGCCGTTTACTACTGACTAAACGGACACAGAGTAAACGCGCGTTTACTCGAGTAGACATTAGAAATTTCCATTTTGACCGCGTTAACGTTAATGAAGTAAACGGGCGTTTACTAGTAAACGCAAAATTTAAAGTTAACTAACGAAATATGTGCACGCCGCGTTAACTTGCGTTTACTTTATGTAATGCTTGGTCTGCACCCAACTGTATGAGGAGTATATTTAAAGCGAAAAAAGAAGAAATTCTATGAATTTTGCCGACAGGCTACATGTACGGCAATCTTGAGTCTTTTAAGTTTTTTATCACTCGGTTAGCACTTCTGATCCTGGTCCTTGATGGTAGTTGTCCACTTAGCAGCTCTGTAATCCACAGGGGGTTGTTACAATTTGCCGGGTTCATATATTCATAAGAAACCCCCAAAAAATCACACTTCATTTTACATGTCATAGAGTGATACTGATAGACATAGAAGCATAGGCGGATCCAGGGGGCTTGTCCTCCCTTTTCTTGAGAAAAAAATAGGTTGATTATATAGGGAATCGCTGAAGCATGACTGGAGTGGGCTCCCGTTAGGTTAGTCAGATACCGCCCCCCCCCCCCCCCCCCCTTTATGAAAAGTTCTCGATCCGCCACTGAGGAGACTAATTATCCAGTTGGAACAAAGTACATGTAAGTGAAAGTCTTATTGAAATAATGATTTCAAACAAAGTTGCAAAGGAGGTTCCACCCTTGTATTTTTTTTCGGTTTTTAAATTGTATAGATAAAAGTAAACCAACAAGCCCAGCAAATTGTAACAAAACCCCTCCCTGTGTTCCAAAGTTTTTGCATAAAGAACAAATTTAGAAATTAAGAAGATCTAAGGTTGGGAAATCTGAAATAAAGTGCTAGATATTACTACAAGGCCACACTTAAAAATATTTTGGTTTGCCCAAACCTTACATTCAAAGGTTGAGACAGTGGGTAGGTAGGTAGTCATTTCCTTTTTTCCAACAAAAAGAAATTGAAGTATCAGATGTTTATTAATCTTCCTGCCTATCTGATTAAAAAAACAGTCTTCCTCAAATCAGGACAATAAAAGATTTTGATTAGGCAGTTATTTTATGGGTAGGTATGATTAGGGCAAGCAAACATATTCTTTTTTATGGCCCAATGTATCCATACCATTAGGAATCCATTAAACTTCCATTAAAAAAAGGTAAATGGCAAATATTAACAAACCTCTGTGATACATGTATAACAGCATAACCCTTTGTCAGAGGGAAAGCCTCTCCTAGCTTGGTGGGGTTGTTCCTATCCTAATAAAAGTTCTTGCTACCAAATGAGAAAAATATATTGCTTTGCTTTTTTGAAGCCTATTCTTGTACAAGCATTATACAGTACATAGACACCTGTATGAAATAATTCTTCCAAATTCTGAATCTTGCAGTATAACACATGACAATGTTTTTATTACTCTAGTTTTATTCTTGCATTTTGACCCCTTCTCTCTAGTATCATATAATCTTGACTTTTACTGCACATTAACCAATATCTATTATTAATATACATGATTGGGGACTGGGTTTTAAGCTAACAGATACCTTGGTAGCTGTTACACCCAAATTATGTCCTGATACTCTTGGCATTATCAATAATTGATATTGGAGTTGTGTGCATTAAACCATTGATGAATGTATGTACTGTTAATCAATTGCTATTATTTCAAGTTGAAAAAATTCTGGACCCAATTATCACTGCTAAAAAAATATTGTCTCACTGGCAACAAACACATCTCATATTTTTTATTCAGTAAGCCAACAAAACCTGGAAGCTATATTGAGCTTGAATTTTTCATCTTGTAATACATGCCATATTGAATTCAGAATAAATTGAAAAACCATTGTGAGCACATTTACATACCCCACGTCCCCACATTGTCACTGGACAAACAAAATCTCAACAGATTCCTAAGTTCAGTCATAACTTTACATAAGTCAACTGATAACAATTTTCCTCTTTAAGCATGTTAAGTACTAGAAAAAAAAATGAATTATAATTTCTTGTCGATATGCAAATCTACCTAGTATGTCCTTGTTGTCTAAATAGTTATCAAAGGTACCAGGATTATAATTTAGTACGCCAGACGCGCGTTTCGTCTACATAAGACTCATCAGTGACGCTCAAATCAAAATATTTATAAAGCCAAACAAGTACAAAGCTGAAGAGCATTGAGGATCCAAAATTCCAAAAAGTTGTGCCAAATACGGCTAAGGTAATCTATGCCTGGAATAAGAAAATCCTTAGTTTTTCAAAAAATTCAGAGTTTTGTTTTCAGGAAATTTATAAAAATGACCACATTATTGATATTCATGTCAACACCTAAGTGTTGACTACTGGGCTGGTGATACCCTCGGGGACGAAACGTCCACCAGCAGTGACATCGACCCAGTGGTGTAAATAGTTATCAAAGGTACCAGGATTATAATTTAGTACGCCAGACGCGCGTTTCGTCTACATAAGACTCATCAGTGACGCTCAAATCAAAATATTTATAAAGCCAAACAAGTACAAAGCTGAAGAGCATTGAGGATCCAAAATTCCAAAAAGTTGTGCCAAATACGGCTAAGGTAATCTATGCCTGGAATAAGAAAATCCTTAGTTTTTCAAAAAATTCAGAGTTTTGTTTTCAGGAAATTTATAAAAATGACCACATTATTGATATTCATGTCAACACCTAAGTGTTGACTACTGGGCTGGTGATACCCTCGGGGACGAAACGTCCACCAGCAGTGACATCGACCCAGTGGTGTAAATAGTTATCAAAGGTACCAGGATTATAATTTAGTACGCCAAAAAGCTGAATAAGATTCTCTTGTGAGTTTTCATAGAATTTTCAATGAAAAACTGTTGCAGAAGTAAATTGAGGCCAATAAGTTCAAAGGGGAATTACTTCTAGAAATAGAATTGAATCACAATTTCCTGTTGATATGCACATCTATAAAATTTCATGAAGTTCTGTTGTGTGTTTTCAGAGGATTTGTGATGACAAGTTGTTGAAGACCAGGACTGACAGACAGACAGACAAATGCATGGGTCAAAAACATTATCTCCTCTCTACAAGTTCATTGTGTGGGTCATGAAATAATTGTCATTGTAAGAGGTAATAATACTGAACTTTCTTATGTATCAATACAACCATTTTATCAAGCACAGACATGATGTACATGTATCCAGTTTAAGATGCATTTAACCCATTGCATCTTTTTTTACAAGACAACTGTTATTACTGTTTTCTTTTTGTTGATGGCAGATCTTTATTTGTAACTGAAGTCTTCAATTTAGAATTTTGTGTTTTTGAATGCTGTCCAATGGACTCATACCCAATATTTCCTTGAATTCATATGCTTAAATCTAGGGGGAAAAGTTAAATCAGTCTTATCTGAACATTACTGAAGTTATGAGTAGTATAAAGCAAAAGGCTTTTTTTGAAGTTTTAAAAATGTTAACAATGTGAAGGACATTTATATTTCCATACTACTTGGCTAAAACTGATAAAATGTATTCTTTATTTCTATCTTAATTGTTAACAACAATATGTTCATGATAGATTTAAGAAGACATACGACATTTCAAAACAACAACTAATAAAATTCATTGTAATTAATACATGTATTAAATGCACACAAATTTGCATGTGCAATTAGAATCACTCCAATTCACTCATTGAAACATGAATCATTTTTTTTATGAGTTCTTAAGTCTTGTTTGTAAGTTCTTTTAAAGTGAGAGTCTGTATTCCATTTGTATGTATAATCTATGCAGGCTTGTAATGCTTCTCATGTTTCTAGATAAACCTCCTATGATCAGGTTAACATAATTGTGATCTGAAAATATAATAATTTTTTTTTTATCTTTGTAATTTCTGGTTTTTATGAAGTTAGGGATATACATGGTATGCCATTGTTTTTCAATCCAGCCGTTTAAATGTCAACACTTTATTCAATATCTCAAAGGAGTAGGGGCATAAAAGACCCTTATTTGACTCGCATTAATATAACTTCAAATTTTAAAGGCATCTTAATCATAAACATTTAAAAAATTTTCCAAACTAGACTAAGGAGCTAAAATAATAAAGAAGTATAACTTTAACCAGATGCTCAGCAAGGCACAGCTTTATAAGACCCCAGAGGTCGAATCCTGAACAGTTGGGCAAGTATTGACACAACATTCAAGCTTGATATAGCTCTGAATTTGGATTCTGAATAAATAGTTGACACAAAATAGGTTTCTGACACAGAATGAATGTGGTCTAAAATTGAATTGGAAATTTACCTGTTATTGTCCAATATCCAAAATCAAAATACATTTTTAGATTTAGCATATCAAATAACCCCAAGAATTCAATTTTTGAAGAAATCTAATTAAGTTCCATTTTGAAACTTTTAGACCTCAATGTCGACAAAGGAGTAGGTCCGGTAAGGACCGATTTTGGCCTCAAATTTCAGATTCATCTGACAAAAGATTTTGACCACTTTTTAAACACTTAAGTGTCTATTTCATTTGATTCAATTAATTTCTGTGAAAAATTTTAACTAATTTAGTCATTAAAAACGTTCCGATTCAAGCTTAAATATGACAAATCTACCAAATCTGCCGAAAAATGTCACTTTTCAGATGTTTTTTGTCAAAAATGAAAGTGGCCGCATCCGTGTTCATCCTCAACCTTTATATGTGTTATGTATTATCATCAAATACAACTTACATTTCAATATTTAGAATGAACACAAATGCGGCCACTTTCGTTTTACACGGAAACCATCTAAAATTTAACTAAAATGCTAGAATTATGAAGATTTCAGTAATTTATCATGATTTATTGGTGCTAGTACCCGATATATGTGCATTGTATTGTCAAAAACAGCCCATATTAATGTAGCAGAAGCATTCTACTGTCCATTAAATAACTAAAAGTTTACATTTTAACAATTTTGTAAAACTGCTATATTTTGGGACCAAAAAGGAGTCTTACTGGACCTACTCCTTTGATAACTGGTCCCAAATATCAAAAATCTAAATACATATGGTTAGATTCAGCATATCAAATATATATCCATATATTCAATTTTTGTTTAATTTTGGACCTCGATTTAGACCAGTTTGAAAACTGGGCCCATAATCGAAAATCTAAGTACATGTTTAAGTTCGGCATATCAAAGAACCCCAAGAAATCATTTTTTGTTAAAATCAAACTAAGTTTAATTTTGGACCCTTTGGACCTTAATGTATACCAGTTTGAAAACTGGGCCAATACTCAAAAATCTAAGTACATGTTTAGATTCAGCATATCAAATAACCCCTATATTTCAATTTTTAATGAAAGTTTAATTTTGGACCCTTTTTGTCCCTTATTCCTAAACTGTTGGGACCAAAAACCCCAAAAATCGATCCCAACCTTCCTTTTGGGGTCATGAACCTTGTGTTTAAATTTCATAGATTTCTATTTACTTATACTAAATTAATTGAGTGAAAACCAAGAAAAATGCTTATTTATGCCCCTTTTTTACCCCTAATTCCTAATCTTTGAGACCCAAACCCCCAAAATCAATCCCAACCTTCCTTTTGTGGTCATGAACCTTTGTGTTTAAATTTTATAGATTTCTATTTACTTATACTAAAGTGATTGAGCGAAAACCAAAATCAACTACTTACTAAATGTAGTTGAGCCCATTTTTGGCCTTTTTTTCAAAAGCAGTTGGGACCAAAACCCCAAAAATCAATCTCAACCTTCCTTTTGAGGTCAAGAAACTTATGTTTAAATTTCATAAATTTCTATTCACTTCTACTAAAGTTATTGTGCAAAAACAAATGAAAATGCTTATTTAAGCCCCTTTTTGGCCCTAATTCCTAAACCATTGGGACCAAAATCAATCTCAAGCTTGCTGTCCATAGTATGCATATGAACTACATGTACGGACCTGAGGAGTAACAAAAACTTAAATTTTAGAAAATTAGGAACAGTCTTTAAAATCAGGTTAAGAACCAACAAATATGCACCATTTTGTATTTCAATTTCAGTTTCTGCAGTTAAAAGTCTTCCCTGTTGACTATAAGATGGCAATATAAGTCTACTCATAATTTTACAAAAATGTGTTGAAACAACAATTGGGATCCGAATCAAAAAGTTAAAGTTGTAATATTAGAAGAAAAAAAAAGACAGATTTTAGATATTTTGATTAAAATGCATTATCTAGGAGTGCATCAGATAATTCATTTTAGCCAAAAATACAATAATATATATAAAAAAAATCAACACCTACAGATGGGTGCACTCCTAACCTGTACAGCAAGTTAACTTGATAACCAGTCATTTGGACTGGTCAAAGTTAACCTGTGACCGAATATAGGACTGCTCTGACCAGTCCTAGGACCAAAATCTAGTTAACTTGAAAAGCGGACTTGGACCTAGGACTGTTTTTATGTCTGCCAAAAAGTTAACTTGGAAACAGGTCCGCTATTGATATAAGTTAACTTCGAACCAGTCCTGTCATAAGTTAACATAAGTTAACTTCGGAACCAGTCCTGTCATAAAGTTAACATAAGTTAACTTGGAAACCGGTCCTGCCACAAAGTTAACTTCTGCTTGAACGCCATCGGGAACCACTAATGACAGGACGATTGCCCGGATAGTGACAGGACGGTTGACCGGACGACATATAAATAGTCATAACTTTTTTGTTATCCGATAGATTTGTTTAATATTTGTAAACCTGAAAGATATTAAACTATATTTTATGAATATAAAAAAAAAGAGGAAAAATAATTATTTTTGAGCAAAAAAAGTTGACCGGACGGTATTCACACTCGCCAATATACGCTAAATATATATTCAACTGGTTGACGACAAGTGTTAATATCTCTTTTGTTTTACAATATTTGTCCATGAAACTCAGGAATCTGTGAGATTTATAAATATATTATACGAAAATATAAACTTGATTGCAAAAAAACGTGTTTTTCTCAAAAAAAAGTTGACCGGACGGTATTCACCCTCGCCGATATACGCTATATATATATTGAAATGGTCGACGACAAGTGTTAATATCTCTTTTGTTTTACAATATTTGTCCATGAAACTCAGGAACCTGTGAAAAGGAAAAGTAAAAGCAAAAGTACATACAATAAAGCAAAATCAGATGCAAACAAAACCGTATTAAATCACACAGCTCGAGAATATAAAAAAATTCTACAAGTTAATTATCACAAATATAAAGACAAATGTTCAAATGAGCTGAGAACATTGTCAAAGCATGACACAAAAGGATTTTGGAAAACACTAAAAAAAATGTCTTACACTAAAAAAGAATCTCTATGATAAAAAAATATTTGTGTTCACCAGAAACTGAACCATTTGATATGCTTTCTCTGTAAACATCCATGGCAGTTTTTTCACCTGACCTTATGTCTTGCTCTATTTTTCTTAATACAGAAGGAGCAGTGCGTGTATACTCAGGGGGATCTCACTTTTTGCTGTTCCCATGGCCGACGGGTACATATACCGTCTCATCTCCCTCATAATGCACAGATATTGGTCACATTTCCAATCATCTGCACCAGTTTGAAACAAGTAAACTTCGTTTGCCTTTGGCTTATAAGGGGGAACATTCGATGTACAAGATGTTTCAGGTTTAGTTAAAATATCTACTATTTCTGTTTGATGTAATACATCTGTATGCATATAGACAATAGACCCACTGTCCATTTTGATATTTTGTCTACTGGTAAGTTGTACTAATATGATGGCTATACAACTGTCTTTAAAAAGACATGCCTTTAAATAAAGCAATATATAGTAGCACTACTATCAATCTTTTGTATTTATAAATATATGTTTGACAACTGTCTTTAAAAAGACATGCTTTTGAATAAAGCAATATATATAGTAACACAATTATCAATCTATCTATATCAATAGTTCAATAATGAATATATATTGAAAATTGTCTTTAAAAAGACATGCTAAAAGCAAAATATAGTAGAAATATAATTTGTGTGATCTGAACTGGTTGAAAGTCAGAGCATAAATGACTCAACAATTGAATAGTTATTATTAGGTGAGTTAAATGTTAATCTGAAATCCTGAACTTCATAAAATTTCTTCTTTAATTGGATACTAATTACCAACTGATTATAAGGTAATTCAATTAAATGTATTTGATGTCTCAGGTGTGAAAACTTTAATGACATGTTATTTGGCTTGATTGGTGATTACAACAAGTGTCAAAATTAGATTAATTTGATTAAATATCATTACTTCTAATATGCATTGGTGAACTCGCTCACATAAACATTTTGGGCTCATTGTTTTTACTTTAAAGTTTATTTTTCTTGTAAAATACTTATTTAATCTCACAAATTATTTCATTTCATGGACAGATATATTATAAAAATGAAGAGATATTAAAACTTGTGTTGATCAGTTCAATATATTTAAATAATAATATCGGCGAATGTTAATTCCCTCAGATCAACTTTTTTTTTTAAGAACAATATTTGATATAAAGTTTATATTTTCATATCAAGTACTTATTGATCTCTCAGATTTCATAAATTTGATAAAATAAAAGAGATATAAACACTTGGGTCTACCAACTTATATTAAGGCATATAACGGCGAATGTTTGTTCCGTCCGGTCATCTTTTTTTGAAGAAAAACATTTTTATTTACTATAAAGTTTATATTTTCATATCAAGTATTTATTGATCTCGTAGATTTCTTAGTTTCGTGTAAAAATATTGTAAAACAAATAAGATATTGACACTTATTTGTATCAGTTCAATATAATTAACGCGTACATCGGCGAATGTGAACACTGTCCGGTCAACTTTTTTTGGAGACAAACTTTTTTTTTCACTATAAAGTTTATATTGTCGTATCCAATATTTATTATTCTCACAGATTCCTGAATTTCATGATAAAATATTGTAAAACAAAAGAGATATCAACACTTGTCGTCGACCAGTTGAATATATATATAGCGTATATCGGCGAGGGTGAATACCGTCCGGTCAACTTTTTTTGCAGATTTGTTTTCTTTTTTACTTTAAAGTTTATATTTTCGTGTAATATATTATTCAATCTCAAGATTTTCAAGATTTCAAGATTTTATTTGAACACTCAGACACAGATACATGTGTAACATGAGGTCATACATAATAGCATTATATAAACATGACGAAGTAATTATGTGGTATCAATGACAGAGTATAAAGATATAACAATAACATACAACATGGTTTTTTTTAACATTTTCAGAACATATTTGCAATGTTTTTGATAAATACAGAAAGACGTTTATACAGTTGTACATTACATATTGAAAGAAGACCTTCCATTTTTTTATAATTAGGGTTCACTGTGTAATAGCTTGGCAGAAACTTTTCCCTTAATACAACAATATTTTGATAAGTACACTTAAATAACAAATGAAATTCATCACCAATATTACTCTTACACAAAGTACATATTCTATCATGCCTCGGGATATTTTGCCATCTGCCTGTTTCTATAGGCAGACGCAGATTTGAACACCTAAAGTGTGTAATCCAAAGCCTGCAATATTCGGGAAGTTTTAGCAGATATGTTTCTAAAGTAAAATCTTTTTTAAATATTGAGTAGAATTGACCTCGTGATGAATTTTCAATATTACTAAACCACTGTTGTACAAATTGATCACAAAGTATCTGTTTTAAGTACATTTTATCACAGTAGCCTGTTTGATTGGCAAAAATATATCCAATGCCAGTATCGTTTAATATTGCTTCTATACAATTTACCCATTTAAAGGTGTATTTAGATTTAGGCCTTAAACCAAGCATCAGTCTATACAATAAACTGCATAGTTTTGATTCATTATTTACAATTTTACACCAATATATAATCATTCTAATTTTCACCTTTATTTCAAGAGGAAATCTACCCAATTCTCCGTACACCATAAAATTAGGCGTAGTGTTTCTAACTTTCAGCGCCCTTTTGCAGAATTTCAAGTGAGTTTTTTCGATAATTTTCAGGTTTTCAAAGCCCCAAACTTCAGAACCATACAGTAAGATAGGTTCTATCATAGAATCAAAGAGTTTAAATTGTAGATCAATTGGTAAAGATTCATTCCGTATAATTTTGTAAATATAAAACAGTGCCTTTTGGGCTTGATCTACAAGTTTCTTCTTGGTATCAAAAAATGTACCATTATATTTAAAAATTACACCCAAATACGAATATGTATCAACAACTTCAAGTAAATCGTTCTGCAGTGTAAATTTCAGATTTTCTTTAGTTTTCCTCTTGCTAAATACCATAACTTTGGTTTTCTTAACATTCACCTTCAATTTCCAATTTTCACAGTACAACTGGAAAATATCTAAGGAATGTTGCAAGCCTTCTTTAGTTTCTGAAAAGATTACTGTATCATCAGCATACAGAATTACGAACAATTCAAAAAATATATGAAGTTCGTTTTCAAATTTTTCCTTTAAAAGTTCTAAAGGAATACCATCTAAATTTCTAAAATATTGTTCCAAATCGTTCAAGAAAATAGAAAATAAAAAAGGAGACAAGTTTTCCCCTTGCCTAACACCAATCAGACATGGAAAAAATTCTGATTGTTCACCATTATATTGAACACAAGATTTAATACCTTGATACATATTAAAGATAACTTTGAAACATTTCCCCTTGATTTCACTAAGATGTAGTTTTTGCCATAATCCAGTTCTTAAAACAGTGTCAAAAGCTTTTCTAAAGTCAATAAATGTACAAAAAAGTTTTTTTCCAAATGAAAAATATAATTCTACAAGTGCATGTAACACAAAAATATTATCTGTTGTTGCATATCCTTTCCTAAAACCAGCTTGATTTTCTGATATAAGCGAAATTTCATTCGCAAAAAAATTTAGTCTAGTATTAATAATAGAAGTGAATAATTTTCCCAAACAGCTGATAAGAGTAATAGCTCTAAAATTATCAGGATCTGTAGGATTGCCTTTATTTTTGAACACAGGTTTAATAATGCCATTTGTCCAAGAGTCTGGAATAATTCCAGTATCTAATACAATATTAAATAATTTACAATACAATGACATAAAAAAAGGTGGTGAATTTTTCAAAAATTCATTAAGTATTTTATCAGAACCAGGTGCCTTGTTATTTTTTTAAATTTTTCATGGCTTCCAAGACTTCCAGTTCAGTAATACTTCCATTCAATATTTCATCATAAATGGGGTTACTAGATATCTGATTAATGTCAAGATCGGGTGCATGTATATCATCTTCTTCACCCGCGTTTAAATCCTTAAAATAATCGTAAAATGTATTTATTTCTATTGGTGGAGATTCTTTTTTAGTGTAAGACATTTTTTTTAGTGTTTTCCAAAATCCTTTTGTGTCATGCTTTGACAATGTTCTCAGCTCATTTGAACATTTGTCTTTATATTTGTGATAATTAACTTGTAGAATTTTTTTATATTCTCGAGCTGTGTGATTTAATACGGTTTTGTTTGCATCTGATTTTGCTTTATTGTATGTACTTTTGCTTTTACTTTTCCTTTTCACAGGTTCCTGAGTTTCATGGACAAATATTGTAAAACAAAAGAGATATTAACACTTGTCGTCGACCATTTCAATATATATATAGCGTATATCGGCGAGGGTGAATACCGTCCGGTCAACTTTTTTTTGAGAAAAACACGTTTTTTTGCAATCAAGTTTATATTTTCGTATAATATATTTACAAATCTCACAGATTCCTGAGTTTCATGGACAAATATTGTAAAACAAAAGAGATATTAACACTTGTCGTCAACCAGTTGAATATATATTTAGCGTATTATTGGCGAGTGTGAATACCGTCCGGTCAACTTTTTTTGCTCAAAAATAATTATTTTTCCTCTTTTTTTTTATATTCATAAAATATAGTTTAATATCTTTCAGGTTTACAAATATTAAACAAATCTATCGGATAACAAAAAAGTTATGACTATTTATATGTCGTCCGGTCAACCGTCCTGTCACTATCCGGGCAATCATCCTGTCATTAGTGCAACCCAACAAATCCGATCAATACCAGACCTGTTCCCAAGTTAACTTTTGACTGGTCTGGTCAACACTAAGTTAACTTGTAACCAGGACCGCTCTTCGTTGATTTAAAAAAAAATATTTTTAATATCTTTGTTTCGTAGTATAACATCGAAAATAAAGTAATTTGAAAATTAATACTTCCGTTTTATGAACAGGATTAAACACAAATAATTGAAAATAAGTACGCACAGAACGTAACACAAATTTATATGTGATCTGACAATCTATCTATTATAAAAACGATCTCGGTTACAATGATAACAGGCACTGAATATATATATATATTCCGAGATCAAATTCAATCATATTATGTATATTATTGAAAAGAAGTATATTTGATGTTAGGTGTATACGTCCTTGTTAGTTATACATCCTTGAACTATGCAGCCACAATCAGCAATAGTTTAATTCATTTAAATAATGATTACAAATTTTTGTTCGCCTAAATTAAGGGTGCCAGCATGTCTTCTTTTTACTCAAAATACTGATACGTAACAAAATTTCAGTAGTTTTGATGCCTCCAGTTGACTTGTACAACAAAATTATTTGACCGCATCCACCAAAACTGACCATATATGCACTTTAATTTGTAAATCTATATACCCGCATAGTAAATCAGCCATATTTTTTATGTCAGGATTCAATGTATAATACAATCCTGACAATGGACAGCAAAATTGCAATATAATAACAAAAAATTTTGGTTCGCATAAATTTAGGATACCAGCATGTCCTCATTTTATTCAAAATATTGATACGTAACAAAATTTCAGTAGTTTTGATACCTCCAGCTGACTTGTACAACAAAATTATTTGACCGCATTACCAAAACTGACCATATGTGAACTTTAAATTGTAAATCTATATACCAGCATAGTAAATCAGCCTTATTTTTAATGTCAGGATTCAATGTATAATACAATCATGACAATGGACAGCAATATTGCAATATGATAACAACAAATTTTGCTTCGCATAAATTAAGGGTGCCAGCATGTCCTCTTTTTACTTAAAATACTGATACGTAACAAAATTTCAGTAGTTTTGATGCTTCCAGTTGACTTGTACAACAAAATTATTTGACCGCATCCACCAAAACTGACCATAATTTTTTATATGCACTTTAATTTGTAAATCTATATACCCGCATAGTAAATCAGCCATATTTTTTATGTCAGGATTCAATGTATAATACAATCATGACAATGGACAGCAATATTGCAATATAATAACAACAAATTTTTGTTAGCATAAATTTAGGATACCAGCATGTCCTCATTTTATTCAAAATATTGATACGTAACACAATTTCAGTAGTTTTGATACCTCCAGTTGACTTGTACAACAAAATTATTTGACCGCATCCACCAAAACTGACCATATGTGCACTTTAATTTGTAAATCTATATACCCGCATAGTTAATCAGCCATATTTTTTATGTCAGGATTCAATGTATAATACAATCATGACAATGGACAGCAATATTGCAATATAATAACAACAAGTTTTTTTTCGCATAAATTTAGGATACCAGCATGTCCTCATTTTATTCAAAATATTGATACGTAACAAAATTTCAGTAGTTTTGATACCTCCAGCTGACTTGTACAACAAAATTATTTGACCACATTACCAAAACTGACCATATGTGAACTTTAAATTGTAAATCTATATACCAGCATAGTAAATCAGCCTTATTTTTAGAGTCAGGATTCAATGTATAATACAATCATGACAATGGACAGCAATATTGCAATATAATAACAACAAATTTTTGTTCACCTAAATTAAGGGTGCCAGCATGTCCTCTTTTTACTTAAAATACTGATACGTAACAAAATTTCAGTAGTTTTAATGCCTCCAGTTGACTTGTACAACAAAATTATTTGACCGCATCCACCAAAACTTACCATATATGCACTTTAATTTGTAAATCTATATACCCGCATATTAAATCAGCCATATTTTTTATGTCAGGATTCAACGTATAATACAATCATGACAATGGACAGCAATATTGCAATATAATAACAACAAGTTTTTTTTCGCATAAATTTAGGATACCAGCATGTCCTCATTTTATTCAAAATATTGATACGTAACAAAATTTCAGTAGTTTTGATACCTCCAGCTGACTTGTACAACAAAATTATTTGACCACATTACCAAAACTGACCTTTTGTGAACTTTAAATTGTAAATCTATATACCAGCATAGAAAAGCAGCCTTATTTTTAATGTCAGGATTCAATGTATAATACAATCATGACAATGGACAGCAATATTGCAATATAATAACAACAAATTTTTGTTTGCCTAAATTAAGGGTACCGGCATGTCCTCTTTTTACTTAAAATACTGATACGTAACAAAATTTCAGTAGTTTTGATACCTCCAGTTGACTTGTACAACAAAATTATTTGACCGCATCCACCAAAACTGACCATATGTGCACTTTAATTTGTAAATCTATATACCCGCATAGTAAATTAGCCACATTTTTTATGTCAGGATTCAATGTATAATACAATCATGACAATGGACAGCAAAATTGCAATATAATAACAAAAAATTTTGGTTCGCATAAATTTAGGATACCAGCATGTCCTCATTTTATTCAAAATATTGATACGTAACAAAATTTCAGTAGTTTTGATACCTCCAGCTGACTTGTACAAAAAAATTATTTGACCACATTACCAAAACTGACCATATGTGAACTTTAAATTGTAAATCTATATACCAGCATAGTAAATCAGCCTTATTTTTAGAGTCAGGATTCAATGTATAATACAATCATGACAATGGACAGCAATATCGCAATATAATAACAACAAATTTTTGTTCACCTAAATTAAGGGTGCCAGCATGTCCTCTTTTTACTTAAAATACTGATACGTAACAAAATTTCAGTAGTTTTAATGCCTCCAGTTGACTTGTACAACAAAATTATTTGACCGCATCCACCAAAACTTACCATATATGCACTTTAATTTGTAAATCTATATACCCGCATAGTAAATCAGCCATATTTTTTATGTCAGGATTCAATGTATAATACAATCATGACAATGGACAGCAATATTGCAATATAATAACAACAAGTTTTTTTTCGCATAAATTTAGGATACCAGCATGTCCTCATTTTATTCAAAATATTGATACGTAACAAAATTTCAGTAGTTTTGATACCTCCAGCTGACTTGTACAACAAAATTATTTGACCGCATTACCAAAACTGACCATATGTGCACTTTAATTTGTAAATCTATATACACCATGACGTACCCGCATAGTATTAATCAGCCATATTTTTTATGTCAGGAATCATTGTATAATATAATCATGACAATGGACAGCAATATTGCAATTTAATAACAACAAATTTTTGTTCGCATAAATTTAGGATACCAGCGTGTCCTCCTTTTATTCAAAATATTGATCCGTAACAAAATTTCAGTAGTTTTAATACCTCCAGTTGACTTGTACAACAAAATTATTTGACCAAAACTGATCATATGTGCACTTTTATTTGCAAATCTATATACCCGCATACCATTGTACCGAGCACCTTAATGTCTTCTCCTGGCGCTCCTGTTCACATTTTAGTAGGACCGTAAATGTACACGTAATCAATAATATTGGAAAACCATTAATGCAAAAAATATTCTGAATAAATTGAGAATGTCAGAATTTCATCTCTTTATTCATAATAACAGTCACATCATATATATAGGAGTTCATGATGGTGTACGTGTAAAACAAAACTATTATGCCACATCATCAAAGTACCAACACTGACATGTTTCAATTCATTTGTACTATTTACAATGATTTAATAAAAAAAAGTATACGAGGTTCTCTTCTTGGAATCTATTATGTCGGTTGATTGATTTTGTTTATAGTTAAACGTCAAGTGGCAACTATTTCATTAAAGTGCGCATTGAGTATAATTTTAGGACGTCCCATATAAATATCGGCAATGACAAATCTCTCGATAAATCTGACGAATTTGACGAGATTGTTGATAGTTTTACCACATCGTATGCTTACGGACACTGTACAATTTCTGTTAGAATATTCTGCGGGAAATAGAATAGTAAATCCAATGCAAACAAGTTGAATATCAATGAAATATCCATGCAAGTATAAATTTATGCATAAAGTAAAATTTAGGAAGGGACAGGTAAACAACGGGGAACGAAGTAACGTAGACAATGTTGCCGATATCCCGTGATATAAGAATATTGTTCCGATGCGTTGGATAACCTTTCTATCCGCCTTCTAATAAAAAAAACTCTGTGTGATCGTATAGCCATTTTTTATTTATATAAAAATACATGTATATCAAATAAAAGAGAGCATTTGTATAATATCTAGTAGAGTCTAGCGAGTAAATAATAAATGATATTTGTGGAAAAACAATGCGAATGTTGTTTACATATTTTAATGAAAGCTCAAGTCTGATATGAAAACTCTTATAACGATAATCTGTCATAAGCAGACCTGTCCTCAGGTCTGGTCAATAGCAGACTTGTCCACAGGTCTGGTCAAAAGCAGACCTGTCCTCAGGTCTGGTCAGGAGCAGACCTGTCCACATGTCTGGTCTGAGGCAGACCTGTCCTTAGGACTGGTCAAAAGCAGACTTGTCCACAGGTCTGGTCTGGAGCAGACCTGTCCTCAGGACTGGTCAAAAGCAGACTTGTCCACAGGTCTGGTCTGGAGCAGACATGTCGATAGGTCTGCAGCAGTCCTAAAAAAGCAGACCGTAGGTCTGGTCCACCAACGACGAAGTTAACTTGCTTGACTGCTTAAAAATTCTCAAGTTAACTTAGAAAGCAGTCAACAAGTTAACTCTAAGTTAACTTTTGTCAAGGTTAGGACCGCACCCATCTGTACTGAAAATATCAATGTATCAATATATAAACAAGTAATATCTTTTCTTTAATGTAAGATGTAGGTTTCAGACTTGGGGTCAATTACATTGGAATGTAATTAATTAAATTACACATTACATTGCAAAAATGGTCAATTACACTAATTACACATTACACAGTTTTTGAAATGTAATTAATTAAATTACAATTACTTTACTAAAGTAATTAATTAAATTACACATTACATTTCATCATGATATTTTTTAACAATAATTTACATGTTTATATAATGCATGTGTAAAATTTTCATGTAAGCAGAGTTTAAGCATTGCATTTGATAATCATTTAATATAGTTATTTTAATGTTTTGTCAATTATTCTGATTCTTTCTGGTCTGAAAACAGCAATTGTAAATTAAATAGTCTTTGGACAGGAGCTAATATGGTACAAGATATTGTTTGATCAGGACATGGAAATTTTTTGATTAGAAGATCATTATATTGATAGGAGAGGGAATTTGTTCCTATTAACTTGCCAATACATCAAGGGGTATTTTGACATCTCAGAAATGAACTCATTTGAATTAAACATAATATGAATAAGGAAATTACAAATGAATTTAAAATATTTTTTTATTTTACTTTAAACATATAAAAAAGTGCTTGTCACAATATTGAAAATAATTTTAGTACAAACAATATATGTATATAATGTCTCAATATTTGCAATATTTTGCTAATTAGATAAAATATCTGTAATAGTGGCATTGCCCCTGGACATTTTAATCTGATTAATTGCTGTTTATTTTTACAGCTGTTAATTTTTATTTCTATAATCCTTTTGTGTATACTAATTTAACAAAATGATTGTATGCAGTGATTTTAAATTCTAAATGAACTGTCTCAGAAAGATGTTTCACAGTAACACATTTTATTGTTTTTGTTTAACAAGTTGTATATTACTTATCAATCTATTTAGTTAAAGATATTTCTTAAAAATTGAACAACCCTTATATATGATTATCACATTTTTCAAATTATAAGACTATTCAAAAAAATCTGTAGGTCAAATAAAATATATAAAAACTTAAGAAAAAATTACAGACTTCATATATTAAAAAAGCATTGATATTAATATTTGAAAAATATATATAATTTTACAATTTATATTATAAAACACAAATCCTTAACTGTAACACCATAAAAGAACATGTAATTCAAATGTAATTCAAAAGTAATTGAGCATTACATGCTTTTTTCAATGTAATTAATTAAATTACCATTACATGTAATTAAAAAAAATGCTCAATTACACATTACATTCAATTACATGGAAAATTGTAATGCATTACACTTAATTACCATTACATTTTTAATTACCCCATCCCTGGTAGGTTTACTGTTTCATCCCTGCCAAGGGTACTCATCAGGTGGCAAATTATGGCTACCACTACAGTAATTGTTTATTGAAAACAAATAAGTTACAGCCTTTTTAGAAAATTTGTTAACCAAACTGTAAGTTTATATGACTTTGCAGTGTCTGTGCATTTTAATTTATGCTACACATATGGTACATGATTTTGTTTTTCTATCATATGCATTTTGTTTAAAAATCTACAAATAAGTCTGTGCTACTATCTCATTCAGATGGAGAGTAACTTTTACAGGATAAAAATATGTCCAGTTTAGTATATATTTTGCTGTTAGTTTAAACACCAATACCAATATGTAGAAAATAATAGTGAATTCAACACTATAAGAGGTGAATAGCAAAATGTGAAAGCATTCTTTAATATCAATCTGATCAATATACATGTATTATATTTTATTTTTTTTATTTTTTTTGCATACATGCCAATTAAATGAATTGTGCTTCTTTCTTTTTTTTGAAATAAAAAACAAAAGTCTGTAGGAAAATATACAAGTTATTTTCCAATTATTATTAAAGAAGCTATTATCCTAAAAATCATTGCTATTTTGTAAAATGATAAAAAAAAAATGCCTTCATAAGCTTAACTAGCTTACATTTGTTCGTCTACAGTTGGATTCGAACCAACATACAACAAGTGTATTTCCCTTATTTACAGACTTATATATAATGAACTTTGTTATTATAGAGCATAAATTTTATCTTCAAGCAAAAAAAAAGAAGCGAGAAGCAACATAGGGCCAAATGAGTAAATTGAAGAAAAAACAAAAGATAACGCAATTAGTGAGTTGCAAAGTAACAAATGGGGGCTTGTGCTTGATCACCTGTTTGTATAGTTGTATAGCAATCCCAAGTTTAAATGAATACTATAATATGCTAGAAATACGGAACCATCTCAATTTCATACTTGGTTTCCTGCAAAAGAATAAAGCAAAATTAAATATTTTTATGGTGTATTTATCTTCATCATGTATATACAAATTAGGTCTATTCTTAATAAACTGGCATGGTTAAAAAACAAATCCACTTGTTGTATTCAACATATGCATAATTGTTTTTGTCTGATTACTGTATTCCTGTCCTTCAACTTCTTCCTCTTCTTCCATTAACAATTTACAACTGTACTCATGGTCATGGTCATTTGAAGAACTGCAATTTAGATTAATGGTAACTTAAAAATAAAGACAGTATTTTTAAAAGTGTTTAATTACTCCTATAGCTAGATATTGACTCAATTTCTACATACACTGTACATGTATGAACATCTTTTTACAATGTTTACTATGTATGATTTGTATGATCCTGTGTTTGCATGTAAATAGAGTAATGACACAGAAGATATATATGAATTGCACAACATTTAGAAACTATATAAAACTTCAGTACTATGTAGCGTTATGAGTTTTGTGAATAAAACTTTGACAGTATGTAATGTACTACTTAAGAGAAGTTAATCAGTCTTAAACATTTGTGTTAAACTCTAGTTAAAAAATAGAATTGTCGAATAATTTATAATTTGATTGATATATTTAATTTCATGTTATACTCAGTAGTCTGTCTTTTTACTCCAGATGCCCCTTTAAATCATCTTTTTGTATAACGGTGTCATAACTGCTAAAATAAGAGGAATTTATAGAAGCAGTAGTTAGAGATAATTTCCTAATGTATGTAGAGTAAGAATTTGGTTAGCTTGCTTGTTTTGTTTGTATATTGTACAATTATTATTGGGATAACATTCAATTAAATTGAAATATAATATACAAGTTTATATAACTATGCCTATCTATATTGTTTGCAGATGTCAATCTTAATTACAATGATTGAGCTAACATTGCAAGCAAGCCAACCAAAGTCTCATTTTACAAGCAGTAGGAAAATAGCTCTAATGAGAATTATAACCACATTTCTGTTAAGTCATACACATTTAATAAGAGTTTATATAATATATATCATTTTTCTTGTTCAGTATAAAGTATACATTTGTACTTATTCAAATATTAATTTGTTTGATTGTCTAGAACTTAAAGTGTTCTTAATTTCAGTGTATTCATTATATTGACAGCTTACAGTCAAGCAATCCATCATAGTATCATTTGGCCTTTGTAAAAATTCAGGGAATAATTTTTTTGTGTCTGATAATGTCACATGGACATAAACTACATAACTATGATTTCTACCTTTATAAATGAATAATAAAAAAAACAGATTCAAATCAATTGGCAAAACTTTCACCAGCTGTTTGTATCAGCCTATGTCCCTATCTATTCTTTCTTTGTGTGCATTTGTTTGCAAAACTAAAAGGAAAACTAACACATATTAGTGCACAAAGTATTCAAACTACCACATTTGTACCAGAAAAAGATTTACTTTAAAACAAACTATGGTGAATCCTAGAAAGATATAAGTATTGATTTAGTTATGCATCTACTATCATTTAACAATTTATTACTATCATATTTAATTTGTCGCTTTCTAAATACTTCACTCTCTAGTCCTTGCTAGAAAACAGAATGATATGCGAGTACTTTTACTTTACTTAATTTTTTGAAGAATAGAGAAAAGGGATGAAAATTAAATGTTTACAGATCCCCCCCCCCCATCCAGGCCCTCGTACTTGCATCCCTGCTGAACCAACTTAATTGGAAAAAATTGTTGAAGACTCTTTCTGGACAAACTGTACAACATGGTAGATTTTAAGTACAAATATGATAATCAGTGGCACATCCAGAAATTTTCATAAGTGTGGACCCACTAGCTGATGTTAAAATAAATCTATGGGTATTGAATGTAGTCAAAATAATTATTAAAAAACATCTTCATCCTGGCAGAAAAAAATAAAAATATACTTGCAAGACATCATAGTTATAAGGACTAAATTGTGTAGGTATGAATGTGGATATTAAAGTTATATCAAAGAATAAAAATTGTTAACTTTTAAAGTAAGTGACAACCTACATATATCTAGGTTTACAAATGTATCAACAGAAATTAGAATATTAGAATACAGATATTATTTACATACATGTACATGTAGAGGCCAGCTGAAGTCATGTACTGATGGATGTGGGGTATTTTGGTTTAAAAAAAAAGACCTATTAGTGGCTAGCAGGGTGGTTTTTATACAGGTGAACAATTATTGTTGTTATAAATACTGTGTTGTCTGTATACATTACTCCCCCCCCCCAATTATTTGATAACTGATGCTAAGTTGGTAAAAATAAGCCCTGCCAATAATTATTCTGCTTATCAAATGGCTTATATTGATTTACATTTTCTGTATAATACATGTTGCCTTTGCTCTGAGCCTCCATCTTCTTCAGATTGGGCTCATGTCAGAAAACATGGGGTTACATCAAACTTCACCATGACAAGCACCATGTTGTTTTTTCGGCGACAAAAAAAAAACAACGTGGCAGGGGCAAAATTTAAAATGATGTCTTCGGGAATCTGTACAATTACAAGCATTACAGAACATAATAGATGGGTAGAAATTAATATAAAATTAATGTGAAATAGTAAAAGATGGTAATAACGGTAACAAAATAGTCCCTTCACAACCAGCTGTGTTTACGAAAGACATTTAATCTCTAACGGAAATGCAACTTTAAGTATAAGTTATTAAACATAGAAAAATTTTCCGTTTGATAACTTATCTTCGTAAACATGAGAATTTCTATGTTTTTTCCCATAAAAAGTATCTTCATTAAATTAACAGTAATGTAGATTTTGATTAAAGATTGGGAACAAAAAAGTACGCAAAAAAATGTATGGCAGAGGTCATATTGAGTGTAGTGTAACAAAGTATTGAACGGAACGGATATGTGATCTCTGCGCCGGAGATTGTGATACAATATACATTCCAATAGAAACGAATACTTATTAGAGTCAAAAGAAGTTCCGTTCCTTTGGCTATTGGTCCCTGCTATATAGTTAACACAATAATTTTTTTAATAGCGTAATTTATTAAAATGTCGTTAAGGTATTGTAAGGACACTGTTTGGCAGCTGACCGCCGTACATCAACACATTAATAACTGAATTATCCTTTGGAATTACAAAAAAAAAAACATGTGATTTGTCTGTAGTTTACCGATTGAAGCATTTTAACTGAGTGATGTAATCATGCGTTCTCAGTTAAACCAAGAAACAAACTTGTCATTTTCCCATTTATCACGGACGATAACTACAGAATGACAAGAGTGAAAATGTCCATTTTCAAGCTTGATTCCTTAGTTGTTATATCAGAAATTTTAGATTAATAATGGCTGAAAGGAAACAGACCGTGACACCAGTCGTACTAACCAATAATGATTAATCTTAAAAAAAAAAATGTTGACAACAACATTCCAAAGTTTTATAGTCACTAGTGAGATGTAACCAATACAGACAATTGGCAAAGCTCTAAAAACCATTTTAGAACAAATTATCGAAAAAAGGTTACGCAAAGTTGTATATAATTTCAACGAATATTGGTACATGTATTAAGCTAATAATAAAAGCCGCAGTGTATAGGACATTTATTGCTGTTATACGACGTTTAAGTTTTGCCAACATATCTAACCCGGAAACTATATACATGTAAAAAAATATTTGTATAGCAAAATGATCGACCACATAACTAGGTATTTACAAACTAACAAAGTGTCGTCCTTACGTGGTAAAGTGTCCTAATATGTATGTCAATATATCTATTAACTATCAACAAAGATGAACAACACGTTCTTAAAAGTACTTCACCTTAAGGCTTTATCTGATAAGATATGACAATGGTGTGTCTTTTATGATACTCAAACAAAAAAATTCGACTATTTTGTCATTAAGAATATGTTGTACAAAGTAGTGTATTCGTACGGCATTTATTAAATCTCGTCATTCTCATTCTAATTTCCTGCGTATGGTGCCCTTGCCGTAATATGTTCATCAGGGAATGCTCAAATCCTATCTTTTAAAAGCCAGGCATGTATAAATACGTATGAACATTAAAAGCATATAAATAAGGATAAACAAACTAGGTATAAGTTTTCATTTATTATTTTCTAAATAAAAAAATACGCCTAGAGAAAGAAGTAGCTAACATTTGAGTTTTTATAGATTAAATCAAACATTCTCAAGGTTATGCAATTACATCAACCCACAAAATGCCATTTTAAAATTTATTAAGAACGATTACTCATAAATGACAAAAGTGAGAAAAAAAATCCCTATATTGCAAAAAAGTATGAAACATGTTTATACGAAAACGTCATGAAACATCTGTCGTACTAAAACCAAATGATAACAAATTATAGAATATTCCGAACAAATTTGATGGATTGATGCTACTGTACCTTAATTCAGTGTATTGTTAAAAATAAGCCAACATTACTCTTTAGCTGTATCAGCAGTACTAACACATCGTGATCCCGTGATGCAGTTTAACTATCATATCATTGAACAAATATAGTATTTGTATAACATAATACACATTTGATCTATTCATCTACAACCTAATTTAACTTAATATTTGAAATAATAGTATGCCATGAAGCTACATGTAACTGTTCAAAGATTAAAATCAGTTGGTGACATAATCTGTTTTATTTTTGAAAAAAATACAGGTCATGGTTGAATAGTAATTTGGAAAAACCCCGAATTATTGAGCGTAACTTAACATGAATCTCGTTGGTATTGTTAGTTCCATTTGTTTCTGTCGTTTGAATAAAATAGCTTAATAGAAATATCTCTTTATAATTTTGTGTTCGAACCATTGCCTGGATATTGCTTCACCAAAGCACCAATTTTTCATTTATTGTGGGACCAAGTTTTTAAATGAATGATTAATTCAAAATGGAATTACAGAAGAATATATCACGATATCTGAATGAATTTTATTTTTACCTAATCGAGTGAAAACTTCGGTGTTGACATCTTATATTTCTAAGCGTATATGAATGTTATCCTAATTCCGATATTGACTGAGCGTATACGATAACAGTGAAATCATTTCATGTTCCACTAGTTTCAGAAAACATATCGCATGTTTTCTCTACAGTCCAAAAACATATCCGAGAATGTTTACATTTAGAACATTGGGAATATTGTTTGTCTAATGACCAAGTTCGTTTAATGTTCTATGTGTCTTCAATTCAAACCATTAAACCATACTTTCAGCTTCCAACTTTTGTCAGTACAATGCTAGTTTTCCCTGAATTATATTCGTTGCCTTTTCAGATCAACTGGTATAAAAAAGTAACTTGGCGTCCGTCTTCGTCGTCGGTAACTTTTACAATAATTTCTCCTTTGAAACTTTAGCTACATTAAATCAGTATTTGAGTATTGCGTTGAAAATTCCGTTCGATGACATCGCCCGCCAACCAAAAAAGGCCGTCCTGGCTATAACAAGTACATAGAGGTAAAATGAAATTAAGTTTATTGCTTTCAAAAAAAAATCTATAAATAGAAAAATTCTGAAAGGGAAAACTGTCCAAAGTATTGACCTTAGATGAATTGGCTATATGTTTAAGGTATATTTGTCATATAGCTCTTCAATTGTTTCGGTATTTTTACATTCTCGGATTTCATATGTTTGGCTCAAGGCGTTCCTGATTACGGTAATTCCATACCAAAAGGGCATCGGACGCATGCAATCATTAAACGTGTTGATTTAATATTTTTACACTTTACCAATTGTTTGGATGGCAAAATTGTAAGACGACTTTTTATAAGAGTTATATTCCTTAAGAAGAATGGAGGGTACTTATTAAAATCCATATGATTTTTTTTCTATAGAAAGTCACAAATATAGTTTATATCATGTTTTTTTCAAAATATGAAGAAAAAAAATCATCGAACTGTTTTAACGCTACAGTTTCCGGACGTTTTTCATAACAATGAATGTGTCATATTTTATTATTTTTGTAGTTAGTAAGTGTACTGTATCTTTGACGGATATGTCATCTGTTTTATATGTGTTATTAGAGGTTTCTCAACATCATACGAACGGACGAAACTCTACGAACGTATTGTTATGGAGCAGTAATTTTGTAAAAATAAAATCCACAATAAATTTCTTCCGATATTGCAGTGTGTTTAAAAACAACAGTTATCAATTTCTTAGTCTTTTTGCAACCTTGCATTTTATTTTTGTGGTAAAACATTAGTGTTCCAATTTATTTTCTGTTGTTGAATGTTACGTATTCTTACATTGAGTTTCGTTTGTTTACATGTCGTATATGCTTTTCATTTATCTCCCTTATCCATTTTAAAAGAACATTGTCATGGAATGTTAATGTTAAAAACAATTGGCGCGTCTGGTTTGTATTTGATTGATTGTTGGATGTTAAACGTTCAGTGGCAAGTATTTCAGGATTGAAAAGTGATTAAGATGACACAAGTTTAGTACTTTTCTTTTATTATATTGACACATACTTTATAAATATGGAACGAATAAAGAAGGATTGTTTGGGTATATACTGTCTCCTAGAATAAAGCACCCAACATGATAGTCTTAAGGTGCACTAGGTCCGACTTGTTGATACGCATGCGCGTCATTTACGTGCCCTTGGATATGGAGTATCTTGGATAAATATGTCGTAAACACCACTATTTATTTAAAAGAAAATTATCTATAAGAAAATGGTTACAGAAATATAAAGGATCACTCGACCAATCGTAAAGTAATAGAGTTTTGTGTATTCTTGTTGAAAGTATGAGTGCTACAGCACTAATAGTAACATATTTTTATAAATGTCCTTGGTCTAAATATTTTATATTCTTCCACATAATTTGTCGATCAATTTGATTTTCAACGTTCATTGATTGAACCGTAAATTGTATAGTATATGATAAATATCAAGTCAATATGATATGTCTAAAATGTATATATTATTTTTTTAAATAAAAGACATTTCAAAGGGAAGAAGAACACAGCCGATAGTCCAATATTATTAAATAAATTAAAATTCCCTCTTTTCTCGTTACGGCAAGTAACGTTAAGTTAGGGAAATTTTCGTTCGTTCGTAAGATGTTGAGAAACCTCTATTAAGACACTGTCTCATTGACTAAATATGCCACATTTATCATTTGCGTCGTTAGGATATCGTCTAGTTGACGTATCGGACACATTTTTCTTTATCATTTGCGTTGTTAGGCTATGGTCTAGTTGACGTATCGGACATAAAACATGCGACACATAAATATATGTAGTTTGAGTACGGTCTGATTGACCTACCTTCTACTCTGTTTAGCGTCGTTAAGGTACTGTCACATTGACGAATAAGATGTTTGTTTGATTTGTGTTGAACATGTACGAGTACAGTGTCATTGGTGTATACGATACATCCTACTTAAGTATGTTTTAATAACCTATTACATGTTTGTTTAATTTGTGTTGAACATGTATGATTACTGTGTCATTGGTGTATACAATAATTCTACTTAATTATATGTTTCAATAACCTATTACATGTTTGTTTTATCAAGTGTGTCGTTTGAGTGGAAGTCAGAGTTCAGTCTTGACTGTCGTCAATACCCCATTACATGTTTGTTCTATCATGTATGTTGTTTGAATGACATTGAAGTATACCATTTTATTGTCAGTGCTAGTTCAGTCTGATTGTAGTCAATGCCAAATGTTGAAATATGTTCGTCGTTAGTGTACTTTGTCGTTGGTGAAAATGTAACAGCTTTCTCTTATTGGTATCTTTAGTTTACTATCTCATGTAGGTATATGACACATTTTTCATTAATTATTTGAGCCATTGATGTACTGTCTTATTACTAACATACTACTTTTCCTTAGTTGTTTGCGTCGTAGATGTACCCTCTCTCTCTCTATAGCGTATATTCCATATTTGCCATTTTTGTTGTGATGTTACCGTCTCGTTGATGTCAAGAAATACTTATGTCACTTTTTTTTACACTGTTGTTAATATACAATTACTTTCTGATTGGCGAAAATTGCAATTTATTTTAATTTTGAGTTGTTGTATCATGTCATATGCCTTACGGGTTCAGAAACATCTTTTTATAATTTATTGCACTGGATACTACAACTTTGTATAAAATTGACACCTAACATCCACTCATTCCAACATCAATCCGAATTCCGATAGCAAACAATCTTATTCGGATGACTCCGTATACATACTATCAGTATTTTATTGTAATTATATTACAAAATATTGATCACATGATGCTAGTATTACTAAACTTGCAATTGCTTTACATCAATCCGACATTTATATAATGTTTCGGCGGTTTTTGTATTATATGCCAATGATAAATGTATAACATTTATGAAAGGGTTTAAGCATTGTAGGCCCGCCATCATCAGGGAAATACCTATATCAATTTATTTAATTTTGTCTTTGTTCAATTATCTGCAATACTTTTATGCTTTTTATAAGCTTTTTTAGGTTTGCTTGAAAATATTTCGTTGCAAACTGCATCCAGTTTTAGTAGGTGCCAATGTTTACTAATGCATGGTTTAATTTATGAATGCATGGATTAAATTTCGTTGCCAATACTAAAAGAATTTCCTTTGTGTTTTGTTTGGCCTTTTTTTCTTTTCTTATTTAATCAGATCTAATACATGATAATGCCTCAGTTATGTACTTTTCGATTTCAATCTCCTTGTATCCTCTCCTTATTAAGTTCGCTCTGAACTGTAACAAAATATATTGTAAATCAACATCATTATTTGTTGTTCTAATGTATCTGATTACTTCGCCCTTGATAAACCCTGCAAACACATGTCTACTGTGACAGCTTTTACGATCTAGATAAAGGAAGGCACTTGTCAGTTTAAAGTGTGTTTTCATATCCAAAATATTTTCATTAGAAAATCTAGTTCCTTTGAAAATATTAATATCAAGAACTATTATTTCTTTAGATGAGAATTCTAGTGTGAATTTCAGGAACGGATGAATATTATTTGCTAACTCTAGCAAATCCTTTATATCCTTTGAATCGCCATGATATATTAATATAATATCATCACGATACCTTCCATAGAAAAATAAATTTTTTCTATGTTCAAACTTAGAAAGAATTTCTTTCATAATTGTATACATAAGTATATCACAGATTTACGGGCTAGGCACGGCTCCTATTGCGGCTCCTTTTGTTTGCTTATATAGCTGTCCATTAAAATCAAAAATGTTGTTCTCTAAAATTGAATTGAGGAGATAGATTAAATTATCAGTCGGTGGGCATTTGATTTTGTAATCTGATTTATCAAACTGATCATAAAAAATTCTAACTGCCGATAATAATTCATCAATCGGGCAATTCGTGTACATTGATCATGTTGATACTACATCAAAACCACATAACCAGCAATCTGCATTAGGCTTAATTCTTTCCAACTTGTATATTAGATCAGACGTATCCTTTATATACGTGTGTTGTTTTTGTACCATAGGTACTAACAAATTATCGATATAGCGTCCAATACATTATGTGACAGTACTAATCTGAGATATGATTGGCCGACGTGGCTGCATTATGTTATCAATGATTAACCCGTATTTATTGATTTTTACTAATTCCGATTCATTTACTCGGTGTATTTTAGGCAAGATATGCATATACCCAAGCCCATAATCAATTTGATTATCATTATTAAGGGGGTACAGAACACCTAAGAAAAGATAACTCTTACTCATAGTCTGATTCATTGCTACGTTTTAAAATCATGTGCAATATGCAAGCTTTTAAAAGATCCTGATGAGATCTGTCTCAGTAGACAGATTGTTAACATTATTGCTAAGACCAGCTGTACACCCTTTGTTATTCATTTAATCTTTTAATTCATTTAAAGCTACTCATTTTCCATAAATGAATCTTCAATGAGACATAATAGGGAAATTTCAAAGTGAAATAAATTTACCAAAAGAAAACCAGGACGTTAGAAAAGGAGAGAAACAGAAAGAGAAAAGACCATAACTGTTTTCGTTTTTTACTGGGCAATGCCTAGGTCTTAAATAAAATGAAATAAAGTACAAAAAGTCAAAAGTCTAAGGATGCTACCATTTGATTTAGGGGGGGGGGAGGGCTAGGATTTTAAATTTTGTCCTGTATTTTTTTTATAGTTGTTATCATCATTATTGTCCTGTAATTTTTATTTTCCATTCTTAACGGACCTTCAATTTTCATTAGTTTACTGAAATTGTTTTCATAAATTGTCTTCCTGCTTGCTATGCCAAATTACTGATCCTGCCTTTGTTTGTTCAAAAGCATGTCTTGTCCTTTTTCAACTTTCATCCAAGCCCCCCTCCCCCTTCTCAAATGAGGGTGGATAGGACCTTTATCGGGACTCCGGGATCGAGTTTTTTTGAAGGTCGGGATTTAGGAATTGACCCTTTTGAGATCTGGAAATTCTTTTTCAAATTTCGGGATGTTGGGATTTAAATTTATATAATTTCGGGACCTCAGGATTTTGGGATTTGGACCCCTTCTATCCCCCTCTCAAATGGTAGCTCCCTCTGACATTAAAACTTTAACCAAATAAATAAAAATCCCTGGACAATTACACAATGCTTATGTTCGTAGATCTTCTAATCAAATTGATTAAATCAAAACTGAATTGACTCCAAAATACTCGTTTAAACGAAACACGTAGTCTTTAATGAAATACACTATGGCCTTAGTAATACATGTAGTAATGTAAAAAAGATTACGAATAATTTATAATTGCTGTGATATTTTTTAAAGTGTAATTGAATATTTTATTGCATGATTTATTGTCATGTAAAAAGTTAGGAGATATCCAGAGCATCATATATACATGTCACGGAACAAGGCAAAAATTAAAAAAAAAACCATCCGATTCAGTCCAAAAACATGACGCATATTTTTGCTTTCTTAATTCATCTGAATAAAAAAAAACTATATCTTTCTAGTATCTTTTTCCAACCTTTATCCTGACAGTTGTAGAAAATTAACGGGTGTCTTCTATTCCGTCCGCAATATTAAGGAAAGTAAAGTTTATATTTAGAATCATAGTTGAAACTGAAACTACACATGTATGATATAAATAGAACATGTTATTTTCGCTTTATCAAATTTAAATTTCGAAGGGATAGCAATTTTTTTTTATCAAATGCAATTTTGAAATAAATATAAAAAAGAAAGTGTCACAGTGGTGACTAGTGGTGTCATTGTAAGTGACAAGTCATTAAAATGTTTCTTCTCAAATCTCAATTCAAGATTATTACTGAATAGAGTAATCATTCTCTATAATAATAAGAGGGCCCCAAAAATAATGTGAAACTTGTAACTGCCGTGCTTTTATCTATTTTGTTTTATCTAATTTTCATAACCTCTGCTGAAATACTAAAAAAATTCTATGTTTAACGAACTTGATTTAACAGTATAAGGATTTTGCTCTATTTCATCTCTCATGAGCCGTGGTTCTTTGCACCAACGGTTTTTTCGTTAAGTTTTGAATTGTATATTTGATTCCTAGGAAGTTTTCACTTTGCTGTCTGTTGAGTAGTTAAGTACGTACACTGCGCTTCAATAGAAACAATTCCCTTTTGTAACAATTTTATGTGACTACATGTCCATTATGTATTCCGTGTGCATTTAATGGGTTGACATGTCATAAAATGTGTCTATATTGTTTATGGTCGATTAAAGCTTGTGTAATATGGTTTTTTAAAATAAATATGAATTCATAACTACATAAAAGTCATGGCTCGTACAAGTGTTTCTTACCAAAAAACAGAATTATCGTCCTTGAGGTCAAAGTTCAAGGTCACATGAAGGTCAAAATTTTAAGAAGGCACACCAACTCATGATGATACATACACATGCCAAAGATGTAAGGCCTAGGTCAAAAGGCAAAGAAGTTATGGCCTACATGGTTGTATTTTTCACACAAAAAAACCCCATAAAGTTGACCATTAGGTCACATTTGAAGGTCACATAAAGGTCATCATGATGCAAGACACTTTACCCTGTGATGATACATCCACATGCCAAATATCTAAGGCCTAGTTCAAAAGACGAACAAAAATATGGCCATTATGTACTTTTTGAATAGATTTTGCTCTTATTTAATGAACCAATTTGAGGGTGTGGCGTAATTTAAAATTAAATACCAAAAAATCTAACGGTTAAATTTACAAAAAATTTTGCAAGAACAACCGACTAGTATAGCACTCCAAATACTTAGTTTTTTGAAAAAATTAAACGACACATTTTTTTCAAAAAAATATTTCTTCTTCAAATTCTAGAAGCACAGCATTCACTTTTTGGGGCTGATTCTGATACCCCCTATTAAAGTTCTAGCAAAATTTTAAATCCGGAATAAAAAAAACTTACAAGAAAGGGGTATCAGAGAACTAATATTCACCTCAGCTATCATTATTAGCTATGCTATTGTCAATTTAGGATTAAATTTTTAAAAATTTAACAAATTCAACCCTATACCAATATTTCAGAAACTTCCAATTTTGGCCGATGCTAGTATGTAAAAGATGTCATATTTGACTTGCCAAATCTTTTAAACCTATTGTTCAAATCTTTTAAATTTTTTTCAAGATTATAGGTTGGCCTAGTTAATCAATGAAAAAAAATTAAGAAAAATTAAACGACAGGATTTTTTTGGGGTATAGTGTCGGGTACCCCCTTAAGGTAATTAAATAAGGAGTAATCTATAACACCTTTGGTGTACATGCCTTTAACATATGTATTGATATTACATCTAAGTGCTGTTAGGTCAAAGTTTTCCAATGTGGTGTAATGTTGTGTATTTAATTGGTGATCGCCTACAAGAAGGTAATTGACCTTATCTAAAATAACAACATAGTTACTTTTATCGGCTTTCTTAATGATTAATAATTCATCATTTAACAGAGAAGAAATGCCGGACCTCTGTGAAAGACTTAGATTGTTTCGAAATTTTGGAATTTGCATTGAAGATAGTTCGTGCTTTGTATTAAACAGGTAATTTTCAAGGGTGTTCCAGGTTAAAGGTGGCGTATGTCAAGATTTAACTCTGAAGGGATGAATTTCATCCAAGTTACCATGATATACAATGTAAGTAACAACATCTCATTTTTCTGGCTAATTCATCAAAATCATGTAATAAGTCCTGCTTTGCCCTTTTGGCTGACGGTGAAGGAATGAATTTCAAACCTCTGGATAAAACCAAATACTCCTCATCAGTTAATTTTCTATGCGAAAGATTAACAACCTGTTTTCTAGCTTGTGATAGCATAAATTCTAGCTTACTTTGCTGCATTGCAGCTTTGATTTTCAGCCTTTGTTTAGGTTTATTTCTTTTAGCATAGTTCTTATAATGTCTAGCCATATCTGTGATCACAAAGACTAGCATCTGAAAGCAATGGAAAGTAATTGCAAGTCTTGTAATACTAGCATCATGTGATAAATATTTTGTAATATAATTACAATAACATACTTATAGTATGTATACGGAGTCTTCCGAATAAGATTGTTTACTATCGGAATTCGGATTAATGTTGGAATACGTGAATGTTAGGTGTAACTTGTATACACATTGTACTATCTATAATTGCATTTATTAATTCTGTTCTAATCAGCTGTTAGTCTTATTTGTCTTTATTTCAAAACCTTTCTATTTTCTTGTTTGTTAAATGGTTTTCGTCTGATATTGGAATATTGTACCATTGGTCGTTAAGCAACAAGCAATCATTTATTGACGTGAATGCCAATTTGTTTGATTTTGTGTGTGTCAAACAATTACATGAAACATCTGTTATATTATTTCTTTCATTAAAGAACCATGATGGATGCCTCTAGTTGCGGCAGTTTCTCGATGCATTGATAACCCATTGGTTGCCTTCGGCTATTGTCTGCACTGTGGTCGGGTTGTTGTTTGACACATTCCCCATTTTATTACTGATTTATATTATACATCATATTCTAGGAAATGTCTCGTTAACCATTTTCCCATTATTTTTTTTAATTTGTTGGAGTTGTTTCATTGAAATAAATAGCATTTAGTACTTGTGTCGTCAATGCATTTTATTTGTCTTTTTATTATCTGCGTCGTATGTGTATAGTCTCCTTGACGTATATTCCATACCTATTTATTGTCTGCGTCGTAAGTGTATAGTCCTCTTGACGTATATTCAATACCTATTAATTATCTGCGTCGTAAGTTTATAGTCTCCTTAACGTATACTCCATACATATTTATTGTCTGCGTCGTGAGGGTATAGTCTCCTTGACGTATATTCCATACCTATTTATTGTCTGCGTCGTATGTTTATAGTCTCCTTGACATATATTCCATACCTATTAATTGTCTGCGTCGTAAGGGTATAGTCTCCTTGACGTATATTCCATACCTATTTATTATCTGCGTCGTAAGGGTATAGTCTCCTTGACGTATATTCCATACCTATTTATTGTCTGCGTCGTAAGTGTATAGTCTCCTTGACGTATGTTGCACATCTTTTTTTTTATCTGCATCCTAAGGCTATTGTTTCATTGACATATATTCCACATCTTACTATCATATGCGTCGTGAGGGTATAGTGTTATTGACGTATATTCCACATTTTTTCTATGAACTGCATACTAAGGATTCATTACACTCATCTAAATTTAAATCCACCCAGTACAATTAAGTTGGTACAAAACACTACAGGGAGATAACTCTGTGAAAATCAGTTAAAAATTTAAATCACATTCTATTGTTAAACTTTTCTGTTAATTATCAAAGTTAATGTTAACTGATATCATAATATCCAATGAAATAGTTCTGACAAAGTGTGTGGTTTATTTTTTTTTTCTTCAATTTTCATACTTTTGTCAAAGTCAAAAGGTCAATTTGGTAAATATATTTTAAATTTTTTTTTTTTTGTAATTTATTTTTATTTCATCTGAAAATACACCAAGTATATATTGTGATACATAATTATATAATTAATTCATAATACATATAATGATATTAAATTTTTCAATAACAGTCTAAAATTAAAAAGTTAGTTATGCTAATTGTTCTAAATTTTCTACTGGATCATACACATCCTTTATCACTCTGGATTAGAATACCTGAATATGCTGATAAGGTTAATGATTGCATCAGCCCTCTCCTATAGCCACATGCATCACTGCCTATACAGTGATGTAAAACACGAGAGGTACCAGGAGAGGCCACCAGAGATCATTAACATATAACATATTGGACAACATGTTGGACAGAGTCACATAATAAATGTCAACCTAAGTCAAGGGGAGATAATTCAAATACAATCAAACAAAAACTAGTATATCAATATATATATATATAACAATAGCAATAAACATAGATAGTACTTTTAAGATGCACACAAATCACTGTCCAGTTGTAATGTGCATCAACATATTATTAATTCTACATGTACTATTATAAAGCCGTAAGTAAGTACATAAATAGAAAGATCTCTCCTCAAATGTGAACTAAGTTTTTAATTAATTCCCATTTACTATCAAATTTCTATTTTGCTCTAGGGGATCTGTAAAAGGAGGTAGATATTTTTTCTATTTGGTAGGAATTTTTAATCATAGCTATGACACCTTTAAGAGTCGGTAATGAAGTATTAAAGCGACATGTATAAATATAATATTTAACCAGGATAGTGAATAAGTTTAGGGAAATATCCCAAGACTCTGACCCAAGAACAATATTTTCCACATTAAGAATTAAAGTTAAATTATTTTCAACTAGAAAAAGTGCTGCAATTTCTAACCACAAATTTCTAACTAGCATACATTCCCAGAAAAGGTGACTTATAGTTTCTTTAGTTTCATTACAGAAACTACATAAATTAGTTTCTTTTAACTCGTATTTCTGCAATAATGCATTTGTAGCGAGAGTTCTATGTAAAATCTTAAACTGGAACATACTAAATTTGTTGTTTTCAGTGCAACAAAAGGGTAAACTATAAAAGAAATCCCAATTTTCTATATGAGTGCCTAGTTCCTTACACATTTTGTCTTCTTGTTTTGTAGGACGTTCTGTATACATTGACAAGAATTTTTTATAAAAGAACTGACATGACTTTTTATTGTTTTTTTATAAATTCAAATTTATCGTTAGATATGTGAGTAATTTTCTCTGAAGTAGTGATTAAATTTTTCCAGTCTTTTTGTATCATATGCAGCAAAGAATGGTATTCCAAGAAATTAATATTAAGATTATATTTTTCGCAGACTTCTTTTAAAGTAAAAAAATTACTGTTTTCATCAAGTAAATCACCTATAATGAAAACTCCTGATTCAACCCACCTCTGGTACAAGAAAGTTTTATTATTAATTTTCAAACTCTTGTTTAGCCATATGGATTGTTTCATGATCCCTTCAGCAGTGCCATTAGTGACAGTGTTTAGGATATTCCAGTTTAGTAAAATATCTTTCCAGAAATTATTAAAATTTGAAGAAATCTTTTGGATACCAATAGGGGTCATCAACCATATTTTGTCTGCTCCTAATCTGTTGTATTGATCTATTAACAATGTTTTCCATGGGGATATATTCAAGGGGTCTAAAAGTTTATTTATCCATGTCATCTTTAATGAATAACAAAAGGATCTTATATCTGGCATTTTCAACCCCCCATTTTCAAATAACCCTATCATAACTTTTCTTTTAATCTTGTCTGGTTTTCCTGACCACAAGAAACTAAAAAAAATATTTTGAATTTCTTTTATTTTATCATCCGGAGGATTTGGCAAAACTGTCAATGATTGAATTAGAATAGGTAGAGCTAGTGATTTAATGACAGTGATCTTTCCCATACATGTTAAATCTCTATAAACCCAGGAATTTAGCAGGCTCTGTATTTTTTTTATTTTTTCTTCAAAATTTACAAGCGTTTTATTTTCACTGAACAGATCAAATTTTATTCCTAAAAGTTTAAATTTTCCTGAATGATTCCAGTTCAAATTTCTTGTAGTTGTTAGTTTATCCCTTGAGTGAATCTTTGACCCAATCCATATGGCTTCTGTTTTATCAAAATTAGCCCTAAGTCCCGCTCACTCAGAAAATTTTTCTAAAGTATATAAACATTTATCTAAAGATTTCTCATCCTCGTCTAATAAGAGACATGAGTCATCTGCATACTGGCTTAGTAGATACTCAGAATCATTTATTTTCATACCATTTATATCTGGGTTATTTTTAAGTGCAGCACTCATAAGCTCTAAAGATAATATAAAAAGATATGGAGATAGAGGATCACCTTGTCTAACACCCCGACCAATATTAAAAAATTGAGAGCAATGTCCATTATTTATAATACAGCTCTGAGATTCTGAATATAAGGTCTTGACCCATCTACAAAAAATAGGACCAAATCCTAGAAAAGACAAAGCCAAGTCTATAAATGACCACTCAAGAGTATCAAAAGCTTTCTCAAAGTCTAATAAAAGTAAAAGACCTGGTAGATTATCATCTTCTGCCTTTTCCATAATGTCAAAAATAAGCCTGGTACATTCTCCAATATACCTCCCCTTTATGAAACCTTGCTGTGTTTCACTAATTATATCCCCAAGAAAAGGTTTTATTCTATTTGCTAATGCAGTTGATGCAATTTTTGTATCAACATTTAATAAAGTGATAGGTCTCCAGTTTTTTAATTGAAATTTTGATTTACCCTCTTTTGGAATGCATGTTATTACTCCTTGTTTCTGACTAACCGAAAAAGATCCAGTTTCTAAGCTATAAGTAAAAGATTTTATAATAAACTCATGGAGGTCTATCCAAAAAAATTTATAAAATTCTGTTGTAAATCCATCCATCTCTGGAGATTTACCATTTTTCATACTTTTCAATGTTTTTAAGCATTCATTAGTATTCAAATTACCCTCTGCCTGTAGCCTCTGTTCATCAGAAAGTTTGCGGATAAAAGGATTATTTTCATCAAAAAATAGATATGTATGTTCTTGATGAAGAATAGGATTTGTTGAGGAGTACAGTTTTTCATAAAATGATTTTTGTTCTTCTAAAATTTTCACTTTGGTTAAAAATTTCCTCCCCATTATCATTAATTAATTTTGGAATTATCTTTTCATTATAATTTCTTTTTTCAAGATTACAAACATAGTTAGTGCATTTTTCACCTTCTGTTACCCATCTTGCCTTTGCTCTTGCCATAATACCTGTTACTATTTTCTCTCTTTGGTGAACAAGTTCATTTTCTAAAATTTTAATTTCTGAATTTAATAATTCTGAGGGGTCTATTTCATAATTTTCAAGTAATTTAGCTAGCTTGAGTTCTAAATCATTTTCAGTTTTTGTGTTTTTCTTTTTTATATAACTGGCATATGATATTGTTTTCCCTCTTATCATACATTTTAAGAGTTCCCAAACATGTGTGGGTTTACTGATAATTCTGTTTCTGTTAAAATTTTATGAAAATTAAACAAGCCAAAATTAATTTGAGTCTAGGTGTTTTGTACTGCCTTAATTGACATTTTTAGATATTTCTTATTCTCTTAATCTAGGATTTCCAATACACAGTCCAGGTTGATAACCAACATGTTTAGGTAGAAAAATATATAATATTATATGTTATGAAATTGATAAATTTACTAATAATTTTTTAGTTATTCTCCTTAGAACAATTATAATTTTTTTTATCATCACAAATAAGAATATTTTGTTGAATTATATAGTCATCTGTTAATTGTATACTAGTGGGCTATAACAAAAAACATAACATGGAAAATGTGAAATAGGAAACTAAAAGCTGAAGTTATAACAACATGATTGATGAAAAATAATTAAAACCGACATGCACCAATGACAACTGCTGAACTATTAGCTCATGACCTTGAAGTGTCAGGCCATAAAGAATGTGATGGGGGTTAAACATGCTTGTGAGAGTGTGACGGGATTGCTTCCCTTAGAACATGTTTTAAATACTTAGTCAGTCGTAAGCGGTTGAGCTTAAAGGAAGTACTTCTTTAGCTCACTCACTTAACACGCTACATTGTAACAGTGCTTAAATAAATGTATTGATTTGATATTTTTGTATTGTTTTATTGTGATAAGTAACAGATCAAGTTCTATTTTCTCTGTTTGATAAATTTGTGTAGAGTTATGGTCTTAGACTTAGACTTAGACTGGAATTTTCAATTTTCCCCACTTTTTACGTCATGCTTGAACATACTGATTTGATAATTGGTTTTATCATGACAAGTTAATAAATCAAGTTAGCATTTTGTTCCATTAAAATGTATTTCTAACCGGTAGTAGATGCAAAATCCTAAGCATGCTTTTTATGAATTGGAAAATTCATCATTTTGTATAAAGCTACCATGTAAATATCGCTCTAACAATAATAATTACCTCTCCAATAGGTAATTAAAAGTTTGCTTGTTTTACAGACCTTACAAAACGTTGTTTCTTTCCTTTGCTTTTTGGTGTTTTTTTTAATGTTATGGAAGCTACGCTAGTGAAATTCCTCTATTTTTAAATGTGATATCGTCGTCAAGCTTTCTTTCTGTTGAAGTTAAGCATAAAAAACCTGTCAAATATGCCATAATATGTCACTTTTTATATGTTTTTGTCAAAAAGGTAAATGGCCGCATCCGTGTACACTTTCAATCTTTATGTATGTTTTGTGTTATCATCAAATACAACTGACATTTAAAAATTAAGACATGTGCTTTCACTGTTGGTATCGCCGCCTTTGCAGGTTCTGTAACCTTCTTTCTAAATTGTTAAATTGTTTAATCGACCATCTTGGTTGGCGGGCGGGGTCATCGTATATATTTTTTACTGGAATATCCAAAATGAGGACATAATACAATAAAAGACTGAAATTGAAAATAGTATCTTGTTATTGTAGTCTTGATTCAGAACATGAGTAGGTAAGAGAACAACTTTGATATATGTATTGGAAAACATGTTAAGGATTTATTTCGAGAAAAAAAAAACTAGATACAGAATACCATAAACATATCAGGGTTTTTCATGATTTGATGACACACAATGGGCAGGTGTCAGGAGTAGGTTTCGACAAGGTCCTAAAATGGCCCCTGTTTTAGCGTAAATTTCAAAGTATGATTTATTAACCAATATCACCGTAGATTATAGCTAATATAGTGACTAGATAGGGAAGGAACCATTTTGTTGAAAATATACGTTCCTGCTTTTTATTATAACGTAACAAGTTGAAGAAACAAAAACAATGAAAATAAACAAATTTCAACTGATTATTGGACGGGTAACATAGAGCGCATACGTTGATAACAAAGATCAATTAAAGTAATATGTGTGAAGACATTTCACATGTCTTATTTGAATATCTAGCTTGTCGACACCTGCGCTTTATATTTCCTGGTCCAAAATTTGGTTGAAATCAAGCTGATTTTGTCAAATTTCACCAAAATGTCTTATCCTTTTTGGGATGCAAAACTCAACATGTGTGAATTAAACTTTGTCAAAAATAGTTCTGTTTAACTGTTTAACTTTCTCACATGTCTTTAAGTCAACTTAAAACATTTTTTGTCAAGAAACATTGAACTTTATAAACGGGCCCAAGTATGGCCCTTACCGAACTTACTCCTTTTCACTGTGCACAATTTTTGATGAATGGGAAAATACACGCGAAAAAATCACCACATCGTATGAAGCTATCATGGTGTTGCTTCTCTCACAGGTAAAATAATAAATACCTTCCTCAAAGGTAAATATATGCTTGTTATACAAGACCTAAAAATGCTTTTTTTTCCAGTTCATGAACTGATTTTGTGTCATGGATAGATACCCTGTATCCTTAGTTTTTTCTACTAAATACAGTATTATAATATATTTTGCAGGTAATATTTTCAGCATTGCATTCTTCAATTTTGCCGGAATAAGTGTGACAAAAGAAATCAGTGTTACCACACGAATGGTTCTGGACAGTGTAAGAACAATCATTATCTGGGTTGCTGCTCCCCCTCCAGATATTGGGATTTGTTGTTCTGATCATCGGAATGATGTTATACAATGATATTTGTGAACAGTTTATAAAGAGGTCAATTCTGACATGTGTTTTACGGAGACCCTTACCACCTGATGAAGACCAGGAGAGATTGATCCCTGAGGACAATGTTAATCGTCATGGAGGAAGTAAGTATTGCAGTGTTATCTCACACACTTGGGAATCAGAAAAAAATGTTTTATTAAGCAGGGTGTCGTTATACTTAAGTTTTAGCTACTAGGATAGACATTTATGACCATAAAAATTGTAGGTTAAAGCATGTTGGAATACTCAGGTGTCGGGATAAGGCAAGTTTCACTATATACTGTTTCAGTCCCTGGTCAGGGTTGGTTAAGTATGTTGTGGACATTATGGAAAGGTGAACAAGGGGCATGCTGTTTTCAAGTGTGAGGGCAGAGGGTACAATGCATTATGGAGGGGTTGACAGTCATTTAAATTTTAATGATAAAAAATGAAATAATTGTACTATGTAGATAACAATTTTTTGTTAAAAAGTTTAATTTATTGTTTCAATATTTCCATCGCATTAATTCAAAGACAAACTTTGTTCAATATTTCTATCACTAAATTCTAATGACTGTGGGGTTGTACACAGATTTGGTTTTCAGTTATCTCCCTTTTCATTTAGGTAGGTTCCCTTCCCATGATGCCTGGATTTGGTTTTTAGTTATCTCCCTTTCATCTAGTTAGGTTCCCTTCCCATGATACCTAGATTTGGTTTTCAGTCATTTTCCTTTTCATCTAGCCATTGGTAGGTTCCGTTCCCATGATGCCTAGATCTGGTTTTCAATTATCTCCCTTTTCATCTAGGAAGGTTCCCTTCCCACGATGCCTATATTTGGTTTTCAGTTATCTCCCTTTTCATCTAGATAGGTTCCCTTCCCATAATGCTTAGATTTAGTGTTCAGTCATCTCCCTTGCCATCTAGGTCGGTTTCCTTCCCATGATGCCTAGATTTGGTTTTCAGTTATCTCCCTTTTCATTTGGGTAGGGTTCCGTCCCATGACACAACTGTCTTTAAGAGGGGGCGCAATAGGGGGTCTGTTAACATGTTAACAACACCTCGATTTTGGCAAAAACAGTTAACAACAAAATGCCAAAATTATGATAACTGTTAGTTAACAAAGTGGTTGAAAACAGTTAACAACAAAATGTCAAAATTATGATAACTGTTAATTAACAAAGTGGTTGAAAACAGTTAACAGTTTAATTTTATCTCGGAAAACAGTTAACAACATCTTGAAAAAGGCCGGAACAGGTTAAAATAGAAAGGTATTTGCCCCCCTTCCTTTAACAAACCTTGTTATTTTCAAAAAGTGTAGCGTCTGAACATCCTTGAATCTTATAAAAGCTAGTACTGTTCTGTAAATATTTTGTTTATCACCTGTGAACCCTTCAGACAACATGGACATGATAGATTTATGATTCAGATTTTACTTTTTAAATGATTAATTAATTTTTGACTTCCACCGCAGATATTCAGGATTAACCACAACTTACATGGTATATATATATTAATCCTGAACTTGTACTTTTTCCTACAATCCTACACTTTGACTGTTTTGCACTTCTACCCATGCATACAACCATGCCAAATAATTTTACTATGATAATGAAATTTCACCAGATGTTTTCTTTTTATGACTTCTATATTTTGTCACATCCAAACCTTTCATTGCTGACTTTGCTCACTGTACAAATTTGTCAATGTTTTAAACAATAATGTGCAATCATTGTGCAATAATGTGCACAATATTTTCACTCTGGTGGATAATTTGCAATAATACTTGTTGTTATATTTAACATGTTGAACTTTAATCTGATTATTAAAATATTTATTTTGTTTCTCAAATTTTTGTGCTATTTTCACATTTCTTGATAGTTGTGAGCAAAATTCTTCTCCTCACAAGTGAAAAATTTATTCTCTGCAAACGATTGGTCCAAAATTAATTAGGACGTCAAATATTCTTGATTTCTCTGAAATTGCTTATTTTGAAGCCATGAAAATAGGCAACCATGCCTGATGATGTCAGATATAAAGAACACAACTTGCTGCAAATCTTTAAAAAAGGAGGGATACAAATAATTAGAGAAACAGATTCCACCACAATATCTCATGTATTGCAGCACAGAGTCCTCACAATGTGGTTTTCCCACCACTTTCACTGTTTCCCCCAATTTTCATCCACTTCCCACAATTTTACAAATATTTCATGTTTTGCACACACTATAGAAATACAGTGTTGTAAACCATTATTTCAAGTCTTTTCTTTATTGCAGTATTTTAAAAATTCACATCAGAAAGCCTTGTGAATATGATTTTAAAAATTACTATTGAATGCAAATTATTTCCCTTGTTTTAAGGAAATACCAATACAAATACTGGTTCCCTGATGCGAAGCACTACATTTGTGGACAAGAAAATAGAAAAAAATATATTACTCAAATTACAAGAATATCAGAAGCCAAATGACCATTAATAATTTATATTATATATCATATGTAACTAGAAGTCTTGAAAGGACCAGCCAGCGAATTTTACGTAAGGTGACCTATAGTTGAATGTTGTTAATTAAGTTCTGTGTTGTTTGCTCTCTTGTGGAGAGTTGTCTCATTGGCATTATACCACAATAAAATTCTTCTTTTTATGCCTTATTTTTATTCTTTTTTTCCAGATAAGGAAAACATTATAAAAGTCTAAGATTTGAACAACAAATATTTAAGCTGAACAAATAGCAATCATCAGGGTATACCGGTATATATTAGCAATGATTTGTATAGTAAGATGATATGCTACTTTACAAATCCTTGATATAAGCCTAAAAATATCTTTGAAAAAACTAGGATTAAAAATCATCATCCCTTGAAACAGTTCAGTATTTGTTGAAACTTGATACTTTTTTGTTATGAATGTTCAGATACTATAGGTTTTATTATCTTTTTATTACAGATATTCAAGAGGAGCCTCAACCTGGTCCATCAAATGCTGCTATATAACCATTTTGATTGGTTCATTTGAATTTATTCTTGAATCTGATTGGTGGTTTATGGACCAATAGTATGTTGAAAACATTAGTGCATTGTTAACCTTTAAGATTGTGATACAAACTTTTGAACAATTTTTTGAGTACTTAATATATATATTTATAAGAATGGGTGCAATATGATTGTTTTGATATGACAGTGACATGAGAAAGAATTTATTTGTTATAACACTTTTTGTTTGTAATTTTTGCAAGAAAAATGTATTTGATCAGTTACAAAGTTATAAATTATTTGTGTACTAACTGATAGTGCCTCTGTTGTGCTCCTAGCATTGCATGACCACACAGAAAAATGAAATTAGTAATAAAAACTTAGAAATTAGTACCTTGTAAGACTCTTGTAATCATGGGATTCAAAGGCTGTGATTTTCTTTGATTTGTTTGTTGTTGATATCAATGCTGGGTGGTTTTAGAATATAAAAATGTAACTTTGATGGATATTTGATTTCCATTTTTTTCTTAAATGAGAGTACATATTGTTTTGACATATTATAAGTTTATACTGAAATAATAACGACTGGTTTATTTTACAATCAGAGGCAGATTTAGGGAGGCCCAGGGGGCTCCCCCCTCCCCTTTTGAGAAAAAAATTGGTTGGTTATACATGTATAGGGAATCACTTAAGCGTGAAGGGAGTGGGCCCTCTCTTAGGCAGCCAGTGGGCCCCCACTTATGAAAATTTCTAGATCTGCCACTGACAATGAGATTGTTTGACACACTACATTTTTGTAGTACTATTTACTAAGCGTTACATTTTAATGATTTAGTACTTCATGACTCTTTTAGTTGTCTTTAAATCCTCATCCCTCTGCTCCTATGCCAACATCAAGCAAAGTATTCCACACAATTTTTTGTTTGGGGCTATCTTGCATTGATATGTGCTTATAGCTTCAATTTTAAGATGAGAACAAAGCATGATTTTTGTAATCCAGGATAGGTTCAAATTAGGTTTCGCTCTATGATATTGTTTTGTGTTTATGTTCTTTGAGATTCTATTTTTTTCTCATGGAGAACCATTTTACAATTGTTTTATTTCATTTTTTAAAAAACTTTATATGAAATATAATGGTTGCAATATAATAGCTTTTGGCAAATGCACAAAACACTGTGAAAAAAAAGGGTCAAGGTTGCACTGTAAAAATATCACATCAAACTCAAAATTAAGTATATTTATATAAGGTTGGACTGTAAATATCACATTGCTTGTTTACATGGCTGTCACCAAAATATATAGCTCACAAAAAGTATATTTACTATAGGTTGGACATTTAAAGTAGCACATTTTTTGTTGCAAATAGCATTTACAATAAAATTATAATTTAAATATATACAACATGTACAATGGGTTGAATTGGAGAGACTTATTTACTTTTTGAATATTTCATTTAAAAAGATTGATATTTAATCCCAAATAACTTGATCCCTTTCTGTACCCAATCTTTTCTACTTATGAAAATAAGTGACTGGATGCCACCGCGGCTGGATGGTGTTTATGAAATAGAGACTAACTGGGGACAAAAGAATAGAAAAAAAAACATTGAGTAGATAGTAATGGGCATAATAAAAGGAACATAGATTTTTTTTTCCAATAAACTAAAAAAATTAATGGAATGAAGATTCTCATTGATTTAGCAGTCGTGGAAAAAGTGTATCTTTAAAGCTTTTGGCATGTTTAGATTTACAGTGTTCATAGATATATTTTAAGCTTCTGTTTAACAAAGATTATTTTAATGCTTTTTTTACACTTTAAACAGGCATTGATGAAACTGGCTATTACACAAGCATTATTACTTTTAAAGGACTTATTTCCCTTAGATAACGCTGTAATATGATTGGTTAATTGTTGTTTGCTTTATTTCTAGTGGCAAATATTTCAATAATGTTCAGAAAGTAATGGATTTATCTATTTATGATCTTAATGTATGATAGGTTAAAATAGCAAAGTCATGTCGCATATTGCATAATGCATACATGATGAAATATGACTTGACTACATAGTAATTTTGTATCTTTACTTTTTATTTGTTAGTACACAACAAAATTTTTTGTAAATAAATGAAAATAAAAATTAATATAAATGCATTTTTATACATTTGAGTTGTTTTTCATTTTATGACAGAAATCCAGATATATAATGCAAATGCCCGAATGTTACTTAACAAAGAAAGAAAGAAAGGAAATGGCAATGGAAAAACATAATTCATGATGCTATTTAGACTTTCACAACCTAAATATTTATATTTCTTTTGTCCTTCAGATCATAGGAAGACTTGTTAACAAATTATTTTCAAAATGTTGGCTTACCTGGTGTATAGTCTAAATTTAGCTAACATCAAATTATTACAAAAAAAATATTCTAACTTGTGAACACTGCCAGACAGACATGTACACCTTACAATTATAACATGCTTTAAATATAGTTGGTGTGTTGCATATAGTCATGTATCTAAGAAACACCTTAACAAGGAAAACTGAAGATTTACCAATAATCATTAACAATTGGGTCATGGTCAGATGATAATTAACAGGCAGACATATACACCATACATTATTTCATACACCCAATGTGGCTGATCTCTTGTTTAAAGTATTAGAAAACAGAACCGTTGAAAACTGAAAATTAACATTGGGCAATGAACCATGACAATGAGATCAATGTCAAACAAAACATGCCGGAATGACATCTTCATCCTTAAATATTTTTGTATACACAAAATATAGTTGACCTATTGCATACAGTATTAGAAAAACGGTCCAAAACACACAAACTTAACTTTAACCACTGAACCCTGACATTGAGGTCAAGGTCAGATGACATCTACAAGTTGGACATGTACACCTTACAATCATTCCATACCCAAATATAGTAGACCTATTGTAATAGTATCTGAGATAAGGACTGGACTACGAAAACTTTACCTTGTTCACTTATCCATGAAATAAGGTTGAGATCATACTGTTTAATGGACTCTATGGACTTTGCAAGTTAAGTATATACCCAAAAAAAGTTACCCTGTTACTCATAAGAGAGAAATTAAGAATGCAAAATCTTTTTTTTTCTAGTAGTCCCTGAACCAGGTTTAGGATAATGCATGGACATGTGACAGACAGAAACTTCATAACACAAGACAGATGTATACAAAGTATGGAAGATTCAGGTATTCTACCTTCTGAAATATTAATCTTTTAAGAAGTTTGTTAATGCCGCACCCTTCTGGATCGCTCTTAGGTGTCACACCATCTCCTCCAATTTAGAATGTATGTGAAAGTAGGCCTACTCGGACAAAAAATAGTGCATTTGATGTCATTGTTTACTTAAACTAACCAACAAATTGGCAGAAATGAAACTGTTGGTGAAAGAGAAATACATTAAGACAATTTTGAGCTAAAAATTTACTTGTTTATGAGTTTGCATTCAAAATTGAGGATTAAAGCACTCCATAGTATACTAATTTAAGATTTCCAGACTGAAACCAGGGGTTATTTTTAGTGGTACCTCTATTCGGAAGACCGCTTCTTTGTTATATGATTTTAAACATCTGTTGAAAATTGGCATGTAGAAAGCTGATACATGTACGATTCAGGATATATATACCTGGTTTCTATGAAGTTAAACTTTTAAGGTAAAATATTAAGAAAGCTGTGAAAATTGCAAAATTTGGTTGAACAGATAGGGACTTTTAATTGGTGGTCTGACACCTATTACTATGCCAGTCGAGATTTTTTTGACAGAAGTCGCAAGCTCGACAATAATTACTATCCACATTGATATGTGTCCACACCGGTAATTTTTTATATTAAATTAAGGCTTTGATTTGTAGTTTTGCCGGTCAAATAGCCACTGCCATTTAAAACTTTTTGTTTCTGTTTCAAAAGAAAATAACTTTCACACTCGAGTTTTTTTTTAACATAACTGCATGTATTCAAATTCTGTAGAGTGTGGCGCTCATATTCGCCGGGGACACAATTTCACCGTTTTATGATTTTGAGGTGTAAAAACTTCCAAAGGATTGGTGAAATGGAAGAAATATGCCGGTAAATTAACAAATATGGATATTTTTAAAACTTGGACACAATTTCGGCACTTACCACAAAGGACCGAAAAACAAACAACGATTTTTGATCAATTTCCTGAATGAAAAAAAATATTTCAAAGAAGTATTTCTTAGTAATTCTTTGACTGATTGCACTAAATTTCAGATCTTTACACCTTTGAAATGTCTGCTATTCATCTATAATGAAATTGATTTGATCAATATTGTTTAAAGTTGCAGTTTTTTTTGGGTTTTAAATAAATGTATAAAAAACGTCGAATATGTGTCCCCCTTCATGGGCGTCAAGTTGGTTACTTATTCCCTATTCCCTATTCGTTACATATTCCCTATTCCCTATTCGTTACCTATTCGTTACCTATTCCCTATTCCCTATTCGTTACCTATTCGTTACCTATTCCCTATTCCCTATTCGTTACCTATTCCCTATTCCCTACTCGTTACCTATTCCCTATTCCCTATTCGTTACCTATTTGACTTTTAATATCCTTTCCCCTTTTTAATCATGGCATAGAATGGTTTAATATGGCCGCCGTTACAATGTAAACGGCACAATTGTGTTTTTAATATCCTTCCCCCTTTTTAATCATGGCATAGAATGGTTTAATATGGCCGCCGTTACAATGTAAACGGCACAATTGTGAAAAAAAAAACAGTTTATGATTTTATTCAAGCAGTGGTACAAGTCGTGAAGAGACAATTAAATGGCTTATAGTTATGACACTGAAGTTGTCTTAACTTTTTGAGCGTCTTATATAGATGTGTATTTTTGTAATATGTGCATCATTTCGTTTTGTTGAAAGTAGGACATTGTGGCGACGTCAAATAATGTTAACGGACAACCTTGCAAGACATTTTCATTAATCCTTAATTTTTACAGGAAACCCTTTAATCTGAATACAATTTGGTGTAACAATTTCAACTTTTAGAGTACTTTTTATTGGTATAGTAATCAAAGCAGAAAAATAATCTTCATGAAATCAAATCTCTGTTTTTTTGGCAGTAAAAGTTTGGCAGTGGCTATTTGACCGGCACCGGCTAAATAGCAAATTTGCTATTTGACCGGCACCGGCAAAATAGCAAATTTGCTATTTAGCCGGCATTGAATAATTTATATTTCAATGGAATTAAAATATAAGAATAATAATTAAATATCAAAATTTTGTATTTAAAAACTTTTGTAAATGTTACTCATATAACACTTAAACTTTTAACTGTCAAATTAAATATAATTTAAAGATTAAAATACAAATACATCCGAGGAACAAGTTCAAGCAATCTGAACTTTTAACTGCCTCTTGTTTGGACACAATTGTAAATATTGATTTAATCAAAAAGTATTGTCAAAAAGATGCATGGGAAGCTATTAAGAGCGTAAACTGTGACTATATAAAGAGAAGAAAAGGAACCCTATCTTCATATGCAACATATGCACACATGGTGCAGATTCACAGGAAGCCAGTGTTATGTGTAGATCCTGTTTGGAGTGGCAAAATTTATATTGTGCTAGATTAAAACAACTTCTAAAGGCAAAGAATTGGTTTTGTAACAATTGCAAATGTTAAATCATGTGTCCTTTTGAAATTCGTAGCAAACAACTTTTAATATTGTCTTTTTTATGATGTGAGTAGTTTTACAGAACACCATTTTTATCGCATGGCAGGATATTTAAACCATAGATTTTACACAGATTTGGACATCTACTTTTTAGCTCACCTGACCTGAAAGCCTGTGGCCAGTTCGTTGAGTTGTTTGGGTTTTATATTATCTGGTCAAGCTGCAGTATTTGGATTTATATTTTTCAGAAGTTTGAGTATACCATTTTCTGTGATGTTGAGTTCCTCTGCTAAGGGATATTGACCTGGCATATTGCATCTGGATTTAAAATCGTATTCATTATATGTGTCCTTGGTGGAAAAGGCAGATTTGAATTGATTGTTTAGAATGGTTGCGTGGTCTACATGGTGTTTGTGTAGTTTACCTTCACTGCGAAATGGTGCAACTCCATTGCTTTTTGTTTTCTGATGTTTGATGTATGTCCAGAAACGTTTCATACTACTATATTGGTTTTTTTTCCTCCTAAGGTGTTACGATGTTCTCATTGTAGTTCCAATATGAACGACGGAGCTCTATTTGAACCATTCTCTTTGTTTCTTTAAGTTTGGATTTTATTGTAAGATCAGCTGAATTTTTATTTTTTATGGAAAATCTGTCACGGCGTTTTATTAGTTTGGGTACTGATGGTGTGAGCCAAGGCAGGCTGCCTTTTTGTTTTGCGGTTTTGTGCGGGATGTGATTTGCCCCACTCTGGTTTAAGTTGGTCTTAAAGACTAACCAGAGCTCCTTGGTTGAACTGCAGTTTGCAGCTAGTTCTCTGATCTTTTGGTGGTGTTTAATGCTTTTAATTAATATTATTAAGTTATAATTTTTTTATTTATATGGACACCTTCAATATTTTATTTTTGATTGTACTGTATTTTTAATGCTTGATATTGTGATAAAATGATTTTAAATTACTATTATTAAGCTTTTTTATTCTCTACTAACATTACTAATCACATCAATGAACAATTTTATTCAGTGCCGGCTAAATAGAAAATTTGCTATTTTGCCGGTGCCGGTCAAATAGCAAATTTGCTATTTAGCCGGTGCCGGTCAAATAGCCACTGCCTAAAAGTTTTGTGAAGACAAGAAAGTTTTATTCGGACATTACCGCAAGACATTGCAAACCTTTTGTTTTGAATTGAATATGCAGCTCAATTCATTCATTAATTTGAACTTTTGGAGCTAACACTTAGTAAAAAACGATCGTGCTTACAATTTATAAATTATATGTCAATTTTTTTTTAACTGAAACGTTTCAAGTTTCCAAACTAAAATTCCCCTGGGACAGTCATTTAAATATATTCTTTTCAAAATATCTATGCTAATTTTACTTTGAGACGGCCATGTAAACCAGTAGTGAAATATATCATGTCATAGAACATTCATGCAAAATTTCGAAGAGTTGTGTGAACATTTCGCGAATTGCTCGAGTTTAATGTTTTAAGCTTGTTACATGGGACAACGCCAAGTGAACGTTTTTTTTTTTTCTGATAATCTGTGTCTTCCGAAGCCTATGAATATTATATTTTTATTCCGTCTCTTTCATAATGTGAAAATTTAAGAAACAATCTTTACTTTCATATAAAATTTGAAATATTAATTTCAGCATTTCTAAGAAAATTTCCTTGTCAAATATTTACTTGGCGCTATTTTTCGTGGTAGTAGCAATATCTAACGTTGCGTCACGAGCGTACTGTTTTACCCGTGTCCATTTGGCCACCCGTAACGTCCCTCACGTAATCGATATATAGGATGTAGCTTAGGGTTTATACAACTTATTTCGAAGTGCTACAATTTCTTTATGTCAACTTTTAAAAAAAAATATTTACTAAAAGTGGGCATATTCAGTCCAGACTTTTCTGAAATGACAGGTTCACTTTTGGTCAAAAATGGCCTAAGATATCAACTTTATCATAAAACACCAAAATGTTCACAAATTGATTCGTAAATGGATCTATTTCAAAAGTCCTAATGCTCAATAAATCAGTTCTTTTTATAAAAGTACATAATACGGTAAATACTCTCCAAATTAGGCCCATTTTGGACATTTTGTCAAATTGTGATGATTTTGGGCAATTTTCAGACCTAAAAGCTTTATGAAAAATTTGGCCGCCACCTACGATCCAAAATGTTTTGTAAACAAAAGATTCCAAATGTTATATATAATTCATCAATATAAAAACTTTTTGGATCGTGGATGGCGGCCAATGTTAATTATGCCAAAAACAATCATTAAAATTTTGGACAAAATTGACCAAAATTGACCTAAAAACAAATAATGTATATTTGAGGGGTCATAGCTTAATTTTTTTTTAAGGAAAGTGCCAAAAAAGTATATATTAGTCTTAACAGTATCATCACAAGTATTTCTATTTGAAATTTGTAATTGTTTGGCCCGATTTAAAAAACATTAAAAATTTAGGGCCTATTTTAACCCTTCGTGAACCCTTCTCCTTTGGTATTTTGAAAATATATAAAGGCACACAGAGCACATAGTCCGACTTCCTCCTTCTACAGTGTACAATTTCAATGTGGAACTTTTATAATGTACCGAGTGTTTTACTTTTAGAGGATGCATGTATGTTCTCAGATTTTTTTCACTGTATCCTTTTTCACGAATGTCAGAATGTTGAACTTACATTTAATACAGTTTGCAAGGTTTGTCTGCAACTATGCGCACTACCCAAACGTTTACATCATACAGAGAATATACTATATTAAAACATGTATTATTTATCTTTCACTTTTACAACTGACGGAATGTTTTTATTAGTAACCTTTTTTGATGGCTTTATTAGAATTAAATGCGTCTTTTAGACACAACAATTTCAAATTGCATTGTATCGTCCTGAACATGCCTGAACTATTTGCCACTAGACATTTGCAACCTCAAATCAATCATTTCAAATTGTACATGAAAATCCCTGTTCACTCAATAACATTTTTTAAGCTTAATGTGCACCCTGTTAGTTGGAAATAAAACTAAATCAGAAGAATTAATAGGAAATTTACAAAACCAGACAGGGGAAATGGAAACAAAATAACAAACACCGTTCAGATCCCGTTACATATTTTTTCAATACCTCTCAGGAAAAAACACGTTACTCTATATTAAGTAATGTCATCCTTTTTCTGCCAAATTATATGCATATCAGTTAGCTTTGAAGCAATTTATCTAAAACAAACAATGATGGTTACATGTGTCTCTTTACATGCACGGGAACACAATAAAATCCTGGAAATTGTTAGTTTTTAGTGTTTCTCCATATATATAAGAGATCGGAATGAATTAGTGACGAGGTTCGGCAGAATATTTTTTTCGTTTCTTTGCCATTTTGGGAAATTTTCTGCGACTGTCATACACTGAGTGAAAGGTTTGGCTAGCCAAAAAAACAGGTCCAATCCACCATTTTCTATACATAAGAAATTCGGAATATAACAGTTGTTATTCATTTGTTTGATTTTGCAGTTAGATTAAGGACTTTCCGTTTTTATATTTCCTCGGAGTCGTTTGTTTGTTTGTTATTTTACTTTTTGTTAGCACTTTCTTGAATCTTTTGATTAAATCATTTATTAAACAATTGTTTTCTTGCTAAATTTTAATAATTTTAATATACATTTTTGTCTCCTTTTTATCCCCTTTTCTCCTTTTTCCTGCCCTTCTCTCCTTTCTCTCGCCCTTCTCTCCTTTCTTCCGCCCCCTCCGTCTCCCTTCTTCCACCCCCTCTCACCCATGCTCCCAATACCCTGTCCAGGCCCTCCTCTATAATTTTATTCTTTCAAGTTAACATGTTATGCATTTCCATTTAATTTCTAATTATTAAATACATTAAATACAAATTTAGAAGTATTGTTTGCAATTATCTTCCCTAAATTTCTAAAGTCAGGAAATAACGAAACACGTAGCTAATACCATGAATACGAAAGTCAATATTTGGCTACGCGTACCCCTATACCCCCGCATGCAGGTACGCGCGAACACTGCCCTCACCAAAAAAATAAATAAATAGGTGTCAGACCATTACTCCCTCCAATTTAAAAAAAGTAGCCCTACTCTGACACAAAATAGTGCTTTTGATGTCCTTGTTTACTTAAACTAACCAACAAATTTGCAGAAATAAAACTTTCGTGAAAGAGAAATATATCTAGATCATTTTGAGCCAAAATTTACTTGTCTATGAGTTTGCATTAAAAATTGAGGATTAATGCGCTCCATAGTATACTAATTTTAGATTTCCAGAAAACCAGGTTTTTTTTTTTTGGAGTACTTCTGTTTGAAGGTCAGTTATTTTGTTAGAAGGCTAATTAAAGATATGGTGAAAATTGGCATGTAGAAAGCTGATACATGTACAATTAAGGATATACCTGGTTTCTATGAAGTTAAACTTAAGGTAAAATATTTAGAAAGCTGTGAAAATTGCAAAATTTGGTTAAACAGATAGGGATTTTTAATTGGTGGTCTGACACCTGATAGCCAACCGCAAACGGTTTTTTTCTTACTTCTCTTACTTCCGGTCGAATGTAAACACAAAACATGTGGTACTTCTACAGAGATTGATCGCCAGTATTTTCAAGCATATCTTTTGACACGTTTAAAATATATAGTTTTTACGTAAAGGTATGTTTTCCTAATAATCAACAGAAGGATAAAGAACTACCCCATATATATGAAACATTAAGAACAACGGTATGGTGTGTGAAAATAATAAATGTTACATGTTACAGGTATACTGCCGTCAAAGAAAACGGTAGTACGATTTCACGAATGGTAAAATATTTTTTTAACTCAATAAAGTTCTCTAACATGTATAAGCAAATCAAAATTCGTTTAACGAATTTAAAAACCAATTTTTATAGCATATTTTGATTTAAAATTGATACAAATCACAAAGAGAAAGTACTATTGGGACAAACAGGAATAACTCTATTTAAAAACTAACTTTTTAATTTTATTTAGATACAGATTAAATAATCATGCATTACACTCAAATTCTTCAGCTGTCAGTGGTGATTATTTAAAAAAATTGAGAAGGAAATGGGGAATGTGTAAAAGAGACAACAATCCAACCATAGAGCAGACAACAGCCGAATTCAGGGCGACATATATAACACAATGTTTCACATAACTGCATAAAGGAAACATCTCCCCCTTAAAATTTCTTTAATTTGTGTTTATATTACATGTATAACATGTATAATGAATGATTACCAGTCAGGGGACTTACTGAAATAAGTGATTTTTAAATCACTTATTTGAGTAGCAAATTTGAAGTTTTGTCACAAATTGTGATTTTGTAGTTTTACCAAAATTTTAAACACATAGGTTTAAACAATATCTTTTCATTAATAAAATTGGAAAAAATGAACTTTTTGCTTCTTTTATGTAGCAAGGTTTATGCCTTTGAATTGATGTTATCATTTATCTGCAAATTCTATTTTAGTTGAAAAAATGCTATAATAATGGCTTAACATTGTACATAATGGAATGATACTTTCTTCACAGATTTTTCTCAGCAGTGGGAGTATTTTTCCTGTAAAGTTCAAGGTTTCATCTTTCAAATTATGTGATAAAATTCTACTGTTCCCGATAAAAATTTCACTGTTTGGGTGTGTTGAAATTAGTGGGAGTTATTAAAATAATGATACTTAAATAAGTGATTTTTGGGAATGAAATTGAGGTATGACACTTAAACTAGTGATTTTAATGTCAATATCCTAGATTCAGTACAAGGTCATCACCTGAAATGACCTGGTCATCCTAGACAACACAGATGTTGGTTCTGATAATTTTAGAAACATAATTATAGTCCCTGGATCATTCTATATTTAAAGCTACATCTTTACTAAAATTAAATCACTTCTTCTAGTGATTAATTTGTACTACATAAATAGGTGATTATTAAAGAAAGACAACTCTTACTTCCAATCTTTCTGGAAATAATGTTACTTAATTCAGTGATTTAGAAATTCACTCATTTAAGTAAGTCCCCTGACTGATTACAAAATGTATCATCCTAATTCTGGAAGGACTGTATGTTTTTACAGATTCAAGGAACACAAATGATTATTTTTCAGCTGATATTCTATAATAACGTATAGGTAGCTGATTCAAAGATTAAAATTGTGAACTCTCACAATGAATGGGATCCTTTAGAAGAAATCATATTGGGAGTACCAGATTTTTGGTGTACACCTCAAAAAGAACCAGGATATTTACCTACTAGCAGGTATGGAAACATATGTGATAATCATGTATATTAATATACTATACTATAAATCAATGTAAATAATAAGTTTTAAATGTTTATAAAAAAGAAGATGTGGTATGATTGCCAATGAGACAACTATCCACAAAAGACCAAAATGACACAAACATTAACAACTATAGGTCACTGTATGGCCTTCAACAATGAACAAAGCCCATAATGCATAGTCAGCTGTAAAAGGCCCCGATAAGACAATGTAAAACAATTCAAACGAGAAAACTAACGGCCTTATTTATGTAAAGAAATGAACGAAAAACAAATATGTAACACATAAACAAACGACAACCACTGAATTACAGGCTCCTGACTTGGGACAGGCACATACATAAATAATGTGGCGGGGTTAAACATGTTAGCGGATCCCAACCTTCCCCTAACCTGGGACAGTGGTATAACAGTACAACATAAGAACGAACTATAAAAATCAGTTGAAAAGGCTTAACTCATCAGATGGACAAAAAATACAAGTGGACGTGGCCGGGTACTTATACATTCCGACACAAAAAGACACAACGAACAGATCTGAGAGTACTCACAGTTATCTGACAGCTAGTTCAAAGCCACTAACAACTAATAAAAAAGTCATGCATCTAAGACTCAACCATAACAAAAAAAAAAACCATTAGGCCATAAACAAAAAAAAAATAGGTTTGTTTGTCTATTAAGGTAGCACTCCACAGTTAGGTGTGTAGTTTCGCATTTTGGCCCCTGTGGATTTTTTAAATATGAGAGCTAGTGTGCAATAAAATTCATTTTTGGATAGCTGAGTATTAAAATAGCCTTTGTATTGGGTTTATATGAACATCAAGATTATGTAATGTATGTAATATAGGCTGTTTTCTGTATGACAATCCGTATTTGCATGTCCCTACCATACATTGGTCCGGCAATTATTGTAATGTTTTTTTCCAACTTTTTATCGCACGAACTTTGTGATTGGATTTTACGAAAAAATGAGGCGAAAGACACCCATTTTTTATTTGATCATTAGGAAGATTTATGAAAACAGTTTCTAAAAAGGTATCACTCAAAGGCATTGAAATTCTAGTTTGATCCAAATTTTGGGGGGATATGTGACATGTCCACCCCCCTTTTTGCAATATTTCATGGTAAATAAATGCAGAATGTTGCCATGGATACACATCAAAGGAATTAATTTTCACTCTTTTAACTTTTGAAAATCAAATCTATGGAAGATACTGATTACATACATATGCACATGTACAACACAAACAGTTAGGTTTATGTTTTAGAAATCCAGAAATAGGAGATGATAAAACATTTTGTGGCTCATTTTTAATTTTATTTTCTAACTGTGGAGTGCTTAGTACCCTAAGGATGTATTCTTCTGACATTTCAGTCTCATTGAGTCTCATTGAAATATCGTTAGGAATTATTTCCAAAACATATGATACAAGTGGAAAATAGCAATGAATTTGATTATTATCATAGTGAAACTTAACTCTGTGAAAGAATTTTGTATTTCCAATAAGTAGTTTTTGAGTAATGAATTTTTCAAATTTTACGACCAAACAAGTCAGTCTTTTAGCTGAAATTCTGAGAAAAATGGGTGAGGGGTACAAAAAATGATTTTTACCAGAAACATAAACATCCCATATAACTTTTTCTTTTCAAATTTCTAAGATATGCATTTTTTTCAATCATTTATAACAAGGAAGTTGAAATAATGTGCATTTTCTTCTTTAAACAGAGAAAAATCACAAATTAACAAAATTGACAACATGGTAAATTTGACAAGAAAAAGTAGCAAAATATGATAAAACTTTCTTAAATTAACACCTATCTATAGTTTTTTTTTAGATGAATTTATTCAGATTGGTCCACTTCACCTTTATTGAGAGTATGAAAAAAAGTTTCATTTTTGGAACTGTGATTTTTTTCACGATAATAGCCCAAAAATGGGTAAAAATTGATGAAAAATTGGAAAATCATCAAAATTTGATACTTTCAAAGGGCCGTAGCATAAAAAGAAGCGCACTACCATATGATATTTTTCTTTACCATTTATGTTTTTACAGTCATATAAACCCAAAAATCAGGTTTGGAAAAAAGGTTTAATTCTAGAAATTTTTGGCTCCTCAGAGGTGTACATCCTTAACCCTACCTATCCAGAAAAAAACTGCCTACTCAAAATCTTTTATTGTCCTGCTGTTATTTTTTGTATTAAGATAGGCATGGAGACTTAAATAGACATCTAACTTTATAGCTTGTTGTTCGGTGTGAGCCAAGGCTCCCTGTTGAAGGCCGTACATTGACCTATAATGATTAACTTTCATAAATTGTTATTTGGATGGAGAGTTGTCTCATTGGCACTCAAACCACATATATAACTATCTAACACTTCAATTTCGCTTTGAAAGAAAGAAAATTAAAAAAAAATGCCTATCTTTCTACCCAATGTCTCAATGTATGGGTAGGGTTTGGGCAATCCAAATATTTTTAAGTGTATAATTAATATGCATAGTTGTTAATGTCTGTATCATTTTGGTCTCTTGTGGACAGTTGTCTCATTGGCAATCATACCATATCTTCTTTTTCATATATTTTATGTAAATTTTGAAATACTAAAATACAGTTATTTTAAATATTCTTTAACATTAGTTGTCTGTCATTTGAACAAAAAGGATTGTTTTTAATTGAGACATATATCATGTATATGTAAATCTTCTAGCATTTAAGTTTTAATAAAATTAAGAATGGTTACCATGGTCACAAGGATTCTTTCAAAGAGACAACACCCAACAAAACACCAGCAATAAATATATAATTGAACAATAAAAAAAAGAAGAAAAAACATACACGACAAGTCAGTAACGACATCAAAATATTGATTTAGGATAAAAACACTTAAAACAAATAGTTTAGGGGTGGGGGTAAAAATTGCTGCAAGTTTTGTTTATCCAAAATCGATTTTACATATATGCATATTGGTCAATCTATTTTTCGCAAATTAAGTTAAGAGAGGGGAGAGGGGGGTCAGTGAAAAAACTATGTGAATTAAGTTTTTTATCCTACATTGAACTTTTGATGTCGCCCCTTACAAAGGCTAGAGGTTCCTGACTTTGGACAGGTACATGAATGCAGTCGGACTAAACAAGTATTGTGAGATCTCAAGCCTAGCCAATGTGATATAAACAAAAACACAGCATTACACACAGTAAATATAGTTTACCGGAGAGCCATATTTTTTATTACAAAATTAATTGTCATCTCAAGAAGGTGATTCCCTATATAATCAATCAAGTTGTTCCCACGGAAGGGGGAGGGGCCCAGGCCCCCTGGATCTGCCTATCCTCTTACCACTGACTATAACAAAAGTATCTACTAATGGAGAGAAGCAATTCCGTCACACATATTTGTCTAAAAGTATATATAAATGTTCTGCAATATAAAAGTAATTAACCTTGATTATTGCAGTAGGATTAAATTAAAATATAGGATCGAAAGTGGATCTTAATTATTAAATATCATTTCATATATTTTCCAAGAACAGGAAAACAGAGCGACGAATACATACACAAAGCAGCTCTCCAGATTGACAACTTAGAGAGGGTACTTAGATTCCAGTGTAATGTTACAGTCAGAAGACCTGATAAAATTGATTTTACACAACCCGTGAGGACACCGTTCTTTTCAATTGAGCATCAACACGGAGCTTCCTGTCCACGTGACACCCTGCTGGTAATCGGGAATGAAATCATTGAGTCCACTATGAGCAGTAGAGCTCGATATTTTGAGTCTATGGCATACAGGTAGATATTAGATTGATAAGTTTTGTTTTAACCACGTGTACAACCAAAACAAAACCACCCAAAATATGCCTAAAATCAGAGGAGGAGAGTTATATTAAGGATACTGTGTTATTTTATTTGGAATATTTTCAATTAAAAAAAAAAGATTTCCATTACCCAGATGATCTATAAGATTCTTACGTTTGTAGCTCATTATAAAAGGGGTTTATATGATAAACAACAGCAGTCCTACAAGGGCATGATTAAGGAGGCAGATAAATACAAACAATGTATACACATTAGAGGGTTTGTTTTTAAAGGTTGTCCTGGAGAAAAAAAGAAAGGAATTTAAATGTAACTTCTTTTATTAAATTTTCTATTTTGCCATAATCTTTATGTATAAAATTGGTATTTTACATTTTTTTGCTCAATACTGTAAAAATAAAAAAAAATAATCTTGCAGGACAATACTGAATGATTATTTTGAGAAGGATGAAGATATGTTATGGACGATGGCTCCCAAGCCTACTATGTCAGAAAACATGTATAATTCAGACTTTCCTTTCGACACAAATTGTCAGGAACGTAAAGACTGGATACAAAATTATAAATATGTAAACAATGAAGCAGAACCGGTAAGTATTTATAAATAAATAAAAAAAATGACTGATATCAGACACAAACTTTTGTGGATGCCAGTTTTTATGCATTGAGAACAAAAATGTGATTTTTGTGGATATTTTATTTTATGCCGTTAACTATTTGTCACTGGACAGCCTTCAACAATTAGCAAAATTCATACCAGATTTTTAGTAATAAAAGGCCTTCCATGAGTAATTGTGAAACAATTTAAACAACAAAACTAACTGCCTGAATGATACTAAAACATTAAAAAAAGCAAATATAGCAGAGAAAAAAACACAGAAATACTGGCAACTGACTTGGTACAGGTTGACAATAGTTGAAGACCAATATGGCGATTGATATTTATATAAATGTGATGTGGGCCTCAAACCTTTTGTTGTCTGGGAGACTATAAGGTTGAATCACGGTTTTAATATATCGATCAATTTTATTCTACTGCCATAAACAAAACCACATGGATGGCAGACGACACTAACTGTTACCTGCCTACACGCAGAGGAAATTATGTTCTACATTTCCGGCAGCGAGGTATATACAACACATGTGTGACAGGATTGTTTCTCTTAGTACGGGTAGTAGATACTAATCCAGCCGTAAGCTTCTGAGCTTTGTCAGTTAGAGCGCTGACTTTTTTACACAGAGGTACCATGTTAGAATCTTAGAGTACTTTTACTATTTGTAATTAAAATCATGCTCTCCAGATACACCTGTGAAGGAAAAACTAGACATATATTTTATTTTTATATTGTGTAATATTTTTTTAAATTTTACTAGTGTTTTGACGCAGCTGAAGTTTTGAGACTTGGAAAAGATCTGATTGTGCAGCAGAGCATGACAGCTAATAGAAAAGGCATTGATTGGCTCAGACGTCACGTGAAATCTCGTGGTTATCGAGTACACGAAGTTCACTTTCCTGGTGATCTGAATCCAGTACATATAGGTTGTACATATTGAAACATATTTAATATATTTTATTGAGTAAGCTGTATATTGGTTTTCAATTTTGTCATAAAGAAAACCAATACCTCTTTATTTTTAATATGAATATTTTGTCAAGATGATTGCATGACCTTAGAGTTAGTAGTCCACCATTTTATATTTAACAAATTGACTTTCTCTGACCAAACAAATGAAAAAGGAGTTATTGCCCTTTATTTACAATTGTTTGTGCTTTTGGCTATAATCATGAGAAAACAATAATAAATAACAATGTAATTTTTGGAAGATAAAGTGTTGTCCTATAATTGCAATGATTACTCGTTTTTTAGTATGTGTTAATCACATTGTTGATGTTATTTCTTCATACACAGAACAAATGTTACAGTCATTTCTTATAATTTAATTCTTAATTTCATTTTAAACTGGGGTTAATTATTAAAAAAACATTTATGACGTCACGGTCACATGAAAAAATTATGTCTATGACCTGATAAACAAAACAATGTCAGCTAATCAGGAGACGCGTTACATCCAAAATTAAATTATTGAATAATGTAGTTGACAAATAGGACTTAAGAACTTTTAAATAGTAAAATTATTATCAATAATTATCTCCTTATAGAAGTAATTAAGGTACCAATTTATGTATTTACGACTACTGTCATAATAATTATTGTAAAGTATATAAAGTAACAGTTGCGTGTGAGAGGTTACAGGGTAAAAGCTCAATTGATGATTATTAGACTATCAGATAAATTTTATAGTAAACAAAAAATTATGACACCACCAACAGATGATGGGCCCTTTGTATGATTTTATTGAACTTGTCCTAAATAAAATATGTTAAGTCTTATTAAATATTTCTTAGGTGATTCAGGATACACATCATTAAAGTCTATAAGTTTGTTATTTTATTCTTATTTTCCAAATTGAATAGATGCATCACTGGTCCCATTAGTACCACCTACCAATGAAAGGAAAGGTATCCTCGTCAACCCTCCAGATCGACCAATCACAAAGGAAGATAAAGACAGAATATTCACAGGTTCATCTTGGGAAGTGAGTATCTATAAGTTAAATCGTTATTATAATTTCTTATAACCTGCAACACAAGGAACTAATCAATGCTCTGAAAACCACTACCCTGATTTTTGACTTTTTGTTAGATATTAAAAATTATCTTGTTTATTTTCATATGGTGGCATTACACATTTTCCCCGCTTACCACAACTTTTCTTTTCCTGATTCTAATACACAATTATACATTCTTTAGGGTTTTTTTTCAATATCTTATAAATCCTTGTTTTCATGTCACCTTTATTATGCCCCATGTATGGGCATTATGTTTGTAGGTCTGTGCCTCTGTCCGTCTGTTTGTCCGTCCCTCTGTCAAGCGTCAGGTTAAAGTTTTTGGTCAAGTTGAATTCCTGAATCAACTTGAAACTTAGTACACGTGTTCCCTATGGTATGATCTTTTTTTTAATTTTAATGCCAAATTAGAGTTTATACCCTAATTTCAAGGTGCACTGAACAAAGAAAATGACAGTGCGAGTAGGGCAATTGTGTACTATGGAAACAATCTTGTTTGTTATTAAGTCTCCCAAACAAAGTTTGGAGACCTATTGTTTTTGCTCAGGTTTTTTTATTCTTCTTCTTCCGCCACTTTAAAAAAATGAACTTGTCCGCAGCGTTTCTCCAAAACCGCTTGTCAGATTAACTTAGGATTTCATAAAAGGGTAGACTAATATGTCTAGGTGAGCCATCAATCTTTCGTTTGTGCATTGGGGTCTTTTACGGGGTATTTTGGGGGGTAGAAAGGAGGGAGGGGTTTACTATAGAACCCTATGGGATTTTATTTTCAAAAATTTTCAAATGAATATAACTTAAAAACTGTAAGGGATAGATACATGCAGTCTTCAGAAATGATTAAAGGACCATAAAACAAATCACATGTTATATAGGGGGAGTCCATGGGGGGTCATCCCCACCCCCTTCAATTTGAGAATATGCTTTTATCTTGTAAACGGTCCAGATCCCCACCCCTAAACCATATATATTCTAGAATGGGACCACAAAACAAATCAAATGAAATTAAAGGGAGGTTCCTGGGGGTCAGCCCCACCCCATTCAATTTGAGAATGTGCTATTATCTTGTAAACGGTGCAGATCCCCACCCCTAAACCATATATAATCTTGTAAGGGACAATAAAACAAAAGAAATAAAATAAAAGGGAAGTCCCTAGGGGTTCACCCCAACCCCTCTTGTTTGAAAACTTGTAAACGGTCAACATCCCCACCCCTAAACCATATATTTTCTTGTATGGGACAATAAAACAAATCACATGAAATTAAATTTAAGTTCCTGGGGGTCACCCCCCCAACCCGTTCAATTTGAGAATGTACTATTATCTTGTAAACGGTCCAGATCCCCACCCCTAAACCATATATATTCTTGTAGGGGACAATAAAACAAATGAAATAAAATAAAAGGGAAGTCCCTAGGGGGTCACCCCACCCCCTCTTGTTTGAAAACTTGTAAACGGTCAACATCCCCACCCCTAAACCATATATATTCTTGTATGGGACAATAAAGCTAATCAAATGAAATTTAAGGGAAGTGCCTGCGGCCGTCCCTACCTTGTTCAATTTGCGAATGTGCAATTATCTTGTATGGGACAAAAATTCAAATCAAATGAACATGGGACCATATGAATGGAGAGTTATTGGAGCTTTGTTTGGGAGACTTCGTAACAGCATCCTGTTACAATTACTTCTTGTTTTTTCAAAGGTTTTAAAAGAAAAAGGGTCTGCTTGCTTTTTTTTCAAGCCTTTGACTTTTGTCGAAAAAGCGAGACATAGCTGCAATCCTACATTCCATTGTCAGCCTAGTCGGCGTCCACAAATATATGTTTTAATGGAACAGTGTAAATTAACCTTCTTTTTTCTAGATAATTGATGCTCCATTTCCTAATAGCATGGTTGTACCAGAGTCCTGTCAGTCTAGTGTCTGGCTGAGTATTAATCTGTTTATCTAGATATTTTTTATCTTCTCTTTTTCTAGATATTAGATGCTCCTTTTCCTAACAGCTTGGTTGTACCAGAGTCCTGTGAGTCTAGTGCCTGGCCGAGTATTAATCTGTTTTTCTAGATATTTGTTATCCTCTCTTTTTCTAGATATTAGATGCTCCATTTCCTAACAGCATGGTTGTACCAGAGTCTTGTGAGTCTAGTGCCTGGCTGAGTATTAATCTGTTAATGGTAGGACCAGATAAAGCAATTGTTGAAGAAACTGAAATACCTACCATCAACTTCCTTGAGTCATTAGGTATGATAAATCTATTTGTATACGCCTGCCATGGGAGACGGGGCCATTAAGAGTTACCCTTGACCATCTACCTTCCCATCGTTTCGTTAATCCGTCCTATTTTCTATTGTTTGAAGCCTGAGAGAGGGAATTCCTGTCCTCAGACATATTCTTCCTTTATAATTCTGTGTATTTCCTGATTAGGATATGTTATCTTAGATAGTTGTTCCACTTTTGTTTCAGTCTGGGGGAAACTAGATTATTTATTTGTGTATCATTTCGCTTTGACTTAGCTTTCAGTTACTGCCCTTACCAAATGGTTCTAACAATTTGCACAAAAGATGCTTACATTAGATCTAATGTGATTGCACATAAGGTTTTTAACATGCAAATTAGGTGAGCATTTTGTGAGCAAAAAATATTTCACATATGAAACTAACCTAATTTGCATGCTAAAAATATCACTTGCAAATGATCATATTAAAAGCTTACAAGTATTACAAAAACATGTGCATTATATCAAGATTGTTCATATGACTAGCTGCTCACATTGTGCATATGTGAAAATTAGTTGACCATACAGAGATTCGTACAGATTGTTTACTTTATATTTCAGGTATTAAATGTATCCGTGTACCATACAGAGATTCGTACAGTTTGTTAAATATTTATATATATTTCAGGTATTAAATGTATCCGTGTACCATACAGAGATTCGTTCAGATTGATTAATATATATATATATTTCAGGTATTAAATTATCCGTGTACCATACAGAGATTCGTACAGATTGTTTACTATATATTCATGATGTTTCAGGTATTAAATGTATCAGTGTACCATACAGAGATTTATACAGATTGTGTACTATATATTTCAGGTATTAAATGTATCCGTGTACCATACAGAGATTCGTACAGATTGTTTACTTTATATTTCAGGTATTAAATGTTTCCGTGTACCATACAGAGATTCGTACAGATTGTTTACTATTTTTGTATATTTCAGGAATTAAATGTATCCGTGTACCATACAGAGATTCGTACAGATTTGGTGGTAGCATTCACTGCCAGACGTCAGATGTCCGACGTATTGGTGAATGTCACAATTACTTTCCAAATATGGACAGCAATTAGAATCAAACAACATCAAACAGCTGATATTTTACACATTCATGTCTTTTTAATCAATTTTTATACGACCGCAAAATTTGAAAAAAATTTCGTCGTATATTGCTATCACGTTGGCGTCGTCGTCTGCGTCGTCGTCGTCGTCGTCCTAATACTTTTAGTTTTCGCACTCTAACTTTAGTAAAAGTGAATAGAAATCTATGAAATTTTAACACAAGGTTTATGACCACAAAAGGAATGTTGGGATTGATTTTGGGAGTTTTGGTCCCAACATTTTAGGAATTAGGGGCCAAAAAGGGCCCGAATAAGCATTTTCTTGGTTTTCGCACTATAACTTTAGTTTAAGTTAATAGAAATGTATGAAATTTTGACACAAGGTTAATGACCACAAAAGAAAGGTTGGGATTGATTATGGGAGATTTGGTTCCAACAGTTTAGGAATAAGGGGCCAAAAAAGGGCCCAAATAAGCATTATTCTTGGTTTTCGCACAATAACTTTAGTTTAAGTTAATAGAAATCAATGAAATTTAAACACAATGTTTATGACCACACAAGGAAGGTTGGTATTGATTTTGGGAGTTTAGGTCCCAACAGTTTAGGAATTAGGGGCCAAAAAGGGACCCAAATAAGCATTTTTCTTGGTTTTCGCACCATATTACTTTAGTATAAGTAAATAGAAATCTATGAAATTTAAACACAAGGTTTATGACCATAAAAGGAAGGTTGGTATTGATTTTGGGAGTTTTGGTCCCAACAGTTTAGGAATAAGGGCCCCAAAGGGTCCAAAATTAAACTTTGTTTGATTTCATCAAAAATTGAATAATTGGGGTTCTTTGATATGCCAATCTAACTGTGTATGTAGATTCTTAATTTTTGGTCCCGTTTTCAAATTGGTCTACATTAAGGTCCAAAGGGTCCAAAATTAAACTTAGTTTGATTTTCACAAAAATTGAATTGTTTGGGTTCTTTGATATGCTAAATCTAAAAATGTACTTAGATTTTTGATTTTTGGCCCAGTTTTCAAGTTGGTCCAAATCGGGGTCCAAATTAAACTTTGTTTGATTTCATCAAAAAGTGAATAAATGGGGTTCTTTGATATGCCAAATCTAACTGTGTATGTAGATTCTTCATTTTTGGGCCTGTTTTCAAATTGGTCTACATTAAAGTCCAAAGGGTCCAAAATTAAACTTAGTTTGATTTTAACAAAAATTGAATTCTTGGGGTTCTTTGATATGCTGAATCCAAACATGTACTTAGATTTTTGATTATGGGCCCAGTTTTCAAGTTGGTCCAAATCAGGATCTAAAAGTATTATATTAAATATTGTGCAATAGCAAGAAATTTTCAATTGCACAGTACTCAGCAATAACAAGATATCTTCAATTGCACAGTATTGTGCAATAGCAAGAAATTTTCAATTGCACAGTATTGCGCAAAAGCAAGACATCTTCAATTGCACAGTATTGTGCAATAGCAAGTATTTTCAATTGCACAGTATTGCACAATAGCAAGAAATATCTAATTGCACAATATTGTGCAACAGCAAGAAATTTCAATTGGAGTTATCTTTCTTTGTCCAGAATAGTAGTTGAATCAACTTAAATCAATGTTTTATACAATATACAATGTATATTCACTTTTAAAAAATTGGGGTTTGGGGGGGGGGGGGGGGTTCAATTTTTCTCATTTGAAATTTCATAAATAAAAAGAAAATTTTCAAACATTTTTTTGAGAGGATTAATATTCAACAGCATAGTGAATTGCTCAAAGGCAAAACAAAAATTTTAAGTTCATTAGACCACATTCATTCTGTGTCAGAAACCTATGCCCTGTCAACTATTTAATCACAATTCAAATTTAGAGCTGAATCCAGCTTGAATGTTGTGTCCATACTTGCCCCAACCGTTCAGGGTTCAACCTCTGCGGTCGTATAAAGCTGCACCCTGCGGAGCATCTGGTTTTATGAAAACATAATAAACATGGGTTTAAGGTTATGGTTATTTCTTTTCCTATAATGAAACTGTCTTGATGGTGTATTCATATGGTGTATAATGTTCTCCTGCAGAACAATTCAAATGAGAAAACCAATGGCTTAATTAGAACGAAAACAGTTTATGACAAACAATATGACAGACACAGACCAACGAAAGATGTAAAGATGTGGTATGAGTGCCACTGAGACAAATCTCCATCAAAGTCATACTTTACAAAAGTAAACCATTATAGGTCAAAGTACGGTCTTCAACATGGAACATTGGCTCATATGAAAGAAATCACTAGTGTAATTTAAAGCCATTCAAACAGGAAAACCAACGGTCTAATCTATATAAAATATGAAAAATGAGTTCACTTATGATCCACATCAACAAACAACAACGTCTGAACATCAGATTCCTGACAATATTGCACGGGTTTAAAAGTTTTAATGGTACCGATCATTCACCCTTATCATTCTTATCGAAAACAGTAGTGTTACATTACAACATAGAAAGACACCCTATAAAATATCAATTGAATGGCTTAACTTAATCAAAAGGGTAAGCCTGTTCCCACTATTTTATGTCTCCCCTTCAGAAGTCAAACGATGAGACATGTATGCTGTTTTCGGCATTGGCGGCATCGTCGTCAGCAATGTATTAGTTAGTGATTAGGTCTAGTTGATGGTGAACCACAAGTGGTAGGTCAATGATATTTGGTATACAGTTATAACGATCAGCATTGGCACAAATCATTTCAATGGAGTTTATTTGGCCCTGCCACCTCAGTCATGGTCCATTGACTTTTGAAAATGTTGCAGTTTACATGTATTATTTTGTGATTAGGTCAGTCTATGAGGAAGCACTAGTGGTAGGTCAATGATATTTAGTATACAGTTGAATAAGCATTCGCATACAAATGTATCTTATTTCCATGGAGATTATTTTTTCCCTTAGTTTACATGTATTAGTTTTGATAAGTTCAGTTCAAGGTGAACCATTGGTAGAAGGCCAATGGTTATTGCTATTCAGTTGAAAAGCATTAGCACATCTCATTTCCACGGATAACATTTAGTTCCGCCCTCTCAGTCATTATCGACTCCTAGGAGTCGAGATTAAGAATTGAACGATGGACAGTTAGTGCGTGAATTTTTCTTGCTACCTGATTGGAAGATACTACGAGACGTGAATAATCAAAGTTTATTGATTGGTTAGGACAATCCAAACCTAGTAAATGTCCTTCAATCCCGTAGAGTATCGGATTTGTCCTCTCTATTTTAGCAATTAGATTTTGCCTGGTCATAATCATGCATATTGATACACAGGTAACTTTTATCTATAAATAGCCGAATCTTCTGGAGTTTCGTAAACAACAACGTTAAGATAAGATAGATAAATACGTTTATTGCAATAAGCACAATTATGCTATAGCACATTTAAATAACAACATTATCATGTGTAAGCAACATGAAATTTATATTAAGACATAGGTATACAAAACTGCAGAGAACATAATTAACAATATGAACATGTTGTTAATGAAAAAGACAATTAGATGCATATATATAACTACGATAATATGAAAGTTCTGAGTTTCCAACTTTCACGCAAAAAACATATCAAATTGTAAATAACAGTTTTTGTTTGAACTTGTAGAAGTGAATACAGTTTGTTGATATTTGGCCATGTATGACAATGTTTTGAGAAGTATTTAAGTTTAAACGATATATACTACTTCTAAACGTGTGACCTCACGTGTGTGGTAAAATTTGTTGATTGATGCACGTGGCTATTCTAGTGAATGAATTAATCTACAAAGTGAGAGCACTTTCCATTTTCCTCAGCTAAGAATCGACTATAGCCCTTTTTGAAAGGCTAATGCTTGTAGTCTATTGACTTTGAAACATTTGCTTTATACTTTAGATGTATTAGTTTGTGATTAGATCTGTTTAAGATAATTTGCTTATCATGTTAAGTCAATGATATTTGGAATGCAAATTTATTGGCATTTGTAATTATTGTTTCCATTGTGATTATATAGCCCCACCCCTCATGGTGAATTGACAATAAACTGTTGCATAATTTACAAATTAATGTTTGTGTTTATGTTTGTTAAAAAAGGAACGACTTATAGTAAGTCTATGGTATTTGTATTGCAGTTATATTAGCATTTACACATTTCATTTCCATGGAGATTGTTTAGCCATGTACTTCGGTCACGGTCCATCTACTTTGAATGTTTACATAACTTACATGTTAAAATATTTCTATTTTAATTTCAAAATTTGCATAATCAAAATTACAGAAAGGCGAGACATATTTCTACGATAACAGTTTATTATCGTTCGTTCTTATGTTGTACTGTTACACCACTGTCCCAGGTTAGGGGGTTGGGATTTTGGGATTCGGCTAACATGTTTAACCCCGCCAAATTCTGTATGAATATGCCTGTACCAAGTCAGGAGCCTGTAATTCAGTGGTTGTCGTTTGTTGATGTGTTGTTACATATTTGCTTTTCGTTCCTTTTTTGTACATAAATTAGGCCGCTTTTTGTCGAGCCTTCGACTTTAGAATTTTAATAACTTTCTCAAACTATCCTGGGTTTGTACCAAACTTGGACAGAAGCTTGTTTATGATCATAAGATAATATCCAGAAGTAAATTTTGTAAAAATAAAATTCCATTTTTTCCGTATTTTACTTATAAATGGACTTAGTTTTTTCTGCGGGGAAACATTACATTCACTCTGTGGTTAAAGTTTTTAGAATTTTAATAACTTTCTTTAACTATCCTGGGTTTGTACCAAACTTGGACAGAAGCTTGTTTATGATCATAAGATAGTATCCAGAAGAAAATTTTGTAAAAATAAAATTCAATTTTTTCCGTATTTTACTTATAAATGGACTTAGTTTTTTCTGCAGGGAACCATTACATTCACTCTGTGGTTAAAGTTTTTAAAATTTAAATAACTTTCTTAAACTATCCTGGGTTTGTACCAAACTTGGAAATAACCTTATTTATGATCATAAGATTGTATCCAGAAGTAAAGTTTGTAAAAAGATTACTCTGTTTTTTTCTGTAATTTACTTTCAAATGGACTTAGATTTTCTTACAATCATAAAATAGTAACAAGAGGAATATTTTTATTGATTTTTTTCCTCATTGTTGTTGAGCCTGTGATTTACAGCAAAAATAGGCGAGACACTGGGTTCCGCGGAACCCTTACAAATTTTTTCTCTTTTGAATTATTTTACGTTTTTCATTGCATGGCCCTTTATAGCTTATTATGCGGTATGTGCTTTTCTCATTGTTGAAGGCCATACGGTGACCTATAGTTGTTCATATATGTGTCATTTTGTCACTTGTGGAGAGTTGTTTCATTAGCATTTATCGCCGTGATATAGCCTTTTTGTGCTAAAGCGGAGTAAAGCAACCAACAATCAATCAATCAATCATTAGCATTTATACCACATTTTCTTCTTTATATTCAAGAAGTTTCAAAGCAGATTGTGTTTGTACTGTCCGACAAAGCAGTCAACAATGTGAAAGTGGTATCATGGCTGTTAATATAATACTGACATTCTTTATAAGATTAATAGAGGAAATGGGAAATGTGTCAAAGAAACAACAACCCAAACAAAGAGCAGAACACAGCAGAAGGTCACACCTAGAGGCAGGCTTCCACTAGCTTGAATAAAAACAAAATTACTAGTTCATTTAAATTGGAAGTCACACTAAACTTAAAATCACATAAATGAACTTAGAACTAAAAGCCTGCAAGACTTTAAAACAACTGAGACAGTTTTGACTTTTCAACTCTTTACACTACACTTCCACGTTATATTATCAAACTGTGACAACAGTCTTCTTATTTAATTAAATGGTCGTTTGGTAAATCAGAAAGCAATCACTTTACCATTTGATAAAGAACTTTGCAATTTGAATATCCCTGTAATTTTGTTATTATACTTTTTAGCTCACCTGGCCCGAAGGGCCAAGTGAGCTTTTCTCATCACTTGGCGTCCGGCGTCCGTCGTCGTCCGGCGTCGTCCGGCGTCCGTCGTCCGGCGTCCGTCGTCCGTCGTCCGTCGTCGTTAACTTTTACAAAAATCTTCTCCTCTGAAACTACTGGGCCAAATTTAACCAAACTTGGCCACAATCATCATTGGGGTATCTAGTTTAAAAAATGTGTTCGGTTACCCGGCCAACCAACCAAGATGGCCGCCATGGCTAAAAATAGAACATAGGGGTCAAATGCAGTTTTTGGCTTATAACTCTGAAACCGAAGCATTAAGAGCAAATCTGACATGGGGTTAAATTGTTTATTAAGTCAAGATCTATCTGCCCTAAAATTTTCAGACGAATCGGACAGCCGGTTGTTGGGTTGCTGCCCCTGAATTGGCAATTTTAAGGAAATTTTGCCGTTATATGGTTATTATCTTGAATATTATTATAGATAGAGATAAACTGTAAACAGCAATAATGTTCAGCAAAGTAAGATCTACAAATAAGTCAACATGACCGAAATGGTCAGTTGACCCATATAGGAGTTATTGCCCTTTATAGTCAATTTTTAACCATTTTTCGTAAATCTTAGTAATCTTTTACAAAAATTTTCTCCTCTGAAACCACTGGGCCAAACTTATCCAAACTTGGCCACAATTATCTTTGGGGTATCTAGTTTAAAAAATGTGTCCAGGGACCCGGCCAACCAACCAAGATGGCCGCCATGGCTAAAAATAGAACATAGGGGTAAAATGATGTTTTTGGCTTATAACTTAAAAACCAAAGCATTAAGAGCAAATCTGACTATTAGAAAATTGTTTATCAGGTCAAGATCTATCTACCCTGAAATTTTCAGATGAATCTGACAACCTGTTGTTGGGTTGCTGCCCCTGAATTGGTAATTTTAAGGAAATTTTACTGTTTTTGGTTATTATCTTGAAAATTATTAAAGATAGAAATAAACTGTAAACAGCAATAATGTTCAGCAAAGTAAGATTTACAAATAAGTCAACATGACCGAAATGGTCAGTTGACCCATATAGGAGTTATTGCCCTTTATAGTCAATTTTTAACCATTTTTCGTAAATCTTAGTAATCTTTTACAAAAATCTTCTCCTCTGAAACTACTTGGCCAAATTAATCCAAACTTATCCACAATCATCTTTTGGGTATCTAGTTTAAAAAATGTGTCCGATGACCCGGCCATCCAACCAAGATGGCCGCCATGGCTAAAAATAGAAGATAGGGGTAAAATGCAGTTTTTGGCTTATAACTCAAAAACCAAAGCCTTTAGAGCAAATCTGACAGGGGGATAAATTGTTTATCAGGTCAAGATCTATCTGCACTGAAATTGTCAGATAAATCGGACAACCCGTTGTTGGGTTCCTGCCCCTGAATTGGTAATTTTAAGGAAATTTTACTGTTTTTGGTTATTATCTTGAAAGTTATTATAGATAGAAATAAACTGTAAACAGCAATAATGTTCAGCAAAGTAAGATTTACAAATAAGTCAACATGACCGAAATGGTCAATTGACCCCCTAAGGAGTTATTGTCCTTTATAGTCAATTTACAACAATTTTTATAAAATTTGTAAATTTTTACTAACATTTTCCACTGAAACTACTGGGCCAACTTCATTATAGTTAGAGATAATTGTAAGCTGCAAGGATGTTCAGTAAAGTAAGATGTACAAACACATCACCATCACCAAAATACAATTTTGTCATGAATCCATCTGCTTTCTTTGTTTAATAGTCACATAGACCAAGGTGAGCGACACAGGCTCTTTAGAGCCTCTAGTTATGATACCCCACATCACGTGCTCCATATCTTTTAAGAACGGTTAAACTAGTTACTGAGTGATTTATTAAACTGTTGTTATCATATGTACGGCCCTGTCTAGTCTTTAGTCGCCCTATATAATAGTGATTAGTCCGTCCGTACAAGAATGTGTCCCATCTATATTTAGAGAACCGTTATCAATTGATACTTTATACTTGACATGTTTATTAACCAACATGAGAGGGTGTCTCATAATGTCGAAAGGTCACGTGCACAATTAAAAAAAGAAAGATTTAGTCGACAAACCCATGTTTTGTGGTAAAGGTGGTATCCGCTCTATTTCTTGATAACTGTTACAATTTCAAAGTTGAAATACTTGACATGTTTATTAACAAGCACCAGATGGGCTGTCATACTGTATGTACAACTTCCTTAGTCTAAGTTCAAGATCAAAAACATCAGTTTCAGTAATTTGTGACAACCATATGTCCTATGGTAAAGATACACATTTTCCCCACATGTTATTTACAGCGGGGCCCACATATATGGCACCTATCATACTGATATTTAATGTCCGAATAAAGTTCCTTTCTTTAAAAACGCATATACACAAAATAAACTAAAAGTTGTTCTGTTACATATATCTATTGCTAAAGTAATCCATGTCTTCAATTATACTTTCTTGTGGTTTGTTACTTCATGTTTTATACGAGTGTACGTCTATGTGAAGTTTCATTCTCTTTAAAATCTTATCGTTTTCCTTTTTTATTATCTCTATCATGTGAAAAAACTACAGTGTGCGGAATAAGTATTTCTTTCAATGCCCCGGCAATTCTAATAGACGTGTTAGGAAAGTTGACACTACTGCTGGCGCTCGTGTTGGATGGAAGATGAATACAATATGACGTGTGGACCATCTCAAAAAATACAAAACAAAATATTTGTGTTACCTGTATAGATAGGAGTGTTTGATACCTCTGAGATTAATCTTAAACAATTATAGTTACCTAAGTACGCAGGAGAAGATCAAAATAAAAAATATATTTTAAGAACCAGTAGTTTAACGGATAATTTTTTGAATAATTAATATTAACTTTTAAATAATTTATCTTGATCTAATGTTTTATAAACAAATAGTAAAAGGGTGTAGTCGTATAACTACGAAAGCCATTAAGGAACACTAAAAAAAATTACCCATGCTTTTTTTATTGACAATCCGTGATCTTAGATTGCTAATCTGTTATCTCGGATTGAAAATCCGTGATCTCGGATTGAAATCCGTGATCTCAGATTATTAATAGGTGATCTCGGATTGATAATCGGTGATCTCGGATTGATAATCTGGATTCATGAATTGCTGATCTGTGTTCATGAATTGCTACTCTGTGATCTCGGCGTGGTAATCCTGAACTGAATAACTATGACAATTGAACCATTTTTTTTTATACGACTTCCATTTACCGAAAGCTAGCTAAAAGTCATTTTAACAAACTATAAATAATTCAAGGTACATATGACAGTCGGATGAGGTTGGTATTTACTTTGCCCTAGCGTTCAGTTACTACAAGACTGAGTACTCTAATATCAGTACGTTGTGTCGACTTAAGAAATATTAAATAAGACATTCAAAATTAAAGAAGAAAAATAACTTTAGATTCAGTTGACATTGTTTCCCGCAGCTACAATAGTATACCCTATAACGGGCTTTCATCTATGTAAATACATTAAATTTCGCCCTCTCCCACACACCCACATTGCCCAACCCCCATTGCAATCATGTAAAATAACATGTTCCTGCATTTTCGATTCAAATGGTTTTTATGTTCTCGCTAACAAAATTGGAGGGGATCTTGTAACGATACCGTCTGTCTGTCCGTTTGTCAACTTTCGTCCGTAGCACCCTTGTTAACACTTTATATTCAATCGTTCCAGGATTTTGATCAAACTTGCTAATACTTAGTCCATATGAATATCTAGAATCCTATACATTTTTTAGGTCAAACGTCAGGGTTACTGTTAGACTTGTAATTTATTTTAACACTCTAGACTCGATTTTGACTTAACTTGGCATATACTTTGCCCTTATGACTATAATATTGAACCCAATTCATTTTCAAGTTCAGCCGGCAAAAGTCAATTGACCACAAATTGTTACACCATATAAGAGACATCAATTAAGGCACACACGCCGAGCGAACAAAATTTAGATAAAGGAATATCAGAGTTTCGTGTGTATGTTGAACACGTAATGAGACGTTTCAAGATAAACAGGGTCGTTTGGAACTTTTTGGAGACATGAAAGGAACGAACTAAATCAAATAGTTGAAATGTGTACCGGACTTGTCGAGATATGTTTTCGTATACAACCAATGCAACTGAATGCTGATGATAATAAGCACGTGACCAAATAATCCCAATTTGCATTTTAGAATAAATCATAGAGCATTCATCTTGTGTAAAAGGGGGAACTTGTATCTAGTTTCCAAAATATATTGTTTTATTCTTATTTTTATTTTTAAATCGTTTTAGAATGATAGTAAAACGATGGTTTATTTTCAATTCGCGGGATAAGGCGGGACAAAACACGTGTTCCTTTTTATTTTGCAGGAATTTTTTGATTTTGAAACTAGAATAAAAATATATCCCCCCTTTTTCTCCACAAAAGGCAAAAATTTGCCTAATTGTTTTATCATATTTTGCATTCTTTAACCAAATAATTACAGTTACATAACTTGTTTTGTATGGTTATAATTATCTCTTCAATACTAGTACCCCACGTAATTTATTTAAAAATTCACATTTAGTTATTAATGTTGGGTCTTTAAAAAGAGAATTGAGTTGCTCACTATAAATAAAGTAATTCAGTGGTCATACAGGTAATAAAAACTATATAGTATTTATACTTTTGGAGATGACCCCCACATCATATTGTATTCATCTTCCATCGAACACGAGCGCCAGCAGTAGTGTTGACTTTCCTAACACGTCTTATGCACTATAAAACCAGATACAAGTATAATATCGTGAAAAGAAAGTTAGGATTTAGTGTTTATAATTTGGCAATGTTTTCTCGGTTATTGAATTGTTTTTGTTGATAAAAATATATCATTTTGTTGCAAAGTATCTAATATGTATAGCCAGTCAAGGTCGTTATAAACTTCCATGTGTTGTATTATCACTCTCAGCACTCTCATCACAACTCGTGTAGATACAGAAGATAATTTGCGTATTTAAACAATTGAATAGTTGATTTCTTTACACGTTGAATATCATGTTGTATCTCACAGTGTTTGTATCATGTCTTGTTGTTCATGTGACATTTATGACATCTATTCAAAATGCCACTTCAGAGAAAGCAGAATTCGAGAATTTAGACCAGACCATTGAGTCATTACAAGTTCAAATTACGAATCTGGCACTATTCGGGACATTTCAAAAGGTAATATTATATAATTGTTTTCTCCTATATGTTTGAGAGCTAAATTGGAGAATAAGTAACATTGAATTTGGAAATTTTCATTATCGATTTTATAACAAAGGACTTTATTCGATCGACAAAAACAGACATTAGAAGAATTTCACAACCTTGTATTAGCTTAAACCGTCAAAAATATTATACTTGTAAACCTTTTTACGATACTAGTAACTAATTTTGTGCATAAATTCATGTACTTGCTTAAAATGTAACGTGAATGCATTCAAAACTTTTGAAATGCACTCGCAACTATGATAATCATTTCTAGATTGTAATTGTATGACCTTAATTTTAGCAGAATTTTTTCTTGAATGGAAACGCTATGTGTTAAATGTAATTGAACGCAGCCTCCGGTCAGAACATGGGTGTTTAATCCTATGTCAGTTGTAATTGACCTCGCAGGTAAAGCCCCAAACAACATTATTTTTGTGTGTAAATCTCATTACATTAACTGCTTGTTAAATGAATTAGTTATTGACAATTCACTAGGAAACTCAACATATACCCAGATGACACTTACCAAAGAGGAAAGCCTGGATAATCATAGGTATGTTCTATGTTCCATTAAAATTTCAACCAAAGATGAAGAACTGGATTTTCCATCACTGTATTGGATACATAAACTACATAAATGTCCTTACACACAACGTTATATTGATATTGATGGGTCTTCCAAATGCTTCACGAAACCGCTTTCTAAATTATTAACATCTATTTTATCAGCAAGCAAAGCCAGGCTTCAGAGTTATTGTGAAACTGCATACTATAGAGGTGGTGTCAATCAGATGTGGATACTAAACAATTCTAAAGATCTTTTATAGTACACACAATCTAAGACTCTTTCGTCTTGCAATAGTATTAAAACATTTGACTTTTCTACACTTCATACAAGAGTCTCATTCCAAACTAAAACACAAATTGAAGGAGTTGGTTTTACTTTGTTTTATAAAAAAAGAATGGCCAACGTAGATACAAGTATCTTGTCTAAGGGAGGGATACATTTTACTTTGTGAAGAATCAATCTGATTCAAGAAACACATGATCTGAAACTGACATTATCAAGATGCGTGATATCTTCATAGACAACATATTTGTTAGTTTGGAGGACGTATTTTTCAACAAACTGTCGGCATTCCAATGGATACCAATTGTGCCCCTCTTCTTGCTAACTTTGTTTTAATTTTTTTGAGGCTGACTTCATCCAGGAACTACTAGAAAGATATCTAAGAAGTTAGCAATATCCTTTAACTTTACTTCCGCCATAAAGATGATGTTCTCTCACTAAATGATTCAAAATTGGGTGACTATGTTGAACGAACTCATCCCATCGAACTAGAGATAAAGGATACAACAGATTCAATTAAATCTACCTCATATCTTGACTTACATCTAGCAAACAAAACTGTACAACACAAGAGATGATTTCAGCTTCTAAATTGTGAATTTTCAATTTCTATGTTGCAACATTTCAGCAGCGCTTGCATACGGAGTATCTATTTTCCAATTCATACGATATTCCCGTGCTTGTATATTTCCTATCATTATTTCCTTGATAGAGGGTTACTGCACACACGGAAGCTATCAAGCGAAGAGTTCCAAATGGTGAAGTTGAAATCATTCGTTCGAAAATTTTACCGACGCCATCACTAATTGGTTGACCATTTTGGAAGAACCGTTTTACAGATAATATCGAATATGTTCCATATGTCGTAACGACAATCCGCTTCCCTTTTCACGAACGTGACATACAAAATTAGAATTTTTACCCAGTTGTTGGTGGAATTTTGGAAAACGAAATGACAGACGACACACGACTCTTTTAAAAATGGTTATATGTTTATATATAATATAATTAACGCTATGTTAAATGTAATTGAACGCAGCCTCCGGTCAGAACATGGGTGTTTAATCCTATGTCAGTTGTTATTGACCTCGCAGGTAAAGCCCCAAACAACATTATTTTTGTGTGTAAATCTCATTACATAAACTGCTTGTTAAATGAATTAGTTATTGACAATTCACTAGAAAACTCAACATATACCCAGATGACACTTACCAAAGAGGAAAGCCTGGATAATCATAGGTATGTTCTATGTTCCATTAAAATTTCAACCAAAGATGAAGAACTGGATTTTCCATCACTGTATTGGATACATAAACTACATAAATGTCCTTACACACAACGTTATATTGATATTGATGAGTCTTCCAAATGCTTCACGAAACCGCTTTCTAAATTATTAACATCTATTTTATCCGCAAGCAAAGCCAGGCTTCAGAGTTATTGTGAAACTGCATACTATAGAGGTGGTGTCAATCAGATGTGGATACTAAAAAATTCCAAAGATCTTTTATAGCACACACAATCTAAGACTCTTTCGTCTTGCAATAGTATTAAAACATTTGACTTTTCTTCATTTCATACAAGAGTCCCATTCCAAACTAAAAATTCAAAATTGGGTGACTATGTTGAACGAACTTATCCCATCGAACTAGAGATAAAGGGTCCAACAGATTCAATTAAATCTACCTCATGTCTTGACTTACATCTAGCAAAAAAAACTTTACAACACAAGAGATGATTTCAGCTTCTAAATTGTGAATTTTCAATTTCTATGTTGCAACATTTCAGCAGCGCTTGCATACGGAGTATATATCTTCCAATTCATACGATATTCCCGTGCTTGTATATTTCCTATCATTATTTCCTTGATAGAGGGTTACTGCACACACGGAAGCTATCAAGCGAAGAGTTCCAAATGGTGAAGTTGAAAATTTTACCGACGCCATCACTAATTGGTTGACCATTTTGAAAGAACCGTTTCACAGATAATATCGAATATGTTCCTTATGTCGTAACTACAATTCGCTTCCCTTTTCACGAAAGTGACATACCGAATTAGAATTTTTACCCAGTTGTTGGTGGAATTTTGGAAAAAGAAATGACAGACGACACATGACTCTTTTAAAAATGGTTATATGTTTATATATAATATTGCTGGATACATGTATACCTTACTCTCAACAAACATAGTATGATTTATTTGAAAAAGAATTAATTAAGCTATAAACACACCATGTAACTAATAATGTAAATTGTATAGTTTTTGGCATTTTATCATTTTGGCTTAAATTTTATTTTGATAATTAATTTATTTAAAATATCTACTATTGAGAAAACAGACAGTCACAACATATAAAATCCTACCTTATTATAAGTTTAAAACATATTTATTTGTCTTATTTACAAGTATAAGAACAAGGTTTTGTAGATCGAATTTATAGTCAACCAAATGGTTTGCCCTGGTTTCACTTCTAATAGTGACGTAGATGTCAATGATTTAGTTTTATTAATGAGTCGTTTGAGATATATTCATTGTTTCGTCGTAAGAAATCTATTTCCTTGACACACATGCCATATCTTTGTTTATTATTTATGTCATAATGTACTGAACTCTTGACGTATATAAACATATGTATGATCATTTGTATCGTTGAAGCAATGTGTCATGTATACGGCTCATCGTTTGTATCGTTGACACTTAGTGTCATGTATATGTCACATTCTTTGTATCGTTGAAGCACAGTGTCATGGTTATGTCACATCGTGTTTATCGTTTATATCGTAAAAGTACATTGTCTTGTTTATGGCATATCGTGTTTATTGTTTGTATCGTTGAAGCACAGTGTCATTATATGTCACATCTTGTTTATTGTTTGTATCGTTGAAGCACAGTGTCATTATATGTCACAATGTGTTTACCGTTTGTATCGTTGAAGCACAGTGTCATTATATGTCACAATGTGTTTATCGTTTGTATCGTTGAATCTCAGTGTCATTATATTTCACAATGTGTTTATCGTTTGTATCGTTGAAGCACAGTGTCATTATATGTCACAATGTGTTTATCGTTTGTATCGTTGAAGCACAGTGTCATTATTTGTCACAACGTGTTTATCGTTTGTATCGTTGAAGCACAGTGTCATTATATGTCACAATGTGTTTATAGTTTGTATCGTTGAAGCACATGCCATGTATATGGCACATCGTGTTTATCGCTTGTATTGGTCGGTACTTCATCTTTGACGTTTATGTCACATTTTTTTTCATTTGTGTCTTTAGGGTACAGTCATATGGACGAAAATGCCATATCTTGTGTTTGTTATTTGGGTCATTATGTTACTGACTCTTTAACATGTATGCCACATGATATTTTTGTCTTTAGAGTGCTGTGTCATTGAAGAATATGCACGAGTAGGCACTATACTTCTTTTATTATTTGTGTCGATAAGGTATGGTCTGGTTGACGTTTATGCCGTATTTCTTTTGTTTGTGTCGTTAGGATACTATCTCATTATTTAACATCTTTATCACTTTAGTTGTGACGTTGATGTATGGTTTGGTTGACGTATATACCACATCTTTATTACTTTAGTTGTGACGTTGATGTATGGTTTGGTTGACGTATATACCACATCTTTATTACTTTAGTTGTGACGTTGATGTATGGTTTGTTGACGTATATACCACATCTTTATTACTTTAGTTGTGACGTTGATGTATGGTTTGTTGACGTATATACCACATCTTTATTACTTTAGTTTTGACGTTGGTGTATGGTTTGGTTGACGTATATACCACATCTTTATTACTTTAGTTGTGACGTTGATGTTTAGTTTGGTTGACGTATATACCACATCTTTATTACTCTAGTTGTGACGTTGATGTATGGTTTGGTTGACGTATATACCACATCTTTATTACTTTAGTTGTGACGTTGATGTATGGTTTGGTTGACGTTTATACCACATTTTTGTTATTTTCCCTTTTCGTTACGTCTCATTGACGAGCATGTCTCTTACAAACCAAATATGTTTTAGTACGTTCTGATTGTGCCACAGTTTTTTGTCTTGCGTTTTTAAGTTATTGCTTCATTGATGAAAATGCTAAAACTTTTGTTTGATTTGTGTCGTAAGAATCCAGTGCCATTGATACACACAACGCATCCTATTTAAGTACTGGTATATGTCTCTTGTAGAAAAATAATAATTTTGTTACAGTCAAGCATCGTTTAGTTGTGCGGACTGTACAAGAACACGGAATGTACAAACACGCAGCCACGTACAGTTAGCACCATGCTCTCTGCACGTTAAGAACCTTTGCAACATTTCCTTCCTTGAAGGATCCATACATACAGTTGGCCTGTTTCAAGGACACAGTCTGTCTTTATCCGCTTCAATCCTTTTTTTTTTAAGGCAGTCAGCAAACTCCGACTGCCTCTACTTCAGGACTTTTATTATGTCTTTATTGTTAATTTTTTTCGTCTGAAAATAAAATTGTATGCCACTGCATGTAGAGCAACAAACAATCAATCATTGAGTTCTGTGCCATTGCTTTATATGAAAAATCCTGTTCTAGGATATGTCTCGTTAACGTTTTTCACATTGATTAGATATAGAAAGATGTGGTGTGAATGCCAATGAGACAACTCTCCATCCAAACAACAATTTTAAAAAAGGTAAACCACTATAGATCAATGTACGACCTTCATGTTTTATTTTTTTTATTTTTTGAAGTTGTTACATAGACTTAGATAACATTTAGTACTTTTGTAGGCCTTTTTATTACAGTAAATTGAGAAATTATAATTGCGATTTTTTTTTAATTATTTTGAAAAATGCGCCAGGGTTATAATTGCAATGATTTATACTCGCATTTTAGAAATTTTTCATGTGAAATATATAAAAATAAAATATTGTCTTGTCTTGTCTTGTGAATAAACAGGAATTATTGTCACTACGCAAAAATTAAAATCGCATTGTAGTCTAAAATGACAAAATCGCAATAATAAATGCACGCAATAATTTCTCAATTTACAATATCTGTATCGTAAGGGTAAAGTCTAATTGATGTATATATATTCCACATCTTTCTATCATCTGCGTCGTAAGGGTATAGTCTCAATGCCATATATTCTACATCTTTTAACTATCTGCATCGTGATGGTAAAGTCTCATTGACGTATAATCCATATGTTTGTAAAATCTGCGACGTGAGGGTATACAGTGGAGATCAGTTCTAACCTCTCATAAATTCTGTCAGAATCTGTCAGGAGAACTGTTGTAGAACAGCATGTAGAACTGTCAGCCTGACACCAATTCACGGTGGGTATGGTTGTCCTGCGAGGGAACGTTCTGTGCTGGTGATTTGGTCCTGTCAGGTGCTGGTGGGTCCTGATTCTGTACTGGTGGGTCCTGATTCTGTGCTGGTGGGTTTGTTTACATTGTATCAGAACGGCAATAAAACGACTGTTTTGTTGCTTAATTTTTCTCTGATGCGTCATAAGTACCGTGCAAAGTATATTACAACAATATTATATTGCAAAAGTCGTGCAAGTTCGTTAAACGGAATTGTCCTGACGCTGTGCTGGTGATAAGAAAAACGGTCCTGGTTCTGTGCTCCTATGTCCTGGTTCTGTGCCTTTATATTTTAGTTAAAAGTGGCATATATTCAAGATCATTGATGCTGTACTGTTATTGACTAATTAACTGTTGTCTGCTTTCTTGAAATTGACATTGTTGTGAATCTGTTTACTGTTATTATGAGAGAAAAAATACTCCTATTTTTTTTATTTTTTTAACATTAACTGTAATCTTATTTATTGGCCTGTTAATGGAACCCTTCTTGCCCCCTTTTAAGATAAGAAAATATGTTTACGATTTTCGGGATTACGATCATTTTGCAAGATCACCAAAATACGTTGTAATTTATACAATACTTATATAAAGTAGATGATGTGGTATGTTTGTTGTCAATGGACAAATTTTCATAAGAAACCAAAGGAAGTATGTGTTAACATCGTACGACCTTCAACAATAACTCATAAAATAAAAATGTAAAAGGTTTTGCATAAAAATGGAGAGCAAAACTATAGAACAAAGGACTTTCTGAGCGTTTGAATCATATGTCTTTAGCAGCTTAAAACACATTTGTTTGTGAGTTTGAGTGCTGACTATAAGAATGACAATTGTATTGCGGGTTTGTTTGTTTGGGTTTTTTTTTTGGGGGGGGGGGATAAGTAAGAGTGAGGTTACAGTGAAAGTTTTAAGCTTGGAATAGTTTCCCGTAAGATTTAAAAGTTGTATTTTAAAAGAAAAATGTATCTTATAGCTATTAAGAATCATTTGCTGTATCTGTAAGATTTTTTCAACATAATGTTTTGTCTGAACGGTTATCAGGTATTTGTTTTCGAAAGTTCGATAGAACACTAAAAAAAATCACTATTTTATAAAAGGGCAGACTAGAATATGTCAGAGAATGAAGACGAGATAACCTAGAGAACACTAACAAAACTAAGATGTCTTCGCTTTTTCATTTCAAAATTCCAAAATAAATAAATATTTTTGATAAAGAATTACGGGGGAGGAAGTGAACAATGTGTCCTACTTTTCTATATTTAAATATTTTTATGAATAAAAATCAAATGTGCCTTAATTATAATTGAAAATGAGTAAATGGAAAAAATACCCAACTAAAATACACTTTTATTTTAATATTGATAATATCACTAAGCTTTTAAGTTTTGTGTGTCAAACACACCATCTCTGTAGTAATGACTCCTTACTAAGATATTTCACTTTATCCATTTTTTTCTACATTTTTTTATATTGTGAATTCTAAGTATTATTATATTAAAATGTAGCCTTAATTTATATTTAAAAAAACTGAATCTAAAGCCAGATATATCAAACATTTTTGTTTCCATCTATCACGTTAAAGACACCCTTGTAGATTTCGAAAAAAAGAGTAGGCTAATGCCGCTACAAGGCAGCACTCGCACCCGCCAAGTGGAAAGGGATTAATATAAGTTGCAAAACTTGTTTCCCAATGCACTATAAATAAATATGTTTAAACTAATATTTTATCATTTCGTGTATGGTTTATAACCCCTTCTGTGGCCCAAAAAAACTGGCTTAATTTCAACTGGTTATCAACCCGAATCGCTATAAGATCATATATAAGCTCACCTGTGTAGAGGGGTCGTGTGAGGTTCATTTATTGTCTTGGCGTCCGCAATTACAAAAAAGATCTTTTCTGAAATTACTTGACCAAATGTTACCAAATGATTTATCAAGAGTGAATCTAGGAAATACAATATTCATCAACAAACATGACCACTGTCTGTTAAAATGTATTCGAGTTTTTAGTTACAGCCGATTCCATTGAGTATGTAGGCAAAGGTAATATCTTTGGTTAGCTTGCTTGTTAGCTAAACCGTGAAGTCATTGTTAGGTAAGGTATACTACCCTCCTTTCGAAGTAGCCTGGTCCTACAGACAGAAAGATGTGTCATTTGCCGGACTAGTCTACTCTTAAAGTAGGGTAGTTTACATAACCTAACAATGACTTTTCTGTTCAGCAAGCAATATAACCAAAGATTTTCCCTTTGTCTTCACACTCATTGAAATCGGCTTTAATATTGCATAAGTTCAAGCAATTAGGGCAAAACTTACCGAGTAAAAAAAATCAAAATGTCTATCTACCTTGCACATTTCAGAAAATTCAGATCAGATAAAGAAACTGGGTCCAGCAACATTTATAAGCAATTTAAGATTTTGACCCTCACAGTTTCCATTCACCACAAATATTCTCGTTACAACGAATCACTTTTAAAAATACAAAAATACCAGTTGCAGCCTTTTGTTTATCTATTAATATATGTAATTATACGGATAAAGTTATGAAAGGCAGCAGGGTCACCAGGGTGAGGAGTCCATGTCATCTGAAATAAATGCTAAGCATAGATCTAGAAAGCGACAGATAATCATGACATTAAAAAAACTCTCTTCTTTTCGACTTTTTTCGAACAAATTGACACATAAAATGAATTATATAGTATTGTGGAATTTTTAACTTGTGTTCAATTCATTGTGTTGAAAATGCGGCTTTGAACTAGCTTTCAGTACCTGCGAGCATTCGTTGTTCAATAATGTGTGTCTTTGTGTTATTATTTTATGTGATAAATTGTTGTGTTAGTACACCTCTGTAACAATGAAGGAGGAAATGAGAAGGGTTGGTTGGGTAAAAGTGGGGAGGGGTATGCGGAGCGCTAACAAACATGTCTATGCGGCATGGGCTTTGATCATTGTTGAAGCATCAATGTATTAAAGGAGCATTTAATATATTAATAAAACTATTCTTATTTTAGATACTATATATTGTTATCTGATATTGAACGAAAGATGTTGCCCTTTTATGTAATTATGTAATACAAGTTACGATCATTTGAAAACACATATTAAACAGCCAAATGGATGCACAAGAGCTAAAATAGGAGTCATAGATCCTATTGACAACAATTATCTGCCCAATTTTATTGATTTTGTAACATTTGTTTCAAATATGACCAACTTCTTATCCAAAATCACCAGCACCGTATCAGGACCCACCAGCACAATGACAGGACCCACCAGCACAATGACAGGACCCACCAGCACAGTATCAGGACATGAATAAATTGAGAAAATGCTAAATTTTAATAAATTGCAATGATTTTTCACAAAATAGTTTTGTCGTGTGGATTGCGGTATAGAAAGCGGACTTTATAAGCATTTTTGTTTATTTTTTTCAGTTCGAGATTTTCTGAAAATGAGCATTTTTGTGTTACGCTTACTGAAACAGTTTAGAGGGTCAACTTTTTAATGGTTTACACAGGAACCCATAAGAAACAAAATTGAAAACTGTTTTCTTCCATTTTTTATGAGTGAAAACGTCAAAAATCATCATTTTCGTCTTTATTTACATTTTTTCATTGATCACCAGCACCCGTCAGGACCGAATCACCATGCAGCACAGAACGTTCTCTCGCAGGACAACCATACCCACCGTGAATTAGTCAGTTTCAGGTTAGAACTGTTCTAGCTAAAACTGATTTGGTCAGTTCTACCTAGAACTGATTTGGACAGTTCTAGCTGGAACTGATCCTGACAGTTCTACCCTAGAACAGTTTTAGACAGTTCTAGCTAGAACTGACCATTGGTCGTTCTACTTCTAGAACAGTTCTACAGTTAGAATTGATTTCAAATTCTACGGCTAGAATTGATTTATAAATTCTACGGCCAGAATTAATTTATAAATTCTACGGCTAAAATTGATTTATAAATTCTACGGCTAAAATTGATTTATAAGTTTTAAGAAATATTTGTCTTAATATAAAGGTTTCGGCAAAATAGCGATTAATATTATATAGAGTTTTGCTATTTTGCCGGTTTTATTTCAGATTTATAATCGGCAAGAGAACATGTTTAACCCCGCCATATTCTGCATGTATGTGCCTGTTCCAAGTCAGGAGCCCGTAATTCAGTGATTTTCTTTTGTTGATGTGTAACATAAAATATTTGTTTTTCTTTAATTTTTTGTACATAAATTAGGCCGTTAATTAGTATTATGGGGGAGGGGGGGGGGGGGGGTATTATTTGAATTGTTTTACATTTGTTATTCTGGGATTCAGTAAGGCTCGTTATCACATAACAAAATTATCTGGCCACATTAACCAAATGTAATATCTGTTTACGAGTAGTATTCATACCTCGGACGGACCTGTTTAACAAAAATCTTTTGACCACATCAATCTAAACTGACATTATTTGCTCTTTCTTTCTGCAAATCTATATACCTGCACAGTACTTCAGTTTTAATTTTAGGTCAAGAGGGACTGTACTACACAAGTTACAGCAATATTGGAAAACAATTTTGTTGGCATCAATTTATAGTGCCAGCATGCAGGGGCAGATCCAGCCATTTAAAAAAAAGGGGGGGGGGGGTTCCAACTATATGTTCCCATTCAAATGCATTGATCGTCAAAAAAAGGGGGTTCCAACTCCTGACCCTCCCCCCCTTGATCTGCCAATGAGCATGTCCTCTTTTTATTCAAAATATTGAATTGTAAACAAATATCAGTAGTTTTCATACTTCAGACTGAGTCGTATAATAAAATCTTTTGACCGCATCAACCAAAACTTACCATATTTGCTTTTTTGTATGTAAATCTAAATAGCTGCACAGTAGTTCAGTTATAATTTAAGGTCAAGAGGGACTGTAGTATAAAAATAATATTGGAAATCAATGACCATCAATTTTTTTTCTCGCAGCAATTGAGAGTGCCAGCATTTCCTATTTTTATTCAAAATATCGCATCAGAAACAAATATCAGTAGTTTTCATACCTCAGACTGACAGTTACATGTAATCATGTAACAAAATTATTTGTCTGCATCAATCAAAACTGACCATATTTGACAGCATCAACCAAAACTGACCATATTTGACCGCATCAACCAAAACTGACCATATTTGACCGCATCAACTACAGACCTTCTAAAATTCAAACTGACCATTATTCCGTGCGTTCATCGTGTATCGTGCGTGTGCCAATCGTGCGTTCATCATTCATCGTTCCGTGTATTTTCCGTGTAACGTGCGTGCATCGTGTATTCTTAATCGTGTATCGTGCGTGTATCGTGCGCTCATCAATCATTCATTCTTAACCGTGTATCGTGCGTGTATCGTGCGTTCATCAATCATTCATTCTTAACCGTGTATCGTGCGTTCGTCAATCGTGTATAATTGTGTATATCAGATAATGTGCATTTGTCAAACGTTCATCTCTAATTCTGTAACGTTCATACATTGCGGTTTTTATATGATAGTCGGTTATAGAGCTCACCAAAGCTTATATTTTTTCTCACGGTTAAAGTATATACATGTATGTATAAACGAGTCTAAATTGAAAACTACGTTCAAACCTATGATTGCGTTGGATAAAAACCTGAATTTTATACGTGTGCTTGTAAAACAAATTTCGTTGTAGATGGGTCTAAAAACAGCACAAACAACATTTTCCAAAAGACCACAAAAGTGAAAAAGTATATTTTAACAAAACGCATTTGACCATCGGCGATTGCCAAATAAAATTGATCACAAGATGTAATAAATGGATCTTAATATAAATTAATTTAATACTAAACAGAAAAAAATAACTTGTGGCCACGATGTCAGTATGCCACTAACATACGGTGTCAATATTTTTTTATTACACCAGATCCTGATTTCGACAATAAATGTCTCTTCAGTGATGTTAGGGATCGAAACGGTATTTGGAAGGCCATATAAAAAGTACCCTCTTTTTTTTGAAAAAGTATCCTCATTTTTTAGATAGACTCTTGAATTTTAAGAGTCAATGTAGGATGAACGGATCATATAAACCGAGGGGAAAATATGATACAAGCCCAAACGAAAAAATATAAACGAGTCTAAATTGAAAACTACGTTCAAACCTATGATTGCGTGGATATAAACCGCAATTTGTATACGTGTGCATGTAAAACAAATTTCGTTGTAGAAGGGTCTTAAAACAGCAACATGTATATGCAGGTTCCAGCCCGGTTCCGGGGAGGAAGTTACGAATCAAATCTACTCTTACATCGTTAGGTTGATTTTCTAGGCACTTTATATATATAGTGTGTGTATGTGTATGTTCCGACTTAAATAAAATTTACAGTCATACTTACTTTCTTGTGAACACTTAAAATTAACTTCAACGTACATAACGTTCATACAGATTTATGACTTTTGTGTAAATATTTTATCATCTGTACATATGTAAATATTTCGTGGTTATTCAGTGAATCTTGGCTGGGACTGACACTTGTTGATATAATGATACATGTTGTACGTACAAACAATAACATGATATTGACATTTCTACGACATTACAATTGGAATTTCTGTTCAACTGAGCGAAAATGGACTTAAAAATGTACTGTTGACCAACTGTTATTTGTTAAAAAATATTCTGTCAATTAAAAACAAATGTGCTTTTGCAAAATTTAAATGTGGGGAAGCTCCACTAAAAAAATCGAAACTGGAAAGTATGAAAGACAAGAAGTCCACGAGATGACATGTGTTGTAGCTCTACTATTGAAGATGAACTTCATGTCATTCTAAAATGCCCATTATATGTAGTTTTAAGAGAAATATTATACATTTTAATGAACATTTTAACCTATAATTATCAGATAGCGAAAATTTTACATTTTTATTTAATAACGGCAATGTTGCTGCTATAGTCGCCAAAAACACCAACAATATTTTTTTGAAAAGAACCTATACAAATCCTTGGTTGAACTAGGCTAGATTATAATTCTTCGCTTATTTGGCAAATTTATATGCTACTAAGATATTTTCAAATATTTGATAAATACCATTATAAATATCATTTTTGTCTTAGTTTCTGATGGTCACATGCACGTTATGTTATTCCATTGAGAAAATACAATATACAAGATTGTCGGGTAAATGTGGATTGCGGATTAAAATGTTAAATGTCAAACTTGAATTAACAAATTAAACTGAGGCGAATTAACACGAATATGTATATTCTCTTCAACAGTGTTTGAATTCTCTCTTCTGAATTTCATTTAAACTAAGCTAAAATGTTTTGTGGAAAATTGAATAAAAATAAACATTATATGTATTTGAAGGCATTATTTTAATTAAACAAATATAAGATCAGGCAAATATATCATGTATTATTTTAACTTGAGGAACCTTTAAAAACTTGAAATTGAATTTACAAGTTTAAGATATAATCTTGTTTTTTTTTATACATAAAAATAGTTAAATATATGGTTTTATCATAACAAGTCTTTATTTGAATTGAATAAACATGGAACACTTTAACGGATTCATTTTTCATTGTGTTCATGGTTGCCTATCAATGACACCGTTTTTAATGTACTAGTATGTTTAAAAGATTTTTATCCGCAAAAATAATTCACAATAGTACGTTGTTACTGACTAGGTTGGTCCCCTCTGTAAAACATTTAGTATGCCTTCGGAATATAAAAATATTAAGGTATTGTTAAGAATTTCAATAACGGCCGGGAAACAGACTACATGTAGTTGTTAACCGTCTATGATTATTAAAGAATGGCGGATGTTTTTTTTCGGTACGTCTAAACACTGCTAAGGATTCCTTGGTGCACTAAGGCCTTGACTATACAATTCCACTAAGGACTAGAATGAGTCACGGCTGTTATATGTATTATGTTTATAAATCATGTTAGAGATTGATATTTAATGCATAAATTTCAAATTTTACAGAAAATAATCATAAATAAACGAGATATTCAACACTATTGAGACACGTGCCGTTTTTTCTTTGACATGCCGAAAATCAATGAACCGATTGACATGTGCCAAATAACATAGCAACTGATTAAACAATCACGATCTTTTTTTATTTCAAGTAATTTAAAACAATTGTATCGAACATATTTATGCTTCAAATATTTATAATTAAATGTGTTGTTCTTATTCAAAATGATAAAAAGGACAAATAATTTTGCTGTTGTTTTATTTCCTTCCAAACAAAATTGTTTGCCATAGGAGCACGCTAACATATATATTTATAAGTGTTTCGTTTTTATTTTAATTCTGACAAAGATACGTGTATATACAAATGGTTTCACTAAAAATATGAGTAAATTCCGAAAACCATCATAAGAAACAACTATATGTTAAGTTTCATGAAATGGATAAGCGGTTCTCAAGTTACAGTGCGACATGCGGACGCCCGGCGGACGGACGGACGCCGGACATTTGTATACCATAAAACGTCAAATGTTGACGGGCGCATAAAAAAGGCGTAGTGCGCCCGTATGTCAGAAGGAAATCTGATTTGTATGTTTTTTGACGAGTCTTAGACTTTAGTCGAAAAGGCGAGACTTAAGCGATCCTACATTCCGTCGGCGTCGGCGGCGTCTACAAATATTCACTCTGTGGTTAAGGTTTTTGAAATTTTAATAACCGTTTCTTAAACTATCCTGGATTTTTATTAAACTTGGACAGAAGCTTTTTTATAATCATAAGACAGAATCAAGAATTTTTTAAATATTTATTAGATTCATAAACTGTCCTGGGTTTTTACCAAACTTGGACAGAAGCTTTTTTCAATCAAAAGATAGTATCAACAGGAATATTTTATTGATTTATTTTCTCGTTTTTGTTGAGCATACGATTAACAGAAAGAATAGGCGAGACAGTGGGTTCCGCAGAACCTTTACGAATTTTTTTAACAAAGTGTCTGTTTAACATATTGTATGAGATAATCTATGAAATAAATTTAATGACTGGTATGTTCATTACTCACTGTTGAAGGCCGTGGGGTGACTTATGGTGAAAACTTCTGTGTAATTTTGTTTCTTGCGATGACTTGTCTCATCCCCAATCATACCACATCTTTTTCTTGTTATCAAAACTTCAACACGTATTTTCAAAAACTTAAAGAACGGTTGTACGAATATGTATTGAAACCTCGTAACCAGCTTCAACATGTTCATTTGTGGACAAGAATCATTTGCGAATCTATAAAACACGTATTCAAAATGGCGATTAACTGGAAACAACAAAGTATACCAGAATTTGTTAAAACGCTCCACGAACAAGTCAAGCTAACGACGGACGACGACGAAGTGATACCAAAATACGAACGCAGAATTTGTATGCGGTCTTTTAAAAACCGACATTAGATGTATTGCTCTGTTGAAAAATTTATTATTTACTTGAAAAATTTACAAAATACACTTGAAAAAATACTTCTTCGTTCTGAATTTTTTTTTCAACAACTATTCATTTATCAGTATCCATCTTTACCGATCTTGTCGATTAAACGTTATCACAACAGATAGGAGGATTCCCGTGTAATCAGTTATGTAATTTGACACGTGTAAGACGGTTAATTGATTTACAATCCCATCATGAACAAAAAATGGATAAAAATACCGATTTTTCTATGAAACTTTAGACGCACCCGTGTTTTTTTTTTTTTATAATGGGTTTTTTTTTTGGTTCTGTAACTGAGGACATTTTTTGTCCTTTATGAATCCATATGACAAAGACTCCAATAAGGATAAATTTTGTTTCATAGAAAAATCGGTAGTTTTTATCCATTTTTTGTTCATTTTTATCGGATATAATAGATTGCAAAATACAAACAATTAATTGAAGTTTCGTATGCATCTATCAAGACCAGGCCATTCAATTTTTGACTAGTATAAAGGGTTGCCTTGGTTTTATAGCTCAAAACGGTATTATTCGTTTTGTTTTACATTGGGTCGAATAATGAAATAATAGCTAAGCACACTTCGGCGCAGACCAGCAGACTTTGGCGCAATGGTGTGCGATGGTTTATATAACGCGGGATACCTCAATTAAAGTCTATATATAGCTAAATATGTGCAATTATTATGAGCAGTATAATTGTTTCAATGTCAGTATATAAAGCATTTACTATAGTGTTATTGCCTATGGATGTTATAGTTCAATTTGCTGCGTTCTTATTGAGAGATCGTCCTATTTGATGTTTTGAATGTGGAAATCATTCTTGCTTCTACATGTATCTTTACTTAATTTGTTCCTCTAATGAGATTCTCATTTACCATTATATATTCATAAGAAAAGTTTGTGGACCCGTATGTATTTAGGGAATGATACTCAATCGTACGTATAAAAACAAATCTTTCGTGTATTTCTCGTTTCACAGTCCTACATGTATATTGAATTTTACTCACAACTCAGTAAGTTGATACCAGCGCGGGGTACATGTTTGCTTAAACCTCTTATTCTAGATGTCAGGTAACTTTCTTATGTTTATATTCATATGTTGGATTGATGTCTGATTGACGAATACTCGTCATTTTATATATATATAGATTTTTTAAAATTTGTTTTTTTAAGGGTTGCACCCAGTTGCACCTTCTCATTTAAGATATATTTCCGTGGCGTTACCTCGAAAGATTAGTCACATCACTAAAAACAATAAGGGAAATGAAACTTCTTCTCGCATGTTGAACTTTGGGTAATAGTCCTCTTCAACAAAATACTGCATTGAACTCAATTTTGGTATAAATATAAAGAAGCCACAATTTGTTTTTGTAAACACCAAAAGCTAGGTAGAGCATATCCCTTATTTGATATAGGCTCTTAAATTCTGAAATGTTGAGAGACCATGCTAGGGCTGTTAGCAAGTCAAAATCGCTAAACTCTCATTATCCGTTGAGAGATTTTCTGAAAATACCGAATGGCTTTTGCCTTATTCGAAACTAAAACATTAGCAAATATAACTGGTGGCCTTCGGCTGTCAATTGTTCTTTTCGGGTTGTTGTCTCTTTGACATATTCCTGATTTTCATTCTTAGTTTTAAAATAACTAAAAATATTATTAACAATTGTTAGTTCAAAACACATTTAACAAGTCAGAGTGCGTTGATACATGTTATATTCTACTGAATCTACTATATCCGTTATTATTACGTAATATATATATATATATATATATATATATATATATATATATATATATATATATATATAATATATATATATATATATATAATATATATATATTATATATATATATATATATATATATATATATCATAAGTCCTGTGTCCAGGTGGAAATAACGGGCGGTAATAACAATATGTGATTTGTATGTCAGGTGAAAGTGACAACGGGTGGTATGTTTACTACAATGTTTATCGTCTTCCATTATGCATGAGGGTAAGGATGGGGGTTTTTAGAAGGAAATTATAGACAAAAAAAATACAGAATACAGAAAATAACCAGACAAATATATAGAAAAGAAAATGATGAGGTACTAGAATATATGGAATAAAGAATGATCGGTAAAAGGTAAAACAAATTATAAAACAAATTGCCTAAAATAGAATACAGAAATAATGAATCCCCATTCAGACCCTCATGATCTGACATTTAAAGCTTTAGGACAATTATGGGCATGCGATACAGTTTTAGACCGACAGTGATTTTTTTTACAAAATCAATTTGTACATGTGTGTATATGTGCTAAAAATTATATCTTCATGTGCTAAATTTAAAAGACAAATGGGTTTGAATTATTCGACATTTACTTAATATTTCGGTTTCTTGGACATTTCTGTCCTTTGCGCAGACACCCTTAACATTTTATGTTTCAAAATATAAAGATATGCAGATTAAGGATTATCTTCATTACAAAATTGGGTTGTTACTACATTTGTGTAACAATTCTTTGTTAACAATTGATTTTTGTTAAAAGAAATTGATTTAAGAAAAAACGGTATTTTTGTTAAATATTTATCTAGTTAAAAAAAGTCGTTAGTTTTTTCATAATAGTTGGAACAAAAATCTCCATACGGTATCAAACCAAATTTCTAAAAAGAGGAGACATATGCTCTTAAGCTAAATAAAAATGGTTAAATCTCGAAAAAAAAAATGTTAAAATGCTAAAAGAAACAGTTTAATGTCTGCTTTTTTAGATTAATTCTGCGAATTGTTTTTGTCCGCACAAAACATCAAACAGAGAGATAAAGATACTAATACTAATAGATACTTTATTCTCTAAAAACTAAATACAACTAATTGAATAAAATGGAGGATTGAAATGGAGAATGTGTCAAAGAGACAACAATCTAACCAAAGAGCAGAAAATGGTGCGTCTAAACACGGCTAAGGACTCCAAAGTGCACTAATGAGTTATAATATGCTACTAAGGACTAAAAGAGTGATGTACAATGTAAACACATTTCTTATCTAGATAGAGATTGATAATTAATGCATATATTTAAATTTAATCATTAAAGATCACAAATAATAATTGAACAATGCCTGTGCCGGTTTTCGTTATTTTTTCTGAAAATCACTGAGCTATAAGACACGTGTCAAATTACATAACTGATATCAATATTACCTTAAAAAATGAAAAAAATAATTATTTGAAGAAGAAAATTACCCTGACATTTAGATATATTTACCATAAAAATCATTTAATATGCATCGGTTTATGATTTAATGAAAAAATATAGAAAATTGTTAAGCTGTTTTTATTAGGAAGGAAACTAATGTTTGCATCGAAAAAAATAGCCCCTCCCCTATAAATGATCATTAATTTACCTTATTGGGGGGCTTATTTGGACACCGATCGCGAGACCTGACTGCCATAAACAACATATTACGAACAGCAAACAATTGATATGTATGAAAGACAACAACGGACACAAAATGATTGCACTGAATAATTTCAACTACCATTCGGATCGATTTTTCAAATCTCATCAAATTAGACATGCATTGGAAAAGAAACTTGGGATATCTATTACCGTTTGGTTTCAAATTGTAATTAAAAATTGCATTTCCCCAAAAAGTTTTAGGTAAAATCCCGTGAATCTCACCTCCTAGAAATTTGAAGTGTCAGGATGTTTGAATATATGTCTGAATTTTTTACATTTATTTATTGCAATCAATTATACCAAACATGTAGTTGAAATAATTTCTAGAACCAGTCACTGTCTGTAGATATAATGCGTCGGACATTGTATGCATAAAAATAAAATTAAGATTTTTAACTGTATGAAATAAAATTAGTAAGGGTTTCGCGGAACACAATGTCTCGCCTTCGTTTGCCGTAAACTTGAACTCTCAGGCTGAACAAAATCAAGACACTATATTTTGATTGTTAGGAGCTTCTGTCCAAGTTCACAATCATTTCCGGTGCCTATAAATAGCCGACTTTAATTAAGTTATTTGAATCTGAGCTGGTAAAATAGCATATTATCTATTATGCTGGTATCAGCAAAACAGCTACAAGTAGTGCCTTTAATTAAAATGCATATTGATTTTAAATACTATTCTAAATAAAATAGCTTTGAGAATCGTGTAAAAAGCGTTCGTTGTTCATTCGTCAATGAATCATTCAACGTGCGTGTATCGTGCGTGCGTGTATCGTGTATTTATCATTCATCGTGCATCGTGCGTGTATCGTGCGTTCATCATTCATCATTCATTTTGCGTTAATCCTCCGTGTAACGCTCATCGCTCATCGTGCGTGTATCGTGTATCGTGCGTGTACCGTGCGTGTATCGTGCATTCACCGTGCGTGTATCGTGCGTGCGTGTATCGTGCGTGTGGTCAGTTTGAATTTTAGAAGGTCTGTAAAACTGATCATATTTGCTCCTTTTTATGTAACTCTTATAGTCGCATAGTAAATCTGTAATATTTTTATGTAAGGATGGATTGTAAAATCATGAAATTACAAATGATAGAAATATTGGTACACAATGCTACTTAATTCATTTGCATCAATTAAGAATGCAAGCATGTCCTCTTTTTATTCAAAATATTGCATCATAAACAAATATCAGTAGTTTTCATACCTCAGACTGACTGGTATAACATAATAATTTGTCCGCATCAACCAAAACTGACCATATTTGCACTTTATTATGTACATGATGTCAATCTTAATAGCCGAAAAGTAAATCACGTATATTTTTATATCAGGATGGATTGTTTAATATAAATGAAAGCAATATTGGAAAATAAAATTATGCTCACATCAGTTTATAGTGCCAGCATGTCCTCTTTTTCATCAAAATTTTGAATCGTAAACTAACTTCAGTAGTTTTGATATCTCAGACTGACTCATGAATATAACAAAATTATTTGTCAGCATCAACCAAAACTGACCATATTTGACAGCATCAACAAAACTGACCATATGTGACAGAATCAACCAAAACTGACCATAATTACACTTTGTTATGTAAATCTTAATATATATATAGCCGCATACTAAATCACTTATAGTAATACATATTACGATGGATTGTATAATTCAAATGACAGTAATTCCAATGAATATTGGAACACATTGGCTACAAAAAAATTTCCACATCAATTTAGAATATCAGCAAGTCCTCTTTTTATTCAAAATATTGAAATGTAAACAAATTTCAGTGGTTTCGATATATCAGCCTGAGTGAGAGTTGTTTTAACAAAATTATTTGACCGCATCAACCAAAACTGAACTTATTTTACACTTTATCATGTAAATATACATGTATATGGCCTCATTGTGAACATGGTAAACCAATATTATTTATATGTGAGGACGGATCGTATGATAAAAATGACACCAACTTTGAAACACAATACACCTTATCGCTAAACCTGGCTGACCCGGCCTCTTGAACTTTTGAAGCATACAACAATAACTTTTCCATTGTGGCGTCAGATATTTTGTTTTATGACGTCAAAATTTTACGGGAACCTGTGTGATATCCAGTAATGACCATAGGCGGATCCGGGGGGGGGGGGAGGGGATAGGGGGCCCGGGCCCCACTTTCATGGGAAACATTTGGTTGATTATATAGGGAATCAATGAAGCAGGACTGGAGCCCCCCCCCCCCCCCCCCCCCCTTAGGAAAAGTTCTGGATCCGCCACTGATGGCAGACAAATAGCGACAAGGTGTATTTATACCAGAATTTAGAATTTTGCCCGCCGTTATTTCCTCTCTGTATCCATAATAATGAACCGTCATTAAACATGCTAAAGTGACTTTTTAACATGTTTAAGTCAGTAGTTTTTGATAGCTTTTTTTTTAGACAAAACTATTTAATGGCATCATCCAACACTCACATGACTGATTCATATACTTTATTTTAAAAATAAAATAAAAAGTACATGTATGGGAAGTTCTCTTCTTGGAATATTAGTATACTGTTAATATAATTTGAAGAAGGGAAAGAAAAATGCATGATTTTGTTTGTAGCCGAACGTCCAGGGGAAAATGTTTAATTCATGTTCAGATCCAGTATATTTTTCTGAGTTGCACACTCCCAGATATCATTTATAATCGTTATGGATAAGTCTGGCTAAATTGACGAGATGGTGCAAATGTATATTATATAGAACCGATGGTTTTTTTACGTTGTACAACACTTTCTTCATTAATATCCCATAATTCATCCACTGAACAATTTTCATTGAACATTTGTCAAAACAGAATATTAAATTAATGTAAATCCAAGGCAAACAAGGTAAATTACGATTAAAATTCCGTGAATTAAATGCAGAGTTTTATTTAGGAAGAGACTGTTAAAAACGGGGGACGAAGACACGTAAACAATGATGTTTCCGTATGCAATCTTATAAAAATATTTCTCCGATGAGTTGGGTAACCTTCTATTCACTTCGATATTTGTACATGTAACGTATTAAAAGTCGTTTGATCAGTAAAAAATATAGAAAATGTGCTATTTAATATATAGCAAAGTAATTGGAAGTGATTTATTTCTTCTAAATTCTAAAATGCCCTTACTGCAGTGACGTCATTTAGAACTGTTCTACAGTCCTGACTGATTAAGTCAGTTCTGCTGACAGTTCTACGGTTAAAGAAGTGATTTTGACAGTTCTACCTAGAACTGATGTAGACAGTTCTACCCTAGAACTGATCCTGACAGTTCTACCTAGAACTGATTTAGTCAGTTCTACCTAGAACTGATTCTGACAGTTCTACTTATAACAGTTCTAGGGTAGAACTGTTCTAGGTAGAACTGTTCTAGGACAGGTTAGAACAGTTCTATGACAGAATATTCTGACAGTTCTAATGAGAGGTTAGAAGTGATCTCCACTGTATCTCACATGAACGTATCTTTCACATCTATTTATTATCTGCATTGACGTTTATTCCACATTTTTGCATTATCTGTGTCGTAAGGATATCGTGTCATTGACGATTATTCAACATCTTTTTATTATCTGCGTCGTAAGACTATAGTCTCATTGAAGTTTATACCACATCTTTGTATTATCTGCGTCGTAAGGATATCGTCTCATTGACGTTTTTTCCAAATCTTTTTATTTTCTGCGTTGTAAGGGTATAGTCTCATTGAGGTTTGTTCCAAATCTTTTTTAGTATCTGCGTCGTAAGGGTATAGTCTCATTCACGTATATTCCATATCTTTTTATTCTCTGCGTCGTAAGCGTATAGTCTCAGTGACATATATTTCACATCTTTTTATTATCTGCGTCATAAGGGTAAAGTCTCCTTTATGTATATTTTACATCCCTTTATTATCTGCGTCGTAAAGATATATTCTTATTGACGTATAACATCTTTTTTTATTATCTGCGTCGTACGGGTAAAGTTTCATTGACGTATATTCCACATCTTTTTATTATTTGCGTCGTAAAGGTATAAATCATTGTGGTATATTCCACATTTTTTTATTATCTGAGTCTTAAATGTATATCTCATCGACGTATATTCTGTATATTTTTGTTATCTGCGTCGTTAGGGTATATTTTTTATTGACGTATATTCTATATCTTTTTGTTATCTGTGTCGTTAGTTATATTTATTTGATGTATATTCTATATCTTTTCATTATCTGCGTTATCAGGGTAGAATCTTATTGGCCTATATTAGTCATATGTTTATGGCCCCGCAACGAAGTTGTCGGTGTCATATCGTTTTACCCTTGTCCGAAATTTCGTAATTCCAAAATACCGTAATTCCGTAATTCTGTAATTCAGTCATTCCGAAACGAACCATTAATATACGGATTTTTTTTCTAAACGCCTAAACAATATTGAGCTGGTTTTTGATATGTGAGACTATCATCATGTTTGTTCCCGTGTGTGTTATCAAAATTGCAGATTTTTCAACTTTTTGGGACGGGGCCATTCGTGTCGCTTTGACACATCTAGTTATTATATGCGTCGAAAAAGTAAAGTCTTATTGACGTATATTCCCCATTTTCTGATTATCTGCGTCGTAAGGGTATAGTCTCATTGACGTATATTCCACATCTTTTTATTATCTGCACCGTAAAGGTAAAGTCTGATTGACGTATATTCCACATCTTTTTATTATCTGCGTCGTAAGGGTATATCTCATTGACGTATTTTCCAGATCTTTTTTATTATCTGCGTCGTAAGGGTATAGTCTTATTGACGTATATTCCGCATCTTTTTATTAACTGCGTCGTAAGGGTATATTTCATTGACGAATATTCTACATCTTTTGTAATATCTACGGCGAAAGGGTAAAGTCTCATCGACCTAAATTCCACAACTTTTTATTATCTGCGTCGTAAGGAAAATATACGAGACCTCTGTTTTGGGGTGGTGGGGATGGGGTCAGAGGTCTCGTTTATTTTCATCCTGAATCTGTATTAGATTCGTCCCCAATATACAGTCAGGGGCATTACTTAAACAAGTAACTTTTAAAATTACCTATACAAGTAATATGGAAAACGAGGCTATTTTAAAAATTACTTATATAAGTAACTTTTCTAAATATTATTTTTATAGGTGACCAATTATACAAATTTTACTAATTTTACCAAATTTTTACAGACATCTTGTTATTTTTCCCATGAAATATAAAATCTAATCCTTCTGAAACACTAATTGCTTTTCTGACTCACTTATCTTTGATATCGACACTTCTTGGTCAAATATCGGTCTCTTGGGACTATTAAAATATCGTTTTCCTTCAAAATCTTGAAGGTAGACAGATATAAATAGATAGAAACTGATGAATAAATTACGACTTGAAGTTATTTATAATTTGTTACCCAAAACAATTACATATGTTCCTAAAATAAGTGTTATTACTAGTTTTTTCAAAGATGTACAAAATAACTTATTGAAGTAACATTTTTGTCATTATTTTTAAAGTAACCCTTTATGTCTATTCTCCTCTAAAATCTTACAAATTCTTAAATTTGTGATTTAAAATGATGTAAAAATTCATGAAAACTACATATAGTCCCTGATTTTATTGAAATTTAAAATAACTCTATTGAGTAATGTTATATTTTAAAAAAACAAAAATTACCTATATAAGTAACTTTAAGCACACATTACTTCATATATGGACCATTAAGCCGAGGTCTATAGAGAAGTGCCCTTAATAGTAAGTTTTGCTGTGATTTATCTATGGATGCAGCTGTTTGTAAAACCTTTAGGTTTTTCAGCAAGAACTGACACCCAGGAGTAAAATAGTTTACAAGCCTTACTTTTCGAAATATCAAAGCGCCGTCCCAAATAACCAATATCAAACTAAGTGTTAACCTCATCAGTACGACTGAGCAACAGCTGATCTGCAATATCGTAGTTGAAAAGTAAATTGTGTATTTATTCCACTAAAATAAAGAAAACTTAGTTACATAAGACATTTATACAATAAGGCGTAACTGTCATTCATAATATGTCGATCTATATACGCTGACGTGTTTTCCTGATTTTATTCAATTTTAAACTCCTTACTCCTCTGTTAACAATATGTTTGTCTGGGTTAATGTTGTCGGAACGTCTGTCCATTTTGCAGCCTAAAGATAGTCGTCATGTATAAACAAAAAATCGTCTCTTCATACTTGTTTGATTTGCATCCAATTATAACTACATGCATGTAGTCTCGGGGTAGGTTTCATTGTTATTATCTAACGAAATGTACAGGACGGATTTAGGGGGTGCCCAGGCCTTCTTATGAAGCTTCATTCATGGTTAATTCAGAATTTTGACCGCTTCCACTACAAATTGTGTCTTGTTTGAGTTAAGCCATATCTATTAATATTTTATAGTGTGTCTTTCTTTGTTGTGATGTTACACTTTTGTTTTAGATAAGGGTGAAGGTTTGGTACCATTTAATCGTTTAAAGCCGCTGCAATTGTTTGCACCTGTCCTTAGTCAGGAATCGGATGTTCAGTAGTTGTCGTTTGTTGATGTGGTTGAAAAGTGTTTCTCGTGTTTATAGATTAGACCGCTGGTATTCCCGTTTGAATGGTTTTAAACTAGTAATAAAATTGAGAATGGAAATGGGGAATGTGTCAAAGAGACAACAACCCGACCAAATAAAAAACAACAGCAGAAGGTCACCAACAGGTCTTCAATGTAGCGAGAAATTCCCGCACCCGGAGGCGTCCTTCAGCTGGCCCCTAAACAAATATATACTAGTTCAGTGATAATGAACGCCATACTAATTTCCAAATTGTACACAAGAAACTAAAATTAAAATAATACAAGACTAACAAAGGCCAGAGGCTCCTGACTTGGGACAGGCGCAAAAATGTTTGCTTGTTGTTCGGTGTCAGCCACGGCTCTGTGTTGAAGACCGTACTTTGACCTATAATGGTTTACCTTTATAAATTGTGACTTGGATGGAGAGTTGTCTCATTTGCACTCATACCACATCTTCGTATATCTAATAAGTAATTCTGAACCAGTGACAACTCTACTCTATCCATCGGATCACTAGTGAAGGCAATACAAGGCTGAAAACACATTCTGTATATATAAATCGTCTAAATAACAGCCCAACAATGTTAGATCTATATGTTTGTGGACATATACGGGTGTTTGGCATGTTCCACACACATGTAAGCATACAGTCGTGTGTTCTGCAGGTAAAATACTTGATACAAATTCACATCTTTTTGGTCATTATCGTACTTTTCAGTATACTACTTATGTTCGGAATTAGTTGATACCACACACAGTGCACACGTGTACATCATTAACATGTTCTTGAAGATAATTTGCTTAAAACAAGCAAAAAGAAAATAAGATACAGTGAAACATTCAAAAACAAAAAAAGAATGATGCAGATTGGATTATTTTTAAAATTTTAATATTGCTAAGTAAAATGAAAAAATGCCGCATTTTTCACTTTCAAATTTATTATGTCATAATGAAAAATACTCCATGTTGGAGCTTTTTTCATTTTTCAATTTTAAAAATAAAATTGAAAAATGCTCGACGTTGGAGCATTTTTCATTTTTCAATATAGAAAATCAACATTGAAACATTCTCCACGTTGGAGCATTTTTCCTTTTTCAATATCTTAAGTGAAAATGAAAAATGCTCAACGTTAGAGCATTTTTCATTTTTCAATATTTAAAATCAAATGGAAAAATGCTAAAGGTCAGCAATTTCAACATTTGCTTTTTAGAATGAGATTGAAATATGTTTTTTTTCCTAAAACAAGCAAATGTTAATGTTTTAATTTATTCAAACTGTTGATAAATTAAACAATTTTTACACAAATTTATCATTATTTTTTTTTAATATCCTCGTGAAAACAAAATATGTAGTTCATAAAAATAACAAATTTCAAATCTCTTTAAGAAAATGATTTTTCGAGAGTGACATCAAAAGATTTTTGTTACATTTTTCAAACCAATTAACTTTCAATATTGTAGAGCATTTTGCAAAATCAATTTTTCAGATATAAATGACAAATGTTTGGCGTAAATATACACGGTCTTAAAGGCATAACGTCCAACGACGTATTTATTTTTGTCTTTCATGGAATCGAGACAATTAAGAGCGAGACATCTAGACAATGTTTGGTCACCAGTCTATTTATCGAAGACTGTACGTATACATGCATCACGAATTTGTTTTGTTATTTTTGTCGTTGGGCTGCTGTTTCACTGACGTATTATCCACATCTGAATCTCCTTCTATTTCACACTTAATTTTCCGTGTACACTGCTGGTTAAAAATTATATATATATATATAAATCTGATAGCACTTACATGACATATTTATATGACACCTGTCTTAGTATTTGTTGAAGATTATACACGTCTACCTCTAGATGTCTTTCTGGTTTTTTTGTAGTTGGATTTCTGTCTCATTGACATTGTTATTTTTGTTGTTAGATTTCTGTCTCATTGACATTGTTATTTTTGTTGTTAGATTTCTGTCTCAATGACATTGTTATTTTTGTAGTTGTATTTCTGTCTCATTGACATTGTTATTTTTGTTGTTAGATTTCTGTCTCATTGACATTGTTATTTTTGTTGTTAGATTTCTGTCTCATTGACATTGTTATTTTTGTTGTTAGATTTCTGTCTCATTGACATTGTTATTTTTGTTGTTAGATTTCTGTCTCCTTGACATTGTTATTTTTGTTGTTAGATTTCTGTCTCATTGACAGTTGTTTTTGTTGTTAGATTTCTGTCTCATTGACATTGTTATTTTTTTAGTTGTATTTCTGTCTCATTGCCATTGTTATTTTTGTTGTTAGATTTCTGTCTCAATGACATTGTTATTTTTGTAGTTAGATTTCTGTCTCATTGACATTGTTATTTTTGTTGTTAGATTTCTGTCTCATTGACATTGTTATTTTTGTTGTTAGATTTCTGTCTCATTGACATTGTTATTTTTGTAGTTGTATTTCTGTCTCATTGACATTGTTATTTTTATTGTTAGATTTCTGTCTCATTGACATTGTTATTTTTGTAGTTGGATTTCTGTCTCATTGACATTGTTATTTTGTTGTTAGATTTCTGTCTCATTGACATTGTTATTTTTTGTTGTTAAGATTTCTGTCTCATTGACATTGTTATTTTTGTTGTAAGATTTCTGTCTCATTGACATTGTTATTTTTTGTTGTTAAGATTTCTGTCTCATTGACATTATTATTTTTGTTGTTAGATTTCTGTCTGATTGACATTGTTGTTTTTGTTGTTAGATTTCTCCCTCATTGACATTGTTATTTATGCTGCACTTAATTTTCCGTGTGCTCAAAATGGCTGATGAAAAAAAAGTTTTATCATTTAATTCTGATAGCAGTACCAGATTTTCTTTGGATCAAATCTAACGAATCGATTTGTATTGTTTTCGGATTAACGTCCCGTGGCAAATACTTCATGCATAATAAAGCTCTTGTTTTAGAAAATCTTATTGTAAATATTTTACACATGTGACTTCTTTGACACTTTTTTGTGGTGTTTTCTTAGTAATGGAAGAACCAATTTTCTAGAGACGCACAAACGCACCTGCTTCAAAAGTGTTTTTTTGGGGTGTTAAGTGAAAAAGATTTAATACCCACACAATTTACGGAAAATAACGCAGATGTCCTTGCACGTACTACGTAAGTTTTACTAATTTTCTGAAGACAAATTAATATGAGCGCAAACTTTAAGAAGAGGAAAGGAAAAAAGAAACTCCCCTTCTTTCGTGATTATATATTTTTATTGTAACATTAGATTCTTTTTTTTTTATTTTTTTTTATACTCGAAAAAGAGCCGTTTTGTATCTGCAATTGTCTTCTTTTGAAATATTCTGTCCCAGGGTAATGACTTTTACCGCTTCTTCAGAAGTATTTTAACATTTGGTTTTCCTTTAACACTGCAGTGTAAACCGGTTTGTCAGTTCCTATCTCTGTATGTTTCTCTTTATACGATTCATTGCATTGCCTTCCTCTCTGCATGGTCAACTAAGTTGATTGTTTCTTCACAGTTCCGTTAATTCTGGTATCAATCTTACATCAACTTTGACTTACGACTTTCCCCCCAACACGAAATGGTTATTCCCATGTGACTCTGACTTTGACTAAAGACATACTTGCATTTGTAATCGTTTACGATGGAATTATGCATTCTGTTTGTCTATTGTCGATACGAGAAGGTGTGGATGTAGGTTTTCAATTAGAGAATAATGGACAAAAAAATGTAAAAAATAGAGAATAATGGACATATAAAGGTATGAGGAATACAGAAAACTGGCCTAAAAAAATGAAATAATACAGAAATGAAGGAGCCCCATCCAGACCCCCACACTACACTGAGATATAAAATGTACAGTCAACTACTCTGTTTACCCTCATACCACACTGAGATATAAAATGTAGTCATCTACTCTGTTTACCCTCATACCACACTGAGATATAAAATGTAGTCATCTACTCTGTTTACCTTCATACTACACTGCGATATAAAATGTACAGTCATCTACTCTGTTTACCTATTTACCAATGTGATATAAAATGTAGTCAACTACTCTGTTTACCTTCATACCACACTGAGATATAAAATGTACAGTCATCTACTCTGTTTACCTATTTACCACTGTGATATAAAATGTACAGTAAACTACTCTTTTTACCTATTTAACATTGAAACATTATCACATTCTATAACTGATGTTTATAATTAGAAAAATATATTTCACGGCACATTCCCTCCCCCTTTTCTAAAAAGAGAATGTCAATACACAAAACAATGTAAAAGTTAGAAGAAAAAAATCTCTACACGCGATACGAGACAAAACAAGCCACATCTTTCAGAGGTTAGAATACGATGTAAAAGATTTGAAAGCCTTGTATAGTACGCAATTTGTAAAATTTACCCAGAGAAGGTATTGGCAAAAATCTGGTTAGTTTGTGTACGTATTATATACGTTTGCAACTAGTCTCATATTTCTAGTAAGTTAAGAGGGGGTGGGGAAACAAATCTTTCGTCTAATCCTGTTATATTTTGTAAGTATCCTATGTCAGGAACGTTGTCGTACACATGTATATTATATCGACGTAATGTCCCCCTCCATTATTTAGAGAATTAAGTGTTAACAGTAGATCTTTGATTGCTTCTGTTGTATCTATTTTTGTCTTTCATGGAATTGAGACAATTTTTGAAAGATCTAGAGTGAGACTTATGTTTGGTCACCCGTCTATTTGTCCGCGAAGACTATATGTATGCATCACGTTTTGTTATTCCTGTCCTTTGGCTGCTGTTCCATTGACGTATGTCCCACCTCTAAATCTCCTTCTATTGTCACAAAATGGAAGTTCCTACATAGTACAAGTTTTAAATGGAAAAAAAACTATTCTGGAATATTATTTCCACTGGTATAGAATATTTGTTCCAACGGGAACAGATATTATTACATTGTTTATAACAAAGTTTCCGGTAGAACTTCTGTTAGGCGGAACAAATATACGTTGACACTTAATTTTCCGTGCACACTGCTGGCTGAAAAATATATATATATAAATCTGATAGCACTTACATGACATATTTTTTATGACACCTGCTTCAGTATTGGTGACGACTATACACGTCTACCGTTAGATGTCTTTCTGTTATTTGTGTAGCTAGATTTTTGTCTCATTGACATTGTTATTTTTGTAGTTGGATTGCTGTCTCATTGACATGTACCTCATAACTCATTTATTAAAGCAGCACTTAATTTTCCTAGTGCACAAGCTGGCTGAAAAAAATGATTATAAATTTCTTGTTATAAAACTGTGAATTTTGCGAAAAATTAAGGATTTTCTTATCCCAGGAATATATTACCTTAGCCGTATTTTGCACAACTTTTATGAATGTTTGATCTTCAATGCTCTTTAACTTTGTACTTGTTTGGCTTTATAACTATTTTGATCTGAGCGTCACTGACGAGTCTTATGTAGACAAAACGCGCGTCTGGTGTACTAAATTATAATCCTGGTACCTTTTATAATAAAAATCTGATAGCATTTCTGATAGCAGTACCAGTTTTGCTTTGAATCAAACATAACGGATTGATTTTGTTTCTCCTTAACTTTCAGTGGCAAATACTTCTTAGTTATTAAACACATTCTTTCAGAAAATCTAAGGGAAACGATATGACACATGTGACTACTTTGACACTTTGTTGTGGTGTTTTCTGAGTGATGAAAGAACCAATTGTCCTTAAACGCAAACACGCACTTGCTTCAAATGTGTTTTTAGGTGTCAAACGAAAAACAAAAGAATTAACTCGCACACAATTTTGTGAAAATAACGCACACGTCCTTGCAAGCTCTACGTAAGTCTTACAAATTATCTTGAGACAAGTAAACATGAGTGCAAACTAAAAGAACAAGAAAAGGAAACAAAAACACAACCCTCTTTTCGTGAATATGTTTTTTAAACACCATGGACAAATAACACAATGACGGGGTGTATAAGGACAAAGCCACGTAATATGTAACAGAGGAACACAATAAGGCATATACATGATATATAGACAAAGCATATTCACAATAATAAAAGACAAAAATACAAAATGTATTATAAAATGTATTATAGAGCAATAACACAATGACAGGATGTTTAAGTACAGAGCTACGCAATTTTTTACAAACAAATAGGGAATAATAATGTGCTACAATATAAAACATGATAAAGAATAGAAAATAATGAACAAACAGTATAACGAATAAAAAAAAAAAGAAGAACCCCATCCACACCCTCATACCACACAAATGAAAGAAAAAAGAAGTACCAGTCCATAAGACAAGCAACCCGACGAAAACAATTGTGAATTTGCTCTGATTTTAATTTGCAAACTACACATCCGACAAATAAGTAAGGAGACACATATGACTTAAATTCTTTAAAAAGTTTTCAAGGATATGATGAAGTCTTTCTTGAGTGATGGTTTTCTCTGAAACAAAAAAGTGGATGTAAATCGAAGAACATAAGGTCTTTGTAATATTTCTCTAAATTTATTATAAAATTGATTTGTTGTCACAGATGAAATTAAAGCGTTTATCGCCCAATATACAGCAACCCAACGACATAATACGATGTGTAATTTATTTTGAATTTTTTTAGAACCTTTCATCCGTATAAGTTTCGAATAAACAAACTATTAGGCAGCAACCATTTGATTTTCTGGGGGGGGGGGGGGGGGGGTTCCAGTTTCCAGTTTTTGGAGAAAAAATAATTTGTTTTTGATTCTGAGAAAAAAAAAATGTTTGTTTCACCCTCAGCTGCCACTATATGTAATGCTAAAATTGAAATAAAAAAATTGTTTTCGACTTGTGAAAAAAATAGATTGTCCAGAAAAAAAAACATAACCCCCCCCCCCCCCCCCCCCCCCCCCGAAAATCAAATGGTTGCTGCCTTAAGGACATACATATATGACTAATATTAAAATTTCCTCTTTAAACTAGTGATATATGGTTTAAAAAGATATCATGAAATATATTTTTAATTTCGTTGTTTGTCTTCAACTATCAAACATCAAGTGGTGTTAATCAATTAAACAACACGTCTCTGTAATATTTCATTAACTTTCCATATCAAGTTACCCTTTTGTCACACATAAAATAAAAGTGTTAATTTACCCCAAAACATGTACATAACAAATGTGTTCATTTGATACATGTAGTAAAGAAAACAAAATTTGATACAAAATATTTGAATGACAAAATGCACAAATAGATCCGAGTTTGGATCAACTCATTGTCTGAAAGAATTATTTATGTTTATTTATGTTAATTTCTTTATCACGTCAAAAAGAAATGCATTTCCGTCTGTTACATTACAAACAAGAAGAACATTTTCTTTTTTGTCAAAATAAATTACACGCGGCAAATACAATCCATCTGATTCAGTAAGAAGTTCTTTATGATGTTTACCATCATCAGATACAACTATTACAGTGTGTTTCTCCTCATTAGTCACATATACATTCCCCTCATTATCTGTTGTTAAATCTTCAAATCCATCTATTTTAAATTTCCACATTAACTTTCCATCTAACGAGCAGCAGTATATTGATGTAAAGTCTCTACAGACAAACCTGTCTCTGTCTACTGTAATGTCGACGATAATGTCTGTAGGTAAAGGTATAGTACGTATTACTTTACCTGTCAGGTCCATCACATGTATTATACCCATATCAATAACAACGTACAGGTTATTATCATTATATGATATTCCGTAGCAGCGACCACGGGTGTTGATTGTACTGGTGACAGAACGTGTAGATATATGTATTATCAGTATGATACTTTTAACATTCCAGGATACTGCTACAGTGTTACTATCTATCTCTGTTATATAACCTGGTGTATAGGACAGAGGAATGTGATAGATATCAGTACCGTCTGTATTACAAATAATAAGTCGTGCATTATTAAAGTCGGTAAACACTAATGTATTGCCTGTTTTGATACAGCTAGAAATGTACAGATTCTCATTCTTTGACTTTTTGATATTTAACTGTTGGCGCAAAGTGACAGACACAGGAAGTTTGTATTTGACAGGTGTTTGAGCCTGGATGAACGCTGCTGTTGTTGTGTTTTCTGAAATAGAGGAAAAAATAAAAGCTTTTAATAAATACCTGATAAAATGGATTGAATGTTTCAACTTATATCTTGGTTAAGTGGACTATTCATAGTAATGTTAGTTGGCAAAGAGGGGATTTAGAGTAGGATTTGTTTTCGGATTTACTTCAGTTTACTCGATTGCATTGTTCGGCGGCTTTTTATTCACTTTTGCACATTATCCTATAGTTTGTGTTGACAGAATATTCCTTTCATCCGGTTTTAGAAGAAGTTATTTATTTTCAGCTCTTTCAGTTTATAAATCCTCTTGCCCCACCCTAGCGAATCTCCCCTTACTCAAGGAGTGTGTTAATGATAGACATTGAAAACAAAAGAGAAATGTGTTGAGTATATTCGTGTACTGGACAGATGTATGCAGAAGAAGAACTTATTTATTTCAAGCTATCTATGTCATGTTTTAGAAAGAAAAATAATATTGTATAGGCATCATCTGTCCTTTCTGTCATGAATTTTATTCAGCATATTGTTGGGTTTTTAAGGATACATATAAATTTATTGTCTTTTTCGTTTATTTTTCTCGGAAATCATAGAACCAACGGATAAAAAAACCACAAGATGCTGAAAAAACTTGTCACTATGAATAAAAGTAGAAACACAAGAGATATTGGATAAATGGATTTATTGATTGTTGCCTGTCCCTAACCAATTTACCCCCATTTTCCCGGAGCAGTCTAAATGTCCCCGACTTTAATACCGGACGCCTTTATTACAGAACCTACCTATTATATTTATTGTTAATTTGTTCTCGTCCTGAATATGCATGAAATATTTGCCACTGGACGTTAAGCAACCAACATCAATCAATTACAATTATAATTTCTGAAGCAAAACTAGAAATCCAGACCATTATACCGGCTGCATACACTATGACAAATATTACCATGTAGCGCCATGATCAGTGTTCCTCATTTGTTCATTAACTTTTAATTGCAGTTCTGATACATAAAGTATATTCTATTGTCACTTAGTGCCATCAAAAGGGTGACTGAGAAAAAAGAAGTCAATACAGGGTTTCGTGCAATAGGCAGTAGTGCTTTTGACAGAGTGGGGCGTCCAGTTTGCTATGATGGGTGTACAAGTACGCAGCCACGTCTAGTCGCAATGGGGATGTTAATGTATATGTCCGATGACGACAGAGTGCTACAAACTGTACATTAAAAACTGTTAAAACAACTCTTTGATAGGTCCGTAGGTGGCCTGTTGTAATTCTGAATGTCTGTACTTGGCAAAACTTTTAGGAATGTTTGGTCCTCAGTGCTCTTCAACTTCGTTCTGTTTTTGGCATTTCAATTGTTTTTATTCGAGCGTCACTAATGAGTCTTTTGTAGACGAAACGCGCATCTGCGGCAAATATAAAATTTCAAATCTGGTATCTATTAAGAGTTTATCTGTCCCATATACCCTCATTTCCAAGTGGCAGTGCACATATTCCCGACCCTCAAAACGAACGACCTTTACTAAAGGAATTTACTTTTTGTATTTATTGTTAATTTGTTTTCTTCCTGATCATGCATGCAATATTTGCCATTGGACATCACACAATCAATCATATCACAGTGTGCCCAGTTGTTCAAATGGTTATCATAAAATTTTACGAAATATTACTGAAAAAAGACACAAAGTACGGACATTTTAATGCCTTTAACTGATTGCACGTACATGTAATAGGGGTTTTCATATATGCACATTTCACGTTTCAATTCTTTTTTTTTTTAATTTGGAAGTTGATTTTAAACGTCAAAACGTTGCTTATTAAAATGGGATTATCTTAAAATATCAGGGAGCTTTAAGCGGCCCCCGTCACCTTCGCCAAATAATAATTTTAGTTGAGGCTTAACAGTATACTGAGTCATAAATGAGTTGATAATTGTATAGAACAATAATTAACGTACCATGTATGTATGTATGTACTGGTAGATTCCTCCGTTATTCGGAGCACCCCTCGAGAGGGGCATCTGTTTTATAGGTCCTTACTTAAAAGAACTTACCGTTTAATTTATTCTTAACATGTTACCGTCGTGAAAATGATCGACACATTTGACACTGGACGTATTAAGCAAACAACAATTCAAGTATTGTTCTCTTATGAACTTACTTTGAACGATTTGTGTTGTTTTTCTTGGTATTCTCTCATGACTAAAAGTATTTTCTTGTAATAATGGGAAAAATTAAATACAGTTTTGTGCACTTTATTACAGGATGTCTTTCGGTTACTCTCATATCTCTCAGGGAGCAAGCTTTTCAAGAGATCAACTTAAACCAGGATAAAGAAATCGGTATGAATATTAATATCTCGGTCTGAGTGGCTTTGTTGCAAATGGTCTCCGGTGGATCTGTGGGATGTATAAATACGCACAAACATCAGATTATCATTGGGTGAATGCATTATGACTTTAAAACGACTCTCTGTTATTTTGAGGATCCTCATTTTGCCTATTGCGAAGAAAGATTTTTGTCTAACGGCACCATAATCTCATTGTGTACATGTATCTGTCAATATCTTAAAGCCTTTCACTCCAGTTGATCTATGTTCAGGGTTGGCTTTTAAATGTGTTCTTATTTTGTGCTCTTTCAGAATATGAAATATGAACTCGAAATCCCCCAAAAAAAATGAATCTTTACAAATCTTATGTTAGTTGGGTACTCATTGATAATATAGTGACATATAATGAACCCACTTGGTGATTTGGGTTTATTTTAATATAAAAATATGGTCATCTGAACCTCTTCCAGGCTTTTGTCAAAGAACATGGAGAACGTCTCCTCTTTTTCTAAAAAGGTGAATCGGAAATTACCAAGACCTTGTTAATAAATATTACGTATCATCTTCACAATTAATACATAATGGTATTGGAGTGTAGATTCTGTGTACTGACGTCGGTTATTATTTTAGTGAAATGTTATAGTAGTCTTTTGTTTGTCATTATAAATTAATAACCCTCACAGTTTAGTGCAATTTTAGTAATATCCTGTTGGTGTGGCTCGGTACTTATACATCCCGCCATTGTGTTATTGTGCTATGGTCATTTTTTCAATTCTTGTCTTTCATTTTTGCTTGTGTGTTTTTGTGCCATTTTGTTTTTCCCTTGTTGACATATTTGTTGGTTTTTACAGTGATAAAGATTGTAATACAAGGTGGACTTTTGTACCCCTTTTTTGACATTTATTTCCTATTATGTCTGTATGTTTTGTTCACACATTGTAATTTCATGCGACTGTCATACAAGTGAGAGGTTTATCTAGCTATATACCCAGTTTAAATCCATCATTTACTATCCAAGGAAATACCTGAACCAAGTCGGGAATAAGCTAGTTGTATTCCATTCGTTTGATGTGTTCGAGCTTTTAATTTTGACATTTGATACGATTTCTCGAATAAATGTAGTAATGAAAAGATGTGGTATTATTGCCAACGAGACAAATCTCCACGAAAGACCGCATGTCATAGAAGTTTACAACTATAAGTTATCTTAAGGCCTTCAACAGTAAACTAAAGCTCGTCCGTATAATGAGCTATAATAGATCCCGAAATGACAAAATTAATGTAAAACAATTTAAACGATAAAATTAACGGCCTGATTTATGCCTGAAATAATAAAAGGAAACATAAAGTATGACGAACAGCAACAAACGACAGGCACATACAAGCGTGGCGGGATTAAACATATTTGCTAGCGTCAAACCATCTTCCAAACCTGGGACAGTTGTGTAACAGTACAATTTATAAAGAAAAAAAAAACAGTTGAAATGGGCGACACGAAATACATATCTGAGAATACTCGCAGTTAACCTAAGCTAGTTAAATGCCAATAACAACTGATCTAACATCATGTTGCTAACGATAAATTTCTCTTTGAATGGACAACAATTATTATGTTACATGTCATTTCTGTCGCCTATCCAACTTACCCTCAGATGTTTGAGTTTGTGCGTTTGCTTCTTCTATTTCTGAAATACAAAAAATGTTGATAAAAAAAGCCTCGATTATATCATTTGAACAAATAGTTGGTTAAATTAAAGTGCTTAAGGGGGGTTTATATTTTATTATCCACCATGTTACAGTACTTACACATTATTTGTATTATTAATTTGTTCTCGTCTTGTAAATGAATGGAACATTTGATACTGGTCGTAAATAACCCCATGGTGATTGGTGAATATAAATTTGTTCACTAAAGGTCTTTCGACCAGCAGTAAAACCTTTTCCAAAGAAAACGCCCTTTTGACTGAATGGAATGCACTGATGCACGGATACAAGATATAACAGTACAACATAAGAACGAACTATAAAAATCAGTTGAAAAAGGCTTAACTCATCAGATGGACAACAATACAAGTGGACGTGGCCGGGTAATACAAATCATTAATACCAAGATTACAATTTTGTATTCGCTTTTGCAATGATCTGGTAGGGAGCAGGTTTCTCGACGGAGCTCCTCTAACAAGGATAGGCAAAATGTTTAAAATCGTTCTTTCACCGGGGTTTGGTGTTGTCGCAGCAAGTTTACTCCGCAGGAAGCGAGTATATGCATCCAGGTCGGAACAAAATAGGGAGGTTGAATAAAAAGATTTTTGTAGGACAATGCCCATCTTGCTGCAGTTAAATTCTTACACCATTGCTTTACGAAAACCGTAGTCGGCCTTTTACGAGGCTTGACTTTTGACCACCTGTCATTTAGCCATAAAAATCCTAAAGCCCACCATAACAGTCAACAAACTTTGATGATTGATTGTTGGTTGCTTAAAGAACAATGGCAAATATGTCATGGATGTGAAGGTCGAGAACAAATTAACAACAAATACAATATGTAGTTCCTGTAAGAGAGACAATCCGGGATAAAGGTCTTACTTAACACGAGTCGTCAGAATCAACATTTCAATTATTACCGGACCTGGCTGCGAACTTGTACATCCCGCACAGCCAAACGAACGCTCCATTTTGGCGAGGGTTCTGCTGCTGGTTGGAGAAAAACAATGGTGACCATATTTATATTCCCCAGTCCTCCTTGGGGTCACAAACTTTAAATATGTTTTTCAGTTGTGCTCTTTATTGATATGCGAATGATCTTGTAGTAAAAATATAAAAATCAAGAAATCTTCGTCGAATTATCTTATGGTACATGTATGTCGTGACTCGTGAAACAATTTGGATATCAGAAAAAATCAATTAAAATGTTGCATTCATAATTAAAAAGCTTGTAATAAAAGGTTTGTTCAAAAGTTCTTGCCATATCTAATGTTTTTAATGGCAATGATTAATTATCAATGTCTCTTGTAACGATGTCGGACTCAGAAAACTCGAATGAGTTTGAATTATAATTTAGGTAAGTACATAAATGTAATAGGTAGGACCAAGTGATTCAAGAAGCTTAACAATATAAAACTGGTTGTCAGAATTAGATTATACTATAAGCGTCGATCATGCTTTAGTTGATGATATTATTTGGGAGACAAAAAAGCTGTTTTTTTTTTGTTTTTTTTTTGTTTTGTTTTTTTTTTTTTAAATAAAATGAACTTTGTGTGCTGTTTGGCTTTACGATCTTTGAAGTATTTTTATAAATGCATTCTTTAAAGAGGCATTATCTGTTTTAAACTCCTGTTCACTGATTTCACTCAAATTCTCATATTTGATCTACAAAAACTAAAACGTGTATCCAAATTACAAAATGTCTAAAATAAAAAATGAACAATTCACTGCTGACGGTCATATGACCCGTTATATGATCAAATAGGAAGCGACCACGTTCAATTGGATTTTTTTAGGTCTGTTTGATCTCATATTGTTGGTTAAAAAGAATGTTTATCATTGTTTATACCTGTATAAGAGTCATTTTTTATGGATCGAATCATTCAATGAAATGGTTCATCTTTATTTAACTTTCAATGCTGACATTATTTTCCTTTTATAAGCTGATTATATGGGTAACCCAACTACATATAAGGTTTTAAACTGAAGGTCACATGAAGACGTATTCAATGAGGTCGAATTTTTCACTTGCAAGTGAAAAATATATCAGAAATATTCCTTAGCTTATTTTGACATAGTTGAAACAAACTGTATAAAACGTATTATTATTTAACTATTTCACTTTCATAAATGATTGAATTTTTTTTTTATTAGACTAATACAAAGATATTATAAACCAATTAAAAAATTTATTCAGATAAAATTAGGGTAGGGACATGTTAATTTTAAAAAAAATAAACTAGTTCTGAATGAAAATTAACATCCACGCGGCAATATTTCTTATAGGCGTGCTCGAATAAAAAAAATCAAATTAGTTCAAACTAGAATGACTGAAATATAAATATAGAATATAGATCCTAAACATTTGTTTTACGTTTAAAGTTGTTAATTGAAGCAAAATATAAATATCGTTTCAAAAAGTTGCTCTGGGTAACTTAGAGGAAAAAGGGAATTTTATAAAACAGAAAAGCAATTGACAATAAAATAATATCCATCTCAATGTTTGTGTATTCATGTATACTTCAAACGAAGGCAAACACTTTTCAATTAGACATTTTTTTAGTTTTGATCACACGGAATTATGATAGGTGTTTCAGTTAATTGTGCCAATGGAATGCTGTCTCATTGACATATATCCAACATCTCCTTTATTAAGATTTTACAGCAATTGAAACTCTAGTTATTTTCAATAAATTGTATAATTGTTAATAATTGATAAAGGTCTTCATATTAAGAATCAGCATTTCGTGCGGTTTTTTTTTGTGTGTGTTTATACGTCATCAACCGCAAAGGTTGACTAGGAAATATAAATATGGCCACTACAACTGTTCTTCCGACCGGCAGTTTAACCATTAGCAAAGTGGAGCGCCCGTTTGGCTGTGTGGTATGTACAAGTACGCAGTCACGTCCGGTCAGAACGAGGACGTTAAATCCGATGCCTCGTAAAAGAAAGAGAGAATGGAAATATTCAATGTGTTAAAAAGACAAAACCTGACCGAAGAGCATGTTAAGAACCCTTGTAACAACTATTTGAGTGGTCCGTTTTTGACAGGTTGCGAGGTAAAAAATCTGCCCACACTCAATATACCCTTATTATCCATTGATAGTCCAATTTCTCCTTCCATAACCACCGAAGACTGCTGACGGTCATATGACCCGTTATATGATCAAATAGAAAGCGACCACGTGCAATTGGATTTTTTTTAGGTCTGTTTGATCTCATATTGTTGATTAAAAAGTAAGTTTATCATTGTTTAAACCTGTATAAGAATCATTTGTTTATGGATCGAATCATTCAATGAAATGGTTCATCTTTATTTAACTTTCAATGCTGACATTATTTTCCTTTTATAAGCTGATTATATGGGTAACCCAACTACATATAAGGTTTTAAACTGAAGGTCACATGAAGACGTATTCAATGAGGTCGAATTTTTCACTTGCAAGCGAAAAATATATCAGAAACATTCCTTAGCTTATTTTGACATAGTTGAAACAAACTGTATAAAACGTATTATTATTTAACTATTTCACTTTCATAAATGATTGAAGAAAAAAGTTTTATTAGACTAATACAAAGATATTAGAAACCAATTATAAAATTCATTCAGCTAAAATTAGGGTAGGGACAAGTTAATTTAAAAAAAATAAACTAGTTCTGAATGAAAATTAACATCCACGCGGCAATATTTCTTATAGGCGTGCTCGAATAAAAAAAAATCAAATTAGTTCAAACTAGAATGGCTGAAATATAGATATAGAATATAGATCCGTAACATTTGTTTTACGTTTAAAGTTGTTAATTGAAGCCAAATATAAATATCGTTTCAAAAAAAGTTGCTCTGGGTAACTTAGAGGAAAAAGGGAATTTTTTAAAACAGAAAAGCAATTGACAATAAAATAATATCCATCTCAATGTTTGTTCTCATGTATACTTCAAACGAAGGCAAACACTTTTCAATTAGACATTTTTTAGTTTTGATCACACGGAATTATGATAGGTGTTTCAGTTAATTGTGCCAATGGAATGCTGTCTCATTGACATATATCCAACATCTCCTTTATTAAGATTTTACAGCAATTGAAACTCTAGTTATTTTCAATAAATTGTATAACTGTCAATACAACGAAACAAGTTAAATATTATGAACCTCGATTTGTGTTCTCACAAAACATTAACGGATTGTGTGCACTTAAATGAGCGGAATCATATGCTATTTGAATGATATTTCCAGAAACAAAATATTGTTAGATATATACTTTTATATTCAAAAACATATAATCAGTGGATTATTCAATGTAACTTCAAATTTGTTGTGTGCTAAAAATTATCTAGGATATAAATGATTTTTATGAAGGTTCCTGGATTCTTTTCACAAAATCTTCCAAATCTTGCCAAATTCGGCTTAGCCAGTCTATATCGGAAACCCTTAGTGTTTTGAATATTTCAACATGTTATTAAAGGTAAATTGATATTTCAATGATTCTTCAAGTTAGCACAAACATAATGTAAAAAGTGCTATCTTGTACTGAAACTATCGTAATTAACTCCGGATGTGAACTCCAGGTTTTTCCATCACTTTAGTTTAAAAATATGGAGTTGTGATATGAAAGCCAAGGAAATAACTTTCAGCAAAAGGATATGAGCAACTACTTATCACCCTACAGGGTTCAACAAGTAGTAAAACTAATATGGAACAAAAAACACCGTCTCCGGGGTGATAAGGATTATGCCCCCCCCCCCCCAAAAAAAAAGAGAAGATATTCGTATTTCTGCCTTAAGGATCAAACTGCTTCTTTTATTAGGCTGAAGAGAATGGTTTTTTTTTACCATTTTTATAATTTTATATTCATTAACATTTCTCCTACCGGATTTTACGAGTTCTGCATATAAATCTGTGTTCCCAAGGAAGTTTTTTCCATTCCCTTTCATAAGGAGGGTATTAAAAACTCCTTTTAAGGTTCTGTGTAAGCTGTCAGTCGAGTGGAAGATCTTATTTTTTACTTCAAATTTAACAACCACATGTCCTTTGTTTCCCATCAGACATGTTCCTGTGACTTTTTCTAGCAGGTTAATTGTTGGTTTTCCGTACTCTCCTGTAACATTGCAAAAAAAACAACATTATTCATTAAACCAAAATCTTTCAGAATAACATTTCTATTACATTGATTAAGCTAAGATAGAAATCACAACGGTAAACACGATGAAAATAGTTGCCTGCTCAAAACATTTTAATTGAATATTTATAGTTATGCAAACAAGGGGGTATCGACAGAACAATCTATGAGACAGTATTTTTTCGTTATCTCAAATTATACACACTAAAATTAAAATACGGGTATTAATTTAAACTTGTCATATGCTTGGCAAAAATAGTTGAACTCAACGTCATATGACTTTCTGCCATGTTTTTTGCAAATTACAATGACTTAATCAAAATGTATTCGCAAAAGACATTTCATTGTGAACAAGTTAATTGTCTCTAAGTAATATCACACCTTAATACCGTAAATTGGGAAATTTTGCGGTTTTCTCTCGAAAGGCATGTATTTTATTATTAAGTGTGTAATTTTGGGGCTTCGTCCGATCGATGTCTTCAATTTTGGAATAGTAGAAGTGAACAAGTTCATTCATATCTGCCTTATTTACCCGTTTATTGATAAAATATAAATGACCTTAACCCGAATAATCCAGCCGTTATATAACATTCACTACGATCACTCCATTATCCTCGAGAAAAGTAGTGGGTAGAGGGCGCTGAATTATTCGACTTGAAATGACCTATACACAAACTAAACATGACAAAGTAACCCTAATGAAAGAATCGGATACGGATGTAATTGCAAATGATTCCGTATCGCAAGGTTCAAAGCTGAATGGAAATATGAAACAAAATCTAAAAGATTAAAATCACTTATTGAATAGATTTTTTTTATATTTTAACAAATTTTAATCATTATCTTAATAGCAGTACATGTTGATCTATTGACGATTAGGGATCTAAATTTTAATCCTTATGCCTCCGGCAGTACATGTTAATTAACCATGTTAACTGAAGATAATTAATTACAAGGAGTTTTGATATGATAAATTACCAACAAACGGCGTCTAATAAGCACCAGATTGGCACATTTATGACATGTGTGAATGAAAATTTATATTGAGTTTTCTTAACAATTTCAGAAAATGACAATCAGGTAAAAACCATATAATCTTGTTGTCAAATCATACCAAGTATTTTTTTTAAAGACTATGAATAGAATTGTAGAAATTATACGGACGATATAATAGCATAAAGTATACTTCCCAATGATTAATTTTACGATATTATCATACAGGTAAGCGATTTCAGTGTTTCAATTTTTAGTCTTTGCTTTATTTTCGTGTGTTTAATTTTGGCACTTTCATTTGAGGCACCAATTAAACCAAAATAAAACTACAACCAAAGTAACCCAATTAACGGTAACGCTTACTTACCTGCAGCACTTGCAATAACTGCATATGTTTGCGTACGGAAATAGCATGTCAATTTACAAAACTTGAAAAGTTTTTGGATGATGTTGCTGACTTCACTCTGGAATAGGCCGTCATTTAGAACTACTTTGTTTTTAACATCAATAAAAAGAATGATACTGCCTTTCTCGGCTCCTTTGAAAAAGATGTTTTCACTGTTGCCATGGTTGAGATCTTCTTTTAGCGAATTTATACGATGGACTACGTCTTCACTATCGTCTACTTCATGAATTATTATTTTCATTTGTGTGTAGCCCTCCTTTTGATCTTTAATAAAAAGTGCAAATTTTTAGAGATGAATTTATTTATTTGCAATTCTTTTCTTCTAAATGAAGAAAACAATATGTTATAGCGTATACTGACGACTGATTTTTTTTCAAACTTTGCCATATAAGGGGAAATAACTCTTGTAGTAATATTTATTAATGAATGTGTTTAAAATTATACATATTTTGCTTTGAAGATAGTAAACAAGTCTTGTGACCTCAATTGTGTTCTTTTTTCAGAAGTTATAAGAGTCATCTTTTCATGTTTATCTTTAAGTTATATCAAATAGTTTTCTTTTTAAGACCCATAGCTTGGTTAGTGATGTATAACCTTTATAAATTGTATAACCTTTACAAAATCTTATTTTTTTGCTCTATCTATAGCTTAAAAGTCCACAAACTGTTACTTTTTACTATTTTTTGGCAAAAAAAGCGTGAAACGAATTACACTTTGTCAAATTGTCTTATTCTATCAATTTTAATTTTAAAAGACACCTTATCTCCCTTTTTTTGATTTAATTTGATATAAAGATGATACACAGGACAAAGTTTTCAACATCCCCATCATGTGCAAAAGAAATGAATGGATTTGAAAAGAATATTATAATGTAATTGGACCTTGTATTTGTTGATCTTATCCTGCAGTATGCTATTGAAACAACCCACTAAGTTATGATTAAGCAAATACAGCTATTTAACAGCATACCCGAGGCATGTAACTAATTTATATGACACTTTGAAAAACAAAGGAAAGACAAAAACTATGAACTATTTTGTGATATGCTTTTTTTTTTATTAAAAAGTTTCGAGAAAAAATGATAAATAAAGTTCTTGTTTTCGAACTCAATAAATGAATAATTACACGTAAATAAACAAATGTAAAAACTAACTTTTACTGTGTATGAATAATGCGGTAAACTTAATTTATATTTGGATTAAGAGCAATAAAACATCATGTTTAATTTTACCTTCTTCTGCTCTAATCTTTTCAATTGCTGCTTCTGTCGACTTTCCTATAAAAATATGAATTTCTTTTCCTGGATTTCCAATAACAAACCTGAACTTTTCTACAAAAGGAAATTATGATTATAAAAAACAAATCAAAATGTTCATTAATTCAATACCATTGTTATCGTATGACAAATAAAGGGAACAGTAGTATACCGATGTTCAAAACTCATAAATCGGTAGAAAAAAACAACCAAATCCGGGTCATAAACCAAAACCTAGGGAAACGTATGAAATACAAGAAAATGACGACAAATATTAAAATGTAACACACACAGAAACGAACTAAGTATTAGACAAAATCCGATGCAAAACTTTATATTTTCACATAGACATAATTTAAAATGACTTCTAAAGATGTTCTTTATTAGACAGCTTTTATTCACATAAAAACAAGATTTAGAAACCAAAATCTAAGAGATGTTAGTGACCTACCAAACCTTAAATTGTCACATAAGTTAGATTATAATATTTGTCGTCATACAAATCGTTACTTTAATTCGTTCCATTCTGGGCATCATACAATTGACGAAACTTTGAAGGTTGGCAATGCTTTATATCAATACACTATTTTAAGTGCTTTTGAAGAAGAAAAAATAGGGTGATTAGGTCAACACATTTTTGGGAGCACACACATCAAGGCGCCATTAAATAACCATACCTTTCAATTGTTCAATATCTGCTCGAGCATCGAGTAGTTTCTTCTCAGTTGCAGGATCAAGTACACAAGTCTTGCATTGCTCGACCGCATGTGCATATCCATTGTTTTTGGGTTTATTCATGTAAGCATCTATTCTCTCTCCGACTGCTATAAAGGTAGCGAAAAAACTTTCAAACATGGGTTCCGATATGTTTGCATTCACTCTATGAACAAAGCCATTCCGTTCCAGCCTTATACGTTCAATATCATCACCTATTCCTAGTTCTATGTTATTCGGGTACGCCCCCCATTGTCTAGATGGTGGCGGTATAGGAAGCAGCTTGACAAAATTTACAATTATTTTGTAAGATAGACTTACATCAATTTTGGTATATTCATCGGTCATTAATGTATCTACCATATCAAGCTCAATTTTGTTTAGTTTTCTTCTGAAAGGATAATTCCCCATAATATCGGTGTAAAGGGTTTTTGCTGGAGTTCCGGTTTGTGCCATTAATCCTTGCATTATCATTGGAAATACTTCCATGACCACCATACTGCACTTTGCACATCTGTTCTTGTCTAGTGGTGAAATATATATGGTTGTATCTGTAAATTAAAACGTAAACACCAATAACCATGATTCATTAAATCAGTTAAATTTCAAAAACAAAATGGTTTGATTGACAAAATCAACGTATCAACATTGGCAGACGACTCCTTATAAGAATAGATGCCATGCAGAAACAAATGTAAACAATTAACAATTTTTTCCTCATTATCTTGAAAAGATAACATACGGGTAGAATCTTTATATAACAAAAATGATCCACTTGACAAAGTCGTCAAATCAGTGAATTATCAGAAATCGTAAGAGAACTTATTATATGAGGTAATCCTTCGAATCGACGATAGTTATTATAATTTTGTTTCTTTAATTGTCCATTATGTTGAAAATTATTATACATAGAGGTCAGCCTTAAACGGCACTAATTATATAATTATCAGCACGTTAAGATTTATTAATAGGTAAACTGGTAAAAATCGTTGGAATATGATGAACATATATGAATGGCTAATTTTATTTTTATGGCACAATTGTTATTGTAAATATTTTTTTTTTATCAAAATCCTCATAAACGACTGCTATTGAATTATAAATGTCTCACTGACGTCTTGTTTAACATGTTGCTACTCAAATGCAACGTAAGGAGATATGTAGCATCAAGAATTGTGTTAATCTTGAAAAGTTGTCCTTCATATATATTTAAGTTGATTTTAACTTCTAATGTTTATGGTATAGAGCATTAACAGTTTTGTAAAATTGTAGAATTGTGTCTAGCCATAAAGGGTTTTATTTGGTATGTTTATTGTATTTTTATTGTTTAAAATCTAATAACTAAAAAAAAAACGCTTGACGTTATACATCTAGACTTATTCTACAGTAAGGCATACCAGTTACTTCTTGCATCAGTGTCAGTTGTTGAAGCATATCAGATATATTAATATCAGAGCTTTGAATCGTTTGGTACAATTGTAAACAAGTATCTTGACGAAGATATGCATCCAATCTCTGAAGCACCTGTTGTGTTCTGTTGAGAAATTCTTCGTAATAAAGTTCTGACATTTCCTCCGACTTCCTATTGATAACGTCATTTGTTGCATTAAGTATTCTCTGAATATCGTCACCGATTTCCACTTCTGTATCGTGTGGAATATTCCCCCACTTACACGACGGTTCGTGCAATAAATTTTCAAATCGCAATATTTTAAAGCACAATTCAGTGGTGAAGTTATCCAAATTGGGAAGTTTTTCCATCAGGGATATTTCACTTTCTGTAAACTTGGTAGGTATGTTATTCAGTTGATATTTCACTTGTAATCCTCTTGGACTTATACATTCTTTTAAAAGGTGTTGCATTACTTTCGGAAATAGTTCCTTGGCAATACTGCCTAGTCTTGCAAGTCTTTCGTTAGATTCTGCTGACATATTTGTAATTACTGTGTTCGAACAATATACTGCAATAGTTATTTGAAAGAATTGAAGGCATGTACTTTTTACCTTCCGAGACAGTGATTACATACTCAGTTAATTTGGTATTTGAAATTATACAATAAATATTGAAGTATTATAATAATGAACCATGCGTTTTTCAATTGAAAAAAAAAAATTGTGGAAAATAACACATTTTTACTAGTTTATACTGTTTCTACTTTTTATCAACAACCGTTGTCCAACAATATGCTATGACCTCCATTTTTGCAAGTGTGCTTTGTTTATATGTCACTTTGATTTTCTTTTTTGACATATTTGTTTTATTTCATTTCTTAAAAGATTGCATTTGTATTATCATGATTATAGTATTTAAGTTTCTAGATAAATATGGGTATAGATGTTTGTGATATTTACTAATGATCATGCATAACAGCAATAGAAGACATAATCTGAGGTAGTCAAGACATAGATTTATAAAACATTGAAGTATGAGAGAGGAAAGTTTGTTTGAAGACGTCTTTAACTCCAGCACATTAAGAGGATCAGAGGTTATATTTAACACTTCTGAATTGTGTTGCTTTGAAACTGACAAATAAACATCCTTGGCATTTAAATCATAAACATACGTGTCATTGTCCTAATCTTACAAACTTAAATAAAGTATCATAATTATAATTTTGTAACACACATCAATATAAAACCTCTGAATCATAAACATTATGATAGTTTAAATGTTAGTATTTTCCACCAAGTTGTTTACAGTTAAAATTACCTAGAGTATTGATTTTGATGCTCTGTATGACAATAATCATGTATTTTATCATTATAATTTTGAAACACACTTGTTTTGTAAAATCCTCATTAGCCCTTTACTGGCTACAAGAAACTGTCACTGTCTTTCTTGTAGTATTTTAATCTAATTAAGTAAATTCACAGAAGTGCAGTCCTTCTGGTATTCAAAAGAAAGTGGGAATTTAAACCCAAATGTAAAACTTTTTATATTTCGTGGATTTATTATATTGTTTACAATACCTAAAAAGGGAGTTCCACTGACTTTTGTATAATTACACGAATGAATAAGGACGTTCTAATTGATGAAGAGATGAGGCATTTGAAATATTTTAAAGAACACATTTATATTATTTAAAAACAGTGTAAACGAGTGAACGTATACGATAAAACAAATGTCACGTTTGTTTGAAATAATATATATAAAATGTGAAATATTTTAAATCTATTTGAAATAAACATACCAGCTGATAAATTTTTCCTTTCATTATGTTAATCGAGTATTTCAACAACATACACAACTATATTATTCTTGTACTTCGTCATCTTGGGTGTTTAAAGGTCATGTAAGCTGTAAGTCTTCCGTCGAACATATTGTAAAGTGAAACGACATCTATAATGAAGAACCTTTAAAAAATTGTAACCTTGAAAAACAACATACATCATGCAAATGAAAAATGCAGTTTCAACATTTTGGATTGAAAAGGTATTGTATTGGAATGAAAATCAACAATATTTCATTTTAATTATTTTTGATATTCATAATTAAATGTTGAATAAATGTATAAAACAGTTTTTTTTGGTTAATTTGTAACCTATTTAAGAGAGAAATAATGTTCACTGGACTATATATCTTGTTACAGTAATTATAGTTGGTGTTATTTTTGTGGCAGAGGGTGAATGGTATGTTTTTTATTAATCAACACTTATCCAATAACACTTCTCTACGAAATGTGTTATCGAAAAGTCCGAAATATCGTGAGCCTAAATCCATCAATTGGGAATACAACTTTAAAATTTTGATGGATTCAGTCGAGGATTATGCCAGGCAATGGGCTAAGCGAGAGAAGGAAGACGTAGACACTCTTTTCGAATGGATTAAGGCAGTGAGTTCGTTGATACAAATCAGAATTAAGAAACCGAATGGGTCCATCAATGCCCATGCTACGTCAATCTTTAAAGACCCAAATGTTGCAAAAGACCTATCCGACCTCCATGACAGATATGTTGTTGTCCCTGCAGATAAAGCCCCAAATAACATCGTTTTTGTGTGTAAACGTCATTACATTAATTGCTTGATAAACAAATTAGGTATTGACAATTCACTTGGAAACTCAACATATACCCTCACGACACTTACCAAAGAGGAAATCCTGGATAATCATAGGTCTGTGCTATGTTCCTTTGAAATTTCAACCAAATATGAAGAACTGGATCTTCCATCACTGTATTGGATACCTTAACTACATAAGTGTCCTTACAAACAACGGTATATTGCTGGGTCTTCCAAGTGCTCCACGAAACCTCTTTCTAAATTATTGACATCTATTTTATCAGCAATCAAAGACGGGCTTCAAAGTTATTGTGAAACTGCTTATTCTAGAGGTGGCGTGAATCAGATGTGGATACTTAAAAATTCCAAAGATCTTTTAGAGTACATACAATCTAACTCTCTTTCATCTTGTAACAGTATTAAAACATTTGACTTTTCTACTCTTTACACAAGTATTCCACTTTCCAAACTAAAAGACAAATTGAAAGAGTTGGTATTACTTTGCTTCATAAAAAAAAAATGACCAACGTAGATACAAGTATCTTGTCTTAGGGAGGGATAAATCCTATTTTGTAAAAAATCACTCTGATTCAAACAAAAAAATCTCTGAAACTGATATTATCAAGATGCTTGATTTCTTGATTGACAACATATTTGTTATGTTCGGAGGACGTGTTTTTTCAACAGACTGTCGGCATTCCAATGGGAACAAACTATGCCCCTCTACTTGCCGACTTGTTTCTTTATTATTATGAGGCTAACTTCATGCAGGAACTTCTTAGAAAGAAAGATAAGAAGTTAGCAATATCCTTTAACTCTACTTTCCGCTATATAGATGATGTTCTTTCACTAAACAATTCAAAATTTGGTGACTATGTGGAACGCATCTATCCCATCGAACTAGAGATAAAGGATACTACAGATACAGTTAAGTCGGCTTCATATCTTGACTTACATCTAGCAATTGACAATGAGGGTCGATTGAAAACAAAACTTTCCGACAAAAGAGATGATTTCAGCTTTCCAATTGTGAACTTTCCATTTCTAAGTAGCAACATTCCAGCAGCACCTGCATACGGGGTATATATCTTCCAATTGATACGATATTCCCGTGCTTGCATTTCCTATCATGATTTTCTTGATAGAGGGTTGCTGCTCACAAGGAAGCTATTAAACCAAGAGTTCCAAATGGTGAAGTTGAAATCATCCCTTCGTAAATTTAACGGACGCCATCAGGATCTGCTTACCCTTCCGGAGCACCTGAGATCACCCCTAGTTTTTGGTGGAGTTCGTGTTGTTTATTCTTTAGTTTTCTATGTTGTGTCATGTTTACTTTTGTTTTTCTGTTTGTCATATGATAATTACGTAATTTGTTCACAGATTTTATTTGACTATGATATTTTAAAAATTCATTGATATTTTCCGCTTGTATCACATGTTTTGAAAATAATTCCAGAACAAGATTTCAACGAGACTGAAATGTTAGAAGTGTACATCCTTAATAAGTGAATGTAATTAATTTCAAATAATCATTTAATGATACATTACTAAATCAAACTTCGCAGTTCATTGAGAAATACAAAACAACATAACAAGTCCGTCTTTTAATTATTATACATCTGAATATTATTCAATTTCTACTATACGATTGTATATTTTATATAAATAAAGTCCTGTGTTTCCGTCGTACCGATGTGTATCATATGTACGCTTATATTTATCTATAGACATTTGAAATACAACTAATTGGTAGCCAAGAGGTTTCATTGATCATGTTGAAGTGTTGATGTCAGTTTTACATAAAGGGGCTCGATTCCATAACATATACAAATTACAAAAGTATAAGTTTCAAAATTAATTCCAATTGTGAATAGAAATCTGTAAATTAGCCAAATATCACTTAATGAAGTTCGGCACGCAGATTTCAGATGCTTTGAATAAAAAAAAAAAGAAACCACGGTAAATGAATAGGCTGACGTCACGGCAATTGTTTAAAGAGTTATAATTAGTGGTATTTTAAATTTCAGTTCTTACTTTTCTTTATTTTCAAACTTAATATACTGTATCCATCAGTTTGATTTGTTTGAGCTTTTGATTTTGCCATTTAAGTGCGGAATTTCTGTTGTAAATGTTAATACTTGATGGATTATATGTGTTTTGCAATACAGCTGTAAGAAAAATCTGCATTCTGAATGGAGATAACATCCGCGCTGTCTCCTGGCTGAATAAATTGACAATTATTTACTAGTTTCACTAGAAAATGAATGTTTGTATTTATATCGTTTTCTATGTGCTCTTGTTCCGTTGCAACCTGTGCAGCTCCAAAATGAACGGTTCCTGTCTCATTCAGACCTTGTGTTAGGACAGTTGAACAATACAACTTTTCCGAAGTGCACATGAATAGTTTACTATTTGTGTTCCATTCCACGAGCACAGTGTTTGAACCGGTTTTCATTGAAAAAGTTAAAGGTATAAATATTTTATATTCCATTAGGTTGTTTACGTGTGCTACATATTCCTTTATCTACGGTAACGTTTTAAATGTTCTTAATAGCAAAAAAACATATGTTAGTCATGATTTTAAAATGATAAATTTAAGTCGCATTTTCATGTTGTGTCATACATGTACTTGCCTCATTTAAGTCTGCAAAATAATATTATAACTGGCTTTATGCTTTAGTTGTCTTCATACTTTATGTCTATATACATTCGTTTCTAGTGACGGCATAGAGAACATTCAAGGAGCTCTGACTTAATAAACTCGCAGCTGTTTCTTATCTTTTTTTTCATTTTTACATATCTCAAAAGGTTCGTTCAGTAACTATTCCAATTGTAAGACACTATTTCATTTAACTAAGTATGACGTTATAAAGATCATGAAGCGGACACCATTTGAAATTAAATTGAGAATGGAAACGGGGAATGTGTAATAAAAGACATCAACCTGACCAAAGAAACAAAAAACATCTCAGCGCCACCAATAGGTCTTCAACACAGCGAGAATGCGGGCTTCAGCTGGACCCTAAACACAAATATATACTAGTTTAGCGAAAATGACCGTCACATTTAATGTAAAAACATATATACGAACCAAAATTTAAAAAAAGCATACCAGCCAATGTAGCATAAACTAACACACAGCAATACGCACAGAAAAACTCAGTTTAATAGAATCCGGATCCATTGTTAGAATAGGTAACATAAAAATCTAAGCAACATGACCAACATAAATTAACAAAGGACTACTAGCAGTTACTGACATGCCAGCTTCAACTGACATGCAAAAAAGAAACAAACCGTTTGTTTACTGAGGAACACATTTACAAAATTGTGAAATATTTTTGATTTATTTAAAACAAAACTTACTGTCTGAAGTATTCTATCTCTTTAGTGTGGTACACCTCGATTTTATCAGTGAATATTATATCCCAAACATGTCAAATATAAATCTACATTATTCTCTATTTTCGCCATTTTGAATTTTGAAGGCCCACACACTTTACCTGTGGAAATTAAGATCACATGATCGAGAAAGAGAATATAAGTGATGTCACCAACTCATTGAATACCCATATCAATTACCAATTGTAAACCTAAATTGTAATTTATTTTGTTGAAGTGTGTTAAAAGGATACAAAAGAACACAGACGACTCCTTTTAAACATTGACTAACACAAACATAAATGTAACTGATCAATAGAATGATATTTTGTCTTTTTAAATCGAAAGTAACAAACATGTACACATCTATATAATGGAGAAGAAATTATTATACATTAAGCTGAATGGATGATATTATAAGTTACATAGTGTGATAGTGACCTAATACGGTATATATGGGGTCAGTAAATTCCATATAGGGTGAGAGCGAAGCTCGAATCCCCATATGGAATTTACTGACCCCATATATACCGTATTACGTCACTAGCACACTATGTAACGAATTCATCTTAACGACTATCTTAACATGTAAGATTTAGACTAGTGACCTATCAAAATGAGCAAGTTTTCAATACAGTTCGCATTAACATGATTAAGAAACTACTTCCTTTGATCCTACAAAAACAGATGCCAACAATGACAACTTGCTAGATTTAAACGTGTTTTATGAATTTATTTTACTTTATCATCACTTTCTTCGTCTGTTGACATCTTTAAGATTTTTTTCTCAGTACTGTTTTGTTTTTCTAAAGGGACGTAACACCACTACTAACCGTGTATGAAATAAGCCCCGCCTCCTTATTACCTTATATGGAATATAAAGGGACGCAACTCCACTACTAACCGTGTATGAAATAAGCCCCGCCTCCCAACTAACCTAATATTAAATATACACGGTTTCCACAAGGACGCTTTTAACCAATCATATTCCTACAAATGTATAGGAGGTAAGAAAAAGGACAATAACAATTAAAACCAAGGAGTAAACAAAGACTCATGAAACCAAAAGATATTTACATAAACAGTTACAAATAATAAAAAAGATTCAACACGAACTCCACTAAAAACCGGGAGTGAAATCAGGTGCTACGAAAGGGTAAGCATTTCCTGCACCTTATACGGCACCCGTCGTGTTATTTCTTTGTTCAGTACGGTAAAGATGGAAGGTTACCGGCCATCCAAGATATTTTGTCACCTCTGAATTTTCAGAGCAAAATAAATGACAGAAGTTTCTCATTATTTCAAACTTTAACGCTTGATGTCTCTTTTTTTACAAAATTAAAATAAAATTTGGGGGTCACCGGCCATCCAAGAGATTGTTTGTCCTCTGAAAATGAGTGCAAATAGGCTAAATATAGGGAAAATAGACATAAAGCCTGTAATTCAGTGATTGTCGTTTGTTAATGTGTTACATATTTGTTTTTCGTTCATTTTTTTTTACATAAATAAGGCCGTTAGTTTTCTCGTTTGAATTGTTTTACATTGTCTTATCGGGGCCTTTTATAGCTGACTATGCGGTATGGGCTTCGCTCATTGTTGAAGGCCGTACGGTGACCTATAGTTGTTAATGTTTGTGTCATTTTGGTCTTTTGTGGATAGTTGTCTCATTGGCAATCATACCACATATTCTTGTTTATATTATGACTGAGGAAGAATATCAGATATGATTTCTGACACACTTGTCATAAGGGCCAATCAGCTCATGATGGCGACCGTAACATTTCTTGAGTGATGACCTTACTTTGATTGATTCATAGCCCTGTCTCAGCAACTTAGAATGTTCAAGTGACAAAAACATGAAAAATGCAGTCTTTTCAAAATGTTACATCGAATCATTACTCAAAAACAACAAGCATTTGTTTTGTTATTCAATAGAGTGGTTTATAATATATTCTTAATTCTTTTATGAATAACAAAAATAAATTTCTCATTGCGTACTAAAGGATTGTTAGAATTAACGGGGTTTAAATATGGATATTTTGTATTGCTTGAAGACATGATAGCGAATCAAGACATATGACAAACTTTGATTTGTCAGAAGAAGCAACACACTGAAGGGCCAGACTTATTGCCTTATCTTCATAGTAAAGATGGATGCAGCAGGAGGTTTTAAGACTGACATAAGAACAGAAACGATCACCTCAATTGATTGAGTACACACATTTAGTAAAATCGTGTGAATGTCTTTTGTTTAACGTTACGTTTGAAAGATATAAAAAACAAGTTTTTAAGATATTTAAAACTAAGAATGACAATGTTTATTAAACAACATATACTTGCATGAAACTGCTTGATCCAGAATTAAATACGACAAAAAATGTATGATTTATTTAGTTCATTATAAGTTATTGGCTAGGAAGGACAACGTCCACTGTGCAATAGCATCACGAAGTCAACAGTATAGTGAATGTTCTTTTATATAACTTTTATTTTATAACTACATATTCCGCATTTGAACTAAACAAAAATATACTTTGTGACTCCTATGGACAAACACCAATAACTATTATATTTGTATGTACTATATATGGTGAAATATTTAAATAGCTGTGTGTATTTTAAATGTAAACAGGATACCTGATATGTTTTTCAATAGAAAACTAGCAGACCATGCAATGATATTTGATTAAAGTTTGACATAGATTAGAAATTTAATTTAGGTAATACATTTTAAATTTAAAAACCAATGATTTCAAAATCGTCCAGATCTTAAAGTTCAAGTGGTTTTTTTTTATTTTTACAACAAAGGAAACATTGGAATTAAAGCATACTGAAAATAATCAAATCATACGAGTGATGACCTCACATGTTGATAACATAATTAGTTTGTGTAAAAATAATTTTTTTAAATGTGTTTAAAACTATGACATATGTCTGCCGGACGTATACATTTATATAAAATATTAAAGGGGCACAAGCTGTCAAATTCATGTTCACCGATTCGACTCAAACTATCATATTAGATTTATAACAGTGTAAAACATTTATCTAAATTATAAAATTTAAAACAAACAATTTGCAGTGCATGAGCTCGATAATGTGTAGATTCGTTACGTGTGTATTTTAGTATAGACGCCATCTAATTAACTGTTAACCCCGAAAGCAACCGACAATCACATAAACATCAATATACATAGATATATCGACCTTGTGCAAATGAATTTGTCTATGTATGTTCGATTTCAAATTTGAGGTTTTAAAAAAGTTAATTTTCGATTTTACCTGTAAAACAACGACTTGTTTGGTAAATCGAATCAGTCGATAAAAGTGATTTACCTTTGTTTCATTTTCACTGTAGACATTCTTTTTTTTTTATAACCTAAAACGCATTAATCATGCATAATCCATCTCTAGCTAAGGAGTTAAATAGAAGTTCACATGAATACGAATTCAATGAGGTTCAATTATTCACTTGCAAGTGAAAAATTCATTATCGATGTTTCTCAGCTTATTTTGCCAAAATTGAACAGAACTCATAATAGCGAAGTAGTATTTCACTTTTTTTACTTTCATTAATAAATATGGACATTTAAATGTGTTATGTATCTCGTAACTAGTGCCTCTTTAGAATCACATGTACCCGAACATATATTTGTGAATAACATAGTATCCGATCACATTGTTATATGCATTTAATTTTCATCTAAAAATATATTACGCAATTTAAAAAAAGATTGATATAGCCTTCTACTGATATAAATAACATCAAATACGCCTTTCTCCAGTGTGTATCCATGACACCACCGCGCACCCTTTTCCAAGGAACATTTGCGCCCCTTTTGGTGACACAATCAGCAATACAAAAGACTTGATTGATCAATTGTAATGTTCATATTATAATCGGTTAAGTCGTTTTCATTTGTGCAAATCAATAAAAAGGTAAGGTCGAGTGTGATGTTTATGCACGGGTCATAATTAAATATTGTGTATGTGTGTGGTTTAAAGGCAATTGGAAAATCTGGTTCCCTGTATTTGTATTCCGTAATCACGATGCCAAGTTTTACAGAAGGAACTAACATTTAACATCGTTTGAAAACAGAGGGAGAAGACGTGGAAGAACTAAATAAGATCATCATGCTAAATTAACCCAGATAAAAATGAATAAATCGTAAAGTTTCACGTTAAAGTGCTACTGATTGTTTACTTATGATAACTCTATGAAACATACGGTCAGAAATTAACGCACTTATTAACTTATAACTGCAGAAGTAGGGGATGAAGATACGAGCTATCTTTAAGGGATAAGAATCCAGTAAAGATCCACCACATTAAATCCCTTTTCTATAACATGAAAAAAAAAACATGTATCATACATGAACACTAAACTGTCGATTTAGACGCATTTGCGAAAAGCAAATGTATTTCAAAATGACCTAGAAGGATTGTCAATAGATGCTATATACATTTAAAATGTGGGTCAGGTATGACGAACAAAACTGGTTTAAAATACACATTCAAGATACTACCATTTACCATAGTATAAACAAAATCTTATCTTTATAACAAAATGCGCATTGAACTGTGATCTCATCATTGAGTCGATATGAAGAATAGTATTGATCTTTATGTATACGTATTGTATTTCTTGAAGTAGGTATATGTCTTTTATGCACAAAGAAAAGATATCGTGTTCCGTCTTGGTCACTCTTATCAAAAGCATAACGATCTCAAATTCTGGAAGATGATCACGGATTACACAAATGATTTAGAATTTTAAACAAATGATAATATGATAATACGAAAACAAGTTTGAAGACAAAATGATGAATTTAGAAAAAATAACAAATAGATCTTTTAATATAACTCATTTTTTTTTTAAACCTTATTGTTTTAAAGTTTATAACATTGCATTACACTTATAGATATTTGTTGTGGAAGCATTATTACAAATGCAGAATTTCAACTATCATTTACGGTTTATATATAGCATTGTACATTTTTCATTTTATAGATTGTATCCAAGTTGATACAACAGCTGACCCAACAAAATTATGGGGAAGACCAACTACAGTGTTACGGTCACAAATCACAAATTGAATGACAGAAACGATGCGTCGGTGTTTCAATACCCTAGCAACATGCCGCATGGTCTGATATCTTTAGATATTGAAAACTTTGGAAAATGTTTTTTTTAGATTGATAAAACATAGAATGACAATGTAAACAAAACATTATATGCTTACCTGGAACTACTTTATCCAGAATCAAATGAGACTTAGATGATGAAATAAATGATTAATGATGTCCTTTATAAATCCATCACATATTTATCATTGAAGGGAAATGTTATTTGTTATAATTTCTCTTTTAACAAAACGGATTTTCCATTTTGAACTGAAAAGTGACATTTTGTGATTCATGTATAAAAACCCCAATATTAATGAGTGTATTATGTGCCTTACATTGCCATACCTAGTTGTTATTTAAATCAATGTTTAACATGATACCCGATAGTTTTCAATAGAAAATCGACAGACCATGCAAATTGTATTTGAACTAAAGTTTGAAGTTTGGTATTTATCACTGACCTAAATTAAAATTGTAAAAATATATCTTTACAACTCAAAATAAAGTATTGCATTTTATCATCACATATTTATGATTTTTAAATATTAAGTGAATTGTTGTTTATTATAACTTGAATATAAACCTCAATATTTATAATTGTATTATGTACCTTACATTGCGATTGATTTAAAATAACACGTTGTATTTTAAATCAAAATTTTAAACATGATGATACCTTATATGTTTCAATAGTAAACTTCTAGGCCATGCACATGATCTTTGAACTAAAGTTTGAAATCTGGTATTTAGCAATGACCTAAATCAAAATTGCAAAAATGTATTAAAAACTTCCAGATTTTAAAGTTTAAATGTTTTTATTTCTTTAGTGACAACAAACTTTTAAAATGAATACAATACTATTCATCCATAATCCCAACAAAAGAGTAATGAACTCACATGATGAAAACAGATCATGTTATATTTTGTATACTATAAATGAATTGCTTTTGAAAACATGTGTAAAACTACTCCAGGATGCACCAGATAATTTACAGCATGGATGTTTGGTTGAAAATAAGTCATACCGTTGGTGACCTGAATTCAGAGTCGGCTGACAAACGAGAAACTTGTTTTTTTGGTCGCCATCTTATACAACGCAAATACAACGTCGGGTGCCATATTTTGGTCGGTACTTTGAACTTGTTGTTTCAATTATTTTTTTTTGTATTCATTTTTATTTCCAACATAGGCATTTGCTTCATATTTATCAATGTTGTTAAAGCCCTGGTAGTGACAGGTAAATGTTCATGAGAAAATAAACCTCAAGTGAAATGAAACCCTTTTCAGACATTTCAAAAACATGAATATATATATGGTGTAGTATATATATTATTAAAAGATTTAGGAAGTTTTTCGCGAAAAAACAAATATGGAAATAAGAATTTTCGAAGATCTATTGCCATCTCATACCTTAAATCATGCATTTATAAAATGGGTCAAAAGATCTGCCGAATTATTTATATTCAATAAATTTTAGGTCATATTATTTATTTTCCAACTACCACAGAACAAGCCATTCATTTTGGCTAGTATCAAGGCTGAGTTATTTATTTTTAAAATCCTTCTGCCCCCACCCCCATCGTCAGAATATCAAATGGTCGTCCCCTTTTTTTTTTTTTAATTTTTGGAGGTGGAACTGTTCGACATACTAAAGTATGGTTACCATATACAGGGTGTAAATATCATGAGATGAAGAAAAAGGTACCATTTGTCTAAAATTTTCAGCTTTTTAGTTTTATCTGTAGGTACATAAGGTAGCACTACAGTCCGAATTTTCTAGACTCTATCCAACAGTCTTAAAAGATTATTTCTTAAAAACTACTCAATGGATTTTTTAAATCTTTAATTAATTTAAAAACTGAAATATAACTCTTTCTTAATCTTTAGTTGAATTTGTTTTTGGTATGATTTATTTAGCTTGTCAATTGAAAAAAAAAAGTGGTCTTCCAACTTGAGTGAAAATGGAAGATTCAGATCAAATGGTAGTGAACATTTGTTTTTGGTCCCTTTGATCAACCATACACAAGCTACAAAGTATGTCTCAGATTTTTTATATATGCCTCCAACGAGAAGATATATTGGTTGAACGGCTGGGTTACAAACATCATTTCACATATTATCTTTGGAGAACTTTAAATTCATTTAGAAACAAATTATCAAAAAACTGAGACATGGTATTGTAGAAAATACTCCTTTTAAAAAACATATATCAAATTCAAGCAAACGGGGGTACCTATTAAGTTTCTATTTTCATTTTTCCCAACATTTCTCATGAAAAACTCTTCTTAGAAATGACCTAAAAGCATAATTGTCACCTTAGAACCTCTACAAATGCAACTTTCCTTCAATTTGATAATAAGAGAAATCGAATAATTATGTAAAGACTGTAATTTGGTTCTATGTGCCTCATTAACCTTAAAAGAATGGTGGATCATATTTGTATTGGGAACAAAAGTCAATAGAAAAAGTTTAAGGCATAACTATGTAGTATGCCATCAGTTTTTTTTAATAAGGGATGCTACACATCCAAATATCTCGGGTAACGTTTAAATGCTCTGCATATCAAGAACCATATGTTGGTCACTATTTTAAAATGATAAATTTAAGTTTTTTTTCATTTTGTGGCATACTTGTCTCATTTAAGTCTGCAAAAAGAATATAAATGATTTTATAGTTATGTTTTATTCATACTTTTTTTCTTAAAACATTCGTTTCTAGTGATGTCACAGAGAACATTCGGTAAGGATGGGGTTTGGGGTGAGGCGCTATCTTAATTTTACAGCCGTTTCTTATCTATATGTAAATTTTTACATAGCAAAACATTCATTCAGTAACTATTTCAATAGTAAGACAGTGTGTCAATAAACTTATATTGAAATTAAGAAGATCATATGAGACTAGAAGCTGAAAATATTTAAAATGAAATTGAGATTGGAAACTGCGAATGTTTCAAGGCGATAACAACCCTACTGAAAAGCAGACAAAATGCACAACACCACCAATGGGACTCCAAAACAGTTATATGTTATACTTTAACAATTCAAAAACAATGTGAATGTTTTAGATAGTATACATACACTTCCAATAAAAAATAGACAGTGAATATAATCGTTGCAAGACAGAAACTAATCGTCTATTAACTCAAAGACACACTGACAAAAAATGTTTAATTATAAAAAAAACCACACTTACTGTGTAAAATATCCTTCCTCTTTGGCGTCGTTCACTTCGATTTGATCAGTGAATATAATATCCCACTCAAATGTAAAACTACTGTAGTCTCTATTGTCACCATTTTAAAATTTGAAGGCCAAAACACTTCACCTGTGGAAATTCAGATCACATGATCGTTAAACATGTTAAAGAGAATATTTGTAAGGTCAGCAACTAAAATATAACCCGTATCAATTACCAACTGTAAACCTTAATTGTCTCGATTTGTTGACGTGTGTTATACAGTATACAAATGAAGATCTATTTAACAGTAAACTAAAACGAACATAACATATACAAGATCATTTGAAATTAATTTTGTCTTTTTAAATTAAAATTGACACACATCTATCCATCTATATATGTGAGAAGAACCCAGTATACATGCAGATGAAGGAATGATATTAAACATTCATGTTTATGGTTTAATTTTACAAACTTTGACTTGATTGAGAGTTGTCTCATTGGCCCTCATTCTGTATATTTTCACAAAATGTAACAATGAAATCGAATTATTACTCAACGTCAATTAGCTCTGATTGTTTACACAAAAGTTTAGCTAAGATTCCGTTGGTTTGAATTAGTTATAAAAATTTTGGAGAAGCAAGGAAGGGGAGACAAATATATTATAAAATATTGAAGCAAATTTCTTCTCTTAGAATAATACTGAATGATTACAAATAAAACAACTCTCCATCAAATCGTATTTGAATCGCAACTTACAGTTCATGTACCAGAGATTTTTAGAGACAACTCCTCTTTCAAATGTTACCCAATGAATGCTTCAAACATCTATTAGGCTTGTATAAATAACATACCTCATCATGGAGAACACAGACATTGTATCAGCATCAGACAAACCATTATAAAGGACAATTTGTCATTTTATTATTTTGTGTTTGTTTTCCTGTATTATTTTTAAAGTTTAAGATTGTAAATAAAGATACACGACTTGAATATCACATTCACAACATAGTAGTTCAACTTAAAAAGAATTAACAAAAGATTTTAAACACAAAATGTGTCCTTATATCATTGTAACATTGTGTAACTGTAACTGTTACTGTTACATAGAAAACTCTACTACTTCTTACACATACACAAAGCGATTTAAACATAGAGCAATATCATACTTGCTAGGCTGTTTCATTATCACAGTATATACGTAGCAGACAAAACATTGTATATACAATCAATAACTATCTTGCTGTACATGTCAACCAATCGTCATAATATAAATATCGATACAGATGATGCAGACTTTTTCTGATTGGGTTCCAAAAATATATATCCTCTAGAACTATACATTAAACAAACAATAGACACACCATATATTTTGAATTCTACCTCGAATATTATATAAGCGGTTATCTCAGTTCCAGAATATATGACAAACAAGACAATTTTAATTTTAAAATTATCAATTTCGCCCACCGTAGTAGCAAAATATCAACTAACGCTGGATATGAGATATATATTTCCAAACTCATTCGGTATTCAAGAGCTTACAGATGCTACTAAAACTTTATAAATAGTTGTCAAAGGTACCGGGATTATCATTATCATAGTAGCCAGACGCGCGTTTCGTCTACATAAGACTCATCAGTGACGCTCATATCAAAATATTAATAACGCCAAACAAGTACTGTTATACTGTTATACCACTCTCCCAGGTTAGGGAGATGGTCGGGATCCCGATAACATATTTAATCCCGCCACATTATTTATGTTTGTGTCTGTCTCAAGTCAGGAGCCTGTAATTCAATGGTTGTTTATGTGTTACATGTGTTTTATAAAAATAAGGCCGTTAGTTTTCTCGTTTGAATTGTTTTACATTGTCATATCGGGGCCTTTTATATCTGACTATGCGTATGGGATTTGCTCATTGTTGAAGGCCATACGGCGACCTATATGTTGTTAATGTCTGTGTCATATTGGTCTCTTGTGGAGCACCTGAGATCACCCCTAGTTTTTGGTGGGGTTCGTGTTGTTTATTCTTTAGTTTTCTATGTTGTGTCGTGTGTACTATTGTTTTTCTGTTTGTCTTTTTTATTTTTAGCCATGGCGTTGTCAGTTTGTTTTAGATTTATGAGTTTGACTGTCCCTTTGGTATCTTTCGTCCCTCTTTTGTCTCATTGGCAATCATACCACAACTTTTTTTTTATAAGTGCAAAATTGAAGAGCATTGAGGATTCAAAATTCCAAAAAGCTGTGCCAAATAAGGCTAAGAAAATATATGCCTTGGATATAAAAGTGCATCAGTGTCAGTTGATGAACTAGGGTCACATATGGCTCAAAGAACGTCTTTTAATTCTAAATACTCTTGAAAAAAGGTTATCGGGAGATACCAATACCTTGTTGATAAATAAACCGTATCAGCTTCACAAATTATACACAATGGGTTTTTAAATAGATTATAGGTACTAACATTACTTTTCATCTTAGATACGTGTTATTGATAACGTTGTGTTTTTTTTTTTTTTGCTATTTTAGTTGATATTCCTCGGTACTAGAAGACCTCGTCATTGTGTTATTGTGCTATGGTAAACCTTTGTAGTCTTGTCTTTCGTGTTTTGCTTATAAGCTTTGTATATATGCCTATAATCTTTTCTTTGTTGACTTATTTGGGTTTTTTTTGTTTTTTTTTTGTGATACAGATTAAAACATAAGGTTCAATGATAAACCGCATTTTTTTTTTTCATTTTTACCTAAAATGTCTTTGTTTTGTTCAGACATTGTTGTCAACAAACTGGTTTTTTTTTCGACTGTCATACAAGTGAGAAGGTTAGCTAACTTTAGGACCAGGTTTAATCGAGGCAGGAATATGACAGTCGTTACAATTCGATTGATGTAGTTGAGCTAAATATATATATTAACTGTGTCGTGACACAAGCGTTATACGACAGATATAACCTATATTTTTAGAAGACTAACAAATAGTTTAATAAATAAGGAAAACGTGATCTCAACAAAAATAAGCTATATACATTGTTCATGCTGTTATTGTGATTTTCAGAATGTATTGTTAATGAATATTATTTCAAAAAAACTTTCAAATCACGTAGGTGATAATTAACGTTTCAAACCTTTTGACATGAAGAAATACATATACATTTTCAAATGGCATACGGACACATAGCTTTACACATGCCTAATCATTTACAACTGTTACACCTATATTAACACTGGACTACATAAGGGGTGACTTGGGGTCCATGTCTTTCGCAATACTGTAAGGTGTCCATGTATTACGCAAGGTGTCCATGTGTATTTCACAATACTGTAAGGTGTCCATGTCTTACGCAAGGTGTCCATGTGTATTACGCAATACTGTAAGTATACAGGGACACCAGCTTACCTAATACTGATGGAATTTGTTTTCTTTGAGATGAAATGAAATCCTCCTCCTACATGTAATCATATTCCTGCTGTGAATTGTGATATTTCTTAAACATTTGTTATACGTTTATTTATTCATTAATAGACATTAATACAGGGACACCAGCTTACCTAATACTGATGGACACTACCAATGACTAAACACAATATATAATGGTGTCCAAATATTCATACATCATAACGTATAGAGGGGAGGGGATAGATATGTGAATGGTATTTCTAAGGATAGTTTCGATGAATAGGTGTCAATATTTGTTAAAATCAAGATACAAAGTTGAATGACCTGTAGGTTACTTTGGTATTATATCTTAAAAAAAGGACTTTGCAAAGTTTATTGAACTTTGTAAACGTTCTATATAAAATAAAATTGTTAATTCGTATGTAATAGCTATGCTTTCTTTGGTTCCTTGCATGAACTATTGAAAATGGCAACACATATTTCATATACCCCATCCCCTACAAAAAAAAGGGAAAGATTTCATATATAACTGTTATTTTCAGATCTTAAAATGTAAAACAAAGACTATCAGAATATTTATCATATTGCAAAGAGGAAAACAACCAATATCCATCCATGATTTAAGGAATTTGATATTTTGAAATACAATATGAACACTCATCAAATGATACAATAAAATGTTTTTAAATTGTTAAGCATAAAAGGAACATTATAAGGTTATAAGACATTATTAGATGTACAATTTCTTCACGAACACCGATTCACATTTACTGTGAAATATTGGAGGCAATAACCATAACAAAATAAAACCACCTTACTATCATAACCTTCGATTTCAAGGTGGCCATTTGGACACTTCGAGTAATTAAACAAATATAGTATGAAATAAGCGTAATTTAAAAAAATGATACATTATTGAATAAACCTGGTGTTCAAGTAATGGAGGTTTACTAGGAATCACGTTGGGTTATTATAAAGCATACTGTACTTATGATGTATCTTAATAAAAGAATTATTGAATGTGAAGATTTATATCCATCCTTTCAAAATCAACACCGTAGGAAATAAATCTCAAATTTTAATAATGTTATCAATATGGACAAACGGACAAGACAGTTGTAAGTATGATCTTATTCAGGGTTGAATATGAAATGAAATGGACTTTTACCTTTTTTACAACGTCAAAAATGTGGAATCATACAATTCAAGTCATTATTGGATTTAATAAACGAATATCCGTGTGGTTACAAATTTTTACAGAATATATCACACACGACTACATAAACATGGTCATTTTTATAACATGCGTAAAAATTAAAACACAATTTGGCAAGAGAAGCAATAACACCTCAACAGACACAACATGATTGGAATACTGCATAAAGAAGGTAAATGGAAATTATATTTCAGAAAATGAAATTGAAATAGGATGATACAAAATTATGGATAAAAAAGTAGGCAGATCAAAAATAACAAATACTCAAATCATTAATAACAACGAAAAAAGAAGGAAATATCAGTCAGTCTAATAAAAGTTGGATATATCATTTAACAGTCGCTTTGATTAAATATAATCAATCGTTAATGTTGCAGTTTCTGGTGAAGAGAACAAATCAAATAGAAGTAATTCGAGAATTTGTTCCTGAAATTGATAAGGCCTACATATGTGTAAATTTAAACCCATGTGAACGTGAAAGATTTGCTTGCATAGAATGTTGTCCATTTGAAATGCAGACAGAAGACAGTGAAGATTGGAAAATGTAAAAATCATTATCAATCATATCTAAAAATAACAAGGTTTTGAAAATACTAAAACAAATAACTGGGGTTTTTTTTGCAAGCAATACACACGTATTACTTAATGTTACACATATGTACGTATAAATAAAGAAGAAAAACATATGAGTGTGTTGTGTTATTTTGTATCATTACAATTTGAAGAAAAAAGAAATATCCAGTACTTGAAGTTTTGGAGTTTTGATGTTTCTTTATTCATCATTTATTTTGTTTCTGTTTATAATAAAAAAAATTACATTTCAATTTCTTGTTTATTTTCTTTTTTTTCATTTTTATTTTTATTGTACTTATTTTTTTATAATTTACTCTTGTTTAAAAAAAATATTTTATTGACATACCGTAATATTTTTTTTTCTGTTATCAAAATGGTTTTGATAAATAAAAACACTGAACAATTTTGATAAAGTATCCTCGTTTAGTTGGTATTCTTGTGAATATAGTTTTGACGAAACACTAGTAATGTATTTAAACGAATGATCTTCACTGTTATTCTTTAAAAAGTCTAACAATACCAATACACTTGAATCATCATGCATACAAATAATGTCACATCTTATATTGTTCTGGCGTAGAAAAAAATATAAACCTGGTATCTTTGATAAGAATTTATATTCCAATAAATTTTTTTACGTGAACATGTCTCCTACAGTAAAACACACATTTGATGCATTTTAAGGCAAGTCATTAAAAATTAGCACATTGTGGTAAAAGTTATCCATTATGTTATAGTCTGTCTTGAACTGACCAAGATTTTGCCACTAATTGCATAATAATTGATTACATAATGATTGCATAACAAAAATATTGCAGTCATTTAAAAGATTATTCTTTTATCTATCTGCATATACCTCTTTTATTAATCTATATGCAATTTTAAGAAAGTTACAGCATTTTAAAGGTTGGGGATTGGATGTAAAAAAAAATTGTATTGTGCTACCTTAAGGTTGCACTTCGTAAATACAGCTGTTTCTCAAAACACGCCTCTTTTGGGGAGTAATTGAATATTCATAGAAAATTCATTTTGTTTACATACTGGTTCCCAGTTATGCTCTCTGTGTTCCATATCGCAGAGACAGAACTTGGGAATGTTACCAGTAAATAAACACGTGCATATTGTTTACATTGAAATCTGTGGTAACCTTTCATTCGAGGTAGGGGTAGTTAAGAAAATTAGTGTAAGTTTAAACTCTGAGAAGTTCAGGGCATATAAACGTTGAAAATATGCCGCACAGCCCTATATTTTGACCTTTGAAAAAAATTGTGGTGCATATGAACTTTCAATTCTAGGATAAGATTTTTTTCAAAACTTCATAGTAAAAGTGGTACAGTTTTAGCCGTAAAAGGAGTTCCTATGGGAAATTGCATTGTCAATATTTACAGAAATGCAACCTATATAGGGTGAAAAAGGGGAACATTCAGAATTTAACCAAATTTGCTTTATTTCACAGATTTTAAAGAAATTAACTCAAATAAGAAGTTTTATAAATATTTAATGAAGATTGATAGAATCCTGGGCCTTAAATATGATGACTCAGCATAAATTTACAGTTTACAGTATGCATAGTTTACTTAAAGTCCTGGATACAAAATTAAATCATAATATTTGCATATTTGTAAGTTAAATTGTTAAGAAGTGCTTATATTTACTCTTCGCAGTCATTGAAACTCATAGATCCTTCCTGAATATTATTTATGGGGTATTTGTGTCCTTTCGATAACCCAAAAGTAAGCCGCAACACCTAAATCTGCTTTTTTGTCACCACGGCATAATAATACAAGCTAGAAAAACAAAAATATCTCAAGAAAACTTACAATAGTGTGTTCTATCCTGAATATGTACTAAATATTCCAAATTGCTAGAAACAGCAGAATTATTTAGGAAATTTGAGGCCCCAGGGGCAAGAAACATAGAAAATTGCCTGCCCCCTGGGTCATAAAACAAATAATTTAATTTGTAAATGCTATGATTTTATGATTTTAAAGTTCTTGATATAGAAAACAATAACTATGCTTGGAAGTTATGCAAAAATAAAATGTTAGCAGTCATCTCTACAACATTTTAAGTGAATTTATATCTCAGACTGGTATCTGCATACATACAACTATTGCAAATATGGCTTTGTTTGAACACTTCTAGTATATATAGTAGCTACATTGTGTCAGATATATGGTTAAAGATTATACTGCTGTGACAAGAATTCTAAATTGACCATTTGAGGCAGAAAATGTGTTCTTTAATTGACAAATAGGCATACAGTAAGATGTGGACTAGAGATAGAGGCTGGATTGGATACTTTATATAATCTTGAATGTTGTAACGATTGACTGCTAAACATTCAATTTATGATATTCTGATATGCTTTCAATATGTTATAAAAACAGTTTTTAACAGGTTCTAGGCATTTTTTATCAGAAAATATGCAAATAGGGTAAGCTGGCAATAATTAAAGTCTTGTTTTCAAATTCTTTAAAAAATTGAAACAGGGGAGGGGGTAAAAAATGTATAGTAAAGAAAAACTAAGAGTATACACAGTGATTTCTTTAAGACTTTAATTCTGATAAATGAGTATTAATGTGAGAAAAACTGATTTTAGAGAGTTTTCTATTTGAATAAATGTCTGTATAGGTTGCACTTTGTAAATACAGCTGTTTCTCAAAACACGCCTCTTTTGGGGAGTAATTGAATATTCATAGAAAATTCATTTTGTTTACATACTGGTTCCCAGTTATGCTCTCTGTGTTCCATATCGCAGAGACAGAACTTGGGAATGTTACCAGTAAATAAACACGTGCATATTGTTTACATTGAAATCTGTGGTAACCTTTCATTCGAGGTAGGGGTAGTTAAGAAAATTAGAGTAAGTTTAAACTCTGAGAAGTTCAGGGCATATAAACGTTGAAAATATGCCGCACAGCCCTATATTTTGACCTTTGAAGGAATTCCTATGGGAAATTGCATTGTCAATATTTACAGAAATGCAACCTTAAGGAACATATGTAATTGTTTTGGGTTATAAATTATAAATAACTTCAAGTCTTAATTAATTCATAAGTTTCTATCTATTTATATCTGTCTACCTTCAAGATTTTGAAGAAAAACGATATTTTAATAGTCCCAAGAGACCAATATTTGACCAAGAAGCGTCGATATTAAAGATAAGTGCGTCAGAAAAGCAATAAGTGTTTCAGAAGGATTATATTTTATATTTCATGGGAACAATAACCAGATGACTGTACAAAATTGTTAAAACTAGTAAAATTTGTATAATTGGTCACCTATAAATATAATATTTAAAAAAGTTACTTATATAAGTAATTTTTAAAATAGCCTCGATTTAAACATTACTTATATAGGTAATTTTAAAAGTTTACTGCCCTAGCGTTAGATTGGCAGAAATTTATCTTACTCCAAATATTGGGATTTGTTGTTCTGATAATAGGAATGATGTTATACAATGATATTGGCATACAGTTTATAAAGAGGACAATTATGACCCGGGTTTTACGGAGACCGTTGCCACCTGACGAAGACCAGAAGAGATTGATTCCAGAGGACAATGCTAATCGTTGCGGAGGAAGTAAGTATACCAGTATTATCTGACACACTTGGGACTCAGATGTTAGATTAAGCAGGGTGTCGTTATACTAAGGTTTTTTCTACAAGGATATGAACTATTTATTACCATGAAAGTTGTAGGTTAAAGCATGTTGGAATACTCAGGTGTCGGGATTAGGCAAGTTTCACTGTAGAATGTTTCAGTCCTCGGTCAGGGTTGGTTAGAGTACGTTGTGGACATTATGGAAAGGTCAACAAGGGGCTTATTGTTTTCAAGTGTGAGGACAGAGGGATGCATTCTAAAGGAGTTGACAGTCATTTAAATTTTAGTGATACAAAATTGAATGAATTGTAATATGTAGATAATATTTTTTTGTTAAAAAGTTTAATTTATTTTTTCAATATTTCCATCGCTTAAATTCAAAGACTAAAAAGTTTGTGCAATATTTCTATCACTAAATTCTAATCACTTTGGGGTTGTACACAGTCTGATTCTAATGTGACTGCTAGCAAGGACACTTCTTGCCATCTGGGTAGGTTCCCTTCCCATGATACCTATATTTGGTTTTCAGTTATCTCCGTTTTCATCTAGGTAGGTTCCCTCCCCATGATACCTAGATTTGGTTTTCAGTTATCTCCGTTTTCATCTAGGTAGGTTCCCTTCCCATGATACCTAGATTTGGTTTTCAGTTATCTCCATTTTCATCTGGGTAGGTTTCCTTCCCATGATACCTAGATATGATTTTCAGTTATCTCCCTTTTCATCTAGGTAGGTTACCTTCCCATGATACCTAGATTTGGGTTTTCAGTTATCTCCCTTTTCATCTAGGTAGGTTCCCTTCCCATGATGCCTAGATTGGGTTTTCTGTTATCTCCCTTTTCATCTAGGAAGGTTCCCTTCCCATTATTCCTAGATTGGGTTTTCAGTTATCTCCCTTTTCATCTAGGTAGGTTACCTTCAAATAATACCTAGATTTTGTTTTCAGTTATCTCCCTTTTCATCTAGGTAGGTTCCCTTCCCATGATACCTAGATTTGGTTTTCAGTTATCTCCCTTTTCATCTAGGTAGGTTCCCTTCCCATGATACCTAGATTTGGTTTTCAATTATCTCCCTTTTCATCTAGGTAGGTTCTCTTCCCATTATGCCTAGATTCGGTTTTCAGTTAGCTCCCTTTTCATTTAGGTAGGTTCCCTTCCCATGATACCTAGATTTTGTTTTCAGTTATCTCCGTTTTAATCTAGGTAGGTTCCCTCCCCATGATACCTAGATTGGGTTTTCAGTTATCTCCCTTTTCATCTGGGTAGGTTCCCTTCCCATGATACCTAGATTTGGTTTTCAGTTATCTCCGTTTTCATGTGGGTAGGTTCCCTTCCCATGATACCTAGATTTGGTTTTCAGTTATCTCCCTTTTCATCTAGGTAGGTTCCCTTCCCATGATACCTAGATTTGGTTTTCAGTTATCTCCGTTTTCATCTAGGTAGGTTCCCTCCCCATGATACCTAGATTTGGTTTTCAGTTCTCTCCGTTTTCATCTAGGTAGGTTCCCTTCCCATGATACCTAGATTTGGTTTTCAGTTATCTCCGTTTTCATCTGGGTAGGTTCCCTTCCCATGATACCTAGATATGATTTTCAGTTATCTCCCTTTTCATCTAGGTAGGTTACCTTCCCATGATACCTAGATTGGGTTTTCATTCATCTCCCTTTTCATCTAGGTAGGTTCCCTTCCCATGATGCCTAGATTGGGTTTTCTGTTATCTCCCTTTTCATCTAGGAAGGTTCCCTTCCCATTATTCCTAGATTGGGTTTTCAGTTATCTCCCTTTTCATCTAGGTAGGTTACCTTCAAATAATACCTATATTTTGTTTTCAGTTATCTCCGTATTCATCTAGGTAGGTTCCCTCCCCATGATACCTAGATTGGGTTTTCAGTTATCTCCCTTTTCATCTAGGTAGGTTCCCTTCCCATGATACCTAGATTTGGTTTTCAGTTATCTCCCTTTTCATTTAGGTAGGTTCCCTTCCCATTATGCCTAGATTCGGTTTTCAGTTAGCTCCCTTTTCATTTAGGTAGGTTCCCTTCCCATGATACCTAGATTTTGTTTTCAGTTATCTCCGTTTTCATCTAGGTAGGTTCCCTCCCCATGATACCTAGATTGGGTTTTCAGTTATCTCCCTTTTCATCTGGGTAGGTTCCCTTCCCATGGTACCTAGATTTGGTTTTCAGTTATCTCCGTTTTCATCTGGGTAGGTTCCCTTCCCATGATACCTAGATTTGGTTTTCAGTTATCTCCCTTTTCATCTAGGTAGGTTCCCTTCCCATGATACCTAAATTTGGTTTTCAGTTATCTCCGTTTTCATCTAGGTAGGTTCCCTCCCCATGATACCTAGATTTGGTTTTCAGTTATCTCCGTTTTCATCTAGGTAGGTTCCCTTCCCATGATACCTTGATTTGGTTTTCAGTTATCTCCATTTTCATCTGGGTAGGTTCCCTTCCCATGATACCTAGATATGATTCTCAGTTATCTCCCTTTTCATCTAGGTAGGTTACCTTCCCATGATACCTAGATTGGGTTTTCAGTTATCTCCCTTTTCATCTAGGTAGGTTCCCTTCCCATGATGCCTAGATTGGGTTTTCTGTTATCTCCCTTTTCATCTAGGAAGGTTCCCTTCCCATTATTCCTAGATTGGGTTTTCAGTTATATCCCTTTTCATCTAGGTAGGTTACCTTCAAATAATACCTAGATTTTGTTTTCAGTTATCTCCGTATTCATCTAGGTAGGTTCCCTCCCCATGATACCTAGATTAGGTTTTCAGTTATCTCCCTTTTCATCTAGGTAGTTTCCTTTCCCATGATACCTAGATTTGGTTTTCAGTTATCTCCCTTTTCATCTAGGTAGGTTCCCTTCCCATTATGCCTAGATTCGGTTTTCAGTTATCTCCCTTTTCATTTAGGTAGGTTCCCTTCCCATGATACCTAGATTTTGTTTTCAGTTATCTCCGTTTTCATCTAGGTAGGTTCCCTCCCCATGATACCTAGATTGGGTTTTCAGTTATCTCCCTTTTCATCTGGGTAGGTTCCCTTCCCATGATACCTAGATTTGGTTTTCAGTTATCTCCGTTTTCATCTGGGTAGGTTCCCTTCCCATGATACCTAGATTTGGTTTTCAGTTATCTTCCTTTTCATCTAGGTAGGTTCCCTTCCCATGATACCTAGATTTGGTTTTCAGATAATCTCCCTTTTCATCTGGGCAGGTTCCGTTCCCATGATACCTAGATTTGGTTTTCAGTTATATCCTTTTCATCTAGCTAGGTTCCCTTCCCATGATTCAACTGCCTTTTACAAATCGTAATAATTTGGCGTTTAGTATGGCGTTTATCATTAATGAACTAGTATATTATATATTTGTTTAGGGGCAGCTGAAGGACGCCCCCGGGTGCGGGGATTTCTCGCTGCATTGAAGACCTTCATTGGTGACCTTCTGCTGTCGTCTTTGACACTTTCCCCATTTCCATTCTCAATTTTATTGTTAATTTCAAAAAGAGAAGCGCCTGAACATCCTTGAATCTTATTACAACTGTTTTGGAAATATTTATTACCCGTAAACGCTTCAGACAAATGCAGTATAGATTGATGATTTAGATTTTACTCTAAATAATTAATTTATTTACTTTCTCCACAGATATTCAGGATTAACCACAACATACATGGTATATATAAATCCTGAACTTGTACTATTTCCTACAATCCTACACTTTTACTGTTTTGCACTTCCCCCATGCATACAACCATGCCAAATAAATTTACTATGATAATGTAATTTCACCAGATGTTTTCTTTTGATGATGTCTATATTTTGTCACATCCAAACCTTTCATTGCTGACTTTGCTCACTGTACAAATTTGTCAATGTTTTAAGCAATAATGTGCTTATGTTTGCACAACATTTTCACCCTGGTGGATAATTTGCAATAATAAAATTGAGAATAGAAATGGGGGATGTGCCAAAGAGACAACAACCCGACCATAGAAAAAATAAACAACAGCAGAAGGTCACCAACAGGTCTTCAATGTAGCGAGAAATTCCCGCACCCAGAGGCGTCCTTCAGCTGTCCCCTCAACAAATATATACTAGTTCAGTGATAATGAACGCCATACTAATTTCCAAATTGTACACAAGAAACTAAAATTAAAATAATACAAGACTAACAAAGACCAGAGGCTCCTGACTTGGGACAGGCGCAAAAATGCGGCGGGGTTAAACATGTTTGTGAGATCTCAACCCTCCCCCTATACCTCTAGCCAATGCAGAAAAGTAAACGCATAACAATACGCACATTAAAATTCAGTCCAAGAGAAGTCCGAGTCTGATGTCAGAAGATGTAACCAAAGAAAACAAACAAAATGACAATAATACATAAATAACAACAGACTACTAGCAGTTAACTGACATGCCAGCTCCAGACTTCAATCAAACTGACTGAAAGATTATGATTTCATCATATGAACATCAGGCACAATCCTTCCGGTTACATGTAGGGGTTTAGTATCATACCATCATAACATATATGAGAAGAACATAACCCGTGTCATGCCAACAACTGGTTTTTGAATAAATGTGTTTAGTTCCGATGCAAAAACCCTATAAGTGAATCAATATTAACGCCAAAATATGCAATCTTTAATGACCTGACAACAGTATTGTAACTATATCCCTTCTTAATAAGTATATTCAAAGGTTTTGTTAGTTTTTGAGGTGAATACTGACACCTTTGTGCTTTATAAAGAATATTTCCATAAAAAATTGGATGTGAAATACCTGAACGTATAAGAAGTCTGCATGTTGAGCTATATTTATGAATGATGTCCTTATACCGATGATAAAATTTAGTAAATGTTTTGACTAGTTTGTGATATCGAAAACCCTGGTGTAATATTTTTTCAGTAATACATAAATTTCTCTCGTTTAAATCTAAAACATTTTTACATACACGAGCGAATCGTACAAGTTGAGATATATAAACACCGTAAGATGGTGACAAGGGAACGTCACCATCTAAAAATGGATAATTAACGATAGGAAATGAAAAATCATCTCTTTTATCATAAATTTTAGTATTCAGCTTTCTGTTAGTGATATAGATATCAAGATCGAGGAAAGGACAGTGGTCATTGTTAGTATTAGCTTTATCTAAAGTAAGTTCAGCAGGATAAATTTCTTTAATATACATACTGATGTCATCATTATTGAGAGCCAAAATATCATCCAAATATCTAAAAGTATTATTAAATTTGTTTATCAGATGTTGTTTCGATGGGTCTTTGCTTATTTTTGTCATAAATTGTAACTCATAGTAATACAAAAACAGGTCCGCAATAAGTGAGCACAGTTAGTCCCAATTGGAATTCCGATGATCTGACGATATACGGAATTCCCAAAGCGAACAAAAATGTTATCTAGTAAAAATTCAAGGGCATATATAGTATCAAAGCATGTCCAATTGACATAGTATTTTTGTTTATTGTTACTAATAATGACCTGAAAGGGTTTGAACATATATATTCACATTCTGACTTTTTAAATGCCCATTTAATTAGGTGTCTGAATTCCTTCTTAATGAGAATGTGAGGCAATGTGGTATATAGGGTAGAAAAATCAAAACTTTGAACAGATTCAAAATCACCAATATAAGCATGCAATTTATCATGTACTTCCAACGAGTTCTTGACACTCCAAAAGTAATTAATTCCACTATTTTCGAAGGCCTTATTTGAACAATTTATTATCAGATTTTTAATTGTACCAAGTGTGCTGGTATTTAACATGTTGAACTTCAATCTGATTATTAAAATATCTATTTTGTTTCTCAAATTTTTGTGCTATTTTCACATTTCTTGATCGTTGTGAGAAAAACTTTTCTCCTCACAACTGAAAAACTTATTCTCTGCAAATGATTGGTCCAAAATTAATTAGGACGTCAAATTTTCTTTATTTCTTCTGAAATTGCTTATTTTGAAGCCATGAAAATAGAAAACCATGCCTGATGATGTCAGATATAAAGAACACAACTTGCTGCAAATCTTTAAAAAAGGAGGGATACAAATTATTAGAGAAACAGATACCACCAGTGACAGTAACTTGTGTATTGCAGCACAGAGTCCTCACAATGTGGTTTTCCTCCTATTTCACTTGTTCCCCAAATTTTTATCCACTTCCAACAAATTTTACAAAGATTTCAGGTTTTGGACCAGTTTTGCACACACTATGGAAATACGGTGTTGTAAACCATTATTTCATGTCTTTCCTTTAGTGCAGCATTTAAAAATTCACATCAGAAAGCCTTGTGAATAGGATTTTAAAAATTACTATTGAATACAAATTATTTTCCTTGTTTTGAAGAGTTATTCATGGTGTGGTATCAATATTTCTGACCTGACACTACGTACTTTTTATTGCTTAATTCTTTAGAATTTAATATGCAATGTTTCGGGTTCTTTCGGGAATAATTCCAGGTAGACCCTCATCAGAGGTCGACCTTTATATATTTATTTCGTATCTAGTAACATAGATTACTACACGTGCATATAGGTCTACGTTGTAGCTAGTCTTTTTACAGACTTTCCCTGATGTGAAGCACTGCATTTGGGGACAAGAAAATAGAAAAAAAGTGTACTACTTTAATTAATTACAAGAATATCAGAACCCAAATGACCATTACTAATTTATATATATTATATGTATATAGAAGTCTTAAAAGGACCTGCCAGCAAATTTTACTTAAGGTGACCTATAGTTGAATGTTGTTAATTTCTGTGGTGTTTGCTCTCTTATGGAGAGTTGTCTCATTGGCAATTATACAACATCTTCTTTTTATATTTATATGTACCTGTTTGTGTACAACAGACAATACTGCACAGATAAGGAAAACATTATAAAAGTCTAAGATTTGAGCAACAGTATTGTTGATAAATATTTTAGCTTAACAAATAGCAATCATCAGGGTATACCGGTATATATTAGCAAGGATTTGTACAGTAAGATGATATGCTACTATACAAATACTTGATATAAGAAAATATCTTTGATAAAACTAGGATTAAAAACAGTTCAATATTTGTTGATACTTTTTTGTTATGAATTTTCAGATATTATAGGTTTTATTATCTTTTTATTACAGATATTCAAGAGGAGCCTCAACCTGGTCCATCAAATGCTGCTATATAACCGTTTTGATTGGTTCATTTGAATTTATTCTTGAATCTGATTGGTGGTTTATGGACCAATAGTATGTTGAAAACATTAGTACATTGTTAACCTTTAAGATTGTGATACAAACTTTTGAACAATTTTTTGAGTACTTAATATATATATTTATAAGAATGGGTGCAATATGATTGTTTTGATATGCCAGTGACATGAGAACGAATTTATTTGTTATAAAACTTTTTGTTTGTAATTTTTGCAAGAAAAATGTATTTGATCAGTTACAAAGTTATAAATTATTTGTGTACTAACTGATAGTGCCTCTGTTGTGCTCCTAGCATTGCATGACCACACAGAAAAATGAAATTAGTAATAAAAACTTAGAAATTAGTACCTTGTAAGACTCTTGTAATCATGGGATTCAAAGGCTGTGATTTTCTTTGATTTGTTTGTTGTTGATATCAATGCTGGGTGGTTTTAGAATATAAAAATGTAACTTTGATGGATATTGAATTTCCATTTTTTTCTTAAATGAGAGTACATATTGTTTTGACATAATAACGACTGGTTTATTTTACAATCAGAGGCAGATTTAGGGAGGCCCAGGGGGCTCCCCCCTCCCCTTTTGAGAAAAAAATTGGTTGGTTATATAGGGAATCACTTAAGCGTGAAGGGAGTGGGTCCTCTCTTAGGCAGCCAGTGGGCCCCCACTTATGAAAATTTCTAGATCCGCCACTGACAATGAGATTGTTCGACACACTAGTACTATTTACTAAGCGTTACATTTTAATGATTTAGTACTTCATGACTCTTTTAGTTGTCTTTAAATCCTCATCCCTCTGCTCCTATGCCAACATCAAGCAAAGTATACCACACAATTTTTTTGTTTGGGGCTATCTTGCATTGATATTTGCTTATAGCTTCAATTTTAAGATGAGAACAAAGCATGATTTTTGTAATCCAGGATAGGTTCAAATTAGGTTTCGCTCTATGATATTGTTTTGTGTTTATGTTCTTTGAGATTCTATTTTTTTCTCATGGAGAACCATTTTACAATTGTTTTATTTCATTTTTCAAAAAGCTTTAAATGAAATATAATGGTTGCAATATAATAGCTTTTGGCAGATGCACAAAACACTGTGAAAAAAAAGGGTCAAGGTTGCACTGTGAAAATATCACATCAAACTCAAAATTAAGTATATTTATATAAGGTTGGACTGTAAATATCACATTGCTTGTTTACATGGCTGTCACCAAAATAAATAGCTCACAAAAAGTATATTTACTATAGGTTGGACATTTAAAGTAGCACATTTTTTGTTGCAAATAGCATTTACAATGAAATTATAATTTAAATATATACAACATGTACAATGGGTTGAATTGGAGAGACTTATTTACTTTTTGAATATTTCATTTAAAAAGATTGATATTTAATCCCAAATAACTTGATCCCTCTCTGTACCCAATCTTTTCTACTTATGAAAATAAGTGACTGGATGCCACCGCGGCTGGATGGTGTTTATGAAATAGAGACTAACTGGGGACAAAAGAATAGAAAAAAAACATTGAGTAGATAGTAATGGGTATAATAAAAGGAACATAGATTTTTTTTCCAATAAACTAAAAAAATTAATGGAATGAAGATTCTCATTGATTTAGCAGTCATGGAAAAAGTGTATCTTTAAAGCTTTTGGCATGTTTAGATTTACAGTGTTCATAGATATATTTTAAGCTTCTGTTTAACAAAGATTATTTTAATGCTTTTTTTACACTTTAAACAGGCATTGATGAAACTGGCTATTACACAAGCATTATTACTTTTAAAGGACTTATTTCCCTTAGATCAAGCTGTAATATGATTGGTTAATTGTTGTTTACTTTATTTCCAGTGGCAAATATTTCAATAATGTTCAGAAAGTAATGGATTTATCTATTTCTGATCTTAATGTATGATAGGTTAAAATAGCAAAGTCATGTCGCATATTGCATAATGCATACATGATGAAATATGACTTGACTACATAGTAATTTTGTATCTTTACTTTTTATTTGTTAGTACACAACAAAATTTTTGTAAATAAATGAAAATAAAAATTAATATAAATGCATTTTATACATTTGAGTTGTTTTTCATTTTATGACAAAAATCCAGATATATAATGCAAATACCAGAATGTTACTTAACAAAGAAAGAAAGAAAGGAAATGGCAATGGAAAATCATAATTCATGATGCTATTTAGACTTTCACAACCTAAATATTTATATTTCTTTTGTCCTTCAGATCATAGGAAGACTTGTTAACAAATTATTTTCCAAATGTTGGCTTACCTGGTGTATAATCTAAAGTTTGCTAACATCAACTTATTACAAACAAAATGTTCTTGTGAACCCTGCCAGACAGACATGTACACCTAACAATCAGAACATGCTTTAAATATAGTTGACTTATTGCATATAGTACATGTATCTAAGAAACAACTTAACCAGGAAAACTGAAGATTGATCAATGAACAATGAAAATTGGGTCAAGGTCAGATGATAATTAACAGACAGACATATACACCATACATTATTTCATACACCCAATGTGGCTGATCTCTTGTTTAATTGTTTAAAGTATTAGAAAACAGAACCGTTGAAAATAGAAAATTAACATTGGGCAATGAACCGTGACAATGAGATCAATGTCAAACAAAACATGCCGGAATGACATCTTCATCCTTAAATATTTTTGTATACACAAAATATAGTTGACCTATTGCATACAGTATTAGAAAAACGGTCCAAAACACAAAAACTTTACTTTAACCACTGAACCCTGACATTGAGGTCAAGGTCAGATGACATCTACAAGTTGGACATGTACACCTTACAATCATTCCATACCCAAATATAGTAGACCTATTGTAATAGTATCTGAGATAAGGACTGGACTACGAAAACTTTACCTTGTTCACTTATCCATGAAATAAGGTTGAGATCATACTGTTTAATGGACTCTATGGACTTTGCAAGTTAAGTATATACCCAAAAAAAGTTACCCTGTTACTCATAAGAGAGAAATTAAGAATGCAAAATCTTTTTTTTTTCTAGTAGTCCCTGAACCAGGTTTAGGATAATGCATGGACATGTGACAGACAGAAACTTCATAACACAAGACAGATGTATACAAAGTATGGAAGATTCAGGTATTCTAACTTCTGAAATATTAATCTTTTAAGAAGTTTGTTAATGCCGCACCCTTCTGGATCGCTTTTAGGTGTCACACCATCTCCCCCAATTTAGAACGTATGTGAAAGTAGGCCTACTCGGACAAAAAATAGTGCATTTGATGTCATTGTTTACTTAAACTAACCAACAAATTGGCAGAAATGAAACTTTTGGTGAAAGAGAAATATATTAAGACAATTTTGAGCTAAAATTTACTTGTTTATGAGTTTGCATTCAAAATTGAGGATTAAAGCACTCCATAGTATACTAATTTAAGATTTCCAGACTGAAACCAGGGGTTATTTTTAGTGGTACCTCTATTCGGAAGACCGCTTCTTTCTTGTATGATTTTAAACATCTGTTGAAAATTGGCATGTAGAAAGCTGATACATGTACGATTCAGGATATATATACCTGGTTTCTATGAAGTTAAACTTAAGGTAAAATATTTAGAAAGCTGTGAAAATTGCAAAATTTGGTTGAACAGATAGGGACTTTTAATTGGTGGTCTGACACCTATTACTATGCCAGTCGAGATTTTTTTGACAGAAGTCGCAAGCTCGACAATAATTACTATCCACATTGATATGTGTCCACACCGGTAATTTTTTATATTAAATTAAGGCTTTGATTTGTAGTTTTGCCGGTCAAATAGCCACTGCCATTTAAAACTTTTTGTTTCTGTTTGAAAAGAAAATAACTTTCACACTCGAGTTTTTTTTGACATAACTGTATATTTTCAAATTCTGTAGAGTGTGGCGCTCATATTCGCCGGGGACACAATTTCACCGTTTTATGATTTTGAGGTGTAAAAACTTCCAAAGGATTGGTGAAATGGAAGAAATATGCCGGTAAATTAACAAATATGGATATTTTTAAAACTTGGACACAATTTCGGCACTAACCGCAAAGGACCGAAAAACAAACAGCGATTTTCGATTAATTTCCTGAATGAAAAAAAAATATTTCAAAGAAGTATTTCTTAGTAATTCTTTGACTGATTGCACTAAATTTCAGATCTTTACTCTTTACACCTTTGAAATGTCTGCTATTCATCTATAATGAAATTGATTTGATCAATATTGTTTAAAGCTGCAGTTTTTTTTTATTTTAAATAAATGTATAAAAACGTCGAATATGTGTCCCCCTTCGACAAAATATCAGGAAATTTCAAATCGCCTTTAATCTAACTTTTCTCTCTCCATTACCTTTTCTGACATACATTTCATTAAAATCCATTCAACATTCAGAAAGAGTTTCGCTTAGAAGATTAGTAATGCCATACATTAAAGTAACGAGTATCTCCCCTGTAACATTTAGAACTTTCTCGTGTAAATATTTCTTTAATATCCATCCAGATGTTCAGGAGGAGATGCCCTTAAAAGAGATACATTGATAGACAGATAGGGTGCAATATGCCTGCAACTTGATCAGACGCGTACAAATTCCCATCTAGGAGGGACATTCCAACGCAACCTTTTTTGACAAATTTTAATCGGAAATAGTCCTGTCAAGGACGGCAGTAAAAGTAGAGAATGTGTGACCCCAGCTTAACTCTGATGCACGCCGTTTCCTGATGATGTTTTTTTTAAAGTATAAATCCAAACTATAGAAACGCAGGATAATGTGTGAAAATACGAGGAACTTTTGTGACACTATCACTGCAATTTCGCAAGAAACCAATTCGTTTTAAAATGGTTGCGAAAAACGCTGCTTGCAAAAAATAAAAATAAAATTCTTTTGGAAAATAGTACAGGATATAATTTATCGCAAATACATAGTACAAGCAGCCGTTGAAAATCAGGCAGAAAATGATTTTTTGGAATGGAATAACTGACAAAGAAGAAGAGTAAAATTGTCCTTGAACTTGGTTATTTTGGCGCACAACTTTCCCTATATCAGTGTTCTAAGTGTAACAAGTTTTGGAATAGTATTGGACTATACAGAAAATATAAGTTACTGAAGAAAAAGACATTGGAGTAATTATTGACTCTGAATTAAATTTCCCGGCGAAAAACATATAAGTGAGAAAGTTAATAAAGCAAATTCCATGTTTGCACTACTGAGAAGGACTTTCCAATATTTAGATAGGGTACACTGTCAGATACCTTTGAACCACTACACAAGACACTCGTAAGAACACATTTAGAGTTTGCAAGCTCAGTATGTCATCCATATAAAATAAAATATATTGACATGATTGAGAATGTGCAGCGCCGGGCAACTAAACAACTACCAAGATTAAAGAATTTAACATACTCAGGCTATGAGAGACTCGAAAATTAAAACTACCATCTCTAAATTTTAGACGGGTCTGAGGTGACATGATTGAATTATATAAAATACTGAACGGAAAATATGACAAAGAGGCGGCACAATTTGTTAAATTATGGAAGGATATGACTACAAGAACAGCGGTACGCGGCAAAAGTCTGAAAATATTTCCACAGAGAGCAAGAACAGAATTAAGGAGGAATGCATTTGTTCTACGAGTGGTAAAAACATGGAATACACTACCAAAAATTATAGTGACATCACCAACCACAAATACATTTAAGAACAGACTAGACAAATACTGGATGAACCAAACAATGGTGTACGAAGATTATATATCAACAATCACCGGAAGTGGAGAAAATTTAGATATAGAGACTGATGAAGAGGAACTTTAGTTCCTGTATCAGTAAAAAAACCTATGTAAACCTAAGTAAATAAAAGAATAAACAGAATTTTGATGAAGGAAAATCCAGAAACGCGCTCCGAACGCCAAAAAAAATAAAATGCAAAGTATAGTAAACAAAGTAGAAATGCCGAGATATTCCATTCCCATATGATTTTATAATTTACATAGGATGTTACATTTTACTTCTAGTAATAATGTGTTTTTCGGGGGAATATTGCTGCATTAAATAAACAACCCGAATATGATTTTATTCAAGCAGTGGTACAAGTCGTGAAGAGACAATTACATGGCTTATAGTTATGACACTGAAGTTGTCTTAACTTTTTGATTGTCTTATAGATGTGTATTTTTGTAATATGTGCATCATTTCGTTTTGTTGAAAGTATGACATTGTGGCGACGTCAAATAATGTTAACGGACAACCTTGCAAGACATTTTCATTTATCCTTAATTTTTACAGGAAACCCTGTAATCTGAATACAATTTGGTGTAACAATTTTAACTTTTAGAGTACTTTTTATTGGTATAGTAATCAAAGCAGAAAAATAATCTTCATGAAATCAAATCTCTGTTTTTTTGGCAGTAAAAGTTTTGTGAAGGCAAGAAAGTTTTACTCGGACATTACCGCAAGACATTGCAAACCTATTGTTTTGAATTGAATATGCAGCTCAATTCTTTCCTTAATTTGAACTTTTGGAGCTTACACTTAGTAAAAAACGATCGTGCTTACAATTGATAAATTATATGTCAATTTTTTTTTTAACTGAAATGTTTCAAGTTTCCAAACTAAATTTCCCCTGAGACAGTCATTTATATATATTCTTTTCAAAATATCTATGCTACTTTGAGACGGCCATGTAAACCAGTAGTGAAATATATCATGTCATAGAACATTCATGCACAATTTCGAAGAGTTGCGTGAACATTTCGCGAATTGCTTGAGTTTAATGTTTTAAGCTTGTATGACCGGACAATTTGGACAGTGCAATGAAATTAGTTTTTTAGACAATATGTAATTGTTTTAATCTATATTTAGGTTTTGCATTTATTTTATTATTCTAGACTTTGTCGTAAATTTAGGCATAAGTGTTTTACACGGATTATGTGTCATAATCTTGGACAAAGGTCTTAAATGCATTTACTCTATTTATTTCATTATTTATTCTCTGTGACAGTTTGGACTACAATTTACAAATACGTGTCGGACACTAATTACGCTTTTAATCTATTGTCATTTCTTATTTGTCATCTGTTAATTTTCTTAATCCTTTAATTTTTCTTTTACTCTTTTTAATTCCACTTTAACTAAATGATTTGTTTCTAAAACACTTATGAAGGCTGCATTTCTGATATTAGAAAATGGTAATTCAAACATTGGCTGTTTTCTGTCCATATGTTGAATCCATCTTGATCTGTCCCGTTCTGTTTTCCTTTTACTTTTCACTTTGGTTTTCTTTATTGTTGTTTGTTGTTCTTTTGCTTTCACTGATGGTATACGAGCAAAACACATTCTTGCATAATGTCCTATTTTCTTACACTTATAGCAACTCCTAGCTAATGAATAACATACTTTATATAAATGTTTATTTCCACATCTTCCACATGTTGGCATTGTTGGTAGCTGGCAAGGAAAATAGTTCCATTGTCTCCACTGTGGTTGGAATGAGTAGTTCATATTGTCATTAAACGAAGTTTCTCTTCTTGGGGAGTAACTCGCTGTGCTGCTGAGGTTGCCGGAAAAGGCGGTCCTCGACCATGTGTAACCAAGAAATCCACAGTCTAAAACTAGGAGACTGATATGAGGATTCGGTCACAACTAAATGTTAAACATAAATATAGATTAAAACAATTAAATGTTGTCTAAAAAACTAATTTCATTGCACTGTCCAAATTGTCCGGTCATACTTGTTACATGGGACAACGCCAAGTGAACGTTTTTTTTTCTGATAATCTGTGTCTTCCGAAGCCTATGAATATTATATTTTTATTCCTTCTCTTTCATAATGTGAAAATTTAAGAAACAATCTTTACTTTCATATAAAATTTGAAATATTAATTTCAGCATTTCTAAGCGGAAAATTTCCTTGTCAAATATTTACTTGGCGCTATTTTTCGTGGAAGTAGCAATATCTAACTTTGCGTCACGAGCGTACTGTTTTACCCGTGTCCATTTGGTCACCCGTCCCTCACGTAATCGATATATAGGATGTAGCTTAGGGTTTATACAACTTATTTCGAAGTGCTACAATTTCTTTATGTCAACTTTAAAAAAAATATATTTACCAAAAGTGGGCATATTCAGTCAAGACTTTTCTGAAATGACAGGTTCACTTTTGGTCAAAAATGGCCTAAGATATCAACTTTATCATAAAACACCAAAATGTTCACAAATTGATTCGTAAATGGATCTATTTCAAAAGTCCTAATGCTCAATAAATCAGTTCTTTTTATAAAAGTACATAATACGGTAAATACTCTCCAAATTAGGCCCATTTTGGACATTTTGTCAAATTGTGATGATTTTGGGCAATTTTCAGACCTAAAAGCTTGATGAAAAATTTGGCCGCCACCTACAATCCAAAATGTTTTGTAAACAAAAGATTCCAAATGTTATATATAATTCATCAATATAAAAACTTTTTGGATCGTGGATGTAGGCCAATGTTAATTATGCCAAAAACAATCATTAAAATTTTGGACAAAATTGACCAAAATTGACCTAGAATACAAATAATGTATATTTGAGGGGTCGATCATAGCTTAAATTTTTTTTAAGGAAAGTGCCAAAAAAGCATATTTAAGTCTTAACAGTATCATCACAAGTATTTCTATTTGAAATTTGTAATTGTTTGGCCCGATTTAAAAAAACATTAAAAATTTAGGGCCAATTTTAACCCTTCGTGAACCCTTCTCCTTTGGTATTTTGAAAATATATAAAGGCACACAGAGCACATAGTCCGACTTCCTCCTTCTACAGTGTACAATTTCAAGGTGGAACTTTTATAATGTACCGAGTGTTTTACTTTTAGAGGATAAAATTGAGAAAGGAAATGGTGAATATGTCAAAGCGACAACCACCCGACCACAGAGCAAACAACAGCCGAAGGCAACCAATGGGTCTTCAATGTAGCGAGAATTCCCGCACCCGTAGGCGTCCCTCAGCTGGCCCCTAAAATATGATGCATGTATGTTCTCAGATTTTTTCACTGTATCCTTTTTCACGAATGTCAGAATGTTGAACTTACATTTAATACAGTTTGCAAGGTTTGTCTGCAACTATGCGCACTACCCAAACGTTTACATCATACAGAGAATATACTATATTAAAACATGTATTATTTATCTTTCACTTTTGCAACTGACGGAATGTTTTTATTAGTAACCTTTTTTGATGGCTTTATTAGAATTAAATGCGTCTTTTAGACACAACAATTTCAAATTGTATTGTATCGTCCTGAACATGCCTGAACTATTTGCCACTAGACATTTGCAACCTCAAATCAATCATTTCAAATTGTACATGAAAATCCCCGTTCACTCAATAACATTTTTTAAGCTTAAAATGTGCACACTGTTAGTTGGAAATAAAACTAAATCAGAAGAATTAATAGGAAATTTACAAAACCAGACAGGGGAAATGGAAACAAAATAACAAACACCGTTCAGATCCCGTTACATATTTTTTCAATACCTCTCAGGAAAAAACACGTTACTCTATATTAAGTAATGTCATCCTTTTTCTGCCAAATTATATGCATATCAGTTAGCTTTGAAGCAATTTATCTAAAACAAACAATAATGGTTACATGTGTCTCTTTACATGCACGGGGACACAATAAAATCCTGGAAATTGTTAGTTTTTAGTGTTTCTCCATATATATAAGAGATCGGAATGAATTAGTGACAAGGTTCGGCAGAATATTTTTTTCGTTTCTTTGCCATTTCGGGAAATTTTCTGCGACTGTCATACACTGAGTGAAAGGTTTGGCTAGCAAAAAAAACAGGTCCAATCCACCATTTTCTACATAAGAAATTCGGACTATAACAGTTGTTATTCATTTGTTTGATTTTGCAGTGACTTTCCGTTTTTATATTTCCTCGGAGTCGTTTGTTTTTTTGTTATTTTACTTTTTGTTAGCACTTTCTTGAATCTTTTGATTAACTCATTTATTAAACAATTGTTTTCTTGCTAAATTTTAATAATTTTAATATACATATTTGTCTCCTTTTTATCCCCTTTTCTCCTTTTTCCTGCCCTTCTCTCCTTTCTCTCGCCCTTCTCTCCTTTCTTCCGCCCCCTCCGTCTCCCTTCTCCCACCCCCTCTCACCCATGCTCCCAATACCCTGTCCAGGCCCTCCTCTATAATTTTATTCTTTTAACATGTTGTGCATTTCCATTTAATTTCTAACTATTAAATACATTAAATACAAATTTAGGCAGCAACCATTTGATTTTCTGGGGGGGGGCTATGGTTTTTTTTTTCTGTGCAAACGTTTTTTTTCGCCTTCGGCGAAGAACAATCTATTTTTTTAGCGACAAACCGAAGACAATTTTTTTCTTTCAATTTTAGCATTACATATAGTGGCAGCTGAGGGTGAAACAAACAATTTTTTTTACTCAGGGTCCAAAACAAATTATTTTTTTCACCAAAACCTGGAAACAAACTTTTTTTTCCAATAAAAACCATAGCCCCCCCCCCCCCCCCCCCCCCCCAGAAAATCAAATGGTTGCTGCCTTAGAAGTATTGTTTGCAATTATCTTCCCTAAATTTCTAAAGTCAGGAAATAACGAAACACGTAGCTAATACCATGAATACGAAAGTCAATATTTGGCTACGCGTACCCCTATACCCCCGCATGCAGGTACGCGCAAACACTGCCCTCACCAAAAAAAATAATTAAATAGGTGTCAGACCATTACTCCCTCCAATTTAAAAAAAGTAGCCCTACTCTGACACAAAATAGTGCTTTTGATGTCCTTGTTTACTTAAACTAACCAACAAATTTGCAGAAATGAAACTTTCGTGAAAGAGAAATATATCTAGATCATTTTGAGCCAAAATTTACTTGTCTATGAGTTTGCATTAAAAATTGAGGATTAATGCGCTCCATAGTATACTAATTTTAGATTTCCAGAAAACCAGGTGTTTTTTTTTTGGAGTACCTCTGTTTGAAGGTAAGTTATTTTGTTAGAAGGCTAATTAAAGATATGGTGAAAATTGGCATGTAGAAAGCTGATACATGTACAATTAAGGATATACCTGGTTTCTATGAAGTTAAACTTAAGGTAAAATATTTAGAAAGCTGTGAAAATTGCAAAATTTGGTTAAACAGATAGGGATTTTTAATTGGTGGTCTGACACCTGATAGCCAACCGCAAACGTTTTTTTTTCTTACTTCCGGTCGAATGTAAACACAAAACATGTGGTACTTCTACAGAGATTGATCGCCAGTATTTTCAAGCATATCTTTTGACACGTTTAAAATATATAGTTTTTACGTAAAGGTATGTTTTCCTAATAATCAACAGAAGGATAAAGAACTACCCCATATATATGAAACATTAAGAACAACGGTATGGTGTGTGAAAATAATAAATGTTACATGTTACAGGTATACTGCCGTCAAAGAAAACGGTAGTACGATTTCACGAATGGTAAAATATTCTTTTTAACTCAATAAAGTTCTCTAACATGTATAAGCAAATCAAAATTCGTTTAACGAATTTAAAAACCAATTTTTATAGCATATTTTGATTTAAAATTGATACAAATCACAAAGAGAAAGTACTATTGGGACAAAGAGGAATAACTCTATTTAAAAACTAACGTTTTAATTTTATTTAGATACAGATTAAATAATCATGCATTACACTCAAATTCTTCAGCTGTCAGTGGTGATTATTTAAAAAAATTGAGAAGGAAATGGGGAATGTGTAAAAGAGACAACAATCCAACCACTGGCAACCAGATCAGACAACAGCCGAATTCAGGGCGACATACAACACAAATTGTTTCACATAACTGCATAAAGGAAACATCTCAATTACAATTATTATTCAATATTGTTAGATTTATAAACATTTAACCATAATTTGGTATTCGGCCTTTGGTTTCTTTTTGTATCCTTTTTTATAAGTTCTAAAACTTTAACGTTTATTCTGTGGGTTGTGTTGATGTTAGAATAGTATTAATGGAACAATTGAGTTTTTCGAGAAAAAAATAACACATTTTGATTCACCGTTTACGTGACAGGAAACAAAACAGGAAACCAATCTTTATTTTCTTTATTTTGCACAATATATTTCAAAAGACATAAATGAACACCATTACTAGTGCTACTTGCTTCATGTTAATATTTAAAATCTATTTTCAATGTTAAATTAAAGTTTTTTTTAAACGCGACAGGAAACCATAAGAAACCGAAAGCATTTTTTTAGTTTTATTTTATTGCAAAATCTGCTTAAAATGATCTGAACAGTATACTTTTTCTTAAAATCCATATATATGGCATATGGATGGAGAGTGATTAATTAAGTAATCAAGTAAAAACCTTTTTTTTCCGGCATATAATTATATTTGACAAACATATAAAACATAAGCTTTAATGAGCTTTTCACCGAATAAAAAAACATATACAATAACAAAAAAACAAGGCATGCAGCATGCAAATGAAGTCACTGTAGCAGAACAAAAAAATCCCCCTTAAAAATTTTAAGTTAAAATTTCTTCAATTTGTGTTTATATTACATGTATAATGAATGATTACCAGTCAGGGACTTACTGAAACAAGTGATTTTTAAATCACTTACTTGAGTAGCAAATTTGAAGTTTTGTCACAAATTGTGATTTTGTAGTTTTACCAAAATTTTAAACACATAGGTTTAAATAATATCTTTTCATTAATAAAATTGGAAAAAATGAACTTTTTGCTTCTTTTATGTAGCAAGGTTTATGCCTTTGAATTAATGCTATCATTTATCTGCAAATTCCATTTTAGTTGAAAAAATGCTATAATAATGGCTTTACATTGTACATAATGGACTGATACTTTCTTAACAGATTTTTCCCAGCAGTGGGAGTATTTTTCCTGTAAAGTTCAAGGTTTCATCTGTCAGATTATGTGATAAAATTCTACTGTTCCCGATAAAAATTTCACTGTTCGGGTGTGTTGAAATAAGTGGGAGTTATTAAAATAATGATACTTAAATAAGTGATTTTTGGGAAGAAATTGAGGTATGATACTTAAACTAGTGATTTTAATGTCAATATCCTAGATTCAGTACAAGGTCATCCTAGACAACACATATGTTGGTTCTGATAATTTTAGAAACATAATTAGTCCCTGGATCATTAGTATTCTATATTTAAAGCTACAATAAGATTGAATCACTTCTTCTAGTGATTAATTTGTACTACTTAAATAGGTGAATATTAAAGAAAGACAACTCTTACTTCCAATCTTTCTGGAAATAATGTTACTTAAATCAGTGATTTAGAAATTCACTATTTTAAGTAAGTCCCCTGACTGATTACAAAATGCATCATCCTAATTCTGGAAGGACTGTATGTTTTTACAGATTCAAGTAACACCAATGATTCTTTTCAGCTGATATTCTATAATAACGTATAGGTAGCTGATTCAAAGATGAAAATTGTGAACTCTCACAATGAATGGGATCCTTTAGAAGAAATCATATTGGGAGTACCAGATTTTTGGTGTACACCTCAAAAAGAACCAGGATATTTACCTATTAGCAGGTATCGAAACATATGTCGATAATCATGTATATTAATATACTATACTATAAATAATAAGTTTTAAATGTTTATAAAAAAGAAGATGTGGTATGATTGCCAATGAGACAACTATCCACAAAAGACCAAAATGACACAAACATTAACAACTATAGGTCACTGTATGGCCTTCAACAATGAACAAAGCCCATACCGCATTAGTCAGCTATAAAAGGCCCGGATAAGACAATGTAAAACAATTCAAACGAGAAAACTAACGGCCTCATTTATGTAAAAAAATGAACGAAAAACAAATATGTAACACATAAACAAACGACAACCACTGAATTACAGGCTCCTGACTTGGGACAGGCACATACATGAATAATGTGGTGGGGTTAAACATGTTAGCGGGATCCCAACCTTCCCCTAACCTGGGACAGTGGTATAACAGTACAACATAAGAACAAACTATAAAAATCAGTTGTAAAGGCTTAAGTCATCAGATGGACAAAAAATACAAGTGGACATGGCCGGGTACTTATACATCCCGACACAAAAAGACACAACGAACAGATCTGAGAGTACTCGCAGTTATCGGTGACAGCTAGTTTAAAGCCACTAACAACTAATAAAAAAGTCATGCATCTAAGACTAAACCATAACAAAAAAAAAACCATTAGGCCATAACCATTCGGTCATAACCAAAAAAAAAATAGGTTTGTTTGTCTATTAAGGATGTATTCTTCTGACATTTCAGTCTCATTGAGTCTCATTGAAATATCGTTAGGAATTATTTCCAAAACATATGATACAAGTGGAAAATAGCAATGAATTTGATTATTATCATAGTGAAACTTAACTCTGTAAAAGAATTTTGTATTTCCAATAAGTAGTTTTTGAGTAATGAATTTTTCAAATTTTACGACCAAACAATTCAGTCTTTTTAGCTGAAATTGTGAGAAAAATGGGTGAGGGGTACAAAAAATGATTTTTACCAGAAACATAAACATCCCATATAACTTTTTCTTTTCAAATTTCATAGATATGCATTTTTTTCAATCATTTATAACAAGGAAGTTGAAATAATGTGCAACAGAGAAAAATCACAAATTAACAAAATTGACAACATGGTAAATTTGACAAGAAAAAGTAGCAAAATATGATAAAACTTTCTTAAATTAACACCTATCTATAGTTTTTTTTTTAGATGAATTTATTCAGACTGGTCTACTTCACCTTTATTGAGAGTATGAAAAAAGTTAAATTTTGGAACTGTGATTTTTTTCACGATAATAGCCCAAAAATGGGTAAATATCGATGAAAAATGGGAAAATCATCAACATTTTATACTTTCAAAGGGCCGTAGCATAAAAAGAAGCGCACCACCATCAGGGCTCACACTACTTCAGAATTATAGGGAGAAGTGACTTCTCTTTTTGAAACTGATAGGGAGAAGTGGTGAGATTTGAAAGAGAAGTGCTCATTCGCGCTGTGCGCTACAATGTTTGGATTTTACAATAGTATAAAGGGCCATATGTAAATAATGTTCTTTTTATGTTGTTCAATTCATATGAGTAAAAAGTTACAATTAAAGTAACATTTGAAATTAAAAGTTGTTTAAGTTTTACTAAGGTTCTTGTGAGAAACTAACCAACTAAATATCTAGCACTAAAAAAAAAATTATTTTAAAAAATGTAAAGAAAATATAATATATCAATGACAATTTAATTAAAAATTATCTTGTGTATGAAATTCAGTGTTTCTCATAAAAAAATATAAAAGTTATTAAGCTGGGCCATAATATATTGATAATAGTAGAATAGTCTCAGAGTTAAGGTAGATAGGGTGTCTTCCTCCATTTTGGATTTTGAAATACTAGAAAACAAGGTCTAATTCTTTGATGAAATGTGCAAATTTTTATAGTAGTAGGTAATTCATGTGTAAGAATTTTCATTATAATATAGAAAATGCCATGTTTGATCATATTTATGATTGTATTTTACAACAATAAGAATTCTTTTGTTTGATTCATTTTTTTCCAATTTTGTCAAATAAGGGGAGGCAACTCAAATGCAAGGGCAGATAATTCAGATAGTGTTACTTTTACAATAGAATGTGTAAGAATTTACCCATTTTTACACGTAGCAAGAAAACGAGTTCGGTGACCCCATTTATTCTTTTTCTTATCTGAAAGCATAATATTGGAGCTATCTTCTCATATTTTATCTCAAAATTCTATGGTGTGGTTTGCGTTTTATGGCGGAAAAATGGGTTTTCCATGCATAATCTTTACAAAATCTTGACAATTTTGCACAACCTGTAGTGTGAAAATAAGTCCGGTGACCCATTCTTTTTATGAATGTTTTTAAACAAGCAGGATATGAACTACATTTTGGCAAATTATTAAAAGATTCTATGGATTATAATTTAGACACCCCATCTACCTTAAGCAACTTTAATCAATAGTTTGAAACAATCCATATGATATTTTTCTTCACCATTTAATCAGGTTTGGAAAAAAGGTTTAATTCTAGAAATTTTTGGCTCCTCAGAGGTGTACATCCTTAACCCTAGCTATCCAGAAAAAAACTGCCTACTCAAAATCTTTTATTGTCCTGCTGTTATTTTTTGTATTAAGATAGGCATGAAGACTTAAATAGACATCTAACTTTATAGCTTGTTGTTCGGTGTGAGCCAAGGCTCCGTGTTGAAGGCCGTACATTGACCTATAATGATTAACTTTCATAAATTGTTATTTGGATGGAGAGTTGTCTCATTGGCACTCAAACCACATATATAACTATCTAACACTTCAATTTCGCTTTGAAAGAAAGAAAATTAAAAAAAATGCTTATCTTTCTACCCAATGTCTCAATGTATGGGTAGGGTTTGGGCAATCCAAATATTTTTAAGTGTATAATTAATATGCATAGTTGTTAATGTCTGTATCATTTTGGTCTCTTGTGGACAGTTGTCTCATTGGCAATCATACCACATCTTCTTTTTCATATATTTTATGTAAATTTTGAAATACTAAAAAACAGTTATTTTAAATATTCTTTAACATTAGTTGTCTGTCATTTGAACAAAAAGGATTGTTTTTAATTGAGACATATATCATGTATATGTAAATCTTCTAGCATTTAAGTTTTGATAAAATTAAGAATGGTTACCATGGTCACAAGGATTCTTTCAAAGAGACAACACCCAACAAAACATCAGCAATAAATATATAATTGAACAATAAAAAAAGAAGAAAAAACATACACGACAAGTCAGTAACGGCATCAAAATATTGATTTAGGATAAAAATACTTAAAACAAATAGTTTAGGGGTGGGGGTAAAAATTGCTGCAAGTTTTGTTTATCCAAAATCGATTTTACATATATGCATATTGGTCAATCTATTTTTCGCAAATTAAGTTAAGAGGAGGGAGAGGGGGTCAGTGAAAAAACTATGTGAATTAAGTTTTTTATCCTACATTGAACTTTTGATGTCGCCCCTTACAAAGGCTAGAGGTTCCTGACTTTGGACAGGTACATGAATGCAGTGGAACTAAACAAGTATTGTGAGATCTCAAGCCTAGCCAATGTGATATAAACAAACACACAGCATTACACACAGTAAACATAGTTTACCGGAGAGCCATATTTTTTATTACAAAATTAATTGTCATCTCAAGAACGTGATTCCCTATATAATCAATCAAGTTGTTCCCACGGAAGGGGGAGGGGCCCAGGCCCCCTGGATCTGCCTATCCTCTTACCACTGACTATAACAAAAGTATCTACTAATGGAGAGAAGCAATTCCGTCACACATATTTGTCTAAAAGTATATATAAATGTTCTGCAATATAAAAGTAATTAACCTTGATTATTGCAGTAGGATTAAATTAAAATATAGGATTGAAATTGGATCTTAATTATTAAATATCATTTCATATATTTTCCAAGAACAGGAAAACAGAGCGATGAATACATACACAAAGCAGCTCTCCAGATTGACAACTTAGAGAGGGTACTTAGATTCCAGTGTAATGTCACAGTCAGAAGACCTGATAAAATTGATTTTACACAACCCGTGAGGACACCGTTCTTTTCAATTGAGCATCAACACGGAGCTTCCTGTCCACGTGACACCCTGCTGGTAATCGTGAATGAAATCATTGAGTCCACTATGAGCAGTAGAGCTCGATATTTTGAGTCTATGGCATACAGGTAGATATTAGATTGATAAGTTTTGTTTTAACCACGTGTACAACCAAAACAAAACCACCAAAAATATGCCTAAAATCAGAGGAGGAGAGTTATATTAAGGATACTGTGTTATTTTATTTGGAATATTTTCAATTAAAAAAAAAAGATTTCCATTACCCAGATGATCCATAAGATTCTTACGTTTGTAGCTCATTATAAAAGGGGTTTATATGATAAACAACAGCAGTCCTACAAGGGCATGATTAAGGTGGCAGATAAATACAAACAATGTATACACATTAGAGGGTTTGTTTTTAAAGGTTGTCCTGGAGAAAAAAAAAAGGAATTTAAATGTAACTTCGTTTATTAAATTTTCTATTTTGCCATAATCTTTATGTATAAAATTGGTATTTTACATTTTTTTGCTCAATACTGTAAAAATAAAAAAAATTAATCTTGCAGGACAATACTGAATGATTATTTTGAGAAGGATGAAGATATGTTATGGACGATGGCTCCCAAGCCTACTATGTCAGAAAACATGTATAATTCAGACTTTCCTTTCGACACAAATTGTCAGGAACGTAAAGACTGGATACAAAATTATAAATATGTAATCAATGAAGCAGAACCGGTAAGTATTTATAAATAAATAAAAAAATGACTGATATCAGACACAAACTTTTGTGGATGCCAGTTTTTATGCATTGAGAACAAAAATGTGATTTTTGTGGATATTTTATTTTATCCTGTTAACTATTTGTCACTGTACAGCCTTCAACAATTAGCAAAATTCATACCAGATTTTTAGTAATAAAAGGCCTTGCATGAGTAATTGTGAAACAATTTAAACAACAAAACTAACTGCCTGAATGATACTAAAACATTAAAAAAAGCAAATATAGCAGAGAAAAAAAACACAGAAATACTGGCAACTGACTTGGTACAGGTTGACAATAGTTGAAGACCAATATGGCGATTGATATTTATATAAATGTGTCGTGGGCCTCAAACCTTTTGTTGTCTGGGAGACTGTAAGGTTGAATCAAGGTTTTAATATATCGATCAATTTTATTCTACTGCCATAAACAAAACCACATGAATGGCAGACGGCACTAACTGTTACCTGCCTACACGCAGAGGATATTATGTTCATCATTTCCGGCAGCGAGGTATATACAACACATGTGTGACAGGATTGTTTCTCTTAGTACGGGTAGTAGATATTAATCCAGCCGAAAGCTTCTGAGCTTTATCAGTTAGAGTGCTGACTATTTACACAGAGGTACCATGTTAGAATCTTAGAGTACTTTTACTATTTGTAATTAAAATCATGCTCTCCAGATACACCTGTGAAGGAAAAACTAGACATATTTTATTTTTATATTGTATAATATTTTTTTAAATTTTACTAGTGTTTTGACGCAGCTGAAGTTTTGAGACTTGGAAAAGATCTGATTGTGCAGCAGAGCATGACAGCTAATAGAAAAGGCATTGATTGGCTCAGACGTCACATGAAATCTCGTGGTTATCGAGTACACGAAGTTCACTTTCCTGGTGATCTGAATCCAGTACATATAGGTTGTACATATTGAAACATATTTAATATATTTTATTGAGTAAGCTGTATATTGGTTTTCAATTTTGTCATAAAGAAAACCAATACCTCTTTATTTTTAATATGAATATTTGTCAAGATGATTGCATGACCTTAGAGTTAGTAGTCCACCATTTTATATTTAACAAATTGACTTTCTCTGACCAAACAAATGAATAAGGAGTTATTGCCCTTTATTTACAATTGTTTGTGCTTTTGGCTATAATCATGAGAAAACAATAATAAATAAAAATGTAATTTTTGGAAGATAAAGTGTTGTCCTATAATTGCAATGATTACTTGTTTTTTAGTACGTGTTAATCACATTGTTGATGTTATTTCTTCATACACAGAACAAATGTTACAGTCATTTCTTATAATTTAATTCTTAATTTCATTTTAAACGGGTTAATTATTAAAAAATCATTTATGACGTCACGGTCACATGAAAAAATTATGTCTATGACCTGATAAACAAAACAAAGTCAGCTAATCAGGAGACGCGTTACATCCAAAATTAAATTATTGAATAATGTAGTTGACAAATAGGACTTAAGAACTGTAAATAGTAAAATTATTATCAATAATTATCTCCTTATAGATGTAATTAAGGTACCAATTTATGTATTTACGACTACTGTCATAATAATTATTGTAAAGTATATAAAGTAACAGTTGCGTGTGAGAGGTTACAGGGTAAAAGCTCAATTGATGATTATTAGACTATCAGATAAATTTTATAGTAAACAAAAAATTATGACACTCCCAACAGATGATAAAATGGCATTCACCTGGGGTACCATGTATGATTTTATTGAACTTGTTTTATATAAAATACATTAAGTCTTATTAAATATTTCATGGGTGATTGATTCAGGACACACATTGTTAAAGTCTATAGTTTGTTGTTTTATTCTTATTTTCAAAATTGAATAGATGCATCACTGGTCCCATTAGTACCACCTACCAATGAAAGGAAAGGTATCCTCGTCAACCCTCCAGATCGACCAATCACAAAAGAAGATAAAGACAGAATATTCACAGGTTCATCTTGGGAAGTGAGTATTTATATAAGTTAAATCAGTTATTATGATTTCTTATAACCTGCAACACAAGGAACTAAGCAATTCTCTATAAACCATATACTACTCTGATTTTTGACTTTTTGTCAGATATTCAAAATCATCTTGTTTTTTTTTATTTTGTGTCAATACAAATTTTTCCCGCTTACCACAACTTTTCTTATCCATATTCTAATACATATACATTCTTTAGTTTAGAAAGGTGTTTTTTGATATCTGAATATCTTATAAAATCCTTTTTTATGCTGCATTTATTATTGCCCCATTTATGGGCATTATGTTTGTAGGTCTGTGCCTCCGTCCATCTGTTTGTCCGTCCTTCTGTCCAGCTTCAGGTTAAAGTTTTTGGCCAAATTGAATTCCGTTCAACTCAGACTTGGGGTAATTGTAATTGTAATCGTTAATCAGCTGTAATTGATTACAATTTTTCAAGTAATCAGTGTAATCATTAATCAGCCAAAAATCTGATTACATGTAATTTAATTTAATCAATTACTTTTCGAAATACCCTGTAATCATGATTACTTTTTGATTACATTCTGATTACAATGAAAACTATCTAAAATTGTGTTTTTGGTCATTAAATGAACCTCTTTGTTCATATTTGATAAATTTTAACATACTAAAATGGTTTGGTTACTTTAAGCTTGTCTACTTCAGTTAAAAATAAACTGTTACAGTATTGAAAAGTCATCATTAGCCTAAGCAGAGACATATAATACAATTGTATACCTTTTATCTTGGTAAAAGATATTGTACATACATGTATATTCATCATTTAATGATCTTCATATTAATATTTGATAATAACTGTTATATATTCAAGTAATACTTTTCTTTAAACCTGAATTATAATCTTTTGTTAATTTATGTGATTTTTGTCAACTTTGAATTGACAGGTAGGAGAATAAAAGGTTTGTTTTTATTGTAATTACCAATTGAGTATAGCTGTAGGGAAATATATGTGATAAAAGATAAATCAGACATGAAAATTTATCTAATTAGCACAAACTAAATTAAAAGTTGGACAAATATGTTGTTTAAACTTTTTTTTGTATTTGGACTGGACCTGTAAAATGCAATGGTTTTTAGTACATATTGTTTACAATTTGATTAAACATTTCTATTAAAATTTAACATAGTTTTAACTGGTACAAATGTAACTTTATTTCATCCATATTTAAACTTCCATAAACTGCAACTTGGAATACATATAAATTATGAAAGAGGTCAGAAGACAAACAAAAAAACTCTTGATTATGATATATCTTTATTAAATTTAATTCAAAATAATTTAGAGAACATTGGTGATAAAGTGTAATGTATATATATATGTAGTGAAATTTGGTGTTTATTTAAATAGATGACGTTTAATTTGAAGTTATCATTTTATAATTGAACCAAATAAAATACGTTCTCAAAAATGCTATAGTTATATTAAACGTTTATTCATCCACATCATTCAAAATGTTTTGTTTTTAAATTCATTGTAATCAGATGTAATCATGATTACTTTGCCAATGTAATCATTAATTTAATCAGATACTTTCAGAAATGATGTAATCATTAATTTAATTTAATCGTACAAATGACAAAGTAATTGTAATTTAATCAATTACATTGAAAGTAATCGGACCCATCTCTGGTTCAACTACAAACTTAGTACACATGTTTTCTACGCATGCTACGGTATGATATTTCTAATTTTAATGCCAAATTAAAGTCTTTACCCTAATATCACGGTACACTAAACAAAGAATGTGGCAGTATGAGTTGGGCAATTGTGTACTATGGATACAATCGTGTTTGTTATTTTTTCAAAGGTTTTGAAAGAAAAAGGGTCTGCTCGAAAAAGCGAGACATAACTGATCCTTCATGCCATCGTCAGTATAGTCAGCTTCCACAAATATATGTTTAAATGAAACATTCCTGTTTTTTTCTAGATATTAGATGCTCCATTCCCTAACAGCATGGTTGTACCAGAGTCCTGTGAGTCTAGTGCATGGCTGAGTATTAATCTGTTAATAATAGGACCAGATAAAGCCATTGTTGAAGAATCTGAATTACCTACCATCAACTTCCTTGAGTCATTAGGTATGATAAGTCTATGTTTATATGCCTGCCATAAAAGACAGGGACAGTAAGTGTTACCCTTGACCATCCCTTCCTTCCATCATTAAGTATGATAAGTCTATGTTTACATGCCTACCATAAAAGACGGGGCCATGTAGTATTACCCTTGACCATCCCTTCCTTCCATCATTAGGTATGATAAGTCTATGTTTATATGCCTGCCATAAAAGACGGGGCCATGTAGTGTTACCCTCGACCATCCCTTCCTTCCATCATTAGGTATGATAAGTCTATGTTTACATGTCTGCCATAAAAGACGGGGCCATGTAGTGTTACCCTTGACCATCCCTTCCTTCCATCATTAGGTATGATAAGTCTATGTTTACATGTCTGCCATTAAAGACGGGGACACTAAGTGTTACCATTGACCATGCCTGCCATAACAGACAGGGACATAGTGTTACCCTTGACCATCCCTTCCTTCCATCATTAGGTATCACAAGTCTATGTTTACATGTCTGCCATAAAAGTCAGGGACATGAAGTGTTACCCTTGACCATCCCTTCCTTCCATCATTAGGTATGATAAGTCTATGTTTACATGTCTGCCATAAAAGACGGGGACATAAAGTGTTACCCTTGACCATGGCTGCCATAACAGACAGGGACATGTAGTGTTACCCTTGACCATCCCTTCCTTCAATCATTAGGTATGATAAGTCTATGTTTACAAGTCTGCCATAAAAGACGGGGACATTAAGTGTTACCCTTGACCATGCCTGCCATAACAGACAGGGACATGTAGTGTTACCCTTGACCATCCCTTCCTTCCATCATTAGGTATGATAAGTCTATGTTTACATGTCTGCCATTAAAGACGGGGACATTAAGTGTTACCCTTGACCATGCCTGCCATAACAGACAGGGACATGTAGTGTTACCCTTGACCATCCCTTCCTTCCATCATTAGGTATGATAAGTCTATGTGTATATGCCTGCAATAAAAGACAGGGACATTAAGTGTTACCCTTGACCATCCCTTTCTTTCATCATTAGGTATGATAAGTCTATGTTTATATGCCTGCCATAAAAGACAGGGACATGTAGTGTTACCCTTGACCATCCCTTCCTTCCATCATTAGGTATGATAAGTCTATGTTTACATGCCTGCCATAAAAGACAGGGACATGTAGTGTTACCCTTGACCATCCATTCCTTCCATCATTAGGTATGATAAGTCTATGTTTACATGCCTTCAATAAAAGACAGGGACATTAAGTATTACCCTTGACCATCCCTTCCTTGAGTCATTAGGTATGATTAGTCTATGTTTACATGTCTGCCAAAAAAGACAGGGACATGAATTGTTACCCTTGACCATCCCTTCCTTGAGTCATTAGGTATGATAAGTCTATTTGTACATGCCTGCCATAAAATAAACGGACATAAAGTGTTACCCTTGACCATGCCTGCCATAAAAGATGGGGACATTAAGTGTTACCCTTGGCCATTAATGTACACATCTTTCCATCTGGCTGGTCATAGGAGACGGGGACATTAAGTGCTACCCTTGATCATCTCTTCCTTATATCTTTCCCTCTGGCTGTACCATTTTGAAGCTTGATTATAGTTATCAAAGTTACCAGGATGTTATTCACCACACACACTTTTCATCTACATAGGACTCATCAGTGAAGCTGAGATCAAAACTGTTGTAAAGCCAAACAAGTTCAAAGACATAGAAATATAGGCTCAACTCATTTTGACTGCTTAAATAGAACGAGTGCAGTATAAAATGTTTCGTCTACATAAGACTGATCAGTAATGTTCTGATCAAAACAGTTGTTAAACCAAACAAGTACAAAGTTGAAGAGCATTGAGGACCCAAAATTCCCAAAATTGTGCCAAATATGGCTAAGGTAATCTATTCCTTGAATAAGAAAAGCCTTAGTTTTTTTCGAAAAATGTTTAAGTTTTGTAACAAACAAAATTCCAAAAGGATTAAGCGAGAGCATATTATTCTATTATTTTGTTTATTTTTAGAGTAGAATATTTTATCTTAAGGTGGTATAGAAGTATACTTGATAGAATTTGTTTATACATTCCGAAAACGAAGTATAGATTGTGATATGTTCAAAACTATAATACAAATTATAAAATAACACATTTTGTATGGTTTTATACAAGAAAAAACACCATTATTTGATTAGATGCTTAACTAAATGATAGAATTGAAAATTGAAATACAAGAAGATAGCTTTTAGGAAGTGCTTTGAGAATATCAAAAGAACAGATAGTGTGCCGTACGTTTTTTCCCGGCTAAAATACAAAATAGCAAAATTGCATGTAGATTCCCTCAAAACATGCACCACTAAACATGCTAAATCAGAGTTATATCCCCATACAATGTCAATTTTAAAAACAAATAAGAATCAAGCAAAAACAATTTGCACTTGTAAAAATATCAATATTTATAGTTAAATTCTTATAATTATTTTTTTTTAAATGAAATTCATATTTATAAGCTAACTTCATTCCTCGTATTATTTTGCCAATTCATTTGCAAAATCAAGACCTTATGTTCTCTGTTATTTACAATCCAAGATGGTGAGAGACACACTTACCACCTTAAACAGTGGCTGCACTTATCTTACAGTTCAGGGGGAGGGGTAGGGGACGGAACTTGATTATTTATTTGTGAAATTTGGCTTTGACTGCTTCAAAATAGGATAAAATTTCAAATGAAAATGAAAATCTTAGATAGTTGAAAATAAAATAAATGACATATCATATTTATAATAGATATAAAAATATGTGGTATATAAAGGCAACAGTAGTATACCGCTGTTCAAAACTCATAAATCCATGGACAAAAAACAAAATCGGGGTAACAAACTAAAACCGAGGGAAACGCATTAAATATAAGAGGAGAACACTAAAATGTAACACACATAGACAAAATCCCACGAGAATAACAAATATAACATATATATATAACATCAAAACCAAATACATGAATTTGGGATAGACAAGTACCGTGACACGTCTTATCGCAATGTGAATTTACACTCAAAAATAAGAGAAAACAAACGACACAACGTTATAATGTAATGCCAATAAGACAATTCTCCATCCAAATCACAATTTATAAAAGTGAAACATTATAGGTCAAAGTACGGTTTTCAACATGAAGCCTTGGATCACAAAAAACAGCAAGCTATAAAGAGCCCCCAAAAAGACTAGTGTAAAACCATTCAAACGGGAAAACCATTATTACCGTTTTTTTTTTTAAACGAGGAATGAGAAACACTTATGAACCACAAAAAAAAAGACATTTACAGAACATCAGAGTCCTGAACAATTGCAGAGGATTTAAACGTTTTAATAGGTACCAACCTTCACCCTTATCGGAAACAATAGTGTAACATCAAAACATAGAAAGCGACAGTGTAAAATATTAATTGAAATGGCTAAACTCAATCAAAAGACATAGTATAAACACAAGTGAACATACACTAAACAAATACATTTAATATTCTTTATTAACGTTAGTTATTATATAAAAATAGTTATCTTTGAAGTTCATTAAAAATTTGAGGTGTCAAATGAATCAGATTTCCATACAGAAATTATTTCAAATTACTTAATCTCAATATATTTCATATTAAATGCATATATTTGTAAACAATTAAGCGTTTTAAGATTGATTAATATTTATATATATTTCAGGTATTAAATGTATCCGTGTACCATACAGAGATTCTTACAGATTTGGTGGTAGCATTCACTGCCAGACTTCAGATGTTCGACGTATTGGTGAATGTCACAATTACTTTCCAAATATGGACAGCAATGAAAATCAAAAAACCACAAACAGCTGAAATTTTACACATTCATGTCTGTTTTATCAACTTTTATATCAAAGCATAATAAACATGGGTTTAAGGATATGATTATTTCTTTTTTTCTGTAATGAAACTGACTTTGTAGTGTATTTGTACATGCTCTTTTGTTCCGACGTTGGAAAGTTCCAGGCGGAAAGAACTAACTAGCCCGGAGGAACTTATTAACTAGTTACTTTGTTCTTCCTCTGGTTTAAAAGTTCCACCGGAACAAAGTGACTAGTTGAAAAGTTCCAACGGAACATATCAACTAGTTAGAAAGTTCCTTATTGCCAAATTAGTCAAAACCGGAACTAACAAACTAGCCCAAAAGTTCCAACGGAACATATCAACCAGTTACATAGTTCCATTTGGAGAATTGATGCAGGAGGGGGTTATTCTTCCCTCTCTTGAGGGTACTATGAAAACTAAATTTGCAAGATAATGCAACTTATTCCGTTTTATGTGAGCTATGAAATACAACTTAAATTTTGCTGAGGGAGTTTGTTCTTCCCCCTCAGTACATCAAAATTTAAAAACATTTTCATTATTTCCCCAAAAGTTAAGTTCCATGTCCCTTTTCCCCAAAGAAACCCCTTTCAGTGCAATGGGTATTATTGTAAATTAATGCTTTGCTCTTATATATACTGATACTCATTCTTCCCCCTCTTTCTACAAAAAGGACGAAATATGGTATATTCGGAACGATGTAACTAGTTGTTCTGTTCCGCCAGAACCATTTAACTATCTACATTGTTCCGGGTCTTTTCAACTAGCTCCTTTTTCTGGAAATTTTCAACTGCACTTGGAATAAAACAACTAGTTGGAAAGTTCCATCGGAACGAAATAACTAGTTGAAAAGTTCCGACGGAACAAAGTAACTGACGGAACATAGTAGCTGTTACATATTTATATGGTGTATAATGTTCTCCTGAAGAAACAATTCAAACGAGAAGACCAATGGCTTAATTAGTACGAAAACAGTTTATGACAAACAATATGACAGAAAAAGACTAACGCACGATATAAAGCTGTGGTATAAGTGCCATGCAGTGAGACAACTCTCCATCAAAGTAAACCATAATAGGTCAAAGTACAGTCTTCAACATGGAACATTGGCTCATTCTGAACAGCAAGCTATAAAAGGCCCAAAAAATTACTAGTGCAATTTAAAAACATTCAAAGGGGAAAACCAAAGGTCTAGTCTATATAAATTAAAAAAAACAAGAAACACTTATGATCCACATCAACTAAAGACAGCTTCTGAACATCAGATTCCTGACTTAGGAGAGGTGCCAACAATATTCACTACAAAAATCTGAAAGTCTGAAAAGACCAGTTTTTGTCTTAATTTGCATGAACTTTTACTCGACATTCTCCAAAAGTATGACTTGTGTCTTAATTTTTCTTGACTAATTCTCATTTATATCAAATTTGTTTGAAATTTACTTGACATATTCTTGACATTCTGAATATGGTCTCAAAATTTCTTGACAAATTTTTGACATTTGAATACTGTCTTGAAATTTCTCGACATGTTCTCGACATTCTTTGTTTTTCTCAGTATGGCTTGACATATTCTGAACATTTTGAATTTTGTCTTAAATTTGCTTGACAGTTCTGAGTTTTACAAATCATAACCAATATTCATGATATAACTTTAATCTTTATTTCTCTTTATATGATATACTGTTGTTTCAAGTTACACTTCAAAAATAAAAATTGGGCATGTAAAATAATTGAAAATTTGGGTATATAAATATCTTTACAAATGCAAATATATGGCTATGCAATCTAACGTATAAAATAATTTAAATTTGGTTGTGTTGATATAAAACAATTTAAAATTGGGTTTTTAAATAATTACAAATTTTGATTCCTAATCTTATAAATTAAATGATTAAAACCAATCATACTGTAGACATATTTCATTACATTCATAATATTCAATATTTAAATGGTAAATAATTATTGTACCAAAATGTGGTTTATATAAATAGAAAATTATGATGATATACAAATCATTCATTTAACAGGGGGAAAATTTGTGTAATGTCATCTGTTGGAATATATATTAAGTATTACACATGGACAGGATGTCCCCCATAAAATTAAGGTATTCCACACCCCAGAGTACACAACTGTCAAATAGAAATTACTGCTTTACCTGTAAAAAGCCATGCAACTTATAAGTTGACCGACCATGCCACTACAATTTAAAAAGTTTGTTCATAGATGAAAATGAAAAGTATCATTTTGATGAGAAAAAAAATTGAAGTAAAATTGATTTTCTTCATCAAAATTATGACGTTAATTATTTTAACATAAAATAAAATTTGAATATTTCCCAAAGATTAAAAGAAAAGCATTATCTATTCCAGGAATAATAAAAAAAATGTATTTATAATGGGTCCATTTCTAAAGAAATCATTGGTCTTATGAAATGGATCTCAAACAGACATGCATAATATAGATCTAAATCTTTTTTTTCTTTTCTGGAAGGAGTTATCCCAAATATTTATTTTTGTTAAAAAATTATAAAATTCAACACTCAAATTGGAATAAAAAAATGTTTTTTGGTTGTCCTAAAACATTAATAAGGTTTTTGAATCAAGATGGGAACAAATTCTTTGACCTTCACGAAACCCCCCCCCCCCCCTCCCATCTATTTATAGCCACACAAACCAAAAAGATCAATTAATAAAAATAAATCAAAATTAATCTTCTACATGGGGGCGGGGTATTCAGGGTATTACAACTTAGTTGCACCAAAAAGGTATCCTACTATACCAAATTAATCCTTGATTCTTCAAAGTTTAGTTAAGCCATAATAAGTATATAACAGCAATAGAATGTCATAAACAGTGTAGAAAAAGTCTGTTCACATTTTAAGGCGAAATTTATACTGCATGTACTGTTGAGATAGTGTCAAGACATATTTAAGACTGTCAAGAATGTGTCGAGACATATTGAGACATTATTAAGAATGTCAAGAATATGTCAAGACAGATCGAGACATTATTAAGAATGTCAAGAATATGTCAAGACAGATCAAGACAAATTTAAGACAATCAAGAATTGGTCAAGACTAATTCAGACTCTTATCAGATGATACAGGAAGTGTCGAGAAATTTTAAGACAATGTTCATACTGTCAAGACACTTGTCAAGAAAAATCAAGAACCTTATTAGACAAATTCATACTATGTCAAGAACTTTTAAAAAATATTCGGACAAATTAAGAATGACGAGTAAAAATTCATGCAAATTCAGACAAAAAACTGGTCTTTTCAGACTTTTTGACTTTTGTAGTGATTGCAGCGGGTTTAAACGTTTTAATGGTACCAACCATTTACCTGTATCATTCTTATCTGAAACAATAGTTTAACATTACAACAGTTCAGTTCAGTTTCTTGATATTCCTCCATTAGTTGTGGAGCACTACCAAAAGGGTATAGTTTTAGCAACTATGTACACCTTAAAACATAAAGAAACAAATAATTATATACAGATGACTGAATTTGGTTATAATAATCACTAAATGATAAATATCATAATTAATTCATAGGATGGTCATCATAAAGTTTTAAAAGATATATAATAATTCATATGTGCTGGGTTGTAAGAAAATTTTAAGAGACAACTGCATATATTTACAAATAAGAATTAAAATGGTCTCAAATAAAAATTACTTATAATTATTAGTTAAGAGTGCTATAAATACATCGGGAACTATAATGAAAATTATATTTTATAAGACTTATGTAAAATGGTTGGGGTTTGGAAAAATTTAAGCTAATATATATACATAAATTTTCTTCACAGTTTAATTTGCTATATGGGGATCTTGTCATTATTCTTTAAATTATAACTGATATCTTACAATTTTAAAAAGAGAAGATTTATTTTCATATACATGTACTTATAAGTCATAAAATAGTAAGATGATATACTATTTGTAATGAACTGTTTTATTTTAAAAAGTTTGCTTATACTGTACTTGTGATTAAGTTTTTTATCCTTTTTGTGCGCAGCATGTGCATCTCATAACACATATTTCTAGCCAGAGTTTCAATGCTTTCATACACAGTTGAGTAACAGTTTATGTCTTTGCTAGTACAGTCCATTATGAGCTGCAGTAAATTCCCTTGTTGTATGATCTTCTTGTATGTTGAGAGGTATCAATTTCATCCATTGTCTGTTCAATTTTTGAGAAGTATTTAGATCTAATTTGCTCTAATTCTTTGCAGTGTAGAATAAAATGTTCTAGATCTTCATTTCCCTGTTCACAGATTGTACACATCGGGTTAACTTTCGGATCGAACTTAGCTCTTTTGGCTTGGAATATGTACGTTTGAGTACTTATTCTTGCTTTTATTTCTCCTACCTTTACATCTTTACTATTGTTTTTTACACTTTTCCATATATTGTGAGCTTCATTTAATAGATTGTTCTGTATCTCTATGTATTTAAGTGATGTTTTTTCCATTTTTTCATTATGACATTCATTTTCCCAGTATTCCTTGATCTTTATTCCTACTAGTCTTTTCCATTCGATTTTATTCAGTGGATTGTTGATGTAGTAGCTGCTAGATTTCAAATTGTATTTTGATAGAGTTTTTTCTACTCTGTTGATAAAGTCTTTTCCTCTTTGGTCTGAAAATGCTATTTGTCGGCGCAGAATTTCACATTCTATGGTTCCTGAATTTCGAACAATATTCATGAAGAAGGTAAGTACATTTTTGTCTAATGTGATGGCAATAGGTTCTGCTCCTACCAGGGTATAGACAGCCATATTTGCTGTATCATTTGGAAGCCCTTGAATTTGTCGGAGGATTTTTCTCTCTGCCAGTTCTAGCATATCCTTTTCTTTTGCAAGTAGGTTCATCACCTCAAGTCCGTATATGCTTCTTGGTACTACATATGTTCTCCATAGCTTGTATGCGACCATGGGTGAGAATCCCCTTCTGACATGTAACACAGCTCCAAGAAGGCTGTATATTGTTGCTCTACCGGTTCTTATTCTTTCTGAGATATTTGCACGGTTTTGCTCGTTTCTTTTGATACCTAGATGTTTGGTTTCATTGGTTATATTCATGTCATTGTCTTCAAATTGCAATGTTGATATGTTTGAGCCTTTTGCATTGTATAGAACAGCTTCAGATTTAGTTGGATTGATTTTGACTAGATCTCTGCTTGTATGGTGTTGCACTATGTCTAATATTCCTTGTGCATCTGCAGTACTATTTGACAGGACAGCAATGTCATCGGCACATGTTGGCGCAGGGACTTGTATATCACCAATACATGCTCCAAGTCCACTTTTTAATATGCTATCCAGTATGACGTTGTTGTATCATTTATATAGTGTTGTAGATAGTTTTGCACCTTGTTGAATTCCTTGTAGCACCATTACATCTTCTGTACATTACCCTTCCCATTTAACCTTAATGCTCCTTCCTTTATACAAGTTTCTCAGTAATATCCAGAGTTTTCCTTTTATTCCATAATGGTACAGTTTGTTGAATAGTATTTCATGGTTTAGCTTGTGAAATGCCTTTTCTGCATCAAGAGTTATTAAGACCAGCAGTATCTTTAACTTCTTACTTTCTTCGATTGCTTCTGATGTGAGGAATGCTGCACATAGTGATGATACTCCTTCTGTAAAGCCTCTTTGCAGGGAGTTTTGTATGTTGTTCAATACAGAGTCAACTCTAGCCTTCAATATACTTTGTAATATTTTTGCAAAGGTTTTAGTTACAGTTATTCCTCTGTAGCTAGATGGTAATGTTTTGTCTTTTTCTTTCTTTAAGATTGGTGTTAGAATTCCTGTCTTTAGGAAGATTGGTACATCCAAATATATTAAGATTAAATTTAGCAGATGTACTATAAAGGGAGTTAACTCTTCCATCCCATGTTTGTAGTGTTCTGCCGAAATTCCATCTTCATCGGGTGCTTTTCCTGCTTTAAGTTTTTCTATAGCTATATTTACTTCCTTTACATTAACAAGATCTATGCCTTGACCTTTTTCCCTTTCTATGGATTCTATTATATTGTTTTGTATTTCTACTAGCTCTAGTTTTTCAGTGTCAAAATGGTTCTCTATTGTTGGTGTAGCTAGTTGTTGGAAATGTTCTTGCCAGATGTTCATTATGCTTGGTCCATCTTCTGCAGTCTTTTCATTTAGTTTCAGTATCTTGGTATTAGTAAGTGGTGTTTTTCTTTGCATGTTGATAAGCTTGTAAAAAAGTTTTGTATCTGCATTTGAAGCTTTCATAATTTTCCCCGCTGTTGATTCTCTCTGCGAAGCATAGGCTTGTCTTTGTGCTTTTCGAAGTATTCTCTTTGCAGCTGTCATTTTGATTTTGAGCTCATTACTTCTTTCTTGAGGTGCTCCATGTTGCCTCCATATTTATATGCATTTTTTGATTGCTTTGATGCCTTATCTATTTGGTCATTCCATATCGCCTTTCCCTTTGATTTGATTTTGATTTTTCTTCTATACTTTGGGATTGCTGCTTCTCCGGCTTTATGTAGCAATTTTTCTAGATTTCTTATATCTTGCTCAATGATTCCTTTTGATTTTTGCATGAGTTTTGGTAGATCTTTATTGATGACTTCCTTATAAATTTGATGGTCGCAGTCAGTCCATTTAGGTTTTGCTATGATAGTTGTTGCTTTTTCCCTGACTTTTTTCAGTTGACTATTCAGTGTCAAGATAACAGGTACATGGTCCGAGGTATTCTCTGGGTCAGTATCAAGGACATCAATTTGTCTGAGTTACTTTTGAAGAGGAAGTAATCAATTTGTCCTTTCGACATACCATTCTGGTGATAAAATGTCTCTTTTACTGGGCATTTCTCAGTATTTCCTATACATTTTTCTTTGCAGAATGTCTTTAGGATTTTATCATGAGGTGTCGAGCTTCTATCAAGTGACCCGTTCATGTCTCCACATACTATAATTTCGTGTGTGTCTTTATATTTCTCTATCATTTCATCAATTTGAGCCAATGTGTCTTTGTATTCGATGTCTGCATTTTTGCTATCTGATGGCATATATACATTTATAAGACATTATGTTTGTCTCCTTGTTGAATATGTATGGCTTGTATTCTATTTCCACCGTCTATCAGTTCCTTTATATTTTCATTAATTTCTTTTTTCCAGATTATGGCTACTCCACCATATCCCCTTTTCATTGATACGTTGAAATCAGGGTCGTCATTATCATCAACACTTTTAGCTATGTATCCGCTATTTTCAGTAATTTCAGCTATGATTTTCTTTTCCGCATTAAAAAGCCAGTGTTCTTGAATGCATAACACATGTACATCCCTTAACAAGTTTTTGATATAGAGGGCGTTTGATTTCACATTTTGTACATTGAGTGTACCTATAATGATATCCTCCCTTTTATCTTGTTTGATCGGCCGCTGCCTAAAAAATGATTTGGTTTTTTTCTATTCCCATCTTCTTTTGCTTCTAGATTGTCAGCCTGAACTAGTCCCTTTAGATGCTTAGGACCACCAACATTGGCCCCCCTTTGAGAGGGGAACTTCTGATGGCAGTCCACTTCCAGCGGGGCGTCCCCACTAGAAGCCGTTGTTAAAAGACCAGTTCTGGGCGTGACATCTACTTGATGGCTTACTTCTGTATGTGCTTTGACTTCATCATTTTTTGCGGCAGCTGAATTTGTCAGATTGATGGTCATTCTAGCTTCTTCTGTTGGTTCTTTGTCTATTTGGATAATATTATCAGCCTGATTTGTTAGCTGTTGCAATTGTTTTTGTCTTTCAATTTCTTCTGCATGACTTTGTTTAGCTATTACTGGCATGCTTGTTCTTTGGTCATAAAATCTTTTATTGATGTTTCTTTGACTTTGTTCCTTTCTGCTTGTCTGTTGTTGACTATATCCTTGGTGGTGGTTTATATTTTGTGGTATAGGTTGTGGAGTCATCCTATATTGTTGTCTGTATAAATGTGCATTTTGTATCATGTTAGTGTTGATACTGCCAGTTGGTACATGTATACTTCTATAGCCAGGGTAATGGTGGCTACTTTGACTATTTACAGGTATAGCCTGTATTCTGCTATTGTGGTACATTGGCGCTTGAATATGGCCAGGATTTATTCTGCTCTGCTCTGTTGGTATTTGGCTATAGTGTGGAGGTGCCATAGGTGTCATGAATGGTGAATTGGCTTGGTTAGGAATCCTGGATTGCTGGTTTATAAGCTATACACCAGTATGCTGATCACTCATTTGGTGTTGGTTTGAGTTCCTAGTATTGTCCATATTCTTATTATAAGGATAATATTCATGACTTCCTGGTCTTTGCCACATTCTTACTTCTTTCTGTAATTCCATTATTTGCAGTTTGTGTCTTAATTCATTCATCTCCATTTGATGTTTTATTCTTAGGTCTCTATTTTCCATTTCTAGTCGGAAGTTGTTCAGCATCATATCGACTTTGTTTATAGTCTGTTCCTGCGAATTGTTGCTACATCCACAATTTGGCTGGTAGGTTTTTAAGTTACTTTTGTCAATAGTGCTTTCTTCTGATTGCATCCTAAGTAGATTGATTGTATTTCTATAATCTCTATTGGTATCTTCCATTATGACTAGTCTTGCTCTGCATTGTGCTAATTGATCTTCAAGCTGTTGAGTAGTTTCATTTATATTTTTGCACTTATATTGCCTTTTCGGTTTTGCCTTGATGTTTTTTGGCTCATCTACATTTTCTATTTGTACATTCCTGCTGTTCTGTACCATTTGGTTATGCTGTTTGTATGAAGCCGTTTTGTTCATTTCTAGCATGTCTAGTACTTCTGTGTTAGAATTTCCTGTTTCTTCTTCCGTGATCTGTGTTCTAGTTGGACACTAGAAAGACACTCTATAAAATATCAATTGAAATGGCTTAACTCAATCAAAAGAGTAAGACTTTTCCAACTATTTTTTGTCACATTACTGAGTCAAAAAACGAGACGTATACATGTATGTTGTTTCCGGCATCGGTGGCATAAGCAGCGTCGTCGTCAAATAATGTATTAGTTAGTGATAAGGTCTAGTTAATGGTGAACCTCAAGTGGTAGGTCAATGATATATGGTATACAGTTATAACGATCAGCATTCACTGGGGTAAAGCTGATGACCGTAACTGCATTCACGGTCATCCCAAGATGTCGGATGAAAAATTAGGTCAGTTTCTGTATTGTCTGTTAAAGTGTTTCTATATCATTTTCTTTACAAATCATACATTGAAACGATGTAAATTTATAAAAGAATCACTCGGGAATCACTAATTACTTCCGAGAAATGTGCATGAAACGGGAAATTCGATTTGAAAAAATCGCCAAGATGACCGTAAATCACAATCGAGATGACCGTAACAGAATCAGAGATTCATAACAAGGCTGACCGTAACTGCTTTTAAGATGACCATAATTTGTAAATGATGACCGTAACTTTTAAAGGATGACCCTCAATTCTAAGAAATATCCGTATTTATATAACTATCTTTTTATATCAAATGATTAATCGTGTTGGTATACACATATTAATATGAGAGTTTTATCCTATAGGTAGAAGAAAATAAGACGTGCTTCAAATGCAAAGATTACCATATGTATCTTTTTTACAGTAGAGGGTTTAATTTTTAAAATGAATTTGACAAAAGACATGCAAATGAACAGGAAGGGAAAAAATGCTACAAAAGCGCGATAAAATGACACCTTACAAGCATAATGAAAAAAATGCGGTGCACAGCCTTCAACTGCTCGACAAAAGATTTGTTTTTGTTTCTGGGATTCCTTTAAAAGACATATAATAAATACACATTTTTAAAAATGCCAAAAATTTGCATGTACACCCATTGATATTATATCGTCTTTCATTTTGTCATGCAAATAAAATAACAGAAACATTTTGAAAATATCATTCGAATAAACTAGTGAAGGTGAGCTCCAGCAAAGTAGATCCTTAAAATAGTATTGGACGAAAAGCGTATCACAAGGCGGAACGTTGTCAATTTGTATATATACAGAAATGTTATTCATACAGTCAGGATTCTACTTCTTCAAAATTATCTCCCCATTACGCCAGTTCATGCTCACAATCGTAGAAATGGAAGCCATTGTAGGGATGACGCTCTGCCAATTTTGCTCTTGAAAACTGATAAATTTATCCACATAGCACCATTACGATTGATCGTTATATGTCAGTTATATTTTAAAAGACAAATGTATCTACTAGCTAATGAGCATTAGTTAATGATCTTTTCTGCATTGATTCAACTTAAAAATATTGTCTGTTCGGATGTCAGATGGAATTTTTGAAAATTCTTAAGCATTTAACAAAATTCTTATTAAATATTTCGTGGAAGGGCAGACTAAACATTTTCAGTATTTGAAGATTATGAACCCTAGTTATCACAAACAAGAAAATCATATTTTTGCGAAGATATCCATTTTCATCATCCAAATTAAAAGACTGTCGTCAAGTACTTTTAGAAAAAATAGCTATTCGAACACACCTACTCTGTTTTTGTGATTCTTTAGATAGGTATCTCACTTGACCCATATATTTCATCTTTTCGTACTGTCATTTTTTTACGTTATAAAGTCAACCTGTAGCTTTGATATATAATAATGATAGAATCTGAAGCGAGATGCTATATAAAATACTCTTGCTTTGTACGTTTTAAAGACAAAATATACACCCCAAACATGCCCTAACATAAAAAGGTGCACTCGATTTTTCTCGTTTCGATACAATCGTTACCTGTTTTGGGGAATTTTTTCTTGATTCACATAATGGAAGGACAGACACGAAAATTTCTGAACTAAAAGATTGATATGTTCTCCGTCCGTGATAAAAAAAAATCGGAGGTTATGCATTTTCTACATCCAACTTATAGATACTATATATAAAAAAGAAGATGTGGTATTATTGCCAATGAGACAACTATCAAGAAAAGACCAAAATGACACAAACATTAACAACTATAGGTAACCGTAAGGCCTTCAACAATGAGCAAAGCCGATACTGCATAGTCAGCTATAAAAGGCCCCGACAAGAACCATGTCGTCGACTTGATATCTTATTGTTTTGCATTACTATGTAATAGATACATTGAAAACTTATGCAAATGGTGTTTTTAAAATAAGAAAATTGTCGTTTTTTTTGTTTCTATTAACTTTTTAAAATTGTGTTACTATATCAAACATTACAGTTAACATTGATCACTTTCTCGATAAATACAGAGCTTCGATTCTTTTGTTCTATTTCAAAAGTGTTTCCGCCTGCATATATCAAGACAAATTAAGATTTTAATCTGCTTCCTCTGGAACCATACACATGGGCTCGATTACCAAATATTCGTATGTATTATTAATGTTTTTAATGCTCCATTTATTGGCATTATGTTTTTCTGGTCTGTGCGTACGTTCGTCCGTTCGTCTGTTTGTTTGTCCGTTTGTCCAGCTTCAAGTTAAATAAAATTGAAACTTAGTAAACATTTTCCCCTATGGTATGATCTTTTTAATTCTAATGCCAAATTACAGTTTTATCCCATTTTCATAGTCCACTAAACATAGAAAATGATAGTGTAGATGAGGCATCTGTGTACTAGGGACACATTCATGTTTCTTCAAATTTTCGTCGTATCGCTGTCAATTTGTGTTAAAATTTTAACGTCGATATCAATAAATATTTCATTGTTTACGAGAAAAATGCAATTTACGGTCATCCTTTACAAGTTACGGTCATCTTTTTACCAATCACGGTCATCCTTGTTTTATGTTACGGTCATCTTGAAAATATTTTGATTATGATTTACGGTCATCTTAACGATTTTTTCAAATCGAATTTCCCGTTTCATGCACATTTCTCGGAAGTAATTAATGATTTTAGAGTGATTCTTTTATAAATTTACATCGTTTCAATGTATGATTTGTAAAGAAAATGATATAGAAACACTTTAACAGACAATACAGAAACTTACCTAATTTTTCATCCGACATCTTGGGATGACCGTGAATGCAGTTACGGTCATCAGCTTTACCCCAGTGAGCATTGGCACATCTCATTTCAATGGAGTTTATTTGGCCCTGCCACCTTAGTCATGGTCCATTGACGTTTGAAAATTTTGCAGTTTACATGTATTAATTTGTGATTAGGTCAGTCTATGGGGAAGCACTTGTGGTAGTGATATTTAGTATACAGTTAAATAAGCATTCGCATACAAATGTATCTTATTTCCATGGAGATTATTTTTCTCCGCCCCCTTAGCTATGGTCTGTTGACTTTTTCCCTTAGTTTACATGTATTAGTTTGTGATTAGGTCAGTTCAAGGGGAACCATTGGTAGAAGGCCAATGTTTATTGCTATTTAGTTGATAAGCATTAACACATCTCATTTCCACGGATAACATTGAGTTTCGCCCCCTCAGTCATGGTCTATTGACTTTGAAACATTGGCTTTATAGTTTAGATGTATTAGTTTGTGATTATATCTGTTTAAGATAAATTGCTTATCATATTAAGTCAATGATATTTGGAATGCAAATGTACTACCACTGGGTCGATGCCTCTGCTGGTGGACTATTAGTCCCCGAGGGTATCACCAGCCCAGTAGCCAGTACCTCGGTACTGGCATGAAAATACGGATTTTTTGTGTTATTAAAATTTGCTGTTACAAAATATTAGAAATTATTATAAATTAAGGAATGTATCTCCCTCATGCAAAGCTCTGATTCCTTTCACGAATTTGGTTATACTTTATGGACCTTTTGGATTATAGCTCTTCAACTTTTATATATGCTTTGGATTTCAAATATTTTGGCCACGAGCATCACTGAAGAGACATGAATTGTCGAAATGCGCATCTGGTGCAACAAAATTGGTACCGTTGATTTTATTACTACCACTGGGTCGATGCCTCTGCTGGTGGACTATTAGTCCCCGAGGGTATCACCAGCCCAGTAGCCAGTACCTCGGTACTGGCATGAAAATACGGATTTTTTGTGTTATTAAAATTTGCTGTTACAAAATATTAGAAATTATTATAAATTAAGGAATGTATCTCCCTCATGCAAAGCTCTGATTCCTTTCACGAATTTGGTTATACTTTATGGACCTTTTGGATTATAGCTCTTCAACTTTTATATATGCTTTGGATTTCAAATATTTTGGCCACGAGCATCACTGAAGAGACATGAATTGTCGAAATGCGCATCTGGTGCAACAAAATTGGTACCGTTGATTTTATTTTTATTGCATGTATTGTTTCCATGGTGATTATATAGTCCCACGCCTCATCATGGTTCATTGACTTTAAACTTTTGCATAGTTTACAAATTAATGTTTGTGTTTATGTTTGTTAAAAAGGGAACGACTTATAGTAAGTCTATGGTATTTGTATTGCAGTTATATTAGCAGTTGCACTTTCATTTCCATAGAGATTGTTTAGCAATGAACTTCAGTCATGGTTCATCTACTTTGAATATTTACATAACTTACATGTTACTATCAGTGTATGTAAAGTGCGGATCCTAAAATATCATTTTCACTGTATATGCCAGAAATTTTTGATGTAGAATGATAAATAAACAGACGACTTTTTTTTTATTTTTGAAGAAAATGAAGAAAATTAGTTAAAAAGTATATGTTAAGAAACACATAATACTAATAAAACAAAGTAAGAGATGCGAACGGGGTTTTTTCGTGCCTAAATCCAAATAGCTGTGAAATATATACCAAAATAGGTGAATGTTTAGGACATTTCACGAACAGATCGTGCAGGTGTTTTATAACTAACAGGTAAGATGTTGTTGCAGAAAAAATATTCATTTCAACACAATTATTAAAGTTGTATAACGTAGAATAGGTTTTGTCATTCAATAATGATACTATTCTTTCATTTTCACTGTAGAGCGATTCATTAGTATTGTATATGCGGCGCATTTTCACTGTATGATATATTTATTTTTTTATCTATTACAGCGTATTTTTTTAAGCATGTAAAGCAAGACTTTAGTTAGCGTGCTTGCTTTGTTTTTTTTTTGTGTACAATCATTATGATAACACCCAATTTAATTCAAATATAATAATTATATAAATACAAATTAAACTATGCCGATACATATTGTTTAAAGATGTCAATCTTATTTACAAAGTTTGTATAAACAATTATACAAACTAAGCAATCAAGTCAACCAAAGTTTTGCTTTACATGCAGTAGGAAATTAGCTGTAAAGCCTTAATTTAGCCGACTTGCTCAAACAATAGATAAAGTAAGAGACGAATTTGATAAAATTTAACTTACGGAGGAAAGTTTAGTTTTAAAACACTCTAAATAAATTAAATAGAAAGAACATTTATTTCAAATGTATTCCATTTTTAAAATTTCTTATGAATCGTATAGGGATCTTTATCCTTGTTTTTTTTTTTTTTTATCCATTTCCATATCCTTGGTTTTTTTTTATCCATTTCCATGACACTTCACCACTAATTACGTACATCTTGATAAAGATTGAATCGTTGGTTTTCCCGTTTAAAAGATTTTACACTGGGGCCCTTTATAACTGGCTGTTCGGTGTGAGCCAAGACTCCATGTTGAAGACCGTATTTTGACGTATAAAGGTATACTTTTATAAATTGTGACTCGTTTTGAGAGTTGTCTCATTGTCACATATGACATCTTATCTATTTGTGGCTCAACCCGAAACGAGACGGGATAAAAAGGGATAAAAAACACACTTTTTTAATATATTTATAATGGGCTTAATATGAGTCAGAAAAGAGTAGAATAGTGGGTCGCGTTGAGGTATAAGCGTGACGCGGAATTGCCGTGATAGTCAAATGATTGTGTCGTGAAAACAAGAAATAAAGTATAGCGGGACACGGAAAATTTAAAAAAATGAGAACTGCAAAGTATAAGCGGGATACGGGAATCTGATAAAGCAGAAAGCGGGATCAGGGATCAGATCCACTCGCGGATCTAGAAATTTTTTTAAGTAGGGGTCCAATGACTACCTAACAGGGGGCCCGCTCCAGTGATTCCATATAAAAGTAACCAAATGTTTTCCCAAAAAGGGGGCAACCCCCTGTCCCCCTAAATCCTCCTCTGGTATCGAGCTGTTCATTAAGGATAATTTTTTTTTGTATCAAGGGTGCTCTACTTCACGTACCAATGCAAACAAAAAAGTTCGCCCACACCTTACATTTCATGTTTTAATGACTGTGGATAATTTATGTCACATACCGTTTCACCTTATACAGTTAAAATCATGCAAGCAACAATCGAGTCAAGAACAATTGTTCTACCAAAACTGTCTTTTTCAGAATATGGAAATTGAAGCAGTTGAGGGTACAACTGGGGAAAGTTAATCTTTTATAAGCTTTTCTGTCACCATTGCGTTTCAAGATGCATATTTCTCTGTTCGCAAGTGTATTTATTGCGTGGAAGATAACGTCCTCAAATGTACTCGTCTCTATTTTACACAGACTGCACTTAAACTCCGCAATATCAATCTTTGACTTCAAAAAAATACAGAAATATCTTTTAATTGTTTTTTTTTTAAATCAAGGAAAAACGTAATTTGAAGAATACAATATGACATTTTGAGAACAGTTTTTGTTACAAATTTGAAAAGCTTTATATTTGATAAAGAATGAATGAGGAGTTTGTATTTCAATTTGAAAATACATTTATCATAAATTCTAAAGTCATCAACTAAGTTTTTTCATTTGTTTCAAGTGCATTTATCACATAATTCTACAATAAAAATTCCTCGCATCTTCGAAAATTCCACATCTGAAATGACTGCACTAACAGTGATAATTCATCGCATCTATAGTTAAAATGGGTCGCTTTCAAAAATCGATATGCTATATTATGTTGCTTTTATAACACTTATTTGAACTTTAATGCTATGTTTGTACATAATAAAGACATATCACAATGAAAATATGTAAAAACTTTCCTTCAAATCAATTAATTTGGTATTTTCAAAACGTAAACATATACAGTTTTCCCATGATCCTTTATTCTACAATAGACATACCGGCATATGACAGTGAAAATGAACTAGCTGGATTCGCACTTTATATACACTGACTATTGTAATTTCAAAATTTGCATAATTAAAATTACAAAAAGGCGAGACATATTTCTGTGATATTATCGTTATGTCTTATGTTTTACTGCTACACCAATGTTCAAGGTTAGGGAATGTGGTGTTGGGATCAGGCTTACATGTTTAACCCCGCCACATTCTGCATGTATGTGCCTGTACCAAGTCAGGAACATGTAATTCAGTGGTTGTCATTTGTTGATGTCTTACATAATTGTTTTCGTACATTTTTATGCCCCACCTACGATAGTAGAGGGGCATTATGTTTTCTGGTCTGTGCCTCCGTTCGTCCGTCCGTCCGTCCGTCTGTGCGTCCGTTCGTCCGTCCGCTTCAGGTTAAAGTTTTTGGTCAATGTAGTTTTTGAAGAAGTTGAAGTCTAATCAACTTGAAACTTAGTACACATGTTACCTATGAAATGATCTTTCTAATTTTTATTCCAAATTAAAGTTTTGACCCTAATTTTACGGTCCACTGAACATATAAAATGATAGTGCGAGTGGGGCATCCGTGTACTTGGGACACATTCTTGTTTGTACATAAATCAGGCCGTTAATTTTCTCGTTTGAATTGTTTTACATTTGTTATTTCGGGGCCTTTTATAGCTGATTATACGGTATGTGCTTTGCTCATTGTTGAAGGCCGTATGATGACCTATAGTTGTTAATGTATGTGTCGTTTGGTCTCTTGTTGTCTTATTACCATTGATACCACTTTTTTATATTCAAGTTCTTTTAAAGAAGTTTGTGTTTGTACCATCTGCCATAGCAGTCAACAATGTGAAATTCGTATCATGGCTGTAAATACTATACTGTCATTCTAAATAAATTGAGGAATGGAAATGGTAAATGAGTCAAAGATACAACAACCCAACCAAAGAGCAGGAGGTCACCCGTAGGTCTTCAACACTGCCAGAAAATCCCACATCTAGAGTCAGGCTTTAGCTAGCTTGAATACAAATAAATTACTATGTTATTTAAATTGGAAGTCGCACTCAACTCCAAAATATATAAATGAACTTAGAATTAAAAACATATAAAACTTCCAAACATCCGAGACAGTTTTGACTTTTCAACTTATTACACAACACTTCCACACAATCTTATCAAACAAAAGTCTTCTTATTTAATTTAATTGTCGTTTGGTAAATCGGAAAGCAATCACTTTACTATTTGATAAAGAACTTTTCAATTCGAACTTTCCTGGATTTTGTTATTTGACTTTTTATTAGACCGCACAGCACGTGCTCCATATCTTTTAAGAACAGTTAAACTAGTTGAGTAGTGAGTTATTTTATTGTAGCTAATATAGTATATGTAAGGCCCTATAGTGATCAGTCAGTCCGTCCGTATAAGAATATGTCCCTCAATATCTAGAGAACCGTGATAATTTGATACTTTATACTTAACATGTTTATTAACCAACTTCAGAGGGTGTATCATAATGTCTAAAGAGGGACAGTCAAACGCATAAATCACAATGGTCACATCTGGTGTGTTTTGTATATGTGAATTTTTGTGTTTCTTTGGTTCTTATAACGTGACTCTGTACTTTAAGATCCTGTCATAATGATATTGTTCTATTATGTGTCATTATGATATACATTTGTATTTATATTATGAATTAGAAAATACGTTGAACCACAAACTTCAAAATTATGCAATCGCGTAGTGGAATGAACTATTTATGGATTCTTATAAATTATATACAACTTTTGGACTATTTGGAATCTCGGTCTATTTCTGAAATTTATTTTTACATACTTCTGATTTTTTAACACTGAATGCTAACATTGCCCATGTGGAATTTTTAAATTGTTTGTATATGCAAATATATGTAACGTATACAATTTTCTGACATCGATGAATGTGTTTGTAGATTGATGTTTTTGTGTTCTGTTTAGTCAATTGTTCCTTTTAAAATTGTTACACGACCAAAATTTTGACTATTTAATTTCTTATGTCTGTTTAGTTCACGCATCATTTAAAATATAACAGAATTTGGTGATCCTGTCATCAAAGTGAGAGGTTTAGCGCTTTAAAACCTTTTACAGCTCACTATGCGGTATGGGCTTTGCTCATTGTTGAAGGCCGTACGGTGACCTATAGTTGTTACTGTCTGTGTCATTTTGGTCTTTTGTGGATAGTTGTCTAATTGACAATAATGCCACATCTTATTTTTTGTTTTTATATTAATCCACCATTTTCTACATTTGAAAATGCCTGTACCAAGTCAGGAATATGACAGTTCTTGTCCATTCGTTTTTTTATGTTTTTCGGCATTTGATTTTGCCATGTGATTATGGACTTTCCGATTAGATTTTCCTTTGAGTTCAGTATTTTTGTGATTTACTTTTCAATATTAAAAACTGGTTTCAATTGACAATCCATGTCTTATGATTAAGATCGTGTCCGCTCTATGTCTTGAGAACTGATATGATTTCAAAGTTGAAATACTTGACATGTATATTGACCAACACCAGAGGGGCTGCCATAATGGGGCGTATGACATTTGCGCCGATTTTTAAAATTTTCGTTCTTTCATTTGCGCCGATTTCATTTTTTCCTAATTGGATTTACAGGTAAGTTAATACTTGTATATGTACTATACCGTGCAGGTATATTGGTAAAATCTGTTTATAAACAAAGGTTTTAGTTAATTTTGATTCATATTGTTCTGAACTTTGCTGTAATTGATGGACATATTGCACACTACAACGAGCCGAGGAGTCAATTTTTTTAACCATCGACGGCCAAACACATAAGTACGTTAATAGCAAGACAAAGAAAAGATGGATTTCGTTATTGACAATTACAACAAATATAGAAGAGACGAAATCACAAGAAAGGAATATATTAGATATGTTGCCTATAAATACTCAGCAAGAACAGATTTATGATTTTAATGTATTCCGTTTTTATGGATTTGAATGCTGTAAATAGATTTTCAATTCGTCATTTTAGTATAAACCAGAGTGCTTTTATTTAAGGTTTTTACTTCTTGATATTAAAGTATGTGAATATAGTGCACAACTGGATGACGGAAGAGGTCTATAATGATAAATGAAAAATAACATGACTTGGATGGAGAGTTGTTTCATTTGCACTCATACCACATCTTCTTATATCTATTCACCTGTAATTAACCTGTAATTTACCTGTAAAAAATCGGCGCAAATGAAAACAAAAATCGGCGCAAATGAAAGAAAAAATCGGCGCAAATGAAATGCAGATCGGCGCAAATGCAAAACGCCGCCATAATGTATGTACAACTTCCTAGGTCTAAGGTCAAGATCAACAACTTTAGTTTCAGTAACTTGTGACAACCCTATGTTCTATGGTAAAGATATACATTTTTCACCACATGTTATTTAGAGCGGGTTCACATACATGGTTGCCATCTCACTGATGTTTAATGTCCGAATAAAGTTCCGTTGTTTAAAAACGCATATACACGAAATAAACCAAAAGTTGTTCTGTTACATATATCTATTTGCTAAAGAAATCCATGTCTAAAATTATACGTTCTAAGTCCTGTGGTTTTGTTACTTCATGTTTTTATAAGGAGTGAACGTCTATGTGAAGTTTCATTCTCTTTAAAATCTGATCGTTTTCCATTTTTTTTTCTTTATCATGTAAAAAAACGAGATTTGGACATTTTTGAACGACTGTAGAGGCACTGCAAGTTCAGATAAGGATTTTTTTGCCCTTCTATTCAGGATTTATCAAAAGGTAATATTTATCATAATTATTTCTGTCGGAATTTTTTATGTATTTTTTTTTTGTATAATCATATACATTATATCTGAACATCTGCGTTCTCGATTTAATTACAATAAATCACTATCTTATATGTCAATCGATCGAATGACTTAGTTAAAGTATATAGAAAGACTCCTCCAGAGATTTTGCTTTTTACATCGTGAGGGCATTCCAATGTATTGCTATCGCCTAGATGTCCATTACATAATATTCGTTTTAGGTTTGTAACCGATCTATAAGCATTATAATAACGCGAACATTAACGGGTGCCACATGTGGAGCAGGATCTGCTTACCTTTCCGGTGGGGTTCGTATTGCTATTTTTTATAGTTTTCTATGGTGTGTCATGTGTACTATGAATTGTCTGTTTGTATTTTTAATTTCAGCCATAGCGTTGTCAGTTTATTTTCGATTGATGAGTTTGACTGTCCCTCTAGTATCGTTCATCCCTCTTTTGTAACAAGTGCAAAATTACATTCCTTTTGTATAAATACATCTTTTCAACGAATAGTGATAAACATATTTTTGATTACAACATGAGTTATTAATATGAAATATGTTTGTCTTTAGATATATATATATATATATATGTGAATAAAAAATAATTGATAATATCTATGCACACGAAACGAAAAATTGTGTTAAAGCACGCGGAAGAAGATCTCAAGAACGTTTTGCGACAATCCCGTAAAGGATCTGCTTACCCTTCCTGAGCCAACTGAGATCACCCCCAGTTTTTGGTGGGGTTAGTGTTGCTTAGTCTTTCGTTTTCTATGTTATTCCCTGTACTATTATTTGTCTGTTTGTCTTTTTATTATTTTAGCCATGGAGCTGTCAGTTTATTTTCAATCTATGAGTTTGACTGTCCTGAGGGTAACTTTCGCCCTTCTTTGTCCAATTGACTCGTTTGGTTGCTGTAACAGTATCATTTACGAATATGCACAATCAGCACCATGCTGTCTGCATGTTAAGAACCTTTGCAACATTCCCTTCCTTCAAATGTCTGTACATTTAGGTGACCTGTTGCAAGGCAACATTCTGTCCTTATCCACTTTTACTCTTATTTTTTACAAGGCACACGCCGACTGCTTCTATTTTGGGACCTACCTATTGTCTAGTGTTAATTTGTTTTTGTCTAAAATTGACAGTGTCACTGTGTGCCTATGAATGTTAAGCAACAAACAATCAATCATTGTGTGACAATGAGCTATATGAAATGTCTGTGTCATTGATTTATATTATACATCCTATTCTAGGATATGCCTCGTTGCCCTTTTTATGCGACCGCAAAAATAAAAAAATAAAAATTGGTCGTATATTGGTATCACGTCGTTGTCGGCAGCGTCGTCCGAAGACAGCACGGCTGGTAATCTACACACGCAGAACATTTGGTTCTGCAATGAAAACCGTGAGAGGATTTTCCGGTTGTGCTTGAGTGGAGTAATTGTCACCGCTTCAAACGGTATGTACATTTCTAAATCGCAATTTTCTTATTCCACTGATCAAAATATTGAAAATCGGAGAATGCTATGCTGTGGTGAATACTTTAACGAAGAGATACATATATCATTTACTGTTGTACATGGAGTTGAACTCCCACAAAATCAGTTGCGGCACGAGAATTTGCCGAAAAAAGTGACATTTAGATTTTGAAACGGTTCTATTAACAGACCTACAAGTTCAAATTTACTTTTTATTCGGTCATTGGGTATGCATGTCGTTTTGGGTGGCGTGTACGCTGTCCGGTGTTGATAGACATCTTAATAAATCTTAAAACCTCATATTTTCATTTTGTTATGCGCGAGGGGATCGGTTCTGGTTGAGGACATCGTGAATGCGTGAGGGGACTTGAAATCATATCTTTATAAACAAGCTATCAGTCGTTGAAAGTTGCCTTAATATGGTTAGATTGTTTATGAAAAACAAATTTGTGTGCATAAATAAAAATTATGAGATAGAATTTTGAAATAACAATTAATGACCATGTTTTCTTTTTATTGGTAAAAGTTTAACCAATAAATTTCAAATATGTGTCCTATTTCGTGGATTTGGGTAAATAATCGCTATAGTTTACTACCACAATGATGATTAATTAATATAATAATTGTAATTTTCATTGTTATTGATAAATGTTTTATCAGTATTTCAAATCTAATCCCAAATTCTGTCTTTCCTATTTTTGGGATATTGTTTAAGAAATTCATATATTACGTCACTTTGTGCGTTTATGGTTTTGGCTTACTCGGCTGTGAATTTTTATGTGCTGGTTTAGGTAGTTTTATGTATCCGTTTTTATTGTGTAGTTAGTCACCACTTCGATTTTATCATGTATATCTATTATATAGTCATTTTATAAAACATCACTGGTTGCAAAATTATGACTTATTCGAAATAACAAGGATTTTCTTATTCCAGGCAGAAACCCTAGCCGTATTAGGCACAACCTTTTGGAACTTTTGGTCCTCAATGTACTTGTCTTGGCTTTCGAACTTTTTTTTTATCTGAGCGTCACTGGTTAAGCCTTGTGTGGACGAAAGACGCGTCTAACGTATAAGTGTTTTTTTAAACCTGGTACCTTTTGTTAGCTATAATTGGAGTGTTTCTCTGTCCTATATGTTCTATCATTTATTTGTATTGTAGTCCTTTCATGTAATGTTGTCTTTAAATGATAGATTTACCATTGTCGTAGAAGCGGGAGGTTTGGCATGCCACCGAAAACCGGGTTCATCCGACCGTTTTTTTTTAAATGTCCTGTAGTTTTCCTCTTATATTTGATGTGTTTCCCTCAGTTTTAGTTTGTAGTCTGAATTTGTTTTTTCTCAATCAATTTATGAACTTAGAGATCGGTTTACTGCTGTTGCCTTTATTGGAGACATATTTGCAATTCATTTATTAGACTGTATTTTCAGATACAGAAAACTTTGTGAGGTATTGTATAAATCAAAATATTCAAACAAATATCAAAATTTGTGTTTTCGCGATCCATTTAAAAAAAAAAACGCAATACAAGACGAGTTAAATCTTTTCGTAAAAATTATATACTGGGCTGGTATGAAATTTTTCAACTTTTATTTGTAGCTAGAAACAAATCGTTGACAAAATTTTTCCTTTTATTGTTCGTAAAACCTATCTTCCAACAATGTATTTCAAAATTCTATCTCATTAATTTTGTGTATGCACACAAAAGTGTTTTTTCATGAACAATCTGACCACATTTAGGCAACTTTCAAAGAGTCTGACTCATAGTTTGGATATAATATTATGATTTCACGTCCCCTCACGCATTCGCGATGTCCTCAATCAGAACCGATCCCCTCACGCACGTCATTATGAAAATATGAGGTTTTTAGATTTATTAAGATGTCGATCAACACCGGACAGCGTACACGCCACCCAAAACGACATGTATACCCAATGACCGAATAAAAAGTAAATTTGAACTTGAGAGTCTGTAATTAGAACCATTTTAAAATTTAAATGTCACTTTTTTAGACAAATTATCGTGCGGCAACTGATTTTGTAGGAGTTCAACTCCACGTACAACAGTTAATGATACATGTATCTCTTCGTTAAAGTATTCACCACAGCATAGCATTCTCCGATTTTCAATATTTTGATCAGTGGAATAAAAAAATTGCGATTTAGAAATGTACATACCGTTTGAAGCGGTGACAATTACTCCACTCAAGCACAACCGGAAAATCCTCTCACGGTTTTCATTGCAGAACCAAATGTTCTGCGTGTGTAGATTACCAGCCGTGACAGATGGTTTCCGAATTATAACTTTATTATGGTAAATAGAAATCAATACAATTTTAACACAATGTTTATAACCACAAAAGGAAGGCTGGGATTCATTTTGGGGGTTATGGTCCCAAAGGTTTTTGAGTTAGGGGCCCAAAACAAGCATTTTTTTTATATAAATAAGGCCGTTTGTTTCTCGTTTGAATTGTTTTACATTGTCTTATCAGGGTCTTTTATAGCTGACAATGCGGTATGGGCTTTGCTCATTGTTGAAGGACGTACGGTGATCTATGAACTGTGGACAGTTGTCTCATTGGCAATCATACCACATCTTTTTTTTATATTTATCTAGTTTCAGGACAATAAGTTGTGTATAAATATTTCAATGCTCTGAAATTGTACCACAATGTTTAATACCATAAGAAGAAGGTTTTGGATTTATTTTAAGGGTTATGGGGCAAACATTCTAGGAATTAAGGACCAAAAAAACAATATTTTTTGTGTAACTGTATGGATCTCTTTGATATTGTACCAAAACGTTCCAAATAACAAAGGGAAGGGTTTCATTGAGTTTTGGGTTAAATTCCCCGAACATGTAGGAATAAGGGGCCAAAAAGGGTAAAAAAAAGCATTTTTCTAGTTTACAGACAATAACTTGTGTTAAAGTGTATGGATCTCTCTGAAATTATACTACAAAGTTTCTTACTACAAAGGAAAAGCTGGAATTGAGTTTTGGGGTTTTTACTCTAAGGGGAGTTTCAATAAGTTGGGGGCAAAAAAGGGGCCCAAATAAGCATTTCTGTAGTTTCCTGTCAATAACTTGTGTTTAAGTGTATAAATCTCACTGAAATTATACCACAAGTCTCCATACTACAAAGGGATGGTTAAGGGGGGGGGAAGGGGGGGGGGGGGGGGGGGGGTTATGGCTCAAATCATTTAACAAATAGGGGCAAAAAGGCGGAAAACAATTTTTTTCTGGTTAAAGGGCAATTTAGATGATTTAAAAGCAATGTGAGGGAGCTAATTCAATTCCATTTAAAGAATACTGTTATATATATATATATATATATATATATATATATATATATATATATATATATATATATATATATATATAAGTACGTCTGAGTCAGTGACAACTCTACAACAGATGTATCCATCGGATCGCCATCAATGATGGTGATACATAGCTGTGTACATAATGTATATACAACTCGTCTAAACATCAACCCAACAATGTTAGATCTGTAAATTTGCTTTCGCAAATTTTTGGTTCTTCCCTCGCCGGGATTCGAACCCATGCTACTGTGATATCGTGACACCAAATCGCCTGCACTGCAGCCGTCCCGCTAGACCACACGACCACCTGGGCTCTCAACAAAAGAGCTTTCGGTGGGCATGTGTTACCTTTCCGCGTCAGTTTTAATCTAGCGGCGTACTACAGTATATGATATATAAGGCATGAAGATGTTATTGTTACAGATCAGCTAATTTATCTATAGTAAAGGATCCTACAAATTAATGTAAGATACAGTCACAGAAAATAATTATATTCATAAGTACGTCTGAGTCAGTGACAACCCTACAACAGATGTATCCATCGGATCGCCATCAATGATGGTGATACATGGCTGTGTACATAATGTATATACAACTCGTCTAAACATCAACCCAACAATGTTAGATCTGTAAATTTGCTTTCGCAAATTTTTGGTTCTTCCCTCGCCGGGATTCGAACCCATGCTACTGTGATATCGTGACACCAAATCGCCTGCACTGCAGCCGTCCCGCTAGACCACACGACCACCTGGGCTCTCAACAAAAGAGCTTTCGGTGGGCATGTGTTACCTTTCCACGTCAGTTTTAATCTAGCGGCGTACTACAGTACATGGTATATAAGGCATGAAGATGTTATTGTTACAGATCAGCTAATTTATCTATAGTAAAGGATCCTACAAATTAATGTAAGATACAGTCACAGAAAATAATTATATTCATAAGTACGTCTGAGTCAGTGACAACTGATCTGTAACAATAACATCTTCATGCCTTATATATCATGTACTGCAGTACGCCGCTAGATTAAAACTGACGAGGAAAGGTAACACACGGCCAGCGAAAGCTCTTTATTTTGAGAGCCCAGGTGGTCGTTTGGTCTAGCGGGACGGCTGCAGTGCAGGCGATTTGGTGTCACGATATCACAGTAGCATGGGTTCGAATCCCGGCGAGGGAAGAACCAAAAATTTGCGAAAGTAAATTTACAGATCTAACATTGTTGGGTTGATGTTTAGACAAGTTGTATATACATTATGTACACAGCCATGTATCACCATCATTGATGGCGATCCGATGGATACATCTGTTGTAGAGTTGTTACTGACTCAGACGTACTTATAAATATAATTATTTTCTGTGACTGTATATTACATTAATTTGTAGGATCCTTTACTATAGATAATTTAGCTGATCTGTAACAATAACATCTTCATGCCTTATATATTATGTACTGCAGTACGCCGCTAGATTAAAACTGACGTGGAAAGGTAACACACGGCCAGCGAAAGCTCTTTATTTTGAGAGCCCAGGTGGTCGTGTGGTCTAGCGGGACGGCTGCAGTGCAGGCGATTTGGTGTCACGATATCACAGTAGCATGGGTTCGAATCCCGGCGAAGGAAGAACCAAAAATTTGCGAAAGTAAATTTACAGATCTAACATTGTTGGGTTGATGTTTAGACGAGTTGTATATACATTATGTACACAGCCATGTATCACCATCATTGATGGCGATCCGATGGATACATCTGTTGTACAGTTGTCCCTGACTCAGACGTACTTATAAATATAATTATTTTCTGTAACTGTATATTACATTAATTTGTAGGATCCTTTACTATAGATTATTTAGCTGATCTGTAACAATAACATCTGCATGCCTTATATATCATGTACTGCAGTACGCCGCTAGATTAAAACTGACGTGGAAAGGTAACATGATATATAAGGCATGAAGATGTTATTGTTACAGATCAGATAAATTATCTATAGTAAAGGATCCTACAGATTAATGTAATATACAGTCACAGAAAATAATTATATTTATGAGTAATTTCTTCAAATATTTTTTTTTATGCCAAAAACAAAAACAAGTTTATTAGACCAAATTCACTCTGTGTCAGAGACTTATGCTTTGTCAACTATTTAATCATAATCTAAATTCAGAGCTGTCTCCAGCTTGAATATTGCGTCCATACGTGCCCCAACTGTTCAGGGTTCGACCTTTGCGGTCGTATCAAGCTGTGCCCTTCGGAGCATCTGGTTCACATTTCTTTTAACATTTGTTTAGTTGTTTTATTGACTTAAATACCATTCAGTATTTGTGTAGCCAATGTTGCCTTTTTAGCTCATCTGGTCCGAAGGGCCAAGTGAGCTTTTCTCATCACTTGGCGTCTGTCATCCGTCGTCGTCGTTAACTTTTTACATTTTGAACTTCTTCTAGAGAACCACTGAATGTAATGAAACCAAACATGGCATGAATGTTCTAATGAGGTGTTGAGCAAGTGTTGTTAGTTAATAGCGAATCAATCATCCGCCAGCGGGGGACTTAGTTAACATAGGACCCTATGGGAAATGCATACAAATGACTTCTTTTGGAGAACCACTGAATAGAATGACACCAAACATGGCATGAATGTTCCTTATGAGGTGCTGACCAAGTGTTGTTACTTTGTAGCCGATCCATCATCCAAGATGGTCGCCAGCGGGGGACTTAGTTTAACATAGGACCCTATGGGAAATATATAAAAATGTCTTCTTTTAGAGAACCACTGAATGGAATGAAACCAAACATGGCAGGAATGTTCCTTATGAGGTGCTGTCCAAGTGTTGTTACTTTGTAGCCGATACATCATCCAAGATGGCGGCCGGCGGGGGGATTTTGTTTAACAAAGGACCCTACGGGAAATACATACAAATGTCTTCTTTTAGTGAACCACTCAATGGAATGAAACCAAACATAGCATAAATGTTCCTAATGAGACACTGACCAAGTGTAACCCGAATAATTCAGTCGTTATATTCCGCTGATTTACGAAGGCTACATTAACGCCTGAACGTCCTCCTTGATAAAGACCGTCAACCGGAAAATTCACACCGCTATGCAATATGGGAATTTTTTGTTGGGAAAGGGCTTGAATTATTCGAGTTAGACCAAGTGTTGTTACTTTGTCGCCATTCCAAAGTCCAAGATGGCCGCCAGTTGGGGACTTAGTTCAACATAGGACCCCGGCTATGGGAAATACATACAAGTTTCTTCTTATAGAGAACCACTGAATGGAATGAAACCAAACATAGCATAAATGTTCCTTATGAGATGCTGATCAAATGTTGTTACTTTGTAGCCGATCCATCATCAAAGATGGCCGCCAGTGGGGGACTTAGTTTTACATGGGACCCTATGGGAAATACATATAAATGTCTTCTTTTAGTGAACCACTGAATGGAATGAAACCAAACATAACATGAATGTTCCTAATGAGATGCTGACCAAGTGTTGTTACTTTGTTGTCATTGCAACAACCAAGATGGCCGCCAGTAGTGGGACTTAGTTTAACATAGGACCCTATGGGAAATGCATACAAAAGTCTTCTTCTAAAGAACCACTGAATTGAATGACATCAAACATAGCATGAATGTTCTTTTCCTTATGAGGTGCTGGCCAAGTGTTGTTACTTTTAGCCAAATTTTATATTTTTTTATATGATTTCAAAAACCCAAGTAGAATCAGGTGAGCGTTACAGGCTGTTGAGATACTCTAGTTCTTATCTTATCTGCGTCGTAAGGCAGCAACCATTTGATTTTCGGGGGGGGGGGGGGGGTAGGGGGGGTTCTAGACAATCTTTTTTGTTTGGCGACAAGTCGAAAACTATTTTTTTCTTTCAATTTTAGCATTACATATAGTGGCAGCTGAGGGTGAAACAAACATTTTTTTATCAGGGTCTAAAACAAATTATTTTTTCTCCAAAAAAATCCATAGCCCCGCCCCGAAAATCAAAAAGTTTTTGCCTAAAAGTATAGTAACTTACAATGACGTATATTCAAAATATTTTGTTATCTGCGTCGTAAGCGTGTAGTCTCATTGACGTATATTCAACCTCTGTGTATTATCTGCTCCGTAAGGGTAAAGTCTCATTGACATATATTCCACCTCTATCCATTATCTGCGTTGTAAAGATAAAGTCTCATTGACGTATATTCCACCTCTGTTTATTATCTGCGTCGTAGGAGTATAGTCTCATTGACGTATATTCAACCTCTGTTTATTATCTGCGTCGTAAAAGGTAAAGTCTCATTGATGTAAATTTCACCTCTGTTTGTTATCTGCGTCGTAAGAGTATAGTCTCATTGACGTAAATTCCACCTCTGTTTATTATCTGCGTCGTAAGGGTATAGCTTCATTGACGTATATTCCCCTTTTTTATTATCTGCGTCGTAAGAGTATAGTTTTATTGACGAATATTCAACATCTTTTTAATAACTGTGTTGTAAGGGTATAGTCTCATTGACATATATTCCACCTCTATCCATTATCTGCGTTGTAAAGATAAAGTCTCATTGACGTATATTCCACCTCTGTTTATTATCTGCGTCGTAGGAGTATAGTCTCATTGACGTATATTCAACCTCTGTTTATTATCTGCGTCGTAAAAGGTAAAGTCTCATTGATGAAAATTTCACCTCTGTTTGTTATCTGCGTCGTAAGAGTATAGTCTCATTGACGTAAATTCCACCTCTGTTTATTATCTGCGTCGTAAGGGTATAGTTTCATTGACGTATATTCCCCTTTTTTATTATCTGCGTCGTAAGAGTATAGTTTTATTGACGAATATTCAACATCTTTTTATTAACTGTGTTGTAAGGGTATAGTCTCATTGACATATATTCCACCTCTTTTTATTATCTGCGTCGTAAGAGTATAGTGTAATTGACGTATATTCCACATATTTTTTATATATGCGACCTAAGGGTATAATCTCAATGACGTATATTCCACCTCTTTTTGTTATCTGTGTCGTAAGAGAAAATTCTCATTGACGTATACTTCACCTCTGTTAATTATCTGCGTCGTAAAGGTAAAGTCTTATTGACATATAGTCCACCTCTGTTTATTATCTGCGTCGTAAGAGTATAGTCATATTGACGTATATTCCACATTTTTACATTATCTGCGTTGTAAGGGTATAGTCTCATTGGCGTATATTCCCCCTTTTTTATTTTTTGCGTCGTAATGGCATAGTCTCATTGACGTCTATTCCACATCTTTTTATAAACTGTGTGGTAATGGTATACTCTCATTGACGTATATTCCACCTCGGTTTATTATCTGCCTCGTAAAGGTAAAGTCTCATTGACGTAAATTACACCTCTGTTTATTATCTGCGTCGTAAGAGTATAGTCTTATATACGTAAATTCCACCTCTGTTTATTATCTGCGTAATAAGGGTATAGTTTCATTGACGTATGTTCCCCCTTTTTTTATTATCTGCGTCGTAACAGTATAGTCTTATCAAAGTATATTCAACACCTTTTTATTAACTGTGTTATAAGGTATAGTCTCAATGACAAATATTCCACTTCTTTTTATTATCTGCGTCGTAAGAGTATAGTCTCATTGACGTATTTTCCTACAATTTTTAATATCTGCGACCTAAGGGTATAATCTCAATGACGTATATTCCACCTCTTTTTATTATCTGCCTCGTAAGAGAAAATTCTCATTGGCGTATACTGCACCTCTGTTAATTATCTGCGTCGTAAAGGTAAAGTCTCATTGACGTTTATTCCACCTCTGTTTATTATCTGCGTAGTATAGTCATATTGACGTATATTCCACATTTATACATTATCTGCGTTGTAATGGTATTGTCTCATTGGCGTACATTTCCCCTTTTTTATCTGCGTCGTAAGGGTATAGTCTCATTGGCGTATATTCAACATTTTTTTATAAACTTTGTCGTAATGGTATAGTCTCATTGACGTATATTACACATATTTTGATTATCTGCGACCTAAGGGTATAATCTCAATGACGTATATTCCAACTCTTGTTATTATCTGCGTCGTAAGAGTATATTATAATTGATGTATATTCCACATATTTTGATTATCTGCGACATAAGGGTATAATCTCAATGACGTATATTCCAACTCTTTTTTTCTTATCTGCGTCGTAAGAGTATATTCTAATTGATGTATATATTCCACATATTTTGATTATCTGCGACATAAGGGTATAATCTCAATGACGTATATTCCAACTCTTTTTATTATCTGCGTCGTAAGAGAAAATTCTCATTGACGTAAACTTCTCCTCTGTTATTTATCTGCGTCGTAAAGGTAAAGTCTCATTATCGTATATTCAACCTCTGTTTATTATTTGCGTCGTAATAGTATAGTCATATTGACGTGTATTTTACATTTTTACAGTATCTGCGTTTTGAGGGTATAGTCTCAAAGGCGTATATTCCCCCTTTTTTTCTGCGTCGTAAAAGTAAAGTCTCATTGACGTATATTCCACATCTTTTTTATCAACTGTGTCGTAAGAGTAGTTTCATTGACGTATATTCTACTTATTTTTATTATCTGCGTCTTAAGAGTATATTTTTATTGACGTATATTACGAATATTTTTATTATTTACGTTGGAAGGGAATAATCTCATTGATGTATATTTATGGAACGCCAACACTGTCTTGTTATGACCATTTTCATTATATGATGTGCATTTACCTTTATATGATGTGCATTTACCTTTATATGATGTGCATTTACCTTTATATGATGTGCATTTACCTTTATATGCTGTGCTTTTACCTTTGTATGATGTGCACTTGTCATTATATGATGTGCAAACACCTTTATATGATGTACAAATATCCTTATATGTTGTGCAAATATCCTTATATGTTGTGCAAATATCCTTATATGTTGTGCAAATATCATTATAGTATGTGCAAACATACTTATATGATGTGCATATATACTCATATGATGTGCAAATATACTTATATGATGTGCAAACATTCTTATATAATGTGCAAACATTCTTATATGATGTGAAACATTATTACATGATGTGCAAATGTACTTATATTATGTGCAAAGATCCTTATATGATGTGCAAATATACTTATATGATGTGCAAAGATCCTTATATGGTGTGTACATATCCTTATATGATGTGCAGTTTCCCTTATATTACGTGCAAACATCTTTATATGATGTGGTTGCGTCATTATATTATGTGCTTGTAATCTTATATTATGTGGTCAGGTTTACTTCATTTTATGATGTCGAAACGTCATTATATTATGTGCTTTCATCGTCGCTATGGTCAATGAACATGATTACGATAAGAATGATTACTGTCTACGTCATAACTGATTCCGATCTGCTTCTGTAAACTATTAACCCGGCTCAAATATGTGTCTATCGCTAGCGAAAGTGCAATTTATAGGGAAAATGAGACAAAGCAATTTAACAAAATCAACGTTTCAAACATTTCGGTTGAAAATTAAAATCAGTTAATAAAGGAGCTAGTTAAGAAATATCGGGCTGTGGAGAAAATGATAACAAATAAGAGCCTTTTATAACTTGCTATTCGGTTTAAGCATAGGATCCGTGTTGAAGGTCGTACTATGACCTATAATTGTTTCCTCTTAAAAATTATGACTTGGATGGAGAGTTGTCTCTTTGGCTTTCATACCACATCTGCTTATTTCTATTCATTGCAAAAGACACTATTGAAATCCCAGTCTGTTTCAAAAATATGTCATAACAATAGCTATAAAATTATCTTCTGATGCATACTATGGCGAGATGGTTTGTTTTATTAAATATGTTATTGAATAATATTAATCTATAAATGGTAAGATGTATAATGTAGTATTGAATATGTACAATGATATTACATCTAGTATATCATATAATCTATGCTACTAAAGGAGTAGACCGATTTCATTGAGCCGCAACTCCTCTAAAACCATACCAAGTCGGAAATATGTGTGATAGGACTTTTAATTTGTCTTTGAACCAATCTTTTTTCCACAGAAAACGCCAATTATGTGAGAAAATATCCAATTTCGAAGACTGCAAGCTTAGTCGACGTAGTGCCCACAAAATGCGAAATGGCTATGTGGGAAATTATAAAAAATGAAAAAGTGGTATCTTTGCTTATGAGACAACTCTCCACAACAGACCAAATTACACAGAAATTAATAACTATAGGTCACCATACGGTCTTCAACAATGAGCACATATTGGCATATACAGATTGTTTATTTTCAACTTATTTTAATGGAGATTTTTTTAGTTGGTTATAAAATTCTGAAACATTAGTACTAGTATGTCAACAGATTTGGAGTAGCGTCAACGATTTCTGAGATATAAGGGGTTGATTCCTGATTAAGTGTTTTAGATCTAATTTTTCGTCCGATTAGATCGGATTTTACCTTTGTGGTAAATATTTTGGTCCTTTTCGGTAATGGCAACGGATTTTACGTAGACGATACAGTTATTGAGTTAACAGGGGGAAAAAACCACTGAAAATCACACTTTGCCACACTTTTTTTCAATTTAGGGTATTTAATATTTTTATTTTCAAACCGAGATGAATGGGGTGACGCCTGTCTTTTGCATTTTGTTCCTCTTTTTCGTCTCTTTAAAAAAAATAGATTAAAATGCATTAACTTTGTATTTACTGTGTCCACCTTATCACTGTGCCATCACTCTTTGTTTCAACACTTGCCCACTCGCTGGCGTCTCCTTGCATCATCGGTAGAGCGGATATAGGTACTAACCAAGGGGTCGTGGTCGATTTTTCTTCTGACACGGTACGAAAATCTTTGTTTTGTTCACATTATATCAATGTGTACTTCAATCTAAACATATTTGTTGTTTTAAGAAATTATTTTGTCGTAGGTTGGTGATTAGAGAATTCTCACTATTTGCCTAAAACAAGAATCCTTACTAAAACATGTGCAAATACTTGTCAAAGAAGTTGGCGCTCGTCTCGTTCGATATGATTCTATATTCATTGCAACTTTTTTTTCTGATAGAAGGCCACTGTTTGTGCGTAATAAGTATAGCTGTTTCAATAATTGGCATTGAAATATATTTGTACATATGTTATTTTTCGATATTTTATTCCGACAAGAAAGGCAGGGGCGTAGTTAGAAAGAAACGACGTGGGACCCTATTTTGCAGAAAAATGTTTTTTTTTCGGTTTTTGGTCAAAGGACGGCTCAAAGAGGAGCTACATGTATATGTAGATAAAAATTAATGAATGTAAAACTATTAATAAATCTTCTGAATAGAGTAACAAACAAGCAACTCATATTTTTGATAAGAATTTACTTAAAATTGTCCAAAATCTGCTCTTTGTGTCTTGGAAGAAAGAAACTTCTCTATGACTTTGTCAATATTCACACTGAAATCCCGATGAATATGCAGTAATGCTATGTAACTGTCGTTGTTCATTGTTGATCGTACATTTGTTTTCAATTTCATATGTAGTACCGTGACTGAAAGATCTCCATCATTGTATGGTAGCACTCGCGAGATGTTATAAACCAGCGTACGTGTCCGGCATCGAGCGACCTTCCCAATTGAATTCGTCAAAATTACATGACAGGTCAGTTTCGTATGTCTCAGACAAGATTGAGATTTGTGATATTTCCTACATTATGATGATGCAGATACAGCGCAAAGAAGATAATACTTGAAGCGACTCCACTTTCCAGTTCCCTTATCATATGGTCTAAAAACGCAAAAAATAATAAGAATTTCCAATACTGTTTTGGCGTGGTTGCAGGGTGATTCGACCACTTCGCCTCGGCATATTTTCAACGATATCGAAGGGATCTAATAATTCTAATGCCGATTGGTACATCTCATTCCACACTGATGAACTGTACACTGTTATTCTCCAAAACTACATGTCTTAGACTGAATATAAATTCAAATCTTGTAAAAGATACAAGTTACCTCCTGATCTTGTCATTTTTTTTATTTTGAAACCAAATGTCGTTATTTAATGATATTTCATTAATTAAAAAGGTGACAACATAGTTGTTTCTTTTAACATTCAATTTATAAATTTTGATTTTGCCATTTCTTTTTTGCATGCCGAATCAATCTACACGCAACTGCGTGTAAGTGTATATGGAGCCACGATCTTTTTCTGCATGACTCGAACAGCTTCATCAACACTTGTAACTATAGGTTGTCAAACTAATATCCGGGATACCAACAGTCTTCGACGTTAAACAAATATTATAATCATAATAGTCTAAGATAATACATGCATCACGCGTCGCTGTCCGATTCCGATTGACAACTCATTTCTCTCTCTCTTCATTTTTTTGTTGTTGTGAAAACGACGTGGATGCACGTGCTGTCGTGCCTCCGGGTAGCTACGCCCGCGTTGTGTATAGCTGACCACATGAATCCTTCTGTACGGTGCATAGTAAAATGAATGTACGGTATATATTTTTTTCATGCTTCGAAGTACCTACAAAGCTATATCCGCTGTACCGATGATACACGATAGTAATTATAATTCGGAATACTTTGCTTGCTTGTGACAATGGTGTTCGACAAGGAGAAAACTTATCACCTTTCCTATTTTATTTACTTTTGATTGACTAAAATAATTTCTTAGTAACTAGAAATATTACATGACTTAACAGAACTATGCCAAGAGGATCTGGAAAGAGAATTAGAAATATATCTTAAGTGTTTTGTTATATTGTTTGCAGATGACACGTTGTTGTTGGCTGAAACAGCACAGGACCTGCAGACTCAACTCAATGCTTTCCATGATTATTGTAAGGCTTGGAACTTGAAAGGAAAGTGGTCAAAATTAAAGTCTTAGTGAGGTGTTTTTTTAACAGAAGCCAAAACAACTCCGATTTCCTTACAATGATACTAACATTGAGATGATAAAACAATATAACTTTTTGGGAATTGTTGTTACTAAAACGGGAAATTTCAATATGACAAACAACATTTATCCGATAAGGCTTTAAGCCATGTACGAAAACTTGAAAACAGGAAGGATGTATAAGATTTCTGTAAAATGTCAACTTCAGCTTGTTCGTTTATAAAAAAAAATTTATAAACACGTGCGTTTGTCCTCCAGCTGTCTTAGTAATTTTGAAACCTGTCTCTCTTGTTTTGTATATGTTCCGGACCATATGAGTATATGGACCATACGCGTATGGTCATGACCATATGGGTATATACTCATATGGTCCGACCATACGCGTATGGTCGGACCGTACGCGTATGGTCGGGGTAATCAACACGTATACTTTTAAACTCTTCATTTGGTGTGACCCTTCTGGTTGTAACGTTACTAAAATGTAATTTTATTATAAATTAAAACAACTTATTAAAAAAAACAGTTTCACACAGTTAATATTACTTACTATTTGTAAATACAATTATAAGAAGATGTCAAAATCAAATGAACATATTTTAAAAGGAATTTTATTGTTAAAAGTAGGTTACATCACCGACAAGGATCATGATATTTATTTAAAGATCATGACATTTTTTAAGACATTTTTGATATGTTAAATATTAAAAGTGTATGTTTTATTATTTTTTTCTATTCTTTATTTCTATATTTCTATTTTAATCTTTATTAAAAGACCGGTAAAATAGCATTTAAGAGCCATGAAATAGCTACTGCCTTTATTTAATTTGATCTGTAATATTTATTTTACGATATTGGAGATCTAGAGTTTCTTAAAAACACCGTAGACACATCTGAACTGTCCCAATCGATATCACTGCACGCAGCCAAAACAAGCAATCGCAGAAAAGCTACATGTATGGTACCGTGTGAAGGTCATTCGAAATATACAAAAGTATACACGAATACAATTAGCGATGAAAACTAAGATCAACTGACTGTGGCATCAATATTTAATGATTATGTAGCTTTTGAAATGTAAAACTAATTCATTTTTTTTGTAAACACATTTGTTTTTAAGATAAAGTTGATTGTTTTATTTCTATTGTATATTTGAAAAAATACCTATATGGTTCAAATACTCATATGGTCCGGCCCGTTAATAACCAAACGAGTATAATACTATAAATAGTTATTATTTTTATCTCTGTATACTGATGTCATACATTGACATTGCTATTATATAGATTTAGAGGCCATAAGTATACCGGTATGGATGATTGATTGACTGTAATTTAGCGCAACTTTCAAAACTTTCATGCTATTTCGTGGCGGTGAGTTTATATTGGTGGAGAAAGCAGAAGTGCCCGGAGAGACCCCTGACCTTCGTTTGGAAAACATACAATTCTGGTCAATTAAGATTGGAATCGAGCTTACCTGCCACGTGCGGGATTTGAAATCGAACACCGAAGTGTTGACATGCTATTGATACAGCAGTTCGAATACTTATAAAAAAGAAGAAGTGTTATGACTGCTAAAGAGAACTTTCACAAGAGGTCAAAATGACACAGAAATTAACAAGTATAGGTCACCGTACGGCCTGCAACAATGATCAAAGCCCATACCGCACATTCAGCTATAAAAGGCCACGAAATGACAATGTAACCACTCGACCACCGAGCGCCCATCACTTTCACCCGAAATGGATTAAAGAAGATATGGAATGAACCTGAACTCGGTGTATAACAGTAACGTGCAGCTTTTTATCATGTTTTTGTGCATATATTTCACAGTTTCAACTATAGATGATTGTGGGTGGATTCTTGAGGTCCAGCAGCAAATTGATATATGCATATTCGTACAAGAACATGTTAATGTGGTATGAATATTAACCCTGTTTGTACTAGACCGACACCCTGAGCCGGATTTTTTAACATGCTAGTTCAAAAGGTATCATTCCGAAGGAAGACATGTACATCACCTTACCCGGACACATTTTTCTGATTCCGAGCCGACCAACTGTTGCTCTTAATCCTTAATCCCGCGTGCTTATATAATTAGCTGGGAAGCAGCATGTAAATAAGAATTTTAAAGTCTTTGGTTTTGACCCGGCCGGGGTTCGAACCCACGACCTCTCTCACTCAAGGCAAACATGCTACGACGAAAGTACCACCACTAGACATGCAGTAACCCGCAATATAAAAGGTTTCGTGGGAAGCCGCTCATATACCAGTATTCACCTCTAGACTCAATTATTCAGGGCTAACTTACCGACCATTGATATTTTTATGTGAGGGTGGGGGCAAGTTGTTTTGTAAATGTTGGATTTTAAATTTCTTGAAAGAGATTTTATCTATTTCAGAAGGGAAGCGAAATAGTTTGTTTCTATTTAAAATGAGGAAAAAATAAAACAATGATGAAACTTTAAAAAAAATAAACCATGTTTTTTTTTGTTTTTTTTTTATTTCGAAAAAGGAAATACACGTGCTCCTTCCCTCAAACTAAAGTCGGTGTCTAACACATTTATTTATTAATATATAATGTACAGATCATCTGTTTCAGCTTTGGATACAAGGATCTGACAACACGTCATTTTATTTTCTGTCCTTGTATATATTACATCAGCCAATGACATTTCAGCCTTCAAATTTTTGAAGGTGTGTATACATCAATCCAACAAAACCAGAGAATTGAGCGTTTTTAATCTGGTGTCTAAATGAACTTAAAACACTGCATTTATTTATTTGTTACTGAGACCTGTTGTTCTCTTAAGGGCATACGATACAGTTACAGGGAAGGTAATGACGTTGCTAACGTAATTTGTTATTTTCGCGACGTCAAACTGTGACATATCGGGAAAAGATGCATTTTTCGACTGATTTTTATCATTCAAACTGATTTAATTTGAAAACGAGTTCATGGACCCCTATTTTTCAAAACGGCATTTGGTTTCATTTTGTAGGGAGATTATGTGACCCAAATTTCATAAAACTGTAAATAGAGGATTTTTTTAATTGTGATAAACATGCAGTAAAAAATTACGTTTTTTCCTCAATTCATGAGCATTTGATAAATATGAGTCATTTCTGAATAAAAAAAATGCATATTTTTTAAAGATATTTATAAAATACAGAAATTACCGATTATTTAACAAAAAACAATTTGTTTTTATCTTTTATAACAAAAAAGTTATGTCTTTCTTTCGAAAAAGAAATTACGGCCACAAATCTGAATTTCGAGCAAATATACAAAATTTCGACCTCATTTTACGCAAAAAGTAGCACATGAAGGTATATTTTTTATTACATATTTGATTTAATCAGGTAAAAAATAGCCTACATGCAAATTTTCATGAACTTGTAAATACAGGATCAAAACTGTATCGTATGCCCTTAAATATAGAGAGTGGTGTTTTGAATTTTTCAAAGTGAAGATTTACGGCAGCGGCTTTTAATATTTTGCGTTTATCCTGGAGACATAATAGATTTAAAAAAAAAAAAAATAGTACAATGTGTCTGATAAAATTGAGAATGGAAATGGGGAATGTGTCAAAGAGACAACAACCCGACCAAAATAAAAAAAAAACACAACAGCAGAAGGTCACCAACCGGTGAGTATACTCTATAGTAAAGGTACTTTTTGGGTAGTTTTGGCTTTTCAAGTTTTGTTGTTTTATTGGCTATTATCTTGATAACTAATAATAGAGAAACCTTTTCTTGCAGGGTATAGACAAGAACATATATAATCAAAGTACTGAAGTATGAAAATTGTTTGCGACTTCAGGGAACTAGTTTATTCTTATGTTGCACTGTTATACCACTGTCCCAGGTTAGGGGGAGGGTTGGGATCCCGCTAACATGTTTAACCCCGCCACATTATTTATGTATGTGCCTGTCCCAAGTCAGAAGCCTGTAATTCAGTGGTTATCGTTTGTTTTTGTGTTACATATTTGTTTTTCGATCATTTTTTTTACATTAATAAGTCCGTTAGTTTTCTCGTTTGAATTGTTTTACATTATTTTTTCTTATCGGGGCTATTTATAGCTAACTATGCGGTATGGGCTTTGCTCATTGTTGAAGGCCGTACGGTGATCTATAGTTGTTAATGTTTGTGTCATTTTGGTCTTTTGTTGATAGTTGTCTCATTGGCAATCATACCACATCTTCCTTTTTTATATTGGTTTGGATTTGCCGTTTGTGGTTTTATTAATATTTACCACACCTTCATTCAATAATAGTATCAGATGAAAAATTCTCTGCTAGAAGAAATTGAAGAAAATAAATTTTCAAGTTTTAACAATTCAGATGAGCGAAACGAGGCGTAAAGATTGATGCCTACGGTTGACGAAGAATTCGCCATAACATTATACCGCGGCAAATTTATAACTATATAAAATTGAATGCCACTTTTCCTATCCCCTCTTTGGTTTTGGTTACAAATGACCGGTTCCTTATATGAGCCATTACTCTATCAGAGTCCGATTTATTCCCAATTGTTTGTGTCTATCTTGAGAATATATAAAGAGAAACTCGAACAGCTAACATGATCAGAAAGGCAATATTTACATAAATGAAAATACTAAACTTCGTGTATTATCTTCTTATAGAAAAATTGCTAACGTTAGGTATAACGAAATTGACAAATATAATGCCTTCCCTCGTTAAAACGATCATATAGCATGATGACATAAAAGAATTATTTATTCAATTCAATAACCTTAACCGTATTGTAGACTCCATATGTTTATTATTAAAGATTTGCGATTTAAACAAAACTTTGCAATTCATATATATTTTTATAATTTTCCAACAATATCAGATGTGATTTTTTTGCATCTTAAAACGAGGTACTAACATGCCAAGGTTTATCTCAAGTCTCAACCATTTTCCAAACGGTAGCAACAGATTTGATTCTAATTTGTAGTAACGGTTACTCCGCAGAAGCAGATCGGAATCAGTTATGACGTAGACAGTAATCATTCTAATCGTAATCATGTTCATTGACCATAACGACGATGAAAGCACATCATATAATGACGTTTCGACATCATATAATGAAGTAAACCTAACCACATAATATAAGATTACAAGCACATAATATAATGACACAACCACATCATATAAAGATGTTTGCACGTAATATAAGGGAAACTACACATCATATAATGATATGTACACATCTTATAAGTATCTTTGCACAGCATATAAGTATATTTGCACATCATATAAGGATCTTTCAACATAATATAAGTATATTTGCACATCATATAAGGATCTTTCAACATAATATGAGTATATTTTCACATCACATAAGAATGTTTGCACATCATATAAGTACATTTGCACATCATATAAGTATATTTGCACATCATATAAGTATATATGTGCATCATATAAGTATGTTTGCACATCATATAATGTTATTTGCACATCATATAAGTATGTTTGCACATCATATAGTGATGTTTGCACATCATATAATGATATTTGCACATCATATAATGATGTTTGCACATCATATAATGATGTTTGCACATCATACAAGGATATTTGTACATCATATGATGACAAGTGCACATCATATGAAGGTAAATGCACATCATATAAAGGTAAATGCACAATATATAATGAAAAATGGGCATAATAAGACAGTGTTGGCGTTCCATATATATTCCTAATATTTTGATTATCTGTGTCGTAAGGGTATAATCTCAATAACGTATATTCCACCTCTTTTTATTATCTGCGTCGTAAGAGTAGTCTCATTGACGTATATCCCACCTCTGTTTATTATCTGCGTCTCGAGAATATAGTCTTATTGACGTCTATTCCACATATTTTCATTATCTGGTAAAGGTAAAGTATCATTGACATATATTCCACATCTGTTTATTATCTGCGTCGTAAAGGTAAAGTCTCACTGAGATATATTCCACATCTGTTTATTATCTGCGTCGTCAGAGTATAGTCTCAATGACGTATATTCCAACTTTTTTTTATTTTCTGCGTCTTAAGGTCATAGTCTCATTGACGTATATTCCACCTCTTTTTTTATCTGCGTCGTAAGAGTAAAGTCTCATTGACGTATATTTCACATATTTCCATTATCTACGTCGTAAGGGTAATTTTTCATTGACATATAATACTCCTTTGTTTATTATCTGCGTCGAAAGAGTATAGTCTCATTGACGTATAATCCCCCTTTGTTTCTGTGTCGTAAGTTCATAGTCTCATTGACGTATATTCCACCTCTTTTTATTATCTGCCTCGTAAGGGTATAGTCTCATTGACGTATATTCCACATGTTTTTATTTTCTGCGTCGTAAGGGTAAAATCTCATTGACGTATATTCCACAACTTTTCATTATCTGCGTCGTAAGAGTATAATAGACGTATATTACATATTTGGTTTTATTTCTGAGTCGTTAGGCCGGTATGGTCCCATTAACGTATATTCCCCATCTTTTTAATATATGCATTGTAAAGGTAAAGTCTCATTGAGGTATATTCAACATTTTGTTTTTCTACGTCGGAAGGGTAATGTCTCATTGACGCATATTCCACATCTGTTAATTATCTGCATGTAAAGGTAAGGTATCATTGAGTTATATTCAACATATGTTTATTATCTGTGTCGAAGGGTATAGTCTTATTAACGTATATTCCATATATTTTAATTATCTGCGTTGTAATGGTAAAGTCTTATTGACGTATATTCCACATATTTTTATTATCAGCGTCGTAAGGGTAAAGTGTCATTGACGTATATTTCACCACTTTTTATTATCTGAGTTTAAAGGGTAAAGTCTCACGGACGTATATTCAATATCTTGTTTATTATCTGTGTCGTAAGGGTATAGTCTTATTGACGTATATTCCATATCTTTTAATAATCTGTGTTGTAAGGGTATAGTCTTATTGACGTATATTCCACACCTTTTTATTATCTGCGTCGTAAGGGTAAAGTTTTATTGACACATATTCCACTTCTGTTTATTATCTGCGGCGAAAAGGTAACGTCTCATTGACGTATATTCCACATCTTTTTGTTATCTGCGTCGTAAAGTTATAGTCCAATTGACGTATATATTTTTATGTGTTAGTTCTGTAAACTTAGCGTATATGACAATCCTGTATTGTTTCTTTGTGTCGTTTGGTTACTGTCTCATCTACATATGTCACATCATATTTTATGTTTTGTTTCCTTGAGTTACTGCATCATTGACGTTTATTTCGCATAATTTGACAATTTTTCGTTTGTGTATAGAAACATTGACGTATACCATTTCTTTGACCTTCGTTTTCGGAAGGACGTGAAATATTCAAGGTTGGTTCCAGAACGTCCAGTGGCAAATAAAGGACCAGACGGGGGGAACATAATGTACTGCATACATTTATGTCTATCAGAATTACCAGGAGGTAGGGTCTATGACCTTGAGAGTAATAATGACAAATTAAAATTTTAAGGTTTTTATTTTGAGGAGAGATTAGGATTAAGGACATACATATGGTAAAATTAAATAACAATCTTCATTGCAAAAAGCAAGACCCAGGCGATGGATTAAAATGCAAAAATTAACATTTGTATTATATGTACAAAATGTACAAAAAAAACCACACACGACACTTCAAAACGTTAAAATTAATAATATATACATAAACCTATAGTTGCAGGTTCGTAAAGGATGCTCTGAAACAGCAAATGGAAATGGTACAAGAACAACAAGTCCTTGCCATATGCAAAATATCCTGCAAATTGCATCAGGAGCTTCAAGGGACAATCATTTAATCATACATGCACAACAAAATGCATTTAGTATTGAACCTTTAATATAAAAAAGAAGATGTGGTATGATTGCCAATGAGACAACTATCCACAAAAGACCAAAATGACACAAACATTAACAGCTAGAGGTCACCGTACGGCCTTCAACAATGAGCAAAGCCCATACTGCATAGTCAGCTATAAGAGGCCCCAATTAGACAATACAGTATTGTAGTAATTATGTAATATAAATCATAATTGATTAAGTTGAATGTGTACTCAGTTAATAACATACTAACCCATATAATCTATTTCGAATGAATGTATGCAAGAACAAATCTGATTCGAATAAACTAACTAATGTTCATATATGACCGTTTTTTCTTATGTCAAATAAAACAAACAAACACACCTGCCGTTATTTATATTACATACGAATAGAATATTTTCTTGTGTGTTAAAATAAATTCCAAATATAGCCTATTCAATCAATTTAGGTCAGTAAAAATATAATCGTTTTATAGACGAAACCGCCGAACATTTCGTTGAATAATTTCTTCTCATAAAAGTATGAATTATACATAAAAGATACAATCATAGACATTGTTTTTTACTTGAAAAAAAAATCGATTTTTAAAATAGAAATATATACATGTTATAGGACAAATAAATTTTCAATGTTTTAAAAATGGCGATTTTTTTTTTATAATTCAAATAAAGCTAATCAAATACGACAGCCCAGGAAAATTCAAGTTACATTTTCAAAATTAATCATATTTTTTTTTGTAATTTTGTTTTGAAAGATGTTGGAACACTGAAGAGTATGCATTTGAAAAACGCACCAGTCAATGTGCTCAGAAAATATTTACAACTTGCATATCAATATAGAATATTTATTTCGAATTTACAAGTGATTTTAATTAAAATTTCCTCTCAAACCATCCGTTAGATTTGGTGAAATATTAATCGAGGTTTTTGTTCTTTATCTATAAAACAGTAATTGGACAATCTGCTGTCACACCATGTATTAAGTCTCTAATATTTCTTTAAATTTCCATTTAAAGTTAAAATGTTGTCGCACATTAAATAAAATCGTTAACCCTCAACTAGTAGGGACTACATCATATAATTGTAATAATGTCTTTTAATCTTAATATGGAATGCAGCAGTACAGATGACGGTAATTCGTTTTGTTAGATTAAAAGTAAAGTAAATTAATAGAAATTATTTTGAATGACTTAATCAACAAACAGATCCGAGTCCAAATAAACTCATTGTCTGAAAGAATTATTCATTGTTATTTATCATGGTTTCTTTCTCACCTCAAAAAGAAATGCCTTCCCGTCACATTCATTACAAACAAGCAGAATATTTTCAGTTTTGTCAAAATAAATTCCCGACGGCCTATTCAATCCATCAGATTTAGTAAGAAGTTCTCTATAATGTTTACCATCATCTGATACAACTATTACAGTGTTTGTCTTACAACCATTCACATATACATTCCCCTCATTGTCTGTTGTGACACGAATTAAATCTTGAAGTTCATCCTTTTTAAACTTCCACATTAACTTTCCATCTAACGAGCAGCAGTATATTGATGATCTGTCTATACAGACCAACCTGTCTCTGTCTACTGTAATGTCGTGGATATAGTCTGAAGGTGCCGGTATAGTACGTATTACTTTACCTGTCAGGTCCATCACACGTATTATACTCCCAACAATAACAACGTACAGGTTATTATCATTATATGATATTCCGTCGCAGTAACCACTGGTGTTGATTGTACTGGTGATAGAACGTGTAGATATATTTATTATCAGTATGGTTTCGATAAACGGACAGGAGACTGCTACAGTGTTACTATCTATCTCTGTTATATGAAATGGTTGATAGGACAGAGGAATGTGATGCATATCAGTACCGTCTGCATTACAAATAATAATTTGGTTATTCCAGTCATCGGTAAACATTAATATATTGCCTGTTTTGATACAGCTATAAATGTGGGGATTTTTAATCCAAAAACGCTTTTTGGTTTTTAATTTCTTTCGCAAATTTGCAGAAACAGGAAGGTTGTTTTTGAGAGATGTTTGAACGATTACTTCCTCTGTGGTTGGTGTAATTTCTGAAATGAATAATTAATTAATTAATTATTGTTTAAACAAATGATTAGTTGGAATTAAAATGACGCTCAGCGCTAAACAGGATTTGATGTTAAAAATGTCTTTGTCGTGCATACTGTATAGGTAAAATGGAATTTTGTCACGGCCTTAGTTTTTCTCTCCAATGTTGTCTAAATAAATAATATTAGAACATCAAAAACAAAATTGGCTAGACTAGCAGTTTTGCTTTAATGATATCAAATATATAGAAATGTTCGAAGGGTTTACTGCGGTAAAAAAAATATGATCACTGAACAATGCCTTATAAGGACTTCTGATTTGTTGCGTCTTTTTAGTTGATTCTTATTTTGTTATATAACAGACATGCAAACAAAAATGCAGTGATTAAACGATTAACTTTGGTCCTTGATGTAAGATTAAAATAACCTTAAGATCATTTAAGAACTTAACTTCTAACTTGTGCGGTTTGTTGTGTTAATTTTATTTTTATGAAATATTTGTCATGAATAAAATGAGTATGCTGAAAGGAGAAAATCAACCATTACATTCACTACAAATGTCACTACAGACACTAGGATAGCAAACAATTATTTATAACAGCAAACGGATGTTGACAAAGGAACTATTACTTTAGAGATGGACATTTAACAATAGGTAACGAAAAATCATCCTTTTTGTCGTCAGTTTTTGTGTCGAGCTTTTTAAGGAATGACTGTAATATTTTTTCTGTCTATGTAGAAATAACATAAAAAATTTGGTGCACACTGAATAACGCGCGTAGCGGGTTATTTAACAGTGTGCAACACATTTGTTATGTTATTTCGAATAGACAGAAAAAATATTACAGTCATTTCTTATAATTTAATTCTAAATTCCTTTTTAAACCGTAGAAAACCATGAAAAAAAGTTGATGACGTCATGGTCACATGACTAAATTATGTCTATGGGTTCATAACAAAATAACGTCAGCCAACCAGAAGACGCGTTACATCCAAACTAAAATTATTCTGCTATAACTGAAATGTCTTAATCTAGGAAATAACAAGTATAAAAGAAGAAAATGTGGTATGCTTGCCAATGAGACATCTCTCCACAAGACACCAAATGACACAGAAATTAACAACTATAGGTCACCGTATGGCCTTCAACAATGAGCAAAGCCCATACCGCATACTAGTCAGCTCTAAAAAGCCTAAAATGTAAAAAAAAATCAAACTAAAAAACTCTCGGCCTAATGTACAAACAATGAACGAAAAACAAATATGTAACACATAAACAATTACCATTTATATTTGATTTATTAACAATGTTTTTGTAAATATCTTTAGTATATTTAGTAAATTCTTGATCACTAATCGAAAATAATATCAGCAAGATAAAGTTAAGCGTTCAACTTGTTGAATTATTTATCACTCTATCGCAATTTTGGATAGGGACAGACATTTGCTTAGCAACATATCACATACAGACCCCTCAAAGAGTTGTTGATAGGATTCTTATCTTAATTTTTGATAGTGTGTACATATTTTATTTCTATATATGTTGTGATTTTACACTAATTTTTTTTAGGTAAAGGTGAAAATTGGTACCTATTTAAACGATGAAACCCGCGGCATTTGTTTACACCTGTCCTTAGTCAGGAACCTGATGCTCAGTGATTGTCGTTTGTTGATATGGATCATAAGTGTTTCTGTTTTTTTATCTATATATAGACCGTTGATTTTCCCGTTTAGATGGTTTGCACTAGTAATTTTTGGACCTTTTATAGGTTGCTGCTCGATGTTAGCCAAGACTTTGCGTTGAAGAACGTACTTTGACCTTTAATGGTTTACTTTTTTAATTATTACTTGGGCGGAGAGTTCTCTCACTTTCACTGATACCGCATCTTCTAATATCTCTTTACTAAGTTGGCCATGATAATTTTGTTATAAATAAAACGCATTAACGGCATGCACAAAGTTGGCGGCAACTGTAAAATGCAAAGTAGTTTAATTCAAACGTGTTTGCAATATATTTGAAATAGGAAGTTTTTTTTATGAAAAAAATGACGAATGTTAGCCATTAAAATCCCCCATTACTAGTAAGGTTATCAAAGTTTAATCTATAAAGTGTGAAACGAACATATAGAAACCAGCAAAAACAAGTGAAATATGTAACATTATATAAGCAAAAAAAAAGTTTTTGACCTAAAACTCATTCAAATTAAACCTATTTTCCCGCATTTTCGTCTTAAAGAATTTTTCGAATTCGGACTTAGACGTCATACAAATTCACCGAAAAAAGTTTTAAAATTATAACAGTCAACGTATACAGCAGCACGAACATTTGTATTACTAAAATAAACGGTACCAATTTCACTGCACCAGATGTGCATCTCGGCAGTAATTTTTTCTTCACTGATGGTCTTAAGCCCTGGTCACAACGAACCCACAACACATCTATGCAGCGCCACGACATGAAATTTGGTCAACTCGGGGGTCGTCGTACGACACTTGCACGATATTTTGTGCATCGACGCTGTCGTGAGATTGTCTTAAAAGGTTACCTATTCAATACTGTAATAAGATCATTGAATATTGTTTTTATTGGAATAAATATTGATTTTGTTATCAGTAGATTAAAAGCTAACTAAATTTTACTAGTATGTTATATATATACATATTCATGGATCTACAATCTGTCGATACCTGTAACTTGGCATTGCACAAGGTCATGTTTTTCTCTGGCTGTTTATAATGTATTTACACTAAATCCATTGGATGTTGGATGTGTACGGATTGATAGTTTAGTCTAAGATGCATGATTTTTTTATTTGTTGTTAGTGGCTTTGAACTAGCTGTCAGATAACTGCGAGTACTCTCAGATCCGTTTTTTGTGTCGGGATGTATAAGTACCCGGCCACGTCCACTGATATTTTTGTCCATCTGATGAGTTAAGCCGTTTTCAACTGATTTTTATAGTTCGTTCTTATGTTGTACTGTTATACCACTGTCCCAGGTTAGGGGGAGGGTTGGGATCCCGCTAACATGTTTAACCCCGCCACATTATGTATGTATGTGCCTGTCCCAAGTCAGGAGCCTGTATATTCAGTGGTTGTCGTTTGTTTATGTGTTACATAATTGTTTTTCGTTCATTTTTTTACATTAATAAGGCCGTTAGTTTTCTCGTTTGAATTGTTTTACATTGCCTTATTGGGGCCTTTTATAGCTTACTATGCAGTATGGGCTTTGCTCATTGTTGAAGGCCGTACGGTGACCTATAGTTGTTAATGTCTGTGTCATTTTGGTCTTTTGTGGTAAGTGGTCTCATTGTCAATCATACCAAATCTTTTTTTATATTTACCACAGTCGTGCGATCAACAAATTTTTCGTGGGTACCAACATAAATCATTTTTAATAAAACTATCGTACAACTGTCACACAACTGTCGTACGACAATAGCATGACTGTCGCAATCCACTCGTGATACATTTGCACGACTATGTCGCGAATACCAAATTCCATACGATGGTCGCACAACATTGTTGTCTGTCGTACGACAGTGGTACGTTTGTCGTGCAACATATTTTCGTTTTATTTAGAATTCGGTGGGAATGAAAGTTTTGAAAAAATATCCGTCTGCCATTTCAAGAGGATGGCTATTAACGAATACACTTGGCCCTTATGAACAGGCGCCTTACTGGTCTCCAACATGGTCCTGTTATTGTTGATTCGAGCCCATGAAAAGTAAAGGAACCAGCGACCTCTTTGTTTAAATTCCCTGAACAAATATAATATAAACTAATACACAAAACGTCGTTTATTTGGACCGAACTTTTAATGACACTGGACAATATTGAAAGCAAATGACACGCACTAAGTCAGATTTTCTTTATATACTTGTACATGCAGTTCGGAGTCAAACACACGACTGTCGAACGACACGACAATAACTAGCGTATTCCATGACATGAAAACCTGAAAAAGCCACAAACAACTCTCGATTGTCGTACGACTGTCGCACGACCGACTTGCAACAACCCCACGACAGTTCAATTATATTTTGTTTCTGTCGTGTAATATGGAACGCCACAGCTGTCTTATGTGGAACTCTGATATTACTTTATGTTGTTTTATCATTACTTAATAATAGTTTGTCTTTATTTGATATGGTTTTGACATAACGTAATGATGTTTAAATATAACTCAATATGGAGTAGTCATTACCTAATGATATCTCGATATTACACGATATAGTTTCGTATTGACTTAATATATTTTTGTTATTACTCAATATGGTTTTGTCATTACTCGATGTGGTTTCACCATTATTTAATATGGTTGTGTCATTAGTCGATGTGGTTGTGTCATTAAGCAATGTGCATGTGACTTAACGTAATGTAACTGTTTCATTTCATGATGTGATTTTGTTATTTCGAAATGAGGATTTGTCTATTTTTAATAGGGTTTTAACATTACGTAATGGTGTTTCAAAAGTTCACCATTTTATACTACCTGATGTGTTTGTTTCATTATTTGATGTGTTTGTTTCATTATTTGATGTGGTCTAGTCATTCTATGATGTGGTTATCCGATTACTTGATGAGGAAAAACCATGTGACCATTTCGGAAAAACCTGTTCTATTTTTAGAGAGATTTCCATATTGTATGTGCCTTGAATGCGTTTGGCCATCCATCTAATTAGTGTTCAAATTAAAGTTCGGGTTACTGTTTGAGCTTTTAGTCAGTTGTTAAATTCAAGTCATACTTATAATTAAAGTTCTAATTAGCATTGAGTTTCGAGTTTGAGTCATATTTAAAGGCAGAGTTCTAGTGACAACTTTGAATTTGAGTTACTTCTTGTGGTATACTTTGAGTAAGATTCGAATTTAAGTCTAATTTTTATAAATTAAGATTTCGAGTTGAAACTAGAGCTATTTTATATGTCGTTTTGAGTTCGTAATTAAATGTTCTATCGCGGAACAAGGGCTTCCGAAAAGAGGGCTCCAGGATATGCGTACTAAAAAATCAATGTTGCAGTATACAAAACGCAACATAGGAGTTGAAGTAAAGTTAGATGTGGTGTGATTCCCAATGAGACAACTATCCAACAGAGTTTAAATGCAGTGGATGTAAGAAATAATATATAGGCAACCGTACAGCTTTCAACACTACGTATATTCAGCTACTAAAGGCCACCATGCACAATGTGAAACAAAATGTATTTTTTAACAGATTGCAATATGTCGTTTGTTTAATGTGCTTTTGATGGGTATCGTCAAAGTTAAATATCAAATTAAAGTTCGAGTGGTTGTGAAAATGGGGAACGGCAGACAATAATAAAAAAATAATATCCTAAAAAATTTACAGTATTTCGGACATAATCTCCAAACCACTTGGTCCTGTTGTATTTGATCCGAAGTTGTCAAATAGAAGCAGTATTGTAATAAATTTGTAAAATAGTCCACGGAACGCTGTGTCTCGCCTGATATTGCTGCTTTCAGTGTAAAAGCGTAATGTTGATCGGCTGTACATTCATCGGTCAAAAAAAAAAAAAAAAAAAAAAAAAGTAGATGCCTTTTCTTGATATTGAGGAAAAACTCCTATACAAGTTTTAAAACAGTTCATGGAGGTAATAAATTTATCATGTCAAAACAGTTTAATTCGTTTTTTTTTATTACTAAAACAACACTGTATGGTTTTCAACAATGGGCAAAACCTATACCCCATAGTAAGCTATAAAAGGTCCCGAAATGACGCCACTTTGACATTGTTGTGTCTCACTGCCGCTACATTTATGTCGCAGGCTCGACACAACTCAAAAGACTATTTTTTTTTTTGATAAAAAATGAGACACTTCAAATCAACTCACACTTAAGTCACAGGAAAATCGGAGGAGGGGGAGCTCGGACTAAGCGACAAAGCACCAATACTATAAAATAAGAATTCTCTAAAAAAATAATGATCATTTGAACATATATACGAATATCAATCTTTTACTTTTTATCAATTGAATTCCCTGATATACCTCGCACTAATTGAAAAATAAACGTTGGAATATATGTTTCACATGTCACGGCGAATGTGTTCCAGTTGTCGTAACCACAATACCTTCATCTTTTACTTGAATGTGAATTTCCAAATAAGACCAAATTATTCGGTTGGAAATTTCGCAAATAATACGATGGATACCACACGTTAAGCAGAATCTCCTTACCATTCTTGATAACCCGAGATCACCCCGATGGATTTAAATTACCCAGTCATACCGATCTATTAAACCAGCCAATTGAAATGTTTTTTTAGCCACCGCAACTTTACAGCAACTGAAAGTTGGGGGCATAGTGTTTAACATTTGGTCGTTCGTCCGTCTTTCCGTCCCATTATGGGCATATAGTTGTTCCGCATAACTCCTCCAACAGTGTGAATCCTAGGAAGTTTTCTCTTTACTATCTGTTTGTACATATATTAAAGGTGTGCTGCATGAAGTCCGGGTTTAATTTTTATTAATATGTGCTCTTCGGGAAAAAGTTAAACTTTGTCATTTTTGGGGAAATTTACTTGCATAAATAGGGCGTTTCCAGATAACACCTTCTACAGATTGAATGCTAGGAATTTATCACTCTGCTAGCTGTTTGTACATGTATTGATGGTGAACATGTGGTCAGGGATTTTTCTTTTTATTATTTTTCCTCTTTTGGGAGAAAAATTGAACTCTGTCCTTTTTGGGGTATAAGCGGTTAAATGAGTGGAGTGCGGAGGCATCGTTTTGTCTAGTTTACCTTTTTGCTCGTGTTGTGCTGTTACACTACTGTGACAGTTCGATGTTCTATCACATACATGTTAAACTCCGCCACGTGCACTTTCTTTATGTACCTGACTCAAGTCAGGAGCACGAAGTTCAATTGTTGTTGTTGTATACATGTGTCATATTTTTTGTTTGTTCAATCTCTTTCTCTCTGAGATTTATCTTCTGGTAAACAGAATTTTGTAAGAAAAAAAAGAAGCGACTTGTTGTGAACTTTATGAATCACAAATCACCAAAGAACCAATGCAAATGTCGCAATTTCGTAACACATGATCCACAAAGTAACCGTAATTTCGTATACGTTTTTCGTATCACACCCCGGGTTGTGATACGAGAAATATCTCTCCATGAACGTAGGAAATAAATGGATAACAAGCCACAACCATCAGAGAATAGACTGTATACCTTATACTCTCCGATTCAGACATTTCAATGAATACATGAAGTGGTATTTCTGGTTTTATTCGTAATATATTATATATTTATAGATATAAATCCACATGGCTAGTTTGTCGAGGGACATTGTCATACAAACCGTAGTAATCGTGAAGAATCATTTCATATATTCTTATGAGATATTATTTACATGTACTCGTCAACTTTTTACAATTGAAGAATAACATCCATTTTTTTTTGTAAAATAGACTGTTAGTTTTTTCGTTTGATTTTTTTCACGTGGTGCATGGTGGCCTTTTGTAGCTGACTATACGGATTTTTGAAGGCTGTACCACTACTGGACGAAATAACAACTGTCCATACCAGTAACAGTCGTTCTAAGACTGTAATTGTTTGTTAAAGTTGTAACAGTTGTAAAATTTTACTGTTTCAGTTATTTTATGACTGTCCCAACTTTTAAAGTGTTTGTCTCCAACATAAATCGACTGCAACAACGCTAGAAATAGCTGTCACAAACATTAAAGGACTGATACAACTAATTTCAAGTTGTAACAGTTGGTTTTAAACTGTCCCAACTCGAAAAACGTTGTAACAGTCATAAATACACTGTTAAAACGCCGAAAATGTTGGCACGGTTATAATACGACTGTTGCAACCTTTTGAAAGTTGTTACAGTTATTTAATAACTGTTCCCACACGCAAAACGTTGAAACAGTCGTAAATAAACTGTTTAAACGTCGAAAAGGTTGTTACAGTTAAAATATGATTGCTACAACCATTATACAGCAACAGTTTAATAATCCATAAGTGTCGCAACTTTCAAATATTGGTAGTCATTTTATAGACGTAAAAGTTACGGATACCAAATTTCTATCTGACAGTCTGGGATAGGTTAAATTATTTTAAATACAATTACATCGTGTGTAATTTTTTAAAAAGGTTGTTATAAAAAAAAGACACAACTGCCATACTTATTTAATACATTAGTATAAATAGAAACTGATTGTAAAAACAAAAACATATTGAAATATCTGCCGCTGAAAATTTTGGGATTCCCCGCTTATCTGGTAAATGTTGTAAATTAATAACTCAATTTGTCTCGCATCTTTTCGAAAAAAAATCAGACCACCGTAAGAGATACCTGCAATTTCACATGGGACTGGTTTATGCGCATTTAATGCTTAAACACAGTTACATGCACCTGTTAGATAAATTGAACAAGGTGTCTCAATTTATTTGTAAAAAAATGTATCTTATAATATCATATAAGACACTTTTCGAAATTATCATAATGACAACGTTTTAATTTTTATAACCTTGTTGTGAAATCATTCATGCATGTAAGGTTTTACCTCCAATACCCGTAGATTTACGAATCACATAACTTCATAATAACGGTCAATATACTATAAACCCAGCGGGAATATACACACTTGTCAAACTTATCCCCGTAGAAAACTGCCGAGGGCTTAGTTCATATGACATGGACACTTTTAGAATTAATTTGTTTGTTTTTAAGTTCTTGTGACTATTTGAAAAGTATACAAGTTACCGTACTCGGTTCTAACAATTTTGATTTATAAATACAAATAAAATCTCAGTTATGCTGAACTTTCAACGCATCTTTTGTAGCTAAGGAAACACTGAAATATTCGTTAATGTCTTGTATCTAAATTCAATTTATATTATTTACCTGGTTTTTTAATAGTCTAGTCAGATTTACTCAACTTTGTACTGTTATTGTACCGAGTGGTGTCTTATTCATGCGCGTAGCTACGTTTACGTCAAAACGCCCGGGCGTACACTTGAATTTTAATCTCAATAAAATACAAATAACTTATAAATAGTACATCAGCCCTGTAAATTTTTTTTTCAATTTTGAATTAAAGTGACGAATTTTACTTTTCAAACAAAAGGTATCATATTATATAGATTTGTTTCTCAAAGTCTGAATCTACTAGTTGTGAATCTTCAGAGAATTCTACCAACTTTCCTGCTATTTAAATGAATTCATTATATTCTGTGATTCGATATGTGGTTTCCATTTTTGTCGAGCCTGTGACATTTCTATATGTCCCAATAGCAAGACATATGCGATTCTAAATTTCGTCGGTGGTGTCACTCTTGACCCCCCTCTTAAGGATAAGTGTGGGGTTAAAAGGTGTTTATTTTAAATATAAATACCTCAAGCAAACCTTTGTTTGGAAGTTGGACAGAAACTGTGCATGACAAAAAGAGTATCAAGAGCATAATGATGAAATTATCTGTTTAATTTTGCCGTATTTAGAATTAAAAAAAAACTTGTTGCGCAAGTAGATACAGTCTGGGATAAAAGTTTGTTATAGATCAATTACTTTGTCAAACCTTTTTTGGATTTTATGATGGAAGAAGCTTTTTCTGATTAATGTCTGAATCAAAATTTTGAAAGCTTTATTTTTCTTCCATTGTGGCAGTATTAATTTGACAGAAGGACTTATCTTTATTCAATTTAACGATATGGGACTTTTTCAAAAGATTTTATAAACCTCAATAGATTTTCGTTGAAATTGGGTCGAGTCGGATATTCCAAGAAAAGTAAAAATATCTAAAAAAAAAAAATTTTTTTAAATCCTGTAAAAGATAGATAAATGCATTCACTTTACGAGGAAGGCAATTCCAGCCGAGAACCAGGATTCAACAGAAACCTTCCGAACATTAATTATTTCATGTTCATTAACGACAATTACCCCATATGGCTCCTTTTGAACATATTTTAAAGAAACTGTTTTAGACTTTTCTCTATATCTAATGACCATTAGATTCCATATCAACACGATGAATAAACTAAACATTAAAAATAAACCATTTAAATTCTTTAAGTATGTTGCTATTGATGAGAATTTTCAACAACGGGAACGGTTTCTCATTCTTGATAACCTGTTAGCTTACGGGGGCTTCGTCACGTTGAACCAAATACCAACAGGTGCTATGACTTAGGCCCTCAGACCCCTCGCCGAGGTTCGGGCGTACACGTAACAAACACTGTTATTTGAGGTTCAAATGTCTTTATTAATAACTCTCCACATGGACGCAAAAATATTAACCATCGAGTTCATATTTCGCCGGGTTTTATCACATATATAAACCTACATGTATAAGTGAGGTAAATGTACCATGTGAACAGACATGACAGAGATATATTTTTTTCTGAGACAAGTTCGTCGATGGACGATGAATAAATTAAGATGACAGGGAATTACGTCACCGTAATAACTATTTTACATTGTAGTGATACAAATCACTATATACTCTGGTTTGTTGTTATATATAAATATTTGTATATTTGTTTATACAGTTACATGCATGCTAAATGTATATGATTTTCATCCATTTGCCAGAATATATCATTCTATATACATGATATATATACATATATGTTCATGTCGATATATTCTGCTATCATACTATTCTAATATAAATGAAGGACTGCTGAACCAACGCCTCTAAAGTTTCGTGAAGGTAGAGAATCCTTAAATGGATAAGGATGTATGCAGGGTTGTCAAAAGAAATTCTAGTATAAAGTGCAGTGCAAGTGCATGCATATGGTAGACACTCTTCTGTAATAACTGATTTTTCTAATAGATTGGATTCAGGTAGGCATTCCTAAAGTCCTTAAAAACATTCTTGAGATATTCTTCTGCATGTGTTAACATATTTTAACACTGATCTATTAAATATTGATTATTATGTTGGTAGTCATATATACATCTGATCTATGGTATTTTGGTTCCATATGTTGTTTTTTTTTGGATACACTGTATCATGTGTATATCAGGTTTTTTTTTAATATTTTTTCTTTTATGCTAGAATTGTACATGAAAGTTGCACCACCCTGACACAGGTTTATTTTTCAATGTATGTAGTGTGTTTTGTTGCTTGCTGTTTATCATATTTGTTTGTATGTAGCTTTTGTATATAAATCAAACTATCATCACTGTAGGGCTTCTCGTCTGTTTTTTTTTTACATTGACGGTGTTGCATGCAAGGCAGAACCCTTTATATAGGGTGCTCATTATGAAGTATTAGTTTTGATCATTGTTGAAGGGTGTGGAGTAACCTATTATATAGCTAACAAGCACATCACTTGGTCTACATGGTCTATGGTTGATGGTTGTCTCATCAAAATTCATACCACATCTCCTTATTCAAATTAATGAAAACCATGAAAATGCTCATTGTTAGATAAAGCCGGCCAATCAAACATGTACACCTAACATTCATGTCATATGCCAAAAAAAATAGTGATCCTAAAAGACCTATACATGTACAATGTACATGATCATGATGATGTAGCTTATCACTTTTTTATAGTTCGTTCTTATGTTATACTGTTATACCACTGCCCCAGGTTAGGGGAAGGGTTGGGATCCCGCTAACATGCTTAACCCCGCCACATTATTTATGTATGTGCCTGTCCCAAGTCAGAAACCTGTATATTCAGTGGTTGTCGTTTGTTTGTGTGTTACATATTTGTTTTTGTTCATTTTTTTCCCCCATAAATAAGGCCGTTAGTTTTCTCGTTTGAATTGTTTTACATTGTCTTATCGGGGCCTTTTATAGCTGACCATGCGGTATGGGCTTTCCTCATTGTTGAAGGCCGTACAGTGACCTATAGTTGTTAATGTCTGTGTCATTTTGGTCTTTTGTGGATAGTTGTCTCATTGGCAATCGTCATCTTCTTTTTTATATCACATCTGAGAAACATTGAAAAATAGACAAAACCACAAAAATTCAACATTGACCAATGAACCCATGACATTTAGCTCAATGTCTGATGAACCCTGCCAGTCAGACATACATGACATAGACTCAATTGTTCCATTCTGTCTATACATGTACATTAAATATACATGAAGTTGATCTACTGGAGTACTGTATAATATTAAGGCCAAAATAAATTTATTGCATGTTTCTGGTTTCTCGACCATACATGTACCTCCGTTTCTAGCCTACCCGAAACAATGTATTCATCATACATGTACATGTCATATTCATCATTTGATGTCTTTTCACATCAGATAACTTGTATGAATGATAATTACAAATAATACTCATCAGTAAAACATATCAGAAACCAAACTTTGAAACGACTAAGACTGCACAGTGTATTATCATGATTATCTGTCAAATATGGGAAATGTTATCACAGTACACATGTACATTAACAGAAAAAAGTTTAGAACTTTAAAAACAAAATTTTTTAATAGAATAAAATGTTCTTAATTTTTTGGAGAGTAAAATAGGAGACATACAATCATTTATTTTGGCCTAAACTGAAATTATCCATAATCACTTATCCATGAAATGTCAGGGTCAGGTCAGCTCAACCTGATAGACCAGTAGACCTTGCAAGATACTCATATTTCTCGTATGAATTGTATTACATTGTCATTTCGGGGCCTTTTAAAGCCGACTATGCAGTATGGGCTTTGTTCATTGTTGAAGGCTGTACACAGTTCAGTGACCTACATGTATAGTTGTTAATTTGTGTGTCATTTTGGTCTCTTGTGGAGAGTCGTCTCATCATGCTTATTGGCAATCATACCAGTGTAACCACATCTTCTTTTTTTATATCATACATGTATATACAAAAAATTTATCCTATTACAAAATGTACATGTACTTGTATAAGAGAGCATTTCACTGTTATAAAAACAGTATTTTTTTTACAAGTAGTCACTAAACAATGAAATGAGGTCAGGTGCAATGGACATATAATGACAGGCTGAAACTTCATAACATAATTAGCTATCTGAATACCGACAAGATAAGAAGCATCCAGCTCTTTTAGCTTTTAAAATGTAAAGCTTTACAAAAAAGTTTAGGTCATCAGCCCAAGATTGTAATACCTATGTCCTGCATACAATCAACTTTAAATGACTTTTGTGGAAGGCAAGACAATAAAATGATACTTTGAAGTACATGTATTGTTTAATATTTTTGACTAGTATATAAAATGCCAATTTCAGAGTGAACATTAATTTAGATGATAGATTATATTTATATACAGTATGTACATTCAGATCACGACTCTTTATATATAAGTACAGTAAGCAGTCATTTGACATCAACCAACGTCCATGCAAGGGCTGTAAATGCAGCCAAGGTCATTAAAAACGTCCGTCATCATGACACTTACCAATAGTGGCCGACCACGACAGACCCTCATGGGTTATCAAGGTTGTGTAACACCCCTGGTGGTATATATAGCTAACAATAGGAATGCAAGCATTAACTTCTATAAATTTCACACAAACCAGATATTCTCAATATCCAAATTCATATAAATTTATTATCCAAGGTATTCATGAATTCAGATATGATGCACTACATGTATTGATATTCACTGAAACTGATTTTTTTATTAATCCAATTTGCTATTTTTGAATAACTATCCAAGGTATTTCATAGAATTCAAATATGATGCACTATGATATTAATATTCCCAGAAAACTTTGAATTCTCTTAATTCCAAATTATTATTTCAATTTCAAATAAATTAATTATCGAAGGTATTCACTGTCATCAAATAATGTAGTCTTTCTTTCAAATTGTAAGTTTGCTATTTGTACAATGCACAATTTTCTTCTTGTCCAATTTGATATGAAATCCCAACAACATCATGGCATATTGCTGTAAGCCCTATTTGTTATTTCCAACAACAATAAGTCCATTAGTCCACTGTTTCACAATTTACAGCTACAGGTATGCGAGATACTTAGTGTCACCTATACATGCTATATGTATTTCCTTTTTTTTGCCGGCTTCATAATCTGGCTGGGAATCATGCTCAAACCAATGTGAATTCTACAAACGAAAAAACATAAATTAAGAATATTTAAGTATTGAAACTTATCTAATATTGTATAATTACATGTATGATGATTATTATTACTTAATAATTCTTTAAATTTATATAGAAGATAATACTCATGTATAAATACTAGAGATCATAATTTTCTTGACAACAAAGTTCTATGATGTACACAAATGAATTTATGAGACTTATACAATTGAATTTATATGTCCTGTATGATAAGAAGAATAAAACCCTTTTTTGGGGGTTCTATTTAAAAAAAATATGTTCTTTCTTTCTACATTAATGTTTTCTTAAGTGTGTCACTTCATTGAAGGGTTACTGTTTAATTGAGGCTAGCACTATACAAGATTGTTTTAATCAATTATTTAAAGCCAGACAAAGTTATTTCACTGTAAAACATAACAGGTGATTTCTTTGGATCATTTTAATAGGAAATAAATACTACAAAGATGACCAAAAAAAAAATGCACTGTTGACTGTCATTTCGTGTCATGAATGAATAAACCTTTTTTTTTATGTAAATCATGAAATGTAGAATCTTTGTACAAAGGTTAACCCTTTCTTTAATTTAAACATTTTTAGCAACCAAAAAAAGCTAGTTTTTCCTTCTTATGATTAGCAGTAAACTTTGAGTTTAATTTGACATCTTAAATGTTACCCAGTATACTTTTTACTAATTACAGCTTGTATTAAATAATGCTTTGTAGTTTATTTAACCAGACAACATATTTTCTTTATTTTATATTAGTTATTTACCCATTTTTATGTTGATAAATCAATACTTGGCTGCATGACTTAGACATGTTAGATAAACTTTTAAAACTTTTAATATAATATCCAAAATAAAAGATTATATCCTGTTGTTTCATATTTTTCATAATTTTAAATTACTTTCAATTATAAATTTATCCACAATTTGAAAAGGACATTTAAAATACATTAATATCATTATATAAAATCATCTTCAATACCTATGACATTTTAATTTTCATCCCTCAAGGCAATAAACTCATGAAACTGTTGTGTCTTAATCTGTTTATTACATATAACATGTATATAAGAAGTCCTGATAATTAACTTTTCAGTGTTAACATCCTGATTATTACCTTTTCTAATATCACATTTACATGGTCATGAATTCAGGCTCAGTAAATATATTTTTAAAATTATTTATTTTGAAGTTAAATTAAACATGTAAAACATGTTTAGTATGTTTTAAACCAAATTGATCTGAGCATGGAAGTAATATTTAAATATTACTTCCATGTGAGACATACCATGTAGTTAATTAAGTTAATTTTTGTAATTCAATATCTATAAAATTCATAAAATGCTTAAGTTTAGGCCATGTTTACATAACATAATATGCTTACAGATACATTTTTTGTATCCTCCCACATACATGACGTACTGAATGTTTCAACATATGAAATTAAATATAAATAAAATATTTTAGTAATTTGGAAAAGGCAAAATACATGTATCTGAAATCAGATGTGATTATACATGATGAAAGGAGATGTGGAATATACATGTATATATCAATGATACAGCAACCAAACAATGAAGTAGTCAAAGCACAATTTAACACATGTAGAAAAATATGACTGTTGAATGGAAAGTCCTTTAACAGTGGAATAAATTAAAAGACACTTGAAATATGTTTAAAAGGAGATGATTGGTATATATATATATATATGCAAAAGAGACAGCAGCCCCAAGACCAAAACAAGTTAAAAGGCATAATTGAATTTTGACTAACCATGCTAACCGGGCAAATGTTATATAAAAAGTTAAACTGACAGAGTTCACATGAAAATAAAAAGTTAAGGCCACACTGATTTGATTAATAGTTCTTTTGATTGATAATATAAGACATGCTTTAGAATTATAAAATATATCCATGTTTTGTTAATCATGACTCAGAAATTATTTAAAAAATATACTCAAACATGCTAGTTTCACATTTTACACATAAATATTTACTTTGTCATAATATTCAACTTGAATTTTCTCAATTTAAAAAAAATCCAGTTAGAAATATTTCAAGCAAATTTAGGATGAGTCATGCAGTTTTCAATACATTAACATACAAGTCAGGACAGGAGCCTGCAATTCAGTGGTTGTCGTTCGTTAATGTGTTACATATTTGTTTTTCCTTCATTTTTTTTATATAAATAAGGCTGTTAGTTTTCTCGTTTGAATTGTTTTTCATTGTCTTATCGGGGCCTTTTATAGCTGACTATGCGGTATGGACTTTGCTCATTGTTGAAGGCCATATGGTGACCTATAGTTGTTAATGGCTGTGTCATCTTGGTCTCTTGTGGACAGTTGCCTCATTGGCAATCATGCCACATCTTTTTTATATACAATATAAATATAGGTTTTGTAGTATAAGGCCATCTGGCAAAATTAAAACCATTGTGAATGCTTCACATCATCATGTAGGGTTTAACACAGTAAGACGATGAACACGGGTGGATCCAGCCATTTAAAAAAAGGGGGTCCCAACCCAGGATAAAGGGGGGGGGGTCAAACTAAATGTACCCTTTCAAATGCAATTGATCTTCTAGTCCAAATAATTATGACGTCTTGTGTCGAAGTAAGGCGTCAAAGAAAAAAATTATAATAGCCTTTCAAGACGTCATAATTATTTGGACTATTGATCTTCCAAAAAAAGGGGGGTTACAATCCCGGGAACAATTTTTACAAGCCCAAATTCTTACTTTGCTTTTGAACATGCTACTATATATATACATAGAAAGATGTGTAATATGCACGAGTGAGGTGATATAGAGAAACCGATATAGAACGTCGATCCATACCTGAAGCATGAGGGTAGGCACGAAATGTGCACATTTTCGCCTCAAAATCGTGGATCCATGATTATTCTGATAGACATGCTTTAAAATATTGTTCATTTATACTCACCGATTGAAATTTCCAGGTCATCCGTTATATTGTATGTAGTTTCCCTTCTACATATCTACCATGGCATGTCTACGATTTTTTGTAAAGTTTGCAGACCCGCTATTTCTGCCGACAAGGGTACAATAACGTCAAATCGTTTACGGGTGAAGAATATGATTTCCGTTTTTAATAAAACTTGACAGATTTGATTTATTATCGTCGGGAAATGTCCCTAATGGATAGCAATTAAAATTAATCAGCTTTATTATTCTGTATGATATATGTAACTTAGTCATATTCTTTTAAATTTACTTCAGGTATATCCCGACGTAGCAATTTGAAATTAAGACAATTAAATCAATCTTCTGCAATAATATTTTAATTCTATTTTTAAACGAAGGCTTTTGGTATAAAACAAGTTATAAAAGACTCTTGAATAGACTGAATAAAAAATAAAGATAAACCGTCAAACGCACAAGTTACCCACAAATGAACAGACATAATTATAATGCCATAAACGGAATACGACAAAACACATAGAACGATCGCAAAAAAAAACAAAAAAAAAAACCAACAACAACATAAGATGAGGGATCATATAAATTATGGGTAATTTCACAACTGTATCACCAATACGTGACACTTAAATAAAATACATTTATCCATTTATCCTGTATCAAACTTTGAGAAGGTGCACCTTAGACGTGTACACATTGTTTTAACATTCGCAACCGTCACACTAAAATATTTGTATTACATATTTACCGACTGTAACAACCCATGAAATGTTTGTTTTAAACATTTTACGACTGTGGCAACCTTTTAAAAGTTGTAATGAACATTTAATGACTGTAACAACCTTTAAAAAGTTGTAACAAACATTTTACGACTGTTACAACTCTAAAAACATTGTAACAAACATTTTTTGACTGCTTAAACGTCTGAAAAGTTGACACAAACAAATTTCAACTGTCCCAACTATAAAAAGGTTGGGACAAACATTATACAACTGCCACAACTTTTAGAAAGACTGTTATAAATAGTATTTGGCTGTGACAACGCCGTAAACCACTGCAACAGTCCTAAAATTACTGTTGATAGCATTTAATGTTTTTCACAACCCATAAAAGTGTTGGGACAGACATAATTTAACTGTAACAACGAAATAAGGTTGATTTGACAGTCTTCTTCAGTCTTCCACAGACTAAAATAGTCGTACAATGACTGTTACTGGTATGGACAGTTGTTTTTTCGTCCAGTAGTGTACGTTTGCCGATATATGATTTCTAACATCCACTGCATTTAAACTCTGGTGGATAGTTGTCTCATTGGCAATCACACCACATCTCAGAGGCGGATTTAGGAGGGGGTCAGGGGGGCCGCCCCCCCTTTTAGGGTAAAATTTGGTTGCTTGTATAGAAAATCACTGAAGCATGACTGGACCGCCCCCCCCCCTCTTATGAAAATTTCTGCATCCACAACTGCATCTAACTTCACTTTAACTCCTGTGTTACGTTTTGTATACTGCAACATTGTTTATTTAGTACGCATACCCCAGAGCCCTCTTTTCGGAAGCCCGAGCAAAAGCCCTTGTTCCGCGATAGAAAACTTAATAACGAACTCAAAAAGACACATAAAATAGCTCTAATTTCAACTTGTAATCTAAATAAATCTAAATGAGACTTAAATTCGAATCCAACTCAAACTCTTCCCCAAGAAGTGACTCAAATTCAAAGTTGTAACTAGAACTCTGCCTTTAAATGTGACTCAAACTCGAAGTCCAACTCGAAAATCAATTCTAACTAGAACTTTATTTATAAGTATGCCTTTCATTCGAAAACTAACTCAAAGATAAATTTAAACAGTAACCCGAATTTTAATTTGAACACTATTTAGATGGATGGCCAAACGCATTAAAGGCAAATACAACATGGAAATCTATCTAAAAATGGAATTGGTCACGTGGAATCACAGGACCACATCAAAGAATGACACGACGACATCAAATAATGAAACAAACACATCAAATAGTGTTAAATGGTCAAATTTTGAAACATCATTACGTTATGTTTAAACCATATAAAGAAATGACAAAATCACATCATGTATTGAAACAATTACGGTTAAGTCACATACACATCAAGTAATGTTAAAACCACATTGACTAATGACACAACCATTTTAAATAATGGTGAAACCACATCGAGTAATGACAAAACCATATCGAGTTATAACAAAACTATATCAAGTCAATACTTACTTACTTAATGCTCTTCGTGCGTACTTACACATGAGGCCACTACCAACGCCCTCCACTGTTGCCTGTTTTGTGCCTTTCTTTCGGCTTCTCCCCATGTCATTCCCGTGACTCTTAGTTCGCTCTCTATTGTACGTCGCCATGTTTCTTTCGGTCTCCCTCTCTTTCTTTTCCCCTCTGCTGGTGTCCAACGTAGAGCTATCCTTGTTATGTCATGTTTGTCTTTTTATAGAACAAGACCTATCCATTTCCATCTTCTTTCTTTAATGTCTACTCTGATGTCTCTTTGTAAGGTTAGGGTGTATAGTTTTTTATTACTGTTGGTTTTTGGCCAGAAGATCATGCAAATTTTCCGAAGACATGTATTGTGGAAAGATGACAGTTTGTTGAAGTCAGATTTTATAACCCTCCATGACTCTGCACCATATAGCAAAACTGATTTTACATTGCTATTATAGATTTTGATTTTGGTGGACCTGGATATTGATGTTGTTTTCCATACTGTTCGTAATCTGCAGAAAGAAGTTCTGGCTTTGTTGATCCTTGCCATTATATCTTTGCTAGTGCAGTTGTCCTGGTTGATATTAGTACCTAGATACGTAAAATTTTCCACTTCTTCTATGTTGTCTCCTTTAAGTGTTATTAGTTGTTTTCTAGTTTTGTCATTAAGGCTAATAATCTTTGTCTTTTGTGCATTTATTTTTAAACCTACAAATAAAGCAGTCTCATGTAGTCTTGATGTTTTGTTCTGCATGTTTGCTCTAGTTGTTGATAATGAGCATATGTCGTCTGCAAAATCTAGATCTTCTAAGATTGTGTTCATCGACCATCTTATTTCAGTTATTATGTTGACAAGTGTTCTTCTCATGCACCAGTCGATGACAATGAAGAAAAGAAGGGGAGAAATGAATCATCCTTGTCTAACTCCAGATTGTACATTGAACCAGGTGGATTGGGTTCCATTGTGTATGACACAGCATTTGTAGTTAATGTAAAATAATTTGATCATGTTAATTATTTTCTCAGGTATGCCATACGATCTCATTATTTCCCGCATGCTGTCTCTGTCTAAGCTGTCACAAGCCTTTTCAAAGTCCACAAAGTTTATGACGATGTTGTGTTGCCATTCTATACACTGCTCAATGATGTTTCTGAGTGTGAATATGTGGTCACTGCACCCTTTATTGGCTCTAAAACCTGCTTGTTCTGTCCGCAGGGTGTCATCTCAAGCATCTACTATTCGCTTGGCAATAACTCTAAGGAAAAGTTTTGCAAGTACAGACAGTAGAGATATACCTCTCCAGTTGTTGCAATTTCTCATGTCACCTTTCTTGGCAAGTTTAACTAGTAGTCCTTCATCCCAGTCTTCAGGTATAATTTCTTCCTCCTATATTCTGCTAAATAGTGTTTGCAGTATTCATGCTGTTGTTTCCACATCTGCCTTAAGGAGTCTTGCACTGATGTTGTCTACTCCAGCTGATTTACTATTTTAGAGCTTGCATAATGCTTTCTTTATTTCATCAAGTTCAATTTTTTCTCCTGATACATCTATTTCAATCTTGTGTTCGGTGTTATCGAATTGAGCTTGTTTGTCTGGTGGTTCTCTGTTTAGAACTTCCCGAAAGTGCTCTGCCCATCTTTCAAGTTTCTGTGATTCCGATGTTATTACGTCTCCATTCTTGCTTAAAACTGGTGTGTCTTTTTTGTTACTTTTACCACATAGCTGTTTAGTGATCATATATACAGTACTTAGTTCCTCATGTATGCATGCCTCTTCTGCTTCATTTGCAAATCCTTCAATGTATTGTAATTTGTCTTCTCTAGCTTTTTTCTTAACTTCTTTATTAAGTTCTGAGTATTCTTTTTGTAGCTTTTCTTTCAACCTTTCTGATCTTGCCTGATTGCACTTACTTTTTATAGATCTTCTTTTTTCAATAACATTCCAGGTTCTATCTGAAATCCACCTTTTCCTTGTACTGTTTCTTATTCCAAGTACATTTTCAGCTGTATCGTTAAACATAGTTTTTACTTTGTTCCAATGTTCATTTAGATCAGGATCAATGTTGTCGTGTTTTTCACTGATATTTTGCAGTGTTTGGTATTGGTTTCTTATGCTGATGTTAAATTTTAGTCTTATCATGTTGTCTTTGAGGCGGTGGATGTTATATGCACGAATCAGCTGGACTATATGCATTTCTGTTGTGTCGTGGTCTGACTACCTTTATCAGTTCAAGTTTAATTTTCCCAAGTAGAAGGTGGTGGTCACTTTCACAATCGGCTCACCTTTTGACACAGACATCCATCAGAGACTTTCTCCATCTTCCATTTACAATTATGTGGTCTATCTGGTTTTGGTCCCTGTCATTTGGTGAGTTCCATGTGAGCTTGTGAATGTCCTTGTGTGGAAATAAGGAACCTCCAATAACTAGATCGTAAAAGCAACACAAATCTACTAAAAGTTCACCATTTTCATTGCATTCTCCACATCCATGTCTGCCCATTAATCTTTCCTTACATGAGTTATATTCCCCAATCTTTGCATTTAGTTCACCAATTACAAGACATAAATCATGTGCTAGTACTTTACTGACAAGGGATTGTAATTTGTCGTATAATTTATTATTGTCCTCAATACTAGCTTCATTGGTGCATAGCATTGAATCACTGACAGTTTTGAGTATTTTGAGTAAAACCTTGCCAAAATAAGCCTTTCATCCACTGGTTGTCATTCTAGAAGAGCTCTTTTTGCTTCCTTGCTTAGTACTAAAGCAACTCCATCATAGTGTTTGTTGTCTGTTCGGCCTGAGTACAATATGGTTTCACCTGTGTCCGTTGTGATCAATCCGTTGTTTAACCATCTGCATTCACTAACACCTAGTATACTGATGTTATACCTCCTCATCTCATTGACAACTTCCATGCCTATCAAGTCAATACGAAACCATATCTTGTTATATCGAAATATCATTAAGTAATGCCTATTTCATATTGAGTTATATCAAAACATCATTACGTAATGTCAAAACCATATCAAATAAAGACAAACTATTATTAAGTAAAGATAAAACAACATAAAGTAATATCAGAGTTCCACATAAAACAGCTGTGGCGTTCCATAGTGTAACCATCGTGTTTGTAGCTGACACTCGACATGTTTTTTTACGTTCAGCATGGCAGTGCCACGACAACTATTTTATAGATCTTCCACAAAAAAAATCCTACGATTTGATGTTACCGGGGCTAAAGCCAAAACGTATGAAAATCCAAAAAGATTATTAATAAGTGAGCTACATGTATTGTGTAATTCTGTTTTCTTTTCATAATTGTAATGTCATCTTCCGACTAGGGAATTTAAATTTGGTGATTTAGATCTTCTTTCGACAGGCTGTAAAAGACTTGATCTGATATGCGTTCGGAGCCAAATCCTATTTAAATTGGAAGGTTACACCCGATACTCGTTTGAACTTTCAAGAGTGTCATGATTTAGACCTTACTGTGTTAATAGCCCTTGCAACATCTCCTTGAGTGGTCCATTAATGTCAATTTTACATTACAGTTGCAGACACACAAACCTTCATCCTGGACAATACTACAAGATCTACCTTGTTTTTATTGCTCAGGTTTTCAAGTTCTTAGCATGCATGGAAAAGGGTCGAAATACTACAGGAACATTCAAACTCATTATTTGTCGTCAATATTTGAAAATGAACATTTATCAAGCTATCAACAATACACCATTTCGTTTTTATTCATTCATTCAATATTTGTCGCTGGTGTTTATAGGTGTAAAACTACTGTTTATGTTGCCCTATTATTCTTTGATAAATTTGCACTTTTCACAAAATCGGGCCGAAATTATCTTTGTTGCTAATAAAAAAAATATGCTTGGCATGGGTAAAGATGACAAAATTGCATATACGAAAATATCTATCACTGGAAGTTAACCAATCAAAAATTCACCTCTTTTTAAATTGTGTAGGACCTTTAGTAACCATGTAACCTGAAGTTGTCAAAATATTAAAAGATTTCTATTGAAACTCCAAATAAAAAAAAATGGTGCTTTGAAATACTCAAGACATATGTATACGACATATAAATGTTTCCCTGCAATCAAGTGTGGTTTTGATTGTTTACGAGTGTCAAATTCAAGAGAATATTTCTTCTACCTATTTTTATATGCAACCTGATGTGACGTTCTATATATACTGACCGACTTTAGAAACGCAACACTAGATTATTTTTGTGTTATTTTTGAATGAATGTGTCAACGTCAAAAGCGAGGACTGCCTGTTACAAACGCCAAAATGATTGTCAGAAAGGTCAACAAATTCTGTCTGACATTTTTTGGGTTCTGTTTTACACCTTCTGATTTTGCATTTGTTCAACCCATTAATTGGTTTTGGCAATTATGCGGTTGGAACTTGAGGGCTTTACAGGTTTTCCTTCAGTCAATTCTTTGGCAATGCAGTTCATGGGAAACATTTATGGCATAAATCTGTACTCAATGGCACTCGGCAATTTGGTTAGCAGTTGACGTTGCGGCCGTAAACATGATTGGCAAATGACGTTGCGTAATCAAATTCTGTTGATGTTTCATTGTCACTACACGTTGATCTGTTCATTGATGGCCAGCAACAAATCTTGTCTACTTGTATCGTTGTCGGAGGGACAGTAGGACGAGTTTCTGAAGTCATACGGTATGATTGCAGCACGTTTATGTTTTCATGTTTGCAGTATTCTTAAGGGCTAATTCAGTTCTTTGTTTTTTTTTATTTCTCAGACTTGGCAAAATAGAGATGCAGCTTTTAAAAAAACAATAAGTAAGGCAAAGGATTGAAACAACTGTTTCACAAAGCAAAAAAAAAACTGAAACAATCTTTCATGGGACCAAAATTTCGCGTTAAGAAATTCGTGCGACTTCAAAATTTCGGTATGTTCAAAAACAACAGGTTAGTCAGATTTTGATTTTTTGTAAAGAGAAAGAAGCATGATAAGCATGAAAAGAAGTTGTAAGAGAATCAAAAAAGATTTGGTAAAAAAAAATCAACAAAATGAGTGTTGCGATTATAAAGTCGTTCAATATATTTTTGGTATTACACATATACACAAAGAGTAATCAACTTTTTTTTTTTTTATATTTGTTAATGTTATTTTTTTGTACATTAATCAGACCATTAGTTTTCACAATTGAATTATTTCATATTTATAATCGGGGCCTTTTATAGCTGACTATGCGATAATGGCTTTGCTCAATGTTTAAATCCGTACTTTGACCTATGTGCGTGTTTTTTTTGCTGTGTCAATTTTTTTTTGTGTGGAGAGTTGTCAGATTTGCAACCAAACCACATCTTTTTTTTTATATTTACAGAATCAAGATATTTGCGGAACATTAAATCATAGGTTTGACTTAGATTTAATTGGTGTGCACTAACTTTATGAACGAGTTTCGAAATAATACATAACATATAAACAAGGAAACGTTACCGTCGGGTTCAGTTGTACTATAATCTTGGTTATTAGAAATATCTGTAGGTTTTCCAATTTCCTCCATTGTTTCAATCCTTGTCTCTGCATTTATTACTCCTGTAAAAATTAACTCATTGGTTATCGTCATACAAACAAAAATGAAGTATTTACTGAATATTACCCTCTCTCGTTGACATTGATGTAATGGGTATTTGTAATGCTTAAATCCACGTAATATGGTCTCTGATTGATACTTGTCTTTAATACTACATATTACTTGATATATACTGACAATTAAATTTAAACATTCAAGGATTAAAAACAAAATGTTACCTTTGAGTTCAGTTGTACTACATGTCTGTGTGTTAGAAATATCTGGAGGTTTGATATAGGAAGATGTGGTATGAGTGTCAATGACACAACTCTCGATCAAAGTCACAATTTATAAAAGTAAACCATTATAGCTCAAGGTACGGGTTTTAACAAATAGCCTAGGTGCATAGCAAGCTATAAAGGGCCTAAAAAAATACCAGTGAGAAATCATTCAAACGGGGAAAAAATAAATGTCTAATCTACAGAAAAAAACGAGAAACACTTATGAATCACATACATACACGATAACCACTGAACCTCAGATTAAGACCACAAATCTCATTAACCAGATTTATAATGATTTTAACTAGAAATCAAACTTACAAACGAATTGGATGTAAGCAATCTGATGGTCTTTAGCAATGAGTAACACACATAACGTATAGTCAGCTCTTAAAGGCCCCGGTATGATCAATGAGAAACAATTGTAACGAGACAGCTATCGACTATATTCATAGCAAAACATTAATTTGGTATGCGTTGTCATCATGAACGGGTTTTTGAATTGCAGAGCCCATTTAAACTGTGATTTTGTTTATGATTTCACCAAATTGTAGTATATCATAATATTATTGTTTTTAATTTTTAAATTCTTGACACAACTGTTTACAACACATGCATCGTCGATTTTATCATACAATACTGACATATGTTATTGAATAATTCCAGTGAATTCAAATGTACAAATATTTTCTGACTTTCTTACAGATTTAAAAAACAAAATTTCATCATTGTTCATACGTATGTACATTTGAAAAGTAGTTCACCAATTTCTCCTTCCGATATATTAACATCATTTGAAATATTATATCATTCACGTTTTGTTGGTTCTGATATAGATGATATGATTTCCGGTTAAAACAATAATTCAGGGGGTTAATGGGCAAACGTGTTTTCCCAACTTTAACAAGTTTAATATGTGTTGTTCAAACATTGATCTATTTGTTTAGAGGCCAGCTGAAGGACGCCTCCGGGTGCGGGAATTTCTCGTTACATTGAAGACCAGTTGGTGACCTTCTGCTGTTGTTTTTTTCTATGGTCGAGTTGTTGTCTCTTTGATACATTCCCCATTTCCATTCTCAATTTTATTCAATTATTTTGTTTTTTTGCTTGAAATCCATGTTATTTTGGACTATGTTGAATAGTTGTGTCATTGGTGAATATTTCTCCATCTTACTGAATATATACTAAAATAATAACACTAGTAACATACATGGATAGAGAAAGAGTGTTACCGTCAGATTCAGTTGTACTGGATTGCTGGTTAACAGACTCATCTGGAAGTTCATCGACTTCTTCCTTTGTTTCAGATATATTCACAGCATTTGAATTATCTGTAACATTATATAGATAAGTTTATCATCGATAAAGACAAATCAAGGTAGTGCAATAAAGCTCAGGGGATCACATGATCTCCAAAATGAGCGACACAGGGTTAGCTATTGATAACTATTCACATAAGTTATGGACAATTGTTTTCTTTGGATTTTTTTTTAATATAGCTGTACTTGATCTCCAAGAGAACCGAGACAGGGTAAGCTACTGACAACTATTCACATAAGTTATGGACAATTTTTTTTTTATTTATTTGTACATGATCTCCAAGAGGAGCGAGACAGGGTAAGCTATTGACAACTCTTCACATAAGTTATGGACAATTGTTTTCTGTGTTTTGTTTTTTTAAATTTAGCTGTACTTGATCTCCAAGAGAACCGAGACAGGGTAAGCTACTGACAACTATTCACATAAGTTATGGACAATTGATTATTTTTTAATTTATTTGTACATGATCTCCAAAAGGAAAAAGTAAAATCACAAAAATACTGAACTTAGAGGAAGATCAATTGGGAAAGTCCATAATCACATGGCAAAATCAAATAACAAAACGCATAAAAAACGAATGGACAAAAACTGTCATATTCCTGATTTGGTACAGGCATTTTCAAATGTAGAAAATGGTGGATTAAACCTGGTTCTATAGCGCTAACCCTCTCACTTTAATGACAGTCTCATCTATTTCCGATATTTTTACATTGATGCGTTAAATAAACAGACACAATAAATATGATAGTAAAAATATGGGTACATCAGTCATCATCGTTTAACAATTTTAAAAGGAACAATTTAACAGAACACAAAAACATCTACTATCTACGAAACACATTTATTGAGTGTCTGACGTCAGAAAATTTTATACGTCACATAAAGGAGTAGGTCCGGTAAGACCCCTTTTTGGCCCCAAAATATAGCAGTTTTACAAAATTGTTAAAATGTAAACTTTTAAATATATATTGGACAGTAGAATGCTTCTGCTACATAAATATTGGTTGTTTTTTGCAATACAATGCACATATATCGAGTACTAGCACCATTAAGTCACGCTAAATTACTGAAATCTTCACAATTCTATCATTTTAGCTAAATTTTAGACGGTTTTCGTGTAAAACGGAAGTGGCCGCATTCGTGTTCATCCTTAATATTGAAATGTAAGTTGTATTTTATGATAATACATAACATATATAAAGATTTTGGATGAACACGGATGCGGCCACTTTCATTTTTGACAAAAACTATCTAAAAAGTGACATTTTTCGACATATTTGGTAGATTTTTCATATTTGAGCTTGAATCGGATCGTTTTAATGACCAAATCAGTTAAAATCTTTCACATAAACTAATTGATTCAAATGAAATAGAAACTTAAGTGTTTAAAAAGAGGTCAAATTCATTCGTCAGATGAACTTGAAATTTGAGGCCAAAATTGATCCTGACCGGACCTACTCCTTTGTCGTTCAATGTGCGTACAAACAATTTTAAAATTTTCCTGGGAATGTTAGCATACAGGGTTAGCGACACAGGGTAAGCTATTGACAACTCTTCACATAAATTATGGACATTCTTTGTTTAATTTAGCTGTTAGTGTTGGCTCATTATAAGTCATCAATTCAAAATAACAAAATATTCATATAAGACAAAACTATCTTTTCCTTCCGTAATCAATAACTATTTGAAATATTATATTACTTAAGTTTTGTTGGTTCTGTTATGGGTGCTATCATTTGCACTTTAAACATTGCCACATTATATAAACTATAAAGAAAATACATGTTATTTTAGTGTTATGGGTGTTTCATGTGTTGTTTTTTTTTTTTTTTTTTGGGGGGGGGGGGGGGGGGTTTCCAACTTTAACATGTTAAATATTTTATATGTATGTTTGAAACATTAATGAAATGATTTTTTGTTTTTTTAAGCAGAAATCCACATTATTCCGACTCTGTTGAATAGTTTTATCATTGGTCAATATTTTCACATCTTACTGAATACCCATGTGTACTTAACAGATAAAACTAGTAACATTCATGGATTGAAAAAGTGTGTTACCGTCAGGTTCAGGTGTCCTGCATTGCTGGATAACAGAATCATCTAGAAGTTCACTAATTTCTTTCTTTGTTGTAGATATATTTACGGTATTTGAACTATCTGTAACAATAAATAGATATGTTTATCCTCGATTAAGATGAAGGTAGCGAAATACACATTTAGAGATCACATGATCTCAAAATGGAGCGAGAAAGGGTAAACTATTCACAAATATAAACATAACTTTCAGAAAATGTTTTTCTTATTTAGCTGTATAGGTTGGCTCATTATATTTCGTCAATTCAAAATAACGATATATTCATACAACACAAAAACGTTTCTTTCTTCCACAATTAATAAATACTTGCAATATTATATCACTTAAGTTTTGTTGGTTCAGTTATTGGTGCTATCATTTCCGGTTAAAATATTACCACATTCTACAAACTAGTGGGACATTCATGTTACTTCACGCTGTTAGTGGACACACCTGTTTTTCCAATTTTAATATGTTTAATATGCATCGTTGAGACATTGAGGTAATGTGTTTTTAATTTAAATTGTTGAGACGAAATCCACGTAATTTCGACTCTGTTGAATAGTTGTGTCATTGAAAAATATGTCCACAACTTACTGAATATATACTAAAATAATAACACTAGTAACAGACATGGATAGAGAAAGAGTGTTACCGTCAAATTCAGTTGTACTGGATTGCTGTTTAACAGACTCATCTGGAAGTTCATCGACTTCTTCCTTTGTTTCAGATATATTCACAGCATTTGAATTATCTATAACATTATATAGCTAAGTTTATCATCGATAAAGACAAATCAAGGTAGTGCAATAAATTTCAGGGGATCTCCAAAAGGAGCGACACAGGGTTAGCTATTGACAACTATTCACATAAGTTATGAACAAATGTTTTCTTTTTTTTTTTCATTTAGCTGTACTTGATCTCAAAGAGAACAGAGACAGGGTAAGCTACTGACAACTCTTCACATGAAATATGGACAATTGTTTTCTTTGTTGTTTTTTTTTAATTTATTTGTACATGACCTCCAAGAGGAGCGACACAGGGTCAGCTATTGACAACTATTCACATAAGTTATGGACAATTGTTTATTTTTTAATTTATTTGTAGATGATCTCCGAAAGGAGCGACACAGGGTTAGCTATTAACAACTATTCACATAAGTTATGGACAATTGTTTTCTTTGTTTTTTTTTTAATTTATTTGTACTTGATCTCCAAGAGGAGCGACACAGGGTAAGCTACTGACAACTATTCACATAAGTTATGGACAATTGTTTTTTTTTTAATTTATTTGTACATGATCTCAAAGAGGAGCGAGACAAGGTAAGCTATTGACAACTATTCACATAAGTTATGGAATTCTTTGTTTAATTTAGCTGTTAGTTTTGGCTCATTATAAGTCATCAATTCAAAATAACAAAATATTCATATAAGACAAAACTATCTTTTTCTTCCGTAATCAATAACTATTTGAAATATTATATTACTTAAGTTTTTTTGGTTCTGTTATAGGTGCTATCATTTGCATTTCAAACATTGCCACACTATATAAACTATAAGGACATACATGTTATGTTAGTGTGGTGGGTGTTTCATGTGTTTGGGGGGGGGAAGATTTTTCCAACTTTAACATGTTTTATATTTTATATGTATGTTTGAAACATTAATGAAATGATTTTTTGTTTTTTTAAGCAGAAATCCACATTATTCCGACTCTGTTGAATAGTTTTATCATTGGTAAATATTTTCACATCTTACTGAATACACATGTATACTAAACAGATAAAACTAGTTACATTCATGGATTGAAAAAGTGTGTTACCGTCAGGTTCAGTTGTACTGCATTGCTGGATAACAGAATTATCTAGAAGTTCACTAATTTCTTTCTTTGTTGTAGATATATTTACGGTATTTGAACTATCTGTAACAATAAATAGATAAGTCAATACTCGATTAAGATGAAGGTAGCGAAATAAACATTTAGAGATCACATGATCTCAAAATGGAGCGAGAAAGGGTAAACTATTCCCACATATTAACATAACTTTCTGACAATTCTTTTTTATTTAACTGTATCGGTTGGCTCATGATATTTCGTCAATTCAAAATAACGATATATTCATACAACACAAAAACGTTTCTTTCTTCAACAATTAATAAATACTTGAAATATTATATCACTTAAGTTTTGTTGGTTCAGTTATTGATACTATCATTTCCGGTTAAAATATTACCACATTCTACAAACTAGTGGGACATTCATGTTACTTCACGCTGTTAGTGGACACACTTGTTTTCCCGATTTTAATATGTTTAATATGTATCGTTGAGACATTGAGGTAATGTGTTTTTAATTTAAATTGTTTAGACGAAATCCACGTAATTTCGACTCTGTTGAATAGTTGTGTCATTGAAAAATATGTCCACAACTTACTGAATATATACTAAAATAATAACACTAGTAACAGACATGGATAGAGAAAGAGTGTTACCGTCAAATTCAGTTGTACGGGATTGCTGTTTAACAGACTCATCTGGAAGTTCATCGACTTCTTCCTTTGTTTCAGATATATTCACAGCATTTGAATTATCTGTAACATTATATAGCTAAGTTTATCATCGATAAAGACAAATCAAGGTAGTGCAATAAACCTCAGGGGATCTCCAAAAGGAGCGACACAGGGTCAGCTATTGACAACTATTCACATGAATTATGGACAATTGTTTTCTTTGTTTTTTTTTAAATTTATTTGTACATGATTTCCAAGAGAACCAAGACAGGGTAAGCTATTGACAACTATTCACATCAGTTTATGGACAATTGATTATTTTTTTAATTTATTTATACATGATCTACAAGAGAACCGAGACAGGGTAAGCTATTGACAACTCTTCACATAAATTATGGACATTCTTTGTTTAATTTAGCTGTTAGTGTTGGCTCATTATAAGTCATCAATTCAAAATAACAAAATATTCATATAAGACAAAACTGTCTTTTTCTTCCGTGATCAATAACTATTTGAAATATTATATTACTTAAGTTTTGTTGTTTCTGTTATGGGTGCTATCATTTCATTTCAAACATTGCCACACTACATAAACTATAAGGACATACATGTTATGTTAGTGTGGTGGGTGTTTCATGTGTTTGGGGGGGGGGGGGGAGATCTTTCTAACTTTAACATGTTTAAAATTTTATATGTATGTTTGAAACATTAATAAATGATTTTTTGTTTTTTTAAGCAGAAATCCACATTATTCCGACTCTGTTGAATAGTTTTATCATTGGTAAATATTTTCACATTTTACTGAATACACATGTATACTAAACAGATAAAACTAGTTACATTCATGGATTGAAAAAGTGTGTTACCGTCAGGTTCAGTTGTACTGCATTGCTGGATAACAGAATTATCTAGAAGTTCACTAATTTCTTTCTTTGTTGTAGATATATTCACGGCATTTGAACCATCTGTAACAATAAATAGATAAGTTAATCCTCGATTAACATGAAGGTAGCGAAATAAACATTTAGAGATCACATGATCTCGAAATGGAGCGAGAAAGGGTAAACTATTCACAAATATAAACATAACTTTCAGACATTTTTTTTTTATTTAACTGTATAGGTTGGATCATGATATTTCGTCAATTCAAAATAACGATATATTCATACAACACAAAAACGTTTCTTTCTTCCACAATTAATAAATACTTGAAATATTATATCACTTAAGTTTTGTTGGTTCAGTTATTGGTGCTATCATTTCCGGTTAAAATATTACCACATTCTACAAACTAGTGGGACATTCATGTTACTTCACGCTGTTAGTGGACACACTTGTTTTCCCAATTTTAATATGTTTAATATGTATCGTTGAGACATTGAGGTAATGTGTTTTTAATTTAAATTGTTTAGACGAAATCCACGTAGTTTCGACTCTGTTGAATAGTTGTGTCATTGAAAAATATGTCCACAACTTACTGAATATATACTAAAATAATAACACTAGTAACAGACATGGATAGAGAAAGAGTGTTACCGTCAAATTCAGTTGTAAGGGATTGCTGTTTAACAGACTCATCTGGAAGTTCATCGACTTCTTCCTTTGTTTCAGATATATTCACAGCATTTGAATTATCTGTAACATTATATAGCTAAGTTTATCATCGATAAAGACAAATCAAGGTAGTGCAATAAACCTCAGGGGATCTCCAAAAGGAGCGACACAGGGTCAGCTATTGACAACTATTCATATAAGTTATGGACAATTGTTTTCTTTGTTTTTTTTTAATTTATTTGTACATGATCTCCAAAAGGAGCGACACAGGGTTGGCTATTGACAACTATTGACATAAGTTATGGACAATTGTTTTCTTTAGGTTTTTTCTAATTTATTTGTACTTGATCTCCAAGAGGAGCGACACAGGGTAAGCTACTGACAACTATTCACATAAGTTATGGGCAATTGTTTTTTTTTTAAATTTATTTGTACATGATCTCCAAGAGGAGCGACACAGGGTAAGCTATTGACAACTCTTCACATAAGTTATGGACATTCTTTGTTTAATTTAGCTGTTAGTGTTGGCTCATTATAAGTCATCAATTCAAAATAACAAAATATTCATATAAGACAAAACTATCTTTTTCTTCCGTAATCAATAACTATTTGAAATATTATATTACTTAAGTTTTTTTGGTTCTGTTATAGGTGCTATCATTTGCATTTCAAACATTGCCACTCTATATAAACTATAAGGACATACATGTTATGTTAGTGTGGTGGGTGTTTCATGTGTTTGGGGGGGGGGGGAGATTTTTCCAACTTTAATATGTTTAATATTTTTTTTTTGTATGTTTGAAACATAAATGAAATGATTTTTTGTTTTTTTAAGCAGTAATCCACATTATTCCGACTCTGTTGAAAAGTTTTATCATTGGTAAATATTTTCACATCTTACTGAATACACATGTATACTAAACAGATAAAACTAGTTACATTCATGGATTGAAAAAGTGTGTTACCGTCAGGTTCAGTTGTACTGCATTGCTGGATAACAGAATTATCTAGAAGTTCACTAATTTCTTTCTTTGTTGTAGATATATTCACGGCATTTGAACCATCTGTAACAATAAATAGATAAGTTAATCCTCGATTAACATGAAGGTAGCGAAATAAACATTTAGAGATCACATGATCTCGAAATGGAGCGAGAAAGGGTAAACTATTCACAAATATAAACATAACTTTCAGACAATTTTTTTTTATTTGCCTGTATAGGTTGGATCATGATATTTCGTCAATTCAAAATAACGATATATTCATACAACACAAAAACGTTTCTTTCTTCCACAATTAATAAATACTTGAAATGTTATATCACTTAAGTTTTGTTGGTTCAGTTATTGGTGCTATCATTTCCGGTTAAAATATTACCACATTCTACAAACTAGTGGGACATTCATGTTACTTCACGCTGTTAGTGGACAAACCTGTTTTCCCAATTTTGATATGTTTAATATGTATCGTTGAAACATTGAGGTAATGTGTTTTTAATTTATATTGTTTAGACGAAATCCACGTAATTTCGACTCTGTTGAATAGATGTATCATTGAAAAATATGTCCACAACTTACTGAATATATACTAAAATAATAACACTAGTAACAGACATGGATAGAGAAAGAGTGTTACCGTCAAATTCAGTTGTACTGGATTGCTGGTGAACAGACTCATCTGGAAGTTCATCGACTTCTTCCTTTGTTTCAGATATATTCACAGCATTTGAATTATCTGTAACATTATATAGATAAGTTAATTATCGATAAAGACAAATCAAGGTAGTGCAATAAACCTCAGGGGATCTCCAAAAGGAGCGACACAGGGTTAGCTATTGACAACTATTCACATGAACTATGGACAATTGTTTTCTTTGTTTTTTTTTTAAATTTATTTGTACATGATTTCCAAGAGAACCGAGACAGGGTAAGCTATTGACAACTCTTCACATCAGTTTATGGACAATTGATTATTTTTTAATTTATTTATACATGATCTACAAGAGAACCAAGACAGGGTAAGCTATTGACAACTCTTCACATCAGTTTATGGACAATTGATTCTTTTTTAATTTATTTATACATGATCTCCAAGAGGAGCGACACAGGGTAAGCTATTGACAACTATTCACATCAGTTTATGGACAATTGATTATTTTTTAATTTATTTATACATGATCTACAAGAGAACCGAGACAGGGTAAGCTATTGACAACTATTCACATAAATTATGGACATTCTTTGTTTAATTTTGCTGTTAGTGTTGGCTCATTATAAGTCATCAATTCAAAATAACAAAATATTCATATCAGACAAAACTGTCTTTTTCTTCCGTGATCAATAACTATTTGAAATATTATATTTCTTAAGTTTTGTTGTTTCTGTTATGGGTGCTATCATTTCATTTCAAACATTGCCACACTATATAAACTATAAGGACATACATGTTATGTTAGTGTGGTGGGTGTTTCATGTGTTTGGGGGGGGGGGGGAGATCTTTCTAACTTTAACATGTTTAAAATTTTATATGTATGTTTGAAACATTAATAAATGATTTTTTGTTTTTTTAAGCAGAAATCCACATTATTCCGACTCTGTTGAATAGTTTTATCATTGGTAAATATTTTCACATTTTACTGAATACACATGTATACTAAACAGATAAAACTAGTTACATTCATGGATTGAAAAAGTGTGTTACCGTCAGGTTCAGTTGTACTGCATTGCTGGATAACAGAATTATCTAGAAGTTCACCAATTTCTTTCTTTGTTGTAGATATATTCACGGCATTTGAACCATCTGTAACAATAAATAGATAAGTTAATCCTCGATTGACATGAAGGTAGCGAAATAAACATTTAGAGATCACATGATCTCAAAATGGAGCGAGAAAGGGTAAACTATTCACAAATATAAACATAACTTTCAGACAATTTTTTTTTATTTAACTGTATAGGTTGGATCATGATATTTCGTCAATTCAAAATAACGATATATTCATACAACACAAAAACGTTTCTTTCTTCCACAATTAATAAATACTTGCAATATTATATCACTTAAGTTTTGTTGGTTCAGTTATTGGTGCTATCATTTCCGGTTAAAATATTACCACATTCTACAAACTAGTGGAACATTCATGTTACTTCACGCTGTTAGTGGACAAACCTGTTTTCCTAATTTTAATATGTTTAATATGTATCGTTGAAACATTGAGGTAATGTGTTTTTAATTTAAATTGTTTAGACGAAATCCACGTAATTTCGACTCTGTTGAATAGTGTATCATTGAAAAATATGTCCACAACTTACTGAATATATACTAAAATAATAACACTATTAACAGACATGGATAGAGAAAGAGTGTTACCGTTAAATTCAGTTGTACGGGATTGCTGGTTAACAGACTCATCTGGAAGTTCATCGACTTCTTCCTTTGTTTCAGATATATTCACAGCATTTGAATTATCTGTAACATTAAGTAGATAAGTTTATCATCGATAAAGACAAATCAAGGTAGTGCAGTAAACCTTAGGTGATCACATGATCTCCAAAAGGAGCGAGACAGGGTTAGCTATTCACAACTATTCACATAAGTTACGAACAATTTTTTTTTTTTTTGTTTTTAATTTAGCTGTACATGATGTCCAAGAGGACCGCGGCAGGGTAAGTTATTCACAACTATTCACATAAAATATGGACAATTGTTTTTTTTTTTAATTTAGCTGTATATGATCTCCAAAAAAAAGCAAGACAGGGTAAGCTATTCACAACTATCCACATAAGTTATGGACAATCGGTATACTTTTAATTTAGCTGTACATGATCTCCAAAAGTAGCGAGACAGGGTAAGTTATTCACAACTATTCACGTAAATTATGGACAATCGGTATACTTTAAATTAAGCTTTTTGTGTTGGCTTGTTATATTTCGTTAATTCAAAAAAGCGAAATATTCATATAACACAAAACCATCTCTATTCTTCCAATATCAATAATAACCTGAAATGTTATATCATATAGGTTTTGTCGGTTATGTAATAACTCCTTTCCTTTTTGGTTCAAATACTACAAAATTCTACAACTATTGGGACATACATGTAACTTCACAGTGTTAATCGGCAAACCTGTTTTCCCAACTTATACATGCTTAATATGTATCGTTGAAACATTTATGTAATGGTTTTTTTTAATTTTTTTTAGCAGAATGCAATGTGATTTCGACCCTGTAGAATAGTTGTGTTATTGATAAATATATCAACATCTTACTGAACATATACTACAATAATAACACTAGTAACATTCATGGATAAAAAAAAGAGTGTTACCATCAGATTCTGTTTTACTGCATTGCTGAGTAACATAATTATCTGGAAGTTCACCAATGTCTTCATCTGTTTCAGATATATTCACAGCATTTGAATTGTCTGTAACATTAAATAGATAAGTTTATCATCGATAGAGACAATGCAAGGTAGTGAAATAAACCTTAGAGGATCACATGATCTCAAAAAGGATCGAAACAGAGTAAGCTATTCACAACTATTCACATAAGTTATGGACAATTGTTTTCTTTTTTCTTTTTATTTAACTGTATATGATCTCCAATAGAAACGAAACAGGGTAAGTCCTTCATAACTATTCTCATAAGTAATGGACCATTGTTGTTTTTGTCATTTAGCTGTATGTGTTCACGCATTATATTTCATTAATTGAAAATAGCGAAATATTCATATAACACAAAACCATCTTTATTCTTCCAAAATCAATAATAACTTGACATATTATATCATAGAGGTTTTGTTGGTTCTGTTATATGTCATTTCCGGTGAAAACACTACCAAATTCTATTACTATTGGGACACACATATTACTTCACGATGTAAGTGGGTTATTCTAAGCAACATTTCACGAGAAGTCACGAGACCTTTAGATTTAAATCATATTTTTAGCTCCAGTCAGACGTGCCTCTGTCCTCTCTTTAAAGATATTTTCCAAGGTTCCTGCAAAACGTGCTTTATTTTATATACGAAAGATATCCGAGTTTCATTTATCGGTTCAATGTAAGTATATTTTATTTTATTTATATGGTTAATATAATTTTAGGCTGATGGTGTCGTCTGCATTTTCATTTATTTAATTCAGTTATGGGAACGGATGATGTCGTCCGTCGGAATTTTTTAAAGGACGGTGGTCCTATTTAGCAGATGGTCTGCATTTTTATTTATTTTATTCTGTTATGGGAACGGATGGTGTCGTCCGTCGTATTTTTTTAAGGACGGTGGTCCTATTTATTTGAACGGACATGTGTTGTCTTATTATTTAGGATTGTGATCCTTTTTTATTTGAAAGCAGACATGTGTTGTCTTTGGGTTATAGGATGCTGGTCCTATAGACTTAATTTTATGATATTGGTCTCTTTACTTAAGAGAGCGAATTTAGTTTGTCGAGTTTGATTTAAGGATCCAATTTACATTTATTGTTTTTGACGATGTCGTCATTATCCTCGAAACAGGGTGTAATTTTGGTTATATTTAATCGACTGGTTGATTTTTTTGGGGTTAAAAACAGACTTTTTTTTACTGAGATGAGGTACGTGTTACGCTGGTTTCCCGCCTTTTTACTTCGTCCATGCGTTTAATGTTGGCTCTTTATTTATTCCCTATTTTGTAAGTTTGAAATATGATTTTATTATGTGATTTGAAGATATACATGTAATATTTGATATGCTATTATATATATGATGTGTACGATTTGAGAAGTTTTCCTATTTAGCATATTTAAGTCACAATAAATAAACATGTTTCGTCAGTTAATTGATATAGATAGGTTAGTATTGATTTTATTGCATTAATTGAACAGGTGAACTTTCTGTGAAATATTTAAAGTGTTAAAGGTAATTACGCAAGTGTGTTGTTAAATTTAAGGTGTTTTCGATAGTTAATGATGTTCATGAAAGAGTTTTAGGTTTGTTTAGCGGGTTTTAGATAGAAGAATAACTACCACTTAGTCTTGATTATTATAAAGCGAATTCAGCCCATCGTTAGTGGGTTACATACAGAACATGATGTTATTTTTTTTTATTTGAGGTAATTATTATCAATTTTGATAATAAGTGCTATCGGTATAATTTAACAGATGTCACGTGACGGGTGGTTTTGAAATGATTGAATGGGTTGATGGCACATCCCATAGTGATATATAAGTATTATGTTTGCAATGCGGGTTTATCTTTTATTCTGAGTTGACATTTTGTCATATTTAGCTGTTTTTTTATATATATATTCGTTTTTATGGAATATATGATGTGTTGTAGATGGCTGATAGTAAAGTCTAGACATACACTAGTCGGGAAAGGTCTATTGCCTATGATCTTGGATTTCAAATCTGCTGATGTTGACGTTCTGGTGGAAAACATGTCACGTCTTAAAAAATATCATCCGTTTAACAACTTTTCACTTTATGAGCTGTCAATAGAGTTTAAGAAATTAACGGCAGAATCGTGTAAGGATGTTCTGATGCTGGCTGGAAAAGACGGAAATTTGAAGAACGGTTTGCAACTCATCCACCAAGCCATTCTTTATGCCAATTTGATTGGTGGCCCAAAGGGTTAATCTGTTACTACTCTTGATCAAGGTAAGGTATTTTTAAACCTGATAAATATATCATTTATAATATAGGTCGAAGTGTGACATGGTTACAATTTTTTCGTTCATTTTGGATAAGAATATATATGAGCCAGTCCATGCGAAAAGGTACAAAAAGTCCTTTTGGTAAACTTTACAGGACAAGCTATCAAAGTTTGTTATAATATTTTTGAAAAACGATTTTATCCGAAAGAAATTACATTAATGTAAACATTCATAAGATTGTCAATTCTATCCCGAATTTGTCAATTAAAACAGCAAAAGACGTAGAAATATCTGAATTTTTGGTATTTGAGCAAGTGTAAAATCATTTGTTCCCCGGACTAATGCTATACCGACCAGAAATTTAAAATTTTGCTTTGGGTGCAGATTGGTATTTGGTGTTCAATACCATACCTTTTGGTTTTAAAACCAGTGCCTATATTTACCATAATACAGGGATGGTTGCGACAGGACATTATAGAAAGTTAGATGTTCCATGCTTACAATATATTGACGACAGGCTGATTTCAGAATTTGTGGAAAAAAGTTTTTTTTCTCATTTGTTTAGAACTTACAAACCTCTTTATATTGTATGCCAAGTGTGGATAAGGTTAGGCTATTTTGTAGGTCTTTACAAGTCCGTCTTTTCAAATGATCATTTCTTTGGGAATGCTTATAGATTCTGTAAAACAGGCTGTAATTCAGTGGTTGTCGTTTGTTTATGTGTTACATATTTGTTTTTCGTTCATTTTTTTTTACATAAATAAGGCCGTTAGTTTTCTCGTTTGAATTGTTTTACATTGTCTGACATGTCTTATCGGGGCCTATTATAGATGACTATGCGGTATGGGCTTTGCTCATTGTTGAAGGCCGTACGGTGACCTATAGTTGTTAATGTCTGTGTCATTTTGGTCTTTTGTGGATAGTTGTATCATTGGCAATCATACCACATCTTCTTTTTTATGTTTTCTAATCCCAGACAAGAAAAAGAAATATTTCGCGGAGCTTAGAGATTTTATTTTTCCTCAGAGACAGGTGCCTCTCAAAACGTTACAGCGTTTTACAGGGAAGTGCATTTCATTTATGATTGCTGGTCTAGCAGGAAAGTTGTTCACGCGTTAGTCGAATAAAGCCATAGGAAGAGTTATTAAAAATAGTAAACCTGTTTTGAGCAAAAAACTTGGGGAGGAAATTAAACATGGGCAGTTTGTAGACACATGGGTTGGTTATGTTCATTGGCGGGCTGATGTGAACATAATTACCATGTTTCTTTGGCCACAGACGCTTTCTCTGATCGATGGGCAGCGTTTTTCAATGGAGATTTCTTTAAACAGGACGACTCACGCCCTATTAATTTCAAAGAAGGTGAAGCTTTATTGAAAACACTCATGTCTTTTGACAAACGTTCGGCAAATCATAGGCAGTAGTAGCTTCATGGGAAGGAGACGGGGGAGATGTACACAGTTGAATGATATAATGAAGTACATTGTTGGCATTTCTCAAAAATTAAACATAGATTTACATTTATAATATATCCCGTCAGCAAAAAAAACCGGCAGACCCTGGGTCAAGAAAGTGGACTTTGCTGTCTTTCATTTTTTAGAAGAACCTGTACATGTGTGTTTTCTTTGTTTTCCCCTTTACCGCTTTGGTGGCCGAAGCTTTTGTCATATGTTGGAGCCCATGTTGTTCTTGGTGATATAGGTGAAAAGTTTGCCATTTTAGCACCCACGAAAAATGGTTTTCAGCCAAAGAAAAATGCATTTAAGTTTTTTGCAGCTAGGCTTGTTTTCTAATTTTAGGTAACCCCTGCTATCCAAAGATTTAGAAACCTGCCGTTCCTTTCTAGTCTTGCTGTTATCCAAAGGACGAAGGCTTTAAATATTGTCAGTCGTGTGGTCACATTTATAACAAATAGTTCACAGTATTTGAATGTTTTCGATCGTGTTTCAGAAAAAAGACTCCGATATTTAGATAATCTCGTTGAGGATACACCTTATGCTAAAAAAAAGTCCGATCTAGAGAAGGAATTTTCAAAATTTCTAGCTTACTATTCGAAAAGTATTTACTCTGCTAACCCTGATGATATCCGAAAATTTCTTGTGTTCAAAGATAAATTAGGGAGGACAGAAATTCATGGTATAAACTGTGCTTACTTGGGCTAAACTGGTATTTACGAGTGCAAAAGTCCTTTAAGGATGTCCTCGGGTATCGTTCAATCCACTTTAAGTCAATTAAAATCAATTTTCAAAAGCTATGGAAAGGAAGATAAATGGAATGACAATTTGATGTTTGGTAACCTAGCATCCAGTGCTAAAGTTTTAAAATATGCTCGGTTTATTGACTCTCAGGTAATGGAAAATGATTCTGCGAAAAAGTTTGTGTTACTAAGAGATCAAGCATTCTTGAAACTTCAATTGTTTGGAGGGGATAGAGCGTTTGATTTGAGTCATTGTCTCGCTCAAGAGGTTAAACGTCTAAAAGACAATTCAGGTTTTCTTATTATGCATACTATCGGAAAAACTCTTGAGAATGGAAGAACAAACTAATTTAGAATAATGAAAGACAGCTGAGAGAGTATTTGACGAAGTGGGTGACACAACCTAATTGCTTTCAACATTTCTCTAACTTCTCATTTTTCAAGAGTGTGTTATTTGTATTAGAATAGTTTTCAGTGTATTGTATTTAACGTTTCCGTTGGGAAATTGCCTTTAGCATTTCTCTAACTCCTCATTTTGCAAAAGTGTGTTATTTGTATTAAAATAGTTCTCAGTGTATTGCATTTAACGTTTGCTGAAAATTTGTATATATGAATTAATTTGAATTTGTTAATTTTGTATTTATTTACCTTCTGATAACAATAAACGTGGAGTAATTGGCAATGTGACAATTATCGGACAATACGGCATGTAATGATTACCAGATTAAGCGTTAGAGTTTACGAAGAAAACGACTATAAATGTCATGATTTTGTCTTTCACATATATTAAAAGAATTAGTTTTGGTTAGTTTGGGGTTTTGTTTTTTGTGAGTTTTGGGATTAATAGGTATGATGGACGGATAGGGATTTGCTTCAATGGTAACTATCTTGAGAGTATGAATATGCGACCTGCATATTCACGCTCCAATACTAAAAGCATCTAGTTACTTGGAGTGTGGTGTCACTTAGGATAGCTCCAAATCCTGTTTCCCAACTTTTACATGTTTTATATGTATCGTTGAAACATTTATGTAATGATTTTTTTTAGCAGAATTCCATGTAGTTTCGACTCTGTTGAATAGTTATGTCATTGATAATTATTTCCACATGTTACTGAATATATACTAAAATAATAACACTAGTAATATTCATGGATAGAAGAAGAATATTACCGTCAGATTCAGTTTTACTGCATTGCTGGTTAACAGAATTATCTGGAAGGTCACCAATGTCTTCATCTGTTTCAGATATATTCACATCTTTTGAGTTGTCTGTAACATTGAATAGTTAAGTTTATAATCGTTAAAAACAAATCCAGGTAGCGAAATAAATCTTAGAGGGTTACATGGAGAATTATTTATAATATGATTTAAATACCAATATACTTACAAAACTACGTAGTGGAAGCTTGAAATTATACTACCAAATTTTAAAACTATTGGGACATACATGTTACTTCACTGTGTGAGTGGGCAATCCTGTTTTCAAAACTTTAACATGTTTAATATGTATCGTTGAAGCATTTATGGAATGATTTCCAAGTGAATTCGTCTCTGTTGAATAGTTGTGTCATAGATAAATATTTCAACATCCCACTGAAAATATTCTAAACAGATAAAACTAGTAACATTCATGGATTGAAAAAACAGTGTTACCGTCAGATTCAGTTGTACTGCATTGCTGGTTAACAGAATTATCAGGTTCATCAATGTCTTCATCTGTTTCAGATATATTCACAGCATTTGAATTGTCTGTAACATTAAGTAAATAAGTTTATCATCGATAAAGACACATCAATGTAGTGAAATAAACCTCAGTGGATCACATGATCCCCAAAAAGAGCGAGACAGGGTAAGCTGTTCACAACTATTCACATAAGTTATTGACAATTGTTATACTTTTAATTTAGTTGTATGTGTTGGCTCATTATGTTTCGTTAATTCAACGTAACGAAATATTCATATTGCAGAAACACATCTTTTTTCTTCCGTTTTTTTTCATAAAAGTTGTGTTGGTTTAGTTATAGGTGTTATCATTTCCAGTTAAAATATAACAACATTCTACAAACATTTGGGACATTCATGTTACTTCTGGGTGTGAGTGGGCAAACCTATTTTCTAACTTAAATATGTTTTATATTTAATATGTATCTTTGAAAAACATTGATGTAATGATTTTTTTTTAATTTATTTGGTTTAGCAGAATTCCACGTAGTTTCGACTCCCATGGATTGAAAAAGAGTGTTACCGTCGGTGTCAGTTGTACTGCATTGCTGGTTTAGAGAATTATCTAGAAGTGCACCAACTTCTTCCTTTGTTTCAGATATATTCACAGCATTTGAATTGTCTGTAACATTTAATAGATAAGTTTAGTTATCGATAATAACAAACCAATGTAGGGAAATAAACCCCAGGGGATCACATGATCTCAAAAAGGAGCGAGACAGTGTAAGCTATTGACATTAATTATGGACAATTGTTTTATTTTTTATTTTTATTTAGCTGTACATGATCTCCAACAGAAATGAAACAGGGTAAGCCCTTCACAACTATTTTCATAAGTAATGGACCATTGTTGTTTTTGTCATTTAGCTGTATATGTTCACTCATTATATTTCGTTAATTCAAAATAGCAAAATATTCATATAACACAAAACCATCTTTATTTTTCCAAAATCAATAATAACTTGACATATTATATTATAGAGGTTTTGTTATTACTATTGGGACATACATGTTACTTCACGGTGTTAGTGGGCTATCCTATGCGACATTTCACGACAAGTCACGAGACCTTTATATTTAAATCATATTTTTCGCTGCAGTCATTGAGGACAGACGTGTCTCTGTCCTCCCTTGAAAGATATTTTCCCAGGTTCGTGCAAAACGTGCTTTATTTTATACACGAAAGATATCCGAGTTTCATTTATCGGTTCAATGTAAGAATATTTTATTCTATTTATATGGTTAATATAATTTGAGGCAGATGGTGTCGTCTGCATTTTCATTTATTTAATTCGGTTATGGGAACGGATGGTGTCGTCCGTCGGAATTTTTTAAAGGCCGGTGGTCCTATTTAGCAGATGGTCTGCATTTTTATTTATTTTATTCTGTTATGGGAACGGATGGTGTCGTCCGTCGGTTTTTTTTTTTAAGGACGGTGGTCCTATTTATTTGAACGGACATTTGTTGTCTTCTTATTCAGGATGGTGATCCTTTTTTATCTGAGAACAGACATGTGTTGTCTTTGGGTTATAGGATGCTGGTCCTATAGACTTTATTTTATGATATTGGTCTCTTTACTTAAGAGAGCGAATTTAGTTTGTCTTGTTTGATGTAAGGATTACACAGCTACTTTTGCTGTACAATTTCTGTACTAAGAATTTGTAGTACTGGAAATTTATTTTTAATATGTGGCTGGTGATACCCTCGGAGACGAAACGACCACCAGTAGTGGCATCGACCCAGTGTTGTAAATACTTATCAAAGGTACCAAGATTATAATTTAGTATGCCAGACGCGCGTTTCGTCTACATAAGACTCATCAGTGATGCTCATGTCAAAATATTTGACAAACAAGCCAAACAAGTACAAAGTTGAAGAGCATTGAGGATCCAAAATTCCAAAAAGTTGTGCCCAATATGGCTAAGGTAATCTATGCCTGGGATAATAAGAAAATCCTTAGTTTTTCGACAAATTCAAATATTTGTAAACAGGGAAATTTCTAAAAATGACCAAATTTTTTTTTTATATTCACGTCAACACCGAAGTGTTGACTACTGGGCTTGTGATACGATCGGGGACTGAACTTTCACCAGGAGTGGCATCGACCCAGTGGTGTAAATAGTTATCAAAGGTACCACGATTATAATTTAGTACGCCAGACGCGCGTTTCGTCTACATAAGACTCATCAGTCATCACTGACGATCATGTAAAAATGTTTATTAAGCCAAACAAGTACAAAGTTGAAGAGCATTGAGGATCCAAAATTCCAAAAAGTGGTGCCAAATATGGCTAAGGTAATCTATACCTGGGATAAGAAAATCCTTCAAGTTCAAAACAGGCAAAAGTTTTGTAAACAGGAAATTTATAAAATGACAACATTTTGGATATTGATGTCAACACCGAAGTGTTGACTCCTGGGCTGGTGATATCCTCGGTGACGAAACGCCCACCAGCAGTGGCATCGACCCAGTGGTGTAAATAGTTATCAAAGGTACCAGGATTATCATTTCGTAAAAAAAGGGCGAAAGATACCAGAGGGACAATCACTTTCATTATATAACAGTCAATGTAACTTCCGGACAAAATACTAATCTGAAACAATTAAATTGAGACTACCAAAATCACTTTCATTATATAACATTCAATGTAACTTCCTGACAAAATACTAATCTGAAACAATTAAATTGAGACCAAAACCACTTTCATTATAACAGTCAATGTAACTTCCTGATAAAATACTAATCTGAAACAATTGAATTGAGACCAAAATCACTTTCATTATATAACAGTCAATGTAACTTCCTGACAAAATACTAGTCTGAAACAATTAAATTGAGACCAAAACAACTTTCATTATATAACAGTCAAAGTAACTTCCTGATAAAATACTAATCTGAAACAATTAAATTGAGACCAAAACCACTTTCATTATAACAGTCTATGTAACTTCCTTATAAAATACTAATCTGAAACAATTAAATTGAGACTACCAAAATCACTTTCATTATATAACAGTCAATGTAACTTCCTGACAAAATACTAATCTGAATCAATTAAATTGAGACTACCAAAATCACTTTCATTATAACAGTCAATGTAACTTCCTTATAAAATACTAATCTGAAACAATTAAATTGAGACTACCAAAATCACTCTCGTTATAAGAGTCAATGTAACTTCCAGATAAAATACTAATCTGAAACAATTAAATTGAGACCAAAACCACTTACATTATAACAGTCAATGTAACTTCCTGACAAAATACTAAAGTGAAACAATTAAATTTAGACTACCAAAATCACTTTCATTATAAAACAGTCAATGTAACTTCTTGACAAAATACTAATCTAAAACAATTAAATTGAGACTACCAAAATCACTTTCATTATATAACAGTCAAAGTAACTTCCTGATAAAATACTAATCTGAAACAATTAAATTGAGACTACCAAAATCACTTTCATTATAAGAGTCAATGTAACTTCCTGATAAAATACTAATCTGAAACAATTAAATTGAGACCAAAATCACTTTCATTATATAACAGTCAATGTAACTTCCAGACAAAATACTAATCTGAAACAATTAAATGAGACCAAAATCACTTTTATTATATAACAGTCAATGTAACTTCTTGATAAAACACTAATCTGAAACTATTAAATTGAGACCAAAACAACTTTCATTATATAACAGTCAATGTAACTTCCTAATAAAATACTAATCTGAAACAATTAAATTGAGACCAAAATCACTTTCATTATATAACAGTCAATGTAACTTCATGATAAAATACTAATCTGAAACAGTTAAATTGAGACCAAAATCACTTTCATTATGTAACAGTCAATGTAACTTCCTGATAAAATACTAATCTGTAACAATCAAATTGAGACTACCAAAATCAATTTCATAATATAACAGTCAATGTAACTTCCTTATAAAATACTAATCTGAAACAATCAAATTGAGACCAAAACAACTTTCATTATATAACAGTCAAAGTAAATTCCTGATAAAATACTAATCTGAAACAATTAAATTTAGACCAAAATCACTTTCATTATAACAGTCAATGTAACTTCCTTATAAAACACTAATCTGAAACAATTAAATTGAGACCAAAACAACTTTCATTATATAACAGTCAATGTAACTTCCTGACAAAATACTAATCTGTAACAATCAAATTGAGACTACCAAAATCAATTTCATAATATAACAGTCAATGTAACTTCCTTATAAAATACTAATCTGAATCAATTAAATTGAGACCAAAACAACTTTTACATTATATAACAGTCAATGTAACTTCCTGATAAAATACTAATCTGAAACAATTAAATTGAGACTACCAAAATCACTTTCATTAGATAACAGTCAATGTAACTTCCTGACAAAATACTAATCTGAAACAATTAAATTGAGACCAAAACAACTTTCATTATATAACAGTCAATGTAACTTCCTAATAAAATACTAATCTGAAACAATTAAATTGAGACTACCAAAATCAATTTCATAATATAACAGTCAATGTAACTTCCTGATAAAATAATAATTTGAAAAATTAAATTGAGACTACCAAAATCACTTTCATTATATAACAGTCAATGTAACTTCCTGATAAATTACTAATCTGAAGCAATTAAATTGAGACCAAAATCACTTTCATTATATAACAGTCAATGTAACTCCCTGACAAAATACTAATCTGAAACAATTAAATTGAGACCAAAACCACTTTCATTATAACAGTCAATGTAACTTCCTGACAAAATACTAATCTGAAACAATTAAATTGAGACTACCAAAATCACTTTCATTATATAACAGTCAATGTAACTTCATGATAAAATACTAATCTGAAACAATTAAATTGAGACCAAAATCACTTTCATTATAACAGTCAATGTAACTTCCTGATAAAATACTAATCTGAAACATTTAAATTGAGAACAAAATCACTTTCATTATAACAGTCAATGTAACTTCCTTATAAAATACTAATCTGAAACAATTAAATTGAGACTACCAAAATCACTTTCATTATATAACAGTCAATGTAACTTCCTGACAAAATACTAATCTGAAACAATTAAATTGAGACCAAAACAACTTTCATTATATAACAGTCAATGTAACTTCCTGACAAAATACTAATCTGAAACAATTAAATTGAGACTACCAAAATCACTTTCATTATATAACAGTCAATGTAACTTCCTTATAAAATACTAATCTGAAACAATTAAATTGAGACTACCAAAATCACTTTCATTATATAACAGTCAATGTAACTTCCTGACAAAATACTAATCTGAAACAATTAAATTGAGACTACCAAAATCACTTTCATTATAACAGTCAATGTAACTTCCTGATAAAATACTAATCTGAAACAATTAAATTGAGACCAAAATCACTTTCATTATATAACAGTCAATGTAACTTCCTGATAAAATACTAATCTGAAACAATTAAATTGAGACCAGAACCACTTTCATTATATAACAGTCAATGTAACTTCCTTATAAAATACTAATCTGAAACAATTAAATTGAGACTAAAATCACTTTCATTATATAACAGTCAATGTTACGTCCTGATAAAATACTAATCTGAAACAATTAAATTGAGACCAAAACAACTTTCATTATATAACAGTCAATGTAACTTTCTGATAAAATACTAATCTGAAACAATTAAATTGAGACCAAAATCACTTTCATTATATAACAGTCAATGTAACTTCCTGATAAAATACTTATCTGAAACAATTAAATTGAGACCAAAACAACTTTCATTATATAACAGTCAATGTAACTTCCTGACAAAATACTAATCTGAAACAATTAAATTGAGACCAAAATCACTTTCATTATATAACAGTCAATGTAACTTCCTGATAAAATACTTATCTGAAACAATTAAATTGAGACCAAAACAACTTTCATTATATAACAGTCAATGTAACTTCCTGACAAAATACTAATCTGAAACAATTAAATTGAGACCAAAACCACTTTCATTATATAACAGTTAATGTAACTTTGTGACAAAATACTAATCTGTAACAATTAAATTGAGACCAAAATCACTTTCATTATATAACAGTCAATGTAACTTCCTGATAAAATACTAATCTGAAACAATTAAATTGAGACCAAAATCACTTTCATTATATAACAGTCAATGTAACTTCCTGATAAAATACTAATCTGAAACAATTAAATTGAGACCAAAACCACTTTCATTATATAACAGTCAATGTAACTTCCTGATAAAATACTAATCTGAAACAATTAAATTGAGACCAAAATCACTTTCATTATATAACAGTCAATGTAACTTCCTGATAAAATACTAATCTGAAACAATTAAATTGAGACCAAAACCACTTTCATTATATAACAGTCAATGTAACTTCCTGACAAAATAGTAATCTGAAACAATTAAATTGAGACCAAAATCACTTTCATTATATAACAGTCAATGTAACTTCCTGATAAAATACTAATCTGAAACAATTAAATTGAGACCAAAATCACTTTCATTATATAACAGTCAATGTAACTTCCAGACAAAATACTAATCTGAAACAATTAATTGAGACCAAAATCACTTTTATTATATAACAGTCAATGTAACTTCTTGATAAAACACTAATCTGAAACAATTAAATTGAGACCAAAACAACTTTCATTATATAACAGTCAATGTAACTTCCTAATAAAATACTAATCTGAAACAATTAAACTGAGACTACCAAGATCACTTTCATTATGTAACAGTCAATGTAACTTCCTTATAAAATACTAATCTGAAACAATTAAATTGAGACTACCAAAATCACTTTCATTATATAACAGTCAATGTAACTTCCTGATAAAATACTAATCTGAAACAATTAAATTGAGACCAAAACCAATTTCATTATAACAGTCAATGTAACTTCCTTATAAAATACTAATTTGAAACAATTAAATTGAAACTACTAAAATCACTTTCATTATATAACAGTCAATGTAACTTTCTGACAAAATACTAATCTGAAACAATTAAATTGAGACCACCAAGATCACTTTCATTATGTAACAGTCAATGTAACTTCCTTATAAAATACTAATCTGAAACAATTAAATTGAGACCAAAATCACTTTCATTATATAACAGTCAATGTAACTTCCTGATAAAGTACTAATCTGAAACAATTAAATTGAGACCAAAATCACTTTCATTATATAGCATTCAATGTAAATTCCTGATAAAATACTAATCTGTAACAATTAAATTGAGACTACCAAAATCACTTTCATTATATAACAGTCAATGTTACTTCCTGACAAAATACTAATCTGAAACAATTAAATTGAGACTACCAAATTTACTTTCATTATATAACAGTCAATGTAACTTCCTGATAAAATACTAATCTGAAACAATTAAATTGAGACTACCAAAATCACTTTCATTATATAACAGTCAATGTAACTTTCTGACAAAATACTAATCTGAAACAATTAAATTGAGACCACCAAGATCACTTTCATTATGTAACAGTCAATGTAACTTCCTGACAAAATACTAATCTGCAACAATTAAATTGAGACTACCAAAATCACTTTCATTATATAACAGTCAATGTAACTTTCTGACAAAATACTAATCTGAAACAATTAAATTGAGACCACCAAGATCACTTTCATTATGTAACAGTCAATGTAACTTCCTTATAAAATACTAATCTGAAACAATTAAATTGAGACCAAAATCACTTTCATTATATAACAGTCAATGTATCTTCCTGACAAAATACTAATCTGAAACAATTAAATTGAGACCAAAACAACTTTTACATTATATAACAGTCAATGTAACTTCCTGATAAAATACTAATCTGAAACAATTAAATTGAGACAAAAATCACTTTTATTATATAACAGTCAATGTTACGTCCTGATAAAATACTAATCTGAAACAATTAAATTGAGACCAAAATAACTTACATTATAACAGTGAATGTAACTTCCTGGCAAAATACTTATCTGAAACAATTAAATTGAGACCAAAATCACTTTCATTATATAACAGTCAATGTAACTTTCTGACAAAATACTAATCTGAAACAATTAAATTGAGACCACCAAGATCACTTTCATTATATAACAGTCAATGTAACTTCCTTATAAAATACTAATCTGAAACAATTAAATTGAGACCAAAATCACTTTCATTATATAACAGTCAATGTAACTTCCTGATAAAATACTAATCTGAGACAATTAAATTGAGACTACCAAATTTACTTTCATTATATAACAGTCAATGTAACTTCCTGACAAAATACTAATCTGAAACAATTAAATTGAGACCAAAACAACTTTCATTATATAACAGTCAATGTTACTTCCTGACAAAATACTAATCTGAAACAATTAAATTGAGACTACCAAATTTACTTTCATTATATAACAGTCAATGTAACTTCCTGACAAAATACTAATCTGAAACAACTAAATTGAGACCAAAACCACTTTCATTATAACAGTCAATGTAACTTCCTGACAAAATACTAATCTGAAACAATTAAATTGAGACTACCAAAATCACTTTCGTTATATAACAGTCAATGTAAATTCCTGATAAAATACTAATCTGAAACAATTAAATTGAGACCAAAATCACTTTCATTATAACAGTCAATGTAACTTTCTGATAAAATACTAATTTGAAACAATTAAATTGAGACCAGAACCACTTTCATTATATAACAGTCAATGTAAATTCCTTATAAAATACTAATCTGAAACAATTACATTGAGACTAAAATCACTTTGATTATATAACAGTCAATGTTACGTCCTGATAAAATACTAATCTGAAAAAATTAAATTGAGTCTTCCAAAATCACTTTTATTATATAACAGTCAATGTAACTTCCTGACAAAATACTAATCTGAAACAATTAAATTGAGACCAAAATCACTTTCATTATATAACAGTCAATGTAACTTCCTGACAAAATACTAATCTGAAACAATTAAATTGAGACCAAAACCACTTTCATTATATAACAGTCAATGTAACTTCCTGACAAAATACTAATCTGAAACAATTAAATTGAGAACAACACAACTTTCATTATATAACAGTCAATGTAACTTCCTGATAAATTACTAATCTGAAACAATTAAATTGAGACCAAAATCACTTTTATTATATAACAGTCAATGTAACTTCCTGACAAAAAACTAATCTGAAACAATTAAATTGAGACCAAAACATTACATTATATAACAGTCAATGTTACGTCCTGATAAAATACTAATCTGAAACAATTAAATTGAGACTAAAATCACTTTCATTATATGACAGTGAATGTAACTTCCTGATAAAATACTAATCTGAAACAATTAAATTGAGACCAAAATCACTTTCATTATATAACAGTCAATGTAACTTCCTGATAAAATACTAATCTGAAACAGTTAAATTGAGACCAAAACCACTTACAAGTTAACAGTCAATGTAACTTCCTGATAAAATACTGATCTGAAGCAATTAATTTGAGACTAAAATCACTTTCATTATATTACAGTCAAGGTAACATCCTGATAAAATACTAATCTGAAACAATTAAATTGAGACCAAAACCACTTTCATTATATAACAGTCAATGTAAGTTCCTGACAAAATACTAATCTGAAACAATTAAATTGATACCAAAATAACTTACATTATAACAGTGAATGTAACTTCCTGATAAAATACTTATCTGAAACAATTAAATTGAGACTACCAAAATCACTTTCATTATATAACAGTCAATGTAACTTCCTGATAAAATACTAATCTGAAACAATTAAATTGAGACCAAAACCAATTTCATTATAACAGTCAATGTAACTTCCTTATAAAATACTAATTTGAAACAATTAAATTGAAACTACTAAAATCACTTTCATTATATAACAGTCAATGTAACTTTCTGACAAAATACTAATCTGAAACAATTAAATTGAGACCACCAAGATCACTTTCATTATGTAACAGTCAATGTAACTTCCTTATAAAATACTAATCTGAAACAATTAAATTGAGACCAAAATCACTTTCATTATATAACAGTCAATGTAACTTCCTGATAAAGTACTAATCTGAAACAATTAAATTGAGACCAAAATCACTTTCATTATATAGCATTCAATGTAAATTCCTGATAAAATACTAATCTGTAACAATTAAATTGAGACTACCAAAATCACTTTCATTATATAACAGTCAATGTTACTTCCTGACAAAATACTAATCTGAAACAATTAAATTGAGACTACCAAATTTACTTTCATTATATAACAGTCAATGTAACTTCCTGATAAAATACTAATCTGAAACAATTAAATTGAGACTACCAAAATCACTTTCATTATATAACAGTCAATGTAACTTTCTGACAAAATACTAATCTGAAACAATTAAATTGAGACCACCAAGATAACTTTCATTATGTAACAGTCAATGTAACTTCCTTATAAAATACTAATCTGAAACAATTAAATTGAGACCAAAATCACTTTCATTATATAACAGTCAATGTAACTTCCTGATAAAGTACTAATCTGAAACAATTAAATTGAGACCAAAATCACTTTCATTATATAGCATTCAATGTAAATTCCTGATAAAATACTAATCTGTAACAATTAAATTGAGACTACCAAAATCACTTTCATTATATAACAGTCAATGTTACTTCCTGACAAAATACTAATCTGAAACAATTAAATTGAGACTACCAAATTTACTTTCATTATATAACAGTCAATGTAACTTTCTGATAAAATACTAATTTGAAACAATTAAATTGAGACCAGAACCACTTTCATTATATAACAGTCAATGTAAATTCCTTATAAAATACTAATCTGAAACAATTACATTGAGACTAAAATCACTTTGATTATATAACAGTCAATGTTACGTCCTGATAAAATACTAATCTGAAACAATTAAATTGAGTCTTCCAAAATCACTTTTATTATATAACAGTCAATGTAACTTCCTGACAAAATACTAATCTGAAACAATTAAATTGAGACCAAAATCACTTTCATTATATAACAGTCAATGTAACTTCCTGACAAAATACTAATCTGAAACAATTAAATTGAGACCAAAACCACTTTCATTATATAACAGTCAATGTAACTTCCTGACAAAATACTAATCTGAAACAATTAAATTGAGACCAACACAACTTTCATTATATAACAGTCAATGTAACTTCCTGATAAATTACTAATCTGAAACAATTAAATTGAGACCAAAATCACTTTTATTGTATAACAGTCAATGTAACTTCCTGACAAAAAACTAATCTGAAACAATTAAATTGAGACCAAAACATTACATTATATAACAGTCAATGTTACGTCCTGATAAAATACTAATCTGAAACAATTAAATTGAGACCAAAATCACTTTCATTATATAACAGTCAATGTAACTTCTTGATAAAATACTAATCTGAAACAATTAAATTGAGACCAAAACATTACATTATATAACAGTCAATGTTACGTCCTGATAAAATACTAATCTGAAACAATTAAATTGAGACTAAAATCACTTTCATTATATGACAGTGAATGTAACTTCCTGATAAAATACTAATCTGAAACAATTAAATTGAGACCAAAATCACTTTCATTATATAACAGTCAATGTAACTTCCTGACAAAATACTAATCTGAAACAATTAAATTGAGACCAAAATCACTTTCATTATATAACAGTCAATGTAACTTCCTGACAAAATACTAATCTGAAACAATTAAATTGAGACCAAAACCACTTTCATTATATAACAGTCAATGTAACTTCCTGATAAAATACTAATCTGAAACAGTTAAATTGAGACCAAAACCACTTACAAGTTAACAGTCAATGTAACTTCCTGATAAAATACTGATCTGAAGCAATTAATTTGAGACTAAAATCACTTTCATTATATTACAGTCAAGGTAACATCCTGATAAAATACTAATCTGAAACAATTAAATTGAGACCAAAACCACTTTCATTATATAACAGTCAATGTAAGTTCCTGACAAAATACTAATCTGAAACAATTAAATTGATACCAAAATAACTTACATTATAACAGTGAATGTAACTTCCTGATAAAATACTTATCTGAAACAATTAAATTGAGACTACCAAAATCACTTTCATTATATAACAGTCAATGTAACTTCCTGATAAAATACTAATCTGAAACAATTAAATTGAGACCAAAACCAATTTCATTATAACAGTCAATGTAACTTCCTTATAAAATACTAATTTGAAACAATTAAATTGAAACTACTAAAATCACTTTCATTATATAACAGTCAATGTAACTTTCTGACAAAATACTAATCTGAAACAATTAAATTGAGACCACCAAGATCACTTTCATTATGTAACAGTCAATGTAACTTCCTTATAAAATACTAATCTGAAACAATTAAATTGAGACCAAAATCACTTTCATTATATAACAGTCAATGTAACTTCCTGATAAAGTACTAATCTGAAACAATTAAATTGAGACCAAAATCACTTTCATTATATAGCATTCAATGTAAATTCCTGATAAAATACTAATCTGTAACAATTAAATTGAGACTACCAAAATCACTTTCATTATATAACAGTCAATGTTACTTCCTGACAAAATACTAATCTGAAACAATTAAATTGAGACTACCAAATTTACTTTCATTATATAACAGTCAATGTAACTTCCTGATAAAATACTAATCTGAAACAATTAAATTGAGACTACCAAAATCACTTTCATTATATAACAGTCAATGTAACTTTCTGACAAAATACTAATCTGAAACAATTAAATTGAGACCACCAAGATCACTTTCATTATGTAACAGTCAATGTAACTTCCTTATAAAATACTAATCTGAAACAATTAAATTGAGACTACATAAACCACTTTCATTATATAACAGTCAATGTAACTTCCTGATAAAATACTAATCTGAAACAATTAAATTGAGACTACCAAAATCACTTTCATTATATAACAGTCAATGTAACTTCCTGACAAAATACTAATCTGAAACAATTAAATTGAGACTACCAAAATCACTTTCATTATAACAGTCAATGTAACTTCCTGATAAAATACTAATCTGAAACAATTAAATTGAGACCAGAAATACTTTCATTATATAACAGTCAATGTAACTTCCTTATAAAATACTAATCTGAAACAATTAAATTGAGACTAAAATCACTTTCATTATATAACAGTCAATGTTACGTCCTGATAAAATACTAATCTGAAACAATTAAATTGAGACCAAAATAACTTACATTATAACAGTGAATGTAACTTTCTGACAAAATACTAATCTGAAACAATTAAATTGAGACCACCAAGATCACTTTCATTATATAACAGTCAATGTAACTTCCTGATAAAATACTAATCTGAAACAATTAAATTGAGACCAAAATAACTTACATTATAACAGTGAATGTAACTTCCTGGCAAAATACTAATCTGAAACAATTAAATTGAGACTACAAAAATCACTTTCATTATAACAGGCAATGTAACTTCCTGATAAAATACTAATCTGAAACAATTAAATTGAGACCAAAATAACTTACATTATAACAGTGAATGTAACTTTCTGACAAAATACTAATCTGAAACAATTAAATTGAGACCACCAAGATCACTTTCATTATATAACAGTCAATGTAACTTCCTGATAAAATACTAATCTGAAACAATTAAATTGAGACCAAAATAACTTACATTATAACAGTGAATGTAACTTCCTGATAAAATACTAATCTGAAACAATTAAATTGAGACCAAAACAACTTTCATTATATAACAGTCAATGTTACTTCCTGACAAAATACTAATCTGAAACAATTAAATTGAGACTACCAAATTTACTTTCATTATATAACAGTCAATGTAACTTCCTGACAAAATACTAATCTGAAACAATTAAATTGAGACCAAAATCACTTTCATTATATAACAGTCAATGTAACTTCCTGACAAAATACTAATCTGAAACAATTAAATTGAGACTACCAAAATCACTTTCATTATATAACAGTCAATGTAACTTCCTGACAAAATACTAATCTGAAACAATTAAATTGAGACTACCAAAATCACTTTTATTATATAACAGTCAATGTAACATCCTGACAAAATACTAATCTGAAACAATTAAATTGAGACCAAAATCACTTTTATTATATAACAGTCAATGTAACATCCTGACAAAATACTAATCTGAAACAATTAAATTGAGACCAAAATCACTTTCATTATATAACAGTCAATGTAACTTCCTGATAAAATACTAATCTGAAACAATTAAATTGAGACCAAAATCACTTTCATTATATAACAGTCAATGTAACTTTTTGACAAAATACTAATCTGAAACAATTAAATTGAGACCAAAACCACTTTCATTATATAACAGTCAATCTAACTTCCTGACAAAATACTAATCTGAAACAATTAAATTGAGACCAACACAACTTTCATTATATAACAGTCAATGTAACTTCCTGATAAATTACTAATCTGAAACAATTAAATTGAGACCAAAATCACTTTTGTTATACAACAATCAATGTAACTTCCTGACAAAAAACTAATCTGAAACAATTAAATTGAGACCAAAACATTACATTATATAACAGTCAATGTTACGTCCTGATAAAATACTAATCTGAAACAATTAAATTGAGACCAAAATCACTTTCATTATATAACAGTCAATGTAACTTCTTGATAAAATACTAATCTGAAACAATTAAATTGAGACCAAAACATTACATTATATAACAGTCAATGTTACGTCCTGATAAAATACTAATCTGAAACAATTAAATTGAGACTAAAATCACTTTCATTATATGACAGTGAATGTAACTTCCTGATAAAATACTAATCTGAAACAATTAAATTGAGACCAAAACAACTTTTACATTATATAACAGTCAATGTAACTTCCTTATAAAATACTAATCTGAAACAATTAAATTGAGACCAAAATCACTTTCATTATATAACAGTCAATGTAACTTCCTGATAAAATACTAATCTGAAACAATTAAATTGAGACCAAAATCACTTTCATTATATAACAGTCAATGTAACTTCCTGATAAAATACTAATCTGAAACAGTTAAATTGAGACCAAAACCACTTACAAGTTAACAGTCAATGTAACTTCCTGATAAAATACTGATCTGAAGCAATTAATTTGAGACTAAAATCACTTTCATTATATTACAGTCAAGGTAACTTCCTGATAAAATACTAATCTGAAACAATTAAATTGAGACCAAAATAACTTACATTATAACAGTGAATGTAACTTCCTGATAAAATACTAATCTGAAACAATTAAATTGAGACCAAAATAACTTACATTACAACAGTGAATGTAACTTCCTGGTAAAATACTAATCTGAAACAATTAAATTGAGACCAAAATCACTTTCATTATATAACAGTCAATGTAACTTCCTGATAAAATACTAATCTGAAACAATTAAATTGAGACCAAAACAACTTTCATTATATAACAGTCAATGTAACTACGTGGCAAAATACTAATCTGAAACAATTAAATTGAGACTAAAATCACTTTCATTATATAACAGTCAAGGTAACTTCCTGATAAAATACTAATCTGAAACAATTAAATTGAGACCAAAACCACTTACAAGTTAACAGTCAATGTAACTTCCTGATAAAATACTAATCTGAAACAATTAAATTGAGACTAAAATCACTTTCATTATATAACAGTCAAGGTAACTTCCTGATAAAATACTAATCTGAAACAATTAAATTGAGACCAAAATCACTTTCATTATATAACAGTCAATGTAACTTCCTGTCAAAATACTAATCTGAAACAATTAAATTGAGACTACCAAAACCACTTTCATTATGTAACAGTCAATGTAACTTCCTGATAAAATATTAATCTGAAACAATTAAATTGAGACCAAAACCACTTTCATTATATAACAGTCAATGTAACTTCCTGATAAAATACTAATCTGAAACAATTAAATTGAGACCAAAACCACTTTCATTATAACAGTCAATGTACTTCCTGATAAAATACTAATCTGAAACAATTAAATTGAGACTACCAAAATCACTCTCATTATAAGAGTCAATGTAACTTCCTGATAAAATACTAATCTGAAACAATTAAATTGAGAACAAAATCACTTTCATTATATAACAGTCAGTGTAACTTCCTGACAAAATACTAATCTGAAACAATTAAATTGAGACCAAAATCACTTTTATTATATAACAGTCAATGTAACTTCCTGATAAAATACTTATCTGAAACAATTAAATTGAGACTACCAAAATCACTTTGATTATATAACAGTCAATGTAACTTCTATATAAAATACTAATCTGAAACAATTAAATTGAGACCAAAACCACTTTCATTATATAACAGTTAATGTAACTTTCTGACAAAATACTAATCTGAAACAATTAAATTGAGACTAAAATCACTTTCATTATATAACAGTCAAGGTAACTTCCTGATAAAATACTAATCTGAAACAATTAAATTGAGACCAAAACCACTTACAAGTTAACAGTCAATGTAACTTCCTGATAAAATACTAATCTGAAACAATTAAATTGAAACTACCAAAATCACTTTCATTATAAGAGTCAATATAACTTCCTGATAAAATACTAATCTGAAACAATTAAATTGAGAACAAAATCACTTTCATTATATAACAGTCAGTGTAACTTCCTGACAAAATACTAATCTGAAACAATTAAATTGAGACCAAAATCACTTTTATTATATAACAGTCAAGGTAACTTCCTGATAAAATACTAATCTGAAACAATTAAATTGAAACTACCAAAATCACTTTCATTATAAGAGTCAATATAACTTCCTGATAAAATACTAATCTGAAACAATTAAATTGAGAACAAAATCACTTTCATTATATAACAGTCAGTGTAACTTCCTGACAAAATACTAATCTGAAACAATTAAATTGAGACCAAAATCACTTTTATTATATAACAGTCAATGTAACTTCTATATAAAATACTAATCTGAAACAATTAAATTGAGACCAAAACCACTTTCATTATATAACAGTTAATGTAACTTTGTGACAAAATACTAATCTGAAACAATTAAATTGAGACCAAAATCACTTTCATTATATAACAGTCAATGTAACTTCCTGATAAAATACTAATCTGAAACAATTAAATTGAGACCAAAATCGCTTTCATTATATAACAGTCAATGTAACTTCCTGATAAAATACTAATCTGAAACAATTAATTTGAGACTAAAATCACTTTCATTATATTACAGTCAAGGTAACTTCCTGATAAAATACTAATCTGAAACAATTAAATTGAGACCAAAATAACTTACATTATAACAGTGAATGTAACTTCCTGATAAAATACTTATCTGAAACAATTAAATTGAGACCAAAATCACTTTCATTATATAACAGTCAATGTAACTTCCTGATAAAATACTAATCTGAAACAATTAAATTGAGACCAAAACAACTTTCATTATATAACAGTCAATGTTACTACGTGGCAAAATACTAATCTGAAACAATTAAATTGAGACTAAAATCACTTTCATTATATAACAGTCAAGGTAACTTCCTGATAAAATAATAATCTGAAACAATTAAATTGAGACCAAAACCACTTACAAGTTAACAGTCAATGTAACTTCCTGATAAAATACTAATCTGAAACAATTAAATTGAGACTAAAATCACTTTCATTATATAACAGTCAAGGTAACTTCCTGATAAAATACTAATCTGAAACAATTAAATTGAGACCAAAATCACTTTCATTATATAACAGTCAATGTAACTTCCTGACAAAATACTAATCTGAAACAATTAAATTGAGACTACCAAAACCACTTTCATAATGTAACAGTCAATGTAACTTCCTGATAAAATATTAATCTGAAACAATTAAATTGAGACCAAAACCACTTTCATTATATAACAGTCAATGTAATTTACTGATAAAATACTAATCTGAAACAATTAAATTGAGACCAAAACCACTTTCATTATATAACAGTCAATGTAACTTCCTGATAAAATACTAATCTGAAACAATTAAATTGAGACCAAAATCACTTTCATTATATAACAGTCAATGTAACTTCCTGACAAAATACTAATCTGAAACAATTAAATTGAGACTACCAAAACCACTTTCATTATGTAACAGTCAATGTAACTTCCTGACAAAATACTAATCTGAAACAATTAAATTGAGACTACCAAAATCACTTTCATTATATAACAGTCAATGTAACTTCCTGACAAAATACTAATCTGAAACAATTAAATTGAGACCAAAACCACTTTCATTATAACAGTCAATGTACTTCCTGATAAAATACTAATCTGAAACAATTAAATTGAGACTACCAAAATCACTCTCATTATAACAGTCAATGTAACTTCCTGATAAAATACTAATCTGAAACAATTAAATTGAAACTACCAAAATCACTTTCATTATAAGAGTCAATATAACTTCCTGATAAAATACTAATCTGACACAATTAAATTGAGAACAAAATCACTTTTATTATATAACAGTCAATGTAACTTCCTGATAAAATACTAATCTGAAACAATTAAATTGAGACCAAAATCACTTTCATTATATAACAGTCAATGTAACTTCCTGATAAAATACTAATCTGAAACAATTAAATTGAGACCAAAATCACTTTCATTATGTAACAGTCAATGTAACTTCATGATAAAATATTAATCTGAAACAATTAAATTGAGACTACCAAAATCACTTTCATTATATAACAGTCAATGTAACTTCCTGACAAAATACTAATCTGAAACAATTAAATTGAGACTACCAAAATCACTTTCATTATAACAGTCAATGTAACTTCCTGATAAAATACTAATCTGAAACAATTAAATTGAGACCAAAATCACTTTCATTATATAACAGTCAATGTAACTTCCTGATAAAATACTAATCTGAAACAATTAAATTGAGACCAAAATCACTTTCATTATATAACAGTCAATGTAACTTCCTGATAAAATACTAATCTGAAACATTTAAATTGAGACTAAAATCACGTTCATTATATAACAGTTAATGTAACTTTCTGACAAAATACTAATCTGAAACAATTAAATTGAGACCAAAACCACTTTCATTATATAACAGTTAATGTAACTTTCTGACAAAATACTAATCTGAAACAATTAAATTGAGACTAAAATCACTTTCATTATATAACAGTCAAGGTAACTTCCTGACAAAATACTAATTTGAAACAATTAAATTGAGACCAAAACCACTTACAAGTTAACAGTCAATGTAACTTCCTGATAAAATACTAATCTGAAACAATTAAATTGAGACCAAAATCACTTTCATTATATAACAGTCAATGTAACTTCCTTATAAAATACTAATCTGAAACAACTAAATTGAGACTACCAAAATCACTTTCATTATAAGAGTCAATGTAACTTCCTGATAAAATACTAATCTGAAACAATTAAATTGAGACCAAAACCACTTTCATTATAACAGTCAATGTAACTTCCTGACAAAATACTAAAGTGAAACAATTAAATTGAGGCTACCAAAATCACTTTCATTATATAACAGTCAATGTAACTTCTTGACAAAATACTAATCTGAAACAATTAAATTGAGACTACCAAATTTACTTTCATAATATAACAGTCAATGTAACTTCCTGATAAAATACTAATCTGAAACAATTAAATTGAGACCAAAACAACTTTCATTATATAACAGTCAATGTAACTTCATGACAAAATACTAATCTGAAACAATTAAATTGAGACTACCAAAATCACTTTCATTATATAACAGTCAATGTAACTTTCTGACAAAATACTAATCTGAAACAATTAAATTGAGACCAAAACAACTTTTACATTATATAACAGTCAATGTAACTTCCTGATAAAATACTAATCTGAAACAATTAAATTGAGACTACCAAAATTACTTTCATTATATAACAGTCAATGTAACTTCCTGATAAAATACTAATCTGAAACAATTAAATTGAGACCAAAACAACTTTTACATTATATAACAGTCAATGTAACTTCCTGATAAAATACTAATCTGAAACAATTAAATTGAGACTACCAAAATTACTTTCATTATATAACAGTCAATGTAACTTCCTGATAAAATACTAATCTGAAACAATTAAATTGAGACCAAAACAACTTTCATTATATAACAGTCAATGTAACTTCATGACAAAATACTAATCTGAAACAATTAAATTGAGACCAAAACAACTTTTACATTATATAACAGTCAATGTAACTTCCTGATAAAATACTAATCTGAAACAATTAAATTGAGACCAAAATCACTTTCATTATATAACAGTCAATGTAACTTCCTTATAAAATACTAATCTGAAACAATTAAATTGAGACTACCAAAATCACTTCATTATAAGAGTCAATGTAACTTCCTGATAAAATACTAATCTGAAACAATTAAATTGAGACCAAAACCACTTTCATTATAACAGTCAATGTAACTTCCTGACAAAATACTAAAGTGAAACAATTAAATTGAGACCAACACAACTTTTACATTATATAACAGTCAATGTAACTTCCTTATAAAATACTAATCTGAAACAATTAAATTGAGACTACCAAAATCACTTTCATTATAAGAGTCAATGTAACTTCCTGATAAAATACTAATCTGAAACAATTAAATTGAGACCAAAACCACTTTCATTATAACAGTCAATGTAACTTCCTGACAAAATACTAAAGTGAAACAATTAAATTGAGGCTACCAAAATCACTTTCATTATATAACAGTCAATGTAACTTCTTGACAAAATACTAATCTGCAACAATTAAATTGAGACTACCAAATTTACTTTCATAATATAACAGTCAATGTAACTTCCTGATAAAATACTAATCTGAAACAATTAAATTGAGACCAAAACAACTTTCATTATATAACAGTCAATGTAACTTCATGACAAAATACTAATCTGAAACAATTAAATTGAGACCAAAACAACTTTTACATTATATAACAGTCAATGTAACTTCCTGATAAAATACTAATCTGAAACAATTAAATTGAGACTACCAAAATTACTTTCATTATATAACAGTCAATGTAACTTCCTGATAAAATACTAATCTGAAACAATTAAATTGAGACCAAAACAACTTTCATTATATAACAGTCAATGTAACTTCATGACAAAATACTAATCTGAAACAATTAAATTGAGACCAAAACAACTTTTACATTATATAACAGTCAATGTAACTTCCTGATAAAATACTAATCTGAAACAATTAAATTGAGACCAAAACAACTGTCATTATATAACAGTCAATGTAACTTCATGACAAAATACTAATCTGAAACAATTAAATTGAGACCAAAACAACTTTTACATTATATAACAGTCAATGTAACTTCCTGATAAAATACTAATTTGAAACAATTAAATTGAGACCAAAACCACTTACAAGTTAACAGTCAATGTAACTTCCTGATAAAATACTAATCTGAAACAATTAAATTGAGACCAAAATCACTTTCATTATATAACAGTCAATGTAACTTCCTTATAAAATACTAATCTGAAACAATTAAATTGAGACTACCAAAATCACTTTCATTATAAGAGTCAATGTAACTTCCTGATAAAATACTAATCTGAAACAATTAAATTGAGACCAAAACCACTTTCATTATAACAGTCAATGTAACTTCCTGACAAAATACTAAAGTGAAACAATTAAATTGAGACTACCAAAATCACTTTCATTATATAACAGTCAATGTAACTTCTTAACAAAATACTAATCTGAAACAATTAAATTGAGACCAAAATCACTTTCATTATATAACAGTCAATGTAACTTCTTGACAAAATACTAATCTGAAACAATTAAATTGAGACCAAATTTACTTTCATTATACAACAGTCAATGTAACTTCCTGATAAAATACTAATCTGAAACAATTAAATTGAGACCAAAACAACTTTCATTATATAACAGTCAATGTAACTTCATGACAAAATACTAATCTGAAACAATTAAATTGAGACTACCAAAATCACTTTCATTATAAGAGTCAATATAACTTCCTGATAAAATACTAATCTGAAACAATTAAATTGAGACCAAAACCACTTTCATTATATAACAGTCATTGTAACTTCCTGATAAAATACTAATTTGAAAAATTAAATTAAGACTACCAAAATCACTTTCATTATATAACAGTCAATGTAACTTCCTGATAAAATACTAATCTGAAACAATTAAATTGAGACCAAAATCACTTTCATTATATAACAGTCAATGTAACTTCCAGACAAAATACTAATCTGAAACAATTAAATTGAAACTACCAAAATCACTTTCATTTTATAAAAGTCAAAGGAACTTCCTGATAAAATACTAATCTGAAACAATTGAATTGAGACTACCAAAATCACTTTCATTATAAGAGTCAATGTAACTTCCTGATAAAATACTAACCTAAAACAATTAAATTGAGACTACCAAAATCACTTTCATTATATAACAGTCAATGTAACTTCCAGACAAAATACTAATCTGAAACAATTAAATTGAAACTACCAAAATCACTTTCGTTTTATAAAAGTCAATGGAACTTCCTGATAAAATACTAATCTGAAACAATTGAATTGAGACTACCAAAATCACTTTCATTATAAGAGTCAATGTAACTTCCTGATAAAATACTAATCTGAAACAATTAAATTGGGACCAAAATCACTTTCATTATAACAGTCAATGTAACTTCCAGACAAAATACTAATCTGAAACAATTAAATTGAGACCAAAACAACTTTCATTATATAACAGTCAATGTAACTTCCTGATAAAATACTAATCTGAAACAATTAAATTGAGACCAAAACCACTTTCATTATAACAGTCAATGTAACTTCCTGACAAAATACTAATCTGAAACAATTAAATTGAGACTTCCAAAATCATTTTCATTATATAACAGTCAATGTAACTTCCTGATAAAATACTAACCTAAAACAATTAAATTGAGACTACCAAAACCACTTTCATTGTGAAGTACACTTACGCTACACCGAAAGTTGTTTTCAGCTTGTTGATATTTTTGATTTTCAGTTTAAAAATACAAAAAAGGTATATGAAGTACTCGAAAGCTTTCTATATAATATGAATAGAACGTCCATAATAAAAAAAAAAATACCTGATCTGTCTAGTACTTCCAAGTTGACACCAACATCAGCACTTTCCATTGTTTTAATATCCGCATCTGATAGTATCGTAGACATAAGTTTGTCAATTTCGGAACGAAGTTCATGAACATTACCTAGAACCTGTTTTGCTATTTCTGCATGCATATTGAGGTCATCAATTGAAATAGCTTTAATTCGGATATTCATGTCTGGTGTTCCGGTTAATCTTAATTCATCTATAGCTTCAAACACCTTTGTTTTATCCCATGAAGTTGGAATGTCAAGTTGCATGAAAACCGGTATAAGGATTCTCTTGTTGTCTGAAACATCAGAGAAAAAACTAATCAATAATCACAAGACATTGACAGAATCTAATAGGATATTTGATATTCATAGTGTAGCACTAAATTCGAAATAATACATAATTTAGAATATTGAAATAAAATATTCTTCAATATAATGCATACCTTCTGTTACTAGTTCAGTATCATCAAATATTTCCACATTCTCCTCACTACCAAATATGTTAACCATTACATTTATCTTGTTAACCATGCTTTCAAGAGTTTCTGTTAAAAAAGGAAATTATGATATTCAATAATAACGCGGTTGGTGTATTGATATTTAAGCGTTCAAAATGCCGAAACAATACAGTAATGACAAATAAATACATGATAATTCATGTTAAACGAAGAGCCTGCCTACTGGTCTGGTGATATCCTCGGACACTAGACGTCCAACAGCAGTGGCATCATCACAATGGTTGTAACAATCACCATAGATACAAGGCTTATAACTGTGTACTTTAGACGCGCGATTCCTGTACATATTATTCGTCGGTGTCACTCGAATCAAAACAGTTCAAATGCAAATCTAAAAAAAAAGCTTTTGATTCTTGACAAAACAAGGTTTTGATTGGATAACTATAACTATTACAATAAAACGTTGGGTGTAAATACTCTGATTAATTTTGGGTTTTAAGTAGAGAAAACAAAGAGTCACTTGTTCATGTTCTGCTGCAATTCTAGTTGGACAATATTATATATCACTACGATTATTCGGGACTTCATGTTGGTTTGTATGCTTGGTTTCTATATGAGTTAAACATATCCCCCCCTTTTTTTTGGTAAAAGTAGTACACAACGGAATCAATGAAAGTTGTATGTCATACTAATACTCATAACACTTGACTGATTTTAAACCATATACAACATTCTTTTCTTTACGAATTGTAGAACTCAATATGATAAAAGTCATAAATATTTAACCAAAGATAGATTGAAATTGCACTATTGATATGTTGCATAAACTACAATAAGAGCGAGTTTGAGTGTATCGAAAGGGTAAATGTCTGCTGCTATGAATTCGGCCTTGTGAATCCACACATAGATAACATGTAACATTCAGGAATAAGAAACAGATCAGACGACTAGTATAACATCTAAGATAAAATAATTAACAAAAACAAAACAAACAGGAAAGCCAGAAATAAACGAAAACCACTGAATTACATACGTCTTACTTGAGACAGGCACATTCAGAAGGTGATGGGATTCATCATGTCTGACTGATACGTGACTGCTTATTCCTTGATTTAAGATACTGCTTATTCCTTGTCCTGATTTGAGATACTGTGAAAGTACTTTAATTCGTGGGTATCAATTATCGTGGTTTTAGCAATATTTACATGTTCGTTGGTTTTAAAAGTCTTGGACTTTACTTTTCTTAAAATAAAATGAAAAATTGAAGCCTAAGAAACGAAGATTACAATTGTCTAGATGGAAGAAATTGCAAAGCAAACATTGACCCGGTAAACTGGTAAATAAAGGCAACAGTAGTATACCGCTGTTCAAAACTCATAAATCCATGGACAAAAAACAAAATCGGGGTAACAAACTAAAACTGAGGGAAACGCATTAAATATAAGAGGAGAACAACGACATAACACTAAAATGTAACACACAAAGACAAAATCCCACGAGAATAACAAATATAACATATATATATAACATCAAAACTAAATGCATGAATTTGGGATAGACAAATCGTAGTGACAACACTAATTAACCATGTTTACCCAAGATAAAGTGATCAACAGATTCAAGACCAGCAAATGTGTTAATAGGCCATAAACATGTCACATAAAGAAAACAGTAACATAAACAATTGCTATAAACGTATCATGAATTGTGAAACGTCATCCACGAAAACCACGAAATTTGGAACCCAACGAATAATAGAACTCTCACAGTAGTGAAGTAACACTACAACTTAGAACTGTACGAATCAAGTAAAAACGCTTGATTATCTGCCTAAAACTACCATGTGCCACATCACGGGTGTCACATGTGAAGCAGGATATCATTACCCTTACGGAGTAAGTAAGACCAACCTTGTTTTTGATATAGTTCGTATTCAGTCTAGTTATCCATATAGTGTTCTGTATACCGTTATTTGCCTTTTTATCATACCATGGTGTTGTATATGTCTCTTAAACTTATACGTAAAAAAAACTATAAACCGCACATAGTATTGATCTACTAGAAGTTACTGTAATCTAGTTCAAAGACAATTACAAATTATAATTCAAGTCAACCTATCATCCAGATCGGATCAAATGTTTTTTGTATACATACTTGATAAACAGCCCGATAAAAAAATCTATTTGTTTGTTTAACTGTACAGTTATAAATATTCAGTTATGTTTTAATAGACATGTTACGAAAAGGTATATTCACGACGCTGCGGTTGACAAATTACACTTTAAATGCATGGACTGTGTCACAACACCAAAGAGATTACCTGTGTATACATTGGATTTTATTTAAAAACTGCATTGATCCTTTCGCATGCAATTCCGTATGGAACGAATATTCAATAACATTTATACGATAATAAATATAAGCAATAGATATTAATAATTTCCATTATAGTTTTAAGAAACTATAATAATACTGCAAAAAATGGGTGACGTTCATGTTAATGCAGAAGAAGTGCGGGGCAACCGGAGACACGGGGTACATACGTGTGTGAATTCTTTGGCGAGCCCTTAATATATCTTGCAAATAATCTTAAGTAATATAATCTATTGTATACCTACCCGTGAATATATATGTAACGATAATTTTTATATAGTTTAAAAAAACAAGCAGTGTATGTATTTTGATCCAGTTGTTTGCCACCTAAATTTTTATCTAACGGGGTCTGTTTTAAAACAACTAAAACACGATTTCAACTTGAGGCATATTGCACTATATAGTTTTAGAACATTTTCGCCCGGTCATATAGTTTCGAAGGCATGTATTTTCTTTCTTTATTTCCTTCCAACTTTGTCTCAATTTCAAAAGTGACAGCTCATTTCTTATTTTCTGTATAATAGTTTGTGATTGATTGATTGTTGGTTGCTTAACGTTCAGTGGCAAATATTTCATGTATGTTCAGAACGAAAGGAGGTTGGTGTTAAATATGACTCGCTACTCATCGGTTGAACAACCCTGTAGAGTTCAGTTCAAAAGCATTGCATAATGACTTAATAAATATAGGAAGATGTGGTGTGAGTGCCAATGAGACAACTCTCCATCAAAATAACAATTTAAAAAAAAGTAAACCATTATAGGTCAATGTACGGCCTTCAACACGGAGCCTTGGCTCACACCGAACAACAAGCTATAAATAGCCCCAAAATAACTAGTGTTAAACCATTCAGTTGTTTGCATTTACATCTTAAAACCACCTTATGCAGATATTTTGTATTTCATAAATTCCTGAAACACTTGTGGAAATTTGCCAACCGTTTCATAAGATAACCGATGGGTCTTTCCTGCTAGGGGTTTCTCTAAAACAAATATGTTTTTTTTAAAATTAAATCTGTTGGATGGGTACCTATTACTACCCTACGGAGGTACCAAGTGGTTTTTTTTATGGAAAGGGGGGGGGGAACTAGGATTAAATTTGAAAAAAGGCAGGACGGGAGTTTTGAGTTGAAAAAGGCAGAATGAGTAACTTGGCCAAAAAAAATCCTAAAATTTAACTTGCTTACTATGTATAATATATGATTATCAATCTAGAATTGAATGAACTTGTTTAACCCCCAGCCCCCCTTTTTTTTCTAGACCACCCGCTCCTACGCGCGTACACCTTTTATGTCTTATGCCAGGTTTTAGACAGCAATGATATCACAAAAGCAATTGTCGTATAAGATGTTAAATACATAATGATGTTCTAGATAAATGTAATTTAAATTAACCAAGACGCACAGGATTTAAATTTTACCTATTTAAATCTATAATCAATGTTTTGACACCGTCCCCAAATTTAAAGTCTAATTTGTCAACCTCAGCGTCGAGAATATACCTTTTCGTAACATGTCTAATCTATTGAGAACAAAATCGTTTTAAATAACGATACAGATCTAAACAATACTCTGGTTCATCTGAATGAATTGAAAAACATGGCCGTTTTTACAGTCAAAAATTAACTATTTGAGTACAGAAAAACTGATGCATCTAGGAAAGTTTTAAGGCATGGCTGGACCTCGGTATATAAAAGTTATACGAAGTCTATGTTTTATAAAATTCATGACTTACCTGGATTTTGACGTGTATTTTATTTTCAGGATATAGCAAAATAAACAAACACACGAGTTTCATTCGATATGGTTCACTCAGTTACACGGTTAAAATCACCTATTGTTTACAGTTGTCTCTTGTTCATATATTGTCCATTTAAATCAATACTACTCACAACATCGTTTATATGAGGGCAGCTTCGCAAACGTTTTCCCCAACTTATTTTATCTTTGCCCCTTCTACAGGAATGAAAACATTGAATAGCAAAATCGAGAAAAGTTTATAATTTTCTGAACCATATGCATTTAGAAATTAATTATCTACGTCCAGCCATGCCTCAAAACTTTCGAAGGTGCACATGTTTTTCTGTACTCAGAGTAAAATTGGTGGTGTAAATACGACCATTTTAGCCAAAAGGTTATGATGAATCTTAAAGACATTACCACCGTGTTAAATTAACAGCTATAAGTATAAGTTTATTCAAAGGATTAGAAACTTTAATTTGGATCGTTTACGGACTATTTGAATGTCATATTTCTTTCATCCAATTTTGTAGGACTTTCCTGTATTAAATGTTTATAGTTTCTAAGTGTGCGAAAGCCTACATATGTCATTTGTCGGTATTCAGCACTGCCCTAAAAGTAAAATGGATCATATTAAAATGTATCGATGTAATATCCTATACCATTTATCGGGATATTTTCAAATTCAAAGAACTTTGCTACAACTATCTAGCGTACCATGGTTTGCAATACTCATCTGTCATTTCTCTTTTCAGAATAAATGGATCGGATTTTAGATAATTTGGTTTTCCATATAAATGATTCTATATACATTGTAGTCTCCTTTAATTAGTTTCTTCTCTTTTAAATTAACTAAAATCAACCGGATAATTTAAATGAAAATAGTTTACCTTTTCATAATTTTATGTTTCTCACACAAGAACAAAAAGTGACTCCTTTTACAAAACAGTCATGAAAACATATTGTAGAAGTCATGTAATTTTGTCAATATTTTCATTACAATATAATTGTAGTTTCCTTACTCTATTATGTTTTATGTTTTTGTTTAGTGCTGTGTGAAAATAGTAAAATGCCTCCCCGTGCTTCGGGTGAATGTTTTTATAATGTACTAGATTATGGAGTGTGTGTCCGACTCCTCTGGGTGCGGGAGTTTATCGCTGCATTGAAGACCCATTGGTGGCCTTCGGCTGTTGTTTGCTATATGGCCTCGTTGTTGTCTCTTTGATATATTCCCCATTTCCATTCTCAATTTTATGTTTATATGACTATAAATATACTATTATTATGTATTCAATTGAGGATTTTATAATATTAAATGAGGTTTTAGATTTTACCATTATAGTCTTGAATATGCATGTAGTAAGAAACAGAAATTATCCGCAAGACAAAAAAAAATCATAAATCGAAGCCGAACCGCGATAAGAACAATGAAAACCACTAAAAGCAGTATGAGCCCACATACCAATACACATGAAACAACAACTGAATAACACAAACCCTTAACGAACTATAATGGGCTCTAGATAATCAATGATCAGTCAATTTTTTCATATCCTGAAATTTCGGAAAATAAAGGAGATGCTTTATGTTTTTTTCATATAATATTTACATTTAAGAACATACAGTGTTTTGAATATTTCACATTCAATTGATATTCCATAAACAATAGCTTCTTTTAAAATCCTGAGGTAAAAGCAGATTATGATATTTCTGTTTTAAAATAATGCATATTTACTTATTTTTCTCATGGTTAGATGACAATCTTTTTCCATCGATCTACTGAACCGCTGAGGCAAGGTATGGTGTAAAGCAGCTGCTTTCTCTTCAATGACTTGATTTTGTGCTCTCTTGATAACATAAACACGATATGAATATATGCAAATATAAATACACAAAATATAACTGTAACAAGAGGAATTAAGATCAAGACATCTAGTCGATATCCTTTGTTGGACTGATAAATAACAAGTTTATGTGTTATTGTTGTACAGTTTGGGGACAACTCGACGAATAGGGAACTATTCCCCAAGTGAGTAACTCTCACTCAATTGAGTTATCTTTTGATATTGCCAAAAACTATTTTTTTAGCTGAGTCTCAAAACTTGAAAGTGAAAAAAATTATATACTGGTCTTGTTAGCGCTCTCACAGATTTTTATAAGGCTTATACTATTGATTAATATCACCAATATCTCGGACAAGTTCTATAATGGTGGACGATCGTCTTTTGAAAAAGTTATGCCCCTTGGAAATATTAAATTTATTAAAAATGGCCTCGTTTCCGACACAGCTATAATTTTTCATTTCAAATTCAAATGAATCAAGGTTTAGACCAGTGCGTTTTCCTTAAAAATCAAATCTGTCATGTCATGTTTACAAGTAACATTTTTGTAATTATTGATTAATTCATTCACTGTATCGACAAATTGCATTTATGCTATCTGGATTTCTTTAAATTATTGCAGTATGTTTAGAGTCAGATACTCTCAAGTTCAATAGCTAATCAAAAATGGCCTTTCTATGAAAATATGTTTTCCTGTCTATCATTGTTTTAAAATCTTCACATTGTTCAGAACATATGTGTTAAAGGTTTATAGTATGGTCGTTGCTTTAGTTGTAATCCCAGATCATTGCCTGTTTTTTACATTGTTATGTTAAATTAAATATGTTGTAGTTGACTCGTTCATGGTTGGCCTACCGTAAATGCTAATTCTATCAGATATGTAAAAGAAAATAACAAAAGATATGAACGTAAAACCTATATGCAACAGCATTTGTCAAAATGTTACTCCTTCAGTTTGACAGTGCTTTCCGGTTGCTATTTCGGTCATACTACTTTTCATTGCAATGAAGCTTAACAAATATGATATAACAAATCTTACCTCAAATTCAGCACATTTATTTCTCCAGTAATCTCGACAAATGATTTCATACTTTAACATGTAATCGCCAATTATTGTTTGTTTTTTTGCTTGCATAATATTTTTCTCTGTTTCTACAGCACATGCACTGCTTATTACTTTAGCTATTCCCATAATGGATCCTTCAAGTGTTTTCCATTTTCTGCTAAATTTAAAATCCGTTAATTCTTGTATATCTGACAGATGAAATATTTCGTTCCGCACGTCTTTAATTTGTTCTATCCAATATGTTATCCCTAGCTCGTGCTTTCCACATTTCTGAATTATATAGTTTGCTAGTGTTATATCAACCACTCTGACATCTAGGTTAGCTTTGGCAGAATATTTACAGATACAAATTTGAGTCATTTTTTTTCCGGCATATTTTCGGTGATTAGGATCCTGTTTCTGTTCGTCTGATTTATATAGCATGAGTAACTGCTTCTTTGATATCAGTTTCTCTCCTTTGATTTTTAGCATCCTGCATTCGCAACACTGAGATGTTTCGTAAATATGCACCAATTTGTGTTTCTCCTTATTCAGAAATGATTCAAAAGTATCTGATCCGAGCATCTTTTCTTTAATATACTTCCTGATAACGAGGTATACGACATCAACAATGACGGCCACTAATTTAAAGAAGTTCTTTCTGTATTGTTCTTCCATATCGATATCGTTGAGGAAAACTTTTGTCGAGTAGTTCTTCTATCATAACATAATCTTGAAATAGAGGGCTGTTAAAAGAAAAACATTATTTAGTGATCTATATCAATATTTTATTTAAGATAAGAATCTGTACTATAAGCATAAGTAGATGTGGTATGAGTACCAATGAAACAATAATTAAAAAACAATTATGGGAATTGATTTGTAAAGTGCTTAAACAAATTCTATGAATAGGGAAGACAGCAATCAACCCATCACCATGTTCACAAAGATTCCAAATTTGCATTTATCTTCACTTCATTTGAACTTTGGTGGAGGAAGTCTCATAAGCACTCATACTGCATTTCCATATTTTCATAAAAAAGTCAGGAATATTCAAAACATAACGAATAATTTATGATATGTTCTAGAGAAGAATCTTTATATAACTACCATCGAATTTATCAAAATGTTATAAACCTTAATGTATGATCAAATTGTATTCAATAGTAGAGGGTTTGGTATGCCAATCCAATATTTTTTTTACTTAAGAGTGTCTTTTCTTTTAGCTTGGTTACTTTTCTGCTAATTGTAACGTTTTAAAAAAGTAAGGTTTTAGATTTTGAAAATTTCATCTTAGTAAGACTATTTATTTTGCAAGTCGATCAAGTTTTTTGTTATTATAAAATAATCGATTAATGATATTAAAATATTGCTAAACCATGTTGCCTTATTTATTTTATATTAGTTTGCGTTATTGTTTTACCATACAAAGTGATAAATGCCTCCCAACTTCTATTTCGTCTTAAGAAACATCAAACTAAAAGTTAAAAAGGATGTAACCAAGCGTTCTCAAGTTAAGGTATGAAAAAAAAGTGTCATAGTTAAATTGATCGAAAACGTTTTTCTTATGAACAGCAATAGTGAAATGTTAAAAAAAGAGGGACAAAAGATACCAAAAGGACAGTCAAACTCATACATCTAAAACAAACTGACAACGCCATGGCTTAAAATGAAAAAGACAAACAGAAAAACAATAGTACACATGAAACAACATAGAAAACTAAAGAATAAACAACACGAACCCCTGAAATATCGAACCTGACCCCTTCTGTCAACGAGAAGTTTTGAATAAATAATGGTGGTACGGAAAAAGCCAGAGACATCTAAAAATCAACTACTAGTGATCGTCAGAAAACGATTAAATTTGATGAATATGTGTTACATTTAAACAGCTAATTGCTGATTCCTATTTGATATAAACAAACAACATTTTTACTTACCCTTTAGCGGTATCATCAATACTAACACATGGTAATTCCATGATGCTGTTTAATTATCATATCATTGAACAAATAAAGTATTTGTACAAATTAAAAATATTATTATTTAATTTCATCATTCACAACTGAATTTTATTGCATGTCAAACGTAAAATTATGTTATGAAGTTACAATTAAGAGTTTAATGATAAAAGATGACATCACTGTTAAAAGGTCTCCTTATTTTACGTCTCAAATTAACCAAAAACATTTTTATGAAAACTTAGTGGTGGTTTTGAAAACTTAGTGGTGATACTGAAATCGTCTGATGTTCTGTTTGAAGAGGATTTCATGACATGTGTCTGTGCATATTAGTAAAGTATTCATTGACCATGTATAAACCTACTGGTAATTTTGATTAATTACTATCTTTTCGGAAATAGACATTTACTTTTGAATTTACAGTTTTAATAACAAAAAAATAGTAATATAGAAAACACGCAAACGGTCAATGGAGATACAAGTACAGAAATGCTTACATATCTAGAAAAAAAGCTACAAACGGTCTCTTTTGTGTTTCCTAAAAAAGAGCGATTATTTTGAAGTGAAAAACAATGCTTCCAGAAATTAACGATTATGTTGACAATTATATTCCAAACTATATTTGATTGCAAGTGAGACGGAACCAATAAAGATATGGAAAACAGTTGGCAAAGCTCCAAACAAATTATCGACAAACATTTAACACAGGGTTGTAAATAAAATCCACAACAATTGGTCTGAAGCAAATAATAAATATGTAGTTATTGTTACTTTCTGTGGGGAATATTATATTGCTATACAATACACATGATAAATACGATTTATTGTACTTATATACTTTTTGTCCTTTTTTTAATTTTTTGCAAAAATAGCTCGGAAACTATATACAAATGTTCACAAATTATACAGCAAAATGATTGACAACAAAGTTACCAATTGTCGTCCTTCCGTGTCAGGATTGATCAAATGAAAGACCGACCGTAGAACAATCCTGACACCTCAGGGGTGTTTTCTACCCGAAGAACACAAAAGTGAAATATGCATTATCTGACTTATATACCGTTAACAAATATTATTTTTTTTAAAGATTTGAAGAATAAGCATCCATGTTTACTGACCACACTAAAGTGATATATTATTTCTGATTCGTTAAGGTTTGATACGCTTACGGCTCAATTTGAATGTGAAATAAAACACACTTAATAACTAGATATAGACATCATAAATGTGCATTTCATAAATAAATAAATAAACATTATCAATCTTTATTCAGACACAATAAAAAATCGTAGTCATTTTGTAATTAATTTATTGTACTAAAACAGATGTATGTATAGATCACTGGTGGTAGGCGGAGGGTTGTAACGTAAAGTTACGACCATCCGAAAATAGGAGACAACTTTAGGGATAGGTTTATCCTTTCTGATTTTCGTGTAGTAAAAGATTTATTTGAGTCAAACTCTTGTCTACATGCTAATCGTCAGTAACTTGACAATGAAACAAAATTTGATACATAAAAACCTGTTGATACTGTTTATAATTGTTTTTTTTTATTTTATATTTATATGGATCTTGTCTATATACTAGCTTTGATTATTTGGAATATCTACTAATTTTCACTTCTTCGTACTAAACATCAAAATTATTCTCCTTAAATCTGTACAGGGAAGTTTTAGCTAGCTCTAATTGTATAGTTTTATTGTTGATATTCACCCCCATTTGTATATAGTGTTAAATTATGTATTTATATGACAAAACTTTCTTGGTATTCCTAATGATGGAAAGAATTTTATACACATAAGTAGTATACCTAAAACGACAAAGATATTTTTCATTTACCTGTAGATATTATTAAAACCGTTATTTTTCAAAAGTGATTATTTTCGCAGGGTTTAATATTTCGCGGTGGTTTCTTGCCATGGCTTTGTTTGGACTTGTTTGTTTGCTTTTTAGCCTTGAGTATTTGTCCTTAATATTTTATTAACTGTGCATTTGCGTTCAGGTATCGCAGATCATATTTATTCGTTAATAATGTGTTGATTTACATTATTTGATTGAGTTAAGCCTTCCAATTAATATTTTATCGTGTGGTTTTCTAAGTTGTGATGTTATGCTATTGTTTCAGAAACGGGAGAAGGTTTGATACCATGACAACGTTTAATCCCGCTGCAAATGTTTGTACCTGTCCTAAGTCAGGAATCTGATGTACAGTAGTTGTCGTTTGTTTATGTAATTTATACGTGTTTCTCGTTTTTTATATAGATTAGACGGTTGGTTTTCCTGTTTGAATGATTTTACACGTCTGGTAATTTTGGGGCCCTTTATAGCTTTTTGTTCGGGATGAGCCAAGGCTCCATGTTGAAGGCCGTACATTGACCTATAATGTTTTAATTTTATAAATTTTGATTTGGGTGGAAAGTTGTCTCATTGGCACTCGCACCACTTCTTCCTATATCTACTTCCAATTTTCGTAAAATAATCGTTCAAAAATTCGAGCATGATGGACGTAACTAAAATAACAAAAATGTTGAAGATGTTCGTAACGTTAATTGTGATAGTCGTAACTCTTTATTAAATAGGACCGAATTAGGAGGTCAATAGTTTTAAATGTAACTTTTTATATGAATATATTATAAGATATATTTGTGAAGTTGATTTCATCAAATGATAAAAACGAAAAGAGGAAGAGAGAGGGGTACCTGTAAAGTAAAGTGCGAAACGGTTGAAAATTGGAAGCAATTAAAAAAACCACACACAATACAAAATGAAATGATCAATCTATGTTACTTAAAATATAATGTATAAGACTAACCAAGAGGCAAAATTCAAAAGCAATATCAATTTCTCAAAAGTGACGAATTAATTTTAAAACAAGAAACACAGCTCTGGTTATGATCATTCTTAGTTACACTCGTGAAAAAAAAACAAGAAATGTAACAAATCAATTTTAACTACAAAATAAACGATTTTTAGAAAAGGTGTTTTTAACAAATGGGACATCACATGAAATAACAGACTCCTGATTTTCTCTAGATTGTGCATCTATTGAACAGATATTTTTATAGATAAACTTAAAAAAAACCTATTATGTACCTACTTGGTGGAATTAAAAAAAATCTTTAATTTCAAATTAATATTTTAAGTCGAAAGAGCATAAGTTAGGATTTACTTCACAATAACCTATTGATAGTTTATGGGGGTCGTTAACGAGACTAGACCATACCTGCGACATCGCAGGTCCGTACCTCAATTAAAGAACATACGTATTATTCTTAGCCTGGATTTTGAGAAGTCCTATTGTCATTGGGTAAAGTCAAGGTGATTATAAGGTGCAATGTTGAAGTTTAGGTATAAGTATTACCTGTGGTTATAGCAAATCCTGAATACGACTATTGGTATCATGCCACCCGTTATACACACTGAGCTTACATGTATGACTGGCTTGTAGCCAGGATAATATTTAAAAGATGGAACTTTATCTTACACGTAAGCATGCTGATCCTTTAAATCCATGCTGGTGATTTGTTATCACATAAGCCACACGACCGGTGCCACATGTGGATCAGGATCTGCTTACCCTTCGGGAGTACCTGAAATCATCCCTAGTTTTTGGTGGGGTTCGTGTTGTTTATTCTTTAGTTTTCTATGGTGTGTCATGTGTACTATTGTTTGTCTGTTTGTCTTTTTCCTTTTTAGCCATGGCGTTGTCAGTTTATTTTAGATTTATGAGTTTGACTGTCCCTTTGGTATCTTTCGTCCCTCTTTTTTAACGCTAAATACATCCATGCAATGTAAAAGAGGGACGAAAGATACCAAAGGGACAGTCAAACTCATAAATCTAAAACAAACTGACAACGCCATGGCTAAAAATGAAAAGGACAAACAAACAAGAGCACACAAGACACAATATAGAAAACTACAGAATAAACAACACGAACCCCACCAAAAACTAGGGGTGATCTCAGGTGCTCCGGAAGGATAAGCAGATCCTGCTCCACATGTGTCACCCGTCGTGTTGCTTATGTGATAACAAATCCGGTAAATAGTCTAATTCGGTAGGTCACATTCATGAAAGGGAAGGGGATTGTCGTTACGACGTAAGGAACATATCCGATATCATTTGTGAAACGGTTATTCCATAACGGTCAACCAACTCGTGATGGCGTCCGTAAAATTTACGAAGGGATGATTTCAACTTCACCATTTGGAACTCTTGGTTTAATAGCTTCCTTGTGAGCAGCAACCCTCTATCAAGAAATTCATGCACGGGAATATCGTATCAGTTGGGAGATAAATACCCCGTATGCAGGTGCTGCTGGAATGTTGCTACTTAGAAATGGAAAGTTCACAATTGGAAAGCTGAAATCATCTCTTTTGTCGTATAGTTTTGTTTTCAACCGACCCTCATTGTCAATTTCTAGATGTAAGTCAAGATATGAGGCCGACTTAACTGTATCTGTAGTATCCTTTATCTCTAGCTCGATTGGATAGATGCGTTCCACATAGTCACCAAATTTTGAATAATTTAGTGAAAGAACATCATCTATGTAGCGAAAAGTAGAGTTAAAGGATATTGCTAACTTCTTATCTTTCTTCCTAAGAAGTTCCTGCAAGAAGTCAGCCTCATAAAAATAAAGAAACAAGTCGGCAAGTAGAGGGGCACAGTTTGTTCCCATTGGAATGCCGACAGTCTGTTGAAAAACACGTCCTCCGAACGTAACAAATATGTTGTCAATCAAGAAATCAAGCATCTTGATAATATCATTTTCAAAGAATTTTTTGTTCGAATCAGAGTGATCCTTTACAAAGTAGGATTTATCCCTCCCTAAGACAAGATACTTGTATCTACGTTGGCCATTCTTTTTTACGAAGCAAAGCAATACCAACTCTTTCAATTTGTCTTTTAGTTTGGAATGTGGAATACTAGTGTAAAGAGTAGAAAAGTCAAATGTTTTAATACTGTTACACGATGAAAGAGAGTTAGATTGTATGTACTCTAAAAGATCTTTGGAATTTTTAAGTATCCACATCTGATTCACGCCCCCTCTAGAATAGGCCGTTTCAGAATAACTTTGAAGCCCGTCTTTGATTGCTGATAAAATAGATGTTAAGAATTTCGAAAGAGGTTTCGTGTAGCACTTGGAAGACCGTTGTTTGTAAGGACACTTATGTAGTTCAGGTATCCAATATAGTGATGGCAGATCAAGTTCTTCATCTTTGGTTGAAATTCCAAAGGAACACAGAACAGACCTATGATTATCCAGGATTTCCTCTTTGGTAAGTGTCGTGAGGGTATATGTTGAGTTTCCAAGTGAATTGTAAATACCTAATTCGTTTATCAAGCACTTAATGTAATGAGTTTTACACACAAAAACGATGTTGTTAGGGGCTTTATCTGCGGGAACAACAACATATTTGTCATGGAGGTAGGATAGGTGCTTTGCAACATTTGTGTCTTTAAAGATTGACGTAGCATGGGCATTGATAGACCCATTCAGTTTCTTAATTCTGATTTGTATCAACGACCTCACTGCCTAAATCCATTCGGAAAGAGTGTCTACGTCTTCCTTCTCGCGCTTAGTCCATTGCCTGGCATAATCCTCAACTGAGTCCATCAAAATTTTAAAGTTGTATTTCCAATTGATGGATTTAGGCTCACGATATTTCGGACCTTTCGATAACACATTTCGTAGAGAAGTGTTATTAACAATGTTGAGGTCACCGGTAATAACGTGGCCAGCAGGATTATATGTGAATTTGGAACTAGCACAAGTGCAATCAGGAGGTTTAGACTTGAAGACGTCAATATCGAGATCCTGCAAAACGTGTTTGTAATTGAAAATTTTAGTTGCAATAGGTTTGGTATAGGTATAAGAAATGATTGGTACAGACTGGTCTTTGAAATAAGGAGGTATTTTCGATTGAACTAATTTATGATGAAAGATATTGCCTAAGTTGACGCCATTGATACCTTTGTTGGCAAAGGAAAGATTAAGGAAAGATCTTTTCTCTTTTTCATCTTTGTCAATGCGGACTGGCTTGAAAAGTCTGTGACTTGCAATATCCGACATTATAGCTGTAATTTTGTATTGGTTTGAATGAGGGTTTGTAACAGTGGATTCCAAACATAAATTGAACAGAGAATGAAGTTTTGAAAGGGGTAATGAATAAAGTTTCGTGCGAATGTGATGAATACCTAACGGCTTTTGTATAAATGGCAGCAAGTCATTAATAGATACATCATGCAGAGAAGGTGATGTATAATGACGATGACCATGACTGCGTCTACGTCGAGGAGTCGAGTTGAAAATATTCATCACATTCACCGAGTTAAACGAAGGACTAGATAGAATACCTACACCATCAATTTTTGTCATTGCAACCATAATGTGTCGCAGTTCCCAATTGTCTAATCCAGTAGTCTAATCGTTGAAAGATTAGGATTGTTAGAGCTATGGTATATCTTTTCGATAATGCGAACTGTCATGGAAACGATGGAATGATCGGGCTGATTGAAATGCTGGTATAGAATGTCGTTAGCATTGAGGTTAATGTCTGATCTATGACCGCACATACGTTATACAACATTTTTGTCAACATTTTTGTCAACCTGCATATGCATGTAATAGTTGCCGCAGTTCATTTAGTTCTACCTTGTAACATTATCCTGACTACAAGCATAGTTACAAAATACTTATATTTAAACTTACTCTTAGGTTCAACGCATGTAGCAGTGTAATATATATATATATATATAAACTTTCCTACTTTCGATGTTAACATAATGTTCATTGCGACACCACAGATTCTGTTTTCATTTCGTACCAACACTAAGACCTAAGATCAACGATATACCGCAATATATGATCCTCATGCACTCGAAAACAAATAGAGACACTACGTTACAAACACCAGGACTCCGAATAGGGGAAGATGATAGATATTAGGAAACGAAATCAAGGGACTTGTGCAAATGATGATACAAGCATGAAAATGAGTAAAACACCTTTAATGAAATACTGCTGGATATTAAAAAAAAAAGGTTTTTAAGATGGCCACGGTCTTTTTCTGAAATGGCTGTCTTTTTCAGTTTGAAAATACTGAATTTTACTAAAAACTTTTCTTTGACCTTATTTTAGTATGAAATAATTATTATGTTTGGTGGCTACCTTCCTTACATGCAACGTATTTACCAGGAATGAATATTTGACATACCAAGGGCTTGCGCTTGCGCCAAAGTGTAACAAAATGTATTGAAAAATATTTGAACTATTTACTATATATTAAGTGTTTTTTTTAATTTTTAATGATATTATGAATTGATTTAATTACATCAAGGTTTTGATATACATGCGTTTAAAAAGTTTGCGCATGTGCAAACAATTTATAGACAATAAAGAGCTATTCGTATATCCTTCAATGGCACGCTGTTATAATTCAAAGTTCATCTCATTGCTCTAAAAAAAGAGGCTCATTTAGGACAAGTAAATTTAACTTAAAGATGCCACTGTTTTACAACACGCACATTTAGTTGCAATGATCAGGTATTCGGTGGATAATGCGAAAAATGTGGACACTCCCGGAGAAAAATCAATTGTAACTGCAGATCAGCCACTTTCGGTAATGGCTAAGCAAATTTATCGTTTATCGTCATATTTGGTAGATTACACATTGACAGTACTTCTATAAAATTCTGGGTGATATATTGCGTAATAGTGGATGGATGTATGCCCTCACTGAAGCCGATATTGCAACACCAAGAATGACATATGCTTTCTATGTATGTCCAAATGTCCCAATAAACTCATCATAGATAGGACTAGTAATACGCGCGTATCAGATAACTGAAAAGTAAAATCACAAAGATACTGAACTTAGAGGAAAATCAATTTGGAAAGTCCATAACCACATGAAAAAATCAAATACCAAACGCATCAAAAACGAATGGACAAGAACTGTCATATTCCTGACTTGGTACAGGCATTTTCAAATGTCGAAAATGGTGGATTAAACCTGGTTTTATAGCGCTTACACTCTCTCTTTGATGACAGTCTCATCAAATTACGTTATATTTACATTGATCCGTTAACTAAACAGACAAAATAAATAAAATAGTCAACATATGGGTACAGCAGTCATCAGCGTGAAATAATTTTAAAAGGAACAATTTAACAGACCACAAAAACATCTATCTACAAGCACATTCATTGATTTTTGTGTCTGACGTCACATAGATTTGTCGTTCAATGTACATACAAACAATTTTCAAATTTACATATGCAATGTTAGCATACAGGGTTAAAAAATCAAAAGTATGTGAGAATATACTTCAGAAATAGACAGGGATTTAAGATAGTTCAAAAGTTATATATAGAATTTATAAGAATCCACAAATAGTAATTTTTACTACGCGATTGAATAATTTTGACGTTTGTGGTTCAACGTATTTTTTTAATTCATAATAGAAATATATCATAATGACATAACATAGAACAATATCATACTGACACTATCTTTTAAAGTACCGAGTCACGTTATAAGAACCAAAGAAATACAAAACGTCGTAAATACAAAACACACCACCAAAAAATGAAAGACAATACAAATACATTGACGAGATGTATAAGTACCGAGCCACGTCAAACGGATATCACATAAAACCATTCAACAGTAAAAGTAATATTTATAATAGAACAAAGAAAAATGCAAGAACTATAAAACACGTTGTTAAGATGATAAACAACATCAGTACGAAAGTGTTTTGCTTGAATTATTCATGACGGCTGATGAAAGCTAAACGCACAAAAATATAATTATATATTAATTAGTTGACAGACAAGTGTATTGAAATAGAGCCATCTCGACCAAAGTTTAATTCATGGCGTTCAATTAGAAATAATAAGAACTTCTTGTGTTTCTGGTAGTTTGTTCATTTCATGAGTTAGATTTCGTAATTTACAAACAGTCAATATACAGCTTGATACCGTATTTTAAGGTCTTGATCGTGTAAATTATGCTCGATCGTTACCGATCCATCTCTGAGATATGGCGTCCCATCCCGAACACCAACAACGGGTGGAAATGATAATTTCACAGTATGTTAGACCGGCAATTGTTTTATAGCACAATTGATCAGGCACAAACACAGAATAATACAATTGTGAAATTGTTAAGGGTAATATTGGTGCCAAAAAATTTACCGATGATTCATTTTAGACAAATCAATGGTGTCTCGACCAGCAGTTTGAAGGCTAGTAGTTGAATTAGAAAGATCTGGTTTGAGTCATTCTACAACAGATCAACACAGAATGGAGACCCCACAAAAACACACAATGATTTCTGTAAAAAAGCTTCAAAGACTTTGTAAAGTGATGAACGAGTTCGGATGTTCATATCTAAAAGAGTCGGTCAGATTTGTAAAACAAATACTCTATTAAGGCAATTATTGATTCCGAAGCAGGTAAGATATGTATATGAATTCCATGATATTGGTCCAAAAATTACAGAGATCTTTTGAAGCAAATACAAAACGAAGAAGAACATGCTTTTTATAACCAGATCAAAAAGAATAACTTCCTATTGTGGCCGTAAAATGAAACTGGAAACGTCTTTGTCAAAAACAAAGCTAAAAAACCTAAAAAATGATTGCGATATCTTTTCTAGACTTTCAATTGCTTGTCACAGTAGACAGTTTGACATGGAATATTTCTTTATCCATAAAAACCAAATTCTCCTCCGACTTTGTCTCAGGATTTCACTTTAAACAGTGGTGTTAAATTGCTGCAAATGGGTGTACTTTAAACATTCTGCGATTTGCTGATCCAAGTTCTGACGAATTTATCGTTGGTGGGGCACCAAGTTGGGCAAACATATTTGATGATTTGATGTCATACTGCCTTGCGTCGATAAGTATTAAAAAGTAGACAATGTATTTGATATTTACTAAATGAATTATTTGAAGGCTGTAACTAGACAAAGGCAAGGTACTTGTGTTAGACGGAAAGTTTTTGGTTCTGGTAGAAAACCAAGGGTTTGGAGTAGTTTTCTCTGTGAAGATGACAACGAAACAAAATTTTGAATTTCTTGCCGACAGAATTGCTTCTTTAAAGACTAATAAACATGTGTATGCTACACATGGTGAAACTATTCTTCGAAATTTTAATAGGGATACTTCCTACCTATTCCCTTGTTATCATGAAGAAGCAGATACTCGTATTTTTGTCCATGTTCGGCATGATTGTAAAAGTTTTTGTAAAATGTTATTTTAGATACTTGTAATACTGACACAGATGTAGTAGTATAATGAATTGCAGCACTTGTAAAATAAGGTGAAACAGATGTGGATAGGTTTTGGACGGAATAAAGACTTTTGACGGCTTCCTGTACGTGACATCAAATGCGTTTTGTCCTCGTGTAAGTGTTCTTCCTTTCTTCCATGAATTAAGTGGACGTGTAATTTTTTCGGATTTTCGTGCAAAAGGGAAGAGGTCATCTTGGCTTAAAAGGAAAGTATTTCAAGATGTAACGGACATTTGTTTTCTTCGCTTAAGAATGAAGACACAGACATTGACATCATATAAGCATTTGTTTGCATCATGTATGACAGCACAACATCAACAGTTGCTGTTAACGAGGCACGATGTGAATTGTTTGCCAGGAAGCAACGGCATTGTGGTGAAATTTCGCCTACACGCGGTTCTGTTTCGGAACACATCACAAGAGAAAAATATCAAGGAGGACATGTTTGGGCTCTGTCTGATTAATGTATTCGACAGGTACATGAACCAAGTAATGAAAACTGGGGTTTAGTGAAAGAAAAATGCAATGATAGTTGGAAACCAAAATTGACTTCGTTGGCTGCTGTTGCATACTTGTGTCAGGAAATTTTGAAATGCAGAGGGAAATAAAAACCGGCTGTGTTGGTTACTGTAAATGCTACCGTTCTGAACTTCCTTGTACGGGTTTCTGTATAGGAAACTGTCAGATAATTATAAGATAATCAACCTGTTTTTCTTACCAAATTAGGCATTTAAAGTAATATCACTTGTTAGGTTGATGAAATCTGAATGTTATATATTTTGATTGTTACAAAAGTGTCTTAATCTGTTCGTCAATATACTTTGATATAACTATCAATACAGGTTAACAACACAATATAAATGGCACTTAATTTAAGAGCTTTATCTGTAAGATATGACAGCAGAGTGTTATAATAATCATCAAACTTGACAAAACTATGTTTTAATGCTTGTTGTTGAGTATGTCATTAATATAAAAGTGTATGTGTATGGCTCTAGATAAATACTCTCATTTTCAAACATAATGAAATTGTAAGAACTCTTCAGAAATTTCCTTCACCTGACATTCTCATCTTGTTTTTTCTTCTTCTTAGGGATATGCTCAACCCTCACATTTACAACTAAGGAATGAATAAAGATTTAAAAAAAAAAACCTTATGTAACCAACGGGGACATATACACTCGTTCTATGTTTTTTTCAAGAAATTTATAGGTGATCGATTGCTAATTGCTGAACGTTCAGTGTCAAACTGTCTATGTATATTCAGGTAGAGAACACATTTTCAATAAATATAATAGTTTGGTCCTCATATAGAAGTCGTTGAGGAAGAAGGTCGCTTGATTATTACGCGACTGGAAAATAGGGTAGGTTAGATAGGAAAGAAATTTTCGCTTTCTACAATCTACCCACGAATTAGTGTTATAACCATGCAAATAGTGTTGTCTTCTTGTTTCATGAATACTACAGCGTACTTGTATATTCCTTACATTCAAGCCGGCGCCCCGCTTTGGCAAGGTTAGGGGTTTAAACCCGACCAGAAAGCCGGCCATATTTTATTTGCCAAGTCATATTTGGGAGTAAAATGTTAAAAAAAAAAAAGAAAGTTTATAGAATAAAACTCTTAATAATAAATATGAACAGTTATAAAAGACAGTCAATTTTTCATAAAAGATAATCATATTACATGCAAAATAAACGCAATAAATAAAACAACCAACTCTGAAATTTGACATTTATATAAGTGTTTAATGATAACTTAAAGGGGCAATAGCTGTCAAATTCATGGTCACCGATTTGATTCAAATTCTCATATTTGTTTTAACACAATGTATAACATTTATCCAAACTATCAAAAGTCTAAAATAAACAATTTACAGAGCATGGGGTAGGTAATATATAGGTTCTTTTCGTGTGTATTTTAGTCCAGACGCCATCTAACTAACTATCGATTTGACCTCAGATGCCCATATAAGCGATGTTAACATAAATAAAGATACGAATAGATTAAACCAACACGTGCAATTAGATTTTTATAGGTCTGTTTGATTTTATTTGATAGATTAAAAATAGATGTTTCTCATTGTTTTTAACCGTATAAGAATGATTTTATGTGCATCGAATTAGTAATCAAATGATTTACTGTAGTTTCACTTTCATTGTTGACATTGTTTTTCTTTAAATAACCAGTACACTTGCAATGCATGCGTTGTCAATCTCTAGCTAGATTTAATTGAAGTTCACATGAATACGGATTTAAGAGTTCGACTCATTCACTTGCAAGTGAATTACTAATTATCAATGTTTCTTAGGGTAATTTGACAAAATTGAACCTTTTTGGCTGCAAAAAGCGAATTGTTATTTCACTATTTCACTTTCATTATTGATTGAACAGAAAAAAATCAAACTTTAGATTTTTTATATATCTCGTAGCTAGTGCCCCTTTAAATAAGCTGTAATGAAAATCGTAATGAGTGAAAGAAAATGGCAGCAAAATTGGTGTGCAATCATAGCCAAATCACGAGATAAGCTTGCAGTACCCAAATGCAGTAATACAATATATCTAAGAATAATAAAAATATTTTACCCCGCATATTTTGATTACAAAAAGTTAATAATAAATTTATAACATTCTTTTTTTCATTTAGTTATTTTGTCTGCAAAAACTCTCATGTTTGGATAAACACTATTTCTTATTCTAAGATTGTTACGGGACATTTAGAGGTATATCAGAAAATGATAACCGCAACTGGGTTAAGAAATAGAAACTTTTGTTGGGAGAGAAATTTTAATTTTCTGGGTAAATAGTACAGTACAGGGTACGGTGTTCGAGACAGACATAACATATTGTGGATATAAACTGTTATTTAATCACACGGAATATATAGGCTATATATAATACGGACTTCAGACGTTAGATCATACACGTGTTTGTAGTACGTGAAGCGGTAATAATTACTAGATAGTTTACGTCAATAAACATGATAAATATACTGATAAACTACAATGACAGATTTTTACAAAATCAGTTTATCTCTTTAAATTCGAAATAAACGTATATGTCCATGAATATTGTTTTCCTTACATTGTCTACGTGATTGTTCAAGACGCTTGTTACACTGATGTTTTGGAAAAAAAATTGAGTTTGATTTTAATCAATTGATACAAGATTAATTAAACATACACAACCGACATGATCGAACCAGCCCGATGCGCATAAAACCGACTCCGTCCATTGAGTCAAATTTAAAGTCGGCGGAAGTTTTGTCTCTTTAGTTTTCTGACCCTGCTTTGCTTGAATAATGTGGGGAAATAAAAATTGATGAAAACTAAACAATTATACAAGTTACAAAATGTACGAAATATAAACAATACGTAACGAAATAAATAAACTGCAATATAAATATTAACTTATGATATGGAAGTGGCAAATATTGCAAAAAATATATTGAAATGCTTATTAGCTATTTTTTTTTTTCATATCAATTTTGTTTACTACCACATGGTATTTTTTGTATTCATCAAACTTTATAGTGTTCATCAATATCAATTCCAATAGAATAGAGAATTGAAACGGGAAATATATCCAAAGGACAACAATCAATTCAAAGAGCAACCACAAATCATGATAACAATGGATCTTCAACGCAGCAAAAAAAAATATCAAATCTTCAGGTGGGCTTCAACTGGCCCATAAACAGTAGGTAAACTTTATATTTGTTTATTATTATTTTTAATTTTTAATTGATATGAGAAGTTGTGAAATTTTAAAAACTTGTAAAGAAGTTTAACCTTACTCCTTTTGGAATTTATGGAAAGCCGTCGGGTTTAAATTTCTGCTTGATATGCATATTCTAAATGTGTTAAAAGATTTTATCATTGTTTTTCTTCAGTTGTCTCTAATGAATTCGTTGTTGATATAGCATTTTCAATTGGTAAAAGGACATCGGTCACCTTCATTAGATTAAATTTTAAACAGTAAATGTCAAAATAAACAAAACAGACAAGAGGCCATCAAATGTTTTATTGCATATAATATCAGATAAAAACTATCACTGGAAGTTTGCAAAGAAGATTTTCACCACGTTTTACTGTTTACAAACTTTAGCAATCATGTAATCTGAAGTTTCCAAAATATTTCATAGAAGAACATAATGGTGCTTTGAAACATCCAACATATGTTTATGATTTAGAAGTCTGTGACTGTCATGAAATAAAGTAATAGTTTCCTGCAACTGTCAATATTTTTTCGACCCTTTTTTGTATGCAACCGGATGTAACGTTCTATGGTTTGATGATATTACACTCTAACTAGTTTTTGTTGTTGAATAAACTGAATGTTATTTTTATTGTCAACTTTTGTCATAACCAGTTTAAACGTTTAAGAAAAATCTAAAAATAAAGTATGACAACATCTACAGCGATTCGAGCAGTAGTTTTTGCAAAAATCCAAATCAAGCTGCATCATGATGGCATATAGTACTGACCAATAAATTATCAAATATTTATATCATCTGCCTACAAACAGCTTAATAGGATACAACAGTTTACACATTTATAAAAGAAACGTGATAATAAAAGAGTAGTTGAAGTATTAAAGCTGAATTAACTATCCATAGGAAAATGTAATGACTCTATGAAGGTTGTAATAAATCCTTACGTAACACTTAAACTTATGCCGCACTCCAGAGAGGGACATAAAATGCTGCTCTTTAGTAAATTATTTGTTGCCTCAGATTTTTTTTTTACCTATACCCATTTATCTATTTAAGTATTACATAGGAAAAAGTTAGAAAAAGATCCAAAAAACACTGAGTATGGCTTATTCTGTCTACTAAAAGAGGGACGAAAGATACCAAAGGGACAGTCAAACTCATAAATCTAAAACAAACTGACAACGTCATGGCTAAAAATGAAAAAGACAAACAGAAAAACAATAGTAAACATGACACAACATAGAAAACTAAAGAATAAACAACACGAACCCCACCAAAAACTAGGGGTGATCGCAGGTGCTCCGGAAGGATAAGCAGATCCTGCTCCACATGTGGCACACGTCGTGTTGCTTATGTGATTACAAATCCGGTAAATAGTCTAATTCGGTAGGTCACATTCATGAAAGGGAAGGGGATTGTAGTTACGACGTAAGGAACATATCCGATATCATTTGTGAAACGGTTATTTCATAACGGTCATCTAACTCGTGATGGCGTCCGTAAAATGTACGAAGGGATGATTTCAACTTCACCATTTGGAACTCTTGGTTTAATAGCTTCCTTGTGAGCGGTAACCCTCTATCAAGAAAATCATGATAGGAAATGCAAGCACGGGAATATCGTATCAATTGGGAGATATATACCCCGTTTGCAGGTGCTGCTGGAATGTTGCTACTTAGAAATGGAAAGTTCACAATTGGAAAGCTGAAATCATCTCTTTTGTCGTAAAGTTTTGTTTTCAACCGACTCTCATTGTCAATTTCTAGATGTAAGTCAAGATATGAAGCCGACTTAACTGTATCTGTAGTATCCTTTATCTCCAATTCGATGGGATAATATTCATGGTGGTCATATTTCAAAGCATTTCCTTGAAAAATGTGTGTGCTTTTTTTTAGACTCAATTTACTTTAATTTTTGCAATATTTCACTGAAATATCATGACATTTTCGAATATTTATTTTTTGCAATATTTCACTGAAATAGAATGACCTTTTAACAAATTAGAATACAAACTACAGCTTCTCATATTAGGTGCAAAACATCCACTGTTTGTCTCCTTATTAATCTTCGTTAAATCTGCTCTTTTTAGAAAAAATTTGCAGAATTTATCTTTGTTAAAATAAAGAAATACTTAGCATGCGTTAAATGTTATACTGTCAAGTACCAAAGAAAAAATTCACTTAACATTTCCTTACATTAATTACCATCACTGAAAGTTAACCAATCAGATGTTCACCTATTTGTTCCTGTTAATAAGCTTTAGTAACCAATAATCTCAAATTTCCCTTTTTGTTTTTTATAGAAACACCAAATAAAACAGAATGGTGGTTTGACTACAATTAAATGTAGTATAAATTTCTTTCAACTGTCAAATGCATGGGAATGTTTCTTTTCTACTGTTTTTCGTATTTAACCGAATGTGACGTTCTATGATTTTTGATGGTATCACCTCTATAGCATGTACAGCAGCAGTCGGTTACCAGGGGAGGCATCCTTTTGCTTTCTTTGAAATATGTATTGGTTGTTTCCAAGGGTTTACTCTTTTTACACGATTTTAGAAGTTTGAATATAAGTAAAATATGTCGCCTTATTTATTTTACATTAAATGGTTCAATTGTTTAAGCGATCAACTAACACTTTAAACACCTGAATGGTGTTTATATAAATTATGAACCCCTTCCAATTGCTCTTTTGTCAAGACCGACAGTACATACTTATTTAAAAAGGAGGTACAACAAATGGAAGTAATTTATGACCTTGACTGTTTAAACAGCCCCCTCACGGTCGCAAACGGATGTAGTCAAGTATTTTCAATTTATCAAGAAAGAAAACTCATCAACAGCAAATCAAAAGGTTCAATATAAAGCCTGATCCCTATTTGTCATAAGAAATTTTGTAGAAAGATTGTCTGAACGGTCGCCTTTCTATTCAAAATAAAAAAAGAAATTATTAGCGAAAACACCAATTAAAATCGATGGATTCATGCTACCTTAACACATGTCACAGTCAATACTGAACATGAAAAACTAGTATTTTGACTAACCCTTCAGGTGTATCATTTATGTTAACAGTAATTGGTCTCGTTGTGCAGTTTTATACGCATACCATTAAACAAATATTGCATTACTATCTGTAGAGATATTGAATATTATATACATGTGTGTAATCTATTATGTCTAATCACTAAAAACTGAGTTACGTTTTATGTTCAGAATAACATTTCTTTTTTAAGGTACACGTAAATGTTCGATGGTTTAAGTTGACTTCGCTTTTAAAAATATTTTTTGCCATGTTAAAATGGCTTATCAAATTATACCAAGAATTGGAATTTCACGGCAGTGTTGATACTGAAAATGTCTGACGTTTCTTTGGGAGAGGATTTGCTGTCATGTTTCTGTCAAGATTAGAAAAAAAAAAACAATTGTAAAACAATTAGGATTAGAACATGTAAAACTACAATACACTTTCTGTAACCTAATTAACATATCTTATGCATGTCAGATTAAAAAAAAAACAACCACTCAATACTAACTGCATCAAGTTCTATTAAGATATGAAAACCTATAATCAAACTGTTAATAAGCTTAAGATATAAGTTTTAGATTTAAGGATGAGATTATGGATGGTCGAAATGATTTGACAAAAGACGTGGTATTTTGATTAAGTTCCAGAGGATACAAGTACTTACACATATTTCAAAGCATAAGGTTGCGATAAATATGCTTAGGTTAATTCATGGAAATGAAAGAACAATTTGCAACTGCACATAATCATGATTAAAACATTAAAACCATAACGCAATTCTCAAAATGACATGTTCTTAAATCTTACGCCTAAAAGAAAGAAAAAAAAAGAAATCGGTACCCAGTTTTAAGTACATAGAATCTCGTCAACATCGCACGATTTAAGACAATGAACTGTTGGTATCTTTTATAGTTCCTGTCGATAGAACATATATAGTTATCAAAGGTACCAGGATTATAATTTACATAAGACTCATCAGTTACGCTCAGATCAACGTAGTTATAAAGCCAAACAAGTACAAAGTTGAAGAGCATTGAGGACCCAAAATTTCCAAAAAGTTGTGCCAAATGCGGATAGATAGATAAGATATTTATATTTCATTTACGTTTAAAAGATGTTGTGTGGGTTGTTTTTAAATGTGATTGTGCAATTTACACGTCCATAATGTTGGATGTCTCCAATTAGGTCCATAGCTTAAATTCATTATTAGACATGTTTACGACTGGTTTTTCTTTAATTCTTGTATCACCTATCCCACGATTTGCACGTATCAGCTGATTTAGTATAACGCACTTGATCCCCTGATACAGTTTATCATATCGTTAAACAAATACAAAGTTTGTATAACTTAAGCATCTATATAGTTATCTAATCATGTTAAATTGAAGTTCGTCTGATGTTAGTATAAAATAATGGTATGCAGTTTGCACTTGACATGATAAGATTACAAATCACTTGTAAAAGGAGATAACATGTCACGTAACAATTTATCAACGAATTTGCAATGACAAGGTAACATGCCTTTTGGAGAGGATAGAATCATATTCCTGTTTTATTTGAAGTATTCACTGACCATTTAAAATTCCTTTGGAAATTATAATGATTACAATATTTCCAGCCCACCTGTTAACTGTGTTTTTTAGTAAGAATCTTATTTTTCTAATCATTTATCTGATTTTTCTTCAAAATCGTTTTGTTTGTTTGTTTGTTTGTTTGTTTATCTTCAGTGTTAATGCAACTGCAATATAACACATATTATAATATTTACATTATATTAAACAAAGTCTTCAACGATTTAATAAGTGAATGCGTTGGAATAATAATAATATTGTGAGTGTGTTAACTATTCAGAATGAGTTAAAAATAGGCTGAAACATAAGAAGTATACAAGTAAATCTATTTACAACATTACTGTGTTTCTAATTGAATTTGCTTATATTGACGTATAACATAAAAAATTCACATGTCTTCTGAATTGAACCCTTCAGATAACTCATATCTAACATAACAAGGAACTATATTTACATGTAAAGTGTATTGACATATGTGAACACAGATTACCATTCTAAGTGTGTTCCTGCAAATTTTAAGAATATGTTTACTATTAAAATCACTATCAAGTCAAGGAATTTTTGGAAAAAGCAGCATGACTTTCGGAAATTTAATTGACTAAAGGTGTTCCTGATATAAGTCGGTGATTTGCTTCGGCTTCTTTCACCAATAAAATAATAGCTAATATTGCTAAAGTGACGTTTAACACCAATCAATCGAGTTAAAATAGATATAAACGTTTATATGAAACCCAAATAATAGTGAATATTTAAATAATCTGTAATACCACTACTATTTCGCATTTAAGTTTCCATAATCAGCTTGATGATGTGTTATGTGTTAATGGAAAAGTTGGCTAACAAGGGTTACATTCACGTTAAAACAAACTTGCTTTTCAGCAAAATATTACGTATGAGTGCATAACTTAATTTCTAAAATACTATTTTGTTTTGGAAATTACTCTCAAATGTGCAATTAGTTATCGAAAGTATCAGGGTTATAATTCAATACGCCAGACGGATGTTTCGCCTACAAAATATCCCAAACATTTAAAAAAAAAAGTTTTATATTCTGTAATTTATATTTTGTTATGACAGAACTGACAAATTTTATCGAAGGTAATATATTTTAATTGTTAACGTTTCTTACTCCACATGTATATATACTATAAATACAGGTTCAACGCAATATCAATTGTACTTTATTTTAAGGCTTTATCTGGCAAGATATGACAGCACACTGTATTATTAAACATTAAACTTGACACAAATATGTTGTAATGTTTTTTTTGTTGAGTATGTATTTAATATAGAAATGTATGTGTATGACTCTAGATAAATACCGTCATTTTCAAGCATACATAACTTATATGAGCATATATTTCTTGCGCCTGACGTCCTCATCTTGTATTTTGTTTTCTTCTTAAGGATATGCTCAACCTTGATAATTAAAACCAAGGAATGAATAAAGATTCAAAACTTAAAAAAGCTACAAATGTATGTTACAAACGGGGACATAAAAATCTGATACACATTAACCAGAAAGATTTCATAATTCGAAGTGTAATATGACGCTGGTTCTATTTTGAGTAATTGTCATTTGTTTACTCGTTCAAATTGTTAATTGCTGACCATTCAGTGTCAAACTGTCTATGTATATTCAGGACACAATATAAATGACATAATGAGTCCTGTAGTAGATGTCGTTGAGAATGAAGGTCGCAAAATGTTGACTGCCAATGGAAAATAATGTTTTTTGGATAGGGACAGACATTTGGGCTCGCGACAATCCACCCACGGACCCCAAAAAAAAACGTTTTTGCAAGTGTTTTAAACATAAAAATAGTGTCGTCTTCTTAATACACGGATATTGAATGGTGCTTTTATATTCCTTACATATGTGGTAATATTGTGTAAGCTCCCTAGTTAGCTTGAGCTTATTTACATTTTATATAATAACAATTGTTTACATGAAAACTTTCACCTGTGTTTATGTACACAATAAATTGACTCCTTTTCTAAACCGGTTATTCATAGTTAAAGGTAAGATGGTGTTGGAAATTGGTTAAATTGCTAATCTTATTTCAAGAAAGTACCATTGGTTAAGTCATTTTGTTATTAATTATATACTGAATTCCCATTTTATACATTGTCCAGAATTCATACTTTCCTCGAAGGTAACTATCAGTATTCATTACAGCCATGCTGTTTACTATTACTATTCTGGACCAATTTGTCTCTAAAATATTTTGGCATTATTAAGGGTTCAAACGCTAGGACTTGGGTATAAAATGGTTTAAATGATACAGTTTAAAAGACCCACTTAACGTACGACATTTCCCCCACTTTATTTAACTTCTGTATTGTTGTACAACTAACTGTCATAATATTAGAATATTTGTTGTGTATTTTTGTATGAAATAAATATGATAACTTAGGTATTATTTCTTTAAGACTTCCCTTCCTAGAATGCTGGCTTATACTTGTCCAAATCATTATCCGGTCAAGTATTAGCTTTGTCCTCCCAGAGAATTGTCCGTTATGTCGGTTGTTGTAGACACTTGTCCCCTAGTGTGACAAGGTGTCCTGGGCAGAACTGGTCTTTATAGTTAATGTAAAGAACCTGAGCTAATTTGGTTATTTTGTGGCTGCGCTAGCATTAAGTAAAAAGGTATATGGAAAACGTTACTTTTACTTGAATGTTAGATCAGTCCGTTCACACATATAAACGGAGGCCACAGGGTTTGAGGTTTACAGCCGATCGCAATCATACCAAGGTGGCTGTATTTCAATTGCCAAGTCTCTTTTGGGCATGTTGGGAGTAAAATAATAATAAAAGATAGTTTATGGACTAAAACTCTTAATAACAAATATAAATAATTATAAAAGGCAGTCAACTTTTCATATTAGAGAATTATCTTATAGGCAAAATAAACACAATTATCACAATGACCATCTGAAATTTGACATTTATATTATTGTTTAAAGATAACTGAAATAAGGTATAATGAACATTGTAATGATTGAGAACAACTGGCAGCAAAATTGATATGCAATTAAAATTAAATAGCGAGACAAGCTTGCAATGACAGAAAAAAAAGAATCCTTTGTTTTACCAATTTGCAATAAAACAATATATCTAAGAATTATTAAAATATTGAACTCCGCAAATTTTGATTACAAAAAGTATATAATCAACATCAAAATTATTTTTTTTTTAAATTTAGTTATTTTGTCTGCAAGGACTTTTATGTTTGTGTACACAGTCCTTCCTATTTCAACATTGTAAAAGAAATATAAACTTTTGTTGAGAAAGAAATGATAATGCTCAAAGTACCATTCAAGTAAATGTGTACGAGAAGGACATGACAAATTGTTTACATACACTGTTATTTAATCACAGGCTATTTATACATGTTATAATATGGACTTCAGACGGTAGAATATACACATGTGTATAGTATGTGAAGCGGTCACAATCACAAGATAACTTTAATGAAAAACACAACACAATAAGTTTATCTGTGTAACTTCGTTTGATTGAATTATACATGCACTTTCATATTGTTTTCGATACATTGTCTTAGTGATTGATTAAGACGCTTGTTACATTGATGTTTAGAGAAAAAAACTGTCTTTGCTTTTTAACAAATAATACAGAAATTATTTTTACATAAAACATTGACATGATCGAATCCGTCCGATTGACCGATGTGTATAACACCGAATTTATCTGATGAGTATAATAACGAGTCCCCCGGTGAAATATTGTAATAGTTGGTAGTAATCCTGTTCTTTTGGCTTTCATTCTTTGACTATGTTTGAGCAATATGATGATATAAAAGGTGTAAACTGAACAATTATACAATATATAGTGTTCGAAAAAAAAACCCAACAAATATTGAAAAAAAAAAAAATGTGCAATTCTAATACAATCTTTTGATATTAAAATTTCAAATAATAGATTTAAAATATATGTTAATCATCGTTTTTACCTTTGTTTCACTTTCAATGTGGACATTCTTTTCTTTTTAATAAATTGATTATGCACGATTATTGCGTTATCCTTCACTAGTATCTAAGTATCATGTGTTTCCTTCTATGAGGATGTTAATATAATAACGATAATAACTTAAACCGACCATGACAGTTATGTAAACTACATAGCTTAATGGGTAAGGATTTCGTAAAGGTATTGAACATACACTGTTTGACAGACGACCGCCGTAAATTACCAAATAAATATCCGACATTTCCTTGGATTTCAAAAAAACACCAAAAACAAGGACTTGTCTGTAATTTTACCGATTGTGATATTTTAACTCAGTGATGTACTCACGCGTTCTCGTGTATACCAATAAACAACATAATTTTTCATTTTCCCATTTATCAGGGACGATAACTCCTGAATGATAAGAGTGAAAATGTCCACTTTCAAGCTGGATTCCTCATTTGTCATCACATAAATTTTCAATGGAGAATGGTTGAGTAGAAACAGACATTGACACCAGTCGTACTACCAACGATCAATAATGAATTATCGTAGGATTGATGATAACTTAATAGTTATCAAAGCTTACATGCTTATAATTCAATACACCAGACGCGCGTTTCGTCTACATAAGACTCATTAGTGACGCTCAGATAAAAAAGTTTAGAAACCCAAAAAGTACAAAGATGAAGAGTATTCAGGATCCAAAATTCCAAAAAATTGTGCCAAATATGGATCAGGTAATATATGCCTGGGATAAGAACATCCTTAGCATTTCGAATAATTCACATTTTTTAAACAGTAAATTTATAAAAATTACCATACAATTGAAATGCATGTCAACACCGAAATGCTGACTACTGGGCTAACGAAATGTCCACAACGAGTGGCATCGACCCAGTGATGTGAATAGTTATCAAGGGTACCAGGATTATAGTTTGATACGCAAGACGCACGTTTCGTCGTCTACATAAGATTCATCAGTAATGATCAGATCAAAATAGTTAAAAGTCAAACAAATACAAAGTTGAAGAGCATTTAGGACATTATCGAACATACTCTTGAAACAAGGTATCAAATCAAAAGAGGACTGATTACATATGAACTTTAATGTTGCGGAAAGACTCAAGTCTTGAAAGAAATGTGAAGGGTTTAATAAAAATATAAATCAATTTTAAATTTAACAAGATATGGAATCATAGGACACAATAAACGTAAGGTCAACTATCACTGGCTTTGAGAGTAAGGAGGCTTATGGATCTCAATGTAGTGTATTTATTCTGTTTCTTAAACTCATTTAATTTAGATCCTCAATGCTCTTCAACTTTTTCCTTGTTTGACTTAATAAATATTTTGATATGAAAGTCACTGATGAGTCTTATGTAGACGAAACGCGCGTCTGGCGTACTAAATCATAATCGTGGTACCTTTGATAACTATATACAACAGGTCTCTGTAATTTATTGAAACATTATAAAATGTAGAATCTGAGAGATGAATTTAAAATCTGGACATGAAACCCTAGATTAAGTTGCCTTCTTGTTAGCCGCATCCGTATATCATAGACACGCAATGCCTAGAATATCGTTTCTTCTTCAATGTACAATTCCAAAGAAAAAATAAATATCAACAAAGCCGAATCTCAGTTTATTCATTTTCTATTTTTGCGGCCAATCGAAAATGTTCACCATTTTGAAAACAAAATATTGTTAAGTCCAATATAACATCTTGACATACTAATAAAATTAAAATTGAGAATGTGAATGAGGAATATGTCAAAGAGACAGCAACCCGACCATAGAGCAGACAATGGGTCTTCAACGTTATATTACATTTTATTTGTTCTAAAAATATTTTGTTTGCTTTTTTTATGCAAGGCTTTAACATTTAGACTAATTTGTCGCAATCTTGAAAATGACCCTCATATTGAATGACTCAGAGTGTTTCCATAGTTTAAATTGATAATCAGACACAAGTCTACAAGTAGGAACAGTTTCATTCTTTTATCACCAATCCCACAATTTCTCGTAATTTCTCGTAATATATGCACGTATCAGCTGAATTGATATAGCGCATATTGATCCCAACATGCAGTTTTATCATCATATATCATAATACAAATATAGAATTTGTATTGATTAAGCATTTACATTTGTCATCTAATCTTCTGAAATTGAATTTGTTTAATGTTCAGTATTATATTATGTCATACAGTTTACACTTTAAAATTTGACTTTACTGCTAGAATGTTATAATAGTTAACGCAAAACAAGTTGGGTCCCTTTGGTCATTGTGCCCTGCTATTAAGTAAATAAAATACATTTTCTAATAGCTTAATTTCTAAAGATTGTCTCACTTTATCGATTGAGACATTTTAGCTGAGTGATGTATCATGCGTTCTCGGATATACAAAGACAAAACTTGTCATTTTCCCATTTATCAAGGACGATAACTCCAGAATGATGAGTGAAAATATTCATTTTCAAACTTTATTTCTTAGTTGTTATATCAGAATTTTTAGATTAATAATGGCTGAATGCAAACAGATCGTGACACCATTCGTACTAACCAATAATGATTAATCGTCAAGAAATTTAAGTTTATGTTGACAAAAATATTCCAAAATGTCATAGTCACTAGTGAGATGTAAACATACAGACAGTTTGCAAAGCTCTTAAAACAATATCAGAACAAATTATCGACAAACAGATTACGCAAAGTTGTATATAAATTGCACATATATTGGTGTCAAGCTAATAATAAAATCCGCAGCGTATACGATTGATTGCCCTTATATGACGTTTATGTTTTGCCAAAAAAGCTAACTCGGAAAATATATACATGAAAAGAAAATATTTGTTCAGCAAAATGATCGACAAGATTACTAGATATTTACACACTAACCAATTGTCGTCCTTACGTGGTAAAGTGTCTTAATCTGTGTGTCAATATATCTTAATAAAACTATCAACACGGATGAACAACACATTCTTAAATGTACTTCACCTTATCTGATAAGATATGACAATTGTGTGTATTTAAAATACTTAAAAACACAATTCGACTATTTTGTTATTGGAGTATTTTCTACAAAGTAGTGTATTCGTACGGCGTTTGATAAATATCATCATTCTCATACCAATTACCTGCGTATGTTGCCCTTATCTTAATATGTTCATAAGGAAATGCTCAAATCGTATCTCTTAAAAGCAAGGCATGTATAAATATGTATGAACATTCAAAACATATAAATAAGGATAAACAAACTACGTATAATTTTCATTTGTCGTATCTTATAAATAAAAAATAAGCTTTGAGAAACAGCTAGTTAACATTTGAATCTTTAAAGATTTAATCAAAAATTTTCAAGCTATGCCATTACATAAAACCACTAGATGCCATTTTGAATTTATAGAGAATGATAACTCATGAATGACAGAAGCGAAAATATCCCTATTTTGAGAAATTATGTATGAAGAATGGTTTTACGAAAACGGCAGGAATTATCTGTCGACTACAAAATATTGATAACAAATTAAAGAATGTCCCGATCAAATGTGATGGATTGATGCTACCTTAACACAGTGTATTGTTTACAATTAGTCAACATTAAAAACTAGTATTTTACTCACCCTTTAGCTGTATCATCAATACTAACAAATACTGATCTCGTGATGCAGTTTTATTATCATATCATTGAACAAATAAAGTATTTGTGTAACATTATATACATTTGATCTATTCATCTACAACCTAATTTAACTTAATATTTGGGATGATATTATGTCATGAAGCTACATGTATCTGTTCGATGATTAACATCTTTCAGTGACATAATCTGTTTTCCTTTTTTTTTTGAAAAAAAAAAAACAGTTCATAGTGGATGGTAATTTGGACACTTCAAATATAGCAAATGCATGCAAGCCAACATTTAGGTCAGTTTGATGTTTGATAGAAAACCGTATTTCATCGTTGTTTGTACAGGTGTTGGTTTATTGTATATATAACATCTCCATTCATTCTTACAAATGAATACCACCCAAACAAAAAAATTGAGGAACAAATCATAGTAACAAATGATAAACAAATCGTATAATTTCTTTGTGATTTGAAAGTGATAAAATTGCATATTCAAATGAGCTAACAAATCACAATAACAAATCACGAACAAATCGCTTACAATTCATAAGCAAATCATTAACAAATCAGAAGTAATTGCTTTCCTACTTCAGGCAAATCACAAACAAATTGTTTTCAAATCGTAAAGAAATTGTAAAGAAATTGTTATCAAATCTTTAACAAATCAGAAGTAAATCATATTCCTACCTCAAGCAAATCATAAACAAATTGTTTTCAAATTATGAAGAAATCATAAACAAATTGTTATCAAATCTTAAACAAATCAGAAGTAAATCATATATTCCGACCCTAAGCAAATCACAAGCAAATCGTAAATCATCAATTCACAGATTAAATTATTTACATCCAGATCAAAAATATGTTCTGCCGCTGAATCCCCCAAACTTTGAAGCGCAATTGTCCTCAATTTACCTTTAATAGCTACTTCTTTAATTGCAAAACGGAATACTATCTTTGGTTGCGATGCGGGACGAATTGTTCCCTCTGTGTAGGTTTCTCTTACTTTTCTCCCGAATTTGACTATAATGAAATTTGAAAAAAAAACATAGACAACCACGTGTACTTAGTAGAATGATGTCCAATAGGTGTTGGGTCTTAGTCTTGGTCCAAATCTGCTACATTGTAATATAGCTGTGTCCATTTTGCCCGGGACCTGGTCAGTAAACAACAATTAAAACATTAAACTTGCCAGTAAATTGTGTCTGCTGGCTCGGGAAGCTAGTCTTGAAATGAATGTTTTGATCTGTTTACCTATCTTTTACACATTTTTTTTTAAAATTAATCCTTACAGCACAAAATTATCATGATTATATATAGCGAGATACTGCAATGCACAGTTTATAAATTTTAAAGGTTAGTTAACGTTTGAATAGTATCAGTTGAATATGTGAAATTATACATAAATAACTGAGATTCCTTACCACCGTGATCTTTCTTAGACTGAATAAAGTTCCTCATCTTGCAACCTTCTTCCAATATTTCGGTCCATTGTATTATCCATTGTGAATCCTGACATAAACAATATGGCTGATTTACTATGCGGGTATATAGATTTACAAATTAAAGTGCACATATGGTCAGTTTTGGTGGAATCGGTTAAATAATTTTGTTGTTCAAGTCAGCATGAGGTATCAAAACTATAGAAATTTTGTTACGTATCAATATTATGAATAAAAGGAGGACATGCTGGCACCGTAAATTTATGCGACCAAAAATTTGTTATTATTGTATTGCAATTTTGCTGTCCATTGTATTGTACATTGAATCCTGACCCAAAAAATGGCTGATTTACAATGCGGGTTTACATGATATATAGATTTACAAATTAAAGTGCACATATGGTCAGTTTTAGTGGAAGCGGTCAAATAATGTTGTTGTTCAAGTCAGCATGAGGTATCAAAACTATTGAAATTTTGTTACGTATAAATATTTTGAACAAAAGGAGGACATGCCTGCACCCTAAATTTATGCGACCAAAAATTTGTTGTTATTGTATGGCAATATTGCGGTCCATTGTATTATACATTGAATCCTGACATAAAAAATATGGCTGATTTACTATGCGGGTATATAGATTTACAAATTAAAGCGCACATATGGTCAGTTTTGTGAGGAAGCGGTCAAACAAATTGTTTTTACAAGTCAGCATGAGGTATCAAAACTACTGAAATTTTGTTACGTATCAATGTATTGAATAAAAAGAGGAATTAAAGCACCCTAAATTGATGCGAACAAAAATTTGTTGTTATTGTATTTCAATATTGCTGTCCATTGTATTGTACATTGAATCCTAACACAAAAAATATGGTTGATTTACTTTACGGGTATACATGGTATATAGATTTACAAATTAAAGTGCACATATGGTCAGTTTTGGTCAATGCGGTCAAATCATTTGTTGTAAAAGTCAGCATGAGGTATCAGAACTACTGAAATTTTGCTACGCATCAATATTTTGAATAAAAGGAGGACATGCTGGCACCCTAAATTTATGCGAACAAAAATGTGTTGTTATTGTAGAATTGCAATATGCTGTCCATTCTATTTTACATTTTTACATTAAATCCTGACATAAAAAATATGGCTGATTTACTATGCGGGTATACATGGTTATAGATTTACAAATTTAAGTGCAACTCTTTTTACAAACCTATTTCTAAATTTTTTATACAAACTCCTTCTAAGACTCGCCATATCGTCGAGCTTTTCCCGACAATTATTTTACCAATATGCCCTACCCCAAAAATGCACGTTATTTTATTATAGGTGAGTCGTTGTGTCTCTTTGATTTGTGAAAAGGTGCGTTTTGATCATCTGTATTTGTACATCATGGGTCCAACTAAAACCATTAAAACACTGCTACCCAAAATTATGGAGCGTAAATTAACATGAATCTAAAATCTAAATGATTTTAAAATCTTGTTGGTATTGTTAGTTCAATTTGTTCTTGTCGTTAGAATAATATAGGTTTATAAAAATATCTTTTTATAATTTTTGTGTTCGAAGCATTGTTTGGATATTGCTTCACCACAGCACCAATCTTTCATTTATTGTAGGAACAAGTTTTTTGGAAGGAAGATTTATTTCAGAATGGAATAACAGACGAATATGTAACGATATTTGAATGAATTTTATTTTTACCTAATCGAATGAAAACTTCGGTGTTGACATCTTGTATTTCTAAGCGTATGTGAACGTAAGCCTAATTCCGATATTGACTGCGCTTATACGTTAACAGTGAAATCATCTCACGTTCCGCTAGTTTCAGAATACATATCGCATGTTTTCTCTACAGTCCAAATAATACATTAAAATCCGAGAATGTTTACATTTTGAACATTGGGAAAATTGTCTGTCTAATGACCAAGTTCGTTTAATGTTCTATTTGTCTTCAATTCAAACCAACAAATCATTTACTATTCTGCTTTCAACCTTTGTCAGTACGGTGCTTGTTTTCGCTCAATTATATTCGTTGTCTTTTCAGATCAACTGGTATAAAAAAAAGTCACTTGGCGTCCGTCTTCGAAGTCGGAAACTTTACAATAATTTTTCCTTTGAAACTTTAGCTACATTAAATCAATATTAGAGTATTGCGTTGAAAATTCTGTTAGATGACATCGCCCGCCATCCAAAAAAGGCCGACATGGCTATACTAAGTGCATAGAGGTAAAATGAAAGTATGTTTATTTCTTTAAATAAAAAGTTATAAATAGAGAAATTCTGAAAGAGCAAAACTGTCCAGGTTGTTGACCTTAGATGAATTTTGCTATATGTTTTAGGTATTTTTGTCAAATAGCTCTTCAACTGTTTCGGTACTTATACATTCTCGGATTTCAAATGTGTGGCTCTGGGCGTTCCAGATGACGGTAGTTCCATACAATTTGTTTGGGAAGTTTACCAATTGTTTGTGATGCCCAAATTGACAGACGATATTTTGTAAAAGTTATTGTCTGTAAGATGAATTGAGGGTCTTTATTAAAATCTATATGATTTGTTTCTACAGTAAGTCACACATATAGGTTTTATCATGTTTTTTTTTCCCCAAAATATGAGAAAAAAAAATCATCGGACTTTTTTCACGCTACAGTTTCGGGAAATTTTTCATAACAACGTATAGATGATATCAGATATGTTCCTTATGTCGTTACTACATACCATTCCCAAAATTATCACGAATGTGATCTACCAAATTTAACTATCTACCGAATTTGTAATAATCTAAGCAACACGACGGGTACCACATGTGAAGCAGGATATCCTTCCGGAACACATGAAATCACCCTCTAGTTTCTGTTGGGGTTCGTGTAGTTTTATAGGTTGTCTTCTGTACTATTATGTGTCCGTCTTTTTATTTTTTTATCCATGGCAGTATCAGTTTATTTTCAATCTATGAGTTTGTCTGTCCCCCTGGTATCTTTCGCTGCTCTTTGTTCAATTGACTCGTTTGGTTACTGTCTCATTGACGAATATGCCCAGTTAACATCATGCTCTCTGCACGTTTGTACATGCAGATGGCATGTTGCAAGTCAAAATTATGTCCTAATCCGCTTTAACTCTTATGTTTTAGAGACAGTCAGTACACTTCGACTGCTTCTTTTTTATGACCTACCGTTTGTCTATACTGTAAATTTGTTTACGAAAATGTAATAGTTTGACACTGGTCCTTAAGCAAAAACCCATCAACCATTGGCGTCAATGCCTCATTGTTTTTATGTGTGCCAATGAGTTACATGACACATCTGTGTTATGATTTGTATGTCATTGATTTATGATACATGATATTCTATGATATGTCTCGTTTACCATTTTCGCATTTAAAAACAATGGAACTGTTTCACTGCTAGTACTTGTGTCGTCAATGTTGTATTTCATTTGCCTTTTTATTAACTGCGTCGTAAGGGTATAATCTTATTGAAGTATATTCCACATCTTTATTATTACCTAAATGTACGTCGTAAGGTTGTAGTTTCATTGACGTATATTCCACAACTTTTTGTTATCTGATTCGTAAGGGTAAAGTCTCAGTGACGTCTATTCATCATCTTTTTATTATCTGTGTCATAAGGGTATAGTCTCATTTACATATATTCCAAATCCAAAAGTCGTAGCAGTATAGTCTCAGCGACGTATATTCAACATTTACTATCTCCGTCGTAAGGGTATAGTCTCAGTGACGTATATTCCACATCTTTCTATAATCTGCTTCTTTTGGGTAAAGTCTCAGAGACGTATATTCCACATCTTTTTTTTTTGGTGCATCCTTAGGGTATAGTCTCACTGACGTATATTCCATATCTTTTTACTATCTGCGTCGTAAGGGTATTGTCGCATTGACGTATATTTCACATATATTTTATTAGTTGCATCGTTAGGGTATAGTCTCATAGACGTATATTCCACATCTTTTTAATATTTGCGTCGTAAGAGTATATTCTTATTGACATATATACCACATATCTTTATTATCTGTGTCATTAGGGTATAGTCTGATAGACGAATATTCCACATCTTTTTAATTATCTGTTCCAGGAAATAGTCTCATTGACGTATATTCCACATCTTTTTATTATCTGCATCGTAAGGGTATAGTCTCAGTGATATATATTCCACATCTTTTTATTATCCGCGTCGTAAGGGCATAGACTCAGTGACGTATATTCCACATCTTTTTATTATCTGCATCGTCAGGGTATAGTCTCAGTGACATATGTTCCACATCTTTTTATTATCTGGGTCTTAAGGGGAAAGTCTCATTGACGTAAGTTCCATATCTTTTTATTATCTGCGTCGTAAGGGTATAGTTTGATCAAAGTCTCATTGACGTATATCACACATCTTTTTATTATCTGCGTTGTAAGGGAAAAGTCATTGACGTATGCTCTATATCTTTTTATTATATGTGTCGTGAGGGTATAGTATCATTGACGTATATCACACATCTTTTCATTATCTGTGTCCCGAGGGTATAGTCTCATTAACGCATATCACACATTCTTTTATTATCTGCGTCGTAAGAGTAAAATCTCATTGACGTATATTCCACATCGTTTTATTATCTGCGTCGAAAGTGTATAGTCTCATCGACGTATATTCCACATCTATTTATTATCTGCGATGTAAGGGTATAGTCTCATTGACGTATATCCCACATCGTTTTATTATTTGCGTCGTAAGGATATAGTCTCAATGATGTACATTCAACATCTTTTTATTATCTGTGTCGTAAGGGAATAGTCTCATTGACGTATATTCCAAATGTTTTTATTATCTGCGTCGTAAGAATATAGTCTCATTGACGTATATTACATATGTTTTAATCATCTGCGTCGTAAGGGTATAGTCTCATTGACATACATTCACCATCTTCTTTATTATCTGCGTCGTAAGGGTATAGGCCATTGACGATGTGGTATGAGTGCCAATTACCCAAATCTCCATCAACGCCAGAATTTATGAAAGTAAACCTTTATAGGTTAAAGTGCGGTCTTAAACACGGAGTTTTGCCTCACATAGAACAGCAAGCTACAATCCTTGGATGGTGTAAACTTCCCACTAACACCATACACTATTACACCATACACCATACCCCATTACACCATACACCTTGTACCATTACACCATGCACGTTTCACCTTTGCACCATACACCTTACACTTTACACCATACACCATTCCCTATTATATCTACACGATCCGAAATTACCCATAATGCAATTAAATTTTATATATTAAGATTTTTATTATGTTTTTGCTTACAATCCGAAAAAAATGAAATAAAAAAAACTTCGTTTGCAACCAATGAAAGGTCGTAAACTATCATTCCCGATCACAAGTTACACAATCACACCATTCCTCATACACCATTACACCATTCCCCTTACACCATACACCGTAGCACCATGCACCTTACACCATTGCACTATATGCCATACACCATTACATCATACACGTTGTTTTGGGAAGTTTACACCATCCAAGGGCTGTATAAAGTGCCTCAGAAATTACTTGTTAAAAAATATTTAAACGGAACAAAACAACGGTCTTATCTTTAGAAAAAAACGAGAAACGCGTATGAACCACGACAACAATCGACAAATACTGAACATCAGATGATTCCTGACTAAGGAGAGGTGCAAACAATTGCACACTATAACATATGAATTGACATGTATTTACTCAATCAAAAGACATATTAACTCAAGTGAACATACACTGAACGAATACATTTGATCGATGACAAACCTTTTTCCTTTTTTTTTGTTGTTTTGTTACTGTCTCCTTCACATATATCACATCTTGTTCTTATGTTTTGTGGTCATGATGTACTATATCACTGAGGTATATTTCACATATCATTTTTCGTTTGCGTATAATGTCATTGAGGTTAACCACTTTGGCTTTCTTTCTCTGGCCTTCGTTTTCGCAAGGACGTGAAATATTAAAGGTGGTTTCTACAACGTTCAGTGGCAAATATAGGACCAGACAGGAGAAAATTGAGGTTCTTCGTACATTTATGTCTACCAAAACAGACATGAGATTGGATTTGGTTGTTGTTAATGATATTAAGAGATCATGAACTGAAGAATAATAATGACAAACTTAAGTTTTAAAGATTGTATATTGAGGACAGTTTGAGATTCAAGACACACATATGATTAAACTTTCTATAATAATCTTTATTTCAAACGCAAAACACTCGCGGTGGGTTAAAATACAAACATATTACATTGTGTTACATGTCCAAGAAACATACGCCACTTCAAAAAGAATTTAGTTCATAATATGTTCCAAAAACCATAGTTGCGGGTTCTTAAAGGATGCACTGAATTAGCAAATGAAAATGGACCAAGAACAACACGCCCTTGGGTATGCAACATTTCTCACAAATTTTATATACAGCTGTTTCTTTAAGCGACAATCAACTTATCCATACACGGACAACACAAGGCATTTGGTTATAAACAGATTTTGATTTCAACCTTTAGGAAAGTATAGTTATAAAATAAATCATACTATCTTTGGTTGGCTTGCTTGCTAGCTGTATCGTGAAGTCATTATTATTTAAGGTGACTTCCCTTCATTCGAAAAAGTCTAGTCTTACAGACAAATAGATTGGCTTTTAGTGTGACTAGTCTACGTTTAAAGACGGGAAGTTTACCTAACCTAATAATGGCTTCACGGTTCAGTTAGCGAGCAAGCTAAACAAAGATATTACATTTACCGACACACTCAATGCAGTCAGCTGTAATGTTCAGGGATGTCCGTTTTAGCAAACGTCATTTTTTTTAATCCCGTTATTTATATTACATACAAATATAATATTTTCTTGTGTGTTAAAATAAATTTCAAAAATAGTATATTCAATCCATTTTGGTACAGTAAAAATAAAAACTTTTTTTAATGAAAACGCCTAACATTTTCATGACTAATATATCTTCTCATAAGAGTATGAATTACACATAACAGATAAAAAAATGTAGTACATTGTTATCTTACTCCGAAAAAGTTTTTTGATTTTCAATATCAACATATGTACAAAAAAGGGACGAAAGATACCAGAGGGACCGTCAAACTCATAAATCGAAAATAAACTGACAACGCCATGGCTAAAACTGAAAAAGACAAACAATAGTACACATGACACAACATAGAAAACCAAAGAATAAGCAGCACAAACCCCGAAAAAAACTAGGGGTGATCTCAGGTGCTATGGAAGGGTAAGCAGATCCTGCTCCACATGTGTCACTCGTCAGATACGGGACAAATGAATTGTCAATGTTAAAAAAATGACGATAAATTATTATCCGACCACCATAAACCAAAATTATACAACAGACGAGATAGATTAAAGTTACATTTTCAAAATCAGTAATAGTCTTTCCGAAATTTTGTTTCAACAGAATGATGTCTAGATGTAGGACACAAAGTTATTGTAGCACAGTCAAATCAGTCTGTAGGGTGTTAGACCATTTGTTGTTTGTACTTGATAAACATCAATTTGAGAAAAAAAAAGCTTTCATCAAATTAGAAAATAAAAATACGAATAAACCATCAACTTGAAGGAAAAAACTTCATCAAATTAGGAAATACACTTAAAACATGTCATATAGTATGGTAGGCATAGAATAATTAATTGGTAATTATTTTGTCCATCGTCCAGTGGCAAATATATCATGTATATCCATGATATGAACAGTCAAGTAAACAACGTATATTAAATGAACATGTTATGATCCGGGATGAACGAAGAATATAAATTTTCAAATGAAGAAATAAGGAAGACAGAAACCCAACGACACAATGCAATGGATAATGTGTTTCGATTTTAATCACAATCACACATTGAAATAAAAGCCTTTATTTTGAGACATGATATGGCTTAAATTAAATTTTTCTCAGAAACTAATTAGTTAAGGTTTAAAAAAATGTAATGAACTATAACTTGAATTTAGGTTTGTTCTCAAACAGTAGGAATCAAAATAACAACACGACTATGTATCATTTCTGCAAATGTCCATACATATAATTGATTTATTGTTAAACAATGCATACAAGCTTTGATCACATAACACATAGCACATTGCTTAATATTGTCTTAAGGGAATAAGATACAGTAACAGGGGCAGATAATAACGTTTTCAAAACTTTTCGAGGTGTTTTCGCGAAGTTGGTAACCAGAACGTTGTAAATTCGCGATGTTTCTAATAAGAACGTTAACATTTCACGGAATATTCACTGATGTCATAACTCCGGTTGTGCGAATTAAAAAATTAAACCTGCTTAAATAGTTATCAAATGTGTTTCTAAAAGACGGAGAAATCCGCGGAGGAGCAAGGAGATCAAAGGAAATACTGAAGATGATCAAATACAGCTTTGCAGGACGAAATTGAAGAAATAGTAATAGACACAAAAGTACTGACAGTGTACCATGGACAGGCGGAAGAAGAATTGTGGAGCTATTTAGTCTTCAAAAAGCACTGAATAACTGTCAAAACTGCACGGCCAAGCTGAATCTGCTTAACGTAGAGAAAGACAAATTGCAAGGATGTGGGACGGCTATCTTTCTTTTCGTTACTTAAACTGTAACATGCTGAATAATATTTTCACAAATAAGACAAATTACGGAACAAACCTTCTATTTTGGACATCAACACAAAGCTGCAATAGATAATTATGATTATTGCTAAATGTAGCTGCTTAACGTCCACCGGCAAATATTTAATTGCACATTTATGACATCAACTTGGTATTTTAATGAAACTAGAAGAAATGAGAAAACGTACGAACCCTTGATTATTTAGATTTTTTTTTTAAATCTATGGCGGGTATGGTGGCTGAATCTAGTCTGGTGTTGGAAGATTTGAAATCCAAACACAAGTCATTACTACCGTGGTGTACAGCAAGTCATTACTACCGTGGTGTACAGCAAGTCTTCACTGAGAAACGTATAAAAGGCAGTCCAAGAGTAACAGACAAAACAACTACCCTCAACAAATGTGTGCAATATTTTTCATGACGAGAATAGTTATTTTCATTCATTGATAATGAAGTCTATAATACTATTTTGAACTGAAAAAAATCAAAATCAAGATATTTTGTTTCTTTATTTTTTATTTCTCTTGTATAGCATTTGGCATACTCCAAATTGTATGGGGAAATGTCATTGTACGGCCAAATTGAACAAACTATCAATAAAATAAAAATAAAAAAACGGCTGCATGTGCGAGACCCTCATGGGTAGATCAGGTCGTATAACACCCCTATTCGTAAATAAAATAAAAAATAAAGAGAGTGTCTCATACTGTTCTGAAATCGGTACATAAAAAAAAATCCCCAAGTTTAATTGATATTTTAAAAATATATAATATCATTTGTATGCAGAAAAACTGTCAACTAAAGTCAGTAAGCAAGATTTCAAAAATAATGTATTGGTGTCTTTTTTGGTTTGATTTTACACAAATTGGTACCAATAGATGCAGAAACGTCACAATTTAATTTGTTTAATTGGTTGAAATTTTTGTGTGTTTACTACATGTACTATATCAAACTGGATGTTATAGAACAAAACAAGAAAACGACCGTTTACATAATGTTAACCGTTTGAGTTGTTTCGCATTTGTCATTGAGGGACCTTTCATAGCTGACTCTGTAGTATGGGTTTTACTCATTGTTGAAGGATGTCCGATGTCCTATAGTCGTTAACTTATATGTCATTTGTTCTCTGGTTGAGATTTGCCTCTTTGGTAAATATACTACGTCTTCTTTTTTGTATAAGCATATTCGGCCCTATTGTACTTCAACATATTGAGAGATAAAATTAAGTATCGGCAATGGTTAAATAACTGCAGATAGACAGACCAGAAAGTGAACACACGTTAAAACGCTGTCAAGCTGATAAAAAAATATGAAGTCATTCAGGAAGGTTGTTTCTAAGAAAGTAACAAACATATTGTTAAACGATCGGACAGAATAACAAACAAAGTGTTTGCAATATAGCTCTATTTCTAAACAATTAAGTAAGCCAATAAGCATGCATATAAGCCGTATAAAATGTAATGTAACTTATCTATTGATAAAGACATTATTTAGTATAGTTATCTAATACCGGCTGCTGTACTTCCTCTGAAATTATAAACTACATCTTCATTTCGCTATAAAACAAGAAGTTCTCCCTGTAATTCAAATTTTAAAGCTGACAATACGGTACCGGTTTTGTCATTGTTGAAGGTTATATGGTTGTCAATTAATGGTACCACTCACTTAATTTATAGTTTATTTATACTTTGCCATGGCAGGGCCTTTGACATAATGTTGTCTACCCTCTGTCCGTACATGAAGCAATTTCGAACTAATGTCGGACGGAGATGCACCTTTATACTTCTATCAGATTTTTCGTTTTTGTCGTACATCTGACAAAGTAATCTGCTAGAATCCTTTTTGTTTATCTTGTTTTTTATTAAAGAAAAAGGTCCTGTCCAAATTCCGTTTCGTAAATGTTTAGCACAAATGTTTGGCCATTTTAGGAGTAACAATCTTATGAATTTTATGATAGAAAGTATCAACGCTTAGTGGGAAAAAACCTGCATATACTTGACAGCACAGTCGTGTACGGCGGGAAATATCACAAGACGTTGTTGCGATAAAAACTAAATATAACGTAATTTAGCGCCATACTGACAAGCGGCCTAAAACATTAAGGTATGTGGCTTTTATTAAAAAAAAAAAAAACAAGCACATAGACCCGTATGTTTTTTTCTTTTGTAATCAATCAAGTACTGTGTCAAGATCACTCCACCAAAAATTCAAGAAAAAAATCAACGATCAAATTTCTCTGCACTTCCGTAATAGTGACAAAAATATGATCAATTTCTTTATTTCGAATATAGTAATCTAAAGCGGGAAAATAATAATCTGGTTTAACCTCAGCATGTTGATGCCATGGATCAGGGGAACATTTTACAAAAAAACCGGTTAAGTTATGGCTTTTCGTTCAAAAGTATTGTTGCTTTCTTTAAAAGTCCTTATTTATGAAATTTTAGGGATTTTCTTCCAAATATGCAAATTTCGAACCAAATTATCACAAAAAGTAATTCACGAAGGTACTTTTAACTTTGCATATTTCAAAAGTACACATTGAAATTGACCTTATACCAAAATTACAAGAAAAAATCAAGGAAGGATCTCTTCCGTATCGTATGCCCTTAAGTCTGAATACGAAATACACAGTAACAACTGTACAGATCATGATAATCAATTAAGTAAGATTGATAGAAAAGAACACAAAAAATATATAGAAGTAATTTGGATGACGAAATACACAAACAGATCCGAGTCCATATAAACTCATTGTCTGAAAGATTTATTCATGTTTATTTCTATTGTTGTTTGACGTCAAAAAGATAAGCATCCCAATCATTACAGACAAGCAGACTATTTTCTTTTTTGTCATAATAAATTCCCCACGGCTTGTTCAATCCATCTGATTCAGTAAGAAGTTCTCTATGACGTTTACCATCTTCTGATACAACTACTACAGTGTGTGTCTCCTCACTAGTCACATACACATTCCCTTCATCATCTGTTGTTACACGACCTAAATCTGGAATCTTTTTAAATTTCCACATTACTTTTCCTTCTAACGAGCAGCAGTATATTGATGTCTGGTCTTTACAGACCAACCTGTCTCTGTCTACTGTAATGTCGCGGATAAAGACTGTAGGTACCGGTATAGTACGTATTACTTTACCTGTCAGATCCATCACATGTATTATACTACCATCAATAACAACGTACAGGTTATTATCATTATATGATATTCCCCAGCAGGGACCACTGGTGTTGATTGTACTGGTGACAGTACGTGTAGATATATTTATTATCAGTATGGTACTGTCAAACGCACAGGCGACTGCTACAGTTTTACTATCTATCACTGTTATATAACGTGGTTTATATGACAGAGGAATGTGATGCATATCAGTACCGTCTGCATTACAAATAAAAAGTCGGTTATCCCTGTAGTCGGTAAACACTAATATATTGCCTGTTTTGATACAGCTATAAATGCCTGGATTTTTATTCCAAAAGTGCTTTCTGATTTTTAATTTCGTTCGCAAATTTGCAGAAACAGGAAGGTTGTTTTTAAGAGATGTTTGAACGATTACTTCCTCTGTGGTTGGTGTAATTTCTGAAATGAATAATTAATTAATTAATTAATTGTTCCAACAAATGATTAGTTGGAATTAAAATGACGCTCAGCGCTAAACAGGATTGGATGTTAAAAATGTCCTTGTCGTGCATACTGTATAGGTATAATGGAATTTTGTCACGGCCTTAGTTTTTCTCTCCCATGTTGTCTAAATAAATAATATTAGAACATCAAAAACAAAATTGGCTAGACTAGCAGTTTTGCTTTAATGATATCAAATATATAGAAATGTTCGAAGGGTTTACTGCGGTACAAAAAAATATGATCACTGAACAATGCCTAATAAGGACTTCTGATTTGTTGCGTCTTTTTAGTTTATTCTTATTTTGTTATCATAAAAGACATGCAAACAAAAATTCAGTGATTAAACGATTAACTTTGGTCCATGATGTAAGATTACAATAACCTTAAGATCATTCAAGAACTTAACTTCTAACTTGTGCGGTTTGTTGTGTTAATTTTATTTTTATGAAATATTTGTCATGAATAAAATGATTATGCTGAAAGGAGAAAATCAAGCTTATTATTATGAACACACATGTATGCTACTTTCGGTTATGCAAAGATCTGGCAAGTTGCTTAACGTCCATTTCATATATTTTCATGACGAAAACGAATTGTTAATAGTAGGTGAATTTAGAATGCCTGTCAGTTTTGTCAAATAATTAGTCAAAATCAAAATTCAGAGTTGTATAGTATCATGCGTATCAAGTTTGAACGTAGTGTCAATACTTGCCTCACCTGATCAAGGTGCAATCTCTGTGCTTAAATCAGAATGTACCATTGAGTCCTCTTATTCTCATTGTTGAAGGTTGTGCAGGTCTTTAATTGCTTACAATGATTAATTTAAACGTGTGTGGATACGTGTCTCATTGACAATCATACCTCATCTTCCTAGTTGTGTATTGTCATAATATCATGAATACACGATTTAATCTGCAAAATTAGTTACATTAAAAAAAAAGGTTGGTTTAGCTCGGAATAAGAATAAAATTCAAATTTGGTCCGTTTTTAGCTAGTGTAATTTGATATCTTATTCTATGTACTGTACTGGAATGTCAGAGTTGTAATATTAGAACAATATTTTGCACTAAGTAAGGTTTTTTTCTTATTATTTTTTGACAGACATGGTAATCCAAAAATAACTGGAGTTCATGAAAGAAGTGTTGAGGCACCTTTTTGTTGATAAACATGTTTAGTTAAGAAAACTTAGATAATATTACGAATACTTGAATAAGGCTTTAATCTGGCTTTAATTTTTTCTGTTTGTGTGAAACAAACGCAAGCTCAAACAAAAATTATTTATAATGGAACCAATGGATATGTTTTGAAAAAAAGAAAAAAAAAGGGCAATGCGAGTGTCGCCAAATGTGAAGGACTAAACAAAAGATATATTCAATGCTGAGGAAGTGTCTTAAAACAAGACAAGTCAATACATAATTTCAAAACACATGAGAAGAGAGATTGATTTGCAAGGAAAAAGAGTGTTCGCACTGTCACACAATCATAATGGCTTTTTCATCGGCAAATAAGAAGTCCAAAAATCCTTCTGTATTAAAAGGTCATCAAAATCGAAGACAATCAAGAAGATGACGAATGTGCTTAGCCATTTGATAAACATAATCATTTTTTTCAATTGTCAGAAATTGTTACTTAGCTTGACTAACTAGATTTAACTACGTATTTTTTTTTATCCCAGGCATAGATTACCTTAGCCATATTCACAACGTTTCGGAATTTTGGATCCTCAATACTCTTCATGTTTGTATTTATTTGGCTGTACACATATTTTGATATGAGCGTCACTGATAAGTATTATGTAGACGAAACGCGCGTCTGGCGTACTAAATTATAATCCTGGTACCTTTGATTACTATTTATTGATCAAATTATTATATTTATTAGTAATCCAAACTTTCATAGTTACATGTATGTACATTTTTATCAGTTCGTATCGATACAATTTAATACTACCCTAACTTCCATACCTAATGCTACAATTGTTGTGTGCTGTTACAATTTAGCTACTGAATCAAGTAGAATTAACTAAAAATTTGTACTTTTATGTATGTTTATAATGTTCCGGACCATATGAGTATTATACTCGTTTGGTTATGAACGGGCCGGACCACATGAGTATTTGGACATTGAGGTATTTTTTTTAAACTACATTATGAACGTTTCAACAATACAAAAACTTTATCTTAAAAAACAATGATGGTTACATGACAATGTATTATTTTTATAATTCAAATACTACTATACGTAAAAATAAAAAAAATGATGTCATAGTGAGTTTTCATCGCTTATTACATTCTTGCATGCAGGCTTGTAACATTTACTTCCACATGGTACCATAGCTTTTATACATTTGCAAGACTTGCTTTTGCACGCCCCTTTTCATTTATACCTTTTGTTTGCGAGTAAAAAGTTAGCCTTTTTGTAGCTGCGTACAGTGATACCGATGTCTTGGGCCATTCCGATATGTCTACGGTGTTGTGAAGAAGCTCTAGATCTCAAATATCGTAACATGATTACAATACACCATACTCACAAGACAACATAAATAAACTTTGTTGCTTTCCAGTGACTTCTTGTGTAACAGTTCATTAAGAAATTTTTGGAATTTATTTTTAAGTCGACATATTGCCATTCCCTCGTAATGAGAAATCGATAATGACCATCGGTAATGACCATTGGTATAAAATGTGTTTTTTATAGTTTTGACAAGTAAGTAAAATTAAGTATGTGAAACTTCTAATTTTTATTTAGCTAATCTTTTTATTATAATAGAATAATAAATTAACCTATATGATAGCGTCTTTTTAATGAACGGTCATACCATATGAAGAGTTGAGAAGTATTAAAAGTAAACTGTAACAGAGTGTTAATTACCCCGACCGTACGCTTTTGTATACTTTGTGTTGTATTATATAATTTAATATAAATAGTATCAAGATAATACAAATGTTGTTGCTGTAAAATAACTCAAGTGGAATGATTTATTCCTCTTGGTAAATACGACAAAACGACAGTTTCTTGTCGGCTCATATATACATGTTGAGTATGGACTTCACCCCTTCCTGAGCAACTCTTGATCAAGTTTTAGATAAACACTTATCACTCTCAAACATACAAATAATAATTTGGTATTGACGAAATATTTAATACCTGAACAATGATACAATACATAAATGAACATACAACTTGGATACTTTCTTGTTTTAACAATAAATAAAGTATTTTTGTGTGTTAACTTTCTTAGCGAAAATTAAACTAATAATAAACATGGAATGGTGAAAATACTAATCTGAAACAATTAAATGGAGACTACCAAAACCACTTTCATTATAACAGTCAATGTAACAACCTGATAAAAACAACATCTTTAATATGTATTGTTATGTACATTTAACCCATACAAGGCCTACATTGACTATCAAAGTCATGTAGTCAAAAACTACATTTTGCACATGTATAGAAACGTAGTTAGGGTACATATGTTAAGTTTAAATGTGAAGTACACTTACACTACACCAAAAGTTGTTTTCAGCTTGTCTATTTTCCTGATTTTCATTTTCAAAATGCCAAACAAGGTATTTGAAGTACTCTTAGCTTTCTATATAATATGATTAGAACATCCATAATAAAGAAAAATACCTGATCTGTCTAGTACTTCAAAGTTTACACCAACATCAGCATGTTCCATTGTATCAATTTCCGCATCAGATAGCATCGTAGACATAATTTTGTTTATTTCGTAACGAAGTTTATGAACATCACCCAGGACCTGTTTTGCTATTTCTGCATACATGTTAAGGTCATCGATTGAAATAGCTTTAATTCTGATATTCATGTCGGTTGTTCCTTTTAATCTGAATTCATCTATAGCTTGGAAAACTTTTGTTTTATCCCATGCAGTGGGAATGTCAAGCTGCATGAAAACCGGTATAAGGATTCTCTTGTTGTCTGAAACATCAGAGTACAAACTAATCAATACTTATATATATCGTGTTGATTTACAACGATCACAAGACATTGACAAAATCTAATAGGATATTTGATATTCATAGTGTAGCACTTAATTCGAAATAATACATAATTTAGAAAGTTGAAACAAAATCTTCTTAGTAAGAATTCATACCTTCCGTTACTAGTTCGGTATCATTAAATATTTCCGCATTCTCCTCACTACCAAATATGTTAACCATAACATTTATCTTGTCAACCATACTATCTAGAGTTTCTGTAAAAATAAAAAAAAATATGATATTCAATAATAACACGGTGGTTAATATAAATGTTCAAAATGTCGAAACAATACAGCAACGACAAATGAATACATGATAATTCATGTCAACTGAAGAGGCTGCCTGGTCTGGCGATATCCTCGGATATTAAACGTCCAACAGCAGTGGCATCATCACAGTGGTTGCAATTTTTTTTACCATAGATACCAGAATTATAATTGCGTACGCTAGACGCGCGTTTTCTGTACATAATATTTATCGATGACACTGGAATCAAAACAGTTCAAAGGCAAATTTAAAACCAAGCTTTTGATTCTTGACAGAACAAGGTTTTAATTGGGTATTGTTTCAATTGCAAACTAAGCAATATAACGTTGGGTTTAAATACTCATTTGCTGATATTCTAGTTGGACAAAATAATATATTTATACGATAATTCGGAACTTTATGTTGGTTTCTATGTGAGTTGCAAGTACCCCCCTTTTCTTTGCAAAGCAGTACACAACGGAAATAAATGTATTATATATGTCATACTAATACTCATACCACTTGACAGATTTTTAAGCCATATTAAATATATAGACATTCTTTTCTATACGTGTTGTAGAACTCAATATAATAAAAGTTATATATAATTATGTTTATATGACTAAACATATACTATTATCATGATTAGTGTGTATTAATTTAGAATTTATTATATTTTATGAGGTTTTGGATTTTACCATGACGGCATGTAGTAAATAACAGAAAATATCGGCAAGATAAAAAAATCATTAACCGAAAAAGAACCAAAAATAACAACACTGATAACCACAAAAGCAACATGAGCCCACAAATCACTACTCATGAAACTAACAACTTAGTTATATAAATCGTAAAAAACTTTTACGGGTTCTGATATTCAACACCGTGTATCATTTGTACAGCGGATAAAGGTACTAACCAAGCGGGCATGATCGATTTTTACCTTACACGGTAACGAAAATATGTGTTTTGCTTTATCAATATTCAATGTACATTTCTCAACATTTGAAAGTCCTGCTCCCAAATAATTTTCGCATCGTTTTTTCCTATTTATAAAACAACTTTGATATTCTAATAAGAACAATTAACTTGTACATGCGCAAATAGTTGTGAATGTCAACACCAATTTAAATTTCGATACAGTTGTTGAGACATTTACATTTTTTATCTGAAAGAAACCTAATACAGGACAAAAAAAATAGTTACCAATCATAAACCTACCTGTGATTACTCATTCCTTGAAACTTTTTGGGTAATAAACGAGTATGAAAATAAAGTTTGTGTGTACGGTGTACAAAAACTTAACTTTGCACCGTACAAAAGGATTTATGTGTTCAGCTAAACACCGTACACAACGCTTCTTTCGGGATAAAATATCAAAAAATAACATATGTATGAAAGATTTCAATGCCAATTATTGAAACAGCTATACTCATTAAACACACGGTGGCCTTCTATCAGAAAAAGAGTTGTTGTAAATATAGAATTATATTGGATGAGAGGAGGGACAACTTCTTTGTCAAGTATTTGCACATATTCTTAGTAATCGTTCTTGTTTTGGGAAAATAACGAGACATCTCTAATCATCAACCTACGACCAAATAGTTTCTTAAATCAGCAATTGTGTTTAGATTGAAGTACACATTAATATGTGAACAAAACACAGATTTCGTTACCGTGTAAGATCAAAATCGCTCACGCCCGCTTGGTTAGTACCTACAATGTATATCCGCTGTACGATGATACACGGTGATCAATAATCTGTTAATCTGCAAGAATCTGTTCAAATGCTAAAATTTCGGAAAAATAAAGGAGATACTTTAAGTTTTTTTTTATATATAAGGTTAACATTTAAGAACGTCTAGTGTTTTGAATATTTCACATTAAATTGATTTCACCTAGGTTATAAAATAAGGACGCAATATATTATTTGCAAATTCCATTCACAATAGCGTCTTCTCAAATCACATTATGATATTTATTTTACAAAATCGAGCATATTTACGTATTTTTCTCATTGTTTGCTGACAATCTTTTTCCATCGATCCACTAAACTGCTGAGGCATGTTATGGTGTAAAGCAGCTGCTTTCTCTTCAATTACTTGATTTTGTGCTCTCTGGAAATCATATACAAAATATGAAAATACAAAATATAAATTAACATAATATAACTGTAAAAAGAGGAAATAAGATCAAGACATATAGTTGTTATCCCTTATTAGACTTATTAATAATGAGAGTATGTGTTTTTGTTATACAGGTTGGGGACAACTGGATGAATATAGGGAATATTTTTATTTTTTCGTGTTTTTCAACTTTTTTTCTTTTACACAGATTGAACCTGTTAAATTATTTTTTTTTTCAAATTCTAATATATCCTCATCAAATATTTTTCAAATATCTAAGAGAAAAAGTATACTGAAATAAAAACTTTCTTATCTAATGTTTTTTTCCTCATGTTTTATTCATATATATATCTAATCTACAACATTACATATAAATATAACTTGAATAAACAAAAAATCAAGATATCACAAAAATGTCTGCTTTTGCAGAAATATAACAATGTTTTTTAATACCTTTCAAAAGTAGCTATGTAATGCCAGTGAAAGCAATATTTTTCTAGCTTCTTCAAAGCATTTTGAAGTCTTTCATGAGTAGTCTGAATTACAAAAGGATCATTTGCAAACCTAGGACTAGATATTTTTATTTCTTTCAAGAACAAGGGACAAACAAGCTATTGCAAAAATATCATGAAGATCATTAATAAAACAGTTAAAAAGTGAAAGTTTCAAACGATTCTCTTGTTCCAAAGTGCCATAAAATTTAAAAATAAGATTCTTCTATAGTTGGTTTTCAAATAGGCGTTTTCTCCCGATTTGAATATAAGCATAATGAAAGATTTCCTCCAATTAATGAGATGTTTCTAGAGTTAAATTGTAAAGCTTTGTAAGAGCTACACATATAATTAATCATTTCACCAGTGATTTTTCATTAAAAAAAAGTTACGAATTTGATTCATCTGTCATATCGTGTTAACATATAATATTCTTGTAATTTTTGATTTATTCATTCACTTTATCGCCAAATTCTGTATTTAAGCTATCTGAATTTCTTTAAATTATTCTAGTATATCTAGAATCAGATACTCTCCAGTCCATTAGCTTACCAAAAAATGACTTTCTATGAAAAAATGTTTTCCTTTTTATCATTCTGTTAAAACCTTCACAGTGTTCATGGTGTTTGAACATTTTTGTTTAAGGTTTATAATATTGATCGCTGCTTGAGTTGTAGGTTATTTACCGTTTGTTATAGATTGTTATATTAAATCAAATTTGTTATATGTTTGTATCATGTTTATTGCGAATGTTGCAGTGGATTCGTTCATGGTTGGCCTACCGTAAATGGTAAGTCTATCACATATGTAAAAGAAAATAACAAAAGTTATTCAAGTAAAGCTTATATGCACCAGTGTTTGTCATAATGATACTCCTTCAGATTGACATTTCTCTCATTTCCGGTTGCTATTGATGTCCTACTATTTTTCATTGCAATGAAGCTTTAAAAATATAATTTTACCTCAAATTCAGTGCATTTATTTTTCCAGTAATCTCGACAAATGATTTCATACTTTAACATGTAATCGCCAATCAACGTTAGTTGTTTTGCTTGCATGATATTTTTCTTTGTTTCTACAACACATTCAGTGCCTATTACATTAGCTATTCCCAGAAGGGATCCTTCAAGTGTTGTCCATTTTCTGCTAAATTTAACATCTTTTATTTCTTGAAAATCTGACAGATGAAATATCTCGTTTCGCACGTCTTTAATTTGTTTCATCCAACTGTCTATTCCCAGTTCGTGCTTTCCACATTTCTGAATTGTATAGTTTGCTAGTGTGATATCAACCACTCTGACATCGATGTGTGCTCTTGCAGAATATTTACAGATGCAAATTTGAGTCAATTTGTTTCCAGCATATTTTTTGTGATCACGAATCAGGTTCCGTTCATCTGAGTGATACAGTATGTGTAATTGCTCCTTTGATATCAGTCGCTCTCTATTGATTTTTTGTATGCAGCACTTGCAACATGGAAATGTTTCATAAATATGCACCAATTTGTGTTTCTCCTTATTCAGAAATGATTCAAAACTATCAGGTCCGAGTATCTTTTCTTTAATATACTTAGAAATAACAAGGTATGCAACATCAACAATGAGGGCCACTAATCTGAAGTAGTTGTTTCTATTTTCTGTCATATCTATATCTTTGAGGAATATGTTGCTTTTTGTCCAGGAATTCTTGTACTTTAAAATACGCTTGGTATAGAAGGCTGTTGAAAGAGAAACATTATTTTGTTACACTTCATTTACTTGTGTAAGATAAAAAAAAACACTGAAAAACCTGATTTGCAAAAGTGCTCAAATAGATTAAAATTTAGGTAAAGATAGCAATCTACTAAATATAGGGTTTACGGTCATAGGATATGTTTAACATCTGAAATTACAGACTGGATGTTTTCGCGGCCATATCTTTTGCGATACCAGACAAGTCGGCTGATGTGTACATGACATGATTGTTGATTTGCATTGCGAGTGATGCATCTAAAGCATGATACGCTTCATCTGCATATACAACCCGTATGTATGCGTGCATGCATTCTATTAAAAACCGCTGAATGTGTGACCTTGATTTGTTTTGATTTTTGAATTGTCAATAAAGGTACACATTCGTTAAAGATACCCGGCGTATACTTGTTATTACGGATGAACATTTCTTTTAAATCAGCCTCTATAGTGGTGCTTAGTAAGTACTTCCTTTGTTATTTGATCGAGAGTTAAGTAGAAGTTTATCCGTAGGATGTTATGTTAGGCATCGAAGAGATTTGTCAACATCTACTCCTTTTCCATGATGTGTATATAATGTTATATACAAAAATAACCCGTGTGGTTTGGTCTTTTTCTGTGGGAATAGACTTTTGTTTAGTATGAATTGAGAAAATTTAACTAATGATATTGAAAAATAAATTCACTTTAGTGCATGTAGTTGGTGTTTATAAATAGTTATTTGTGTTTTCGGGTCGAACGTGTTATATTTATATCTCCTATACAGTATTCAGTTGTAAATCCAACTATTCCCTGATGGTATGCCACCGTCATATATTTGAATAATAAAGTACAAAGATATTGGGTTTTGAATAATGCGGGCATCTACGTTTGTTATACAAAAAATCCTAAGATATCTGATTTTTATAAACTGAGTTGAACAAAATTGTATAACCATGATGTACAAGTATAACTGTCTTTTGTCTTATACAATTATTTCTAATTAGTGATTCAGCTATATGCATGGTCATTTAAATATTTGAAATGAATTTCGAATGACAGACGATGACATTTTATAACAGAAGAATCTATATTTTTCTGCCAATAAAAATAATATAAAGCTCTATTTTTATGTAAATAATAGATGTAGGTGAATGTTTTGAACAGTCTTTTTTGTTAAGATTGGGTATTTTGCTTATAGTACAATTTTAATAGTATCGGGTTCTGTCAGTGACAATTTAAGTGAAGTAGAATTAATCATTGGTTCTTTTATTCTACTTACATGTAGTTGTTTTTCACTAAAATGTACCACTGAAGTTTATTTGCAGAATGACGTCGAAATGCTTTGCAATAACGCTAAATAAGGCATGCGGTAATAACCGGAAACAGTTGATATATACCAGAAACAGTTAGTACCGGAGGTCAAATTACACGACTAAGACAATTCTTCAAATTTAATGAACACATATATGTACAAATTGGTTTTACCAAGGAGTACAGGTAAACCATTATTTTCTACAAGTATATGCAAAATTTGTTTACATAAAAAATATTATGTATTTAATCTCACAACAACAACTGCAATTCATTTAATGATTAACATGTTTCACTTAAAAGTTCAACGATGCAAGATGAAATCACAGTTAAAATGTCTCCTAATTTCACGTTTACCAGGCTTTTCAATTATTTTTCTTAAGACTTCAATTACATTTATTGAAAATCACCTGAATATAATTTACCTTGTATAACCCAGGAAAATATACACAAGGGACCCTGTGTTTACAATACTCCATCGTTCAGGGAATCATTAAATAAAAACAAGGTTTTGTCTATAATTTTGCCGATTGTGACATTTTGACTTGATTCCATAATTATCATGATGAATTTTGTATGAATATTGGTTGAACGAAAACAGGCTGAGACAAACGAATGTCATTGAAATTTTAACATTTAAGCATATTAAATGTTAAATGGTCTTACTATTTCACATTTAAAATGCTTCTTATAATTTCTCAAAGATAGTGCTTTTGTAGAGGATGAGCTGTAATGATCTTGTTTTCAATTTTATAATCTAATATTTTTGAGCAAATAGGAATTCACAAGCCAATCACATAAACCAAATGTCTAAACCAGCGATTCCTCTTGTACTGAGCAGGATTACCTTGCCACTTCTTGTCATCAGTAGGGTAAAACTAACCTGTATCACGACGGTCTTAACCAAGCTCACGTTCCCTAACATTTGAACACTCCAACGCTTGATGAATTCTGCATCACAATGATAGGAAAAGTCGGCATCGAACGACCAAAAAGCAACGTTGTTATGAACGTTTGGCTGCCACAAGCCAGTTATCAATGTGGTAACTTCTCTGACTCATCTATCTAAAAACCTTTTGAAAGTCAAAAGGTTCGAAAGGCAAAAAACAACCGGACTCTAACAACTTCTACAAAATCGTTTTAAAGTATGATTGTTTATATATGTACACATCAGTTTACTTGATAGAATTAGTTATCAAAGTTTTAGTACACCAGACGCGCGTTTTGTCTACATAAGACTTGCCAGTGACGCTCATATCAAAATATGTTATAGCTAAACAAGTACAAAGTTAAAGAGCATTGAGGATCCAAAATTCCCAAAAAATTGTGCAAAATACGGTTAAGGTAATCTATGTCTGGGACAAGAAAATCCTTAGTTTTTAGAATAATTCAAAGTTTTGTAAACAGTAAATTTTATAAAAGTGACCACATTATTGATATTCATGTCAACACCGAAATGTTGACTACTTAGCTAAACGTCCACCATATAAAAGTGTAACTAAATGAAATGCATTCACAGTCACCTAAACACATAAGTCTCAACCCTCTACCAAGAATCATTAAGTCTTCTTACTTGTCTGTTTTCTAAAGAAACCAGCATCAACACCAACATGATCTAAAATTAGGCGACATTTACGATGCTCTTTGTATTTAATACTGGGTACAGCTTTTCTTTATTCTAGTAGTATGATTAAAGAGGTGTCATTTTGAGAATTGCATTCTGATGATTATTCCAACCCAAACGGTCATGTTCAGTAAACTATGAGAGCCTTAACCCTTTCTCTTTCAGGCATTTTATACCATTACTTATTGAAATGACACTTTCAATTTAAAAAAAAAATGCATTAGCATAAACGGTCATAAACATGTCATGTTGGGCTCACATGATAGATAACTAGTAAAATATTCTTAAAAATTTTGAAGACAATTCGTCCTTTTTTGGTCACGTGGTATCATTCCAAAAGTCACGTGACTGTGGAAAAAAATTGAAAAAATATGAAATCCTTCAAATTTAAGCACTTAAGTCTGTTACTACTGATTGAATTAAAAAAAAACTAAATCAAGAACCTCAACCAGTTTGTTTGCTTTTAGAAATTAAATGTTCAGATGATAATTTTTTGTTGCCAAATGCATGATATTACGCAAATCTAATCGGAATCCACTCTATAAAATGTCATTTTTTCATTGAAACATTGATTCCGTGTTCATTTATTCAAACAAAAATGCTATGTTTTGTTACATCTATTTCAACTTTGCAAAAAAATTTCAGAATATTTTAATGGTTTTGTCTCTTTTTCCATAATATCTTAAGAAATGACTTCGGTTTTTTAGCGCATTTCAAGTTTGTGATTGCGCTGCTACACTAAAAATCACATTTTCAACCAGTGTACAAGTAATAACTATTAGTTTAATACTATTCTTCAAAAACTCACTGCACAGTTATTGTAAAAAGTCATAGTTCCGCTGAAAAGAGCAGTTTTCTTTGCACTTCTTTTTGAGAATATTCCTCAAAATTCGAAGAAAAATAAATGGTTTTTACCGAAAAATTACACATTAGTAAAGGGCGACTTGACTTAAAACTTATAATAGAAATTTGATGCACAATAAATCACCTTGCTGGTTATCTGAGGATTAATTTGATCCCTTAACCACATCTATACGTCAGCAAATGTCGATGGAACAAGTCAAAATACCCCCAAAAAACTTGGAATTGGCTGTACCGGTTTAATGGAGAAAGGAATAATTGGCCTAACCCTTTCCCTTTAATGCATTTTATACCTTTGCTTATCGAAAAGACACTATCAAAGTTCGAATGAATACTGAATCAATGGTCATACACATGCCATGTTGGGCTAAATGAAAGATAATTTGTAAAATATTTCAAAAAAATTGAAGATAATTCGTCTTTTTTTTTAGTCACGTGGTATATTTCCAAAAGGCACGTGACTGTTGGAGAAAAAGTAAAAAAATACGAAGTCCTTGGGCAACAACTCGTGCAGAGACATATTGTTGAGCTAATAGGGTCAGGTTTTGGTGGAAACACAATTCCCCGATTCTCTTAAAATAAGTTATGATATTGGTATAAAGACGCATGACGTGCTATAGGCCTTGTAACATTCTAAATAACTGATAGTCTTTTTGTCCCATTTTAAACTTGGAAACTAGTTTTTTTGTCTTATTCGTTTTCAATCAATCAGTAACCAAAATTTTGTTTTATAATGAAAAATTCATTGAAAGCAATGCTAGCTTGGTCAGGTACACCCTAGACCGAGACCGATGGAGCAAACGGGGTAAATAAAAGAGGGTGGGCATTTTGGCACAACACATTCTTTTAAAAACATTTCTTGAGTTTTCTTTTTGAAATTGAAAGTAAGTTAAGTTAAGTTACATTTAATAAAAGAAATGTTTTTTCCAACTCTGGCAGTGAGATTCGAACACTCAATCATAGAACCTTGGAATCGATCAGCAAACCCCTGCGCCACTGGCATTGTAAAGAATCTATTGAAATATAAGTACTTAAGTCAGCTACTACTGAAGAAGTTTTTGAAAAGTAATAATATAAAGATCTTCAAATCAGTAAGGGGCGACTTGTCTATAAACAACTGCCGATGGAACAAGTCTAAATTTCCCCAAAAAAATCTTGACATTGGCTTCACCGGTAAGCTGCTCCGGTGTGAAAGAGAGGTTAACATACATTAGTGTTTTTTTTTACTTGGTAATTTTGTAATTCTACGGCTTTTATAAAAGACTTATCAACCTGCTATTGTAATGTATACATACGGTGAAGCTTAACATGCTGGTGAACCTGGCACTTTTTGGTTTTCAATTTATACTTGATGTCTATTTCCCCCAAGGAAATGATAAGACTCGAACAATACTCTTCACGTTTTTAATTTTCTGGCTTTATATAAAAATAAGAAGATGGGGTATTAGTGCAATGAGACTAGTCACCATTTATTAAAGAAAACCATTATAGGTCAAATTACGAATGCTTGATTACATTCTTGTCATACTTGAAATGCACTGTTAACACACCAAAAGACCAGCGAATGTGTTGATCAATTATTAAAAATCGTTCATGTTTTAAGAGTGACATTAATTTAAAATAGATAAGGCGACATTCCCACTGATATATAAATCTCGAAAATCGACCGAAAGAGGTAATTACAGGAAAAACCAGCTCCTTCTCATATGCAACACCCGTCATTCCAATTTTAATTCAGTCAACATGTCAAAATCAATAACACCATTCTCTAATTTAAAAAGACCGACGATTGTCAACTAGTCAAATATCATTGATTGATTGATTGTTGGTTGGTGTACGTCTAGTGGCAAATACTTCATCCATGTTAAGAACGAGTACAATTATCAATACATACAAAATGTAGGTCCGGAATGAAGATCTGAAAATTAGGACTAGCATATGCAATGAGTGTATATAAGATCAGGACAGAAATTTAGGTTGCGAAAGCTCATCTAAGAACCGAAAGAGTGTTGCGGTCTCTTTACACGAGGCATTGGATTTAATGTCCCGAAATGACTTGACGTGGTTGCAGATGTGAACATTCCTCACTGCTACACTGACGCCTTACTTCGTCAACTGTTTTATTGTTGGTCGCCGGAAAAATAAGTAACGAATTGTCATCGGAAAACTCGCCTACATTTTTTGAATTAACATAGTGAATTGCTGATTTTAGATAAATATGCTATATAACATGTACATATTTATAAGTATTTTGTCTTACCCGTTAGGTGTATCATCAATGATAACACGTTATAGTCTCGGGAGACAGTTTTAAATATCACATAAGCTAATCATTGGTAACTGAATTTCGTTTGATGTTTGACATAATATTATGTAACGAAATTTAACTAAAATGTTCAATGATTTTAAAGACCAAACAGACTATTGTTTATGTGCATCAACTTACGCAACTTGGTAGTGACATATAAGCTCTATGACGTTGTTTCTAGTCACGAAAAAAACGTAAAATTATAAAGTGCGATTTTCATGGATTCAAACATGGTGTACGCTTATAATCATGTTTTTCAAGACAAGTTGAATTATTAGGCGAGTTACATTTTCAGAAAAGACGCTTAGTTAGTGACTTTAATGCACCCACCTAACACACAGCTGATTTTTTTATAAGTTATAGTATAATATCTGAACTTCCACTTTTGGTCATGCGTAAAAAAATCGTACGGTGCAATTTTTGTAAAAATTGAATTAAAATCGAGAAATAATTCCAAATTGAAAAATGACCTATAGTGTTGGAGCGTGAAAAATTAACACGTAGCTTCATTTTCTGTTGTCACAATGTAACAATTATATATGTTTAATATGTCAATGTATAAAAAAAATACTTTTCAAAAAAAAAAGAAGTAATTTTTGCGAAAAAAAATAAAATTTTGTAACATTTTGGGATTTTTTTTATAAAAATGGTGCCAATTTTCATATTTTTCTTCATTTCTAAATATTTTCGGCTTGAAACCAAAATTAATGATGTTCGTATTATTCAAAAGTTCATAACTCGTTTAATACATATCGTTATCATTGTATAATTCTTGATTTTATACACTTTTACACATTCCCTTTTTCAATCAATTTCCGAAATCGCTTTCTTTGTTAATTTCCTCAAGTGAACGGACCTAAACGCTTCGAAAAAGAGTATGAATAACCATGAAGGCATTTTTTATTGTACAAATATTACGCAAAGTATTAAAAAAAAATCAAAGGACCAAAGAAGCTGGAATGTCAACGTTTTTTTAGTCTTGGTAAAAAAACAATATCTTAATATTCTTGGTCAATTTGCACTAACAAAAGGCAGAGATTATGAATAAGTATTGATAAATACTTCTTTCATAATTGGATAAATGCACATTTTAGTTTTGCAACTAAAAATACGCAAAAATGTGTCAAATCTGATATTTACCCATGAAATTGAACGTGAGATATGTCCACCTTTTAAATGTCCTACCGTTTTAACCATCGCATACGGTAGACCTATTGATGATGCCAATTTTGTCAGTATTTTAGAGGAAGCATGGTGTATGTGCTAGGACCACGTCAAGAGCCTGTGTGTTGACATGCTACAAATACTTTAATTTATCATATACTTAGACTGAATAACATATGATTTTTACTGTATGATAATAGCATAAAATTAACCTAAATTTCATATTTTTCGAATTGATGCCTAGCGGGCTGATATGAAAAGTTTATCACATGCTTCGAACGTTATCACATGCCTTTCCGTAACATGATCGCATGGCATGGCGGTGATACTCGGCAAATTCCGTAAAATACACCTCAATGCTACGTGTTCAGTTAAAAACATCACAAAGTAGTGTACAAAAAAATTATTTGGATCGTGGAAAGTATATTGTGTAAACAATTTGACTTTCCAAACAGTGTTCATTATGTAGATTGTTAAATTAATTTTTTTAGTCGATTCGTCCACATTAAAATGTTTTTTTTTCTTTTTTGATGCATATGATAGAAAGATTGCATATCGAATGTACTAAATTTGGGGTCCGACGTTCGTGAACGTTCACTCTTTGAACTTCTGTTTGGGAACCACATGAAAGGATCTGTATTCAATATATCAATCTGTTATTTTTCTCCATTGTTGAAGCATATGATAAAAAGATCATAACATGTCATTTTTCATATCGCATGTATTATCAGACCTCAGTCAATATCAGCCCTCGAGCCATGCGGCTCTTGGGCTGATATTGAACTTAGGGCTGATAATACATGCGATATGAAAAATGCCATGTAATAATCTGATAATATGGGGATATCTATTCATTCAGTTGACAAATTTTGAAATCTTCGTAGATATTTGAAATGCAATAACTGTTCTACCTCAGGCGTTGGCCGCTTATAAATTACCTAAGCCGTGTTTTCAATAGTATTACGTGTTTTTAAATATTCTTCGAAAATTAACTTGGTTCGAGCGTCACCGACGAATATTATGTAGACGAAACGCGTGTCTAACGTAAACAATCGATCATATGCCTGATATCTTTCAAATTGATTTGTTATTAATTATGGTTGTCGTTAGTTGCTTTTTATAATTTTTGCTTTTGTTTGAGTTTAGAGCATGAATCAAGCTTTTGGGTATCTAATTAAAATTGTTTTAGAACCTTTATAGCTTATTATACAGTGTTGGCTATTGCTTTAAGGCCATACGATAAACTATAATTGTTTACCTCAAAGCATTTAGTCTCTGGTATAAAAAGATTATAGTGTCCTTTTAAGCATACTTATCAAAGGTACCCGGCTTATAATATGATATCGTCAGGCTTCTTATTCTAAATACGGATTAACAATTTAAGAGGACAAATGACAGAGGGTCAAAGATGGCCTGACACTTCGTTGTATTCTAGACATGGAACAACTGTGTGCTGATTACGAGTTCTATCACCAGTGGGAATTTTAGTTGGCGATGCACCATGTTTATTGTGCATGTATAGTTTTTTTTTTTTATTAAAATATATGTTCCTTTACCAGCAGTTCATGCTCTTACAGGTTCTAATAGCTCACCATCTATCTTTGTTCCTAAGAAAACTCTCTTTTAACGCTTGGGAAATCATCAATAGAATCACAAATTAAACAAATTTCATATTGATACGTCTACAGATCGGTGCTGCAAGAAAACTCTAAAGTGTCCCAAACCAAAAATAAGTATGTATTAGGCTAATCAAGAGCAAGCTACATAAAATAACTCATCATAGATACCAGGACTAAATTTAGTATACATGTTTTTTGAGATCTCAACCCTCCCCTATACCTATAATGTAGAAAAAAACAACCACACAACAATACGCAAGGTAAAATTTGGTTCAAATGAATTCTGAGTTCGATGTCAGAATAGGTAACAAAAGAAACTAAACAATATCACAATGATACATTAATAGCAAAGGACTACTAGCAGTTACTGACATGCCAGCTACAGACCTCAATAAAACTTATCGACATATTATGTCTTCATCATATTAAAACCAAAGTACAATCCTTCTCGTTAGTAAAATACCATCATAAAATATACAAGAAGAACATAACCCGTAGCATGTCAACATGACATGTTTTTGTTGAATAACCTGAATTGAGAAAAATCTAATATAATGTAAGACAACATCCACAGGTCTAGGATTCAAGAAGTTGTTTTGGAAAAAGTAAGTCAAGACGCGTCATGATATCTCATCTGCCTACATAAAGCTTAATGTGATACAAAAGATGACTCTACGACCATAAAACCACCAATGAACCTCTGTTTCTTCAATATCAGGTCCCTTTTGGTGTCCTTTCCTCTAAATTTCAACTTTCTAGGCCGCCAATCCGACTGACGCACATCGTCAAACTAAATAGAAATCCGGTTCAAACGAAGTCTTGTCTGTATTTTCACTGATTGTAACAGTTTGAGTTTGGATTCGGATGGAAGGTGTTGCAAGTATAGAAGGAGCCGGTTACCTGGGGATGCATCTGTTAACTTCATTTGAAATATGTATTCATTCAGTTCTTGGTTGTTTCCTTGAGTGTACTTTTTTTCCTCGATTTTCAAGGTTTGCATATTCTTAAACTGTCGTCTTATTCATTTTACATTTATAAGTTAAATTTTTAACCGATCAACTGAGACCTTAACGCATGAACTGTGCTTATATAAAGGATCAACCCCTTCCAATTTATCATTTGTCGAGAGAGACAGTACATTATAATTTGAAAAGGATGTAATCGTTCATTTCCAATTTTTCAAGGCGAAAACTAAACAGCAAAGGTCCAATATCAAGCTTGTTCCTATTTGTCATAAGAAATGTAGTTTGAACATTGGTTTTACGGTCACCGTTTTACTCAAAATCAATAACAAATTATTGGCGGAAACACCGATTGTTGTCGACTGACTCATGCTACCTTAACACATGTCACAGTCAATACTTGATTTTAAACCAACATGAAAAACTAGTATTTTGACTTACCCTTAAGCTGTATTATTTATATTAACAAGTATTGGTCCCATGATGCAGTCTAATATCATATCATTAAACAAATATAGTATATGTATAGTTATTAAATATTATTTCAGTCTACTCCCCCAAAACTGAATTTCATTTAGGAATAGCATATGTTTTGAAGTGACACGTAAATATTCGATATTTTAAGTTGACATCGCTATTACACAGATTTATTTTATAATGACTTTTCAAAATATACCAAAGACATTGTTATTTCAAGGCAGAGTTGATACAGAAAATGTCTGACGTTTCTTTGGGAGAGGATTTGCTGTCATGTTCCTGTTATGATTAGAAACAAATACAGACCATGTAAATACCTGCTGGACATTTTGACTGAACTACAATTGTTTGGCAAATAGACATTTACTAGACAATCAATTATTTATTTACACTCGCACTCTTCATATCACAACCACACCGAAGCAATCCAATTGCCAATACAGATGAAAGAATGCAACGATTTCACAAAAGGGAGAAAGTTACAAATGGTCTATTCCGTTTATTTTTAAAAAGACTCTTTGTTTGAAGTGATAAAAATGTTGCCATTCATTTATATTGACAACACCATTCGAAACTGTCAGGGCTACAAAATGTAGCAGTGCGACGGCAAGCAGCACATATATAAAAACAGAAAAAGATCGAGATGTTAATGAATTCGACGACAAATGGTACCCAACGAATAATAGTGAATCCATAATAGCTATTGTTTTTTTCCGCTTATATGACTTTTATAAACATGTTTACGAGTGTTCGACTTCGAAAACTATGATAGATAAGTAGAAACTGTTTACAAGAAAAAAGATTAATGTACTTTTATTGGTAAAGTGTCTTAATCTAAATGTCAATTATACCCAAATAAACCTATAAACACAGGTGACCAACGCATTCTAATTTGTATTTATCTCTAGAGCTTTACCTATCTTATGGAATATGATATTTGATTGTATTCTCAAACATTAAACTGAACAAAACAAAATCGACTGTTTTGTCATTTAATATGTTTTCTACAAAGTAACGAAGTTGTATGGTGTAAAAACAGTATCGTTATTTTCTTTCCTAATAAAGATTAAAAAACAAATCTTCATAGATAAAGTCGAAATGTTAGAAAACGCTAAAACCTTAACATTTGAAAGATATCAATGTATAAATACGTAGAAGCACGATGAGATGTTTAACCACAAATTAAAATAAAAGGATACACACATTTTTAATTTTCGTTTATCGTATTTTCAAATCACTTATGTCTCTAATAGGGGTTATTGCACTTAATTAATTTATTTGATAAGTTGTACTTAGTCTTTTGCTGATTTTACAAGATTCATGATACATAGACTTAACGCTTTAACAATAATATAATTAGTAAATACGATACCATTGAATGTCAATTAGCTATTGATGAAAGACAATCATGATCGAGGCACTATTGATTAAGAGATATTGTTTGCAGAAATGATTTTCAAATTACGTTACATAAGGTCGATACAAACATGTGAATCTCAATCAGATTGTCGTTCTATCGAAAGATGTATACGATAAACGTCAAGACTTTTATTAACCCGTATGTTATTTTTTAAACCTTTGCGGCAGATACGGGAAATATTATTTTAACAAGATACTAAAGGACGATTGCAGTCAAGTTCGGATTAAAGTAAAACACTTACTTTGTACCAGTTTATGTTTACAGACGAACCATGTGGCACCCGTCGTGTTGCTTATGAGATAACAAATCCGGTAAATAGTCTAATTTGATAGGTCACATTCATGAAAGGGAAGGGGATTGTAGTTATGACGTAAGGAACATATCCGATATCATCTGTGAAACGGTTATTCCATAACGGTCAACCAACTCGTGATGGCGTTTAAAAGATGTTGTGTTGGTTGTTTTTAAATATGCTTGTGTAATGTAGACTTATTGGACGCCCACCATGTTGGATGTCTCCAAGTAGGTCATAGCTTAAATTGATTATCAGACATATGTTTATAATTGTGCAAAGTTTCATTCTGTTATCACTTATCCCACGATTTTGCACGTATCAGCTGATTTAGTATAACGCATATTGATCTATTGATGCAGTTTATCATATCGTTAAACAAATGAGGAATTTGTATAAATTAAGTATTTATATAGTTAATCTAATCATCTTAAATTGAAATTCGTTTACTGTTAAGTGTTATATGATGGTATAAATATTTACACTTGACATGATAAAAGTAGACATCACTTGTAAAATGTTATAATATGTCAAGTCACAATTTCTCAACGGATTTGCAATAGCAAGGTAACATGACAGAACCATATTGCTGTTTTGTTAGAAGTAAGCACAGACAATTTAAAATCCCTTTGTAAATTATAATGATTACAATATTTTACCCCAACTTTAAACTGGTTGTGTTGTAATACTCTTATACTTCTAATCAAAAGTTAAAAGATTACATACAGTCATCAACAATTTAATAACTGGCTGCTTTGGATTAATATTGACAAATTGTGTGTGTAATCTAGTAATATTGAGTTCGCGCCTTCCTTAATATCTTAAAACATACGTTTAAACAAAATAAAAAACCAGGTAAATCTAGTCATTACTGATCTAATTGAATCTGATTATTTTGATGTATAACATAAAGAATCACAAGTCTTCTGAATTGAACCCTTTAGATAATGCATATATAACATAACAAGCAATTATATGTACATGTCAAGTTTGTTACCATATGTGAACACAGTTAACCATTCTAACTTTGTTTCTGCAAATTATAAGAATATGTTTACTTTTACAATCTCTATGAAGACAAGGTATTTAAAAAAAAGCAGCATGACTTTCGGAAAGTAAATTGACTAGCGGTGTTCCTGATACGGTCGGTGATTTTCTTCGCATTTTTCCACCAATACAAAAGAAATAGTCAATAATGATAAGACTCCGTTATTTCGCATTTCAGTTTCCGTTATCATTTTGCAGGTGTGTCATGCATTTTTTTAATGGAATAGTGGGCTAACAAGAGTTACTATTGCCACATTCAAGTTAAACAACCATGCTTTACGCAAAATAGTATTTATGAGTGTATAACTTCGAAATAACCCATAAAATAAAATGAAAAATAACACAATTATTAAAATAAAATAAACAAGTGGCAAGAGAACGCTTCTATATTATACATTTCGTTTCTTATCTTTAGTTTTTTATTGAAGAAAATGACAAATTCTCTTTAAAAAAGTTGAATGATTTTACATGTTTCTGCATCAACACTGCATTCGACGGATTGAATTTTGTCGCATTTCCGGAGAGTATTAAAAGATTGTTAAGATCTCTTAATTCGTATGTCAATATAAATGGTACTAATCTTCAACCGTTCTATGATTAGGTAATCATTTCATTTAGCAAGAGACTCTCATATTTACAGCAAATTGGATTTTTCTGCATTAAAATATCATTTACTTATCATTCGGGATAAAGTAAAGCAAGGTCAATGATTTTTGTGCAGTTTAAAGGTCTATATCTTAACAAAATGGACACTATGTGGCAGCTGCCAGCCAATACAAACGCCGTACATCCCCAAATTAATACACTGGTAATTTCCTTAAGAAATCCAGTTCAAACGGAGTTGTGTTATTGATTTTGACATGTTGACTAAATGCAAATTGGAATGACGGGTGATGGATATAAGCAGGAACCGGGTTTTTCCTTGTAATTACCTCTTTCAATCGATTTTCGAGATATCAATGAGAATGTCGCCTTATCTATTTCAAATTAATGTCACACTTAACACATATACATTTTTTTTATTAATTGATCAACACATTTGCTGTTCTTTTGATGTGATAAACAGTACATTTCAATTATGACAAGAATGTAATCAAGGGTTCATAAGTTATGCCATGACAGAGCCAATCTCTAATTTAAAAAGAACGGAAAATCATGAACGACTAATGTCAACTAGTCAAATATCATTGATTGATTAATTATTGGTTGGTTTACGTCTAGTGCCAAATACTCATCCATGCTAAGAACGAATACAATTAGCAATGCAAACAATATGTAGGTCCAATAATTCGTCGGAAAATTCACCTACTTTTTTTTTGAATTAACATAGTGAATTGATGATTTTAGATAAATATGCTTTACTGTAATTGTACTTTTTTCGCGGGTACTTATGTTCGCGAATTGTGTATTTCAAACACGTCCGCGGGTATTTATTTTCGCGATTTTATAATTATTGCCTTTCAGTTGAAAGGTTTGATTTGAATTCGCGTGTCTATATTTTCGCGAAAATAAACCAACCGCGAAATTCGTGAAAATAAAAACACCGCGAAAATAAGTACAATCACAGTATTTTGTCTTACCCTTTAGGTGTATCATCAATGACAACACGTACTAGTCTCGTGAGGCAGTTTTAAATATAACATAATCGTATCAATAATAACTGAATTTCGTTTGATGTTTGAAATAATATTATGTAACGAAATTTAATTAAAATGTTCAATGATTTTAAAGACCAAACAGACTATTGTTTATACGCATCAACTAACGCAACTTGATAGTGACATACAAGCTTAATGAAGTTGTTTCTTGTAAAAAGATAACGTCAATTTATAACGTCTTTTTTTATAAATGGATGATAAATGAATGTATAAAGTTTAAGAAACAAAAACTTTAATTCATATATTATACCTTAAATTTTAATGTCCTTCTTTTTTAATATTCAGAAATAATAAATTCACAGACTAGATGGAACAATGTGTATTCATTCGTCTTATTGGGGACACGTACTTGTATTAATAAGTCCGTCTGTGCGTATGTCTTTCTGTCTGTCAATAGTGGCGAAGGAGTGCTCTAGGTCAAACTTCTGAAATAGTCAAATAGTCTGTAAGTTAGCTAGTGCCATCTTTCATTTTTCTTTTTATTTCATAAGATTTTGCTAATCAGAGGGTGAGGACAAAAAAAAAACTTCTTAAAGTCAAAAGAAGTTGCGTCCCTTTGGCCTTCTCCCCCTGTTATATAATAAACAAAATGATTTTATTTAATTATAGCTTAACTTCGCAAGATGTTCTGTAACTTTACCGATTGAGCCATTTTAGCTGAATGATGTAATCATGCATTCTCAGTTATACAAAGAAAAAAGCTCGTCATTTTCCGATTTATAACGGACGATAACACCAGAATTATAAGTGACAATGTCCATTTTTAAACTTAATTCCAGAGTTGTTATATCAGACATTTTAGATTAATAATATATGTCTGAATGGAAACAAACTGTGACAGCAGTCGTACTAATCAAAACTAATAATGAATAATCGTCAAGAAATTAAAGTTTATGTGGACAACAACATTCCAAAGTGTCAAAACCACTAGTGAGATATAACCAATATAGACAGTTGGCAAAGCTCTAAAAATCATTTCAGAACAAATTATCGACAAACAGATAACGCAATGTTGAATATAATTTCCACGAATATTGGTATCAAGCTTATAATAAAATCCGCAGTGTATACGATTTATCGCCGTTATGATATGACGTTTAAGTTTTATCCAAATAGTTAACTCGGAAATTATATACATGTAACAAAAATATTTGTTCAGCAAAATGATCGACAACATTACTAGATATTTACAAACTAACCAAGTGTCGTCCTTACGTGGTAAAGTGTTTTAATCTGTATGTCAATATATCTCAATAAAACTATCAACACATATGAACAACACATGCTTAAATGTTCTTCACATTAAGGCTTTGTCTTATAAGATATGACAATGGTGTGTATTTTATAATACTAAAACAATTCGACTATTTTGTCATTAAGTATATTCTCTTAAAAGTAGTGTTTTCGTACGGCGTTTATTAAATATCATCCTCATACCAATTTCCTGCGTATGATACCCTTGTCTTTATACCGTATAGCGGGTTATTTTCGCGGGGTGTAAATTGTCGCTTATTTTCGCGGATACAAAATATATTCCGCTAATTTAAATGTGCGAATGCAAAGGTATTGATACAAATTTTAATCAGCCAAAATGATAACCGCCAAAATATTTCGTATACCTTATTCAATATAATTCGCAAAATCCGGAGTCGTGATGATGTTAATAGCGAGTGTTGTTCACACCTTATTGTTAATATAATTGAATTGTATGCAACTGTCATACAAGTGAGAGGTTACTTAGTATAAAAATGTCTGTATCAAGTCAGTAATATGACAGTTGTTATTCATCATGTAATTGTTGCAGTCTTGTAATTGACTGCTCCAAAGGCTTAAATGCAAAACAGTTGATCTTTAAAATTAAAATAAATAAATAAAGCTACATAGAAAAAGAAAATGTTCATGTTCAAATCATGTCTGTAGTAATTTGATATTGCGATTAGATCGAGAGAGAAAAGTAAAGTAATAAGAAGAATAAAATGTCAAAACTGTTTTTTTATGCATTATGTTTGCTGTTTTCATTAGGCCGCATCACTTCCAGTAAAATGACATCTTTCCACTTTTTGTTTTTTTATCCCCACAAAGATGCAAGTTTTTGTCTTAATCTAAATATGTTTCAATTCAGCATCAAATTTTAATTAAACAGAAACAAATTAGTTCAATAATAAAAGAGACAAAATGGACCTTTATATTTTGCTCCATGTTTTAAAATACACCCAAACTTGGATTATAAATTGATACGATAATGGTACCTTATGTATTTGACCTCTTGCTTTTGTCATGGAATAAGGACCTTTAGTTTTAAATTTTCGGAGATAAGTATTTTTTTTTATTATTTTACTTACTGGCGCCAGGATTGTCAAATTTCAAGGAAAACCCTAACAAATTTATTCTGAGGTTTGTTGATGTTTGAAAATTGTTCGGGTACGTTTGGTTTTTACTTGCATGTTGATAAGGTAAGCATGTGACGAGTATACATGTTTTTTAATTTTAATAAAGATAGTTATATTAGTTGATAGCTGTCTCTTTAAAGTCATATCTTTTTGAATTATATAACACAGTTAATATTATATGACTTTTATAAACCCTCAGCAAAGATCCCAGCATTATGTTATTGTCTGCGTTTATAAATATGTGATAGTGAAAGCCCTAATTATTGATTATTATCTCTATGTGGTCTTTGAAAGTCAGACAAAAATGAAATAAGAAATAGCTTATCTTTATTAATGCTAGACAAACCAAACAAAGTAATGAATTTATCGCTTACCTATTGGCATTACACTTCGTTGTATATCTATATTAGCGAAAAATAGACAACAGCCCTACACTAAAAGAATAGTTTATATGTCTGGTGTACAAACACATGTTGCAGAGTCCAAATAGTAACGACGTTTAGTTACAAGGTAACCGTAAAAATTGTAAAACCTGTGATATACTAATAACTGATACCCACTTTCAAAGTAATTTAACCACCAAAAATTACAATACACATAGTCATGAGGATTTGAATTGCACTGCTACCAATATTGTATATGGTATTGAATGTACTCTTTGTGGATTGATCTACGTCGGGGAAACTCGACAAAGACTCAATTTTAGGATGAATGATCATCGGTCTAATGTAAATGATCCTAATTACAACAAATTTCTCTATAAACATTTCAATCAGCCTGACCATTCTATTGTTTCAATGAAAGTCCGGATTATAGAGAAAATATATCATCCAACAAGTGACCCCATATTGAGTACACCATATCGTTTACAAAGAGAAGACTTTTGGATAAGAGAGTTGGGAACAGCCATTCCCTATGGATGTAATGACAAAATTGATGGTGTAGGTATTTTGTTTAGTCCCAGGTGTAGTACCGTCAGTACATTACAATTATTTAATACTTCTGCTCGACGAAATAGAAGTCATGGTCACAGAAAATATATACCACCTGCTGTACACACCGTGACAATTGGTAGTCTATTAACGTCTGTTCAAAAATCTTTAGGAATTCATCACATTAGAACTAAATTATACTCCATTCCATTGTCAAAACTTTCTTTACTATTTCAATATGCCAAAAATACTTCCATTACTGATTCTCGTTCTGTTTTGTATAGATTAGTTGCAATTATCATGGACATTGCTAACCATAGACTATTTAAACCCGTATCCACTACATCCAATAGTGAGGAAACACGTTATTTTTTTAAGGTAGAATTCGCCAATAAAGGTTTGAATGCTGTAAATATTAGCAATATTTTCCATCAAAAATCTGTACAAAAAACTATACCTGATTACTTAAAAAATAAAGCTACACCTGTTATTTCTTATACTTACACCAAGTATATTGCATCCAAGATTTTCAACCACAAGAGAGTTTTAGAGGTTTTTAACCTCAAAGATACAAAATCCAAGCCTCCGGATTGCTCATGCACATCGTCACAATACAATTACAGTCCAGCTGGTCATATTATTACTGGTGACCTTGGCATCGTTACCAATGAACAACTAAGAGAGTTGTTAACCAAGGGACCAACATATAGAATCCCCCAGCCCATCAACTGGAAAAAGAATTTCAAGTTACTGAAGGATGCAGTTGGGGACTATGCAAGAAAATGGGTAAAGCGCGAACCAGACGAACCAGAACTGGACACTTTGTCTGAATGGATCAAATAGTTATCAAAGGTACCAGGATTATAATTTTGTACGCCAGACGCGCGTTTCGTCTACATAAGACTCATCAGTGACGCTCATATCAAAATATTTATAAAGCCAAACAAGTACAAAGTTGAAGAGTCAAAGCTATTCGATCATGCATTCAGAGGCGCATACATAAACTACGATGTAATATGAGTACTAGAGTTTCTAACCCTTTCAAGAATCTGGAGGTTGTGGATGCTTTACCCTCTTTGTAAGACAAATATGTCGTTGTTCCAGCAGATAAAGCCTCCAAAAATATTGTCTTCATATGTAAAAAACATTATTTGCAATGTCTCACTACAGAGCTTGGAATTGATAAAACTGCTGGTAATCCTACATATTCTTTAACATCATTTACCAAGGACGAAATTTTACAAAATCAGAAATCTGTCCTTCTTTCTTTTGGTATCAACATCAGAGAAAACGAATAAAACTTGCCCTCATTATACTGAATACCTAAATTACACAAAACTCCATATAAAGAACGATACATAGCTGGTTCTTCAAAATGCTCGACTAAATATCTTTCTAAAGTACTGACTACTATTCTTTCTACAGTTAAATATGGGCTTCAAAAATATTGTGAGGAGATATATTCTACCAGTGGTGTTAACCAGATGTGGATTCTCAAAAATTCCAAAGATCTACTGCTTAACCTTCGCTCACAATCTTTGCAATTTGGCAGCAACATAAAAACTTTTGATTTTTCTACGCTATATACTACTATTCCCCATGCTCAGTTGAAAGATCGATTTCACCATCTCATAAAACAGAGCTTTTTCTATAAAAATGGGAATCGTAGATACACATTTCTTGTTTTGGGTTACAATAATTCATATTTTGTGAAGAATCACACTGAATCTTCCAGAAAATATACTGAAGATGATATTATCAAAATGCTGGACTTTTTGATCGACAATATATTTGTTGAGTTTGGAGGATTTATATTTCAACAGACAATCGGTATTCCAATGGGTACTAATTGTGCACCCCTGCTGGCTAATTTGTTTTTGTACTCGTATGAAGAAGAATTCATTCAGAAGCTTCTAAAAGACAAAAAGAAAAAGCACCTTGCGAAATTCTTTAATTTTACTTTCCGATATATTGATGATGTTCTATCATTGAATAACCCATACTTCAGCCAATACTTACATCTCATATATCCCAGTGAACTTGAAATTAAGGATACTACTGATACTAGAAGGACTGCTTCATACCTTGATCTTTTCCTCAATATTGACGTAGATGAACGACTTCACACGACAATCTATGAGAAACGGGACGATTTCCACTTCCCAATTATCAATTTCCCATTTCTCAGCAGTAACATACCATCTGCCCCTTCGTATGGTGTTTACATATCGCAATTGATACGTTATTCACGTGCTTGTTCACACTATACGGACTTCATATACAGGAGTGTGCTCCTTACGCAGAAACTTCTCCAACAAAGTTATGAGGAGGACAGATTAAAATTGACACTCTGTTAATTTTATGGACACCATCACGAATTGGTGGATCCATACGATGTGTCTTTAACCAAACTAGCTAAGGACATTTTTACCACATGGTAGATTGTGGTTTGTCATTATGTCGTCTAATCTTTTAATTACCAAACGTGAATTATTCCTGATTGTGGCTGTTTTGCTGAGTGTGAATTCGCATTACTTTAAGACGTGTTACGGTACTTGTCTATCCCAAATTCATGTATTTAGTTTAAATGTTTAATGTTATATTTAATTCTCATCGGATTTTGTCAAATGTGTTGACGTCTTTTCTATTATATTTATGTGTTCAGGACAGAAAAATTAATTACCGCCGTCATTTATTAGATTTAGTTTTGGTCAACGTAATCTGTACGATAATTTACGTTTGAAGTTGGATTCAAACTGGACATATATATATATTATAGTTAATTGCTATTAATAAGTATTGCAATATGTATTGTGTTTAAATGCAATATCAGTATTTAGTTCTATTATAATCTTTAATCTATCCTAATTCTATCTAAGAGATATAGTTTTTCATGTGTGACGTCATTTTTCTGCTGTTTCTGAAATTTCATATATTCAAATGTGACGTAATTTTTAATAATTTACTGCGTTGAGGCCTGGACTGAGTTGGGTGTGTCTACTCTGTATTGGTCTTTTTGCATTATGTATTCGTGTTTGTTTTATGTAATTAGTTAATACTTCAGTTTCATTATGTATATCTGTTTTCGCCATCGTATGTGACGTCATTTTCATCATTTACTGCGTTGAGGCCTGGACTGAGTTGGGTGTGTCTACTCTGTATTGGTCTTTTTGCATTATGTATTCGTGTTTGTTTTATGTAATTAGTTAATACTTCAGTTTCATTATGTATATCTGTTATATTCATTTGATAAAATTTACTGTTTGCAATAGCATTAATTGTTCTAAATAATAAGGATGTTCTTATCCCAAGCATAAAAAAATAGCCGTATTTGACACAACCTTTTTCAACTTTTGATCTTCAGTGCTGTACTACTTTGTCCCCTTTTTTTCGCTTTCGATCTTTTATATCTGGGCGTCACTAGTGAGTTTTGTGTGAACGAGGCGCGTTTTCGGTGTATTGAATTTTAAACCTGATGCTTTTTGTTATTCTATTATCAACTATCCCACGATTTTGCACGTTTCAGCTGATTTAGTATAACGCACATTGATCCCCTGATGCAGTTTATAATATCGTTAAACAAATATAATTTAATTTGTTTAACTTAAGCATTGTTAAGCACTTATATAGTTAATCTAACCATGTAAAATTGAAGTTCGTTTGATGTTAGTATAAAATGATGGTATGAAGATTGCACTTGACATGATAAAATTACAAATTACTTGTAAAAGGTTATAATATGTCACGTAATAATATATCAACGGATTTGCAATAACAAAGTAACATGCCTTTTGGATAGGATAGACTCATAGTCCTGTTTTGTTTAAAGTATTCACTGACCTTTTAAAATTCCTTTGGAAATTGTAATGATTTCAATATTTTCAGCTCACCTGGTAACTGGTTTTTTGAGTAAGAACCTTATCCTTCTAAACATGTATCTGATTTTTTTTTTCAAAATCGTTTTTTGTTTTTTTGTTTATCTTCAACGTTAATGCAATTGTAAAATGAGACATAATATAATATTTACATTGTATTAAACAAAGTCTTCAACGATTTAATAAGTGAATGCCTTGGAATAAATTATAGTATTGTGAGTGTGTTAACTATTCAGAATGAGTTAAAAATAGGCTGAAACATAAGAAGTATACAGGTAAATCTATTTACAACATTACTGTGTTTCTAATTGAATTTGCTTATATTGACGTATAACATAAAAAATCACATGTCTTCTGAATTCAACCCTTCATATAACTCATATCTAACATAACAAGGCATTATATTTACATGTAAAGTGTATTGACATATGTGAACACAGTTTACCATTCTAACTGTGTTCCTGCAAATTATAGGAATATGTTTACTATTACAATTACTATAAAGACAAGGCATTTTTGAAAAAAAGCAGCATGATTTTCGGAAATTTTATTGATTAAAGATGTTCCTGATATAAGTCGGTGATTCTCTTCGGCTTCTTTCACCAATAAAATAATAGCTAATATTGCTAAAGTGACGTTTAACACCACTCAATCGAGTCAAAATAGATATAGTGTTAAACTTTTATATGAAACCCAAATAATAGTGAATATTTACATTATCTGTAATACCACTGCTATTTTGCATTTAAGTTTCCGTTATTAGCTTGATGATGTATTATGTGTTAATGGAAAAGTTGGCTAACAAGGGTAACATTAACGTTAACAAAAACTTGCTTTTCGGCAAAATATTACGTATGAGTGCATAATTTCATTTCTAAGATACTATTTTGTTTTGGAAATTACTTAGAAATGTGCAATTAGTTATCAAAGGTATCAGGATTATAATTCAATACGCCAGACGGGTGTTTCGCCTAAAAAATAACCCAAACATTTAAAAAAAAAGTCTGTAATTTATATTTTGTTATGACAGAACTGACAAATTTTATCGAAGGTAATATATTTTGATTGTTAGCGTTTCTTACTCTACATGTCTATATACTATAAATACAGGTTAACAACGTAATATAAGTTGTACTTTATTTTAGAGCTTTATCTGGTAAGACATGACAGCAGAGTGTATTATTAAACATTAAACTTGACACAAATATGTTGTAATGTTTTTTTGTTGAGTATGTCTTTAATATAGAAGTGTATGTGTATGGCTCTAGATAAATACCATCATTTTCAAGCATACATAAATTGTATGAGCAGATATTTCTTGTGCCTGACGTCCTCATCTTGTATTTTGTTTTCTTCTTACGGATATGCTCAACCTTGATATTTAAAACCAAGGAATGAATAAAGATTTAAACGTAAAAAAGCTATGTAACCAACGGGGACATAAAATTCCGATACTCATTAACAATAAAGATACCATAATTCGAAGTGTAATATCACGCTGGTTCTATTATGAGTAATTGTCATTTGTTTACTCGTTCAAATTGTTTATTGCTGACCGTTCAGTGTCAAACTGTCTATACATATTTAAGAAGAGAACACATTATAAATATAATAGTTAAGTCCTGAAGTAGATGTCGTTGAGGATGAAGGTCGCAAAATGTTGACTGCCAATGAAAAATAAGGTTTATTGGATAGGGACAGACATTTGGGCTCGCGACAATCCACCCACGGACCCAAAAAAAAACGTTTTTGCAAGTGTTTTAAACATAAAAATAGTGTCGTCTTCTTAATACACGGATATTGAATGGTACTTTTATATTCCTTACATATGTGGTAATATTGTGTAAGCTCCCTAGTTAGCTTGAGCTTATTTACATTTTATATAATAACAATTGTTTACATGAAAACTTTCACCTGTGTTTATGTACACAATAAATTGACTCCTTTTCTAAACCGGTTATTCAAAGGTAAGATGGTGTTGGAAATTGGTTAAATTGCTAATCTTATTTCAAGAAAGTACCATTTGTTAAGTCATTTTGTTATTAATTATATACTGAATTCCCATTTTATACATTGTCCAGAATTCATACTTTCCTCGAAGGTAACTATCAGTATTTATTACAGCCATGCTGTTTACTATTATTGTTCTGGACCAATTTGTCTCTAAAATATTTTGGCATTATTAAAGGTTCAAACGCTAGGACTTGGGTATAAAATGGTTTAAATGTTACAGTTTAAAAGTCCCACTTAACGTACGACATTTCCCCCACTTTATTTAAATTCTGTATTGTTGTACAACTAACTGTCATAATATTAGAATATTTGTTGTGTATTTTTGTATGAAATAAATATGATAATTTAGGTATTATTTCTTTAAGACTTCCCTTCCTAGAATGCTGGCTTATACTTGTCCAAATCATTATCCGGTTAAGTATTAGCTTTGTCCTCCCAGAGAATTGTCCGTTATGTCGGTTGTTGTAGACACTTGTCCCCTAGTGTGACAAGGTGTCCAGGGCAGAACTGGTCTTTATAGTTTATGTAAAGAACCTGAGCTAATTTGGTTATTTTGTGGCTGCGCTAGCATTAAGTAAAAAGGTATATGGAAAACGTTACTTTTACTTGAATGTTAGATCAGTCCGTTCACACATATAAACGGAGGCCACAGGGTTTGAGGTTTACAGCCGATCGCAATCATACCAAGGTGGCTGTATTTCAATTGCCAAGTCTCTTTTGGGCATGTTGGGAGTAAAATAATAAAAGATAGTTTATGGACTAAAACTCTTAATAACAAATATAAATAATTATAAAAGGCAGTCAACTTTTCATAATAGAGAATTATCTTATAGGCAAAATAAACACAATTATTACAATGACCACCTGAAATTTGACATTTATATTATTGTTTAAAGATAACTGAAATAAGGTATAATGAAAATTGTAATGATTGAGAACAACTGGCAGCAAAATTGATATGCAATTAAAATTAAATAGCGAGACAAGCTTGCAATGACCGAAAAAAAAAAGAATCCTTTGTTTTACCAATATGCAATAAAACAATATATCTAAGAATTATTAAAATATTGAACTCCGCAAATTTTGATTACAAAAAGTATATAATCAACATCAAAATATTTTTTTTTTTAAATTTAGTTATTTTGTCTGCAAGAACTTTTATGTTTGTGTACACAGTCCTTCCTATTTCAACATTGTAAAAGAAATATAAACTTTTGTTGAGAAAGAAATGATAATGCTCAAAGTACCATTCAAGTAAATGTGTACGAGAAGGACATGACAAATTGTTTACATACACTGTTATTTAATCACAGGTTATTTATACATGTTATAATATGGACTTCAGACGGTAGAATATACACATGTGTATAGTTTGTGAAGCGGTAACAATCACAAGATAACTTTAATGAAAAACACAACAAAATAAGTTTATATGTTTAACTTCGTTTGATTGAATTATACATGCACTTTCATATTGTTTTCGATACATTGTCTTAGTGATTGCTTAAGACGCTTGTTACATTGATGTTTAGAGAAAAAAAACGCATTTGCTTTTTAACAAATAATACAGAAATTATTTTTACATAAAACATTGATATGATCGAATCCGTCCGATTGACCGATGTGTATAACACCGAATTTATCTGATGAGTATAATAACGAGTCCCCCGGTGAAATATTGTAATAGTTGGTAGTAATCCTGTTCTTTTGGCTTTCATTCTTTGACTATGTTTGAGCAATATGATGATATAAAAGGTGTAAACTGAACAATTATACAATATATAGTGTTCGAAAAAAAAAAAAAACCAACAAATATTGAAAAAAAAAATGTGCAATTCTAATACAATCTTTTGATATTAAAATTTCAAATAATAAATTTAAAATATATGTTAATCATCGTTTTTACCTTTGAAAAATCAGTCAATCAAATGATTTAACATTGTTTCACTTTCAATGTGGACATTTTTTTCTTTTTAATAAATTGATTATGCACGATTATTGCGTTATCCATCACTAGTATCTAAGTATCATGTGTTTCCTTCTATGAGGATGTTAATATAATAACGATAATAACTTAAACCGACCATGACCGTTATGTAAGCTACATAGCTTAATGGGTAAGGATTTCGTAAAGGTATTGAACATACACTGTTTGACAGACGACCGCCGTAAATTACCAAATAAATATCCGACATTTCCTTGGATTTCAAAAAAACACCAAAAACAAGGACTTGTCTGTAATTTTACCGATTGTGATATTTTAACTCAGTGATGTACTCACGCGTTCTCGTGTATACCAATAAACAACATAATTTTTCATTTTCCCATTGATCAGGGACGATAACTCTTGAATGATAAGAGTGAAAATGTCCACTTTCAAGCTGGATTCCTCATTTGTCATCACATAAATTTTCAATGGAGAATGGTTGAGTAGAAACAGACCTTGACACCAGTCGTACTACCAACGATCAATAATGAATTATCGTAGAATTGATGATATCTTAATAGTTATCAAAGGTTACATGCTTATAATTTAATACACCAGATGCGCGTTTCGTCTACATAAGACTCATGAGTGACGCTCGGATAAAAAAGTTCAGAAACCCAAAAAGTACAAAGATGAAGAGTATTCAGGATCCAAAATTCCCAAAAATTGTGCCAAATATGGCTCAGGTAATATATGCCTGGGATAGGAACATCCTTAGCATTGCAAATAATTGTATTATAACTTTATAAACGGTAAATTTATGAAAATGACCATACAATTGAAATTCATGTCAACACCGAAATGCTGACTACTGGGCTAACGAAACGTCAACAATGAGTGGCATCGACCCAGTGATGTGAATAGTCATCGAGGGTACCGGGATTATAGTTTGATACGACAGACGCATGTTTCGTCTACATAAGACTCATCAGTAATGATCAGATCAATATAGTTAAAAGTCAAACAAATACAAAGTTGAAGAGTATTTAGGACATTATCGAACACACTCTTGAACAAGATATCAAATCAAAAGAGGACTGATTACATATGAACTTTAATGTCACGGAAAGACTTAATTCTTGAAAGAAATGTGAAGGGTTTAATAAAAATATAGATCAATTTTAAATTTAACAAGATATGGAATCATAGGACACAATAAACGTAAGGTCAACTATCACTGGCTTTGAGAGTAAGGAAGCTGTTGGATCTCAATGTAGTGTATTTATTCTGTTTCTTAAACTTATTTAATTTAGATCCTCAATGTTCTTCAACTTTTTCCTTGTTTGGCTTAATAAATATTTTGATATGAACGTCACTGATGAGTCTGATGTAGACGAAACGCGCGTCTGGCGTACTAAATTATAATCGTGGTACCTTTGATAACTATATACAACTGGTCTCTGTAATTTATTGAAACAATATAAAATGTAGAATCTGAGAGATGAATTTAAAATCCGGACATGAAACCCTAGATTAAGTTGCCTTCTTGTTAGCAGCAACCCTATATCATAAACACACAATGCCTAGAATACCGTTTCTTCTTCAATGTACAATTCCACAGAAAAAAATAGATATCAGCAAAGCCGTATCTCAGTTTATTCATTTTCGATTTTTGCGGCCAATCGAAAATGTTCACCATTTTGAAAACAAAATATTGTTAAGTCCAATATAACATCTTGACATACTAATACAATTACAATTGAGAATGGGAATGGGGAATATGTCAAAGAGACAGCAACCCGACCATAGAGCAGACAACAGCCGAAGGCCACCAATGGGTCTTCAACGTTATATTACATTTTATTTGTTCTTACATTTTTTGTTTGCTTTTTTTTATGCAAGGCTTTAACATTTAGACTAATTTGTCGCAACCTTGAAAATGACCCTCATATTGAATGACTCAGAGTGTGTCCATATTTTAAATTGATAATCAGACACAAGTCTACAAGTAGGAACAGTTTCATTCTTTTATCACCAATTCCACAATTTCTCGTAATTTCTCGTAATATATGCACGTATCAGCTGAATTGATGTAGCGCATATTGATCCCGCCATGCAGTTTTATCATCGTATATCATAATACAAATATAGAATTTGTATTGATTAAGGATTTACATTTGTCATCTAATCTTCAAAATTGAATTTGTTTGATGTTCAGTATTATATTATGTCATACAGTTTACACTTTAAAATTTGACTTTACTGCTAGAGTGTTATAATAGTTCACGAAAAACAAGTTGGGTCCCTTTGGCCATTGTGCCCTGGTATTAAGTAAATAAAATAAATTTTCTAATAGCTTAATTTCTAAAGATTGTCTCTCTTTACCGATTGAGACATTTTAGCTGAGTGATGTATCATGCGTTCTCGGATATACAAAGAAAAAACTTGTCATTTTCCAATTTATCAAGGACTTTAACTGCAGAATGATAAGAGTGAAAATATTTATTTTCAAACTTTATTTCTCAGTTGTTATATAAGAATTTTTAGATTAACAATGGCTGAATGCAAACAGACCGTGACACCAGTCGTACTAACCAATAATGATTAATCGTCAAGAAATTTAAGTTTATGTTGACAACAATATTCCAAAATGTCATAGTCACTAGTCAGATGCAACCAATACAGACAGTTTGCAAAGCTCTTAAAACAATATCAGAACAAAAATATCGACAAACAGATTACGCAAAGCTGATATAAATTGCACAAATATTGGTGTCAAGCTAATACTAAAATCCACAGCGTATACGATTGATTGCCCTTATATGACGTTTATGTTTTTCCAAAATAGCTAAGTCGGAAAATATATACATGAAAAAAAAAATTTTTGTTCAGCAAAATGATCGACAAGATAACTAGATATTTACACACTAACCAATTGTCGTCCTTACGTGGTAAAGTGTCTTAATCTGTGTGTCAATATATCTCAATAAAACTATCAACACAGATGAACAACACATTCTTAAATGTACTTCACCTTATCTGATAAGATATGACAATGGTGTGACAATTCGACTGTTTTGTTATTGGAGTATTTTCTACAAAGTAGTGTATTCGTACGGCGTTTAATAAATATCATCATTCTCATACCAATTTCCTGCGTATGATGCCCTTATCTTAATATGTTCATAAGAAAATGCTCAAGTCTTATCTCTTAAAAGCAAGGCATGTATAAATATGTATGAACATTCAAAACATATAAATAAGGATAAACAAATTACGTATAATTTTCATTTGTCGTATCTTATAAATAAAAAATAAGCTTTGAGAAACAGCTAGTTAACATTTGAATCTTTAAAGATTTAATCAAAAAATTTTCAAGTTATGCCATTACATAAACCCACTAGATGCCATTTTAAATTTATAGAGAATGATAACTCATGAATGACAGAAGTGAAAATATCCCTATTTTGAGAAATTATGTATGAAGAATGGTTATACGAAAACGGCAATAAACATCTGTCGACTACAAAATATTGATAACAAATTAAAGAATATCCCGATCAAATGTGATGGATTGATGCTACCTCAACACAGTGTATTGTTAAAAATTAGTCAACATTAAAAACTTGTATTTTACTCACCCTTTAGCTGTATCATCAATACTAACAAATACTGATCTCGTGATGCAGTTTTATTATCATATCATTGAACAAATAAAGTATTTGTGTAACATTTGATCTATTCATCTACAACATAATTTAACTTAATATTTGGAATGATATTATGTCATGAAGCTACATGTATCTGTTCGATGATTAACATCTTTCAGTGACATAATCTGTTTTCCTTTTTTTTAGAAAAAAAAACCAGTTCATAGTGGATGGAAATTTGGAAATCTCAAATATAGCAAATGCATGCAAGCCAACATCTAGGTCAGTTTGATGTTTGATAGAAAACCGTATTTCATCGTTGTTTGTGCAGGTGCTGGTTTATTCTATATATAACATTTCCATTCATTCTTACAAATGATTACAACCTAACAAAAAAAAAGAGGAACAAATTATTGTAACAAATGATAAACAAATCGTATGATTTTTTTGGGATTTGAAAGTGATAAAATTTCACATGCAAATGAGCTATCAAATCACAATAACAAATCTCGAACAAATCGCTTACAATTCATAAGCAAATCATAAACAAATTGTAAAGAAATTGTTATCAAATCTTTAACAAATCAGAAGTAAATCATATTCCTACCTCAAGCAAATCATTAACAAATTGTTTTCACGTTATGAAGAAATTATAAACAAATAGTTATCAAATCTTAAACAAATCAGAAGTAAATCATATATTCCTACCTCAAGCAAATCACAAGCAAATCGTAAATCATCAATTCACAGATTAAATTATTTACATCCAGATCAAAAATATGTTCTGCCGCTGAAACCCCCAAACGTTGAAGCGCAATTGTCTTCATTTTACCGTTAATAGCTACTTCTTCAATTGCAAAAAGGAATACTATCTTTGGTTGCGAGGAGGGACGAATTGTTCCCGCTGTGTAGGTTTCTCTTACTTTTCTCCCGAATTTGACTATAATGAAATTTGAAAAAAATAAAGGTGTTGGGTCTTAGTCTTGGTCCAAATCTGTTACATTGTAATATAACTGTGTCCATTTTGCCCGGGACTTGGTCAGTAAACAACAATTAAAACATTAAACATGCCAGTAAATTGTGTCTGCTGGCTCGGGAAGCTAGTCTTGAAATGAATGTTTTCATCTGTTTGCACATCTTTTACACATTTTTATTTTGAAAATTAATCCTTACAGCACAACATTATCATCATTATATATAGCGAGATACTGCAATGCACAGTTTATGAATTTTAAAGGTTAAGTAACGTTTGAATAGTATACGTTGAATATGTGAAATTATAAATGAATAACTGAGATTCCTTACCACCGTGATCTTTCATAGACTGAATAAAACTGATCATCTTGCAACCTTCTTTATTCAGTTAATATAGAACAGTATTTGAAATTTGAATTTGACCTCAATCGGAAGTCAGAGAGATAGATAAACAAAGAAAATTTAAATACATTAACATTGTATTCATTGTAGCAAATCATCAATGAATCACACTAAGATAGTTAACAAATTTAACAAATCAATTTCAAATCATTTCATATGATATTCAAAGTTATCAAATCATAACGAAATCACACCATGCTAGCTTACAAAATTAACAAATCTCTTTCAAATCATTTCATACGATATTCTAAGTAAACAAATCATAAAGAAATCGCACAAAAACAGAAACAAATTACTTACAAATCATACAATGGAAAGAAATCACAAAGAAATAAGTTTTAGGGAATTTTCAAAATTCTGATTTCTTAATGATTTGTTAAATGAATCGCAAGCAAATGGTACTAACAAATCGCAGAATCACGATTTGAAAAAGATTTGAATACCTATTTCTAAACTTTTTATACAAACTCCTTCATCGAGCTTTTCCCGACAATTATTTGACCAATATGCCCTACCCTAAAAAGGCACGTTATGTTATTATATGTGAGTCGTTGTGTCTCTTTGATTTGTGAAAAGGTGCGTTTTGATCATCTGTATTTGTACATCTTGGGTCCCACTAAAACCATTTAAACACTGCCACCCCGAATTATTGAGTGTAAATTACCATGAATCTAAAATCAAAATGATTTTAAGATCTTGTTGGTATTGTTAGTTCAATTTGTTTTTGTCGTTAGAATAATATAGGTTTATAAAAATATCTCTTTATAATTTTTGTGCTCGAAGCATTGTCTGGATATTGCTTCACCACAGCACCAATCTTTCATTTATTGTAGGAACAAGTGTTTTTGATGAATGATTTATTTCAGAATGGAATACCAGACGAATATGTAACGATATTTGAATGAATTTTATTTTTACCTAATCGAATGAAAACTTCGGTGTTGACATCTTGTATTTCTAACCGTATGTGAACGTTATCCTAATTCCGATATTGACTGCGATTATACGTTAACAGTGAAAGCATTTCATGTTCCGCTAGTTTCAGAAAACATATCGCATGTTTTCTCTACAGTCAAAATAATACATTAATATCCGAGAATGTTTACATTTTGAACATTAGGAATATTGTCAGTCAAATTACCAACTTCGTCTTATGTTCTATTTGTCTTCAATTCCAACCAACAAATCATTTACTATTCTGCTTTCAACTTTTGTCAGTACGGTGCTTGTTTTCGCTCAATTATATTCGTTGTCTTTTCAGATCAACTGGTATAAAAAAAGTCACTTGGCGTCCGTCTTCGTCGTTGGCAACTTTTACAATAATTTCTCCTTTGAAACTTTAGCTACATCAAATCAATATTAGAGTATTGCGTTGAAAATTCTGTTCGATGACATCTCCCGCCATCCAAAAAAGACCGAAATAGCTATACTAAGTGCATAGAGGTAAAATGAAAGTATGTTTATTTTTTTTTTTAAAGAAAAGTTATAAATAGAGAAATTCTGAAAGAAAAAACTGTCCAGGTTGTTGACCTTAGATGAATTTTGCTATATGTTTTAGGTATTTTTGTCAAATAGCTCTTCAACTGTTTCGGTACTTATACATTCTCGGATTTCAAATGTTTGGCTCTGGACGTTCCAGATGACGGTAATTCCATACAAATTGTTTTGGCAGTTTACCAATTGTTTGTGATGCTTAATTGACAGACGATATTTTGTAAAAGTTATTGTCCTTAAGATGAATTGAGGGTCTTTATTAAAATCTATATGATTTGTTTCTATAGTAAGTCACGCATATAGTTTTTATCATGTTTTTTTCCCAAAAAATATGAGAAAAAAAAAATCACCGGACTTTTTTCACGCTACAGTTTCGGGAAATTTTTCATAACAACGTATAGATGATATCAGATATGTTCCTTATGTCGTTACTACATACCATTCCCAAAATTATCACGAATGTGATCTACCAAATAAGACTATCTACCGAATTTGTAATAATCTAAGCAACACAAAGGGTGCCACATGTGGAAAAAGATATGCTTATCCAGTTTCTGTTGGGGTTCGTGTTGTTTGGTCTTTACTTTTCTAGGTTGTCTTCTGTACTATTATTTGACTGTCTGTCTTTTTATTTTTTATGAATGGCATTGTCAGTTTATTTTCAATCTATGAGTTTGAATGTCCCCCTGGTATCTTTCGCTGCACTTTGTTCAATTGACTTGTTTGGTTACTGTCTTTTTGACGAATATGCCCAGTTAGCACCACGCTCTCTGCACGTTCGTACATGTAGGTGGCATGATGCAAGTCAAAATTATGTTCTAATCCGCTTTTACTCTCATTTTTTAGAGACAGTCAGCACACTCTGACAGTTTCTATTTTAGGACATACTTTTTGTCTATACTGTAAATTTGTTTACGTCTTAAAATGAAATAGTGTGCCCCTGGTCCTTAAGCAATAAACAATTAACCATTGGCGTAAATGCCACATTATTTTTTTATGTGTGCCAATGAGTTACATGACAAATCTGGGTTATTATTTCTTTCGTTAGAGTACAATGCCGTTGATTTATGATACATGCTATTCTAGGATATGTCTCGTTTACCTTTTTCACAAAAAAAATAAATTTTGAGCTGTTTCACTGCTTGTACGTGTGTCGTCAAGGTTGTATTTCATTTGCCTTTTTATTATCTGCATCGTGCGAGTATAGTCTTATTGACCTTTATTTCATATCTTTTTATTAATTGCGTCGTAAGGGTATTAGTCTTATTGACGCATATTCAACATCTGTTTTATTACCTGCGTGGTAAGGATCTAGTCTCATTGACGAATATTCCACGCATTGTTAGTCACTAAGTTATATGCATCGCCGATAGTCATTTAGGTATATTCATCGCCATTTATTGACATATATTAATCGCCGTTAGTCAATGAAATATATGCATCACCGTAAGCCATTGACGTATATGCATCACCGTTAGTCATTGACGTATATGCATCACCGTTATTGATTGACGTATATGTATCACCGTTAGTCATTGATGTATATGCGTCACCGTTAGTCACTGACGTATATGCATCACTGTTAGTCATTGATGTATATACATCACCGTTAGTCATTGACGTATATGCATCGCCGTTAGTCATTGACGTATATGCATCACCGTTAATCATTAATGTATATTCATCGCAGTGTGTCATTGACGTATATCCATCGCCATTTGTCATTGACGTATATGGATCGCCGTTTAATCATTGACGTATATGCATCAACGTTAGTCATCGACGTATATGCGTCACCGTTAGTCATTGATGAATATGCGTCATCGTTAGTCATTGGCGTATATTAATCACCAGTAGTAATTGGCCCAATGCATGGCCGTTAGTCATTGACGTGTATACATTCACCGTTCGTCATTGACGTATATTCATCACCGTTAGTCATTGACGTATATACATCACCGTTAGTCATTGACGTATATGCATCACCGTTAGTCATTGACGTATATGCCACCTTGTTTCCTTTGTGTCGTTAAGGCATGTTTTGATTTACGTATATTATACATGTTATTTTAAATTGTCGGTTGGGTTCAGTCTCATTGACATACTTTCAACATCTTTCTTTCATTATTTGAGTCTTAAGGATATGTCACTTTAACATATATACCACTTTTTTTTTAATTATGCCGTTTGGGTACTTACTAATTGGCGTATATGCCACATGTTATTATTTGTATTGTAATTGGTACTGTCTTCATAACGGATATGCCGTATGTTTTTATTTTTACCATAGGCGGTTATGTTAGCTATGTCCTGTGCATTTCCTGTCATGATTTCCTCGATAAAGGGTTGCTGCTCACAAGGAAGCTATCAAATCAAGAGTTTCAAATGATGAAGTTCAAGTCACCCCTTATTAAATTTAACGGACGCCATTACAAATTGGTTGACCATTATGGAATAATTGTTTCACAGATGATATCAGATATGTTCCTGATGTCGTTACTGCAATACAATTCCCAAAATTTTCACGAATGTGACCTACCAAATTAGATTATCTACCTGATTTGTAATAATCTAAGCAACACGACGGGTACCACATGTGAAGCAGGATATCCTTCCGGAACACCTGACATCACCATCCAGTTTCTGTTGGGGTTCGTGTTGTTTGGTCTTTATTTTCTAGGCTGTCTTCTGTACTTTTATGTGTCTGTCTTTTAATTTTTTATCCATGGCATTATCAGTTGATTTTCAATCTATGAGTTTGACTGTCCCCCTTCGCTGCTCTTTGTTCAATTGACTTGTTTGGTTACTGTCTCATTGACGAATATGCCCAGTTAACAGCATGCTCTCTGCACGTTCGTATATGCATGTGGCATGTTGCAAGTCAAAATTATGTCCTAAACCGCTTTTACTCTTATTTTTTAGAGACAGTCAGTACACTTCGACTGCTTCTTTTACATGACCTACCTTTTGTCTATACTGTAAATTTGTTTACGTCTGAAAATGTAATAGTTTGCCACTGGTCCTTAAGCAAAAACCGATCAACCATTGCCGTAAATGACACATTGTTTTTATGTGTGTTAATGAGTTACATGACACATCTGTGTTATGATTTTTTTGTCATTGATTTATGATACATGATATTCTATGATATGTCTTGTTTACCTTTTTCGCATTTAAAATAAAATGGAACTGTTTCACTGCTAGTACTTGTGTCGTCATTGTTGTATTTCATTTGCCTTTTTATTATCTGCGTCGTAAGGGTATAGTCTTATTGACGTATATTCCACATCTTTATTATTACCTAAATGTACGTCGTAAGGTTGTAGTTTCATTGACGTATATTCCACAACTTTTTGTTATCTGCTTCGTAAGGGTAAAGTCTCAGTGATGTATATTCATCATCTTTTTATTATCTGTGTCATAAGGGTATAGTCTCATAGACGTATATTCCACATCTTTTGTATTATCTGTGTCATAAGGGTATAGTCTCATTTACATATATTCCAAATCCATACGTCCTAACAGTATAGTCTCAGTGACGTATATTCAACATTTTTTATTATCTCCGTCGTAAGGGTATAGTCTCAGTGACGTATATTCCACATCTTTCTATAATCTGCTTCTTTATGGTAAAGTTTCAGAGACGTATATTCCACATCTTTTTTTTTTGGTGCATCGTTAGGGTATAGTCTCACTGACGTATATTCCATCTTCGTCGTAAGGGTATTGTCACATTGACGTATAGTTCACATCTATTTTATTAGCTGCATCGTTAGGGTATAGTCTCATAGACGTTTATTCAACATCTTTTTAATATTTGTGTCGAAAGAGTATATTCTTATTGACATATATTCCACATATCTTTATTATCTGTGTCATTAGGGTATACTCTGATAGACGAATAGTCCACATCTTTTTAATTATCTGTTCCAGGAAATAGTCTCATTGACGTATATTCCACATCTTTTTATTATCTGCATCGTAAGGGTATAGTCTCAGTGATATATATTCCACTTTTTTTTATTATCTGCGTCGTAAGGGCATAGACTCAGTGACGTATATTCCACATCTTTTTATTATCTGCATCGTCAGGGTATAGTCTCAGTGACATATGTTCCACATCTTTTTATTATCTGGGTCTTAAGGGGAAAGTCTCATTGACGTATTTTCCATATCTTTTTATTATCTGCGTCGTAAGGGTATAGTCTGATCAAAGTCTCATTGACGTATATCACACATCTTTTTATTATCTGCGTCGTAAGGGAAAAGTCATTGACGTATGTTTTATATCTTTTAATTATATGTGTCGTGAGGGTATATTATTATTGACGTATATCACACATCTTTTCATTATCTGTGTCCCGAGGGTATAGTCTCATTAACGTATATCACACATTCTTTTATTATCTGCGTCGTAAGAGTAAAGTCTCATTGACGTTTATTCCACATCTTTTTATTATCTGCGTCGTAAGAGTATAGTCTCATCGACGTATATTCAACATCTTTTTATTATCTGCGATGTAAGGGTATAGTCTCATTGACGTATATTCCACATCGTTTTATTATTTGCGACGTAAGGATATAGTCTCAATGATGTATATTCAACATCTTTTTTATTATCTGTGTCGTAAGGGAATAGTCTCATTGACGTATATTCGAAATCTTTTTATTATCTGCGTCGTATGAATATAGTTTCATTGACGTATATTACATATGTTTTAATCATCTGCGTCGTAAGGGTATAGTCTCATTGAAGATGTGGTATGAGTGCCAATTAGCCAAATCTCCAGAAGCCAGAATTTATAAAAGTAAACCTTTATAGGTTAAAGTACGGTCTTCAACACGGAGCTTTGCCTCACATAGAACAGCAAGCTACAAAGTGCCTTGGAAATAACTTGTTTAAAATCATTTAAACGAGAATACCAACGGTATAATCTAGGAAAAAACGAGAAACGCGTATGAACTACGACAACAATCGACAAATACTGAACATCAGATGATTCCTGACTAAGGAGAGGTGCAAACAATTGCACACTATAACTTATGAATTGACATGTCTTAACTCAATCAAAAGACATATTAACTCAAGTGAACATACACTGAACGAATACATTTGATCGATGACAAACCTTTTTCCTTTTTTTTGTCGTTTTGTTACTGTCTCCTTCACATGTATCACATCTTTTTAGGGTATAGTCTCATTGACGTATATTCCACATCTTTTTAATATCTGCGTCGTAAGAGTATATGCATATTGACATATATTCCACATATTTTAGTTATCTGTCTCATAGACGAATATTCCACCTTTTTTCTATTATCTGTTCCAGGATATAGTCTCATTGACGCATATTCCACATCACTTTATTATCTGCGTCGAAAGTGTATCGTCTCATTGACGTATATTCCAAATCTTTTTATTATCTGCGATGTAAGGGTATAGTCTCATAGACGTATATTCAACATCGTTTTATTATTTGCGTCGTAAGGGTATAGTCTCATTGATGTATATTCAACATCTTTTTATTATCTGTGTCGTAAGGGAATAGTCTCATTGACGTAAATTCCAAATATTTTTATTATCTGCGTCGTAAAGGTATAGTCTCATTAACGTATATTACACATGTTTTAATCATCTGCGTCGTAAGGGTATAGTCTCATTGACGTACATTCACTGTCTTCTTTATTATCTGCGTCGTAAGGCTAAATTCTCATTGAAGATGTGGTTAAGTGCCAATTAGCCAAATCTCCATCAAAGCCAGAATTTATAAAAGTAAACCTTTATAGGTTAATGTCTTCAACACGGAGCTTTGCCTCACATGGAACAGCAAGCTATAAAGTGCCTCAGAAATTCTTGTTTAAAATCATTTAAACGGGAAAACCAACATCTAATCTTAAGAAAAAATGAGAAACGTGTATAAACCACAACAATCGACAAATACTGAGCATCAGGTGATTCCTGACTAAGGAGAGGTGCAAACTATAACATATGAATTTACATGTCTTAACTCAATCAAAAGACATATTAACTCGAGTGAACATCCACTGAACGAATACATTTGATCGATGACAAACCTTTTTCCTTCTTTTTTTTGTCGTTTTGTTACTGTCTCCTTCACATATATCACATCTTTTTCTTATCTTTGGTGGCCACGTTCTACTATATCACTGACGTATATTTCACATATCATTTTTCGTTTGCGTATAATGTCATTGACGTATACCACTTTGGCTTTCTTTTTCTGGATTTAGTTTTCGCAAGGATGTGAAATATTAAAGGTGGTTTCTACCACGTTTAGTGGCAAATATGGGACCGGACAGGAGAAACTTGAGGTTCTTCGTACATTTATGTCTATGTTTGGTTGTTGTTAATGATATAAGGGACAATGAACTGAAGAATAATAATGACAAACTTAAATTTTAAAGTTATTTTTTATATTGAGGACAGTTTAAGATTAAAGACATACACACATATGATTAAACTTTCTATAATAATCTTTGTTGCAAACGCAAAACACTCGCTGTGGGTTGAAATCCAAACATTACACATTGTGTTACATGAACAAAAAACATACAACATTTCAAAAAGTTCAAATTAATAATATGTACATAAAACAATAGTTGCGGATTCTTAAATGTGCACTAAAATGAGTCATTAACAACACGTCCTGGACGTATGCAAAATTTTAAACAAATTGCATGGATAGCTGTTTTTTTAAGCGGCAATCATGTATTACAAACATGAACAACTACATGCATTTAGTTAAAAACAAATTTTGAATCTTTAAGATAGTATTGTAGTAGTTCTGTGATATAAATCATAATTGATTAAGTTGAATGTGTATTCGGGTGATAACACAAACCCATAAATTCGTTTTGAATGACTCTATGTAAACAAATCTGAATCGAATGAACTAATTACAGCCGATTGCATTGATGGTGTAGGTAAAGGTCATATATTTGGTTAGTTTGCTTGCTAGCTGATCCGGGAAGTCATTATTAGGTAATGTATACATAAACACATTCATGGATCTACAATCTGTCGATACCTGTATCTTGGCATTGCACAAGGTCGTGTTTTTTCTCTTGACTATTTATGACGTCTTTTTACTAAATCCATTGGATGTTGGATGAGTACAGATTGATAATTTAGTCTTAGATGCATGCTTTTATTGTATTAGTTGTTAGTGGCTTTAAACTAGCTATCACTTAACTGCGAGGACTCTCAGGTGTCTTTATTGGGATGTTCAAGTACCCGGCCACGTCGACTTCTATTGTTGTCCATCTAATGAGTATTTATATTGTATTGTTATACCACTGTCCCAGGTTAGGGGAGGGTTGGGATCCTGATAACATGTTTCACCCCGCCATATTATGTTTGTATGTGCCTGTCCCAAGTCAGGAGCCTGTAATTCAGTGGTTGTCGTTTGTTTATGTGTTACATATTTGTGTTTCGTTCATATTTTATATATAATGAGGCCATTAGTTTTTTCGTTTGAATTGTTTTACACTGTCATTTCGGGGCCTTTTATAGCTGACTATGCGGTGTGGGCTTTGCTCATTGTTGAAGGCCGTACGGTGACCTTTAGTTGTTAATTTCTGTGTCATTTTGATTCTTGTGGAGAATTGTCTCATTAGCAATCATACCACATCTTCTTTTTTATATATACTTCCCTATTTTCTAAATATGAACACACGAATACACTTAAAACATGTCATACAGTTTAATATAAATAGAACTTTTGATAGCTTAATCTGTTGTTTGTCGTCAAGTTGCAAATGTGTCATGCCTATTCAGTACGAGAACACATGGGCAGTCTATATTGAATGTAAGTTTTACAGGATATAAAAAAAAGAAATGAAATGAAAACCGGAAACCAGTCAATGAGACAGCAAACCGACAACACCATATAATTTTTAATGTGTTTCGATTTTATTTAAAACCATCACATTTGTATAGAATATTTGTTTCGAATACCAAAAATAATGCTGAGGCATATGACTTAAATAAAATGTTCTCTTAAACAATGTATAAATGGTTTTAAAAGATATCATGCACTTTAATTTGAATTTTGTTTTCTTCTTCAAACATCACACAGTTAGGAGATGTGTACCAAAGAACAAAACATCTTTGTTTTACTTTACATTCCCATATACAGTTGATTTGTTGTCACACATGAAATAAAAGCGTTGAGCACACCAAACATCTACATAACAAATGTGTTAATATTGTCTTTTACCTAAACACGGAATACAAATATACAGATCATGATAATCAATTAAGTAAGCTTGATAGAAATGTACACAAAAAATAAATTGAAGCTATTTGGAATGACGAAATACACAAACAGATCAAAGTCCATATAAACTCTTTGTCTAAAAGATTTAGTCATGTTTATTTCTATTGCTTTTTGACGTCAAAAAGATAAGCATCACGATCATTACAAACAAGCAGAATATTTTCTTTTTTATAAATTCCCAACGGCTTGTTCAATTTATCTGATTTAGTAAGAAGTTCTCTATAATGTTTACCATCATCTGATACAACAACTACAGTGTTTGACCTCCTGTCTGTCACAAAAACATTCCCCTCATTATCTGTTGTCACACGATGTAAATCTGGAAATTTATCTATTTTAAACTTCCACATAAATTTTCCGTCTAACGAGAAGCAGTATATTGATGTAACGACTATATAGACCAACCTGTCTCTGTTTACTGTAATGTCGTTGATCTCGTAAGAAGGTACCAGTATAGTACGTATTACTTTACCTGTCAGGTCCATCACATGTATTGTACACGAATCAATAACAACGTACAGGTTATTATCATTATATGATATTCCGTAACAGCGACCACTGGTGTTGATTGTACTGGTGATACAACGTGTAGATATATTTATTATCAGTATGGTACTGTTATATTTACATGATACTGCTACAGTGTCACTATCTATCTCTGTCATATAATATGGAGCATAGTACAGAGGAATGTGATGGATATCACCACCGTCTGAATTACAAATAATAAGTCGTTTATTACTCCAGTCTGTAAATACTAATGTATTGCCCATTTTTATACAACTATTAATATACTGACGTTCATTCTTTGACATTTTTATATTAAACTGTTTACGCAAAGTGACAGAAACAGGAAGGTTGGTTTTGACAGATGCTTGATCATGGGTGAATGTTTCTTCTTTGCTTGTTTCAATTTCTAAAAAATAAATAATGAAGTATTGAATTGATTAAAAAAAACAAGTGGTTTCTTAATCTGTAATTTAGTTTATCGCTTACATGAATTGAATGTTGTAAATTTTTTGTTTTGCACGCTTTATAGTGAACGTAATATTGCATTATTCAAGACCTCAAATTTTCTCTCAGATGTAAACAATTTAATAAAGTGTTATTTTCACTATTGACACACGAAGCTTAGCATAATTCAATGACATCATACATATAGTAAAGGGAAACTTAAAAAAAGTTTCTAAATGACAGAGATAGAAAAATGCACTGGACACACCAATGCAGTGGAATACTATATGTTTGGTTTTGTTAGGCCTTCCAATTTTAAATCATGAGCAAAAAAAATGTCAATATGATTCCTTTGTCTTAAACCTTAACCACGGACAGAAAAATGGACAGAAAAGGGTGGACTTCTCTTTACGAGTGTTTGTTGGTTGCTTAACGTCCAGTGCCAAATAATTCCTGAATGTTCAGAACGAGAACAAATTAACAACACATACTACATTGGTAGGTAGGTTATGTAAGGGAGGCCGTATAGGATTAAGGTCAGTGAAATGTAGACTGCAACTGACAAACGAGGGTTAATTGGATAGGGACAGAGATACCTGGTAAAATGTCATATACGAACCTTTCGCAGAGCAGAGAGCATTGCACTATTAACACGAGTCTTAGATTTAATGTCCCCATTCTGACCGGACGTGGGTGTGTACTTGTACATCCCAAACATTTAAACGAACGCTCTGCTTAGTCAAGGGTTTTACTGCCAATCGGAAGACTTCTGATGTGACAAAAATATATTCCCTAGACACCCTTGGGGGGGGGGCTCTTTCTTATACTCAGACTTGCTGCTGGAACGTGCAATTTCACCAGATTGTAAACAGATTGCTTTAAAAAGATGGGATATGAGTGCCAATTAGACAACTCTCCATCCAAGTCAAACTTTGTAAAGTAAACCATTATCGGTCAAAGAACGACCTTAAACACGGAGCCTTGATTCACGCCGAAGAGCGAGTTTTAACGGGCCAAAACAATGACTAATTTAAACCATTCTGACAGGACAACCAACAGTCTAATCTTTTTAAAAAAAAAACGACAAACGGGAAACCCTTATGAACCACATAAAAAAAAACGACTACCACTGTACATGTAATCAGGCCATTAATGTTCCTTTTTCAATTAGATATCTATATATATATATATGCTGTTTTCTCTAATAATCAAATTAAGATGTAGATAAATGGATAATACCACCATGGAACACAGGTGAAGCCCCCGCTTTCATATGACGTTATAAAGGGTTTAACTCGGAACGTGTGAAGACCTTGAATACGGTACTGAATAATGATTAACATACATGCTAACGAGAGTATTCTGTTTGTTGTACATCAATTTTGAAATAAAACAACTGATACTTCTAGATAACATTTCAAAAGGCTTTTTCCGTGGTTTGTGGTGACCCAACTTTTAGTTTCTTTGAATATTCTAAAACCAGTACTTGCAACCTTAGGCGTTACTGTTTGACGTGAACTTGACTGATCGGTGAATGATCGGTGACGGATGTTTGACTGATCGATGAGTGATCGGTGACCTATAGGATCCGTCAGATAAGTCAAATAACCTATGTGAGAGTTACCCTGACAACTGTCACCGATCGATCAGTAAATTAAATTTATGCACGGATCGGACGGATACGTATATATTTAAAATTCTTATGTAAACCGAACTCCACAGTTTTAACAATCGATGAACGCGGACCTCTACGAAGACACCGTAATTTACACGTTATAATTTGTAATAAAATTAGTTGCAATAAAAAAGTAAAAATAGTTTAACAGGATAAGATGCTTAGAGCGTTAAATTGTTTGTGTTGATTAATATTTTCGTATTAAATATTATAAACATCAAAGACATATAATACATAATTGTATAATATGACTCAGTTAACATGAACTTATTTCTACGAAAATGGTTATTGTTGACCGCCATTGGATTTTTGAACTTTTAATAGTTTCGAATAGGTTGTTTTTTCATGAAATTAAAAGAATGTCAAAGAAATGATATTAAAAGTTTGTTCCCATTGTTTAGAATTATCAAAATGAATCTTCTTTTTATCAAATATTATAATATTTTATTTGCAATCAGTTATTTTTACCATCTTGAGACAAGTCTTCTAATCAGAATTGAGATATAATGAGAATGGAAATACTTAAACTTTAATTTTTGTGGAATAAGAATGCAGTTATTGATTAATTTTGATGCATATTATTAAATGTCATATGATTTCAGTACTTTTTTGTACAAAATGATTCGTTTTTCTTCATAAAATAATCTTACTTTAAGGAAAAAGATATGAAATTTTTGTACGCGTTCCCTAAAATGCAAATATTTCTTCATTTTACTGAAAATTATTGACCGCCATTAGATTTTTGTACTTTTTATAGTTTAGAATAGTTTTTTCTTTCATAAAATTAAAAGAATGGCAGAGAAATCATACTGAAATTTTATTCGCATTGTTAAAAATAACCAAAATTATTCTTTTTTTTTTATTAAAAATGATACTATTTTATTTGAAATCAGTTATTTTTACCATCTAGAGACAAGTCTTCTAATGAGAATTGAGATATAGTGAGAATTAAAATACTTTAACTTTTATTTTTGTGGAATTAGAATGCAGTTATTGATTTATTTTGATGCAAATTATTAACCGTCATATGATTTCTGAATCAGTACTTTTTGTACATCATGATTGGCTGTTCTTCATAGAATAATCTAACTACCAGGAAAAAGATATAAAATTTGTGTACGCTTGCCTAAAATGCAAATATTTCTTCATTTTACTGAAAATTATTGACCGCCATTGGATTTTTGTACTTTTTATATTGAAGAAAAGTTTTTTCTCATAAATTAAAAGAATATCAGAAAAATCCTACTAAAATTTTGTTCCCATTGTTTAAAATAATCAAAATTATTCTTCTTTTTATCAAAAATGATACCATTTTATATGAAATCAGTTATTTTTACCATCTTGAAACAAGTCTTCTAATCAGAATTGAGATATAATGAGAATTAAAATACTTAAACTTTTATTTTCGTGAAATAAGAATGCAGTTATTGATTTATTTTGATGCAAATTATTAACCGTCTTCATAGAATAATATAACTTTCAGGAAAAAGATATCAGATTTTTGTACGCTTGCCTAAAATGCAAATATTTCTTCATTTTACTGAAAATTATTGACCGCCATTGGATTTTTGTACTTTTTATATTGAAGAAAAGTTTTTTCTCATAAATTAAAAGAATATCAGAAAAATCCTACTAAAATTTTGTTCCCATTGTTTAAAATAATCAAAATTATTCTTCTTTTTATCAAAAATGATACTATTTTATATGAAATCAGTTATTTTTACCATCTTGAAACAAGTCTTCTAATCAGAATTGAGATATAATGAGAATTAAAATACTTAAACTTTTATTTTTGTGAAATAAGAATGCAGTTATTGATTTATTTTGATGCAAATTATTAACCGTCTTCATAGAATAATATAACTTTCAGGAAAAAGATATCAGATTTTTGTACGCTTGCCTAAAATGCAAATATTTCTTCATTTTACTGAAAATTATTGACCGCCATTGGATTTTTGTACTTTTTATATTGAAGAAAAGTTTTTTCTCATAAATTAAAAGAATATCAGAAAAATCCTACTAAAATTTTGTTCCCATTGTTTAAAATAATCAAAATTATTCTTCTTTTTATCAAAAATGATACTATTTTATATGAAATCAGTTATTTTTACCATCTTGAAACAAGTCTTCTAATCAGAATTGAGATATAATGAGAATTAAAATACTTAAACTTTTATTTTTGTGAAATAAGAATGCAGTTATTGATTTATTTTGATGCAAATTATTAACCGTCTTCATAGAATAATATAACTTTCAGGAAAAAGATATCAGATTTTTGTACGCTTGCCTAAAATGCAAATATTTCTTCATTTTACTGAAAATTATTGACCGCCATTGAATTTTTGTACTTTTTTATATTGAAGAATAGTTTGTAATCATAAATTAAAAGAATATCAGAAAAATCCTACTAAAATTTTGTTCCCATTGTTTAAAATAATCAAAATTATTCTTCTTTTTATAAAAAATGATACTATTTTATATGAAATCAGTTATTTTTACCATCTTGAAACAAGTCTTCTAATCAGAATTGAGATATAATGAGAATTAAAATACTTAAACTTTTATTTTTGTGAAATAAGAATGCAGTTATTGATTTATTTTGATGCAAATTATTAACCGTCTTCATAGAATAGTCTAACTTTCAGGAAAAAGATATCAGATTTTTGTACCCTTGCCTAAAATGCAAATATTTCTTCATTTTACTGAAAATTATTGACCGCTATTGAATTTTTGTACTTTTTTTATATTGAAGAATTGTTTTTAATCATAAATTAAAAGAATATCAGAAAAATCCTACTAAAATTTTGTTTAAAAATCAAAATTATTCTTCTTTTTATCAAAAATGATACTATTTTATTTGAAATCAGTTATTTTTACCATCTTGAGACAAGTCTTCTAATCAGAATTCAGATATAATGAGAATTAAAATATTTACACTTTTATTTTTGTGGAATAAGAATGTAGTTATTGATTTATTTTGATACAAATAATAACTGTCACATGATTTCAGTACTTTTTGCACATCATGATTGGCTGTTCTTCATAAAATATGCTTACTTTAAGAAAAAAAGATATTAAATTTTTGTAAGCGTTGCCTAAAATGCAAATATGTCTTCATTTTACTTAAAATTATTGACCGCCATTGGAATTTTGTACTTTTTATAGTTTAGAATAGTTTTTCTTCATAAAATTGAAAGAATATCAGAAAAATCATACTAAAATTTTGTTCGCATTGTTTAAAATAATCAAAATTATTATTCTTTTTATCAAAAATGATACTATTTTATTTGAAATCAGTTATTTTTACCATCTTGAGACAAGTCTTCTAATCAGAATTCAGATATAATGAGAATTGAAATACATAAACTTATATTTTTGTGGAATAAGAATGTAGTTATTGATTTATTTTGATACAAATTATTAACCGTCATATGATTTCAGTACTTTTTGTACATCAAGATTGGCTGTTCTTCATAAAATATGCTTACTTTTAGGAAAAAGATATAAAATTATTGTACGCGTTTCCTAAAATACAAATATTGTTTCATTTTACTGAAAATTATTGACCACCATTGGAATTTTGTACTTTTTATAGTTGAGAACGGTTTTTTTCATAAAATTAAAAAAAATATCAGAAAAATCATACTAAAATTTTGTTCGCATTGTTTAAAATAATCAAAATTATTCTTCTTTTTATCAAAAATGATACTATTTTATTTGAAATCAGTTATTTTTACCATCTTGAGACAAGTCTTCTAATCAGAATTGAGATATAATGAGAATTAAAATACTTAAACTTTTGTTTTTCTGGAATAAGAATGTAGTTATTGATTTATTTTGATACAAATAATAACGTCACATTATTTCAGTACTTTTTGTACATCATGATTGTCTGTTCTTCATAAAACATGCTTACTTTAAGGGAAAAAAGATATTAAATTTTTGTACGCGTTGCCTAAAATGCAAATATTTTTTCATTTTACTGAAAATTATTGACCGCCATTGGAATTTTGTACTTTTTATAGCTTAGAATAGTTTTTTTTCATAAAATTAAAATAATATTAGAAAAATCATACTAAAATTTTGTTCGCATTGTTTAAAATTAACAAAATTATTCTTCTTTTTATCAAAAATGATACTATTTTATTTGAAATCAGTTATTTTTACCATCTTGAGACAAGTCTTCTAATTAGAATCAGAGACATGTATACACATATTGAGAGTCTGCTAATTAGAATTGAGATGTAATGATGTACTTTTTATTGTTTAGGAGTATTTATCTTTTTTATTGAAAAAAAGACTATCAGAAAAATATAATGTAATGTTGTTTGCATTGTTTAAAATTATTTCTATTTCTTGTTTTAAAAATACAGCAGTTATTTTTGTAATTTGTTATTTTAAATGCTTCGATTGTGACGAGAATATAGAAAGTCCGTGATTATGATAAGTTTTTTTTTAAGAATTTTACAAAAATTTAAAATATTGAAAAAAATAGACTACATTTTTCAATAACTGATTCTTTCATTTTGTTTTTCCCGAGAATGTTTGGAAAATAATAAAATAAAAACCGCGAAATTTTGAAATAAAACAACTCAGATACTTCTAGATAACATTTCAAAAGGCTTTCTCCGTGGTTTGTGGTGACCCAATTTTTAAGTAAATTATTTTAATTATGAATACCATACTACGTGTCTTCCGGTAACGAAAACACCTGACATGGAGCAAGTTTTCCAAGGAAGGAGCTTCTTTACTAGGATTGAGAAAGCGGTACAAATGTCTCCGTCTGAGGGTGAGCTATCACCTCAAGACGCTTCAGGTGACGCTTTGGGATGTATAAATATGCATCTACGTCAGATCGTGTAGTGTATCAACACACTTTCTATAGATTTACCCTTACACCAACGTGTTCATGGAGTTGCACCTTAAAAAAGGCTGCGTGTGAAGTTTAATTACGCAGCCCCGTTCAGTCGAAGTGGTAAATCTGATATCTTGGTAAGTTAGGGTCATGTTCCCTTTTAAAAACCATTTAAGGATCTGCTTACCGTTTTGAAGCTCATATGACATCACCCATATGTGTTCCATTGTTTGCAATCTTGTACTATAGTTTTTGCTCGTATTAAATACCGTAATTAATGTTGCAGTATTTTGGGCTTCTGTGAGACAGATTGTTATTGTATGAAAAATACACAATGGACATCGCTTTTTAATTCTTATATGATGTGCATATAAGGGAATACCTTTATATGACATTAAATACAATATTTTTAATAAAGATTATGCCAATTCTACTGGTCTGGACGGGATTAAATCGTCGTCATTGATATTTTATCTTTTGAGTGTTTAAGAATATCCGGAAACCTATTGATTCATTTCAGTTTGTCAATTTCTTCAGGCTATATACTGGTTTACTTCCTCTGTCACTAGCGTAGTTATTTTGATATCAACATTTCGTAGGGCATGTCTCCTCCTTAAAGTATGGTAAAAACACGTAGGGCATTTACTTTGTATTTTTTTTTTTAAAGAACTTTTGTTTCTTTCATCGTAACGTTTATATCAAAACCAAATATAGCTTTGCTAATTAACTGAAAGTTGATGTTATTGAATATAAATGAATATGTCCTAGGCTTGAACAAAGATAAACGTTTTTAGCAGGCTATAAAGAATAAATGACATACGGGGTACATTTGATTATGTACAATTCTGCATATATATGGAGAGAAAATGTGTAACAAAGTGGAGGTACTTTTCTTATTGTGAATGGTTTTTAATTTCAATGAACTATTATATAATGTATTCAATTACCAACAATATTCCGTGGATTATTTTCAGCCTGCTCTTTATTTAATTTCGCAATTACCTGGAAAAGAAATGAGTAATTTTATTGAATGCAACACACGAAAACATAAACAATTATACGATAACTTACGTGATGCAACTACATTATCCTCTTTAATTTCAAATATACAAATATTATCATTGACAAGCAATATCGACATACATTGTTCAAATAAACTATATCATACAGGATTCATACTGATATACTTGAGTTGCTTGCATAGACAAAAGGGAGTTGTGTTTTTTCGAAGACCTAAAGACCGTGTCCTACAGAAGCAAAACCACTTACAGGTATTTATATTTAAAAACGAATTAACACCTTGCCACTTTGTCCGTGCCCGGAATAGTCGCAGTAGTTGCATTATGTAATCTTCCGATGAACCTTTTCAATAAAAGGATGATACCTTCCGTAACATAACTATGGTTTGTCAACTTTCTGTTTCAGACACTAGTGACGTTTTTATAAAGTCTTAGCACCTTAGCAGCAATTTTCCAACTTCACCTGCATATTGGATATACATTTCCCAACTCATTAGATATTCAGTAGCTGCAGCTGCTACTCTGACTTTATAAAACGTCAACAGTGTCTGGGCAGAAAGTTGATGAATCATTGTCATGTCAAAGAATGTCTCTTCTTTTCATAATAATGTTCATCGGAAGATACCAAGACTTTGTTGATAAAAATTCCGTATCAACTTCACAAATAAAACATCATTCCCTTGTGGTTTTGTACAAAGTTCAATTCTGTCATATCAAAATCATTTTTGTCTTGCTATGTGATACAGACTTGTTTCATGAGAACTTCAATTTTGTGATGACAAAATTCATTTTTGTCATGACAAAAGTCAATTTTGTCAAAAAGGTATGCAAATATAATCTTATTTGCATAAAAAAGTGACTTTTGTTACCTGATATGGAAATTAAAACACAAAAGTCAATTGTGTTAAACAAGATTCAATTTTGTGAGACTTTTGTGAGACAAAATTCAGTTTTGTGAGACTTTTGTGAGACAAAATTCAGTTTTGTGAGACTTTTGTGAGACAAAATTCAGGTTTGTGAGACAAAATTCAATTTTGTCAATTTTGTGATGACAAAATTCATTTTTGTGATGACAAAATTCATTTTTGTGACGACAAATTGACTTTTGTGAGACAAAATTCAATTTTGTCAATTTTGTCTCACAAAAGTCAATGTTGTGACGACAAATTTCAATTTTGTCTCACAAAAGTCAATTTTGTCTCACAAAAGTCAATTTTGTCTCACAAAAGTCAATTTTGTCTCACAAAAGTTAATTTTGTGTAACAAAAGTCGATGTTGTATGCAAATTAGTTCACAGAATCCAAACTAAACAAATTTGCATACAAAATTGACTTTTGTCGTCCAATTTTCAAATTAGGTAACAAAAGTCAAGTCTGTGTAACAAAAATGAATTTTGTCATGACAAAAGTGACTGTTGTCCACTGAAAGATAATTTTTTGTATGACAAAAAAATTTTAAATTTGTAGTATGCTCACATTTTGTTAAACTGAACTCCTTTTTTGTTTATAAAAGTCACTTTTGTCCGTAAACAATTGAATTTCGATTACAAAACCACAAGAGTCCCATTCGGCGCCCCGTACATGAAGCATATATTCTATGTATTGGCATTGTTCATCATCTTGATAACGTGTTACAGTGTTCTTTTTATTTGACGTTGTTTATTTTTTAAACCTGTACTGTTCAGTAAATTTTTGGTATATACTTTTGGCTTTGCTAGGTATGTATACAACCTGTCATAGTGCTATGGTCCTATCTGTATTCTTGTCTTTCATCTTTGCTCAAATGCATTGTCCATAAAGAGTCTTTATGACATTTTTGTTTTCTTTTGTTGAAATATAATATGTATTAAACGCACGGTGCCAAGTGAGCTTTTGTCATCGTGTAAATCGAGTATATACATCTGATAATATATACGATCATTTACATTGAATTACATGCTTCAGTGAAAAAGCATTATACTACATATCATGTATATTGAATGACATGGATGCCACACTAGTTCTACGAACATGTATATACTTCACATAAAGCTTCGAATATACATATATAATTAAACAAATTACAACAAAGCCTTGTAGGGGTCCAGAGGTATTTGTATGTTGGTGACTTTTCGTTAAATTATATAAATTAACAAAAAAAAAAAACGGTTTATTCTGAAGTTATGACCATTTAATGAATGTTAGTGATTTTCACAAGTATTTATTCAGAGATGTTTTATCAGTTTATTTTGACGAAACTGAACCAAACACTGAGTGTTAATAGCGAATTATTATTTCTTTCTTTCGCTTTTATGATTTTTTTCAAAAATAAAACAAAAATTATGGTGTGTGTACACTGATATCGTTATAATACATATTCATAAGTTACTACCATGTGGTGCTATCTTCTATCAATTAGCTGGTGCTTTTTTTTGCAAGATTGAATATCACACAAATGTGATACATTGTAGTAGTTATCACTTATAAAGCTAACTACCAATAGAAAATTACATAAAACATGTTTGTAGTTATTTTAGTTTTTTGTGCTTATATGTTATAAGGATTTTATTTTAAAAGTAATATGGTTTTGACTATTTTAGTTGCTGTTACTTCGACGAATGGGGAAAACAAAGATAACAAACGGCATGTATAGTGAATATCGACATTTAATAATACGATTAATCAAAGGGTGTTTTAAGAGTAGTCAAATTACTTTGGAAACCATTATCTGATAATAAAGAGTTAGGTTTTAACGATAAAGTGAAAAGTAGATTAATGGAAACAAATGAAACAAAGTTCGTATTCGCAGAGAAGGAAACAAACAGCGAGGTTGGTTGGTTACACTATCAACAAAGAAGTAACATTTTGTTTAGAATTAATTAAAAGACACTAATATTTAACAAGTTTGATGTGCCATTAAACATGTAACAGATAAGCTATATTAGTTTACATGTTTTCAAATAATGCCAAAGAGAGGATATGATCAAAACCTATTATATTTATTTATATTCCATATCATATTAGTTGATGATACTGATAGAGGTCTTCATTTACATTTAACTTCATTCTCCATTAACAAAAGCCAAATAAAAGCAACATCATTTTACGAACATACAAGCAAGACAATGCAATACCAAAACAAAATCGAGATTTCAAACAACAAATCCTACTTACTATGTCAGCATGCCGTAACCAGTTTTTCTCTACGTCGTCCTTACTATGCATTTCATGATGTTCAAAACAAAAGTAGAGTCCATTTTTACACATTTCACCAAGTTCTTCAAAGGTCATTCTGCCTTCTTTTTTACAATAGTCACCATTGCTACATTTTGCTTTAATATCGTAAGATATGGTCTGTCTTAATTTTTTCTTTAACTCTTGTATCTTTCTACATAGCTCTTCTAAAATGGTACTATATATCGTTTCCTCCACATCAGTTAATTTCCATACTTGTAAGGCTATGGCATTCTTTGAGAAACAGACACATAACTTTCTACGACCAGTTTTATCTAAATTGACCAATGCCTTTCCTCTATATAAAGTTGTTTGCCCATTTTTCTCTGCACAAACTGTATATCTTGTAATATAATAGAATAAAATGTGATTGAAATAAGCAAGGGGGAGAAATTTAAATTCAAGTATCAACCATGGTGAGGAACTAAAACTACTCTTTTCACTTCCGAAACTTTTCTGAATAATATCGAGAGAAGTCGATTGCGTTGTAATCATGCATGGCATATAGTATGAATTTTGTATCAGACTTGAATCGTTGTTGGTAGCTGTTAACTGGGGTTTTACTATAATATCAAATTTTTCCATTACATGAAGTATGTGAGTTTTATATTTTCCAAACTCTAACTCAGGTTCTTTTTCAAAAAGCCTATCAATTATGTCATCTGATAACTGTCCTGTATTTTTCAGATGTTGCAAGTCAGTCGATTTTACTATTGCATGATTTCGTTTGGATGCATGGTCATCGCATACTAGGCACCTGAAACATTTAACCAACCACTCTGGCTGTAAAATGATGTACTCCTTAATGTCTTCGAAAAAAATAATGTTACCAATTTTATGTTGGTAAGTAAGGAAAGGAAGAAGTTGTTCTTCTTCGATGGAAGTTTTTTTGGATAATTCCACAATATTCTGGAATGACAATATATTCTGTTTCGATTCATGTTTTAACACGCTTAACGCATTTTCTAGTTGAATCCACTGCGTGGGGAGTTCTTCCTCGAAAAACATCGTCTCTTTTGCAACTTCATAAATTTTGTCTTTCAATTTTTTACAGTCGCGTTCAAACAATTTTTCGTTAGAAATAAAATGTATGCCTCTATTGTGATTAGCTTTATCTTGACCTCCAAAAATTTCTTCAAATCTTTCGATGTATTCTTTTTTTCTCTTTTCAAACTGAAAAAAAAAACAACAACAAGAACCTGAAATTGATATACCTTTGTCAAACAGTAAAACATTTATACATATTATAACAATGTACAAAATAGTAGTGGGATATTTTAGTGATCTAAACGTCTCATAACAAGATTCTTTTGCAACATGGAATTTTAAGTCTTTGTATCTTTTTTCGTGTACAATCAAAATCTTCAAAACACACATAACGCCAGATAACAACATGCCAAACACACTAATCGACTGGAAGACGCGGGAATATATATGTTTATGCAAATCATATTGTAAAAACATATCGTTATTGGCTTTGTTTAAACGTTTTGCTTTGTATTCTTTTTATCAAAACTCCAAATACTTAAACTAGTGTACAAATATAGTACAAAATACTGTCCAAGCAGACTTAAATGAACATACTCGTTTTCATACTACATATTATATTGATATACGTCACGGCATACACGTTGTAATTTAAACATGTGTTTCTTTATTTCTTGTTGTTTATGGTTTGTATTGATTATTCCTCTTTTTAAATAATGTTAAAAACCAAAACATGTAATTTGGTAAGTAACATATGTCTATTTAACATAATTAAAGGCAACAGTAGACCACAATTTATCAATTGATTATGAGAAAACAAATCCGGATTACAAACTAAAACAGAGGGAGACCCATCAACTAAAAGATGAAAACGCCAACATACACTGAAACGAACATTTTAAAACAATTGCCATATTTCTGACTAAGTAAAAGGAGATGTTAAGAAAATGGTGGGTTGAACCGGGTTTTATGAGTAGCCAACACTCCAGCTTATATAACAATTATATAAATATTGCTAAAATGACAACACTACGTGACAGACATACAGCACAAACACACGCATGATTATTGGTCACAGAGAAACGCGCAAACAAGTTATAAATAAGTCGCTCAAACACACAACGACAGACAGCTCAAACAGTGATACACTTATGTAAGGAATAAGTAGACATGAAGTATAGAGAACTATTTTCACGATTTCAGTCTAACCAATTATCACGATAATGTCTGTATTGAGTCTATTTTATAAATAATTGGACTACAAACAATAAGACGTTACACCTTTTTAAACAAAAGCACAAAAAATAAACGCATGAATGTTTGATACAAAATTTGGAGACACGTCGTTTAGCAATGCAAATTCACAATCGGTAAAAACATCAATACTCGGGAAGGAGGTACTTAGCAGACGGACAACATAGATGTTAAATAATAATCTGGGAGGTGGTAAAAATGTCATTTGTTAGTTAAGATAGACACATCGTCCAGATCAACCAATTTGGAATGGTGTCTATAAAATTTACGAAGTACGATTTTTAATCTTTCCTTCTGTTATAGATACCAGGACCAAATTTATTATATACGACAGACGCACGTTTCGTCTACAACAGAATCATCAGTGAACCCAAAAACGTTAAAAAGCCGAAGTTGAAGAGCATTGAGGACTGAAATATGGATTAGTTAGTTATTTGACATCATCAATATATCTTGAATTTGAACTGTCATACAAGTAAGAAGTTTAGCGCTATAAATCCAGGTTCAATCCACCATTTTCTTTATTTGAAAATGCCTGTACCAATTTAGGAAAATGACAGTTATTGTTCATTCGTTCGATGTTTATCATTTGATTTTGTCATTTGATAAGGACTTTTCGTTTTGAATTTTCCTCGAAGGTCAGTTATTTTGTGATAATATTTTTTTATCGGAAAGTAAAAAAAAATAATGTGCAAGGTGTTTTGTTTGTCTTTTAGAAGATTTTGAATGAATTCTACTTCATGCAAGTACAAAACAAGTCGCCTAGAAGGGATGCACAATTAGCACCCATTGGAATACCAAGTGTCTTTTGATATATCAATCAATATTATGTCGATTGAAAAGTCCAGCATTTTGATAATATTATTTAAAGTTGTATTTTCTGAAAGAATCGTTGTGGTTTTCATCAAATGATAATTATAACATGTATAACTCAAAACAAGAAATGTATGTCTACGATTCCCATTTTTATACAAAAAGCTCTGTTTAATGAGATTAAGCCTAGTCGATTTAGCTATAAAAACACTCAAATTGCAACTAATTACAACACAAGCTTGTTTCAGTGCAAAATAGAACATAGGGTTGTACAAAAAAAACATATTAAAAAATCTACTTTTATATAATTTGAGACAGGTTTTTTTTGGGTGAAATATGTAATTGTTTTGGAGAAAAAAATGGAACAGTAGAAAAGTTGTTATTTAGACTTATAGTTTTGTGAAGACAGGATACTTGATTCACCTTTATAGAGAAAAATAACAATCTGAAAACTGCAAAGGAAAACATTCATTGTGTATGGTTATTTTTTTTTATTAAATATGATCTAAATAGAAAAAAAAAGAACATACCATTTATGTTCAGATGTTGATGTCCTATATTTATTTAATATAATTAAAGTGATAGTTTTATTTAATTTCTTGTCGTTCCCTTTCTTGATCATTTCTTAGTTTTTGAGGGACTAAACAAATTAAAGAAGAGAGGTGAAAGAACTAGTTCATGTTCAAATTTGGTGCATTCTTTGAATGAGACTAATAGAACTTATACATTGTAGATAATCAGAAGAAAACCAATAGGTTTTTCCACTTTTCTGTGGAAACCAATTGTTCTTTCCACCGGAAACGATCTCTTTTGAAAAGAACTTATCAAAATAAAGTTTAGATTTCATTTTCAGTGTCAAGTGACATCTTTTAAAAAAAAATATATGGATTATATACACTTTTGTTTGAAAAAATGGATATTAATTATCACTTACTGTCTGATAGATGAAAAAAAAATCACTTCTGGTATCATTTAATAATTAAGATGACACTGATTCCAAATATATATGGTTCTATTTACTTTTTACATTAAAGAAGTACAAGAAGCGAGGACTTCGTATAACAGACTAAATGTATCTTATATGTATTGTAAATAAGTTATATATAACAATACATTTTACTTTTAATATTTAGGGGGGGGGGGAAATCTCCTTGTGAAAGTTACTACTTCGCTTCGGATAAAAAACAAAAGCAAGGAAAAGTCAAAATTGAGAACTTGACCTTGACCTTTAACCTTAACATTGACCTTTGACCTCATTTTCTAAGTTAGGATCTAGGTGTCTCAAACAAAAATATTCCAGGATCATATTTATGAGTTAAAACAAAACATACTGACAATTGTATTTGGTAAAGATAGAAAACTATTGAATTTCATTGAATCGCTTAAACCCAAGTTAGCCAAAAGTTCCAAAAATGAAAGTGGCTGCAACCGTGTTCATCCTCAACCTTTATATATGTTATATATTATCATCAAATACAACTTACAGTTCAATATTAAGAATGAACACAACTGCGGCCACTTTCAATTAAGACGGAAACCGTCAAAAATGTACCTAAAATACTAAAATTGTGAAGAGTTCAGTAATTTAGTATGACTTAATGATGCTAGTACCCGATATATGTGCATTGTATTGTAAAAGACAATAACAATCAAAACCAAGGAGTAATCAAAGACTCACAAAACCAAAGGTCATTTACATCAACAGTTATAAATAATAAATAAGAAGCAACACGAACTCCACTAAAAAACCGGGCGTGAAAAAAACAATATTATGTAGCAGAAACATACTAATTTCTAATAAACAACTCAAAGTTTACATTTTAACAATTTTGTAAAACTGATATATTTTAAAGGCCAAAAAGAGGTCTTACTTGACTTACACCTTTGCACACACCATGACCAATGAGAGAATTATTAGCGATGTTTCGACTATTGACAATTTCTCCTCTATATTGTTTGTTCATAATTACACGTTTTAATTTTTTATTGATGAAGCAAACATGACGTAGACAACGCTATACTGCTTTTTATGGTCCCACGGATGAAAACTCTTGCTGAATACAGCAATTACCTTGTTTTTGAGTTGTTTGGGACTTAATTTCAAAGTATTTACCTACAACAACCGTAACATCACACTTTGGGTTTAAGGATATTTACAAAATCAGAATGACCCACACGTAGCCTCTGGCTGTTGGGAATCCTCTTTAAATAAATTAAGAATTAAATTTAAAAATTACAAAATTAGGTCAATGAAAGAAAAATATAAACTTTTTTGTATAAGGCTGAGAAACTGGAGAAGGGCGAGGTTCTACCGAGTTCTTCACAGTTTTGCGCCGAGCACAAACAATTTATATTTTTATGACATTGACCTAATATTGTTTTTATCCTGGAACTTAAACTAATACATTGATAGGTTATTGAATCATAACACAATTGTCAAATTTATTACTATATTTAGGAAATAGACACAACTAGTAGCAGTATAAATCTGATTATTATTTACCTCTTCTTTAGCCACTTTTTTTCTGACGGTGCTTATTTGTTTTGTTTCAATAGATGTCGATTAAATTTGTTGCGTATGATATCGAACAAATATTGCGACTTTGAAACTGACCCTGTTTAGCCGAACACTTTTAATTGTACGAGTTCTCACCCCAAACACGGTTTTGCTTGTGAACGTATCTCCTTCGCAACCGTAGAGGAGTATGACAAGTTTATGCCATCAATTTGCTTGTTATATCCTAAGGATCATACAAATAATTTTGACCGAAACGATCAGAAACTCCATATTAGAGTTCTTTCCTCTTCTGTATTTAAAATAAGTAAAATGTAATTGTAATTGGTAGTCCATAAGTGATACAGACCTAGTTTTTTTTTTATTTGAGTTTCTTGGTCCAAAAAAAAAATAGTCAAATGGTCATCGTCATTTCTTATTTCGGATCTTTGCTTATTTTCACCTCTTTTCAAACACGATATAAGATATCGACGACACGTGTTAACTTAATTGTTAGTTGCGACATGTCGTTACACATACATACATGTATTGGTTGAGTGGTTACACTTACATCAAAATAGGTTTTCCTCTCTTTATTCAAAAACATATATAACTCATGAATCAAATATAGTTACGATTTAGGGTCTTCTGATTAGAGGTTCTTGGTTTATGGATTTGAAATTGAGGGTAATAGATTAAATTGACGTTCTAGATTTTGACCTTTGCTTTTACTTCATATGTATACATGATAAACATGATAAAGACATGGGACTTTTGCATATAGTTGCAAGCCATAAGACCTTGAAAAAAGGATCCGGAAGTGATCCTGTGTAAACCAGAAGAAGCTATGTTTTTGTAAATTTTGAATGTTAAAGTATATGGAATCATATACTTTTGGAATCAGTGTCAATTAAACAGTCAATTAACCTTTTCAAACAGGAAGTAACAAATTATCGACCTTAGTAAAAAAAATATTGTATAGAAACCATATATTTTTGGAATCAGCGTAAAATAAGCTAGCATTTGACGCTGCTAATGACATTTTGAACAGAATTTTTCTATTTTCATATTAAAATAAATGGGTTCTTTCTTGGAAAGACTTCCAATTGTTCTGTGAACTATTGGTTTTTAAATATTTTTTCCGCCTTTTTTTACGCTGCTTTTTCGTTTTGCGAGATGTAGCTTAGATTGTTTGCTAATGAATTAGATATAGAACAGTTATTGCGACAATGAAACTGACCCTGTTAAACACAACACTTTTTGTTCGCCCTTTTTTACGGTGCTTTTTCGTTTTGCGAGATGTAGCTTATATTTTTTGCCTATGAATCAGATATCAAACAGTTATTGCGACAAAGAAAGTGACCCTGTTTAACCCAACACTTTTTATTGCAAGAATTATCTCCCGAAACACTATTTTTCTTTTGTACGCATCTCCTTCGCAACTGTAAAAGATTATGAAAAATTTATGTATAAGGATCTTATAAACAATCTTAACCAAAGCGGTTCGGACACTCCATATGAGAGTTATTTCCTCTTCTGCATTTACAATAAGTAATATGTAATTGTAATTGGTAAACCATAAATGATGCAGACCTAGGGTGTATTGGTTTAAGGTCCTTGGTCTAAAACAAAGAAAATAAGGCCAAGGACATGTTCTAAATTAGATCTTCGGCTTAATTTTACTTCTTTTCAGAAACTGTATAATATATCGACAAATCCATTTAACTAAATTGTGTGCTGCGGCATGTCATAGCACATTATTTTTGGTTCTTATATCTAAAATAATGCTTATAGTAATATAACTAATGAATCATATATAATTAAGACATAAGGTCTTTTGAGTTGAAGTCCTTGATATTGAGGTCAATGTCATAGGTACATTTGATGTTCTGCATTTTGACCTTTGTTTAAAATTCATATTTATACATCATAAAGTCATAGATCTTTGAGTATTAGTTTACAAGCCATATGAAAATCAAACCGGGAATGACCGTATGTAAACTGGTGGCTATTAACGGACGTCAAGTTGGTTACTTATTCCCTATTCCCTATTCGTTACCTATTCGTTAGCTATTCACTATTCCCTATTCGTTACCTATTTGTTACCTATTACCTATTCCCTATTCGTTACCTATTCGTTACCTATTCCCTATTCCCTATTCGTTACCTATTCCCTATTCCCTATTCGTTACCTATTCCCTATTCCCTATTCGTTACCTATTCCCTATTCCTTATTCGTTACCTATTCGTTACCTATTCCCTATTCCCTATTCGTTTCCTATTCGTTACCTATTCCCTATTCCCTATTCGTTCCCTATTCGTTACCTATTCCCTATTCCCTATTCGTTACCTATTCGTTACCTATTCCCTATTCGTTACCTATTCCCTATTCGTTACATATTCCCTATTCCCTATTCGTTACATATTCCCTATTCCCTATTCGTTACCTATTCCTTATTCCCTATTCGTTACCTATTCGTTCCCTATTCGTTACCTATTCCCTATTCCCTATTCGTTACCTATTCGTTACTTATTCCCTATTCCCTATCGTTACCTATTCGTTACTTATTCCCTATTCCTTATTCGTTACTTATTCGATTTTTAATATCCTTCCCCCTTTTTAATTGTTTATACTCTTATATCTGGTAATAGTTCTAAATTTGTTGAGGTAACTTGATCTTTTTATGACCTATTTATATCAACCGATCCTTTTACTTTATGTTCGATACTCATTTGTTCCTTATTTGATTTTTATATCTTCTACCTTTTAACTGCTTTATGTCCGTATGTTTGAAGATGGATCTTGGTTCAAAGGGATGAAATCACCGTGTTAGCGCTTGTATAAAAAAGAAGATGTGGTATGATTGCCAATGAGACAACACCCCACAATAGACCAAAATGACACAGAAATTATCAACTATAGGTCACTGTACGGCCTTCAACAATTAGCATAGTCCAACCCGTGTAGTCACCTATAAAAGGCCCAGACATGACAATCTCAAACAATTCAAACAACAAAACTGACAACCGTATTTCATATACAAAACAATAAACGGAAAACAAATATGTAACACAAAAACAAACGATAACTACTTAATATCGGGCTCTTGTCTAGGGACAGGCACATACTAACATAATGTGGTGGGGTTAAACATGTTAGCAGGGTGTACATCGTTTCGGAGCATGCTATTACCTTGTTGATTTCGTTCCATCACTCGCTTATAATTCGCTTATAATACGTGTGTTGTACGTTGCACCTTTTAAAACATGATTTTCAATTGTTTTGTTGTCTCTGGTGGTAGATTTGGGTTCTTAGAGGTGATATAACTCTATAAGCGCATATGTACCCGTTCCAGCGCTCGGATAATACCCTGTTAATTATTCGTTACCTATTCACTTATAAGACGTTGGTTGTACGTTGCACCTTTTAGAAAAGGATTTTCAATTGTGTCCATGTTTCTGGTGGTAACAATGTGTTCTTAGAGATGAAATGACCCTATTAGCGTGTATGTACCCGTTCCAGCGCTGGGTTTATACCCTGTTACTTATTTGTCCCTTAATCGTTTTTATACGCTTGGCTTACGTTGCACCTTGAAATAAAACGATCATGTGATAATGGACTCTGAGTTCAGTATTTTTGTGATTTTAATTTTTTTCATGTCTCTGGTGGTAATTATGTGTTCTCTGAGTTGAAAAACCCCTATTAGCGCATATGTACCCATTTCACCGCTACAGTGATACCATGTTACTTATTCGTTCCTTATTCGCTTATAAAACGTGTGTTATGCATTTCACCTTAAAAAAAGAAATATTTTTGTGTCTCTGGTGGTAACTCTCGGTTCTTAGAGGTGAAATAACCCTAATAGAACATATCTTCCCGTTTCAGCGCTCGACTCAGTGATACTCTGTTACTTATTCGTTTCTTATTCGCTTTTAAAACGTGTGTTATGCTTTGCACTTTAAAAAAGAAATGTTTTTGTGTCTCTGGTGGTAACTGTCGGTTCTTAGAGGTGAAATAACCCTAATAGAACATATGTACCCGTTTCAGCGCTCGACTGATACCCTGTTACTTATTCGTTCCTTATTCGCTTTTAATACGCGTGGTATACGCTGCACCTTGGAATAAATCGATTATCTGTTGCTGTCATGTCTCTGGCGATAATTATGTGTTCTCTGGAGTAAAAAAAAATATAAGCGCATATGTACTCGTTCCAGCGCAACACTGATACACTGTTACTTATTCGTTTATTATTCGCCTATAAAACGTGTGCTATGCGTTGCACTTTGAAAAAAACAAATGATTTTGTGTCTCTGGTGGTAACTGTCGGGTCTTAGAGGTGAAATAACCCTAAAGGAACATATGTACCCGTTTCAGCTCTCAACTGATACCCTGTTACTTATTCGTTCCTTATTCGCTTTAAATGCGCGTGGTTTACGTTGCAACTTGAAATAAATCGATTAACGATTGCTTTCATGTCTCTGGTGGTAATTAGGTGTTCTCTGGGTTGAAAAAAACCCTATTAGCGCATATGTACCCGTTTCACCGCTACACTGATACCCTATTACCTATTCGTTCCTTGTTCGCTTATAAAACGTGTGTTATGCATTGCACTTTAAAAAGAAATATGTTTGTGTCTCTGGTGGTAACTGTCGGTTCTAAGAGGTGAAATAACCCTTATAGAACATATGTACTCGTTTCAGCGCTCGACTGATACCCTGTTACTTATTCGTTCCTATTCGCTTTAAATATGCGTGCTTTGCGTTGCACCTTGAAATAAGAAGTAACGAATACGTAACAAGGTATTAGCCGAGCGCTGGTGGAACGGGTACACACGCGCTAATATGGTTATTTCATCTCTAAGAACACATTGTTACAACCAGAGACATGCACACAATTAAAAAACGATTTATTTCAAGGTGCAACGTATACCCCGCGCATTAAAAGCGAATAAGGAACGAATAAGTAACAGGGTATTATCCGAGCGCTGGAACGGGTACAAACGCTCTAATAGGGTCATTTCATCTCTAAGAACACATTGTTACCACCAGAGGCATGAACACAATTGAAAATCCTTTTCTAAGAGGTGCAACTTATAACAAACGTATTATAGGCGAATAAGTAACGAATAAGTAACACGGTATTAACCGAGCGCTGGAACGGGTACATACGCGCTAATAGGGTCATTTCATCTCTAAGAACACATTGTTACCACCAGAGACATGAACACAATTGAAAATCCGTTTCTAAAAGGTGCAACGTACAACAAACGTATTATAATTGAATAGGTAATGAATAGGTAACGAATAGGTAACAGGGTATTAACCGAGCGCTGGAACGGGTAAATGCGCGCTAATATGGTCATTTCATCTCTAAGAACACATTGTTACCACCAGAGACATGGACACAACTGAAAATCCTTTTCTAAAAGGTGCAACGTACAACAAACGTATTATAAGTGAATAGGTAACGAATAGGTTACGAATAAGTAACAGGGTATTAACCGAGCGCTGGAACGGGTACATGCGCTTTAATAGGGTCATTTCATCTCTAAGAACACATTGTTACCACCAGAAACATGAACACAATTAAAAACGATTTATTTCAAAGTGCAACGTATACGCCGCTCATTAAAAGCGAATAAGGAACGAATGAGTAACAGGGTATTATCCGAGCGCTGGAACGGATAAATGCGCTCTAATAGAGTCATTTCATCTCTAAGAACACATTGTTACCACCAGAGACATGGACACAATTGAAAATCCTTTTCTAAAAGTTGCAACTTATAACAAACGTATTATAGGCGAATAAGTAACGAATAGGTAACAGGGTATTAACCGAGCCCTTGAACGGGTACATACGCGCTAATAGGGTCATTTCATCTCTAAGAACACATTGTTACCACCAGAGACATGGACACAATTGAAAATCCTTTTCTAAAAGGTGCAATGTACAACAAACGTATTATAAGTGAATAGGTAACGAATAGGTAACAGGGTATAAACCGAGCGCTGGAACGGGTTCATGCGCGCTTATAGGGTCATTTCATCTCTAAGAACACATTGTTACCACCAGAGACATGGACACAACTGAAAATCCTTTTCTAAAAGGTGCAACGTACAACAAACGTATTATAAGTGAATAGGTAACGAATAGGTAACGAATAAGTAACAGGGTATTAACCGAGCGCTGGAACGGATACATGCGCTCTAATAGGGTCATTTCATCTCTAAGAACACATTGTTACCACCAGAGACATGAACACAATTTAAAACGAATTATTTCAAGATGCAACGTATACCCCGCTCATTAAAAGCGAATAAGGAACGAATAAGTAACAGGGTATTATCCGAGCGCTGGAACGGGTACATACGCGCTAATAGGGGTATTTCATCTCTAAGAACACATTATTACCTCCAGAGATATGAACACAATTGAATATCCTTTTCTAAAAGGTGCAACGTACAACAAACGTATTAAAAGCGAATAAGTAACGAATATTTAACAGGGTATTATCCGAGCGCTGGAACGGGTACATATGCGCTTATAGAGTTATATCACCTCTAAGAACCCAAATCTACCACCAGAGACGACAAAACAATTGAAAATCATGTTTTAAAAGGTGCAACGTATGATACACGTATTATAAGCGAATTATAAGCGAGTGATGGAACGAATTCAACAAGGTAATAGCATGCTCCGAAACGATGTACACCCTAACAATGTTTAACCCCACCACATAATGGTAGTATGTGCCTGTCCCTAGACAAGAACCTGAAATTAAGTAGTTATCGTTTGTTTTTGTGTTACATATTTGTTTCCGTTTATTGTTTTGTATATGAAATACGGTTGTTAGTTTTGTTGTTTGAATTGTTTGAGATTGTCATGTCTGGGCCTTTAATAGGTGACTAAACGGTTTTGGCTATGCTCATTGTTGAAGGCCGTACAGTGACCTATAGTTGATAATGTCTGTGTCATTTTGGTCTATTGTGGGGTGTTGTCTCATTAGCAATCATACCACATCTTCTTTTTTATGCAAGCGCTAACACGGTGATTTCATCCCTTCGAACCAATATCCATCTTCAAACATACGGACATAAAGCAGTTAAAAGGTAAAACAAATAAAAATCAAATAAGGAACAAATGAGTATCGAACATAAAGTAAAAGGATCGGTTGAGCACAAACACATATAAAGAGGTCATAAAAAGATCATGTTACCTCAACAAATTTAGAACTATTACCAGATATAAGAGTATAAACAATTAAAAAGGGGGAAGGATATTAAAAATCGAATAAGTAACGAATAAGGAATAGGGAATAAGTAACGAATAGGTAACGATAGGGAATAGGGAATAAGTAACAAATAGGTAACGAATAGGGAATAGGGAATAGGTAACGAATAGGTAACGAATAGGGAATAGGGAATAGGTAACGAATAGGTAACGAATAGGGAATAGGTAACGAATAGGGAATAGGTAACGAATAGGGAATAGGTAACGAATAGGTAACGAATAGGTAACGAATAGATGATAGGGAGTAGGTAACGAATAGGGAATAGGGAATAAGTAACCAACTTGACGTCCATTGGCTATTTTTTGTATTCATCATTGTTCATATCATGTAAGAATGTATGTAATAATAATATTTGTGAAAGCAGTGTCAAATAAATCCGGAAATTCCATTTTTTCAGTAAGAAGTACCAAATTATCTCTCTTTTTTAAAAACAAATTGTATAGAAACCATATATTTTTTAGAATCAGCAAAGAATGAGCTTTCATTTGACGCTAGAACTGTTTAATAAACCGAGTTTTTAATATTTCAATATCCATTTTCTGTTTGGGATGGACAGACCTTTAATTGTTCTCTGAACAATTTGTTTTCAATTATTATTGTTGTGCTTCGACAATGGAATATCTTCTTTTTTTGTTATGTATAAACTTCCTTTCTTAGGAACACTCCTTAATGGGTAATAGGGGATATTTACATTAATGGTTAAATCGTAGATTTTTTTAAGCTTGTACAAGTCAATTAAGATATGGGTTAAATTAAAAATGAGAAAACAATGGTCCAGTAGACGTGCTCTGTACAGATTGTAAAATAACAGACAATTGGGAATAGCAATATATTCAGAGAGGATAAGAAAATGTACATGTTTGGAAACTTAATATCTGAAACCATCTGATCAAACATTTGCAATATTGATACTTAAGATTTATTAAGTACATAAAACACTAAAAGTTCATTATCTATAACATTCACTCCTAGAAGTCACATAATTCCATTTGATTTCCACTTGAGTTCTAAATTCTTCAGAAGCTGTATACGACGGATATGTATTTTATAACAGAAGTCTCTCGTCAATGACTCAATATTCATTCTCTGAGTTTTGCTGAGTTTTTTCAGATCGCAAAACACTGAAATGTCGAGCAGAAGTGCCATAATGTTTGCCATAATGTGTTGATGAAGGTTGAAGAGTTTTTCCCATTTTTTGCAGCCTATAATACTTGTGACCAGAACTATGAGAGGAAGGAAATACTTCATACGAGTTTCCCTTAAAGTTGGACAAAAGGTTAAGACGTGCGTTTAATATTCGTCCTCCCTATGACACAGCAGACATGGTGCATGCATCATGTATTGGCTAAGCTTGAACTTGTTGATCATGCTTTTACGTAAAACTAATGGTTTTTGTGAAACGTATTCCAAGACTGGATGATCTGCCGTTGCTTGTAATTCAGAAGTCCAGTATTTGTTGATTGTGGATCGCAGGTTTTTTTTATACAACTTTTGAAGATAGTTATGTGTTGTGGTCAGGAATGTTTGGCAGATTGTATAGTTGTAGCAGTAAGATTGATTGATTAGAAAAAAAGCTTTTATAATTTTTAGAATTGACAGATATTTGTCTTTTAAGAATTTCCTTTAATTTAGAGTTGTCACATAACATAATTGCATATAAGAGAGTCGGTTTCTTTCTGTGGATTTCTCCTTCTACAGGTAGGACACCCAGTAGTAGACCAATGGCAGGAATAGCCGTTCTTTTATAGAAATATTGTATGGGTCTGAGAGTTTCTTTGTGAAACATTTCAAATAGTTTCATTTGACCTTTTGTAAAATAGAGGCCTTTTAAGCCATATAAGAGTTTAGGCTTTACATAGCTTTTGTATATTGTAACGGAGATTTGTGGACTTAAGCCATTTATTCCACGTAGACCTGAGTTCAATTGAACATACTTGGTTCTTCTTGCAGGTTTGATGCGTTCTTCATGATCCGCCTCAAGTATAATTTGAAATGATATGGTTTGGCTTTATTATTTTTTTCATTCGAAATTATTAAAATGCTCTTCAACGTCGTACTTTATTTGGTCTTTTGACCATTTTTTTATTCGAGCGTCACTTATTAGTCTTTTGTAGACGAAACGCGCGTCTGGTGTAAATATAGATTTTGGTCCTGGTATCTATGATGATTATATTTGCAACCACTGGCTATGTTTATTTTTTAAAAACCTACACACTTCTAAGACCCGGAATTGTCGAAGTTTTACTTACAGGTCAGATTCATATAATTCAGTAGGCATATAGCTGGTCATCTAACTTATAAAATGTCACACTTAATTATCTACATAAATAGTTCAATTGATTGTTTTGATGATTGAAAAGTCGACTCAATATTGTTATAACATTAACATGAAATTGGTGAATCTGTCAAAGAGAGAACAACCCCATCAATAAGCACACAACAGCCGAAGGCCACCAATGGGTTAAACATAGTTTGTATTCAATTATGATAATCATAATTTATATTACACATTTGTTTGTTTCAAGAACATTTCCATTCAAAGCTCCCGTTTAACAATTTTTCTTCAGTTTTGCTTATGTTGTGATTAAATTTGGTAAATAGCCGTTATGGTGTCATTTTATAAGTCAAATTGCGTTTCAATATTCATTTCTATAATGCTACTTTTAGCAGATTATATTTTTATTTGGTCAACTTCCATTATCAAATTAACACAAATAAACCCTACTTCTGTAAACGTCTGTTTATATTCAGACATAAACAAATATGTAAGAAAGTAACACAATGCATGTATCGATATAATCATCATACTGTACCTCTTTAACTGTTTTGTACTTATCAATATGAGTGCACACTACAATTACTGGTGGATATAATCTATGTTTTTGATACACCATTGGTATATTTGTACTCAAACAATGAATACTGTCAAACCAAAAGTCAATGTATTCTAAAAAGAAATAAACAAAATGCTGAACATTTTATTTGTCGTCTTTCATCTGTGTAATAGCCAGTATACAGTAAGGATACATGACACTCTTTCTTTAAAACGGTGGAACTCGTGTGAACAATTGTAAGGGTAAAATCAGTTCTGAATCTAATCTAGGATATAGTTTTTCCGTGGTTGTTGCTTGTTACTGTGTTACATATTTGTTTTTTATTCATTATTGTACATGAATTAGGCTGTAAATTTTCTCATTTGAATAGTTTGTGGGTTTTGCTCATATTTGAAAGCCGTACAGTGACCTATAACTATTAATTTTACTTTCATTTTGGTCTCTTTCGAAGAGTTGTTTCATTGGCAATCATAAATCTTTTTTTTTTCTATATTTCATACGTTCAACAGTATTTGGTGTATGCTTTATAATTCTGTTATCTCTTCATTCTTTGAATTTTTTCAACTTTGCTAAAAAAGGGGAGACAACTCAGATAAAGTAATTTCTAAAATAGAAAGTATTATGAATTTACCTATGTAGCAAGAAAACAAGTTTGGTGATCCTATTTTTTCTTTTTCGTATCTGAAAGCATGTTATGAGAGCAACCTTTTCACATTTTATCTGAAAGTTCTTATAGTACGTTTTCTTTTCATCACACAAAATTCCATAAGCCTTCCATTACCGAACCTGTCTCTGCATGTATTGTTAATTGTATATATCGTAAACATGTACTATTTGCCCCTTGAGGTAAGGCAAACAACAATGAATTAACCAAAACTGTTCTAAAGATAATACGTAAAACATGAACATGCCATTAAAGTACACCAGAAGCTAATGTTCTCTCGTTTACAGGATTTTGGTCTAATATCACAACTGTTTATTTCATAATTATAGTTATATACTAAACCGCAAAAGAAACGTTGCAGTAATTTGAGGCAAACATATTGGATGAATAAATGCTATATTTTGTATTGAATGGGCGTATAAATAACCCTGTTATTTAACAAATTGACATCATTACAGTTCATTATCTGTTCAGTGATAAAGTTCTTCGCCAACATATTACATGGATAATTAATACAGGTCACCAGTCAGTAGCGTGTCTGTCCTCCATTGGTGTTGATTACGGCCCTGCATCTCCTGTTTATGGAATGAATCAGACGGTTTATAAAGTGCATAGGAATGATAACCCACAACTGTAGATAAGATGTCCAAAGTTCCACAGCAGTGTCAGTCACGGATGGACGTCATTCAGTTTTATCTGAATCTCGTCCCAAATATGTTCTATAGGGTTTACGTTCGGACTTAACGCGGGTCAATCATAAGTGTTGTTTTGATAGCAAGCAAAGTGTGGCACAACATGTGGTTTTAGAAATTAATCGGGCTGCAAATTTCCTCTACCCAGTCAAAGATTTAAGAAGACAACAAGCCCTTATTTGTGGTTCATGTAATTTCCGCCTCATACCAGAATGGATGGACATCTCTTTCCATCAATCAGTTATCTGCATATCTTTTACTATGTCTTCCCTAGATCCGTGTCCTGTCAGCTGCATTTGAAATGCAAAAAAAGGCTTTCGCCTGAAAAGATAACGGTCCTCCACTACTGATGATGTCTCCAATTTTGTCGATGGGTGGCCCACTGAAGTCGTTCACGGCGATGACGTGGTGTGAGAATTGGACCTTTATCAGGACAAAGACAACTCAGGTATCGAGAATTCAATCGACGACGGACTGTATCATTTCTAATTGGTCTTTGGTTCATTCCTATTGTCTGACGAGCAGTATTACGCAGAGAAACCGGTTCTGCAGATGTTGTTGTAAAAGGTAGCGATCCTGATGCAATACTGTTACTCTGAATCGACCATTACGTGGACGGTCATTTGTACTTACGTTGCATGTTAGCGTTCACGTAGACGCCGGATGGTGCGTACATTGCTGTTAAATGCATTTACAACGACTCGAGGACGATAACCAGCATTCAAACTTTCTATTGCCCGTCATCTTTGTCGTAGTTTTAGTCGTGGCATCAGTACTGAATCAAACAGATAATGAGGACACATCTCTTAAATACCCTTAATAAGGCACGGATTCAATGTAAATATCATCATCATGACATTTGACTACGAAATGTGTCCCACGGACACAGCAAAACCACTATCATGACGACCGAATAAATGATCGCAGTCAGCGGAGATTTAAACATAATATAAGCATCCTTTCAAGGGAATTTATTTAAACCAAAATAAATTTAAAAAGATTTCAATGCGAGTTTTTAAAAAGTAGGACGTTTCTTTTTAGGTTCAGTATATATTAAATTTGATTACTGTATCACAGTTATTTTTATTTATCATTTCAGCGTTGAATACGAAGGAATAATCATTTCAGACTTGTTCTGCTTTATTCCTTTTAATATATGAATAATGTTATCGATTAGTTCAGGTATTTTTTTGTAAATCAACATGCTTCAAACGAAATCTTTTATCAATAATATATTTGTTGTGTCTGTATGTGCATTTTAACAGATTGACATCCTGTTGACTCAACCTAGATGCTCAACCAATTTTTAGAATTAGGATCATGTTTTGTCCTGTTATTAACGAAGATTGTTACATCTTACCTTCAATTGAAGCAAAGTCTGTCTCATTTTCTATAGCTGTTAAATCATCCATTATATTTGTTACAAGAAGATAGATAGCATGTGGATTTAAAAACGTTTGATGTGTGACATAATAGTCTTTCTGACCTGCGAAATCCCAGAGACCACATTCTACTAAATTCTCAGATGTCATTTTGTCTTGATCTTTTTGGATTTCTAAAAGAATTTTATACATTTATTCGGTAATCTTTTTCCTCATATCGTCAGTTTTTACCAAATCGTCGGCTTTTTTATATCTATTGACAAAAAACCATCATTTTCGTTAGGTATGTCAATTTCAGACTTTTCTTCAACGATGGTAACATTATCTCCTATGAAGACTTTGTTTTCACCTGTCAATGATGGTTATGAAGCAGTGGTCAACACAAATTGTGTTATGATGTCTCATTATAATATCGCAAAATTATCAGACTGTAATCTTTTGATGACGATTATAAGGGCTGTCACAATGATACTCACTAATATTTGACGCATTCACTCTCTAAACACATACCTTAATTTTTGCGATATAACACATTTTTTTTATTAGTCATTACTAGGAATTACTTATAATTACTAGTACTCATTATTACTTACTTATAATTTACTAGATATGTAATTAGTTACTTGAAACAAGTAATTGTTTTACTGAAAATGTGTGTCTATCAAAAGAAATATTTGAATTAAAACAAATACTGATAATAATTTTACTCACTTGAGTAAATGAAATACGTAGACCTTATTTAAATAATAACTTACTGTTTTTAGTTTTTATGATAACATAGATAAACAAATTATTATTACGAACTATGGCACTAATTAATGTTGTTTGCTTGCATAAGGCTTATTATATATAATAATAAATGCTTCCTATAAAAGTTGACTCCATAATTTCAACATATATATCATGTATATGTAGGTTTCTGTCTGAAAATTGCATAAGTTTGAATAACAAATTTATTGAAACTGGCTATTATTGCAACTTGGAAATATTTTTAATTATGGACTTTGTATAAATTCCTGTGCTTGAAATTTTTATAAATTCCATATTTATTATGTATTTGAATGTTCAGTGTGGCGCACGACACTTTCTCTTACAAAGAAGATAACACGTTTTATAGAACGTTCTGTGCTGCACACAATACTATCCATACAAAATACAGTGTTATGCAGTGCTAAAAATATATAATACAGAATAAACATGGAATTTCACGCACAATAAATCATGCAAATTACATATTAATTAAAATAATTCCAAATTGAAAAATAGCCTGTTTTTAGATAATACTTTGAAATGCTTCAAAGAATTGATTGGAATTACTAGGTACCAGAATTACTAGTCATTGCCTAATACCGCAGTCAAACTAGGCAACGATCGCACTTCGATCTATGAAAAAAATGCAAATGTTGATTATCGTAGGACGATCGTGTAGATCGCAGTAAGGTCGTTTCACGTTCTTGTTGAGGTCTTCAAGATCGTGGTGAGCGTGGCTAACTTTGAACATGTTCAAAAGAATCGTGGTGCGGTCGTTTCGAAATCAGGTCGTAGTAGAAGCGTAGTTAGTGAGAGCGCACTAAGGTCATAGTAAGATCACAAAGGTTGCTGTACCATAGTAGTGGGAGTGTATAGAAAGCGTGATTCTATTCGGGGATACTGCGCTACGATCTAACAGCGACGTTATTACGACCTCACTACGACCATCACGTTCTCATCGCGACCCAACTTCGCTTCCACTACGACTATATCACGTTTACACCATGCTGCTCAAGACCACAGCACGATTCTAGCACGCCCTTGTCGTCCTTACCACGCTCTTCTTACGACCTGACGACGTTCATACTACGACCATCGTTCACATTGTCGTTTTGACATAAAATATATTAAATCTCTTCAGGTTTTGTTTGCAGTATGTAATAAAATTTCGTGTCCATTTTCGACAACGACTCAACCATGCTTCTCGTTTTTGTATAGATTAGACCGTTGGTTTTCCCGTTTAAATGATTTTACACTAGTAATGTTTGGAGTCCTTTATAGCTTGCTGTTCGGTGTGAAAGGTCGTACCTTGACCTATAATGGTTTACTTTTATAACTTACTTGGATGGAGAGTTGTCTCATTGGCGCTTATACCACACCTTTCTATATTTATTAACACATTTGTGTGATCTCTGCTATCGTTCACTAAAATATCCGAATTTGAGCTTTATGGACCAGCAATAGGTTGTAATTTAGGTTGAATCGGTCGGTCCGACATCTCTGCTGGATCGGGATTCGTTACTATCAGAGCTATATTTACCTCTGCCTCTACACCAGTCCTTAGTTGATTTTGGTGGCATTACTGTATTTTTTTCCGAGAAATCTTCGTATTAATCAGAAATAGAAGGAATGGAACCGTATTGATATTGAACACCATGTTGAGGTTTTTGGTGAGAACGCAGTGAGATCGCGGCATGCACGTATTATAATCGTGGTAAGAACGTGCTATTATTGCAGTAGAAGCGTGGAAAGATCGTGTTACAATCGGATAGTTCGTGGTCTGGTCGTAGTAAGATCGTGATGAGCGTAGAAAGATCTTGATAAGCGAAGTGAGCTCGCAGAATACCCGCGGTGAGAACGTGGTATAATCGTAGCGGGATCGTTGTAGAAGCGTAATGAGGACGTAGTAGCATCGTTAAAGCAACATAAATTGACATGTTCATGCCGCTCATACCGTGACCTCACCACGATCTGAATTAGTTTTAAATCGCGACGTGAGCGTGGTGCGATCGTGATCTAGTGTGACTGGGCTTCAACCAGTTTTCATATCAAAATATCTTCAAATTATCATTATTTATTTTAATATAATCTTTTTAATGTAAACTTTCAAGACTTAGTTTTACTAAAATTAAAATTTAACTATTTATTATAAATGTACAAAATTGTTTTATTTGTACTGTATTTTTAATAAGTAGTGTTTGATTGGAGACTGACAAAAATATTCTACCAATCAGAATATCAGAATTAAGGATTCATTTGACTTTGGTAAGCTCTTTTAAAAAATGATAAACTCAATCAGATTTGAACAAAAGAATACTGTGTTCGTTGAAATATTTACACGATTGACAAGCAACAAAGGAAAGGAGAACCTTACAAACAGGACACGTAGTGGGTATTCATGTTTCTGTGTACTAATTTAATTAAATGAAAATGTAAATAATACAAAACTGACAACGTTGATTGAAAAACAAAAACAAAAAACCCCAGACTTGAACAATAGTACACAAAACTTTAAAAATTATTATTACCAATAATAAACAAGTTACGGGTCGAATTCGATACCAATACTCTATAGTATATGTCACATGTAGTTTCTGATTTTAATAAGAAAATCAAGTGTGATTCAAAAGGAAAGATTTAAGAAGCAAAGAAAACTGCATGACTTTATCATATGATAATACGAATATTTCAAATACAGGCAAAACATAAGGTATAGGTACTTTAATTAAGTCATGGATGCACGATGCGAGTGTATCAAGTATTACATATTACTTAATATTAGACATAAAAAACAATCTTCCTTTAAATTATTGCTGAAAAGGCCCTTTCTATGCTTTTAAGAAAACCGGATATTAAATTCTTTGAATTTCATCAAATTTGCAAAGTCATATTTACAACAAATTGAATAAATAGAAATTCCTTGTGATAAAAAAAAGTAATTTATTTCCTTATTAATCTAAAAAATATTAATGATTGGGCTCCTTTATCTTTTTTTCTCTTTAATCAAAATAATTTGTCAACTTAGATCCACTTACTACTTATATTATGCAATATGCTAATTAAAAAAATGAACGGTAGATGCAAATCCTTGCCATATTGTTATTAAATTTGTAATAGGGAGTAAACATTGCAACTCACCTTTTCCAATGACCCATTTACCATCAGTTGTTCTTATTTGGCATTTTGTAACAATATCGATTCCATCCGTGCTGTTTAATTTCATAGTAGAATCTCCAACTAATCTACGTACAAGGCTCGACTTGCCAACTCCTTCTTTACCAATAACATGAATTTTAACATAACGTCTAATTTCTTTTCTGCTTTTGATTGCTGCTATATAAGCATCCATGTTTTTTTTCTTGATTTCTAAAAAATGATGCACAATATTAAATCATAAAATATAGAATCAAGGTAGAACTGATTAAAACGTCTGATCTCTGTTCCGTCTTGTATATGTTGTATCGTGATTTCTAACAATAATACACACAAATCAAATCATGTGATTTGAAACTAGACATTACAAATTTATGCCACATATTTTAGGAAGAACGACTATAAGACATAATCTTATTTAACATGGCATGAAAACAACAATGAATTCATAATAATTCTGACATTTATGGTTTGTGAATGCATTAAGTTTACATGGTTAAGGAGAGATGAACTATACCAAAAGGACGTTCAAACTCAAGTCGAAAATAAAGTGACAATGATTAAGCTAAAAAAGAAAGGGAAAAAGAACAACAGACAAACAGATATAAAAACTGAAAGACTGAACAACATCAATCTTAAACATTTTTGTACCCGTTGTTTTGCTCATATAAGTACACACATTCAGGTAAAGGGGGATTGGATTGTAATTACGACGATTGGAACATATCCGTTGTCATTTGTGAACCAGCTATTCCTTAACGGTCAACCAACTCGTAATGGCGTCCGTAACATTTACATTGGGATAATTATACCTTCACCACTAGGAGGTCTTTGTTTTATAGCTATGATTAATATCATGATAGAATATAAATGCCCTATAATCTCGTATTATCTGGGAGCTATATACTCCGTGTACAGGCGCTGCTAAAATTGTGCTTCATAGAAATTGATAGTTCACATTGAAAAGATTAAATCGTTTTTATTTTCTTCAACCGACCCTTATTGTCAATTTCCAAATTTAAGTCAAGATGTAAGGCAGATTTATGTATCTTTTCTATCCCTTATCTCATGTTTGAAAGGATATATGCGTTTAAAATAGTCACTAAATCTTGAAGTATTAAGTAAGAACTGTAGCTATATTGCGTGGAGTGACGTTAAATGATAATGCTATTTTCTTTCTTCCCTAGAACATGTAGAAGATCCTGCATGAAACACGTTCAATTGAAGACTAGACAGATTTTGTAGGACTGATGAGAAAATTAAAAGTTTTAAATTATGAGTTAAGGATATTTGATATCAGAAATGGTCAATATGTATAAAAATAGTGCTAGCAACCTAAAATCGTGTTTAGTTTGTTTTTATATGCTTTCAATATTAATATTTAAAAATCTTTTCGGAAAACTCATCGTTTTGTTTTCCTTTTTCTTTTTTTTTTTAATTTACCCAATATTATTTAAATCATTCCAATAAATACGCTTTGTATCTCTTCCAAACCTGACATACCTACATGTATGTCTAATGATTTCAATGATGTTACTATATTCATGATTCAAGGTTCTGGAAACACTGATTGATTGTCTACATTTCTGTAAATATAGACAATGCATTTACCAAAAGGCTCCCTTTACGACTGAAACTGTGCCACTTTTACTATGAAGTTGCGAGTGAAATAATATCCTAGAATTGAATGCTATTTTATTCAAAGGTGAAAACATACGGTTTGGCCGCATATATTTAACCTTTATATGACCTGACCTTCTAAGAGTTTAAACTTATACTTAAATTCTGTACTTTCCTACCCTACACTTTGGGTGACCCTCAGAATTCAAAATTCGAAACAACCATTTGTTTGTATATTGGTAACATTACAAGTTATTTCTCTTTGAGATAAAACATAGAGATCATAACAGAAAACCAGAACTTAAACAAGACAACAATTCTATGAATATTATATATCTCACCAAAAAAGTCGTGGCTTTTCAAACAGTTGTTTAACAAAGTGCAAAAGGTACAAATATTTATTTAAATAGAAAAAAATAATAATACTATAATTATTGACAGTGTTATGATATTGTAATTATTGTATTTATTTATGTTGACCTGATTTGTGTTGTGTGGCCTGATAGTTGTTTACAGAATAATCTTAGAACTGTGCAGTTTGGAAATCACTGGAACAATTACAGAATGATTGGAACTTTCCAGAATGATCCAAATAAAAGATGCGTTATGTAAACTTCTACATTTTACTAGAAACTTCCGTTGTAACTTTCTAGGACGTTCCATTCTAGAGTGTTCTAGTATTTTCCGGGACAACTATATATATATATATCTATAATACTAAAAGTACGAGGTCCAATTTATCAGCCGTCATCACGTAAAAACGATGAATCAAAGAATTCAACTTTATATATAACTAATATAGTACAATGCTGTTGATTAAAAATTACACCACTCCAGACCCCTTTTCTTTCTAAGATGACAATACGAATAATATAATTCTGGACTTAAAATAAGGCGTATAGGTACAGCATGTACAGTTTTCAATTTGTTAGCCGGAATGACGTAAAACAGCGAATCAAAGAATTCAACTTTAATTATAACTCATTAAGGACAAAGTACTCCTTTCCAGGGACTTTTGTTTTCCAAATAAAATTAATAATACCAAAAATTAATAAGTTCCAGGTAGACGGGTTCAAACAGAAAGATGTTGAAAGCAGAGACAACTGTGCATCTTATAATCGGCATGACCTTATCAGATGACAATACCAATACTACAATAATGCTTACGCATAGTTATATTCTTTAATTCAGCCACAGACCCGCGATTTCACGGGTGTGTTTTAGTAGACACTAAAGTTACACACACTTAGACTTAGACATCGATATACATTAGTATTCACAACATTTGGATTGACACTTTTATTCTACAAACAACATCATATTGTTAAATTTTATTATTGATTTGTGTCTTTTTTTGGCTAACGAAAATATTGTATTCAAAATTTATTCAATATTTTTATTTTAACTAGCCAACAAAATTCTACAAAATGGCATTTGATGCCGGTAAATTTTTGAAAACGCTAGACCTGAAGAGTTTTGATAATTTAAAGAAAGAGGAATTAGTGTTGCTTGCTAAACATCTGAAATTAGATTTTAATGTATCTATGAGAAAACAAATTATAAAACATTTGGTAATAGATAAATTAGTTGACTCAGAAATTTTAGGTGAAACGGCTCTTGAACTTTAGGTAAAAACTGTTCGTGTTGTTTATTCTTTAGTTTTATATGTTGTGTCGTGTGTGCTGTTGTTTGTTTGTCCTTTTCTTTTTAGCCATGGCGTTGTCAGTTTGTTTTAGATTTATGAGTTTGACTGTCCCTTTGGTGTCTTTCGTCCCTCTTTTTTGACGCTATCAAATTAAAACAGCTTGCATTAGAACATGATTTTAAATTAAAAGAACTGGAAATGAAGGAAAGGTTGGAGATGGAGAAAATAAAAGAAAAAGAAGATGAATTTAAATTAAAACAAGATGAATTTAAGTTAAAGCAGGAAGAACTAGAAATGAAGGAAAGATTGGAAATGGATAAAAAGGAAAAAGAAGATGAAATTAAATTAAAAGAACTTGAAATGAGGGAAAGACTAGAGATGGAGAAACTGAAAATTGAAATGGTCAAAGAAGAAAGCAACACTAAAGTCCAGCCGAAATCAGAATATTTTGATGCAGCAAAAAATATACGTTTGGTTCCCAGATTTTGTGAAAAAAAACAGTCGATAAATATTTTCCACAATTTGAGAAAATTGCTCATAATTTGAACTATGCGTAAATTGTTATTAGACTACAATGCTACTCCGCAGAAAAAAGTTCCCATTAAGGAAGTTTTGAAAGCTTATGAGCTAGTACCAGAAGCATAAAGACAGAAATTTAGATCATATTATTAAAAGTTTGATTCGCAAAACTATGTGGAATTTGCTCGGGAAAAAGAAGATATATTTGATAAATGGCTTAGTTCAAAGAAAACAGATAACAATTTTGATAACCTAAGACAATTGATGTTATTTGAAGAGTTTAAACAATGTGTTCATTTAGACTTAAAAACACATTTAGACGACAACACTGTTGGGACCATACATGATGCAGCTGTAATTTCAGATAGTTATGCCCATTCACATAAAAGAAGTTTCAAGGTCAAAATGTTAATACTTCAAGTGGAAATTACAAAAATCAAAGCACTGAGCGTACTGATAGTAAGCCTGTTGCACAGAATAAGAGTCAGTCCAGTTATAATATGTCTAGTCCAAAATTTGATACTTTTGAGAAGAAGTCACTGATTTGTGCTTATTGTAAGAAAAATGGTCACCTGATGGCTGATTGTTCTCCAGAAGAAGAACGAACGAGATAATAGGCGGAAGTCCAGTGCATGTACGACACCTTATATTACCAGTACGTTGGAATATTCTGCGAGTCAGGCTTTTAAGTCCAGTTTTTGTGATAACATGGAGGAATATAAACCCTTAATGTCTGACGGGTTTATTTCTATTGTTGATGATACCACTCTTCAGCCTATTAAGATTTTACGGGACACTGGAGCTTCTCAATCTTTATTGTTAGAAGGTGTGTTGCCTTTGTGCGAGAAGACTTCTGTTGGTGCCTCCGTTTTGTTACAAGGTGTAGAGTTAGGTTGTATAGATGTTCCTCTCCATCGTATTTATCTGAAGTCAGATTTGATAACTGGACCTGTTATTGTGGGTGTTCGTCCTAATCTCCCCGTTGAGGGTGTTACGTTATTGCTAGGAAATGATCTAGTTAAGAACAAAGTGGTTGCTGAACCAATTGTTACTAGTGAACTGGTGGTGGATGTTAAATTACCTGAAGATGATGCTGAATTTTATCCAGCTTGTGTTGTAACTAGGGCGATGACTAGAAAACAACAAGATGAGGATTTGCAAGAAAACCAGTTTGATTAAATGGACCTTTCAGACACTTTTCTAGCCGACATTGAAGGTCCTGGTAGCTCAGAAAAGGCTATAATAAGACCACCTAATGTTAATAAGAACGTAATTATGCCATGGCCAGACGTAAACAGCCATTCATTAAACAGAAAGAACCTTTTCGAAGAACAAAATAAAGACCCTGAGGTTCTTCAGCTCTGCAAGAGGGCTCAACCACAGGAGGAAGCAGACAACGTGGTTGAATGCTATTTCCATCAGGACGGCATTTTAATGAGGAAGTGGAGGCCTCCTAATGCTACATGTGTACCCCAGAGGAGGAATGTAGAGTGGTATACCAAGTGGTGGTGCCTAAAGTTTATAGGCAAGAAATTATTGGTCTTGCCCATGACATCCCCTTGGCTGGACACTTAGGTATAAGGGAGACTTGCTTTAAGATCTTGCAGCATTTCTACTGGCAAAGACTTAGAAATGATGTTGCAGAATACTGCAAATAATGTCATATATGCCAGGTTGTTGGTATGCCTAACCAGAAAATATCACCAGCACCACTTCTGCCTATTCCAGCCTTTGACGAACCTTTCAGCAGAGTTCTAATTGACTGCGTTGGACATTTACTAAAGACCAAACTGGAAATGCGTATTTATTGACAATCATGTGTACATTCACTCGCTTTCCTGAGGCTATTCCGCTTAGAAATATCAAGACACCTACTATGTCAAAGCACTTATCAACTTTTTCACATTAGTAGGACATCCTAAGTCTATACAGTCCGACCAGGGATCAAATTTCATGGCAGGTTTATTTCAGCAAGTCGTGTACCAGTTAGCGATTGCTCAGTATAGATCAAGTGCGTACCATCAAGAAACTGAAGGTGCCTTAGAATGTTTTCATCAAACATTGAAGAACATGATAAGAACTTTTTGTCTTCAATTTGAAAGAGACTGGGACAATGGAGTTCACTTTCTACTTGTTGCAGTCCGAGAGGCTGTTCAAGAATCTCTTGGATTTAGTCCCTTTGAGTTGGTATTCGGCCATACTGTAAGGGGAGCGTTAAAATTAATTAAGGAAAAGTGGCCTACTGAACATACTGACTTGAATCGTTTAGACTATGCATCTAGATTTAAAGAAAAATTGTATACTGCTTGTCAAATTGCTCAGAAAAACTTAAAAAATGTACAGAACAAGATGAAAATATGGTATGATAAAGATGGCAGGGATAGAATTTTTGAGCCTGGTGATAAGGTACTTGTATTTTTGCCAGTCCCTGGACATCCTTTACAGGCTAAATATTGTGGTCCTTATACAATAGAGAGTAAAATCAATGATTTGAATTATATTGTAAAAACTCCAGGTAGGCGCAAACAAAACAGAATATGTCATATCAATATGTTAAAGCCATATCTTGAGCGTACTAATAAATGTGAGAGTAAACCAGTTGCCACTTTAGGCATGGTTAAATTTGAGAACAATCATGACAAATCAGATGTAATTGAGCCACCTTTAAGTTCTAAAACTATGGAAGAGACAGTTAGATTGAAAATTTCAGAAATTTGTCAAATTTAGACTCAAAACTTGCACATCTGTCTTTTGATCGTAGAGAAGAAATAAAAACTTTGGTATTTTCTTTTAAAAATCATTTTCTAGATGTGCCAAACAAAACCACTGCTGTTTGTCATGATGTTGATATAGGAGATGCTTCTCCAATTAGGCAACATCCTTATCGGCTCAATCCACTGAGACTTGAAGCTATGAGAAAAGAAATTAAATATATGCTTGACAATGATATTATTGAGCCGAGTAACAGTGAATGGAGCTTTCCTTGTCTTCTTGTACCAAAACCAGATAAAACCTTTCGTTTCGTGACTGATTTCAGAAAAGTAAATTCAGTCTCAAAATCTGATTCCTTTCCGATTCCAAGGATAGACGATTGTATTGACAACATTGGTCAAGCAAAATTTGTGGGCAAATTTGATTTGTTGAAAGGTTATTGGCAAGTTCCATTGACACAGAGAGCTCGTGAAATATCAGCTTTTGTTTCACCAGATGGCTTATTTCAATATACTGTAATGGCATTTGGCATGAAAAATGCACCAGCTACATTTCAAAGAATGATCAATAATGTTATAAAAGATTTAAACTGTTGTTATGCTTATATTGATGATCTAATTGTATGTAGTGATAGCCGGGAACAGCATTTAACACATTTGTATGATACTTTTGATAGATTGTCACAATCAAACTTGACTATTAATCTTGGTAAAAGTGAATTTTGTCAGGCCACTGTTGAATATTTAGGGCATACAGTTGGCCAAGGTCAAGTGGAACCTATTATGGCTAAAGAGGCCATTTCCAAATTTCCTCCTCCGACAAATAGAGAACAACTTTTTAAGATATTTAGGCATGATTGGATTTTACAGAATTTTTTTTTTTCAAATTTTGCTACTGTGGTTCAACCATTGACTCATCTTTTATGAAAAGATTCTAAATTTATCTGGAGTAAAAATTGTCAAAACGATTTTGAAAATAGCAAATCACTTTTAATTAATAGTTCAGTTCTGATTACTCCAGACTTTGAAAAACAATTTCAACTTGCCGTTAATGCAAGCGATGTAGGAATTGGAGCTGTTTTATATCAAGAGACAGATGATAATGTTGAGAAACCTATATCATATTTTTCAAAGAAATTAGTTAAACATCAGAAAAATTATTCAACTATTGAAAAAGAGGGGTTTTGCAATGTTGTCAGCACTTCAACCAGGAAAAATATATTTTGATGTATATTTGAATCCAACTGTATATCCTATTCTTGTTTGTACTGATCATTATCCTCTCACCTTCATACATAAAACGAGAAACAAGAATCAGAGGTTGACTAGGTTGAGTTTATTGTTACAGGAATATGATGTAATTGTAAAACATATCAAGGGTAAAGATAATGTAATACCAGATGCTTTATCTAGAGCTTATTAAAACACTTTGTATATATATACTATGTATATTTGTTCATATTATTCATGATAATTTTTTGTTACACTAAAACGTCTTTTAAGGAGGGAGGTGTTATGATATTGTAATTATTGTATTTATTTATGTTGAGCTGATTTGTGTTGCGTCGCCTGATAATTGTTTACAGAATAATCTTTAGAAATCACTGGAACAATTACAGAATGATTGGATATTTCCAGAATGATCCAAATAAAATATGCGTTATATAAACTTCTACATTTTACTAGAAACTTCCGTTGTATCTTTCTAGGGCGTTCCATTCTAGAGTGTTCTAGTATTTTCCGTGACAACTATATACATATAGACACTAAAGTTAAACACACTTAGACTTAGACATCGATAGACATTAGTATTCACAGCATTTGGATTGACACTTTTATTCTACAAACCACATCATACTGGATTGTGACCTTAGTAGTGAACGTAATATTCAGATTGGATTCCGAAAGATTTCCGGATACATATACAGATAAAAGATTGGACTCATATTTTGACAGTTAAGTTGACAGTAATATTTGTGTTATACTTCTTGTAAACTTTTGTATAATAAATATTGTTAAAAATTAATTTGTGTTTTTTGTTGGCTACAATTTAAAGGTAATTTCTGGCCGTAACAACAGCTTGACCTATGTGCATTTTTTTTTTGCTGACATGTCTCAAGCACCTATCTAACTGTAAAAATTTACAGCTATTGCCTCAAATGTAAGTTAAGAAATCTTGTTACATAAATATCATGAGTGATCATATAGCTAACATATGAACTAGAATTGTTTTAACAAAGCCATATTTGCAAAATTTGTATTTGTGAAATGACAAGTTTGATATATGAACTAACGAAATGTTTTATAGAACTGTCTGCTTCCTATTTTGTTTTGTACTACTTCTAAGTACATTGATTTAATTTCTATACAAGAGACCTTTTATGAATAAAAACATTGCATTGGCAGGTTAAACTATCTGTTAGATTACCAAGGCGGTAGGCATTTTTATCTGTTTTTTGTCACTGTGGCTTCAAATTTGCAAAATAAGTATGTTGTTTCTATCAATATGTTATATTATACTACATATTTAGGATAGAACGCACATTTTTTTAGTTTTATTGAGATATCTTTGTACTTCTAGCTTGTATTGTTTTATATACCGCGGTCACAAGAAAGCACACTTAGTTGTTAGGGCTTACTTTTGGGTTATCGACAGGACCAAATCATCCCAACAACAATATTTATCAAGGTTCTATGACTTGCAATGACGGCAAAGAGTAAACATAACCACTTTTTAACAATTGAAATTGGTGAATTTATTATGAATTCAGGGCTTAAAGTAAACTATGCCTACTGTTACCTATGGATTTATGATGAACAAGTATTTGGAAGGCCATTTAATATACCTCAATTTAGGATTGACTCTTGAACTCTAAAGAATCAAAACAGGATGAACGAATCATATACTTCCAAATAGTTTTTCGATCCCTTACATAACTGAAGAGACAATTGTCGAAATCCGGATATGTTTTAAAAATCTAGCACCCCATGTGGTGGTTTTCCATCTGTGCCGCAAGATTATTGTTGTTTACCTGGTATACAATTAATATAAACATCCATTTTGTTACACCATTTTGTTGGAAAATGTTGTTTGGGCTGTATTTAGACAGATCTGGTGTACAAAAAAAAATGGCACCTCATGTTTGTGGTATAACATCTTTGCCGCAATTTAATTGTTTTCTGTTTAGTATTAGATTCATATTAGGATCCATTTTGTCACATTTGGGATTTATTTATTTGGCAATCGTTTGGTTAAAATATTTTTTTTAACTTTTATGCTCTGACTGGGCAGACTTTTTCTCAGAAATGGTCCATAGCAAACTTGTCTACAGGTCTGGTCTGGAGCTTTTCAATAAGTCTGCAGCAGTCTTAAACTAATAGACCGAGGTAAGGTTAACCAACGACGATTTTAACTTGCTTGTTTGCTTAAAATTTCAAGTTAACTTCGAAATCAGTAAAAAAATTCTGCTACAAGTTAACTTTTGTACACTTAAGTACTGTAAAAATCTGTACATCGTGAATCGTAAAACCATATCGTGTTCAAATAAAGATTTAGACTCTTCGGTAGTTCTAAAAGTAGATCTGATATCGACCACGTCATGAAATTACATTATTGTCCCTGCCAAAATAACTCGAGATAGCTGTACCGAACAATTTCTTGGATACAAATCTAATGTAATATGAACTTATTGTCCTTCCAATTATGAATATTTTAGATATTAGTGTATACATTCATTTATTTTACCTCCTAAACATTTCTGGGGATATAGTTTGTTAAATATAACCACATTGAGACCATGTATATTTGATATTGGGAAAGTTGGTGTGTTGAATTTCATAATGAACTAGTCACAGTGTTACGTCCCTTTGTAAACACATGACGTTGGCAAAAAAGCCTGAAACGGTTCGTCAAAAGAGCCTATGAAGACATTGATGATGAACGACGGAAAATAATTGCACAAACACATTTAAAGGGGTATCCAACACTAAACCCTAAGAAAACCTGTCGTTTAATTTTCTTTATTTTCTTTCAGTAATAAACTAAGCCTTTATCATCTTATAAAAATTTCAAAAGATTTAAGAACCTTTTACAAAGAAATATCGGTTAAATTTGGAATTTTCAAAAATATGGATAGAGGGGTATATATGTTTGTATATTTTTTTAACCTACTAGGATAAAGGTTTAAAAAAGAGAGCAACAATGTTCACATTCTGATCAACTTTTTTGCACATAACACGTGAATTTAAAACGCTGCAAAGAAACAGACTATGAGTAAGACATGTACGAGTTATCTTTTCTTCGGTGTTATGTACCCCCTTAGGCTAACAAGTGGTTATTATTTGCATTTGTTCTATATAGATCATTAAAACTAGATCCTTATTACTAAAGACTTGATTACTTTAATAGGTCATTAGTTTAGATACCATGTGTTTATATAGTTGGTAAGATAAATCATGTATACAGTGTGATTGTGATCTAATTTGATACAAATATATGGCGTCAGTAAATTCCATATTTGGTATGATCTTCGTTGTCATATTTTCTTTCGATTTATGTTGAATGTTAAATATCAAATACATTTTAGTGAGATTAATAACGCGATAATAGCCTAACTTACCTTGTAGATGTTCAAAAACAGTCACCATGGTCACTGAAAACACAACATAGATGTATTTAGTAAAAACATGAAACAGTCATATGACCAAAATATTTTCTTGATACACCTTTAAGTTTAAGAACATACATTTCCACACACAAATAACCCGATTTAAAATATATAATGTATACTGTTTCGATCGTTATTTCCATTGTTGAAACATGGTGCGCAGACAGGAAACAACAGAATATTTCTAGGAAAGGTTAGTTGACACACTCTCTTCAAATATAAAGTTGATTTTTGGGGGTGCACATAGTTTTTTAATGTACAGCACACTTCAAACATGAAGAAAAACAAGGAAAATCACGAACTTTTACAAAATATGCAAATTTAGTCATGCTTTGTTGCCATGGTAGCTCGTTCAATGTGAAATTTGTTTTTATTTTCAGAATACCTTTGCCTCAGTGTATTTTGGAGTAATATAAGAATACGTATGATAATTTTTAAATTTGCAGTAAAATTTGGGATAAATAAGGGCCTTATTGCCGTTACTCATCGTGTTGGTTAGAGATACAAGTCACCAGTCTAGTATATTTTGCCTGAACAGCCTTTCTTTACTGAATATCATTAAACAGCTAATGGATATTCAAAAAATCTAGCTGTACCTTGAAAACATAGTCAAATAATTATCTAGTTGATGATCTACTGCGAATGTTTTTTTAGTGGCATATAGAAGGGAAATAAAATGGCATACAATTACGTTGAAGACCCTGTGCTGTTTTCTGCTCTCTGGTCGGGTTGTTGTCTTTTTGATACATTCCCCGTTACATTCACAAGTCTATGAAAATCGTAAATCGTTTCGTTCACATTTTAGCAGTGAAGTAACGATTATCAACTCATTAAAAATGATTAGCTTGTCAAGAAGCAATACACATGTAGACAAAGACGATAGGAATTCAGCAAAACTTTTTTTTTCAATCGGATATATAAAGATGTTCGAGATTAGCACAAAACACAACGGAGGACATATGTACTGCATAACTTTTATGAGATCCGAAGCTCTTTTTCTGGATTTACATTAATCAAGAACGACCAACGCCAAGTATGTGAAAAAGATATAGTTAAATACATATATAAACAATATAACAAACTATGAACTAAACAATATAGTTAAATCAATATTAGACAATTGAGCAAGAGGGAATTGAAACAGTAGTTTCTTTTTAATTTCAAAATTGGGAAATTATCTGAAACCGATGATTCCTTCATTTTCTCTCGATGTCTCAGAAAATAATGTGAAGTGTTTCAATTTAAAATGATTAAGCCTGTTACTCGTACCATCAAGTATACATTGATTACATTCACGTAGATTTGTATTTCACAATTTCTGAGGTGGCATTTAGTTTTAAGTATGACAAATCCTTGCACGATGGAGGATACATATTCTAATTTTCTAATGTTGGTCTACGTAATAGCAGATTAAAAATGCAATAGTGAAGTGAATCTTACAATTAAATCAGATTACTGAATTGAATTTTAAACCTGGTGCCTTTTGTTATCCATTAATCATGTGATTCTTTGTCTAATACGTTCTTCTATTATTTCTAGTGTAGTCCTGTAATATTATGTTGTCATTTCAATGTTATATTTAACATTGCCATTAAAGTGCGAGGTGTGGCATGCCACAAAAACAGGTTCAATTTACCATTTTTATCTTTAAAAATGTCCTGTACCAAGTCAGGAAAATGGCCATTGTTATATCATAGTTAGTTTCTGTGTGTGTAACATTTTTACGTTGTGTTTTCGTTGTGTCGTTTGTTTTCTCTTATATATGAATGTGGGTTCAAATTACTATAACACGTGTCACGGTACTTTTCTATCCGAAATTCATGTATATGGTTTTGATGTTATGTTTGCTATTCTCATTGGATTTTGTCTAATGCGTAGTCCGTTTCTGTGTGTGTTACATTTTGATGTTGTGTCGTTGTTCTTTTATATTTAATGCGTGTCCCTCAGTTTCAGTTTGTTACCCCAATTTTGTTTTTTGTCCATAGATTTACGAGTTTTGAACAGCGGTATACTACTGTTGTCTTTATTTAAAGTTATTGTTTAAAAACATGTATTACTAGACTAGTACCAGCTCAGTAGTAAGCACTTTTGTGCTGACATGCATTATCATTGATATGGTTATATTTATAAATTTACTGTTCACAAAATTTATAATTTTTGAAATACTAAGGCTGTTCTACCTAGATTAATTGAGCTGTATTTTGCAACACTTTTAGGAAGTTTGGTCCTCAATGCTCTGCAACTTCTTACTTTATTTGGCCTTTTAAACTTTTTTTAATTCGAGCGTCACTGATAAGTCTTTTGTAGACGAAACGCGCGTCTGGCGTATATGCAAAATTTAGTCCAGATATCTATGATGAGTTTATATACTTATGTTTACTAAGATCTTGCCATAATCTAAGAGACACAGTGTCTAAGTTCTAATTAATTTATGTTTTTTTTATTAACACTAGCAATCAGTATACTGGACAAGTGATCTGTCAAATTAATTATCACGACGATAATTTGTAACTACAACAAAAATATTTAAAGATTTCAATACACATGTATATCAAATCTATTAAGATAAAAATGCCGGGTTAACCAGTTAGCGATTTTGGTATTCTTTATTCGGTTCTTTCGACGGTTAACCGTCAACCGTTGGCAACATTATCATTCATAAATATGTTATCTAAAATGTGTCTAGAGGAAGTCTACAGCTTTATTATTCGTCACAATTGTTTATTAAAACATAGATGTCATCACAATAAAAACTAACGGTATGTCAAAATTTAACCAGAATGAGTCGTATGGTCTAAATAAGCATACTTTTGTTTTCAAGTATACGAATGTCCATTTAGAAGTTTTGATATTTTAGATTTTATAAGCTTATATCTTGAGATGCATACAGATGACCTGCGTCAATTTTATCATGATTATGTATATATATATATTCAGAAATGTTTAGAAATAAAAAGATTATCTTATATAAATCAACATTGTTGCATGATGCTTTATGTAAACAAAATAAATTAATTCCATTAAGGTCCATTTTGACTTTAACAAGTAATTTGTTTCAGTTACTTAATATATAGGTAATTTTTGTTTAAACAAATTCTGAAATTACTACATAGTTATTTTAAATTTTAAATTTTACTAGAAGCATGTAATAATGACAGTTTTCACACCACTTTATATTATAACAAACAAAATTATTAGATTGGTGAGGAATATACTGACACATGGTTACGTAAAAAAAAAGTGACACGCATATTTCTTGAATAAGTTATTTTATTCCACGTTGAAAGAATTGGTATTAACATTCTTTTATTTAAATAGTCCCAAGAAACCAATCTTTGACCCAAAGATATGAACGACTAGTGCGTCAGAAAGGCAATAAGTGTTTCAGAATGATTTGATTTTATATTTCATGAGTAAAAAACCAAGATGGCCATGAAACTTTATAAAAGCTAGTACAATCTGTATAGCTGGACGCTTTAATATTAAGAAAAGTAACTTGTATATTAAGTAATATTTAAAATAGCCTCGTTTTCAACATCACCTGTACTTGCCTCTGACTGATAACACTCGAATTGTTTATTGTTACAAAACAGTTACAGATTTGGTAAACTTTAGTCTTGATTTGTTAGTGGTCGTTCTGTAAAATGCGATTGTTAAATCTTTGTCAATTCGAAAAGTTGACTGGCTTACAATTATATACACATGTACTGCATCTCGTTATTTATTTAATTTTCGATTTGTGTTATCTATACTTACGGAAGAGTATCACAGCGATTATCATGCCAGCTAATAAAGCTGAAGATATGTATAAACACTGGAACCGATATGTTTTACCTGTAAAACATATAACTTTTTAGATCAACTTTAATTTATCTTTCTGGCTGTAAAAAGTAAAACGACAACAACTTTAAATGCCGAGGGAAATTGTTGAAAAAAACATTAGAAAAAGACAAAATCAAAAGCCGAAACGCATCAAATAAATAAGTAACAACTGTCAAATTCCTGACTAGGAACAGGTATTTTCTTATGTAGAAACTGGTGGATTAAATCTGGTTGGACAGCAAGCTAAATCTTTCACTTGTCCGACAGTTGCATAACATTATATTCTAGTATATTGACAATGTAGTGTGAACAAAACAAACGAACGTAATAGGTTAAAAATTGGGGACTATAGTCATCATTGTTTTAAATTTTAATCACTATAAAAACACACATATGTCAACAAAGATAAACAAAAAGGCATTGTCGTGTGTTGATGTTCTTCTTTTTATTTTGGTTCATTTTTTTTCTCATAAATTAAGCCCTTTGTTTTTTTGTTTGAGTTGGGTTTTATTTATTTGTCATTTTGAAGTCTTGTATAGCTGACTTATTATCCAAATATCTAAAAATGTTATTGGTTTTGTTTTCTATCAGATGTTGCTTTGGTGGCTCTTTACTGATTTGAGTTATCAATTGTAACTCAATATAGAAACTGGTCCACAATAAGTGGTGCAACTTAATCCCTATTTGAATTCCTATTATTTATACGACATATGGCATGTCCATATCGAAAAAAATGGTATCTAGTAAAAATCGTAAGGCAGTTATATTTGTCAAAACATGTCCAAAAAAGTAAAATCAAAAACATAGTTACCTCAGCGGAAAATTCAAAACGGAAAATCAATTGGCAAACTCAAAAGCTCAAAGAAATCATACAAATAATAATAACGGTCATATTCATGACTTGGTACAGACATGTTCTTATGTAGAAAATGATAGATTTATAGCGCTTAACCTCTCATTTGTACGACAGTTGCATCAAATTCAATAATACTGACAATGTAGCGTGACAAATATCATAAATAGGTGTACACCAATAACACATTCGACATGGTTCTTTTGTTTGTTTTACTATAAATGACCTAAAAGAGTTCGGAAGATGGGCGAAAGCTGTAAAAAAATTGAAAAAATGTATAAATCCATGGCGAAAAAGGAAAAAGACAAAAAGACAATTAATAGTACACAAGACACAACATAAAAAAAAACTAAAGGCTAAGCAACACGAACCCCCCCCCCCCACCCCCCCTAAAAAAAATTTAGTTGTGATCTTAGGTATTCCGGAAGGGTAAGCAGCTTTTACTCCATATGCAGTATTAGTCGTGTTGCTGATGTTATCACAAACCCGGTAAATAGTATTATACGATACGTCACATTCGTAAAATATGAAGGGAAATGTAGTTTCGACATAAGGAGAATATCTGATGTCATATGTTAAATTGTTATCAACCAACTATTGATGGCGTCCGTAACATTTACGATAATTTCAACTTCTACATTTGGAACTTTAATTTTAATAGCGTCCTTTTGAGCAGCAACCCTCTTTCAATGAAATCATGATGGGAAATACAAGCCCGAGAGTATCGTTTTAATAGAGAAATATATACTACATATGCAGGCGCTGCTGGAATGTTACTACATAGAAATGGAAAGTTCATAATTTGGAAGCTGAAATTATATCTTTTGTCGTAAAGTTTTGTTTTCAACCGACCCTTTTTGTTTATTTATAGATGTAAGTCAGGATGTGAATCAATCATAGCTGTATCTCTAGTTCGATTGGATACAGATGGGTGCGGTCCTAACCTTGACAAAAGTTAACTTTGAGTTAACTTGTTGACTGCTTTTTAAGTTAACTTGAGAATTTTTAAGCAGACCAGCAAGTTAACTTCGTCTACGGTGGACCAGACCTACGGTCCGCTTTTTTATGACTGCTGCAGACCTATCGACGGGTCTGTTCCAGACCAGACCTGTGGACAAGTCTGCTTTTGACCAGTCCTGAGGACAGGTCTGCCCCAGACCAGACCTGTGGACAGGTCTGCTCCTGACCAGACCTGTGGACAGGTCTGCTTCTGATCAGACCTGTGGACAGGTCTGCTTCTGACCAGACCTGTGGACAAGTCTGCTATTGACCAGACCTGGGGACATGTCTGCTTATGAAATGTTATCGTTTTTGCGACTTTTCATATCAGACTTGAGCTTTATTAAAATATGTATAAACAACATTCGCATTGTTCTTCCCAAGAAGGCCTCTGATAACAAATTTCTTTACTCGCTATACTCCAGTGGCGGATTTACCGGGGGGCACAGGGGGCATTTGCCCCCCCCCCCCCCCCAACCCCCCAGTTCAGGTCACAAAAAAATAAATTCTAACATAATTTTATTGCTACTGAATCTTCTTATCAAGAGCGGAAGTGAATCACAGCTTGATTTGACTTCTTAAACTGGCCGTTAATTAATACCAGCGTCCACATGCGTGATTTATGACAACTTATCGATGGGTGTGTAAATATTGACACCTGTGTGTTTTTAATGTCTCTTGGCAAAAGCTTAAATTATGGTAAATACATTTACATGTTGATTGGAATAGTACGATTTTTTATTGGTTTATAGTACAATACAGATAAAGATCGATTACGAGGTGAAACTTCTGATCTGTGTTTTAAAGAATAGGTACAAATTATATGTTTAATTTCGATAATTTTGTTATACATCTATATTTAGGTACTAGTACTCAGTATCTCTTCATTTCAAAATACAGTACTCACAATAACATTTCTTTTGAATTTGTGTTTTTTTCTCTTGTCTACACTGTCTTTCTGTGGAATTTATTCAGCAACAAATCAAATCATTTATTTTTTAATACCATACAAGTTTGTTTTTTAAACGAAATGTCCTATTTCCTTCCCTCTTATTTTCATGGGAAATCGTTTCCCTTCCTTTTCCACCGGTCCAGGAAAAATGAATTGACATTTTCTAATAAAAAAGATCATTAATAAAATGCTAAATTATTTTTCTAAGATCTATTTTGTAACATAATCTAGGACTTACACATTTCTCTAAATGCCCGATATGAGGCTAAAAATGGATCACCATTTATAAGGGTATGAAGGTGCTTTACAGATATTGGAATAATGTACAAAAAAGTAAGTCTGGAAGCGAGGCCAAAAACATAGATAAAAAATATAGAGGTGATGAAATATAAAGAAAATATTGATTGATTGTTGGTTGTATAACGTCCAGTGGCAAATATTTGATGCATGTTTAGGACGAATATGACAAAGATCAATTGGCAGGAAAATAAAGTAGTAAGTGAAATAGTAAAAAAAATAAAAGATATAGAGATATAGAAACGATGATCTGAACACCCCCCTTTTTCCCTCCCCCCCTCCCCCCCAAAAAAAACATAACACTCACACTCACACTCGCATATAAACATCTCTAAAAAAAATCTAAAATTTTGGTTTCATAGTGCCCCCCCCCCCCCCCCCAGACATCAAGGTTCTGGATCCGCCCCTGTACTCTACTAAACATTATTAATAACAACACAATTCTTTCTTTTTTTTTATGTAGATATATTCTTATAAACATTAGTCAATTACATAGAGCTATCATATTTTTTTAATTAGAAGGCGGATAGAAATTAGGGTTATCCAACGCATCGGAACAACATTCGTATATCATGGGATATCAACATCTTTGTCGACGTTACTTCGTTCCCCGTTTTTTACCTGTCCCTTCATAATTTTTACTTTTACGCATTTATACATGCATGGATATTTCATTGTTATTCTACTTATTTGGATTGGATTTACTATTCTTTTTCCGCAGAATATTCTAACGAAAATTGTACAGTTGTACAGTGTCCGGATATGTACGATGTGGTAAAACTACCAACAATCTTGTCAAATTCGTCAGATTTGTCGAGAGATTTGTGCACATGAATGAAATAGTTGTCACTTGACGTTTAACTATTAAACAAAATAAATCAACCGACATAATAGATTAACAGTATACTATTTCCAGAAGAGAACCTCAAATACATTTTTTATTAAAAATCACAAATGAATTCAGACATGTCAGTGTTGGTACATGTACTTGGATGGTTCAACTTGGATGATGCGGCCTAATAGTTTCGTTTTACACACCCTAGTGACTGTTCAATATTATGAATACAGAGATGAAACGCTGACATTCTCAATGTATGCGGAAAAAAAATTGTATTAATTGTTTTCCTTATCATGCTTATTGCTTACATTTGCCGTCCTACTAACATGTTCACAGGAGTGCCAGGAGAAGACATAATTAGGCGCCATCCCAACAGCGGTCATTTATTTTATACATTGAATCCAGACATCTAAAATATGACTGATTTACTATGCGGATATATATAGATTTTTAAATTAAAGTGCACATACATGACATATGCAGGTCAGTTTTAGGTCGATGCAGTCAAATAATTTTGTCGTATAAGTCAGCATGAGGTATCAAATCTACTGAAATTTTGTTACGTATCAATATTTTGAATAAAAGGAGGACATGCTGGCACCCTAAATTTATGCGAACAAAAATTTGTTGTTCATGTTGTTATTGTATTGCAATACAGCTGTCCATTGTATTATACATTGAATCCTGACATAAAATATGGCTGATTTACTATGCTGGCATATAGATTTACAAATTAGAGTGCACATATGGTCAGTTTTGGTCTTGGTCAATGCGGTCAAATTATTTCATTGAACAAGTCAGCATGAGGTATCAAAACTATTGAAATTTTGTTACGTATCAATATTTTGAATAAAAGGAGGACATATGCTGGCACCCTAAATTTATGCAAACAAAAAATTGTTGTTATTGTATAGCAATATTGTTGTCCATTGTAATATACAATGTACATTGAATCCTGACATAACACATATGGCTAATTTACTATACTGGTACATAGATTTACAAATTAAAGTGCACACATGGTCAGTTTTGGTCAACACGGTCAAATAATTTTGTTGCATAAGTCAGCAAGAGGTATAAAAACTACTGAAATTTTGTTACGTATCAATATTTTGAATAAAAGGAGGACATATGCTGGCACCCTAAATTTATGCAAACAAAAAATTGTTGTTATTGTATAGCAATATTGCTGTCCATTGTAATATACATTGAATCCTGACATAACAAATATGGCTGATTTACTATGCTGGTATATAGATTTACAAATTAAAGTGCACATATGGTCAGTTTTAGTTGATGCAGTCAAATAATTTTGTTGTACAAGTCAGTATGAGGTATTAAAACTACTGAAATTTTGTTACGTATCAAAATTTTGAATAAAAGGAGGACATGCTGGTACCCTAAATTATGCAAACAAAAAATTGTTGTTATTGTATAGCAATATTGCTGTCCGTTGTAATATACATTGAATCCTGACATAACAAATATGGCTGATTTACTATGCTGGTATATAGATTTACAAATTAAAGTGCACATATGGTCAGTTTTAGTTGATGCAGTCAAATAATTTTGTTGTACAAGTCAGTATGAGGTATCAAAACTACTGAAATTTTGTTACGTATCAAAATTTTGAATAAAAGGAGGACATGCTGGTACCCTAAATTTATGCAAACAAAAAATTGTTGTTATTGTATAGCAATATTGCTGTCCATTGTAATATACATTGAATCCTGACATAACAAATATGGCTGATTTACTATGCTGGTATATAGATTTACAAATTCAAGTGCACATATGGTCAGTTTTAGTTGATGCAGTCAAATAATTTTGTTGTACAAGTCAGTATGAGGTATCAAAACTACTGAAATTTTGTTACGTATCAAAATTTTGAATAAAAGGAGGACATGCTGGTACCCTAAATTTATGCAAACAAAAAATTGTTGTTATTGTATAGCAATATTGCTGTCCATTGTAATATACATTGAATCCTGACATAACAAATATGGCTGATTTACTATGCTGGTATATAGATTTACAAATTAAAGTGCACATATGGTCAGTTTTAGTTGATGCAGTCAAATAATTTTGTTGTACAAGTCAGTATGAGGTATCAAAACTACTGAAATTTTGTTACGTATCAAAATTTTGAATAAAAGGAGGACATGCTGGTACCCTAAATTTATGCAAACAAAAAATTGTTGTTATTGTATAGCAATATTGCTGTCCATTGTAATATACATTGAATCCTGACATAACAAATATGGCTGATTTACTATGCTGGTATATAGATTTACAAATTCAAGTGCACATATGGTCAGTTTTAGTTGATGCAGTCAAATAATTTTGTTGTACAAGTCAGTATGAGGTATCAAAACTATTGAAATTTTGTTACGTATCAAAATTTTGAATAAAAGGAGGACATGCTGGCAACCTAAATTTATGCGAACAAAAATTTGAAAAAATATGGCTGATTTACTATGCGGGTATATAGATTTATAAAAAAAAGTGCACACATGGTCAGTTTTGGTCAACACGGTCAAATAATTTTGTTGCACAAGTCAGCAAGAGGTATCAAAACTACTGAAATTTTGTTACGTATCAATATTTTGAATAAAAGGAGATCATATGCTGGCACCCAAATTTATGCAAACAAAAAATTGTTGTTATTGTATAGCAATATTGCTGTCCATTGTAATATACATTGAATCCTGACATAACAAATATGGTTGATTTACTATGCTGGTATATAGATTTACAAATTAAAGTGCACATATGGTCAGTTTTAGTTGATGCAGTCAAATAATTTTGTTGTACAAGTCAGTATGAGGTATCAAAACTACTGAAATTTTGTTACGTATCAAAATTTTGAATAAAAGGAGGACATGCTGGCACTCTAAATTTATGCGAACAAAAATTTGAAAAAATATGGCTGATTTACTATGCGGGTATATAGAATTATAAAAAAAAGTGCACACATGGTCAGTTTTGGTCAACACGGTCAAAAAATTTTGTTGCACAAGTCAGCAAGAGGTATCAAAACTACTGAAATTTTGTTACGTATCAATATTTTGAATAAAAGGAGGACATATGCTGGCACCCTAAATTTATGCAAACAAAAATTTGTTGTTATTGCATAGCAATATTGCTGTCCATTGTAATATACATTGAATCCTGACATAACAAATATGGCTGATTTACTATGCTGGTATATAGATTTACAAATTAAAGTGCACATATAGTCAGTTTTAGTTGATGCAGTCAAATAATTTTGTTGTACAAGTCAGTATATGCAGTATGAGGTATCAAAACTACTGAAATTTTGTTACGTATCAAAATTTTGAATAAAAGGAGGACATGCTGGTACCCTAAATTTATGCGAACAAAAATTTGAAAAAATATGGCTGATTTACTATGCGGGTATATAGATTTATAAAAAAAAGTGCACACATGGTCAGTTTTGGTCAACACAGTCAAATAATTTTGCTGCACCAGTCAGCAAGAGGTATCAAAACTACTGAAATTTTGTTACGTATCAATATTTTGAATAAAAGGAGGACATATGCTGGCACCCTAAATTTATGCAAACAAAAATTTGAAAAAATATGGCTGATTTACTATGCAGGTATATAGATTTTTTTAGATTTATAAAAAAAAGTGCACACATGGTCAGTTTTGGTCAACACAGTCAAATAATTTTGCTGCACCAGTCAGCAAGAGGTATCAAAACTACTGGAATTTTTTTATGCATCAATATTTTGAATAAAAGGAGGCCATTCTGGCACCCTAAATTTATGCGAACAAAAATTTGTAGTCATGTGTTAAAATGATGCTTTCTTCTAAAATACGTACTTTCATAGATATACATATAAATAAAGTGCAAATATGGTTGTATTTGATAGGTATTGGAATATATATTCAGTGCCCGTTATCATTGTAACCAAGATCGTTTTTAAATTTATAGATTGGCAGATCACAGATAAATTTGTGTTTCAAGCAAGGTTTTAGGCGAACTTTATTTTCAAATATTTGTATTTAATCTTGTTTATATAACGGAAGTATTAGTTTTACTTTATTTTCGATGTTTATACTACGAAACAAAGATATTAAAAAATATTTTTAAAAAATCGATGTAGAGCGGTCCTGGTTACAAGTTAACTTAGTGTTGAGCAGACCAGTCAAAAGTTAACTTGGGAACAGGTCTGGTTTCGATCGGATTTGTCAAAGCAAAAGTTAACTTTGTGGCAGGACTGGTCCCGAAGTTAACTTATGTTAACTTTATGGCAGGACTGGTTTCGAAGTTAACTTATGTTAACTTTACGGCAGGACTGGTTCGAAGTTAACTTATATCAATAGCGGACCTGTTTCGAAGTTAACTTTTTGGCAGACATAAAAACAGTCCTAGGACCAAGTCCGCTTTTCAAGTTAACTAGATTTTGGTCCTAGGACTGGTCAGAGCAGTCCTAAATTTGGTCACAGGTTAACTTTGACCAGTCCAAATGACTGGTTATCAAGTTAACTTGCTGTACAGGTTAGGACTGCACCCATCTGTAGATGCATTTAACACAGTCACCAAAGTTCGAATTATTTCGTGAGAAACATCATTAACAGAGTGGAAAGTAAAGTGAAAGAATACGGCTAACTTCGTATGTTTCTTCCTCAGACGTTTCTGTATGAATTCAACCTAACATATCCTCAAAACGCAATAAAAAAACAAGCATCTTTATAATACCAGTTTCAAGAACAAGATACTTGGATCTACGTTGGTCATCCTGTTTTATAAAACAAAGCCAAACCAACATATATAGTACTTGCAACCTTTTTCTTTTCTTTATGATGGGAACTTGACTGATCGTTGACGGAGGTTGGACTGATCGATGAAAGATCGGTGACTCATAAAATATGTCAGGTACCAAACATAAGCGATGTGAGAGTAACCGTGACAACGGTCAAAGATCGATTAGTAAATTAGTAAATTAGTAATTCCAGACGCACGGATACATATACAATAGATATTCTTATGTAATCTAACTTGATTACATCTGATAAACGCTGACCTCTACAAAAGACATCTCTATTCGTTAGTTGGAATCATTTTTTTTTTTCGTTATAACAAATAAAAACAAATATGTCTAAATTGCTTTTCATACATATTTGTATTTTGTTTGTTGATTTGTTACATTATTGTTCATTACGTAAAATCATAATGATCTAATGCTAAGATTGTTTCTGTATGACTTAAGGAAATAAACTGTTATCATTAGAAATAACTACACATATTATTTTCAACTAAAGTATCAAACCGAAGAAAACATATAAAATTGGTTCATAAACCAAGACAAAAGAGAGGTTGTATTTTGTTAAGAGTTGAATTCTTGCATAAAATGGACCCAAAGAAGAAACACATATTGCACTAATGTGGACATGCTACAACTATACGGGTAGAAAGCACGCTATCAATAAAGTATGTGCTGACATTAAACTAATGTGTGTTTTTCAAGTTGCACATAAAAGGGCTACGGGGTCAAACGCATAATATAAGCAGGAATTTCTTGCTACATTAAAGACCTGTTGGTGAACTTCTGCTGTTGTTTTTTTCTATGGTCGGGTTTTTGTCTCATTGGCACATTCCCCATTTCCATTCTCAATTTAAGCTATTATAATTTGTTTGCAATAGACACTTGTTTTGTTTTAAACATGTAATATATAGTTTATCTAAATATTAATCTAAATAAAGAATATTGATTGTCAAAGTACAAATGCAATGTGTGTATGTAGGCCATTTTGTTTATTAAAATAAATCGACAAGAATGTCAACAGATATCAACATGAAATTCAAACTTACGAGCTAAACATTAACTGACAAGACCATGGACAAGATGGAAAAGACAAACAGAAAAATAGTAGACACAACACTACAGATTGAGCAACACAGAGACCACAAAAACATGGTCCGATCTCAGATCCCTCACCAGCTCATTATAATAAAAAAAAACGGTAGGAAACACTCGTAAAAAGGGATTGAATTGTATACAGTTACAACATTTGTAAAGTATCTGCTAATATCTGTGAAATTAACGTTAAGGTAGATCATAAGTATATACTTTTTGAGACATAATTTTCTTATAATTTGCCAAAACGAAGATTTTAATAGTAAAATTTTAAATATATAATAAAAAGTTTGGGTTAACGTGCTATTTTTCAAGCTATAAGTCGTTGAAAATTGTTTAAATTTGGTCAGATTGTTCATGAAAAAACACATGTGTGTGCATAAAAAAAATCAATGAGACACAATTTTGAAATAAATTGTGAAAAGATAGGTTTCATTACATGTTTTAAGAAAATAAAAAGAAAGTCGGGGGTCACCGAACTTGTTTTCTTGCTGCAAGTAAAAATAAAAACAAATTCCTATTAGTCCAGTTTATTTTTTCTACTAAAAGAGCTTTTCCCCCTTAATGGCTGATTTGAAAAAAAAAGATTTTTAAAACAAAACAAAATGATATTTGTGTAAATATCTTTGATAATACAATAAATCATCAAGTTTTCCTTATATAATTAATCAGTCTAATCATTAAATTACAAATCTGTCTCAAAATTTGCAGATTTGGGCAAATAACTATACCGATTTTGTACTGTGATTGTACAATCGAAGATGGTGGTATACCATATATCTACCTTAAATGGATATTAAATAACGTCCATAACATTTACGAAGGGATGATTACAACTTCACCACTTGTAACTCGTGCTTTAATAGCTCTCCTGTGAGCAGTTACCCGTTATCAAGGAAATCATGAAAGAAAATAAAAGCTCTGTGCTATCGAATCAAGTTCGAAATATACACCGTAAGCAGGCTCTGCTTGATATTAGAAATGGAAAGTTCACATTTAGGAATCTGAAATCATCTCTTTGCTGAAAAGTTTTGTTTAAATCGGACATAGTTGTGTCAAGATGCAAATCAACATAACTGTAGATAATGTATCTTGTATTTAAAGTTCGATAGGATAGATGCGTTCAACATAGTAAACAAATATTGAATTATCAAGTTTACAATGCGGACAAAAATTCTAAAAATCACTCACCATGACGGGCGATGTATTTCATAAACAGATATAAAAAGAACACACAAAGCTATAAAAACACAGGTTGCATTTAATCTACAGTTTATTTAGGACAACATGGTCACAAAATTAAATGTATGATCGAAAAGAATGGCGAAAACCGTGTAAATATACAGACAATTAACTTACCATTGTTTTTATCATCGAATAGGTTTATTGCATCTGTGAATCTGTTTTCTTGAAATGTTGTGAACATACTGTTTGAAGAAATATGAGAATAGTTATCAAAGGTACCAGGATTATAATTTAGTACGCCAGACGCGCGTTTGTCTACATAAGACTCATCAGTGACGATCATATCAAAATATTTATTAAGCCAAACTATGAATAAACAACATCAAGAAAAAGGAAGATATACAAAAACAATCCTTTCTAGAGTACCTAATTAACTCATTTACGATATCTGTCATATATGTATATTGAAATTAAATATAACCAAGATTATCAATTTACATACTCGCTAGCAAAGTCATTTAACATGCTCAGAAAACATATAAACTCATATATTCACAGCTGATTGTATTTTGATAACATAGTCCATTTTGAAATTATACAAAATCCTTTCTATTTAATATTTCTTTTCATTTACGCACATAGTCGCTTGATCTGTTGACGGACAATAATAAAATAGACATTGCAGTATCCTTGATTGTAAAATTTACAGCAGTCATTGAAGGAATTAAAATAAACGAACATAAAACATAGACCAAAATAACCCAATTAACGGTATTATAAAGAGGTTTACTTACGATGTTGTTAAGATTTCATCTCTGTCTTGCGGACATTGGTCAACTATATGTAAAAATAAGAATAAAAAGTATCGAACATTATCGGAGATTTCAAAGTATATCTCATTCGGACAATAAGGATATTCCAATGAATTTTATGTTTAATTGATTCGCAAACATACACCAAATGTGTAACTGTGTATTGTTTTCCGAACGTGTTTTAAAGATAAAGGATATTTAAAAGAGATTTCTGTAAATGTATTGATTGATATCATCAATACTAAGCTATACATGTAGCTTTCGGTTAACTAGTGCGTATACTGACAATTGCAAGTATTGTACACTGCATGTAAAGATATGAACACAAATATAGTTCATGGGTGCAACATTTAGATCAGGATCATATTACCCTTCATGGACACCTGAGATCAAGCCCGTTTAGTGTATGTTTGTGTGTGCGTGTGTGTATTTATTTATCTACATTGGCTAGAGGTAATGGGGGATGGTTGAGATATCACATGTTAACCTTGCCGTATTTTTACGTCTGTCCCAAGTCAGGAGCCTCGGACCTTGTTAGTCTTGTATGTTTTTTTAACTTAAGTTCATTTATATATTTCGGAGTTTAATATGACGTCCATTGTCACTGAACTAGTTAATATATTTGTTAAGGGGACAACTTAAGCACGCATCCTGGTGTTGGATGTTCATGTTGTATTGAAGACCCATCGATGGTTTTCGGCTGTTTTCTGCTCTCTTGGCTCTTTAACACATTCCCAATTTCCATTCTCAGTTTTATTTGTGTTTTCAGTCTGTGATTTCCTATGCTGTGACATGTCACTGTTGTTTGTCTTTTTGTATTTTGTTTTGCCGTGGCGATGGCAGTTTCTTTATGACTTGTGGGTTTGAATGTCGTTTTTGTATCTTTTCTCTGTTTTTTTTTTTTTAATTTGAAAGGAATCTTAAATGTAAGAAAAAAAATGACTCTTACAACTCTGATATCATGAATAATAGTCACTAACAACGTTGGCTTTGTAATACATGTATTGGGTAACGGAAAATGAAAATCATTTAATGTTGAGAAAGACGCAAATGTATGTAATCTCTAATGTTCATCGAGAAAATCAGATCAGTGTATAATAATAGTTTTATCTACAAATAAAAAAAGCGTGGTAATGTCTTCAGTTATTATTAGTAATACAAATAAATCGTCAATGATTCACACAAAACACGAGCGCAGACACTAGAAGCATGTTGAAGTGCGCCTGTTGTCCACTTACCTAAGTTATTGCACGGAATTTTGTAACAAGAGCAATCCTCTGCCGAGGGTACACAGTAGCAGTCCTGGTTTGGCTTGGTGACAAATTCATACCCTTTTGTCAAATCGCATCCACAGGAAATGTCGCTTCTCTGACTTCCTCTTTGAAACAAGTATTGACCTTTTTCAGTACAAAAAGACTTTTCATACACACATTTACTGTTACCGTCAGTAGAGAATGGAAAAGGCTGATATCGTTCGTAACTACAATACGCTTTGTTAAAAAACGGTTCATATATGAGTTTGCTGCCTAAAAATGAAATAATTTGAAAGATGATTAATATATATATATACTCATCGAAGATGTTTTGATCCTTTAAGGGGCTCGCGGGTCTAAATCAACTTTTTTTCTAATATAGGATTCTGCTATTTTTTCCTTTGATTGAACTTTATCTTATACCAAATAGAAATAGAAAATAAAAATATGGAGTCACCGTTCATTTAAGCTCAAAATCTGCCTCCAACAGTAGCATACATTTTTGTTAATATCCTTTTTTATGTTGAACTAATAGGAGAAATATTAGTAATGTCGAAATAAAAAAAGAACTAAATTAAAGAAATCGCTTAAATTTTACAATTATTTAGTTTCTGTACAGTTTTTTGAAAACAATAATAAAACATGTAGGTCAGCGATGACTTAAAATAGATACTTCAATATAAACGTAAAAATATGACATTTTTGCACCAAAGGGAGACAATTTGGAGCTTTTTCAATGATATAAACATTTTTAAAGTCATCTGTGACCAAATCAAATCGATTTGTCTGGGTAATTTTTGTACCATATTATAAAGTAATAACTAATTGTGTAATCAATAAAATTTGTAATGAAAAAACAAATGTTTAATTTTTGCTGATTTTTTTATACCCACGAGCCTCCTTAAATGATAAAAACGTTAATGACATTTTATTATATAAAATAATTTATGTACGCCAGACCCGCGTGTATGGAATAAAAGATTCGTCAGTAAAACTCGAATATAAAATTAAAAAGCTCAAGTATCAAGTTACAGTTTAGAGGAAAGACAAATCAAAAATAGTTTGCCGAGAACAGCTATTCTAGGGTGAAAATCATTAGTCCTTTGAGAAATGCAAAGCATTTTAACAGTTAATTTATTATTATGACCATATCAATAAAAACATATGTCAGCATACTGTGCCGGTAATACTTTTTCGAAGGAGACCTCCAAACGCAGAGTAATCAACCCACATTAATTTACCCTTCCAGAGGACCTGAAATGAACCACCGTTGTTGGTGGGGTTCGTGTTGCTTAGTATTTAGTTTTCTAAGTCGTTTCTTGTGTATTACTGTTTGTCTGTTTATATCTTTATTTGTTAGCCATAAGATAATCAGTTTATTTTCTATCTATGAGATTGAATGTACCTCTGGTATTTCCCCCCCCCCTCTTTAATTTGATGGCTATAACTTATATATTGGTGCAAAGTGATTGTTATTGAATTTTAGGAAACACAGTAAGATTAAGCTAAAATAAATAAAACCTTAAAATTGCGTTTCTCTTTAATGAAATAGTTAATATTGTTTAACTTTTAGACTCATTCATTGACTTTGAGAGTTGATACATTGTATAAAAATGAAAACAACACGTTAGATAATTTCTTGCGTTCGAGGCGTTTTTCTGGATTTATCTTTATCAGGAACGCTAAAAGCCAAACATTTGAAATCCGAAGATATATAAGTACCGAAACCATTAAAGAGCTTTCTGTAAAAAATAAGTAGAATACATAGCCAAATTCATCTAAAGCCAACTTTGCCTGAGGGTGTTGAAACCTTAGTTTCTTAATCATTTCTAAATTTTAAAACAGACAATTTTAGTAACAATTTGTAAAATCATGTCATTACAGAAGTGCTGACAACTGAGCTTGTGATACCCTCGGGGACTGATAGTCCACCAGAAGAGGTATCGACCCAGTGATGTATAAAATCGAACACAATAAGTTAAATAATTCATGCTTTCGAAGCGCTTTTCTGGATTTACCTTCATCAGGAACGCTCAAAACCAAACATTTGAAATACGAGGATACATAAAGTTGTTTTATAGAAAGAAAGTATGTTTTCTATAGTTTGTTTTATATTATTCTGCTGTTACACTTCTATTAAAAATCAAGGTTTATACAAGTTTTCATTTTAGCATCTTTAAGAAGAAAAATGTTGTCGAAATTCGCATATGATACAGCAAAATGAATAATTAATAGTTATCATACATTCAAATTCAATTATCTGTGTATATAAAAACAAGCATGCGGTTTTGCGATAAAAAAAAATTATATTGTAACAGAATTTCGAAATATTTTCAGTTGTATCAAATTATATATGAATTTGATGATTTTGTATTTGCATCGGGAAATCGAAAGTATATTGTACAAAGTATCTTATTTATAATAGTTTTTATCAATTACACATTCGTGAAACTAATTTCTAAATACAATGTAAATGAAAACTTCATAAGGCGGTGCTTATGATTGTAATCCGATTACTGTGGGAAGTTTGTTTGGAATGATTTAGTATTACTGTAACTTTCCCATCGTACTTATAAGCCTCTTAACTTTTTTGGATTCGAGCGTCACTGATGAATATTTTGTAGTCCTGGTATCTATGATGAGTTTATTTATAACCACTGGGTCGATGCCCCTGCTGGGGGAGATTTGTTTCCCCGAGGGTACATGTATCACCAGCCCAGTAGTCAGCACTTTTTGACATGAATTATCATTGATATGGTTACATTTGTAAATAAACTGTTAACAAAATATTGAATTATTGAAATACTAAGGCTTGTCTACCTAAGGCATATATTACTATTACTATCAAATTCAGCTAATACTATATAAGCTGAATATGGCAAAACGTTTAGTAATTTTGATCCTCAATGCTCTTTTCAACTTCATTCTTTATACCGCCTTTTTAACTTTTTGGGATTCGAGCGTCACTGATGAGTCTTTTGTAGACGAAACGCGCGTCTGGCGTATATACAAAATTTAGTCCTGGTATCTATGATGAGTTTATTTATAAAACATCACTATATGTTTACAACTTATCATTTGTTGGTTCATACCTTTTTATTGATGTTTGAGAATTGTATTTATCGTGAAAAGCTATGATTTGATCAAGTCAGCAGCTTGAAGTCACCAAGTTGATACGCTCTTGTTGATACAAAAATACAGAATACACACAAATTGATAGTTACATTTTGTAGTTAACAAATACTCTTTACAAAAAAGAGACAAAAAAATGAAAGCAGTTTGTATGGTATCAGGAAAAGGAAAGGACCTTTTAATGTTAACTTTATCTGATAATATTACCAATGCTGCTATAGTCCAGTCCATCACATGTTTCGTGATAAGTTCTCTCTGGATACTTAAATATACACACATATTGGCTTTTGATGCTGCAATTAAACCCAACTGCCCGAAGACGCCATTCTCCAGAATTTGGACATTTCAAATCATACTCTAGTGTAACAGCAACAACCTTTAGAAATATATTAAGCTTTGTTAACAGACGTGACGGGGACGGCTGGTTTATTGTTCAATATAATATATCCAAGTAAAACATGTGGTAATATGAGATTTTAAAAATATTTTTTTTATGTTTTAGTCTTGCCAATATTGTGGCCTCTAGCATAACTAGCGAAACATTAGTTTTCCAAATCCACAATAAGTACTTACTATCTAAGTATACACTGATCAGATTATCGAATTTCAGTGTACCTAATAATAGTTATCCTGCAACGGCGCTTATAGTGCAAAAAATCATTAAATGTTTTTTCGTTAATAAACACTAGGTCGATATTACATTACAGAGCTTTTTTCAGCGACACCGTGTGGAAATCAGTCTAATTCTCAATTCAAAAATTAAAAATGTATTAAAAAGCGAATGTTCCAAATTCCACAGGCAAAATTTATATCATATAGATCTTGCTGAGTATTTTATCTCATTTCAAATCTAATTTGATCTCATTGTTAAGGGATTAAGTATGTTTTGATCCGCAGAGACATCTCTTAGTTTCTGTTGACTATAACTGAAATAAAAGGGTTACACATTTGTCATGGATATGCATTAACTAATAACCACTAGACGTTAAGAAACTGCCGATCAATCATTCAAATAATTGTTCATTTCCTTTCTTAAACATAACAACTCAAATGCATCTCATATTATATCGTTAAGGTCTTTCTAGCATTAGTATATGTCTAGTTGTAATATGAAAACAAATCGGAATGTACGGCGAGAACAAAACAAAAACTATAAGTAAAAAGAAAACAAAAAACAAAAAAGAAGGTCAAAATTACGAAACCAAAGCTACAATAACTTCACACAATACATACTTTTAATAACAGTTTCTTTGTATTTCTTATAGTTGTTAACATGTCCATATCATTTTGTATCTGAGAGATTTTTGTGTCATTGGCAAGTATACCATATCTCTTTTTTTGTTATTTACACAATTTGAGTACATACCAAACATAACAAAATCACCAGCAGCTTACACATTTTACACATTTCTTTCAGTCACATTCATCTGAATAAATAATAAAAGATATTGCATGTATAACGATATGATAAAATATCTTGGTAAAACACTAAATATCGTGTTCCGTCGTGGTCACTCTTATCAAAAGCATAACGATCTCAAATTCTGGACGATGATCACGGATTACACAAATGATTTAGAATTTTAAACAAATGATAATATGATAATACGAAAACAAGTTTGAAGACAAAATGATGAATTTAAAAAAAAAACAAATAGATCTTTTGATATAATCTCATTTTTTTTTTAAACCTTATTGTTTTAAAAGTTTATAACATTGCATTACACATATAGATATTTGTTGTGAAATGTTGTGGAAGCACTATTACAAATGCAGAATTTCAACTATCATTTACGGTTTATATATAGCATTGTATATTTTTCATTTTATAGATTTTATCCAAGTTGATACAACAGCTGACCCAACTGAATTATGGGGAAGACCAACTACAGTGTTACGGTCAAAAATCACAAATTGAATGATAGAAACGATGCGTCAGTGTCTCAATACCCTAGGAACATGCCGCGTGGCCTGAGATCTTAATATATTGAAAACATTGAAAAATTGGATTTTAAGATTGATAAATAAAGGCAACAGTAGTATACCGCTGTTCAAACTCATAAATCCATGGACAAAAAACAAAATCGGTGTAACAAACTAAAACTGAGGAAAACGTATTAAATATAAGAGTAGAACAACGACACAATACTACAATGTAACACAATGTAACAAACACAGAAACGGACCAAGCATCAGAAAAAAAACCCGAGAATAACAAATATACCATCAAAACCAAATACGTGATAAAACATAGAATGACAATGTAAACAAAACATTTTATTGTTACCTGAAACTACTTTATCCAGAATCAAATGAGACTTAGATGATGAAATGAATGCTTAATGATGTCCATTACAAATCCATCAGATATTTATCATTGAAGGGAAATGTTATTTGATATAATTTATCTTTTAACAAAACGGATTTTCCATTTTGAACTGAAAAGTGACATTTTGTGATTCATGTAGACAAACCACTATATTATTGGTTGTGTTATGTGCCTTACATTGCCATACCTGGTTGTTCTTTAAATCAATTTTACACATGATACCTGATATCAGTAGAAAACCGACAGACCATGCAAATTGTATTTAAACTAAAGTTTGGAGTTTAGTATTTATCACTGACCTAAATTAAATTGTAAAAATATATCTTAACAACTCGAAATAATTTATTGCATTTTATCATCACATATTTATCATTTTAGTGAATTGTTGTTTAATATAACTTCAATTTTAACACAACGGATTCCGCATTTGATCTTTATAAAGATATTTTGTGATTCAATCGGACAAACCTCAATATTTATAGTTATATTATGTACCTTACATTCCGAATGATTTAAAATAACACGTTGTATTTTAAATAAAAATTTTAAACATGATGATACCTGTATTTTTCAATAGAAATCTTCTAGGCCATGCAAATGATCTTTGAACTAAAGTTTGACATAAATCAAAATCGCAAAAATGTATTAAAAACTCGTTTAAATGTTTTTATTTTCTTACTGACAAAAAACTTTTAAAATGAATACAATACTATTCATCTATAATCCATACAAAACAGTAATGAACTCACAAGATGAAAACAGAGCATGTTCTATTTTGTATCCTATAAATGAATTTCTTTTGAAAATATGTTTAAAACTACTCCTGGATGCACCAGATGATTTACAGAATGGATGTTTGGTTGATAATAAGTCATAACGTTGGTGACCTGAATTAAAAGTCGGCTGACAAACGTCAGTCTGACCTTAGAGAAACTTGGTTTTTGGTCGCCATCTGATCCAACGCAAATACAACGTCGGGTGCCATATTTCGGTTGGTACTTTGAACTAAAGTTGTTTGCATTTTACACAATATGACTTGGATGAAGAGTTTTCTCATTGACACGCATACCCCATCTTCTTATTTCTATTATAACGAATTAGGGTACACTTAGAATAGACTCAGACAAATAGTTCTGGGACCTCATTGATACATCTTCGTGTTGTTAAATATGAATACCGGATGATTAATGTTTTGGTCTTGTATTATGATTAGATAAACACAAGACAAACCCTTTGACAAATAAGACAGTCACACATAACGACAAACAAAAGACATTTAACACTGAAAACTAAAAATAAATGAGAAACATTGATCCCGAGAAAACATGGGCGACGTGAATGGATGAACAGCACTTGTTTCATGCAAGAAAATTGCTGTACAAAAAAAAATGATATGAAGACAAGTTGTTGTTTCAATTTGTTTTTTGTATTCATTTTTATTTCCAACATAGTCATTTGCTTCATATGCCTCAGTGTTTTTAAGGCCCTGGTAGAGTGAGGTAAATGTTCATGAGAAAATAAACCTCAAGTGAAATGAAACCCTTTTCAGACATTTCAAAAACATGAATATGTATACGGTGTAGTATATACAACTCGTCTAAACATCAACCCAACAATGTTAGGTCTGTAAATTTGCTTTCGCAAATTTTTGGTTCTTCCCTCGCCGGGATTCGAACCCATACGGTGTAGTATATATATTATTAAAAGATTTAGGAAGTTTTTTCGCGAACACAAATATGAAAAATACAAATTGTGGTAGAATCTCGTGCTATCTCATACCTTAAATCATGCATTTAGAAAATGGATTAAAAGACCTGCTGAGTTATTTATTTTCAAGAAATTTTAGGTCATGTTATTTATTTTCCAACTACCACAGAACAAGCCATTCATTTTGGCTAGTATCAAGGCTGAGTTATTTATTGTCAAAATCCTTCTGCCCATCCCAAGGATATCAAATGATCGTCCCCTTTTATATTTGAATTTTTGGAGGTGGAACTATTCGACATACGAATATCGTGGTTACCGTATACAGGGTGTACATATCATGAGTTGAAGAAGACGGTACCACTTGTTTAAAATTTTCATCTTTTTAGTTTAATCTGTTGGTGCATAAGGTAGAACTGCAGTCAGAATTTTCTGACTCTATCCAACAGTCTTAAAAGATTATTTCTCACAAACTACTCAAATGATTTTTAAAATCTTTAATTGATTGAAAAACTGAAATATAACTCTTTCTTAATCTTTTGTTGAATATATTTTTGGTATGATTTATTTAAAAAAATACAGCTCATTATTTGAAAACAAGTGGTCTTTCAACTTGAGTGAAAATGGAAGATTCAGATCCAATGGTAGTGGACATTTGTTGTGGTTCCTTTGATCAACCATACACAAGCTACAAAGTATGTCTCAGATTTTTCCTATATGCCTCCAGTGAGAAGATATATTGGTTGAACGGCTGGGTTACAAACCTCATTTCACATATTATCTGTGGAGAACTTTAAATTCATTTAGAAACAAATTCTCAAAAAACTGAGACATGGTATTGTAGAAAATACTCCTTTTAAAAACATATATCAAATTCAAGCAAACGGGGGTACCTATTAAGTTTCTATTTTCATTTTTCCCAACATTTCTCATGAAAAACTCTTCTAAGAAATGACCTAAAAGCATAGTTGTCCCCTTAGAACCTCTACAAATGTAACTTTCCTTCAATTTGATAATAAGAGAAACCGAATATGTAAAGACCGTAATTTGGTTCGATGTGCCTCATTGACCTTAAAAGAATGGTGGATTATATTTGTATTGGGAACACAAGTCAATAGAAAAAGTTTAAGGCATAACTATGTAGTATGCCATCAGTTTTTTGGTTAATAAGGGATGCTACACATCCAAATATCTCGGGTAACGTTTAAATGCTCTGCATATCACGAACCATATGTTGGTCACTATTTTAAAATGATATATTTAAGTTTTTTTTTTCATTTTGTGGCATACTTGTCTCATTTAAGTCTGCAAAAAGAATATAAATGACTTCGGTAAGGGTGGGGTTTGGGGCGAGGCGCTATCTGAATTTACAGCAGTTTTTACATTATATATATACATTTTTACATATCACAAAACATTCGTAACTATTTCAATAGTAAGACAGTGTGTCAATAAACTAAAAATATACACTAGTTCAGACAAGTTCCGAAGCATATACACGTATAAAAAAAATACCGGGCAATGTACAATAAATTAATACTCAGCAGTATGCACAGTAAACCTCAGTTAAAAAGGAGTCCGAGTCTGGTGTTAAAAAAAAGTAACAGAATAAATAAACAATATGACAATGATCAACAAAAATTAAAAAAATACTACTAGCAGTTACAGACATACTCGATCCAGGCCTCAATCAAAATGATTAAAGATTCTTTCATATGAAAATTAGGGATTTAGTATCATACCAACATAACATTTACGAGGAGAACATAACCCGCATCAATAAAGGATAGTTAAACATGTTATAAGTTCACAATTTAAAAACAATGTGAATGTTTTAGATAGAAGACATACACTTACAAAAAAAATATAAACTGAATATAATCGTTGCAAAACAGAAACTAATTGTTTATTACCTTAAAGACACACTGACAAAATATGTTTAATTTATAAAAAAAACACACTTCCTGTGTAAAGTATCCTTCCTTTTTGGCGTCGTTCACTTCGATTTGATCAGTGAATATAATATTCCACTCAAATGTAAAACTACTGTATTCTATATTGTCCCCGTTTTAAAATTTTAAAGCCAAATCTCTACACCTGTGGAAATTCAGATCACACGATTGTTAAACCTGTTTAAGAGAATATGTGTAAGGTCAGCAGCTAAAATAAAACCCGTATCAATTACCAATTGTAAACTTTAATTGTCTCGATTTGTTAAAGTGGGTTATAAAGTATACAAATGAAGATCTTTTTAACAGTAAACTAAAACGAACATAAAGTATAAAAGATCATTTGAAATTAATTTTGTCTTTTTAAATTTACATTGACACACATCTATCCATCTGAATAATGGAGAGGAACCCAGTATACATGCAGATGAAGGAATGATATTAAACATTCTAGTTTATGGTTTACTTTTACAAACTTTGACTTTGATGGAGAGTTGTCTCATTGGTCTTCATTCCATATATTTTTACAAAATGTAACAAGGAAATCGAATTATTATTCAACGTCAATTAGCTCTGATCGTTTGCACACAAATTTGGCTAATATTCCATAAGTTTGAATAAGTTATAAAAATTTGGGAGAAGCAAAGAAGGGGAGACAAATATATTATCAAATATTAAAGCAAATTTCAGACAATCTTGTTTTAATATAATACTGTATGATTACAAATAAAACAACTCTCCATCATTTCGTAATTGAATCGCAACTTACAGTACATGTACCAGATGATTAGAAACAACTCCTATTTCAAATGTTAACTAATCTCAAATGTTCTATTAGGCTTGTATAAATAACATACCTAATTATGATGAACACAGACATTGTATCAGCATCAGACAAACCATTATAAAGAACAATTTGTCATATTATTATTTTTTGTTTGTTTTCCTGTATTATTTTGAAAGTTTAATATTATAAATTAAAAAAAAACTGACTTGAATATCACATTCACAACATAACAGTTCAACTTAAATAGTTAAAAAAAAGATTTTAAACACAAAATGTTTCCTTATATCATTGTTACTGTAACTGTTACTGTTACATAGAAAACTTCACGACTTCTTACACATACACAAAGCGATTTAAACATAGAGCGATATTCTATTCTGACAAGTTGCTAGGCTGTTTTATTATCAAAGTATATACGTAGCAGACAAAACATTGTATGTTTTATACAATCAATAACTATCTTGCTGTACATGTCAACCAATCATCATAATATAAATATCGATACAGGTTACGAAGACTTTTACAAACCCCTAATCTATATAACATCATAACACGATATAAACATGTACCCGGGTTTATAACACAGTGTACATTAATGGCGAAGGCTTTTACAAATCCCTAATCTATATAACATCATAACACGTTATTAAGATCTACCCGGGTATATAACACAGTGTACATTAATGGCGAAGACTTTTACAAATCCCTAATCTATATAACGTCATAACACGTTATAAACATCTACCCGGGTATATAACACAGTGTACATTAATGGCGAAGGCTTTTACAAATCCCTAATCTATATAACGTCTTAACACGTTATAAACATATACCCGGGGTATATAACACAGTGTACATTAATGGCGAAGGCTTTTACAAATCCCTAATCTATATAACGTCTTAACACGTTATAAACATATACCCGGGGTATATAACACAGTGTACATTAATGGCGAAGACTTTTACAAACCCCTAATCTATATAACATCATAACACGATATAAACATGTACCCGGGTTTATAACACAGTGTACATTAATGGCGAAGACTTTTACAAATCCCTAATCTATATAACGTCATAACACGTTATAAACATATACCCGGGTATATAACACAGTGTACATTAATGGCGAAGGCTTTTACAAATCCCTAATCTATATAACGTCATAACACGTTATAAACATCTACCTGGGGTATATAATACAGTGTACATTAATGGCGAAGGCTTTAACAAACCCCTAATCTATATAACGTCATAACACGTTATAAACATCTACCTGGGGTATATAATACAGTGTACATTAATGGCGAAGGCTTTTACAAATCCCTAATCTATATTACACCATAACACGTTATAAACATCTACCCGGGTATATAACACAGTGTACATTAATGGCGAAGACTTTTACAAATCCCTAATCTATATAACGTCATAACACGTTATAAACATATACCCGGGTATATAACACAGTGTACATTAATGGCGAAGGCTTTTACAAATCCCTAATCTATATAACGTCATAACACGTTATAAACATCTACCTGGGGTATATAATACAGTGTACATTAATGGCGAAGGCTTTAACAAACCCCTAATCTATATAACGTCATAACACGTTATAAACATCTACCTGGGGTATATAATACAGTGTACATTAATGGCGAAGGCTTTTACAAATCCCTTATATATATAACGTCATAACACGTTATAAACATATACCTGGGTATATAACACAGTGTACATTAATGGCGAAGACTTTTACAAATCCTTAATCTATATAACGTCATAACACGTTATAAACATATACCTGGGGTATATAACACAGTGTACATTAATGGCGAAGGCTTTTACAAATCCCTAATCTATATAACGTCATAACACGATATAAACATATACCTTGGGTATATAACACAGTGTACATTAATGGCGAAGGCTTTTACAAATCCCTAATCTATATAACGTCATAACACGATATAAACATCTACCTGGGTATATAATACAGTGTACATTAATGGCGAAGGCTTTTACAAATCCCTAATCTATATAACGTCATAACACGTTATAAACATATACCTGGGTATATAACACAGTGTACATTAATGGCGAAGGCTTTTACAAATCCCTAATCTATATAACGTCATAACACGTTATAAACATCTACCCGGGTATATAACACAGTGTACATTAATGGCGAAGGCTTTTACAAACCCCTAATCTATATAACGTCATAACATGTTATAAACATCTACCCGGGTATATAACACAGTGTACATTAATGGCGAAGGCTTTTACAAACCCCTAATCTATATAACGTCATAACACGTTATAAACATCTACCTGGGTATATAACACAGTGTACATTAATGGCGAAGACTTTTACAAACCCCTAATCTATATAACGTCATAACACGTTATAAACATATACCCGGGGTATATAACACAGTGTACATTAATGGCGAAGACTTTTACAAATCCCTAATCTATATAACATCATAACACGTTATAAACATATACCTGGGTATATAACACAGTGTACATTAATGGCGAAGACTTTTACAAATCCCTAATCTATATAACGTCATAACACGTTATAAACATATACCCGGGTATATAACACAGTGTACATTAATGGCGAAGACTTTTACAAATCCCTAATCTACATAACGTCATAACACGTTATAAACATCTACCTGGGTATATAACACAGTGTACATTAATGGCGAAGACTTTTACAAACCCCTAATCTATATAACGTCATAACACGTTATAAACATATACCCGGGTATATAACACAGTGTACATTAATGGCGAAGACTTTTACAAACCCCTAATCTATATAACGTCATAACACGTTATAAACATATACCCGGGGTATATAACACAGTGTACATTAATGGCGAAGACTTTTACAAATCCCTAATCTATATAACGTCATAACACGTTATAAACATATACCCGGGGTATATAACACAGTGTACATTAATGGCGAAGACTTTTACAAACCCCTAATCTATATAACGTCATAACACGTTATAAACATATACCTGGGGTATATAACACAGTGTACATTAATGGCGAAGGCTTTAACAAACCCCTATTCTATATAACGTCATAACACGTTATAAACATCTACCTGGGTATATAACACAGTGTACATTAATGGCGAAGACTTTTACAAATCCCTAATCTATATAACGTCATAACACGTTATAAACATATACCCGGGGTATATAACACAGTGTACATTAATGGCGAAGACTTTTACAAATCCTTAATCTATATAACGTCATAACACGTTATAAACATATACCTGGGGTATATAACACAGTGTACATTAATGGCGAAGGCTTTTACAAATCCCTATTCTATATAACGTCATAACACGTTATAAACATATACCCGGGGTATATAACACAGTGTACATTAATGGCGAAGACTTTTACAAATCCCTAATCTATATAACGTCATAACACGTTATAAACATCTACCTGGGTATATAACACAGTGTACATTAATGGCGAAGGCTTTTACAAATCCCTAATCTATATAACGTCATAACACGTTATAAACATCTACCTGGGTATATAACACAGTGTACATTAATGGCGAAGACTTTTACAAACCCCTAATCTATATAACGTCATAACACGTTATAAACATATACCTGGGGTATATAACACAGTGTACATTAATGGCGAAGACTTTTACAAATCCCTAATCTATATAACGTCATAACACGTTATAAACATATACCTGGGGTATATAACACAGTGTACATTAATGGCGAAGGCTTTTACAAACCCCTAATCTATATAACGTCATAACACGTTATAAACATATACCCGGGGTATATAACACAGTGTACATTAATGGCGAAGACTTTTACAAATCCCTAATCTATATAACGTCATAACACGTTATAAACATATACCTGGGTATATAACACAGTGTACATTAATGGCGAAGACTTTTACAAATCCCTAATCTATATAACGTCATAACACGTTATAAACATCTACCTGGGTATATAACACAGTGTACATTAATGGCGAAGGCTTTTACAAATCCCTAATCTATATAACGTCATAACACGTTATAAACATCTACCTGGGTATATAACACAGTGTACATTAATGGCGAAGACTTTTACAAATCCCTAATCTATATAACGTCATAACACGTTATAAACATCTACCTGGGTATATAACACAGTGTACATTAATGGCGAAGGCTTTTACAAATCCCTAATCTATATAACGTCATAACACGTTATAAACATCTACCTGGGTATATAACACAGTGTACATTAATGGCGAAGACTTTTACAAATCCCTAATCTATATAACGTCATAACACGATATAAACATCTACCTGGGTATATAACACAGTGTACATTAATGGCGAAGGCTTTTACAAATCCCTAATCTACATAACGTCATAACACGTTATAAACATATACCCGGGGTATATAACACAGTGTACATTAATGGCGAGGACTTTTACAAATCCTTAATCTATATAACGTCATAACACGTTATAAACATCTACCTGGGTATATAACACAGTGTACATTAATGGCGAAGACTTTTACAAATCCCTAATCTATATAACATCATAACACGTTATAAACATCTACCTGGGTATATAACACAGTGTACATTAATGGCGAAGACTTTAACAAATCCCTAACCTATATAACGTCATAACACGTTATAAACATATACCTGGGTATATAACACAGTGTACATTAATGGCGAAGACTTTTACAAATCCTTAATCTATATAACGTCAAAACACGTTATAAACATCTACCTGGGTATATAACACAGTGTACATTTATGGCGAAGACTTTTACAAATCCCTAACCTATATAACGTCATAACACGTTATAAACATATACCTGGGGTATATAACACAGTGTACATTAATGGCGAAGACTTTTACAAACCCCTAATCTATATAACGTCATAACACGTTATAAACATATACCTGGGGTATATAACACAGTGTACATTAATGGCGAAGACTTTTACAAATCCCTAATCTATATAACACCATAACACGTTATAAACATCTACCTTCGGTATATAACACAGTGTACATTAATGGCGAAGGCTTTTACAAATCCCTAATCTATATAACGTCATAACACGTTATAAACATATACCCGGGGTATATAACACAGTGTACATTAATGGCGAAGACTTTTACAAATCCCTTATCTATATAACACCATAACACGTTATAAACATCTACCTTCGGTATATAACACAGTGTACATTAATGGCGAAGGCTTTTACAAATCCCTAATCTATATAACGTCATAACACGTTATAAACATATACCCGGGGTATATAACACAGTGTACATTAATGGCGAAGACTTTTACAAATCCCTAATCTATATAACGTCATAACACGTTATAAACATATACCCGGGGTATATAACACAGTGTACATTAATGGCGAAGACTTTTACAAATCCCTTATCTATATAACACCATAACACGTTATAAACATCTACCTTCGGTATATAACACAGTGTACATTAATGGCGAAGGCTTTTACAAATCCCTAATCTATATAACGTCATAACACGTTATAAACATATACCCGGGGTATATAACACAGTGTACATTAATGGCGAAGACTTTTACAAATCCCTTATCTATATAACACCATAACACGTTATAAACATCTACCTTCGGTATATAACACAGTGTACATTAATGGCGAAGGCTTTTACAAATCCCTAATCTATATAACGTCATAACACGTTATAAACATATACCCGGGGTATATAACACAGTGTACATTAATGGCGAAGACTTTTACAAATCCCTAATCTATATAACGTCATAACACGTTATAAACATATACCCGGGGTATATAAAACAGTGAACATTAATGGCGAAGGCTTTTACAAATCCCTAATCTATATAACATCATAACACGTTATAAACATCTACCTGGGTATATAACACAGTGTACATTAATGGCGAAGGCTTTTACAAATCCCTAATCTATATAACGTCATAACACGTTATAAACATCTACCTGGGGTATATAACACAGTGTACATTAATGGCGAGGACTTTTACAAATCCCTAATCTATATAACACCATAACACGTTATAAACATCTACCTGGGTATATAACACAGTGTACATTAATGGCGAAGGCTTTTACAAATCCCTTATCTATATAACACCATAACACGTTATAAACATCTACCTTCGGTATATAACACAGTGTACATTAATGGCGAAGGCTTTTACAAATCCCTAATCTATATAACGTCATAACACGTTATAAACATATACCCGGGGTATATAACACAGTGTACATTAATGGCGAAGACTTTTACAAATCCCTAATCTATATAACATCATAACACGTTATAAACATATACCTGGGTATATAACACAGTGTACATTAATGGCGAAGACTTTTACAAACCCCTAATCTATATAACGTCATAACACGTTATAAACATCTACCTGGGTATATAACACAGTGTACATTAATGGCGAAGACTTTTACAAATCCTTAATCTATATAACACCATAACACGTTATAAACATCTACCTGGGTATATAACACAGTGTACATTAATGGCGAAGACTTTTACAAACCCCTAATCTATATAACGTCATAACACGTTATAAACATCTACCTGGGTATATAACACAGTGTACATTAATGGCGAAGACTTTTACAAACCCCTAATCTATATAACGTCATAACACGTTATAAACATCTACCTGGGTATATAACACAGTGTACATTAATGGCGAAGACTTTTACAAATCCCTAATCTATATAACGTCATAACACGATATAAACATCTACCTGGGTATATAACACAGTGTACATTAATGGCGAAGACTTTTACAAATCCCTTATCTATATAACGTCATAACACGTTATAAACATCTACCTGGGTATATAACACAGTGTACATTAATGGCGAAGACTTTTACAAACCCCTAATCTATATAACGTCATAACACGTTATAAACATCTACCTGGGTATATAACACAGTGTACATTAATGGCGAAGACTTTTACAAATCCTTAATCTATATAACACCATAACACGTTATAAACATCTACCTGGGTATATAACACAGTGTACATTAATGGCGAAGACTTTTACAAACCCCTAATCTATATAACGTCATAACACGTTATAAACATCTACCTGGGTATATAACACAGTGTACATTAATGGCGAAGACTTTTACAAACCCCTAATCTATATAACGTCATAACACGTTATAAACATCTACCTGGGTATATAACACAGTGTACATTAATGGCGAAGACTTTTACAAATCCCTAATCTATATAACGTCATAACACGATATAAACATCTACCTGGGTATATAACACAGTGTACATTAATGGCGAAGACTTTTACAAATCCCTTATCTATATAACGTCATAACACGTTATAAACATCTACCTGGGTATATAACACAGTGTACATTAATGGCGAAGGCTTTTACAAATCCCTAATCTATATAACGTCATAACACGTTATAAACATCTACCTGGGTATATAACACAGTGTACATTAATGGCGAAGACTTTTACAAATCCCTTATCTATATAACATCATAACATGTTATAAACATCTACCCGGGTATATAACACAGTGTACATTAATGGCGAAGGCTTTTACAAATCCCTTATCTATATAACGTCATAACACGTTATAAACATATACCTGGGTATATAACACAGTGTACATTAATGGCGAAGACTTTTACAAATCCCTTATCTATATAACGTCATAACACGTTATAAACATATACCTGGGTATATAACACAGTGTACAATAATGGCGAAGGCTTTTACAAATCCCTAATCTATATAACGTCATAACACGTTATAAACATATACCTGGGTATATAACACAGTGTACATTAATGGAGAAGGCTTTTACAAATCCCTAATCTATATAACGTCATAACACGTTATAAACATCTACCTGGGTATATAACACAGTGTACATTAATGGCGAAGACTTTTACAAATCCCTTATATATATAACGTCATAACACGTTATAAACATATACCCGGGGTATATAACACAGTGTACATTAATGGCGAAGGCTTTTACAAATCCCTAATCTATATAACGTCATAACACGTTATAAACATCTACCTGGGTATATAACACAGTGTACATTAATGGCGAAGACTTTTACAAATCCCTTATATATATAACGTCATAACACGTTATAAACATCTACCTGGGTATATAACACAGTGTACATTAATGGCGAAGACTTTTACAAATCCCTTATATATATAACGTCATAACACGTTATAAACATCTACCTGGGTATATAACACAGTGTACATTAATGGCGAAGACTTTTACAAACCCCTAATCTATATAACGTCATAACACGTTATAAACATATACCTGGGTATATAACACAGTGTACATTAATGGCGAAGACTTTTACAAATCCCTAATCTATATAACGTCATAACACGTTATAAACATATACCTGGGGTATATAACACAGTGTACATTAATGGCGAAGGCTTTTACAAATCCCTAATCTATATAACGTCATAACACGTTATAAACATATACCTTCTGTATATAACACAATGTACATTAATGGCGAAGACTTTTACAAATCCCTAATCTATATAACGTCATAACACGATATAAACATCTACCTGGGGTATATAACACAGTGTACATTAATGGCGAAGGCTTTTACAAATCCTTAATCTATATAACGTCATAACACGTTACAAACATATACCTGGGGTATATAACAGAGTGTACATTAATGGCGAAGACTTTTACAAATCCTTAATCTATATAACGTCATAACACGTTATAAACATATACCTGGGGTATATAACACAGTGTACATTTATAACGAAAACTTTTACAAATCTGTATTCTATATTACACCATAAAACATCTAACTGCGGTATATAACAGAGTGTACATTTATAGCAAAGACTTTTACAAATCCCTAATCTGTATAACGTCTTAACATGCTATAAACATCTACCTGCGGTATATAACACGGTGTACATGTATAGCACAGTCTTTTACAAACCTCTAATTTATATAACGTCATAACACGTGGAAAACATCTACCTGCGGTATATTACCCGATGTACATTTATAGCAAAGACTTTTACAAATCCCTAATCTATATAACGTCTTAACATGTTATAAACATCTACCTGCGGTATATAACACGGTGTACATGTATAGCAAAGTCTTTTACAAACCTCTAATTTATATAACGTCATAACACGTGGAAAACATCTACCTGCGGTATATAACCCGATGTACATTTATAGCAAAGACTTTTACAAATCTCTAATCTATAAAACGTTGTAACACGTTTTTTATACCTATACGGAGTTATTTTCTTTCAGAACGACAGGTCATTCTTTTTCAGAATCAACCCGGACGATACCATGTTTCAATGATATATGCTCCAAGGCATAAAATAATGACCTGTGTGAGGTCATTATTTTCCTTGATGCAATCTATGATTTACTTCAAAACTTTATTCGTCTAATAGTTTTTTGTTGCCGATTTGGAAATTTATTTTCTAAAGTTCAATCGATGAAAGGTGTAAAAGAAACCATCATTGTAGTCCCGTATTTTAATTTTAGAAACAAATAACGTGAAGTTTTGTTAATTTATCGCTACAATAAAGAAACATTATCATATATGTCAGATGAATTTGAATGAAGACTTTCATAAAATAAATCCAGAAATAACATATTCGTGTGTAAGATTTTGAAAATCTTATTGAGTCAAACTGAAAAGGTTCACTGATTTTTGGTTGCTTGCTTAAAGTCCAGTGGCAAATATTTCATGCATGTTCAGAACGATACACACTGAATAGGAAATCATACTGTGACCTACATGTATTTATATTCTTCTTCGTGTCAGTTCTTAACTTTTTAAAATTTACGTATTTCTTTTACTCTATCAAATGATCAACTAGTAAGATAATCTTATATTCTATTGAATAACATTAACGTAACTCACGAAAGGGTAATAAAATGTATTGCTATTCAAAAGACAATCTCATTCGATTCAAATAAAATTGTTAAAAAAAAACCCACTTTTCCGCGATAGAAATAACATAACAAATAGAGAAAAAAAACATACCCCTCCCCCTTTTCCATAAGATACATTTGTATGTGGTACAATACATTACTTACAATTACAATGTGTCTTGTATTTGTCATACACCGTTATCGAATGGTAACAATACATTTGTGTCTTTCTTCATGCAGTTACAGTAATATTTTTTATTGTGTATGGATAATAATTTTTAAAAGGTTTATATCTAAATTATTTAGTGAGTTTTATTTGACATTCTAAATGAGCCGCAGGGCGTATTTAAAACCTGAACGCATTAGAAAGGAATATCCCACTTTAGTGTTGTCGGTAAAATAGGATACTAAATTTTACAAAAATTTATAAAATTAATATTTATTGACAGAATATAAGTCAGATAATGCATATTTTAAGGTTTTTCTTGTCGTAGAACACACCTCGGGTTGTCAGGATTGTTCAAAGAAAGACCTCCCTTCGGTCGGTCTTTCATTACATTAATCCTGACACCCCTCGGTGTGTTCTTCTACAAGAAAAACCTTAAAATATGCATTATCTATAACATAAACATCTACCTGCAGCATATAGCACAGTGTACATTTATAACGAAAACTTTTACAAATTACTAATTTATACAACGGCATTTCGCGAGGTAAACATCTACTTGCGGATTATAACACAGTGTACATTAATATAATTAACTAAGGCAGAACCTGAATATATATTGATGTGACGACTTGTTACGAAAGTGATTTTAATAACAACTTTTTGACATTATTTTTATCTTTTTATTGTCTACATTTTTTTTTGTGGAACATATTTATTTTCGATAAATGTTAAGGTATTCGAAGATTAGATAACAGTCCACAATCATGAAAGGAAAATTATTGAAATATCGTGTTGGTCTTATGTACCAGTATCTGATTCGTTATTTTGATGTTAACGACTTATACAAATGTAATCTCAAACTTGCCATTTATACATAATCCAACTAGCCATGGTTCATTTCAATACTTTCATCAACAAGTGACGATTTATTTTTCTTAAAAAAATAAGGATATTAGTTTGTACGATAAGACAATAGAGTAAGTTTTTCGGTTTATTTTTCCATTTTATAATAAGCAATACCTAGTCAGGTTACAAAAAGGAACGTTATTGAGATGATAAGATTGAAAACTCACAAAAGGTGTTAACGATTAGAAATGAGAGAATCACATGGTTAAAATAAATTTAAAAAACAGCTTTAACCAATATCGTAAGGTTTGGTATACAAAAAAAAAATTCAATTAATTCAATAAAAGAGGTAGGTAGTTATCAAAGGTACCAGGATTATCATTTAGTAGCCAGACGCGCGTTTTGTCTACATAAGACTCATCAGTGACGCTCATATAAAAATATTTGTAAAGCCAAACAAGTACAAAATTGAAGAGTATAGAGGATCCAAAATTCCAAAACGTTGTGCCAAATACGGCTAAAGTAATCTATGCCTGGGATATAAAACTGCACCAGTTTCAGATGATGAACTAGAGGTACATATAGGTCAAAGAACGTCTTTTAATTCTAAAGATTCTTTAAAAAAACTGCATATATATATTCACTTTGTTGTGACACAAGCGTTATACGACAGTTATTACCTAAATTTTAAAGAAGACTAACAAATAGTTTAATAAATAATGAAAACGTGATCTCAACAAAAATAAGTTTTATACCTTGTTCATGCTTTTTTTGTTCTTTTCAAAATGTATTGTTTAGAAATAGTATTTCAAAAAATCTTTCAAATCACTTAGCTGATGATTTCCATTTCAAATCTTTTTCACATGAAAGAAGTACATATACATTTTTAAAAAGTATCAGGACACATAGCTTTACACATGCCTAATCATTTACAACACCTATATTATATGAGCACTGGACAATTGGTCTCTCATTGTTTTTGTCCTAATATATAAAAGCTTCAAAGTTTGAGATTTTAAAAAGATAAACGACTTAAAACATCGTATTCCGTAATAGCTTTAAAATTTAACGAAATGTTTCCTTTTGTATTTGTTAAGGTTGAGACAATACGTATTCAAGACTTGGATAATTTTAATTTCAATAGTTACAAAATGTGCTTTAAACATCTATCCATATTTTGTGAGGCATGAATTTAACGACTTTAATATAACGATTTAAAATATGAAAACGTTAAGGCAGAGGCAGAGGAATCACAATATATATATTACTAAAAAATCAAAGAGAAACTGACAACCCAGTGTCAAAACATCAAATAATGTAAAAAGACAAACCTGTCCAGAAAATACCTCAAAACTAGATAAAGACTGAGCAACCAGAACACAACCAAAACATTGATTGATCGCTTGTATTTCATTAGTATTAGAATTCGGTAACATCGAAATCGAAAAAAAAGAGAACAACTTTTTATCTTGCATATACAAGTAAAATCATGTTAATGCATCCAAAATAAACAGACCCATCTATTGTGCAAATAAAATAACAATTACAAAGAGACAAAAAAGTCAACCACAAAAATAAGAGGTCATGCACTTTGTATGTTGAAAGTAAACGCATTTTATTTGATTACTAAATTTGGAAATTCTCTCCAATTGCAAAAGTCCTTTTTTATTATCATATCCTATACGCGAAAGTTTACTATTTAGTGTCCACACATTGTTGTTAATATAATGGAATTGTATGCGACTCTCAAACAAGTGAGAGGTTTAGCTATAAATAAAACCAGGTGTAATCCAACATTTGGTAATTTGGTAATTTTACCTTTGGTTGGCATGGTTGGCTAATTTCATGGATAACCATTAAAAGGGTTGTTTTTGCTGAGGTGTGTTGGTATTTACCAAATGTTAAGGTGAGACATGTTTATATTTACTTTTCAAGAAATAAGAGTTTGACAAGTATATTTATATTTTAATTCAAATAACAATAGTTGATAGCAGTATGTTTTACGTCATATCAAACAGTTACTTGTTAAAGTACATATAATATGACTTTTGGTCAACCCCGACAGAGATCTCTCAGGATTAGTTGGTTCTCTGTGACAGAGATGTGATACTGAAAATCCATATGATGTTCTCTTTTTTTTTCTTTGAAACATAAAAAGACTTAGCAAATAGACAATGTCGTAATATTATTGCGCGATGCTAGATAAATCAATGAAAATGACGCATTTTGTCCTATCAATAGTTTGTATCACAATTATATTAATATCTAAAATGCAAAGGAAAAAAAGAAAACAGCCCAAAAAACCAAGAGAATACAATCATGATAGATAATATGTCTGGTGTAGTCACATAATGTCAGGTTCAAACATTGACGACTTCTAGTCTGAAGTTTTCAATTATCCGACTGGCAACATGATACACGATAACCGTTGCATTTTCAGTAATGCATGTGACGATCTTAAGCTAACTGACTATCTACCTTCGTGTGTTTGTATTTGTTTGATTACCTTGGCAAAATAAGTTTCACAATTACATTTTCATTAGACAGCTTTTCAAGCCATGTGAGTACGCGTTACTTAAAACACTTATTTAAATTTCATCATAATGAAAGTTACTTATCTGTTTCTAGAAATAGATTTTGAAAGAGATTATTCAAATTTATGTAATTAACTACATTTTTAAAGACAGATCAATTAAATGTTTACTACAAATCCTTTGTATCAGCCCTAAACAAAAATAGAACGATGAAAGAACGCACAAAGTATATTCCCTACTGCACATTATCAGATAGTGCTCTACAACTTAGACCAAATAAAGAATATGAGTGGTTCCGGTTAATCGACCGACCCTGGTTTACATCTCCGACCTTACAACTTTTTTCTTTCTAGAAAAAGAATTTTCAAACGAATAAATTTTGAGTAATGTGAATGTAAGCAATTAGGTTCTGACATCTGAATTTCCATCAGATGTATCAAGCTAAAATACAACACATGTTAAGTATGACTCCACCTAAAAATCATGCAATATGAAGAAAAAGTGATTTACCCTATGTAACCAATATGCTTGATATTTGGTTATGTGACACATTTGGGTAAAAATTAACATATTTTCAACCATAATTGTTAAATGCTACTATTAAGGTCATTAATTCCCTTATAAAAATTCAGATGGGCATGTTTTTCTCACTATATAAGTATTGGAAATATGATGGATGCTATAACATATATCTTCCGTGAGCAGGCGAGTAGTAAACCATTTAGCATTTCAGAAAATATGGAATCTCCCAAACAACATATCAAAAATTATATTTTTAGCCTATTATCAGTAAAAAGTTATTTTCATTTTAAATTAACCGCTTTTTCTTACTATTTCAAGAAAGACAAATATTGTTGAACTTCAAAAAAAGTATAAAAAAAATATTTCATAATGTATTCTGCATTTTTTTATAAAACTGCAATGAAGAGTGTTGAGAAGTTGATAATTTAGTAAAGATTCATTGTTTATTGCGTTAAATTGGATAGATAAATCATTTTTACTGATGATTTTTGTTCAGTGCATCGTGTCTTGTAAACAATTTATCACTTCCGGTTCTGCTTCACTACATGTGGAGGCAAATTTACGATGTTGTTTGTCATACAATATTCAGCTGTCATCAAAAAAATTCTAGTTGTGTTCTTTACTAATGTTACTCTAAAGACACAACTTAAGCTTAGTTTGTGTCACAGAGATGTAAAATATTTTTTGAAATTAGCTTTTGGACTGATAAGTATCGCTTCGTACAAATTACTACATTTTTTACAATCAAGAAATAACAACTAAAGAAAGCAGACTTGTTTATAGTGTTATCCCACAGACAATGGATGTTTACCACTTGTATTTCACTCAGAGTTTATACACCACACTGTTACAAACTTGGTATAGAGTAAGAGTTTCAACAGGGTAATTAAAAGTAACAAATGGAAACTTGACATGAGGATGAAGACAAAATACAGACAGTCAGAGGCATTTTCATAGCCAAAGGAGCCTGAAGGAATACAAAATACTTCTCCAGTTGAAAGTGGTAGGTTTAACAACATGATCACCTTTATTATGAAATGTGGAATAAAAGTACATTCATAAAATAGGATATTTTTATTTTTTGGAAAAGGAGAGGGACAATGACTCAATTTAGTATTTGTTCAAGTGTTTACTGGGTTCCATGAACATGTACATGTATGTGACCAATAGCTTTCGAGTTGCTGGTCCAAGTGAAATGCTAGACATGTAGTCATGACAGTTAGTCATGTTTAGTTAAATTATTTATTTTAATTTAATTAATATTAAATCAACCTAATTATTTGATATATCCAAATAGGAAGATTTGGAATGATTGCCGTTCGCCCTGATTCACATTCGTCCTAGTACCTGTTCTCCCAGGGTCCATTCGCCCTGATTATTTATTATTTTTCCAAAATGTTTTCTTGTGTCTTTGTTCATGTTGTTTATTATGACTATAATTTGAACAGAATATGTTGAAATTTTGATGAAAAATTACCCTAATATTTGTATAGCCGAAACCAATTTATTATTTTTCCTTTGATTTGTTACATGTATGTCATTAATCAACAAATGATAAAAAACAAGCCATCAGCCATCAGCTTTTAAATATTTCCACGATACAGTTTTCATAAATTTTTAAAAATAAAAATTTCTTTATTCAACTTCAATGCCCTCAATATTATTTTTTAAGTAGGGCAAACAGACTATGGGCGAATGAACCCAGGGTGAGCATGTTATTAGAGCGAATGGACATGAAAGCATTTTGTATTACCATAATACATGTAACAGTTAGACATGCTAGAGATTAATTGACAGTCACATACTTTCTATGTTACTGTCGTTAAAACTTCACATCCTTAAACAATGAGTTAATCCATACTGTGCAGGACTTTCCATTGAAGCCGGAAGCCGGCAGAAATCCGCCGTTTACGGTGGCTTCAAGTGCTGGCTACTTCACTGACAAAAATATAAATTCAAAAAGAAAAAAAATTCTTTTTTCAAATGTTTAGTCTGTGTAGTAAGATCTTGATAACCCCGTAATAACAAATGTAAAGCATTCCAAACAGAAAACTATTAAACGGTCTGATTTATATCCATTTTTGTATATAAAAAACAAATGCTGGTATGATACATACATATATATACAACATTTAGTTAGTACATTGTCAATGTAAGTGTGTAATTTGTGTGCTGACATGAATTTTCATTGATATGGTTATATTTATAAATTTACTGTTTACAAATTTTTGAATTTTGTGAAATTCTAAGGCTTTTCTACCTCAGGCATATATTACCTTGGCTGTATTTGGCAAAACTGTTAGGAATTTTGGTCCTAAATGCTTTAAATAACTTTTTTTGGATTCGAGCGTCACTGATGAGTCTTTTGTAGATGAAATGCGCATCAGGCGTATACTAAATTTAGTCCTGGTATCTATGGTGAGTTTATTTTCCTGTTATCTTTTATGTTATATTTTTTGTTTGCCATATACATGTAGTTGTATATTGGGAATTTATGGATGCAACTCCACAAAGACAATAACAGACCAGATCTTGGATTGCATGAAACTTTCAGAAATCTTCAATATCTTGATTACTATGTCATGATGCCTTTGCATTGTGAAACTATTTTTCTTAATATGTCAGAGTGAGCAACTGAAATTATACATACATTATTTTTATTGTATTTTTGTTTGTTATATATCACAGTGGACATCACTGACTCTATATTACTCTTTATAATTACTGTTGCCAAACTCACTTTTAGAAATCTTGGAATTACATTTGTATTTCACTATTTTTCCTATTACTAACTAAACCAATATATATACAAAAATATGTTTTGAGAAAAGGTATGAAGGTTAACATTGAGAATCGAAATCGGGAATGTGTCAAAGAGATAACAACCCGACCATAGACACATGATAGAACAGACAGAAGGTCACCAGTAGGTCTTCAATGCAGTGAGAAATTCCCGCACCCAGAGGTGTCCTTCAACTGGCCCCTCAACAAATATATATACTGTATACTAGTTCAGTGATAATGAAAGCCATATTATACTGCAATCATCTATTTTACTATACAGATAAAGCTATACGTATAAACGTTAGCTTTATTCGTCAATGACCTCTACTCACCTATAAGCCCCGCTTCTTACAACGTCACGTCACAACCATGACAACTTGTAGTACCAATGGTCAATCTTTTTTGAATTTAAACTTGTTATGTCTTCAAATTGGTAATTTATATACCATGTTTATCAAATGTTATTAATTGAATTCATTTTTCCCTTTCTTATTCCTTAAATTGTCAATGTCTTACCGCCAAAACTACGCTCATCTATAGGGAAATACCCAAAAATGGTACCCTAAGAGGGAAATTCGAAACATTTTTTTTTAATAATATTTGTTTCATATTTTTATCATTTTTTTATTTTTTTATCGATTTCAGTATAAAAACAATATACGTATAGTGTCTTGAAATATGAAATTGATATAATTTGTATAACCTCGCATTTCCCCTGTTTCTAAGCCTCATACAAATAAATTTCATATTTCAAGACACTATACGTATATTGTCTAACTAAACTCCATATTCTATATCTAATTTTTTGTTTGTTTCATAATCATATGAATATTTATAATTAATCTGTTTTTAAGGTACCTTCTACCAGTCATCCAGTGTCATTTAAAGTTACTAGAGCAGAAATTTAAACCATGAAGAAATTGATACATTGTATACATGGTAATTAACCAATAGAAAATATTGTTTTTAAAGATATTCTTATATCAGACAACTTAGTCATGTTAGTTGTCAAAACAAATAGAAAACTGTTAGTAGATTTTGCCACTTTTGTTCTCTTGTTAATATTTTTAAAGCCTTTTCTTCAACTGACCTAGTACTGATCCTTTTAATTTCTATACACACATTATGTAAAAGTACATGAGATTACAACTAGGCTGAAAAAGTTCAATTTCATTGATATGAAACTTTGACCAATATATACATGTATATATAGCAGTTGTCACTCTATATCACATATATGTATAAAAATAAGGTGAATCAATGTGCTTGTAACTTTGGATAGAGTCTCATGAAATGGTGAAAATCACTGTATCGCCGTACACAGGTACACAGGTTTGTCAATAAATGAAAACTTAAAATTAGCAGAACTTTTATACTAATGCATATATCACAACAACACTTTGAAGAGTCAATTTTTTTTTGAAAACTTGGATCAGATAAATATAGAAAAATATATAAATTTACTATTAATCAAATCTATTCATAACTCCTGACTGTCTACTTTCACTTTTTCCTCTCCCAAAGCAATTAAACAAAATTTAACGGTTTCAAGTTTTGATGTCACATGCTTGTCATGCTTGTTGAGTAAACATGGGTTTATAAGTATGACATTTGATTTCTATGATTTTTATTCTTACATTTATTTTAAACATGATCATACATGTACAATTATTAATTTGCATGTATCATAATATTTTCATTTCTGTTTTGTATATTTTCTACAGGAACTTCATATTGAGTTACATAACATACATAGAACTATCACAGTCATATATAATGTCTTGGAAGCAGCATTTTATAAGATATCAATAAGACAGTGGACATACTACTCTTTTAGATGACTTATAGCCTGAAGAAGTTTTGATCTGACATTAAGGACTGTGCCATACAATTTTTGCCCTAATCCTTCAAGTGGTTTAAAATTTGTTCAGAAGGGACTGAATTGGCTTGTGTTTGTCTGCATCTGTAAAGGAAAAGACTTGATTGACTATTTGTATAAAACTTTTTTATAGAATTATAAAGAAAATAATGCTCACTGATTTTTGTATTGCCTGTGAAAATAGAGCTCTATATATGGGAGACTTTACTGATTACTATCTGGCTGCAGCAGTGTAAACTATTTGTATAAAAGCTTTATATTTCAGAGGGGAGAAGACATGCATTGTATGCTTCAAACCTTGTATGCAGATACCTTATGCTAAGAAGTTTCCTTCTGTAAGGTGTCCCTTTTCCTTGACAACATTTTCATGTTTCAACAAAACCATAAAAAATATACCTACCAAGTAGTTTGATCTGCTCTTGACCTCATTTTCATGATTCATTGGTCAATGTTAAAAGTTTTGTGTTTTGGTATGTTTTTCAATTATCTTAAGCAAAACAAGATACAACTATTTTAGTGTACTGAAGTGAACAATTGTAAGGTGTACAATGGACATGTCTGTCTGACCTTGACTGCAATGGCTCACTGTCATGGATCTTTAAAAAATGTTTAGTTAATGAGATACATGTGTATTATGAGCCTATAGAACAACCAATTTGTTGTCCTTTTTAAAAACAGTGTTGAGCTTTATCTTGAACCATTAATACTATATTGATAGGGTTCATCCTTTTTCTTGTCCAAATTTCATTGAATTCTCTTGAAAAAATTAAGGAACAAGTTCATTTTTTGTCGAGCCTGTGACTTTTGTCGCAGAAAGCTCGACATAGGGATAGTGATCCGGAGGTGGCGGCTACGGCGCCGGTGTTAGCTAACTTCTTAACAGCTTATATTTTAGAAGGTGGCAGACCTGAATGCTTCATACTTTGAATATGGATGCCTCATGTTAAGAAGTTTCCGTCAGTCACATGCCCAATGACCTTGACCTTATGTTCATGGTTCAGTGAGTACTTGAAAAAAAGTTAAGATTTTTTGTAAAATTAAATTCTCTTTTATCATAAGTAATAGGATAACTATATTTGGTATGTGCATACCTTGCAAGGTCCTCAAGCCCATCAGACAGTTTTCACTTGACCTCGACCTAATTTCATGGATCAGTGAACAAGGTTAAGTTTTGGTGGTCAAGTCCATATCTCAGATACTATAAGCAATAGGTCTAGTATATTTGGTGTATGGAAGGACTGCGAGGTGTACATGTCTAGCTGGCAGTTGTCATCTGACCTTGGCCTCATTTTCATGGTTTAGTGGTTATAGTTAAGTTTTTGTGTTTTGGTTTTTTTTTCTTATACTGTATGCAATAGGTCTACTATATTTGGTGTATGAAATGATTGTAAGGTGTACATGTCTAGCTGGCAGGTGTCATCTGACCTTGACCTAATTTGGTTCAGTGGTCAAAGTTAAGTTTTTGAGTTTTCGTCTTTTTTTCAAATACTATATGCAATAGGACAACTATATTCATGATATATGGTGTATGGAATTATCTATATGTCAGTCTCGCTGGTTTTATTTGACCTTGACCTCATTTTCACGGTTCATTTCTCAGTGTTAATTATATATAAGTTGGGTTTTTTTAACTGTAGGCAATAGATCAACTATAAACTATATTTGTTATAAAGAAGAAATGTTTGCTCTACAGGCCTGCTTGGTATGCTTTATCTGACATTGATCTCATATTTATGGTTCAATGGTCAATGACTAGTTTTCTTGGTTAATGTTAAGTTTATGTGACAGTTGTACTAAAGTTTTATATTTAGGACTATCAAAATAATATCAATGATTAGTAAAGAAGGCGAGACATTTCAGCGTGTGCACTCTTGTTAATGATTCAAAGGCTATCTCTTGCACTACAAACATATCTGAAAAGCTTTCATTGATTAAATATAGAGCTTAACTGTCAGGAGGGGGGGGTTGACAAATACCTTCAAAGGGTTGTTTGAAAGATTTAAGTATAACATCAATATTTAATATTTTTGCTTCTTACAATGATTTTGTACAGAAAATGATGGTTTTAACAAATATTGTTTAAGTGATTTTAAACGACGATTTTGTAAATATAAGCATTTGTCTCCATGACAAACAAATTTCCTTCTCAACTTTATTTCATTATTTTGAATAATTTGATGTTACAAACTATTACATGGTGAAAAATTAAAAAAAAAAAAATGCTTGATTAAAATGTTATCATCATAAAGCATACATTTATCATACATGTGTAATTCTCAAAATCGGTGTGTTCTGTTTCCATGGAAACTGCTAGTTTGATTTGAGGAAAATGATAAATAAGTTACTGTTTTTTTACTTTGTTTCAATATTAAGGTGTTATACAAGCTAAAAAGACACAATCAAATGAATTGTGCTATAAATACATGAAAATAATTTAGTATATTATAAGAAAAAAAAATGCAAAAAAACAAAATGAGACATAAAAAACTTTTTTTCTGAAAAATCTAAAGGAGGCTACACACGATTATTTTTTATATGTTATAGACAAAGGTCCAATGAACAAATGCAAACAAACAGGTTTTCCATAGTACCCTGCTCTTGGAAGAAAATAGAATTTGAAAAACCTAATTTTCACTCCTTTTAAGAAAATGAAAAAATGCAACAATTGGTTGCCATGGAAACAAGAGTTGCCATAGTTGCAACTTCTGTTTATCAACTTTAATTTTTAGAACAAATGTGGAACTATGATAACATATATTTGTTTTATCGAAATTAAGTAGCAGTTCATATTAAAATCTGTGATGAAAAACAGAAATTTTTAAGGTTTTAGGACTGAAATCAAAGGGTTGTTATGGTGCCATCGTAACCATACTTGTTATTTTTTTTAGTTTCTTATCAAAATAGAACATATGAAGCCCAAACAATTTGGCGACTATCACTGCATCACCCTCTGCTTTGTGAAGAATAGTACCATAAAAGATTGGATGCGAAATACCTGAACGTATCAGATGTCTCCATATGTTTCCATTATAATTTCTATCTCCGGACATAATTGTCATTACCGAATTTTGGAACAATGTGTTTCAAGACCCAGTATAGATCCGTTTTTGTTCTTAAAATGTATTCTTCTTTCTTCTATGAACACTTTGGTTTCAGGAGAGAAGTGGCGACTTGTATATGGATTGCTGTTTTCCCGATTGTTAAATAACTGGCATAATCTATTGTCAAATATAATAGAAAACCCGATATATTTGTCATTGTTGAGGTGTGTGGGTGTTTCTCTACGTTTTTTTTTTTACCAGGTTTCAAACGACAGGCATAACTGCTGCCTGTTTTAAATAAGAAAAAAACCTTCTGGATTATTTCATGTAGAAATATATTCAACAGGTTGGGAACAACCCCACAAAAAGGGTTTACTCTTCCATATGACTATCCCTTTAATGAACGATCACTTTCAAGTGATTAAACAGTTTGTTGTAAAAAAAATCATTTCTAAGTTTAAAAGCAAGGACGAGTTTTGTAATATTCTTGGACAAATATCTTCTTAATCATCAAAAATAAGTTAGAACAACTGTTCCAGATATTGTGAGTTATTCCCGTTTAAAAGTTACAAAAAAAGCAAAGTAATAGATCCATTGTCGAAGGGACGGTCCCACATTTAAGGAATATTCAACATTTGGGGGTTGTTCCAAACCTGCTCAAAAGCAAGAGAAATTTCTGTCTTACGTCTGTATTTTTCACTTGAATGGAACTATATATCCGATCAACTTATATAACATGAATATTGTTTTTTCCAGGATTCAAAATAATGATTCTATACTGCTATGTTTTATGTCGAGGACCGAGAATACTGAACACAAACAGAGAAAACGTTATTTAAATGGTATCTTTGTGCTTCTTAAGGTTGTCGAAATGATAGTTGTAAACATATACTTAAATTCAAATACGTCGGATATCTTTTTTTAAAGATAGTTCTTGTTTTTTATTGTTAATTGTCTATCAATAATGTGTGAAATAATCTTTAAAATCATTCATGGTGGTATTTTCAATTTCTGTTCTTTCTTTTCTTTATTTTCAAACTTTATATACTGCATTCATTTGATTTGTTTGAACAATGTTAATGATTGATGGATTGTATGTGTTTTGCAAACAAATGTCAATTGAAAACTGCTGAACCGGTTTCCATTGAAAAAGTTAAAGGTATAAATATTTTATATTCCATTAGGTTGTTTACGTGTGCTACATATCCCGTTATCTAGGGTAACGTTTTAAATGTTTTTAATAGCAAGAAAACATATGTAAGTCATGATTTTAAAATGATAAATTTAAGTCGCATTTTCATGTTGTGTCATACTTGCCTCATTTAAGTTTGCAAAATAATATTATAACTGGCTTTATGGTGTAGTTGTCTTCATACATTATTTCTTTATACATTCTTTTCTAACGACGTCACGGAGAACATTCAAGGGGCTCTGACTTAATAATTTCGCAGCCGTTTCTTAACTTTTTTTTTTCATTTTAACATATCTCAAAAGGTTCGTTTAGTAATTATTCCAATAGTAAGACACTATTTCACTTAACTAAGTATGACGTTATAAAGATCATGTAAGATCAGAAGCGGACACCATTTAAATTAGATTGAAAATGGAAATGGGGAATGTGTAAAAAGATATCAACCCGACCAAAGAGGAGAAAATATCTCAACGCCACCAATAGGCCTTCAACACAGCAAAAATGCGGGCTTCAGTTGGATCTCTAACAAAAATATATACTAGTTCAGCGAAAATGACCGTCACATTTAACGTAAAAACATATATACGAACCAAAATTTAAAAAAGCATACCAGCCAAATTAGCAAACTAACACACAGCAATACATACAGAAAGAATCAGTTTAATAGAATCCGAATCCGATGTTTGAATAGGTAACAGAAAAAACTGAGCAACATGACAATGATCAACATAAATTAATAAAGGACTACTATCAGTTACTGACATGCCAGCTCCAGCTAAAATGCAAAACAGAAACAAACCGTTTGTTTACTCAGAAACACATTTACAAAATTCTAAAATATTTTTGATTTATTTAAAACAAAACTTACTGTTTGAAGTATTCTATTTCTTTTGGTGTGGTACACCTCGATTGGATCAGTGAAAATAATATCCCAAACATGTCAGATATAAAACTACATTATTCTCTATTTTCGCCATTTTGAATTTTGAAGGCCCACACACTTTACCTGTGGAAATTAAGATCATATGATCGTGAAAGAGAATAAAAGTGATGTCACCAACTCAATAAATACCCATACCAATTACCAATTTTAAACCTCAATTGTATTTTTTTTGTTGAAGTGTGTTGTAAGGATACAAAAGAACACAGACGACTCTTTTAAAACATTAACTAACACGCTCATAAATGTAAATGATCAATACAATTATATCTTGTCTTTTTAAATCGAAATTTACAAACATCTACCCATCTATATAATGGAGAAGAAATTATTATACATTACGCTGAAGGGATGATATAGGACAATAACAATAAAAACCAAGAAGTAAACAAAGACTCATAAAACCAAAAGACATTTACATTAACAGTTAAAAAAAATAAGATACAACACGAACTCTACTAAAAACCGGGAGTGAAATCAGGTGCTACGGAAGCATTTTTTTCTTGCACCTTATACGACACCCGTCGTGGTATTTCTTTGTTCAGTTCGGTAAAGATGGAAGGTTATTATGACTGAGGAAGAAAATCAGATATGATTTCTGACACACCTTTGTCATAAGAGCCAATCAGCTCATGATGGCGACCGTAAAATTTCTTAAGTGATGACCTTAATTTGATTGATTCATAGCCCTGTCTTAGCAACTTAGAATGTTCAAGTCACAAAAATGCATTTTTTTTCAAAATGTTACATCGAATCATTACTCAAAAACAACTAGCATGTGATTTGTTATTCAATAGAGTGGTTTGTAATACATTCTAATATTTTTTGATAAATAACAAAAATAAATTTCTCGTTACGTACTAATAAAATTAACGGTACCAATTTTCTTGCACCAGATGCGCATTTCGACAATACATTTCTCTTCAGTGATGCTCGTGGCCAAAATATTTGAAATCCAAAGGTTATATTGAAGATGAAGAGCTATAATCCAAAAGGTCTAAAACGTATAGCCAAATCCGTGAAAGGAATCAGAGCTTTGCATGAGGGAGATACACGGATTGTTTAAATTAACGGGCTTTTAATTTTGATAGTTTGTATTGCTTGAAGACATGATAGCGAATCATGACATATGACAAACTTTGATTTTTCAGAAGAAGCAACGCACTGAAGGGACAGAATTATTGCCGTAGCTTTTAAAAGTAAAGATGGATGCAGCAGGAGGTTTTTAGACTGACATAAGACAGAAACGATCATCTCAATTGATTGAGTACACGCATTTAGTAAAATCGTGTAACTGTCGTTTGTTTAACGTTACGTTTGAAAGATATCAAAAACAAGTTTTTAAGATATTTAAAACTATGAATGACAATGTTTATTAAACTACATATACTTGCATGAAACTGCTTGATCCAGAATTAAATACGACAAAAAAAATGGATTATTTATTTAGTTCATTATATGTTATTTGCTAAGAAGAACAACGTCCACTGTGCAATAGCATCACGAAGTCAGCAGTATAGTGAATGTTCTTTTTTATAACTTTTATTTTATAACTACAGATTCCGCATTTGAACTAAACAAAAATATACTTTGTGATTCCTATGGACAAACACCAATAACTATTATATTTGTATGTACTATAGATGGTGAACTATTTAAATAGCTGTGTGTATTTTAAATTTGAACAGAATACCTAATATGTTTTTCAATTGAAAACAGGCAGACCATGCAATGATATTTGAATTAAAGTTTGACATAGATTAGAAATGTAATTTAGGTAATAAATTTAAACTTTAAAAACCAATGAATTAAAAATCGTCCAGATCTTAAAGTTCAAGTGGGTTTTTTTTTACAACAAAGGAAACATTGGAATTAAAATAATTGTTTTTTTAAATTTGTTAAAAACTATGACATATTTCTGCAAGACGTATACATTCATATAAAATATTAAAGGGGCACTAGCTGTCAAATTCATGTTCAACGATTCGACTCAAATAATCGTATTAGATTTATAACAGTGTAAAACATTTATCCAAATCATAAAATTTAAAATAAACAATTTGCAGTGCATAAGCTCGATAATGTGTCGATTCGTGTATTTTAGTATAGACGCCATCTAATTAACTATTAACCCAGAAAACAACCGACGGTCACATAAACATCAATATATATAGATATATGGACCTTGAATTTTTCTATGTATGTTCGATTTCAATTTTGAGGTTAAAAAAAGTTAATTTTCGATTTTACCTGTAAAACAACGACTTTTTTTGTAAATCGAATCAGTCAATAAAAGTGATTTACCATTGTTTTATTTTCACTGTGGACATTCTTTTTTTTTTAATAACCTAAAACGCATTAATCATGCATAATCCATCTTTAGCTAAGGGGTTAAATTTAAGTTCACAGGAATACGGATTCAATGAGGTTCAATTATTCACTTGCAAGTGCAAAATTCATCATCGGTGTTTCTTGGCTTATTTTGACAAAATTGAACAGAACTCATAATAGCGAATTAGTATTTCACTTTTTTACTTTCATTAATAAACATGAACATTTAAATGTGTTATGTATCTCGTAACTAGTGCCTTTTAGAATCTCAGTCGATTTGAAGAATAGTATTATCTTTAAGTATACGTATTGTATTTCTTGAAGTAGGTATATGTCTTTTATGCACAAAGAAAAGATATCGTGTTCCGTCGTAGTCATTCTTATCAAAAGCATAACGATCTCAAATTCTGGAAGATGATCACGGATTACACAAATGATTTAGAATTTTAAACAAATGATAATATGATAATACGAAAACAAGTTTGAAGACAAAATGATGAATTTAAAAAAAATAACAAATAGATCTTTTGATATAATCTCATTTTTTTTAAACCTTATTGTTTTAAATGTTTATAACATTGCATTACACATATAGATATTTGTTGTGAAATGTTTTTCAACTATCATTTACGGTTTATATATAGCATTGTATATTTTTCATTTTATAGATTTTATCCAAGTTGATACAACAGCTGACCCAACAGAATTATGGGAAAGACCAACTACAGTGTTACGGTCACAAATCACAAATTGAATGACAGAAACGATGCGTCAGTGTCTCAATACCCTAGCAACATGCCGCGTGGTCTGAGATCTTAAGATATTGAAAACATTGAAAAATTGGATTTTAAGATTGATAAATAAAGGCAACAGTAGTATACCGCTGTTCAAACTCATAAATCCATGGACAAAAAACAAAATCAGTGTAACAAACTAAAACTGAGGAAAACGTATTAAATATAAGAGGAAAACAACGACACAATACTACAATATAACACAATGTAACAAACACAGAAACGGACCAAGCATCAGAAAAAAATCCCCCGAGAATAACAAATATAACATCAAAACCAAATACGTGATAAAACATAGAATGACAATGTAAACAAAACATTATATGCTTACCTGAAACTACTTTATCCAGAATCAAATGAGACTTAGATGATGAAATGAATGCTTAATGATGTCCATTACAAATCCATCAGATATTTTTCATTGAAGTGAAATGTTATTTGATATAATTTATCTTTTAACAAAACGGATTTTCCATTTTGAACTGAAAAGTGACATTTTGTGATTCATGTAGACAAACCACTATATTATTGGTTGTGTTATGTGCCTTACATTGCCATACCTGTTTGTTCTTTAAATCAATTTTACACATGATACCTGATATCAATAGAAAACCGACAGACCATGCAAATTGTATTTAAACTAATGTTTGGAGTTTAGTATTTATCACTGACCTAAATTAAAATTGTCAAAATATATCTTAACAACTCGAAATAAAGTATTGCATTTTATCATCACATATTTATCATTTTAGTGAATTGTTGTTTAATATAACTTCAATTTTAACACAACGGATTCCGCATTTGATCTTTATAAAGATATTTTGTGATTCAATCGGACAAACCTCAATATTTATAGTTGTATTATGTACCTTACATTGCGAATGATTTAAAATAACACGTTGTATTTTAAATAAAATTTTTAAACTTGATGATACCTGTATTTTTCAATAGAAATCTTCTAGGCCATGCAAATGATCTTTGAACTAAAGTTTGACATAAATCAAAATCGCAAAAATGTATTAAAAACTCGTCCAGATTTTAAAGTTTAAATGTTTTTATTTCCCTACTGACAAAAAACTTTTAAAATGAATACAATACTATTCATCTATAATCCCAACAAAAGAGTAATGAACTCACATGATGAATATATAGTTATCAAAAGTACCAGGATTATAATTTTATACGCCAGACGCGCGTTTCGTCTACATAAGACTCATCAGTGACGCTCAGATCAAAATAGTTAAAAAGCCAAATAAATACAAAGTTGAAGAGCATTGAGTATCCAAAATTCCAAAAAGTTGTGCCAAATACGGCTAAGGTAATCTACTCCTGGGGTAAGAAAATCCTTAGTTTTTCGAAAAATTCAGTTTTGTAAACAGAAAATTTATAAAAATGACCATATAATTGATATTCATGTCAACACCGAAGTGCTGACTACTGGGCTGGTGATACCCTCGGGCACGAAACGTCCACCAGCAGTGGCATCGACCCAGTGGTGTAAATAGTTATCAAAAGTACCAGGATTATAATTTTATACGCCAGACGCGCGTTTCGTCTACATAAGACTCATCAGTGACGCTCAGATCAAAATAGTTAAAAAGCCAAATAAATACAAAGTTGAAGAGCATGAAAACAGATCATGTTCTATTTTGTATCCTATAAATGAATTTCTTTTGAAAATATGTTTAAAACTGTTCCGGGATGCACCAGATGATTTACAGAATGGATGTTTGGTTGATAATAAGTCATAACGTTGGTGACCTGAATTAAAAGTCGGCTGACAAACGTCAGTCTGACGTTAGAGAAACTTGGTGTTTGGTCGCCATCTGATACAACGCAAATACAACGTCGGGTGCCATATTTCGGTTGGTACTTTGAACTAAAGTTGTTTGCATTTTACACAATGTGACTTGGATGAAGATTTTTCTCATTGACACGCATACCCCATCTTCTTATTTCTATTATAACGAATTAGGGTACACTTAGAATAGACTCAGACAAATAGTTCTGGGACCTCATTGATACATCTTCGTGTTGTTTAATATGAATACCGGATGATTAATGTTTTGGTCTTGTATTATGATTAGATAAACAAAAGACAAACCCTGTGACAAATAAGACAGTCACACATAACGACAAACAAAAGACATTTAACACTGAAAACTAAAAATAAATGAGAAACATTGATCCCAAGAAAACATGGGCGACGTGAATGGATGAACAGCACTTGTTTCATGCAAGAAAATTGCTGTACAAAAAATTGATATGAAGACAAGTTGTTGTTTCAAGTTTTTTTTTTGTATTCATTTTTATTTCCAACATAGTCATTTGCTTCATATGCCTCAGTGTTGTTAAGGCCCTGGTAGAGTGAGGTAAATGTTCATGAGAAAATAAACCTCAAGTGAAATGAAACCCTTTTCAGACATTTCAAAAACATGAATATGTATACGGTGTAGTATATATATTATTAAAAGATTTAGGAAGTTTTTTTCGCGAAAACAAATATGAAAAATACAAATTGTGGTAGAATGTCGTGCCATCTCATACCTTAAATCATGCATTTATAAATTGGATTAAAAGACCTGCTGAGTTATTTATTTTCAAGAAATTTTAGGTCATGTTATTTATTTTCCAACTACCACAGAACAAGCCATTCATTTTGGCTAGTATCAAGGCTGAGTTATTTATTGTCAAAATCATTCTGCCCATCCCCAGGATATCAAATGATCGTCCCCTTTTATATTTGAATTTTTGGAGGTGGAACTATTCGACATACGAATATCGTGGTTACCGTATACAGGGTGTAAATATCATGAGTTGAAGAAGACGGTACCACTTGTTTAAAATTTTCAGCTTTTTAGTTTTATCTGTTGGTGCATAAGGTAGAACTACAGTCAGAATTTTCTAACTCTTTCCAACAGTCTTAAAAGATAATTTCTCAAAAACTACTCAAATGGTTTTTAAAATCTTTAATTGATTGAAAAACTGAAATATAACTCTTTTTTAATCTTTAGTTGAATATATTTTTGGTATGATTTATTTAAACAAATACAGCTCATTATTTGAAAACAAGTGGTCTTTCAACTTGAGTGAAAATGGAAGATTCATATCCTATGGTAATGAACATTTGTTTTGGTCCCTTTGATCAACCATACACAAGCTACAAAGTATGTCTCAGATTTTTTATATATGCCTCCAGTGAGAAGATATATTGCTTGAACGGCTGGGTTACAAACCTCATTTCACATATTATCTTTGGAGAACTTTAAATTCATTTAGAAACAAATTCTCAAAAAACTGAGACATGGTATTGTAGAAAATACTCCTTTTAAAAACATATATCAAATTCAATCAAACGGGGGTACCTATTAAGTTTCTATTTTCATTTTTCCCAACATTTCTCATGACAAACTCTTCTAAGAAATGACCTAAAAGCATAGTTGTCCCCTTAGAACCTCTACAAATGTAACTTTCCTTCAATTTGATAATACGAGAAACCGAATATGTAAAGACCGTAATTTGGTTCGATGTGCCTCATTGACCTTAAAAGAATGGTGGATCATATTTGTATTGGGAACACAAGTCAATAGAAAAAGTTTAAGGCATAACTATGTAGTATGCCATCAGTGTTTTTGGTTAATAAGGGATGCTACACATCCAAGTATCTCGGTTAACGTTTAAATGCTCTGCATATCAAGAACCATATGTTGGTCACTATTTTAAAATGATAAATTTAAGTCTTTTTTTTTCATTTTGTGGCATACTTGTCTCATTTAAGTCTGCAAAAAGAATATAAATGACTTCGGTAAGGGTGGGGTTTGGGTCGAGGCGCTATCTAAATTTACAGCCGTTTCTTATCTATATATACATTTTTACATATCACAAAATATTCATAACTATTTCAATAGTCAGACAGTGTGTCAATAAACTTATATTGAAATTAAGAAGATCATGTGAGACTAGAAGCTGAAAATATTTGAAATGAAATTGAGAATGGAAACGGGAAATGTTTCAAGGAGAAAACGACCCTACTAAAAAGCAGAAAAAATACCGGGCAATGTAGAATAAACTAACACTCAGCAGTATGCACAGTAAACCTCAGTTAAAAAGGAGTCCGAGTCTGGTGTTAAAAAAAGGTAACAGAATAAATAAGCAAAATGACAATGATCAACAAAAATTAAAAAAAATACTACTAGCAGTTACAGACATACTCGCTCCAGGCCTCAATCAAACTGATTAAAGACTCTTTCATATGAAAATTAGGGATTAAGTATCATACCAACATAAAATTTACGAGGAGAACATAACCCGCATCAATAAAGGATAGTTAAACATGTTATAAGTTCACAATTTAAAAACAATGTGAATGTTTTAGATAGTAGACATACACTTACAAAAAAAATATAAACTGAATATAATCGTTGCAAAACAGAAACTAATCGTTTATTACCTTAAAGACACACTGACAAAATATGTTTAATTTATAAAAAAAACCACACTTACTGTGTAAAGTATCCTTCTTTTTTGGTGTCGTTCACTTCGATTTGATCAGTGAATATAATATTCCACTCAAATATAAAACTACTGTATTCTATAATGTCGCCATTTTAAAATTTTAAAGCCAAATCTCTTCACCTGTAGAAAATCAGATCACATGATTGTAAAACATGTTAAAGAGAATATGTGTAAGGTCAGCAGCTAAAATAAAACCCGTATCAATTACCAATTGTAAACCTTAATTGTCTCGATTTGTTAAAGTGGGTTATAAAGTATACAAATGAAGATCTTTTTAACAGTAAACTAAAACGAACATAAAGTATAAAAGATCATTTGAAATTAATTTTGTCTTTTTAAATTTAAATTGACACACATCTATCCATCTAAATAATGGAGAGGAACCCAGTATACATGCAGATGAAGGATTGATATTAAACATTCAAGTTTATGGTTTAATTTTACAAACTTTGACTTTGATGGAGAGTTGTCTCATTGGTCCTCATTCCATATATTTTTTCAAATGTAACAATGAAATCGAATTATTATTCAACGTCAATTAGCTCTGATCGTTTGCACACAAATTTGGCTAAAATTCCGTAGGTTTGAATTAGTTATAAAAATTTGGGAGAAGCAAGGAAGGGGAGACATATATATTATCAAATATTAAAGCAAATTTCAGACAATCTTGTTTTAATATAATACTGTATGATTACAAATAAAACAACTCTCCACCATTTTGTAATTGAATCGCAACTTACAGTACATGTACCAGATTTTTAGAAACAACTCCTATTTCAAATGTTAACTGATCTCAAATGTTCTATTAGGCTTGTGTAAATAACATACCTAATTATGATGAACACAGACATTGCATCAGACAAATCATTATAAAGGACAATTTCTCATATAATTATTTTTTGTTTGTTTTCTTGTATTATTTTGAAAGTTTAAAATTGCAAATAAAAAAAACCTGACTTGATTACCACATTCACAACATAATATCCAACTTAAATAGTTAAAAAAAGATTTTAAACACAAAATTTATAGCAAAGACTTTTACAAATCCCTAATCTATAAAACGTCGTAACACGTTATAAACATCTACCTTCTGTATATAACACAGTGTACATTTATAAAGAAGGCTTTTACAAATCCCTAATCTATATAACGTCATAACACGTTATAAACATATACCCGGGTATATAACACAGTGTACATTAATGGCGAAGGCTTTTACAAATCCCTAATCTATATAACGTCATAACATGTTATAAACATCTACCCGGGTATATAACACAGTGTACAATAATGGCGAAGGCTTTTACAAATCCCTAATCTATATAACGTCATAACATGTTATAAACATCTACCCGGGTATATAACACAGTGTACATTAATGGCGAAGGCTTTTACAAATCCCTAATCTATATAACGTCAAAACACGTTATAAACATATACCTGGGTATATAACACAGTGTACATTAATGGCGAAGGCTTTTACAAATCCCTAATCTATATAACGTCATAACACGTGATAAACATATACCTGGGTATATAACACAGTGAACATTTATAACGAAAACTTTTACAAATCCCTATTCTATATTACACCATAACACGTGGAAAACATCTACCTGCGGCATATAACACGATGTACATGTATAGCAAAGACTTTTACAAACCTTTAATCTATATAACGGCATAACTAGTTATGAACATCTACCTGTAGCATGTAATACAGTGTACATTTATAACGAAGGCTTTTACAAATCCCTAATCTATATAACGTCATAACACGTGGAAAACATCTACCTGCGGATTATAATACAAAGCACATTAATATAATTATATTGATGTTAACGACTTATACAAATGTAATCTCAAACTTGCCATTTATACATAATCCGACTAGCCATGGTTCATATCAATACTTTCATCAACAAGTGACGATTTTTTCTTCTTCAAATAATGAGGATATTAGTTCATTTAGTTTGTATGATAAGACAATGGAGTAATTTTGTCGGTTTATTTTTCCATTTTATAATAAGCAATACCTAGTCAGGTTACAAAAAAGGAACGTTATCAAGATGATAAGCTTAAAAACTCACAAAAGGTGTTAACGATTAGAAATGAGAGAATCACATGGTTAAAATGAATTGAAAAAACAGCTTCGAACCAATATCGTAAGGTTTGGTATACAAAAAATAAATTCAATTAATTCAATAAAAGAGGTAAGTAATTATCAAAGGTACCAGGATTATCATTTAGTAGCAAGACGCGCGTTTCGTCTACACGAGACTCATCAGTGACGCCAATATAAAAATATTTATAAAGCCAAACAAGTACAAAATTGAAGAGCATAGAGGATCCAAAATTCCAAAAAGTTGAGCCAAAAACGGCTAAGGTAATATATGCCTGATATATAAAACTGCACCAGTTTCAGTTGATGAACTAGGGTTACATATAGGTCAAAAAACGTCTTTTAATTCTAAATATTCTTAAAAAAAGCTGTATATAGATATTCACTTTGTTGTGGAAAAATGCCCACAAAGGTGCAAGCCAGGGCCGACCGTACAAGGGCTGTATAGCCAGTGAAGGTCGTTAAAAACGTCCATTTGTTGTTGTTTGTTGTGACACAAGCATTATACGACAGTTATAACCTACATTTTTTTAAGAAGACTAACAAATAGTTTAATAAATAATTAAAACGTGATCTCCACAAAAATAAGCTTTATACATTGTTCATGCTATTTTTGTTCTTTTCAAAATGTATTGCTTATAAATATTATTTCAAAAAATCTTTCAAATCACGTAGCTGATGATTTATGTGTCAAACCTTCTCAGATGAAAGAAATACATATACATTTTCAAATAGTATAAGGACACATCGCTTTACACATGCCTAATCATTTACAACACCTATATTATATGAGCACTGGACAATTGTTCTCTCATTGTTTTTGTCCTAATATAATAGCTTTAAAGTTTGAGATTTTAAACAGATAAACGACTTAAACATCATATTCCGTAACTTTAAGATTTATTAAAGATATTTAACACAAAATGTTTCCTTTTGTAATTGTTAAGGTAGAAACAATACGTATTCAAGACTTGGGTTATTTCAAATTAAATAGTTAAGAATGTACTTTAAATCTATCCACATTTTGTGAGATATGAATTTAACGACTTTACTATTACGATTCAAAATAAGAAAAAGTTACGGCAGAGGCGGAGAAATCAAAAGATATATTATCAAGAATTCAAAGAGAAATTGACAACGCTGTGTCAAAACCTCAGATAATGTAAAAAGACAAAGTGGTCCAGAAAACACGTCATAATTAGATAACGACTGAGCAACCAGAACCCAACCAACACACTAATTGATCTCTGGTGTTTCATTAGTATCTAACTCGGTAACATCGAAATCGAAGAAAAGAGAACAACTTTTATCTTGCATATATAACTAAAATAACGACATGTTAATGCATACACAATAAACAGACCCATGTGTGGTGCAAATAAAATAACAATGACAAAGAGACAAAAAGGTCAACCACACATTTAACAAAACAAGAGGTGATGCACCTTGTATGTTATAAGTAAACGTATTTTATTTTATGACCACATTTGGAAATTCTCTCCAATTGCAAAAGTCCTTTTTTTATTATCATATCCTATACGCGACATAAGTTTAATATTGAGTGTTCACACATTGTTGTTAATATAATAGAATTGTATGCGACTCTCATACAAGTGAGAGGTTTATCTACCAATAAAACCAGGTGTAAAAAGTAAAATCACAAAAATACTGAACTTAGAGGAAAATCAATTGGGAAAGTCCATAATCACATTGCAAAATCAAATAACAAAACGCATCAAAAACGAATGGACAAGAACTGTCATATTCCTGACTTGGTACAGGCATTTTCAAATGTAGAAAATGGTGGATTAAACCTGGTTCTATAGCGCTAACCCTCTCACTTTAATGACAGTCTCATCAATTTCCGATATTTTTACATTGATGCGTTAAATAAACACAATAAATAATTGAAAATAGTCAAAATATGGGTACATCAGTCATCATCGTTTAACAATTTTAAAAGGAACAATTTAACAGAACACAAAAACATCTACTATCTACGAACACATTTGTTGATTTGAGTGTCTGACGTCAGAAAATTTTATACGTCACATAAATTTGTCGTTCAATGTGCGTACAAACAATTTTAAAATTTTCATGGGAATGTTAGCAAACAGAGTTAAAAAATCAAAAGTATGTAAGAATAAATTTAAGAAATAGACCGAGATTTAAACTAGTCCAAAAGTTATATATAGAATTTATAAGAATCCAAAAATAGTTAATTCCACTACGCGATTGAATGATTTTGACGTTTGTGAACGTATATTGTAATTCATAATAGAAATATATCATAATGACACATAATAGAACAATATCATATTGACGTGATCTTTTAAAGTACAGAGTCACGTTATAAGAACAAAAGAAATACAAAAAGTCGCAAATACAAAACAAACCACAAAAAATGAAAGCCAATACAAACACATTGACGAGATGTATAAGTACCGAACCACGTGAAACTGATATCGCATGAAACCATTCAACAGTAAAAGTAATAATAATAATAGAACAAAGACAAATGAAAGAACTATAAAACACGTTGTTAAGATGATAAACAACATCAGTACGTAGAATCTATACATCAAGACCATCGTGTATTATTTGAGATGTTGATACGGAATATTTATCAACAAGGTCTTGGTACCTTCCGATGAACTTTTTTAGAAAAAGAACGAGACGTTCTTTGACATACCCCTGTTTCATCAACTTTCTACTCAGACACTGATGACGTTTTACAAAGTCTGAGTAGGAGCTGCAAGCTCTTGAATATCGAATAAGTTGGGAAATATATATCCCATATGCAGGTGAAGTTGGTATATTGCTACTAAGGTGGGGGAAATTTATAATTTCAAAATTAAAATCGTCTCGTTTGTCATAGATTCTGGTACTGAGATGACTGTGTAAGTCAAATTCGAGATATAAGTCTAAAAATGAGGCGGAGGAAGCCGTGTCTGTTGTTTCTTTAATCTCTAGTTCTGGGGGATATATTAATGGAACCCAATCAGAAAAGTTCGGATTGTTTATGGAAAGAACATCATCAATATATCTGAAAGTGAAATTAAATAATCTGGCTTCTTTGATTCTCTTGTTTTTTACAAGTGTCTGGAGGAACTCCGATTCATATGAAAATAAGAAGAGGTCGGCAAGAAGAGGCGCACAGTTTGTTTCCATAGGAATGCCGACAATTTGTTGGAAAAGTCTACCTCCAAACTCAACAAATATGTTGTCGATAAGAAACTCCAGCATACTGACCACTTGTTCTTCTGTGTAGCATATTTTACCTTTTTGTTTGTCACTATTTACGAAATATGCCTTATGAAATCCCAAAGTAATAAATTTATAGCGTATGCTACCATTTTTATGTTGAAAGGCATTGTGGATTATTTCTTTTAGGCGATTTTTCAATTTCACATGGGGAATGGTGGTATACAGGGTTGAAAAATCAAAAGTTTTGATGGAACTAATTTCAGAAAAAGACCGAGATTTAAAATTGTCTAGAAGTTCTTTAGAATTTTTAAGAATCCAGATATGGTTAATACCACTACGCGAGTAAACAGTTTAACAGTATTTCTGAAGACCCTCCTTCACTGCGGACAGAATTTTAGTCGATTTAATGGACAATTCTTTAGTGGAACATGAAGATGAGCCAGCATTTGGTAATTTTGTAATTTTACCTTTGGTTGGCATAGTTGGCTAATTTCAAGGATAACCCTTAAACAGGTTGTTTTTGCTGAGGTATGTTAGTATTTACCAAATGTTAAGGTAATACATGTTATACTTACATTTCAAGAAGTAATAAACAGTTACTTGTTAAAGTCATATGATATGATATGACTTTTGATCAACCCTGACAGATCTCTCTGGATTATACTGTTGGTTTTATTCGACAAAGATGTGATACTGAAAAGCCATATGATATTCTCTTTTTGTCATTGAAACATAAAATAACTTAACAAATAGACAATGTCGTAATATTATTGCGCGATAAATCAATGAAAATGACGCATTTTGTGCTATCAATTGTTTGTATCACAATCATATTAATATCTTCAATGCGAGGAAAAATAGAAAACAGCCCAAAACCAAGAGAATAAAAATCATGATAGTTAATATGTTTGGTGTACAGGCATATATTGTCGGGTTAAAACATTGACGACTTCTAGTCTGAAGTTTTCAATCATTCGACTGGCAGCATCATATACCATAACCTTTGCATTTTCAGTAACGCATGTGACGAGCCAGGGCAACTGACTATCTACCTTCGTATGTTTGTATTTGTTTGATAATTTTGGCAAAAGAAGTTTCACAATTACATTTTCATTACGCAATTACATTTTCATTAGGCAGCTCTTCAAGCTATTTGAGTACGCGTTACTTAAAACACTTGAAAGTTACTTATCTGTTTCTTGAAATATATTTTGAGAGACTATTCAAATTTATATGATTAACTACATTTTCAAAGAATCATCAATTAAATGTACACCACAAATTATTTGCATAAGCCCTACAGAAAATAGAACGATGAGGAACTCTCGAATGATATACTCTACTGCACATTATCAGATATTGCTCTACAACTTAGGCCAAATACAGAATATGAGTGGTTCTGGTTACCCGACCGACCCTTAACTTTTTTTCATTTCTAAAAGTATAAATTTCAACCGAATACGTTTTGTGAATTTAAACAATTAGGTTCAAAGACTTCTCACATCTGAATTTCCATTAGAAGTATCTAGCTAAAATACAAAACAATTTTAACAGTATCGTAACTATATCCCTCCCGATTAAGCCTGTTTAAAGGTTTGGTTAGCTTTTGAAGTGAATTCCGAAATATTTGTGCTTTGTGAAGAATAGTACCATACAAGATTAGATGTGAAATACCTGAACGTATCAGATGTCTGCATATGTTTCCATTATAATTTCTTCTTCAAGACATAATTGTCATTAGCAAGTTTTGGGACAATCTGTTTCAAGACCGAGTATACATCTTTTTTTATCTTCTTAAAGTTGAATATTCTTTCTTCTAAGGACACTTTATTATCAGGAGAGAAGTGGCGACTTGTAAAGGTATTGTTGTTAACCCTATTATTAAATAACTAATATCACAGAAAACCCAGTATGTTTGTTATTGTTGAGGTGTGTGGGTGTTTCACAACTTTTTTTGACCAGGTTTCAAACGACAGGCATAACCGCTATCATTTTTAAATTAAAAAACACATGATTGTGGATTATTTAATGGTGATGTACAGGGTTAAAACTAATAATTATTTTTCTCAATAAAAAGAAGAAAACTATTTATGAAGAAATATATTCAACAGGTTGAGAACAACCCTCAAATAAGGGGTTACCCTTCCATTAAATGACAATCCATTTAACGAACGATCCATTTTGATATTTAAGCATTTTGTTGTGGATGTTGTAAAAATTATTTCTTAGTACAAAAGGACACACGAATTTTGTAATATTCTTGAACGTATATCTTCTTAATTATCAAAAATAAGTAAAATAAGTTGTTCCAAATATAGTGAGTTATTCACGGTTAAAAAAAAAACAAATCAAAGTAAAATGATCCCTTGTCTAAGGGACAGTTCCACATTTTAGGGATATCCAACATTTGGGGGTTGTTCCAAAATAGAGACGAAAGATACCAGAGGGACAGTCAAACTCATAAATCGAAAATAAACTGACAATCCCTGGCTAAAATTGAAAGAAGACAAACAGACAAACAATAGAACACATGACACAACATAGAAATACAAAGAATAAAAAACACAAACCCCACCAAAAACTAGGGGTGATCTCAGGTGCTCCAGAAGGATATGCAGATCCTGCTCCACATGTGGCATCCGTCGTGTTGCTTATGTTATAACACATTCTTATCCAATCCTGCTCAAAAGCAGGGGAAATCTCTGTCTTTAAATCTTGTTTTTTTTTAAGGATTCAAAAGAATGATTTCCATACTTCCATTTTCAAGGTATCTTTTAAAAAGAGAGTGTTTAGTGTTTATCTATTACAATGTAGCCTAAAAGATAAGTTTGTTTAAGAGAATAAAAACAAACATCAATGGAGCAAACTCATTATATTTTTGTTGGGGGGGGGGGGGGGGAAGGGGGTAAACAGGAGGATACTTTTAAACGACAAATATATGTGTTTTTTCGAAGTACTATCTTGTTGTAAGTTTCTTAACATTCAAGCTTTGTTTTGCGAAAGTGTTAAACGATAGGCCATTTTTTAGACGGTTAACACATTGTTCGATAACAAAAATGAAATCGTTATCCACACAACAGAAGATCTATACATTTGACATGCTATATATTTTTTTATTGTTAATTGTTTATCAACAATGTGTGAAATAATCTTTCATTCAGCTAAAGATTTATGTTTCAAACCTTTTGACAGAAAGGAAATAATATGTCCTCAAATTGTTTAAAGACACAAATCTGTACACATGTCTAATCAGTTAAAATACCCGAATTGTATGAGCACTGCGAAATTGATCTGGAGGAAAATGTTAACATTCTCACGTTCGAATATATCAATTTCAAAGTTTGAGATTTTGAATAAAGATACACGACTTAAATATCACATTCTATAACTTAAAGATGTAAAACAATACATTTGAAACAAAAGGTGTCCTCGTGTCACTGTAAAGAAAGAATATAAACGTATTCAAGACTACAGATTTTTCAATTTGAATAGGTGAATATTGACACGCTAAGAAAAAAGCGGGGGGAACAAAAAGGGTATTATTTAAAGAAACACCCTGTCAAAACATTAAATAATGTTAAAAGACAAAATGCTCCAAAAACAATACATTGTTATAAACTAAAAATAAGCAACACTTATATTGATATCTGCTGTTTCATAAGATGTCGTATCCATTTTCAACCCAATCGAAGAAAAGAAAACAACTCATTTCTTGCATACAATTTTACAATAGTAAGACTAAGTATCACGACATGTTAATGTATGTAAAATGAACAGACTCCTCAAGGCCTTTGTTAAAAAACGGCAACGAAAATAAAACATTTGAGGAACAAAATATAGGTCATGAATATTTATCAAAGGTACCAGGACTATAATTTAGCACGTCAGACGCGCGTTTCGTCTACATAAGACTCATCAGTGACGCTCATATCAAAATATTTATATCGTCTACATAAGACTCATCAGTAACGCTCATATCAAAATATTTATTTCGTCTACATAAGACTCATCAGTGACGCTTATATCAAAATACTTTGTATGTTGACATTATACATCAGGCAACCAGTAAAATATGAGCTGCGTCGGATAGAAATCGACTTAAAATATGCAAATAAATATCAAAATATATGTGAACTAATTTTGTGGGTTGACAAAAATCTCTATACAAAGTCTGTAGCTGATTGAAAATTGATGCAATGTACAAATACTCTTAAATCAGACCAACATCCATCTTTAATTTTGTATTTGAATGTCACAAAATCAATCAAAGTATTAGCAATGAACATGTACATGCGTACACTTGTATTAGGCCGATTTCTATCTGACGCAGCTCATATGTTATCTGTTTATCGAAATAAGGTAATGCTCTCTATTTCAATAGTCCATCTTATTTTCTTTATCCTATATTCTTTTCTGAATATTTTAATAATCCGGAGTCGTGATGATGTTAATAGCGAGTGTTGTTCACACCTTATTGTTAATATAATTAAATTGTATGCAACTGTCATACAAGTGAGAGGTTACTTAGTATAAAAATGTCTGTATCAAGTCAGTAATATGACAGTTGTTATTCATCATGTAATTGTTGCAGTCTTGTAATTGACTGCTCCAAAGGCTTACATGCAAAACAGAGGATCTTTAAAATTAAAATAAATAAATAAAGCTACATAGAAAAAGAAAATGTTCATGTTCAAATCATGTCTGTAGTAATTTGATATTGCGATTGAATCGAGAGAGAAAAGTAAAGTTATAAGAAGAATACAATGTCAAAACTGTTTTTGTTAATGCATTATGTTTGCTGTTTTTACTAGGCCGCATCACTTCCAGTAAAATGGCATCTTTCCACTTTTTGGTTTGTTATTCGCACAAAGATGCAACTTTTTTTCTTTATCTAAATATGTTTCAATTCAGCATCAAATTTTAATCAAACAGAAACAAATGAGTTCAATAATAAAAGAGACAAAATGGACCTTTATATTTCGCTCCATGTTTTAACATACACTCGAACTTGGATTATAAATTGATACGATAATGGTACCTTATGTATTTGACCTCTTGCTTTTGTCATTGAATAAGGACCTTTAGTTTTGAATTTTCCTCGGAGATAGGTATTTTTTTTTTATTATTTTACTTACTGGCGCCAGGATTGTCAAATTTCAAGGAAAACCCTTAAAAGTTTATTCTGAGGTTTGTTGATGTTTGAAAACTGTTCGGGTACGTTTGGTTTTTACTTGCATGTTGATAAGGTAAGCATGTGACGAGTATGTTTTTTTAATTTTAATAAAAGATAGTTATATTAGTTGATAGCTGTCTGTTTAAAGTCATATCTTTTTGAAGTATATAACACAGTGAATATAACATGACTTTTATAAACCCTCAGCAAAGATCCCAGCATAATGTTATTGTCTGCGTATATAAATATGTGATAGTGTTAGCCCTAATTATTGATTATTATCTCTATGTGGTCTTTGAAAGTCAGACAAAAATGAAATAAGAAATAGCTTATCTTTATTAATGCTGGACAAACCAATCAAAGTAATGAATTTATCGCTTATCTATTGGCATTACACTTCGTTGTATATCTATATAAGCGAAAAATAGACAACAGCCCTACTTTAAAAGAATAGTTTATATGTCTGGTGTACAAACACATGTTGCAGGGTCCAAATAGTAACGACGTTTAGTTACAAGGTTCCCATTCATAACATAATCCGACTGCCAACATAACAAACGATAACAGTTTTAACAACGCATATGGCGAGCTTAACATATAAAATAACTGACTTATCTACTTTGTTTTCCATTTCTTTTTGTTTAATAAACTTTGACAACAAGAATTAAAGAAATATATAATTACCAAACACTACATTAAATCTACACAGCTTTTAAATCTATTTGAGTAAGTGTTACTTGATAAAAAAAAGTTTATGATCATGAATGTTACTTATCTATGTTACATTATAGCGAAAAGGGGGATATCAGAAGGACATTTAAAAAAAATTTAAAGTCAACCAGAAGAGACTTTTCAAATGTATAAAAATAACCTACATTTACTTCAATTTATGCTATAAATTCATATAATCAGCCCTAAACAATAAGAACGGCAAGCACACCCTCGAAGGTTATTCCCTTATACACATCATCAGGTAGTGACCTACAACTTAAAGTTTTGTCAATCGGTTTAGTCGAATAGGATTCAGGCTAACAAGGCACATGGACATGTAGATAAACGGACGGATGGATGGACACTTGTTAATGTATGCACCACAAAGACTATGCATGGGCTGTCGGAGGGGTGTGTTTGAAGAAATTTCATTCAGACAATTGCTTACATGTGTTTATAAAAATAAGAAATTAAAAAAAAATATCAGTTGTTGACATCCGTGGAAAACTTGAGAATACAAATTTAAAAATCCATCAAAAAGTAGAAGAAACTAAAATAGGATAAGATCTTCTCAACTATATGACATGATAAACCCGAACTTTAACTATAAAAAACCCAAACTAAATCTAGAAATAAACTTAATTTACATATATCTTTAGCTCAAAAGTTGCTTTTAGTTTTCTTTTCCTTTTTTTTAATTACCAGATCAACTAGTACTTACAATTTCTGTATTATCTGATTATCTTGCGATCTAAATTTCCAGTCATGATACATACATGTTTGTTGAAAGTGGGATACCCATGCTAACATTAAAACATTTCCCTACAACACACCTCTGAAAAATAAAGTAAATTTCCGTATCTTTAAAGTTAAATATCACCGTTTAAATAACCCAACATATTTTGTATGATAAAAGACTAAAGACATGAAAGTTGTACGTTTATTGATATGCAGTAGCATTTATTATGGTGGTATTGTTTGTGTTTGCGTGAATTCAAAATGTTTAATACCTGGTCATTTCAGAAGTATAGAGGTTTTTAGAGCAAAAGGATTACATATTTTTTGTGCATTAAACGTAAAATTATAAATATTATTTATATATTTATGTTCTTATTCAATACTTCAAACGAACATAAAGCATTTATAAAGTAAAACTCAACACCGTTATTTGGTTATCAGCTCGCCCCGTTAGCACAGAAAGCTTATTTTATTATAAACAATAAACAAATGTCCAATTTGCTGTCATCGACCGCTGCCATCACATATAGACACAATCTACAATAGAAAAATGTTGTATAAGTTGAAGAAAAAAATCTTTACAGTAATACATACATGTATCTCATCAACTATTTTCCACAAAACATACTATTTACATTCCTATGAAGTCTTAAAAAGGGGTGAGTGGGTGGGAAACGAACCTTTACTGTCGGATAGGCGAACCTCGAATGACAATTCTAGACTTTCTTATTATAATTTTAGCGCTAAAATTCTAGCATGAAGTTATCATGATTGATATAACTTAAACATGTTAAACCGGTAATAACTTACTGATTGTCCAATCAAATTAAACATAAACATGTTTTGATTTAAAAACACGTGCTAAAAATAAACAAATACACGTGTTCCCGAGTAACCTTTATAAATACATATTCCTACAGTATCTTACCTGTGTTTCTTTATCCTACATTCTATTCTGGACCCTTTAATGTAAAGGTGAGGGTTTAAAAGTAGTTTGTGAAGACGAAGTTGTTAACTAACTTGCATTACATATTGTGAAAATTGTTGATAACACCAAATAATTATTTAAAAGGAGGTGTGTGGGTGCTTTCCCACACTTCCAACTCTTCAATGTATTTTTAATTTATAATATGAAAGTTCTTTTTAAGGTTTTCAAGAAGTATTTTTTGTTTAAATCAGTCATAGTAGATTCAAATTTAGTTTTAAAGAGTTAAGAGTTAAGATATTAGCATTTTTCTTGTGATAAGTTATGAACAAAAATTGTAATTATCAGAACTTTTGAGATATATGTCTTTACCTGAAATCTTCAATTCATCTTCAATTAATCTTCTCAAGCCAATGTGTGTATAATGATGTCGTAATAAAATACCAGAAATTTTAATGATCCCTGCAATTGTGTAATGTTAAATTGCAACTGTCCAGTGGTCATCACCCCCACAGGTGTCAATACAAACTTTCTCCAACCCCTTCTGTAACTTGTATGATGTCATATCCCTACTGATGTGGAGCTAACACACTTAAGTGTCATAATAAGGGAGTTGATTAAATAGAAGATTGTCAACAGAAATTAACATTCAGTTGATGACACTCAATGGGCAGGTTAAATTTTCACTGTGCACAATTTTTGGTGACAGGGAAAATATATGCAAGACCTAAAATGTGCTGTTCCTTTTGCATTTTTATGCTTTTTTTTTGTTGCAGTGCATGAATTGATTTTGTGTCATAGATGAATACATCATATCCAATCCTCTGTTTCTGGCTTAATACAGTTATTTTAATATATTTTGCAGGGAATATTTTCAGCATAGCTTTCTTCAATTTTGCTGGAATAAGTGTGACAAGAGAAATCAGTGATACCACACGAATGGTTCTGGACAGTGTACGAACAATCATTATCTGGGTTGCTGCCCTAGCGTTAGATTTGCAGAAATTTATCCCACTCCAAATATTGCCATTTGTTGTTCTGATCATCGGAATGATGTTATACAATGATATTGGCATACAGTTTATAAGGAGGACAATTATGACACGTGTTTTACGGAGACCATTGTCACCTGATGAAGACCAGGAGAGATTGATCCCAGAGGACACTGCTAATCGTCGCAGAGGAAGTAAGTATACCTGTGTTATCTGACACACTTTGGGAACAAACACAAATGTCTGATTATGAAGGTTGTTGTCATACTTAGGATTTTTCTACAAGGATAGGAATACTTTATGACCATGAAAGTGTATCAGTTAAAGCAGGATGTTGGAATACTGGAAGTGTCGGATAAGGCAGGGTTCACTGTATACAGTTATAATCCCTGGTCACTGTTGGTAAAAATATATTGTGGACATTATATAAAGGGAAACAAACTAGGCCACATTAGTTTCAAGAGTGAGGGCAGTCATTTAAGTTTTAATGATAAAAATATTAGAAAAAAAATATGTAAATTACAATCTTCATACGACCGCAAAAATTGAAATTTTTTGGGTCCGTTTGCGTCAGCGTCGTCCGATTACTTTTGCTTTTCGCACTATAACTTTAGTTTAAGTAAATAGAAATCTATGAAATTTAAACACAACGTTTATGACCACAAAAGGAAGGTTGGGATTGATTTTGGGAGTTGAGATCCCAACAGTTTAGGAATTAGGGGCCCAAAAGGGGTCCAAATAAGCATTTTTTTTGGTTTTCGCACAATAACTTTAGTATAAGTAAATAGAAATCTATGAAATTTAAACACAAGGTTTATGACCATAAAAGGAAGGTTGGGATTGATTTTGGGAGTTTTGGTCCCAACAGTTTAGGAATAAGGGCCCAAAGGGTCCAAACTTAAACTTTGTTTGATTTCATCAAAAATTGAATAATTGGGGTTCTTTGATATGTGGAATCTAACTGTGTATGTAGATTCTTAATTTTTGGTCCCGCTTTCAAATTGGTCTCCATTAAGGTCCAAAGGGTCCAAAATTAAACTTAGTTTGATTTTAACAAAAATTGAATCCTTGTGGTTCTTTGATATGCGGAATCTAAATTTTTACTTAGATTGTTTATTATTGGCCCAGTTTTCAAGTTGGTCCAAATGGGGGTCCAAAATTAAACTTTGTTTGATTTCATCAAAAATTGAATAATTGGGGTTCTTTGATATGCCAACTCTATCTGTGTATGTAGATTCTTAATTTTTGGTCCCGTTTTCAAATTTGTCTACATTAAAGTCCAAAGGGTCCAAAATTAAACTAAGTTTGATTTTAACAAACATTGATTTTTGGGCTTCTTTGATATGCTGAATCTAAACATGTACTTAGATTTTTGATTATGGGCCCAGTTTTCAAGTTGGTCCCAAACAGGATCCAAAATTATTATATTAAGTATTGTGCAATAGCAAGTAATTTTCAATTGCACAGTATTCAGCAGTAGCAAGAAATTTTCAATTGCACAGTATTGTGCAATAGCAAGAAATCTTCAATTGCACAGTATTGTGCAATAGCAAGTATTTTCAATTGCACAGTATTGCGCAGTAGCAAGAAATATATAATTGCACAATATTGTGCAATAGCAAGAAATTTTCAATTGGAGTTATCTTTCTTTGTCCAGAATAGTAGTTGAATCAACTTAAATCATTGTTTTATATAATATACAATGTATATTCACTTTTACCACCAACTGATAAATTAAAACAATCTTTACCATTCAGTGATAACAAGCACTTTTTTATATTTAATATTTTATGATGTATTTAAATGAGTAGTTATTGTTGCAAAGTCCATTAGTAATTTGAATTGAGATCAGTTTTGGAATAAGGGAAAGGGGGATGGGAAAATTTTTTTTCACTTTTTCTCATTTCAGATTTCAGAAATAAAAAGAAAATTTCTTCAAATATTTTTTTGAGAAGATTAATATTCAACAGCATAGTGAATTGCTCAAAGGCAAAAAACTAATTTTAAGTTTATTACACCACATTCATTCTGTGTCAGAAACCTATGTTGTGTCAACTATTTAATCACAATACAAATTTAGAGCTGAATCCAGCTTGAATGTTGTGTCCATACTTGCCCCAACCGTTCAGGGTTCAACCTCTGCGGTCGTATAAAGCTGCACCCTGCGGAGCATCTGGTTTTCATATGTATTGTTTTTAATATTTATATCACTTAAATTCAAACAGCTGCAATATGGGTAACTGCTTGTCATCTAGGTAGGTCTGCTTCCCATGATGCCCAGATTTGATTTTCAATTATCTCCCTTAACATCTGGATTACTAAGGTTTCCTTCCCATGATGCTTAGATTTGGTTTTAAGTTATCTCCCTTAACATTTGGATTTCTAAGGTTCCCTTCCTGTGATGCCTAGATTTGATTTTCAATTTACTCCCTTTAGACCACACCAATTTGATTCCTTGTTCGACGGACCCGCCCGCACCTATTTTTTTCAAAACTATTTTTTTTAATTTTTTTTATATTTCCGCATCCGGAAATGTAATTATGTCCATTTCCCGCACCGTTTTTTTTGTAAATATTATGAAAAGATATCAACGTTTGTTTTCAAAATCACAGTCTTAAACCTGTATATAACGATTTTAAACAAAATCACCCCCACCACACTTTGTAAATATCTGTGAGAATATTTGTTTCAGCAAGAAACCTATTTATCCAAAGCGGGAGTGCTCCGAAATAAATTTGTAACAGCGGGAGTGCTCCGAAATAAATTTATAACAGCGGTAATACTTGTAAAGAACAAAATATTGGTTACTTTCCCCCTTACTTATATTCCCTATCAAAAAATGTTCGTTGTTAGAATAAAGTACAAAGAACTTCTGAAGGATTTGCCTTCAACTGCAATTATATTGTATGCTGGCGAAACAAAACTATCCATAGCCGCTGCATGTTTATGCAACTGTCCTGATTGATTGAGGGGCCTGTCGTTCAGCAGTTATCGTTTGTTGATGTTGTCCATTGGTATTTTCCCGTTTGGGTTTACCTGATATATAAATTAGATCGTTGTTTTTCCTGTTCGAATTGTGTACGCTAATAATTTTGGGGTCCTTTATAGCCTGCTGTTTGGTCTGTATCAAAGCCCTGTGTTAAAGGCCTTACTTTGACCTGTGTTTGTTATTATCAGGTTGAGAACAACCAACCCTCAGACAAGGGGTCATTTTACTGATGTAGAAAAGAAAATAGAAATACCAAGGATTTGTATTGTTCTTCTATACAAAACCTTTAAAAACTTGTAATTTTGTACTCAAAAAGAGGACAGTTACATCATATTTTAAACAACTTTATATAAAAGAGGGGTCCACTTATTTTGAATAATATTAAACTGTTAAAGTAAATGTGTTAACATGGTTAAAGTCCAGGAATATTACAAAATTCTTGGACATGTTTTGACCATTTAATACCAGATAGATATATAGTTCTTTGAGAAAATATGAGCCCTTTTGTACAAACAAATATATTATAACTTATATTGATCCCTCATAAAACATGTAAAAGGGATATTTATATAATTAAGGGGTTGTCCCCAAACTGATTATGACTTGGATGGAGAATTGTCTCATTGTCAGTCACACATACATAGACCAGATTTAATTATTTCTTGGTGAACAGGGAAAAAATACTTCAGAAATTAAAGAAATGTCAAAGAACAAGTGATAAATCAAGCTTTAATATTGTCAAAACCTACTATTTTATGTTTACAAAAAAAAAAATTATAATCGCTCGCCTTTACTTTTCAAGCTTCGCCTCAAAAATTTGCAAATTAAATATTTTTTTATTAAAATTTTCAAATCGCTCGCTCGCCCCAAATTTTGGAGTCCAAAAATCGGTAGAACAAGAAATTAAATTAGTGTGGCCTTACATCTGGATTACTAAGGTTCCCTTCCCATGATGCCCAAATTTGATTTTCAGTTATCTCCCTTTACATCTGGATTACTAAGGTTCCCTTCCCATGATGCCCAGATTTGAATTTCAATTATCTCCCTTTACATCTGAGTTACTGAAAGAGGGACGAAAGATACCAGAGGGACAGTCAAACTCATAAATAGAAAATAAACTGACAACGCCTGGCTTTGAAAATGAAAGAAGACAAACAGACAAACAATAGAACACATGACACAACATACAAAACTACAGAATAAACCACACAAACCCCACATGATTCTCGTAATTCAACTGATATTTGGTTTTCAGTTTGTGAGAATAGGATAGGATAACACAGCAAACACGTTGAAAAACTAAATAACATTAAACAAAATCGATCTTGGTAAGATTTCACTAGGTTTCAACTTGACTATTATCATTTTACCATTGAAGGGTTCATCTTTCATTGATATTCAGGATTCAGGTACACTGTTAAGATGCAATGACACAAGTTTGACCAAATCCGAAACAAAGCGGACATTCGATCAAAGGCTGATTTTTATGTAAATTACTAAGTCAACACTGTTAGATTGTTTATTTTATTTAAAACAAATAACAAAGAGTTGTCCAGAATACATTATAACATTGACAACACATGATGTTTCTGTTTACTTGGCCAAACCTCGTTCAACATCGTATCCCAACTCTGGAAAAAATGTCATGAAATCATATAGTACTGCATAGTCCGCACCCCTTTCATCAATTTCATTCCCAGGGTAAAAAACCGCGGACTATACACACGTTTCTACGGTAACAGTATATTTATATATTATTATAAACCACATTGATAGCTATACATAGCAACATAGATAGAAAAGAATAAAAAAAAGTGTGTAAATAATAACCCTCCAAAAAATAAATTGGAAAACCAATGAATAGGTTTAGGTAGAAATTATAGTAAAGTATGGTAATGTTGAATTACATTTGCGGTATTATTAGTAAGCATATGATTTTTATTCCTAATTTAGACCAGCATACTTTCTTTCACCACCAATGACACTTTAAATGTGTTAATACATTGGCCCAAAGGCCCCAAACACACGCTTATTACAATTGTGGAAAACTTATTTTTATAGTCCTATTTACGGGATGTTAATGTTATACAAAATGTACTGCTATCTCTTTGTCCTATATCTATTGACGTAAACTCACTTTAGATTTTTATGAATCTTGAATAACAGTTTGCCAACTTATGGAATCCTCCAATATTTGGACAATAAAATAAAAATGCTGTGAGCAGTTTTCTTGAAACTTTTGAGTTTTGTGACTTATTTATATGATTCATTCACATAAGTTCCCTGTAATATTTTTTTTACAAATGTCTGATATGACATTGAGGAGTTATTGAACCTTATTCTTTGAAAAAGGGATGGACATATCATGTGCTCATGGCCCAGCTCTTTGTTATTACATTGTAAACCCTTCAGGCACATGCTGTAGATTATGATTCAGATTTTACTCTATAAACATGATAAATAAATAATTCATTTCAGATTTGACTTTCTCCACAGATATTCAGGATTAACCACAACTTACATGGTATATATGAATCCTGAACTTGCACTATGTTCTACAATCCTACACTTAATTGTTTTTTTCCTTTTGTCTTTTTCCATGCATACAGCCATGCCAAATAATGTTATGATGATGATGATGAACTTATCATTTTTTATGTTGTTTGTTTTCTTTCAATTCGATGATATAATTTTACCAAATATTTTCTTTGTCTGAACTATTCTATATTTTGTCACATACAAACCTTTCATTGCCAACTTTGCTCACTGTACACACTTTTCATTGTTTTAAGACATAAAGTGCTATGACATTTATCCACTTTCCACAGTTAAGTTAAAATTATTTAGAAAGCTCGGCAGGCCTAATGCTTTAAATATAAAAAAAATAAATTTAACTGTCATGAGTGGAGAAACATCATACTCTTCTTTCACTTTTTCCCTCCCCCTATTTCTCTCCACTTTCCACAAATTTTACAAATATTTCAGGTTTTGGACCAGTTTTGCACACACTGTGGAAATATGTTGTTGTAAACCATTATTTCATGTTTTTCCTTTAGTGCAGCATTTTAAAAATTCACAACAGAAAGCCTCGTGAATATGATTTAAACAATTACTATTGAATTCAAATTGTTTCCCTTGTTTGAAAGAAATACCAGTATACATACAGTATCCCTTTTTACAAAAAAATCTTAAGTGTAAAAGTTATCTAATGATAAAACTATTTAGTTGAATTGTTAAGGAATATTTTAGACTTGCAATAAATTTTACACTTAAGATTTTTTTGTGATAAGAGCTCCAGTCCCTGATGTTCACCACACCATTTGGGACAAGTAGAAATTTTTTTATTACTTTAATAACAAAAATATCAAAAGTTAATAATGCCCATTAATAATTTATATATATGTAAGTCTTAAAAAGATTAGCCAGCAAATTTTACCTATGGTGACCTATAGTTGACTGTTGTCAATTTCTGTGTCATTTGATCTCTTGTGGAGAGATGTCTCATTGGCAATTATACCAAATCTTCTTTTTTATATTTATATATGCCAGATTGTACATTAGACAATAGTGTGCAGATAAGGAAAATATTATAAAAGTCTAAAGGTTTGCTCAACAGTATATAATATCAAATATTGTTGATAAAAATTTAGGCTGAACAAATAGCAATTATCAGGGTATGTGTATTGCTAATATCATATATAAATGCAACAGTAGTATACCAATGTTCAAAACTCATAAATCGATAGAAAAAAAAACCCCAAACCGGGTCACAAACCAAAACCGAGGGAAACGCATTTAATATAATTGAATGACGACACAACATTAAAATGTAATAAACACATAAACGAACTAATCATTAGACAAAATCCGATGAGAATAACAAATATAACATCAAAACTAAATATAACGCTATATTTATGAACCTAAAAATATTTTTGAAAAAACTGGCATTAAAAACCATGATCCCTAGAAACAGTTCAGTATTTGTTGATACTTGTTTGTTAAAAATGTTCAAATTCTATAGCTTTAATTATCTTTTTATTACAGATATTCAACCTGGTCCATCAAATGCTGCTATATAATCGTTTTTGATTGGTTCATTTGAATTTATTCTTGAATCTGATTGGTAGTTTATGGACCAATAGTATGTTGAAAACATTAGTGCATTGTTAACCTTTAAGATTGTGATACAAACTTTTGAACAATTTTTTGAGTACATAATATGTATATTTATGAGAATGGGTGCAATATGCTTGTTTTGACATAACTGAGACATGAGAAAGAATTTATTTGTTATAAAACTTTTTGTTTGTAATTTATTTTTAAAAAGATGTATTTGATTAGTTTCAAAGTTATAAATTATGTGTGTACTAACTGATAGTGCCTCTGTTGTGCTCCTAGCATTGACCACAAAGAAAAATAAAAAATAGTAAGAAATTAGTACCTTGTAAGACTCTTGTAATCATGGGATTCAAAAACTGTGTAATTTTTTTTAATTTTTTTTGTGGATATCAATGTTGGGTGGTTTTAGAAGATAAAAATGTAACTTTTTTTTTTAAATGAGATAACATATTGTTTTGACATACTATAAGTTTATACTGAAATTATAACGACTGGTTTATTTTACAATCAGAGGCAGATTTAGGGGGGGCAGGGGGCCCAGGCCCCCCTTTTAAGAAAAAAAATTGGTTGATTATATTGGGAATCACTGAAGTGTGAAGAGAGCGGGCCCTCTCTTAGGCAGCCAGTGGGCCCCCACTAAGGAAAATTTCTAGATCTGCCACTGACAATGAGATTGTTCGACATTGTTTGCATTAGGCTGGGTCATATCGACGATTCGGTAGTGAACGCTTCAATATCTGGAGGATCCTTTGACAAATTGAACAAAACATTGATCTAGCTTTTCAAAAAACTGAAAACAAAGATATTGAAAAGGTTGTTATCTGTCTAGGCACAAACATAAACCTTCTTGTAACAAGCGCAGATAGGCCTTTGCAATATCATACCGCGAAAAGGCAACGGCGCTCAGTTTCAGAAAATAAATGAAACAACCAAAAACGTAAATAGTTTCATGAAAAAATTTTGTGTTCGAGAACAATTTGTAGCATTTGTTGATATAAATGATCAATTTTATAAACACGGAGCTGTAATCAGAACGTTGTTTGATAAAAATGACAGTAGTGGGGTACACGTCAGCACAGAGGGCGCACAAAGAATTAACAGTAAACTGTGTGAGTTTCTAAATAGCCCAAACACAAACGTCGTCGTATCAAACACTCCTATTGATCGAAAACGCAACAGAAGTGACAAAACTACTCCAACATCTGCAGACCGGACATCCAAAGTATCAAGAAAAGAGACAGGAATAGATCATGATTAAACCCATGTGAATAAACACTCAGACTACTTAATCTGATTTTAATGTTAAAAAACAAATATTTAAAACAAACAAAACAAACAAAAACAAACAAAAAACACAAATGTATCACTGTAAATATTATGTCCACTTTTTTAAACATATTTTTCGTATGTATATGTTATTTAAAAATAATTCGTTTATATGCCTATATGTATATATTGCAAAAAGTGCAAACATTGCTAAGCTATACCAAACTGTATTGTTAAATATTGAGAAGATGAATAAGTATCTGTTTATTATACCTTTTACGGTTTTTAAACGACGATTAGTATTGTTATATGATGAGAACATGAATGAGTATCTGTTTATTACACCTTATACGGTTTTTAAACGACGCTTTATGATTAAAGTTTTACCTGATTTGTTTACACAAAGGTATACACATAAACGATCCGTTAAGTTTATTGTTCCAAATAGATATAATCAGGTTCAAAGCATTCAAGTGAATTCAAGTTTAAATGACGAAAGAAAGAAACAAAAAACTATTCGATCTTAATATGTCTTTGTCAATTGCTTCTATAAACGTAAATGGTTTACGAAACAATAAAAAACGAGATATGATTTTTAATTGGTTAGTTTTAAAAAAGTTCGATATTATTTGTCTTCAAGAAACACATTGTTCAAAATCTGATATTGATAACTGGGGTAATGACTGGAAAAAATTTGGGGGAGGGGAATCAGTTTGAAATTGCGGAACTTCTGATTCAAGGGGAGTAGGATTCCTTTTGCAAAAGAATTTTTCCGAAAATGTAACTTTTATAAATCACGATGAAAACGGAAGATGTCAAATGTGTGACATAAAAAAAGATAATGCTGTATATCATATTATTAATGTATATACACCGAACAACGGTTCCGATAGAAAGACTTTTTACGAAAATTTGCGCAACTTAAATAAAGTGTATGACGATGATAGCGTTGAACACTACCCCGTATTATTAGGAGACTTTAATTGTACTTTAGACAAAAAAATAGACAGAATGCCATCACATCAAAATAATGACGTCGGTACAATTGAATTAAAAAATCTTTTATTGAGATATGAATTAGATGATATATGTAGATCTCGATTTCCAGATACAAAACGTTATACGTTTCAGAGAGGAAACTCTAAGTCTCGTACAGATTTTATTTTCTGCAGCAAATCTTTGAATAGTAAAATATTTAACACTCGTATATCTCATTTCCCATTTAGTGATCACGAAATAGTTACATCAAAAATTAAGTTAGATGATATAGAAAGAGGGCCGGGTATGTGGATTATGAACTTAAATACAATTAAATCTGAGCAGTTTTCAAATGCTTTTAAAATCTTTTGGGAAGGATGGAAAAATAGTAAAGACAAATATAATGATATACAAGAATGGTGGGATATTACCAAAAGCAAAACAAAATTTCTAACAATTGATGTAAGTAAAACACTAAATCGAGTATATAATAACAATCACATTAAAAAACTTGAAAAACAACTCGAAGGATTAAAATTAGTAGAGGAAAAAACAAGTATCACCAATTCTAGAATAACCGAAATTGAAAGCGAAATTAAGGATATTTATACAAATTTTACAGAATCTGCGAAAATTAGGGCAAAAATTAAATGGTCAGAAGAAGGTGAAAAATCAACGAAATATTTTTTTAGTTTAGAAAAGAAAAATGGCCAAAACAAGTTATGGAATCGTATAAAAACAAAAACGGGTGAGTATAAATATGATATTTATTCGATATTAAAAGAACAAGTAAATTTCTATTCCACACTTTTTACGGCTGATGGGTGGGACAAAAATAGCGGTGAAAAGCTTTGCCAATTTATTGAAAATAAGGTAAGTTCGGACGATAAGGAGATGCTTGATAGTAATATAAATATGGAAGAATTAGAAAAAGTGCTCAAAGATCTCAAGACTAACAAATCACCAGGTGAGGATGGCATTATATCTGAATTTTACATACTGTATTGGGATATAATACAAAATGATTTTTTCACACTCCTTCAAGAAATATTTGATAAAAATGTCTTAAGTAAATCACAACATAAAGGGGTTCTTACGTTATTACATAAGGGTGGTGAAAGGGAAAATATTAAAAATTGGAGACCTCTTACATTACTTAACACCGATTATAAAATCATAGCAAAACTTCTTGCAATGAGACTGAAAAAAGTCTTACCGAAAATAATACATTCAGATCAAAACGGGTTTGTAAAAGGAAGAAACATTAGTGATGCTAACAGATTAATTCAAGATATAATAGACTATATTGACAACGAAGATGAAGATGGAATAATAATATTTCTTGATCAACAAAAAGCTTTTGATAGAGTTGAATGGGAATGGGTGGATTTTGTATTAGAAAAGTTTAATTTTGGGGGGAAATTTAGACAATGGATAAAAATGTTACTCTATGATGCTATTACTTGTATAAAAACAAATGGACATGTTTCAAAATATTTTTCGATAACACGTTCGGCCAGACAGGGCTGTCCAATAGCACCCCTTATATATATTTTGCAAGCAGAACCAATGGCATGTGCAATACGAGGTAACAAGGAAACTGAAGGGATTCAAATACCTGGTGAGGGGGGTAAAAGTATAGAAACTAAATTATGCATGTTTGCTGATGACACTCAGCTTTTTAACAAAAATGAGAAATCAGTAGAAAAATCTTTTGATGTCCTAACGCTATACGAAAAAGCTTCGGGATCTAAAATTAATTTTGATAAAACCAAAGGTTTACTTATAGGATCTCTTAAAAGGAAAAAACTAAAATTTAATAAAATTAAATGGATTACAGGTAGTGTAAAAACCCTCAGAGTAAATCACGGATATGAAATTGATAATGATGCTATATGGCAAAGTATAATAGAAAAGATTAAAAACTGTGTCCACGTTTGGAAAAGCAGGAAACTTTCATTTAGTGGTAAAACCTTAATTGTAAAAAATTTCATATTGCCCATGTGTAGTTATGAAATTGAAATGCGGGGAATTCTTGAAAAATATTCAAAAGAAATAAACAATATTATTTGGAATTTTATATGGGATGGGAAAGTTAACCAAATAGAAAGACAGGTTTGTTGTCTTGATATAACAAAGGGCGGAATGGGCATGATTAGTATAGACTTATTCATTAGAAGTAAACAAATAAAGTCTCTTCATCGCATTCTCCATGAACCATTAGAAAGCTGGAATGCGATTGGCAAGTATTGGCTTCGACACTTTGACAACAAGTATAATGATCAGTATTTTTTATGTAAATGTTCAAATATTAAAGGACTAAATATTAAAAATATTCCTTTATTTTATCAGAAAATGATTTTTACATGGTCTAATTTTCTAAAAATTGGAGATAATCCCAAAACTAAGAACTAGGTACTTCCTTTCTAAATAGTAATATGAAATATATCAAAGACATATGGAATGTAGAAACCAACAAATTTAACAGTTGTTGTTCTATATTTGAAAAACTTGTAGATAAAAGAAACTGCATATCGGAATTTTCAAGAATTAAAAGTGCAATACCAATTGACTTCTTACAAATGTTAGAAATTGATAATGAAATTAATAAGAAACCAAACATAGAATTGAAACTTTCTAATGAAATGGTTATATTAGACAGATCTGGGAAAACAATCAAACCAAAAGAATTAAAACTAAAATATATTCGAGACATGATTAATAAGAATATATATCCAAAATGTCAACTTAAATGGCAAAAATTTTATGGCCACGAAATTAATTGGAAAATAGTATGGGGCAATTTGAAAAAAGTTAAAATCACCAATAAAATGAAAGAATTTCAATGGAAATGCATTCACAATATCATATATACGGAAAGTAGACTTAAAAAAATGCAATTGTCAAACGGAAAATGTCATATTTGCCAAACTGTAAATAATACTGAAAATCTGCAACATTTATTTTTCGATTGCAATACAACAAAATTAATCATTAGTAAAATCAAAGATATTTTTACATTATGGAATATTCAATAAGATGATGATAGTTTAAAACAGTTTATGCTTTTGGGAGATAGCAGTGGTCACTCGAACCAAAATTTACTTGTAATAAAATTGAGAATGGAAATGGGGAATGTGTCAAAGAGACAACAACCCGACCAAATAAAAAAAATCTATTTTTTATTTTGACAAAATGGTCCGTGTGGAAAATAAGAAACAACATTAAATATGATGGGATAAAAATGTCCTCTACATATATTTTAAATCTTTGGAAATCATACATGGTAACACATCTGAAATCTGTACCCTGTTTCTTATCAATTAATACATTAGACAAAGAGAAAATAAACACATTAATTAATTTCATACTATAAGTACATACCTTGCAGGAGATAGCAGTCATGTTGTCTGGGTTTTTTTTATATCTCTTTAATTTAAATTGATTACGGTAATCCATGGTTTAAAGATGCACTCGATTATGTTAAAATATTATGTGAATCTGGTTTATAGGTGCGCTCGTTTATGTTTTTATAATGTAATATTATTTACCACTATTAGTACATTCTATAAAGATATTCCTTTTTCACTCATTGTCATATAAAAGAATATAAGTATTATTACATGTATGCTATTTTTTTCGGATAATATAGTGCACATTTTTCAACCTCCTGCTTCCCGGACAGTTGGCTTAAATGTAAACGGGAATCCACAGTTTGCATCCTGGGCAACTGAGGAAATTGTAAACAGGAAATATTTGGAATAAACAAGTATCAATTTAAAAAAAAAAAAAAAAAAAAAAAAAAGAGATCGTTCGACACACTATTTACTAAGCGTTACATTTTAATGACTTAGTACTTCCTGACTCTGTTAGTTGTCTATAAATCCTCATCCCTCTGCTCCTATACCAACATCAAGCAAAGTTTTCCACACAAACTTTTGTTTGGGGCTATCTTGCATTGAGGCTTATAGCTTCAATTTTAAGATGAGAACAAAGCATAATTTTTGTAATCCAGAAGATGTTCAAATTATGTTCCGCTTTATGATATTGTTTGTGTTTATGTTCTTTGAGATTCTATTTTTCTCTCATGGAGAACCATTTCACAATTGTTTTATTTCATCTTTCAAAAAACTTTATCTGAAATTCAAAGGTTTCAATATAATAGCATTTGGCAGATGTACAAAACATTTGTGATAAAAATAAAATTTGATCAAGGTTGCACTGTAAAAATATCACATCAAACTCAAAATTAAGTATATTTATATAAGGTTGCACTGTAAAAATATCACATCAAACTCAAAATTAAGTATATTTATACAAGGTTGGACTGTGTAAATATCACATTGCTTGTTTACATGGCTGTCACCAAAGTATACAGCTCACAAATAGTTTATTTACTGTAGGTTGGACATTTGTGATAAAAATAAAACTTGATCAAGGTTGCACTGTAAAAATATCACATCAAACTAAAATTAAATAGAGATTAATACATGGCCTTTTCCATATCAGATGGGTATCATCCCGAGACCCCCATATCAGCCCGAGACGGATTAATCGCTTTATCATATACTTCGTTTTATTTTATGTAAGGCAAATAAACTAATGCAATAACTAAAACAGTCAAACATTTTATAAAGAAAATTAAAATTATGAATCAAATATACTATAGTTGTCCAACAACAGCATCATTAACTCCTTATATTATATATTTATGGTAACATTTCCTATAGAGGCATTTTGAAACATTGAAAATTTGGAAGAGTTTTACGATCATTACTACTCCATGTTTGTTGTACTATAAAATGATTCATAATTGTCAATGGCATTTGTTAGCAAGTATTAAACTATCCCCACAAAAGTTCCCGTAAATTTTGACGTCGTCATAAAAAACATCTGACGTCACAATGGAAAAGTACACAAGCGATACCGGAAACACCGGAAGTAACTTGCACGAGAGGCACTATTATGGGTTTTGTGCACGAGATGCACCTGATATGGGTTATCAGCCCGGTGGGAAATTATGGCTTGTGTACTTCCGCTCATTACACATATGCAAAAGCTATCATATCAATGCTAAGTATATGATAAGTATATTTATATAAGGTTGGACTGCGTATATATCCCAGTGCTTGTTTACATGGCTGTCACTAAAGTATATAGCTCACAAATAGTTTATTTACTGTAGGTTGGACATTGAAAGTAGCACATTTTTTGTTACAAATAGCATTTACAATGAATTGATTATCTAAATATATAAAACATGTACAATGAGTTGAATTAGAGAGACCTATTTACTTGTTGAATATTTCGGTCCCTCCCTATGCCCAATCTTTTTTACTTATAAAATAAGTGTCTGGGTGCCACCGCCGCTGGATGGTGTTTATAAAATAGAGACTAATTGGGGACAAAATAATAGAAAAAAAACATTGAATTATTAATAAAGAGAAGATAGTAATGGGCATAATAAAAGGAACAGAGAAATTTTTTCATTAAAATAAAAAATAAATGGAATGAAGATCCTCATTGATTTGGCAGTCGTGGAAAAAGTGTATACCTTTGATCTTTAAAGCTTTTGGTATGTTTAGATTTACAGTGTTCATAGATATATTTTAAGCTTCTGTTTAACAAAGACTATTTTACTGCTTTTTTTACACTTTAAACAGGCATTGATGAAACTGGGTATGACACAAGCATTATTACTTTTAAAGGTCTTATTTCCCTTAGATAAAGCTGTAATATGATTGGTTAATTGTTGTTGCTTTATTTCCAGTGGCAAATATTTCAATAATGTTCAGAAAATTATGAATTTATCTATTTATGATTTAAATGCATGACAGGTTAAAATAGCAAGTAAAGTCATGTCGCATATTGCATAATGCATAGATGATGAAATATGACTTGACTATATAGTAATTTTGTATTTTTTTTTTTTTTTTTGTCAGTACAGAACAAAACTTTTGTAAATAAATGAAAAAAAATAAATAATATAAATGCATTTTTATACATTTGAGTTGTTTTCATTTTATGACAGAAATCCAGATACATAATGCAAATGCCAGAATGTTACTTAACAAAATAAGAAAGAAAGGAAATGGCAATGCAAAATCATAATTCATTATGCTATTAAGACATTCACAATCTAATTATTTATATTCCCTTTGTCCTTGAGATCGTAGGAAGACTTCTTAACAAATTATTTTCCATATGTTGGTTTACCTGGTTCATAGTCTAAAGTTAGCTAACATCAAATTATTACAAAAAAAATATTCTAACTTGTGAACACTGCCAGACAGACATGTACACCTTACAATTATAACATGCTTTAAATATAGTTGATGTGTTGCATATAGTGCATGTATCTAAGAAACACCTTAACAAGGAAAACTGAAGATTAACCAATAATCAATAACAATTGGGTCATGGTCAGATGATAATTAACAGGCAGACATATACACCATACATTATTCCATACACCCAATGTGGCTGATCTCTTGTTTAAAGTATTAGAAAACAGAACCGTTGAAAACCGAAAATTAACATTGGACGATGAACCGTGACAATGAGATTAATGTCAAACAAACCATGCCAGAATGACATCTATATCCTTAAATATTTTTGTATGCACAAAATATAGTTGTCATGACCTATTGCATACAGTATTAGAAAAACGGTCCAAAACACAAAAACTTTTCTTTAACCGCTGAACCCGGACATTGAGGTCAAGGTCAGATGACATCTACAAGTTGGACATGTACACCTTACAATCATTCCATACTCAAATATAGTAGACCTATTGTTATAGTATATGAGATATGGACTGGGCTACGAACACTTTACCTTGTTCACTTATCCATGAAATAAGGTCGAGATCAAACTGTTTTACGGATTCTATGGACTTTGCAAAAGTTACCCTGTTACTCATAAGAGATTAATTAAGAATGCAAAATCTTTGTTTTCAAGTAGTCACTGAACCATGAACATAAGGTTTAGGATAATGCATGGATAATTTTTTTAACATTGTCTTATCGGGGCCTTTTATAGCTGACTATGTGGTATGGGCTTTGCTCATTGTTGAAGGCCGTACAGTGATCTACATTTGTTAATGTCTGTGTCATTTTGGTTTCTTGTAGACAGTTGTCGCATTGGCAATCATACCACATCTTCTTTTTTATATGGACATGTGACAGACAAAAACTTCATAACACATGACAGCTGTATACAAAGTATGGAACATTCAGGTATTCTGAAATATTAATCATTCAAGAAGTTTGTTAACACCGCTTCTGAGTCGCTTTTAGGTGTCACACCACCAATTACTCCCTCCAATTGAAAGTAGGCCCACTCGGACAAAAAATAGTGCATTTGATGTCATTGTTTACTTAAACTAATAAACAATTGGCAGACTTGAAACTTTTGGTGAAAGAGAAATATATTAAGACCATTTTGAGCTAAAATTGCTTGTTTATGAGTTTGCATTCACAATTGATGCTTAATGCACTTCATAGTATACTAATTTTTAAGATTTCCAGAAAACCAGGGGTTATTTTTAATGGTACCTCTGTTCGGAAGAACTCTTCTTTCTTGTATGATTTTAAACATCTGTTGAAAACTGGCATGTATAAAGCTGATACATGTATGATTCTTTAGGTAAAATATTTAGAAAGCTGTGAAAATTGCAAAATTTAGGTGAACAGATAGGGACTTTTAATTGGTGGTCTGACAACTTTTAATTTTCACACTTGATTTTTTTTAACATAGTATATTTATTCAAATTCAGTAGCATTGGCGGATCCAGGGGGGTTCTGGGGTTGGAACCCCCCTTTTTTGGCCGATCAATGCATTCGAATTGGAACATATAGTTGGATTCCCCCCTTTGTCCTGGGTTGGAACCCCCCTTTTTTAAATGACTGGATCCGCTTCTGAGTAGAGTGTGGCGCTCATATTCGCCGTTTTATGATTTTGAGGTGTAAAAACCTCCAAAGAATGTATTAAAAAGAATAGGTAAACACCTGACTAAACTCGGAAAATTAACAATTTATTATTCTTTCATAATGTCCAACTTTAACTACTGCCCACTAGTTTGGCACTTTTGTGGGGAGGTAAATACTAAAAAGATAGAGAAAATTCAAAAGAGAGCACTAAGGTTCATCTATGAAGACCATTCAGCAAGTTATGAAGATCTACTCTGCAAATCAAAATTACCATCTTTAAAAATAAGAAGAATGCGATCTGTGGCGATTGAAGTTTTCAAAATTATAAATAAAGATTGTCCTGTATATCTCCATGATTTGATTTACTTAAAGGAAAACACTTACTTTTTCAGATACCAGAATACAGCAGATCTACCACATGTAAGAACAACTGCATATGGCCTACAATCCTTCAGGTATGCGGGTGCTAGGTTTTGGAATGGGCTGCCAGATGAGCTTCGAAAGCGATCATCTTTAAATCAATTAAAGAACTTGATAAATTCTTGGTCTGGCAGCTCATGCCAATGCTTTGCCTGCAAAACCATTTAATCTATGTTCATTATTTTTTTGGTTTGTTGCTTTATTTTCAGCATTGCAAATTTATTTTATTATCTTTACTATACATGTTATAGTGCTTCTGCTGCTCTGTGCTTATTTTAGAAACTTTATGTGCTTTTAATATGCTTTCTATGTGCAAACCATTTTATTTGTGCTTTTGTTTTTATCTCATAATTGCATGTATCAGTATGTGTTTAAATTATACGATGCTTAAAGAACTTTTGTGCTGCATGGTTATATACTGATATGAACTCTTGCTTTATATGTTTAATTTTGTGTGCATGACTCGATATGCATGTTTTGTTTTACTTGTTGTTGTGTCGGTTTTAAAAGCTCTTCAGAGCTTATGTTTGTAATTGCTTGCTTATACCGACTCTAAATAAAGCTTTATGTCTTATATGTCTTATGTCCAAAGTATTCGTAAAATGGAAGAAATATGCCGGTAAATTATATTATTATAACTAATATGAATATTTTTAAAACTTAGACAAAATTTCGGCACTTAAAAAAATTACCGCAAAGGACCGAAAAACAGACAACGATTTTCGATCAATTTCCTGAATGAAAAAATGATTTCAAAGAAATATTTCTTTGTAATTCTTTGACTGATTGCACTAAATTTCAGTTCTTTGCACCTTTGATAAAAACGTCGAATATGTGTCACCCTTAGACAAAATATTAGGAAATTTCAAATAGCCTTTAATTAGTCCTATATATCTTTTCAGATGAAACATATTCAAGCTAAGAATATTTTGTGTTTGATGTTATCTTCAAAAATATCAGTATACTTCGGGGGTGGGGGGGGGGGTGGGGGGGTGGGGGTGGGGGGTGGGGGGTTAACTTCCTGTTATTTGGTATACGGGGAAGTGCCAAAAATATGGGTCATAATTTTGCGAGATTTTATCTAAAAATGACCCTCCTTTTTAATGACATCCTATAATAAAATGCATTTACGTTTGATAACTGTATATTGATTTGGGGTATGATCTACATATAATAAATAAATATGCTATTGAGAATCTTACATTATTAATGGTCAATTATTATATTATATCAAATCAATTTATTTGAAAGTTAACCTTCAATTATTATATTAAATTAAATCAATTCATTTGAAAGTTCAAATTAGTTCCAAAATGTACCCCGAAAATTTTTCTCCTGATTTGACCCTCAATAAACGATGTCATATATAAGAGGGTGGTAAAGGAGGGTACTGAACACGGAAACACGTGAAATAAAAGTCGCAAAAACGTAGCACGAAAAATAAAAATCGGGAAAAACGAAGCACGAGAAATAAAATCGTAAATATTAAGAAAAAAAGTACCAGCAGTTATTACTCAGCCGTTCATTGTTAATGGACATCAAGACCTTGTGGTCACTTTTTAGGCTATGCTACTTGCATCTGATTTGAAAAAAAAAATTATTATGATGGACTCTATTACATGTATAGCATACATATACAATAGAAAGTAGAATGGTAACAATATACATCAATTTCTATTATATTACACAAGTTTCAAAAGGTACTATAACTCACTGACTTTGAGTTAGTTCCAATTTACTTTTTAATCAAAATTAATGCGGAACAATGCAAGAACGAGAAATTAAGAGCACCGACACGAAACACGGAAAATAAATAAGGGGAAATACGAAGCACGCACATCGAACCAAACACGAGAAAACGAGAAATAAAACACAAAAACACGAAAACACGTGAAATAAAAAGGCCGAAAACGTTGCACGAAAATAACCCTTTACCACCCTCATATAAAAACTTAAGGGTAGCTAGTATATTTATGAAATATGAGTGATGATGAGTTAGTGCTTACATATTAAGCATGGGTCATATTTTAAATATTGTATATAAGTATAGGTCAGAATCTTTCTCTAATAAATATTTTTATAACCAGAGACATATGATAATTGTATTATATGTCTCTGATATAACTATACTGTAGGTACTGAATCACGTGTACTGAATTTCAGTGAATGTTATATTAAAATGGGCAAAAATGGCACACCTCTACCTAAAAAATATCGAAGTTATTTGAATAACGGACATGCAGTTCATTATATAACACGTTTAATAATTTTTTTGCGTCCGAAGCGCTTTTCTGGCTTTCAATATTTGGCTACGCGTACCCCTATACCCGCACGCAGGTACGAGCAGACACTGCCCCCACCAAAAACAAAATAGCCAACCGCAAACGTTTCTTTTCTTACTTCCGGTCGAATGTAAATAAAAAACATGTGGTACTACTACCTGACTACAGAGATTGATCGCCAGTATTTTCAAGCATATCTTTTGACACGTTTAAAATATATACTTTAAAGGTATGTTTTCCTAATAATAAGCAGAGGGACAAAGAACTCCCCCATATATATGAAACATAAAGAACAACGGTATTGTGTGTGAACAGTAAATGTTACAAATAGTGAAATACGTTCATCATGTACATGTACCTGCCTTCAAAGAAAACGGTAGCCCCCAAATTATTATAGTACAGTGCGATTTCACGAATGGTAAATTATTCTTTTTAACTCAATGAAGTTCTCTAACATGTATAATCTAATCAAAATTCGTTATAACTAATTAAAAAACAATTTTCATAGCATATTTTAATCAATACAAATCAAAGAGAAAGTACAATTGGGACAAAGAGGAATAACTCTATTTGAAAACTAACTTTTTATTTAAATATTTAGATACAGATTTAAAAATAATCATGCATTACAATCTAATAGACCACTTTCGAGTTCATCCGTCACCGGAAAAAACTCGTTAATTATACGCGCCTTTATCACCGTCATTTGTGCGTTTAGGGGCGTCGTCACTTCCATTCAAATGTTGAGCGAGTGGTTGGAAAACTATAATTCTATATTGTACGAATTATTCGGCAAATTGAATTCTCAAAATTGACAACCAGCACTGCTGTCATTAGGGAATTGGCAATAAGTACCTACAGAACAACCATTATTTCTAGTTTATCCTTCACAGTGACGATCACTAAGACGCTTGATGAACGTAAATAGTGCAGGGATACAGGCGAGCCCCTCGATCTGGTAAATGACGTCATAAAGGCGTGTATAATTGACGAGTTTTTTCCGGTGACGGTTGAACTCGAAAGTGGTCTATTCGTCAGCTGTCAGGGGTGATTATTTCATAAAATTGAGAATGGAAATGGGGAATGTGACAAAGAGACAACAACCCAACCATAGGGCGACATACAACACAATGTTTCACATAGGGGACACAGCTCAATTACAATTACTAATATTGTTAGATTTATAAACAGGTACAGATAGGGGGTGAATAATGACGTAATTAAGTAAAAACTTTTTTTTTGTTATGTAATTTTATTTGACAAACATATTTTAAGATATAAGATATAAGATTTTATTGATATAAAAATCCAAAATCTGGATTGTCATCAACACATACACAAAGAACAAACAAACAGTAATCATTACAATCAATTATATGTACATACAATGGTAATATATATTTTCTTTCTTATCTATCTATTTGACTGAGGAGGTACAGTTTTACATCATAGTTATACAATTTATATACTTAATAACGTAAAATAGCTTTAAGTTAGTGAACGTCTGAACTTGTACATCTCACTAATACCTTTTATGCAACATTTACTGACATCATAATCGTTACTTCGAAAAATGAGGTGAAATTTTTTTATGTCTGAAAGATTATTGAAAGATGGTAAAATATCTGAAATATTCTGAAAAAATTTAATTCTCAACTCATTGAGTTTGGTACATTTTATGGTGAAGTGTAATTCATCCTCAACTTCAAATTTACATAGAGGGCATATTCTGTTTTCTAAATCAATCTTTCTATGTCTGCCCTTTTCAATCATAAGGATACTATTACTAATTCTAATTCTCACAAAGTTTGAAATACCAGCTCTGTCTATATCTAATTTTAAAAAGTCTTCCATCTCAAATTTCTTTTTCAAATCTTTGTAAGTTCTTAATTTATTTCCTCTTTTATCAATAATATTTTTTGAAATAGAATGGTCCCAAAATTTTATGAAATCATTTTTCAATGTTTTATATATAGAAACAGTCAAATGATTTTTACTAAATGAATTTTGATTTTCCCAGACATGGTCAAATCCAACTTTTTCAAATAACAATTTCATTTTAATTCTATACCAGTCTTACTTATTATTAAGGTTTGATGAATAAATTTTATTTATTAAGCTATCCGGATTTGAATTGACTATATGATGCCAGTAACCTACACAAACTTTAGTAGCATCAACAGAGCATGGGATCATACCCAATTCTCCCAAAACTGCTAAATTTGAAGCAGTTTTGTTAACTTCTAAGACATATTTAGCAAATTTAATTTGTACTTTAACAGGTTGATATAAAAAATATCTAGACTCCATGGAAACATTATTTTTCAACAAAGTATCTAAACATAAAACTTCACTACAATAAAGAAGTATAGGTTTAACACATGAATCAAATAATTTAAGATTTGGTAATATATTTAATTTGTCTGAATGCAAAGTTTTATAAATGCAAAATGATGCTTTCCTTGCTTTTTTACATAAGTATTCATTTGCCTTGGTAAAGCTACCTGAAGGTTTAAATAATACTCCAAGATATTTGTATTCTGGTGTAATTTCTAATACATAATCTTTGTACTTAAAATTGTGTTTTTTAATTACTCTCCCAGATTTATTGAAAATAATAACCTTTGATTTGTCTATATTTACTGATAAATTCCATGTATCACAATAATTTGATAACTTACTTAAACAATTTTGCAAACCATTTGCAGATTCTGATATCAAAACAATATCATCTGCATACATAAGACAAGATAAATTTACATTAGACATTATTTATTACAGTAGGGTCACATGTGTTGTCAAATATATTAACCATGTCATTTACATATAAGGAAAAAAGAGTTGGACTTAAAATACAGCCTTGTTTTACTCCCACTTTTGATGAAAATGACGTTGTTTCGCCTTCTGTAAACTTAATTGAGTATTTAACTTCAACATACATATTTTTCAAAATATTGAAAAAACAGCCTGATAAATTATAACAGGACAATTTATACAATAATGCTTCTCTATTAACTGTATCAAAAGCCTTCTTAAAATCAATAAAACAGACATACAATGATTTAGATAGCTTGAAGGCCTTATCAATAAGACATTCTAAGGTTAAAATATGATCACTAGTTCTACAGTGTTTTTTAAATCCAATTTGTTCACTACAAACAATATTATTTTCCTCAAGAAAATCATCCAACCTGTTTGACAATATTTTAGTAAAAAAATTTCCAAAACAACTAGATAATGCAACTCCTCTATAATTAGAGGGGTCATTGAAACAACCACCTTTAAAGATTGGTTTTATAAAATTTTCTCTCCATAAATCAGGGTAGGTTTCACATTTTAATAAAGCATTGAAAAAACAGACAAACACCTTAGGATTAATATTACATGTAATTTTTAACATTTCATTCAATATACCATCAGGCCCACTTGCCTTTCCAAACTTCAGCTTCTTTGCTGCCTTCTGTACCTCCTCAGTTGTAACCTCAGAATTTAAAATGTCAATGTTTTGATTTTTGTAAGAAGATGTGTGAGTATCTTCATTTTCATAACTATTTATATGATCTATATTCATTAATTTATTAAAATAATTCAACCATTCCTTTGGGGATATATTACAACTGGGATCATTACTTGCTTTTTCTTTTAATTGATTTACTGACTTCCAAAATTGTGATGGATTCTTGTCTTCAGATTCTAAAATATTTTTTAATAATTTATTTTTAAAAAGTCTATGTTTTTTTCTGGTTAATTTGTTAAATTCCTTTTTATTTAAAGCAACTTTTTGTCTCAAATTTTTGTCCCAAGGATTATTACTTAAATTCCTTGCCAATTGTTTCACATGTCTGTACTTAACTTCACATTCATCATCATACCACAATTTTTTCTTTTTTCTCCTTCTCTGAAAATCTGATTTATTTGACATATTTTTTATATCATTTTTACTTTTTGTTGTAGCACTTATCAAAAAAGAAGAAAATTCAGAAACTTTTTCATTTAATTTTATACCAGAACCTTGCTTATCAAGTGAATTATTAATATTTTCTAGGTCTTTACATAATTTTTCAAAATCAAAATTTAATAAGGTTGACTTAAAAGTAATTTCCTTCCTATCATTCCATCTAATGTTTCTCATAATTTTCTTTAAACAGTCTTGTAAATTTCTATCAGTAACTTGAGATAAAATTTTTACATGTATAGGACAGTGATCAGATAGTATACATGGTATAGGATTGAACTCATCTACCTTAAAACTCACAATGTTTTGTAAAAAATTTGAGTTACAAATGCAATAATCATCAATTGAGGCTCCAATATAATTATGATATGTTGTTTTCCCTATTGAATCACCAATGGTTCTACCATTTAAAATTCTAAGTTGTGCATCAATGCATAAATCCACAATAATTTTTCGATATTCATTTGTGTTTTGATGTATTTCAGTATTAAGAAATTTTTGTATATTATCTGCCACATAATTAAGTGGTAAAAAATTGTCAAGAACATGATCCGAGTCATTTACTATAAAATCTTGTTCCCCTTTGTTAATGTGAGCATTTAAATCCCCCATTACCATAATATCTCCCATCAGACTAAATTTTGAAATATCCCTCTCTAATTTTTCAAAAATTATTCTATCACAATTTGTCTTTAATGTGTAAGAGGAATTCTTTGGAGAAATGTACACAAAACACAAATATAAATCTTTAGAAAATTTGAAAAACCCTTTGTCTAATTTGAACCAAAGCATATCTTTTTCTGACTTGTCAACCAATTGAATACCATGTATAATACTTCTTTTAATAAAAGTTGCGAGACCACCACTTGGTTTCTTTGATTCATTTATACGACAGTTCATAAAACATTTATAACCTTCATATTGTAAAACATCTTTTTAGTTTGCATGTGTTTCTGCTAGGCATACTATATCAGATTGCATATATTTACTTATATCTCCATCACTCAGTTTACTTGATCTTTGTTTATTTATATTCCTAAATAAACCATTTACATTCCAGGAACTTATAGAAATGCATTTTGACACTTTAATGCACATTATTATAAATGAAAATGACCATTTCAACAGTACAGACTTCAGCATATTATCTAGTATCTTAATTAGCCAAGAGTTATCTTTCTTGTTCCATAAAATTTTTTTAATGAGCTTTTCATCAAAGCATCATGCAAATGAAGTCACTGTAGCAGAACAATAATATCCCCCTTAAAATTTCTTCAATTGCACGCGGTGTTTGTATTACATGTATAATGAATGATTACAAAATGTATCTTCCTAATTTTGAAGGACTGTACAGAGTTTTTACAGAGTCCATTAACACCAAGATTATTTTTCAGTTGACATTCTATAATCATGATAATAACGTATTAATAGCTAACTGATTCAAAGATGAAAATTGTAAACTCTCACAATGAATGGGATCCTTTAGAAGAAATCATATTGGGAGTACCAGACTTTTGGTGTACACCTCAAAAAGAACCTGGATATCTACCTACTAGCAGGTATGGAAACTTTTGTGATAATGAATGATTATCGGTGATCATCTCAATGAGATTGATTTTCTCGCTTGAGCTGGGATGACGAAAGTGAGAAAAGCAATGAGTTGAGATGACCAATGATAATCTGTTTATTGCTATTTTACTTATGACCATGATAAAGTTCATTTCAATTTCTTAAGCAACGTCATGTGTCTCCTGAGTTTCTAGCGAAAGTGTTCTATCTCAAGTGAGAAGCATGATATGAAAAATTATCACAAATAAATTATAAAGATCAAAGGAAAAATGCATAAAATAGCGATAATCATGTATATCAATTAACTATACTATACAAGAGGGTGGTAAAGAGGGGTACTGTACACGGAAACAAGTGAAATAAATATCGCAAAAACATTGCACGAAAAAATAAAAATTGGGAAAACGAAGCACGAGAAATAATAGTTATCAAAAGTACCAGGATTATAATTTTATACGCCAGACGCGCGTTTCGTCTACATAAGACTCATCAGTGACGCTCAGATCAAAATAGTTAAAAAGCCAAACAAATACAAAGTTGAAGAGCATTGAGGACCCAAAATTCCAAAAAGTTGTGCCAAATACGGCTAAGGTAATCTACTCCTGGGGTAAGAAAATCCTTAGTTTTTCGAATAATTCAAAGTTTTGTAAACAGAAAATTTATAAAAATGACCATATAATTGATATTCATGTCAACACCGAAGTGTTGACTACTGGGCTGGTGATACCCTCGGGGACGAAACGTCCACCAGCAGTGGCATCCACCCAGTGGTGTAAATAGTTATCAAAAGTACCAGGATTATAATTTTATACGCCAGACGCGCGTTTCGTCTACATAAGACTCATCAGTGACGCTCAGATCAAAATAGTTAAAAAGCCAAATAAAATCGTTATTATTAAGGAAAAAAGTACCAGAAGTTATTACTCAGCCGTTCTTAGAGATCATGCAGCAATTATTAATGGACATGAAGACCTTGTGGTTACCTTTTAGCATCTGATTAGAAAAAAAATATTATTCATAGTAATTTGATGAACTTTATTACATACCAAACATATACAATAGAAATGCAAAAGTAGATGTGTAACAATATACTAATCAAGTTCTATTAGATTACACAAGTTTCAGAAGGTATTATACTGAACACACTCACTGTTAATAAGTCCCGGTTTACTTTTTAATAAAAATTTTAATGCGGGACACACGAGAAATTAAGAGTACCGACACGAAACACGGAAAATAAATAAGAAGAAACACAAAGCATGCACATCGAACCAAACACGAGAAAAAGAGAAATAAAACGTCAAAACACGAAAACACGTAAAATAATTAGAGCAGCAATAAACAAATAAATGAACCAAAATTAAAAGAAAAACCACACACGACTAACAAAGGCTAGAGTTTCCGAATTGGGACTGGTACATGCATGCAGTGGGACTAAACAAGTATTGTGAGATCTCAAGCCTAGCCAACAATGGCCAATATGATATAAACATACACACACCAATATATATACACAGTAAACATAGTTTACCGAAGAGCCATATTTTTCATTTCAAAATTAATTGTCATCTCAAGAACGTGATTACCTATATAATCAATCAAATTGTTCCCCCAGAAAGGAGAGGAGGCCCAGACCCCCTGGATCTGCCTATCATCTTACCACTGACTATAACAAAGTATCTACTTATGGAGAGAAGCAATTCCATCACACATATTTGTCTAAAAGTATATATAAATGTTCTGCAATATAAAAGTAATTAACAGTGATTATTGCAGTAGGATTAAATTAAAATATAGGATTGAAATTTGATCTTAATTATTAAATATCATTTCATATATTTTCCAAGAACAGGAAAACAGAGCGATGAATACATACACAAAGCAGCTCTCCATATTGACAACTTAGAGAGGGTACTTAGATTCCAGTGTAATGTCACAGTCAGGAGACCTGATAAAATTGATTTTACACAACCCGTGAGGACACCGTTCTTTTCAATTGAGCATCAACATGGAGCTTCCTGTCCACGTGACACCCTGCTGGTAATCGGGAATGAAATTATTGAGTCCACTATGAGCAGTAGATCTATATATTTTGAGTCTATGGCATACAGGTAGATATTAGATTGATAAGTTTTGTTTTAACCACGTGTACAACCAAAACAAAACCCCCCAAAATATGCCTAAAATCAGAGGAGGAGAGTTAAAGATACAGTGTTATTTTATTTGGAATATTTTCAATTAAAAAAAAAGATTTCCATTACCCAGATGATCCATAAGATTCTTACGTTTGTAGCTCATTATAAAAGGGGTTAATATATGATAAACAACAGCAGTCCTACAAGGGCATGATTAAGAAGGCAGATAAATACAAACAATGTATACACATTAGAGGGTTTGTTTTTAAAGGTTGTTCTGGAGAAAAAAAGAAAGGAATTTAAATGTAACTTCGTTTATTAAATTTTCTATTTTGCCATAATCTTTATGTATAAAATTGGTATTTTACATTTTTTTGCTCAATACTGTAAAAATAAAAAAAATTAATCTTGCAGGACAATACTGAATGATTATTTTGAGAAGGATGAAGATATGTTATGGACGATGGCTCCCAAGCCTACTATGTCAGAAAACATGTATAATTCAGACTTTCCTTTCGACACAAATTGTCAGGAACGTAAAGACTGGATACAAAATTATAAATATGTAATCAATGAAGCAGAACCGGTAAGTATTTATAAATAAATAAAAAAATGACTGATATCAGACACAAACTTTTGTGGATGCCAGTTTTTATGCATTGAGAACAAAAATGTGATTTTTGTGGATATTTTATTTTATGCCGTTAACTATTTGTCACTGTACAGCCTTCAACAATTAGCAAAATTCATACCAGATTTTTAGTAATAAAAGGCCTTGCATGAGTAATTGTGAAACAATTTAAACAACAAAACTAACTGCCTGAATGATACTAAAACATTAAAAAAAGCAAATATAGCAGAGAAAAAAACACAGAAATACTTGCAACTGACTTGGTACAGGTTGACAATAGTTGAAGACCAATATGGCGATTGATATTTATATAAATGTGTCGTGGGCCTTAAACCTTTTGTTGTCTGGGAGACTGTAAGGTTGAATCACGGTTTTAATATATCGATCAATTTTATTCTACTGCCATAAACAAAACCACATGGATGGCAGACGACACTAACTGTTACCTGCCTACACGCAGAGGAAATTATTTTCATCATTTCCGGCAGCGAGGTATACAACACATGTGTGACAGGATTGTTTCTCTTAGTACGGGTAGTAGATACTAATCCAGCCGAAAGCTTCTGAGCTTTATCAGTTAGAGTGCTGACTTTTTTACACAGAGGTACCATGTTAGAATCTTAGAGTACTTTTACTATTTGTAATTAAAATCATGCTCTCCAGATACACCTGTGAAGGAAAAACTAGGCATATTTTATTTTTATATTGTATAATATTTTTTTAAATTTTACTAGTGTTTTGACGCAGCTGAAGTTTTGAGACTTGGAAAAGATCTGATTGTGCAGCAGAGCATGACAGCTAATAGAAAAGGCATTGATTGGCTCAGACGTCACATGAAATCTCGTGGTTATCGAGTACACGAAGTTCACTTTCCTGGTGATCTGAATCCAGTACATATAGGTTGTACATATTGAAACATATTTAATATATTTTATTGAGTAAGCTGTATATTGGTTTTCAATTTTGTCATAAAGAAAACCAATACCTCTTTATTTTTAATATGAATATTTGTCAAGATGATTGCATGACCTTAGAGTTAGTAGTCCACCATTTTATATTTAACAAATTGACTTTCTCTGACCAAACAAATGAATTAGGAGTTATTGCCCTTTATTTACAATTGTTTGTGCTTTTGGCTATAATCATGAGAAAACAATAATAAATAACAATGTAATTTTTGGAAGATAAAGTGTTGTCCTATAATTGCAATGATTACTCGTTTTTTAGTATGTGTTAATCACATTGTTGATGTTATTTCTTCATACACAGAACAAATGTTACAGTCATTTCTTATAATTTAATTCTTAATTTCATTTTAAACTGGGGTTAATTATTAAAAAAACATTTATGACGTCACGGTCACATGAACAAATTATGTCTATGACCTGATAAACAAAACAATGTCAGCTAATCAGGAGACGCGTTACATCCAAAATTAAATTATTGAATAATGTAGTTGACAAATAGGACTTAAGAACTTTTAAATAGTAAAATTATTATCAATAATTATCTCCTTATAGAAGTAATTAAGGTACCAATTTATGTATTTACGACTACTGTCATAATAATTATTGTAAAGTATATAAAGTAACAGTTGCGTGTGAGAGGTTACAGGGTAAAAGCTCAATTGATGATTATTAGACTATCAGATAAATTTTATAGTAAACAAAAAATTATGACACCACCAACAGATGATGGGGCCCTTTGTATGATTTTATTGAACTTGTCCTAAATAAAATATGTTAAGTCTTATTAAATATTTCTTAGGTGATTCAGGATACACATCATTTTCAAAATTGAATAGATGCATCACTGGTCCCATTAGTACCACCTACCAATGAAAGGAAAGGTATCCTCGTCAACCCTCCAGATCGACCAATCACAAAAGAAGATAAAGACAGAATATTCACAGGTTCATCTTGGGAAGTGAGTATCTATAAGTTAAATCGTTATTATAGTTTCTTATAACCTGCAACACAAGGAACTAATCAATGCTCTGAAAACCACTACTCTGATTTTTGACTTTTTGTTAGATATTAAAAATTATCTTGTTTATTTTCATATGGTGGCATTACACATTTTCCCCGCTTACCACAACTTTTCTTTTCCTGATTCTAATACACAATTATACATTCTTTAGGTTTTTTTTTCAATATCTTATAAATCCTTGTTTTCATGTCACCTTTATTATGCCCCATGTATGGGCATTATGTTTGTAGGTCTGTGCCTCTGTCAGTCTGTTTGTCCGTCCCTCTGTCAAGCGTCAGGTTAAAGTTTTTGGTCAAGTTGAATTCCTGAATTCACTTAGTACACGTGTTCCGTATGGTATGATCTTTTTTTAATCTTAATGCGAAATTAGAGTTTATACCCTAATTTCAAGGTGCACTGAACAAAGAAAATGACAGTGCGAGTAGGGCAATTGTGTACTATGGAAACAATCTTGTTTGTTATTTTTTCAAAGGTTTTGAAAGAAAAAGGGTCTGCTTGCTTTTTTTTCGAGCCTTTGACTTTTGTCGAAAAAGCGAGACATAGCTGCAATCCTACCTTCCATTGTCAGCCTAGTCGGCGTCCACAAATATATGTTTAAATGGAACAGTGTAAATTAACCTTCTTTTTTTCTAGATAATTGATGCTCCATTTCCTAATAGCATGGTTGTACCAGAGTCCTGTCAGTCTAGTGTCTGGCTGAGTATTAATCTGTTTATCTAGATATTTTTTATCTTCTCTTTTTCTAGATATTAGATGCTCCTTTTCCTAACAGCATGATTGTACTACAGTCCTGTGAGTCTAGTGTCTGGCCGAGTATTAATCTGTTTTTCTAGATATTTGTTATCCTCTCTTTTTCGAGATATTAGATGCTCCATTTCCTAACAGCATGGTTGTACCAGAGTCTTGTGAGTCTAGTGCCTGGCTGAGTATTAATATGTTAATGGTAGGACCAGATAAAGCAATTGTTGAAGAAACTGAAATACCTACCATCAACTTCCTTGAGTCATTAGGTATGATAAATCCATTTGTATATGCCTGCCATGGGAGACGGGGCCATTAAGAGTTACCCTTGACCATCCACCTTCCCATCGTTTCGTTAATCCGTCCTATTTTCTATTGTTTGAAGCCTGAGAGAGGGAATTCCTGTCCTCAGACATATTCTTCCTTTATAATTCTGTGTATTTCCTGATTAGGATATGCTGTCTTAAATAGTGGTTCCACTTATGTTTTAGTCTGGGGGAAACTAGATTATTTATTTGTGTTAGTCTGGGGGAAACTAGATTATTTATTTGTGTATCATTTGGCCTTGAATTAGCTTTCAGTTACTGCCCTTACCAAACGGTTCTAACAATTTGCACAAAAGATGCTTACATTAGATCTAATGTGATTGCACATAAGGTTTTTAACATGCAAATTAGGTGAGCATTTTGTGAGCAAAAAATATTTCACATATGAAACTAACCTAATGTGCATGCTAAAAATATCACTTGCAAATGATCATATTAAAAGCTTACAAGTATTACAAAAACATGTGCATTATATCAAGATTGTTCATATGACTAGCTGCTCACATTGTGCATATGTGAAAATTAGTTGACCATACAGAGATTCGTACAGATTGTTTACTTTATATTTCAGGTATTAAATGTATCCGTGTACCATACAGAGATTCGTACAGTTTGTTAAATTTTTATATATATTTCAGGTATTAAATGTATCCGTGTACCATACAGAGATTCGTACAGATTGATTAATATATATATATATATATATAGTGTCTAAAAATAGCAACAATCAACATTCAATCTATCTAGGTGTGGATCAGTTTGTAAATAAACTGATGCAGTTACTAAATTGAATTATATAAGTGTCTAAGAATGTAACTTTAACACACTAATGAGTGTTATAAAATTAGGTGTCATATTTTATATATTATTCACGCAATATTTCGCTAAACAAATTAGCTTCATCGGGCGTGACAAAAAATATCTTTGTAGCTTGACCTACACAAAAGTTTAACATATTGATTGAATAAAACAAATTTTTGCCGTTTATTGTGCATAAACATTTTTTCAAAACTTAAAACAAATAGTTGTTTTAGTTAAATAGAATTAAAATTCAGGATTTATAAGCCGCCAACACTGACCACTCTTTCAGCAGCACAGTAACAAAGCAGCAATACAACATCTATGTTACATCTAATTGCAAAACGGAACATAGTATTTATATTCTTACTTGTGGAACTTGCAAGCTGCAGTATGTTGGTGAAACAGAAACTACATTCAACATAAGACTTAACAATCACCGGTCGTTCTATTCAAAAGGAAGAAACTGTCCAATTACGAGACATCTCTTAAGAACAGGACATACTTTTGAAAATATCACCTTTCAAATAATTGAGGTAAACCAAACTTGGGACTCCGAAACAAGAAAACAGAGAGAAAGGTTCTGGATGCATCAGCTACGTACTCTTGAACCTGATGGACTTAATGAGAGGGATGAAAAACAGTTTTACCCGAAACCAAAGGAATAAATCCTGAATTTTAATTCTATTTAACGAAAACAACTATTTGTTTTAATTTTTGAAAAAATGTTTATGCACAATAAACGGCAAAAATTTGTTTTATTCAATCAATATGTTAAACTTTTGTGTAGTTCAAGCCACAAAGATATTTTTTGTCATGCATCCAATTTCACCTAGATAGATGCACACGCCCGATGAAGCTAATTTGTTTAGCGAAATATTGCGTAAATAATATATAAAATATAACACCTAATTTTATAACACTCATTAGTGTGTTAAAGTTACATTCTTAGACACTTATATATATATATATATATATATATATTTCAGGTATTAAATGTATCCGTGTACCATACAGAGATTCGTACAGATTGTTTACTATATATTCATGATGTTTCAGGTATTAAATGTATCAGTGTACCATACAGAGATTTATACAGATTGTGTACTATATATTTCAGGTATTAAATGTATCCGTGTACCATACAGAGATTCGTACAGATTGTTTACTTTATATTTCAGGTATTAAATGTTTCCGTGTACCATACAGAGATTCGTACAGATTGTTTACTATTTATGTATATTTCAGGAATTAAATGTATCCGTGTACCATACAGAGATTCGTACAGATTTGGTGGTAGCATTCACTGCCAGACGTCAGATGTCCGACGTATTGGTGAATGTCACAATTACTTTCCAAATATGGACAGCAATTAGAATCAAACAACATCAAACAGCTGATATTTTACACATTCATGTCTTTTTAATCAATTTTTATACGACCGCAAAATTTGAAAAAAATTTCGTCGTATATTGCTATCACGTTGGCGTCGTCGTCTGTGTCGTCGTCGTCGTCCGAATACTTTTAGTAAAAGTGAATAGAAATCTATGAAAATTTAACACAAGGTTTATGACCACAAAAGGAAGGTTGGGATTGATTTTGGGAGTTTTGGTCCCAACATTTTTGGAATTAGGGGCCAACAAAGGGCCCAAATAAGCATTTTCTTGGTTTTCGCACTATAACTTTAGTTTAAGTTAATAGAAATCTATGAAATTTTAATACAAGGTTAATGATCAGAAAAGAAAGGTTGGGATTGATTATGGGAGTTTTGGTTCCAACAGTTTAGGAATAAGGGGCCAAAAAAGGGCCCAAATAAGCATTATTCTTGGTTTTCGCACAATAACTTTAGTTTAAGTAAATAGAAATCAATGAAATTTAAACACAGTCAGGATCCTACTTCGTCAAAATTATCTCCCCATTACGCCAGTTCATTTTCACAATCGTAGAAATGGAAGCCATTGTAGCGATGACGCGCTACCAATTTTGCTCTTGGAAACCGATAAATTTATCCACATTGCACCAATACGATCCTTATATGTCAGTTATATTTTAAAAGACAAATGTATCAACTAGCTAATGAGCATCAGTTAATGATCTTGTCTGCATTGATTCAACTTAAAACTATTGTCTGATCGGTTGTCAGGTGGAATTTTCGAAAAATCATAAACATTTAAAAAAATTCTAATTAAATATTTCGTGGAAGGGCAGACTAGATTTTTTTAGTGGTTGAAGACTATAAACCCTAGTTATCACACACAAAAAAATAGAATTTTTCGAAGATATGCATTTTCATCATCCAACTTGTAAGACTGTCGTCAAGTACTTTCAGTAGAAAAATAGCTATTCGAACACACCTTCTCTGTTTTTGTGACTCATTAGATAGGTATTTCACTTGACCCATATATTTCATCTTTTAGTACTGTTATTTTTTTGTGTTATAAAGTCAATTTGTAGCTTTAATATATAAAAATGATAGAATCTGAAGCGAGACGATGTATGAAATATTCTTACTTTGTACGATATCAAGACAAAATACTCAACTCAAACACGCCCTAACATAAATAGGTGCACTCGATTTTCTCTTTCGATACAATTGGTACCTATTTTTTGGAATTTTTTCTTCAGACAAATAATGGAAGGGCAGACACGAAAATTACTGAACTAATAGATTGACATGTTTTCCGTTCGTGGTAATTTTTTCAAAAAAATCGGAGGTTATGCATTTTCGTCATCCAACTTGAAAGATACCCATGTCGTCGACTTGATATCTAATTGTTCTGCTTAACTATGTACTAGATAAATTGAAAACTTATGCAAATGGTGTTTTTGAAATAAACCACCTCGTTATTGAGAAGAAAATTGCAGTTTTGTTTGTTTCTATTAACTTTTAAAAAATTTGTCACTATAGTAAACAATACAGTAAACATTTATCGCCTTCTCTAATAAAGAGCTTCGATTCTTTTGTTCTATTTCAACCTGGTTTCCGACTGCACAAGGAAGGTTGGTATTGATTTTGGGAGTTTAGGTCCCAACAGTTTAGGAATTAGGGGCCAAAAAGGAACCCAAATAAGCATTTTTCTTGGTTTTCGCACCATATTACTTTAGTATAAGTAAATAGAAATCTATGAAATTTGAACACAAGGTTTATGACCATAAAAGGAAGGTTGGTATTGATTTTGGGAGTTTTGGTCCCAACAGTTTAGGAATAAGGGGCCCAAAGGGTCCAAAATTAAACTTTGTTTGATTTCATCAAAAATTGAATAATTGGGGTTCTTTGATATGCCGAATCTAACTGTATGTAGATTCTTAATTTTTGGTCCCGTTTTCAAATTGGTCTACATTAAGGTCCAAAGGGTCCAAAATTAAACTTAGTTTGATTTTGACAAAAATTGAATCGGTTGGGTTCTTTGATATGCTGAATCTAAAATGTACTTAGATTTTTGGCCCAGTTTTCAAGTTGGTCCAAATCGGGGTCCAAAATTAAACTTTGTTTGATTTCATCTAACTGTGTAATATGTAGATTCTTCATTTTTGGTCCTGTTTTCAAATTGGTCTACATTAAAGTCCAAAGGGTCCAAAATTAAACTTAGTTTGATTTTAACAAAAATTGAATTCTTGGGGTTCTTTGATATGCTGAATCCAAACATGTACTTAGATTTTTGATTATGGGCCCAGTTTTCAAGTTGGTCCAAATCAGGATCTAAAAGTATTATATTAAATATTGTGCAATAGCAAGAAATTTTCAATTGCACAGTACTCAGCAATAACAAGATATCTTCAATTGCACAGGATTGTGCAATAGCAAGAAATTTTCAATTGCACAGTACTCAGCAATAACAAGATATCTTCAATTGCACAGGATTGTGCAATAGCAAGAAATTGTCAATTGCACAGTATTGCGCAATAGCAAGAAATCTTCAATTGCACAGTATTGTGCAATAGCAAGTATTTTCAATTGCACAGTATTGCGCAATAGCAAGAAATATCTAATTGCACAATATTGTGCAATAGCAAGAAATTTCAATTGGAGTTATCTTTCTTTGTCCAGAATAGTAGTTGAATCAACTTAAATCAATGTTTTATACAATATACAATGTATATTCACTTTTACTACCAACTGATAAATTAAAACAATCTTTACCATTCAGTGATAACAAGCACTTTTTTTACATTTTGATATTTTATGATGTATTTAAATGAGTGATTATTGTTGCAAACTTCATTAGAAATTTGAATTGAGTTTGGTTTTGGAATAAAGGATAGGGGGATGTGAAAAATAAATTGGGGAGGGGGGGGGGTTCAATTTTTCTCATTTGAAATTTCATAAATAAAAAGAAAATTTTCAAACAATTTTTTGAGAGGATTAATATTCAACAGCATAGTGAATTGCTCAAAGGCAAAACAAAAATTTTAAGTTCATTAGACCACACTCATTCTGTGTCAGAAACCTATGCTGTGTCAACTATTTAATCACAATTCAAATTTAGAGCTGAATCCAGTTTGAATGTTGTATCCATACTTGCCCCAACCGTTCAGGGTTCAACCTCTGCGGTCGTATAAAGCTGCGCCCTGCGGAGCATCTGGTTTTATGAAAACATAATAAACATGGGTTTAAGGTTATGATTATTTCTTTTTCTGTAATGAAACTGTCTTGACGGTGTATTTATATGGTGTATAATGTTCTCCTGCAGAACAATTCAAATGAGAAAATCAATGGCTTAATTAGAACGAAAACAGACACAGACCAACGAAAGATGTAAAGATGTGGTATGAGTGCCACTGAGACAACTCTCCATCAAAGTCATACTTTACAAAAGTAAACCATTATAGGTCAAAGTACGGTCTTCAACATGAAACATTGGCTCATACCGAACAGCAAGCTATGAAAGGACCCACAATTCGAAGCCATTGAAACAGGAAAACCAACGGTCTAATTTATATAAAATACGAAAAACGAGTACACTTATGATCCACATCAACAAACGACAACTTCTGAACATCAGGTTCCTGACAATATTGCAATGTGTTTAAACGTTTTCATGGTACCAATCATTCACCCTTCTCATTCTTATCGAAAACAGTAGTGTTACATTGCAACATAGAAAGACACACTATAAAATATCAATTGAATGGCTTAACTTAATTCAAAGAGTAAGCCTTTTCCCACTATTTTTTGTCTCACCTTCAAAGAGTCAAACAGTGAGACATGTGTATGCTGTATCCTGCATTGGCGGCGTCGTCGTCAACAATGTATTAGTTAGTGATTAGGTCTAGTTAATGGTGAATCACAGGTGGTAGGCCAATGATATTTGGTATTCAGTTGTAACCATTAGCATTGGCACATCTCATTTCAGAGGAGTTTATTTGGTCCTGCCACTGCATTCATGGTCCATTGACTTTGAAAATTTTGCTTAGTTTACATGTAGGCGAGTGATATGAGAGCCAAATTTACATTTTTAATGCACCTACATTTTGTACCTAACACACGGCTAAATTATATATCACTAGAAAGCTAAGAATGTGTACATTCTAAATATCCCGGTCGTCAAAAGAAATTATGGTGCATTTTTTTTTAAATCGAGGTCAAAGGTCATGGGTGCAATTTCAATTCACGGATACTTCCAGTTGTAAAATCGAGTCAAAACAAATGCAAAAACGAAACGATTTTATGGGAATGCTGTATTACTGTTGGGAAAATATATTTCTATCATAATATTAATTAATTTTGGTTGATTTTAACGGTAACGCATTTTACATAACGTTCTCTCGGAGTCTTTGAAAATCAACCATTTAGTCACACAAATGTATCTGTAGTCGCCCTTGCATTATCTAAATCTTATAATACCTCCATATCATTTGATTGCACGTATTTACAAACCTATATATCTGCAAATTTGATATAAATAATCCGAAACAAAATATTTGAAGCAAGGGGAAAATATAACATATGACGTATTTTTAATTGTTCAGAAAAGTCCCATGATGAGCTGTTCATTAAAATTGAGGAAGCGTATGGTCTCCTGTTAGTTTGAAAGCCTGACAACCGCTTCAAGACCAGACAACCATAGAGCAGATTTTCTTTTATTATTGTAGTGCAATATGTTGATATATAAAAAAGAAGATGTGGTATGATTGCCAATGAGACAACTATCCACAAAAGACCAAAATGACACAGACATTAACAACTCATACATCACTAAATCAAATATGATAAGAGTACTAACAAACATAACTAAAATGAGTAAAGTGCTACTAGTATATTTATATCAACAAATTGACAACTTTAATATAAAACATCACAAGGAAAATATGATCACTCATTGTACGTCAAACTGTGTTTGATTTTACTTCAGTCGGCCGCCGTGTATCTTGAGATATATAATTAATCAAACAACACTTGACAAAGTAGTTTGTATTCTTTTTAAATTACCCTAGTGATGACGTTCGGCTACTTTGGCACTAAGCATTAATTTTTTTTTACGACCGCAAAAATTTTAATTTTTTGGTCGTATATTGCTATCACGTTGGCGTCGTCGTCGTCCGAATACTTTTAGTTTTCGCACTCTAACTTTAGTAAAAGTGAATAGAAATCAATGAAATTTTATAACACAAGGTTTATTACCACAAAAGAAAGGTTGGGATTGATTTTGGGAGTTTTGGTCCCAACATTTTAGGAATTAGGGGCCAAAATGGGCCCAAATAAGCATTTTCTTGGTTTTCGCACTATAACTTTAGTTTAAGTGAATAGAAATCTATGAAATTTTGACACAAGGTTTATGACCACAAAAGGAAGGTTGGGATTGATTTTAGGAGTTTTGGTTCCAACAGTTTAGGAATTAAGGGCGAAAAAAGGGCCCAAATAAGCATTATTCTTGGTTTTCGCACAATTACTTTAGTATAAGTGAATAGAAATCAATGAAATTTTAACACAAGGTTTATGACCACAAAAGAAAGGTTAGGATTGATTTTTGGAGTTGAGGTCACAACAGTTTATGAATTAGGGGCCAAAAAGGGGCCCAAATAAGCATTATTTTTGCACCATAACTTTAGTATAAGTAAATAGAAATCTATGAAATTTAAATACAAGGTTTATGACCATAACAGGAAGGTTGGGTTTGATTTTGGGAGTTTTGGTTTTAACAGTTTAGGAATAAGGGGCCCAAAGGGTCCAAAATTGAACTTTGTGTGATTTCATCAAAAATTGAATAATTGGGGTTCTTTGATATGCCGAATCTAACTATGTATGTAAATTCTAATTTTTGGTCCCGTTTTCAAATTGGTCTACATTAAGGTCCAAAGAGTCCAAAATTAAACTTAGTTTGATTTTAACAAAAATTGAATCCTTGGGGTTCTTTGATATGCTGAATTTAAAAATGTACTTAGATTTTTAATTATTGGCCTAGTTTTCAAGTTGGTCCAAAATTAAACTTTGTTTGATTTCATCAAAAATTGAATAAATGGGTTCTTTGATATGCCAAATCTAACTGTGTATGTAGATTCTTAATTTTTGGTCCAGTTTTCAAATTGGTCTACATTAAGGTCCAAAGGGTCCAAAATTAAACTAAGTTTGATTTTAACAAAAATTAAATTCTTGGGCGTATTTGATATGCTTTATCTAAATATGTACTTTGATTTTTCATTATGGGCCCAGTTTTCAAGTTGGTCCAAATCAGGATTCTATATCAAGGGTTGTGCAATAGCAAGAAATTTTCAATTGCACAGTATTGCACAATAGCAAGAAATATCTAATTGCACAATGTTGTGCAATAGCAATTAATTTTCAATTGGAGTTATCTTTCTTTGTATAGAATAGTAGTTGATAATATATGTTGGAAATTTGCCAGACATGACTATGATGTCATTTTCTATTTTTATTTGCCAATAACTTTATGTAAATAACTTCATTGGAAATTTGCCAATATAAAATGTTGCTGATGAAGCTTTTTTTCCTTATCTTATCTAAAATGTTTTTAGATAATGTATGTTGGACATCTTGGATATTTGCCAGACATGACTATGATGTCATTTTCTATTTTTATTTGCCAATGACTTTATGTAAATAACTTCATTGGAAATTTGCCAATATAAAATGTTGCTGATGAAGTTTTTTTTTTATTGTTTTATACAATAAACTTTTACTACCAACCAATCTTTACCATTCAGTGATAACAAGCACTTTATTTTACATTTTAATATTTTATGATGTATTTAAAAGAGTAGTTATTGTTGCAAACTCCATTAGAAATTTGAATTGATATCAGTTTTGGAAAAAGGGAAACGGGGATGTGAAAAAAAGGGGGGGGTAAATTTTTCTCATTTCAGATTTCATTAACAAAAAGAAAATTTCTTCAAACATTTTTTTGAGAGGATTAATATTCAACAGCATAGTGAATTGCTCAAAGGCAAAAAAAAACTTTTAAGTTCATTAGACCACATTCATTCTGTGTCAGAAACCTATGCTGTGTCAACTATTTAATTTTAGATTTAAAAAGTTTGAAGAAGAAATCTTTAATTGATTTGTAAAATCTTGACATTTGTTTTGTGTAAAAAAAAACATGTAATGTCAAAAATTTGATCACAATCCAAATTCAGAGCTGTATCACGCTTGAATGTTTTGTCCATACTTGCCCCAACTGTTCAGGGTTCGACCTCTGCGGTCGTATAAAGCTGCGCCCTGCGGAGCACCTGGTTTAATCTTGTTTCACCGTTTCAAACGGAGGACAAGGCTATCCTAATATTGAACCTTTTTTTTGGGCTTTCTAATGTTAAAATCACGTTAGCGTATAACCTAAATGATCGAAACATCGGACCAATAGGATGTTGGACCATTTAGTAGTCGGAATATTGCGATATCGGAATATTATAGCTTCATTTTAACTTGTAATCTCATCATTCTTATCGGTCAACATATCCATAAAAAGACAACTTCCTTGGCATGGTCATATATCAGTACAGCAGAGGTTTTGCTCAAAGCGGACACAAGATCTACTATATACAGATTGAATTAAAAATTTGATATGAACATGAGGGATTTGTCAAAGAGACACCAACCCGCTAAAAAGCAGGCAACGGCCAAAAACCACCAATGGGTCGTCAATGCAGCAAGAAACTCCCAAACCCGGAGGCGTTCTTCAACTGGCCCCTAAACAAAAATATACTAGTTTGAAATGATAATGGACGTCATACTAAGCTTCGAAATATACTCAAGAAGTTAAAATAAAAAATCATACAAAACTAAGAAAGGCCAGATGCTCTTGACTTGGGACAGGCGCAAAATTGCGGCGGGGTTAAACATGTTTTTGGAAATCTCAACCCTCCCCCTATACCTATACCAATGCGTGAACAGATCAAATTTTGTAGAAAGTTGGATGACATCATACCGTGCCGATGTTGCCTTTTAGCCAACCAAAGTCATACGGAGATCTTTTATTGTTTCTGTAGTTAGGTCGACAAATGTTAACCCCCAGAAGAAAAATAATGCCATGTAGAATGTATGCCCCATTTTCATTGTTTCTAATCTCCTGATCAGTCAATCTTGTTAATATCTATCAAAGATGTGTCCATAAATACGGTGCATTTGTAGTGATAAACCTAAATGAAAAAGAGTTAAAAAAATATTTATAGATAATATACATTCTACTAAAGCCATACATCTAAGAACTTTGTCAATAGAAATATCGTACGCTTTATTAACTGCCGCAGATGTGCCATCATCCAAAAGACAACACAGAAATGTTTTTAAAGCAGGTGGCATAACTTCAATTGAATAATCCAGTGAAATGTTTTTAGATAATGGATATTCATCTGATTGGATTACAACTTTAACCTATATCTGCTTCCGTAAAGTAGCTGCACTAAGTGCTTGCAACCAGTTTCGCAGTCACTGCTCAGATCTTTAAATTTGACAGACCGTATATCACAGTCATTTTAAACGGGTAATTTTCCGTCATTACGGCATAAGACAAAATTACAGTGCTACTGTATACAATATTGGATGCACCTTGGCCTTGTTGAAGCTGTATACATGTAACTATACATTGACCATGGTTTTTTAGTTTTTGTTGAAGCTGGTAATATGTTGTGAAGTTTTCTCGGCGGCGATCCTCGGGCAGAAATTAAGCCCGGTTAACTGATCAATTTATTAAAGTTGTTAACCAGAATACTTCCTTGTGTACAGGCACGTCATCTTTAATCGTCGAAATGTTAGTAAAAGCTGTTTTATGTTCAGAACTAAATAGCTCTTTAATTTCTGATTTCAAATTTTGTAGCAAATATTTAGCGATGCAAGCTCGATGGTATAAAGATTTAATAGTAAAATTATCATGAGTTATTTTGTAAATCAGATCATTGTAGGAGATCTATGTAGTAACACTCAAAACAGCTTGCTCCTCAGAGGTTACTTTATGAAGTTGTGTAACTTGCTTATAGGCTTTATACATTTGTAAAATATACAAACAGACAAATCATAATGAGTTGTAGATCTACTGTCCTCGTTGATATATGAGAAAAGACTGGTCGGTAGAATTGGTACATGTAGTACAAAGTCTTTGTACAGACAAAACAGAAGATGATAGGTTGTGCTTACTTTTGAAATATTTAAAGCAACTCTTATGATATTTTGTATTTTCAGATGGGATGTTTTCATTTTCTTCATATTCATCGACCGGTCTTCTGTAAACTTCATCTTTTCGTTTTCCCACTACGGCAATACAACTGTATCTTCATTTAAGTGTTTAACTACATAGTAAACACATGACAGACTATGCATCTGTGTCAATAAATGGATAGTTTTTTTGCTTTTTAGCAAAGGAAGGGCTTAATAGTGAACTGGACTGAAAATTTGACTCGACTCGGAATATTTTCTACAATTTTCCGATACGATTCCTTATTTAGAAAGGGGTGTTCTACAGAACTCAAAAACTATGTTTTACTTTGATTTGATCTTTATTTCGGACGATTTTATATCTATTTAAGCTACACTAAAGTTAAAGATAGAAATAGAACCGTTTAAATATGATTTATCGTACTCTAATAGCACTTTTAAGTACACGGAAATCGACTTATATATTCAGTAAAAAACGATAACGAAATAGATAAGGGATTCCGGAATTTATAGTGATTTTACCCACCTCATAAAATTACAGAAATTCGTGATTTTAAGAAATGTTGAGATAAAGTCTTGATCTTGAATGAAAAAACGATAACTGATGAGTAATTTGGTGTGTTCTAAAACGGATAGAGTGCAAAAACATTTAATAAAAAATTAATTGTAGATCCGAAAAGGTCGGGTTTATGAAAATTTTCGTACAAAATGTCAAATATTTAGAAGGTATGCAAATGCATGCGGACTTACTTTTACTTTTAAGAATCTAATTCACTTAATTATTCTGTCTAAAAGAAGAGATACGACTAATTTCCTTTGCTTGAAAACATGTCGTATTTTTTATAATTTTCAACTAATTTCTGAAATAAACGTCAATTTTACAAAAACTGCACCGTACGATTTTGTGACGACCGGGCAAAAATCAAAGTTTAATCATTATTCTTTCATTTAAAAAAAAAAAAAATTAGCCGTGTGTTAGGTGGGTGCATTAAAGTCCTTAACTAGACGTCTTTTTCAAATGTTACACTCGCCTATTGGTAGAAGGCCAATGTTTATTGCTATTCAGTTGTATATATATGCATTAGCACATCTCATTTCTACGAATAATAATTATACGCCACGCAACAAAGTTGCGCAAGGTATAATGTTTTTGACCCGTCCGTCAGTCCGTCCATCCGTCAGTCCTGTTTCTTGTCATCGAAACTTCTCTTGAACCACACAACAGAATTTCACGAAACCTTTTTAGATGAAAATGACATTTTATGTAGCTGTGCATATCGACAGGAAATTACGATTCAATTTTTTTCTAGGAGTTACGCCCCTTTGAACTTATTTGGTTCAATGTACTACTGCAACAGTTTTGTCATCGCAACTTCTCTGAAACCACACAACAGAATTTCATGAAACCTTTTTAGATAATAAGGACATACTATCTAGATGTGCATATCGACAAGAATTTACGGTTCATTTTTTTCTAGGAGTTACGCCCCTTTGAACTTATTTACTTTAATGTACTACTGCAACAGTTTGTTATCGCAACTCCTCTGAAACTACACAACAGAATTTCATGAAAACTTTTAAGATAATAAGGACATACTATGTAGATGTGCATATCGACAGGAAATTACGATTCAATTTTTTTTCTAGGACTTACACCTCTTTGAACTTATTTGTTTTAAGGTACAACTTCAACAGTTTGTCATCTCAACTCCTCTGAAACCACACAACAGACTTTCATGAAACTTTTTAGATAATAAGGTCATACTACGTAGATGTACATATCGACAAGAAACGACGATTCATTTTTTTCTAGGAGTTACGCCCCTTTGAACTTATTTGCTTCAATGTACTTCTGCAACAGTTTGTCTTCTAAACTCCTCTGAAACCACACAACAGAATTTCATGAAATTTTATAGATAATAAGGACATACTATGTAGATGTGCATATTGACAGGAAATTATTTTTCAATATTTTTTTCTTGTACAATTTTTTTTTCTTACACTTATTTCATTTCTCCAATGACAATGTGGGGACGTGGGGTATGTGAGCGTTCTCACTAAGGTTCTTTTATTAGTTCCGCCCCCTCATTCATGGTCTATTGACTTTGAAACATTTGCTTTATAGTTTAGATGTATTAGTTTGTGATTAGATTAGTTTAAGATAAACTGCTTAATATGTTAACTTGTTAATTCAATGATATTTGGAATGCAAATGTATTGCCATTTGCAAGGTTTGTTTCCATAGTGATTATATAGCCCCCCCCCCCCCCTCCCTTTCCTCATCATGTTTCATTGACTTTAAACTGTTGCATAGTTTACAAATTAATGTTTGTGTTTATGTTTGTTAAATAGGGAACGACTTATAGTAAGTCTATAATATTTGTATTGCAGTTATATAAGCATTTACACATTTCATTTCCATAGAGATTGTTTAGCAATGTACCGCATTTTTACGCCTGTCCCAAGTCAGGAGCCTCTGGCCTTTGTTAGTCTTGTATTATTTTAATTTTAGTTTCTTGTGTACAATTTGGAAATTAGTATGGCGTTCATTATCACTGGACTAGTATATATTTGTTTAGGGGTCAGCTGAGGGACGCCTCCGGATGCGGGAATTTCTCGCTACATTGAAGACCTGTTGGTGACCCTCTGCTGTTGTTTTTTATTTGGTCGGGTTGTTGTCTCTTTGACACATTCCCCATTTCCATTCTCAATTTTATTCAGTCATGGTTCATCTACTTTGAATATTTGCATAACTTACATGTTAAAATATTTCTATTTTAATTTCAAAATTTGCATAATCAAAATTACAGAAAGGCGAGACATATTTGTGTGATAACAGTTTATTATCGTTCGTTCTTATGTTGTACTGTTACACCACTAACCCAGGTTAGGGGGTTGTGGTTTTGGGATTCGGCTAACATGTTTAACCCCACCAAATTCTGTATTAACAAGTCAGGAGCCTGTAATTCAGTGGTTGTCGTTTGTTGATGTGTTGTTACATATTTGCTTTTCGTTCCTTTTTTATACATAAATAAAACGTTTAAATTGTTTTACGTTTTTCATAGCATGGCCTTTTATAGCTAATTATGCTAAAAAGTATCTGCTTTGCTCATTGTTGGAGGCCACACGGCGATCTATAGTTGCTAATATATGTGCCATTTTGTCTCTTGTGGAGAGTTGTTTCATTAGCATTGATACCACATTTTTTTCTTTATTTTCAAGAACTTTCAAAGCAGATTGTGTTTGTACTGTCCGACAAAGCAGTCAACAATGTGAAAGAACAATAACACAATGACAGGATGTTTAAGTACAGAGCCACGCATTTCTTTACAAACAAATAGGGAATAATGAGGTGCTACAATATAAACCATGATAAAGAATAGAAAATAATGAACAAACAGTATAACGAATAAAAAAAAATGAAGAACCCCATCCACACAAATGAAAGAAAAAAGAAGTACCAGTCCATAAGACAAGCAACCCGACGAGAAAAATGAGAATTTGCTCTGATTTTAATTTGCAAACTACACATCCGACAAATTAGTAAGGAGACACATATGACTTAAATTCTTTAAAAAGTTTTCAAGGATATGATGAAGTCTTTCTTGAGTCATGGTTTTCTCTGAAACAGAAAGTGGATGTAAATCAAAGAACATTATGTCTTTGTAACTTTTCTCTAAATTTATTATAAAATTGATTTGTTGTCACAGATGAAATTAAAGCGTTTATCGCCCAATATACAGCAACCCAACGACATACTACGATGTGTAATTTATTTCAAATTTATTTACAACCATTACATCCGTAAATGTTTGGAATAAACAAACTATTGAGGAAATACATATATGACTAATATTAAAATTTCCTCTTAAAACTAGTGATATATGGTTTAAAAAGATATCATGAAATATATTTTTAATTTTGTTTTTTGTCTTCAACTATCAAACATCAAGTGGTGTTAATCAATTAAATAACACGTCTCTGTAATATTTCATTAAATTTCCATATCAAGTTACCCTTTTGTCACACATGAAATAAAAGTGTTAATTTACCCCAAAATATGTACATAACAAATGTGTTAAATTTGTTTTTCTGTACATAAAATGAAATTCATTTAAGTTAGATTGATAGTTATAGTCAAGAAAACAAAATTTGATACAAAATATTTGAATGACAAAATGCACAAATAGATCCGAGATTGAATCAACTCATTGTCTGAAAGAATTATTTATGTTTATTTATGGTAATTTCTTTATCACGTCAAAAAGAAATGCATCTGTTTCATTACAAACAAGAAGAACATTTTCTTTTTTGTCAAAATAAATTCCACCCGGCTCATTCAATCCATCTGATTCAGTAAGAAGTTCTTTATGATGTTTACCATCATCTGATATAACTATTACAGTATGTGTCTTCTCAACCGTCACATAAACATTCTTATCGTTATCTATTGTCACACGACTTAAATCTTGAAATTCATTCTTTTCAAACTTCCAAATTATTTCTCCATCTAACGAGCAGCAGTATATTGATGATGTAGTATAGTTTATACAGACCAACCTGTCTCTGTCTACTGTAATGTCGTTGATACCGTGTGAAGGTAACGGTATAGTACGTATTACTTTACCTGTCAGGTCCATCAGATGTATTATACTCATATCAATAACAACGTACTGGCCACCGTTTCACAAAGCCTTCGTAAGTCTACGTGTCATCGTAAGACCATCGTAAATAAATCGTAGGATTTATAGCCGTTTCACAAAGCCGTCGTAAGTTAAGATGATCGTAAATAATGCGTAAATCCTGGCGTAACTTACTACAGCTATACCCAGTCGTAACTCGATCGTAGTTTTTTCCGCGAATATGAATTAAACCATATCTAACTTCTAAGATGGCTGCAGCGTTCATTGTAATTGATGAAGATATTGCAAATATTAGAAGAAGGAGACGAATCTTCAATATCAGAACCACAATTAGTACTTTTGATGCTTATTTTAATGAAACTGATATTATATCCAGATATAGACTTGATAGGAATAGTATTAATGAAGTTACTTTGGCAGTAGCACAAGACATCCAACATGAAACAAACAGGTCGCACGCACTAACCCCTGAAACTCAGGTTTTATTAGCTTTGCGCTATTATGCTAAGGGGGGTTTCCTATCAGAACTGGCCGACTTACATGGTGTGAGCAGGGCAAGTGCTAGCAGATGCATTGCATCTGTTAGCACTTCCATAGTCAAGAGGATGGGCCATTTGATCAATTTTCCGGTAGAAGAACTGCAAAAGACCAAAGAGGACTTCCATGACATAGCCGGAATGCCAAATGTTGTCGGTGCCATAGATGGGACATTAATTCCGATAATAGACCCAAAGGATGATGAGCCAGCATTTGTTTGTAGGAAGCAATTTCATGCCTTGAATGTTCAAGCAGTATGTGATGCAAATCTTAGGTATAACTCACTCTTACCTCGCCTTTTTTATTCCCATTAAATCGTTTGCCGCCCAACTGTACTTGTCTCCCGTCTCAACAAAATAGGCTTTCTATCACGTCCGCGTTCTGATATCTATTTATAATTATATCACTACAGGCAAAGTGGTTATCGATAAAACGTTCAAAGGAGTGTTTTATTTACACGAAAACTCAAACATATGTATACAATGTAAATTGTTATGTTAATTTCATTACTAGAAAAAATAATGAATTATTTTGCAAACAAATACACCAAAAGCTACAATAGGAGATATACATGATAAACATATTTTAAATTAAAACAATGACTTGTAGATAATATTTTTAGTTTAGACCTATTATTTTTTTGGAAGTAAAATAAAACCGTGTACTCATCTTCACCAAAGAATAAAAAATAAGAATTACATATGAAATATCAGTGCTTAGTATATACATGCATGGAAAAGAAAAGGTTTGCATACATTATAAATTATTTAGCATTATTTGGCATACAAACGTATAAAACGTAAACTGGTTGATATATTAAAGATACAGTGCATAACATTACACATAAAAAAAAAAAAACTAAAAGAAATGAAACCAATTTTATTTAAGTTATTAAAAACTATATAAAGTAAGTGTATGGCCTTCAACAAGAAGTATAGCCCATACCGCATCGGGATATTATCAATCCTAAATGAGATTAAAAACAGAAAAACAGTACACGATAATAAACTGTTATCAAAGAGATGTGTCGCTTTTTTTTTGTAATTTCGACAATCATGGTAATGCAAATGTTGAAATTAAAATAGCAACTCTATAACATGTAAGTTTGGCAAATACTATAAGTCAAGGAACCATGACTAAACAATCTCCATGGTTCCATGTGATGTGCCAAATCTAAGACAACTGCATACCAAACACCATTGCCTTATCATAAATAGTTCCCTTTATACAAACATAAATACAAACTATAATACATGTCAACTAAGAAAAATTTAAAGTCAAGTAACCATAACTAAAGGTGGGGGTAAAATAGCCTCCATGGAAATGAGATGTGCCAAAGTTAATACAACAGCATACCGAATATCATTGACCTACCACTATTGGTTCCCCATAAACCAGTCTTACCACAAACTAATACATGTAAACTTAAGCAAATGTTTTTTTTATTCGAAGTCAAATGACCATGACTAAGGGGGCGGGACCTAATGATCTCAATTGAAATAAGCTATGCCAATGATTATACAACTGCATACGAAATATCATTAAATTACCACTAGTGGCTACTCATCAGCTGACCTAATCTCTAACTTATACATGAAAACAAAGCAAAGTTCCAAAGTCAATAGACCTTAACTGAGGGGTGTGGCCAAATAATCTCCATGGTAATAAGATGTGACAATACTTATACAACTGCATACCAATTATTTTTGACTTCGTCCTCCGTCAATATACTTCTTTCAAATCGATATATCCTTGTATCAACCACATACACTGATGAGTCTTATGTAGACGAAACGCGCGTCTGGCGTACTAAATTATAATCCTGGTACCTTTGATAACTATACTTGTATAATATATATATATAATACAATTAATAAACGTCGCTACAAAAATACATTCATTTGTATTTTTTTTTAGATAATAATAGAAATGGTGGAATTCAGACGAAGCCGCAAATTTGCTGTAGGAGATTAATGTCCCCTCTAAACTATCACTGCCCCTTTCTGCTAGCATGAAAAGCTTCGTTAGCCCCTCATTTAGTTGTTTCGTGTTGAAGTTAGGCATTACAAATATTTGCGACTGAGCTTAGAACTTCAAATCTGTTTGTTGCTTATGTTGTTTCGTTGTATTTTTCTATCTAAAAACCTACCATTTTTTTTCTGTCATTGTAATTACTTATTGTTTTAATTGAAGAAAGTAAGAAGTGTTTGTCGTGGTTAATTTCTGAACAATTGTTTATATTTGTACGATTTTTCATCGCTGTCCTGAATTAATTTGTTTATTCTCTCCATGTTTTTGAATCCGAAAAAGTGCTTTAAAAAAAATCGGCGTGATTAAAAACACACTTCATCCTTACCTAAAAGCAGTACGTGTATATTAGTACCACAAAAGACCTACTTTAAAATTGATGTTTCTTGTGAGAAAGGATTACAGGGTTGACACACACATCTCATTTCATATATCTTTGTAGGTTTAATAATGTTGTGGCCAAATGGCCAGGGAGTGCACATGATAGTGCTATTTGGAATAGCAGCAGTCTCAGCATTAATTTTGAAAATGGAGACATTAATGGTTGGCTTTTGGGGGATTCAGGGTATCCGTTAAGACCATGGCTGTTAACCCCTGTTCTAAGACCAGCAAGCCGAGCGGAGGAGACTTATAACAGGAGCCACAAGAAAACTAGAAACACAGTTGAGCGAGCATTTGGATTACTGAAATCTCGTTTCAGGTAAATTAAGGGATAGTATACAATTGTAAAATAGAAAATGGTTCGTCTCATACTTAAAACCAGGTGCTCCGCAGGGCGCAGCTTAATACGACCGCAGATGTCTAACCCTGAACAGTTGGGGCAAGTATGGACACAACATTCAAGATTGATACAGCTCTGAATTTGGGTTGTGATAAAATTTGGGACATAATATGGGTTTCTCACACAAAACAAATGTAAAGATCTTACAAATCTATTGCGCAATATTGTGCAATTAAAGATTTCTTCAAACTTTTCAAAAATTTGGAATTTGATTTGAGAAATTTGAAAAATATAAATTGAAAACTACTACCACCCCCTTTTTTTGGCAATTAGTCAAAAACCTTAAATTTTATAATACATAATTTACAAGTATTGTAAGGAAGGTAAATCTGAACATACCTAACATTGTATGTTAAATGTTTCTGAATTACTTCCCTTACACTGCTTTTAAATTGTCTTAATTGTTCATCGACCAGAAAAACCTACCTTACCCCCTTTTTTAGCCCCTAATTCCAAAACATTTTAAGCCATAACTCTCCCAACCCACGACCAAAGTTAATACTAACCATCCCTTCGTGGTATGGAAACTTGTGGTACAATTTTAGAGAGATTCATACACTGAAACACAAGTGATTGTTTGAAAACTACAAAAATGCTTATTTTGCGCCCCTTATCCTAAACTATTGGGACCATAACTCCCAAAATCAATCCCAGCCTTCCTTTAGTGGTATTGAACGTTGTGATAAGAATTTATAGAGATCCATTCACTAAAACTAAAGTTATTGTCTGGAAACTAAATGCGTCTTCGGGTCACAAATCATATTTTTGTTCAAATTTGAATCATTGTTGATTTATTTGGTGACACCGTGTAATTGGATGTGCTGACCTTAACCATGTATGCAGATTTCTGATTTTTGGCATAATTTTTAAGTTGGTCCAAAATTTAACTTTAGTACAATTAAAATAATTTATAATGGGTATCTTGAAATGCTGAATGTATTCATATTAAAAATCAGATTTTGAGCTAATGATCGAAGTAGTACACCTCAAGTTCCAGTTATGACCTCTGCAGTCTTATCAAGATGGACCCGTTGTTTGTTAATCAATGTAAATGAATTGTATAACTTTGGTAACTCCAATTCGACCTTAATTAGCCGGCAATATTTTCAATTTCATTTTCAATCAAGGAGTGTGTTGTTGTTTTATGCACTTAACGTTGAAAATTCTATGTAAAAGTTAAAAACCTTGATATATGTATTTGTAAAATGTTGTGGTATCTGTGCAAGGTGACACATTTAAAGGAATGTTTTATATACCTGTAGGTGTCTCCATAAATCAACTGGCTGTATGATGTTTTCGCCTGGAAAATGCTGTCAGGTTGTTACTGCAACATGCATTCTGCACAACTTCTGCATCAATAAGGGTTTACCTATGCCCGAGGAGATAGACACAGAAGAAGAAGATGGAAATCACCAGGACCATGTTTACAATGGACCACTTGGGGATGGTTTGATAACTAGAAGAATGTTAATTCAAAACAGATTTTCTTAAACAAAGGGTACATATCAATATTAGTAAAATAAAATATCCATATCTTGTCTAAATATAAAAAAGTATTTGGTATGTTTGCCAATGAGACAACTCTTAACAATAAACCAAATGACTCAGAAATTATCAACCATCAGTCACTGTGGTCTTCAACAATGAGCAAAGCCCTTTCCATTTAGTCAGCTATAATAGACCATGAAATCACAAATGTAAAACAATTCATACTAGAAAACAAACAACCTAATTTAAGTACAAAATTTTTTTATATAAATCAACAGAACCACACCATAGTATAACAGTCATAAAAATCATATAATTCATGTCAGCTTCATATTTGGTCATTGAACTGTTCAGTGATTCTCTAAAGCTAACTTTGAGGTGTGATAAATCTATTTTTATTAACATTTACAACATTTGTTCTTAAATGGACAGTTTTCTCATTGGCAATCATACCAAGTCTTTGTGTCTTTATAAGACAAGAGTGCACACACTGAAATGTCTCGCCTTCTTTACTAATCATTGATATTATGTTGATAGTCCTAAGTATAAAGCTTTATTACAACTGTCACATAAACTTAACATTAACCAAGATAGCTAAACAAAGGCCAATGAACCATAAAAATGAGGTCAAGGTCAAATGAACCATGCCAGGCAGATATGTACAGCTAACAAAGCTTCCATACAACAAATATAGTTGACCTACTACTTATAGTTTAAGAAAAATAGACCAAAACACAAAAACTTAACACTGTGCAATGAACCGTGCAATTGAGGTCATGGTCAAATAAAACCTGCGGGACTGACATATAGATCATAATATATTTCCATACACCAAATATAGTTGACCTTTGGCATATAATATTAGATAAAAAGACCAAAACTTAAAAACTTAAAAACTTAACTTTGACCACTGAACCATGAAAATGAGGTCAAGGTCAGATGACACCTGCCAGTTGGACATGTACACCTAAACGACCACATACCAAATATAGTTATCCTATTACTTATAATAAGAGAGAATTCAATATTACAAAAATTCTGAACTTTTTTTCAAGTGGTCACTGAACCATGAAAATGAGGTCAAGGACATTGGACATGTGACTGACGGAAACTTCGTAACATGAGGCATTTATATACAAAGTATGAAGCATCCAGGTCTTTCACCTTCTAAAATATAAACCTTTTAAGAAGTTAGCTAACACCGCCGCCGTAGCCGCCGCCACCGGATCACTATCCATATGTCGAGCTTTCTGCAACAAAAGTTGCAGGCTCGACAAAAACCAATTACACATTTGTGACATGATCCAGACAAATAAACATCTCAACAAAAAAGTTTTTTGAGATAAATCAATTTATGATAAATTGCACAAGTTTTTAAATATTCTGAGTTAAAAGTTCCATAGCTATGTTTGTGGCATTAGCTATGTTGGTCTCATTGTGCTGTTGTTTTATGATGTTCAGCTTTTCCTCTTCAATAAGTAATATTCGTTCTAGAATCTCTATTTTTCTTTTCTTCAATAGAAGCTTTTGTTCCTCAATCTTCACCAGTTTGCATGAATTGTTGTTTCATTCCCTATGAAAAAGAAAAAAAAACACCATATTATTCTTCTTTATTTAACATCTTAACTAATGCTGAAAATTTATCACAATTCAAAATTTATATGTGGTTCATTGGAAGATCGATGATATGAATGTATTCCTACACTCTAAATTGGGGTTTAAGATATGACTCATTCATGTCATGCTCTATGCTCATTTTAACATGGGTAGGCATTATATATGTCAATATGTTACACTGAGTCTGAGCATTTTTGAAATAAAGAAAATACCATTGGAATGTCTGGCTGCTTATTTTACCTCATATTTATACACAATGTATTTACAAAATGTACACAAAAAAGGAATCATTTAATTCATTGAATGATGTATGTCAAAATTGTGGTAAAATATGTATAATTAATACTTTTTGTGCCAATAAGAACATAGTATTATTTACAAATGGATAGAAGAAAGTAATTTTGAATAAATATTAACAATATTTAATTCAATTAAAAAAACATTAATTACAACTTTAATTTCAGGTTCCATGTAAATTCAAGTGCAGCTTATAAGGAAGAACAGTGATCTTGAAAAACTGAATTTTGTTGTTCTTATAGATAGAAGTTTTAAAATGGACAAAAATTACAAAAATTGTATAATACCCTTTTCTGTGTCATTTCTCTCTTTCTTTCTTTCATTTGGAGATCTGTAGTGGTCATCTTTTATACGGCTTTCTGTTGATAACATAAATAAAATCCATTTGTCATCATTTATACATGAACTTTCAATTCAAATATACCTGTATCATAAGCAGTAAATTTTATTTTAACATCTTATTCATTTATTTTTTTTCATATGAAATAAAAATTCCTCAGAATAGCCAAATGACCTAAATAGGATAATTTCAAAGTATGTATATTGCTTTCATGGTTAACAAATTTGTCCTATTAGAATGGAAATCTACGGCTGCAATGAATTATTTCTTAAATAACCAATCAAATCCGCAATTTTTGTGTTTAACGGGATGTAACTTACTTCAAACACCATATATTTGGTACCTAACCTATATTTTTTTTTTATTAAACTAACCCCAAATTTGTGATTCCCTAAAACAAATGCAAATATATATATAGTAATACAGCAGCCACATGCAGTCTTTTAACCATTTATATCATTATTAATATATAGGAGGTAAGATAAATCATATCATAATGTTTAAATTCATATTTATGTTAAAAAAAAGTTTTCATATGTTTGTCTATGATTTTTGTTGGTAATTGATGCACCCTTTAAAGTCAAAATAAACATATTTGATTTGAATTAATTTTATACTTATGTTAGTTTTCTTTGTCATAAACATAATATGTTATGAAATATAAAAGACTGTATACCTTCTGCGGACTGGTTACGACATGTAGCTTCTTCTGTTGGCTCAGCTGCTAAACCAATGGCAATTAAACCATTATCAACTTCTTTGGCCACTGAAAAAATATATATATATATATATATCATATTGAACACCTAGAGTACAGAATTTATAAAAAAAAATGTTCTCTGTTAATTGTATAACTTCATTAACATTGGCTTGAAAATTAACAACGCCATATTCAATAACACAAAAATCTTCAAGACACCTGATTAATGTTGTGAAAATAACTGATGATGGTTTTCAAACTACTTTGTTTGTTTTAAATGTTAACACAGTTTTGAATTCGATTTTATTAGTCTTGTACCTGTTTTATCTGAGTGGTGCACAATAAATGAAATTGTGTCATGCACCATTGTTGGGACATCTAAGACTGAAAAATTAATTTCTTTGAATGAAGATAGAAAAGAAGTCAGATCATCTCGTTCATCTTCGGTTATGCATTTTGTGGTATCTACATAATCGTTAAATATGTCTCCTACTTTTGGCAGTAATTTACTTGGCCTGTACTCTTGTAGAAAATGTTGAATTTCTACAGTCATTGCTTTGGCTTTTCCAAGGAGAGAAAGTTGTGTAACTTCTTTACCTGAAGCAAATATTTTGGGAAAATGATTTTTGCAAACAAAATAAAACAGAAAGAGCACATTACATGTAGCATTACAAGATAAAGTTCCTGAGAAATTTTCATTTGATTCTAATAATTGTTCAAGAAAAGCTGTAGATACAAAAATTAATGTGTAACATCCCCCTTTTATAATCGTTTATCTTTCGACCACTTTTTCTATATTTATTGTAAATTTGGCCTATAATTTTCTTTTTGTAACTTACCTCCCAAATTGTTCTCTATTCTTATCTAAGGCCAAAAACTTAATACTATAGGGTTATTGCATGAATATTTGGGAATATTGTCCCAAGTAGAATATTATATTGCACGAGCTTGGGAGTGCAATATATGTTCTAGGATGGACAATATTCCCCAATATTCATGCAATAACCCTTTTATTGTATAGCAATATAATATGTGAAAATAAAAATTGGCTTAAACTAAGATTTTGTCAATGATGACATCATGAATGTTGAAGATTTATTGCACTAGTGCAGTATTGCCATTGGATTTGCACGCTAACTTTTAGTTACTTTCTGTGGGAAATATTATATTGCTATGCAATAAAGTAAAATATATAACTCACCTTCAGATTTTGCAGTCCCTACTGTCATGACTGTTTCTGTGGATGTTTTTGTAGATTTTGAATTTCCTAACGTCTCTAGATTTGGGGATGTTCTTTCAGATTTCGAAGTATGCGTGTCAATCCCCCCAGATATTCCCTCAATCAAACTTTGTGGCATAATGGCTATTATCTGTAATATAAACAAAAAATATTTTATAAGGAAGAAAAACCAGCCAGATGACAGGATATTAATAGTAATAGTTTGATGTCTGAACAGTTCGGATCATAACCCCCGAAATAAATCCAAATCTTACTATAGTGGTTATAAACCTTGTGTTGAAATTTTTTTGATTTGAAAACGTTGTAATAAAATTTCATAGACTTTAAGAGATGTCAATCTTTTTACCATTACTAAAGGTTGAAACAACAACAGAATAATACCAGTATCTGTCAGATCACTTTTTTTTTGTAGTCGTATAAAAACAGTTAATGTAACAGTACTTTAATTAATTAAATGAATTGCTTGTGTTAAAATTTTAATTGATAATTTTTAGACTACAGTGGCAGATCTGGAAATTTTCAAAAGTGCTGGCCATTGACCTGACTGCCTTAGAGGGGGCCTGTTCCATTCAGTGATTTCCTAAATAAATAACCAATTTTTTCCAACAAAAAACTCCTACCTTTAAATCCGCCTCTGGACTATGTTACACGTATGTAAAAAAAAATATTCTGTAAGATCATTAAATACCTATCAAATTTTATTACATACAAATGTATCTCTTGAAAGCAAAATAACTAACCTTTTGTTCAGTTTGTGTTAAGTCTTTAGGAGATGAACCTCCACCGGTCATTTGAATCTCTTTCTTTCTTTGTTGATCTTTTTTCTTTGCAGCAGCCTGTAAATCCTGCCATTTCTTCCGAATCTGCTCCTTCCCTCTTTTATAATTACTGTTTGCATTGATTCTGTAATGTACAAATGTATATATATATATATGTACAATAAAAAATAAATGTTACATTTTCATATATAATTGTACATTTTTAGGTGAAAAACTGTAATTTAAAGTTTGATAAAAATCTGACAAAGATCTAATTTTAACAAAGCTGTTATGACTGCAGATTTTTTACTTAACGCTTTTAAACATCTCAAATCATTGTTATTCCATCATATGTCATTGTATTCAATCATATGTCATTGTTATTCAATCATTAGTTCATTACATAATACACAACAGTAATAGCAAATTTGGCTGTGTTAAAAACTAATTAGCTGTTATTATACACAATGTTCTTGAAATATACCATAGATTAATAATAAAATCAACGGTTGTTGATATTTTTACTTATTCAAATATATATCTTTGAATTATTAAAAAGGTTTATGGCGTGTTTAATTTAAAGCATTAATTGGTCAATGACATAATATACATGTATCTAACTTATTGTTGTAAAAATGGTCATTGAAGGATTAATAATAAACCAATGTTTTGATTGATAAAATAGTTAGTTTGGAATTAATAGCAACAATGCTGTCTGAATTGTAAATCATGAAAAGGATTTACAATATAAAACAGATGTGGTATGATTGCCAATTAGACAACTGTCATGACTATCCATGCACATAGTATTGCCTTCAACAAGGAGCAAAGCCCATAACGAATGGGGGATATTATCAATCCTGAATAGGCAATCAGAATAGTTTTTAATGATAAGAAAATACAAAACAAACATAGTCACACACTATTTAAATACGTTGGTACAAGTTTATAACTATTAAAATGCTGTGGTACAAGTTCAGGACTGCCAAGTCTCATGCATCTAGTGTGAGATTCATGCATGTTCATGCTTTTAAGGCGGCATTTCCCTTTGAACTATTGTTTTTTCTCTTTGGCCTTTTCAATTTTGACCAAATCTCACACATTTGCTTCATTAAAAGTTGGCAGAACTGCAAGTTAGCATTGGTACGAGTTTGTTTGTAGTGGTATGAGTTTGCAATGGTACACGATAACACTTTACATGTACATGTATAATTCACAGATACATTTGTACCCCCCTTTTGTTTGATATCTGGTCTGTTTGACCTATCGCCCTGGGTATATATACTCCAAGTTTATTTGCCTATAGAGACCTTTCGCCCCAACTGAAAATATTAATATTCAGGGCATTAAAGTTGAATAAACTTATTCAGATATTTCTACGGTACATATTCTTGTAATTTATGGAAATATGGAAATATTTTAAAGGTTTATGGCTTGTTTATGACACAGGTGCTAGAGGACTACAAGATTCACGTTGATAGAAAACATGCATATTTAGAGTATAAATATGGTATATTAGTATTTATCGTCATTCCCTACGCCTTTATCACCCTGCTCTGTCGCTCTGTAATTCTCGTATCAAGACTTCAAAACGTGACCAGGCATTATCAGCGACATCACAATGTAAGAGGATAAGTTATCAGCGACGTCACAATGCGAGAGGAGACGTTATCAAGCTTGTTTTCGTCAAGCGTAAAATTGTCTTAGGGAGAAAGAAAAGACCAGTAATAGAACTATAAAAAGATAATGGGGTTTGCTTTGTATAGATATTGTAAAATATCAGCCACTGCACTCACTCTCCAAAAAGGTTCACATTGTGGCTCGCGGCTGATATTATGCAATATCAATGTGTAGAAAACCTGATAGTCTATACATATGTGGTACAAATAAGTGATATATATCGAAAAATCTGAGATTAATAATAATAAGGGGAGGGACTAAATGGGGCTCATACAGGATCCTGTCCTCAAGCACCTGTGGTTTATGATTGATCATTAATTGTTCAATGACAAATTAATTTCGGATCACTGATTACTGTGATATGTACTCGTCTTTTGATCAATTAATAATAAAAACAAACATTTTGTTTTGATAAAATATTCAGCTTGAAATTAATAAAAACAATGATGTACCAACTGTTAACGGTCGAACGTGAATCAGGGCGAACAGACCCGGATTCCTTTTGTTTAAGCTAAATTTATAGTTGTGCTTATACACAGCCATCAACCTGTATAATTATTATCTGGACATATTTTTACAGTGAACTTTCACTGATCAATAATATTTTACTTCTGACTGATCAATTCCCATCCTTTCTGTTTTTTGTTGTTGTCAAGTGTGGACGAAAAAGAAGAAAATAGCACATCCTTTGACTGTTCGACCTCGTCAATCAGAATGATAATCTCGTCATGTGTAAAATTGGGCTGTCTCTCTTTTTTAACCTTCTCCATTTTATCTATAATTCTAATGAATACTTACACGCGCAGATGGTCGTCTGCAATTTATTCCAGTCAATGAAAGAAGACTGCGCCATTTTCGTTGTAAATAATCCCCGATTCACACCTCCTGTTTTAGAGAGTTCAGTTTTACGCTACTCTTACGATGATGCACAGTGCGTAACTTACGATCGACTTAGTCGTCCTTTACGATGCCTTTGTGAAACACCCGTAACGGGAACGTAGAACCGCACGTAAACGGATCGTAAACTGATACGATGATCGTAAGTTAAGAAGGCTTTGTGAAACGGTGGCCTGGCCCGAAGGGCCAAGTGAGCTTTTCTCATCACTTGGCGTCTGTCGTCCGTCGTCGTCGTCGTCGTTAACTTTTTACAATTTGAACTTCTTCTAGAGAACCACTGAATGGAATAATACTAAACATGGCATGAATGTTCTTAATGAGGTGCTGACCAAGTGTTGTTAGCTAATAGCGAATCAATCATCCAAGATGGTCGCCAGCGGGGGACTTAGTTAACATAGGACCCTATGGGAAATGCATACAAATGACTTCTTTTAGAGAACCACTGAATGGAATGAAACCAAACATGGCATAAATGTTCCTTATGATGTGCTGACCAAGTGTTGTTACTTTGTAGCCGATCCATCATCCAAGATGGCCGCCAGCGGGGGACTTAGTTTAACATAGGACCCTATGGGAAATATATAAAAATGTCGTCTTTTAGAGAACCACTGAATATAATGAAACCAAACATGGCATGAATGTTCCTTATGAGGTGCATACCAAGTGTTGTTACTTTGTAGCCGATCCATCATCCAAGATGGCGACCGGCGGGGGGATTTAGTTTAACAAAGGACCCTACGAGAAATACATACAATTGTCTTATTTTAGTGAACCACTCAATGGAATGAAACAAAACATAGCATGAATGTTCCTGATGAAATGCTGACCAAGTGTTGTTACTTTGTAGCCGATCCATCATCAAAGATGGCCGCCAGTTGGGGACTTAGTTCAACATAGGACCTTATTGGAAATACATACAAGTTTCTTCTTATAGAGAACCACTGAATGGAATGAAACCAAAAATAGCATAAATGTTCCTTATGAAATGCTGACCAAGTGTTGTTACTTTGTAGCCGATCCATCATCAAAGATGGCCGCCAGTGGGGGACTTAGTTTAACATGGGACCCTATGGGAAATGCATACAAAAGTCTTCTTCTAAAGAACCACTGAATTGAATGAAATCAAACATAGCATGAATGTTCCTTTCCTTATGAGGTGCTGGCCAAGTGTTGTTACTTTTAGCCAAATTTTATATTTTTTTAATTGATTTTAAAAACCCAAGTAGAATCAGGTGAGCGATACAGGCTGTTGAGAGCCTCTAGTTATTATCTGCGTCGTAAGGCAGCAACCATTTGATTTCCGGGGGGGTTCTAGACAATCTATTTTTTTGACGACAAGCAGAAAACTATTTTTTTCTTTCAATTTTAGCATTACATATAGTGGCAGCTGAGGGTGAAACGATTTTTTTTTATCAGGGTCTAAAACAAATTATTTTTTCTCCAAAAAAATCCATAGCCCCGCCCCGAAAATCAAAAAGTTGATGCCTAAAAGTATAGTAACAATGACGTATATTCAAAATATTTTGTTATCTGCGTCGTAAGCGTGTAGTCTCATTGACATATATTAAACCTCTGTGTAATATCTGCTCCGTAAGGGTAAAGTCTAATTGACGTATATTCAACCTCTGTTTATTATCTGCGTCGTAAAGGTAAAGTCTCATTGATGTAAATTTCACCTCTGTTTATTATCTGCGTCGTAAGAGTATAGTCTCATTGACGTAAATTCCACCTCTGTTTATTATCTGCGTCGTAAGGGTAAAGTCTCATTGACGTATATTCAATCTCTGTTTATTATCTGCGTCGTAAAGGTAAAGTCTCATTGATGTAAATTTCACCTCTGTTTATTATCTGCGTCGTAAGAGTATAGTCTCATTGACGTAAATTCCACCTCTGTTTATTATCTGCGTCGTAAGGGTATAGTCTCATTGACGTATATTCCCCTTTTTTATTATCTGCGTCGTAAGAGTATAGACTTATTGACGAATATTCAACATCTTTTTATTAACTGTGTTGTAAGGGTATAGTCTCATTGACATATATTCCACCTCTTTTTATTATCTGCGTCGTAAGAGTATAGTCTCATTGACGTATATTCCACATATTTTTAATATATGCGACCTAAGGATATAATCTCAATGACGTATATTCCACCTCTTTTTGTTATCTGTGTCGTAAGAGAAAAGGCTCAATGACGTATACTCCACCTCTGTTAATTATCTGCGTCGTAAAAGTAAAGTCTCATTGACGTATATTCCACCTCTGTTTATAATCTGCGTCGTAAGAGTATAGTCATATTGACGTATATTCCACATTTTTACATTATCTGCATTGTAAGGGTATATTCCCATTGGCGTATATTCTCCCCTTTTTATTTTCTGCGTCGTAAGGGCATAGTCTCATTGACGTATATTCCACATCTTTTTATAAACTTTATCGTAAGGGTATAGTCGCATTGACGTATATTCCACCTCTTTTTATTATCTGCGTCGTAAGAGTATATTCTCATTGATGTATATTCCATATATTTTTATTATCTGCGACCTAAGGGTATAATCTCAATGAGGTATATTCCAACTCTTTTTATTATCTGCGTCGTAAGAGTATAGTCTCATTGACATATAAGACACCTCTGTTTATTATTTGTGTCGTAAAGGTAAAGACTCTTTGAGGTATATTCCATCTCTGTTTATTATCTGCGTCGTAAGGGTAAAATCTCATTGACGTATGTTCCACCTCTGTTTATTATCTACGTCGTAAGAGTATAATCTCATTGACGTATATTCCGCATACTTTCTTTATTTGCGTCGTAAGGGTAAAGTCTCATTGACATTTTTACACCTTTGTTTATTATTTGCGTCGTAAAGGTAACGTCTCATTGACGTATATTCCACCTCTGTTTATTATCTGCGTCGTAAGGGTAAAGTCTCAGTGACGTATATTCCACCTCTCACTCTGTTTATTATCTGCGTCGTAAGAGTATAGTCTCATTGACGTATATTCCCCTTCTTTTCTGTGTCGTAAGATCATAGTCTAATGGACGTATATTCCCCATCTTTTTATTATCTGCGTCGTAAGGGTATAGTCTCATTGACGTATATTCCACCTCTTTTAATTATTTGCGTCGTAAGAGTAGTCTCATTGGCGTATATTCCACATGTTTTTATTTTCTGCGTCATTTGGTGGTCATTAGAGTATAATTTCATTGACGTATATTCCACATCTTTTCACTATCTGCGTCGTAAGATGTCTCATTGACGTATATTACATATTTGTTTATTTTCCGAGTCGTTATCGGGTATAGTCTCATTAACGCATATACCACATCTTTTTAATATCTGCATTGTAAAGGTAAAGTCTCATTGAGGTATATTCAACATTTTGTTTTTCTACGTCGTAAGGGTATAGTCTCATTGACGCATATTCCACATCTGTTAATTATCTGCATCGTAAAGGTAAGGTATCATTGAGGTATATTCAACATCTTTTTATTATCTGTGTCAAAGGGTATAGTCTTATTGACGTATATTCCACATATTTTTATTATCAGGGTCGTAAAGGTAAAGTCACATTGACGTTTATTCCACATCTTGTTATTAACTGCCTTGCAAGAGTGAGTATAGTGTCATTGACGTATATTCCACCACTTTTTATTATCTGAGTTTAAAGAGTATAGTCTTATTGACGTATATTCCATATCTTTTAATAATTTGTTTTGTAAGGGTATAGGCTTATTGACGTATATTCCACACCTTTTTATTATCTGCGGCGTAAGGGTAAAGTCTCATTGACGTATATTCCACACCTTTTTGTTATCTGCGTCGTAAAGTTATAGTCCAATTGACGTATATATGTTTATGTTTTAGTTCTGTATATGACAATCCTGTATTGTTTCTTTGTGTCGTTTGGTTACTGTCTCATCTACATATGTCACATCATTTTTTTATGTTTTGTTTTCTTGATTTACTGCATCATTGACGTTTATTTCGCATAATTTGATAATTTTTCGTTTGTGTATAGTAACATTGACGTATACCATTTCTTTGACCTTCGTTTTCGGAAGGACGTGAAATATTCAAGGTTGGTTCCAGAACGTCCAGTGGAAATATAGGACCAGACGGGGAGAACATAATGTACTGCATACATTTATGTCTATCAGAATTACCAGGAGGTAGGGTCTATGACCTTGAGAGTAATAATGACAAATTAAAATTTTAAGGTTTTTATTTCGAGGAGAGATTAGGATTAAGGACATACATATGGTAAAATTAAATAACAATCTTCATTGCAAAAAGCAAGACCCAGGCGACGGGTTAAAATGCAAAAACTAACATTTGTATTATATGTACAAAATGTACAAAAAAAAACCACTCACGACACTTCAAAACGTTAAAATTAATAATATATACATAAAACTATAGTTGCAGGTTCGTAAAGGATGCTCTGAAACAGCAAATGGAAATGGAACAAGAACAACACGTCCTTGACGTATGCAAAATATCCTGCAAATTGCATAAAGAGCTTCAAGGGACAATCATTTTATCATACATGAACAACAAAATGCTTTTAGTATTGAACCTTTAATATAAAAAAGAAGATGTGGTATGATTGCCAATGAGACAACTATCCACAAAACACCAAAATGACACAAACATTAACAGCTATAGGTGACCGTACGACCTTCAACAATGAGCAAAGCCCATACCGCATAGTCAGCTATAAAAGGCCCCAATTAGACAATACAGTATTGTAGTAATTATGTAATATAAATCATAATTGATTAAGTTGAATTTGTACTCAGTTGATAACATACTAATCCACACAATCTATTTCGAATGAATATTTGCAAGAACAAATCTGAATCGAATAAACTAACTAATGTTCATATATGTCCGTTTTTTCTAATGTCAAATAAAACAAACAAACACACCTGTCGTTATGTACATTACATACGAATAGAATATTTTCTTGTGTGTTAAAATAAATTCCAAAAATAGCCTATTCACTTAATTTAGTTCAGTAAAAGTTGAATAATATCTTCTCATAAGAGTATGAATTATACATAAAAGATACAATCATAGACATTGTTTTTTACTCGAAAAAAAAATCGATTTTCAAAATAATAATATAGAACAACTAAATTTTCAATGTTTTATAAATGGTGATTTTTTTTTATTCAAACAACGGTAATTAAATACGACAGCCCAGGTTACATTTTCAAAATTAATTATATTTTTTTTTGTAATTTTGTTTTGAAAGATGTTGGAACACTGTCATATGAGTCTAGGCAGCGTTAGACCATGTGTTATTTGTAAATGATGAACATGAAATTTGTAAAACCTTCAATTTGGAAAATAAACAAACGAAAACTTTAAACATTACAGTTTGATGTGAATAGAATATTTATGTGGTTAATCGGTTGGGTGTGAATCGTCCAGTGACAAATATCTCATTTCCATTCCGGATGATAACAAATAAACAATGTAAAGGGTTTAACAAAAGAGTATGCATTTGAAAAACGCACCAGTCAACGTGCTCAGAAAATATTTACAACTTGCATATCAATATAGAATATTTATTTCGAATTTACAAGTGATTTTAATTAAAATTTCTTCTCAAACCATCCGTTAGATTTGGTGAAATATTAATCGAGGTTTTTGTTCTTTATCTATAAAACAGTAATTGGACAATCTGCTGTCACACCATGTATTAAGTCTCTAATATTTCTTTAAATTTCCATTTAAAGTTGAAATGTTGTCGCACATAAAATAAAATCTTTAACCCTCAACTAGTAAGGACTACATCATATAATTGTAATAATGTCTTTTAATCTTCATATGGAATGCAGCAGTACAAATGACGGTAATTCGTTTTGTTAGATTAAAAGTAAAGTAAATTAATAGAAATTATTTTGAATGATTAAATCAACAAACAGATCCGAGTCCAAATAAGCTCATTGTCTGAAAGAATTATTCATTGTTATTTATCATGGTTTCTTTCTCACATCAAAAAGAAAGGCATTCCCGTCATATCTATTACTCACAAGCAGAATGTTTTCTTTTTTGTCAAAATAAATTCCCCACGGGTGTCTCAATCCATCAGATTCAGTAAGAAGTTTTCTATGTTGTTTACCATCATCTGATACAACTATTACAGTGTGTGTCTCCTCATTTGTTCCATACACATTCCCCTCATTATCTGTTGTTACACGATATAAATCTTGAATTCCATCCATTTTAAACTTCCACATTAACTTTCCATCTAACGAGCAGCAGTATATTGATGTACCGTCTATACAGATCAACCTGTCTCTGTCTACTGTAATGTCCCAGATAGTGTGTGCAGGTACCGGTATAGTACGTATTACTTTACCTTTAATGTCCATCACATGTATTATACTACCATCAATAACAAGGTACAGGTTATTATCATTATATGATATTCCGTTGCAGGAACCACTGGTTTTGATTGAACTGGTGACAGAACGTGTAGATATATTTATTATCTGTATGGTACTGTCATATAAACAGGATACTGCTACAGTATTACTATCTATCTCTGTTATATAATATGGTCTATAGGGCAGAGGAATGTGATGGATATCAGTACCGTCTGAATTACAAATAATAAGTCGTTTATTACTCCGGTCTGTAAACACTAATGTATTGCCTGTTTTGATACAGCTATAAATGTCCAGATTTTCATTCGTTGCCTGTGTTATATTAATCTGTTGACGCAATGTGACAGAAACAGGAAGGTTGGATTTGACAGATGATTGATCCTGGTTGAATTTCTCTTTATTTGGTTCATGTTCTGAAATAAATAATCAAGTATAGAATTAGTTATTTCAACAATCGATTACCTTAACTAAAAAGCAGTTTATAAAAATGTACCACTTAAAGAGATTAAATGATGGAAAAATAACCATATATGATTTTTATGAGTTTTTCACGGCCTCAAAATTACATTCTTTTTATCCGACTAATTTAGTGAAATGAAACAAGTGTAAAAGGATAGATATTAGTGGATATACTAATGTAATATACTTGTTAGACTTTCTTGTAAAAGAGGTTTTATAAAGACGTTTATCTGGAATAGGTGCCTTTTTGATATATCAAATATATCCGTGGGTTGCAAATCCACTAAATAGAATTTAAATGAGTCAGTACTTTCTATCTTTCGATCGAATATCTGTATTTATGTTTTTAAACCAAATTAATATGTACTAATAACTAAGAATTGTGTGGATGGACTATAAATGTGTCATAAACTATATACATGAGTCGTGATTTTCACAAAACTCCGATTTATGAATGGGGAAGGGGTGAAATTTCTCTACGTATGTACCTACAAGCCAATATTGAGACCCCCTCCAGGTCCATTTAAAATACCTTGAGCATAACATAGCATATGTAGGTAAAATGCAATATAACAAGATTTTCAGATAAACATGTTTTCTATTAGTCTAGTTACAACTTTAGTTTAAACACGAAATCAAATATCCTCTTATCAACGAGTTAAAGTTGGCTGTGCGGGATATTTAGAGTACGCTGCCACGTCCGTGCATAATGGGAATGTTAAATCCGATGTCTCGTGTAAATGCAGTGCAATGTTTGTTGCACGTTAGGAATCCTTGCGATCTACTCTTTGACTGGTCCGGAGGCGAGATGTTGCTGTGCTAAATTTGTTCCGTTTTCAATAAATGAATCATTATGACTAAATCTTAAATGTGCAAGATGAAATGTATTTGAGTTACTACTAACGGTAATAAAGAAAAGGAATAACAGAACGTTTATTTTTATATGGGTTCTATGTTTTACATTTTAAACCAACAATAACCTCTATATATCCTGGATAATAGTACTAGTATGTAATTCTGAAATCTGTTGAAACATTGTTCAATCTGAACTCATGCTTTTTTGCCTGTCTGAAGCCACGAGCATTGGCATATCAGTAGTTGTTTTTGGCAACTATCATTGTATTATTTTTCATTTAATAATTAAAGTATAGATTTATGATATTTGAGGGTCTGTTTTGAGTTGTTGAAATTCAGAGACTGTATTTAGACAAATTTTCAAGTGTAATTTAAATAGAGGTCGAGAAAAAGTAATTCCCTGTATCAAACTAATAATAAAAGTTGCCGCCTTCGTCTTAACAAGAATCTCAAAGGGTGACTGGGGAAAAGAGATATGGTTACTAATGTCTTCTACCTACCAACTACAACTCGTGCAAATTGCAGATTAAAGTTTTCTATGCGGGATGTACAAGTATGCCGCCACGTCCGATCAGAATTGGAATGTTCAATTCTATGCATACATGTGTATGCCAAGTGACTCCCATGTTATTTACACGTTAAGATCGCCTGTTAAATTGAGAAAAAAAAATCTGAGGGGTCCAAAGTTGGCCTGTGGTATGGTAAAAATAGTGTCTGCTTCAGATGTACTCATTTTCCTTTGGCAGGACAACAATTCAAGAATTCATGGCAAAGGGCCTCTATCACAAGTCCTACCTATTGTACGTTTTATTATGTTGTCCTGAATATGCATGGACCATTTGCCACTTGACATTAAGGTGGTATGGATGTCTTTCTACATCTTGGCATGTAAACATCAGGAAACCTTAGGTCAAGATTTTTAACCAAGTTAGCATAATTTGATGCAGGTATGCAGTTAACTAATGTTAATAATCATTGAAAAGAACAAATTTATTAGATTGTAACTTATAAGTGTTAGTATTTGACAAGTGTAGATTATTTTTGGTTGATTTCTATTTTTTTTTTAATTTGCAGTTAAAAGGGGAGGTAACTCTGACACCGTGCATTTTCTAAAGGAATTTTGCTATTTTGTATATAAGCTAGACAAAACGTACGGTGACCCTGTCTTTTATTGGGGATATTCTCATAAAACCTTTTAAAAGCTATCTTTTCGTTTTTATTTTATTTTACAAATCTATCATTTGGTTTAATTTCTCATCACATTATAGGGTTTTTTTCTTGAATAATCCATACAAAATGTGTCATTTTGTCACAATCTTTACCTGGGGAAAATGCGCGGTAACCTATCAGTTTTATAACAATTTTGACATATATCAATATATTCTACATTTTGGCAAGGTATGACCAATTCTATGATTTTTTTATTTTAATTTCCCGTAATTTATGCAACACTGACACCAACCCAGAGCAGATAAATAAAATTATCTCTTACTTAGTACTCTTACTAAGAAAGCTACCATTTGATTTGTATGGGGGAGGGGGGCTAATATGAAATTTGAAAAAAATAGGCAGGACAGGAGTTTTGAGGTAAAAAAAAAAAAAGGCAGGATGAGACACTTGCAAAAAAAAAGTCAGGATGACAATTTATGTAAAAAAAAGTCAGGATAAACTTTTTAAAAAAAAGCAGGACCGGATAGAGTGAATAATAAAAAGGCAGGACAGAGATTACAACAAAAAAAAATGCAGGACAAAATTTTTCATCCTAGCCCCCCATAAAAACCAAAAGGTAGCTCCCTAAGTACCTTAACAGTTTATCTTATTATTTATATTCATCAATATATATGTAATTTATTATTGTATTTATTTAGTTTAAAGCAATTCAATGGGACGTCGTCATATATCTTATATGATTTCACTCGTTTAAACTTAAATTGGAGAAAAACAGTTTCCTTCCGACAAAACACGATAATACCATATCAACCCGGCTTTTTACTAGTCTGAAATGTTCACCAGGATTCAAGTCTTGCTAGTTCACAAAGTGTCAGTCTGTTGTCTGCTCTCTGGCTGGAGTTGTCTCTTTTACATATATTCCCTATTTCGATCTCAATTTTATGTAATTAGACATGACGTCCTACTCGGACATATTATTGTGAATCCGGAGCAATAAGTCATTACTCTCAATAAAAAAAAATACTACTTAATTCGGAAATTAAGGAATACAGGTGTTATAGTTTTAGAATATTAGCCGAGATAATAGAACAATTTTTAAACCTTTATACAACATTTCTCGTAGTTTTTATATTATATTTTATTGTTTGAATCAACTGATTTACCATTCAATGAATTGCGATTAACACGTAGTGATTGATATTTGTTTGGAGTGTTCAAATCTCTATATTATAAATATTTAATATATTTATTTATATTATTCTATATTATATTTTGACTAACAAACTTCGTGTTTTGACTAGTATGATGTGTAAAGAAGTCAACGAATAAATTTGGATAAATAGAAATAGAATAATTTTTTTTCGATTTTAATATTATATATTAACAAACAAAAATAAAAGTCTATTATAAATGTCGTCATGTATAAGTCATCATCCACATTTCATACAGTACTTATATCTTAATTTATTTCCAAAAGATTATTTTGGCAGGTTGCACTCCCATTAGTACGTTGTGATATAATTTCAACTAGGCATTAATATTATGAGTTCATTCTGCAATGTGTATAAATTTTCATATCAAACGTAAATTATGTCATCTGTTTCTTACCAATTAATGATACTGCTGAACTAAATAATATTGTATTACATATGACCTTGCTTCGCATTGAAATAGTTTAATATTTACAATTTATTTCTTCTGCTGTTTTTATACTTGTATATAAATTAATTTTGTGGTTCTCAAGAATCAATATGTTATTTTAATTTTTTAAGAATTTTTTTCTGCAGATATATAGAAGTGAAATGGACAATAACTGAATTTTGATATGCAACGTGTTATGTAGGAAAATAACAATCATACATGTCATAGTGCTGTTTTAAATACTCAGGTGTATCTATCATCAAATATTGACCGACGTCGAAATAAATATTTATTGGTAATACATCAAAATGAATATCTAATTTCTACCTGCCTATGTTTATAGATTATGATTTAAATTCTGTCTTGATGTCTCGATTTTTATTCTAAGATGTAATTTTTATTTACATGTAAGACAACACAAGAGACTTTTCTTTTACAGACACAATTTTATTTTTAAAGGATTTGAAAAGAAACATTTCAAATTTGATGGTGACAGAAAAAATACGTTGTATGCATGTGTATTCGAATTAATGTACCCACCTTACCCAATATACACAAATACACATAAGCAACATTAAAACGGTCTGCAACATAAACTGAATTTGAAACAATAACAATTGCATGTAATGAGTTTTTGTGGATCTGACCATTAATTAAATTTCGTCAAATCAAGACATATAAACACGTGAAAGTAATGTGTTTCTATACCTATTGTGTACATAGTCATTTATAATTTATAAAGACGTCTGAAGGATGTGTACTATTTTTTTTATAACATTTCCCCTTGATAAAACTTATGTATTGAAAACGAGGTCAACTGACACACTTATTTTCTACATTTATTTTCTAAAACACGATTTATTCATTGTTTAAGGAACGATAATACACTTAACAAAAATATGGCTTATAAGACGACACGATTTGTCTCCCTTGTACAAAATACTGTTCTAGATAAAAGACATTGAAGACGAAAGCATTTTAAATAAGACGCGAGAAAGGCGACGATTGTCGGATGAATATAATCAATATATGATCATAAAAATAGCATTTCAAGATTAATAAATTACAGAACTTGTTAGCAGTACCCAAAACATTGTTTTTCGGACACATCAAATTTTATTTTTTCATGCATAATTATGAAATTCAATAATATTCAAAATTATGGACACACATAATATTACTGGAAATATTATTTAATCTCATAATATTATGGCTTTTCATAAAGCAGTCAAATTTAGCCAATTCCATAATATTATGGAGTTCGCTAAGTGCCCCGACTGATTAGAGTCGATATTTATTTGCGAATCATGACAACTGAGATTTATAATATATTCAGATATATTTAATGAAACAATATATAGTACATTGGTGCATTTGAATTTATTAGTAATAATAAAAGGACGTAACAAAGCAATACAGTTTGATATATAAACAGCAACTTACATATCTACCGAGAAGGGGCCTCTTGTCAATTTTATTTCTTGATAGCATTTTGTATCTGTAAAATAAAAAGTTCCTCTTATGTAATCGGCACACACATGAATAACTTTGTCTGTCAGTTATAATGATCAGTAACATATTAAATTGCACAACATCTACAATATCCTACCAGCAGTTATGCCATTTGCATTATATGGTCGAAGAAATGTGGATTGCAACTGAAAGAGTCATGGGCCACAAAAAAGACAGTAAAAGGGCAACAAAAAAACTGTCAAAGGGCAATATAAAGACAGTTAGATGGCTACACCATGCCAACAGTGAGAGAGCAACCTAAACACAGTCAAGGAGCAACATAAACACAGATAAAGGGTAAAATAGTGACAGTGAGGGCCAACCGAAGACAGTAAGAGGGCAACATAATAATAGCACGTGGACAACATAAAGACTGTAAGAAGAACATATTAGGACAATTTGAGGGTAACATTAATACAGAACAAGTACAACAAAATTAAAGTCAACAGTATTATAACGCTGTTCGAAACTCATAAATCGATTCAGACAAAAAACAAATCCGAGTTACAAACTAAAACCGAGGGAAACGCATCAAATATAAGAGGGGAACAACGACACAAATTGTAACACACAGAGGAACGAAATATAATTAAATAGTAAAGGGGTAATATCACGACACTTAAAGGAAAATATAAAGACAATAAGAGGGCCACACACAGGCAGTTAGAGAGCAACATAAAGACAGTTAGAGAGAAAGACAAAGACAGGAAATGGGAATATCCTGACATTTCGGGATCAACATAAAGACAGCAAGAGGGCAACATAACGACAATTAGAACGCAATATGAAAACGGTTAGAAGGTTACATAAAATATCGTTAGAGGTCAACACAAAGACTATGAGAGGGCAAAATAAAGACAATTAAAGGGCAATATAAAGTCAGGAACAAATACATGTACAGACTGGATTCCAGATTTATGGCTAATACATGAACAATAAAAATGTTGCGAATTAATTGAAATTATCAAGTATATCAGGTTTTAATGTGGTACTCCAGACGCCCGTTTCGATAAATTCTAGTATTTCGAATAATTCAACATGTACATATACATTACATTTATATACATGTACAATTAACGTATCAAGACGTATCGATAGTAATACAAAGTAAGTGCTGAAATATCCCAGGGACTAAATGTTAATCGGTAACAGCAATGGAATAGCACCAGTATTCATAAAGATCGTCTTTTTCTATCAATACAGGTAATCGCATTCGCTTAACCGAATCGGATTTTTAATAAACAAGCAAAATTAATTATTGATAATTTTTAAATCTTGAAAAAATGATAATTGTACTTTACCTTCCAGTCTAACCGTTTCGTTGTATGGGTTCATTCCGAGATAGCAGGAGCAATCTTCACTTGAAGGATTACAGTAACATTGTTTTGTCGAGTTCATGATAAAAGTATATCCTCTATCGGTATTACATACACATTTTCTGTCGACCCTGGTGTCGCCGTTTTCATAAGTCTTCTGACCTAAGCTGTTACAATGAGTTTTTTTAAAGGTGCAGTCACTATACCCAACTGTCTCAAAATTAAAAGGCTGATATCGATTACCACTACATGATGCTCTGTTTAAGTTCGGTTGAAAGACGTATTTATATCCTGTAAAAATTATTTTAAAAAAGTGGTTAATGTACATGATATACATGAATGTTTAAGTCAAGATACCTTAATAAAGGTTTTTCTTACAAGTTATATTCTGCTATATTTGTAATTTGGTCATTTCAAAACTTGATTTTATACTTTCACTACAGAGTTATATTATATAAAATGACATTTATATATTTAATACTAATAGCTATTTATTGAAGACAATTTCTGTTTAATCATGAGTCAAACACTGTTATTAAAGACAAATAAAGTTCATAACTGAAAAAAGCTTGACATGCTCCCACCATGACCAAACAGAACAAATATTTATAAAAATAACTTACCAGGACCTAAAATGCTAGGTCTGTAACATCTATCTCTGTATACATTTATTTGAAAGTTAATGTCAAATAAGCAAGTATAGTTTGTTGTTTGCTTACACATGGATTTTGCCCGAAGATTCCAGTGTGACTGCGATGGACAGATGAACTCGTATGCACCAGTTAATGGCACCATCTACAAAATTGATAATTTTATATTCATAAATATATTAAGCAAATTTGAGAGGTTTAGCTAGCTATGTAACCAAGTTCAATTCTCAATTGTCTACATAAGGAATATGACAGCTGTTATCCATTCGTTTGACGTGTTTGAGCTTTTGAATTTGATTTGATAAGGGACTTTTCTTTTTGAACTTTCCTCGGAGTTCAGTTTTTGGGTGATTTTACTTTTGATATGTATTCTATTCGACGCACACATCACCAGCGTTGAATGTTCGTTTATCAGATACACATTTACAGACACGTCAATGGCGCTCAAGTTTAACTGTCCCTCTGGAATCTTTCGTCCCTCTTTTAAAACAGTTGGTACCCCAAAACTAATACAAATGTGTACAGCCTTGTTCATCTCTGTGTCATTTGGTCTCTTGTGGAAAGTTGTCTCAGTGGCAATCATACACATCTTCTCTTTTATATTATATTAAATACAAATTCCATCAATTTTTTCTTTTGAAACACTTTTCTAATTTCGAAAGAATTGTAATGAATTAATTCCGTAAATAGAGCTAAAGAGCCATCTGCAATTTATTTAAGATTACAAATGTTACTAAAAGAGGGGCGAACATAAATGGACAACGCCAAGGCTAAAAATTATTAGACAGATAGACAATTAATAGTACACTCTACATAACATAGAAAACTAAAGACTAACTCCACCCAAAACTGTAGTGATCATAGGTGCTCCGGAAAGGTAAGCAGATCCTACTATGTTGTTCAACTCTAATGGCGTCAGTTAATGTGACTCTGTTAAACATTTTTGGGATTTTGTCTGACGGAATGATTTTTTATTTATTTTATTTTCGTAAAGTTTCGCTTTATTGCAGTTCATTCAACTTAAGATATACAACGAAAATTATGCACAATAGTAAAATAAACTCGTGTCTGATGATTTTATGCCCATACACACCTTTTAGCAGAAAGTTCAATTTACTCATCCTTTAGAATTATGTTTGATCTTGTACGGTTTTCATCTGATTTGAAATTAGTAATCATACTTACGTACGTTATAGATGCACTATTGATAACTGTCAGGTATGAGTAAAAAGTAAAATAGCAACAACAAAAAAATGAACTGTAAAGAAAATGTAAAACGGAAAGCCCTTTGTTAAATAGCCAAATCCAAAGTTCCAACACCTCAAACGAATCGACAAAAAAACAGTAATATCTGTTAGAAACAGACGTGTTCACATAAACCTGGTTTATCAATTTTTTAATTTGCTGAGGCACTGATGACGCTTTATGAGTATTAGCTGCAGGCTCTTGCACAATTGAATTTGGAGATGTATATCCCGTATTCAAGTGCAGTTGTTGTATGGCTTCTAAGTATAAGATAGTGTCGTGTGCAACAGATTCTAGTACTTAGTTGACTGCTTATAAAAAAAGTAAAATAACAAAAAAACTGAAATCAGAGAAAAATCCATAATCACATGGCAAAATCAAATGACAAAACACATAAAAACGAATGGACAAGATCTGTCATATTCCTGACTTGGTACAGACATTTTCAAATGTAGAAAATGGTTGATTAAACCTGGTTTTATAGCGCTTCATTCAAATTCGAGATGTCAGTCTATAAATGCCACGGAGGTAGCTGGAGGTCTCTCGATTCATCAATTGTAGTTCTAAAGGATATATTAATTAAAAACAACCATTTTTTAGAGTGTAGAGGGAAATAACGTAGTCAATATATCTGAATTGTAAATTCAATTATCTAACATATTTGAGTGTAGTCTTCTTTTTTTGATAACATGTGTCTGAAGTTACTCAGACTTTTATAAAAATAAGAAGAAGTTAGGTAAGAGAGGCGCACACTTAGTTCTTTAGGAATGCCACATTTTGTTGAAAATTCTACCTCAAATATATTCATCTTAAAACATTGAGATAGTTATGGTAAGAAAAATCTATATGTGAATAAAAGACGAACGTACGAAGTTGAAAATTTAGAAATTTACAGAGGTGTACAATTAAAGTTATAGTTATAATACCAGATACGAATACATTTATTTCAATAAGAATTACAATTCAATTCCAGTAGGATAATTTATCATGCACTATTGGAGGAAGGAACATTGGATTTTAAATGAACATAATGCAAATGTCTATTTTGGCATTAACATTGAAAGACACACTATAAAATTACACTATAATATTTCCGCATTAACATAGAAAAACACACTATAAAATTGCACAGTATTATATATCTATACTATTAAACGAGAAGACCTCATTTTTGGTGTCGCTTCTCTTCTTTCAACAATAAATTAATCAACACGACTCTGTGTCCTATATATACAGTGCATAGTCGCATTTGTCATCCATTCATATGATTATTCAGATTGAGTTATTTTGGGAGAAAAACGAGAAAAAAGGCATCCGAATATTGTCCCGTCATTGGACGAAATTTTAAGTCAGATTATACTTCCGGTTTGCGTTTTTCTGTATACTTTGAACAAACAAATAGTACGAATAAAGTGTATTTTAATTCTGTTCAGAGTTTATTAAATGGAGAGGGTCTGTATACTATGTCAATTGACCACCATGGATCGATTACTAAACTAAGAATTGAAAGTAAATACACTTTATTTATATAGTAACATACAGATAAGCGCTAAAATTATTCATGTGAACTTTTGATACCTTTTCTGAAATTCCCCATTCATTAAATATTTTACAAAATTCATTGATTACAAAAAAAAAAGATGTGGTATGATTGCCATGTTGAGACAACTCTCCACAAGAGACCAAAATGACACAGAAATTTACGACTATAGGTCACCGTACGGCCTTCAACAGCGAGCAAAGCCCATACCGCATTCTCAGCTTTAAAAGGACCCGAAATGACGATGTAAAAAAATTCAAACGAGAAAACTAGCGACCTTATTTATGTACAAAAAAGGAACGAAAAACAAATATGTAACACACAAACAAACGACAACTACTGAACTACAGGCTCCGTACTTAAATGTTCATAACATACTAAATGTATGTTCATATTGAAATTGATAGAAAACCAAAAATTGGGAATTTTGGAAATGAAGGAAGAGGTATAAAACTTCTAACAACACTTTACATACTTTAAACTCCGCTCTGAATGCCCGCGATTTCGCGGGTGCGTTCTAGTACTTAGTAACATAGGAAGACACACTATAAAATTAATTGAGTTAGTATAAGCCATTTCAATTCATATTTTAAAGATCACCCCTAGTTTTTGGTGGGGTTCGTGTTGTTTATTCTTTAGTTTTCTATGTTGTGTCATGTGTACTATTGTTTGTCTGTTTGACTTTTCATTTTTAGCTATGGCGTTGTCAGTTTATTTTAGATTTATGAGTTTGACTATCCCTTTGATATCTTTCGTCCCTCTTTTATGTTGTGATGTTACACACATGTTCTGGTAGTATGAAGATATGTGCCTATTTGAACGTGAACACCCGCTGCATCTGTTTTTGCATCGTCAAAAGTCGGGAACCTGATGTTCAGAGGTAGTCGTTTGTTGATGTGGTTCAAGTGTTTCTCGTTCTTTATGTAGATAAGACCGTTGAATTTTCTGTTTGTGTGATTTTACACTAGTCGCTATTGGGGCCCTTGTGAATACATATTTAATAAAACAAGGGAATTGAATGTCATTAGTTATCAAAGGTACGTACCAAGCATATAATTTGATATGTCAGAAGCGAGTACTCAGTAAGACAACCATAACCTTGAAACAATTAGAAGTCAAAATACGGCCTTCAAAACGGAACCTTAGCTCACACCGAACAGTAAGCTATAAGGAGGGCCCGTAATGAATAGTGTAAAACATTTCAAATAGGACACCAACGGTGTAATCTATATATAAAACTAGAAACGCTTAGGAACAACAACCACTAAAAAATTGAAAACAACACGTTTGATAATTTCAATGCGTCCGAAGCGCTTTTCTGGCTTTACCTTCATTAGGAACGCTCAAAGCCAAACATTTAAAATCCGAGGATGTATAAGTACCGAAACCGTCGAAGAGCTATATGACAAAAATACATAAAACTGATAGCCAAATTCATGTAAAGTCAACTTTGCCTGAGGGAGTTGAAACCTTAGTGTCTTAATAATTTCAAAATTTATAAACGGACAATTTTAGAAAAGTTTGTTACCAGGCTCATTGTGATATTAAATTAGTTTGAAAATGTACTGATTGAACAGTCATTTCGATGATCATGGAACCATAAATTGGCATGAAATCAATCAGCTGATATGACAACATCATGGTAAACTTAAATGTGCCTTTTAGGAAGGAATAAAACGGAAGAGAAGAAAGAACGTTCTATAGTCAAATGTTTTATTGTTATATTATACATACCTGAAGGACAGTCAGTAATATTAAGATGTCCATCAAAGTTTGTCTTCATTACTTAAATATGCCACCTTAAAAGATCAAAATTATGATAATTAACCTATTGATTGATTGTTGTTAACTTAACGCCGTATCAACAACAACAACAACAACAACGTGAAAAGGATATGTCTCGAGGAGATTATTTCAAGTATTTCAAAAAAAGCCGAATTAAAAATTTAATTTTTAGCGCAATTTCACACATACAATTCACCCATATGTTTAAGTGAATATAATTATTTTGCAACATTTATTTAGACTGGAATATTATTAAATAAATCATACATATAATTTTATAAAATGTTACTCCATATATCTGAAAGGTCAATACATTCAATTAATACATTAAGTTGTATATTTGCAATCGCAAGATAAAGATTGTGTTTGGATTTATTTTTTTATTGTTTTTAGTTACTCTTGTCTTATCGTTGTTTGGCAGATGCAGAATCAACAAATGAATTGATTGAAAGGTTTTTTTTTTTATGTCCAGGGAAGTTCGTGTAAATTTAAACATCTACTGGAAAATTAGGGAAAATTGGATTGGGACATATTTTTTCCTTGCATCAGTCCAACCTAATACCCTTTCCATGGTTGCTGCAAGAGTTCATCATTTTTAGACTATGACATCTCTCTACACGACGCATAAGAATTACCATGATCCCAATTTTGACTGTACATTACTAGGTATATGTGCATCACGCACAACCAAACTGAAACCCCACTTTAGCAAGAGCTATATACATGTACAGTCGGAATCAACAACTCATAACTACGTTTCTGGAGATCACGAGATGCCTTGGCGATAGTCATTACCTGTCTTATTACGAACCTGATTTTTAGAAATAATATTCATTGACTAGATATAAAAAAGAGAAGACTTGGTATGATTGCAAATGAGACAACTCTCCAAATGAGACCAAAATGACACAGAAATTTTCAACTATAGGTCACCGTACGGCCTTCGACCATCACCCCATAACGCATAGTTAGCTATACAGAGGCCCCAAAATGGCAATGTAGAACGATTCAAAAGAGAAACATTACGGCCTAATTTATGTAAAAAAAGTGAACGAAAAACAAATATGTAACACATAAACAAACGACTGAATTATAGGCTCCTGACTTGGACATACATATATAATGTGGCGGTGTTAAACATGTTAGCGGGATACCAACGCTCCCTCTAACATTATACAGTGGTTCAACAGTACAACATAAGAAAAAACTATAAAATTCAGTTGAAAAGGCCTAACTCGTCAGATGAATAAAAAACAAGTGGAAGTGGACGGGTAGTTGTACATCCCAACAACAAAAAGACACTGGGTAGGGATCTGATAGTACACGCAGTTAATTTACAGCTAATTCAAAGCCGCTAACAACTAATACAAAAATCATGTATCTAAGACTTAATAATTAAAGACGAGATAGCGTGATGTAGCATATAATACATTTAAACCTTTCAGAATAGGCAATACAGTGTGAGGTTATTGCTATATTCAATAAGACAGCAGCAGATGACAATTTGTATAAATCCATAATTATAAATAGAAGGAAATCAGATTTGTTTGATTTTATTTCGTCGAAAATTAAAAGATAATTTGTTTTAGTCTCATTTCCCATGTGATTATTCACACGTCTGAACTGGAGCAACAGATCTCAAATCAAATTATTTAAATGCGGTTGTAAAGAAATTTATAATGGATTAATCTTATTGCCATATTTTTTCTCAAAAATACCAACATGATGGGATTGATAAAACAGTTGTAGGACTGACTGCATGAAGCGTGACGGTATATTAGAGACCAAACTTCAAACTGCAGTGAGAGAGTGAAGGCTAGTCCAATACACCTGGACAAAAGTATTGCAACACTTCCAGTTATTTAAATTGTTAGATCATCAGCCCAATAATTGATAGCCACAGCGTTTTAAGAATTTAAAGCGTTCATACATGCACCTCGATATTAACATTTTGATATGAGAATAAAAGTTAACCTTCTATAACAATAAGATTAAATATGGTTGTATCCCGACGATTTTTATATGTTGAAAATTTGAAATCAATTTAGATGCCCATTTTTTAATGCTACCAGAGCATTGCTCTACTTGGCGTTCTGCATTAGTCATAAATTATACACAGTGACAACTTAAAAATGCAACAACTTTTTATTCATATTTTTTCCCGCAAACGTCTTTATATAACTTCGTAAGCGCAATAACATGCATTATCACTTTAACAAAGTCATGGCTTTTTTTCAAAACAAGTCTAGATTCCTTATATCTATTGAATTGCTTTTATAAAACTATTTGATTCTTGAATTCCATGAGAAAAAAACAATTTCGGTTTAAGGGAATGGAGAAAAAACAGATACAAAACAGAGGTAACAACAAAACGGACAAGAAACAAACTGCCGTATAGTTTTTCTGTACTAGAAGTCAGGTCAAGGTTATCGGCTAATGCCTCGAACCTTCACCTGACTACTCGCACAGAAAAACTACCCGGCAACGGTTGTTACCGGCCTGTCGCTTTGTTACTTTTGTATGGTATCTAATTCATACAACGAATATGAACAAAATGCAGATGCCTGAATTGTTCGCCTATACTTCATGTCTGTCGAATTTAGCAGATCTTAAATATGTACAGCAACCGGTTTCCATTTGGTATCATTTATGTCAATTATTGACAACTTAATTTCTATTTCCACAAAATATGTAACATTTGTTGCGGGGAATATAATCAAAAAGTGGGGAAATCAAAACAGACGACATATTAGAATGCATTGAATATACGGGTAAAATCTAACAATATAACACAATGACTGCAAAGAAAACTTTGCCAAATGACTTAAAAACTGATTTGTTTTACGATTACGCGAAGATATTGTTTGATGAGTGATTTTTCAATGCCCATGGTATATATTACATATAAAAAAGAAGAAGATACGGGGTGGTTTCCAATAAAGCAACTCTTTATCAACAGAAAGAAGTGAAACAGAAATTTACAACTATTTGTCATAGTCAGCTATAAAAGTCCCTAGAATGACAAAGATTAAACGACTCAAATTAGAAAAAAGAATTACTTTAATTTATGTTCAAAACAATGAAGTGAAACATATATGATACTAGTACACCGCAGCAAACGACAACCAGTAAATTACAGGCTCCTGTCATTGGACTGGCACATACAGTATATGGTGGTGTTAAACAAGTCTGTTGGCACCAAACCCTATTCTAATCTGGAACATAGTATTACACAACAAGACACGAACAAACTGTACAAAACAATAAAACATTAGCAACAAACGACAACCACCCAATTATAGACTCCAGAATTGGGATAGTATTTTATATAAAGTGTTGAGGTACATGTAAAACTAGTTTGGATGCTCCCCGAACCTTCTACAGTTGACCATAACAAAAATTTTAAAAAGGTTGAATTAGAGGGATACCAATCGAAGACGATTGATACCAAATGAACATTCAAACGCATAGATAGAAAATTAAATGATAGCAAAACGGCTAAAAAAAATGACCAACAAAAAAATGATAGAGCTCAAAACATAACATAGACATCTAAAGACTGCGTAACACGAAACCCGAGTTATGTGTGTCTGTATGTGCAGAGACCACAACTGATATGTACGATGGAAGTGAAGAGGTTAACTGTGATTTATCCATCAATGTAAATTAGAAAATCCTGACCATACATTTGATATTAGATCCAATCTAAAAGTGTACAAAAAGGGGGACGAAAGATACCAAAGGGACAGTCAAACTCATAAATCTAACACAAACTGACAACGCCATGGCTAAAAATGAAAAGGACAAACAAACAACAGCACACACGACACAACATAGAAAACTAAAGAATAAACAACACGAACCCCACCAAAAAACTAGGGGTGATCTCAGGTGCTCAGGTGCAATACAAATGATTTGTATTGACTATCTAAATTCATTTATATATATGTATTTTCTTTTGCCTAGCTTTCCTGTTTGAATTTAATAAATCAATATCGTATTGTCAGCTTTAAGTAACATTCTATATCAACTTTTGATCAGAGTATTGCAATAACCATACAAGGAATACTATGTTTTTAAGGTGAACTTATGTAAACCCCAAGTTAACTACGAACAAATCACAATTTGATGATAATGTTAACACCGGTAGCAATATGCATAGGCATTCACTGTAGTCTCTCTATATTACAAGATACATTTAAAAAGGGGTATTTGATAAAAGCGTCTTATTTTACAGTTAAATTTTGGCCAGGCTGGTTGAATTATTGCTTCTCTTTAATTTGAAATCATTATATTTGTTATATCTTGTAGGATTTTCCATATTATTTCAATTAATCAAATTTAAAATGAATAAATACGCTTGATCATTAATCAAATCTTTCAACGTCCTGATGAATGAGTGTTTCATATCGCATCTCCCGATTTCTCCCATCCATACCACCTACAAACGGGAATTTAAGGTATACAGGCCACAAAAGTTTACACTCTAGAAAAGAACATTGTTCCAACATTAAATAAACAAGAACGAGTCCCAAGTTCAAGGATCTCAAACTGCATTATCATTTTCTATGTTCAATGGGCCGTGACAAGGGGGAAATTCTCTCATTTGATATAACAATCAGAAAGATCATATCGTAGGGAATATGTGTACAAAGTTTCAAGTTGATTGGACTACAACTTCATCAAAAACTACCTCGACCAAAAACTTTAACCTGAAGCGGGATAGACGGACGGACGAATGGACGGACAAACGAACGAACGAACTTTTGGACTGACGAACGGAGGCATAAACCAGAAAACATAATGCCCATAAATGGGCCATAATAAAATGAAAATGTTGGAATTTTTCGTTCATATCATATCTGTAAAATGTGGTTGATTTATGTACAGCAGACGGTTTGCCATTTGAAATTAGGTGCGCCAATGAATTTGAAACGGATTTGTATTGCAATTACGTGGTGTACAATGTGAAGTTATTAATTGATAGCGTACACATTTGTTTTACCAGCTTAATCTTTATACGTATTTGAAAATGTAAACAACTTTATAATGCGGAAAGTTCCATATATTCAAATATGCTTATAAATTTAGACACTTTACTTTGTATCTATAACAAAAATAACATGAAATTGAGACTGTTATCACTAGTATTATGGAAAAAACAAAAATAATGTTTCAATTGCTTTGGCTTTCGGCTTAGTTATAACCTCTTTAAGTGATCATGACTTATTATGGATTATTTTTTTCTAAATCATAACACAATAGAATATTTATCTTTTTTACACCTATTTGATGGTTTATCCTTAAAATGTATTTTTAAAATACTATTAGTTGCTTAACATGTAAAAACATGATGTTGAAAATTAACCAATACATGTTTTACTCCCCAATTAGTTTAAAACTTATAAAAAGGTGACTAAACACAGATTTGTTCTATACATATTCTTAAGTTGGTGTATGTATTTAGTCTCATGCTTTTAAAGAAATTAATGTTGTTATGTCTATATTAAAATCAATGTCATTAGGAAATAACGAGTTGCTTTGTTACAAAGGGATTTAAATGCATCTTAGAAACGCGTCTGGTGTAAATAAAAAAAAATGAATCCTGGTATCTATCATGAGTTTATTTAGAAGTTTGACATCTGGGAAATGAAATGCTTTGCCATATTGTTTTTCGTATTAATTTTGAGTATGACTTTAAACATTCAATGAATGAATATTTCTATAAAAAGAATGAAAGAAAAAACACTCTTTGAATATCATCTGGATATATTTTCAAGTATTGAAAAAAAGGGATGTGTAAAAGCTGAATCAGTTAAATAGCTAGATAACACCGTTGGTTTTCCCGTTTGAATGGTTTGACACCAGTAATTGTTTTCGGTGTGAGCCTAGGCTCTGTGTTGAAGACCGTACCTTGACCTATAATGGTTTACTTAATTGTGACTTAAATGGAGAGTTGTCTCATTGCCACTCATACCATATCTTCCTATATCTATATATGACCGAAACGGACATAGAATGTAAACTGATGGAGTTAATAGTTCTTAGATTTCAAAATGTCAATGCGTCATGTCAGTAATTGGTCAATTATATTTCCCTTCTTGGTAAATTTTCATTTTTTGCCATCCCTTACACAAAACATAATTTTAGCTCACCTGGCCATCACTTGGTGTCCGTCGTCAGTCGTCGCCATCCGTCGTCCGTCTTTAACGTTTACACAAATTGTAAAAAAACTCAATGAAGCTATTTTTTTCATAAAATTGTATCAAGTTTACATCTTTTATTTATAAGTTTAGACACCTCAGAAAAAAAAATAAGATGTACTACACGGAACCGTCTAAGACTTTTACCCCAAATTTCTCTAATAAAGAAGTGTCTTACATTTTGCATATCTTGCATATCTTGCACGTTGATAAACGAGTCTTAAACAAGAACATAATAGACCTTTTCAACAACTCTCGACACCGACTAACGACACCTACAGTTTACAGGTAAAATGAAGGGGTCGTCTCAAATACAAAAAAAACCCGTTTGATTATCATTACGTATATAAATTCGATTTGGCGGTTATATAATGCTACATAAGATGTACAAAAAAGGTAAATAAATTTATTTTTCTATCATACAAAATTGGTATTACATGTATTTACACGACATTTCACATCCTGCTTTATCAGCTTTCTCTTCATTTTATGACTATGCCGCATGCCAATAACGATAGATGTGTATCTGTAAAATTCTGAAGTTTTCTGAAAATTTATCAAGCATAATAACTGGACTGTTTGTCCGTCTGTTACACACTTGTAAACACGGTCGAGTTAGTGTTTTACAAACGATCGTATCCTTACCTGATGAATATAATTTATATCCGAAGTACATATTCAATTTCGGGAGGAGTGAAAACATAATGATTTCAAAAGTCGAAGGAAAGATCACATTGCCTTAAGTTTGTTATTAACGAAAGAATAAGCCGCTTCAATATACCTAGTTAAAGTTGATGTTTTTTCCTTCGTGAATAGTGGGAATGTAATTGGCCTCTCGTTCCAATGTATCAACATTTAAGCAAAACATACGCATACCTGCCTATTAAATTTATAATTCAACACGCTAGTAACTATAGCGCTTTGTCATTGCAAATTCTTTTTGGACAGCAATATGCAGGGGTTGAGATTCCAATGAATTAGGTTATCCCTCATTTATTTTTATGGTCGTTCTAATGAACTGTTTGACCCATATAATTGCCCGTAGAGCAATTCCCCAGTTTTCGAAAATGATCTCAGAGTTTCTTACAAGAAGCGGATATCGCATAGCAATGCATTATGGAGTGGTATGGGGTCCGTGTTGATCAAATCTCGTTGGTTTTATATGTTATACTGTCATTGCTATATTTCATTTTGTTGTCAACGGGTCACATATTGTTTCTCTGTTTCTCTTTTCATTGACAAAGCTTTGCCGGTTTTATAATATTTTCTATAATAGTAAAACCACGTCGCATGTGTGTGCACCTGCACCACGTCCTGAAAATGTTGGTGATTTGTACGTACTTTACACAGTAGAAATTTTAGTGAATGATGTGATATTTTGAAAGTATGCTTCGTCTTCATATTTGATTCCCTTTTAGTCGATCAGAGATCATTGTTTTTTGGTTTTTTTTTTTTTTGTTCTTTTGTTTTTGTTTTTTTCTCTTCTTTTTTTCTCCGTAAAGTTACTATTTTTCTTTATTCTAAATTTCAAAAAAATCAATGTCATTTGGACATTTGCAGAAAGTTGTATCATTGCCAATCAAATAGATTTCAAGCAATAAATCCAATAGTGATCAATAGTATTGTTTTTAATTTAAATTTTTGAGACGACCCCTTACTTCTTACCTGTCGTAGTCGTGCTCAACTGTAGGTGTAGAAAAGGTCTACTATTGACTACATGTCTAAACGATATTAAAAATTTCATCCTTATCTACCGAGCAGCCCCAACCTACTAAATAACTAACTTTGATCAAGTTCGAGACAAACCTCATTTACAGAATGTTAAACATATGAGGTCTTGACTTTTTAAATAAAACAATGATTGCATTGTATTTACAATCTCTAGTACGCATGCAACGGACTATATTATTCATTTAAACTTCAAACTTTTGTAAGGATATGATCATTTTAAAATAGTCGACTAATCATTCGTTTCAAACTATTGTTAATGTCGGTTTAAAGTTCTTAAGTATTATATTGGTTGAAAGATATCAGTTATCTAATTCCTAAACTATACCTGATATACTGAATATTACACAAAGAAGTAGCGACTTTATTATGTATTTAAGCTTCAAACGTTTGTGATGATTTGAACCAAAGTGATCAATATTTGTTTTAGACATAATTGTTGTAACTGCATTTTAAATTCCTTAGTATTTGTCCTATTAAAAATATTATCAGACATTTAATTGCATAATAAGTTACATGACATCTTTCTCGGCTCCTAAACTGTTACACTTCCATTATTCTGAAGTACACCAACAATCGTTGATTCCGAAACAGAAAAAAATACTTAAAAATACTACAACAGAGTTATGTTATTATATTACGTTAAATATTTTGAGCTATATTTTTTTAGGAAATTTCGTATACATGTTAAAAACACATTGACCTAAATTCTGAACATCGAAACAATGATGAGGCAAATCCAGAACCTTGCATCGGTGGCACGAATTTGTAAAATGGTGAAATTTGTCCTTTTACTTAGAAGACGATAACATGCTAAAATATTTCCCATTTGATGTACCTTACATAACAAGTACATTGTAGATAATACATTGTAGATAATACATTATCAACCAATATTGACGACAAGTGTACCTGAAGGATGCAGTTCTAACCTTCACAGCAAGTTCACATGAAAACCAGTCAAGTTGATGTTTAAAGTTAACCATTGACAGATTGTATGGCTGATTTGACAGGCTCTAGCAGCAAAAGCAAGTTAACTTAATGCAAACTTGATCCTATAACTGGTTTATGAGTGCCAAAAAAGTTAACAAAATCAACATAACTTTAGGAATATTTTATTCAGTTTTGAAGAATGAGAAAATAACATGTTTCAACATATTTTGACGACTCTATTTTTTTAACAAATTTAGAAATGTTCAAATATGCCAAAGGGGAAGGATTACTCGGGTAATGAACTTTTGATCAATTTCTATTTTTTTGTTTTTTTACCTTTCATATCCCATATCTTTAAGCTGGTGACTCCTTTCGACAGAAGAAATAAGTAAAAGCTCTCAAATTTCAAAATGAAACAAAATGAATCATTTCATATCTTATTATTATCAAAACCTACAATAAATGTATGATTGATTAAGTTATATTTGAGTACATATTTAAAAGATTGTAGTTGAATAAGAATGAATTCTCTGTTAAAAGGTTTAAGTGATGCATATAGTTCGCTTGTACTTTGAATCCCCAATGGCGATTTTTATACTACTTTAAGATGTTAATTGGATATAGGAAGATGTGGTATGAGTATCAACTCTCCATCCAAATAACAATTTATCAAAGTAAATCATTATATGCCAAGGTACGGCCTTCAACACTGAGCCTTTGTTCACACCAAACAATAAGCTATAAAGGGCCCCAAAATTACTAGTGTAAACCATTCAAACGGGAAAACCAACGGTCTTATCTATATAAAAAACGAGAAACGAGAAACACGTAAACATAACATGAATAAACGACAACTACTGTACATCAGATTCCTGACTTAGGACAGGTGCAAACATTTGCAGCGGGATTAAACGTTTTGTAATAGTACCAAACCTTCTCCCTTTTTCTGAAACAATAGTTTAACATCACAATATAGAAAAACACACGATAAAAACAAGATTCTAAACACAAACTGTTTCTTTGTATCACGTTGTTATCCGATAAAAATATATATATGTGTTACATGAAAAACAGCACGACTTGTTGCCCATACATAAAGCAATATTCTATTCTGACAAGTTTCTGGAACTACTTATTATGAAAGTGATTACATAACAAAAGATACAGATGCATGTAGTTTGTAGGACAATCAATGTTAATCGGTGATGATATTAATGTCAGTAAGGATTTCCAAGTTTTATCAACCCATAATCTGTAGTGTATCATACAGAGTAAATTTATATACAATGGCTTGTTATTATTATTTCAAGCAGAGCTCATGCAAATATATTGATGTCTCGCGATTTTACTGATGTCATATTGTAAACTCCGTATTACTTTACTCCATTTTCTTCGGACTAATATACACTGTGTAAAAAATATTATATATTGATAACAATTTATGAACATAACAAACATACATAATATGTGATAAAGTCAAAAGTATTGGTAGACCAGTCACTATTATTTTACAATCGTCAAAACTATAAAGAGCAAATCAACATGTTGAAAAGAAAACACACTGGCATATAACCAGGTATCACAATAACAATATTGGACATTACCTACTGCACGAACCATCAACATGCCATGTTTCAAAGGCGAATATAGTCCACGTTTGCTTCAAATCCCAAATTGATAGTTTTTATTAATCATAAATCTATCATATGATTATTGGGTTGCTACCAGGTAACAGTTAGCAATACCGTATTACGAAGGAAATAGACTAAATAGGAGAAAGTTTTTTCTAAAGGAAAGTTGTATTTATTTCATATTAAGTTTCTTTATATTAAAATAATTTTCTATAAAAAGTATTCACAAAAATACTGACTTCCGAGAAAAAATTAAAACATCAATTCCCTTATCAAATGAAACAATAATAGGTTAAAACACAGCAAACGAAGGGATAACAACTGTCATATACCATATCAATAAGCTGGTGTATCTTTTCGACAGAAGAAATTATTTGGTGCTTTCAAATTTCAAATTTCAAAATGAAACGAAATTAAACATTTCACATCTAATTTTTATCAAAACCTGTTACTAGTGTATGATTAAATAAGTTATATATAAGTACATATTCAATATAGGAATAAGATTGAGCACACGTATAACTGGTTTAAAAGTTACATGTACATTTTTACTTTGCTTGTGTTTCAGAAGCGTGCAACTAGAGTCATATCCAATATCGGAAGAAGGCGTACAATCTATTAAATGAATAATACAACTGTCATATACATAATAGAAGCGTAAACATATTTTTCATGTTCTTTTTTTTTGTTCAATTATTTTATTTTATCGATATTGTGCTGAATAATCTGTCAACATATCCCGCTGATGAGTTACGTTAAATTTGTTGACAAGTAGATTGCAATCTGTATTCTCATATTTCAAAACGATTCGAATTCTAACACATTCTTTAGCAACAAAAACTTAGACATTGTATAAGCATCAGAAATACTTAAGGAAAATCTGTCATTCTATCGTCTGTTTTTTTTTATGTATTATTGTTATAGTTTAAGATTGCAAACAAAAATAAACGACTTAAATATCACATCCACAACATACTAGTTCAACTTAAAGATTTAAAAACAAGATTGTATACACAAAATATTTCCTTGTGTCATTGTTACTGTAGGAGAAGACGTTTAAATAGTTATCAATAGTACCAGGGTTATAATTTAGTACGCCAGACGCGCGTTTCGTCTACATAAGACTCATCAGTGACGCTCATACCAAAATATTTACAAAGCCAAACAAGTACAAAGTCGAAGAGTATTGAGGATACAAATTTCTAAAAAAACTGTGCCAAATACGGCTAAGGTAATCTATGCCTGGAATAAGAAAATCCTTAGTTTTTCGAAAAAATCATAGTTTTGTAAACAAGAAATTTAAAAAAATGACTACATTATTGATATTCATGTCTAGACTAATCTTAATTCGATGAAAAGTTTTAAAAACAAATTACTATAAAAAAAATCTTGGTTTTTTTCTAACTTAAATATTATTAATTAAAATAAGTTAATGAATTGATGACAAAGTAAAATGAAACACACTTATTAGGGAATACCAAAATAGGGGGGGGATGATTGATTTTGACAGTTATTTTACAACACTGAAAACATCATGGGTCTCTAAATAAACAACAGCCAATTTGCCGAATTGGAAGATTATTCCTCCAAAATATTTTAACTATATTGGTAAAAACTAGGTATTAAATCAATAAATGTAGTTGGAAAAACAGCCAATTTTATTTTACAAGTAATTTCAAGTTGGGTGTAAACATTTTTTGACTATTTTTCGAAAAGTAGAACACAGCTTATTTGGGGAAATTAATATATCAAATTATGCAACAGATGCTTCTTTTTCCCAAACTGAGTTCAACGTGGATTGGTGTATATGAAAGACATATTTGATCGTGAAGGAATGTTTATCCGATGTTTTATTGTTGTCTGCTCTGCAGAGTTTAAGACAAAGGCAATAGTAATATTCCGATGTTCGAAATTCATGAATCAATTCAGAAAAGAAAAAAAATCCAGTTTCTCAAGTCAAACTGAGGGAAACACATCAAATGTAAGAAGAGAAGACAACAACAATCAAAACCAAGGAGTAAACAAAGACTAACAAAACCAAAGGACATTTACATAAACAGTTATAAATAATAATTAAGAAACAACACGAACTCCACTAAAAACTGGGAGTAAAATCAGGTGCTCGGGAAGGGTAAGCATTTCCTGCACCGTATAGGGCACCCGTCGTGTTATTTTTTTGTTTAGTTCGGTAATGATGGAAGGTTCTTATGACTGAGGAAGAATATCAGATATGATTTCTGACACACTTTTGTCATAATGGCCAATCAGCTCATGATGGCGACCGTAAAATTTCTTGAGTGGTGACCTTAATTTGATTGATTCATAGCCCTGTCTTAGCAACTTTTGAGAAAGCAATATTCCTCGTTCAACAAAATATACGTACTTTGAGCTAGCTATGGAGTAACGTATCAATTGAGACACATATACTCCATATGTTGGTGCCGCTGGGTTGTTGCTACACAGAAATATAAAGTTGACTATAGGAAAATTAAATTCATTGCGTTTGTCATAAATTTTGGTATTTGACTTACAATCAGTTGTCATGTCGAGAAAAAGGTCTAAATATGAAGCAGATTTATCTGTGTCGGAAGTATCTTTAATTTCAAGTTCACTTTGATATATTAAATGTAAGTGATCACTGAATCTATTATTATTAAGAGACAGTACATCATCAATATACCGAAAGGTGAAATTAGAAGACTGGGCTAATTTATTTTCTCCTTTCTGTACAAGCCCTTGGATAAATTCTGCTTCATAAGAATATAAAAACAAATCTGCAAGTAGAGGAGTGCAGTTGGTACCCATTTAGATTCCAATAATCTGTTGGAAGACGAAACCTCCAAATTCAACAAATATGTTGTCAACAACATAATTACACCATTAAAATTTAACACACACACACAGGTAATCAAATTTTAATATAACAATGTCTGAGAACGATAAATGCAATTTTTGTAGAACAAAAGAAGAATATTACTTGCTTTTCTTTGTTATATGTTCATTTTTGAAAGATTTTTGGGAGAAAGTATATAATCTTCTAGTAAAAAAGAATTTTCAAAACAAGATATAAGAAAAACATATAGTATTTGGATACGAAATAACAGATCAGGGGTTTTACGCTTTTATCATTTTTTTGACAGTTTTAGGTTTTTGTATTTCAAAGTCATGATACTATGTTTCCAAACAAAAAACAATGTTTAAGATGTGTAATCTATGTTTATAAAGGAACTACGAAGGCGAAGGGGTATGAATGAGAACTAAACAGTTTCTAAAATTGTATTTTTCATAAATTTAAAAAGATTGATATAATAGACGAAAAAAAAAACGTTTATATTAATCATATTCTGTGTATTCCTGGATACTTAGAATGTATTCCACTGGGATACTTTATTGAAGCTTTGGCTATGATGTAAAATTTAACAAGCAATCTAAAGAATAAATAATATTTATTTGTAAAACGATTTAACTAGTGTTAACCGGTAAACATGTGTCACATAGACTACTCCAAGTTTCTTACAGAAAACGGTGTAATTATAGAGCAATATCCTATTCCGAAAAGTTGCTCGACTGTCTTATTTGACTGTCGAACTTTGAAATTTTCGAAAAACTAAGGATTTTCCTATCTCATACATATATATCCTTAGCCGTATTTGGCACAACTTTTTGGAATTTTGGATCCTCAATGCTCTTCAACTTTGTACTTGTTTGCCTTTATAAATATTTTGATATGAGCGTAACTGATGTATCTTATGTACACGAAACGCGCGTCTGGCGTACTAAATTATAATCCTGGTACCTTTGAAAACTAGTTGCACCACTGGGTCGATGCCACTGCTGGTGGACGTTTCATCCCCTCTATCATATGATTTTTTGGTTGCTGCCCAGTTAATGGTTAATAAAACCAAATTACGAAAGAAATTGACTAAACAGGAGAAAGTTTTTTATTCTCAAGTAAAGTTAATATTTTAATATTATAATGTGAATTAATCTTTTTTTTAAAGTAGTTACAAAAATACTGTTTCCGAGAAAAATCCAAAACAGAAAATCCCTTATCAAATGAAAAAAATAGTAGGTTAAAATACAGCAAACGAATGGATAACAACTGTGATATCCCATATCAATAAGCTGGCGTATCTTTTCGGCGAAAGAAACTATTTGGTGTTTCAAATCATCTAATTATTATAAAAACTAATGTATTATTATTTAAGTTATATATAAGTACATATTTAATATTAATAGGAATAATATAGAGCACACGTATAACCGGTTTAAGAGTCCCATGCACTTCGCTTGTGCTTCGGAAGCGTTCAACTACAGTCATATCCAATTTCGGAAGACCGCGTACAATCTGTTTAATGAATAATATAAATAGAAGCGTAAACATATTTTCAATTAATATGGTCATTATTATAAATTTCCTGTTTACAAAACTGTGAATTTTTCGAAAAACTAAGGATTTTCTTATCCCAGGCATATATTACCTTAGCTGTATTTGGCACAACTTTTTAGAATTTTGAATCCTCTTTGCTCTGCAACTTTGTACTTGTTTGGCAATATAAATATTTTCATATGGGCGTCACTTATGAGCTTATTTAGACGAAACACCCCTATGGCGTACTAAATTATAAAAATCCTGGTACCTTTTTTTGTTCAACTAATTTATTTATCAATATTGTGCTGAATAATCTGTCAACACATCCCGCTGATGAGTTACGTTAATTTTTTTGTCAAGTAGATTGCAATCTGTATTCTCATATTTCAAAACGATTCGAATCGTAACACATACGTAATCAACCTGAAGAGAGACATTGTACATTCTATCGTCTGTTTTTTTTATGTATTATTGTTAAAGTTTGAGATTGCAAACAAAAATAAACGACTTAAATATCACATTCACAACATACTAGTTCGACTTAAAGATTTAAAAACAAGATTGTATACACAAAATGTTTCCTTGTGACATTGTTACTGTAGGAGGAGACGTTGAAATAGTTACCAAAAGTACTAGGGTTATAATTTAGTACAAAGACGTGAGTTTCGTCTACATAAAAATCATCAGTGACGCTCATATCAAAATATTTACAAAGCCAAACAAGTACAAAGTTGAAGAGCATTGAGGATCCAAATGTCCAAAAAGTTGTGCCAAATACGGCTAAGGTAATATATGTCTGGAATAAAAAATCCTTAGTTTTTCGAAATATTCAAAGTTTTGTAAACAGGAAATTTATAAAAATGACCACATTATTGATATTCATGTCTAGACTAATCTTACTTCGATGAAAAATTTTAAAAACAAATTACTATAATTTTTTTTGTTATTTTCTATGAAGTTTGTATTTTCCAACTTAAATATTATTAATTAAAATAAGTTAATGAATTGTTGACAAAGTAAAATTAAACACACTTACTAGGGAATACCAAAAAAAGAGGGGAGGGGGGTGATTGATTTTGACAGTTATTTAACAACACTGAAAAAGGGCTATATAAAAAGTACCAGTCAAAGAAAGAATGACAGGTTTTTACAGTACATTATTTCTAGTTCCAAAAAAGAATTGACAAATGAGACCGGTTATAAATTTGAAACCACTAAATCAGTATCTTTGGAAGCAACACTTCAAAATGAACACAGTTTCAACGGTGTTAAACTTAGTAATGCAAGGAGATTGGGCAATAAGTCTGGATTTAAAAGACACTTATTTTCATATAAAAGTATTCAAAAATCACAGGAAATACCTCAGATTTTCTTTTCAAGGTCAAGTTTACCAGTTCAAAGCCCTTTGTTTTGGCCCCACATCATCACCATGAGTTATTACGAAGGTGGTGTCAGTAGTTGCTGCCCATTTAAGAAAACAAAACATACGTCTAGCAGTATATCTAGACGATTGGATGTGTGTCAATCAGTTTCAACAAAAACTTTTTTTAATCAATCACGAAAAGTCCAGTTTAATACCAAATCAAACAATCACTTATTTAGGAGCGGTGTTCAAGTTCGATGAAGGTTTGGTATTACCAACTCAGGACAGGATACATAGTCTATTTTTATCAGTACAAAAAGTAATGAATGGCATGGTTACAGCCAGAAATTACATGAAAGTATTGGGGAAAATGGCATCTTGTCTAGAGTTGATTCCGAATGCCAGCTGGTTATTTATGAGGCCTGTCCAATTACATTTACTTCGAAATTGGTCCCTATCAAAAATGAGTTTAGATTTTCAAATTCAATGTACTCCAAACCTAAAAGTTCATTTGAAATGGTAGTTGTCTTTAGCAAACATTATGCAGGGAAGATCTTTAAAACAAAATCAGACCTCAGTTATAATCACAACGGATACCTCTAAGTCAGGTTGGGGGGGGGGGGGGGGGATCACATGAACAATCTAACAGCTCAGGGTCTTTGGATAGAGGAGCAAAAACTGTAACATATAAACAATCTAGAATTGGAAGCAGTTTTTCTGACTGTGAAGAAATTTCAGAAATTTTTGAAAAACAAACTAGTTTTGATTCGGTCAGACAATGTTACGGTAGTCCAATACATAAACAAGCAAGGAAGGACTCGGTCACTTCAGCTATGTCAAAGGACTTGGGATTAATGGATGTTTGCCCTAGAAAACAAAATGTATCTGAAAGCAGCACACATTGCGGGAGTAAACAATGTGTTAGCAGATCAATTGAGACGGATAAAAATTCAGGCAACAGAGTGGGAATTAGACAATTCAGTTGTGCATCAAATTTTTCAAATTTGGGAGCATCCAACAATCGATCTTTTTGCGACAAACGAAAACAAAAAAGCATGGATGAATCACCCACAAGCATTAGCAGTGGATGCTCTGTTCATAGAATGGAACAACATGTTTGCCAATGCATTCCCCCCCCCCCTTTCCACTAATTCCAAATATTTTACAGCACATGCAAAAATTTCAGTGCGAGATAATACTGATAGCTTCACATTGGCCAAGACAACATTGGTATCCCCAGTTGTTACAACTACTAGTAGCTTGTCCTCTAAAACTTCCGCTAGAAAAAATCTGCTGGTTCAGGGCAAGAGAAAAGTGGCACATCCGAACCCAGAAGTGTTTCAGTTAACTGCATGGCTACAATCGACCAGCAGCTCAAAACAAAAGGTTTTTCTGAAAACGCTAGGAAACTCTTGTCAGCATCTTGGCGGGCAGGTACTCAAAAGGATTACAAAGCTAAATTTAGAAAATACAATAGCTGGTGTTCTGAACGGGATATCGATTCCTATACAGCTTCTTTAGAAAAACACATTTATTTGACAAAGGTTTACAATATAGGACAATTGCAGGTTATAGGTCTATACTGTCTCCAGTATTATCTCCTATTGAAAAAAATCCCTGTTGGTCGGCACCCTTACATTATAATTTAAGATTTTAATACGAGACTGCCTAAACGAAAATTTGTACCCGAGTGGGATTTACCTTTAGTCTTAAACTTACTAAAGAAAGAACCTTATGAACCAATGAATAATAAAATTGAGAATGGAAATGGGGAATGTGTCAAAGAGACAACAACCCGACCAAATAAAAAAACAACAGCATAGGGTCACCAACAGGTCTTCAATGCAGCGAGAAATTCCTGCACCCGGAGGCATCCCTCAGCCGGCTTCCAAACAAATATATACCAGTCCAGTGACAATGAACGCCATACTTATTTCCAAATTGTACACAAGAAACTAAAATAGCTGGTGTTCTGAACGAGATATCGATTCCTATACAGCTTCTTTAGAAAAACACATTTATTTGACAAAGGTTTACAGTATAGGACAATTGCAGGTTACAGGTCTATACTGTCTTCAGTATTATCTCCTATTGAAAAAAATCCCTGTTGGTCGGCACACTTACATTATAATTTAAGATTTTAATACGAGACCGCCTAAACGAAAACTTGTACCCGAGTGGGATTTACCTTTAGTCTAAGACTTACCAAAGAAAGCACCTTATGAACCAATGAATAATAAAATTGAGAATGGAAATGGGGAATGTGTCAAAGAGACAACAACCCGACCAAATAAAAAACAACAGCAGAGGGTCACCAACAGGTCTTCAATGCAGCGAGATATTCCCGCACCAGGAGGCGTCCCCTAGCCGGCCCCCAAACAAATATATACCAGTCCAGTGACAATGAACGCCATACTTATTTCCAAATTGTACACAAGAAACTAAAATCAAAATAATACAAGACTAACAAAGTCCAGAGGCTCCTGACTTGGGAGAGGCGCAAAAATGCGGCGGGGTGAAACATGTTTGTGAGATCTCAACCCTCCTCCTATACCTCTAACCAATGTAGAAAAGTAAACGTATAACAATACGCACATTAAAATACAGTTCAAGAGAAGTCCGAGTCTGATGTCTGAAGATGTAACCAAAGAAAATAAACAAAATGACAATAATACATAAATAACAACAGACTACTAGCAGTTAACTGACATGCCAGCTCCAGACTTCAATTAAACTGACTGAAAGATTATGATTTCATCATATGAACATCAGGCACAATCAATCCCGTTAGGGGTTTAGTATCATACCATCATAACATATATGAGAAGAACATAACCCGTGTCATGCCAACAACTGTTTTTAGAATAAATGTGTTTAGTTCCGATGCAAAGACCTTATCAGTGACTCAATATTAACGCCAAAATATGCAATCTTTAATGACTTGACAACAGTATCGTAATGATATCCCTTCTTAATAAGTCTATTCAAAGGTTTTGTAAGTTTCTGAGGTGAATACTGACACCTTTGTGCTTTATAAAGAATATTTCCATAAAAAATTGGATGTGAAATACCTGAACGTATTAGAAGTCTGCATGTTGAGCTATATTTACGAATGATGTCTTTATACCGATGATAAAATTTAGTAAATGTTTTGAGTAGTTTGTGATATCGAAAACCCTGGTGTAATAATTTTTCAGTAATACATAAATTTCTCTCGTTAAAATCTAAAACATTGTTACATACACGAGCGAATCGTACGAGTTGAGATATATAAACACCGTAAGATGGTGACAAGGGAACGTCACCATCTAAAAACGGATAATTAACGATAGGAAATGAAAAATCATCCCTTTTATCATAAATTTTAGTATTCAGCTTTCCATTAGTGATATAGATATCAAGATCGAGAAAAGGGCAGTGGTCATTGTTAGTAATAGCTTTATTTAAAGTAAGTTCAACAGGATAAATTTCATTAATATACATACTGAAGTCGTCATTATTGAGAGCCAAAATATCATCCAAATATCTAAAAGTATTATTAAATTTGTTTATCAGATGTTGTTTCGATGGGTCTTTGCTTATTTTTGTCATAAATTGTAACTCATAACAATACAAAAACAGGTCCGCAATAAGTGGTGCACAGTAAGTCCCCATTGGAATTCCGATAATCTGACGATATACAGAATCCCCAAAGCGAACAAAAATGTTATCTAGTAAAAATTCAAGGGCATATATAGTATCAAAGCATGTCCAATTAACATAGTTTTTTTGTGTATTGCTATTAAAAAATGACCTAAGAGAGTTTGAACATATATATTCACATACTGATTTTTTGAATGCCCATTTAATTAGGTGTGTGAATTTTTTCTTAATGAGAATGTGAGGCAATGTTGTATACAGGGTAGAAAAATCAAAACTTTGAACAGATTTAAAATCACCAATAAAGCTAGTTTGAAATATATAACCTGGAAAACCATTTTTCTTATTGCAATTACTACTTTTAGAAGATGTGGGGATTTGCAATCTTTGAGAATTGGTGAAGGTTCAGTTACTGTTCAGAAAAAAGAAATAACTTTTTTACGTCATGGTTTGTCAAAACAAAGTAGAATTTCTCATCAAAGTCCAACTATTTTTGTTCCAGCTTTTGAGAACAACAGATTATTAGATCCTAAGAGGGCTTTGACACATTATTTGAGGAATACAGAGGATTTAAGAGACAAGAATGGCAAAGATTAACTGGAATTGTTTTTAACTGTAAATAAACCACATAGACCAGTGTCTTCACAAACTATTGCAAGTTGGTTAGTTAAGGTGATTAAGCATGCATATAAGAAACAGAAGAAAGATATTCCTTCAGTGAAAGGACATTCTACTAGGTCAATTGGACCTTCCTGGGCCTTTTTCAAAGGAGCAAAAATGAAAAACATTTTAGATAGTGCAGATTGGAGGCAAGCCAACAATTTTGTGAATTTTTACTTAAAAGATGTACAGGTGGATTTTTTAAACATTTGAATACTTTCCCGACGAGTTTGGTGGAGAGAATGTTTTAGTTTTGTGTGTAAATATTAACAGTGGTATATTTTAACTGTATATAGAAAATACTTACAACATGAAGTTGTGGGAGACATTTTTATAAAAAAATGCAGAAAAATATTTAAAAAATTCATAAAACTTTAAAAGCTACAAAAAGATGTTTGTACATATATATATATATTAAATGAACTGATGTGAAAAAGAGGAATTTTTTTCCAAACGATCTATAGAGGCAAACAGTGACTAGTTTTCATTAATCATAACTCTATAATATGTGTATCGGGTTGCTTCCAGTTAATGGTTAATAATACCGTATTACGAAAGAAATAGAATAAATAGGAGATAGTTTTTTTATTGTCAATTAAGTTGTATTTATTTCCTGTAATTTCTTTTAAATATTATAATGTGAATTAATCTTCTTAAAAGTAGTCACAAAAATACTATTTCCGAGAAAAATTCAAAACAGAAAATCCCTAATCAAATGAAAATAAAAGGGTAAAACACAGCAAACGAATGGATATCAACTGTGATAACCCATATCAATAAGCTGGTGAATCTTTCCGACAGAAGAAATTATTTCGTGCTTTCAAATTTTTAAATGAAACGAAATGAATCATTTCACATCTAATTATTATCAAAACCTGTTACTAATGTATGATTAATTAAGTTATATATAAGTACATATTTAATATAGGAATAATATAGAGCACACGTATAACCGGTTTAAGAGTTCCATGTACTTCGCTTGTGCTTCGGAAGCGGTCAACTACAGTCATATCCAATTTCGGAAGAAGGCGGACAAACTGTTTAATGAATAATACAACCGTCATATACCTATAATGGAAGCGTAAACATATTTTTATGATCTTTTTTTGTTCATCTGTTTTCTTCTATTAATATTGTGCTGAAAAATCTGTCGAAACATCCAGCTGATGAGTTACGTTAAATTTGATGACAAGTAGATTACAATCTGTATTCTCATCTTTCAAAACGGTTCGAATCTTAACACATACTTAATCAACATGATCATAGACATTGTATAAGCATTAGAATTACTAAAGGAAAATCTGTCATTCTATCGTCTGTTTGGTTTTATGTATAATTGTAAAGTTTGAGATTTCAAACAAAGATACACGACTTAAATATCATCTTCACAACATACAAGTTCAACTCAAAGATTTAAAAAACAAGATTGTATACACCAAAATGTTTCCTTGTGTCATTGTTACTTGAGGAGAAGTGTATCTGTCTAGTACGACACCCAATTGCAGGATAAATATGCATAATCATCTTGAGCAGAGCTCCTAAATATATATTGGTGTGACGACTTGATGCGAATGTGATTTTAACTTTTTGATAATATATTTGTTTCTTTATTGTCTACATTCTTTGTTTAGAACATATTTATTTCCTAAAAATGTTTAGGTGTTCGAGGAATAGATAACAGACCACAATCATGGAACGAACAATCATTATAATATCGTGTTGGTCTTATGTACCACTGATTCACTATTTTGATGTTAACGACTTATACAAATGTAATCTCAAACATTTATTCATAATCCGACTAGCCATGGTTCATCTCAATACTTTCATCAACTAGTGACGATTTATTTTTCTTCAAATAATAAAGATATAAGTCTGTATGTTAAGACAATGGAGTAATTTTGTCGGTTTGTTTTCCCGTTTTATTATAAACAATACCCAGGCAGGTTACAAAAAGAAACTTTATTAAGAACTTCGTAACGATACGCTTGAAAACTCACAAACCGTTTTAAACATGTTAAAGGTGTTAACTTTTAAAAATGAGAAAAAAACAAGGTTTTAAAAAATTGAAAATACAGCTCCTAACCAATATTTTAAGGTTTTGTATACAAAAACAAAGAAATTCAATGAATTCAATAAAAAGACAATTTATCCTTGGTTTAAAAGTAACAACAGCATATTGTCAACTTTGTCTGTGGTATTTGATACTAAGCATCAGTTAAGAGATCTTGTTCTTGTAATTAAAATTGAGAATTGAAATGGAGAATTGTACGTCAAAGAGACAACAATCCGAACCGAGCGTATACCACCAAAAGACCACAATTGGATCTGCAATGCAGCGAGACAATCTCGCTCCAGGAGAAATGCCTCAGATGGCCCCTCAAAATCAAATGTTCTAATTAAGTTAAAATTGTCTTCATACTAAACTCCAAAACATATAAATGACCTAAAATTAAAAAAACAAACAATCAAGACTAACAAAAGAAGGGGCTATTGACCTAGATCAGGTGCAAACATGCAGCAGGGTTAAACATGTTTTGTGAGATCTCACCCCCACCCATATACCTTTAGCCAATAGAGAATAAAAAACAAACAACACAATTCCTTTTATTAGGGGTTTAGTATCATATCATCATAAAAATATACAAGAAGAAAATAACCAGTATCATGATGATCCAATGATTAAACCCTATGAGTGAATCAATATTGATACCAAACTATACCATCTTTGATAACCGGACAACAGTATCGTAACTTTATTCCTTCGGAATAAGTCTGTTTAAAGGACTAATTAGCTGTTGAGGTGAATTCCCAAATATGTGTGCTTTGACTTGTAACTGCAGAACAGTACTATAAAAGATTGGATGTGAAATACCTGAACGTATCATATGTCTGCATTTTGAATTATATGTTTCCATATTTCTATCTACGGACATAACTTTTTGTCGAATATCAAATATATTCTTTTTGTCGAAGTGTGTGGGTGTTTACCAACTTTTCCTTCTTGCAAGTTTTAGACGACAGACATTACCGCTACCAATTTTATATTGAAAAGCATTGTGGATTATTTATTGTTTGGCCAATTTCCAATTTTTATGGTAATGCTCGTATACAGGGTTAAAAAATTAAAAGTTTTGATCGTTTTAATTTCTGAGAAGATAGAGATTCCAAATTATCCCGAAGTTCTACAGAGTTTTTTTTAGAATGCACATTTTATTTAAAAGATGTTTATTTAAAACTATGACATTTGAATTCAAATTATTTCATGTCGTTTTTATTTGCATAGACACTATTTGTACGTTAAATTTAGCATATAAGTTATTTCCTTAAACAATCTTAACTTCTCTGATTGGGTTCCAAAAATATATATCTTCTAGAACTATACATTAAACAAACAACAGACACGCCTCATATTTTGAATTCTACTTCGAATATTATTAAGCGGTTAGCTCAGTATCAGAATCTATGACAAACAAGACGATTTTAGTTTTGAAATTATAAATTTCGCCCACCTTAGTAGCAAAATACCAACTAACCCTGGATATGAGATATATATTTCTCAACTCATTCGGTATTCAAGAGCTTACAGATGCTACTCAAACTTTATAAATAGTTTACCAGGATTATCATTTAGTAGCCAGACGTGCGTTCCGTCTACATAAGACGCATCACTGACTCTCATATCAAAATACTTATAAAGCCAAACAAGTACAAAATTGGAGAGCATTGAGGATCCAAAATTCCGAAAAGTTGTGCCCAAATACGGCTAAGGTAATCTATGCCAGTGATACAAAACTGTACCAGTGTCAGTTGATGAACTATGGTTACATGTAGCTCAAAGAACGTCTTTTAATTCTAAACATTCTTACAAGAAAAAAGGTTATCGGGAGAAACCAATACCTTGTTGATAAAAAATCCGTATCAACTTCACAAATTATACATAATGTTTTTTTAAATATATTATAGGTTGCTTTTCAACTTAGATACGTGTTAGAGTCCTTGTTTTTGTGATTTTGGAATATTATACCGTTGTTTTCCTTTTGCTATTTTATTTGATATTCCTTGGTACTTTGATACCTCGTCAATGGTATTATTGTGCTATGGTAAACTTTCGTATTCTTGTCTTTCATTTTTGCTTATAAGCTTTGTATATATGCCTTTAATCTTTTCTTTGCTGACTTTTTGGGTTTTTTTTTTTTTTTTTTTTTTGGGGGGGTGGGGGGGGGGGGGGTTGTGATTAAGATTAAAACATAAGGTTAAATGATAAACCGCATTTTATTTTAACAATTTTTACCTAAAATGTCTTTGTTTTGTTCAGACATTGTTGTCAATAAAATTTTTGTTCGACTGTCATGCAAGTGAAAAGGTTAGCTAACTTTAAAACTATGTTTATTCACCATTTACTAAATCAGAAAATGTCTGTACCGAGGCAGGAATATGACAGTCGTTACAATTCGATTGATGTGATTGAGCTGTATATAGATATTCACTGTGTTGTGACACAAGCGTTATACGACATATTTTTTTAAGAAGACTAACAAATAGTTTGCTAAATAATGAAAACGTCATCTCAACAAAAAAAGCTATATACATTGTTCATGTTCTTTTCAAATTGTATTGTTAATAAATATCTTTCAAATCACGTAGGTGATGATTTACGTTTCAAACCTTTTCACATGAAGAAATACATATCCATTTTCAAATAGTATAAGGACACATATCTTTACACATGCCTAATCATTTACAACACCTATATTATATGAGCACTGGACAATTGTTCTCTCATTTTGTTTTTGTCTTAATATAATAGCTTCAAAGTTTGAGATTTTAACCAGATAAATGACTTAAACATCCTATTCCGTAACTTTAAGATTAAAAAAAAAGATATTTAACACAAAATGTTTCCTTTTGTTATTGTTAAGGTAGAAACAAGACGTATTTTAGACTTTGGTTATTTCAATCTCAATGTATACAAAATGTACTTTAAAAAAACATCCACATTTTGTGAGGTATGAATTTAACGACTTTAATATTGCGATTTAAGTCATGAAAACACTAAGGCAGAGGGGAAGGAATCAAAGGGATATTATCAAGAATTCAAATAGAAACTGACAGCGCTGAGTCAAAACATCAAATACTGTAAAAAGATAAACTGGTCCAGAAAACACTTCATAACAAGTTAACGACTGAGCAACCAGAACCCAACCAAAACATTGATTGATCTCTGGTGTTTCATTAATATTAGAATTCGGTAACATCGAAATCGAAGAAAAGAGAACAACTTTTATCTTGCATAAACAAGTAAAATCACGACATGTTAATGCATACAAAATAACACACCAATCTGTAGTGCAAATATAATAACAAAGACAAAGAGACAAAAATGTCAACCACAAAAACACCAAACTAAGAGGTCATGCACCTTGTATGTTATAAGTAAACGTATTTTATTAAATAACCAAATTTGGAAATTCTCTCCATTGTAAAAGTCCTTTTATTATCTATATCCTATACACGATGACAGTAAAATATTTAGTGTTGTACACACATTGTTGTTAGTATAATGGAATTTAATGCGACTCTCATACAAGTTAGAGGTTTAGCTACAAATAAAACCAGGTGTAATCCGCAATCTGGTATTTTTGTTATATTACCTTTGGTTTGCGTAGCTGTATTTGGCAACACGTTTAGGAATTGTTGGTCCTTAATGTTCTTCAACTTCGTACTCTTTTTGGCCAGTTAAACTTCTTTGATTCGAACGTTATTGATGAGTCTTTTATAGACGAAGCGCACGTCTGGCGTAAATATAAATTTATATACTGATATCTATGATGAGTTTATCGGCATGGTTGGCAAATTCAAGGATAACCCTTAAAAAGTTGTTTTTGCTGAGGTGTGTTGGTATTTACCAAATGTTAAGGGAAGACATGTTTTACTTACATTTCAAGAAGTAAGCATTTGACAAGTATATTTGCTTTTCAATTCAAATAACAATAGTTGATATGCCAGCTTTAGCTGGCACTTATGGTAGAAGCATCGTTTTGGAATAAAGAACGATAACTCTCTCTACACGACCCATCTGAAAAGTTTCGTCACTCTCGTGAAATCTCGTACGATTATTTTGGTTTAATGGCGGCCGCATTTAACGTTTCAACGCGAACTTGAAAAAACGGGACATATCGGAATAATTTCGATTTTAAATAAGACACGAATTTTTATTTGTTTACACAAACAATAAATTAATTCAGAAATTTTCGTAACTTGTGTAGTTGATTAAAATTTTAATGTACCACAATGACCACGGAAATTACCGAAGTTAGGACAACAACATCTGACGCCATGTTTCGTCTGCTTCGACTTTCCAAAATATCAGTGAGGTCAAAATTACAAATTACTTAAATAATCACAGGTACTTTATTTAAAAGTCACAAAATCATAATTAACGATAACATATTTAGCGTAAAAGTTCCGTCCAGCCACGGAAACACAGAAAAAACCTCCGCAAGCTATACATTTCGATTGTTTTTTAAATGGCCATGAGGCATGCGGGGTAAACTCCGCTGCACTGGTTAACCATGACTACTTATGTTCATCTGCCGCATAATTCCCCACATCAAGGAACAGTGATAATGATGTTGGTTATACTGTTGAATGTGACCACGGTAATTCATGTAGCCATTGGCGAATACAGAACTTTTCAAGGGATCCCCCCTGACTGACCTGAAAAAGGGGGGAGGGGGGGCTCCAGTCATGCCCTATATAATCAACAGATGTTTTCCCACGAAAGGGGGGGGGGGTCCACCCCTGGATCCGCCTATGGTAGCTAGCCAAAGACTAATTCAAAACTTAACAAAAGTTTAAAACAAAAAAGAAATATTCAAATAATTCACAATTTTCTAATTGAATTCTGTACTTCCTTTGACAAACTTAGGGACGACATCAAAAGATCAATGTAAGATAAAAAAAACTTAATTCAAATAGTTTTGGGGTGGGGGTTGAACTGCTGCACAATTTGGTTATCCGACATTGATTTTTACATATATCCACATGGGTCAATCAATTTTTTCCAAATTAAGTTAATAGGGGGGTAGGGGGGTCAGTGAAAAAACTATTTGAATTAAGTTTTTTATCCTTCATTGAACTTTTGATGTCGTCCCTTAACTCTCAACAAATGTTTTCATTGATTATGTCACATATCAGATATCTACCATATAAGTCACAGGAGATGGAGACTGTTTTGTTTTCTCTCTCTAAGTTTAATAAAAAAAAATAGACTTGAGTCTGAGTAGTACATTTAGTACTGACTGTATACATGTATATTGTATGCTCTCATTTTGTCCAAAATTAGATTTTATGGGAAGATGGAGTTATTATAACTCATGAGAATACAATGACTTTGATAGATATATACAGGGCATGTTACTTGAAAGTATGTGGGCTACATCCTTTACAATTCAAGCTGCAGCAGTGGCCTGTATATTTTATGCCGCTGCGTCAGTTTAAACCTGATCATAACATTTTCAATCTACCAAGTACTTTATCACTATATCACTATCATGTTCACATTTCAACCTATTTAGCAATACACACTCTGGTTATAAAACATCACAGTACCAAAATTGCACCGAGTAACCAAATTGCACCTACATGTATTCAACAAAAAAAGCTGCAGAAATCTTTCAAGCTTTCTTTCACCATCATGCATGTCATGTAAAGTTATATAATTACCATATTTTTAAAAAGGGCAAATTAATTATAAAAAAAAAGATGTGGTATGATTGCCAATGATACAACTGTCCACAAGAGACCAAAATAACACAGAAATAAGCAAGTATAGGTTACCGTGAGCAACAATGAGCAAAGTCCATACCGCATAGTCAGCTATAAAAGACCCTGATATGACAATGTAAAACAAAAATTAACTTTGTTACCAGCATCCTTTTCTTCAAAAAATGATATTTGAAGCATGGAATAATGTCAAATTGTTCAAATATTTGAAGAAATAAAACAAAACATCTGTTTGTATGCCAGTTTTAAGGATTTGAAATTGAACATGTAATCATGTAAGGAATTTTGGTACTGACTTCATTACAGAATCATGGATTGTTTAGAGGTCAGTTCAAACCCATTTATCTATTACTCTACATACATGGACTCAAAATTGAATTAGTGTAACTGTATTGTAAACAAGGATAGTCTACAAAATAAGCACATAATGGTTCATAAATAAAAGTTGGTGAAAAAACTGACAATATAGGTGCAATTTGTGTACTCTCATGATAGCAACTTCACAACTAAAAATTTATTTTTAGGACCAAAACAAAAAAAAAAGAACAAAAAGGCAATAAAATGCTTTGACATGCACAGCCTGATACGACCACGGTACAGATGTATATTTAGCATATAAAAAACACCAATTTTTTTTATGTCAGTTGAAATCAAGCATATTTTAATTTTGGACCCTTTAAACTTCAATATGGACTAATTTGAAAACAGGTATCAGGTGAACCTAAACATTTCTATTCAGCAGCAGTCTCTAACTACATATCTCCTTAATTTTATATGATAGTCCTACAAAAATATTTGAAATGTGCTCTCATGTGAAAGCAGTACCTTTTTGGTCACTATTTATGTGTTGCGTCTAAATAAGAATTGTAACACTTTATAGTGACTGAACAGGTTATACAAATACTTCTCAAGAAGCAGAAAAAGAAGACAACTTGGAACAGCACCAGCCATGCCACAATGTGCCAGTATATGTATGAATAAAAACTCAGATCAGAATAGCATGGACAATATGTTAGATATATGTCCTTGTGAATAGTAAGGAAAGTCATCAATAATTCTGCAGATAATGCAATTTTTATATCAAGTGTTTTTTTTACATTTTCTGATAAAATTTTCACACAATCAGTGAAACATTCAAAAAGGCTTTAAAATTAATTTTGATTACTGAAAGTTTCAAACAATGACAAGTGTTTTATTTACCAAATAACTCATGTGTTTCTGTGAGAAAAAAAATCAAGTGCAATTTTTGAAATTAAAGTGGAAAAAATCATTTTGACGCACACTGGCGCATGTCAATTGTGAATATACTTACCAAATATATTTTCTTTATCCTGATACTATCAAGGATTACACATTGTAGGAAAAAATGCACAAATTACAGATAAAATAATTAAACCACCTTATATCGTGTGCATCTCCTGCAAAATCAGTATTAGTTGCATCTATATATACTAAATGAGTAATAATCAATGTAATTATTTGGTAAATTTTTGAAGACAAACCCAAAGTTTTGGTTAAAAAACACCCCAAAAAATGTTGTACCATAACCCCAAAATCAATTTTAATCTTCCTTTTGAGTACTGAACCTTCTAGCACAATTTCATAGAAATCCATTCACTTAAACTAAAGTTATTGTCTGGAAACCAAATGTGTCTTCTTGAAAACAGAGACATATGATTGTATTATATGTCTGTTGAAAACAACTACATGTATGATGTGATAAAGCATTACTCGAAAAGCAAATTTTTGACATGCTTGTATTTCCCATTTCCATGCTCAATTTTATTTTGCTGTCATATAATGAAAACTTGAAAAGTAAACTAGATTTTTTTCACCAAAGCCCTTCTGACAGTGCTGTAGATATAAATTATTTAGTCAAAATTTAACACTAGTATTTAGGTTCATCGTGACAAATTGGCAAATAAAAAAATACTGTGTATAGACTTACCTGTGCAGTTTGGGAAGTTTTAAATGTTTATAGATAAATAAAAGTTAAATTTATTTTGCATATCTGAAAGATAAAATCGTTTTTGGTGAAGATCTGGATTCAAAATATTTTGTTAGTCCTCTGCTTGAACAGATATCTTTTTCATCAATTTGGAAATTGAATATTTTTTTTTGTTAAAAAAAAATACCATACCCCCTCCTGCCTTTTGAAGTTCATTGAAACATTGAAACATTAATCATTTCCCTAAACATTTTCCATCTTAACTTTTTATTTGATTTTAGTGTAGTCTAGGACATTTGTCCTGAACATGCATGAAATATTTGCTACTGGACGTTAAGCAACCAACAACCAATCAATATATATAGAACATTGTCTTGGTATAACGCTGGCATTTAAGGTAGCGCCTTCCTCATATTAGCAGTAAGTTTTACGTCATATAAATTTGCTACATGAGGTATAATGTAATAAGGTAAATATAATATGACTTTTGATCAACCCCCATCAGATCTCTCGGGATTTTACTGTTGCTTCGGTTTGACAAAGATGTGATACTGAAAAGCCATATGATGTTCTCTTTTTTTCTTTGAAATATAAAAAGACTCAACAAATAGACAATGTCGTTATAGTATTGCACAATGCTAGATAAATCAATGAAATTGACGTTTTTTTTATATCAATTGTTTTTATCACAATCATATGAATATCTATTCATGCGAGAGAAAAAAAAAAGGAAACAGTCCAAAGTCAAGAGAGTAAGAATCATGATAGTTAAAATTTCTGGTGTACTGTCAGGTTCAAAGATTAACGACATCTAGTCTCAAGTCTCCAATTATCCAACTGGCAACATCATACTCGATAGCCTTTGATTTTTTAATAACGCATGTGACGAGCTAAAGCTAACTGAATAGCTACCTTTGCTTTTCGTATTTGTTTAATAACTTTTGCAAAGGAAGTTTCACAATTATATTTAAATTAAATAGCTCTTCAATCTATTCGAGTGCGTGTTACTTAACACACTTATTTAAATTTCATTATCATGTTACATGTGTTGCTTATCTGTTCTTTGCTATATATTTTGAAATAGAATATTCAAATTTATATAATTAACTTCATTTTTAAAGAAACATCAATTAAATATTTACTTCAAATTCTTTGTATCAGCCCTAAACAAAAAAAAGAACGACGAGAGAACTCACAAAGGATATTCGTTACTGCACATCATCATATAGTGCTCTATAACTGAGGCCAAATAAAGAATATACGCGGTTCCGGTAACCCGACCGGCCCTTGTTTACATCTCAGACCCTACAAATGTTTCTTTCTAGAAAATAATTTTCGAACAAATTAATTTTGAGTAATGTGAATTTAAGCCATTAGGTTCAAAGACTTCTGACATCTGAATTTCCTTTCCATCAGAAGTATTAAGCTAAAATACAACACATGTTTTAACAGTATCGTAAGTACGTCCCTTCCGAATTAGTCTGTTTAAAGGTTTGGTTAGCTTTTGCAGTGAAATCCGAAATATGTGTGCTTTGAGACGAATAGTACTATAAAAGATTGGATGCGAAATACCTCAACGTATCAGATGTCTGAATATGTTTCCATTATAATTTCTACCTCCGGACATAATTGTCATTACCGAATTTTGGGACAATGTGTTTCAAGACCTAGTATAGATCCTTTTTTGTTTTTTTTAAATTTATTTTTCTTTCTTCTATGAACACTTTGGTATCAGGAGAGAAGTGGCGACTTGTATAGGGATTGCTGTTTCCCCGATTGTTAAATAACTGGCATAATCTATTGTCAAATATAATAGAAAACCCCATATATTTGTCATTGTTGAGGTGTGTGGGTGTTTCTCTACGTTTTTTTACCAGGTTTCAAACGACAGGCATAACTGCTGCCTTTTTTAAATAAAAAAAAAACCTTCTGGATTATTTCATGTAAAAATATATTCAACAGGTTGGGAACAACCCCTCAAAAAGGGATTATCCTTCCATATAATGACTATCCCTTTAATGAACGATCACTTTCAAGTGATTAAACAGTTTGTTGTAAAAAAATCATTTCTAAGTTCAAAAGCAAGGACGAATTTTGTAATATTCTTGGACAAATATCTTCTTAATCATCAAAAATAAGTTAGAACAACTGTTCCAGATATTGTGAGTTATTCCCGTTTAAAAGTTACAACAAAAGCAAACCAAAATGATCCATTGTCGAAAGGACGGTCCCACATTTAAGGGATATTCAACATTTGGGGGCTGTTCCAAACCTGCCCAAAAGCAAGAGAAATTTCTGTCTTACGTCTGTAATTTTCACTTGAATGGAACTATATATCCGATCAACTTATTTAACATGAATATTGTTTTTCCAGGATTCAAAATAATGATATTATACTGATATTTTTAAAAGAAAGTGTTCAGTGTTTATCTATTACAATGTAGGCTTGAATTTAAGAGAATAAACACAGACATCAATCTGGCAAACTCATTTTTTTTTTTAAAAAGAAGGAATATTTTAAACGACAAATAGATATTCATGTAATAGGCTCAAACAAATTAAAGTGGCGAAAAACATATTGTTTTGGCGAAAGAGGTGACCAAGGCAGGAATATGACAGTTGTTTAAGTTCGTTTGATGTAATTGAGATTTTGATCCGTTTTAATTGTTTATCAAAGTACTGTATTGTTAGTGTCTTTATATATAATGTTTGTTATGACGCATGTGTTAAACGATAGGCCATTTTTCAGACGGTTAACCCATTGTTTGATAAAAAAATAAAATCGTTATTCATACAACAGAAGCTCTATACATTTGTCATGCTATTTTTTTTTTTTTTTTTATTGTTTATAGTTTATCAATAATGTGTGAAATAATCTTTAAAATCATTCAGCTAAAAATGTATGTTTCAAACCTTTTGACAAAAAGGAAAGAAATATTTTCTCAAGTTGGTTAAGGACACAAATCTTTACACATGCCTTATGCCGAAATTGTATGAGCATTGCAAAATTGATCTGGAGGAAAATGTTTATATTCTCACGTTCAAATATATTAATTTCAAAGGTTGAGATTTTGAATAAAGATACACGACTTAAATATCACATTCTATAACTTAAGGATGTAAAACAATACACTTGAAACAAAAGGTGTCCTCGTGCCATTGAAAAGGAAGAATATAAACGTATTCAAGACTAGTGATTTTTCAATTTCAATAGGTAAACATTGACACGCTAAGACAAAAGCGGGGGGAACAATAAAGGTATTATTTGAAAAAACGCCCTGTCAAAACATCAAATAATGTTAAAAGACAAACTGCTTCAAAAAAATTACATTGTTATAAACTAAAAAAAGCAACACTTATATCGATCTCTGGTGTTTCATAAGATGTCGTATCCATGTTCAACCCAATCGAAGAAAAGAAAACAACTAATTTCTTGCATAAATTTAACAATAGTAAGACTAGGTATCACGACTTGTTAATGTATGTAAAATGAACGACTCCTCTAGGCCGTTGTTAAAAAACGGAAACAAAATGAAAAAATTGAGAAACAAAATATAGGTCAGAAATATTTATCTAAGGTACCAGGATTATAATTTAGTACGCCAGACGCGCGTTTCGTCTACATAAGATTCATCCGTGACGCTCATATTAAAATATTTATATCGTCTACATAAGACTCATCAGTGACGCTTATATCAACATACTTAGGCCACTAGGTCACTTCAAGTAAAATGGCATCCTTCCACTTCTTGGTTTGTTATTCCCACAAAGATGCAACTTTTTGTTTCAATTCAGCATGAAATTTTAATGAAACAGAAACAAATTGGACCTTTATATTTCACTCCATGCTTTAACATACACCCGAACTTGGACTGTATATTTTTACGATAATGGTACCTTATGCATTTGATCTCTTGCTTTTGCCATATAATAGGGACCTTTAGTTTTGAATTTTCCTAGGAGATTGGTATTTTTTTAATTATTTTACTTACTGGCGCCAGGGTTGTCAAATTTCAAGGAAAACCCTAAAACGTTATTCTGAGGTTTGTTGATGTTTGAAAACTGTTCGGGTACGTCTGGTCTTTACTTGCATGTTAATAAGGTAAGTATGACGAGTATACATGTTTTTTAATTTAAATAAAGATAGTTATATTAGTTGATAGCAGTCTTTCGAAAGTCATATCTTTTTGAAGTATATAACAAAGTGAATATAACATTACTTTTATCAACCTTCAGCAAAGATCCCAGGATATTATTGTCTGCGTTTATAAATATGTGATAGTGAAAGCCCTAATTATTGATTATTATCTCTATGTGGTCTTTGAAAGTTAGACAAAAATGAAATAACAAATAGCTTATCTTTATTAATGCTTGACAAACCAATCAAAGTAATGAATTTGTCGCTTATCTATTGGCATTACACTTCGTTGTATATCTATATAAGCGGAAAATAGACAACAGCCCAAAGCCAAGAGAATACAGATTATAATAGTTTATATGTCTCGTATACAAACACATGTTGCAGGGTGCAAATATAAACGACCTATAGTTACAAGTTTCCCATTCATCACATAATCCGACTGGCAACAAAACGATAACCTTTACCTTTTTAATTACGCATGTTGCGAGCTTAACATGTAAAATAATTGACGTATCTACTTTGTATTCCATTTCTTTTTGTTAAAGAAACTTTGACAAAAAGAATCTAAAAAATATATTTACCAAACACTACATTAAAATCTAAACAGCTTTTAAATCTATTTGAGTACGCGTTACTAAATAAAATAGAAAGTTCATGATCATGATTGTTACTTATCTATGTTACTTTTCAAATGTATAAAAATAACCTACATTTACTTTAATTTATACTATAAATTCATATAATCAGCCCTAAACAATAAGAACGGCAAGAACACTCTCAAAGGTTATTCCCTTATACACATCATCAGGTAGTGAACTACAACTTTTTAAAGTTTTGTCAATCGGTTTAGTCGAATAGGATTCAGGCTAACAAGGCTCCTGGACATGTAGATAAACGGACGGATGGACGGACACTTGTTAATGTATGCACCACAAAGACTATGCATGGGCTGGCGGAGGGGTGAGTTTAAACAAATTTCAATCAGACAAATGTTTACTTGTGTTTATAAAAGTAAGAAATTAAAAAAAAATATCAGTTGTTGACATCAGTGGAAAACTTGAGAATACAAATTTAAAAATCCATCAAATATTAGAAGAAACTAAAATATGATAAGATGTTCTCAACTATATGACATGATAAACTCGAACTTTAACTATAAAAAAAAACAAACTAAATCTAGAAATAAACTTAATTTACATATATCTTTAGCTCAAAAGTTGCTTTTAGTTTTATTTTCCTTTTTTTATTATTTGATCAACTAGTACTTACAATTTCTGTATTATCTGATTATCTTGCGATCTAAATTTGCATTCATCATACACATTTTTGTTGAAAGTGGGATACCCATGCTAACATTAAAACATTTCCCTACAACACACCTATGAAAAATAAAGTAAATTTCCGTATCTTTAAAGTTAAATATCACCGTTTAAATAACCCCACATATTGTATGATAAAAGACTAAAGACACGGAAGTTGTACGTTTATTGATATGCATTAGCATTTATAGTGTTGGTATTGTTTGTGTTTGCGTGATGTTCTAAATTCAAAATGTTTAATGTCTGGTCATTTCAGAAGTAGAGAGGTTTTTAGAGCAAAAGGATTACATATGCGTATTGTTATTCTTTTACTTTTCTACATTGGCTAGAGGTATAGGGGGAGGGTTGAGATCTCATAAACATGTTTAACCCCGCCGCAATTTTGCGCCTGTCCCAAGTCAGGAGCTTCTGGCCTTTGTTAGTCTTGTATGATTTTAAATTTTAGTTTCTTGTGTATAATTCGGAGTTTAGTATGACGTCCATTATCACTGTACTATTATGCATATTTTAGGGGCCAGCTGAAGGACACCTACGGGTGCGGGAATTCTCGCTACATTGGAGACCCATTGGTTGCCTTCGGCTGTTGTTTGCTCTATGGTCGGGTGGTTGTCGCTTTGACATATTCACCATTTCCTTTCTCAATTTTATATGTTTTTGTGCATTAAACGTAAAATTATAAATATTATTTATATATATACATACAGTACCTAACCTGTGTTTCTTTATCCTAAATTCTATTCTGGACCCTTTAATGTAAAGGGGAGGGTTTAAAAGTAGTTTGTGAAGACGAAGTTGTTAACTAACTTGAAAGACATATTGTGAAAATTGTTGATAACACCAAATAATTTTTTAAAAGGAGGTGTGTGGGTGCTTTCCCATACTTCCAACTCTTCAATGTATTTTTAATCTATAATATGAAAGTTCTTTTTAAGGTTTTCAAGAAGTATTTTTTGTTTAAATCATTCATAGTGGATTTAAATTTAGTCTTAAAGAGTTAAGATATTACCATTTTTCTTGTGATAAGTTATGAAAAAAATTGTAATTATCAAAACTTTTGAGATATATGTCTTTACCTGAAATCTTCAATCCATCTTCAATTAATCTTCCAAAGCCAATGTGTGTATAATGATGTCGTAATAAAATACCAGAAATTTTAATGATCCCTGCAATTGTGTAATGTCAAATTGCAACTGACCAATGGTCAGCCCCCATAGGTGTCAATACAAACTTTCTTTAACCCCTTCTGTAACTTGTATGATGTCACAACCTTACTGGTGTGGAGCTAACACACTTAAGTGTCATAATGAGAAGTTTGATTAATTAGGAGATTTAGTTGTATACACTGGTAGATTTCACTTGTGAAATATACATGCCAGTCTTGAAATGTATATGTATATGAAATTTAAAAAACTTATTACAAATTTCATGTTCGAAGAGCATTCAGAAACAAAACCATAACTTGTGCTTATTTCCATTTTAATCTGATTATTTAATTTTATATAATTTCTGCTATGATTTTAATGTTTAAAAAGTCAGTTTACAGAAAAACAAGTATTTTATCATCTATTTAGTTTTTATTTGATTAAATTAAACTTTGAAAGGAGATTTAATAAAACCATCACTTTAACACTCTTCATAATTTTGTTAATATATCAAAATTAAGAACGTTTTTTTTATAAAAAGTGGTTTTGAATTGTATTTCCCTAAAAAATTAAGATGATTAAAATATAGCTGAATTGTTTGTTTTTGAATTTTTAAACATTCTTCCAACAGAATATGATAAATAAATTTCTCTAAATATTTATAAGATTATAATCCACTTACTTGTTCTTCCTTGTAAACTTCAGAACAGAATACACCAAAAACTTTCACCCCTCCTTTTTTATACCAATCCCCCCTTTTGGCAAGTAATGTTAACTTTTGACACCTGTTTTTAAAATTCTATTCTCAATGCTTACATTGTACATTGTAGCATTTGTAAATTTAACATCTTAAAGTTGCTGCATCCTGTTAAATCATTAATTTATATTCATTTTTTTTTTTAAATATAATGGTTAAAAAGGACTTTAATTAATATTTTGTGGAAAAAATAATTTAAAAGTTTTAATAAATATATTGTACAAATTGGCAGTTAGAATCTACATTCAATTTGAAAATTGATAATTCGGTTTTAAGGGTTAATTGTTTGTTGCTTTACTTTCAGTGGCAAATATTTCATACATGTATTGTAAATACTTTAAAGGTATAAAATGAAAATTGTAGTTTTTGAGTTGTAAATCTTCAATGCATTATGCTTTATTGTAATAAATTTCTGTTTTATTCTAGATCTGTGTATATATTGTGATAGAAAGTTATAGTTGAGCTGCGTCCAATAAAAATGGACCTCATGCAAATGTTTATCAATACATCTTTTGAAAAAAAATCTTTATGCAAAGTTTGTAACTATTTGATACAAAATACATAAAAAATCACCTATATTAATGTTCCAAAATCAACAAAGGTATGTTAAATTTACATGTATACATGCACTTGCATAAGGTCAAATTTTATCTGACGCAGCTCAATTTTTATATTTTCAAGTAAGTGTATCTTTCAAATCCTATTTCCACATCTAGATCTGTTATTGTTTCCTTTGCAATGTGTTTGGGGACGTAGAAAAACCAGACATTCATACAGTGTTGTTAGTGCTCACATATGCACAATTCTTGCAAGACTTGTATACAACTTATATTGTAGTTTTATATCTATAAAGTCATGAATGTGCTCAAAAAACAACTATTTTTGAAGAGTGATATCCCTTAAAAACATTAGTAATATGGACAATTGCATTGGTAACAATATAGTCTTTCCAGATTTTTATGAAACTTGTGTTGTATGTTAACATCAGCCATTAAGACTTAGATAAGTTCTTCAAACTGTCCTGATCAACCAACTTTGAAAGCGTTATGCCCCTTAGAATTATATCTATTATGGGAGTTTGCATTGTAAGTGCAATTGTATAATTCATATGCTGATCAAATATTTTTGTACGAGTTTCCATCAGAAAATTAAATATACCAGAAATTGCTAACAAGTCTTAATCTTTCTAGATCGATACTTTGAGGTGTAACACCACTAATTCGGGCCCGGTCAGAAAGCACATACTATAAAATAATACATATTTAACACAACATAGTTCGTACGCATGAATGTACCTTTTAAAAATATTTAGAATATTTAGGTATTTTTTGGTAAAAAATGTATCGAATGAACATGATGAAAGCTGAAGGACTGGTGATCATTGTAGAAATTTTTTGAATTTTAATTTTGAATATTAAAATAATTGCATCAAATTTAAAACAAAAAGTGTACATTTTGTCTGTTTGTCAGATATGAAGTACCTGTTTTGGCTCAATCGAAGTTCCGGGGACCAGTTCTTTCCTGTATGCCTTTAAAGGTATGCTGATTTTTTCAGTACAAGTGACGACACCATAAAGTGTTGCTTTGACATGTCAAGATTGCCACTTTATTTGAACTTAAAACAAAAGAAGGTGCGCCTGTTTGGAATTTAATATGGAAAGCAATGGGGCTATGAATAAGTGGTGTACTTCCATAAGAAAGTTTTTAAAGAACACTTTTTTTTTTAAAGATATTGCCTTTGGACAGGTTACAAACAAAATATTTGCAACTTTGGGACATTTTAGAACCCTTAAAATGTTCTTTTATTGATTTATATTTAAGTTATATAAATGTCTATCAGTATAAGTGCCTACCGTAGCAGTAACAAACTGAAATAAGGTTTACAAAAAGGTTAGATGTATAAAGTTGATCAAGATTGTTTGATTGGTCATTGCTTTATGTCGCATCAGCACAAAAAGGATACTGCGGATTCATTATTTCTCATTTGATACCAATTTTCGTGTGTTTCGTGAACTTTAAAGGTGAATCACTAATTCAAATATTCAACAAATTACAAAATATATTTTGCTTTGTATGCAGGGATTTGCAAAACTACACAATCAAATATCCACATAAATGCAAGTTTTCCTGAATCTATAAAATTGATACCCACAAAAATAAATAAATCCACAGTATATCACTGTGGGGAGAATGTATGTATTACACCTAAGTCAAAGATGTTGATAGTCAATTGTATTACTAAAACTCTTCAAACACTTTAAATGTACCATTTCCTGAATTGTTAAGTCGTAATTTTATATTTTCTTTCACTATGATAGTGTACAAGTTTCTAGGAAAATTAACACTGCAAGATTTGTTTAAATATCTGGGTCAGTACTTGAAGAGTAAGGCCAAATAAGATAGTATGTGTGGTTCCAGTAATATCTAATAAAAAATTGAGGGAATGCAGGTCAGAATTTTCTTCTTAATTTTATGTTCTTTATACGACCACAAACAAAAATTAAAAAAAATGTTGTATATTGGTATCACGTTGTCTGCGTCATAGTCGTCGTCCAAAGATGGATGATTTCCTGAAAGCTTCTTTAATATATAAGTAAATAGAAATCAATAAAATTTTAACACAATGTTTATAATTTACCACTAAATGAAGTTTGGAATTAATTTTGGGGGTTTTGGTCCCAACAGTTTAGGAATTAGGGGTCAAAAGTGGCACAAATAAGCATTTTTCTTGGTGTTGCACAGTAGTATACTTAAAAAGAAATCTATGAAATTTAAACACAAGGTTTATGACCCAAAAAAAAGTTTGCGATTAATTTTTGGAGTTTTGGTCCCAACAGTTAAGAATAAAGGGCCAAAATTGAACTGAAGTAGGGTAGGTAGGGAAACAGGAACCTGGTACCACACATAGCTTTTATTTGGCGTTAGATGTTTACTGCAGCAAAAGAAGGTTTATACTAAAGAAAAAAATCTCTGAAATTGTAAGGAATGTGTTGAAAAATAGACATAAAAGAATGACCAGCTTCCAAGTAACTTGTTCTTTAGAATTAAAATCGTATTTATTATTTAGATATTCTACTGAGAATGTTTAAAAAGCTAATTTTAACTGCGAAAAGAATTGCCCTTCCCCCTAAGTAAAACCCAGAACAAAGTGAAACAAAACAAAACAAATTAGATAAATTATTTTCTATATTTTTAATTTAGTAAGTTGGAATAAACAAGTATTATGTAGTGAGACTCAGTATACAAATTCTTGGAATATAAGATATATTTATTACATGTCCTCAAAAATTGTGCCAAAAATATTTAAAAATTTAACTTGTTATAACGTTTCTTGTTTTTATTTCAGGTGCCGTTATAATCTTCACTGCCCTCCTGTCGGTAGCTTTCCTCGGTAGAACCATCCGAGCACAGATGTGGATTGGTATAGTCAGTGTAATCGTTGGTTTGACCGTCGTTGGTGTGTCTGATATCATTTTTAACACTGACAAGAACAAGGATACCAATGGGATTATTGCAGGTAAAGATTTAATACTTGTACTGAGGTTTGTGTGCATTTGTTTTGTGTTTTATTCAATATTGTAAACTTGTTTTTCTTTCAAAATAGTATTGTACTCATGTGACCTTGGCTTGACCTCATTTTTTATTGTGCATTGGTTAATGATAAGTTTTCTTCAGTTTGTTTTATAAATAATTAGATACTATAAGCAATTCATTAACTTATAATATTTGGCAAACTTAAATCTGTTTAAGAATATGTAGGATTAAACTTCAATCAGATGAAGAATAAATGAAATTATGTTATAATCTCTGTCAAACCAAGGAGGTTATATTAGAAGGAGAGTGAACAATCTGCTTGATACAAAATTAACATCCCCAGGATAGCAGTTCGATCAGAGAAAAATGATAAAATTGTAAAGAAACCCACATGTTTATCACCCACTTGACATGACCCTCTGATGTACCGGGCTGTTACCGCGAGTAGTTTGGGCTATTAAATAAATCGCATATGACACGTGATTGTTATCAGTGACTGGGTCATTAAAGTTCAGGTGTATTTTTAGTTACAGTGCAATGTATAGGTGTTTATGATATGACAAAAGATCGGCAGCGCAATTGCAAAATCAATCGTCTGTCTACGGTGAAAAATATAAAGAAATGACAAAGTTATGAGGGTTTAAAGGAAAGTTAGTGTGCAATTTTTATTCAACACTACATTGCTTTCAACAAAGATTTTCGCTTCACCTTTCAATTTCTGTTGATGGGAATTGGCAGGTAATAATCATAGAAAATATACGAATATGCAAAGTACTTTATTACAGTGACCGGTAACGACCGGAAGGAATATTTGTAATTGAAACATAGAGAAATTTATCGGGAACAACGTAAAAGTGACTTTCTGTTGATATTTATTGACGGCAATGAGACGGATATTCTTTTCATTTCTATTGGTAATGAGTTTACTCATAACATAAAATTGAATTTTTTAATTACTTTATAAAATATATCACAAAATATCTTTTTAAAATGTCAGTATTTGTATATCCGGGCACTTTATGACACCTCGGGTGTTTCCGTTCTTACTCGGGTATGTAATTAGGACAAAATCTCCCTCTGTGACAGACTCGATCTAAACTTATTAACACCCATTTACAGAAACGTCGGTAACATTTATTGTGTAATTATCGTCTTTCGTCCTTCTCTCCTTCTAATACAACCTCCTTGGTCAAACTTATTATTTTAGACAGGGGCAGATCCAGCTATTTTTAAAAGGGGATTTCCAATCCTAGATATAGGGGCCGTTCCAACCATTGTCCACATTCAAATGCATTTATCTTCAAAATAGAAAACCCATACTGCATAGTTTGCTATAAATTAAGACCCTGATATAACAAAAGTGAAAGAATTCAAACAAGAAACTAAAGGCCTTCAAAGGCTAACAAAGTGATTTATAAAAAAAACAAGAAAAAAATACATGAACCAATGACAACCACTGAACTATAGGCTCTTCACTTTGGAGCTTCAGGTCATATAGAATGCGTAGGGGTTAAACATGTTTGTGAACGTCCAACCCTTCCCTATGTAACAGCACATTATGTTCTCAACCTGAATGTGCATGCTCTAAGTAGAATCGTACATTAAACATCAATCAATCAAACTATTTGACAGATAATTTATTGATCTACCTATAATATGTATTTGACAGGTGATTTAATGCCCTGCCTTTAATTTGTATTTGACAGGTGATTTATTGATTATCATGGCCCAGATTATTGTGGCGGTTCAGATGGTCTATGAAGAGAGAGTTATAAACAGATTTACAATGCATCCTTTGGAGGCTGTAGGCTGGGAAGGTATGACAAACTGGAAATTTAGAAAATACAGGAAATCCTGAACAATTATGGTATCAAAATTATATTTTTATTTAAAAAAAATTTTTTATCCCATCACATTTTTCTTGATGATTTTAAACATCACAAAAAAATCCTGTACTGTGAAAACATACACAAAAAAATCCTGTGTCTTTTGGTTTCTTGTAAAAATATTTATTGTCAATTTGATACACTAATAAAAGAGAGCAGATGACACCAAAGTGCAGGCCATTCTTTAGGAGGTACTTTTACCCTCCTATGCTATTGACAAGTGCCGGCTAAATGTAGAAATTTTTATATGAGATATTCATGGAATCAATTGAAAAGTACAACCTAGAAACGTGGAAAGTACCAGTCAATATGAAAGATAATGAAATCCCTGGCCTAAGGGACATATTAAGTCATTAGTCAAAAATAAACTCTCAGTGTCATGGTTAAAGAAGAAAAAGACAAACAACATTACTAAAAACAGTACCACATAGAACAGTAAAAATTTAGCAACACAAACCCATCAAACACTGGGCATGATCTCAAGGGAACAAGAGAGGTAACCACATACTAGCACAAATAGTGTTACTCATGTTTAGTACTAATTACCCGGCCAGTAAAAAGTACGAAATGTATCAAAAATTGAACTTTCAATCTTTTTTTATTTCATCTAAATAATTGTCACTGCATTATGTATTCCTCTCTTATAACAGCTTCTTCTTATTTTATATCAGACACTTTTGTTTGGCTGGTCTGATCATTTTTGCCACTGATTTTTTTAACAATAAACTGCCAATTTGATCATCAGATTTTTATTTTTCAGGTATATTTGGATTTGTTCTCTTAGGCCTCTTGTTGATTCCATTTTTCCACATTGATGCCGGAGCCTTCAGTGAATTGCCAACACACAAGTTAGATGATGCTATTGATGCCTTTCATCAGCTTGGACAAAACTGGCAAATTCTAACAGCAACCCTAGGTACAGTATCAACCCTAAAAAACAATCAAAATTAAATCAGATAAAACTGGAAAATTCTTACTGCAACCCTAGGTACGATATTAACCCTGAAAAACTATCAAAATTAAATCAGACAAAAGTTGCATATTCTTACAACAACCCTACGTACAGTATTTACTCTGAAAAACAATCTAAATTATATTAAACAAAATGACAAATTATGATGGCAATCCTAGGTACAGTATTTACCCTAAAAAACAATTTAAAAATTAAATCAGACAAAACTGGCAAATTATTATGGTACACTAAATAATATACATACAGGTTTTTTGAGTTGCCTTATTTCCTGATTTCATGTCAATGGGCAGGTTGAATTTTAACTGTGTACAATTGTTGAGGAATGGGAAAATACAAGCCAAAAAAAATCACCATATTGTATCAAGCTACCCTGGTGATGCTGCTCTGACAGGAGAAATAATAGTTACCTCTCTGAAAGGTAAAAATATTGATACATCATCAAAAATATAATGAAAATGATCGGTAACTGCATTTACTCAAGCTATACAGGTTGTGACAAAATGACATTAAATGGATTATACAGAGAAAAAAACATCATGGGGTTCGAAGATAAAATAATTGATAGAATTGTAAAATAAAATACGAAAAGATAACTTTCAAAATATATGTAAAGCAATTACAAACTATGAACCTACCTCTGGTTTTCTTTTGCCATTACAATTTCATCTAATGGCCATGTTGATTGTGGATGAATTTCCTGATTAGGAATGGCTGTCACTAAAATAAAGATAAAGGAAATGTACTGGGTAAGAGCTATCATAGATGCAATTTTTAGTAAATTGATTTCCATCATTTTTATACTGTGTATTGTATGTTTATGCTTAAAAATAAAAAAAAAATTCTCATGCTGTGCTTTTATTCAGTACTATCCTAGATATAAGAGCACTCTTAATGTGACTGTTTGTTTTTTTGTTTTAAACATATTGATTTACATTTCGTCATGTTTGGCCTTTTACAGCTTACTTTAAAACATATCTGGTTTGCTTATTGTTAAAGGCTTAAATCTACATTACTTGGTCTGTATAAGATAGCTGTCTCATTGGCTATCCTATCACATTTTCATATTTTTATATTGCACACAAGTTAATATTTTTTCTTTTTATCCTATTGCATATTTTTAATAATCCTGACAAGGTGTGAATATTACAGAATGAAGTTGCAGTCCAGTCTGTTATGACTGTCTGCATCAATTTATCAATGAGGAGTTAGACCCAATACATATATATCCCTTATACTGTTTACACATTATCATCATCATGATTTTGACCCTGACAAAATAATGCTTACCAATTTCTGTGAAAAAAGATGTCCACCAGCCATCTTTGTCACAACCATATTGTTTATTCACTTTATTGATGTCTGCTCTCAGACGATCAACATCTATTTGGTCGTCATTCATGGGCATAAAGGATGGACATGTGTTTGGAACTGCCTTCAGTATATTTTTTTCTGAACCATTACACTCAAGCCAAACCTAAGTAATAAACAGTTGATAGATAAAATAAAGACACAATTTAAATTAACAAAATAATTTTTGTCTCTTGTGGACAGTTGTCTCATTGGCAATCATACCGCATCTTCTTTTTTATAATTGCAAGTGTGGTAAACTAAATTTGCGACAGTAAAACTACCGATGGACGTCCTTAAAGCTTTAAATACAATACAGTTATCTCTTAATTATAACATAAATAATGAAAACATGTTTGTGTAATTGTACAATATACCCTTCAAGTTCCTTTTTTTGTTTGTTTATACCAACATTTATTTTAAAGAAATGTTTATGATTTGGAAAGAAACAGCATAGAAGATCTTTGCACTGCTGTTTTCTTTTACTTATTCATTATTAGAGGCGAGTTAGAGGGGGGCCCTTTCCTGGAAAAAATTTGGTTGATTATATAGGGAATCACTGAAGCATGACCGAAGCTGGCCCCCTTTTATGCAGTCAGGAGGCCAATACCATGGAAAACCTCAATACAGTTATACATCACTTACTTTATCATTTGCCCATTTCTTGTACAAGAATTTCGATTTTCCATTATCTCCCAGGACAAATTTAAAAGTGTGTGGTTGGGAATGGCCACAGATTGGATTGATAAAATCCTGAAATAGAAGAAAAAAGTGTTAAATATTATAGTATTAATGAATGGGTGTTTTTATAATGGCCCTGTTATATGTCCAAGGTCTGTAATAATGGTCGAGGAAGTATGTAATGGCCCGAGGCAGGCTGTTTCTGCATTGGCCCTGTTATAGATTTGAGGTCAGCTATATTGGACCTGAGACTGATGTGCATTACAAAATCACAGATTTCCATGACAAGTCATTACAAAACACTGAACATCATTTATAACTAAGAGTGTGCAATAGCATGTATATTGACACCTGCTGAAGAAGGCTTTTCTCAAAGGGCAATAATTCTCATGGCACTTCTCAGTACATAAACAAACAAATTATAAGATATAAATAAAAGAAAGAAAGGGAATTGTTGCAATTCCTTTTAAAAAGAACTACAAAATGTACGTTGACATCATTATTCATTGTGTGTCTTGCTATGCCCCATGGTTGCCTACATTTTTGTATTGCTTTTGCCAGACATTTTAACCCTTTGAGTCCCAGGATACAAAGATATGTCCATTAAATATACATGTAGTTATTATTTTAATTGACTAAAGCTTGGAAATAAACAGACTGAATCCATACACATGTACAATGTGTATATATATTATACTGATATAATAATGATAATTGTGATAAGATAAAACATGCATTTTATATTTATAAAAGAAGATCTCATATATTTAAACTATTTTTTTCTTACAAACTCACAAATTGAATTAAAGTCAAAAGGACTTTCATTTTAAGTTTGTGAGTATGCGACCCAGTTTACAAATTTAATATGATATTCTTGAATGAAATTGGATTTAAATGAGGGTATGATCCATTAATTTTGTTTTGGGGTAGCAAACTGTCACAATGACTTCTGTACCTTAATCCAATTTGTAACATCATAAACATCATTTGTTTCAATTGCGTGTGGTTTTGGTTGGAAACAGTTTTCAAAGGCATGCATTAGTCTTGGTAGCGTAAAAGCTGCATGTTTGTTCAACCATACTGAAAATCTGAAAAAAATGTTCGTTAAAATTATGTATGAAATAAATGAAGATAGGTAATGTAAGAAAGCAGTTGTATTATAAAATGATGAATTCCATTTAATTTTATGATTAAATGAAAGAATTAACTCATTCAAAGTGAACACAAGAGTGCACACGCTGAACTGTCTCAGCTTCTTTACTAATCATTGATATTAGGTTGATAGTCCTAAATTTTAAGCTACAACTGTCACATAGACTTAACCAAAAAAACTAAACTTAGACCAATGAACCATGAAAATGAGGACCTTGCAAGGTATGCACATAACACAAATTGTTATCCTATTACTTATTATAAGAGAGAATTTAACATTGCAAAGAAATCTTTACTTTTTTTTTTCAAATAGTGACTGACATTGGACATGTACTGACGAAAAGTATGTAATATGAGGCATCTATATACAAAATATAAAGCATCCAGGTCTTCTACCTTCAGCTGCTTGTAGCTGCAGCAATATCACTTTCCCTAGGCTATATTTAGGAGATAACTGTATTGTATTTTAAGCTCCGACGGCATCAATTGGGGATTTGATGGTCGCAAATTAAGTTTACTGGCGACGCGTTAGCGGAGACAGTAAACGGGTATTTGCGACCATCAAATCCCAAATTGATGCCGTCGGAGCTTAAAATACAATATTGTTATCTCCATTCTAATGAAACTGACAGAAAACAACGTTAAAACATGTATTTAAAATATGTCATATGCTGTCTGCGCTTGCGCGTACGTCCCATAGCATCAATTGTCAATTGATGCCATGTAAGAAAGTGACGTTATCCAATCAAAATGAACGTTACAAACGTTGTTGCATTAGAATGGCCTTTCTGCAAAAAAAGTTGCAGGCTCAACAATAAGCAGTTGCTTTTCTTTTTTTTTTTAGTATAATGCCAATAAAAGCATTTTCCAAGGAGTAACTGTTCTAATACATTAATATTGTGTAAAAGGCTGATTGAACCCATGACATACAATGTAATGAACTAAATGCAAAGATTTTGTCAATATTTTAATAGAGGGAATTATATTTACCTTGAAAAAACCTGATCGATGTCTTCATGGGTGTGGCCAACCATCAAAAAAGAAACCTTGATTTTTTTGAACACTTTCAGTTCAACCAAGAGGCTGAGAAATCCAAATACAAATCTAGAACACAAAAAGTTATGAATTACAAATAATCATATACTATTAAAATTGTGATCAACAGTAAATAATTACATTAGATGTATGTTTTATTATAATATGTTATTCTGATTGGTTAATTGCACATCACATGTTATTCCTTAAGCAATTGCATTACACAATAAATAGAGTGCACAGACGAATTAAATAAAAAATTGATAAAATTCGTGTTTTCATGATCCTAGCTAAAAATATAATTCTAAGTATCAAATGCTTCTTTTTACAACTTTATAGGGCTGTTAAAGCGTTGACCGCGCTTCATACAAAATGTACTTCGGTCAACGCTTTTACACCCCAATGAAGTTACAAAAAGAAGCATTCAATTCTTAATTCTAATGCAACAACATTTGTTACGTTCATTTTGATTGGATAACGCCACTTTCTTACATGGCATCAATTGACAATAAACTTAATTTGCGACCGTCAAATCCCCAATTGATGCCGTCGGAGCTTAAAATACAATACAGTTATCTCCTAAATATTTTTTTCCAAGATTTACTTTCTTGTTATGAACAAGTCCTATTTCTATTGATATCTATAAAATACTTTTAAATCATCTTCATAAATGTCACCTTTAAATAAAAGTTACCAAGGTTTACCAATGGTTGGTTGAATACAATTACTAAAATTCAATTTGTTTCAAGCAGTCATGAATTACTGTATGATGTTCAGTTTGTGCCTTTCATGTTTTAAGGTAAACTAAATTTGCGACAATAAAACTACCGACGGACATCCTTAAAGCTTCAAATACAATACAGTTATCTCTTAATTGACTGTTGCATCCAAGTATAATGAATGTTCTTTTATTTATTTTTAATACATACAGTATCACTATACCTGTTTTTATTTTCCCTGGCACAGTTGTCCATTTGAAGGTAGAGAACATCAGGTAGACTGTCTTTAGTCATTAGGAGAATACTTAGGATTACATGGATTGTTAAATTGGAGGAGTGTGCATACTGGTACCAATCAAAAAATCCATATAATCCTACGCCATGCACCAGTGCTCCTACCAAATGTGTTCTCAATTTCCATATTCCTGATGTAAGGGAAGACAGGTATAAAAAGTGTGGTATCTCGGTCTTTGATTGATCCATTCCATCTATTATCATTGACATATATTTGTCTGGATGTTGTCTTGCTTTATGGGCATGTTTATAGTATTTCCTCCTTTCAAGGCTAATAAAAAAATTGATAACATCATTATATCGTAATAATAATCTTTATACTGCAATCAGCTATTTTACTATACAGATAAAGCTATACGTATAAACGTTAGCTTTATACGTCAACGACCTCAACGAACCTATAAGCCCAGTCTACTAACCTGAACTACTGTATTTCATCAACAACGTCGCGTCACAACCATGACAACGTGTAGTAACAATGGTCAAACTTTTATGTATTTAAACTTGTTATATCTTCAAATTGTTAATTTATATACCATGTGTGTCAAATGTTATTAATTAAGTTCATTTTCCCTTTCTTATTTCTTAAAATTTCAATGTCTTACCGCCTGGACTACGCTCATAGGGAAATACCCATAATGGTACCCCCAAGAGGGAAATTCCAAAACACTTTTTTTTAACAATATTAGTTACATGTTTTTTATTTTTTTAAATTTTTTATCGATTTCAGTATAAAAAAAATATACGTATAGTGTCTTGAAATATGAAATTTATTTGTATTCGGCACGATAGAACCTCGCATTTTCCCCATTTCTAAGCCTCATACAAATAAATTTCATATTTCAAGACACTATACATTGTCTAAATCTAAGTGTGTCTTGCATAAATCACAAACATTTGCACTTACAAACTCAAATTGGTAAAAGTTAAAATGAAAATAGATTAAACAGAAGTAATCCTGACTGCTATACTCTAAAATATATTTCAAAACAATAATGTGTCCCCAGTACAAGGATGCCCCACACACACTATCATTTACTATGTTCACTGGACCGTGAAATTGGGTAAAAACTGTAATTTGGCATTAGAAAAGAAGTATCATATTGTAGTTTCAAATTGATTGGACTTCAACTTCATCAAAAACTTTACAGTTTAAAATTTTGAAAAAAATAAGTTGATTGGAAGCTTAAAAAATTTGATAACCTTAAAAGTTTGTAGGTTTTTATATTTAGCCATGACGTCTTTGCACCAAAAATATTCATGAAGTTCGGCAGTTTTTTTTCATTTGACAAATTTATAATTTTTTTCAAGCTCTAATTTATTATTTCGTTTTGTAATGCATAAGAATCAGTAATACTGCAGTTGAAGAGCAGTCACCGTAAATTTTGATTTGACGGTTGCAAGATACCATTTTTCTTATTTACAGTCTTGTTATGCATCACCAGTAAAAGTGCATTAATTTGCAGCAGTCAAATCGACAATTGACAGATTCCAATTTTCAAGTACATTATAGTTATTCCATAAATACCATAATTTAGCATTTAAAACAATTTATTACCTTTGCTTTAATAAATGCTGTTCTCTGGTTCTTCTTAATTCCATTCTGGCATTTTGGTCCTTAGTTTCAACCATCTTGGTTTTTATCTGTGTACATATGTTGCATTTTGATAGCCTTGAGTTCTGTAAAAATATATTTAGAACATTGGTTTCTCCCTAGTTGACCACTTATATAGCTAAATCTGTATTTATTTTTAGGTGTATTGTTTGCTTCTGCATTTCAGGTAATGAACAAAGACCTTTTTCATATTCTTACGATTAAGACAGATTATTGTATTTTTACATCCTCTAATCTTGTGTGTGGATTTTTTTTTGCAACATGACAATTAGATATTTGAAAAATGATGTTGAACTGTTACTTTGCTTCTGATAGTCTCGCCCTTCCTACATCAACTCTTTTTTTATTATATAAGATATATCTCCAAGATATTTTTTCTTTTGAGTGCTTTTACTACATAGTTATAATATAAACTGACAAAATTTTAGATTGAAAATGTTTTTTGCAAAAAACATAGGTTCAAAATGATTTACATACCGTACTAATAACAAATATGGATTAAAATTAACAAATGGAGTTAAAAAGGTGAAAACAAGTGAAACTGCGAGCTACTGCTCACTGATGATACCCTAGCCGCAAGTGGATAATATTAATGGTGTAAAAATATCAAAGTGTTTGGTAAACTGGAAGTTGTCGAGTGATGAATCCGAAAAAGCATCACACGGTATAGCTGACTTATATAAATCCTGAAACCAAATTTCAGAAATCCTTGTATTGTAGTTCCTGAGAAAAATGTGACGAAATTTTCAACTTGGCTATCATGTGTAAAATCATGACAAATATTCATGGGACGAACGGACAGACTGACTGACGGACAGACGGACTGACGGAAGGACAGATAGAGGTAAAACAGTATACCCCCCTTTCTTAAAGCGGGGGTATAATAAAACAGTATACCCCCCTTTTTTAAAGCGGGGGTATAATAAATTACAAGCATTTTGTCTAATTTTGAATTAAAGTTTCTTACTGCAGGAATGCTAACATAGCTAACACAATGTCTCCACATCCAGTAAAAGTGTGACAGGGATATAATCTGCTCTCCGTGTTCCTCCATGTCATCCTTGTACATTTCATACAATGATGCTTTTGTCAGACATGGAGGAAGGTGAAGTCTTGCCTTATCTGGTTGCTTCTCAGCAAATTTACATGCGTAATCATGCAGCCATATGGTCGCTGCCTGGGTTGCTGGCATCTGTTGATCCTTCCTTTTGCCTTGCCGCCCAATTACCTTTTCACCAACTATGTAAACATAAATTCAAGAATAAATTTTGACATTTCTGTTCATTCTAACTCATGTAAATTATAGCTAATTAATAATATAAATATATGTGTTTTGTCCACTGTTGCTTGAACTATACTGTTGCCTGTTGTTCCATCGGAAAGTATACTTCTACTAGTAGTGGGGGTGGTGGTGGTGGTAAAAACCTTGACAACCTAACTAAGTCAGCTCTTGTTTACGCCTTTTGCATATTAAATACTTAATTGTACATGTCAAGGTATTCAATTCATTTAAGGTGATACCTTACACTACAGGGAGATAACTCTGTAAAATCAGCAGAACGTTTTAATGACGTTGTGTTCTTAAGGGAATATTAAGCTTTTCAGTCATCAAAATAAGTGTTTGAAAAACTGCTATATAACCAGTGTAATTTTTCTAATAAAACGGTTGGTTAAATTTTTTTTATTTTTTTTTATATTTTTGTCAAAAGGTCAAAGTAAATACTTTGTGAAAATTTTAAGAAAATTAAACGACCCAAATTAATTTTAGTCAGGTGTTAGGTACCACTTTAAATCATACAAATTGAATTTGCAGAACAACTATATTAGTATGAACTACTATCTTTCATTTGAAATAGAGACCTTCAAAGGAGTCAAGCAGACTTGGGGTAATTGTAATTGTAATCATTAATCAGCTGTAATTGATTACAATTTTTCAAGTAATCAGTGTAATCATTAATCAGCCAAAAATCTGATTACATGTAATTTAATTTAATCAATTACTTTTCAAAATACCCTGTAATTATGATTACTTTTTGATTACATTCTGATTACAATGAAAAAAAATCTAAAATTGTTTTTTTGGTCATTAAATGAACCTCTTTGTTATTCATATTTGATAAATTTTTAACATACTAAAATGGTTTGGTTACTTTAAGCATGTCTACTTCATTAAAAAATAAACTGTTACAGTATTGAAAAGTCATCATTAGCCTAAGCAGAGACATATAATACAATTATATACCTTTTATACCTTTTATCTTGATAAAAGATATTGTACATACATGTATATTCATTGTTTTATAATGATCTTCATATTAATATTTGATAATAACTGTTATATATTCAAGTAATACTTTTCTTTAACCCTGAATTATAATCTTTTGTTAATTTTTGTGATTTTTGTCAACTTTGAATTGACAGGAAGGAGACTAGTCACTAATTAAGGTTTGTTTTTATTGCAATTACCAATTGAGTATAGCTGTAGGGAAATATATATGATAAAAGATAAATCAGATATGAAAATTTATCTAATTAGCACAAACTAAATTAAAAGGTGGACAAATATGTTGTTTAGAATTTTAAAAAATTGGACTGGACATGTAAAATGCAATGATTTTTAGTACTTGCATATTGTTTACAATTTGGTTTAACACTTCTATTAAAACATAGTTTTAACCAGTAACTTTATTTCATCCATATTTAAACTACCATAAACTGCAACTTGGAATACATATAAATTATGAAAGAGGTCAGAAGACAAACAAAAAACTCTTATGATATATCTTTATTAAATTTAATTCAAAATAATTCAGAGATCATTGGTGATAAAGTGTAATGTATATATATGTAGTTAAATTTTGTGTTTATTTAAATAGATGAAGTTTAATTTGAAGTTATCATTTTATAATTGAACCAAATAAAATACTTTCTCAAAAATGCTATAGTTATATTGAACGTTTATCATTCACATCATTCAAAATGTTTTGTTTTTAAATTCATTGTAATCAGATGTAATCATGATTACTTTGCCAATGTAATCATTAATTTAATCAGATACTTTCAGAAATGATGTAATCATTAATTTAATTTAATCGTACAAATGACAAAGTAATTGTAATTTAATCAATTACATTGAAAGTAATCGGACCCATCTCTGGAGTCAAGCGAAAAACCCATATAAACAACCCTGTGTAGGTGTATCTTATAAAACTTCAATTTTATGGATAATTCATTATGTATGTATTGTTTTTGCAATCTTTTTTTACAGAATTATTTCAATCATTGTATTAATATTTATTCTTATTAAACTGGCTTTTCTTTTAGAAAACCTAACTATTGAAAAATATGTGTCCTTTTTAGTTATTTTTATACCATTAAATTGTTAACCTTATAAACTTACGCTTGTATCTTTTTCTTATTGTGTAATAAGTGGACAGTGGCATTCCAATTACCGTCAGTAATGCAGTTACACAAACTGACCATTCCCCAACCAAAAAACAGAATTCACCATTACCTCTGAAAAAGAATATAACAGACTATAATAATTTATGTAAAACTGACTGCTAACTCATATTGGGTATTGGCATAGACTAGAGAATTCTCCATCTGATTTATTGAAAAGTGCTTATGCTGAGTTAAAAATGATTGAGAGTAAAGCTCAAACTAGCTCCAATAATTCATGGCTCTCTAATATCATTTTTTACAGTGAAAAATTGAGGATTGACCGAAATATATGTAAAAATTTAGGCAAAAATAAATTTAAAAGTTTACATTGATTCTTTCCTCATGCATTTGAATTATTGTTTTATGTTTCTTAAATCACTCTGCAATGTTTATGTCATGCTGTAATTAATGTTATGCTCTTAATGGGTCCTTTAATTTGGAAAATAAAATAAAAAATATTGTATATTGTATTGTATTGTATGTTAAACATATTTGACATCATTCACCTCATTTTCACTGATAAATCATCCTGTAATTTTTGTGTCTATTGAAATTTATGATATGCTTTTTCAGGGTTTTGTATCTACTTGCTGGTAAAATATTATTTGGGGTGTCTAACAGTGGTCCATTTCACAAAAAAATCTTACTACTTAAATTGATTGTAATTAATGAACAATCCAGTATACATACGATCAATCTTAGTCATAAGTTTTTTTATGAAAGTGACTCCTGTGCTATTCACTGATGCTGATGGACAGTTGTCTCATTGACAATCTGACATACAAAACACTTAAAGCCAGCTATGTTTTTCATCATTTTTATGTCAAGCATAATAAGGCAGTTGTAAAATGTTGACAAATAAAGAACATTACTATGCTTAAATGACCATATAATGTTCAGTTTCTGTGTCATACCTGCTTACATGCTTTTTTTAATTGTTTTTTTTTACCTTGGATGTGTCCATAACCAATCTAGCACCCACTGGCTCAAGTCATGTTTTGACATCCCTGCTAGGTGGTCCCTTAGGGTGTTGATGGCTTCAGTTGGTACTGATGCAAGGCATAAACTTACACAGCAGAAAATAGCAGCAATTGAATTTATATCTACTTTATGTTGTACTGAAATTACAAAATATAGAAAAAAAAATAATACCTGATAATGATAACAGGATGTTTTGATTAAATGAATGACTTGAAAGTTTAATCCAAATAAACATTTTAACAACTACTATTAATAAAAATAAAATGATGAGTTCCAATGTCTTCTACATTGCATGAAGGATTTGGTTTAGTAAGACACCTTTTTGACCCTACAATATAATCCTGAATTAATAATATAGTATCGATTTGAAGTGACTTATAGGTCCATTGGGCCGGGTGTAATTTAATTGAAATATTTCAATATTGTACATAATTTGTTATACACAATGTCACTATAATAAACATATTTGTATTGTATTGTATTGTATAACAGATTAACAAAATTGTTAACTTGTTACCTTCTAGTTATTTATTTGAATGTAGCATGATATAGGGAGATGTGGTATGAGTGCCAATGAGACAACTATCCATCCAAATAACAATTCAGAAAAGTAAACAATTATAGGTCAAGAACTCTCATATGATTTGCATATTAGGGAATATGATTGGTCGAGATAACAAATTTATTTCTTATGAACAATTCCTTTACTCATTTTGAAACCAGGATGTAAAATTGTAAAATTGCTGCACATTGTCAAATATTTTTGGAAATTTTTTGTATTCTTTCGAGTTAACAAAAAAAAATTAAAAAAGAAATAATTTTTTTTAGCATTTTCTTATTATTTATTTTCTTAATTTTTTTTTCTTCTATATTTTGGCAAAATTTTATATTTTAAATTCTAATATGACGTGCTTCTTTCGCTTTGTAAACAACACCGTGATAAAATTCTCGATATATCTATACTTAGCGCAGACTCCAAGATGTACACAAATGGCTGTTTAAATATGCCTCCCACGTAAATCCACATGTATCGTAACCTATGTGTAAACGGTTGTGGATTTCGCTGTGTTAACAATTACAATTGAATAAAACCCTACAGAACATTTATTCTGATTCTGACGCATAACAAAAAGAATTTACACATTAGAGAACAGAAAAATGGACAAAAACAAAATAAATTAAAATTCCGCGAAATTCCAGTAATGATTTTGGCGCATTAACGTCATTTCAAAACATGACGTCATACGAATGAAAACGTCAAAGCTGAATCTTTTTCTATTGCGTTTACCTTCTAAACTCGGATACAATTGCATAAATAAATTATTGAGGTAGGTGTTGCTTGTTTTCTGTTCTATTGCATTATTCGCACATTTACTGATTTCAGCAAGTCAACATGGCGGCTCCTTGGTTACAACATGTCAACAGTGAATTTGACGGTAGCTTACGATAAAAAATGTAAATTTAAAATTGCAAATGTTGGGTTTACTGAGAAGTATCAAAAGTAATCACATTTTTTTTCTAGCGGTTAGTTAAGAAATCATTCATGCAGGTTTATTAGATTTGTTTTACATTTATCGAACAGTGGGTAAAATAGAACAGCCACACACACGGTATACCCATCATCGCTTCAGTTTTTTAATGATCGTATTTGTCCTATTAGAATCGAAATAATTCATGGAAGCCATAGATTTGTTGTAAATTTACACATGGCCTGGGCCGTGATATTCGTTAATTTTATCCCTTGCTAACGCTCAGGATAAAATTCGAATATCACGGCCCAGGCCATGTGTAAATTTCCAACAAATCTATGGCTTCCATGAATTATTTCTTAATTTTTATTGGCAAAATTTTATTTATCCCCTGGTGAACCAGGATGGGGTGTTATTTACACCGGGGTAGTCAACAAATCAGATTGAAGTATTTTTGCTGCATAAGAAATAAAAGTTTTTATACCCTTTTTTTTCTTCAGTCTGGCAAGGGGAATATCTTCATCTGACCCACTTAAACTTAACAGCCTCTTCCTGCTATAACTGCCTTTAGGGCGACCTCGTTTTCTTCTGGCTGAAAAAAAAACAACAATGCATAATTGAATAAATTGAAATCTGTATATGTTAAATAGTTTCTATTTTTTTATGAACTATTAGTATTATAGTTAAGGGATAACAGTACTGCAGTTGAAGAGTTGCAACCGTCAATTGTAGATTTGACGGTCGCAAATGCAGTTTTACTGGCGACGCGTAGCGGTCATAAAAAAATATGTCTAATATCTTGAAAACAACTACGAAGACCTATTAAGGTTTATTATTTTGAAATCGAGAAGCCAACTCCCTTAGTTATAATACTAATCATAGGGGTATTTAGGGGAGGCAGCCCCCCCCCCTTTTTAGAAAAAAACTTTGGTTGCTTATATAGGGTATCACTAAAGCGTGATGAGACCAGGCCCCCTCTTAGTCAGCCAGTGGACCCCCACTTATGAAAATTTCTGGATCCGCCACTGCTATTTTATCATGCTAGAAAATGAATGTTTTTTGCAAAATACATGTTTTATTCATAGATGCTGAACTTTTTGGCAAATATGAAAATGAATATCACATGAAAATAAAGAAAAGTTTAATTGTTCAAACCTATGTTCACTTCTTCAACATTTTCCTCATCTTCATCTTCTGCATCTGCTGATATCCCATCACTGTTGTTGTCTGTAACACATAGGAAAATGTCATCATCATCACTGTCATCCTCATCATTATTAGTATGATACACCATGTTTTCTTCTTGGTCATCTAAAATAAAACTTTATTGTAAGTTACTAACTAATTTTATTCTGTATAAAATTTAGCACAAAGAAATCATCTTGTTTATATTGAGATTGGTGAAGAAAAAGTGACAATTTCAAAATTGGAAAACCGTTAAAAAAAAATCTTCCATGTATTTTTGATGTCATACAATATACATTTCATTTGATTTGTTCTATCTCCAATTAGCAAGATATAATGAAAATGTGTGCATTATTTTATGTTACTTTTCCTTTGGTGAAAAAAAATCTTTTCTGCTACATGTTTTTTATTTGTTCAATTATTTCTTGGCCACAGCACCCCTCCCCCCAACCATACAAAGAATGATTTTTTGTAACTACTGCATGTAAACATATCTGAGGCAGACAGAAAAGGCTGCCAATTATTTTTATTACTTCCATATTTTCTTTTGAATACAGCATTGTACATCCGCCCGGGTACAATGGACAGTTTGCCGGTGACCCCCTCCCCCTTTTTTTGTCTAGCGGTAAATACAGAGTACATTTATGTACTAGCCTTTCAGTACTGTAATGACATAGAAAGGGAGCTGCAATAAATGATTGAGATTTCTAAGTGATTGTTTTTTTACCTGAGACATTCATCATTATATATATATATTTCTTTTCTGTTTGATTTGTAACGATGTACTGGTCGGCTCAGCGTAATGACGTAGTCGGTGTTTTTAGTATCAAAAATCACGTGAGTGAAGTATACTGAGCAACTTCCTATGAGTCGCGAGTCGCGTGAGTATACATCAGACGACAACAAGCAGGAATATGGGGAAGTGGTAAATCCAAGAACAAGAAAATGAGTTTTTCCTCACTATTATGGGAGTAAGGTCGATTGACCCACAAACCAAACAGACATACCAAAAGATTGAAAAAATTGTGTGCGGTAGAAGTGCTGATGAGCTTGTGGTAAATATGCAAAATACTTTTTTTTATCAGCGTCCATGCGAGTATAATCTCAGCTCTGTCCGGAGAAGACTTAAACCCATCTGCAATCCGTCTAAAACTTTGCGATAAAAAAAAAACCCGATTTATTTTTACATTTCTCAGAAACAGGTCATGAGTAAAATCTGTCCAATCAGAACTGACAGTGCTAATGACATTTATTTATAGAATTTTAATGATTCGAAATAGAAAAAAAATATACCTTTTCTAATCTGTTATTATAATAAATATACGTTTCCTCGTTGTCGCTTTGGTCAGAACAGTATAATAATTTGGCAACCAAACGGGATTTTGGATTTTGTGGTGAATGAAACATTTTTAATTTTCTATATTTGTACCTCGTAACTAAGGCTTCGTAACTACCGCTACTGCGCATGTTTCACCTACTTTCGATTTTTCTATCACGTACTATTTGAGTATAAGAAACAAAATGTAGTTGTAATTTATTAGACATCTGTTGAATAAGAACTCATTGATGACTTTTAACATTTGAATTACATAAAAATATCGAGATTTCTTCTTTTCTTTGTATAAGTTTCCTCTGTTTAATATGAACACCCCTTTGTTATACAAAATGAAAGTTATTAAAAATTATCCAATAATATGATATTCTTCAATTGATAATTTTTGTGATTGTTAATGTTAATGATTTCAAATACTATTTATTTTCAAAATTGGTAGGGAAATTTTGATGCATATAAGGGCCATCCATATAAGGCACAGACCATTTGACTTACTGTCATAGTAGAAATTAATGTCAATGTAGAAATTAATTTGGGATTTATTTTTTTTTTCAAAATCAAGTAGTCTGTGCCAAAGGGTACGTCATTTCAAAATGCAGGATCAAAATTTTGATAATATAAGCCACAGTAATAAAAAATAAACATTAACAAAATGTCCTCAAAATATATGTTTCTTTTTTTCTTTTTCAAATAGTACAGTATATATTGTACCTTTTAAACATTAATAACTAAATGAAAAATTGTATTTCAATTGCATTGATTTCCATTTTCCTATTTCAGATTAAATTCCATAATACTAAACATGGCAGACATTTGCTCAGGCAGAATTTTGATGCAACAACAGCAGCAGGAAAACACATAAATCCTAACCTGAGCAATAGGGTGTTTATAAATTCCTATGAAGCATTAAGTGGTACAGGTGAGGAGTACTTAATGTGAACCTAATCAATAATAAAAACAAAAGAAAGCTTTAATAACACTTGTTTGCCCACTATATTTTCTTTTCTATTCACTTTTTATCTCACTTTTTTGTAGTAATTGGTAATCATTGGTGATTATAATTAGTAATCTCACCAAAGTGCAACAATATGAATTAAGTAAAAAGTATTGGGTGCGATAATTTCTCACTGCATTGAAGACATGTTATGGACATTCTGCTGTTGTCTTCTCTATGGTGGGGATGCTGTCTCTTTGACACATTCCTCAGTTCCATTCTCAATTTTATTCAATTATTTGATGTCATATTCTTCATGAAATATTTTACTTTCATGTATTTGTTTACTTGATTTAACCTATATTCTATTATTCTTTTTTTAAGATGACAATTAACCTGGATAATTTAAAATTAAATAGATCATGCACATAATTTTTTCATTCATTATAATATGAAACACATATTTTCAGAACCTGAACAAGCACCAGCTACAGGAGTATCAAGAAAAAGGAAAAGAGCTCCTTTCATGTCTGATACAGACCGTCCTGATACATCTACATCTATCAGTAATAAAGAAATTGATGACAACAAAATAATTGGTAAATTTAAGATATATAAAAAATATGAGCAGTTAATCTAGCATTTAAATAATAAAATTCAAATCATAATGATTGTATACTAAGTATCAAGTTGATCTGAACACAACCTCTTGGTGAAACACATTATCAAATGTTGTCTTCTTGCCTAGTAACTTACTGGACTTTACTGTAAGTGTAACTGTTTATTTATTTATTTCATGTTGGCTAGTTTAACATGGAAGACACAAATTATATTTAAACCTGTCACTTTTTTCTCCTGTTTAATGTCAGTAAAATCAAGCTAAGTCAGCACTGGTTTTTAACATATTGTTTCTATTCTTTATTCCACATTTGTAATAAAACTGTTTTATTTACATATATATTAAAAAAGTACTCACCAGGATTAATTCATTGTATCATCATACGGCAAAAATATGAATGCTTTTCTCATCTTCACTGTATAATTTTCCATTAATTGATGTATTCCTTTCATTCTCCTACTACTAGCCAAGCAGAGTCATTTGAGTCACATGGATCACATTTTCCATTTCATTTTATTATATTCATAAGTAATAGGCTTGTAAATACAGAAGAAAATGTGGTACGTGCACCTTAATGAGACAACTCTGCATCCAAGTCAAAATGTACTAAAAGTTAAAAAAAAAATATAAGAAAAAGTACACCTTCAACACAGAGCATTAGCTCAAATGTATTTCTGTTTGTCTGACTGTCATAGGTCACACTAGTTTGCCTCAACCAAAATAATATAACAAACAGACTTTTGAATGGATGAAACAATGTTAATTTAATATTGATGTATATTTACAGGAAAATTTACTATAAACAAGGCTCATCTGAAGGAACCACCAACCCAATATAAATTACGAGAGATTAAAGAAGAATGGGTAGGGGAGTTGAAAAACAGAATCATCTCCTCAGGTCAAAAAAATTTAGGAAAAATTCTTCCTGTCTTGGTGGATTCTGACAAGGTATACTTTTGAGCTTCTATTTCATATCTTGCAATCCTCAGACTTGAGTGTGTAGATTCAAACAAAATCTTTTGTTACCTCCCTTGCTAGCTGACGTGTAAAGTCATTATTAGGTAAGATATGCTACCCTTATTTTGGAGTAGTTGAGTTCAATAAAAAGATAGATAGGATATCCACCTTCAGATTAGTCGACTTTCAAGGAGCTAGCAAGGAAACCAACCAAAGTCTGATGACTGTGAGGTGACTTGATTTGATTACTTGAAGTTAAATATTTTTTTATAATAAAAGCCAAGAAAACTGAAGCAACAAATCTAGTGTATAAAAAAATAAAAGCTGGTACCTAACACTACAGGGAGATAACTCTATAGTCAGCTAAATGTTTTAATTATGTTGTGTTGTAAAGGGAACATTAATCTTCTCGATCAAATAATTGGGGTTTGTCAAACTGCTAAATAACTAGTGTAATTTTTCTGACAAAACGGTTGGTTCAAAATGTTTGAAATTTTCATATTTTTGTTAAAGGGTCAAAGTATTTACTTTGAAATAATTTTATGAAAATTAAATGAGTCAAATTAATTTTAGTGAAAGTGTTGGGTACCACCTTAAAATTTCAAATTGGCATACATGAAAAAACTGAACCACAGATCTAAAAATTTCTTTCAGGCTACAAGTCAACATAATCAACTTACAAACTAAAAGTGATTCCCTGTCACAGAATTCAAAAAAACTTACACTAGAACTATTGAAATGTAGAAAACAAGCAGAGAAAAATTTTCCTTGTGCATTGATTTGATAGTTTTAAAAATATTGGCAAAGATAGAGTGAAAACATGGCAGATACAAAAATTCCTTTAATGCACTCAATAATACAAGAAAAAACTGTAGGGGTTTCTATAAAAAAAGAAGATGTGGTATGATTGTGAATGAGACAACTATCCACAAAAGACCAATATGACACAGAAATTAACAACTATAGGTCACCATACGGTATTCAACAATGAGCAAAGGCATACTGTATAATCAGCTATAAAAGGCCCTGATAAGACAATGTAAAGAGATTCAAATGAGAAAACTAACAGCCTTATTTATATTAAAAAAAATGAACGAAAAAAAAATATGTAACACAGAAACAAACGACAACCACTGATTTACAGGCTCCTGACTTAGGATAGGCACATACATAAGTAATGTGGCGGGGTTAAACATGTTACTTGGATCCAAACCCTCCCCCTAACCTGGGACAGTGATATATAACAGTACAACGTAAGAACGAACAATAAAAATCAGTTGAAAAAGGCTTATCAGATGGACAAAAATAAACATTTTGTCACTTACCTTTCGTATTTTTGCCAATAGATGTTGTAAATGAATTTTTGCCGGCTTTATAAATGTATTTCATTTTTTTTTGTTAATATATAAAAACTTATGACAGATCCAAAGTCGACTGAAAACTTTTTTTTTTTATTATTAAGTTATACAAATTGAATTGATACAAAATTGCTTTACTGTAATTATCTAATTTTTATATATTAAAAATCTTTCAAATTGTATAAAAGTCTATATATAAAATTTGAAGGTATCAAACAAGGAAGATTTCAAGGAAGAAGATATAAACCAGTATACATTCCTAACATTAGGTGGCAACCATATTAGGAGAGCACTGGAAAAGGTGGTTGAAATTCAGTAAGTATACTGTAAATTTAATAAGTAGTGTTATTATATTACCTAACATATATATACTTAAATAAGACAATTCAGTTGTTTTTGAAAAAATCCAGTCAAGGGTTACATCAGATGAGGGGCCTGATTTTTTTTGGGGGGGGGAGGGTGATGGTCTCATCACAATTTACAAAGGTTTATTGTGTCAATCCAGATTCACAAAAAATAAATTTCCATGTCATCTAGGATCACGAAAATATATATAAAAAAATCTGTAGAAAAACGGATCAGGGTAGCCAATATGCGCATATCACGAAGAACAAAAGTAACCCATCAGGCCCCTCATCAGATAAATGTAAGCAAGTCTTACATCCCACCACAGTGGACAATAAAACACAAGGGCATAAATATTGGGTATAAAAAGATATAAATCTCAAATTATAAAGTTATATAAATATACATGTGCATAATGATGGATGCACAGAATGATTGAATTATGGGTTATGAAGTATGTCTTCAAAAAATGCTCATTTCTGCAGGGGACAAATATCACTACATGTACTATGATTAATAGCTATTTAGATAAATTATGGAAAATGTTTGATCTTTCAGAGAAGTAACATGTATGGTGTACGTAAAACTGACACAAGAAGAGGCACTGAGAATTGCCTGCATTGACAATGACATGGCTAAGTCATTGCCATTTACTTTTCAGGTAAATTAATCATAACATTTAAAAAAATTGCATAAAAGGACACAATACCGGTCTGAATTTGCATTGCAAATAAAAATTAGACACATAATAGGTTTCGGACACAGAATAATTGTAGTTAAAGAACTAAGAATTGGTTATATAATTTGATTTTTATATATTTTTTGCTTTTTGTGCAAAAAACTCTATGGTTGTGACTTGACCCTCATAAAAAAAGCATCATCAAAAAGATTTTTGCTGTCAAATAAAAATACCAAAAATATTTTTGCAGTCAAATATTAAAAAATGACCGACTTGTGAATTAAAAATAAAACAAAATGATTAAAAAACTTCACCCAAGTAAAGTTTGAAAGAAATCTGACAAGAAAATGAAAGCTCTATCAAGGTAACAATCATACATCTTTGAAAATAAAATGTCCCATCCAAGTTTTAAACATAACCAGATGCTCCGCAGGGCGTAGCTTTATACGACCGCAGAGGTTGAACCCTGAACGGTTAGGGCAAGTATGGACACAACATTCAAGCTGGATTCAGCTCTAAATTTGGATTGTGATTAAATAGTTGACACAGCATAGGTTTCTGACACAGAATGAATGTGTTCTAATGAACTTAAAATTTTTGTTTCTCTTAGAGCAATTCACTATGCTGTTGAATATTAATCCTCTCAAAAAAATGTTTGAAGAAATTTTCTTTTTTATTTATGAAATTTCAAATGAGAAAAATTGAACCCAATTTTTTTAATCACATCCCCCTTTCCCTTATTCCAAAACTAATCTCAATTAAAATTTCTAATGGAGTTTGCAACAATAACTACTCATTTAAATACATCATAAAATATTAAGATGTAAAAAAACTGCTTGTTATCACTGAATGGTAAAGATTATTTTAATTTATCAGTTGGTAGTAAAAAGTGAATATACATTGTATATTGTATATAACAAAGATTTAAGTTGATTCTGGACAAAGAAAGATAACTCCAATTAAAAAAAAATCTTGCTATTGCACAATATTTTGCAATTAGATATTTCTTGCTTACTATTCTGGACAAAGAAAGATAACTCTAATTAATTTTTTTTTTGATATTTCACAATATTGTGCAATTAGATATTTCTTGCCATTGCGCAATACTGTGCAATTGAAAAGACTTGCTATTGCACAATACTTAATATAATAATTTTAGATCCTGATTTGGACCAACTTGAAAACTGGGCCCATAATAAAAAATCTAAGTACATTTTTGAATTCAGCATATCAAAGAACTTCAAGATTTCAATTTTTGTTAAAATCAGACTAAGTTTAATTTTGGACCCTTTGGACTTTAGTGTAGATCAATTTGAAAACAGGACCAAAAATGAAGAATCTACATACACAGTTAGATTTGGTATATCAAAGAACCCCATTTATTCAATTTTTGATGAAATCAAACAAAGTTTAATTTTGGACCCCGATTTGGACCAACTTGAAAACTGGGCCAATAATCAAGAATCTAAGTACATTTTTAGATTCAGCATATCAAAGAACCTAACTGATTCATTTTTTGTCAAAATCAAACTAAGTTTAATTTTGGACCCTTTGGACCTTAATGTAGACCAATTTGAAAACGGGACCAAAAGTTAAGAATCTACATACACAGTCATGACAGTTAGATTCAGCATATCAAAGAACCCCATTTATTCAATTTTGATGAAATCAAACAAAAGTTTAATTTTGGACCCTTTGGGCCCCTTATTATGTTGGGACCAAAACTCCCAAAATCAAACCCAACCTTTCTTTTATGGTCATAAACCTTGTGTTTAAATTTCATAGATTTCTATTTACTTATACTAACGTTATGGTGCGAAAACCAAGAAAAATGCTTATTTGGGTCCCTTTTTGGCCCCTAATTCCTAAACTGTTGGGACCTAAACTCCCAAAATCAATACCAACCTTCCTTTTGTAGTCATTAACATTGTGTTTAAATTTCATTGATTTCTATTTACTTAAACTAATGTTATTGTGCGAAAACCAAGAATAATGCTTATTTGGGCCCTTTTTTGGCCCCTAATTCCTAAACTGTTGAGACCAAAACTCCCAAAATCAATCCTAACCGTTCTTTTGTGGTCATAAACCTTGTGTCAAAATTTCATAGATTTCTATTAACTTAAACTAAAGTTATAGTGCGAAAACCAAGAAAATGTTTATTTGGGCCCGTTTTGGCCCCTAATTCCTAAAATGTTGGGACCAAAACTCCCAAAATCAATACCAACCTTCCTTTTGTGGTCATAAACCTTGTGTCAAAATTTCATAGATTTCTATTAACTTAAACTAAAGTTATAGTGCGAAAACCAAGAAAATGCTTATTTGGGCCCTTTTTGGCCCCTAATTCCTAAAATGTTGGGACCAAAACTCCCAAAATCAATACCAACCTTCCTTTTGTGGTCATAAACCTTGTGTTAAAATTTCATAGATTTCCATTCACTTTTACTAAAGTTAGAGTGCGAAAACTAAAAGTATTCGGACGCCGGACGACGACGACGACGACGACGACGACGACGACGACGCAGACGCCAACGTGATAGCAATATACGACGAAATTTTTTTCAAAATTTGCGGTCGTATAAAAATGAATACACTATCCTGGTACCTAACAAATATCACGGATTTTCATCTTATCCATCTTCAGAAAAAACCCAATCCCATTTAAACCTTTATTGTAAACTACACATCATTCAAGTTTGAAGGAAATATGACAAAAAATTAAGGAAATATCCTAAGTACTATCAGGAAATTTAACAAAGATGGATAGAAAAAGGGGTTGAACAGTAAAATTTGTTTTTACAAAATTTGGCTAATGAGGTATATAAATTAGGAGTAAACATTATGTTTTTTTAAGCATTGACAGCATCAATTGGTGATTCTATAATTTGAGTTATCCAATCAAAATAAAGTTTGAATTATTGTTTTATCACATTATTTACATTACTGCATACAACTGAAAATTACAAATACTCATTGTCACTCATAGCACATCTTCTTATTTATGTGATTTTATCTTTATGTTTTATTGATTTAAATATAGGAGTTAAGAATATTTGTTTTTTAAAATAATAAAATGCATTTTTTTTATTTTGTAATTATGTAAGTATGCTAGGGAAAATATTAATGTATAACAGGTAATTGTTATTTAATAACTATCATTGCTTCACGATGATGACTGCTGTACCCATATTTTGACTATTTTATTTATTATGTCTGTTTAGTTCACGCAGCATTGTAAATATAACAGAATTTGATGAGACTGTCAACAAAGAGAAAGGTTAAGCACTTTAAAACCAGGTTTAATCCACCATTTCTACATTTGAAAATGTCTGTACCAAGTCAGGAATATGACAGTTCTTGTACATTCGTTTTTGATGGGTTTTGTCATTTGATTTTGTCATGTGATTAGGAAGTTTTCACTTTGATTTTCCTCAGAGTTACTTTTATGATTGTTTTCTTTTTAACAGGATAAAATAAAGTTGGCACACCAGTTTCATTTGGAAGGTGTGGAGGATTTAAACAGGAAAATGAAGGAGGTCCTGAGCCAAATTGAGATGAAGGTAAATATTTGAAAAATACAGATAGCACCCCTCTACTGTCCTCTTTCCGTTGAAAACAATTTCAAATATTTTTTCCTCTGCCTCTAATGACAAACGAGTTCAATTACGTTATTAGATATCCAGTGTATAACTTCAAATGAACACAAACAGAAAGGTTCCACTGGCATCAGCATGTATACATGTCTATAAAATTATTTTTGGAATGATTGGGCCACATGCTATGCTGTTCAATATTTTAAACTTGTTTTGGCTATGAGCCTATGTAAATTTTTAGTTTCTTTCATCATTGGGGAATGGAGAACTGTGTCTGGTGTTTCAAAGTTTTGTATATTTTTATTCCAAATTTATGTGAAAATTGTAAGTTGACAATTCACCTATCATTAACTTGAAACTATGTTATGTCCCTTATAATGACATATTTGCACAATGGCCCTTTATAAATCTCAGTGTTCTAATATACTCACACTGCTAAGACAGGAAACAGCAAGTTTTACACATATTTGTTTTTATGTACCTAAATTTAATTCCGTTTTCCAACTTTAGTTAGTCTCAACCAAATGTAATGAAACTTGTACAAAATGCTTTCATAACCACAAAACACAAGATCAAGTTCCAATTTGACAATGTCACTTTTACCGTCCTTCAGTTATGCCCCTTTATAAATTGGAATGTTGCTTAATTTTTTGTCTGTGATGTGCTTCATTCATATGGTAAAAAACCTGTAAATTATGCCCCTTTATAAAGTTATAATGGGGCTCTGTGTCATATTCTGAATGCATTCTCTATTTGTTTGAATCTATTTTTATCTGATTCATAAATACAATGGTAATAATACAAGAAGAATTATTTCTTACAGGAAATTAAGGACAGCATCAGTACTGTACTGAGTGTGGCTAGGTACCCCAAGGAGTTATTTGATTTGTTTGAAACAATTGTCCAAAACTATGAAGTCCAAAAAGGTGTTAACCAAAGTGTTCCACAAAGGGTAGGTAAAGTTAGAAGGAAAAGAAAAACAAAACTTTATTTTTTTTATAAATGTCTCAACATTTGAAATATACACTAATGATGACTTAAATTTACACAACTGCTTGCAGAATTAATATATAAATTAAAAATTATGTAGGTAAAAGTCATGAATGCCAACAATTAACTAGAATGTGTAATGTCCAGTGACATGTTAAATTATTTAACTATATTTTTTTTTATTTCATTTTTTGCTCAAAGGGCCAAGCGACCTTTTCTCATCGTTTGGCATCTGTTGTCCTTCTCCTCTGAAACTTCATGGCCAAATTTAACCAAACTTAGCCACAATCATCACTGGGGGTATCTTGTTTAAAAAATGTGTCCAGTGACCTGGTCAACCAACCGAGATGGCCTCCATGGCTAAAAAATGAACATAGGGGTGAAATGTAGATTTTGGCTTATATCTCTGAAACCAAAGCAATCAGAGCAAACTTACATTTGGTAAAATTCTTTATTAGGTGAATTTCTATATCTATATGCTCTAAAATTTGCAGATGAATCGTACAACCCTTTGTTAGGTTACTGCCCCTGAATTGGTAATTTAAGGAAATTTTGCAGTTTTTGGTTATTATCTTAAATATTATTATAGATAGAGATAAACTGTAAAAAGCAATATTGTTCAGCAAGGTAAGATCTACAAAGAAGTCAGCATAACCAAAAAACAGTTAGTTGACCCCTTAAGGAGTTATTGCCCTTGATAGTTTGGTAAATTTTTTTATTTTTTTTACAAAAATCTTCTCCTCTGAAACCACAGAGACAAATTTAACAAAACTTGTCCACAATCATAGTTAGGGTATTTTGTTTCAAATTTGTGTCTGCTGACCCTGCCAGCAAACCAATATAGATGACATGGCTAAAAATAGTACATAGGATATAATGCAGGTTTTTGTTTATGTCTCTGAAACCAAAGCATATAGAGTAAATTCATTCTTAAAATTGTTCATAAGGTCAAAATGTATCTACCCTTTAATTTTCAGACCATTCAAGCAACCTGTTGTTGGGTTGCTGTCCCTAAATTGGTAATTTAAAGAAAATTTTGCTGCTTTTTTGGTTATTATCTTGAATATTATTATAGGTAGAGATAAACTGTAAACAGCAGTAATGTAAAGTAAGACCTGAAAATATTTCAACATGACCAAAATGGTCAATTGAACCCTTAAGCAGTTATTGCCCTATATAGTCAATTTTTAACAATTTCAATAAATTTTGTAAATTTTTATTACAAATTTGTTGCCACTGTAACTACTGGACCACAGCTTCTAGTTTTTAGAATATAATTTAATATTGCTTTATATTGATTACAATGGGATTTTCCCAACAGTTATGTTTCTAGCCCAAAAATACAGGTCAAAGCTTTCAAGATTCAAGATTCAAGATTCCATTTACCAAGCTACCATGTTAATTTAACATTTTTTTTTTCACAGCTATTTCGATTACTGCAGGCAGAAACTAATGTGACAAGGACCCATTTTCTGCAGATGGCAGTCGACAACAAAAGCATACAAAAAACTGTTGAAAATTTACATAACAATAAGAAAGAACAAGCCTTAGAGAGGATTTTCACAGAACAAACTGGGGAAGATACGTGGAAAGCAGCTGTGGAAAAATACCCCAATTATACCAAAAAATTGAATGAGTTCAAAGGTAATCTAATTATATAAGCTGATAGAAAAAGTATAGTAAAAAATATAATAATAAAAAAAAGTTGGACAAACAATCAGAGAGAAAATAGTTTTAGCATACACAACTTAAGTTAACTTTACTAATAACTTTCCTAAACCGTACTGGATTTTTACCAAACTCAGAAAGAAGCTTGTTTTTTTTTTCATCATGATTGAAGAACTTGACTTTATATTTGGCATATAGTTTAACCATGACAAGGACCATAACTATGCAAAAATTATTGGAACAAAATCAAATGTTATCTATAACTTGTCATGATTAAATAAAATAGCAAATATGTAGTCTATACCTTCAAGCATAACAAATAAAATTTGAAAAACAGAATACTCATGTGATTTTTCCAAGTCCTTTCAAGGTCTATAAGTCTGCCAAAAATAAACGTCAGACGGAACAAAATTAGAACTTAAAATTTGTAAATTATTTTGGTTATACTACATAACAAATATATCAAACTGATATCTTAAAGCATGAACAAGATTGTGGAAAGCTGATTTGCCAGATGAGATGGAGAGATTGTCAGACGAACAGACAGACAGAGTGCAAACCTGAAAAACCCTTCAACTTGCTTGTTATGGCACTAAATAAGAGGTTTTGCAAGACTATTTTTTCAGGTGTATATTTGGTTGTCCTATGCACCATTGCAATATTAAAGAAAATATCTAATTATTTAAAAAAAATTAATTACAATTTTGCAGATAAATTGTGCTTATAAAAACTTATGCTTATAAAAAATTGTTTTATATTTCAGACATGAAAACACCAAGATATGTTCCTGATAATTTACTTAAGTACTGCAAAAAGGCAAAGGAGAGTGAAGATCAACTCGATAAAACACAAATTGAAATTAAAGTTATTGTAGGGTCAAGAGATGTCTCCAATAATAAAGATATTACAGCTATTTTATCTAAATACTCTAAAATTATTTTGGACGAAACAAATAAAGTGGAGGGTCTTCATTTTGAAGAGTAATTTTAAATAATGTTAGTAATAAAAAATTAAATTTCAGTATATTTTTCTATTTTTGAGTCACTTGTGAAAAGTAAAAAAAATGAGCTTTTGCAACCTTTTGTATTTTATTTTCATTAACTTTTGAACTGTATAACTAAAGCTTTTAAATTGAATTATGTTATTTTCCAATGAATAAATGGGAGACAACTTCCATGTTGAAATATACATTACAATTTTATATATAATGTTTATATATATATATCTTTATTATTGGAGACATCTGTTGACCCTACAATAACTTTAATATATATATATATATATATATATATTTAAAATTTGAATCAACCCAAGATTTTTAACTTTGTATATGTTGTTACTGGAAATCAAGTTTAATATTGATAATTTAACGGAACATTCATGAGTTATGATCATTAAAATATTGAAAAATGGCATGACACTAAAACAATATCTTAAAGTTTTGTTTAGTTTATGTCATGAAAATAATTGAAATATAATATTAACTTTAAAAAGCAAATATATTCACCATAGTTGGAGATACAAATGATTATATTTTAATTAGTCAATGTCTTCATTTAATGCCTAAATAGAGTTATTTAACTTTTAGAAAATTACACTAAATAACACAAGATTTATTGTAAACTTTTACATTTGTTTATCAATGAACCTGTAAGATCAATGTATAGTAAGCTTGAGCTTATTGAAACTAATAGAATCTGGTTATTGTTGAATGTTTAAAGCAGTTATTGGAAATTTGGTTGGTTAATGTAATAAGTAGGTAAATTTCTTTCTGACATTAACTTTCCAGTAAAATTGATAACCTACTATAATGTTATGGGACAACCCTCACTTGTTTTACATGAACATTTGCTGTTTTGGATTATTATTTCAAATACTTTTTATACAGAAAGAGAAAATGTACATAGCAAAAATGTTAAGAAAAGTAAAAACGCATTACTAGTATTCAACTTACCCCTGACCTAATGTATTATCCTTAAAAGATATTTTGATCATGTTTTTTCTTTTTGAGAACTATACAAGTAAGAATTATTTGGTCATCTCAGGAAGATGATATTCTCGATTGAGCTGGTAAATATGTATATACTCAACCAAATTTTTATATATTTTTTCATTTAATTATTTAATTTAGTTGTCTATTGGAAAATTTGTATATGCTATATTATACATAAATCAACTTTGTATAGGCTTATTATAAAATTTTGTACAGTATATAAAAAAAAAAATAGCATTCAGGTTTTCTGAGTTTGTTAAGATACTATTAAGATTGTGATGCTGGTTCATACACAAGTAAGTTTGTGCTCAACATTATCAAATTATTTTTCTAATCAGTTAAAGTTCAAATTGATACATAAATCCATTTCTGTTTCACATCTTAGCGAGTAAAATTTTTTTCAAATAATATTAAAGGGAATTAACTCCTTAAATTACATTTTATTACTATCAATAGTTAAATAAGCTACATTTTAAACAATTCTGCAATATATAAATGGTGTGTTGTTTTATACGACCTTCTTAAATTAATTTTTTTGGGTCATATATGGGAATCACATCGCCGTCGTTGTAAGTGTCGTTCAAGGACAGATGATAACTTTAGTATAAGTAAACAGAAATCATTTAAACACAAGGTTTATAACCACTAAAGGAAGGTTATGATTGGTTTTGGTCCCAATATTTTAGGAATTAGGGTCCAAAAAGGGGCACAAATAAGCATTTTTCTTGGTTTTTCACACAATAACTTTAGTATAAGTTAAAAGAAATCTATAAAATTTAAACACAAGCTCTATGACCACCAAAGGAAGGTGGGGATTGAGTTTAGGGGTTTTTGTCCCAATAGTTTAGGAATTAGGGACACAAAGGGGCACAAATAAGCATTTTTATTGGTTTTCGCACAATAACTTTAGTTTAAGTAAATAAAAATCTATGAATTTTAAACACAAGGTTAATGACCACAAAAGGAAGGTTTGGATTGATTTTTGGAGTTTTGGTCCGATCAGTTTAGAGATTAGGGTCCAAAAGGGTCCAAATCAAACTTTGTTTAATTTCAACAAAAATTGAATATGTGGGGTTCTTTGATATGCTGAATCTAACCATGTGTTTAGATTTTGGTTATTGGACAATGAATTTCCAATTTAAATTTTTTAAGTTTCTTAGACCACCTTCATTGCAGGTCAACTATTTAATCACAATACAAATTAAGAGCTGTATCAAGCTTTACTGTTGTGTCCATACTTGCCCCAACTGTTCAGGATTCAACCTCTGTGGTCGTATCAAGATGAGCCTGCATAGCATCTGATTCAGTTATGAATTAAATGTTGTGTTGTTAAGGTGTAATTAAAACTATAGTATGTTACTTCATTAACTTGTTTACTATTTGCTGTAAACATTTTTTTTTATGATTATAAAGAATTTTAATATTGTTTAGCATACCACTGAAAGAAAATCTGTAACTGAAAATCATCTATTTTCAGTTATGTTATGAGTTATTTTAAACGTATTATGTAAGTTGTATCAATATATGTTTTAACAAAGATAATATATTTTTAATAAAAACTGAGTCCAAAATGAAAGAGGAAAAATCCAATAATCCTTTTTTTTTATTGAAACCCTTATTTTGTTAATATTATTAGCCAATGTTTGTTATTCTGTCACTGGTGTAGGCCTTGATGAATGTTTACTGTAGAATAAATTTATTCTGAACCCTATTTTGCTTGTATATTATATTATTAAAAAGAAACAAAGTACACAGAAACCATACAGTCGAACTAAATTATCAACTTCAGAATAAATTTATTCTGTAGTTGGAAGGTATTAATCATAAATATAACTTCTATCCAATATCAATATCTCAAAATAAATTTATTTTGAATAGAATCAGACAAACAAAATCTGTGATGGCTTAACAACAAACACATAGCATTCTATTTGTTATGTTTATCCCAAAATAAATTTATTTTGTGCTCATTATTATCATAAACGTATCACCATTTTAAAATAAATTTATTTTGTACATTACAACAAAGGTTACAGAATCATGATTCAATTAATCTAAGCAGGTCATTACCACAAAATAATCATCATCTATTCATTTCAGCAGTTTTTTCCAAATTACAAAATAAATTTATTTTGAGCAGGTCATCACAACGAAGATATAAACATCTCATAATAAATTTATTTTGTACCAGTCATTACCACAGATTTTTGCAAAAATCACAAAATAAATTTATTTTGAGCAGAACATTACTACAAGAATATTCCGACCTCAAAATAAATTTATTTTGTACAGTTCATTTCAACATACATTACAAAATTTTATTTTTTAGAGAAAAAAGTGAAACACCTAAATATTTAAATTCCAAAATATATAATTATATTATTTCATGTTTGTACAACATACATTTTACTATCTCAAAATATGTATGCTTTAATTTCATTATATAAAAAAGGCGTCCATTATGAAAAAAAAAAATTCATTGATCAAAATCTCAAAATGAGTGTAGTTGATCACTTCCAATAGTTCTTAGCACCTACTACATACAGAAATACACCCTTTAATTCATGTATTTATAAACAATCATAACAAACTGATGAACATTCCAATAATACTTTTCACAACCACTTCACTCCATATTATTAATTCAGAAAAACGACCATATTCAAAATAAGTATCATATTCCTTACATTCTTCATACAAACATACTAGAATAAAATTACTGCATCATTGTGTAACGTTTGATGCAATTGATGTCATTTTACAAGACAATTACAGCCAAAAAACGGTGTTGAATATTTCTTAACACTGTATTTCTAGGTTCAAATCTTCAATATATTTCACTTGCACTTTTACGAAAATGTGTTCTTTTAAAAAAAGGTGGAATAAAGCACTCAATGCTATAATGTTACAAGTAGTTATAATACACATATGAAAATATGATAAAAACCACAGAATTTCAATCAATTCTGCCAATAAAAAAAAATATTTCTGTTTTTTAATATGGATAAACCCATTAACATAGGTGTGAAAAACAGTTCTGTGGTGCCTTTTTGTCTTCTTTCCTACAATTAAACAAAATTGATAATTCTTTCTTACACTCAATAAATAAATTTGGTGTATTTACTGTTTTCTGATTGGTTAAAATTATTAGTTTTATTTTCAATGTTGTCAAGTTTTATGGCGACACGCCCACTCTGACGTTGTGTATTCATACGCCAACATGTGTGTACGTTGTTATTGTTAATATAAAGAATATAAAAAGTTCTTTGAGCATTATTTTTGATAGAAATTTATTTATAATGAATGGCAATAATTTATTTTGAATTTATTGACCCATAAAATTAATTTTTGACTCTTCACATTTTACATAATCCGCTTCGCGGATTATTCAATGTAAAGAGTCAAAAATTAATTTTATGGTTCAATAAATTCAAAATAAATAATAGCCATTCATTAAATATAGATGATAAATTGTTCATAGCAGATCATAAGGATCAGTCTATACTATATTTCTAACCATAATAAATAATGTTAACTCATAAGAGCTGTTAAAAATGTCAGATATATTCAAAATCAAGCATAGATCAACCGACATTTGAGAACCAACGGTGCAGCAATAACAGGCAAATGCTGTCAATAACATATAAATTAAATGCAACTTGCAGATAAACACTACAAATTTTATTAAAGAGTCATTCGTAACTTATGGAAAATGTGAAGATGTCAAATTTTCAATTCTGGAAGATTTAAACAATGATAAAGAGTAAGTACACATTATGTTGACTGATTATATAGCCCTCTAAATACAATGTAATGATCGCCAATGACACGTTTCTCCAAAAGAAACCACATGACATAGAAATTAACAGCTATAGGTCACCATACAGCCTTTAACAATAAGCAAGGTCAAACTGTATAGTCAGTTATAAAAGGCCCCGAAATTACAAATGTAAATAATTCAAACGAGAAAACTAACAGCCTTATAAATGTACAAATTAAATGAACGAAAATCTTTAAGTTACACAGCAACAAAGAAAACATTGAATTACAGACTCCTAACTTGGGACAGGCACATACATACAGAATACGGGATAACAAAATAATGTATGTATTAGTTGATTGATGTATTACACAAATATTATACTAAAAAAATACCTTTTATTTGCTTTTTTGTAGTCTTTTTCTGTGTTTTTCCTTTGTTTTTCTTCTTTGGTGATGGCATGAGAATCTGCAGGAAAAAACAGGCATATATATTCAACCTCATGAAAATCAATTAAGATATACACCTTTAAAAATCATATTAAACAACATGTTAAGTGTGAAATTTCAGGTTAAAATGGAAGTAATTAAAACCAATTATATTAATAGCAGTACTGCACTTGATATGATAACATGCTTGACACAAAGAGTAAGACTTGATCACAATAAATCGTAATGATTATATCATGTGTATTTGTTGCTGCTCACTAACATCAATTCATTGGGCTAATAAATTGAGGCAATACTCAAATGTTGTCTTCCCTTTCCTGTTTTTTTCGCATTGCGCAAAGTCATGTCTTCCTGAAGTATTTATCATCACATCAATAGATAAGTATTTTGAGCAACTGCAGTCATTTTATATGCTATCATTAGTAATTTGCTTGTGTATTTTGTTATCAACTTTAACCAAAGTATTTAATGAAGTGCTTTAACTGTACTGGTTTCAGTTGGATGTCATTTAATATAATTTTGTTAATCTACCTAATGAGATTGAATATGAGATGGTTGAGATAATACAACACTAATTTTGAGAACCTTGAAAAAATTTGGTTTATACTCAGGAGGGTTGGGAGCTCTGCGTAATGTTAGATTGAAGTTTATTGTGGAAGCTCCTAGATGTCTTTCTATTCTTTTATTCGTTATGTTGCTGTCCAATTCTATATTTGTCCCCCGTTTCCTTTAAGTACTATACATATTTGAAAAAAATATTTTCTTCATCATTGTGAAGGTCACCAAATCCTGTAATATCCAATTTAAAACATAACTCATATAAGAAAAAATTATACTGATACTTTATATCTTGATGTGTGCATACAAGTTTAGTAATTTAGCAATTCTTAATATGGAAGGTCCATTTTAAAAGTAATTTTGATAAACCAATTCTCATTAAAACTGAACTTACCACAGGATCATCTATTTCTTTATCTATCATTTCTTGAATTTGTTGAGGTAAGTTTACAACATGAGGCTGGGGGTTGTTTGTCCTCCTTGGCAAAAGTGGTAATAGCCATCTTGCATTTCTTTTGCTGTAAAATAATGTCTTTTCTTTACTAGATGACGTTTCTTGTAAATGGCTTACATATCTTTTCCACCATCTATACTGTGTGTCTTGCACAATATCTGAGAACAAATACTTGCATTTTTCTATATTTTTAGATAAGGCATCAAAATTTATTTTGTGAAAAAATGGGCTAACAATTTTGGGAATTCCAGTTGGCATTTTCTTGAGCATTGGTTTTCTCATAGGGATCCAAGGTCTATGGTGGGCTCCTTTGTACTCTGATCGAATTTTTTTAGCTTCATCAATTGAAAATTTGAAATGAAGAGGTGATGTCTGCCCTGATAGAGGTGTTATATGCGGTGTTAACCATCCTCTTATGTCATAAATTCCACCAGTTATCTTACAGGAAGGTAGGAGATGCATAAACCCCGTCAATGTTTCAGCATCATTTTTTCGCAATTTATCTGAAATTTTGCTGAAAGCTGCATCTATGTCTTCATGGGTATGACCAACTGGAAGAAAAGACAGATGAACCTAAAAGAACAAAGATAGGTAGAAAATAATCATCATCAATTACAGTTTAGTAACGTAAATACGTTAAACAAAAATTGCAAACAAGTAAAAATATATAGCTCTTCAATCGCTACTGGTGTTTTCTTATTGTTATGTTAGATGAAAATTCCGGGAAAAAACTGTCTCCCTCTGCTTACTATACTCTAGATCTTCAATTAAATGTGCTTCTGTCAAACTAATTTGTACAACTTGTTCTTGTGTTGTAGAGTTAAACCTGTTCAATGTCAAGAGGAGGGTTTGTCGCCATGATTCTAGTTTAACACAGCCCCGTTATCTATTTTTCTGTTTTAAGGCAGCAGCCTGTAATTCAGTGGTTGTTGTGTGTTGCTATAACTGATATTTCCTTCGTTTTCTCATCTAATTTGTTTTCCATTTGTCATGTTGGGGTCTTTGATAGATGACTATGCGGTGTGGGTTTTGTTCAGTTTTGAAGATCGTAAAGTGAATTTTAGTCGTTATTTTTTTGTTATTTGGTCTCTGTTGTAGAGTTGTCTCATTGGCGTCTTAACAAATCTTCTTATTTTCATACAGATACCAGTCCTTCCATGGTCTTTATTTTCCAAACCAAGCTTTTCACATACAAATCAAATAGGTAAATGAAACAATAACTCAAGAATACATTGAAATAATATAACAGATTTTCATCTATATTTTATGGACTATGTAAAGTTATATCTTACCTCTTTAAATATATTTTTTCTGACAAGTAACTCACAGAAAGCCAACATAAAACGATTTTTATTTTCTCTAAAGCAATTATCAGCCTGCATGTAGAGAATTTCAGGTAAAAAGCTACCCTGTAAATAAAGAATTGATTAAAAATTAGTAAGGGCCAACAGCATATTTTTTTTAAGTCATCAGTACTACCTGTGCTAAGTACCAAGTGTTTGGGTAGTGATTTTTCTAAAATAGGAATATTGAAAAATAAAAAATACAAACTTGTACTATTTTTAACAGAAGAACATTAAAAAATATATGAAATGAAAATTATAAAGTTCACATCTTCTTGATAAATAGATCATAGAAACACAAAACTTACCATTAATACACTTGATTCATACAGCTCTTTCAATAGAGTATTCATGATAAGATTGGAATCATGACTATATTCATTTATGTCAATATATGTTGTAAATCTGTTTAGACCATGATTCATTATTCCTTGTACATGTGTCTGAAGGAGATTAGCAACATCTAAGGCCTGAGGAAAAAATAAAGAATGCATACAAAACAGAATTTAAGACACTATGTGTTTCAATGTGTAATTTGTTAAAACAAATATCATATGTATAATAGTCTTGTGTGATTTTTAATTTAGTTTCTTGTGTATAATCAGAGTTTAGTATGACGACCATTATCACTGTACTAGTATACATATTTTTTAGGGGCCAGCTGAAGGACACCTACGGGTGCGGAATTCTTCTACATTGAAGACCCATTGGTGGCCTTCGGCTGTTGTCTGCTCTATGGTCGGGTTGTTGTCGCTTTGACACATTCCCCATTTCCTTTCTCAATTTTATTATTTTAACTATTTACCATGTTTACGTGTTTAGATTTTAACGAAGCCTATTTTCTTCTGAGAGTTCAAATTTGGATGCAAAATATCAGAAACCAGGGCTTGTTCAGTGTGAGTCAATGCTCCGTGTTGAAGACCATATTTTGACCTATAATGGTTCTCTTTTACAAAATGTGACTTAGATGAAGAGTTGTATCATTGACACTTATACCACGTCTTCTTATATCTACTTATAATTTAGTACGCCAGACATGCGTTGTGTCTACACAAGACTTACCGATTTGGTTCAATCAAGACTTTTGCATAGCCAAATCAAACTTTTAGACATTAAACTTAATTGGTTAATGAAAATATGGTGATATATATAACTAATTTAGTAAGTGTTACAAATATCACCCCTACCTTTGAACGTCTTCCTGTAAAATGTGGGAGATCTGTTTTTGCTAAAAAAAAATGTAATATATAGTCAGGATCGGGCTGTTTTTTTCCAAATTCATTGAGATTTCAAATCACATTAAAGACACTTACAAATGTAAACATGATGACTGTTTAGCAAAAAGTATGATTAGCTTAAGCAGATGTCATCATTTGAAGTCCTGAAAGTTAAAGGTGCAGGTCAACTGAAATTAACCAAGCAAAACAATTAACATTATTAAGTTTGCTAAAACAAAATTGTATTATTTCTAATTTTAACAGAAGGAAATTATCATATAACAATTGAGATAATTTATCTATCTTTTATGGTGGTTTTAGATGATAGTCTGAGTATTTTTACATTTGACAGTTAATTTTGTTAGTGCTCAGTGTCTATTCATATTACTAAATATCTATAATATTGGCTGTCAATATTTATGATAAAGATTTTTTCAAATCATCAATGAATTTCTTCATGATACTGCATGATACTCTTGTTATAGAAAGAGGTAAGAATTAAATTAATGGTCCTTAGTACTCCTTACATTGATCCATGCCCTGAAGTACAAGGGTATACTGTTAAATGACTATATGCAATTGTTAGTTCCATAATAAACATTTTGTGTTTTTTTTCAAAACATACTATTAAAGAACCTTTGTGAGCAAGCTCACATACCCCACACCCCCACACTGTCACTGGACAAACAAAATCTCACCAGATTCCTTAATTCAAAAACTCTACAAAAGTCAAGTAATAACAATTGTTCTTGTGGATATGGACATGAAGATACTATGGCTTTCTTAACTATAAAGTTTCATGAAATTCTCTTATGTAGTTTCAAATGAGTTGCGATTATAAACTGCCGCAGTAGTATATAAAGGCCAAAATTATAAGTTCAAAAGGCATAACTCCTAGAAAAAAATCAATAGTAATTTCTTGTAGACATGCACTCCTATAGTTGATAGTATGTCCTTGTTATGTCTAAATATTCAAACAAAATTAGGCCAAAATTTTAATTCAAAAGAAACATAACTCCTGAAAAAAAAACTGAGTCGTAATTTTCTGTCAAAATGTACAGCTACATAGTTTGTCCTTATTATCTACACAATTTTATGAAATGCTGTTGTGTGGTTTCAGAGAAGTTGCGATGACAAAAACCGGACGGACAGACAGACAAGTCAAAAACATTATACCCTGCACAACTAGTTATTAGTTTCTGTCATTTTGGTCTCTTATGGAGAGTTGTCTCCTTGGCAATCATACCACATCTTCTTTATTTTTTTTTTATCGAAATGGTCTTTGAGTGAAAATATTCTGCCAAATATAATCAATAATCAAAACTTTGTCTTAATTAATCAGATCTTTCAAGAGAAGTATATTTTGTTTCCTCATTCGCATCTTTAAATACATTTTACTTCGAATATATTGCTTTCATTTTGGCGGCAGTATTTCATTTTTTTCTTGTTAAATATTTGTTTCAATTACCAACATTACATTGGTTCAAATTACAGAGAAAAGACAGAGATATTGGAAACTTACATCTGTCTGGAATTGTGCACCATTATGCTTTTTTTAATTGCTTCTCTCTCTGCTTGGTCCCTTGTTTTCTCAAGTCTTGTCGTCAAAGTTGTACAAGTTTGGCATCTTGAAAATGAATTAGTCTAAAAAAAAAATATAGGATAAATTAAAACTTATTGCAGAAATGTTATGTATGGAATGCAAGTTGACAAAACTGTGAATGTGGCAGAATCACAATTGTAATAGCTGTAATCACTACACTTTAACAAAACCAAAATAATAACAGAAACAGATAAACTGTTAAGTTGATTTCTATAACAGGCATTTATGGGGAAATGGTTTGATTCTGATATTTAACATTATTCTTTTCGTCGTCATCGGTTGTTGTTGGTCAGGTTACATGATGAATTTTGAATCTATGGTTATACTTATTATCGCTTCTATCCCCTAGATACTGTTACAATCGGTTGAATTATTTAAACACATTTTAAACAAACATAAAGAGCATACTTCCACATGATATACCTTTCAATAAAAAGTAATTTCTCTCTGACATCTGCATCTGTTTACGCATTATACGTAGACAAAGGTAATATCTTTGGTTAGCTAGCTTGCTAGCTGAACTGTGAAGTCAGTATAAGGTAATGTAAACTACCCTCCTTTAACAGTAGACTAGTCCGACAGATAACCAATCTATCTGTCTATAGGACTAGACTACTCCTAAAGGAGGGTAGTATACCTTACCTAATAATGACTTCCCAGTTCAGCTAGCAAGCAAGCTAACCAAAGACATTAACTTTACCTACACACTCAAAAGAATCAGCTGTAATGTATTATGTATAAATGCATCTAATTATACTGAATACTTCAACAGTTAAATCATTATAAAATATCAATAATTAGACAATTGAAAAATTCAGTAGTTGATGTATTTTATCTCTCCTTGAAAAACAAAATTAGATACATCATGTGTACATTATACCTCATATTTTAAAAATTAAGTTAAAAAAATCATATTTACCTTTTTGATTTTTAAAATTCTGAATTCGTTCTTCCACATATGATAAAAAGTAGCTTTTGAAACGGAAATCGTAAGTTTCTCTGTCATTTCATTAACATACAGATTGTAAACATCAATTTTTCTAGTTTTATATGGGAGCATGGTAATATCTCTATCAGGCATAAAATCTCCTCTGTATTTTGCATAATCTTGCAACCACAGCACTGTATCTTCCTTTGCTTTTGAGACAGGTCTTCCTTTGATATAGCCTGATGAAATTGCTCCATTACAAAATTTTTCAATCCATTTATAATAAAAGTTTTTATTCACTTTATATAAACTTCTAAAGCATTGTCCACACACTGTTTTTCCTTTATTGACAAAAAATAAAGGCTTTTCAGCATCAAAGTCTGCATCAATAAACTTATCGGAAAACCATTCCACACGCTGTTGATAGTTTTTTGTCCATATTCTGTACCTCGCTTCCCTTATAAATTCAAGCGATAATCCATAAAGACATCTTTTTCGGCACATATTTTTGTTTCTGAGACATTCAATTGATGTTGATAGTACTTTTTCTAACAGGCTTTTCCTTTCATTTTCCTTACCTGAAGATACAATATACAATTGGTTTATATTAGACAATGATATTGGATTTTCAATATTATAATTCGTATAGCTTGAAATAGAAAGGTTTCAATCGGCTTTTTCGCCCAAAGAATGTAAGGTGTATTAAAAAGTATACTCTTCAAAACATAAAATACAAATTTTCTAAAAGAACACCACATGTGTCTGCATATATATATATAATCAATAGATTATATATTTTTATAAACTATAAAGACATTCTTTTGCATTTTGTTTTATGTGATCAAGAATTGCATGAGAATAAATATGTGTTTCCTTGTTTCCTGTTGAGTTTGAGACATGTTGTCCTTACATTTATCACAGTTAAGATATAGCATGGACATGATGTATAATATTATATTGGGAAAAATTACTTAGTTATCAATAAGTCTGTGCATAACTGCATATTGTGTTTAAATAGAACCTTTGCAACTTGATCAATCAGGATGAGAAATGAAAACAATCTATTAAACTAATAAGAGAATCAATTGCAATTTTGAAGAAAAAATGATTCACTCCTTCAACTCAGCCACAATCTTTTTCCTAATAGTGTTAGTATATCTTCATAGTCATACCTTTTGAACTGCTTTCTTCCTTTTTTTTATTTGCATACAATATATCCTCAATGGTAAATGAAAATGACATTGCACCACTCTAAAATAATTTTTTTAAAAATCAATCCATCACATGCGTTTTATAAAAACATGCTCAGAAGGAGTTGTTTATTTCAAAACAAACATATACAAAGATAAAAAAAATCATTTGAAAAGTTTATGTCATTATCGTTTTATTGATTAAACAATTTTTATTTTCAAATTAGCTTCTAGAATTCATTTCTGAGCATGGCCATTCTCTCACTTAGATGTTCAACAATCTTCTAAACAAACATAAATTTCAAACTATTGATAATTTTATTATTAAAAACTTCTAAGCTTAATGTAATTTTCCAGAAAAGAAAAAAAAACACTGACAGACCTTGCCTTAAGCTTGTGATTGAAGAACACAACCAGTCTGTTTAAAGACGCACTTTATGCTTGGTATTAATACAACAGAATGTACAATTGTAAACTTCAAAGTGGTCCATTATATTAAAATAAACGTCAACACATGCATTATAATTTGATGAATAAAGATGGTATGCTACTTTATGTACCTGATTATTATCATTAGAATGTAACTCTGCTAATGAACTTCCAAGAATGTCTTCAGATCCTTCTAATTGTTGGTCCTTAAAATATTAAAGAACTTTTTTTAAAGTCAGTTCATTCCTTTAATATACAGATATGTCTCAAATATAAGTCGTGTGACACGATTCAATACACACACAAATGTGTTTGGTGTTCCATAATTGAAGGATAGCCATGCAGGGGCGTATGACATTTGCGCCGATTTTGAAAATTTTAATTCTTTCATTTGCGCCGATTTTATTTTTTCTCCTAATTGGATTTACAGGTAAGTTACAGGTAAGCTAATCCTTTTACATGGGCTGAGCACAGAGTATAAAGACAAATTAAGCATCACTGGTAAATGGCTATCCCATTTTTTCGGGTTACCATTCCTTCCCCCAAATGAAATCAATGACTGCTTCACGTTTGAGAATATGTCTGACGCTCCTTCTGATGACAAATGTCTTACTTTCTTAGCCTACAGACTAAGTACATATATATACACACTGTAACGCTATCCATCTCATTTCTGAGCAGCTGCACCCCAACTTATATGTTTTTATATATAACTTATATGTTTTATATATATGTTACAGTAAATAGGTGAAATTAGGAATTACATGTAATTACTAAAATTTAGGAATTACATGTAATCCCTGATGTACTTAGTAAATACAAGTAATTCCTGAAACGACCCAGTTATTACCAGTAATTACTAATTTTAAAATGAATTTTTACACCTATTTACTAACTGTTAAAACAATGTTGTAATATGGTAAGCTGATCAAAAGTTATGGTAATTCTAGTTATAGAAGATCAGTGAGTACTCTTAAAAGTGATCAGCCTAAAATGTACCTTTTTTGTTATAAGAGCATTAGCTACGAGATATAAAATAAATTAATTATGATTTTTTTGTTTGTTAAATCATTAATTAAAATTATATAGTGAAATTATAATTCACCTTTAGCAGTCAATCTGGTTCTATTTTACTAAAATAAGCAGAGAAACATGGTTGATGATTTTTGCACTTGCAAGTGAATAATTGGACCTCATTGAATACGTATTCATGTGACCTTCAGTTCCAACCCTAGCTGGAGATAGGTTATCGGTGTATTCAGATTTAAAATTGTAAGGATTTCGCAGAACCAAGTATCTCGCTGACTTTAGCTGTTAGTCATAAGCTCAACAAAAATGGGGAAAATATCAAATTTTTTGACTAGTGCTGTAAGAAGCTTCAATCCAAATTTGGTTAAAATCCAGAATGGTTTATGAAATCTAATATATGTTTAAAAAAAACTTTAACCGCAGAGTGTACGTAATGTTAACTGGGAAAAAACAAGTTCATTTATAAGGAATATACGAAAAAGGGAATTATTTTACAAACTTTACTTCTGGATATTATCTTATTATCATAAACAAGCTTCTGTCCAAGTTTGGTAGAAATCCAGGTTATTCTGAGAAAGTTATCAAAATTTTAAAAACTTTAACCACAATGTGAATGTAATGTTAACTGGCATATATGTCCATTTATAAGTAAAATACGGAAAAACTTTATTTTATTTTCACAAAATTTACTTCTTGAAAATTATCTCATAATTAAAGTCAACCTTCTGTTCACGTTTGGTAGAAATCCAGGATAATTTAAGAAAGTTATCAAAATTTAAAGACCTTTAACCACATAGTGAATACTTGTGGATGATGCTGACGACAGAATGGTTTTGCTATGTCTGGCTTTTGCGACAAAGGTCGCAGGCTCGACAAAAAGAAACATAATCATAACTAGATTTGCCATTGCAAGCAATAGCGGATGTCACCCTTCCCCCAATTGCCACTAAGTGGCAGCCATTTCAACAATTTTAAACAGTGATTTTACATATATGCATGGCAATTCATCTTTCTACAAATTTTCAGAACATTTGAAGCATTTTGAAAATTTTGAACTTTTTTATGTTTTCATGGCAACGGCAGCTATTTTCGAAATTCCAACGCCAAATTCTGCTTCAATACATGACAGTCAACATTATTGTGAAGTTTCATTAAGTTTAAAGCATTTTGAATTTTTTGAAATTTTTGCTGCTGTATCCATGGTAATATTGTAGTTCCAATGATTGTCAAAATCATTCAAAACCTGTATATAGTTGAAAACTATTTTGTATGAAAATTAGATGATTCAAAATTAAGGCATACCAAAATTATTCACCAAACCCTGACGTATTTGGAGTATTTTGACCTGTTTTGCATTGTTTCCATGGTAACGGCAGACATTTTGGAAGTTTCAACGCCAAATTCCATATCTACTAATGTTGCTCATCGTTACTGTGAAGTTTCAAAAAATTCACTAAAGGTGTGCCTTATATTCATTAATCCGTAATTAAGTCAGCCCTAAAATACCTACCCTTTTACTTTCTTATTTTGAATCTTGGATTATATCTTTAATTTTAAAACAAAAATATCAAGTTAGTAAATAGCTGTAAAAATGACAAAGAAAATCAGTGAATACCAGTAATCACTGAAACAACTAGTAAATACATGTAATTACTAAATTGGCTAGTAATTACAGGTATTTACTGAAATGTTTAGTAATTACGTGTAATTCCTAATTTCACCTATTTACTGTAACATATATATATATATATATATACCAGCCCAGTAGCCAGTACTTCGGTACTGGCATGAAAATACGGATTTTTTGTGTTATTAAAATTTCTTGTTACAAAATATTAGAAATTATTATAAATTAAGGAATGAATCTCCCTCATGCAAAGCTCTGATTCCTTTCACGGATTTGGCTATACTTTTTGGACCTTTTGGGTTATAGCTCTTCATCTTTTATATAAGCTTTGGATTTCAAATATTTTGGCCACGAGCATCACTGAAGAGACATGTATTGTCGAAATGCGCATCTGGTGCAAGAAAATTAGTACCGTCAATTTTATTACTACCACTGGGTCGATGCCTCTGCTGGTGGACTATTAGTCCCCGAGGGTATCACCAGCCCAGTAGCCAGTACTTCGGTACTGGCATGAAAATACGGATTTTTTGTGTTATTAAAATTTCTTGTTACAAAATATTAGAAATTATTATAAATTAAGGAATGAATCTCCCTCATGCAAAGCTCTGATTCCTTTCACGGATTTGGCTATACTTTTTGGACCTTTTGGGTTATAGCTCTTCATCTTTTATATAAGCTTTGGATTTCAAATATTTTGGCCACGAGCATCACTGAAGAGACATGTATTGTCGAAATGCGCATCTGGTGCAAGAAAATTAGTACCGTCAATTTTATTTTTACAGATTTTATCAAGAAAATCCAGGCCTGGCAAAAAAAAAATGCAAACTCTATAGAAATGCTCGCATCAGTACGTAAGCAGGACAAAGAAAAGATGGACCCCGTTAGCGACAATTATAGGAATATATAAGATGTGTTGCCTATACACACTCGACATGAACAGATTTATGATTTGAGTGTATTCCGTTTTAATGGATTTGAATCCTTCATTTTAGCATTAACAGAGTGCTTTTATAGAGAGTTGTTTCATTGGCACTCATATACCGCATATTCTTATATCTTTTCACCTGTAAAGAAATCGGCGCAAATGAAAAAAATAATCGGCGCAAATGAAAGAAAAAATCGGCGCAAATGCAAAACGCCGCCATGCAGTAGAAGAAGAAGATAACTAAATGTATAACTTGTTATAATTTTTATGAAAAAATGCAGATAATTAATTCGAGTGAAAAGCAAATAATACATATCTTTTTTTAAAGTTTGTTGTAATTAGCATTGTGTATAAATTTCATAACATTTGCTTGAGGCAAACTGAAGTAAGAGAACGGAAGCGAAACATTCAACAATGTTTTTCCCTTTGTAAAGGGTATGACTCTAGAACAGTCAAAATGGTAAAAGTGACGCTACCCAAATTCAAACTCGATAGGTGTGGTGTGGTAATAACATTGTGTATAAGTTTCATAACATTTGGATGAGGCAAACTTACATTTCATTGTCTTAAAGGGGCCTTTTATAGCTGACTATGCGGTATGGGCTTTGCTCATTGTTGAAGGTGACCTATAGTTGTTAATGTCTGTCATTTTGGTCTTTTGTGGATAGTTGTCTCATTGGCAATCATACCACATCTTCTTTTTTATATTATAAAGTTAGAGAACGGAAACCAATTGTGTGACGTACTAACAGGCGGACAGTCTAACAGGCGGACAAGGGTAAAACTTAAAGGCCCTCCACTACCTCCCGGGCATAAAAAACAACATGTTTGTAAATAAATTATACATCTGATGTTGTTACATTGTAATAGTACCTGCTGATTGTAGTCTGTCTGGTGCTCTGTTAGAGGAGTACTTGGAATATCTACGGATTCTTTTAATTTCTTTAGCTAAAATATGAGTCCATAAAGTTAAAATTCACATTATCTCTATATCCAATGTCAATGAAAAAAAGATAGGACAGTACAATGTAGTTCTCTTTATGTGTAAAGATATGGCAACATTTATGCAACATAAATACTTATTTGATATTTGAGAATACTTTGGTCCCTTCTTATAGAATTTAACTCCGTGTTCTTTCTCCTGTGATGTTAAGAGCTCTTAATAGTCTTCTATCAAAATAGCAAAATGATCATATACTAAAATTTTGAATAAAAAAATATTTTCAATTTCAATTATGGGGTTGTTCTATTTTTCCTTTTGTTTGATGTTACTTCACTCTTACCTGATTGTTATCTTGTGCTTGTAATTCTTGCAATGAGGTCCCAAGAATGTCCACATGTTTATTGTTTATAATTGTCTACAATTTAAAATTACATTCTGTAAGGAATTATTAAAGCAATTTAACATGGTATCATATTTAGGGTATGGTAAAACAAATGCGTTTAAAAAATGAATTTGAATATTGAGCTTGAAAACAATAAAAATACGTCCTAACAGTTTACTCAGTGACTATAAAGGTACTAAGCCCATACAACATATCAAATAAATAGGTAAAAAATAATCACCTCATCTTCATCATGTTCATGGAATATAATATCCTGTTGTAAATGAGGTCGTTTGGGTTTTATAGGAGTTGATGTCATTTGCATATTTGCAAACAAGGTACCATCATAACGATCTTCTAAAACCTAAAATAAGAAAAAAAATCATGATAATGCTATACATTTTTCATGATATATATGGGTTTTCCTTCTGCGAATGTTGATATTTCAGTCAAAAATGTAAACTATTCCTGCCTTGCTTGAAGGTATAGATCTATCATAAACATTGCACATCTGAGCAATATATTTGTAATTCAGTCACCTTTTCTGTCAATATTTAAAACAAACATAAAGACACACATGCAGCTGTGAAACCATGAATTTAGAAAAAAAATAAATGTGTCTTAATCCTGACAGCAGACTTACATAAATATTGTAAAAAAATTAACAACGGAGAGGTAAAATGTAGATTATATTTTAAAATCTTACCTCGTTTTCCTCGTTATCAGAGAAACTATAAGGATCATAAGTAGATGTTGATGTTCTAGACCTTTTCTGGGGATTTCTAATGGGTAACTCTGAATTGTAAGTTTGTCTTTCTCTAATCTATAAACAGAATCCAATAAAAAATATATATACAGTTTTCATCAAACCGGCTTCCTCTTGTATGAAATATTGTTGCTCTAAAAATTATATTTTATATGATAATATATATTCTATGATCCTCTTCATGTGAATTATAATTTTAATTTTATCTTTATTAATATGTTTATGTGTTATGAATGAGAATGTATTGTGTAGTGTTGTAATTATGTCCAGTCAGGGGCCCTTAATTGGAAATAAAGAACTTTATAATCCATATTCCTATTATTAGTCTAGTGCAAATTAAATTTTAACACCAAACACTAAACACCAATAAGATGATAGAAACTGTCCATTAAATCATGAACCATATATGTAAATTTTCCACTCTCTGACATCACATACCAAACATGCCTTATTTTGTAAGAATAAAGTAATTTATTCCTCATGCATCAAAATCCTGCAATCTGATTGGCTTATTATCCTGGTGTGAACTCCATCCTTGTTCGTTCCAGAATAAATACAATTTTCCAAAAATTCAATAAAATAAAATCTTATTGAAATAAAGTAGAAAAGAAATGAGATGTCAAATAAAAAATCGGCTGTGCCTCAGGTTGTATGAATTTCCCACACGGGTGTAACATTCTGTACATGCGTCCTTGATTACACCAAGATAACTAGTATTGATATCTCTTGTATAAAAATAATGGTAAAAAGATCACTGTTCATAATATTTGCTCTCCAAATTTCAACTTACAAGTTTCATCTAGATAAAAATTATGTATGTAAATAATAAATCGCAATGTGTGTCATGGTATATGTTTGTTTGCAATAATACAATTAAAACAAATAATTATATAGAAGATAATATGTATATCTCACATCTTCACACATAGGACTTCCCGTTGACAGTGACACTTCTGGGTGAATATCTGATAATGAAGTTCCAAGTGGATCCTCAACTTGGCAAAGCTGTAAAGAAAAACAAGCATTTGAAATACCACTACCATAACATATCAAATTGATTATAAAAATTAGAGCAAACAATTATGTTCGTTTCTGGTAAACAAACATTTGGCAAGGTTTTAAAAAAAATATTTCCCTTTATCATGGTGTGTTCCGTGGAAACAGTTCTACCTTTCCATCTGTAAAAAAAACAGTGGCTTTAAGCCTCGGTCACACTTTACCGGATAGCACGAACGGACGCCTAACGGATGAACATAAATGTTGTCCGTTGACATAATTGCTATCCGTTGGGAGTCCGTTGATGTACTGACCGAAATAAAACGGACGTGTAATGAATGCATAACGGACAGACACCGGATATGCAACGAACGAAAAACGGAAGCATACCGGACAGAACGGATGTCGAACGTATATGCAACGGACGAGTACCGCATAATACGGACGCCTAACGGAAGCGTACCGGATAAAACGGATGAACAAGATATATACTCTAAGATCGATTATGAATAATAAGAATTCATGAACCTTAAGAAATCTGACATACCAATTGGCATTTCTGACGCAAATTTTTCAATTGGCATTTATCCGTTTCAGATCCGTTCATCATCCGTTTTATCCGTTATACGTCCGGTATGAGTTCGTTTCTCATCCGTTCAACATCCGTTTTATCCGTTAAACGTCCGGTAGAATTCCATTGGTGAATTTATTTTCCAGACCTCCAACGGATGTATAACGGACACGTAATGGATACAAAACGGAAACGAAACGGACGAGTACCGTACAAAACGGACGCCTAACGGACGTTCAACGGACATTTTATCCGTTGGACGTCCGTTAAAAGTTTTGAACATGCTCAAAGTTTTCCACCGGACAGAACGGACGTCGACGGATAAAACATACGCTTAACAGACATGCAACGGATATGGACGGACGTCTAACGGATAAGAACGGACGTCTAACGGACATGAACGGATTGAAAAAAAAGTTATCTGTTAGGCGTCCGTTCGTGCTATCCGGTAAGGTGTAACCGAGGCTTTAGGCGTCCGTTCAAGCTATCCGGTAAGGTGTGACCGAGGCTTTACATACATGACATACAGGTACAAAATGTATTTCAAAAATTTCGTTTGGCCAAATTTGCCAAAGAGATCCAAAATTAAGTTTTAAAGAGTATATATAAGAAGCTTTGTTTTAAGATCCAAATATTTATTATAGTTTCCCCCACTTTAAAATAAGACACAACATGTTTATGAATATAAAATTAAACCGGTAAATAGTGTGAATAATAAAACATAAACAATTATGAAACCCTGATTATTATCACAAATTATTAATTAACTACACTGTTATTGGACTTAATATGATGGAAACTGCCTATGCAATATAAAGTGTAAACTCGGCCAATACAGAATAACTCGGCCAATACAGATTTTTTCTGTATTGGCCGAGTTGATACAAATACAGAATTTCAGAACGTCTCTAGTTTTTACATCGCAAGTCACGATAAACACCAACTTGAGAGTAAACAGTTGTTTGGAAGATGCAGTTTTCATTTAGTCATCATAAACTAGTCCAAATAATTATGACGTCTGGCAAGGCTATTTTAATTTTTTTCGGGGACGCCTTCCTACAACGTCCCAGAAAAAAAATAGCCTTGCCAGACGTCATAATTATTTGGACTAATCATAAACCACAGTCGCCTAAAGATTTAATAATTATAGCGAAAAAATTGGGGGAAATAAAATATTTTTAGTAGTATTATCAAGGATTTGTATAGTAATACAAATCCTTGGTATTATAAAGAATAATATTTTTAGTAGTATTATATAGAAGAATAATATTTTTAGTAGTATTATATAGAATATTCTACTAAAAGTATTTTATTTCCCCCATTTTTTTCGCTATAATTATTAAATCTTCAGGTGATTGTACATAAACATGCTGAAAAGTTCATTATGGCATACATTTTAGGCTTAAGACGGTCACATTCATTTAAAAGGCATTTTGAAAGCAGACGATGAAATTATTTCAGGTTTCGGGAACGAGTAGATTATCACAAAGTTCTGACATTTCTTGACGACCTCATAATTTCACGAAGGTACAAAATTATTTATTTTTATACCCGAACTAGGCATATATGCATTATGTAAACTAATTATGCAAATCATCGTTCTTTGGTCATTTGGCTTATGGATAGTTGTATCATTTCCAGTTCAACTCCTACATTATTTGTTTTCAATATTCAATTTGTTTCGGCATAACACATGCAATGGCAGTACCTTCCCAATTACTATTTATGTGTTGCGTCCAAATTTAAGTGGCGTATCCAGGATGGGGGGGGGGGGGGGGGTTCCGAGGGTTGGGAATCCCCCTTTTTTAAATGGCTGGATCCGCGCCTGCTTTATAGTGACTGGAAAGGGTAGGAAAATTCACCAGATGATAAAATGCTGAAGACACATGGAAACAGCACCAGATCACTATATATTGTATCTAAATAAAAAGAAACTGAGATTTGGATAGTTCCACTTCAAGGTAAAAATATGTATCTCTTGTGAAATGAAATAAAAAAAAATTGTAACACGGTAGTTAATTAATAAAGATACTATTCTGTGTATTTCTGTATTGGCCTTGTGATGGGTCCTCTGACAGCTGTATTGGCATTCGGCTTCGCCTCAGGCCAATACAGCAAGCCTCGGACCAATAACAAGGCCAATACAAAAATACTTACGTAATAATATCATTATATAGATAAAACGCTATTGCATATCGTCCATACCCGTTTAAGTTGAACATCTACTTGTATATCTCACGGTGCGTAACATATGTGGACGGATTTGCATAACGTTTGAGCGGTAATAAAAACGTAATTTACAAGTATATGATAATAATAAATTCTTTATTTGCAAAACAAACAAAAACCAATTTTGGTTATACTATTAGGCTAGCAAATGCATAGACCAAACAAACAGTTTGCACCTGTCCTACACAGCTACTTTAGCATAGGTACTATTAAGGTACTATTTATGTACCAAACATCTTTAGTACTGGAAAACTACTTAAAATATTCAGTACTATTTTGTTACTTTAAAATTATTGTAATATTTAGGTACATGTATTTTACAGTACCTGATTTATACTTGAAATTTAAGTACTACAGATTTTTTTGTTGCACGGTTACATTTTCAGCATTTTGAAAGTTTGTCTTTTTCAAATATCATAAAGTTATGATGTTCCAACATGGAATACTGTGATCATTGTTGGTATTATTTGTGTACCAATAATTTAAGTACAAAGTAAGGTAAAGAAATAGTACTAAATATTAAAAGTAAATTTCCAATACTACAGATTTAAAGTACAGAAAAAGTACCTTTGCAAAAGTAGCTGTGTAAGTCAGGAATCTGATGTACAGTAGTTGTCGTTTGTTTATGTAATTTATACGTGTTTCTCGTTTCTGTTTTTTTTTTTATATAGATTAGACCGTTGGTTTTCCCGTTTGAATGGGTTTACACTAGTAATTTTTGGGCCCTTTATAGCTTGTTGTTCGGTGTGAGCCGAGGCTCCGTGTTGAAGGCCGTACATTGACCTATAATGGTTTACCTTCTTTTTAATTTTTAAATTGTTGTTTGGATGGAGAGTTGTCTCATTGGCACTCACACCACATTTTCCTATATCTATATATATATGTGACATTTACACACTGTAAGGTAAAAATCTTTGTGGTTTCGATCAGTATCTGCTCAGTAAAAGGTCTAATACGAGTTGCAATTACATTCTTTTTAAATTTATCTGTAAAACTCACGCAACTCTATTTTTCTCTCGCGAAAATGTAATGTCCGTTAATCTCTAATTCCGTGCAAACGTAACTCACCCAAACATGCATATTCGATTAGCAATAATCAAGAATAGTAAGTTGTCATTTGCACTGTTAATTTATAATCATATACTAGATCATTGCGGAAATTTGAGCTAATTTTAAACATATTATCCTGAAGATATATTAATAATACCTGTCAATTACATCAAATCTTGAGATTGTTACTGGTCTTAGAAAAAATATTACAATTCGTGTAGACATTGATAATATATAATTTTTTTTCAACTGACCACGAATAAGAATATGTACCACTTCTTTTTTTTTTTTTTATTGGAAAAGTCATTCCCGACTACTTATAAACTTTGAAAGATCAAAATAAAAGTTAAACATGCTTACCTCTTCTTCATCCATATCGTCATTCTGTTGGTATTGATTGTCTGGGCTTGGTGCTGTTGATAGTTTTACGCAAACTATCATAATTAAGAATAATTTGAAATGAAAATTTTCAAAATAACACTTTTGATTGAACAATACTCTCATTTTAAGAAAGAAAACGCGCGTTTTCCGGCTCCAATGTGTCCTACTAAGGTGTGCGATTTATCACATTGATTTACTTCACAGTTCAAAAGAATTCACACAGACTTGAAAGGATATCGTGTTACATGTAACAAATTATCTTTACCGTTGGAATTCCATCTAATTAAATTATGACCATGCAGAGATCCTGGACATTAATATCTGATAAGAATATTTACATAACAGCGTATTTACTTTCAGATCTGTATATGTTACGTTATTCCTTGTCTGTTACGTATTGAAGTTCTTTCGGATTTAGCATGCCACATGTTTCATTCAAAATTAACGGAAAAAATACTTTCATTAACCACTGAAAGAAATTGAAAGGTTTAAAAATATTCAAACACGAATGACATCGGCATTATCAAAATTTCAGAAAATAAAATTTTGGACACACAAAGAATGTAATATATGCCGATTAAACAACACATGAAATTATTTTTTTTCAAATGAGATGTTTAAAATAACAAACAATTTTTAACAAGACTGCATAAAATTTCCCTATGCAAAAAAAATCATTATATATGTACTATTCTTTTGTTACTGAGGCTGTGCGATGTTTTCTCCTCGAGGGGGGGGGGGGCACTTACTATATAATTAGTGGTAGGGATGAGGCCGCTGTAAGTATCTGAAGTTGATCAGATGTCCGTATTTATTTTTGATGCGGTTAAACCACAGTCGTAAATGCATCAGTTATTTGTCAAACCAATTAAACTCTATTTATTCTGACGTGGTTTTTCCACTGATGCCAGTGATAGATGCAATAAATCCAACTATTTTGACATTTGCACCTATTTAACATTCAAGGGTTTGTATACATAAAACATGATAACAATTATTTAGAGAAATTCCATTGTGACAGTGTCCTTGAAGAGGGAACGGCAATGTAACTTTTAATCAGTTTTTAATTATTATTGAACATGTTAAAATCAGTGAAAGTGTTACTCGCTAGGGTGATATTACATTTATCTGATCATAGATGTTATACCATCTATAATCTGACCAAACGTCTTTTACATGTATTGTATTTTGGAATATTGAATTTGTTTTTTTTATATAAAAGGGGGCAATAAGAAGAAAGTGTTTAAAATTAGACGAATTTATTGAAAAAGAAGGTGATATTATTGCGCTACTACGTTGCTTAATAACAATGAACGTGATGATGAGCGGGACTAAAAAAATCTATCTATAGGTCTTATTTTTGTTAATTGATATATAACAAGGTAGGTATATATTTTTGATAAACAAAATATATGAAAAGGGTGAGGTACTCGATGTCCCAGCTGCTCACCCTACCAAAAAACAATTGAAGTGCCCCCCTCCCCCGGCCGAGGTTTTCTCTAGAAACCCTTCTTTAATTAATAGTTTGTTTATACGCATCAGGAAATTCACACAGCTACAGCACACAAAATCGAAATAAAAAAAAATAAATTTATAAGAATGATTCGTATTTTAAAAAAGCCAATTGTACACATTTTGGACAAGCATAACATAATTTACTTTTCAGACTTCATCAGGGAGATATAAAACAAATATTTATCAAATATCTGATGCATTTACGTCGCATCTGGTGATCTTGATGCCAATGGATGGTCCCTTTCACCACCCCCAAAGAACGAAAGCAATGTTTTATAGTAATATGCATAATTTCGTTGTTATTAGTGGTTTTCTAATAAATCTATCTATTTATAAAAGCCTTTGTTTTCAGTCTGTAAAAACGTAACATATTGTTGCATATGATAAAAGATCTAGAATTGCGTCTTCTTATCCGGATAAAGACACTGTTGATATAGAAATGCACAAAAAAAAGGGAATATGATTCAGCAATCGATGGACAAACAACAAAAAGACATATAGATTCAACAATTAGTCTTCAAGAATCTGCAAAATAGAAACAAAAGAAGACGTTGCATGAATGGCAATAAGTCAACTCTTCACCAGAGACCAAATGTAAGAAGTCGGAAGCATACTGTTCAGTGGTTGTCGTTTGTTGTTCTGGATCATACATGTATAGTGTTTCTCGTTATTCGATATTTATATGTATTAGACCGTTGGTTTTCCTGTATGATTTTTTTGTCAAAAAAAAATCACCTCCCCCTTTTCGTGTGTATTTTAGACTAAAAGCTTTATATTATTATTATTATTAGCATGACTTCCAAAGAACTCCATCAGGTCATAATATACAGATACGGGTGACATACAGACTAACAGGTAAAATCGAATAATAATGGCCCGGACCATATGTTTCATTTCTTAGAGCTATGATTTTTTTTAATTTTATTATAACCACCCATATCCTAAATGTATAAACAAAATCATAGAATTTCAAGTGGGTTAATGTATCAAATACTAGTACAGTGGGAAAACAAGGATCCAAATAGAAAGATTTTGAAAGCAGAGAATACTGTACACCTTAAATATATGATCAGCACGACTATATCAAATGAAAATACGAATACTAAGAATTCAGACTACAAATTGGACTTAGGAACTTTAATAAGTCTCTAATTAACCGTGATGTCGCGTATGTGTTTTGAATTTTCTCGATGTGATGAAGACTAATTGGTGCATGGCCTTTGGCTGTTCAGACCTGTTGTTTTGTCGAGTTGTTGTCTTTTTGACACATTTCCCATGTTCATTCTCAATTTTATCTAGTTTATTCTATATAATCATTACCGCAACTCATCAAATCGCATTCAGTCATAAATATTATAAGTCATTTGACTATTACGTCTATAATCAGGCACCTTGCCATTAAGTAACATTGAATATCTTGATTTTTTATTTGAAATAACTGTATCGCGTATTATGTTTACAGCGGATGACCGTGAGGGCACTCCGGTGTATTGCTATCGCCTAGATTTCCATTACTTAATATTCGTTTTGGTTCAAGTTTTAACCGATCTATAAACATGATAAGTACGTAAACATTCCTCGCTTGTTATAAATTCATTTCTTCATTGAATACTCACCAAATACTTTTAAGAAGATAAATCAATAATATTAAAATGTTTTGTTGTAAAAAAAGTCATTAATATCTATGCACACGCTTGCGGAAGAATATATCAAGAACGTTTACAATCTCAAGGAACGATAACTGCATGGATGATTAAACCTTTTTTGCGGGGAAAATACGAACGCCTACTCAAATCCATTCTATAAGAAAAATCGAATTATTACAGAAGAGTGTCCACCATGCACTTGCACAGGTAGTTGCACTATTATTGATAAAGTAGAATAGAATGTTAAACAAATGCATGAAAATAATATATACATGTAACTGTAATATACAAGTATTAGTATAATATATACAGTAACAATAAACCAGTCTAAGAGTATACTGATTTGTATCACTACAATATAGTAGTCATTACGGTGAGGTTGAATTCCCTGTCATTAATTTATCATCCATGCACGAACTTGTCTCAGATTTTTTATTTATATCTGTACATTAACCTCACTTTCAGGTATAGAGACGTGATTTTTTTTGAGACAAGTGCTTGTCGGATCATCCACAAGAACTTGCGGCCATCCGATGTTCAGTACTTCAGTACTTTGATTTTAAATTGATTTCAGTGTGTAGGGTCTCAGTATTGAATCGAAAAGAATAGGAATGTCTGCTAAATTAATTAAATAATTTAAAAAAAAAACAAACGAGAATTAAACAGTTGCCGAAAAAGTAAGGTGTCAATCATACTTGTTACCTCATAAGAGAAACTCGTTTTGACGGACATGTATATATAAATATATATAATACCTGCATGGAACGATTCTCGTATACCAAATATGTATTTCCATTAGCTATAATTAATAGGAAATTCACAAAATAAGTATGCAGTGTTTTTAAAGTCGCTGAATTATGAAAAGTAGAATAAAGACAATGGACAAAATGACAGATCGAAACTTTGTAACATGCACTTCCCTTTGGAATTGTATTACATTTGTTCCTTCTAAGCCTTTAACAGCTTGCTGTACGATTTTAATTTGCTCATTGTTGAATGCCATTTTGTGACCTATAGCAAATGTTGCATACCCTTTAAATAGTTGGTCTCTGGTGGAAATTCTCATTTGCAATCATACCACATCTTCTTATTTTCATATTGTACCGATGGCATGTGTATTCAAGGTATGAAGCATCCGGATTTATCTTCTAAATTATAAAGCTTTACACATATAGTGAACCCTGTCACCGGAATAGCTTCATTGTATCTTGTATTTTGCAATTGCGTCGCAGCCAAAACATAAACAAATGTAATGCCGCAAAATCTATATAGGTGTGTCTCATAAGTCAATAAACTTATAATCATGTAGGGTTTACATGCATATGTCATACTTTGTTAATTTTGGTATTTATAAATGTTGGTCCTGATTGCTACATTTGTTGTTTTTGTTGTATTCACAACTTACATTTGTAGATACACTCTGGATATTACCCTCAGATCTGTGTATACTGATGGGTATACCTGGTGTCTTTTTTGTTGTTATGGATGAATAAATATCTTGCCACGTCCGGTTTATTTTTTCGTTTCTGCTTTGTATCAATCTGTCCCAGGTTAGGAGAGAGTATAGCTTTCACAATATTTTTTTACTCCGTCCCATTTCTAATGTCTGCAGTTCAGTGATTGACGATGGTTTTTGTCGGTTATATGTTTGCTTTTTGTTGTAAATTGTTCATTCAATAGAATTGTTTCATATTTTTATACATTTTTTTTTTTATTACGACAGACTATACGGTATTATATTTTTCTCATTGTTGAAGGCCTTATGGTTGCATACATCTACTTCATTTGGACTATGATTGGTATTTTATAGCTTGACACTATGTGTGGATAGCGCTGTATTTCTAGATACCCTTTTTCGTTGTTTAACTCACAAATATCCCATATCTCCATGATCTCCTTTAAATCACAAGTTTTCAAGTCAAATGAAATATTCAAGTTTATATATCCATAAATAAACACATGAAAAATATTTTGTTAATGCCGATGAACCTTTAACCACTTAGTTGTTCACAGACGTGCTGATAATAATTCAAATGTCTTGTGTCGTTGGGTTTTTGTCTCAATGATGTTAACATCGGATCCATCTCCTTTCATTGGTACGGTTAAACACCACATTCACGGTTAATCGTGCCACTTAATATATTAAATAATATCTTGAAACCAAAATTCAGGTTAATATCAACAATTGTCAACAGGATAAATGGAACATAAAAGACAGATTTATTTTTTAAGCTTTGGTTAAACTGATGAACATTGGTAGCTTCATATATACGTTATCCTGTTACGGAGTGGCTGAGGCTCTATTTTTTTCTACAATTATGTAGAACCTGCGTCATTTCATGGCGGAACAGAGATTTTACATTCATTCATTCCGTCGTAGGTTTTGTTAATATTTAAATGCAGTCTATTGAAAAAAGTTGGACATCGATAAATTTGTCAAACCGTCATTTTATGATCAAAAGACAATATTCAGAGCAACATGTTTGGAAATATTTCTTTTCTTCTTTTTTTCATAAACTAGTTATACTTCTAAAGGGACTTAATATGTTTTAATTAACATTAAGATACATTTTGGGATTAACGTTTTAAGACTTTCATAAACTTTAATGACGCTTTGGTATAGAAGCATGTTTATGATTTATACGGACTGATTGATTGTTGGTTGCATAACGTTCAGTGACAAATATTAAAATTGAGAATGGAAATGGGGAATGTGCCAAAAAGACAATAATCCGACAAGAGAGCAGGCATGATCAGGAAAAATTACAATACAAGCACTATATGTCGGTCCTTAAATACAGATTCTGATCGGACGTGGTTACGTACTTATACATCCGGCACAGTCAAACGGACAAACCACTTTAACAAGAGTTTTACTGTCGGTCGAAAGAAAACCAAAATGACCATATTTCTATTCTCAGTTTAATATGATCGTAAGTTATGATGAAAGAAAATATCTGAATCTAGGATTAAAATTTCAGACATTTTATGACTTGGACTTCGTTTTTTTTTTTTGGGGGGGGGGGGGGGGGATGGACTTCAAGGTTTAATTGATAGGTGGTGCAGCTATTATTTATAAATGTTTAAATTATAAGACATCGTTCTTTTGTTGAATCTCACTTAACAGACCTACTACAGTTTTTCCAATTAAATCAGTATATTATTTGTCTCAGTGTTGGTGGTTTCTTTTTTAGCCATGGCGTTAACGGTTTATTTTCGAACTATGAGTTTGACTGTCCTTCTTATAAATATCAACTTCCGCTTGTGTCATTCCTTTTCAAAATTCAAATACTGACTAATTTGTATATACCTCCAAGTAATTAAAGTGTGATTATTTTATTTCACAAGGTATAAGATTAAATTTCCTTCTTTGGAAAAATACAGTAAATAATGTTTTTCAATAGGTTTTATTCATCACTAGAGCATTGTAAATAAATATTCAAATTTCAATGGTTTAAATTTGAAGGGATTCAATTTCAATGAATAAGTTTTATTTTTCTTCTCACATTTAAAAATAAGATATTGTAATTTATTGTATTATCAAGTTAGATTATGATAAATGCTAATATGCTTGTATTATTAATATTCCTTCGGAACATACATATCTTAATCTGTGTGTTTAGGTGATTTTATCAGTACAGTCGTCCAGACGTGAAGTTCTAATATATCTAACAACATAATCATTTAATTATTAGTATAAATAATCAATTGAAGGGTTCAAGGCTGAACTACAGACAAAATCACGGATGTCAGCATGTCAATAAAAACAGATGCTTTATTTCCTGTAGATGTTAAACGATAAAATGTGATTAATTTATATTTCTAATAAACACAAGTTATTGCATATCACAAGAACCATAGAAGATTAACTTCCAATAGAAATTGTATATCTATAGTAATTTATTCCATCCTGTTAAGTTCTGAAATTACTCAACTCTTTCAAACCACTTAGAGATATCTCGCGCCTTGTTTTAACAATGAATTGTGAAAGAGTTCACTCAATTTGTTTACTTTAATTTGTGTGTAAACAATTTAGTCATTTCATTTTTTTTATATATAAATAAGGCCGTTAGTTGTCTCGTTTGAATTGTTAAAACATTTTCATTTCGGGGCATTTTATAGCTGACTATTCAATAGGGCTTTGCTCATTGTTGAAGGCCGTACGGTGACCTATGTCTTGTTAAAGTACTTAGTTCCTTTCATATTTCTCCCATTTCCTAAAAAAAAAAATCAGCTACCTGAAAACTTTTTAGTTTGCAAATAGAAATACAAAAAGATTTAAGGAATACACTTTTCTATATTGACTGCAACATAAAGTAATAAAGATTTAGAAAACACCGTCTTCAACAAAAAAAAATAGTTATGGCCAATGTGTCATGAATTTATTTTACATTAAGTGTCATATTCAAAAAAGTATATCAGTATTCTCTTATATTCACATTTCAAAAACAAAACGTCCGAGGTGACTTGGTTTATACTTGTACATCCCAACAACAAAAAGAAACGCAAGTACAGATCTTAAAGTACTCGCAGTTACTGACAGCTTCTTCAAAGTAGATAGTAACTAATGTAAAATTAGGCACCTTGGACTAAAAAATCATTCAGTACACATCCAACATCCAATGGAGTGATTGTACAAACGTCGTTAACAGTCAAAGAAAAACATAACCTTGTGCAATGCATGATACAGAGATTTAAAGTCAAGTGATGGAGATGTAAAGTCAACGCTTGATTTTAAATGTTCAGCGTAAGACTTTAGATCTATAGCGATAGACTCTGCAGCGATAGACTTTAAATCTACAGCGTGACACATTATAGCGAGATGACCAGTTTCTTTGGAGCACAGAAGATACAGTGACAGATATTATCTAAAATAAGAACATTATCATAATGTTCTTATTTCTAGATATCATTTGGACTAAACAAACTTGATTGATATGGAGAAGAGAGAATATTATGTTTTGGTTACAATGACATTACTGACATGCCTTACAGTAGCGGACCCAGGACTTTTTATAAGGAGTGGGTCAACTGACTGACCTAAGAATGCCTGCTCCAGTCATGCATTAGTGATTCCCTATATAACCAACACAATGTATTCCACAGAAGGCCCCCCATCCATTGATCCGCCTATGCCTATATATATAAGCAACTTTATGATATACAATACTGATATGATTGACTATGAAACAACTATACCATTAGAACATAAATAAGGTGAATTGAAGCAATTATGGGTCAACTTTAAAAATGAGCTAACATGAAATCGAAGCACTGTTGTGTATCATAAATACTTACAAAACTAGATATCATTGAGATGGGAGCCACCGCTGGGGGCCACGCTGTCAATAACGTGTGGTAAAAATTCGTATCTTTACTATAGGACATGGGGTTGTCAACTGAACAGTTTTTGACATTGACCTTTGACGTGCATGTAGGAAGTTGTACATAAATTATGACACACCCTCTGGTGTTGGTTTATATACATGTCAAGTTTAAAGTTTGAAATCATAACGGTTCTTTAGATATAGAGTGGGCACAATGTGTTACTGACGGACGGACGGACAAATGGACAGACGGATGGACAGATCGATCACTATATGGCGTTCGACATTCGATGGGGCCCTAATTACTTTCCTTATGTGTTTTAATGTTTCAAAATTCAAACTTAGTCTATATTTCAAGGTAATACTAGTAAGCATTGTGTTGAGGGCAAACTAAAGTAAGAGAATGGAAACCTATTTTGGGACGTACGGACAAACGTGATGTACGTATATAGAGACGAGGATAAAACCTAATGCCCCCTCCGTTGGGGTGAGGCCATAAAAACTATTTTGATCTGAACGAGATAGCTTAACTGTACACTGCATAACAAAACAAACGAGGAAACTTGTATATGCAACTTTTCAATGTTGCACTGGTAAAATATCTTAAAGGTGTAAAGTTTCCAAATTTGGTATGTTGAAACTTTATTAAATGAAGTTATACCGGCGTCACACATCAGCGTATATCAACGACGCTGGGCGTGGTAAAAAAAACATGTACACTGACAATACGCTAAAAATGTTGGACGCATTCAACTTTTCAATCACATCTGTTTCGTGTGCACAACGAGCTTTATTCGTATTTAGGACGTACAAGAAGCGTACATAAGCGTTTGGGCGTTCAAGTAACGTATGATGGTTTATGTCTGTCGTTTATCTGACCTAGATGCAACTACATGTAGCAAAAAAATCATTTGAATGTATATGAGACGTGTCTCAGTCGTACCGTGTCGCCGGCGTGTCTCGGACATGTAATTATATATGGGTTTTTTGTACTACTTCTGTATCCATATGGTCTTGTAAATTCACGGACATATGCCCCTATAAATGTCAGAGCAAGTTTCGTTGAAAATCAGAGTAAGTTTTTAATACGAATGTCAGAATACTTTTTGAATACGCCACAGATGCGTTTTATATACGTTCATGGAGCGCTGAAAATACGACAAGCGTATATGTTACAAACAGGTCCTGCATTCGTCCAAGTAAAAGTCAAAGTACAGGTCAAACGATCTTGTCGCGTAAACCATGTTCCCTAAACGTGTTTCAAACATATATAGCAGATATACGCTTGACCAACGCTAGAGCTAGATGAAAATGATTTTTCTGGAGTTTAAGATTTTACCAAGCGTATACTTTTATATTTCGACTTACTTCAAACTTATGCAACGCGCGTCTAACGATTGTGAAGCGTTCATCTTGCGTGCACCTCATGTATACGAATTAACTTGGAGTGCATTTCTTTCTAACCAAATTTTTTTAAACGTTGTGTGTCGTTTGTTATCGTTTGCTAAACGTTACAACAGTATAGCAACAAGTACAGCGTTTAATTAGCGTTTACTGACCCTGTTTGAACTTTCAAAAATGCATGCACATGGTGTTGGCAAACAGACTTCTTACAAAAGCTGAAACAAATACATCGTTTAATCAGGCTGAAGTTAAAAACAAATGTAGCATTTGTACTATCAAACGATGAAGGACAAACTGAAGACGCATTTTTAACGAGTGTATAGTTTTTCAAAGCTTATGTAAACTTTGCAAACGCATATATAAGAAACAAATGATCAAAACATGTGCGCGCTTAGTTAGCTGTTTGCATCCATGCTATGTGTTAGAAAAAAATGCACTCTTGGTCAACTTTCTGTGTACGTCGGTATTTAAGCCAATGTGTGACAGCGGTATAATGCGTTGAGGTCTAAGTTTTTAGAGAGACACAAACTAGTTAACGTTTGAGTGGATCAGATTAAAAGTCTATATGTTTAGGATTCAATAAAGGGGCCTGGTCCATCCTCTTCCCTATAATTTGCCTATGAATGCTTCAATTGATTAAATATGTTAACAGATTCTAAATGAAATACGTAAAAGGTGTTTGCTTATTACATGCATAAAACCATAAAATCATACGTTTTGGAACTGACAAACTGTATGTTCAAAAAGATTGTTTGTATAGTTACACATTTAATATCCTTTTCGCACACTTTAATTGACCTCCACGATCAAATTGTATAAGTTTGCTCCTAGAATGTAGTTTATAGCTTTACATTTTACATTTCAATTTTTGTTTTTAAAATATGCAATTTGAGACGTCTGTTAAAAGATGTAATGCTGTTTATGAAACAGCAAAGTATAAGCATCCGTAAAGAACTGACAAAAGTATGAAGCTGTGATAGAAACAGATGATTTATTGTTTGTCACTGATGACACTGTCAGCTACATTGTGGCTGCTCATTTTAATAAATTGTGGTATACTGAGTGCCCGGGTAAAATGGCATCTTTTGAAAGAAAATACTGCTGGACAAACCATTTGTTTTCCCAAATATTTAAAAAAAACTCATTTAAAAGTTACATGGTGCAAAATTGATTTTAATTGAAATTTGTTATTTTAAAGCAGGTAGCAATGTTCAAATTGAAATATCGGAAATTGCAAAACAGTCAAAGCCGTTTTAATGTTTTCTTATACATGCATCTATCAAAATATATAATGATGAGACCTTAAGAACCTTAGTACTAGTGACAAAACACACGTTAGATACAGTCTAAATGCTGTAATTTCTGAGTTACTAACATAGGGTGATTAGCAATTATCCAATCTTACTAAGAAACTTATAAAACAAAACAGTGTTTGGTTCTTGAATGTTTATTTTATATCGATGACACGGATACATTTATCAGTGTATGGTTACACAAATGATCTTGAAACATGCATCGGATCTTGTTAATACCACCTGTGGGGGAAAACCGTGTGAATGATCAAGTATGATATTTGACATGTTTGTCCATCTGTCACGTGCATCAACCACATTAGTATATATATTTATCTTTATATCATATTGGAATCAATCATCTAACAAACAAACTGCTCCTTTTCGACATATACCTTCGTTACAACAATGGTGAATTGGAAAATTGATAATGGCAAACTGAATATCCAAGGGATTGAAGATTTTGAAGAACAAATTGAGTATGCTAAAAGCTCCTTGCAGTATAAGAAGATCGAGGTAATTGTTTTTATAAAATTGTTTTTTAAGGCATTGGCTAATTTTCAGGCGTCGGCAAAATGATAAAATATGCTATTTTATCAGGCTTGGTTAAAATGTCGTAATAACGCTGATACAATAGCATATATATACGGGGTTTTAAGTTGGCTCCAGCAAAACAGTAAATACGTTATTTTGCCGGTCATTTAAAAAGAATGAATTTAAATATTTTCTTTATAAAAAAAAGTACTACGGAAATGTGCATTGTCAACAAAACATAATCAAAATTATTACTAATTTACATTTTTTGTTAAATGAAATAACAGTTACAACATTTTAGATTTAATAAAATACACTTATAAATAAAGATAAACTGATATTGAGCAAGCATAAATTCTGTTGCAATGAAATAATATTAAAACTTGTAGTTGAAATTACTTGTACAAACTGTCACATTCCAATGCTTCATTAATGAATAAGAATAAAATCTTCGATTTTTTACTGTATGTTTAAAGACAAAAAAAGAGTAAAAATCACATTGGATACAAATTTTAGAAAAACCCTCACAATTAAATACTTGTATACATGTATGTACAGAAAAAACGTGTTTTACGGGGAAAATTGGCTTCCGCTTCCTGGAGCATAAAATTATTTTCTATTTTTCCGGCGACATTCAAAAGATGCAGCCAACACCGCACTATTATTTAAATATAGAAAGCCCAACTCCAGGTGTAGGATTTTACCATTGCACCGAAGGCCCATTTGTGGCTTATGCCTATTTTCTGCAGTTTGTTCGGGTTGCTATCTCTTTGAAACATTCCCCATTTTCATTCAATCTTCTAAAGTGGGTGTAATTTTTTTTAATATATGCACCGCTTCGGTAGTCCCGTGGTTGGGTGTTTGCCTCCATTTCGGGAGAAAAGTGGGTTCTAACTCGGTCGGGTTAAACCAAATACTTTCAAAATTGTTGTTTGATGCTTTTCAGTTTTCGCAAGCTACTGATGTTATTTTGGTGTAATCGTGGACAAGACACATTCATGTCATTAATTTATAATCATTAAAATTGATATTCTAAAGTGGTACATATCATTTTAAAGCTTTTTAATTCTACTTTCAGAGTATTGCAATTTTAAATATGTAACAGACTAATTTCATTAAGTAAAAATCAATAAAACCATCATTTTCGAATACTTTTTTCCTTGTCCCGTCCTTGTCCTTTAAGTTTCATTAAATTCTGATATCTTAAAACGCATACAAGAAATTCCACAGAACGATACAAAAGTTTGTCTAGAACAAGCACATGATAAATGTATGACGATGTAATGTCGGTCTAAATTATCCCCAAAAAAGGAAATTCCAGAGCAAATAATTGTTACTACTTTTTTTTGTTCATTCCATTCGCATCAACATTTTCGGCTGTATAAATGAGTGTATTTGCAGTGTGTATTGTATTAAAAAGAAATCGATTGCTTATGTAATTAAAGTGTATATTAAACCAACTTACATTTGCATTTTTAATGTGTTAATAAAATCTTAAATCGGTAGTATGTATCATCTAAGAAAAATATGAACCAAAAGATCTTAAGGTATTTCGCTCATAAAATCCGGTAGAACTTATTTTATTTTAGAAAGCTACCTGAAAAAGGTGCATTCGGACGTTTTTATTTTGGCTAACGTCTTCAAGTGTGTAACGTTAGGTGACACTGACACCCGTATCGTGCGACATTTAAGAATATGCATAAGGACTTACGCTGTACGTCAGTTTGCGGATACTATTAAAAAGTTCATGATAATTAAGACAATCAGAACAAAAGTCTGAACTGAGATTAGATTTTGAACCTATGGGTAATTTTTGTTTTTATGCCCCACCTACGATAGTAGATGGTATAGCTTTCTCTCGGGGGGGGGGGGGTATAGGGGGCACTGCTAGATAATTAGTGGTAGGGATGAGCCGCTGGAATAGGTCACTTTTTCATGCTCTATGATATATGAAAAGGATGAGAAATTCAGATTAAATATATCAATAGGTTGATATTATCACTTGCTTGATTATATCATAAGTATCTGAAACTAATCAGTTGTCCGTATTTATTTTTGATGCGGTTAAACCACAGTCGTAAATGCATCAGTTATTTGTCAAACCAATTAAACTCTATTTATTCTGACGTGGTTTTTCCACTGATGCCAGTGATAGCTGCAATAAATCCAACCATTTTGACATTTGCACCTATTTAACATTCAAGGTTTTGTATACATAAAACATGATAACAATTATTTAGAGAAATTCCATTGTGACAGTGTCCTTGAAGAGGGAACGGCAATGTAACTTTTAATCAGTTTTTAATTAATATTTAAACATGTTAAAATCAATGAAGGTGTTACACTCTGGGGTGATATTATATACATTTATCTGACCACAGATGTACATTATTGTAATACCATCTATGATCTGACCAAACATCTTTTGTACGTATTGTATTTTGGAATTGAAATATCTTCATATATATGAAAGATGTAAAATGGGCAATAAGAAATCAAAGTACTGAAGTACTGAACATCGGATGACCGCAGGTTCTTGTGGATGGTCAAAAGCACATGTCACAGAAACAGATCACATCTCTATACCTGAAACTTGGGTTAATTTACAGAGATATTTTTTTCTGATACAAGTTCGTGCTTGGATGATGAATAAATGACAGGAAATTCAACCTCACCGTAATAACTATTATATTGTAGTGCAAGAAATCAGTATACCTTGGACTATTATACTTGTATAATGATAGTCGTAGAGAATACACTGGTTTGTTGTTATATATATTATTAATATTACGATTGCATTTATGTACCGATTATCAGGTTGTCTGCATGTTGATATAGTAAAATATCAGCTGCGAGACATAATATTAAGCTTTTTGTCGAGTAAGCGCAGCGAACGAGATCAAAAAGCCTTCATATTATGTCGAGCAGCTGATATTTTACAATATTAATATGCCGATAACCTGATAATCGATTTATCGGGCTGCATTTGCGTCTTTTGGAAGTACTGTCTTAGTTTCGCCAGCAACCGGAAGTTGACTTTATAAGTTCGGGTCAAACTTATCAACGTCGGTTCAAACATTATGACGTTGCTGATATGTCCGGGTCAAAGTTATTAAGACCAGGTCAACGTATTTGACGTCACAAAGCCGTGATATGGAGTTTTATTAAGAGCTGAGCAGATTGATATAGACAGTTGGACGACCGATAAATATCATTTTCATCTATTTGTATATGATAATTCTATTCTACTATTATTATAGTGCAGTGCAAGTGCATGGTGAACACTCTTCTGTAAAAAAATCAAAGCCTTAAAGGCTGTAAAAGCAATTGCTGCCATGTTAATGTTTTGGGACACTTTTATTTTCCATCTACATATATAAGAATTAAACCTGACAAGACATGGTTGTCTAGTGAAAAGCAAGAAGGTTTTGACTTTATATCAATAAAAGACTTAAGCAGGAAATCATTTTAAATATGTTTTATATTTCACAAGGAGACAACAAGTTTACCAGGCTAAAGTTGGGGGTAATTATGGATTATCCCCCTGGTAGTGTTTGTAACTGGGCAATAATTACTTTTATTTATTTAATTTTAACAATTTTCATAATTAATTTAAATTAACCATTCATTTAAAACATTTCACCTTTCGAGACGCTAATGTTGAAAAATGGGACAGAAATAAAATAACTTACAAGACATAAACATGTAAAAAATAAATATATATTTCAGCTTACTAAAAATATTTTCATAGTGTTACTTTGACATCATTTCTTAAAACTAAGTCCCACACATAATTGTTCATTTGATATGTGTCATCCTCATGCGGTACGAGAAGTTTTCATGTCGCTAAATAGTCTTCTTGTCGCTTAATTTATTCTTCTTGTCCGTTCTTGACGCTTCTTGTCGCTAAAAGTTCTTCTTGTCGTTATTAGTGAGACCGCTATTTTTAGATTACAGGTGGTCATTTACACTACACGTATAACCTGTGTAGTGATTTTTATTTTACAATAAATTAATGAACGATAATTTTATGAATGAACAAGAGCACCTGACCTCTTTCTGAAACACCAATTAAACATATAAAATCGTATTTATTAAGATATAATTCAGTCAAATTTTCACCACTAAATCAACAACTGAAATGATTCCATATTTTGTTGAAACATCGTACAACCGGAGAACAGAAATCGCAGGTATGAAAATGCACTTTTTTCAATGGTGTTGAAAACCCAAAACTAATTTGACTAGAATTTATGAATGACGGAAATTTAAGCGATAACAATACATCGGAGTGACCTCAAGGTCATCCTCTGTAAAAAGTGTTTAAGATGTGACGAATTTATTGGAAAAGAAGGTGATATTATTGCGACTATTTTGCTTCTTAACAAGCTGATGAGCAGGGAAATATTAAAATATATCTATAGGTCTGTTTTTTGTTAATTAATATATGACAAGGTATATATTTTTGATTAACAAAATATATGAAAAGGGTGGGATACTTGATTTCTAAGCTGCTCACCCCTACCAAATTTTTTTTAAAGTGCCCCCCCCCCCCCCGAGAGCTTTCTGGTCTGTGCGCTCGTTGGTCCGTTCGTCCGTCCGTTCGTCTGTCCCGCTTCATGTTGGAGTTTGTGGTCAAGGTAGTTTTTGACGAAGTTGAAGTCAAATCAACTTAAAATTTAGTACACATGTTTCCAATGATATGATCTTTCAAATTTAAATGCCAAATCAAATCTTTGACCCCAATTTCACGGTTCACTGAACATAGAAAATGATGGTGCGAAATGGGCATCCGTGTACTGTGGACACCTTCTTGTTTGTTGTTGTTTTCTCTCTCTCTACACGATAAGACAGATGCACATTTGACGATCGTATGCTTTTTTTATTAGACAAGCTATGGAGAAAGGTGCATGGGGACATTCTTGGACAACAACAACAACAAATGAAAGATAAAGTTTTGTAAACAGATTCATGCTTCTAAGACATAACAATAAGCTTTACGAAAAACTATATATTCTGAGAGTGTCTTTTTCGGGAAATACTATAAAAACATATTGATTAAGATTTAAGTCTCTACAAGATATTGATATTTGGGGGTAATAAGGGCACATTTTCGTTGGTTTCCATTCAAAGAAGATATGATTTGATGAAGCGTGTTATGGAGTTTCTTAGCAACTTAACTTTCGTTTAGTTTAGTGGATTTGGAAACAAGTTTTGCAACTTATATTAATCCCTTCCCACTTTGAGGGTGCGAGTACTGCCTTGTAGCGACATTACCCTGCTCTTTTTCGAAATCTACAAGGGTGTCTTTAACGTGCAAGATATATGGCTCTCTCTAAACACGGGTCGGCCATTTATCGTTCCCTTCCGACGGACTATCATCGTTTCCTCAAGACCATACGCGCAAATGATGTCAAGGGAGAGCCGAAAATTCAGAAATCGAACAAGGAACCTTTGTGTTAGTAGTCCGATGCACTAACCACTTTACCATGGCACTCTTAACTTTCGTGTGCATATACATGGCCTTAATAGTAATGTTCGTAAACAGTGTCTGATAGGATTATATTGTTAAATTAAAGATTTTGATCCTCAGTATATACACATTTGAAAATTGAAGTATTTTTTTTAAACACGTTTGTGTGTTGATTCGGATACCGTTTCTTGCTGATGAATCCTTCCCAATTTAAGCATCAGTACTATTTCGACTAAAGACGTTTGAATAGCTACTTTGACTATTAAATTAAATAGTACAAAAAATTAATTGCCAGTTTTGTTGTTCAAAATTTTTAATTTCTATGTTACCAAAATGATCCATTTACTCCAATGTGATTGATATGCACAATTACATGTCATTGTGCGACTTTCGGTAACTGTAAAAATAATTATCTCGCACAGCAAGGCTCTGTGTTGACATAATTAGCAATGGTATATGTTATTCCTGTAAATCTTTGGTATCCCGGGTCAAAACAAATAGCAAGTGAAACATAAATAATGGCTACATATCTTCTAATTACGCCAGATATCTATGGGATAATCTCCTGACAGTATTTGTACAAATTGATTGTTTGTTTTCTTTCTACTCTTGAGTTGAATCAGTGGTCTTTGAAAATTGTGTTCAAACTAAGGGTTTGGAAGTAAGCTTACTATGTAAAACGGGAAACTTGATATTTACTATTAATCGAGGAATGGCAGTTCAAAGAAAATTTAATCATGTATTTCCGTCTTGGTCAGACACTTGATAACTAACAATCGCTGACCAACCGCCGTTATATAGTGTACGAATCATTAAATCTGTTACCGTTTTTTTGCTCACTTTTATGCAATAGTTATAAAACTCAAGATAAGCAATGCTCAAATGTATTGCAACTTTTATAAGTGTATTCTGCGTAGCTGAAATAAATGCTGGACACTGTTTTAATATCTTAATTATGACAATGAAAAATACTGGCACTTTTACACTAAATGATTTAATGATTAATGATACATGTAAGGGGGGTTTAAAGAAACATTCCCGTAATTATGTAATTGTTAAATTGCAGGTATGCACACAGTTTTATGTAATTTGATATGTTATACGACTAGAAAGTTTTGTTAATAAATATATATAAAAAAAAATGTAAAAAAGACAGGTACATAATTTTGATATTATACAAAAAGTGTAAAACATTGAAAATTTAATAAATATTTTAAACTTTAAACTAAAGTCTACTAACAGAGCACCATACTTTTCAGTTAGGAAACTTTTATCCGTTTGCATTTTATAGGGGGGTCCTGGTGCCCTGTCCTCTATTTTGTGAGGAAAATTTGGTTGTTTGAATAAGGAATTACAGAAGCAATACTGGAGCGGACATCCTCTCAAGGCAGACTATGTCCTCCTTATGTAAATTTCTGGACCGCCACTGAATTTAAAACAAATATTGTGTAAAATGTCTAGTTTTCATAAATCGTTTATCTATTTAAAAAGTGAGGAGACTGATTGCCAATGATTCAATTATCTTCGTATCAGTGTCGAACACAATCTTATAGCTAATAAAACATATTGTTACAGATTGTGTTAAAAAATGACAAACACTACATGCTTCATTTGGATGAGTATGGTTATGATGGACACGGTAATGACATTCCAGAAGAGTGTAGAATATCTAGGACAAAATTCATTCACTGGGCCAGAGATGTGAAGGTATGTGTTTTTTATTTGTGCATTGAGGAATTGTGTCATCAGCAATTCTTCTTATTCTTCTGCCGCTTTTTAATTTGAATTTTTTCACACCCGTTCTCCAAAACTGCTCGTCAGATTTACGTCGGGTTTAACTAGTATGTCTAGTGTTTAGCTAGAAAGGAATGTTTGCTAAAGAAACACCTTGGATTTTATCATTCAAAATTTTCGATTGATTATAACCTGAAAATAGTTACTAGTATTGATTATCACAATCCTTTTTTTAATAATTGCAAATGTTCAATGGATAATGCACATCATATAGAATTAAGGGTTGGTCCACAGGGTGCATTACAAAATGCCAATGTTTTGTAAGTGGTTAACATCCTACGCCTTAAACTCTTATTCTTGATTTTATCCTCAATTTTATCTTGCCTAATGTAGTCCAAAAAAAAGCGAGAAATAGGTTTTCGCCGGAGGCGGCGCCAGCAGCATCAACAATGTATAAGACTGTGATGAGGTCTACTTCATGGTTAACCACAAATATTTGAAATCAAGTTGTGTAAGCATTTGCATGTCTCATTTCCATGGATGCCTATGAACCCCGGTCATAAACTCTTGGCTATGAAACTTGTGTTTAGTTTACATGTATTAGTTTGTGATTAGGTCAGTTCATGTCGAACCACTTGTGTCAGGTCAATGATATATATATATATATATATGGAAGTTTTTAACGACCTTGTCAATGATATTTGGTATGCAGTTGAATTTATAAGCATCTAATATCCATAGAAATTTCTTGGTTCCGCCCCTTAGTCATGGTCTATTGAATATTGTTATGACACATTGTCCCCTGTTTAATATAATCAACTTTTTGATCACTTTATATTAATTTTCATCTGAAATACTTCACAAAATAAATTATTTTTGTTAAGGTCATCTGTCCAAAGGGCACAAGTAAACATTTATATTCACCGGACGATTTGTTCAAAAGATGAGACCATCAGATATATGGACAATGATTGAAATTGTTAGCCTGCTCCTTATTGTAGTTATTGTTCTTTAACATGTTTAATGGCAATGTTAACCGTTAGTTTAATAGTTTTGTCTATAATCTTGAAAACAACAATAGATAAATTGACACTTTAAACAGGAACAAATCCCAGAAAGACAAAATTATAAGTTGACTCATTATTGAAGGTATTACTCTTAAAAACAATGTGTTACTCTTGTTGTGGTGAATGCTAATATTTAATATTTTTGTGAAATCTGAGGGAATTGTTTTAATTGGCTTACATTTTTTTTAGAGGATACCCATAGTATCAAAAGATTTGGCCACTACGTCTTTTGATGAAATAAAAGAAAACGAAGGCGAATTAGACGCTGAAGATGCTGTTCAATCCATTAATGTAAACAAACCAAACACAGCAAATGGAAGTATTGGAAGAAATGTACATGTATCTCGAGTTACAGAAATAAAAAAAGATAACGGGAGTGTGGGATTGAACAGTCCACTAGATCAGAGTGTTATTGAACCAACCGTGCAAACTGCAGAAAAGACTAATCATACGGTTGGGAGTATGAATGAACCAGATACTCAAGGCAATACCAATCCTATGGTCATGAGTGAAGATGAACCAGCCATTCAACTTGCAATAGAAACCATTGATGCAGTTGGGGATGACAATATTAATCCAGAGCTTGAAAGTGGAGAAACTAATTGTGAGGAAGAAGCCTCCATTGAAATTAATGGAAAAGAAAACTGCCGAGAGGGGATGGACAATCCAATAAAAAATCTAATTGGTATGTACATTATTTTCTAATTGTTTAATTTTTAAAAAAGTTAATTGTAAATTATATTTTAATTTTTCAGCTAATGGTTTTAAAACCTTTTTTTTTTAAATTAAAAAATATATGAGCAGAAAAAAAACGAGTTTGGGGAGCAAGATAATATACTGTGAGTGATATTATTCTTCAGTGTTCATTAATGCAATATTCCTTTTATACAATTATAGACTAACGTTCAGACAAATAACATATTTTAATTAGAAATAAACGCAGCATTTAGCAACGTTAAAGTCATATTGTATTTCGAGTCCTGTAAATCACTTAAAACTACTAATCACTAAGGATCCAGATGATTGACTTTCCTATAACTCCAATCCTATAGTATCAGTTTTTTTTGGATAGTTTTCTGTTATTAAGCCAGGACTTTTTCTTATAGGCTTAACAATTATTAAATTAATTCTATTAGGATTTTTGTTTATTGTCCCTTTTAAAGGCTTACTTTTCCATGCTCTACAAAATCATCAGCCAAAGTCATACATCAAAGGGATAATGATTAAAATGACAGCAAAAGCTTAAGATTAATCCTTGTTTTACTACTAAGTTTATAACATCTTCAACGGTTTTTGATTTGGAAATTATAAAACACAAGGAACGGTACTGCCTGTTGACCAGATGTTTTACTTCCTGCCTTTTCAATTTTGATTATTGAGATAACATGCATGATTTTGTTCACATTATGGCACTTGGGTAGTGATGCTTTGAAGTATTTAAAATCAAATGAAAACTGGTATCTTTAGTTTGTACTATTTTTATATATTTGATGTACTGTAGATGTAAAATTGATAATGCAGTGTATATTTTTTTTTTCTAATTTACATATAGGAAGGAACATAAAAGTCCACATCCAAAATGTGATAGAACCAGCAAAAGAACGTAAAACTAGAGAATTAGATACCGAACACGTAACGGCATTAGAAGAACAATTCAAAAAGGAACTTAATTTGTATACAGTTCTCATCGGACATTTGCCAGAGAAACTTGAACTAGACCAGCTTGAAATTCCTGGACGTGCCGTTGTGGAGGTTCTTGGTGGTAATCATACTAGGCAGGCCTTAATGAACATCGGGAAAACCAATATGCTTTTATCCATGGACTTGTATATGTCCTTGTCAAATGAACAAGCATTACGATTAGGGTTAAAGCATAATGATATCCACAGACTATCAAGACAAACTACATTCGAAGAAAGTATCAAACTATTTAGAGAGGTACTTTTCAGAATAAAAAAACAGAAACCTCATATGAAGCCTAAGGATATTTCTGCAGAATGGAGATTAAATGTAGCTAGCATTATGGATACGCCGGTAAGCATAATAGATTTTAATCTTCCCACATCCGTTGAATTAATTACTATTAGAGTTGAACTGGCTACAAAATATACATCTGAACATGAAAGTGGAAATGAAAACATCTGATATATTTGTTGCATATCAACGTAAAGGTACATATTTTAATTTCTTGTAAATTACTATAGTATCATAGAACTGAATAATTCAATATTCAATTATAAATACCATCTTTGATCTAGTTTGTTTGTTTTTTAATATATATAAGCCACTCATAAATATTGGTGTTACACACGAACAATTTAACATCTTTCTTAAATATTGTTATAATGATTACCGTCCATATTGCAAAATTGTTTATTTACATCATCAGAAGGTTGCTTTCTCTACTTCAGAAATCAAAGATCAACAAATACCAAACACACTTACATTGTGCATCCCTTCCAGATCAGGTGTGGGAGAAATTGATAGATTTGTTTAAATCATGGAGAAACCAGACAGTAAAAGACCAACCTTGTCATGAAATTAAACAAACCCATCTATTTCATTTATTTCGAGTACACAATGAAGTTGATAAGATACGTCTTCTGGATGAGCTGGCATGTGGGAAAACAACTTTTCAAGAGTTTAAAGATCAGTGCTTGAAAGGGTAATTATGAATTATGCAGCAGACAAAGTACTTCAGAATTATATTTGTTAGAAATGAGATCCACATCCTTTATTGTATTTGAAAAAAATTCTTACTACCGTTCTTACAAATTTTGATATTAAATTAGAAAAGTTGTACTTTAGTCACAAAATATGGAAAGTAAATTATTTAGCAGATTACATGCTTATTTCATTCATGTGACAATAAATATCGGGTATGCTGGAATTACATTGTATCAATCATTATGACCGTTATGGATATATTTGGGTCACATATAAACGAATATTTGTATCTAGTTTTTGTCTTACTCTTTCCCTGAGATATTATCAATTAATACTTTGCATGTGAAGTGTGACTGGTGCTGCCAGTTAAGAAGGATACTCTTGTTGAAGCTCCATGCTGTTGACATGGCTTGTAAAATCAATAAAAAAAGAATAATCATAATCTTTTAATAGTTGTTTAATATATTTTCCTTTTGATCATGTTGATAGTCCCATATTATATATATAATGAATCATCCATGATAGTAATAATAACCCTGCTGTGTCGAAGACCCATTGGTGGTCTTCGGCTGTTTTCTGCACTTCCGTTGGGTTGTTTGTCTTTTTGACACATTCCCTATTTTCAGTTTCATTTTCAATCTCATTTTTAATTATATATTAAACACATCAAATAACTTGTTTTAGGAAAGTAGAAAACATGGCCGCATCTCATACTATTAGAAAACCAAAAGGACAAAAAAAGAAGAGTAAAGCAGTTGACAATACACCTCTAAAAGAAGATGACGTACTGAGGTAATTATTTAAAATTTGACAAAAATGTACGCAGTAATTTTTACATGCGAAAAATTTAATACAATATACCTTTATAACCATAAATTTTCGTCCAGTCAAAGTTTTTAAAATTCTTTTTAGCAATAAAGATTTTTCCTTTAATAATTAATATTTACAACTTAAAAAAAGGAATACTATTCTGTTCCGAACTATTAATGTTCTATTGGAGATAAATAGTTTTATTCAAAACTATGTTGGAGAAGTATTAATTGAGTGCTACTTATTATAATATGTTGGTTATTTTCTAAAAGAGGACATACAAAATATTATATGTATTTTTTTTTCATTTTAAGGGATAATTTGATAACAGAAATTTTGGAACTAAAAAACAAAATAAAGCTAGATGAAATGGCAACTGAAAACATGAAATCAAGGCACGATAACCTAGAAAAAAATAATAGGGAGCTTGAAAATAAATACACAGAGGAATTAACTCAAAATGAGAGAATGAAGAATCAAATAAAGAATCTGACAGATAGCCTATCAAGTATGGAGAAAAGGAACAAAGACCTCACTGAAGAACTAGATATGGTCAAAGACATTTTTAAAACTGAAAAAAAGGTACTAATGACTTTTTCGTATCATAATAAATAAGAAGATGTGGTATGAGTTCATATCTCAGATACTTTAAATCATAGGACTACTTTATGTAATTTATGGAATAATTCAAAGGTGTATTAATACTCAACTGGCAGATTTCATCTGACCTTGACCTCAATTTCATCGTTAAGTGGTCAAATCAAGTTTTTGTGAAAAAAAATATTTGACAATGTGAATGGCAGGTTTTGTGTTTTAGTGTTTTATAAGTATTATTGGCAACAGGTTAAATTACTTATAATTGGTGTATTGTCATGATTGTATGGTTGTAAGGTTTATATGGCTGTCAAGCAGTTATTAAATGGTGCTGGAATTTCCCATTGGTAGTATTCGGCTGTTTTCTGCTCTTTGTCCGGGTTGTTGCTCTCTGACACATACCCCATTTCCATTCTCCATTTTATTAATGTCAAGTTTTTCTAAGATACTAACTGTGTACATGTCTTTCTAGCAGGATACATATGAGTGTGATCTCGTGTTCATGGTTCATTGGTCAATATACAGCTTTCATGGTTTGTTTTTGTCTTGTGTACTATAAACATATATCAATTAATAGTATATATTTGGAATATTGAATGTTTGTATGGTGTACATGGCTTGGTTTATCTTTGACCTCATATTCTTTTATCATGTTAAGTTTATGTGATACATCTAGTAAAACTTTATATTATCATTGGTCAGTAAATAAGACGGATCATTTAAAATCTTGTCTAATTTAGTTTCGTTTTCTATTTTATAGAAGTCTGATGATGTTGAAAGGAGCATTACACATGCACTGAATGAAACGGAGAAAAAACAATCCGATAAAATATATCAACTCCAGGTAATGAAGGATTTTTAAACTATCATTATTGTTGTACGACATGTACATGTATTGGTTTCAATTTAAAAAAAAATGCTAATCGAAGTATTACGGTATGCACAATTAAACTAGCTCTTGTAATAAGAAACCATTTGATTTTACTTTTAAATTATTTTCAAAATGCAGATATTTGCAATACAATAATAATCAAAAATTTAATTTCCTTCAACACTGAATAATGTTTCGAACTACAATGTATATACATGTACTATATATTTACATTTAGAATCTGGTCATTTTGTGTTGTATATCCCTCTCTCGATTGTCATTGGAGGCTGTGGTATATATATTTACACATTTATTCACATAAATAACTACAAATAAGTCAGATAAGAAAAATAGAATGTTAATGAATATACATTAATTGTAAACCAAAAAACTGTTATTAAACAATCAAGTACCTCACCTGTGCAAGCAAATAAAACCTTCAACAGCAGTTCTACTACTGTCATTTCACCAACATCAACAACATTCGTTACAGTCGTGTAAAAAAGTTATTTTAGTATTTTTCTCCAGACTTTTGTAATGCTGTTCGCTCAAATGCTGAAAACCATTAGTTAGAAAAAAGCTGAACATTTATCAAGGAACTATTAATTCACTACTGAATCATTGTAGGAACATATCAAAGAGAAGGATCTGAAAATTGAAAGTCTTCATTTACAACTTAATATGGTTAACGATGCTGCAAATAGAGCTAGAAATGAAGTTAGAGAAATAGCAAAGGTAATGGTTTGCACACATATCCAATGTGTTATTGTATATTTGAAACATTATGTTTAATTATTTTGTTTAAATATTGATTTAATCACTTTTGTACATGTAATTTTATAGGTAACATTTCACAAAATTTGTTAAACAATAATTAAAAAAAGTATAAAGACAATTTATTTAATTATTTATTGTTCCAGAAAAGACCGCACGAGATAACAGAAGACACAGAAGACATCAGGCCAGACACACAAACAAAGGTAATTAATATCAAATATAGAGTACATTAAGATCACTCATAGTTGTTGGCGGACTAGAGTTGCTCAGTCTTTAGTCTAGATGTAGACTATATAAAAATGAAGATGTGGTATGATTGCCAATGAGACAACTATCCACAAAAGACCAAAATGACACAGACATTAACAACTATAGGTCACCGTACGGCCTTCAACAATGAGCAAAGCCCATACCGCATAGTCAGCTATAATAGGCCCTGATAAGACAATGTAAAACAATTCAAACAAGAAAACTAACGGCCTTATTTATGTAAAAAAATGAACGAAAAACAAATGTGTAACACATAAACAAACGACAACCACTGAATATACAGGCTCCTGACTTGGGACAGGCACATACATAAATAATGTGGCGAGGTTAAACATGTTAGCGGGATCCCAACCCTCCCCATAACCTGGGACAGTGGTATAACAGTACAACATAAGAACGAACTATAAAAATCAGTTGAAAAAGGCTTAACTCATCAGATGGACAAAAATATAAGTGAAATAGTCTATTTTGCTTTTTATCATGATTATATCATTTTCTTTGACTATTATCATTACTTGGTTAATTTGATGGCTTTTATTTTCATTTATGGATCTTTTTTTTTATAATTCAATATCTTTTTCCCTTTTACCATACAAACAGTTGATTTGATTATTTAATATCTGTAATCAACTAATTGATATATAAATAAATACACCTTTAAATAAAACAATGAGAAAATGCAGATTTTTTATAATTAGAGATAAAAATCGTTGTTAAATACTCTTCCTGGTTATTATCAAGTAAACAGTAATAAATAATTAAGAATTGAAAAAAAAACAATAGGGCTCGATGGACATTGCCAAACAAATGTTTCAGAAACCCTTCAAATGTATAATGAACGTTTAAAGTCAATAGTATAGTAGAGAACTTGGCTTTGTGATATAAAATTAATTTATGTACAGGGTATTATCTCATACAAAATACTCAAAGGATTGAGAGTTACTAACACTTAATGACAATACACATAACTTCACCATTATAATTTGGATTCATTTATTTAATGATGAAATTTAGAATGATCCCAAGTTTGAGGTCTGTTATGTAATCTACGATTTAATAACACGAATTATTTAAAATTTGTTTTATTCAGAAAATGAAAGCTACTGCAGATGCCATTACAGTTAGCGAAGAAACAATTGATATATCACAAAATGAAGAAGTAAGTTTAATTTTAGAACTGAAATGTGAAAGATTAGTTAGAAAGATTTAAACATATTTTCAGTTCAATATTAACATTTCATTTATACCTGTACTTGCCTAAGCTGGTAAATGATTTATTTACACAATGCTTTTATTCAGTGGTTGTCGTATGCGTTACATATTTGTTTTTCGGTCATTTTTCATATAAATGAGGCTGTTAGTTTTCTTGTTTCAATTGTTTTACATTGTCATTTAGGGGTCTTTTATAGCTGACTATATTAGGGGTCTTTTATGGCTGACTATACGAAATGGGCTTTGCTCATTGTTAAACAGTAATAAATAGGTTACCCATAATTGTTAATTTCTGTGTCATTTTGGTCTCTTGTGGAGAGTTGTCTCATTGGCAATGATACCACATCTTCCTTTTTTATTTTTTCAAAAATAGTATGATTTTTCATATCCATAGTAAACTGTTATTCATTTGATTATTGAAATATAAACGGAACAAATAAATGAATTTGAAAATATATGTCTATTCCACCTGATAAAAAATAGTATTGAAAATATGTAGGATGATTCATTCCTCATAAATATTTTACATTTTTCAGATTGCTATGGTAGAATACAATAATGAAAATGTATATTTGGGTGTTCTACAAGATTCCATGCTAACCTTTACAAGACAGCCACTAGGAAAATTGGGACCAGACTTTGTCATAAAGGACTTGAATTTTTCTTTGAATAAGAAAGATCGTCAGTTGATCAATTCCGCCTACATTATAGCGAACATCAAGTGCAAGATTGTCAAAAACAAATTTACTATAAATGAGGAGCAGAAGAAAGACTTAGAAAAGTCTGTAAAAAAATATTTGTCGGGGAAAATACTAAAAACGTTGCAGATAAGGACAGTTTAAAAAACTAATGGAGAGTAATTATTATTTCAATGGACCATTTTTTTATTATGATGGATATGCACATTACGTATGCATTATCCTGTTCGATATGTACTTTTAATTTTTTGAATGTTATGTTAATTAGTTCTATATTTGTGATGTGACATAATGAATATGTTCTTGACCATTCAAAATACGATAGATTTATTTGAAAAGAACTTGCGTTGGCATTTACGAGAAAGTGTATTGATATGCATATAATCTATTTTTATGTGTGATAATGTTTTTCTAATAAATTGTACATAATAGATTTCATATAAAATGGTGCTTTATATTATTTTAATGGCAATGTCCATACACACAATATTTCTTTTCAGGGAATGCTAAATATCTATTGTGAAGAACCATACAAAATGAATTTATTTTGAGACGGATATATGTATACATATATTTATTTATTATATATGCATGTGATATCATCCTACACGAAATACATTTATTTTGTGATGGCTGAATAATTAGTGCAATGGATACCTGAAAATAAATTTATTTTGAGAGCAAATATTTTGAGAGCAAAAATAATTTTATTTTGAGAGCAAAAAATAATTATTTTGAGACAGTGATTCACACTTTTGGTAATCTACATAAAATAAATTTATTTTGAGATGCACATATTATCTTCATTGATATGACCTGCTCAAAATAAATTTATTTTGTAAAGATGGTATTTTTGTGGTAAGGAATTGCTAAAATAAGATTATTTCATGGTTTAATAAAAACCTGTTGTAATGAGCTGTACAAAATAAATTTATTTTGATGTTCATGATAATAATGTTCTCAAAATAAATTTATTTTGAGATAAATTTATTTTGAGATATATACATTTAGAATTCTGTAATACTATGTTTGTCATTAAGTCATCACATGATATTTTTATAGTCTGATTCTACTCAAAATAAATTTATAACTATAGGTAAATCATAAATTTGATAGAAGTCACATTTATGGTTAATGTTGCTGCAAGAACTACAGAATAAATTTATTCTGAAGATGATAATCGAAGCCTATTATATGATTTCTGTTCTACTTTTTGTCTCAATAATAGGAGATAGGGTTCAGAATAAATTTATTCTAAAATAAAAATTCATCAAGGTCTTGACTAGCGACAGAACCACAAACATGGGCTCATAATGTTATCAATATAAGGTTTTCAATGAAAAAAAGGATTATTGGAATTTTCCTCTTTTATTTTGGACTCAGTTTAAAGTTAAAAGCATTTTTATTATCAAATGCTATCTTATTGAAAATTTTAATTAGAAGTTTTTGTTTCTGAATAGTAGAAGCCATAACCCAACTTCGATTAATATTAGCTATAGACAACACTTATCTGCATTCAGATGTAAATGTTTTAAAAACCCATGTCTTTTTAAAGTGCATGAAATAACTGGTTACAACACACACTCACCATGTTGTTATGTTAACTAAACATGTATATAAAAATTAGATGTGGTGTGGTTTCCAATGAGACAATTCCCATCCTAGATCTGAAGTAGTAAATATAAGAAATTGAAGGTCACAGTGCAGCCTTCAACACTGAGCCTTCACTCGCACTGCAAAGTAAGCTATAAGATTGCAAGGACAACATATTGTTAATACATCACATTGTTTATCAAATACTAATAGCCAGCTTAATATATATTGTACAAAAAAAACCAGTTTAAAGTGTTTCAATAAAGCTATTGAGAGAAAGTTTGCAATCAAAAATGTACTTTTGATTAATGAGTACAACATAATCATGCTACACACAAGCTTAGTCAACTGAATAAGTCTTCTAACAGCAGGAACTTAGCCTTAGTCTACTAACCCTGTGCATAACAGGGCCTAAGTCTACAAACCCTGTTCACAGCATGGCATTTATAAGCCAACTAAACCTGTTCACAGCACAGCATAAGTTAACTAACCATGTGCACAGCACATTCTTAGTCTCCTAACTCTGTGCATAGCACTGCCTTAGTCTACTAAGCACAGCCCAAGTCAACTAACCCTGTGCATAGCATTGCCTAAGTCTACTAACCCTGTGCACAGCACGGCCTAAGTCAACTAACCCTGTGCACAGCACAGCCTAAGTCAACTAACCCTGTGCACAGCACGGCCTCAGTCAACTAACCCTGTGCACAGCACGGCCTAAGTCAACTCACCCTGTGCACAGCACGGCATTAGTCTACTAACCCTGTGCACAGCACGGCCTCAGTCAACTAACCCTGTGCACAGCACGGCATTAGTCTACTAACCCTGTACACTTGTAAAAATGTATATTACAATTTTAAAAAAAAACCTGGCTGTATACATATGTGTATGGTGTAATAGATAAGCTTCATTCTTCATAACATACATAAGGTAAGTCGAACCCAACAACAAAACTCAATGATTATGTTCAGTATGGATATGATGTTAACCTTTCTCATTTGCTCTTTCACTTTGAAATGCATATGAGACCTGAAAAGTGTCTAAAAGATAAATATTACTAAATTCCAATTAAATAATAATTCTAGAATTATTTAATACCCTGTTTTAAGAGGTCTCAAACAGCTTATAATGTATATGCATATAAAAAAAAAAGATGTGGTATGATTGCCAACTGTCTATATCTACAAGAGACCAAAATGACACGTTCATTAACAACTATACATGCTATTGGTCACTGTACGGCCTTCAACAATGAGTAAAGCCCATACCAAATATTTGGCTATATAAGGCCCCGATATGACAATGTAAAAAAAACCTTCCCCTAACCTGGGACAGTGGTATAACAGTACAACATGAGAACGAACTATAAATATCAGTTGAAAAAGGCTCAACTCATCAGATGGACAAAAATACAAGTGGACATGTTAGTTTTAGAATGTTAAAAAAACTGCCGTAATGTCTATGTTTATTGTATATAGGAGAGGCAAACTCTTAGTTAGAGAATGGAAACTAAAAAAATCACCATTTTTTCCATTTGTAAAGGGGCATAACTCTATACAATAAAAATGATGTCACCAAAATCCAAAAGTGAACTTTGTTCTGATGTTATACATTTGAACTATAACTAATAAGCATTGTGTTTAAGATTCATAACATTTGGTTGAGGCAAACCTTAAGTAAATAAACTCATTATAGATACCAAGGACTAAATTTTGTATGTACGCCAGACGCAAGTTTCGTCTACAAAAGACTCATCAGTGACGCTTGAATCAAAAAAAGTTTAAAAGGCCTAATAAAGTACAAAGTTGAGGAGCATTAAGGACCAAAATTCCTAAAAGTTTTTCTAAATCAAGCTAAGGTAATCTATGCCTGAGGTAGAAAAGCCTAAGTATTTCAAAAATTCTAAATTTTGTGAACAGTTAATTTATAAATATAACCATATCAATGATAATTCATGTCAGCACAAAAAAGTGCTGACTACTGGGCTGGTGATACCCTCGGGGAAAGCTCAGCAGATTGAGAAATGAAAAATTTAGGAATTTTTAAGGGGCATTTCTCTAGAACGGTAAAAGGGATGCCACTTAAATTCAAACTTGATCTGCATTTTGTGGTAATAGGCATTGTATACAAGTTTTACATCATTTGATTGAGGCAAACAATAGAACTACATGTAGAGAATGGAAACCAATTTTGCAATGTGTGTATGTAAGGATGTAGAGACAGACAAAAATTAAATGCCCTTCTGCTTCAGTAAGGGCATTAAAAGGAGATGCACAATGGGATTATGTGGAAAGTTTCAATAAATTATGAATTACAAGTTTAAGCAGAAAAAAACAAATACATAATATGTGTGTCTAGTGTTCAGATAAAACAAAGTTGGTCAGATAAAACAAAGTACATGTCATCCAATTTTATAAAAATCCATGTATGTTTGACAAAGTTATTGATGTCCAAAAAACTTTAAACAGATCTAGACTAAACCTAAATGTTGACCATACCACAGACAGAATCTAAAATCGCTATCTCTCGCTTTTGCCAAAAAAAAAAATCTCAGCAAAAAGCAATACATATATTCATTAACGCTGTTATGGTTTAACATCCTTCTGATAAGTTCAATATTTTGGCATTATAAGTCATACTTTCCTAAACTGCTTCAAGTGACAAATGTTTTTACACTAAATTCCTCGAAGGATAGATATTTGTTAGTTTGAGAAAAACAAAATGTTTGCACATTTTATTTTTAAGTACCAGGGTACCTATTGACAATGACTGATGAGTCTAGTCATTTCTGGTTAATTTTGAGAGTAGGTTCTTATATATATATATATATGTTGGGTGCTGTCTTCCATAACTGTATGTACATGTAGTTTTAATTTTTTCATTGGTTAACATTCTTTATCTTTTATATAGGTTACTTTATGGTATGGATTTTGATCATTGTTTAAGGCTGTACAGTGACAAGTGAATGTTTACATCTTAATGATCTTTTTCCTATGCTCTTTTAATTTATAGTTGGTCACATTGAATATCATACCTCATCTCTTCATATTTATATGCTGGTTCATTGAAAAAGCTCCAAGGTTACATGTACATAATTTGTTATATGTTTGCAAATACATTCTGATAATGCAAAAAAAATAAAATGTTGATTTTTATTACTTATTCTAATGTCCAGTGGCAAATATTTTATGAAGCAATATCAGAAGAGCAGGGGAAGAATGCCTTGAAGCATACTTAAAATCGGATTGACGTAAAAAGAGGCAACAGTTTACATATTCGATTATCAGTGTGTATCATCGGTACACCAAACATGCCAAATATAGCTGGTATATAGGTATTTCGAAGTGTGAAAGGCTTTATATTGTACATGCATTTAACTATGCACCGTACACAAGGATTTATGTGGTCAACTTTACACCGTACACATCCCTCCTTTCGGAATAAAATATCAAAAAAATAGCATATATATGTATGAAAGATTTCAATGCAAACTAGATACCATTGAGATGGGAGCCATCTCTGTGGGCCCCGCTGTCAATAACGTGGGGTAAATAAGTTGATCAAATTTGTTAGCGATGGACAGACCAACAGACAGACAGACCTTTCACCTAGGAAGTTGTACATACATCATGACAGACCCTCTGGTGTTGGTTAAAATGGATGTCAAGTATAATATTTGAAATCATAACGGTTCTCAAGATATAGAGCGGACACGATCTTCACCACAGGACACAGGTTTGTCAACTGAAACCAAAGTTTTTTTGACCTTGACCTAGGGAGTTGTATATACATCATGACACGCCCTCTGGTGGTGGTTAAAATGGATGTCAAGTATAAACTTTGAAATCATAACGGTTATCTAGATATGGAGCGGACACGATCTTCACCACAGGACACGGGTTGTCAACTGAAACGAAAGTTTTTGACCTTGACCTTTGACCTAGGAAGTTGTACATACATCATTACACACCCTCTGGTGTTGGTTAATAAACATATTAAGTATTAAGTATAAAATCATAACGGTTATCTAGATATGGAGCGGACACCATCTTCACCACAGGACACGGGGTTGTCAACTGAAACCAAAGTTTTTGACCTTGACCTTTGACCTAGGAAGTTGTACATACAATATGACACACCCTCTTGTGTTGGTTAAAATGGATGTCAAGTATAAAGTATGAAATCATAATGGTTCTCTAGATATGGAGCGGACACAAAGTTAAAAAAAGTGTTACGGACAGACGGACAGACTGATCACTATAGGGCAACCCGCCTAAAGGCCCTAACTATTGAAACAGTGACAAACAGCTATACATATTACGCACACACAGTGGCCTTCTATCAGAAAAAGAGTTGCAATGAATATAGAATCATATTTGATGAGACAAGTGCAAACTTCTTTGACAAGTATTTGCACATTTTTTTAGTAAGCATTCTCGTTTTTGGAAAAAAATGAAACTGATCTTATCATCAACCTACGACCAAATCATTCCTTAAAACAACCATTATGTTTAGATTGAAGTACACATTTATATAAAGTAAACAAAACAGAGATTTTCTTTCCATGTCAGAAGAAAATTCGATCACTACAGCTTGGTTAGTAGCTATATCCGCTGTACCAATGAAACACGGTGATTTATATAAAACATTACAATAAAACTAATAAGTTTTAAATAGATTATATCATATTACAATGTATTATCTAAATTAACTGCAATTCTAAAGATGAACTTACTTTGATATCAGTTCTTTTTTGTAGTACATTCACACCTACATGCACATGTTCACCAGTGATTTTAATACTGTACTTTCCTTTCATTTGGCAATAAGCTTAAATAGTAAAATTGTAAATCTTAAGAATTTAATCAAGTAGTCCAGACAAAAACTACATGTACATTTGTAGTATGAGCTAATGCTAACTAATTTATACCTTTACTATATACTTTGCATTGTTAGTGAAATACCTAAACAAACAACAGAAAAAATATTAACAGTTTAGCTAATAAAATATATGTTCAGTTAATTAAAAGGATCTTTTCTGCTGTCTACAGTTTAAAAATAATTTCAGGCATTAACTACTGATGTTTATTGGGTTTTGTTTTGCTGTTTTAAGTTAAAGTCATAAGAAACCTCAAATTAAAAAAAAATATGCATATGTTTTTTATAACTAAATGGATAGTTTTCATTATACAACTTATGTACATATACTTTTTTTCTGAGGAAAATTCTTTAATTTGTCCACATTTAGAAGAAGTTTACTTATTTTTAATTGCTTGCTTCCAGGAAGCAATTCGCCAACATATTTTCCATATTCATAGATTAGTGACCCGAGCGTAACCCTCCTCGTAAAAATCCAGTGATCGCAATACGCGTGGATCTGTCATTGAAATTAACAAATATCTGATTATACATGTTAAACACGTGCTCAATACCCATGCTTTTTGTGATTTGTTTACTATAAGGTGACAATCGGTTAAACTCAGCTTCAAAACACAGCATTTAATGAGCAGCTATATTTGTTAAATCATTTATTTTTGTGCTTTGTAAAGAATATTATAATAAAATATTGGATGTGAAATACCTGAACGTATAAGATGTCTGCATGTTGAGTGATAAATATTTAAGAATAATTTTATTTTGGATGTAACACGTCTCCTGATTGGCCGACATTATTTTGTTATCAGCCCATAGACTAGACTTGCTACAATTCCCTTTCTAATATTTCTCTCTTACTAATTTATATGTTTACTGATAAGTGCCAGCCTACTGATTGCCCTTGGAGAATCCTGCAGATGTCAGTATAATTTTAATCTCCTAGTTATAGCAGTAAAATTATTAAAGGGGCAAAATTGAAAAAATAATAATAATTAGGAAGGGACATGTAGCAAGTCTACCCATAGACATAATTTGGTCACGTGTGGGCACCGGACATTTGTATTCGATAATTCGTCCCTCCAAAATTTATTTTGTCAGACGGGCATATAAAAAATCTTTGAAACTACATGTAGAGTGTGACAAGAAAAAAAAAATATTCAAACAAAGTTTTCATTTCACTACATACCTCTCATCACAAAATTATTCCTTGACTGCTGCTCCTCATATGCACATAAATCAATATGACCATCTATGACTATACTATCTATTTAATCTAGAAAGCAATGCCTAAAATGAATTCTGTTCTGTTGCTATAGCCATGTTAGCTTCTCCTACTTCTTGAAGGACTTGTATTTTCATTGAAAGTGCTAAAAGAAATAATGTTTAATAAAATGAAGTAAAAATATCTGCCAAAATTGCCTTAAAATATTTTGATATATATATATATAGCAAACTGGCTTATTATGACTTTTTAAACAAGACCACCAAAGTTGCCTTGACAAAGTTTTACCATTTTGATCTTTTAAATAAAACCACCAAACTTGCCATGAAAAAGTTTGACTATACAAAAACATTCATTGGAATGTTCTTATCAATAAAATAAAATCAATATGACCCTTGAATGAAGAGCTAAACAAAAGTGGTTATATTTTAGCTCTAAATCCGACATGATATATAATGCCAATCTTTGGGCAAAACTGTACACAAACTTATTTTCGCGACTTTTGTGAGTAGAAAAATAACGCGAATATAAATCGTCGCGAAAATGTAAAGCTTGGATCTTTCATTATTAAACTACATCAGGTAAATTACAAAATCGTGAAATTAAATTGGCGCGAAGTGGACAAGAAAGGCTGAAAAGCGAAATAAAGTATCCGCGAAAATTAGTTGGTTTTACAGTAAGTCATTTTAATAATCATGATACATGCTTGATCATGTACTTTGAAATTTGAAGTTATTCATAATTACACCAAAAGTCTTGTTATTGGCTTTGAACTAGCTGTTGGTACATGTAACTCAGGGAGTACTCTCAGATATGTACTTAAGTCTTTTTTGTTAAGGGGATGTGTAATATGTCTTTCTGCTTTGTTTAGATTGATGAGTTAGGCCTTGTTCACAATAATATCCCCAGATAGATGGGTTTGGCATCACAAAACTACTAGTCTAGCCCCATCACATTCTGTACATGAGTATCAGCCTGTAATTCAGTGGTTTGGTTTGTTGCTGTATATCATATTTTGTTTTTTTGTTCTTTTTTTGTACAAAAATTAGTCTAGTTAGTTTTCTTGTTTGAAATGTTTTACAAATTTATCATTTTCATTTGGGGTCTTTTATAGCTGACTATTAGATATGGGCTTTGCTCATTGTTGAAGGATGTAAGGTGACCTATAGTCATGATAGCTGTTAACTTCTATTTAATCTCTGGTGAAGAGTTGTCTTTTCTCATTAGTGTAAACAATATTGTATTTTGAAAATAATGTAAACATTACAATATCATGTGAATCTTGACAGTTTTATTAGGATTGGAAAACAAGTGAATTTTCATTTGTACAAATTTCTCTCTTTTCTCATTGGCAATCATACCACCTTTTCTTATTTATATATTTACATTACGTACTATTAAATAGACCTTTCATCTCCTCCAGGGGTCCACTTCCCATGTACAACACATATAGCCTGACAGCATGATTTTGAGTTGCTTAAAAAAAAATTGAGATATTTTGGCATTACATTTGTTACAGATTTAAAAATTATGGCGCCAATGAATTTTTTTATTTTGTGCTCTTTCACAATAATATATTTTTTTCTGTATTTTCTGTACTTCATATTTTGTTGGCTGACCTTTATAACATTGTTACCCATTTAACAGGGTTTAACTTCTTCTTCTTGGTATAAGCCTCCTTTAATTAGGAGCACCTCCAAATATATATGGAGTTTTCCCTTAACTTAAATTTTTTTTAAAATGATAAAACAAAATTTCCAACATATGTACAGCACATATAAATAAACAATAAACAATAGAAATGTCATGCATGGCATATTTACATGGACCTTTTTATTACAAACTATTCTACCATACAAGTATATTCACTTAAGTATGTGACTTAGTTTTATTTATATTTAAAATTATGTTTCATTTGAATTTGCTTTTTAATATGCATAAAATGTACATTAAAAGGAGGTTTCATTTAATAAGATCTATGTATTAAAATAATAATAGGTTAAGATGTAAGAATTTAATAAAATCTAAAAAGGCAAATTTTCTTAGTGGAATGTTAGATATGTACTTCAGGGGCGGATGCAGGAATTTTCGAAAGGGGGGGTGCTAACCCAGGGCACCCAGGGCAAAGGGGGGGTGCAAAACATATGTCCCGATACAAATGCATTGATCGGCAAAAATAAAGGGGGGGTGCGCACCCCCGGAACCCCCCCCCCCCCCTGGATCCGCCACTGTACTTCATGATCAATTGTATATTAACAGCATGAACAGTGTTCTTTTGACTTTTCTTTAATATTCATCTGGATTTTACTCATTTTCACAAGTGGGGATTTGGCGGGAGTATATTTGACAGGATAAAACACTTTTCATGTAGTGGGGGGATTTTTTTTAAACTGTTAAAACTGGGGCGAGTTGGTGAAAAGGTGGGGAGATTTGTCGGCAGGTTGAGTTGTCTTGCTTCCGTTCTTGGACTGATTAAAGGGTTTACATGCATCACAGGGGTTTGTTACACTTTGCCGTGTTTACTATGCAACCCCAATTTTTCGGGGTTCGTATGGATGGATAGTGAACCCGGCAAATTGTAACAAACAGAAACCCCTGTCCTGTGCATGCATAACCATGATAACATTTGACATGTTGTACGCCGGTATAAAGTCAAAAGACTGTAAACTATAGCACTAGCATCTGCTTTTATCCATTTAAAACATGTGTAAGATAATATTTACCTTTCGTTGCGCTTTCCAAGTACAAAATAGTAGGTACATAAATTCCGGTTGGTTTGACTTTCATCATGTTCATTTCAATTTTTTGTTCGCCGGTTTCTTCCAGTTAATCGACAATTAATAATACATTTATAATAAATTTTTGACCTCTCAGTTTGAATAAATACAGTGTCTTGTATAATCTTTCTGGCTGTCTGTGTCTAATCTTTTTAAAATACAGTAAAAAAAATCAAATTACGCACGAGCGTCCATGGATTTTGCGTCATAGTATAAAAAAATGGCAACGGTGAAAAGTTTCCGGGTTTTCGTGTTCAACATGCAAAGCGTTTACGTAGTTTTCTAGTTTGGTTTACGGATGGATATATGAGCATTGATTATGAGTCTGGAATCAATAATGGGGATATACATTGTATAGAGAATAATGACCAAAAAAGTGAAGAAGAAAGAACAAAAAGAATTGATATTAAATAAGCAATATTTATATAATATCATATAGACTGATTATCATTTATTTCTTTTTTAAGTCTTTCACTTATTTTGCATTTTTTTCCATGATTCAGTGCTGGGGGGTTGGCATTCTTCTGTAACTCCTTTTGTGATGTGGGATGGAATTTGGCAAATTGGGAAAATCAGTGACAAACGAGAAATTAATCCAATCAGAGAATTTAGAAATCTCAGTCAGAGTGTAAATAAATAAAATACAACACATAGGAATACTCTTGGTTTGTTAGTGTTCCTGCGGAAGATCTCTCCAGCTTCCTCCATTAATAGAAACTAGAAACTTACCACCTTCGAGAAAAAGTCAATACTGCTAACAGTGGCGCAAAAATGAACAATCAATAAGTCTTAGATGCAGATATAAACATTTAATAAGTGAATTTTACATTTTACTAATCTGAATTTAAAAATGTACTATATTATTAGGAAATATACTTTAAGTTTGCTACTGTCTCTGTGACTTAGAATTACACACTCTACAAAGCTCTACACAAATTATAGCCAGTGCTAGCCTACCGGCCTACATTATCAGCATTTTCTATCCTTGAAATGGCTAAATTTTGGACTCGATCTATTGGTCAAAGGTTAAACAATATTTTTTTTCTTTTATAATAATCAACTCATGGATTTATTAAGTATGCATATACTTTTAACACTATCTCTTAAATTCCACGAAAAGCTCGCCAAACCGTATGTTCACATGTTAGTATAATAGTCCCAGCTTCATTTGCAATTTTACTAAACTGAAGCTACTGAAGCTAATTTGCCACATGTTGACGGCAGAAAGTTCCGAACTGTTAACCATGTATAGTACTTAAGTTCATCCATGTATTTTAGAGATTCGTGTTCCACAAAGAAGGCAATGGATTATATATGGAACCACTAAAGCATGACTAGAGCGGAAAATCTTTAGCAGTCAGTGCCCTCCCCCTTTTAAAGTTATCAAAATTTCTGGATCCGTCACTGGCGCAATCGTTGGTTTCTTTGTAATGGCCCGTAATGTAAAGTTATTGGTGTTTTACTGCATGAACATTTTATATTTTTAATAGGCTTTCTCGCGTTTTATTGGATTTATGGTAATAAGTTACCAGATTAATTTGTATCCATCTTTGATTTCACGGTTAACAAGAGACACACAGCTAAAGACCCTGTATTGTTATTTTTTATCTTATCTTTTCTTACCCAATTTTATTTTCACCTGTAGGCTGGAGAAATCTATCAAAATTTCTTACCAAGTCTGTTTTGGTATACATCGCAATTTTAAAATGTGTTCACATTTGATCTTAACTAACGACTTCTTTGCAATACTTTAATCAAAATCCGTTCCGTGAATGTTTTCCTGCACACTGGTATTTATGAATGCCTCGAACATTGATATTTTTTGTTTCCTTTATATAATTATATGTATAGAATAGAGAATTGAATAGTTATGAACTTTGACTCGGAAAACCACAAGCACGGGTAACTTTTGAAACCACCCGCAGGACATGCAGGAGGTGGTCACAAATGGAAGTTTATACATGTAAGAGTACCCCCCCCCCCCTTTGCTTTTTATATTCCACTCAAAAGAAGAAGAAATATATGATTAATTTATAATGGTACATTATTCTGTCATTGTATATGGACTATAAGGGACGAAGTAACACCATGTAAAGTGATATTTGTTTGTCGTGATTTAAACATGATAAAAGTGTTTCTTTATGGGCGTCAAGTTGGTTACCTATTCCCTATTCCCTATTCGTTACCTATTCCCTATTCCCTATTCGTTGCCTATTCGTTACCTATTCCCTATTCCCTATTCGTTGCCTATTCGTTACCTATTCCCTATTCCCTATTCGTTACCTATTCGTTACCTATTCCCTATTCCCTATTCGTTACCTATTCGTTACCTATTCCCTATTCCCTATTCGTTGCCTATTCGTTACCTATTCCCTATTCCCTATTCGTTACCTATTCGTTACCTATTCCCTATTCCCTATTCGTTACCTATTCGTTACTTATTTGATTTTTAATATCCTTTCCCCCTTTTTAATTATGGCATGGAATAGTTTAATATGGCTGCCGTTACCATGGAAACGGCACAATTGTGAAAAAATTAGCTTTTGCTTTTTGGTGAACTGTTTGGATATGCTTCAACTCAGAATCATCATATTTTAAAACAATGTAGGTGCCCACTATATACAGGTGTTGGATGATTTTAGCGATCATTGGAACTACTATGTTGCCATGGAAACTACACCAAAATTTTCAAAATTCTAAAAATGCTCAAAACTTCATGAAACTTCACAGTAATGATGAGCAACATTGGAGTTGGAATTTCCAAAATAGGTCTTGTTACCATGGAAACAATGCAAAAAGGTCAAAAATTTCAAAAATAAGAATTTTCCGCAAACTGGATGAAACTTTACAGGAATGGTAACTGGCATAGGCAGAGTTGGATTTTGAAGTTAGAATTTTCAAAATGGCCGCCGTAACCATGAAACAGCAAAAATATCAAAAATTCAAAATGTTCAAACTTAATGAAACTTTGCAAAAATGTTACTAGACATCTGTAGATGCTCTCTTTGACTTTGGAATTGTCAAAATGGCTGTCGCTCACCTGGTAATAGGGGGAAGGGGTGCCTTCCGTTATTGCTAGCAATTACAAATCTAGTTGTTAATAGTCTTACATATGGTAATAGTTCTGAATTGGTTGAGGTAAAATGATCTTTTTATGACCTATTTATATGTGTTTGTGCTCAACCGATCCTTTTAATTCATGTTCGATACGCATTTGTTCCTTACTTGTTTTTTTATACGTTCTACTTTTTAACTGCTTTATGTCCGTATGTTTGAAGATGGATCTTGGTTCGACGGGATGAAATCACCGTGTTAGCGCTTGCGTAAAAACGAAGATGTGGTATGATTACCAATGAGACAACACTCCACATTAGACCAAAATGACACAGAAATTATCAACTATAGTTCACTGTACGGCCTTCAACAATGAGCATAGCCCAAACCGTGTAGTCACCTATAAAAGGCCCAGACATGACAACCTCATACAATTCAAACAACAAAACTGACGGCCGTATTTCATATACAAAAAAATAAACGGAAATATGTAACACAAAAACAAACGATAACTACTTAATTTCAGGCTCTTGTCTAGGGACAGGCACATACTTACATAATGTGGTAGAGTTAAACATGTAAGCAGGGTGTACATCGTTTCGGAGCATGCTATTACCTTGTTTAATTCGTTCCATCACTCGCTTATAATTCGCTTATAATACGTGTATCTTACGTTGCACCTTTTAAAACATGATTTTCAATTGTTTTGTTGTCTCTGGTGGAAGATTTGGGCTCTTAGAGGTGATATAACTCTATAAGTGCATTTGTATCCGTTCCAGAGGTCGGATAATACCCTGTTAAATATTCGTTACTAATTCGCTTTTAAAAAGTTTGTTGTACGTTGCACCTTTTAGAAAAGGATTTCCAATTGTGTTCATATCTCTGGTGGTAATAATGTGTTCTTATAGATGAAATACCCCTATAAGCGCATATGTACTCGTTCCAGCGATCGGTTAATACCCTGTTACCTATTCGTTACCTATTCGTTACCTATTCGTTACCTATTCACTTATAGTACGTTTGTTGTACGTTGCACCTTTTAGAAAAGGATTTTCAATTAAATTCATATCTCTGATGGTAACAATGTGTTCTTAGAGATGAAATGACCCCATTAGAGCGCATGTACCCGTTCCAGCGCTCGGTAAATAACCTGTTACCTATTCGTTACTTATTCGCTTTTAATGCGCGGGGTATACGGTGCACCTTGAAATAAATCGTTTTTTAATTGTGTTCAGGTCTCTGGTGGTAAGAATGTGTTCTTAGAGATGAAATTACCCTATTAGCGCGCATGTACCCGTTCCAGCGCTCGGTTAATACCCTGTTACCTATTCGTTACCTATTCGTTACCTATTCGCTTATAATACATTTTTTTATACTTTTCACCTGTTAGAAAAGGATTTTCAATTATGTCCAGGTCTCAGACGGTAACAATGTGTTCTTAGAGATGAAATGACCCCATTAGAGCGCATGTACCCGTTCCAGCGCTCGGTAAATAACCTGTTACCTATTCGTTACCTATTCGCTTTTAATGCGCGGGGTATACGCTGCACCTTGAAATAAATCGTGTTTTAATTGTGTTCAGGTCTCTGGTGGTAAGAATGTGTTCTTAGAGATGAAATTACCCTATTAGTGCGCATGTACCCGTTCCAGTGCTCGGTTAATACCCTGTTACCTATTCGTTACCTATTCGTTACCTATTCGCTTATAATACATTTTTTATACGTTTCACCTGTTAGAAAAGGATTTTCAATTATGTCCAGGTCTCAGACGGTAACAATGTGTTCTTAGAGATGAAATGACCCCATTAGAGCGCATGTACCCGTTCCAGCGCTCGGTAAATAACCTGTTACCTATTCGTTACCTATTCGCTTTTAATGCACGGGGTATACGCTGCAACTTGAAATAAATCGTGTTTTAATTGTGTTCATGTCTGGTGGTAACACTGTGTTCTTAGAGATGAAATGACCCTATTAGAGCGCATGTACCCGTTCCAGCGCTCGGTAAATAACCTGTTACCTATTCGTTACTTATTCGCTTTTAATGCGCGGGGTATACGGTGCACCTTGAAATAAATCGTTTTTTAATTGTGTTCAGGTCTCTGGTGGTAAGAATGTGTTCTTAGAGATGAAATGACCCTATTAGCGCGCATGTACCCGTTCCAGCGCTCGGTTAATACCCTGTTACCCATTCGTTACCTATTCGTTACCTATTCGCTTTTAATGCGCGGGGTATACGCTGCAACTTGAAATAAATCGTGTTTTAATTGTGTTCATGTCTGGTGGTAACAATGTGTTCTTAGAGATGAAATGACTCTATTAGCACACATGTACCCGTTCCAGCGCTCGCTTTATACCCTGTTACCTATACGTTACCTATTCACTTATAATACGTTTGTTGTACGTTGCACCTTTCAGAAAAAGGATTTTCAATGGTGTCCGTGTCTCTGGTGGTAACAATGTGTTCTTAGAGATGAAATGACCCTATTAGCGCGCATGTACCCGTTCCAGCGCTCGATAAATACCATGTTACCTATTCGTTACCTATTCACTTATAATACGTTTGTTGTACGTTGCACCTTTTAGAAAAGGATTTTTAATTCAGTTCATATCTCTGGTGGTAATAATGTGTTCTTTAAGATGAAATACCCCTATTAGCGCGTATGCACTCGTTCCAGCGCTCAGTTAATACCCTGCTTCTTATTCGTTCCTTATTTGCTTTTAATGCACGAGGTATACGTTGCACCTTGAAATAAATCGTTTTTTAATTGTGTTCATGTCCCTGGTGGTAACAATGTGTTCTTAGAGATGAAATGACCCTATTAGAGCGCATGAACCCGTTCCAGCGATCGTTTAATACCCTATTACCTATTCGTTACCTATTCGTTACCTATTCACTTATAATACGTTTGTTGTATGTTGCACCTTTTAGAAAAGGATTTTTAATTGTCTCCATGTCTCTTGTGGTAACAATGTGTTCTTAGAGATGAAATAACCCTATTAGCGCGCATGTACCCGTTCCAGCGCTCGGTGAATACCCTGTTACCTATTCGTTACCTATTCGTTACCTATTCACTTATAATACTTTTGTTGTATGTTGAACCTTTTAGAAAAGGATTTTTAATTGTCTCCATGTCTCTGGTGGTAACAATATGTTCTTAGAGATGAAATGACCCTATTAGCGTGCATGTACCCGTTCCAGCGCTCGATAAATACCCTGTTACCTATTCGTTACCTATTCACTTATATTACGTTTGTTGTACGTTGCATCTTTTAGAAAAGGATTTTTAACAGCGCTCAGTTAAAACCCTGCTTCTTATTCGTTCCTTATTTGCTTTGAATGCACGAGGTATACGTTGCACCTTGAAATAAATCGTTTTTTAATTGTGTTCATGTCTCTGGTGGAACGGGTACATGAGCGCTAATAGGGTAATTTCATCTCTAAGAACACATTGTTACCACCTGAGACATGGACATAATTGAAAATCCTTTTCTAACAGTTGAAACGTATAAAAAAATGTATTATATGCGAATAGGTAACGAATAGGTAACAGGGTATTAACCGAGCGCTGGAACGGGTAAATGCGCGCTAATAGGGTAATTTCATCTCTAAGAACACATTCTTACCACCAGAGACCTGAACACAATTAAAAAACGATTTATTTCAAGGTGCACCGTATACCCCGCGCATTAAAAGCGAATAGGTAACGAATAGGTAACAGGTTATTTACCGAGCGCTGGAACGGGTACATGCGCTCTAATGGGGTCATTTCATCTCTAAGAACACATTGTTACCGTCTGAGACCTGGACATAATTGAAAATCCTTTTCTAACAGGTGAAACGTATAAAAAAATGTATTATAAGCGAATAGGTAACGAATAGGTAACAGGGTATTAACCGAGCGCTGGAACGGGTACATGCGCGCTGATAGGGTAATTTCATCTCTAAGAACACATTCTTACCACCAGAGACCTGAACACAATTAAAAAACGATTTATTTCAAGATGCACCGTATACCCCGCGCATTAAAAGCGAATAAGTAACGAATAGGTAACAGGTTATTTACCGAGCGCTGGAACGGGTACATGCGCTCTAATGGGGTCATTTCATCTCTAAGAACACATTGTTACCACCAGACATGAACACAATTAAAACACGATTTATTTCAAGTTGCAGCGTATACCCCGCGCATTAAAAGCGAATAGGTAACGAATAGGTAACAGGTTATTTACCGAGCGCTGGAACGGGTACATGCGCTCTAATGGGGTCATTTCATCTCTAAGAACACATTGTTACCACCTGAGACGTGGACATAATTGAAAATCCTTTTCTAACAGGTGAAACGTATAAAAAAATGTATTATAAGCGAATAGGTAACGAATAGGTAACGAATAGGTAACAGGGTATTAACCGAGCGCTGGAACGGGTACATACGCGCTAATAGGGTCATTTCATCTCTAAGACCACATTCTTACCACCAGAGACCTGAACACAATTAAAAAACGATTTATTTCAAGGTGCACCGTATACCCCGCGCATTAAAAGCGAATAAGTAACGAATAGGTAACAGGTTATTTACCGAGCGCTGGAACGGGTACATGCGCTCTAATGGAGTCATTTTATCTCTAAGAACACATTGTTACCACCAGACATGAACACAATTAAAACACGATTTATTTCAAGTTGCAGCGTATACCCCGCGCATTAAAAGCGAATAGGTAACGAATAGGTAACAGGTTATTTACCGAGCGCAGGAACGGGTACATGCGCTCTAATGGGGTCATTTCATCTCTAAGAACACATTGTTACCGTCTCAGACCTGGACATAATTGAAAATCCTTTTCTAACAGGTGAAACGTATAAAAAAATGTTTTATAAGCGAATAGGTAACGAATAGGTAACGAATAGGTAACAGGGTATTAACCGAGCGCTGGAACGGGTACATGCGCGCTAATAGGGTAATTTCATCTCTAAGAACACATTGTTACCACCAGACATGAACACAATTAAAAAACGATTTATTTCAAGGTGCACCGTATACCCCGCGCATTAAAAGCGAATAGGTAACGAATAGGTAACAGGTTATTTACGGAGCGCTGGAACGGGTACATGCGCTTTAATGGGGTCATTTCATCTCTAAGAACACATTGTTACCGTCTGAGACCTGGACATAATTGAAAATCCTTTTCTAACAGGTGCAACGTATAAAAAAATGTATTATAAGCGAATAGGTAACGAATAGGTAACAGGGTATTAACCGAGCGCTGGAACGGGTACATGCGCGCTAATAGGGTAATTTCATCTCTAAGAACACATTCTTACCAGCAGAGACCTGAACACAATTAAAAAACGATTTATTTCAAGGTGCACCGTATACCCCGCGCATTAAAAGCGAATAAGTAACGAATAGGTAACAGGTTATTTACCGAGCGCTGGAACGGGTACATGCGCTCTAATGGGGTCATTTCATCTCTAAGAACACATTGTTACCACCAGACATGAACACAATTAAAACACGATTTATTTCAAGGTGCAGCGTATACCCCGCGCATTAAAAGCGAATAGGTAACGAATAGGTAACAGGTTATTTACCGAGCGCTGGAACGGGTACATGCGCTCTAATGGGGTCATTTCATCTCTAAGAACACATTGTTACCACCTGAGACATGAACATAATTGAAAATCCTTTTCTAACAGGTGAAACGTATAAAAAAATGTATTATAAGCGAATAGGTAACGAATAGGTAACGAATAGGTAACAGGGTATTAACCGAGCGCTGGAACGGGTACATGCGCGCTAATAGGGTCATTTCATCTCTAAGAACACATTCTTACCACCAGAGACCTGAACACAATTAAAAAACGATTTATTTCAAGGTGCACCGTATACCCCGCGCATTAAAAGCGAATAGGTAACGAATAAGTAACAGGTTATTTACCGAGCGCTGGAACGGGTACATGCGCTCTAATGGGGTCATTTCATCTCTAAGAACACATTGTTACCACCTGAGACATGAACACAATTAAAACACGATTTATTTCAAGTTGCAGCGTATACCCCGCGCATTAAAAGCGAATAGGTAACGAATAGGTAACAAGATTATTTACCGAGCACTGGAACGGGTACATGAGCGCTAATAGGGTAATTTCATCTCTAAGAACACATTGTTACCACCTGAGACATGGACATAATTGAAAATCCTTTTCTAACAGGTGAAACGTATAAAAAAATGTATTATAAGCGAATAGGTAACGAATAGGTAACGAATGGATAACAGGGTATTAACCGAGCGCTGGAACGGGTACATGCGCGCTAATAGGGTCATTTCATCTCTAAGAACACATTCTTACCACCAGAGACCTGAACACAATTAAAAAACGATTTATTTCAAGGTGCACCGTATACCCCGCGCATTAAAAGCGAATAGGTAACGAATAGGTAACAGGTTATTTACCGAGCGCTGGAACGGGTACATGCGCTCTAATGGGGTCATTTCATCTCTAAGAACACATTGTTACCGTCTGAGACCTGGACATAATTGAAAATCCTTTTCTAACAGGTGAAACGTATAAAAAAATGTATTATAAGCGAATAGGTAACGAATAGGTAACGAATAGGTAACAGGGTATTAACCGAGCGCTGGAACGGGTACATGCGCGCTAATAGGGTAATTTCATCTCTAAGAACACATTCTTACCACCAGAGACCTGAACACAATTAAAAAACGATTTATTTCAAGGTGCACCGTATACCCCGCGCATTAAAAGCGAATAAGTAACGAATAGGTAACAGGTTATTTACCGAGCGCTGGAACGGGTACATGCGCTCTAATGGGGTCATTTCATCTCTAAGAACACATTGTTACCATCAGAGATATGAATTTAATTGAAAATCCTTTTCTAAAAGGTGCAACGTACAACAAACGTACTATAAGTGAATAGGTAACGAATAGGTAACGAATAGGTAACGAATAGGTAACAGGGTATTAACCGATCGCTGGAACGAGTACATATGCGCTTATAGGGGTATTTCATCTATAAGAACACATTATTACCACCAGAGATATGAACACAATTGGAAATCCTTTTCTAAAAGGTGCAACGTACAACAAACTTTTTAAAAGCGAATTAGTAACGAATATTTAACAGGGTATTATCCGACCGCTGGAACGGATACAAATGCACTTATAGAGTTATATCACCTCTAAGAGCCCAAATCTTCCACCAGAGACAACAAAACAATTGAAAATCATGTTTTAAAAGGTGCAACGTAAGATACACGTATTATAAGCGAATTATAAGCGAGTGATGGAACGAATTAAACAAGGTAATAGCATGCTCCGAAACGATGTACACCCTGCTTACATGTTTAACTCTACCACATTATGTAAGTATGTGCCTGTCCCTAGACAAGAGCCTGAAATAAAGTAGTTATCGTTTGTTTTTGTGTTACATATTTCCGTTTATTTTTTTGTATATGAAATACGGCCGTCAGTTTTGTTGTTTGAATTGTATGAGGTTGTCATGTCTGGGCCTTTTATAGATGACTACACGGTTTGGGCTATGCTCATTGTTGAAGGCCGTACAGTGAACTATAGTTGATAATTTCTGTGTCATTTTGGTCTAATGTGGAGTGTTGTCTCATTGGTAATCATACCACATCTTCGTTTTTACGCAAGCGCTAACACGGTGATTTCATCCCGTCGAACCAAGATCCATCTTCAAACATACGGACATAAAGCAGTTAAAAGGTAGAACGTATAAAAAACAAGTAAGGAACAAATGCGTATCGAACATGAAGTAAAAGGATCGGTTGAGCACAAACACATATAAATAGGTCATAAAAAGATCATTTTACCTCAACCAATTCAGAACTATTACCATATGTAAGACTATTAACAACTAGATTTGTAATTGCTAGCAATAACGGAAGGCACCCCTTCCCCCTATTACCAGGTGAGCGACAGCCATTTTGACAATTCCAAAGTCAAAGAGAGCATCTACAGATGTCTAGTAACATTTTCGCAAAGTTTCATGAAGTTTGAACATTTTGAATTTTTGATATTTTTGCTGTTTCCATGGTTACGGCGGCCATTTTGAAAATTCTAACTTCAAAATCCAACTCTGCCTATGCCAGTTACCATTCCTGTAAAGTTTCATCCAGTTTGCGGAAAATTCTTATTTTTGAAATTTTTGACCTTTTTGCATTGTTTCCATGGTAACAAGACCTATTTTGGAAATTCCAACTCCAATGTTGCTCATCATTACTGTGAAGTTTCATGAAGTTTTGAGCAATTTTAGAATTTTGAAAATTTTGGTGTAGTTTCCATGGCAACATAGTAGTTCCAATGATCGCTAAAATCATCCAACACCTGTATATAGTGGGCACCTACATTGTTTTAAAATATGATGATTCTGAGTTGAAGCATATCCAAACAGTTCACCAAAAACCAAAAGCTAATTTTTTTCACAATTGTGCCGTTTCCATGGTAACGGCAGGCATATTAAACTATTCCATGCCATAATTAAAAAGGGGGAAGGATATTAAAAATCAAATAAGTAACGAATAGGTAACGAATAGGGAATAGGGAATAGGTAACGAATAGGGAATAGGGAATAGGTAACGAATAGGCAACGAATAGGGAATAGGGAATAGGTAACGAATAGGTAACGAATAGGGAATAGGGAATAGGTAACGAATAGGTAACGAATAGGGAATAGGGAATAGGTAACGAATAGGCAACGAATAGGGAATAGGGAATAGGTAACGAATAGGGAATAGGGAATAGGTAACCAACTTGACGCCCATTGTTTCTTTCCCCTAAATCTTAAGAGCCTCATTGAACAGGATAAAAACTCAGACCTCAAACAATCTGAAACTTTTCAAGTACTTTCTATATGCTCATGTGCATTTTCTTGTTAGCATAGTTTTGTACTTGAACAGATAATCAGAATGATCAGCTATCGAGTATGGTCTCGTTTGTTTGAACAACCAATGATCAGGTAATTTGTAATTCAGCTTTATGTCAGTGATTTAGAATAAGAAAATCCTAGATAACATAATGCAAATGGCTAGTTTAATTTGATTATAGTCATAACTGTATAAAGCACCTTTTATTAAAAGACTAAAAAAAAATACATCTATATGTAACTGCCATTTGGTCAAAGATTTGGGGGGGGGGGGGGGATAGTTGGCACACATGTACATATGAAAAAAAGTGATGTAAGGTATTGTACTAAACTTTTGAGAAAGTTATATATACTCGATAACAATATTAACACAACACAACACATCTAGATATTCCAAGTTCTATATCATTAGTTTAAACTTTTTTTTCCAAAGTGTTGAAGAACAAAAGTTCTGTCATTAACCATGTTAACACCAAATTCTTCAAATAAAGAAACACATTGACAGATATGCCATCCACCATTACTTTAGTTGTTTGTTGGGAAGACACTAGGCACTTTTGGTTACTCAGGGACACACATTAACTTCAAATTTAAAAGAAAGATTTTTTTCAATGACATACAATGTACAGGAAAAACTTATTCTTTAAATCAACATTGTTTTAGTGCAATATAATTTGACCATGTTGACCCTTTTTCTAGATTTTTTCTTAAGAGATGTTTTTGGTAGATCATGTTGATGGTACAACCATATTTTAAATTAAATAAATGGATGACTACATGGAAGAAATTTTAAAAAATCAGCGTTAAGAAAATGAAGAAACTCACAGTCTTTTCATAATATAAAATAATGTGAAACTGTTGTCAAGAGAGGCTGTCCATTTTATTTTGTATATTACCATACCCTTTTCATTAAATTGCTCTATATATATTAAATTATTTTAATATTTCATATTTTTAATTAAATTAGATTAATCATGTGGTCTTTGCTGGAAAGAAATGACTCCATTTGTACTCATATATGCCAATATTTAAAGTTAAAAGCTTTAAGCAGAGATTTACAATATGCATGTACATCTGCCATGATCTGGCATGCAGAATGTTAAAAGCAAGTAAAGAATTGACTTTATATGTGCAATATCTATCATGATTTATATACAACACATGAGATTTACAACTATTACATAAATCAGATGAGTCGAGCATGATACACAAATAACTTTCTCATGTACTTAGCTTTCATGCGTAAATCATGCGTTTACAATATATGTGATACACACATGTATTTATTACGTGCGAAAACCGCATGTGAAGATCATGCGTTTAACGCATGTATTTATTACATGCGAAAACCGCATGTGAAGATCATGCGTTTAACGCATACTTCAGATACCGCATGATTTTCACATGATTCACACATGATTTACGCATGTAATAGCCTTGATGCGTAAATCATGCGTTTAAGTAATCATGCGATACACGCATGTTTAAAACATGCGAAAACCGCATGTGATGATCATGCGATTTACGCATACTTCATATTTCGCATGATTCACGCATGATCCACGCATGACTTTCGCATGTAATGGCCTTCATGCGTATATCATGCGTGGCACTTTTGCCTGTGTACATATGAGTTGTTTTCATTTTATGACAGAAATCCAGATACATATTAATACTAATGCCAGAATGTTACTTAACAAAATAAGAAAGAAAGGAAATGGCAATGCAAAATCATAATTCATGATGCTATTAAGACATTCGCAACCTAATTATTTATATTCCCTTTGTCCTTGAGATCGTAGGAAGACTTCTTAACAAATTATTTTCCATATGTTGGTTTACCTGGTTCATAGTCTAAAGTTAGCTAACATCAAATTATTACAAAAAAAATATTCTAACTTGTGAACACTGCCAGACAGACATGTACACCTTACAATTATAACATGCTTTAAATATAGTTGGTGTGTTGCATATAGTGCATGTATCTAAGAAACACCTTAACAAGGAAAACTGAAGATTTACCAATTATCAATAACAATTGGGTCATGGTCAGATGATAATTAACAGGCAGACATATACACCATACATTATTCCATACACCCAATGTGGCTGATCTCTTGTTTAAAGTATTAGAAAACAGAACCGTTGAAAACCGAAAATTAACATTGGACGATGAACCGTGACAATGAGATTAATGTCAAACAAACCATGCCAGAATGACATCTATATCCTTAAATATTTTTGTATGCACAAAATATAGTTGTCATGACCTATTGCATACAGTATTAGAAAAACGGTCCAAAACACAAAAACTTTTCTTTAACCGCTGAACCCGGACATTGAGGTCAAGGTCAGATGACATCTACAAGTTGGATATGTACACCTTACAATCATTCCATACTCAAATATAGTAGACCTATTGTTATAGTATATGATATATGGACTGGGCTACGAACACTTTACCTTGTTCACTTATCCATGAAATAAGGTCGAGATCAAACTGTTTTACGGATTCTATGGACTTTGCAAAAGTTACCCTGTTACTCATAAGAGATTAATTAAGAATGCAAAATCTTTGTTTTCAAGTAGTCACTGAACCATGAACATAAGGTTTAGGATAATGCATGGATATTTTTTTTAACATTGTCTTATCGGGGCCTTTTATAGCTGACTATGTGGTATGGGCTTTGCTCATTGTTGAAGGCCGTACAGTGACCTATATTTGTTAATGTCTGTGTCATTTTGGTTTCTTGTAGACAGTTGTCGCATTGGCAATCATACCACATCTTCTTTTTTATATGGACATGTGACAGACAGAAACTTCATAACACATGACAGCTGTATACAAAGTATGGAACATTCAGGTATTCTGAAATATTAATCATTCAAGAAGTTTGTTAACACCGCTTCTGAGTCGCTTTTAGGTGTCACACCACCAATTACTCCCTCCAATTGAAAGTAGGCCCACTCGGACAAAAAATAGTGCATTTGATGTCATTGTTTACTTAAACTAATAAACAATTGGCAGAATTGAAACTTTTGGTGAAAGAGAAATATATTAAGACCATTTTGAGCTAAAATTGCTTGTTTATGAGTTTGCATTCACAATTGACGCTTAATGCACTTCATAGTATACTAATTTTTAAGATTTCCAGAAAACCAGGGGTTATTTTTAATGGTACCTCTGTTCGGAAGAACTCTTCTTTCTTGTATGATTTTAAACATCTGTTGAAAACTGGCATGTATAAAGCTGATACATGTATGATTCTTTAGGTAAAATATTTAGAAAGCTGTGAAAATTGCAAAATTTGGGTGAACAGATAGGGACTTTTAATTTGTGGTCTGACAACTTTTAATTTTCACACTTGAGTTTTTTTTAATATAGTATATTTATTCAAATTCAGTAGCATTGGCGGATCCAGGGGGGTTCTGGGGTTGGAACCCCCCTTTTTTGGCCGATCAATGCATTCGAATTGGAACATATAGTTGGATTCCCCCCTTTGTCCTGGGTTGGAACCCCCCTTTTTTAAATGACTGGATCCGCTTCTGAGTAGAGTGTGGCGCTCATATTCGCCGTTTTATGATTTTGAGGTGTAAAAACCTCCAAAGAATGTATTAAAAAGAATAGGTAAACACCTGACTAAACTCGGAAAATTAACAATTTATTATTCTTTCATAATGTCCAACTTTAACTACTGCCCACTAGTTTGGCACTTTTGTGGGGAGGTAAATACTAAAAAGATAGAGAAAATTCAAAAGAGAGCACTAAGGTTCATCTATGAAGACCATTCAGCAAGTTATGAAGATCTACTCTGCAAATCAAAATTACCATCTTTAAAAATAAGAAGAATGCGATCTTTGGCGATTGAAGTTTTCAAAATTATAAATAAAGATTGTCCTGTATATCTCCATGATTTGATTCACTTAAAGGAAAACACTTACTTTTTCAGATACCAGAATACAGCAGATCTACCACATGTAAGAACAACTGCATATGGCCTACAATCCTTCAGGTATGCGGGTGCTAGGTTTTGGAATGAGCTGCCAGATGAGCTTCGAAAGCGATCATCTTTAAATCAATTAAAGAACTTGATAAATTCTTGGTCTGGCAGCTCATGCCAATGCTTTGCCTGCAAAACCATTTAATCTATGTTCATTATTTTTTTGGTTTGTTGCTTTATTTTCAGCATTGCAAATTTATTTTATTATCTTTACTATACATGCTATAGTGCTTCTGCTGCTCTGTGCTAATTTTAGAAACTTTATGTGCTTTTAATATGCTTTCTATGTGCAAACCATTTTATTTGTGCTTTTGTTTTTATCTCATAATTAAAATTGAGAATGGAAATGGGGAATGTGTCAAAGAGACCAGAACCCGACCAAATAAAAAACAACAGCAGAGGGTCACCAACAGGTCTTCAATGTAGCGAGAAATTCCCGCACCCGGAGGCGTCCTTCAGCTGGCCCCTAAACAAATATATACTAGTCCAGTGATAATGAACGCCATACTAATTTCCAAATTGTACACAAGAAACTAAAATTAAAAAAATACAAGACTAACAAAGGCCAGAGGCTCCTGACTTGGGACAGGCGCAAAAATGCGGCGGGGTTAAACATGTTTGTGAGATCTCAACCCTCCCCCTATACCTCTAACCAGTGTAGTAAATTAAACGCATAACAAGACGCACATTAAAATTCAGTTCAAGAGAAATCCGAGTCTGATGTCAGAAGATGTAACCAAAGAAAATAAACAAAATGACAATAATACATAAATAACAACAGACTACTAGCAGTTAACTGACATGCCAGCTCCAGTATCAGTATGTGTTTAACTTATACGATGCTTAAAGAACTTTTGTGCTGCATGGTTATATACTGATATGAACTCTTGCTTTATATGTTTAATTTTGTGTGCATGACTCGATATGTATGTTTTGTTTTACTTGTTGTTATGTCGGTTTTAAAAGCTCTTCAGAGCTTATGTTTGTAATTGCTTGCTTATACCGACTCTAAATAAAGCTTTATGTCTTATATGTCTTATGTCCAAAGGATTCGTAAAATGGAAGAAATATGCCGGTAAATTATATTATTATAACTAATATGAATATTTTTAAAACTTAGACAAAATTTCGGCACTTACCGCAAAGGACCGAAAAACAGACAACGATTTTCGATCAATTTCCTGAATGAAAAAAATATTTCAAAGAAGTATTTCTTTGTAATTCTTTGACTGATTGCACTAAATTTCAGTTCTTTGCACCTTTGATAAAAACGTCGAATATGTGTCACCCTTAGACAAAATATTAGGAAATTTCAAATAGCCTTTAATTAGTCCTATATATCTTTTCAGATGAAACATATTCAAGCTAAGAATATTTTGTGTTTGATGTTATCTTCATATAACATGTATAAAAATATCAGTATACTTCGGGGGGGGGGGGGGTAACTTCCTGTTATTGGGTATACGGGGATGTGCCAAAAATATGGGTCATAATTTTGCGAGATTTTATCTAAAAATGACCCTCCTTTTTAATGACATCCTATAATAAAATGCATTTACGTTTGATAATTGTATATTGATTTGGGGTATGATCTACATATAATAAATAAATATGCTATTGAGAATCTTACATTATTAATGGTCAATTATTATATTAAATCAAATCAATTTATTTGAAAGTTAACCTTCAATTATTATATTAAATTAAATCAATTCATTTGAAAGTTCAAATTAGTTCCAAAATGTACCCCGAAAATTTGTCTCCTGATTTGACCCTCAATAAACGATGTCATATATAAAAACTTAAGGGTAGCTAGTATATTTATGAAATATGAGTGATGATGAGTTAGTGCTTACATATCTGAAATTTGGGGTTATATACCACATAAGAAACAAATACATTTGGATAACTTTATATCAAAAGAAACTGATTATCTTGTACTAGAGAAAATTCATACTAAGCTTTGTAAATTTTCACTTGGAGTTAATATAAAAACATCAAATATGGCATGTAGAGGAGAACTAGGTTCACTCCCTACACTGTATTATGTAATAATGAATATGGTAAAATATTGGATCCATCTTATGAAAGATATTGAACCTTCAAATATTATTCTAAGGGAAGCCATAAATCTATCTCATTCTATGGACAAACATAACCAGGAATCTTGGATAGGAAGCATTAAACATATATTTAAATTTCTAAACTTAGAATATCTATTTGATAACCAGTCAAACTTTAAACAAAACCATATTCTAAAAAAAGTAAAAACATCTTTAACTATTAAATTTAAAGAAAGCTGTTTAGCGAGTTTAGAAAGCAATTCTGGGAAGTGTACTAATTTACAATCTGGCAATAAATTAAGAGCTTACAGAAAATTTAAAAATATTTTTATGTTTGAACCATATTTAAAAATGAATTAAAAAAAAGACAGGCAAATAATCACAAGATTTAGAACTAGCTGTCATGATCTTGAAATAGAAAGAGGGAGGTATATTGGAATTAAAGCTGAAGACAGAAAGTGTAAGCTATGTAAGAACGCAGTTGAAGACGAACTACATTTTCTTTTAAAATGTCCTGTTCTAAAAGATACTCGATCTCAACATCTATCTAATTTAAATTCTAAATTCAAAAAATTTTCAAGATTATCTGATGAAATGAAATTTGTTTGGATTCTTTCATCTGAAGATTTGTTTGTTACTTCAAACTAATCTAATTTATTGCACTCCCTTTTTGAAGAACGAAGGAAAATTATAGAAAATATTGTTGTTTGAAAAAAAAAAAAAAAATAGAAGAAAAATATATATTAGATATATATAGGAATTAAAATTGATCAGGAGTTGTCTCCCATAGACCTAGAACTATCCTAAAGATTTATATAATTTCTCCAGGTCACAGTGGCACCCATAATAACTATGTTTTGTCAATAACTTGGTTTATATCAGGTTAATTAGTGTAAATGTGTATTCATGTTGTTTTTTGTTTAATTGTACTTTAATCATTCTAATCATTTTCTGTGCTTTATTTTGTAATTCATTTGATTGTATAGCTCAAATTTTGGGCACCATGATTGGTTAACTGGTTAATAAAATTATCTATCTCTCTATTAAGCGGGTTACACTAAAGACCTGAAAGTGGACCTGAAAAGACCTGAAAAGACCTGAAAATATACGACTAAAATTATTCAAATTGCAATAACTTTTTTATTATTGGATCAAATTTCTTCAAGTTGGAATTTTATTAATTGTAAATATTCATATTTCATTAAAATTCAAATGTTTTAAATCAAAAACAAGTTTTTGATGTAAAAAGTTGGATCTGAACGGAGAAATGAAAAGACCTGAAGGGACCTCAAAATCTATGGTTGAACTAATTCTAACTTTAATAACTTTTATAAAATTCAGTGGATATCTTTCAACTTTAGATTTTGTGAAACAAAAAATTCAATATAATGATAATATAAATAAAAAAAAATATATGAAAAATATCGCTGGGATGTCAAAACTCGGACCTGAACGGAAAATTAAAAATCTGAATGAGCCTAAAATTCTAATATTTTTTTTAGAACGAAAATAATAAACATAGACGAAACATGTGGTTGTTAACTTTTCATGTTCGATGTCATTTGATCTCTTGTGGAGATCTGTCTCATTGGGATCACACCCCATCGTCTTTGTAATTTTTATTGACGGAAGATACTAATATGATAGTTCGTGTAACAAGATATAACGTTAGTGATAATTATTAAAAACTATATTAAACCCCAAATAAACTCCTACTACAACAACCCGTTGATGGATAAGTTGAGATCTATAATAGATGATAAAAGTAAATTATTTTTTATAAAGGACTTGATCCAAATATGGTCTTCATTTGTTTTTGTTGTTGTTATATGTCACAAACTGTTAAGTTTATATGGCAATAAAACTTTGAATTAAATTGAATTGATAATCTAATTAAAAGATTAAAGTGAACTGTTTATTTAGACTAATGATCCAATTATCACCTAATATCAATACAAGGTGTGAATTACAACCCCTGTTATATAGCCATTCTTCCCCCATGCCAGTTTTTCCCCCGGGGGAAAGACTGGCATGAGCAGGGGCGGATGCAGGAATTTTCGAAAGGGGGGGGGTGCTAACCCAGGGCACCCAGGGCAAAAGGGGGGGGGGTGCAAAACATATGTCCCGATACAAATGCATTGATCGGCAAAAATAAAGGGGGGTGCGCACCCCCGGAACCCCCCCCCCCCCTGGATCCGCCACTGCATGAGCCAATATTTCCCCCGGGGAAATTTTGGATCATTGCCATTCTTCCCCCGCGGAAATTTGACAATACGTATACATGTAGTAACTTTTCCCCCATGCCAAACTTTCCCCCTATATTATAGATTTCTCTACATGTACTTATATACACGTCTGAAATTTAACCGAACAGTGTTAGAAAAAGGTTTATTTATACAAAATTTTAGTTCTTTTGCAATAACACAAGTATGTCTACAGGTCTATCAGTCTGTCTATGTGTCAACTATTAAATCTGTCTTTCTTTGTGTCCCCTAGTCATTCTACATTCTCAATTGCAGGCCTGTCTATATGTCGACAAGTCTGTCTATAAACTACCGTTTATTGTGCACCGTACCAACATTTTTAGGGAAGCCAATTGTAACTGATATTTTACAGGTTTTTTTCATGCGTTGTGCTGTCCTCGGTTGGGTTCATTTGGGAGGGTTGAGTTTATGGCCAGCACATTGTTTATGTGTCAATGCCCATTCCAAAGCCATGCTCATGTAGTACAGTGGCTGTTGTTCATGGTTCATGTCTTTCGATTTGTTTTTCGTAAATTGTTTTGTTATCAATAAGGTCCTTAGTTTTGTTTGAATTGTTTTCAAATTTTTATGGTCGGGACATTTTATAGCCAACTATATGTGTTGTTTTTTTTTTCCATTGTTGGAGGCTGTATGGTGGCCTTTAATTACTTACTACCACGTCAATGTAACTCTGGTGGATATTTATATCATTATAGTGCTAGGTCGTGGTCGACCCTATGCACCTTTAGGGCAGGCGGGATATATTTGTAGATCTTGTACAGCTCACACTAATGTACTTTCACGTCTACCATGCTGGTAACGGAGAGGGTGTACATATCTCCTCTATGTTTGATGAAGTTGCATCCGTATTGGACTTCTCCTGAATGAAAACTTTAAGGCGACGATCAGAATTTTTCTCTACCCATGCCTTTGATGGGTTCTTTTACTTTGTGGTACAAACATGATTTATCATGTAAAGTCATTTAATTATAGTATGTTAGAGACCTCAAAGACGCCTGTCCAGGGAAAAATCTTCAAACTGACCAGAAATGGTTTAAGTAATTGTATTAATTTGGTCAATGATACCAAGGGTTAACGAGAGAGAATGGATCTGATGATACTGATCACCACACCAGAATGTGCTTCGTGTGTATAACTATAACATGAATGCACATGTATATGATATCAAATGTATATTAATATACGACTCCGTGAAGCTTTGGAACCGCTAAACTAATAAAAAAATTGATATTGTTTTATTAGGATAAATATTTCTAACTGACGTCGCCGATGTTATATTACAAGGGGGAAAACTAGCTTCTTATGCCGCAAAGGGGGGAAATTGGCCTGATCCTCGTTTTCCCCTATAACGCTGAGGGGGAGAAGTTGGATTATGCCATTTTTTCCGGGGAGAAATATTGAATCGATCCAGATTTTCCCCCCGGAAAAATTGGCATGGGGGAAGAATGGCTATAGGACACCGGCACACGTTCATGTAATTAAATTCCAATCGACGAACACGCGTCTTTAAATCACATACGGTTTACGGGGAAGCAATACTATTATTTTCATTTTTAAGTTTAAGACCTGCTTTAATATATATTAATGCAGTGTTAATAAGTAATTTGAATTAGTTTGAATAATTTCAACGGGAAATCTCGTTTTTTTTTTCATCATCAACAATTAAGGTATTTTGTATTCAAATATGTTCCTGTATAAATATAAAGTCATTCGTTCTCTTCAATAGACTACTGACTGAAATAAAAACAAATAGAAAAAACAATTTTGTGCGAGTTAGAATACATTTCCCCTATGATCCATTCATGTGTTTTATTTTCCCGACAATTAAGATCCGAATTTTGTAACTCAACCCTTATATTTTCGATAAAATTCTTTATCATTTTAATGATAAATTATACATTTCCTATAACAAAATTCATATTTTAATTAGATTGACTGAAAACAGTTAAAAAACTTGAATAAATCTGACCGCAGTCTTTTCAAGCAAATTTATGTTATTTAATTATCCGTTCAGGTCCGAGTTTTCACACACAACGATATTTTTCATATTATTATTTTTTATTCTATCATTAAACTGAACTTGTAGCTTCAAAAAATCTAAAGTTGAAAGATAACCATTGAATATTAAAAAAGTTATTGAAGTTAGAATTAGTCCGACCATAGATTTTCAGGTCCCTTCAGGACTTTTCATTTCTCCGTTCAGGTCCAACTTTTAGCATCAACTATTTGTTTTTAATTTAAAACATTTAAATTTTAATGAAATATGAATATTTATAATTAATAAAATTCCAACTTGAAGAAATTCCATTCAATAATAAAAAAGTTATTGCAATTTGAATAATTTTAGTCGTATACTTTCAGGTCTTTTCAGGTCTGTTCAGGTCCACTTTCTGGTCTTTAGTGTAACCCCTATTAAGCATGGGTCATATTTTAAATATATATATATAAGTATAGGTCAGAATCTTTCTCTAATAAATATTTATATAACCAGAGACATATAATAATTGTATTATATGTCTCTGATATAACTATACTGTAGGTACTGAATTTCAGTGAATGTTATATTAAAATGGGCAAAAATGGCACACCTCTACCAAAAAAATATCGAAGTTATTTGAATAACGGACATGCAGTTCATTATATAACACGTTTAATATTTTTTTTGCGTCCGAAGCGCTTTTCTGGCTTTCAATATTTGGCTACGCGTACCCCTATACCCGCATGCAGGTACGAGCAGACACTGCCCCCACCAAAAACAAAACAGCCAACCGCAAACGTTTCTTTTCTTACTTCCGGTCGAATGTAAATAAAAAACATGTGGTACTACTAGTACTACCTGACTACAGAGATTGATCGCCAGTATTTTCAAGCATATCTTTGGCACGTTTAAAATATATACTTTAAAGGTATGTTTTCCTAATAATCAGCAGAGGGACAAAGAACTCCCCCATATATATGAAACATAAAGAACAACGGTATTGTGTGTGAACAGTAAATGTTACAAATAGTGAAATACGTTCATCATGTACATGTACCTGCCTTCAAAGAAAACGGTAGCCCCCAAATTATTATAGTACAGTGCGATTTCACGAATGGTAAATTATTCTTTTTAACTCAATTAAGTTCTCTAACATGTATAATCTAATCAAAATTCGTTATAACTAATTAAAAAAAAACAATTTTCATAGCATATTTTAATCAATACAAATCAAAGAGAAAGTACAATTGGGACAAAGAGGAATAACTCTATTTGAAAACTAACTTTTTATTTAAATATTTAGATACAGATTTAAAAATAATCATGCATTACAATCTAATTCGTCAGCTGTCAGGGGTGATTATTTCATAAAATTGAGAATGGAAATGGGGAATGTGACAAAGAGACAACAACCCAACCATAGGGCGACATACAACACAATGTTTCACATAAGGGAAACAGCTCAATTACAATTACTAATATTGTTAGATTTATAAACAGGTACAGATAGGGGTGAATAATGACGTAATTAAGTAAAAACTTTTTTTTTGTTATGTAATTATATTTGACAAACATATTTTAAGATATAAGATATAAGATTTTATTGATATAAAAATCCAAAATCTGGATTGTCATCAACACATACACAAAGAACAAACAAACAGTAATCATTACAATCAATTATATGTACATAAAATGGTAATATATATTTTCTTTCTTATCTATCTATTTGACTGAGGAGGTACAGTTTTACATCATAGTTATACAATTTATATACTAAATATACTAAATAACGTAAAATAGCTTAAGTTAGTGAACGTCTGAACTTGTACATCTCACTAATACCTTTTATGCAACATTTACTGACATCATAATCGCTACTTCGAAAAATGAGGTGAAATTTTTCTATGTCTGAAACACAGGCACTTGTCTCAGAAATTTTTTTTACCTATCACTACAAACCATTAAAGTCTGAAATGGCCTATATCTGTACTCGACTGTACTGATTTTTACTCGACCAGTCTGAATTGGTCTGACTTTTACTTGACATTACTCGACCCCAGTATGAACCATACTTGACTGTACTGAATCATACTTGACCCTTATCTTTGCCATTGAAAATAGTCTGAACTATTACTCGACCAGTCTGAAACAGTCTGAACCCATTCTCGACATGTACTCGACCTATTTTTCCAGTCTAAACCATACTTAACCAAAGGTCTGAACAATACTCGACCAGTCTGAACCATACTAGACCAAAAAAACTCTACTTTTTTAACTGTTAAAATAAATTTCTTTTTAACTGACATATATAACAACAGCCAACAAAATTTATAAAAGATTTTAACCTTATAAAAGAAATATATCTCTGATTATATTTAGGATAAAAAACGATATATTATATATAACTTATATCAAAAAGGGATAAAATTAAATAAATAAATAAAATTGTTTTTCTGATTAGTGGTGAAATATAAAGTATAACCTCTGCTTGGGGACAAACTCATAAATAAGATCATACCTGGTCAGAGGTATTAAACTCTAAATAACATTGATTCAAAATTGCAACATCTTGTTTAAATAAAATAACAAGGCCTTTTGAATATACATGTATGTACTAGATAAGTAATACGCGAATTTAAGAAAATAGGGCTTTCTTTTTACCTGTAAAACACACATGTACTGAGGTAATTAGAACATATTAAAGTGCTTTATGTATGCCATGTTAATTTGACAAAAAAATACTTAAATTAATTGAAATTTTTTTTACTGTTACTTTGGAATACATTTCCTTTTTTAAAAAGGTTATCAAGGATTACTATGGAAATTCTATTATAATGATTATATTAAATTCTTGGTTTAATAAAACAAAACAATTGAGGTCTCATTTTTTAAAAAATTATTTAAAAGTTGTTTTATATACTATTTTATATAAATATTAGTAAAAAAAAAACCATTCACTGCATTATTACCTGAACTCAACTGACAAATAAATCTATACTAGGTTTAAGTTTATGGTGAAAATAGTCCAGTTACCATAAAATACTTCCGAAATATTCCCAACATTTTGAATAATATTGAAAATATTAGTCACAATTCATTTTTAGATTATTTGATCAGCTTGTTTTATTTATATTTTAAAAGTTGATATATATTATTATGTAAGTGCTGATTAATATTGTGTTGAAGTTATATTATGATTGATTATTGTGAAATTTTAATTTCAATTCTGTATTGAATACATTTTTTAATTTCAAAACTGTATTGAATACATTTTTAATTTCAAGTTGTTCAAATTTCATTTTTATTAAAAAAAAATCCTAAATTGATAAAATTCAGTTGATAGATACAAAGAATAGGTCTAGTTTGGTTAAGACTTGGTCGAGTATGGTTCAGACTAGGTCGAATATGGTTCAGATTAGGTCAAGTACGGTTCAGACTCGTATAAAACGGTTAAGTAATGGTCAAGTACACATTCAGACTGTTAAGTATGGTTCAGACTACAGTCGAGTATTATCAAGTAAATCTCAGACGAATTCAGACTGGTCAAGTAAAAATCAGTACAGTCGAGTACAGATATAGGCCATTTCAGACTTTTAATGGTTTGTAGTGTATATACCGTTATATTAAGGTATATAGGTAATTTTTTTTTCTGAGACAAGTGCCTGTGGTCTGAAAGATTATTGAAAGATGGTAAAATATCTGAAATATTCTGAAAAAAATTAATTCTCAACTCATTGAGTTTGGTACATTTTATGGTGAAGTGTAATTCATCCTCAACTTCAAATTTACATAGAGGGCATATTCTGTTTTCTAAATCAATCTTTCTGTGTCTGCCCTTTTCAATCATAAGGATACTATTACTAATTCTAATTCTCACAAAGTTTGAAATATCAGCTCTGTCTATATCTAATTTTAAAAAGTCTTCCATCTCAAATTTCTTTTTCAAATCTTTGTAAGTTCTTAATTTATTTCCTCTTTTATCAATAATATTTTTTGAAATAGAATGGTCCCAAAATTTTATGAAATCATTTTTCAATTTTTTATATATAGAAACAGTCAAACGATTTTTACTAAATGAATTTTGATTTTCCCAGACATGGTCAAATCCAACTTTTTCAAATAACAATTTCATTTTAATTCTATACCAGTCTTACTTATTATTAAGGTTTGATGAATAAATTTTATTTATTAAGCTATCCGGATTTGAATTGACTATATGATGCCAGTAACCTACACAAAGTTTAGTAGCATCAACAGAGCATGGGATCATACCCAATTCTCCCAAAACTGCTAAATTTGAAGCAGTTTTGTTAACTCCTAAGACATATTTAGCAAATTTAATTTGTACTTTAACAGGTTGATATAAAAAATATCTAGACTCCATGGAAACATTATTTTTCAACAAAGTATCTAAACATAAAACTTCACTACAATAAAGAAGTATAGGTTTAACACATGAATATAATTATTTAAGATTTGGTAATATATTTAATTTGTCTGAATGCAAAGTTTTATAAATGCAAAATGATGCTTTCCTTGCTTTTTTACATAAGTATTCATTTGCCTTGGTAAAGCTACCTGAAGGTTTAAATAATACTCCAAGATATTTGTATTCTGGTGTAATTTCTAATACATAATCTTTGTACTTAAAATTGTGTTTTTTAATTACTCTCCCAGATTTATTGAAAATAATAACCTTTGATTTGTCTATATTTACTGATAAATTCCATGTATCACAATAATTTGATAACTTATTTTGCAAACAATTTTGCAAACCATTTGCAGATTCTGATATCAAAACAATATCATCTGCATACATAAGACAAGATAAATTTACATTAGACATTATTTATTACAGTAGGGTCACATGTGTTGTCAAATATATTAACCATGTCATTTACATATAAGGAAAAAAGAGTTGGACTTAAAATACAGCCTTGTTTTACTCCCACTTTTGATGAAAATGACGTTGTTTCGCCTTCTGTAAACTTAATTGAGTATTTAACTTCAACATACATATTTTTCAAAATATTGAAAAAACAGCCTGATAAATTATAACAGGACAATTTATACAATAATGCTTCTCTATTAACTGTATCAAAAGCCTTCTTAAAATCAATAAAACAGACATACAATGATTTAGATAGCTTGAAGGCCTTATCAATAAGACATTTTAAGGTTAAAATATGATCACTAGTTCTACAGTGTTTTTTAAATCCAATTTGTTCACTACAAACAATATTATTTTCCTCAAGAAAATCATCCAACCTGTTTGACAATATTTTAGTAAAAAAATTTCCAAAACAACTAGATAATGCAACTCCTCTATAATTAGAGGGGTCATTGAAACAACCACCTTTAAAGATTGGTTTTATAAAATTTTCTCTCCATAAATCAGGGTAGGTTTCACATTTTAATATAGCATTGAAAAAACAGACAAACACCTTAGGATTAATATTACATGTAATTTTTAACATTTCATTCAATATACCATCAGGCCCACTTGCCTTTCCAAACTTCAGCTTCTTTGCTGCCTTCTGTACATCCTCAGTTGTAACCTCAGAATTTAAAATTTCAATGTTTTGATTTTTGTAAGAAGATGTGTGAGTATCTTCATTTTCATAACTATTTATATGATCTATATTCATTAATTTATTAAAATAATTCAACCATTCCTTTGGGGATATATTACAACTGGGATCATTACTTGCTTTTTCTTTTAATTGATTTACTGACTTCCAAAATTGTGATGGATTCTTGTCTTCAGATTCTAAAATATTTTTTAATAATTTATTTTTAAAAAGTCTATGTTTTTTTCTGGTTAATTTGTTAAATTCCTTTTTATTTAAAGCAACTTTTTGTCTCAAATTTTTGTCCCAAGGATTATTACTTAAATTCCTTGCCAATTGTTTCACATGTCTGTACTTAACTTCACATTCATCATCATACCACAATTTTTTATTTTTTCTCCTTTTCTGAAAATCTGATTTATTTGACATATTTTTTATATCATTTTTACTTTTTGTTGTAGCACTTATCAAAAAAGAAGAAAATTCAGAAACTTTTTCATTTACTTTTATACCAGAACCTTGCTTATCAAGTGAATTATTAATATTTTCTAGGTCTTTACATAATTTTTCAAAATCAAAATTTAATAAGGTTGACTTGAAAGTAATTTCCTTCCTATCATTCCATCTAATGTTTCTCATACTTTTCTTTAAACAGTCTTGTAAATTTCTATCAGTAACTTGAGATAAAAATTTTACATGTATAGGACAGTGATCAGATAGTATACATGGTATAGGATTGAACTCATCTACCTTAAAACTCACAATGTTTTGTAAAAAAATTTGAGTTACAAATGCAATAATCATCAATTGAGGCTCCAATATAATTATGATATGTTGTTTTCCCTATTGAATCACCAATGGTTCTACCATTTAAAATTGTAAGTTGTGCATCAATGCATAAATCTACAATATTCTTTCCATATTCATTTGTGTTTTGATGTATTTCAGTATTACGAAATTTTTGTATATTATCTGCCACATAATTAAGTGGTAAAAAATTGTCAAGAACATGATCTGAGTCATTTACTATAAAATCTTGTTCCCCTTAAGCTTTGTTAATGTGAGCATTTAAATCCCCCATTACCATAATATCTCCCATCAGACTAAATTTTGAAATATCCCTCTCTAATTTTCCAAAAATTATTCTATCACAATTTGTCTTTAATGTGTAAGAGGAATTCTTTGGAGAAATGTACACAAAACACAAATATAAATCTTTAGAAAATTTGAAAAACCCTTTGTCTAATTTGAACCAAAGCATATCTTTTTCTGACTTGTCAACCAATTGAATACCATGTATAATACTTCTTTTAATAAAAGTTGCGAGACCACCACTTGGTTTCTTTGATTCATTTATACTACAGTTCATAAAACATTTATAACCTTCATATTGTAAAACATCTTTTGAGTTTGCATGTGTTTCTGCTAGGCATACTATATCAGATTGCATATATTTACTTATATCTCCATCACTCAGTTTACTTGATCTTTGTTTATTTATATTCCTAAATAAACCATTTACATTCCAGGAACTTATGGAAATGCATTTTGACACTTTAATGCACATAAATGAAAATGACCATTTCAACAGTACAGACTTCAGCATAATATCTAGTATCTTAATTAGCCAAGAGTTATCTTTCTTGTTCCATAAAATTTTTTTAATGAGCTTTTCATCAAAGCATCATGCAAATGAAGTCACTGTAGCAGAACAATAATATCCCCCTTAAAATTTCTTCAATTGCACGCGGTGTTTGTATTACATGTATAATGAATGATTACAAAATGTATCTTCCTAATTTTGAAGGACTGTACAGAGTTTTTACAGAGTCCATCAACACCAAGATTATTTTTCAGTTGACATTCTATAATCAGGATAATAACGTATTAATAGCTAACTGATTCAAAGATGAAAATTGTGAACTCTCACAATGAATGGGACCCTTTAGAAGAAATCATATTGGGAGTACCAGACTTTTGGTGTACACCTCAAAAAGAACCAGGATATCTACCTACTAGCAGGTAAGGAAACATATGGTATAATGAAAGATTATCGTTGATCATCTTAATGAGATTGATTTTCTCCCTTGAGCCGGGACGGCGAAAGTGAGAAAAGCAATGAGTTGAGGTGACCAATGATAATCTGTTTATTGCTATTTTACCTATGACCACGATAAAGTTCATTTCAATTTCGTAAGCAACGCCATGTGTCTCCCTAGTTTCTAGCGAAAGTTTTCTATCTCAAGTGAGAAGCTTGATATGAAAAATTATCACAAACAAACTATAAAGATTAAAGGAAAAATGCACAAAATAGCGATAATCATGTATATCAATATACTATACTATACATAGTTTTAAATGTTTATGTATAATTAAGATTCATACTCTTGACTTTGATATGCATATTTTACGTAAGATTTGAAATACTAAAAAACAGTATTTTAAATATTCTTGAGAATTAATATCTATCATTTAAACAAAAAGGATAATTTTTAATTTTGAGCTATACATGTTTAAGCATTTACATTTTAATAAAATTGAGAATGGATTGTGTCAAAGAGACGACACCAAACAAAAGAGACAACACCAAACAAAAGAGACAACACCCAACAAAAGAGACAACACCCAACAGAAAAGACAACAACCCATCAAAAGAGACAACACCCAACAAAAAAGACAACACCAAACAAAAGAGACAACTCCAAACAGAAGAAGAGACAACAACCAACAAAAGAGACAACACCAAACAAAAGAGGCAACACCCAACACAAGAGACAACACCCAACATCAGAAGAGACAACACCAGACAAAAGAGACAACATCAAACAAAAGAGACAACACCAAACATAAGAGACAACACCAAACAAAAGAGACAACACCCAACAAAAGAGACAACACCCAACAGAAAAGATAACAACCCATCAAAAAAGACAACACCCAACAAAAGAGACAACACCAAACACAAGAGACAACACCCAACAAAAGAGACAACACCCAAGAAAAGAGACAACACCCAACAAAAGAGACAACACCCAACAAAAGAGACAACACCCAACAAAAGAGACAACAACCCAACAAAAGAGACAACACCCAACAAAAGAGACAACACCCAACATAAGAGACAACACCCAACAAAAGAGACAACACCCAAGAAAAGAGACAACACCCAACAAAAGAGACAACACCTAACAAAAGAGACAATACCCAACAAAAGAGACAATACCAAACAAAAGAGACAACGACCAACAAAAGAGACAACACCCAACAGAAAAGACAACAACCCATCAAAAGAGACAACACCCAACAAAAGAGACAACACCAAACACAAGAGACAACACCCAACAAAAGAGACAACACCAAACAAAAGAGACAACTCCAAACAGAAGAAGAGACAACAACCAACAAAAGAGACAACACCAAACAAAAGAGGCAACACCCAACAAAAGAGACAACACCCAACATAAGAAGAGACAACACCCAACAAAAGAGACAACACCCAACATAAGAAGAGACAACACCAGACAAAAGAGACAACACCCAACATAAGAGACAACACCCAACAAAAGAGACAACACCAAACAAAAGAGACAACATCAAACAAGAGACAACACCAAACATAAGAGACAACATCAAACAAAAGAGACAACACCAAACATAAGAGACAACACCAGACAAAAGAGACAACACCAAACAAAAGAGACAACACCAAACAAAAGAGACAACATCAAACAAAAGAGACAACACCAAACAAAAGAGACAACATCAAACAAAAGAGACAACACCAAACAAAAGAGACAACATCAAACATAAGAGACGACACCAAACAAAAGAGACAACTTCAAACAAAAGAGACAACACCAAACATAAGAGACAACATCAAACAAAAGAGACAACATCAAACAAAAGAGACAACACCAAACATAAGAGACAACACCAGACAAAAGAGACAACACCAAACAAAAGAGACAACACCAAACAAAAGAAACAACACCCAACATAAGAAGAGACAACAACCAACAAAAGAGACAACACCAAACAAAAGAGGCAACACCCAACAAAAGAGACAACACCCAACATAAGAGACAACATCAAACAAAAGAGACAAAACCCAACAAAAGAGACAACACCAAACAAAAGAGACAACATCAAACAAAAGAGACAAAACCCAACAAAAGAGACAACACCAAACAAAAGAGACAACATCAAACAAAAGAGACAACACCAAACAAAAGAGACAACACCAAACAAAAGAAACAACACCCAACATAAGAGACAACACCCAACAAAAGAGACAACACCAAACATAAGAGACAACACCAAACAAAGGAGACAACACCAAACAAAAGAGACAACACGAAACAATAGAGACAACACCAAACATAAGAGACGACACCAAACAAAAGAGACAACACCAAACATATGAGACAACACCAGACAAAAGAGACAACACCAAACATAAGAGACAACACCAAACAAAAAAGAAAACACCAAACAAAAGAGACAACATCAAACAAAAGAGACAACATCAAACAAAAGAGACAACACCAAACATATGAGACAACACCAGACAAAAGAGACAACACCCAACATAAGAGACAACACCAAACAAAAGAGACAACACCAAACAAAAGAGACAACATCAAACAAAAGAGACAACACCCAACAAAAGAGACAACAACCCAACAAAAGAGACAACATCAAACAAAAGAGACAACACCAAACATATGAGACAACACCAGACAAAAGAGACAACACCCAACATAAGAGACAACACCAGACAAAAGAGACAACACCAGACAAAAGAGACAACACCAAACAAAAGAGACAACATCAAACAAAAGAGACAACATCAAACAAAAGAGACAACATCAAACAAAAGAGACACCACCAAACAAAAGAGACAACACCAAACAAAAGAGACAACACCCAACAAAAGAGACAACACCCAACAGAAAAGACAACAACCCATCAAAAGAGACAACACCCAACAAAAGAGACAACACCAAACACAAGAGACAACACCCAACAAAAGAGACAACACCAAACAAAAGAGACAACTCCAAACAGAAGAAGAGACAACAACTAACAAAAGAGACAACACCAAACAAAAGAGGCAACACCCAACAAAAGAGACAACACCCAACATAAGAGACAACACCCAACAAAAGAGACAACACCCAACAAAAGAGACAACACCAAACAAAAGAGACAACACCAAACATAAGAGACAACACCCAACAAAAGAGACAACACCAAACATAAGAGACAACACCCAACAAAAGAGACAACACCAAACAAAAGAGCAGCAATAAACAAATAAATGAACAAAAATTAAAAAAAAAAAACATACACGACTAACAAAGGCTAGAGTTTCTGAATTGGGACTGGTACATGAATGCAGTGGGACTCTGAGATCTCAAGCCTAGCCATTGTGATATAAACAAACACACAGCAATACACACAGTAAACATAGTCTACAGGAGAGATTAATTGTCATCTCAAGAACGTGATTCCCTATATAATCAATCAAATTGTTCCCCCAGAAGGGGGAGGGGCCCAAGCCCCCTGGATCTGCCTATCCTCTTACCACTGACTATGTCAAAGTATCTACTTATGGAGAGAAGCAATTCCATCACACATACTTGTTTAAAAGTATATATAAATGTTCTGCAATATAAAAGTAATTAACAGTGATTATTGCAGTAGGATTAAATTAAAATATAGGATTGAAATTTGATCTTAATTATTAAATATCATTTGATATATTTTCCAAGAACAGGGAAACAGAGTGATGAACACATACACAAAGCAGCTCTTCAGATTGACAACTTAGAGAGGGTACTTAGATTCCAGTGTAATGTCACAGTCAGAAGACCTGATAAAATTGATTTTACACAACCCGTGAGGACACCGTTCTTTTCAATTGAGCATCAACATGGAGCTTCCTGTCCACGTGACACCCTGCTGGTAATCGGGAATGAAATTATTGAGTCCACTATGAGCAGTAGAGCTCGATATTTTGAGTCTATGGCATACAGGTAGATATAAGAGTGATAAGCATTGTGTTAACCACGTGTACAACCAAAAACAAAACACCAAAAATTATGCCTAAAATCAGAGGAGGAGAGTGGAAGTTATAATTTAAAGATACTGCATTATTTTATTTGAAATATTTTATATTAAAAAAAAAAGATTTCCATTACCCAGACAATCCATAAGATTCTTACGTTTGTAACTCATTATAAAAGGGTTTATGAAAAACAACAGCAGTCCTACAAGGGCATGATTAAGGAGGCAGATAAATACAAACAATGTAGAGTTTTTATGCCCCACCTACGATAGTAGAGGGGCATTATGTTTTCTGGTCTGTGCCTCCGTTAGTCCGTTCGTTCGTCCGTTCGTTTGTCCGTTCGTTCGTCCCGCTTCAGGTTAAAGTTTTTGGTCGAGGTAGTTTTTGATGAAGTTGAAGTCCAATCAATTTGACACTTAGTACACATATGTTCCCTATGATATGATCTTTCTCATTTTAATGTCAAATTAAAGTATTGACCCCAATTTCATTGTCCACTGAACAAAGAAGAAGATAGTGTGAAGCTCAGGTTAAAGTTTTTGGTCAAGGTAGTTTTTGATGAAGTTGAAGTCCATTCAACTTGAAACTTAGTACACATGTTTACTATGATTTGATCTTTCTAATTTTAATGCCAAATTAAAGTATTGACCCCAATTTCATAGTCCAGTGAACATGTAAAATGATAGTGCGAGTGGGGCATCCTTGTACTATGGACACATTCTTGTTTTTTAATAGGTTGTTATTGAGAGAAAAAACGAATGAATTTAAATGTAGCTTCTTTTTATTTAAATTTTCTATTTTTCCATAATCATTATGTATAAAATTGGTATTTTACAATTTTTTGCTCAATACTGTAATAATAAAAAAATAATTCTTGCAGGACAATAATGAATGATTATTTTGAGAAGGATAAAGACATGTTATGGACGATGGCTCCGAAGCCGACCATGTCAGAAAATATGTATAATTTAGACTTTCCTTTCGACACAAGTTGTCAGGAACGTAAAGACTGGATGCAAAATTATAAATATGTAATTAATGAAGCAGAACCGGTAAGTTTTTATAAATAATAAAAAAAAAAATGATGGATATCAGACACAAACTTTTGTAGATACCAATTTGTATGCATTGGGAACAAAAATGTGATTTTTGTGGATATTTTATTTTATGGTAACTATTTGTCACTGTACAGCCTTCAACAATTAGCCTAATTCACACTAATTTTTTAGCAATTAAAGGTCTTGCATGAGTAATTGTCAAACAATTTAAACAAGAAAACTAACTGCCTGATTGATACTAAAACATTAAAAAAACTGACTTGGTACAGATTGACAATAGTTGGACTAATATGGTGATTGATATTTATATAAATGTGTCGTCGGCCTCAAACCTTTTGTTGTCTGGGAGACTATGAGGTTGAAGTCACGCTTTATATCGATTAATTTTATTCTTCTGCCATTGACAAAACCACATGGATGGCAGACAACACAAACTGTTACCTGCCTACACACAAAGGAAATTATGTTCTACATTTCGGGCAGCGAGGAATACAACACATGTGTGACAGGATTGTTTCTCATAGTACGGCTAGTAGATACTAATCCAGCCGTAAGCTTCTGAGCTTTGTCAGTTAGAGCGCTGACTTTCTTACACAGAAGTCCGAGTTAGAATCTTAGAGGACTTTTACTATTTGAAATTAGAATCATGCTCTCCAGATACACATTTAAAGTAGCCTAGAGTATTTTGTTTTCATATTGTATAATATTTTTTTAATTTTACTAGTGTTTTGACGCTGCTGAAGTTTTGAGACTTGGAAAAGATCTGATTGTGCAGCAGAGCATGACAGCTAATAGAAAAGGCATTGATTGGCTCAGACGTCACGTGAAATCTCGTGGTTATCGAGTACACGAAGTTCACTTTCCTGGTGATCTGAATCCAGTACATATAGGTTGTACATATTGGAATAGATTTTGTATATCTTATTTGATAAACTGTTGATAAGTGGTTTTCGATTTGGCATGAAGAAAACCAATACCTCTTTATTTTTAATATGAATATTTTTCAAGATGATTGCATGACCTTAGAGTTAGTAGTCCACCATTTTATATTGAACAAATTGACTTTCTCTGACCAAAAAAATATTTAATAGAAGATGTGGGGGTGTATGGATATGAGACAGTAAACCCAAAGGCAACATACAGAGGCAGATCCAGCTATTTAAAAAAGGGGGGGGGGGGTTCAACTACATGTCCCCATTCCAATGCAATCCTCGTTCCAAAAAAAGGGGGGAACTTCCAACATATAATCATGAGAAAACAATAAAAAAAAAATGTTCTTTTTGGAAGATAAATTTGTATCCTATAATTGCAATGATTACCGGTACTTGTTTTTCAGTATGTGTTAATCACATTTTTGATGTTATTTCTTCATACACAGAACAAATGTTACAGGCATTTCTTATAATTTAATTCTTAATTTCATTTTAAACTTGGGTTAATTATGAAAAAAACGTTTATGACGTCACGGTCACATGAAAAAATTATGTCTATGACGTGATAAACAATACAATGTCAGCTAATCAGGAGACGCGTTACATTTTACAGTAAACAAAAAATTCTGACACCACCAACAAATGATGAAACGGCATTCACCTGGGGTCCCATGTATGATTTTATTGAACTTGTCCTCAGCCTTATCAAATATTTCATGGGTGATTGATTCAAGACACACATTGTTAAAGTCTATAAGTTTGTTATTTTATTCTTATTTTCAAAATTGAAATAGATGCATCACTAGTCCCATTAGTACCACCTACCAATGAAAGGAAAGGAATCCTTGTCAACCCTCCTGATCGACCAATCACAAAGGAAGATAAAGACAGAATATTCACAGGTTCATCTTGGGAAGTGAGTATTTATAAGTTAAATCAGTTATTATAATTTCTTATAACCTGCCACACAAGGAACTAATCAATGCTCTGGAAACCACTACTCTGATTTTTGACTTTTTGTTAGATATTAAAAATCATCTTGTGTTTTTTCATGTGGTGGCATTACAAATTTTCCCGCTTACCACAACTTGTATTTTCCTTATTCTAATACATATACATTCTTTAGTTGAAAAAGTTATTTTTCAATATCTTATAAAATCCTTGTTTTCATGCCACCTTAATTTTTGCCCAATTTATGGGCATTATGTTTGTAGGTCTGTGCCTCCGTCTGTCTGTTCGTCCTCTGTCCAACTTCAGGTTAAAGTTTTTAGTCAAGTAGAATTCCAATCAACTTGAACTTAGTACACATAGATAAAGGAAGATATGTTCCCTAGTGTGTGATCTTTCTTATTTTAATACCAAATTAGAGTTTTTACCCTAATTATTTTCACGTTACACTGAACAAAGAAAATGATAGTGGAAGTAGGGCAAATGTGTACTGTGGACACAATCTTGTTTGTTATTCTTTTTAAGGTTTTGAATGAAAAAGGGTCTGCTAGTTTTTTTCAAGCCTTTGACTTTTGTCGAAAAAGCGAGACATAGCTGCAATCCTACATTCCATTGTCAGCGTAGTCGGCGTCCACAAATATATGTTTAAATGGAACAGTGTAAATGAACTCATCATAGATACCAGGACTAAATTTAGAGTATATGCCAGATGCGCGTTTCGTCTACAAAAGACTCATCAGGGATGCTCGAATCAAAAAAAGTTTAAAAGGCCAAATAAAGTACAAAGTTGAAGAGCATTGAGGACCAAAATTCCTAAAAGTTTTGCCAAATTAACCTGCTTTTTTCTAGATAATTGATGCTCCATTTCCTAATAGAATGGTTGTACCAGAGTCCTGTGAGTCTAGTGTCTGGCTGAGTATTAATCTGTTTTTCTCGATATTTTTTATCTTCTCTTTTTCTAGATATTAGATGCTCCATTTCCTAACAGCATGGTTGTACCAGAGTCCTGTGAGTCTAGTGCCTGGCTGAGTATTAATCTGTTAATGGTAGGACCAGATAAAGCAATTGTTGAAGAAACTGAAATACCTACCATCAACTTCCTTGAGTCATTAGGTATGATAAATCTATTTGTATATGCCTGCCATGGGAGACGGGGCCATTAAGTGTTACCCTTGACCATCCACCTTCCTATCTTTTTATTAATCTGTCCTATTTTCTATTGTTTGAAGCGTGAGCGAGGGAGTTCCTGTCCTCGGACATATTCTTCCTTTATAATTCTGTTTATTTCCTGATTAGGATATGCTATCTTAGATAGTGGTTCCACTTATGTTTTAGTCTGGGGGAAACTAGATTGTTTATTTGTGTGTTTTAGTCTGGGGGAAACTTGATTGTTTATTTGTGTATCATTTGGCTTTGAATTAGCTTTCAGTTACTGCCCTTACCAAATGGTTCTAACAATTTGCACAAAAGATGCTTACATCATTGTACATTAAATCTAATGTGATTGCTCATAAGGTTTTTAACATGCAAATTAGGTGAGCATATTGTGAGCAAAAAATATTTCACATATGAAACTAACCTAATTTGCATGCTAAAAATATCACTTGCAAATGATCATATTAAAAGCTTACAAGTATAACAAAAACATGTGCATTTTATCAACATTGTTCATATGAGTAGCTGCTCACATTTTGCATATGTGAAAATTAGTTGACCAATTTGTTTGTTATGGAGCTACCATTTGATTTGTATGGGGGCTTAAGGATGAAGTTTGAAAAAAGGCAGACAGATTATACACACAGAAGAAGAAGTATACTTAACAACACAATTATTTTCATTTACATGTGTATAATATGACACAGTTTTTTTTCAAAAGTGTTTATTTACTTATAATTTTTATTAGCTATGTATTTGCAGTCAGGTATCACATATCAAATTCATTCTTTGGTTCTGTGTTAATTTGCGTTTTTTGATTGAGTTACGCCTTCCAATTGATATTTTATAGTGTGTCTTTCTATGTTGTGACTTATTGTTATACTATTGTTTCAGAAAAGGGAGAAGGTTTGTTACCATTTAAACGTTTAATCCTGCTGTAAATGTTTGAACCTTTCCTACGTCAGAAATCTGATGAACAGTGGTTGTCGTCTGTTAATGCAATTCATACGTGTTTCTCGTTTCTCGATTTTACATAGATTAGACTGTTGATTTTCCTGTTTGAATGGTTTTACACTAGTAATTTGTGTGGCCCTTTATAGCTTGCTGTTTAGGTCTGAGCCAAGACTTCAGATTACTGGTTTACTTCTATAATCTGTCTCATTGGCATTCATACCTCATGTACCTTCCTATATCTATATAGCTAGGACAGGAGTTGTGAGTAAAAATAAAGCAGGATGAGACACTTTCCAAAAAAAAGAAAGCAGGTTGACAAATTTATGTAAAAAAGTCAATACAAATCAAATGGTAGCTCCCTTATCTAATCATCTCCAGATGATAATAATTAAATTTTACCTAAAATCAAAACAAATTGGCTGTTTCAAATTAGGATAAAATAGCATATGCAAATCAGTTTTTTATACAGAGATTATTTCAGATTATTTAAGTTCAGTAAAAATAAAAACGTATTTGTAAACAATTAAAAGACTGTTTCAGATTGTTAAATATTTATATATGTTTCAGGTATTAAATGTATCCGTGTACCATACAGAGATTCGTCCAGATTGGTTAATATTTATATATATTTCAGGTATTAAACATATACCTGTACCGTACAGAGATTCATACAGATTGTTAAATATTTATATATGTTTCAGGTATTAAATGTATCCGTGTACCATACAGAGATTCGTACAGATTGTTTACTATTTATGTATATTTCAGGAATTAAATGTATCCGTGTACCATACAGAGATTCTTACAGATTTGGTGGTAGCATTCACTGCCAGACTTCAGATGTTCGACGTATTGGTGAATGTCACAATTACTTTCCAAATATGGACAGCAATGAAAATCATACAACCACAAACAGCTGATATTTTACACATTCATGTATTTTTAATCAATTTGTTTATGAAAACATAATAAACATGGGTTTAAGGATATGATTATTTCTTTTCCTGTAATGAAACTGTCTTGACGGTGTATTTGTATGGTGTATAATGTTCTCCTGCAGAACAATTCAAATGAGAAAACCAATGGCTTAATTAGAACGAAAACAGACACAGACCAACGAAAGATGTAAAGATGTGGTATGAGTGCCAGTGAGACAACTCTCCATCAAAGTCATACTTTACAAAAGTAAACCATTATAGGTCAAAGTACGGTCTTCAACATGAAACATTGGCTCATACCGAACAGCAAGCTATTAAAGGACCCACAATTCGAAGCCATTCAAACAGGAAAACCAACGGTCTAATTTATATAAAATACGAAAAACGAGTACACTTATGATCCACATCAACAAACGACAACTTCTGAACATCAGGTTCCTGACAATATTGCAATGTGTTCAAACGTTTTCATGGTACCAATCATTCACCCTTATCATTTTTATCGAAAACAGTAGTGTTACATTACAACATAGAAAGACACACTATAAAATATCAATTGAATGGCTTAACTTAATTCAAAGAGTAAGCCTTTTCCCACTATTTTTTGTCTCACCTTCACAGAGTCAAACAGTGAGACATGTGTATGCTGTATCCTGCATTGGCGGCGTCGTCGTCAACAATGTATAACTTAGTGATTAGGTCTAGTTAATGGTGAACCACAGGTGGTAGGCCAATGATATTTGGTATTCAGTTGTAACCATTAGCATTGACACATCTCATTTAAGAGGAGTTTATTTGGTCCTGCCACTGCATTCATGGTCCATTGACTTTGAAAATTTTGCTTAGTTTACATGTAGGCGAGTGATATGAGAGCCAAATTTACATTCTTAATGCACCTACCTAACACACGGCTAAATTATATATCACTAGAAAGCTAAGAATGTGTACATTCTAAATATCCCGGTCGTCAAAAGAAATTATGGTGCTTTTTTTTAAATCGAGGTCAAAGGTCATGGGTGCATTTTCAATTCACGGATACTTCCAGTTGTAAAATCGAGTCAAAACAAATGCAAAAACGAAACGATTTTATAGGAATGCTGTATTACTGTTGGGAAAATATATTTCTATCATAATATTAATTAATTTTGGTTGATTTTAACGGTAACGCATGTTACATAACGTTTTCTCTCGTAGTCTTTGAAAATCAACCATTAAGTCACACAAATGTATCTGTAGTCGCCCTTGCATTATCTAAATCTTATAATACCTCCATATCATTTGATTGCACGTATTTACAAACATATATATCTGCAAATTTGATATAAATAATCCGAAACAAAATATTTGAAGCAAGGGGAAAATATAACATATGACGTATTTTTAATTGTTTAGAAAAGTCCCATGATGAGCTGTTCATTAAAATTGAGGAAGCGTATGGTCTCCTGTTAGTTTGAAAGCCTGCCAACCGCTTCAAGACCAGACAACCATAGAGTAGATTTTCTTTTATTATTGTAGTGCAATATGTTGATATATAAAAAAGAAGATGTGGTATGATTGCCAATGAGACAACTATCCACAAAAGACCAAAATGACACAGACATTAACAACTCATACATCAATAAATCAGATATGATAAGAGTACTAACAAACATAACTAAAATGATTAAAGTGCTACTAGTATATTTTTATCAACAAATTGACAACTTTAATATGAAACATCACAAGGAAAATATGATCACTCATTGTACGTCAAACTGTGTTTGATTTTACTTCAGTCGGCCGCCGTGTATCTTGAGATATATAATTAATCAAACAACACTTGACAAAGAAGTTTGTATTCTTTTTAAATTACCCTAGTGATGACGTTCGGCTACTTTGGCACTAAGTATTACTTTTTTTTATTCTTGTTTCACCGCTTCAAACGGAGGACAAGGCTATCCTAATAATGAACCTTTTTTTTTGGCTTTCTAATGTTAAAATCCCGTTAGCGTATAACCTAAATGATCGAAACGTCGGACCAATAGGATTTTGGACCATTTAGGTGTCGGAATATTGTGATATCGGAATATTATAGCTTCATTTTTAACTTGTAATCTCATCATTCTTATCGGTCAACATATCCATAAAAAGACAACTTCCTTGGCATGGTCATATATCAGTACAGCAGAGGTTTTGCTCAAAGCGGACACAAGATCTACTATATACAGATTGAATTAAAAATTTGATATGAACATGAGGGATTTGTCAAAGAGACACCAACCCGCTAAAAAGCAGGCAACGGCCAAAAACCACCAATGGGTCGTCAATGCAGCAAGAAACTCCCAAACCCGGAGGCGTTCTTCAACTGGCCCCTAAACAAAAATGTACTAGTTTGAAATGATAATGGACGTCATACTAAGCTTCGAAATATACTCAAGAAGTTAAAATCAAAAATCATTACAAAACTAAGAAAGGCCAGATGCTCTTGACTTGGGACAGGCGCAAAATTGCGGCGGGGTTAAACATGTTTTTGGAAATCTCAACCCTCCCCCTATACCTATACCAATGCGTGAACAGATCAAATTTTGTAGAAAGTTGGATGACATCATACCGTGCCGATGTTGCCTTTTAGCAAACCAAAGTCATACGGAGATCTTTTATTGTTTCTGTAGTTAGGTCGACATTGTCTTGGATAAAATTTTAACCCCAGAAGAAAAATAATGCCATGTAGAATGTATACCCCATTTTCATTGTTTCTAATCTCCTGATCAGTCAATCTTGTTAATATTTATCAAAGGTGTGTCCATAAATACGTTGCATTTGTAGTGATAAACCTAAATGAAAAAGAGTAAAAAAAATATTTATAGATAATATACATTCTACTAAAGCCATACATCTAAGAACTTTGTCAATAGAAATATCGTACGCTTTATTAACTGCCGCTGATGTGCCATCATCCAAAAGACAACACAGAAATGTTTTTAAAGCAGGTGGCATAATTTCAATTGAATAATCCAGTGAAATGTTTTTAGATAATGGATATTCATTTGATTGGATTACAACTTTAAACTATATCTGCTTCCGTAAAGGAGCTGCACTAAGTGCTTGCAACCAGTTTCGCAGTCACTGCTCAGATCTTTAAATTTGACAGACCGTATATCACAGTCATTTTAAATGGGTAATTTTCCGTCATTACGGCATAAGACAAAATTATAGTGCTACTGTATACAATATTGGATGCACCTTGGCCTTGTTGAAGCGGTATACATGTAACTATAAATTGACCATGGTTTTTTAGTTTTTGTTGAAGCTGGTAATATGTTGTGTAGTTTTCTCGGCGGCGATCCTCGGGCAGAAATTAAGCCCGGTTAACTGATCAATTTATTAAAGTTGTTAACCAGAATACTTCCTTGTGTACAGGCACGTCATCTTTAATCGTCGAAATGTTAGTAAAAGCTGTTTTATGTTCAGAACTAAATAGCTCTTTAATTTCTGATTTCAAATTTTGTAGCAAATATTTAGCGATGCAAGCTCGATGGTGTAAAGATTTAATAGTAAAATTATCATGAGTTATTTTGTAAATCAGATCATTGTAGGAGATCTATGTAGTAACACTCAAAACAGCTTGAGTTTGCTCCTCAGAGGCTACTTTATGAAGTTGTGTAACTTGCTTATAGGCTTTATACATTTGCAAAATATACAAACAGACAAATCAGAATGAGTTGTAGATCTACTGTCCTCGTTGATATATGAGAAGAGACTGGTCGGTAGAATTGGTACATGTAGTACAAAGTCTTTGTACAGACAAAACAGAAGATGACAGGTAGTGCTTACTTTTGAAATATTTAAAGCAACTCTTATGATATTTTGTATTTTCAGATGGGATGTTTTCATTTTTTTCATATTCATCGACCGGTCTTCAGTAGTATAGTGCGAGGGAGTATGACCCCCAAAACCACGGACACGGGACGCGAGTTGCGCGCATGCGCGAACACTATATTTGGGCCTTAGCGTGGACGCCGTAGTTGACTCTGAAATCTAAAGGTATGACTCACAGACCGACGCCATATTTGGGCTTTCGCGCGGACGCGAGCGCTATAGTTGGACCTGAGCGCGGACGCGAACACTATATTTGGGCCTTCACGCGGACAGCGGGACACCAACTCCATATTTGGACCTGAAATCGGGACGCGAGACGTTATAGTTAGACCTGCGCGCGTACACTCACGCTATATTTGGGCCTTCACGCGGACATCGGGACACCAACTCCATATTTGGACCTGAAATCGGACGCGAGCGCTATATTTGGACCTGCGCGCATACACTGACGTTATATTTGGGCCTCAGCACGGACGTCTTAGTTGACTCTGAAATCTAAGGATATGACTCACAAGAACGCCGTATTTGGACGCTGACGCTATAGTTGGGCTTAAACCTTGTACGCTATACCTATATGTTAGACCAAGCTACCCTCCAAGGTGGACGTTACGTCACACCCTAGAAAGTGGACGGTATACCCTTTAAGGTGGACGTTACGTCACACCCTTAAAAGTGGACGGTATACCCTCCAATACGGACGCAAATTTTTCTTTGCTAAACGCTTACCAAACCCCTTAATTATAAGTCTGTGATAATTCTGAAGAAGAAAAAATTCTACCTCTTAAAATAGTTACTACTAAGACATGCTTATAACAACTGTAAGAATTCCCCAAGATATACTATTTATATAAATCAGATAAACTGTCAATCAATCCAGTAGGCGGTACTATAAATAGATGCACGTGTAAAGATAATTGGATTAAAATGTTTGAAATCAATACATAAAATATTTATCTTTTTATTTTTATTTTTTGGATTGCTTATCTTATTAACATGACAATCGTGAAACATTCAGTAGTATTGCTTTGCGATTTCTTTCAACCACTTAATTAATATCATATGGTGCTGATTAAAATGACACCTCAAATAATTAGATGAAGAGATAAAGCACATCTGGTGATTAAAAATAAGTATCTTTATACACTTTCTTTCAATAACATGTTTACAGGTGTACACAGGTTTTTATCTGCTCCTAATTAACGGACAGCAACTATCAAAATATCGTCTGTGACATGAAATACTTATCTTTCGTTTTTAGATTTCTTATCTTATAAGCCGTAAATATAAAGGATCTGCTTACCCTTCCGGAGCACCTGAGATCACCCCTAGTTTTTGGTGGGGTTCGTGTTGTTTATTCTTTAGTTTTCTATGTTGTGTCGTGTGTACTATTGGTTTTCTGTTTGTCTTTTTTATTTTTAGCCATGGCGTTGTCAGTTTGTTTTAGATTTATGAGTTTGACTGTCCCTTTCAAATTGGTATCTTTCGTCCCTCTTTCAGTAGTATTGCTTTTCTACTTCTTTGAACCACTTATAATTAATATCATTTGATTAAAATTTTACCCCGAATAATTAAACCAAAACCACATCTTGTTAATACAAATTGTTTCTCATTTAACATATCTTATCTATAAAGTTGATCCACTGCCGTCATTTTTATCTTCAAAAATACACGGATAATGTATTTAATCAATCTATATTTATATACAAGGAGTTTGGATGGGGTTTACGGACTAGAGAATAATCAGCAAAAAAATAAAGAAAGAAAGAATAGAGAAAGATAGGGGAGAAAAAAACAAAGAATAAAGAAATATAACAAAAAATATAAGAATAGTAAAATATGGGCTGCTAGAATATAAAGAATAGAGAAATATACGGCTGCTAAACTATAAGGAATAGAGAACTATGGGCTGTGAAACTATAAAAAAAAAAGGAATACAAATAAATATGACTATATTTAATTGCAGTAAGATTTCTCTTTTTCTTATCCTCCGTTTTTTAAATTGTTGTGCACGTGAAGGAGTTATTTCTGTGCAGAGAAACAAGAACCGGTTTGAACCGGTTGAAATTAGAGGATACTGGCTATGTATGTGGGATCAATATGTTTAATTGCAATCTTTGCCGGAAAGTGTATGTGTGGCCGCACGATCTTCAAAGACATATGAGAAGTAAGCATTCTTCAGATGAGCAACTCTATCACCAAGTTCTAACCCAGCAGCAGCAGCAAAAACAGCAGCAGAAACAAAAGCAGCAGCAAAAGCAATAAAAGCAGCAGCAGCAGCAAAAGCAGCAGCCGCTGCTGCTGCTGGGTTAGAACTTGGTGATATAGTTGCTCATCTGAAGAATGCTTACTTCTCATATGTCTTTGAAGATCGTGCGGCCACACATACACTTTCCGGCAAAGATTGCAATTAAACATATTGATCCCACATACATAGCCAGTATCCTCTAATTTCAACCGGTTCAAACCGGTTCTTGTTTCTCTGCACAGAAATAACTCCTTCACGTGCACAACAATTTAAAAAACGGAGGATAAGAAAAAGAGAAATCTTACTGCAATTAAATATAGTCATATTTATTTGTATTCCTTTTTTTTTTATAGTTTCACAGCCCATAGTTCTCTATTCCTTATAGTTTAGCAGCCGTATATTTCTCTATTCTTTATATTCTAGCAGCCCATATTTTACTATTCTTATATTTTTTGTTATATTTCTTTATTCTTTGTTTTTTTCTCCCCTATCTTTCTCTATTCTTTCTTTCTTTATTTTTTTGCTGATTATTCTCTAGTCCGTAAACCCCATCCAAACTCCTTGTATATAAATATAGATTGATTAAATACATTATCCGTGTATTTTTGAAGATAAAAATGACGGCAGTGGATCAACTTTATAGATAAGATATGTTAAATGAGAAACAATTTGTATTAACAAGATGTGGTTTTGGTTTAATTATTCGGGGTAAAATTTTAATCAAATGATATTAATTATAAGTGGTTCAAAGAAAAGCAATACTACTGAAAGAGGGACGAAAGATACCAATTTGAAAGGGACAGTCAAACTCATAAATCTAAAACAAACTGACAACGCCATGGTAAAATTTTAATCAAATGATATTAATTATAAGTGGTTCAAAGAAAAGCAATACTACTGAAAGAGGGACGAAAGATACCAATTTGAAAGGGACAGTCAAACTCATAAATCTAAAACAAACTGACAACGCCATGGCTAAAAATAAAAAAGACAAACAGAAAACCAATAGTACACACGACACAACATGGAAAACTAAAGAATAAACAACACGAACCCCACCAAAAACTAGGGGTGATCTCAGGTGCTCCGGAAGGGTAAGCAGATCCTTTATATTTACGGCTTATAAGATAAGAAATCTATAAAAACGAAAGATAAGTATTTCATGTCACAGACGATATTTTTCTGTCACCCGATCGACAATGTCGGGTGACATATTGCTTTTCTTCTGTTTCTTTTTCTGTATTATGGCACCCTCAACGGAGTTGGGGTGACATCTTGTTATTGTACGTTTCTTTTTTTTCTTTTTATGGCACCCTCAACGGAGTTGGGGTGACATATTGTTATTCTACGTTTCTTTTTTTATGGCACCCTCAACGGAGTTGGGGTGACATATTGTTATTCTACGTTTCTTTTTTTTTCTTATTTTTCTTCCACACATTTTGTCCGCGCGAGTTCTTGGAATCCCATGGACCAATGTTGATGGAACTCTACTATAATGAGGACCACCATCTGAAGTTGTGCACCTTGCTATGGAATGGTCAAAAATGGCCGCCGTTTCCATGGAAACAGCACAAATGCGAAAAAAATCATGGTGGTCCAAACTGGAAGAAACTCCACAGGAATGTTAACTGGCATGTCCTGATTTCCAGTTTGACTTTGGAATTTTCAAAATGGCCGCTGTTACCATGGAAACAAGCTAAAATATCAAAAATTCTAACTCTTTCGTTATAAGACCCAACTGGATGAAACTTTATGAAAATGTTACCCAGTATGCTAAGATATCAAGACAATATTTGGATAGTCCAAAATGGCCGCCGTTGTCATGGAAACTGGGAGCAAGTTTTGCATTGACCTTATGGAAAAATGCATAAAATCAGCATTTTTTCAGAGAGTTGTGCACCAAAGTAAATGAAACTATATTGATATATAACATGACATGTGGCAATGAGATGTACGCTTTTAGAATTTTGAAATTATCTACTGTAACCATGGTTGCAGCACAAATGTTCAAAATTTCCAAAAAAAATTAAAGTGCTGCAAACTGGATGAAACTTTACAGGAATAGTGACTGTCATGTGCGGAGTTGCATTTTGAAGTTGGAATTTCCAAAATGGCCGCCGTAACCATGGAAACAGCAAAATACTCCAAAATTTCAAAATGCTCCAAACTTAATGATTTTTTTCAAAAATGATAACATGCAGGTGTAGATGCACTCTTTGACTTTGGAATTTACAAAATGGCTGCCGCTCGCCTGGCAATTGGGGGGACGAGGGTGCCATCCGTTATTGCTAGCAATTACAAATCTAGTTTATTATTATTTTTCTTCCACTATTTTTGTCCGGAGCAGTTCTCAGAATATAATGGACCAAAGTCGATGGAACTATGGTATAATGTTGAACACCATGCGAAGTTGTCCCTCTGACTTTGGAATGGTCAAGATGGCCACCGTTACCATGGAAACAGCAAAAATGCGAAAAAAATCAAAGTGTTCCAAAGTGAAAGAAACTTCAGAGAAATGGTAACTGGTATGTGCTGATTTACAGTTTGACTTCGGAATTTTCAAAATGGCTGCCGTTACCATGGAAACTGCAAAAATGTCAAAAATTTCAAAAAGCTCCAAAATTTATGAAACTGAAAAAAATGTTGATTTGCAAGTGTAGATGCACTCTTTGACTGAGGAATTTTCAAAATGGCTGCTGTTACCCTGGCAATGGGGGAAGGGTGCCATCCGTTATTGCTAGCAATTACAAATCTAGTTATGGCACCCTCAACGGAGTTGGGGTGACATACTGTTATTCTACGTTTCTTTTTTTTTTCTTATTATTTTTATTAATCTTCTTCCACACATTTTGTCCACGCTAGTTCTCGGAATCAAATGGGCCAATGTTGATGGAACTCTACTATAATGAGGACCCCCATATGAAGTTGTGCATCTTGCTATGGAATGGTCCAAGATGGCCACCGTTTCCATGGAAACGGAACAAATGTGAAAAATTCCAGTTTTTGGTTTTGGTGAACTGTTTGGATATGCTTTAACTCAGAATCATTATATTTTAATACAATGTAGGTGCCCACTATATACAGGTGTTGGATGATTTTGGCACTCATTGGAACTACTATGTTGCCATGGAAACAACACCAAAATTTTCAAAAATATCAAAATGCTCCAAACTTCATGAAACTTCACAGTAACGATGAGCAACATTGGAGGATGTGGAATTTGGAGTTGGAATTTCCAAAATATCTGTTGTTACCATGGAAACAATGCAAAAAGGTCAAAATTTTCAAAAAAAAAAATTAAAAATGCTGTAAACTGGATGAAACTTTACAGGAATGGTCACTAGCATAAGCAGAGTTGACTTTTGAAGTTGGAATTTTCAAAATGGCCGCCGTAACCATGGAAACAGCGAAAATTAAAAAAATTGCAAAATACTCCAAACTTAATAAAACTTAACAAAAATGATAATTTGAATGTGTAGATGCACACTTTGACTTTGGAATCTTCTAGATTGCTGCCGCTCGCCTGGCAATAGGGGAAGGGTGCCATCCGCTATTGCTTGCAATGGCAAATCTAGTTATTATTTTTATTCTTCCACACATTTTGTCCATGCTATTTCTCGGAATTGGTCAGACCCATGTTGATGGAACTATACCCTTATATGAACCGCCATGTGAAGTTGTGCAAGAGACATTGGAATGGTAAAAAATGGCCGCCGTTACCATGGAAACTGCAAAAATGTAAAAAAAAATCAAAATTCTAAATCTTTCGTTATAAGAGGCAACCTCTTGAAACTTAATGTAAATGTTTGCAGTGGTGCCTTGAGGTACCAACAGTATTTGGAATTTTCAAAATGGCTGCCATTGCCATGGAAACTTGGGAAATGTTTAACATTGGTCCTATGGGAAAAAAACATCAAAGCAGCATTTTCTTATGGAATATAAGATCAAACTGAAATAAATGTCTAATATATAACATAGCATATTAGTCAATGTTGAAACTGCTGTTGGTATTTTCAAAATGGACACCGTTACCATGGAAACAGCAAAAATGTCCAAAAATCTCAAAAGGCACTAAACTAAATGAAACTCATTATGAATGGTAAACTGTAAGTAAAGATAAGACTTTGGAGTTTGGAATTTCCAAAATGGCCGCCGTTGCCATGGAAACTGCAAAAATGGGAAAAATTGAAAAAATGCTCAAAACTGTATAAAAAATTTACCAACAATTATGTTCTAATGTATTTATGTGTAAATACTGTTTTAAATTTTCAAAATGGCTGCAGTTTAGTGGCAATGTGGGAAGGGTGCCATCCGCTATTGCTTGCAATGGCAAATCTAGTTATGGCACCCTCAACGGATGTTGGGGTGACATATTGTTATTCTACGTTTCTTTTTTTTCTTATTATGGCACCCTAAACGGAGTTTGGGTGACATATTGTTATTCTACGTTTCTTTTTTTCTTATTATTTTTCTTCCACTTTTTTTGTCCAGCTTATATCTTGGAATTGGATGAACCAAATGTTATGGAACTATACCATAATGTTAACCAGCATGTGCAGATTTGCAATCGGGGTATGGCATTTTCTAGATGGCCACCGTTACCATGGAAACAGAACAAATGTGAAAAATAAAATTTTTGTTTTTGGTGAATAATTTGAGTATGCATGAACACAGAATCATCTAATTTTTATATATTGTTGGTGTCCACTATATACAAGTTTTAGGGGATTTTGAGAAGCTTTGGAACTACTATATTGCCATGGAAACTAAATACATTTAGCATTAAACCTTATGGGAAAACCTTAAAGTAGCATATACTCCGTTAACAAGGAAGGTCAAACTCAATGAAACTACATGGATATGTTACATGGCATGTTTCAAAGTGGCACCTGTCTTTGGAATTTTGGAATTGGTAACCGTTACCATGGAAACAGCAAAAATTTCAAAAGTTTCAAATTGCTCCAAACTTTATGAAATTTTACAACAATGTTGATAAACATTTGTAGACACGCTCTATGACTTTGGAATTTTCAAAATGGCTGCCGCTCACCTGGCAATAGGGGAAGGGTGCCATCCGTTATTGCTAGCAATTACAAATCTAGTTATGTCACCCGATCGACAAAGTCGGGTGACATATTGCTTTTCCTCTGTTTCTTTTTCCCTATTATTATTATTATTATTATTTTTCTTCCACCTAATTTTGTCCGGCAGTTTTTTTGGAGCCAAAGGAACCAATCTGAATGATGGTGCACTATAACAAGGAACCCTGACTTTCCAGTTGCAGTGCAACTTTGGAACTAAAAAATGGCTGCCATCACCATGGAAACAGTAAAATGGTGAAAAAATATTATTTTAGAGTTCGGCCAATTATTTGAGAATGGTTATGCTTAAAATCTTTAGATTTTGATACAATGTAGGTGCCCACTATACACTGGTTTTGGGATGATTTTGGCAATCATTGGAACTGCTATGTTGCCATGGATACTACACCAAAAATTTCCAAAATATGGAAATGCTCCAAATATAATGAAACTTCACAGTAACGATGAGCAACATTGGTAGATGTGGAATTTGGCGTTGGAATTTCCAAAATGTCTGCCGTTTCCATGGAAACAATGCAAAAATGGTAAAAATGGTCCAAAAACACCTAAAAGTGGCATTTACTTTCTTAAAAGGGTAGGTCAAATCCATTGAAACTCTGATGGTATGTTCCCTCCCATGTACCAATGTGGTATCTGCTATTAGAAATTTGGAATGGTCTGTGTAACCATAGAAACCAGCCAAAATGTCAAAAATTTCAAAAATTTCAAAATGTTCAAAAAGTAATGAAACTTACTATGATTGTTGACTGTCAAGTCTGCATGAAACTTTTGAAGTTGGAATTTCCAAAATGGTTACCGTTGCCATGGAAACTTGAAAAATGTCAAATATTTTCAAAATGCTCCAAACTTAATGAAACTTAATAATATTGTAAACTGGCATGTACAGATGAGACTTTTGACTTTCAAAATTTCAAAATGGCTGCCATTGCCATGGAAACAGCAAAAATGTCATATTTTTAAAAGTGATCTAAATGTACTGAAAATTTACAGAAAAATGTATAGCCATGCAAATATGTGCATTCACTGTTAAAGGTTTTTGAAATGGCTGCCGCTTAGTGGCAATGGGGGGAAGGGTGACATCCGCTATTGCTTGCAATAGCAATTCTAGTTAATTTTTATTTTTCTTCCACACATTTTGTCCGCGCGAGTTCTCGGAATTGAACGGACCAATGTTTATGGAACTCAACTATAATGAGGAACCCCATTTGAAGTTGTGCACCTTGCTATGGAATGGTAAAAGATGGCCGCCGTTTCCATGGAAACACCACAAATGCGAAAAAAATCAAAGTGTTCCAAACTGGAAGAAACTCCACAGGAATGTCAACTGGCATCTCCTGATTTCCAGTTTGACTTTGGAATTTTCAAAATGGCTGCCGTTACCATGGAAACAGCTAAAATATCAAAAATTCTAACTCTTTCGTTATAACATCCAGCTGGATGAAACTTTATGAAAATGTTCTCCAGTATGCCAAGATGTCAAGACAATATTTGGATAGTTCAAAATGGCCGCCGTTGTCATGGAAACCGGGGCCCAGTTTTGCATTGACCCTATGGAAAAATGCATAAAATCAGCATTTTCTCAGAGAGTAGTGCACCAAAGTAAATGAAACTGTATTGATATATAACATGACATGTGGCAATGAGACGTACGCTTTTAGAATTTTGGAATTATCTACTGTAACCATGGTTGCAGCACAAATGTTCAAAATTTCCAAAAAAAATTAAGTGCTGCAACTGGATGAAACTTTACAGGAATAGTGACTGACATGTGCGGAGTTCCATTTTGAAGTTGGAATTTCCAAAATGGCCGCCGTAACCATGGAAACAGCAAAAATATCAAAATTTTCAAAATGCTTCAAACTTAATGAAATTTTGCAAAAATGATGACTTGGATGTGTAGATGAACTCCTTGACTTTGAAATTTTCAAAATGGCTGCCGGTCGCCTGGCAATAGGGTGACGAGGGTGCCATCCGTTATTGCTAGCAATTACAAATCTAGTTATTATTATTATTCTTCCACCTATTTTGTCCGGCAGTTTTCTCAGAGCCAATTGAACCAATCCTCATGATAGTCAACTATAATGAGGAACACAAAATTCCGGGTTGCAGTAGGTCTTAAGACCATTAAAAATGGCTGCCGTTACCATGGAAACGGAACAAGTCTGAAAAATTCCAGTTTTTTGTTTTTGTAAATTATTTGGAGATGCTTAAACTTAGAATCATTATATTTTGATACAATGTAGGTGCCGGCCATATATTGATTTTGGTACGATTTTGGCAATCATTGGAACTACTATGTTGCCATGGAAACTACACCAAAAATTTCAAAAATATCAAAATGCTCCAAATTTGATGAAACTTCACAGTAACTGTGAGCAACATTGGCAGATGTGCAATTTGGCGTTGGAATTTCGAAAATGTCTTGTGTTACCATGGAAACAAGGCAAAAATGGTCAAAACGCTTAAAAAAACTTTAAAAGTGGCATTTACTTCCTTAAAATGGAAGGTCAAATCCATTGAAACTTTGATGGTATGTTCCCTCCCATGTACCAATGTGGTATCTGCCATTAGAAATGTGGAATGGTCTGTGTTACCATAAAAACCAGCCAAAATGTCAAAAATTTCCAAAATTTCAAAATGCTTCAAAAGTAATGAAACTTAATATAATTCTTGACTGTCAGGTCTGCATGAGATTTTTGAAGTTGGAATTTCCAAAATGGCTACCGTTGCCATGGAAACTACAGAAATGTCAAATATTTTCAAAATGCTCCAAACTTAATGAAATTTGATATTATTGTTAACTGGCATGTACAGATGAGACTTTTGACTTTGGAATTTCCAAAATGGCTGCCGTTGCCATGCAAACAGTAGAAATGTAAAACTTTTGACAATGCTCAAAATGTACTGAAAATTTACAGAAAGATATATCGCAATGCTTTCATCTGCATTCATTGTTTAATTGTTTTCAAATGGCTGCCGCTTAGTGGCAATAGGGGAAGGGTGACATCCGCTATTGCTTGCAATGGCAATTCTAGTTATAGTTGCTGTCCGTTAATTAGGAGCAGATAAAAACCTGTGTAAACCTGTAAACATGTTATTGAAAGAAAGTGTATAAAGATACTTATTTTTAATCACCAGATGTGCTTTATCTCTTCATCTAATTATTTGAGGTGTCATTTTAATCAGCACCATATGATATTAATTAAGTGGTTGAAAGAAATCCCAAAGCAATACTACTGAATGTTTCACGATTGTCATGTTAATAAGATAAGCAATCCAAAATATAAAAATAAAAAGATAAATATTTTATGTATTGATTTCAAACATTTTAATCCAATTATCTTACACGTGCATCTATTTATAGTACCGCCTACTGGATTGATTGACAGTTTATCTGATTTATATAAATAGTATATCTTGGGGAATTCTTACAGTTGTTATAAGCATGTCTTAGTAGTAACTATTTTAAGAGGTAGAATTTTTTCTTCTTCAGAATTATCACAGACTTATAATTAAGGGGTTTGGTAAGCGTTTAGCAAGGAAAAATTTGCGTCCGTTTTGGAGGGTATACCGTCCACTTTTAAGGGTGTGACGTAACGTCCACCTCAAAGGGTATACCGTCCACTTTCTAGGGTGTGACGTAACGTCCACCTTGGAGGGTAGCTTGGTCCAACATATAGGTATAGCGTACAAGGTTTAAGCCCAACTATAGCGTCAGCGTCCAAATACGGCGTTCTTGTGAGTCATATCCTTAGATTTCAGAGTCAACTATGACGTCCGTGCTGAGGCCCAAATATAACGTCAGTGTATGCGCGCAGGTCCAAATATAGCGCTCGCGTCCCGATTTCAGGTCCAAATATGGAGTTGGTGTCCCGATGTCCGCGTGAAGGCCCAAATATAGTGTTCGCGTCCGCGCTCAGGTCCAACTATAGCGCTCGCGTCCGCGCGAAGGCCCAAATATGGCGTCGGTCTGTGAGTCATACCCTTAGATTTCAGAGTCAACTACGGCGTCCACGCTAAGGCCCAAATATAGTGTTCGCGCATGCGCGCAGCTCGCGTCCCGTGTCCGTGGTTTTGGGGGTCATACTCCCTCGCACTATACTATTGTCTTCTGTAAACTTCATCTTTTCGTTTTCCCACTACGGCAATACAACTGTATCTTCATTTAAGTGTTTAACTACATAGTTTCTATGTAGTAAATACACGACAGACTATGCATCTGTGTCAATAAATGGATAGTTTTTTTTTTGCTTTTTAGCAAAGGAAGGGCTTCATTGTGAACTGGACTGAAAATTTGACTCGACTCGGAATATTTTCTACAATTTTCCGATACGATTCCTGATTTAGAAAGGGGTGTTCTACAGGGAAAACGGTAGTATTTAATTTTCCCAGCATTAGGTTGGCATTTTGTGTACCCAAGGCAGGTGAAGGAAGTCAACTTAGGAGCGCTGTGATTGGATGTAAGGGTACAATATATTTTTTATTTATCTATGAATAACTGCAGTGTGTATATTTACAATATAAATTTTAAAACCTATTGAAATATTTTCTAGAGAATTATTCGAAAAGACTTGCAAAATTTCATAAATTTGGTGCAAAATGACGGTGGGCATGGATAACATAAACAAGTTCCGTTGGAAGTTGGTCATGATACTATTTGGCTTTAATTTTTAAAACAGAGTAATAAAATACTAACACAACATATAACTGTTTTATCCAGGTTTTTATCTTAAAAAGTGGTAAATTTAGAAAATGTTAACATTGTCGCCTATGGCAGAATAAATAGTACCGTTTTCCCTACAGAACTAAAAAACTATGTTTTACTTTGATTTGATCTTTATTTCGGACGATTTTATATCTATTTAAGCTACACTGAAGTTAAAGATAGAAATAGAACCGTTTAAATATGATTTATCGTACTCTAATAGCACTTTTAAGTACACGGAAATCGACTAATATATTCAGTAAAAAACGATAACGAAATAGATGAGGGATTCCGGAAATTATAGTGATTTTACCCACCTCATAAAATTACAGAAATTCGTGATTTTAAGAAATGTTGAGATAAAGTCTTGATCTTGAATGAAAAAACGATAACTGATGAGTAATTTGGTGTGTTCTAAAACGGAAAGAGTGCAAAAACATTTAATAAAAAAATAATTGTAGATCCGAAAAGGTCGGGATTATGAAAATTTTCGTACAAAATGTCAAAAATTTAGAAGGAATGCAAATGTATGCGGACTTACAGTTGTAAATATTGTTTTTCATTCTTTTAAGAATCTAATTCACTTAATTATTCTGTCTAAAAGAAGAGATACGACTAGTTTCCTTTGCTTGAAAACATGTCGTATTTTTTTTATAATTTTCAACTAATTTCTGAAATAAACGTCAATTTTACAAAAACTGCACCGTGCGATTTTGTGACGACCGGGCAAAAATCAAAGTTTAATCATTATTCTTTCATTTAAAAAAAAAAAAAAAAAATAGCCGTGTGTTAGGTGGGTGCATTAAAGTCCTTAACTAGACGTCTTTTTCAAATATTACACTCGCCTAATGTATATTAGTTTGTGATTAGGTCAGTCTATGGGGAAGCACTAGTGGTAGGTCAATTATATTAGTATGACTTAGTATACAGTTGGATAAGCATTGGCATATCTTGTTTCAATTGATATTATTTGTCTCCGCATTTGTTATGGTATGTTGACCTTTAAAAAATTTTGTTAGTTTACATGTATTAGTTTGTGATTAGCTCAGCTCAAGGTCACTATTGGTAGAAGGCCAATGTTTAATGCTATTCAGTTGTATATGCATTAGCACATTTCATTTCTACGAATAATAATTATACGCCACGCAACAAAGTTGCGTAGGGTATAATGTTTTTGACCCGTCCGTCAGTCCGTCCATCCGTCAGTAATGTTTCTTGTCATCGAAACTTCTCTTCAACCACACAACAGAATTTCACGAAACCTTTTTAGATGAAAAGGACATTTTATGTAGTTGTGCATATCGACAGGAAATTACGATTCAATTTTTTTCTAGGAGTTACGCCCCTTTGAACTTATTTGCTTCAATGTACTACTGCAACAGTTTTGTCATCGCAACTTCTCTGAAACCACACAACATAATTTCATGAAACCTTTTTAGATAATAAGGACATACTATCTAGATGTGCATATCGACAGGAATTTACGATTCATTTTTTTCTAGGAGTTACGCCCCTTTGAACTTATTTACTTTAATGTACTACTGCAACAGTTTGTTATAGCAACTCCTCTGAAACTACACAACAGAATTTCATGAAAACTTTTAAGATAATAAGGACATACTATCTAGATGTGCATATCGACAGGAATTTACGATTCATTTTTTTCTAGGAGTTACGCCCCTTTGAACTTATTTACTTTAATGTACTACTGCAACAGTGTGTTATCGCAACTCCTCTGAAACTACACAACAGAATTTCATGAAAACTTTTAAGATAATAAGGACATAATATGTAGATGTGCATATCGACAGGAAATTACGATTCAATTTTTTTATAGGACTTACACCTCTTTGAACTTATTTGTTTTAAGGTACAACTTCAACAGTTTGTCATCTCAACTCCTCTGAAACCACACAGCAGACTTTCATGAAACTTTTTAGATAATAAGGTCATACTACGTAGATGTGCATATCGACAGGAAACGACGATTCATTTTTTCTAGGAGTTACGCCCCTTTGAACTCATTTGCTTCAATGTACTTCTGCAACAGTTTGTCATCTAAACTCCTCTGAAACCACACAACAGAATTTCATGAAATTTTATAGATAATAAGGACATACTATGTAGATGTGCATATTGACAGGAAATTATTTTTCAATATTTTTTTCTTGTACAATTTTTTTTCTACACTTATTTCATTTCTCCAATGACAATGTGGGGACGTGGGGTATGTGAGCGTTCTCACTAAGGTTCTTTTATTAGTTCCGCCCCTCATCCATGGTCTATTGACTTTGAAACATTTGCTTTATAGTTTAGATGTATTAGTTTGTGATTAGATTAGTTTAAGATAAACTGCTTAATATGTTAACTTGTTAATTCAATGATATTTAGATCGAATGCAAATTTATTGCCATTTGCAAGGTTTGTTTCCATAGTGATTATATAGCCCCCCCCCCCCCCCCTTCCTCATCATGTTTCATTGACTTTAAACTGTTGGATAGTTTACAAATTAATGTTTGTGTTTATGTTTGTTAAATAGGGAACGACTTATAGTAAGTATATGCTATTTGTATTGCAGTTATATAAGCATTTACACATTTCATTTCCATAGAGATTGTTTAGCAATGTACTTCAGTCATGGTTCATCTACTTTGAATATTTGCATAACTTACATGTTAAAATATTTCTATTTTAATTTCAAAATTTGCATAATCAAAATTACAGAAAGGCGAGACATATTTCTGTGATAACAGTTTATCATCGTTCGTTTTTATGTTGTACTGTTACACCACTATCCCAGGTTAGGGGGTTGTGGTTTTGGGATTCGGCTTACATGTTTAACCCCGCCAAATTCTGTATTAACAAGTCAGGAGCCTGTAATTCAGTGGTTGTCGTTTGTTGATGTGTTGTTACATATTTGCTTTTCGTTCCTTTTTTGTACATAAATTAGGCCGCTTATTTTCTCGTTTAAATTGTTTTACGTTTTTCATAGCATGGCCTTTTATAGCTAATTATGCGGTATCTGCTTTGCTCATTGTTGAAGGCCACACGGCGCCCTATAGTTGTTAATATATGTGTCATTTTGTCTCTTGTGGAGAGCTGTTTCATTAGCATTTATACCACATTTTCTTCTTTATTTTCAAGAACTTTCAAAGCAGATTGTGTTTGTACTGTCCGACAAAGCAGTCAACAATGTGAAAGAACAATAACACAATGACAGGATGTTTAAGTACAGAGCCACGCATTTCTTTACAAACAAATAGGGAATAATGAGGTGCTACAATATAAACCATGATAAAGAATAGAAAATAATGAACAAACAGTATAACGAATAAAAAAATTGAAGAACCCCATCCACACAAATGAAAGAAAAAAGAAGTACCAGTCCATAAGACAAGCAACCCGACGAGAAAAATGAGAATTTGCTCTGATTTTAATTTGCAAACTACACATCCGACAAATTAGTAAGGAGACACATATGACTTAAATTCTTTAAAAAGTTTTCAAGGATATGATGAAGTCTATCTTGAGTCATGGTTTTCTCTGAAACAGAAAGTGGATGTAAATCAAAGAACATTATGTCTTTGTAATATTTCTCTAAATTTATTATAAAATTGATTTGTTGTCACAGATGAAATTAAAGCGTTTATCGCCCAATATACAGCAACCCAACGACATAATACGATGTGTAATTTATTTTGATTTTTTTTAGAACCTTTCATCCGTATATGTCTCGAATAAACAAACTATTGAGGACATACATGTATGACTAATATTAAAATTTCCTCTTAAACTAGTGATATATGGTTTAAAAAGATATCATGAAATATATTTTTAATTATGTTTTTTTGTCTTCAACTATCAAACATCAATTGGTGTTAATCAATTTAACAACACGTCTCTAATATTTCATTAAATTTCCATATCAAGTTACCCTTTTGTCACACATGAAATAAAAGTGTTAATTTTCCCCAAAACATGTACATAACAAAGGTGTTAATTTTGTTTTTCTGTACATAAAATGAAATTCATTTAAGTTAGATTGATAGTAAAGAAAACAAAATTTGATACAAAATATTTGAATGACTAAATGCACAAATAGATCCGAGTTTGAATCAAGTCATTGTCTGAAAGAATTATTTATGTTTATTTATGTTAATTTCTTTATCACGTCAAAAAGAAATGCATTTCCGTCTCTTTCATTACAAACAAGAAGAACATTTTCTATTTTGTCAAAATAAATTCCAATCGGCTTGTCCAATCCATCTGATTCAGTAAGAAGTTCTCTGTGATGTTTACCATCATCTGATACAACTATTACAGTGTGTGTCCTCTCATTAGTCACATAGACATTCCCTTCATTATCTGTTGTTACACGAGTTAAATCTTGAAATTCATCCATTTCAAACTTCCACAGTAACTTTCCATCTAACGAGCAGCAGTATATTGATCTATTGCCTATACAGACCAACCTGTCTCTGTGTACTGTAATGTCCCAGATATAGTTTGAAGGTGCCGGTATAGTACGTATTACGTTACCTGTCAGATCCATCACATGTATTATACTCCCATCAATAACAACGTACAGGTTATTATCATTATATGATATTCCGTAGCAGTAACGACTTGTGTTGATTGTACTGGTGACAGAACGTGTAGATATATTTATTATCAGTATGGTACTGTATCTACAGGATACTGCTACAGTGTTACTATCTATCTCTGTTATATCAAGTGGTGTATAGGACAGAGGCATGTGATGGATATCAGTACCGTCTGAATTACAAATAATAAGTCGTTTATTTCTATAGTCGGTAAACACTAATGTATTGCCTGTTTTGATGCAGTTAGTAATGGACAGATTTTCATTCTCAGACTTTTTAATATTTAACTGTTGGCGCAAAGTGACAGAAACAGGAAGGTTGTATTTGACAGATGTTTGATCCTGGACTTCTTCTTTGTTTGGTTCATGTTCTGGAATAAATAATCAAGTATATAACTGGTTATTTCAATAATCGATTACCTTGACTGTCCCTTTGGTATCTTTCGTCCCTCTTTTAACTAATTTGCAATTTAAAAAAATGTACCACTAACAGATATTAAATGATGGAAAAAGAATTCTATATTTTGTTTATGAATTGCTCACGCCGTCAAATTTTCTTTCCGGTTTTTTTTTTTTTACTAATTTCACTTTGAACAAATCGATCTCAGCATGATCCGGCTACATAATTTAATTTAATGAAAGTCGTAAACAAGTGTAAAAGGACAGATATTAGTGGATACAACCATGTTATATATTTGTTCGACTTTCTTGTATATGAGGTTTTATAAAGACGTTTATCTGGAATAGGTGCCTTTTTGATATATCAAATATATCCGTGGGTTGCAAATCCACTAAATAGAATTTAAATGAGTCAGTACTTTCTATCTTTCGATCGAATATCTGTATTTATGATTAAAACCAAATTAATATGTACTGATATCTAAGAAACATATGAACGGGTTATAAATGGGTCATAAAATAATTAGTCGTGATTTTCACAAAACTCCGATAAATGAATGGGGAAGGGGTGAAATTTATCTACGTATTTACCTACAATCCAATGTTGAGACCCCCTCCTGGTTCATTTAAGTTTAGTTTAAACAATATTTATTCAGATAAATCAACATTAAACATATTATACATTGTAAAATACCTTGATCATTACACAATCTAATTAAAAACCGATCTCTCATCGCTCCTGTTTCTGATATGTCACGTGGATATCAGAAACAGGAGCGATGAGAGATCGGTTTTTAATTAGATTGATCATTACATAGCATATGTTGTTTTGTAAAGAAAACAAACATCCGGATTTAATACGTCAATATAAATAAAGTAGAAACACATCGGCAATAGTTAGAGAGATATTTTGCAAGAAGAGTTTTAAATTGTCTCACTTTACATTACCTTCATTTAAAATGTATTCTAAAATTGTTTTCGTCTAGAAAATGAATGTATATTTTTGCCACTGAACGTAAAGCAAACGACAATTATTCAATTAATCTTTTATGTACTGACGAGTCCGAACGCTAATGTTTAGTTTCATTAAAAATATTCTTCATGAATATAACTTATATTTTTTTACAATACAGGGAAAATTAATGTTATAATAAGACACATCTTAGCACAGGATTTGTTACAGTTACAAACATATCTTGTATAGAGCAAACTTCGGAAAGAAACCTCCTAAAGTTATCGGTACAAATCTCTACGTCCAGGAACCAAGGTTTCGCCTTAAGGGTTGTAGCGTAGTTATATTGGATGTACAAATACGCATCCACGTCAGATCTGAGTTGGGACGTTGAATATGATCTAGGGTAATGAGAAGTTTTCTGCATCTTCACATTACAAAAGTTTTGAAATCTCTATCCGAAACAGCATTGTTGACCCTATGTAACATGTTTTCGTGTTTAGGCTTTGGAAATGCCCTACCATTCATATAAGTTGAAGAATTTTGATCACAATTATGCTCTTTATTATTTCAATTATTCAATCGTTGTCGTCGACTGTAATGTAATTTGTTAACTTATAGATGAAATGCAATATAACAAGATTTTCAGATACACATGTTTTCTATTAGTCTAGTTACAATTTTAGTTTAAACACGAACTAAAATATCCTCTTATCAACGAGTTAAAGTTGGCCGTGCGGGATATTTAGAGTACGCAGCCACGTCCGTTCATAATGGGGATGTTATATCCGATATCTCGTGTAAATGGAGTGTAACGTTTTTTGCACGTTAGGAATCCTTGCATCTACTCTTTGAGTGGTACGGAGGCGACATGTTGCTGTGCTAAATTTGTGTCCCTATCCAATAAATGAAGACTGCACGCTTAATAATTTTAAGCGTTCAACAATTAATCATTATGACTAAATCTTAAATGTTCAAGATAAAATGTATTTGAGTTACAAAAAACAGGGGCTTTTTTGAATTGTTGAAATTCAGAGACTGTATATTAGACAAATTATGGGTTCCTTCAAGCGTAATTTGAATAGAGGTCGAAAAAAAGTAATCCCTTGTATTAAACTAATAATAAAAGTGTGCCGCCGTCGTCTTAACAAGAACCCCAAAGGGCGACTGGGGAAAAGAGATATGTTCACTAATGTCTTCTATCTACCGACTGTACAACTCTTGTAATTGCAGGGTAATGTTTTCTATCCGCGATGTACAAGTACGCAGCCACAGAAGTGGAATATTTAATTCGATGCATATGTCAAGCGCCATGTTTTTTGCACGTTAAGAACGCCTGCTAAATTGAAAAAAAATCTGAGGGGTCCGAATTTGGCATGTTTATGGTAAAAAGTAAAATCACAAAAATACTGATCTTAGAGGAAAATAAATTCGGAAAGTCCATAATCACATGGCAAAATCAAATAACAAAACGCATCTAAAACGAATGGACAAGAACTGTCATATTCCTGACTTGGTACAGGCATTTTCAAATGTAGAAAATGGTGGATTAAACCTGGTATTATAGCACTAACCCTCTGATCAAATTCCGTTATATTTACATTGATGCGTTAACTTAACAGACACAATAAATAAAATAGTCAAAATATGGGTACATCAGTCATCATCGTATAACATTTTTAAAAGGAACAATTTAACAGAACACAAAAAACATCTATCTACAAACACATTCATTGATTTGTGTGTCTGACGTCGGAAAATGTTATATATCACATAGATTTGTCGTTCAGTGTGCTTACAGACAACATTAAAATTTACATAGGCAATGTAGGCAAGTATGTATGAATAAATTTCAGAAATAGACCGAGATTGAAAATAGTCCAAAAGTTATATATCGAATTTATAAGAATCCACAAATAGTTAATTCCACTACGCGATTGACTGATTTTGACGTTTATTGTTCAACGTATTTTGTAATTCATAATAGAAATATCATAATGACATAAACTAAAACAATATCATACTGATGGGATCTTTTAAAGTACAGAGTCACGTTATAAGAACTAAAGAAATACAAAAAAATAGCATATACAAAACACGCCACCAAAAAATGAAAGACAATACCAAGACATTGCCGAGATGTATAAGTACCGAGCCACGTCAAACGGAAATCACATCAAACCATTCAACAGTAAAAGTAATATTAATAATAGAACAAAGACAAATGAAAGAACTATAAAACACGATGTTAAGATGATAAAAAACATCAGTACTCAGAATCTATACATCAAGACCATTGTGTATTATTTGTGAAGTTGATACGGAATATTTATCAACAAGGTCTTGGTACCTTCCGATGAACCTGTTTAAGAAAAAGGACAAGACGTTCTTTGACATACTCCTGGTTAATCAACTTTCTACTCAGACACTGATGACATTTTACAAAGTCTTGAGTAGGAGCTGCAAGCTCTTGAATATCAAATAAGTTGGGAAATATATATCCCATATGCAGGTGAAGTTGATATATTGCTACTAAAGTGAAATTAAATAATTTGGCTTCTTTGATCCCCTTAATTGTTTTTGACAAGTGTCTGGAGGAACTCCGATTCATAAGAAAATAAGAAGAGGTCGACAAGAAGAGGCACACAGTTTGTTCTCATAGGAATGCCCACAATTTGTTGGAAAAGTCTACCTCCAAAATCAACAAATATGTTGTCGATAAGAAACTCCAGCATACTGACCACTTTTTCATTTGTGTAGCATGTTTTACCTTTTTGTTTGTCACTTTTAACGAAATATGCCTTATGAAATCCCAAAGTAATAAATTCATAGCGTATGCTACCATTTTTATGTTGAAAGGCATTGTGGATTATTTCTTTAAGGCGATTTTTCAATTTCGCATGTGGAATGGTGGTATACAGGGTTGAAAAATCAAAAGTTTAAATGGTGTCTGCTTAAGATGCACTCAATTTCCATTGGCAGGAAAAATTTCTCGACTTTCATGGCAAAGGGGGTCTATCACAAGACCTACCTATTGTATTTATTATTATGTTGTCCTGAATATGCATGTACTATTTGCCACTTGGCATTAAGGTGGTATGGGTGTCTTTCTTCATCGTGGCTTGTAAACAACAGAAAACCTTAGGTCAAGATTTTCAATCAAGTTAGCATAATTGGATGCAGGAATGCAGTTAACCAATGTGAATATTCATTTAAAAGAACAATTTTATAAGATTATAATTCATAAATGTTTGTATTTAACAAGTGAAGATTATTGTTGGTTGATTTTTATTGTTTTTAATTTGGCATTTAAAGGGGAGGTAACTCCGACATCGTGCATTTTCTTAGGAAATCTACATGGAATTTTGCTATTTTGTATAAAAGCCGGACAAAAACGCACGGTGACCCTATCTTTTTGGGGATATTATCAAAGCACCTTCTAAAGGGTATCTTTTCGTTTTTTACTTTACAATTCTATCATTTGGTTTAGCTTCTAATCACATTATAATGTTTTTTTCTTATCCATACAAAATGTGTCAGTTTGTCACAATCTGTACCTTGAGAAAATGCGTTGTAACCTATCATTTTTATAACAATTTTGACATCAATATATACTACCTTTTGGCAAGGTATTAACAAATTCTATGATTTTTTTATACCACCTAAAGCAACCAAAAATCTATCAACTTTGTCCGCGGGAGTGAGAATTTTTGTAATTTAGGAATAAAGGTGCCTTTAGAATAATCTCAACACCGAAGTAGCAACTTTCAGCGGTACAATAATACAGTAATTTTTGCAATAACTACATCAACCCGGAACAGATAAATAAAAGTATCTCTTTACCCTCATTACTAATTACTTGTATCTTATCGTTATTTTCATTCATCCATTTCTTAGTTATGTACTGATAATTAAGGAATATTTGTGGGATGTACAGTATCCACGTCAGATCAGAATTGTTGACCCTATGTAACAGGTCTTTAATTTTTAAGGCTGTAAAAATCCACAATATCTGTCCCTGAACCAGACGAACAATTAAATTTGAAAAATTGTATTCTATGTGGTATTTTTATTATCAATCAATCGTTGTCGCCGACTGTAGTGTTATTTGGTAACTCGTAGATGAACTGCAATATAACCAGACTTTTAGATGAAGGCATCTTCAGATGTTCAAGAAAAACACGTTTTCTATTCTCTTAAATGCAGATTTTGGTTATAACCCGAAATCAAATATTCTCAAACATTGTTACTCACGAAAATAAATAATCAAGTTTTCATTTATATCTCATTAGCTTCTAGAAGTTGAACTTTTATGTTTTAAGGTTTTCGTTTTACTGTAACTAACCTTGTCCCTTGTTTTAAAATTTTCTAAAGAAACGGACTCAATCTTAAAATTTAATATATTTGAGGTATACACTACATAAAAAAGTCAAATCAGTACTTTCACAGTTATTGTCAGTTTAACGTGTCACCATTTAAGCCAACAATACACTTTCCGGAGGTTAACAATGGTATGTCTGTGTATTTTCCAGTGTTGACTACTGTCATATTTTTCTTCTATCTCAAAAAATTTCAATATAACTTAAAATTTGTGTTTTAATTCATATTTCAGTTTGCATTTTGATTATTAAAAAAATTAACAAACAAGTTTTTTAGTGTGTTTTAGAATGTCACCATGCCGTTGTGGACCAAAACAATCTTCTTGATCTGCATATGGGTTTCATATCATTTAAAATTCAGGATAGATAAAGCATTTTAACGACGTAGAAACGTAGATACTAAAGGATGAGTAATTTCAACCCAATACTTTCGTTCAAAAATTTGCTATCCAGTACTAATTGATGGCTTTCATTTGTTTCAAAAGTCAAAACATATGTTAGACCCGAACTTAAATCCATATTTTGCAATTCAAAAATAAATGTCGGATAAAAAAAAACACTGCCTACTGCCTACTAATCATGGAAATTTCACTGTTTTCCCTGCCATTCTGTTTTCAACCCAGTGCAGGTAAATACAAACAACACTTTACAAATTTACCGTGTTCGTAGTGATAATCTTGATTTAAATTCTTGAGGTGCTTGCAAAACATAAAATGGACTCTGGTCATGGGCTTACTTTTGATTTCAATTTGTTTTGTCAACTTTTCCACGTGTTGTATTAGGTTTTGGCCGGGAGCATCACTGAAACAAGAATGTGTCCAAAGTACACGGATGCCCCACTCGCACTATCATTTGCCATGTTCAATGGACCGTAAAATTGGGTAAAAAATCTAATTTGGCATTAAAATTAGAAAGATCATACCATAGGGAACATGTGTACTAAGTTTCAAGTTGATTGGATATCAACCTCATCAAAAACTACCTTGACCAAAAACTTTAACTTGAAACTCGCACTTTCATTTTATATGTTCAGTGGACCGTGAAATTGGGGTCAAAACTCTCATTTGGCTTTAAAATTAGAAAGACTATATCATACGGATTATGTGTACTAAGTTTCAAGTTGATTGATTTCAGCTTCATCAAAAACTACCTTGACCAAAAACTTCAATCTGACGCGGGACAGACGGACGGTACTGACGCACAGACCAGAAAACATAGTGCCCCTCTACTATCGTAGGTGGGTCATAAAAAACTTAATTGTCGAAAAGATTTTTGGTGCAAGATAATTGGTGCCGTTAATGGTATTGATATCGATATGTACAAATATGTCGGAAAGTTAGGAGCTTTATCACTAAAACAAGGTTGACAAAGTATTACCCGCCCGGGTTTTCTCGGGCTTGTCAATACTCCCAGAGATGGGTAATACTGGGCATTACTGGGCAATATGATTTTTTAAGTTTATTTTAACACAAAATAGTTAAGACTTGTTGTAGTTTCATAGTGTTATAGCTAAATATAAACATTTTATACAAATGACCATTGACAGTCATGTCTAATGGATATAAAATCCAATTTCATTATCTTCTCAATTAATTCTTTATGTAAGCAGAATACAATGTTTGCACATTTAATTTGTATAAGGATACCTTGTTAATTACAAAGCATTGTTTCAAGATTCAAAACTTTGAAAAAAATGCATTTTATTGCAGTGTTTAAGTGAATTGTTGATTTTAATTGTCATATTGCTAAAAAACACCCTAAGGGGTCATGCCATTAACACTTATAGAATTAAAAGGGCTGATTATTGTTACGTAAACAAATCTGGGTTCTTACCTGAATAATTACTTATTGATTAGTGACAGTACATATACATTATTTAAATGAGATTTTCCTACATGTAATTGTTAATTTTTTTATAAGAGTTATATGTTTTTGAAAAAAATGATTGTTTTTGCTTTATATGTACAGTTTGACCATATATGTACAGTTTGAATATCTTAAATGTGTTACATTTGTGTTTGATCACTGAATCCAGATATAAAATTCAGACCAGTATTTTATATTACCCAGTATTGCCCAGATTTACCCACTAAAACCAAGTAAAAACCGGGATTTCCCAGTATTTTCCACTGGGCTTGGCAATACTCATACAACCCGGGTTTTGCCAACCCTGCACTAAAATAACACAAAAAAAAACTAAATTCATCTAATTTCAACTTTGTCTGAGGTAGTGTGAACATTATTTTATTATACATTGTTTAATTAATCACAAATCATGAAATCAGAAACGTTTAAACAGATGTATCCCTAGATTTACATCTGATTTTTCTAACTGGCTCAATATAAAAGAAAGGAGCAAAGTGCATGTTTTGGGTGATATGGGGCAACATATTTTACCCTACATCGTAGGTAAAAACCAAATGAGTCTCGTTAATTGTATTTTCCCCAATATAAAGAGACAAATTGCAAAGATTTATATCGCCATTAATATATGTTATAGAAAACATCCATTGGTTATCAGATAAAGTTACGAAAGGAAAATATGTTAACAAAAATATTACTTGGATTATGTGCATCCTGCTTAGTGCTTATTTTTGATCTGTCAGGGATTTTTTTAACCTGAAAATAAAAGAAGAAGGTTTTAATTGAATACATTACACGTATGGTAGTTGAAGTACATGGCCAACAAAGAGGTTACTACAAAATATAACGTGTACAATATTGTTAAAGATCTGCATATACACTTGTTGCAGTAGTTGCATCCTTAAGACTTTCTGTTTAAGCGATTAATCACAATCACAATATCCGTCACCGCTCAGTCACATCACATCACATCACAAATCTGTCAAACTTATAATTCGAAGACTGATTTATCGGTGTTATCGGATTGAACTCTATTCATTACTACCACTAGATGGATACGTCTGCTGGGGGACTTTTTAGCCTGAAGGATATCATTAGACCCGTAACCGTACTTTGGTTATTGCATGAAAATAAGAGTAATGTCTAACTTTAATTGCCGTTATAAATATTTCGAAATCTATTAAAATGCAGGAATGTCTGTCCCTCGTGCATAGCCCCGATTCATTATCCGGGTTCAGATTCACTATTTGTCTTTTTTCGGTTTCATCACCTTTCGAATGTTTGTATACGGTTCCAAATCATGTTAGATAAAGGAATATACTAGCCTTATGCATATTTCTTGTCAGAGTTTGGATGTACGTTCGGGCCTACTTGGTTTTATCAGATCTTCAGTGTTTGTATTCAGTTTTATACGGCTGTGGTATGATAATTTTTGTATATCTAGTCCCAATGATAATGTTACTTTTTTTAAATTCTATTTCTGTACAGTTTTAAGACATTTGGCAAACAATGTAAAATAATATCATTACAAGACAATAAGTGAAATAAGAAGTTGTCTGGAGATTTAAGCAAGTGTAGCTTATTTGCTGATCGTTTCTGTGCTATTTAAGAATTTTTTGATAACAATATACACCACTGGGTCAATGCCACTGCTGGTTGGCGTTTCGTACCCAAGGGTAGCACCAGCTCAGTAGTCTGCACTTCGGTGTTGACATGAATATCAACTATATTGTCATATTAATAAATTTCCTGTTAACAAAACTTTGCATTTTTCGAAAAAATAAGGATTGTCTTATCCTAGAAACAGATAACCTTAGCCATATTCAAGAGCTTGCAGCTCCTACTCAGACTTTGTAAAACGTCATCAGTGTCTGAGTAGAAAGTTGATTAACCCGGGGTATGTCAAAGAACGTCTTGTCCTTTTTCTAAAAAAGTTCATCGGAAGGTACCAAGACCTTGTTGATAAATATTCCTATTCAACTTCACAAATAATACACGATGGTTTTGATGTATAGATTCTGTGTACTGATGTTGTTTATCATCTTAACAACGTGTTTTTACAGTTCGTCCGTTTGTCTTTGTTCTATTATTAATATTACTTTTACTGTTGAATGGTTTTATGTGTTATCCGTTTGACGTGGCTCGGTACTAATACATCTCGTCAATGTGTTTGTATTGTCTTTCATTTGTTGGTAGCGTGTTTTGTATAAGCGACTTTTTGTATTTGTTTGGTTCTTATAACGTTACTCTGTAACGATCCCGTCAGTATGATATTGTTCTATTGTATGTCATTATGATATATTTTTATTGTGAATTACAAAATACGTTGAACCATAAACGTCAAAATCATTCAATCGCGTAGTGGAATTAACTATTTGTGGATTCTTATAAATTCTATATATAACTTTTGGACTATTTTCAATCTCGGTTTATTTCTGAAATTTATTCTTACATACTGTTAATTTTTTAACCTATATGTTTACATTGCCAATGCAAAATTTAAAATTGTTTGTACGCACATTGAACGACAAATCTATGTGACGGATAAAATTTTCTGACGTCAGACACACAAATCAATGAATGTGTTTGTAGATAAATGTTTTTGTGTTCTGTTAAATTGTTCCTTTTAAAATTGTTATACGATTAATTCTATATACAACTTTGGACTATTTTCAATCTCGGTCTATTTCTGAAATTTATTCTGACATACTTTTGATTTTTTAACCCTATATGCTAACATTGCCTATGTAAATTTTGAAATTGTTTGTATGCACATTGAACGACAAATCTATGTGACGTATACAATTTTCTGACGTCAGACACACAAATCAATGAATGTGTTTGTAAATAGATGTATTTGTGTTTTATTAAATTGTTCCTTTTAAAATTGTTATACGATGATGACTGATGTACCCATATTTTGACGTTTTTATTTATTGTGTCTGTTTAGTTAACGCATCAACGTAAATATAACGGAATTTGATGAGACTGTCATCAAAGTGAGAGGTTTAGCGCTATAACTCCAGGTTTAATCCACCATTTTCTACATTTGAAAATGCCTGTACCAAGTCAGGAATATGACAGTTCTTGTCCATTCGTGTTTGATGCGTTTTGTTATTTGATTTTGTCATGTGATTGTGGACTTCCCGAATTGATTTTCCTCTAAGTTCAGTATTTTTGTGATTTTACTTTTTGCACAACATTTTGGAATTTTGGGTCCTCAATGCTCTTCAACATTGAACCTGTTTGACTTTATAACTATTTTGATCTGAGCTTCACTTACGAGTCTTTTCTAGACGAAACGCGCTTCTGGCGTATTAAAATATAATCCTGGTAACTATTCTATCCACATATTATATTATTAAAGCCAGTAGGCAATAACGCAACACATTGATAAAAATCGTCTTAAAAGGGCATAACGAATAAGGAGTCGTCTGACGATTTTGTCTAGGTTGATTTAGTTTTAGATATTGTGTTTTTCAATTACTGTGCATTTGTTATCATCGACTGAGATAAGCAAAAATATAAGATAAAACTTTTCATTGAAGCGCAATAATTTCTATAAAGAAGTCGTCTTGAACAAGACGTAGTTCACAACAATCTTTATATTTTTGCTTTTCAGATTTTCTCTTATTACAGCGGTTTAAAAACTGTTTGTATCCAACAGACGTCAAGTAATGAGAAAAAGCTTCCTTTATTATTAGAAAACTTTTAATAGATAAAGCAAATAAGAACATTTTGTCCGGTTTTTAAAGATAACTGTATTGGAACATATGGAACACACAATGAATCTAAAATATATGACTAATGAATATTTTAATCTGCCATCACAAACTTTCCCCTTCTGAAGGTGAATGGAAAGGTTTGTCAGGATATTAATTATCAAATCTGACTAGAAAGAACGTAACTGTGCATTAAACGGATGCCCTGACTTTAAAGTACTTTTAAAGATGTTAACAGTTGGTATCAGCACCTTGTCTTGTAAAATATAATAGCAGACCGTTTTTTCATCATATCATCTATCATGTCTATTCTGATGTCGTTTATCGAACGTTTTATACGCCCGTTTTACGGACTGTAATATAGTCTACCGTTGTTCGTCCATCTGTTCGTCCGTCGTTAACATGTCGAACAATAACTCAAGAATGATGTAACCAACATGTATACAACTTTGATGAATTGTTTATATTTATTAATGTAAGTTTCCTTGCGATTCCGAGTTGAGGGGTTTGTTTCATTTAAAAGGGTGGATTTCTCAGCGTTCGGACAATAACTAGAAAACACTTTCATCAATTTGCAAGATACTTTTGTGAATTGTTTATTGTTATTGGCGTTAGCTTTCTTTTACTTGTAATAAATTTTGAGATTTTACGTTTCCGAGTAATAGGGTTTTATTCGTTAAAAGAGAGGGGATTTTCCAGTTTTTTTGGACAATAACTCAAAGTTACCTTCATCAATTTGCCTGAAACTTTTGTCATTTTGAGTTGCTAGGTTTTATTCATTCGAAATGCGGTCAATTTTTAAAGATTTTAGATTTTACGTTTCCGGGTTAAGGGGGTTTACATATAAGAAAGGACGGAGGGATTTTTCGTACAATTACTAAACTGTGCTTTGTGCAGATTTCAGGAAATCTTGGTGACAGGTTTGTATCTATTTAAATAACCTCCCTTTAGTTTTTTTGTACATTTCTGATTCTTCATTGAGAAGTTATTGATAAAGCTCATGAAGCAGCTGTTTTTAACCGGATTTTTGTGACAAAAATGTCGGTTATTGATTCGGGGATGTACGGCGGGCAGTCGGTCGGTCGGTCGGGCGGGCGGCAACCATATGTTGTCCGTGCATTTACTCATGAACCGTTCAACCAAAGCTTTTAAAATTTTAATATGTTGTTACTGACAAAAAATGAAGGTCAAGTTCAAAAATGACGATTTTGACTTTTACCGTTAAGGAGTTATGGTTCTGGAAAGATTGTAAAATGGCTTTCCAGTCGTGTCCGTGCATTTACTCATTAACTGTTCCACCAAAGATTTTCAAATTTTAATATGTTGTTACTGATGACAAAATGGAGGTCAAGTTCAATAATGTCGATTTTGACTTTTACCGTCTATCGGTTAAGGTTCTTGAAAGATCGAAAAATGGCGTTTCCATTCATGTTGTTGCATTTACTCATGAACCATTCAACCTAAGATTTTCAAATTTTAATATGTTGATACTGATGACAAAATGGATGTCAAATTTGATATTGACGATTTTCACTTTCACCGTTCATCAGTTATGGTTCTTGTGATATTGGCAGGACACACATAAATGTTAATAAAACCGGTTTGCTGTCGTTGTGACAGCCTCTTGTTTAATTTTTGATTGAGCATCACTGTAACTACATTAATTATCGAACAATTTGTTACTACTTTGTTACTACCACTGGATTGATAGGTATATTGATAGACTTTTAGTCCCCGAGGATATCATTAATCTATTGGTACCGTGTATGTTTACTTTGTTACTACCACTTGATTGATAGGTCTACTGATACACTTTTAGTCCCCGATGATATCATCAATCTATTGGTACCGTGTATGTTTACTTTGTTACTACCACTGGATTGATAGGTCTACTGATAGACGTTTAGTCCCCGAGGATATCATTAATCTATTGGTACCGTGTATGTTTACTGTGTTACTACCACTGGATTGATAGGTCTACTGATATACTTTAAGTCCATGATGATACCGTGTATGTTTACTTTGTTACTACCACTGGATTGATAGGTATACTGATAGACTTTAAGTCCCCGAGGATATCATTATTCTATTGGTACCGTGTATGTTTACTTTGTTACTACCACTGGATTGATAGGTCTTCTGATAGAATTTTAGTCCCCGAGAATCATTAATCTACTGGTACCGTGTATGTTTACTTTCTTACTACCACTGGATTGATAGGTCTTCTGATAGATTTTTAGTCCCCGAGAATCATTAATCTATTGGTACCGTGTATGTTTACTTTGTTACTACCACTGGGTTGATAGGTCTACTGATAGACTTTTATTCCCCGAGAATATCATTAATCTATTGGTACCGTGTATGTTTACTTTGTTACTACCACTGGATTGATAGGTCTACTGATAGACTTTCAGTCCCCGAGAATATCATTATTCTGTTGGTCCCGTGTATGTCTTCTTTGTTACTACCACTGGATTGATAGGTCTACTGATAGACTTTAAGTCCATGAGGATATCATTATTCTATTGGTACCGTGTATGTTTACTTTGTTAGTACCACTGGATTGATAGGTCTACTGATAGACTTTAAGTCTATGAGCATGTCATTAGCTATTGGTACCGTCTATGTTTACTTTGTTACTACCACTGGATTGATAGGTATACTGATAGACTTTTAGTCCCCGAGGATATCATTAATCTATTGGTACTCTGTATGTTTACTTTGTTACTACCACTGGATTGATAGGTCTTCTGATAGATTTCTAGTCCCCGAGGATATCATTAATCTATTGGTACCATGTATATTTACTTTGTTACTACATGTACCACTGGATTGATAGGTATTCTGATAGATTTTTAGTTCCCGGGAATCATTAATCTGTTGGTCCCGTGTATGTTTACTTTGTTACTACCACTGGGTTGAGAGGTCTACTGATAGACGTTTAGTTCCCGAGGATATCATTAATCTATTGGCACCGTGTATGTTTACTTTGTTACTACCACTGGATTGATAGGTCTACTGATAGACTTTTAGTTACCGAGGATATCATTAATCTATTTGTACCGTGTATGTTTACTTTGTTACTACCATTGCATTGATAGTTCTATTGAAAGACTTTTAGTTCCCTAGGATATCATTAATCTATTGGCACCGTGTATGTTTACTTTGTTACTACCACTGGATTGATTGGTCTACTGATAGACTTTTAGTTCCCTAGGATATCATTAATCTATTGGCACCGTGTATGTTTACTTTGTTACTACCACTGGATTGATAGGTCTACTGATAGACTTTTAGTTACCGAGGATATCATTAATCTATTTGTACCGTGTATGTTTACTTTGTTACTACCATTGCATTGATAGTTCTATTGAAAGACTTTAAGTCCCCGAAGATATCATTAGTCTATTGGTACCGTGTATGTTTACTTTGTTACTACCACTGGATTGACAGGTATACTGATAGACTTTAAGTCCCCAAAGATATCATTAATCTATTGGTACCGTGTATGTTTACTTTGTTACTACCACTGAATTGATAGGTCTACTGATAAACTTTTAGTCCCCGAGAATATCATTAATCTATTGGTACCGTATATGTTTACTTTGTTACTACCACTGGATTGATAGGTCTACTGATAGACGTTTAGTTCCCGAGGATATCATTGAATTATTGGTACAGTGTATGTTTACTTTGTTACTACCACTGGATTGATAGGTCTACTGATAAACTTTCAGTCCCCGAGAATATCATTATTCTATTGGTTCCGTGTATGTTTACTTTGTTACTACCACTGGGTTGATAGGTCTACTGATAGACTTTTAATCCCCGAGAATATCATTAATCTATTGGTACTCTGTATGTTTACTTTGTTACTACCACTGGATTGATAGGTCTTCTGATAGATTTTTAGTCCCCGAGGATATCATTAATCTATTGGTACCATGTATCTTTACTTTGTTACTACATGTACCACTGGATTGATAGGTATTCTGATAGATTTTTAGTCCCCGAGAGTCATTAATCTATTGGTGTTCAGTCCCCGAGAATATCATTAATCTGTTGGTCCCGTGTATGTTTACTTTGTTACTACCACTGGGTTGAGAGATCTACTGATAGACGTTTAGTTCCCGAGGATATCATTAACCTATTGGTACCGTGTATGTTTACTTTGTTACTACCACTGGATTGATTGGTCTACTGATAGACTTTTAGTTCCCGAGGATATCATTAATCTATTGGCACCGTGTATGTTTACTTTGTTACTACCACTGGATTGATAGGTTTTCTGATAGACTTTTAGTTCCCGAGGATATCATTAATCTATTTGTACCGTGTATGTTTACTTTGTTACTACCATTGAATTGATAGTTCTATTGAAAGACTTTAAGTCCCCGAAGATATCATTAATCTATTGGTACCGTGTATGTTTACTTTGTTACTACCACTGGATTGATTGGTCTACTGATAGACTTTTAGTTCCCGAGGATATCATTAACCTATTGGTACCGTGTATGTTTACTTTGTTACTACCACTGGATTGATTGGTCTACTGATAGACTTTTAGTTCCCGAGGATATCATTAATCTATTGGCACCGTGTATGTTTACTTTGTTACTACCACTGGATTGATAGGTTTTCTGATAGACTTTTAGTTCCCGAGGATATCATTAATCTATTTGTACCGTGTATGTTTACTTTGTTACTACCATTGAATTGATAGTTCTATTGATAGACTTTTAGTTCCCGAGGATATCATTAATCTATTTGTACCGTGTATGTTTACTTTGTTACTACCACTGGATTGATTGGTCTACTGATAGAATTTTAGTTCCCGAGGATATCATTAATCTATATGTACCGTGTATGTTTACTTTGTTACTACCATTGAATTGATAGTTCTATTGAAAGACTTTTAGTTCCCGAGGATATCATTAATCTATTTGTACCGTGTATGTTTACTTTGTTACTACCACTGGATTGATTGGTCTACTGATAGACTTTTAGTTCCGGAGGATATCATTAATCTATTTGTACCGTGTATGTTTACTTTGTTACTACCACTGGATTGATTGGTCTACTGATAGACTTTTAGTTCCCGAGGATATCATTAATCTATTTGTACCGTGTATGTTTACTTTGTTACTACCACTGGATTGATTGGTCTACTGATAGACTTTTAGTTCCCGAGGATATCATTAATCTATATGTACCGTGTATGTTTACTTTGTTACTACCATTGAATTGATAGTTCTATTGAAAGACTTTAAGTCCCCGAAGATATCATTAATCTATTGGTACCGTGTATGTTTACTTTGTTACTACCACTGGATTGACAGGTATACTGATAGACTTTAAGTCCCCGAGGATATCATTAATCTATTGGTACCGTGTATGTTTACTTTGTTACTACCACTAGATTGATAGGTCTACTGATAAACTTTTCGTCCCCGAAAATATCATTAATCTATTGGTACCGTATATGTTTACTTTGTTACTACCACTGGATTGATAGGTCTACTGATAGACGTTTAGTTGCCGAGGATATCATTGAATTATTGGTACCGTGTATGTTTACTTTGTTACTACCACTGGATTGATAGGTCTACTGATAAACTTTCAGTCCCCGAGAATATCATTAATCTATTGGTACTCTGTATGTTTACTTTGTTACTACCACTGGATTGAAAGGTCTTCTGATAGATTTTTAGTCCCCGAGGATATCATTAATCTATTGGTACCATGTATCTTTACTTTGTTACTACATGTACCACTGGATTGATAGGTATTCTGATAGATTTTTAGTCCCCGAGAATCATTAATCTATTGGTACCGTATATGTTTACTTTGTGACTACCACTGGATTGATAGGTCTACTGATAGACGTTTAGTTCCCGAGGATATCATTAATCTATTGGTACCGTGTATGTTTACTTTGTTACTACCACTGGATTGATAGGTCTACTGATAGACTTTCAGTCCCCGAGAATATCATTAATCTGTTGGTCCCGTGTATGTTTACTTTGTTACTACCACTGGGTTGAGAGGTCTACTCATAGACGTTAAGTTCCCGAGGATATCATTAACCTATTGGTACCGTGTATGTTTACTTTGTTACGACCACTGGATTGATAGGTCTACTAATAGACTTTTAGTCCCCGAGAATATCATTAATCTATTGGCACCGTGTATGTTTACTTTGTTACTACCACTGGATTGATATGTGTAATGATAACGTTTAGCTCCCGAGGATACCATTGAATTATTGGTACCGTGTATCTTTACTTTGTTACTACATGTACCACTGGATTGATAGGTATTCTGATAGACTTTAAGTCCCCGAGTATATCATTAATCTATTGGTACCGTGTATATTTACTTTGTTACTACCACTGAATTGATAGGTCTACTGATAAACTTTTAGTCCCCGAGAATATCATTAATATATTGGTACCGTATATGTTTACTTTGTTACTACCACTGGATTGATAGGTCTACTGATAGACGTTTAGTTCCCGAGGATATCATTGAATTATTGGTACCGTGTATGTTTACTTTGTTACTACCACTGGATTGATAGGTCTACTGATAAACTTTCAGTCCCCGAGAATATCATTAATCTATTGGTTCCGTGTATGTTTACTTTGTTACTACCACTGGGTTGATAGGTCTTCTGATCGATTTTTAGTCCCCGAGGATATCATTAATCTATTGGTACCATGTATCTTTACTTTGTTACTACATGTACCACTGGATTGATAGGTATTCTGATAGACTTAAAGTCCCCGAGGATATCATTAATCTATTGGTACCATGTATCTTTACTTTGTTACTACATGTACCACTGGATTGATAGGTATTCTGATAGACTTTTAATCCCCGAGGATATCATTAATCTATTGGTACCATGTATCTTTACTTTGTTACTACATGTACCACTGGATTGATAGGTCTACTGATAGACTTTTAGTCCCCGATGATATCATTAATCTATTGGTACCTTGTATGTTTACTTTGTTACTACCACTGAATTGATAGGTCTACTGATAAACTTTTAGTCCCCGAGAATATCATTAATCTATTGGTACCGTATATGTTTACTTTGTTACTACCACTGGATTGATAGGTCTACTGATAGACGTTTAGTTCCCGAGGATATCATGGAATTATTGGTACCGTGTATGTTTACTTTGTTACTACCACTGGATTGATAGGTCTACTGATAAACTTTCAGTCCCCGAGAATATCATTAATCTATTGGTTCCGTGTATGTTTACTGTGTTACTACCACTGGGTTTAATAGATCTACTGATAGACTTTTAGTCCCCGAGAATATCATTAATCTATTGGTAGTCTGTATGCTTACTTTGTTACTACCACTGGATTGATAGGTATTCTGATAGATTTTTAGTCCCCGAGGATATCAATAATCTATTGGTACCATGTATCTTTACTTTGTTACTACATGTACCACTGGATTGATAGGTATTCTGATAGATTTTTAGTCCCCGAGGATATCATTAATCTATTGGTACCGTATATGTTTACTTTGTTACTACCACTGGGTTGAGAGAGCCACTGATAGACGTTTAGTTCCCGAGTATATCATTAACCTATTGGTACCGTGTATGTTTACTTTGTTACTACCACTGGATTGATTGGTCTACTGATAGACTTTTAGTTCCCGAGGATATCATTAATCTATTGGCACTGTGTATGTTTACTTTGTTACTACCACTGGATTGATTGGTCTACTGATAGACTTTTAGTTCCCGAGGATATCATTAATCTATTGACACCGTGTATGTTTACTTTGTTACTACCACTGGATTGATAGGACTTCTGATACACTTTTAGTTCCCGAGGATATCATTAATCTATTTGTACCGTGTATATTTACTTTGTTACTACCATTGAATTGATAGTTCATAGACGTTTAGTTCCCGAGGATATCATTGAATTATTGGTACCGTGTATGTTTACTTTGTTACTACCACTGGATTGATAGGTCTACTGATAAACTTTCAGTCCCCGAGAATATCATTAATCTATTGGTTCCGTGTATGTTTACTTTGTTACTATCACTGGGTTGATAGGTCTACTGATAGACTTTTAGTCCCCGAGGAGATCATTAATCTATTGGTACTCTGTATGTTTACTTTGTTACTACCACTGGATTGATAGGTCTTCTGATAGATTTTTAGTCCCCGAGGATATCATTAATCTATTAGTACCATGTATGTTTACTTTGTTACTACCATTGAATTGATAGTTCTATTGAAAGACTTTAAGTCCCCGAAGATATCCTTAATCTATTGGTACCGTGTATGTTTACTTTGTTACTCCCACTGGATTGACAAGTATACTGATAGATTTTAAGTCCCCGAGGATATCATTACTGTATTGGTACCGTGTATGTCTACTTTGTTACTCCTACTGGATTGACAGGTATACTGATCGATTTTAAGTCCCCGAGAATATCATTAATCTATTGATACCGTATATGTTTACTTTGTTACTACCACTGGATTGATAGGTCTACTGATAGACGTTTAGCTCCCAAGGATATCATTGAATTATTGGTACCGTGTATGTTTACTTTGTTACTACCACTGGATTGATAGGTCTACTGATAAACTTTCAGTCCCCGAGAATATCATTAATCTATTGGTTCCGTGTATGTTTACTTTGTTACTACCACTGGGTTGATAGGTCTACTGATAGACTTTTAGTCCCCGAGGAGATCATTAATCTATTGGTACTCTGTATGTTTACTTTGTTACTACCACTGGATTGATAGGTCTTCTGATAGATTTTTAGTCCCCGAGGATATCATTAATCTATTGGTACCATGTAAATTTACTTTGTTACTACATGTACCACTGGATTGATAGGTATTCTGATAGACTTTAAGTCCCCGAGGATATCATTAATCTATTGGTACCGTGTATGTTTACTTTGTTACTACCACTGAATTGATAGGTCTACTGATAGACGTTTAGTTCATGAGGATATCATTGAATTATTGGTACCGTGTATGTTTACTTTGTTACTACCACTGGATTGATAGGTCTATTGAAAGACGTTAAGTCCCCGAAGATATCATTAATCTATTGGTACCGTGTATGTTTACTTTGTTACTACCACTGGATTGATAGGTCTACTGATAAACTTTCAGTCCCCGAGAATATCATTAATCTATTGGTTCCGTGTATGTTTACTTTGTTACTACCACTTGGTTGATAGGTCTACTGATAGACTTTTAGTCCCCGAGGAGATCATTAGTCTACTGGTACTCTGTATGTTTACTTTGTTACTACCACTGGATTGATAGGTCTTCTGATAGATTTTTAGTCCCCGAGGATATCATTAATCTATTGGTACCACGTATCTTTACTTTGTTACTACATGTACCACTGGATTGATAGGTATTCTGATAGACTTTAAGTCCCCGAGGATATCATTAATCTATTGGTACCGTGTATGTTTACTTTGTTACTACCACTGAATTGATAGGTCTACTGATAGACGTTTAGTTCCCGAGGATATCATTGAATTATTGGTACCGTGTATGTTTACTTTGTTACTACCACTGGATTGATAGGTCTATTGAAAGACGTTAAGTCCCCGAAGATATCATTAATCTATTGGTACCGTGTATGTTTACTTTGTTACTACCACTGGATTGACAGGTATACTGATACATTTTAAGTCCCCGAGGATATCATTAATCTATTGGTACCGTGTATGTTTACTTTGTTACTACCACTGGATTGATAGGTCTACTGATAAACTTTTAGTCCCCGAGAATATCATTCATCTATTGGTACCTTATATGTTTACTTTGTTACTACCACTGGATTGATAGGTCTACTGATAGACGTTTAGTTCCCGTGGATATCATTGAATTATTGGTACCGTGTATGTTTACTTTGTTACTACCACTGGATTGATAGGTCTACTGATAAACTTTCAGTCCCCGAGAATATCATTAATCTATTGGTTCCGTGTATGTTTACTTTGTTACTACCACTGGGTTGATAGGTCTTCTGATAGAATTTTAGTCCCCGAGGATATCATTAATCTATTGGTACCATGTATCTTTACTTTGTTACTACATGTACCACTGGATTGATAGGTATTCTGATAGACTTTAAGTCCCCCAGGATATCATTAATCTATTGGTACCTTGTATGTTTACTTTGTTACTACCACTGAATTGATAGGTCTACTGATAAACTTTTAGTCCCCGAGAATATCATTAATCTATTGGTACCGTATATGTTTACTTTGTTACTACCACTGGATTGATAGGTCTACTGATAGACGTTTAAATCCCGAGGATATCATTGAATTATTGGTACCGTGTATGTTTACTTTGTTACTACCACTGGATTGATAGGTCTACTGATAAACTTTCAGTCCCCGAGAATATCATTAATCTATTGGTTTCGTGTATGTTTACTGTGTTACTACCACTGGGTTTGATAGGTCTACTGATATACTTTTAGTCCCCGAGAATATCATTAATCTATTGGTACTCTGTATGTTTACTTTGTTACTACCAATGGATTGATAGGTATTCTGATAGATTTTTAGTCCCCGAGGATATCATTAATCTATTGGTACCATGTATCTTTACTTTGTTACTACATGTACCACTGGATTGATAGGTATTCTGATAGATTTTTAGTCCCCGAGGATATCATTAATCTATTGGTACCGTATATGTTTACTTTGTTACTACCACTGGGTTGAGAGAGCTACTGATAGACGTTTAGTTCCCGAGGATATCATTAACCTATTGGTACCGTGTATGTTTACTTTGTTACTACCACTGGATTGATTGGTCTACTGATAGACTTTAAGTTCCCGAGGATATCATTAATCTATTGGCACCGTGTATGTTTACTTTGTTACTACCACTGGATTGATTGGTCTACTGATAGACTTTTAGTTCCCGAAGATATCATTAATCTATTGACACCGTGTATGTTTACTGTGTTACTACCACTGGATTGATAGGACTTCTGATAGACTTTTAGTTCCCGAGGATATCATTAATCTATTTGTACCGTGTATGTTTACTTTGTTACTACCATTGAATTGATAGTTCTATTGAAAGACTTTAAGTCCCCGAAGATATCATTAATCTACTGGTACCGTGTATGTTTACTTTGTTACTACAACTGGATAGATAGGTCTACTGATAGACGTTTAGTTCCCGAGGATATCATTGAATTATTGGTACCGTGTATGTTTACTTTGTTACTACCACTGGATTGATAGGTCTACTGATAAACTTTCAGTCCCCGAGAATATCATTAATCTATTGGTTCCGTGTATGTTTACTTTGTTACTATCACTGGGTTGATAGGTCTACTGATAGACTTTTAGTCCCCGAGAATATCGTTAATCTATTGGTACTCTGTATGTTTACTTTGTTACTACCACTGGATTGATAGGTCTTCTGATAGATTTTTAGTCCCCGAGGATATCATTAATCTATTGGTACCATGTATCTTTACTTTGTTACTACATGTACCACTGGATTGATAGGTATTCTGATAGACTTTAAGTCCCCGAGGATATCATTAATCTATTGGTACATTGTATGTTTACTTTCTTACTACCACTGAATTTATAGGTCTACTGATAAACTTTTAGTCCCCGAGAATATCATTAATCTATTGGTACCGTTTATGTTTACTTTGTTACTACCACTGGATTGATAGGTCTACTGATGGACGTTTAGTTCCCGTGGATATCATTGAATTATTGGTACCGTGTATGTTTACTTTGTTACTACCACTGGATTGATAGGTCTACTGAAAAACTTTCAGTCCCCGAGAATATCATTAATCTATTGGTTCCGTGTATGTTTACTGTGTTACTACCAATGGATTGATAGGTCTTCTGATATATTTTTAGTCCCCGAGGATATCATTAATCTATTGGTACCATGTATCTTTACTTTGTTACTACATGTACCACTGGATTGATAGGTATTCTGATAGATTTTTAGTCCCCGAGGATATCATTAATCTATTGGTACCGTATCTGTTCACTTTGTTACTACCAATGGGTTGAGAGAGCTACTGATAGACGTTAGGTCCCGAGGATATCATTAACCTATTGGTACCGTGTATGTTTACTTTGTTACTACCACTGGATTGATTGGTCTACTAATAGACTTTTAGTTCCCGAGGATATCATTAATCTATTGGCACCGTGTATGTTTACTTTGTTACTACCACTAGATTGATTGGTCTACTGATAGACTTTTAGTTCCCGAGGATATCATTAATCTATTGGCACCGTGTATGTTTACTTTGTTACTACCACTGGATTGATAGGACTTCTGATAGACTTTTAGTTCCCGAGGATATCATTAATCTATTTGTACCGTGTATGTTTACTTTGTTACTACCATTGAATTGATAGTTCTATTGAAAGACTTTCAGTCCCCGAAGATATCATTAATCTATTGGTACCGTGTATGTTTACTTTGTTACTACCACTGGATTGACAGGTATACTGATAGATTTTAAGTCGCCGAGGATATCATTAATCTATTGGTACCGTGTATGTTTACTTTGTTACTACCACTGGATTGATAGGTCTACTGATAAACTTTTAGTCCCCGAGAATATCATTAATCTATTGGTACCGTATATGTTTACTTTGTTACTACCACTGGATTGATAGGTCTACTGATAGAAGTTTAGTTCCCGAGGATATCATTGAATTATTGGTACCGTGTATGTTTACTTTGTTACTACCACTGGATTGATAGGTCTACTGATAAACTTTCAGTCCCCGAGAATATCATTAATCTATTGGTTCCGTGTATGTTTACTTTGTTACTATCACTGGGTTGATAGGTCTACTGATAGACTTTTAGTCCCCGAGAATATCATTAATCTATTGGTACCATGTATCTTTACTTTGTTACTACATGTACCACTGGATTGATAGGTATTCTGATAGACTTTAAGTCCCCGAGGATATCATTAATCTATTGGTACCGTGTATGTTTACTTTGTTACTACCACTGAATTGATAGGTCTACTGATAAACTTTTAGTCCCCGAGAATATCATTAATCTATTGGTACCGTATATGTTTACTTTGTTACTACCACTGGATTGATAGGTCTACTGATAGACGTTTAGTTCCCGAGGATATCATTGAATTATTGGTACCGTGTATGTTTACTTTGTTACTACCACTGGATTGATAGGTCTATTGAAAGACGTTAAGTCCCCGAAGATATCATTAATCTATTGGTACCGTGTATGTTTACTTTGTTACTACCACTGGATTGACAGGTATACTGATACATTTTAAGTCCCTGAGGATATCATTAATCTATTGGTACCGTGTATGTTTACTTTGTTACTACCACTGGATTGATAGGTCTTCTGATAAACTTTTAGTCCCCGAGAATATCATTAATCTATTGGTACCGTATATGTTTACTTTGTTACTACCACTGGATTGATAGGTCTACTGATAGACGTTTAGTTCCCGTGGATATCATTGAATTATTGGTACCGTGTATGTTTACTTTGTTTCTACCACTGGATTGATAGGTCTACTGATAAACTTTCAGTCCCCGAGAATATCATTAATCTATTGGTTCCGTGTATGTTTACTTTGTTACTACCAATGGGTTGATAGGTCTTCTGATAGATTTTTATTCCCCGAGGATATCATTAATCTATTGGTACCATGTATCTTTACTTTGTTACTACATGTACCACTGGATTGATAGGTATTCTGATAGACTTTAAGTCCCCGAGGATATCATTAATCTATTGGTACCTTGTATGTTTACTTTCTTACTACCACTGAATTGATAGGTCTACTGATAAACTTTTAGTCCCCGAGAATATCATTAATCTATTGGTACCGTATATGTTTACTTTGTTACTACCACTGGATTGATAGGTCTACTGATAGACGTTTAGTTCCCGAGGATATCATTGAATTATTGGTTACGTGTATGTTTACTTTGTTACTACCACTGGATTGATAGGTCTACTGATAAACTTTCAGTCCCCGAGAATATCATTAATCTATTGGTTCCGTGTATGTTTACTGTGTTACTACCACTGGGTTTGATAGGTCTACTGATAGACTTTTAGTCCCCGAGAATATCATTAATCTATTGGTACTCTGTATGTTTACTTTGTTACTACATGTACCACTGGATTGATAGGTATTCTGATAGATTTTTAGTCCCCGAGGATATCATTAATCTATTGGTACCATGTATCTTTACTTTGTTACTACATGTACCACTGGATTGGTAGGTATTCTGATAGATTTTTAGTCCCCGAGGATATCATTAATCTATTGGTACCGTATATGTTTACTTTGTTACTACCACTGGGTTGAGAGAGCTACTGATAGACGTTTAGTCCCCGAGGATATCATTAACCTATTGGTATCGTGTATGTTTACTTTGTTACTACCACTGGATTGATTGGTCTACTGATAGACTTTTAGTTCCCGAGGATATCATTAATCTATTGGCACCGTGTATGTTTACTTTGTTACTACCACTGGATTGATTGGTCTACTGATAGACTTTTAGTTCCCGAGGATATCATTAATCTATTGACACCGTGTATGTTTACTGTGTTACTACCACTGGATTGATAGGACTTCTGATAGACTTTTAGTTCCCGAGGATATCATTAATCTATTTGTACCGTGTATGTTTACTTTGTTACTACCGTTGAATTGATAGTTCTATTGAAAGACTTTAAGTCCCCGAAGATATCATTAATCTATTGGTACCGTGTATGTTTACTTTGTTACTACCACTGGATTGATAGGTCTACTGATAGACGTTTAGTTCCCGAGGATATCATTGAATTATTGGTACCGTGTATGTTTACTTTGTTACTACCACTGGATTGATAGGTCTACTGATAAACTTTCAGTCCCCGAGAATATCATTAATCTATTGGTTCCGTGTATTTTTACTTTGTTACTATCACTGGGTTGATAGGTCTACTGATAGACTTTTAGTCCCCGAGAATATCATTAATCTATTGGTACTCTGTATGTTTACTTTGTACTACCACTGGATTGATAGGTCTTCTGATAGATTTTTAGTCCCCGAGGATATCATTAATCTATTGGTACCATGTATCTTTACTTTGTTTCTACATGTACCACTGGATTGATAGGTATTCTGATAGACTTTAAGTCCCCGAGGATATCATTAATCTATTGGTACATTGTATGTTTACTTTGTTACTACCACTGAATTTATAGGTCTACTGATAAACTTTTAGTCCCCGAGAATATCATTAATCTATTGGTACCGTATATGTTTACTTTGTTACTACCACTGGATTGCTAGGTCTACTGATAGACGTTTAGTTCCCGAGGATATCATTGAATTATTGGTACCGTGTATGTTTACTTTGTTACTACCACTGGATTGATAGGTCTACTGATAAACTTTCAGTCCCCGAGAATATCATTAATCTATTGGTTCCGTGTATGTTTACTGTGTTACTACCAATGGATTGATAGGTCTTCTGATATATTTTTAGTCCCCGAGGATATCATTAATCTATTGGTACCATGTATCTTTACTTTGTTACTACATGTACCACTGGATTGATAGGTATTCTGATAGATTTTTATTCCCCGAGGATATCATTAATCTATTGGTACCGTATCTGTTTACTTTGTTACTACCACTGGGTTGAGAGAGCTACTGATAGACGTTTAGTTCCCGAGGATATCATTAACCTATTGGTACCGTGTATGTTTACTTTGTTACTACCACTGGATTGATTGGTCTACTGAAAGACTTTTAGTTCCCGAGGATATCATTAATCTATTGGCACCGTGTATGTTTACTTTGTTACTACCACTGGATTGATTGGTCTACTGATAGACTTTTAGTTCCCGAGGATATCATTAATCTATTGGCACCGTGTATGTTTACTTTGTTACTACTACTGGATTGATAGGACTTCTGATAGACTTTTAGTTCCCGAGGATATCATTAATCTATTTGTACCGTGTATGTTTACTTTGTTACTACCATTGAATTGATAGTTCTATTGAAAGACTTTCAGTCCCCGAAGATATCATTAGTCTATTGGTACCGTGTATGTTTACTTTGTTACTACCACTGGATTGACAGGTATACTGATAGACTTTAAGTCCCCGAGGATATCATTAATCTATTGGTACCGTGTATGTTTACTTTGTTACTACCACTGGCTTGATAGGTCTACTGATAAACTTTTAGTCCCCGAGAATATCATTAATCTATTGGTACCGTATATGTTTACTTTGGTACTACCACTGGATTGATAGGTCTACTGATAGACGTTTAGTTCCCGAGGATATCATTGAATTATTGGTACCGTGTATGTTTACTTTGTTACTACCACGGGATTGATAGGTCTACTGATAAACTTTCAGTCCCCGAGAATATCATTAATCTATTGGTTCCGTGTATGTTTACTTTGTTACTACCACTGGGTCGATAGGTCTACTGATAGACTTTTAATCCCCGAGAATATCATTAATCTATTGGTACTCTGTATGTTTACTTTGTTACTACCACTGGATTGATAGGTCTTCTGATAGATTTTTAGTCCCCGAGGATATCATTAATCTATTGGTACCATGTATCTTACTTTGTTACTACATGTACCACTGGATTGATAGGTATTCTGATAGATTTTTAGTCCCCGAGAATCATTAATCTATTGGTACCGTGTATGTTTACTTTGTTACTTTCACTGGATTGATAGGTCTACTGATAGATGTTTAGTTCCCGAGGATATCATTAATCTATTGGTACCGTGTATGTTTACTTTGTTACTACCACTGGATTGATAGGTCTACTGATAGACTTTCAGTCCCCGAGAATATCATTAATCTGTTGGTCCCGTGTATGTTTACTTTGTTACTACCACTGGGTTGAGAGGTCTACTGATAGACGTTTAGTTCCCGAGGATATCATTAACCTATTGGTACCGTGTAGGTTTTCTTTGTTACGACCACTGGATTTATAGGTCTACTGATAGACTTTTAGTCCCCGAGAATATCATTAATCTATTGGTACTCTGTATGTTTACTTTGTTACTACCACTGGATTGATAGGTCTTCTGATAGACTTTTAGTTCCCGAGGATATCATTAATCTATTGGCACCGTGTATGTTTACTTTGTTACTACCACTGGATTGATAGGTCTTCTGATAGACTTTTAGTTCCCGAGGATATCATTAATCTATTTGTACCGTGTATGTTTATTTTGTTACTACCATTGATTTGATAGTTCTATTGAAAGAATTTAAGTCCCCGAAGATATCATTAATCTATTGGTACCGTGTATGTTTACTTTGTTACTACCACTGGATTGACAGGTATACTGATAGACTTTAAGTCCCCGAGGATATCATTAATCTATTGGTACCGTGTATGTTTACTTTGTTACTACCACTGGATTGATAGGTTTACTGATAAACTTTTAGTCCCCGAAAATATCATTAATCTATTGGTACCGTATATGTTTACTTTGTTACTACCACTGGATGGATAGGTCTACTGATGGACGTTTAGTTCCCGAGGATATCATTAATCTATTGGCACCTTATATGTTTACTTTGTTACTACCACTGGATTGATAGGTCTTCTAATAGACTTTTAGTTCCCGAGGATATCTTAAATCTATTTGTACCGTGTATGTTTACTTTGTTACTACCATTGAATTGATAGTTCTATTGAAAGACTTTAAGTCCCCGAGGATATCATTAATCTATTGGTACCATGTATCTTTACTGTGTTACTACATGTACCACTGGATTGATAGGTATTCTGATAGATTTTTAGTCCCCGAGAATCATTAATCTATTGGTACCGTGTATGTTTACTTTGTTACTACCACTGGATTGATATGTCTACTGATAAACTTTTAGTCCCCGAAAATATCATTAATCTATTGGTACCGTATATGTTTACTTTGTTACTACCACTGGATTGATAGGTCTACTGATAGACGTTTAGTTCCCGAGGATATCATTGAATTATTGGTACCGTGTATGTTTACTTTGTTACTACCACTGGATTGATAGGTCTACTGATAAACTTTCAGTCCCCGAGAATCTCATTAATCTATTGGTTCCGTGTATGTTTACTTTGTTACTACCACTGGGTTGATAGGTCTACTGATAGACTTTTAGTCCCCGAGAATATCATTAATCTATTGGTACTCTGTATGTTTACTTTGTTACTACCACTGGATTGAAAAGTCTTCTGATAGATTTTTAGTCCCCGAGGATATCATTAATCTATTGGTACCATGTATCTTTACTTTGTTACTACATGTACCACTGGATTGGTAGGTATTCTAATATATTTTTAGTCCCCGAGAATCATTAATCTATTGGTACCGTGTATGTTTACTTTGTGACTACCACTGGATTGATAGGTCTACTGATAGACGTTTAGTTCCCGAGGATATCATTGAATTATTGGTACCGTGTATGTTTACTTTGTTACTACCACTGGATTGATAGGTCTACTGATAAACTTTCAGTCCCCGAGAATATCATTAATCTATTGGCACCGTGTATGTTTACTTTGTTACTACCACTGGGTTGATAGGTCTTCTGATAGACTTTTAGTTCCCGAGGATATCATTAATCTATTTGTACCGTGTATGTTTATTTTGTTACTACCATTGATTTGATAGTTCTATTGAAAGACTTTAAGTCCCCGAAGATATCATTAATCTATTGGTACCGTGTATGTTTACTTTGTTACTACCACTGGGTTGATAGGTTTACTGATAGACTTTTAGTTCCCGAGGATATCATTAATCTATTGGTACCGTGTATGTTTACTTTATTACTATCACTGGATTGACAGGTATACTGATAGACTTTAAGTCCCCGAGGATATCATTAATCTATTGGTACCGTGTATGTTTACTTTGTTACTACCACTGGATTGATAGGTTTACTGATAAACTTTTAGTCCCCGAAAATATCATTAATCTATTGGTACCGTATATGTTTACTTTGTTACTACAACTGGATGGATAGGTCTACTGATGGATGTTTATTTCCCGAGGATATCATTAATCTATTGGTACTCTGTATGTTTACTTTGTTACTACCACTGGATTGAAAGGTCTTCTGATAGATTTTTAGTCCCCGAGGATATCATTAATCTATTGGTACCATGTATCTTTACTTTGTTACTACATGTACCACTGGATTGATAGGTATTCTGAGATTTTTAGTCCCCGAGAATCATTAATCTATTGGTACTCTGTATGTTTACTTTGTAACTACCACTGGATTGATAGGTCTACTGATAAACTTTTAGTCCCCGAAAATATCATTAATCTATTGGTACCGTATATGTTTACTTTGTTACTACCACTGGATTGATAGGTCTACTGATAGACGTTTAGTTCCCGAGGATATCATTGAATTATTGGTACCGTGTATGTTTACTTTGTTACTACCACTGGATTGATAGGTCTACTGATAAACTTTCAGTCCTCGAGAATATCATTAATCTATTGGTTCCGTGTATGTTTACTTTGTTACTACCACTGGATTGATAGGTCTACTGATAGACGTTTAGTTCCCGAGGATATCATTGAATTATTGGTACCGTGTATGTTTACTTTGTTACTACCACTGGATTGATAGGTCTACTGATAAACTTTCAGTCCCCGAGAATATCATTAATATATTGGTTCCGTGTATGTTTACTTTGTTACTACCACTGGGTTGATAGGTCTACTGATAGACTTTTAGTCCCCGAGAATATCATTAATCTATTGGTACTCTGTATGTTTACTTTGTTACTACCACTGGATTGAAAGGTCTTCTGATAGATTTTTAGTCCCCGAGGATATCATTAATCTATTGGTACCATGTATCTTTACTTTGTTACTACATGTACCACTGGATTGATAGGTATTCTGATAGATTTTTAGTCCCCGAGAATCATTAATCTATTGGTACCGTGTATGTTTACTTTGTGACTACCACTGGATTGACAGGTCTACTGATAGACGTTTAGTTCCCGAGGATATCATTAATCTATTGGTACCGTCTATGTTTACTTTGTTACTACCAGTGGATTGATAGGTCTACTGATAGACTTTCAGTCCCCGAGAATATCATTAATCTGTTGGTCCCGTGTATGTTTACTTTGTTACTACCACTGGGTTGAGAGGTCTACTGATAGACGTGTAGTTCCCGAGGATATCATTAACCTATTGGTACCGTGTATGTTTACTTTGTTACGACCACTGGATTGATAGGTCTACTGATAGACTTTTAGTTCCCGAGAATATCATTAATCTATTGGCACCGTGTATGTTTACTGTGTTACTACCACTGGATTGATAGGTCTTCTGATAGATTTTAAGTCCCCGTGGATATCATTAATCTATTGGTACCATGCATATTTACTTTGTTACTACATGTACCACTGGATTGATAGGTATTCTGATAGATTTTTAGTCCCCGAGAATCATTAATCTATTGGTACCGTGTATGTTTACTTTGTTACTACCACTGGATGGATAGGTCTACTGATGGACGTTTAGTTCCCGAGGATATCATTAATCTATTGGCACCGTATATGTTTACTTTGTTACTACCACTGGATTGACAGGTATACTGATAGACTTTAAGTCCCCGAGGATATCATTAATCTATTGGTAGCGTGTATGTTTACTTTGTTACTACCACTGGATTGATAGGTCTACTGATAACTTTTTAGTCCCCGAAAATATTATTAATCTATTGGTACCGTATATGTTTACTTTGTTACTACCACTGGATTGATAGGTCTACTGATAGACGTTTAGTTCCCGAGGATATCATTGAATTATTGGTACCGTGTATGTTTACTTTGTGACTACCACTGGATTCATAGGTCTACTGATAGACGTTTAGTTCCCGAGGATATCATTAATCTATTGGTACCGTGTATGTTTACTTTGTTACTACCACTGGATTGATAGGTCTACTGATAGACGTTTAGTTCCCGAGGATATCATTGAATTATTGGTACCGTGTATGTTTACTTTGTTACTACCACTGGATTGATAGGTCTACTGATAAACTTTCAGTCCCCGAGAATATCATTAATCTATTGGTTCCGTGTATGTTTACTTTGTTACTACCACTGGGTTGATAGGTCTACTGATAGACTTTTAGTCCCCGAGAATATCATTAATCTATTGGTACTCTGTATGTTTACTTTGTTACTGCCACTGGATTGATAGGTCTTCTGATAGATTTTTAGTCCCCGAGGATATCATTAATCTATTGGTACCATGTATCTTTACTTTGTTACTACATGTACCACTGGATTGATAGGTATTCTGATAGATTTTTAGTCCCCGAGAATCATTAATCTATTGGTACCGTGTATGTTTACTTTGTGACTACCACTGGATTGATAGGTCTACTGATAAACTTTCAGTCCCCGAGAATATCATTAATCTATTGGTTCCGTGTATGTTTACTTTGTGACTACCACTGGATTGATAGGTCTACTGATAGACGTTTAGTTCCCGAGGATATCATTAATCTATTGGTACCGTGTATGTTTACTTTGTTACTACCACTGGATTGATAGGTCTACTGATAGACGTTTAGTTCCCGAGGATATCATTGAATTATTGGTACCGTGTATGTTTACTTTGTTACTACCACTGGATTGATAGGTCTACTGATAGACTTTCAGTCCCCGAGAATATCATTAATCTGTTGGTCCCGTGTATGTTTACTTTGTTACTACCACTGGGTTGAGAGGTCTACTGATAGACGTTTAGTTCCCGAGGATATCATTAAGCTATTGGTACCGTATATGTTTACTTTGTTACTACCACTGGATTGATAGGTCTACTGATAGACGTTTAGTTCCCGAGGATATCATTGAATTATTGGTACCGTGTATGTTTACTTTGTTACTACCACTGGATTGATAGGTCTTCTGATAGATTTTTAGTCCCCGAGGATATCATCAATCTATTGGTACCATGTATCTTTACTTTGTTACTACATGTACCACTGGATTGATAGATATTCTGATAGATTTTTAGTCCCCGAGAATCATTAATCTATTGGTACCGTGTATGTTTACTTTGTTACTACCACTGGATTGATAGGTCTACTGATAGACGTTTAGTTCCCGATGATATCATTAATCTATTGGTACCGTGTATATTTACTTTGTTACTACCACTGGATTGATAGGTCTACTGATAGACTTTCAGTCCCCGAGAATATCATTAATCTGTTGGTCCCGTGTATGTTTACTTTGTTACTACCACTGGGTTGAGAGGTCTACTGATAGACGTTTAGTTCCCGAGGATATCATTAACCTATTGGTACCGTATATGTTTACTTTGTTACTACCACTGGATTGATAGGTCTACTGATAGACGTTTAGTTCCCGAGGATATCATTGAATTATTGGTGCCGTGTATGTTTACTTTGTTACTACCACTGGATTGATATGTATTCTGATAGATTTTTAGTCCCCGAGAATCATTAATCTATTTGTACCGTGTATGTTTACTTTGTTACTACCATTGAATTGATAGTTCTATTGAAAGACTTTAATTCCCCGAAGATATCATTAGTCTATTGGTACCGTGTATGTTTACTTTGTTACTACCACTGGATTGACAGGTATACTGATAGACTTTAAGTCCCCAAGGATATCATTAATATATTGGTACCGTGTATGTTTACTTTGTTACTACCACTGGATTGATAGGTCTACTGATAAACTTTTAGTCCCCGAGAATATCATTAATCTGTTGGTCCCGTGTATGTTTACTTTGTTACTACCACTGGGTTGAGAGGTCTACTGATAGACGTTTAGTTCCCGAGGATATCATTAATCTATTGGTACTCTGTATGTTTACTTTGTTACTACCACTGGATTGATAGGTCTTCTGATAGATTTTTAGTCCCCGAGGATATCATTAATCTATTGGTACCATGTATCTTTACTTTGTTACTACATGTACCACTGGATTGATAGGTATTCTGATAGATTTTTAGTCCCCGACAATCATTAATCTATTGGTACCGTGTATGTTTACTTTGTTACTACCACTGGATTGATAGGTCTACTGATAGACGTTTAGTTCCCGAGGATATCATTAATCTATTAGTACCGTGTATGTTTACTTTGTTACTACCACTGGATTGATAGGTCTACTGATAGACTTTCAGTCCCCGAGAATATCATTAATCTGTTGGTCCCGTGTATGTTTACTTTGTTACTACCACTGGGTTGAGAGGTCTACTGATAGACGTCTAGTTCCCGAGGATATCATTAACCTATTGGTACCGTGTATGTTTACTTTGTTACGACCACTGGATTGATAGGTCTACTGATAGACTTTTAGTCCCCGAGAATATCATTAATCTATTGGCACCGTGTATGTTTAATTTGTTACTACCACTGGATTGATAGGTCTACTGATAGATTTTTAGTCCCCAAGGATATCATTAATCTTTTGGTACCATGTATCTTTACTTTGTTACTACATGTACCACTGGATTGATAGGTATTCTGATAGATTTTTAGTCCCCGAGAATCATTAATCTATTGGTACCGTGTATGTTTACTTTGTTACTACCACTGGATTGATAGGTCTACTGATGGACGTTTAGTTCCCGAAGATATCATTAATCTATTGGTACCGTGTATGTTTACTTTGTTACTACCACTGGATTGATAGGTCTTCTGATAGACTTTCGGTCCCCGAGGATATCATTAATCTATTGGCACCGTATATGTTTACTTTGTTACTACCACTGGATTGATAGGTCTTCTAATAGACTTTTAGTTCCCAAGGATATCATTAATATATTTGTACCGTGTATGTTTACTTTCTTACTACCATTGAATTGATAGTTCCATTGAAAGACTTTAAGTCCTCGAAGATATCATTAATCTATTGGTACCGTGTATGTTTACTTTGTTACTACCACTGGATTGACAGGTATACTGATAGACTTTAAGTCCCCGAGGATATCGTTAATCTATTGGTACTGTGTATGTTTACTTTGTTACTACCACTGGATTGATAGGTCTACTGATAAACTTTTAGTCCTCGAAAATATTATTAATCTATTGGTACCGTATATGTTTACTTTGTTACTACCACTGGATTGATAGGTCTACTGATAGACGTTTAGTTCCCGAGGATATCATTGAATTATTGGTACCGTGTATGTTTACTTTGTTACTACCACTGGGTTGATAGGTCTGCTGATAGACTTTTAGTCCCCGAGAATATCATTAATCTATTGGTACTCTGTATGTTTACTTTGTTACTACCACTGGATTGATAGGTCTACTGATAGACTTTTAGTCCCCGAGAATATCATTAATCTATTGGTACTCTGTATGTTTACTTTGTTACTACCACTTGATTGATAAGTCTTCTGATAGATTTTTAGTTCCCGAGGATATCATTAATCTATTGGTATCATGTATCTTTACTTTGTTACTACATGTACCACTGGATTGATAGGTATTCTGATAGATTTTTAGTCCCCGAGAATCATTAATCTATTGGTACCGTGTATGTTTACTTTGTTACTACCACTGGATTGATAGGTCTACTGATAGACGTTTAGTTCCCAATGATATCATTAATCTATTGGTACTCTGTATGTTTACTTTTTTACTACCACTGGATTGATAGGTCTTCTGATAGATTTTTAGTCCCCGAGGATATTATTAATCTATTGGTACCATGCATATTTACTTTGTTACTACATGTACCACTGGATTGATAGGTATTCTGATAGATTTTTAGTCCCCGAGAATCATTAATCTATTGGTACCGTGTATGTTTACTTTGTTACTACCACTGGATTGATAGGTCTACGGATAGACTTTTAGTTCCCGAAGATATCATTTATCTATTTGTATCGTGTATGTTTACTTTGTTACTACCACTTGATTGACAGGTATACTGATAGACTTTAAGTCCCCGAGAAGATCATTAATCTATTGGTTCCATGTATGTTTACTATGTTACTACCACTGGGTTGATAGATCTACTGATAGACTTTAGTCCCCGAGAATATCATTAATCTATTGGTACTCTGTATGTTTACTTTGTTACTACCACTGGATTGATAGGTCTTCTGATAGATTTTTATTCCCCGAGGATATCATTAATCTATTGGTACCATGTATCTTTACTTTGTTACTACATGTACCACTGGATTGATAGGTATTCTGATAGACTTTTAGTCCCCGAGAATATCATTAATCTATTGGTACCGTGTATGTTTACTTTGTTACTACCACTGGATTGATAGGTCTACTGATAAACTTTTAGTCCCCGAGAATATCATTAATCTGTTGGTCCCGTGTATGTTTACTTTGTTACTACCACTGGGTTGAGAGGTCTACTGATAGACGTTTAGTTCCCGAGGATATCATTAATCTATTGGTACTCTGTATGTTTACTTTGTTCCTACCACTGGATTCATAGGTCTACTGATAGACTTTCAGTCCCCGAGAATATCATTAATCTGTTGGTCCCGTGTATGTTTACTTTGTTACTACCACTGGGTTGAGAGGTCTACTGATAGACATTTAGTTCCCGAGGATATCATTACCCTATTGGTACTGTGTATGTTATTTTGTTACGACCACTGTATTGATAGGTCTACTGATAGACTTTTAGTCCCCGATAATATCATTAATCTATTGACACCGTGTATGTTTACTTTGTTACTACCACTGGATTGATAGGTCTACGGATAGACTTTTAGTTCCCGAGGATATCATTAATCTATTTGTATCGTGTATGTTTACTTTGTTACTACCATTGAATTGATAGGTCTATTGAAAGACTTTAAGTCCTGGAAGATATCATTAATCTATTGGTACCGTATATGTTTACTTTGTTACTACCACTGGATTGATAGGTCTACTGATAGACGTTTAGTTCCCGAGGATATAATTGAATTATTGGTGCCGTGTATGTTTACTTTGTTACTACCACTGGATTGATAGGTATTCTGATAGATTTTTAGTCCCCGAGAATCATTAATCTATTGATACCGTGTATGTTTACTTTGTTACTACCATGGAATTGATAGTTCTATTGAAAGACTTTAATTCCCCGAAGATATCATTAGTCTATTGGTACCGTGTATGTTTACTTTGTTACTACCACTGGATTGACAGGTATACTGATAGACTTTAAGTCCCCAAGGATATCATTAATATATTGGTACCGTGTATGTTTACTTTGTTACTACCACTGGATTGATAGGTCTACTGATAAACTTTTAGTCCCCGAGAATATCATTAATATGTTGGTCCCGTGTATGTTTACTTTGTTACTACCACTGGGTTGAGAGGTCTACTGATAGATGTTTAGTTCCCGAGGATATCATTAATCTATTGGTACTCTGTATGTTTACTTTGTTACTACCACTGGATTGATAGGTCTTCTGATAGATTTTTAGTCCCCGAGGATATCATTAATCTATTGGTACCATGTATCTTTACTTTGTTACTACATGTACCACTGGATTGGTAGGTATTCTGATAGATTTTTAGTCCCCGACAATCATTAATCTATTGGTACCGTGTATATTTACTTTGTTACTACCACTGGATTGATAGGTCTACTGATAGACGTTAATTACCGAGGATATCATTAATCTATTGGTACCATGTATCTTTACTTTGTTACTACATGTACCACTGGATTGATAGGTATTCTGATAGATTTTTAGTCCCCGAGAATCATTAATCTATTGGTACCGTGTATGTTTACTTTGTTACTACCACTGGATTGATAGGTCTACTGATGGACGTTTAGTTCCCGAAGATATCATTAATCTATTGGTACCGTGTATGTTTACTTTGTTACTACCACTGGATTGATAGGTCTTCTGATAGACTTTCGGTCCCCGAGAATATCATTAATCTGTTGGTCCCGTGTATGTTTACTTTGTTACTACCACTGGGTTGAGAGATCTACTGATATACTTTTACTTCCCGAGGATATCATTAATCTATTGGCGCCGTATATGTTTACTTTGTTACTACCACTGGATTGATAGGTCTTCTAATAGACTTTTAGTTTCCGAGGATATCATTAATCTATTTGTACCGTGTATGTTTACTTTCTTACTACCATTGAATTGATAGTTCTATTGAAAGACTTTAAGTCCCCGAAGATATCATTAATCTATTGGTACCGTGTATGTTTACTTTGTTACTACCACTGGATTGACAGGTATACTGATAGACTTTAAGTCCCCGAGGATATCGTTAATCTATTGGTACTGTGTATGTTTACTTTGTTACTACCACTGGATTGATAGGTCTACTGATAAACTTTTAGTCCCCGAGAATATCATTAATCTATTGGTACTCTGTATATTTACTTTGTTACTACCACTGGATTGATAGGTCTACTGATAGACGTTTAGTTCCCGAGGATATCATTGAATTATTGGTACCGTGCATGTTTACTTTGTTACTACCACTGGGTTGATAGGTCTACTGATAGACTTTTAGTCCCCGAGAATATCATTAATCTATTGGTACTCTGTATATTTACTTTGTTACTACCACTGGATTGATAGGTCTACTGATAGACGTTTAGTTACCGAGGATATCATTAATCTATTTGTACCGTGTATGTTTACTTTCTTACTACCATTGAATTGATAGTTCTATTGAAAGACTTTAAGTCCCCGAAGATATCATTAATCTATTGGTACCGTGTATGTTTACTTTGTTACTACCACTGGATTGACAGGTATACTGATAGACTTTAAGTCCCAGAGGATATCGTTAATCTATTGGTACTGTGTATGTTTACTTTGTTACTACCACCGGATTGATAGGTCTACTGATAGACGTTTAGTTCCCGAGGATATCATTGAATTATTGGTACCGTGTATGTTTACTTTGTTACTACCACTGGGTTGATAGGTCTACTGATAGACTTTTAGTCCCCGAGAATATCATTAATCTATTGGTACTCTGTATATTTACTTTGTTACTACCACTGGATTGATAGGTCTACTGATAGACGTTTAGTTACCGAGGATATCATTAATCTATTTGTACCGTGTATGTTTACTTTCTTACTACCATTGAATTGATAGTTCTATTGAAAGACTTTAAGTCCCCGAAGATATCATTAATCTATTGGTACCGTGTATGTTTACTTTGTTACTACCACTGGATTGGCAGGTATACTGATAGACTTTAAGTCGCCGAGGATATCGTTAATCTATTGGTACTGTGTATGTTTACTTTGTTACTACCACTGGATTGATAGGTATACTGATAAACTTTTAGTCCCTGAAAATATTATTAATCTATTGGTACCGTATATGTTTACTTTGTTACTACCACTGGATTGATAGGTCTACTGATAGACGTTTAGTTCCCGAGGATATCATTGAATTATTGGTACCGTGTATGTTTACTTTGTTACTACCACTGGGTTGATAGGTCTACTGATAGACTTTTAGTCCCCGAGAATATCATTAATCTATTGGTACTCTGTATATTTACTTTGTTACTACCACTGGATTGATAGGTCTACTGATAGACGTTTAGTTACCGAGGATATCATTAATCTATTAGAACCGTGTATGTTTACTTTGTTACTACCACTGGATTGATAGGTCTACTGATAGACTTTCAGTCCCCGAGAATATCATTAATCTGTTGGTCCCGTGTATGTTTACTTTGTTACTACCACTGGGTTGAGAGGTCTACTGATAGACGTTTAGTTCCCGAGGATATCATTAACCTATTGGTACCGTGTATGTTTACTTTGTTACGACCACTGGATTGATAGGTCTACTGATAGACTTTTAGTCCCCGAGAATATCATTAATCTATTGGCACCGTGTATGTTTAATTTGTTACTACCACTGGATTGATAGGTCTTCTGATAGATTTTTAGTCCCCGAGGATATTATTAATCTATTGGTACCATGTATCTTTACTTTGTTACTACATGTACCACTGGATTGATAGGTATTCTGATAGATTTTTAGTCCCCGAGAATCATTAATCTATTGGTACCGTGTATGTTTACTTTGTTACTACCACTGGATTGATAGGTCTACTGATGGACGTTTAGTTCCCGAAGATATCATTAATCTATTGGTACCGTGTATGTTTACTTTGTTACTACCACTGGATTGATAGGTCTTCTGATAGACTTTCGGTCCCCGAGAATATCATTAATCTGTTGGTCCCGTGTATGTTTACTTTGTTACTACCACGGGGTTGAGAGATCTACTGATAGACGTTTAGTTCCCGAGGATATCATTAACCTATTGGTACCGTGTATGTTTACTTTGTTACTACCACTGGATTGATTGGTCTACTGATATACTTTTACTTCCCGAGGATATCATTAATCTATTGGCGCCGTATATGTTTACTTTGTTACTACCACTGGATTGATAGGTCTTCTAATAGACTTTTAGTTCCCGAGGATATCATTAATCTATTTGTACCGTGTATGTTTACTTTCTTACTACCATTGAATTGATAGTTCTATTGAAAGACTTTAAGTCCCCGAAGATATCATTAATCTATTGGTACCGTGTATGTTTACTTTGTTACTACCACTGGATTGACAGGTATACTGATAGACTTTAAGTCCCCGAGGATATCGTTAATCTATTGGTACTGTGTATGTTTACTTTGTTACTACCACTGGATTGATAGGTCTACTGATAAACTTTTAGTCCCCGAAAATATTATTAATCTATTGGTACCGTATATGTTTACTTTGTTACTACCACTGGATAGATAGGTCTACTGATAGACGTTTTGTTCCCGAGGATATCATTGAATTATTGGTACCGTGTATGTTTACTTTGTTACTACCACTACACGAAAAGGCAGATTTACAACAATTTGGGCAATCATGTAAATGTTTGACAAATGTAACTACTTTTCTGCCAGATATATTTGCGGACCTACTAATGTATATGTAAATGCATTATTCCTTTGGCATTATTTAGGACGTTCTCAAAGATATGCTAAAGATAATTATTTTATTTCCATATCTTTATTCATATTCTAAAGATATGTAAAGATAGGCCTTATATTTGCATGCACTTTCCAGGATAGGAGATGTATGCAAAGTTTAAAATTTACATAAATGTTTTACAGAGGTGTGGGCAGTTTTGAGAGACCGCGGTTTATAAAACATTTACAACCAATGTAAATGCTGTCAAATGTTTATGTTATATTTGCAAACGTTTTTTGATATCGTTCATGCATGTAAAGAAATGTTTTTTATTTACTAATACTTTCCAGTATTATAGTTATTTTGATAAATATCGATATTTGCAACATATCTTTACAGACGTATGCAATGTTTTGAGAGACCGCGGTTTATAAAACATTTACAACCAATGTAAATGCTATCAACTGTTTGTGTTATATTTGAAAACGTTTGTCGATATCGTTTATGTATGTAAAGGAGTGCATTTTATTTACTTATACTTTCCATTATCATAAATATTTTGATAAATATCGATATTTGCAACATATCTTTACAGACGTATGCAAAGTTTTGAGAGACCGCGGTTTATAAAATATTTACAGCCAAAGTAAATGCTGTCAAATGTTTGTGTTATATTTGTAAACATTTGTCGATATAGTTTATGTATGTAAAGACATGTATTTTATTTACTAATACTTTCCACTATCATAGTTATTTTGATAAATATTAATATTTGCAACATATCTTTATAGACGTATGCAAAGTTTTGAGAGACCGCGGTTTATAAAACATTTACAACCAAAGTAAATGCTGACAAATATTTGCTTATTTTTGAAAACATTTGTCGGATGTATTTATGTACGTAAAGAAATGCATTTTATTTTCTTCATAGTTAGTATATGAAACATTGATACTGTTAAGTTGTCTTCACACAGGTATAGCTTTGCGAGACTGCAGTTTATATCTCGCATGCACAACAAACGTAAATGAGGGTCGTGGTTAGAGCTAAAAGAAGAAAAAAAGAAAATAATTTACTCCCAAACAAAAAATTAGATAAAAAGGGTCTAATATATACACAGAATAGAAAATAATCATGACAATGGGCATAAAATATAAAAAAAAAAAAGAGAAATATGATCTAAATTATCATAGAATACAGATATGAAAGACCCCATCCAGACCCTAGTAAATGCTGTAAGATGTGTCGATTATTTCGCATTTACGGAAAAAATAAATATTTTTTTAAAATCTTATAGCCACATAATAAATGGGTAGATGGATTGATTTGTGTAAACGTCCAGTTGCAAATACTACATGAATCTCAGGTGTAGGGAGAAATGCACTATTATAATAACACTGTACTAAATTGTAAGCAGGTTTTCCTTTTGTACTTCAAAATATGAAAACAACGATGTCATTAAGAATGAACTCTAAACCAGAATAAATAAGATCAAATCGATAAACACGGTACGTTTTCTCAACCCAAGCTTAAGTCTACCAATATTGATGTGGACTTGGAAAAAAGTTAGTTTAGCTTCTGCCTATTTGTGATCTTTTTTTTCATTTTAAACAAGAGAATACAAAATAATTATTTCAATATAACTTGAGCCAAGGCGTGTGTTTTGCATGATCCTATAATTTGAAAATACACGAGTATGCACATACATGTATTTTATCAGAATGTTGTCAGAATGTTTATGTTTACAATTGAAAATGTCTAATAATACAATGAAGAAAGAGATGATGATGATGGGAGTTTTTAACGACCTCGACTGGCTATACTGCGAAGAAAGAGCATGAATTACATTATGTAACTACTAGTATCCCTTAATAGGTGGTAAATGTGTCACTTGTATGTAAATGAAGGGATTTTCCTGACTGTGAAATGGTTCCTCTTTTAACACTACAGGGTACTTTAAAAGGGAAACCGTATGTGTTAATTACCAAAATTGATCAAATACAATGTAACGCTAATTGTGTATAATTAAATCCAGACGTTGTAAACAGATTATACCAATTACGAAAGCCAAGAGTTGCCAGATAAAGACATCATACATTAAACATGCAGATTGTATCCGTGAAAACGTGTTAATACTTTGTAATAAAATATTGTATTATTGAAAAACGCAGATAATTTAAAAGTTTATATGCTTGAAAATTAAAAGAGAAATAAGGACAGTTACTGTAACATTGTATCTAATAATATGTTTTTAATATTTTATACAGTAAAACTGTTTTTAAACAATTATCTTTTGTATATAAAAAAAACATTCTCGTTTCCCCGCTTCTCATACATGTAGCAGATACAATAAATTCGATGCAAAGCAAGTAATTTAATTTTTGAATCAGGTAATCTCTGTATTTCGTGTTTTACCAAGAATAAAAATGACCGACATTAATGGAAAAAAAACTACATCAATTTCAATAACCTTTCTGCTCCTGTATCAGTTTTATTCTGAAGATATATACATGTATGGTAGTATTCAATCAATTCAAAATTTTAATAAAATATCTTGGTGCCCTTTGGTTTCCCAATCTTGACCTTATCCTATTTATAGGTATAATGATATAAAAAAAAATCCCAGTACATGTATTTGTTCTAATCGAAGGCTCAAAATTTTTAAAATATTTCTTAGCAATAGCATTTCATTTCAAATCAAAATAATGTTGTTGCTGAATGATGTAAAGTTAATCGTCAATATCGAACTCTTATCCTCCATTTTCTCACCAGTTACAACATATTAAAATTAGAAAACCTTTGGATGAAAGGTTCATAAGTCATCGCACGAAAATAACTGGAGCAGTCCGCCTGCTCGTCCGCAGTACAACAATAAATCAATAACGGGACTGGAAATCCGGTAATAAAATAGCAAGTCATTAATAAATGTAAAATAAATTCGGTTTACTGTCACATTCTGACATCCTCATATTTATGTCGTATACTTGTCTTTGAGTCGCTTTTTGTTTTTACTCAATGCAATAAGTAGTTAGTCGGCACTGATTTTGAAACTTGTCAGCAACAAGGCTGATATATACCTGATATATAAGTTTTATAAAAATCTGGCAAGAATTGTACACGTTAGAGAGCTAACAAGACCGGACGAAAGGACGGACGCCCGATATTTCAATGTCCACATCAACGCGTCGCGCGAGGGACAAATCTTAAAATCATTTTGAATTTAGATTCATATTAATTTGCACTTTGGTCTTCGGAGATGGGTGTGTTTTTGGTGTTTTGAGTTAGATATGATATACAGGCCTGGTACAGCTGGTAAAAAACGCACCTTTTCACAAAGTGGGGAGACAAAACGACTCACATGCGATTAGCAAAGGTGCCTTTTTGTTGGGGGCATATTGGTCACATGGGCGTCGGGAAAAGCACGAGAGTATTCACAGTCTTATAAGAAGTTTTTCTAACAAGTATACAAGTGTTTATGTAAATTAAAAGGGTTGCTATTTCTTTATTTGCAAAAATGGAAATGTGGGATATACACAGCAACCGGCCAATTATTATAACGACAATCAAAACCAAAGACATATAGATAACACGTGACTAATGCAGAATGGACAAGTATTTTTCTACTGCTAATCTGTTACGGTAGTTTTAGTAAAGATTTGTTGGGTTCTCTTGAATATGAAAGTTTATAATTATAAAAAAAGAAAATGTGGTATGAATGCCAATGAGACAACTCTCCACAAAAGACCAAAATGACACAGAAATTAACAACTATAGGTCACCGTACGGCCTTCAACAATGAGCAAAGCCCATACCGCATAGTCAGCTATAAAAGGCCCCGAAATAAGTATATTTAGTATAGCAAGTATTTAATCTATCAAATGTTCGCAACAAAAGTAAGATTTAAGCTATAACAGCAACATAGTTTATTCTCCTAGTACGTATTTGTTAGTCTTGAAAAAACTCAAACCATTATGACATAAGGAGATGTGATATGATTGCCAATTAAACAACTTTCCATCAAAGTCAAAATGACGTACATGTTAGTTTGCTATATTTGATATCTCCCAATTACCATCCACTATGAACTGCTTATACAAAAAGATATTTTGTCACCAAATGATTTATAACAATTTATAAAATAGAACATCATTATATATGCTAATATAAATTGTGTGCCCTTGGCTAAATACTGGGATCATATTGTTTTACCAGTGTCCTTTCGACAGTCCCGCACTTGGTATACTAGTATAGGATTATACGGCTGATTTCGTAGGATTATGTACAGTTTTTAAGCTTAAACTTTTAAATGATGTACCTGGTGTTAGTACATACACTAACGATTCTCATCTTGTCAATGTTTTTTTTGTTTTTTATGACATGTTGCTAAATTTGGCATTTTTAAATATATTGCGCCGATATATTTTTTACCTATATTGAGGGTGCATATATATTCTCGGGATCATTTTTTTCTTTAATAATTTTTCACGAACGACAGAATGTTGAACTTGGTGTATTTGAGTGAAATTTTGCATACAGTTTGCAAGGTTTGTCCGACCATGGAAGTATATAATACTTCCACTTCCATGGTCCGACTAACTACGCACACAACCCACACGTTTACATCATACATGTACAAAGCATGCTATATTAAGATTGTGTATTGTATCAGAATGTTGATTTTCTTTTTAATTTCCACAAATAACAGAATGTTTAACCTTTCTTGACTGCTGCACCAAATGTGTTTTTCAGACACAACAATTCAAATTGCACTGTATCGTCCTGTAAATGCATGAAATAGTTGCCACCGGACGTTGAGCAACCATCAATCAATCAATTCAAATTGTACCTCAATATCACTGTTTACCAAATTACTTTATTCTGTAACGTCAGACGTTTTCTGTCAAATTCTAAGCGTATCGGTCAACTTTGAAGCAATGTATATAAAACACAAGGATGATGACATATTATGGGTTTCTATATATATATATAAAAAATAAAAGGATGTGGTATGATTGCCAATGATACAACTCTCCACAAGAGACAAAATGACACTGAAATTTACATATATAGGTCACTGTACTGCCGCCTTCAACAATGAGCAAAGTCATACCGCATAGTCAGCTATAAAAGGCCCCGAAATGACATATGTAAAACAATTCAAACGAGAAAACCTAATTTATGTACAAAATAATGAACGAAAAACAAATATGTTACATAGCAACAAACTAAATTACAGACTACTTGACTCGGGACAGGAACATACAGAATGTGGTCAGGTTAAACTCGTTTAAAGGCGCCAACCCTCCTTTCCCCTAACCTGGGACATAAACTGAACCCCTGTTGTGTTCCCTTATCGTTACACTAACGGTGCGAAGCTTAAGATGGAATGACGGACCAGTTTAACTTGGGACAGTCGTGTAACAGTACAACATGAGAATAAACTGTAGAAATCAGTTTAAAAAGGCTTAACTCATCAGATAGATGCAAATAGAATACATCTTACAAAAAGAGAGTGGACGTGGAAGGGTACTTATACATCCCAACAACCAAAAGACTTTAAGTACAGAGTACTCGCAGTTACTGATAGCTAGTTGAACAACTAATACAAAAAGCATGCACCTTAGAGGCATAATCCGGGATATTATGTTAGTTTTTAGTTTTCTCCGTATATAAGAACAAAGCCATTTATTGAAAAAAAAATTAAAAAAAAGAAAAGTTAAAACAAAGCATTTTCCCTGTGTAAATTTGTCGTCAAAATTGACGTTTTCTAATCAAATTTACGAAAAAACAGAAGTGGTGACCCCCATTTTTGTTTATTACATATTCCGATGTAACTTGATTCAAAGTACAAGTGTGCCAAAAATTTTAGAAATCGGGAGATATGCCATTCGGTGTCGTGTTATCTTGAAATATAAGTACACAGTTTTGGATTATGAAGAAAAATTGCCCACTTAGAGGGGAACACGAAACTGCATTGAAAATGAAAAAAAATCTGGAGCAAAATTAAACATGTATACAAGTCTAGGTTAGAAAAAGACACTACTTTTAAAAAAGAAATAAAAAAAAATTAACATTAAGAGATACAATCATAATAATTTAGTGAAATAAAAAAAGACGCAGATAACTAGAATGGTATCTTCTATATATGAGGGTGTGGATGGAGTTTACAGAATAGAGAATAATGTGCTAAAAAAATAAAGAATAGAAAAGAAAAGGATAGGCCAAAAATTTAAGAATAGAGAATAGTGGGCTTCTACAATATAAAAAATAGAGAATAATGGGCAAAATTTATATAGAATAGAGAAAAAATGGCGTAAATAATATTAAGAATTGAAGAACACCCACCTCCCTCCTTTTCCATACACTCTTTTATCCTATGACTGTTAAAAGAAAGAAGCGCCGTAATTCATAGGAACAAATAGATTTGAAAAATATTATTTTTTCTCATAAAGTCTTTTGTATAGTTGGAAACATTGTCAACTAGGTATACTTATTATTACAAATGAAATTGATATCTATTCGTTATTTTACGAATCACAGAGTTCAGTTTACTAGTGCATTTTACGAATAAGGGACAAAAATTAAAAGGACAGGAAATCACATGACAAAAAAGTCACCATTTACAAAAAAGTTACGTACGTATTAAGTTTGATTATTATTATTTACAATGAACAAGATTTATATTTAGGTAGTTCATTTTATGAATTTCATATAACATAGTTCTAGTCTTAGGTTATTTTTTACTTTTGTGGACCATTTCGTTCATTGTATTCATCCGCTGGCGTTGTTGCATGTCTCCTCTCTACTCTGACGTCCTGGGTAGCATTTTTCATTTCTGTACTTTTGTCTTTGTGTTGTAAACGTTCACACTTAATTTTTTGTGTAAATGCTTAATGAAACTTGGTTGATAAAAACGAAGCACTCAGTCTGTCATAAATTAGTTTTGGCACAATCTTAGTGCTAAAGATTAATCTCATCTGCTAAGAGTGTATCTAGTAGCAATCTTAGAAGGATTGACAGCCTTTAAACTCATGTTGCGCTTGCAACCCTTAGAGTACTCTTTACCCTTCTCGGAACGATTGGTTAATTTTTATTTGCTCTACTTAAATCGTCTTTGAATTCTCATAGCATATGATATTTGTCAACATTCTTTTTTTACTGAAAACTTTACAGAAAATTGTAAAAGTGGTCAGGGGCACCCATATCTTTATCTTAGTTAATGAAAATAGCAACTGCAGTTTTTTTCCCAGCGCATATATAACTGTTGTCCTAACAAACTAAGAACCTAAGTTTACGAGACATAACACAGGAAAGCAGTATTTCAGATACCCCCACCCCCCCAAAAAAACAATAAAAAAAAATCACTGTTGCTAGTACCTGGACTATGACCTGCGACCCCCAATGCTAGTCTATACGGGTGCAGTACTAGTCCATAACTTATGTGCATTGATTAGTAGATACAATCATGAAATGAGTGTGCGTCTCTTGCCAAAAGCAATTCATTTTAACATTTCTTTTTACATTTGAGCCACCTGTGATTTTTTTTTTAATTTTTGAAGCATTTTTTACAATGACTATTAATTTATAAACTAACCTCACATTTTGAATAGTAATTTGAATATATGGGCATTTGCATTGATAGATTCTGCCAGATTTGCACTTTGCATAATTAACTAATTACAAATTAATTTATTTAAAAAGGTCACGTTTGGTACCCAAAGAACTAAAACTTCAATAGATAAACCTTTAAATTGAAGTTCAACCTGCATAGGTATTACAACATCGTGAACGGAGGAGTATGTAAAATAAAAGTTTTTGTTTTATTCTTTTATTGGAAAATATTTCTACTTATTTAGAGTTTTAAACACTTATCAATGCGATTTAACAATAATGGTAGTTTATTTTTGTTGCCCCTCTTTCCTTATTTTCCGCCTGTGTGGAAAGCAAGTACAATGATACATGTAGTTATTTTAAGACTTTGCGTAAATATGTATAAGAAAGAAGTGCAAGATATTCCATTATTCAAACACGAATCATATACATTTCCGCTAAAACTATAAGTCTAGACTTCGTCTTGTTGTACAGGGAACAATTGCCTTATTTTTTAAAGATAGGTTTTCCATGATACGAGCCCCTATCAACATTAGTGTAATATGTATTTGTCGTTTACAAATCTTCTTGAATTATGTTAAAACTTTTTGAGACTTGTATAACCTTCAATCTTGTTTCAATGTTATTTCAATTGAAATGTTTGCAAAGACTATGTTAAATGCAATTATTGCAACAACAAAAAACACACAAAAAAAAACCTTATTTGATCATGATAGAAAATATAAACAGCTGCGCCATGAGCGCATGCTACGCCCGTCACTTTTTCGAAGAATAAAGTTCAATAACTTCTCAATGTCATATCAGAAAATCGTGAAAAACTAAAGGGAGGTTATCTTAATAAATATAAACCAGTCACCAAAGATTTTTGATAACTGCTCAAAGCATTGTCCGAAAACTGGAAAGTCCTCCCTTTTTTATGAATAAAATGACGTAACTCTGAAACTTAACATCTAAAATTTATAAAATTAAAAAGGGAGCTTACGTCAATAGATATAAACAATTCACCAAAGTTTCATAAAAACTGCTGAAAGCATTTTTGAGTTATTGTCCGAAAACTGGAAAATCACCCCTTTTTACATAAATAAAACCCCATAACTCGGAAACTTAAAATCTAAAATTCATAAAAAACGAATGAGAGCTCACGTCAATAGATATTGACGATTCACCAAAGTTTCATGCGAATTGGAACATAAAATGTAAAATTTATAAAAATCGAAAGGGAGCTCATGTCAATAGAAAAAATAAATTCACCAAAGTTTCGTGCAAATTGGTGAAAGTGTTCTTGAGTTATTGTCCGAACACTGAAAAATCCCCCCTTTTTTCATAAATAAAACCCCAAAATTCAGAAACTTAAAATCTAGAATTGATAAAAATCGAAAGGGAGCTCACGTCAATAGATATTAACAATTCACCAAAGTTTCGTGCGAATTGGGTCAAGCCTTTTTGAGTTATAGTCCGACATGTTGACGACGGACGGACGGACGGACGGACAACGGTTTACCATAATACGTCCCACAAACGGGCGCATAAAAAATAAACGATTCCTGTCAAAGTACATATGAACGCTGTAAAATTTTAGGATAAAATAGGCGGTAAATGAGATTTCGAATGACTGATAGTTCGATAACTTATTTTAAGTTTTGCGAATTTAAATAACACAATCAAATGACAACGGGAGCATTGTTTTAAGACAATTTATAAATCATAAAGAAATGATAATTATTTGTGCCTTATTATATTGATGGATATTGATACTAGCGGTTGTCTTCTATTGATCTTTTCGGACCAGATCTTTCTGTAAAAGGTGATAATTGTCACACTTAACTGCTGATAAACCCCGTTGATCGGAGGAAGGGCGACATCTCGTCGATGGAATGATATTATCTATCGATTTTGTTTGATTTCATTGGTAAATTGTGTGTCAATTATGACACGTGACTCACTGGTTCTTTGTTTGTAATTTTTAACTTTAACAAGAAAGTTTTTGCTGAGGACACTTCATGAAGCACACGGAGTTCAACATTTCGTGACAGGACTAACGGATAAGGAAAATATTCGTCAATAGATTAACGTTTATATAATTATGTGTGCAAACTAGCCGATTCTTTAAAAAAAAACATTCTCTCAAGATGTGTTTTGTGTCAAATATTATGTGGCAACTTTACTACAGATGAAGGAATATTTCTACACTATTTCAGAAACTTGGACTTTTTATATAAACTTGATAAATCGCTCAATAACCTTCCGAATGCTACCGATTTTAAATTTGCTACTATCTAGTATGTTTTGGCTTAATTTGTATATGTGTATTATTTCTACCAGTAACAAGAGACATATATATATAGTATATATATGTCTGTGCAGTAACATATAATACATATTGTAGTATATGTCTCTTTTAAAAAAAGTAAATTCTATGTTTTATAAACAGAGTGAATTATGACTCGTGCAATTCCAGAAGTTTCAAAGAGATACTCAAAGGAAACGATCGTGTTATGCTACGCGAATGAACCATCATAACTTCCCGAGAGTAGAAGTTTTTGATGGATAAAGAAATTCACGCAGTACATCAAGAGATCAAGAACCGATTTTGTAGACCCGATTTTTTTTTTATTAAAACGAAATTATTAAAATACATGTATAATAAATGATATTACCAATATGCCAAACTAATCCCAAAGCAGCTATATTTGTCATATCATAGCTTTACCAGTAAAGCTATGGCAATATTTGTCCATATAATATGCACCTTTCAAATATATCAGCAAACTAAAAGCAAATATAACTATTTACCATACATTTCTAGCTGTCTTAAATATCTTTCTTAATAATATCTTTGCATACATATTCAAAGTTTCATATGCCCAATATATTTACACATACATTTCTAGCTGTCTGAAATATCTTTCTTTATCATTTCTTTGCATTTGTATTCAAAGTTACATATGCCCAATATATTTACACATGTCATTGATATTATCATTTGGCCACATTTCTTAATTAAACAAATTGTCTGCAAATCTATGTATTTACCATACATTTAGGAATATGCTCAAAGGCTTTTGATATGTTCTGATTTGACATACATTTTAGCCGACTATAAAGACTAACAAAAATATTCCTTTACAATACATTTGACAGGTCTCTGCAGAATAAAGGAAATGATGCTTTACACCCCTCTATAAAGTTCTCGTTTTCAATTGGTTTACATACCAGGCAAATGTAGATGCACCTTACACTTTATAACCCCTATAAAATTATTTAAATGATGATGCTTTGCTACCTAGACAAAGAAACTCATTTGCGGATGAATTTACATCATAGAAAAATACATGACAAAGATTTCAATTTGCAGAGGTATACAAATACATAAGTTTGCGAAAGTTTTGAGATGGTTATAAATATATGCAAATTCTAAACTTTAAAATGGTTTGATTAAGTGTTAATATATTTTATAAACCGCGGTCTCTCATAACCGCCCATAGGAGGGTAAAGCACAAGAAATGTTGATATTTACTACATGTAAAGACAAGATAAACTAAATGCAGCGGTTTATAAATATATGTAAATGTCGGTCTCTGAATACATTTACATAACATTTGCATACCTCTTCAAATCCGGGATTTCGTGTAGTGTACCACTGGGTTGATAGGTCTACTGATAGACTTTTAGTCCCCGAGAATATCATTAATCTATTGGTACTATGTATGTTTACTTTGTTACTACCACTGGATTGATAGGTCTACTGATAGACTTTTAGTCCCCGAGAATATCATTAATGTATTGGTACTCTGCATGTTTACTTTGTTACTACCACTTGATTGATAGGTCTTCTGATAGATTTTTAGTCCCCTAGGATATCATTAATCTATTGGTACCATGTGTCTTGACTTTGTTACTACATGTACCACTGGATTGATAGGTATTCTGATAGATTTTTAGTCCCCGAGAATCATTAATTTATTGGTACCGTGTATGTTTACTTTGTTACTACCACTGGATTGATAGGTCTACTGATAGACGTTTAGTTCCCAAGGATATCATTAATCTATTGGTACTCTGTATGTTAAGTTTGTTACTACCACTGGATTGATAGGTCTTCTGATAGTATTTTAGTCCCCGAGGATATTATTAATCTATTGGTACCATGCATATTTACTTTGTTACTACATGTACCACTGGATTGATAGGTATTCTGATAGATTTTTAGTCCCCGAGAATCATTAATCTATTGGTACCGTGTATGTTTACTTTGTTACTACCACTGGATTGATAGGTCTACTGATAGACGTTTAGTTCCCAAGGATATCATTAATCTATTGGTACCGTGTATGTTTACGTTTTTACTACCACTGGATTCATAGGTCTACTGATAGACTTTAAGTCCCCGAGAATATCATTAATATATTGGTTCCGTGTATGTTTACTTTGTTACTACCACTGGGTTGAGATGTCTACTGATAGACGTTTAGTTCCCGAGGATATCATTAACCTATTGGTACCGTGCATGTTTACTTTATTACGACCACTGGATTGATAGGTCTACTGATAGACTTTTAGTCCCCGAGAATATCATTAATCTATTGTCAACGTGTATGTTTACTTTGTTACTACCACTGGATTGATAGGTCTACGGATAGACTTTTAGTTCCCGAGGATATCAATTATCTATTTGTATCGTGTATGTTTACTTTGTTACTACCACTGGATTGACAGGTATACTGATAGACTTTAAGTCCCCGAGAAGATCATTAATCTATTGGTTCCGTGTATGTTTACTTTGTTACTACCACTGGGTTGATAGGTCTACTGATAGACTTTAGTCCCCGAGAATATCATTAATCTATTGGTACTCTGTATGTTTACTTTGTTACTACCACTGGATTGATAGGTCTTCTGATAGATTTTTATTCCCCGAGGATATCATTAATCTATTGGTACCATGTATCTTTACTTTGTTCCTACATGTACCACTGGATTGATAGGTATTCTGATAGATTTTTAGTCCCCGAGAATCATTAATCTGTTGGTACCGTGTATGTTTACTTTGTTATTACCACTGGATTGATAGGTCTACTGATAGACGTTTAGTTCCCGAGGATATAATTATTCTATTGGTACCGTGTATGTTTACTTTGTTCCTACCACTGGATTCATAGGTCTACTGATAGACTTTCAGTGCCCGAGAATATCATTAATCTGTTGGTCCCGTGTATGTTTACTTTGTTACTACCACTGGGTTGAGAGGTCTACTGATAGACATTTAGTTCCCGAGGATATCATTACCCTATTGGTACTGTGTATGTTATTTTGTTACGACCACTGGATTGATAGGTCTACGGATAGACTTTTAGTTCCCGAGGATATCATTAATCTATTTGTATCGTGTATGTTTACTTTGTTACTACCATTGAATTGATAGGTCTATTGAAAGACTTTAAGTCCTCGAAGATATCATTAATCTATTGGTACCGTGTATGTTTACTTTGTTACTACCACTGGATTGACAGGTATACTGATAGACTTTAAGTCCCCGAGGATATCATTAATCTATTGGTACCGTGTATGTTTACTTTGTTACTACCACTGGATTGATAGGTCTACTGATAAACTTTTAGTCCCCGAGAATATTATTAATCTATTGGTACCGTATATGTTTACTTTGTTACTACCACTGGATTGATAGGTCTACTGATAGACGTTTAGATCCCGAGGATATCATTGAAATATTGGTACCGTGTATGTTTACTTTGTTACTACCACTGGATTAATAGGTCTACTGATAAACTTTCAGTCCCCGAGGATATCATTAATCTATTGGTTCCGTGTATGTTTACTTTGTTACTACCACTGGGTTGATAGGTCTACTGATATACTTTTAGTCCCCGAGAATATCATTAATCTATTGGTACCGTGTATGTTTACTTTGTTACTACCACTGGATTGATAGGCCTACTGATAGACTTTTAGTCCCCGAGGATATCATTAATCTATTGATACCGTGTATGTTTACTTTGATACAACCACTGGATTGATAGGTCTACTGATAAACTTTCAGTCCCCGAGGATATCATTAATCTATTGGTTCCGTGTATGTTTACTTTGTTACTACCACTGGGTTGATAGGTCTACTGATAGACGTTTAGTTCCCGATGATATAATTAATCTATTGGTACCGTGTATGTTTACTGTGTTACTACCACTGGATTGATAGGTCTACTGATAGACTTTCGGTCCCCGAGAATATCATTAATCTGTTGGTACCGTGTATGTTTACTTTGTTACTATCACTAGGTTAATAGGTCTACTGATAGACTTTTAGTCCCCGAGGATATCATTAATCTATTGATACCGTGTATGTTTACTTTGATACTACCATTAAATTGTCAGGTCTATTGATAGACTTTTAGTCCCCAAAAATATCATTAATCTATTAGTACCGACTATGTTTACTTTGTTACTACCACTGGTTTGATAGGTATACTGATAGACTTTAAGTCCCCGAGGATATCATTAATCTATTGGTACCGTGTATGTTTATCATTAATTTATTGGTACCGTGTATGTCTACTGTGTTACTACCATAGATAGGTCTACTGATAGACATTAGTCCCCGAGGATATCATTAATCTATTGGTACATGTATGTTTACTTTGTTACTACCACTGGATTGATAGGTCTACTGATAGACGTTTAGTCCCCGAGGATATCATTAATCTATTGGTACCGTGTATGTTTACTTTGTTACTACCACTGGATTGATAGGTCTACTGATAGACTTTGATTCCCCGAGAATATCAATAATCTATCGGTATCGTGTATGTTTTCTTTGTTATCACTGAATGATAGGTATACTAATAGACTTTTAGTCCCCGAGGATATCATTAATCTATTGGTACCGTGTATGTTTACTTTGTTACTACCACTGGATTGATAGGTCTACTGATATACTTTTAGTCCCCGAGAATATCATTAATCTATTGGTACCGTGTATGTTTACTTTGTTACTACCACTGGATTGATAGGCCTACTGATATACTTTTAGTCCCCGAGGATATCATTAATCTATTGATACCGTGTATGTTTACTTTGATACTACCACTGGATTGATAGGTCTACTGATAAACTTTCAGTCCCCGAGGATATCATTAATCTATTGGTTCCGTGTATGTTTACTTTGTTACTACCACTGGGTTGATAGGTCTACTGATAGACTTTCGGTCCCCGAGAATATCATTAATCTGTTGGTACCGTGTATGTTTACTTTGTTACTATCACTAGGTTAATAGGTCTACTGATAGACTTTTAGTCCCCGAGGATATCATTAATCTATTGATACCGTGTATGTTTACTTTGATACTACCATTAAATTGTCAGGTCTATTGATAGACTTTTAGTCCCCAAAAATATCATTAATCTATTAGTACCGACTATGTTTACTTTGTTACTACCACTGGATTGATAGGTATACTGATAGACTTTAAGTCCCCGAGGATATCATTAATCTATTGGTACCGTGTATGTTTATCATTAATTTATTGGTACCGTGTATGTCTACTGTGTTACTACCATAGATAGGTCTACTGATAGACATTAGTCCCCGAGGATATCATTAATCTATTGGTACATGTATGTTTACTTTGTTACTACCACTGGATTGATAGGTCTACTGATAGACGTTTAGTCCCCGAGGATATCATTAATCTATTGGTACCGTGTATGTTTACTTTGTTACTACCACTGGATTGATAGGTCTACTGATAGACTTTGATTCCCCGATAATATCAATAATCTATTGGTATCGTGTATGTTTTCTTTGTTATCACTGAATGATAGGTATACTAATAGACTTTTAGTCCCCGAGGATATCATTAATCTATTGGTACCGTGTATGTTTACTTTGTTACTACCACTGGATTGATAGGTCTACTGATAGACTTTGAGTCCCCGAGAATATCAATAATCTATTGGTATCGTGTATGTTTTCTTTGTTATCACTGAATGATAGGTATACTAATAGACTCTTTAGTCCCCGAGGATATCATTAATCTATTGGTACCATGTATCTTTACTTTGTTACTACATGTACCACTGGATTGATAGGTATTCTGATAGATTTTTAGTCCCCGAGAATCATTAATCTATTTGTATCGTGTATGTTTACTTTGTTACTACCATTGAATTGATAGGTCTATTGAAAGACTGTAAGTCCTCGAAGATATCATTAATCTATTGGTACCGTGTATGTTTACTTTGTTACTACCACTGGATTGACAGGTATACTGATAGACTTTAAGTCCCCGAGGATATCATTAATCTATTGGTACCGTGTATGTTAACTTTGTTACTACCACTGGATTGATAGGTCTACTGATAAACTTTTAGTCCCCGAGAATATCATTAATCTATTGGTACCGTATATGTTTACTTTGTTACTACCACTGGATTGATAGGTCTACTGATAGACGTTTAGATCCCGAGGATATCATTGAAATATTGGTACCGTGTATGTTTACTTTGTTACTACCACTGGATTAATAGGTCTACTGATAAACTTTCAGTCCCAGAGGATATCATTAATCTATTGGTTCCGTGTATGTTTACTTTGTTACTACCACTGGGTTGATAGGTCTACTGATATACTTTTAGTCCCCGAGAATATCATTAATCTATTGGTATTGTGTATGTTTACTTTGTTACTACCACTGGATTGATAGGCCTACTGATAGACTTTTAGTCCCCGAGGATATCATTAATCTATTGATACCGTGTATGTTTACTTTGATACTACCACTGGATTGATAGGTCTACTGATAAACTTTCAGTCACCGAGGATATCATTAATCTATTGGTTCCGTGCATGTTTACTTTGTTACTACCACTGGGTTGATAGGTCTACTGATAGACGTTTAGTTCCCGATGATATAATTAATCTATTGGTACCGTGTATGTTTACTGTGTTACTACCACTGGATTGATAGGTCTACTGATAGACTTTCCGTCCCCGAGAATATCATTAATCTGTTGGTACCGTGTATGTTTACTTTGTTACTACCACTAGGTTAATAGGTCTACTGATAGACTTTTAGTCCCCGAGGATATCATTAATCTATTGATACCGTGTATGTTTACTTTGATACTACCATTAAATTGTCAGGTCTATTGATAGACTTTTAGTCCCCGAGGATATCATTAATCTATTGGTACCGTGTATGTTTATCATTAATTTATTGGTACCGTGTATGTCTACTGTGTTACTACCATAGATAGGTCTACTGATAGACATTAGTCCCCGAGGATATCATTAATCTATTGGTACCATGTATGTTTACTTTGTTACTACCACTGGATTGATAGGTCTACTGATAGACGTTTAGTCCCCGAGGATATCATTAATCTATTGGTACCGTGTATGTTTACTTTGTTACTACCACTGGATTGATAGGTCTACTGATAGACTTTTCCAAAATTTTATGGAAATATTCTTTATAAAGCACAAAAATGTCAGTATTCTCCTCAGAAACTAACAAAACCTTTAAATAGACTTATTAAAAGGGGATATAGTTACGATACTGTTGTCAGGTCATTAAAGATTGCATATTTTGGCTTTAACATTGATTCACTGATAGGGTCTTTGCATCGGAACTAAACACATTTATTTCTAAAAAAACAGTTGTTGGCATGACACGGGTTATGTTCTTCTCATATATTTTATGATAGTATGATACTAAACCCCTAACGGGAGGGATTGTACCTGATATTCATATGATGAAGACATAATCTTTCAATCAGTTTAATTGAGGTCTGGAGCTGGCATGTCAGTTAACTGCTAGTAGTCTGTTGTTATTTATGTATTATTGTCATTTTATTTATTTTCGTTTGTTACATCTTTTGACATCAGACTCGGACTTCTCTTGAACTGAATTTTAATGTGCGTATTGTTATTCTTTTACTTTTCTACATTGGCTAGAGGTATAGGGGGAGGGTTGAGATCTCATAAACATGTTTAACCCCGCCGCAATTTTGCGCCTGTCCCAAGTCAGGAGCCTCTGGCCTTTGTTAGTCTTGTATGATTTTAAATTTTAGTTTCTTGTGTATAATTCGGAGTTTAGTATGACGTCCATTATCACTGTACTATTATGCATATTTTAGGGGCCAGCTGAAGGACACCTACGGGTGCGGGAATTCTCGCTACATTGAAGACCCATTGGTTGCCTTCGGCTGTTGTTTGCTCTATGGTCGGGTGGTTGTCGCTTTGACATATTCACCATTTCCTTTCTCAATTTTATTTGAGTCCCCGAGAATATCAATAATCTATTGGTATCGTGTATGTTTTCTTTGTTATCACTGAATGATAGGTATACTAATAGACTTTTAGTCCCCGAGGATATCATTAATCTATTGGTACCGTGTATGTTTACTTTGTTACTACCACTGGATTGATAGGTCTACTGATAGACTTTGAGTCCCCGAGAATATCATTAATCTATTGGTACCGTGTATGTTTACTTTGTTACTACCACTGGATTGATAGGTCTATTGATAGACTTTTAGTCCCCGAGAATATCATCAATCTATTGGTACCGTGTATGTTTACTTTGTTACTACCACTGGATTGATAGGTCTATTGATAGACTTTTAGTCCCCGTGGATATCATTAATCTATTGGTACATTTTTTTACCGTGTATGTTTACTTTGTTACTTCCACTGGATTGATAGGTCTAATGATAGACTTTCAGTCCCCGTGGATATCATTAATCTATTGGTACCGTGTATGTTTACTTCGTTACTACCACTGGATTGATAGGTCTACTGATAGACTTTCAGTCCCCGAAAATATCATTAATCTGTTGGTCCCTTGTATGTTTACTTTGTTACTTCCACTAGGTTAATAGGTCTACTGATAGACTTTTAGTCCCCGAGGATATCATTAATCTATTGGTACCGTTTATGTTTACTTTGTTACTACCACTGGATTGATAGGTCTACTGATAGACTTTAAGTCCCCGAGGATATCATTAATCTATTGGTACCGTGTATGTTTACTTCGATACTACCATTAAATTGATAGGTCTATTGATAGACTTTTAGTCCCCAAAAATATCATTAATCTATTGGTACCGTGTATGTTTACTTTGTTATTATCACTAAATTGATAAAGTATACTAATAGACTGTTAGTCCCCGAGGATATCATTAATCTATTGGTACCGTGTATGTTTACTTTGTTACTACCACTGGATTTATAGGTCTACTGATAGACTTTGAGTCCCCGAGAATATCAATAATCTATTGGTATCGTGTATGTTTTCTTTGTTATCAATGAATGATAGGTATACTAATAGACTTTTAGTCCCCGAGGATATCATTAATCTATTGGTACCGTGTATGTTTACTTTGTTACTACCACTGCATTGATAGGTCTACTGATAGACGTTTAGTTCCCAAGGATATCATTAATCTATTGGTACCGTGTATGTTTACTTTGTTACTACCACTGGATTCATAGGTCTACTGATAGACTTTAAGTCCCCGAGAATATCAATAATCTATTGGTTCCGTGTATGTTTAATATGTTACTACCACTGGGTTGAGAGGTCTACTGATAGACGTTTAGTTCCCGAGGATATCATTAACCTATTGGTACCGTGTATGTTTACTTTGTTACGACCACTGGATTGATAGGTCTACTGATAGACTTTTAGTCCCCGAGAATATCATTAATCTATTGGCACCGTGTATGTTTACTTTGTTACTACCACTGGATTGATAGGTCTACGGATAGACGTTTAGTTCCCGAGGATATCATTAATCTATTTGTATCGTGTATGTATACTTTGTTACTACCACTGGATTGACAGGTATACTGATAGACTTTAAGTCCCCGAGAATATCATTAATCTACTGTTTCCGTTTATGTTTACTTTGTTACTACCACTGGTTTGATAGGTCTACTGATAGACTTTTAGTCCTTGAGAATATCATTAATCTATTGGTACTCTGTGTGTTTACTTTGTTACTACCACTGGATTGATAGGTCTTCTGATAGATTTTTAGTCCCCGAGGATATCATTAATCTATTGGTACCATGTATCTTTACTTTGTTACTACATGTACGACTGGATTGATAGGTATTCTGATAGATTTTTAGTCCCCGAGAATCATTAATCTATTGGTACCGTGTATGTTTACTTTGTTACTACCACTGGATTTATAGGTCTACTGATAGACTTTCAGTCCCCGAGAATATCATTAATCTGTTGGTCCCGTGTATGTTTACTTTGTTACTACCACTGGGTTGAGAGGTCTACTGATAGACGTTTAGTTCCCGAGGATATCATTAACCTATTGGTACCGTGTATGTTTACTTTGTTACGACCACTGGATTGATAGGTCTACTGATAGACTTTTAGTCCCCGAGAATATCATTAATCTATTGGCACCGTGTATGTTTACTTTGTTACTACCACTGGATTGATAGGTCTACGGATAAACTTTTAGTTCCCGAGGATATCATTAATCTATTTGTATCGTGTATGTTTACTTTGTTACTACCATTGAATTGATAGATCTATTGAAAGACTTTAAGTCCCCGTAGATAACATTAATCTATTGGTACCGTGTATGTTTACTTTGTTACTACCACTGGATTGACAGGTATACTGAGAGACTTTAAGTCCCCGAGGATATCATTAATCTATTGGTACCGTGTATGTTTACTTTGTTACTACCACTGGATTGATAGGTCTACTGATAACTTTTAGTCCCCGAGAATATCATTAATCTATTGGTACCGTATATGTTTACTTTGTTACTACCACTGGATTGCTAGGTCTACTGATAAACTTTCAGTCCCCGAGGATATCATTAATCTATTGGTACCGTGTATCTTTACTTTGTTACTACCACTGGATTGATAGGTCTACTGATAGACATTTAGTCCCCGAGAATATCATTAATCTATTGGTACCGTGTATGTTTACTTTGTTACTACCACTGGATTGATAGGTCTACTGATAGACTTTTAGTCCCCGAGAATATCATTAATCTATTGGTACCGTGTATGTTTACTTTGTTACTACCACTGGATTGATAGGTCTACTGATAGACGTTTAGTTCCCGATGATATCATTAATTTATTGGTACCGTGTATGTTTACTTTGTTACTACCACTGGATTGATAGGTCTACTGATAGACTTTCGGTCCCCGAGAATATTATTAATCTGTTGGTACCGTGTATGTTTACTTTGTTACTACCACTAGGTTAATAGGTCTACTGATAGACTTTTAGTCCCCGAGGAAATCATTAATCTATTGGTACCGTGTATGTTTACTTTGTTACTACCATTGATAGGTCTACTGATAGACTTTTAGTCCCCGAGAAAATCATTAATCTATTGGCACCGTGTATGTTTACTTTGTGACTACCACTGGATTGATAGGTCTACTGATAGATTTTAAGTCCCCGAGGATATCATTAATCTATTGGTACCGTGTATGTTTACTTTGATACTACCATTAAATTGATAGGTCTATTGATAGACTTTTAGTACCCAAACATATCATTAATCTATTGGTACCGACTATGTTTACTTTGTTACTACCACTGGATTGATAGGTATACTGATAGACGTTTAGTCCCCAAGGATATCATTAATCTATTGGTACCGTGTATGTTTACTTTGTTACTACCACTGGATTGATAGGTCTACTGATAGACTTTGAGTCCCCGAGAATATCAATAATCTTTTGGTATCGTGTATGTTTACTTTGTTATCACTGAATTGATAGGTATACTAATAGACTTTTATTCCCCGATGATATCATTAATCTATTAGTACCGTGTATGTTTACTTTGTTACTACCACTGGATTGATAGGTCTATTGATAGACTTTTAGTCCCCAAGAATATCATCAATCTATTGGTACCGTGTATGTTTACTTTGTTACTACCACTGGATTGATGGGTCTATTGATAGACTTTTAGTCCCCGAAGATATCATTAATCTATTGGTACCGTGTATGTTTACTTTGTTACTACCACTGGATTGACAGGTATACTGAGAGACTTTAAGTCCCCGAGGATATCATTAATCTATTGGTAGCGTGTATGTTTACTTTGTTACTACCACTGGATTGATAGGTCTTCTGATAGATTTTTAGTCCCCGAGGATATCATTAATCTATTGGTACCATGTATCTTTACTTTGTTACTACATGTACCACTGGATTGATAGGTATTCTGATAGATTTTTAGTCCCCGAGAATCATTAATCTATTGGTACCGTGTATGTTTACTTTGTTACTACCACTGGATTCATAGGTCTACTGATAGACTTTCAGTTCCCGAGAATATCATTAATCTGTTGGTCCCGTGTATGTTTACTTTGTTACTACCACTGGGTTGAGAGGTCTACTGATAGACGTTTAGTTCCCGAGGATATCATTAACCTATGGTACCGTGTATGTTTACTTTGTTACGACCACTGTATTGATAGGTCTACTGATAGACTTTTAGTCCCCGAGAATATCATTGATCTATTGGCACCGTGTATGTTTACTTTGTTACTACCCCTGGATTGATAGGTCTACGGATAGACTTTTAGTTCCCGAGGATGTCATTAATCTATTTGTATCGTGTATGTTTACTTTGTTACTACCATTGAATTGATAGGTCTATTGATAGACTTTTAGTCCCCGAGGATATCATTAATCTATTGGTACCGTGTATGTTTACTTTGTTACTACCACTGGATTGATAGGTCTTCTGATAGACTTTTAGTCCCAGAGGATATCATTAATTTATTGGTACCGTGTATGTTTACTTTGTTACTACTACTGGATTGATAGGTCTACTGATAGACTTTAAGTCCCCGAGGATATCATTAATCTATTGGTACCGTGTATGTTTACTTTGATACTACCATTAAATTGATAGGTCTATTGATAGACTTTTAGTCCCCAAAAATATCATTAATCTATTGGTACCGTGTATGTTTACTTTGTTATTATCACTAAATTGATAAGGTATACTAATAGACTGTTAGTCCCCGAGGATATCATTAATCTATTGGTACCGTGTATGTTTACTTTGTTACTACCACTGGATTTATAGGTCTACTGATAGACTTTGAGTCCCCGAGAATATCAATAATCTATTGGTATCGTGTATGTTTTCTTTGTTATCAATGAATGATAGGTATACTAATAGACTTTTAGTCCCCGAGGATATCATTAATCTATTGGTACCGTGTATGTTTACTTTGTTACTACCACTGCATTGATAGGTCTACTGATAGACGTTTAGTTCCCAAGGATATCATTAATCTATTGGTACCGTGTATGTTTACTTTGTTACTACCACTGGATTCATAGGTCTACTGATAGACTTTAAGTCCCCGAGAATATCAATAATCTATTGGTTCCGTGTATGTTTACTTTGTTACTACCACTGGGTTGAGAGGTCTACTGATAGACGTTTAGTTCCCGAGGATATCATTAACCTATTGGTACCGTGTATGTTTACTTTGTTACGACCACTGGATTGATAGGTCTACTGATAGACTTTTAGTCCCCGAGAATATCATTAATCTATTGGCACCGTGTATGTTTACTTTGTTACTACCACTGGATTGATAGGTCTACGGATAGACGTTTAGTTCCCGAGGATATCATTAATCTATTTGTATCGTGTATGTATACTTTGTTACTACCACTGGATTGACAGGTATACTGATAGACTTTAAGTCCCCGAGAATATCATTAATCTACTGGTTCCGTTTATGTTTACTTTGTTACTACCACTGGTTTGATAGGTCTACTGATAGACTTTTAGTCCTTGAGAATATCATTAATCTATTGGTACTCTGTGTGTTTACTTTGTTACTACCACTGGATTGATAGGTCTTCTGATAGATTTTTAGTCCCCGAGGATATCATTAATCTATTGGTACCATGTATCCTTACTTTGTTACTACATGTACGACTGGATTGATAGGTATTCTGATAGATTTTTAGTCCCCGAGAATCATTAATCTATTGGTACCGTGTATGTTTACTTTGTTACTACCACTGGATTTATAGGTCTACTGATAGACTTTCAGTCCCCGAGAATATCATTAATCTGTTGGTCCCGTGTATGTTTACTTTGTTACTACCACTGGGTTGAGAGGTCTACTGATAGACGTTTAGTTCCCGAGGATATCATTAACCTATTGGTACCGTGTATGTTTACTTTGTTACGACCACTGGATTGATAGGTCTACTGATAGACTTTTAGTCCCCGAGAATATCATTAATCTATTGGCACCGTGTATGTTTACTTTGTTACTACCACTGGATTGATAGGTCTACGGATAAACTTTTAGTTCCCGAGGATATCATTAATCTATTTGTATCGTGTATGTTTACTTTGTTACTACCATTGAATTGATAGATCTATTGAAAGACTTTAAGTCCCCGTAGATAACATTAATCTATTGGTACCGTGTATGTTTACTTTGTTACTACCACTGGATTGACAGGTATACTGAGAGACTTTAAGTCCCCGAGGATATCATTAATCTATTGGTACCGTGTATGTTTACTTTGTTACTACCACTGGATTGATAGGTCTACTGATAACTTTTAGTCCCCGAGAATATCATTAATCTATTGGTACCGTATATGTTTACTTTGTTACTACCACTGGATTGCTAGGTCTACTGATAAACTTTCAGTCCCCGAGGATATCATTAATCTATTGGTACCGTGTATCTTTACTTTGTTACTACCACTGGATTGATAGGTCTACTGATAGACATTTAGTCCCCGAGAATATCATTAATCTATTGGTACCGTGTATGTTTACTTTGTTACTACCACTGGATTGATAGGTCTACTGATAGACTTTTAGTCCCCGAGAATATCATTAATCTATTGGTACCGTGTATGTTTACTTTGTTACTACCACTGGATTGATAGGTCTACTGATAGACGTTTAGTTCCCGATGATATCATTAATTTATTGGTACCGTGTATGTTTACTTTGTTACTACCACTGGATTGATAGGTCTACTGATAGACTTTCGGTCCCCGAGAATATTATTAATCTGTTGGTACCGTGTATGTTTACTTTGTTACTACCACTAGGTTAATAGGTCTACTGATAGACTTTTAGTCCCCGAGGAAATCATTAATCTATTGGTACCGTGTATGTTTACTTTGTTACTACCATTGATAGGTCTACTGATAGACTTTTAGTCCCCGAGAAAATCATTAATCTATTGACACCGTGTATGTTTACTTTGTGACTACCACTGGATTGATAGGTCTACTGATAGATTTTAAGTCCCCGAGGATATCATTAATCTATTGGTACCGTGTATGTTTACTTTGATACTACCACTGGATTGATAGGTATACTGATAGACGTTTAGTCCCCAAGGATATCATTAATCTATTGGTACCGTGTATGTTTACTTTGTTACTACCACTGGATTGATAGGTCTACTGATAGACTTTGAGTCCCCGAGAATATCAATAATCTTTTGGTATCGTGTATGTTTACTTTGTTATCACTGAATTGATAGGTATACTAATAGACTTTTATTCCCCGATGATATCATTAATCTATTAGTACCGTGTATGTTTACTTTGTTACTACCACTGGATTGATAGGTCTATTGATAGACTTTTAGTCCCCAAGAATATCATCAATCTATTGGTACCGTGTATGTTTACTTTGTTACTACCACTGGATTGATGGGTCTATTGATAGAATTTTAGTCCCCGAAGATATCATTAATCTATTGGTACCGTGTATGTTTACTTTGTTACTACCACTGGATTGACAGGTATACTGAGAGACTTTAAGTCCCCGAGGATATCATTAATCTATTGGTAGCGTGTATGTTTACTTTGTTACTACCACTGGATTGATAGGTCTTCTGATAAATTTTTAGTCCCCGAGGATATCATTAATCTATTGGTACCATGTATCTTTACTTTGTTACTACATGTACCACTGGATTGATAGGTATTCTGATAGATTTTTAGTCCCCGAGAATCGTTAATCTATTGGTACCGTGTATGTTTACTTTGTTACTACCACTGGATTCATAGGTCTACTGATAGACTTTCAGTTCCCGAGAATATCATTAATCTGTTGGTCCCGTGTATGTTTACTTTGTTACTACCACTGGGTTGAGAGGTCTACTGATAGACGTTTAGTTCCCGAGGATATCATTAACCTATGGTACCGTGTATGTTTACTTTGTTACGACCACTGTATTGATAGGTCTACTGATAGACTTTTAGTCCCCGAGAATATCATTGATCTATTGGCACCGTGTATGTTTACTTTGTTACTACCCCTGGATTGATAGGTCTACGGATAGACTTTTAGTTCCCGAGGATGTCATTAATCTATTTGTATCGTGTATTTTTACTTTGTTACTACCATTGAATTGATAGGTCTATTGATAGACTTTTAGTCCCCGAGGATATCATTAATCTATTGGTACCGTGTATGTTTACTTTGTTACTACCACTGGATTGATAGGTCTTCTGATAGACTTTTAGTCCCAGAGGATATCATTAATTTATTGGTACCGTGTATGTTTACTTTGTTACTACTACTGGATTGATAGGTCTACTGATAGACTTTCAGTCCCCGAGGATATCATAAATATATTGGTGCCGTGTATGTTTACTTTGTTACTACCACTGGATTAATAGGTCTACTGATAAAATTTTAGTCCCCGAGGATATCATTAATCTATTCTATTAGCCAGTACTACAAACTGATCTGTCTTTACGGATGACTGGCTAGATATGTATTCTTGGTAACGTTTTAGCTATGATCGATAAATCTGATTGATATTGAATCAACAAGGGCATCTTAAGTTCAGATATTGTTTATCTTTTAAAATGAAGCCGTGCATATATCTGATTTCAAGTCGGGGTTTAACTTTACTTTTGGTCCTTTATAGTTTTACCTGTTCTTCAACGTTTAGATTTTGATATTTTGACCTCGTGTTTACCAAAGAGACATGCAATGTCGAAATGCAGTGCATTTGGTGTTGTAATATGGTACGCTTTATGATGAAGTTACTATAACGCCATGGTTGATCTTTCGCATATGACAAGATACATATATAATACCGGAGATTATCAACATGTGGTTCTTTACGCTAGAATTCTAGTCTTAATTTTAAAATATTTTTCAATTGTGTCAAGGAATTTATAAAAGAGACGTAAATATGTATTTACTACAATGTCACCAGATCCAAGCCACTAATTTGTGTCTGAATGCGTATGAATTGTGTGTTGTCATTCTGAAAAGTATGATGAATGCTAAACTTTGACTTTGTGTCAACATATTGATAAAATGATGAATTCCTTTGAAAAAAATATACATTCGAAATTTCTCACGACATTTTTTTGTACATTCTAAATGTGTCTACATATGTTTAAAACTGTGTTCACGCTAATAAATTAATGTATTTCTTCTTTTGTCATCTGCGTTCTTTGACTGCACTATGAACTTTCGAAAAAAAGTGGATTTTTTTTCCGTTTTAATAAAAAAAAAATCAATTTGTCTTAATAGCATACTTTATAAATAGCATTCACGCATTTGATTTATGTTTCGGTGTTAGAGTCAAACATGTCTAAATAGTCAATTGAACACTGAATACTGTCCCAGGTTAAGAAGATTAAGTTTACCTGTTTAACCCCGCCATATTCTGTATGCATGTACCTGTCGCACGTCAGGAATTTGAAATTCAGAGGTTGTCGTTTGTTGCTGTTACATTTTTTTTTAGTTATTTTTTGTTTGTTCATAAAATTAGGCCGTTGGTTTTCTCGTTTGAATTGTTTTACATTTGTCATTTCGAGGCCTGTTATATCTGACTATGTGGTATGGGTTTTGCTCAGTTTTGAAGGCAGTGACCTAAAGTTGTTAATTTCTGGGTCATTTTAGTCCCTTGTGAAGAGTTGTCTCATTCGTAATTATATCAAATCTGTTTTATAGTCATCATTTAACTCTACTATAATATACATATTACAATTAAACTACATTGAAATTAAGTTTCGATTATCCAAATGTTTGAGCCTATTGATTTAATAAACTTCCTACAAAATTAAAAAAAAAATAATTGTGTGTCCAACCGAGAACTGCACCCTTTACTGGTGAGCACAAATTTAATAATAACCAAACTGAGAAAAGACTGTTGAGGAATCCCAATTATAATTCATTCAATTTAAAATGATTTCATTTTAAAAACATACCTCATTATTCATCCAGGGCGAATATATCTGCTCAGATCGATGCATTTGCTTATGCTGAATACAGAAACACTCCTTCTCGCTTTTCAATTTCTCATATTCAAATGTGTCTTTATAATAATAGCCATCACTGCATTTGAAATGGAGTTTAAAAGACATCATCACCCTATACCTCTGTTTTATATCTTCAAATAGAAGAGTTACTGTATTGTATATATTGCTACACGCGCTTCCGAATCCCGCATGATGTTCGGAAAACGTCACTATCTGAAGAGCAATTGTATCAGTTGACATGGTAACTAGAATTTTTGTACCACCAGATCGATCAATGTCAAACATACAAATGCCACGGTATAATGCGATACCACCCTCTACCTTGCTAGGGTTGTAGTGTTTTATAAACCAGGCAGATAGATGGTTAAAGAAAGAAGGTGGAAGAAATTCAAATTTAAAACAAAGCCAAGAAGTTCTTTTACAATTTTGTGTAAGAATGCCAAACTTTTCACATACAACTTCAAAGGTGGAGGACGGCATTGCACTTGGCATTATATAATAACTTGAGTTCTCAATTTTAACTATTATGTCGAGTTTTTCCATAACTTTGTATAAATTGTTTTTCTGTCCTGAACATTGACTTCCATCTTTCGATTCGAAGAGTTCCTTTATCAATGATTCACTTATTTTGCCTTGTTTAAACAGCGTCCAGTCATCAAAGGTGATGCAATCTTCGGTTATCCACTCTGTCTGAGACTAAACATCGGAAAGCATCTGCTAACCACTGAGGCCTTAATATGATCAAATCCAGTATATTTTCAAAGAAAATAATGTTCCCTACATTATGCTGAAATCGAAGAAACAACATCAAATCCTCCTTTTCTAGAATATTGATAGCAGGATGTTTAGCCAGGTTTGACATTTCAGTAAAGTTGATGAAATTTTTTCCATTGTTCTTATTTATTTCAATCAGATGTTCTAAAAGAATCCATTTTAACGGAAAACTTTTACCCCAATTTTCCATTTTCCGTGCGGTCTCGTAAATTGCGTATCTCAACTTCTCAAATTCTTCGTCACTGTCATTTGTATTTGACAGATAAAACTTGTTGTGCAAGTGGTGATATTTGGTTTGAAATCCAAGAACTTTGTTCATTTGATCATCTAGTTCCTTTTCTCTCGTCTTAAAATCTGCCTACAAAAAATAGATATAAAAATCAGCAATTGTCATGATTGATACTATATCAATAATTAAAGAAATGATTGGACTAGATTATGTATATAATCTTTATTAAAACGTATTACTTCTTGGGTCGTTATGTTCGGTGTGACTCTTGTAAAGAGTACAGAGGTATCTGCACATTAAGAACATTTGCGTCAACTCTTTTAAGTGCCCATACTGTACATATTTAGCATGTTAAATGGCTAAATTTCTGTTTTAATCTTTATAATCCCTAACCCCACAGTTGATTTTAAGTTGATTTTAAGTTTCCCAACCTATATTTCGGTCGACACTCTTTGCGAGGACCTACCTTTTTATGGTTATTTGTTTGCTTGAAATCTTTGCCACTAGGCGTCAAATCAATAGCAACAAATTACTGAATATGATTAATCCTAAATATTATTAAAGTAATGTCACATTCTCTCCTATAAACGTACTTTTCGGGTATTGGAATCTAAATTTCCATTGAAACCAATAACACGTAAGTAAGGGAAGTCGCACAATGCTGAACCTTAATCCTTGTCTTGACATGCATGCCATATACACAACTGAACATTGTATACCAAGTCATCATTCTTAACTTGTTATGCATACACAAATCACCTGAAATTAACGTCGAAGGTACCAATATTGTAATTTAATACGCCAGACGCGCGTTTCGTCTACATAGACTCATCAGTGACGCTCAGACCAAAATAGTTAGAAAGCCAAACAAGTACAAAGTTCCAAAAAGTTGTGCCAAATACGGCTGATCTATTCCTTAGATAAGAAAATCCTTAGTTTTTTCTAAAAAAATCAGAGTTTGTTAACAGGAATTTTTTTAAATTGACCATATAATTGATATTCATGTCAAAAATGAAGTGCTGACTACTGTGCTGGTGATATCCTCGGGGACGAAACGTCCACCTGCAGTTATATCGACTCAGTGGTGTTAAAAGTTGATGATAAATCGACAGAAAATTATTAACCCTTCAAAGAACAAAACTTAGATGTGTTACGCATCCCTTAAGATATGATATTTTGTTGTTGTTGTTGAAAATAGTAGTAAATTTGCTATGTCGACAACAACAAAAAACAAATATGGATTTTACGTTATTGTAAACTCCTAAAGGGATCTTGATGTGACCTTAAGCGAGGCAAAAATGCATATTCCTGTCCAACAAATCAATGTTGTTCATGTAGCAAAACATATGTTTTTGAACTTTACTTATATTTTTTTTTTGAATATGCATGAAATTGTTCTCACTTGACATTGAGCAGGCAAAGATCCATCACTTAACATACTAGTTTTGTTTGTTCGTAATTTGTTTTGTTAAGCTATTGGCCAAGTTTGGTGTTGGGGTGGGTGCTCTCAAACAGGTTTTGCATCAAACGTTCTAAATATGCCTGTTTAAAAGAAGCCTGTTTTCCAATTGTTGTCTGTAATTGTTTTTGACGTTAAATTTTTTTTTTATAATTAATCGTTTTCACTTTTTTCGCATGTTGTTATCCTGTTCATATGTGTATAGATTACTAATTTTAATGGGTTTTGCTGATATTTTAAGTTAATACGGTGACTATGTTGATCTTGTTTTGATGAATGTCTTAATAGCAAATATTTGTATGATGACGTTCCGATCATGAACGGATGATAAGAAGTCAGGTTTTATACAAAACTCAGATAGAAGTGAGGAACAACGTTCCACAATATTATTACTTCCTTGTCATATTTATCCTTTCCAGTGAAGACTAATAAAATTGGAGGATCGAAGTGCCCATCATTAGATAGTTCGTCGGCCGTTCGATGGCAATGGATAGAATCAAACCAAAAATCAACATACTCTGAAAGAAAGAAATATTGTTGAATAAATAGCGTTCGAGACCGAATGTGATACTTTGGATATGTACCCTAACAGGGAAAAACTATGAAACAATGATTTATTTCTACCATAACTGACAACTATATGTAATAGTAAATGAACAAATTTGCCGACTTTGAATAAGAAAATATGTATATTCTTATTTTTCTCTGCGTATAAAACTCTCTCCATTTTCATGAAAGGTTATGTTGTTTAGTAAAAATCTGGAGTCGAAGAAATGTTTATGTCAAAACAAAATGTTTACAAGATGTTTAGCTTGGCCTAGTTTATCAATGAGAGAAAAACAAGAATTTTGTTTTTTTGGGGTATACATGTAGTGTTGGGTACCCCCTTAAAACAATGTGAGTTAATGTTCAACTTAACTGAGTTCGTGTTTGCTCTTTAAAAATTGTTTTGGAGTGAAAATAGGCAGACAATATATTTGGTCTTGTTTGTAACACCTTATACACAACAGTAAATTGAGGTAAAACAAGTGGAAAAGGGTTCGCATAGTCGAACATAGATTTGGACCTTTCTATAACGCCTTCTATACAACACACATATTCTAACATGTCTAATGAACAGTAAATAAATACACTAGAAGTAAGATTACGATCATTTCTTACTTAAACAACTAATAAGTCGCATTATGACGAATTTAAATCAAATTAAGTTAATGGAACCATATAGCATATGGGGAAATCTATTAAATTTATAATGCGCATAATCCTTTACAAAAACGCAAGCATGAAATGCCTACCACTTGTAGTAAATATTGAAAATATTGCTACAATATGACTATAATGCAACTTTGTATTAAAGATGTAAAAACACTCTAAACAAGACATTTTATACTTATATTTGAGTAGAACAACTGTCGAAATATCTTCAAACGTTAACTATCAACACAAGAAATACAAAGTACATTGACTATGAGATATATTTAGATATTAGTATATGGAGGTGGCTAGTCTACATTTATTGGTTTTTGTCGTAATTGTCATATAACCCACACTTCTTTGAATGCATTATCCGACTAGTGGAAGCTATCGCCATGATCGTAAGAATCAGGAGAAACTTCAGTAAATTGATCAACTCGTTTATACACACATTAATATAACAAAGTATAACGTGTGCGTTTTTAACAACCAAATATCCCTCCTCAAAAACTGATGTATTAATTGTGTTTTTTTCTACTTGATTTTTAACCTTACGCTTCATAATCTATACATGTAGTAATGCATTTTACTTGTTGATAAAGACAGACAGACAAGAATTGAAGGCAAGAATATCCTTGTTTTAATGAATATCTCAACCCATGAGGTGAAAAAATATTCTACTTTTTCTTATTCTATATTCTTTTCGAAACCATTGTATAAACAAGTTTAATCCACGGGTGGTTGCCGTTGGACTCAGAAGTTGATAGGATGAATTTACGGGTCATACATTTTACCAGTACACTAGATGTATCAAAATATGCCAGCAGGTGTTAATGAAATTGACAACGTTGTGGAATGTGGAAGGCACTCAAAAGGGAATTCCGTTGCCCAAAAAAATGAAAATTTATTTTTTAATCATTAGAGAAAAAGATTCTTGCATACCTCCTCGTGGAATGTCGGATTTATTCAATCTCGATACTTAAAATGTATTGGCCCAGACTTAAAAGTTGATAATTTAACTATTTCGATTTGATAAATCCGAAAATCAACTGGTATCAATGTAAGAACCTATATGAATGCGTTACATTGGAAATACAAACACTTTAAAACTAATCAATATTGATTTAAAAGCAAGCACACAATCTGATTATATATTATGAATTCATTTCTATATATACATATATAAGGTAGGGAAACAGGTATTTTAAACGTATTTTTACTTATCATGAAACGTGAACTATTTGATATGTAAATCTTCGACACGGTAAAAAATAAAAACAGTTAAAGTGCTTTATCACCATAGAGAACCTATATAAATATCAAAATCAATATAAGGTCAAGTTTGCCTTGGGGAGTTGTAACCTTAGTTTCTACAAATATCTTAATTAATACCTGAGAAGTGGTTGTTGAAAAATCAGAGCACCGTGTACAAATACTTCTGCCTAAATAAATAGATAATTGGTTGGTTCCTTCCTTGAAAAACCTTACTTGGTGTTCAGTTTTCTTAAAAAAAGGTAAATTTTATACTCTGTTTACCTGGATCGTTTCTATTTGTATCGAAACTGTGTCATATTAAGCCAATAGCCCGCTTGTATATTTTGTATATTTTCAAATCTTGAAATATAATGTTTCACTCTCAGTGATTTTATGAAATTGAAACATACCTCCAATATCCTGAAAATCGGCAAAACACTGACTTAAGCCTTGTTTACTTATGTCGCCCTTCATATCTGCAACTAAAATGTATACTGCACTACTTGTCAAAAATGCTTGATGTGTAGCATAAAAATCTTTTTGTCCTGCAAAGTCCCATAAGTCACACAAAGCATAAAGGTTTGAGGAAGTATTTTCAGTTGACTTGGAAACCACATTAGACATCAAATCAGCAGGCATTACCAAGGATGCAGACTCACTCGTATCTTCGTTTTCATAAAAGTGTCCCTTTGTGTCGGAAGCTAAATCCTCCTGTATTTCTAAAGATCCAGGCTCATTTGAATTTTTATTTTTATCAGGATTAACATTTGCTTCGGAAGCTAAATCCTCATGTTTAGCCATTAATGAGGACTCATTGATATCAGTACTTTTATCCATTCTAACTTTTGCGTCGGTTGTCGTTCCTTTTTTATCAGTTGACATGTTATCACTTTAGCTTGAATTTGTTTTCTTTGTCTTATTTACCTGCATATTCTGAGTGTCTTTGTCCTCTGCATTTGGATTAAGTGCTCTCCTAATCCGGCTCAACTTATCATCATCGATTTCTAGCAGGAAAAAAAATAAAAAAATAAAAAGCAATCCACCATTTTCACAACAAGTTTCAAAACTTATCATTTGGTAGTAGTATATAAATAAAGGCAACAGTAGTATACAACTGTTCGAAATTCATAAATCGGTTGAAAAATAAACAAATCTGGGATACAAACTAAAACTGAGGGAACACATCAAATATTAGAGGAGAACTACTTCACAAGATAAACAAACATTAAAATGTAACACACAGAGAAACGAACTATAATAAAACAATGGCAATTTTCCTGACTTGGTACAGGCCATTTTCAGACGAAATGGTGGGTTGAACCTGGTTTTGTAACTAGCCAAACATAGCCAAAAAAAAGTAAAATGTTGTTTATGTTACATTGTAAGGGAATAGAAAAATTAGCCAAAATGATAACACCCTATAGGACTACATTTTACTACTACCATATCACTAAACTGCATTATATCCTTCGTTTTGTATGAAGTAACAACATTAAAACTTAACACGGTGTTGTATTCAGTGATGATGTTTTCTTCAATGAAAACCTATGTAGATTGTATTTATCTATTTGCTGATATTTTTCTTTTCTTTCAATTTTATATAGATATAAGAAGATGTGGTATAATAGGATGTGGTAAAATTGCCAACGAGGCAACTTCCAGGTCACAATTTGTAAAATACCATTATAGCTCAAAGTACGTTCTGAATGACATTAAGCAGATATATAATCAAAACAAAACCAGTCATCAACTCAACGTATACACATACGTTTAGAGTTCAGCAACAGAAGACATGTCAAGTTCATATTCAATACATTTCTTTAATTAAGTTAACGAATCTATCCCGTCAATTTGGAAATAAAGGATACAACTTATACAGTTAAGTCTGCTTTATATCTTGACTCAGATCTAGACAAAAGACAATGAGAGTTGGTTGAACACAAAACTTTACGAGAAAAGATATGATTTCAGCTTTCCAAGCGTCTGCATACTGACTATATATTTCCCAATTGATACGATATTCCCGGGCTTGTATTTCCTATCATGATTTTCTTGATATTGCTGCTCACATAAAGCTTCTAGACCAAGAGTTCCAACTAGTGAAGTTTAAATCATCCGTTCGTTAGTTTAACGTACGCCATCACGAGTTTGCTGTCCATGTTGTCGTAACTACAATTCCCTTCCCCTTTTTACGAATTTAACTTACTGAATTAGACTTTTTACCGGATTAGTAATACAATGAGCAACACTACGGGTTCCACATGTGGAGAAGGATCTGCTTATCCTTCCGGAGCACCTGTGAACGCCCAAAGTTTCTAGTGGGGTTCGTGTTGCTTAGTCTAGTTTTTAGGTTGTGTCTTGTGTATTTATTTGTCTGTTTGTCTTTTTCTTGTTTAGCCATGGCGTTGTCAGTTCCTTTTCGATTAATGAGTTTTACTGTCCCTTTTTGTATCTTTTGTTCCTCTTTTAAGTGATTAAAACTACATAAAATACCATACGTAACATGTAAAGAAACAAGAAAACACAGCGAAAGGTTAACCTTCATATGGGTTTTTTACCTTTTCTTGAATCATGTTTTTCCCTCGCACATGTGCTATACGGTTCTAACAAATTGTCTTTTGATTATGGTCTCTTCATTTTCATTTCAGAAAATGATAAAATAAAATCTTTCTTTTAAAAAACGTTGAGTACACGTGTTAAAAAAAAACTTCTTACAAGTATATGAAACATATTCATCTTTTGTTTTTAAGTTTGAAGTATTTATACCTGAGTAAATTGAAAAGCACAACTAATGTGTGATGGTGAACTTAAAATATGCGAAGTGTAGTTTTATGTTGGAGTAATTTTGGTGTTAGGAGAACACACGTTCTAAATGATGTCCGTATATCAATGTATATCATGTTCGCGAAAATGTATAAAGTAGCTCTTAATCCAGGATTCTAAGATCGAGGTCATTTAGTATTATATTTCTGAAAATCCGACTGTTATTTCCAAGAACACACTTGACATTTAATAATAACCGCGAATCTATATGTATTTTCAATGATTGATTTTCGATTGTTAAATGTTTCCCTTAAATTAATATTCTTTATATGTCACCACTTAAAAAAGTTAAATTGTTTTATATTTCGAGGATCATTGTTGAAGGCCGTATGGTAAACTATAGCTTTGTATATTTGTCATTTTTGTCTCTTTTGGAGGGTTGTCTGATTTGCAATCATATAAATTCTTAGACATTATTATTTATTCACCGTTGCCGATTATCCATTTTCCATTTTTTATGTTGATTTTACATCTACGAACAACAATGTCTACACCATCTGTACTAGTGACATCGGCTATATTTTCCTTCAATAATCTTCTCAAGAGGCACGTTTTTCCAACCGATTCCTTACCAACTATCATAGTTCTTACAAAATACCTCTTTTCAGTTTTTTCAGTTTGAATAAGATTAGTGTATCTGATTTTATCTTCTTCTGATAATTGGTTTATGGCATCTGGCAAAACTGAAATAAGTTTATATCTGGAATGTGATCATGGTGATGAATAAAACAATACAGAAATTTTAATAGTCTTAGAAAAAAAATTGCTGGCAATTACACATCATCCAATCAGATTGAACGAAAATAAACATGTCAATGTTAGTATATTAATTTTCCCATTTCATCGAATATGAACTATTGATATTGGGTTATATCCTTAAAACATACACAATATATTCCTGATATTATTTCTTTGGCTTGTTTGAATGGGGGATATGTAAATTGTATTAAAAACATGCACTTTTGAACTAAGATATTGAAAGTATACATACGTATTACGGTAAAGGAATAAACAATAGTATACGTTACATATGTTCCTATTCAAACTAAAACAACAATGTAGAACATACCACTGCATGGATTTTTTTGAGAGGGATACGTTGCTGTGAAACATGATCTATAATGTCATCAAATACGCAATTTTGAAAGTTTGAGGAAATACAAACACAGAATGACTTTTACAATTATCATGTTATTTTCGCTACGTCAAACTGTGACATTTTGAGAAAAAATGCATTTTTCGACTGATTATTATCATTCAAACGGATTTAACTTTTAATGAAAATATCTGAAATTTTAAACAAAAAGAATCACATGATGGTACATGTATATTTTTTAGGTCATATTTGATTTGAGCAGGTAAAAAAAATGTCTATTTGCAAATTTTCATCAAAACTACATTATGGGATTAAAACTGTATCGTATGCCCTTAAAGATACAAATGTTCTTCCATCAGCAGTGCCCAAACTAAAATAATTACATTTTTTTCCAATTTTTCTAATACAATTTGGATAAAAAAAAATATTCGCAGATTTTAGTCGAACTATATCATTTTGTGAGTTGCATTTGGTGTCTTTTATCAAAGTCACTTTTCAAATTTTCAAGCTTTTAAATCATTTTTTTTTTCTTTTTTCTTGTAACGATAATTTAGGGATTAACAAACTGTCATCTGGGTCCGGCTATTGCAGTAATCGAACATTTGTTCTTGTCCTTGATGTGCATTAGATGATTTCATTAGATTTGAAGCAATTAACTTATACAGACAATACTGGTTTACCTTTATAAAGTGTGACTTGGATTGAGAGTTGTCTCATTATATTATTGTATAAATAAACCAATTTTTTTTAGTATGTTCCCTATTAGAATTTTGGAAACAAGGAGTTGTCTCATTGGCACTCATACAATATCTTACTATATCAAGTTAAGTATAAGCAAATACATGTATATGTTGTATGCACTTACTACTAGGTATTTGGATACATCGCCCCAATTGTCGCCGGTTTATCAGTAAAATAATACAAACAAAGCCTGCAAAATTAAAAAAATAATAATTAAGGTTTCATGCTTAGGATAGATTTGTCATTGTCTACAAAATAGAACTCAATAGTGTAATCTCAAAATTGTTAACCGACATTCTTTTACGAAATGTTAAACCAGCGTATAGACAGGCACATTGGCGATGGTTGAGTGGATGCATATTTCGTATACACTTGTAGAATTCAATAGGAAATCATTTGTATTGATTTATGTGTGCGTCATTTTTAGACCTACGGGAAATACATTTTGTGAAGAATCTCTTGCAAAATCCTTTTATCAGAAATATCACGGATATCGCTAAAGTTTATACATGTTATACGATTTATAAATAATACCACGGTTTTAATTGAATATTGAAACATCAATATCTATAATATGTTGGATAACACAAAGATTGCGTCTTCAACGGCAGTGTTTATTGAATAGACTTTAAATTATTATCCAATTCAATCACATTTAGAAAGTGTGGTTTATTTGATTTGAAAACCCACTCAACTTGAAATTTGCTGATAATTTGTGCTCCGTCTAAAAATCTTACTGCGACTAAGAGGTTGAGGACAGCAATACAAGCGCAGTTCTTTTGGTGTTTTTTTTTTTGTTGTGTTTTTTGTTGTTGTACAAACAAACAAAAAACAAATATTGTATTGCTAATCACAGCGCCCACAAGGAACAGAACAATAAACTCACTGGGCATTACTACAACTATTTGTAATTTAAGGAAACTTTCATATGAGAGGATAAATTTATCAATAATCCTCCGAGTGTCTGAAGTAAAAAATAAAATATCTTTAGAGTATAAATTATCAATTATCCTCCGAGTTTCTGAAGCAAAAAAAATTTCTTCAAAAGAAGTTAGCCTAATAAACTGTAATTTAATATCGTAACCTTCTAAAATTTGTAAACTACAAAAATTTAAGACGAATATTTGAAAGTTACAGTATGTTCTGATGCTGTCAGATTTTTGTACCTTACCCTCTCAATCTTCAAATCATGAGCACTGATACGGAATTTCGTTATAATTTCAATATTTAAAATTACTCTGCAAAAGGTAATTATCTAAGTAATCTTTTTTTAAGAAGTCAATAAGTTCTAAGCTTGTTTCCATATAGTGTATTGCCTCTTACATTATTATTTAGCTCAGTTTGTGATTATATTAAGTCATATTTCGATTGCATCTGTTTGCATAATAAGTTTTTTAACTTTGTCTTTCAATTAATTCTATATGTTTTATTGATGGTAAAATATTAATTGTATACAGCATTCAGCTTATTATATGAACTTATTTTCTAATATTTAATTTGAACTACCCCTAAGAAATGTAGAAGTTGGTTGATAAAATAGTGTCACTCGCGGTACAATTTTTTTTTTACTCCATAAAGAATTTATAACATCGCCAAGGATGAGTGTTCACAGATGTAGGAAGTGTTTGTGTAAAGTTTTAAATGCATATATTTTGGTGCAAGATTTGTTATATAATAAATGCTAATTCCACAGTAATGTTAAAGACGTTCAATAATGATGAACTGGACAAACCAATGTCATATGAGCGGTAATAGTATGTTTACAAACTTACTTAAAACTTTAAACTTATATTATGTTTGAACTGTTGCAACGGATGCAATCACGATACTAGAAGGTAATGCATAACATATACCAATTTAAAAATGTTTTCATAGTATAAATACAAGACGTTTGAAAGTGTCCGAAAAAGGGCTTTTAGTTAAACTTTTTTATTACGGTTAGCCCTTTACGCTGAATATTTTAACACGAGCGATACGTAAAAGCTTTGTAAACGAGCATTGCCGTATGGACCATTAATTGAAAAGCTATGATAATCTTTATACAAACATAATGAATAAAAAGTAGAGCAGAACAAGAAAATTTTCTTTAACTAAACTGTTCATATATAAATAATGATAACGTACTAACCGTATGCTAATGACAACATCAAAACCAATTTAGCTGCTTCGATACGATATTTATCTGAAATTAGAAGAAATAAAGCTGTTGAAAGCGTTTTCTATTTAGTTACATTCACATTTCCAATTTTGAATAAATGAATAATCTTATATACATTGACTGTTATCTTAACTAATTATTGAAATCATAAGCTATTTGAATGTTTAATTCAGGTGTCTCGATTCCATGTTCGATAATCATTGATAATAAGAAGAATCATTTAAAGTCATAATTTTGAAACTCAACTATACAATCATGATATATTAATAACGCTTCAAAGTAGTAATTAATAAAACCAGTGGTAAACTGAGGAAACATTATGCATAGCTTCGTTTGATAGTCAGTTAATGTTAGCACAAGTATCGAATACTTTTGACAAAATGGGCAGCATACTGGTCGATTTGGGTCACAAATAAATCTTATAAATTATCATAAATGTGATAAACAACGTTAAGTATGTTATTATCAGTTCTTATTGAATACCACAACATCGATTGCCATGCGTCGATCGTAAAATAGAACATAAACAACAACTGGTCCTTAACATGATTTGCTCTATAATTGCAGATTGCAAACTCCTATTTTTTTAAAGAGTATTAAGAATTCATCCTATGTCCTGTATTTTGGTAGTAGTAATGTGTTATACAGGATTTTTCAAGATTTTTTTTAAAAAACTTGATTAAGTTTAAAAAGCTGTTTCACTTTTTTTTTATCTTTATTATATTCACAATATATATATACATATCACAGTTTACAATTACAATTAAAGAGCTGTTTCGGTCATGTTTAAACCCCATATGATTGCCGAAAATAATTTGCCATCATATTTAAATTATGTTAACCTTATTAATGAATACACTGGTCAATATAAACATAACACTTGTAGAAAGGTCAGAAAGCAAAATATAGTTTTCACACTCTTATATTTCAAAAATATTTGAACAGCTGTTGTTCTTAGCTAAAAAAAATGATATGATCTGGGATACGTTGGCAGTTTTTGCGTTTTTGAGCTAACAGAATTAAGTATGAAACCGTAATCCAAATAAATTTATAGTCTCATGTCTAATGATCATCTGAGGGATGAATTTGTTTGATCTTATGTACCTAAATTTGTAGGGGCTAAAAGTAGCTATATCAAATGTTATTTGGTGTTTAATATATATTTGACATTAACAAACGAATGGTTACCCCAGTTCGTATCATGTGTTATCATCAATTTTTATGTTTCTACCTCTATCAATCTAGTGACGATGGAAACTTACACTATTCCGTACAAAACAACAGTAATACGGTTTTAAAATTACTTTATGATTTTTGATTGACCCTTTTTATATCAGAAATAAACTTACCGGTTGGAAAATGGTTTATGTTGTATTTGTAGTTGTCAAACTCGTTTATCTTTATTGTCCGCGATATATTAAACCTATAAAACATATACACGGTTACTGAAACAATGGATCGTACAAAAAATTAAAAAAAAAATATTCATATCATCAGAATTTATTATATGAATAACACAAAAGTTCAAAGAATGTAGTTTATGAAGTTTCTGAAACTTAACATGAATACAAAGCCATTATATTGTGGTATTTGTATATTAACACATTCAAACTTTGGAGTCGATATTTAATTGCGCATTATGACAACTAATATTCATAATATATTTAGATAAATTTAATGAGACAATATATAGTACATGGATGCATTTGATAATATATGTAATAATAAAAAGACGTAACAAAGTACAGTTTGATATATCAACAATAACTTACATATCTACTGAGTAGGGGCCTCTTGTCAGTTTTATTCCTTGATAACATTTTATATCTGGAAAATGAAAAGATCCTCTTATATAAGCGGCACACAAATGGATAACTTTGATCGTCAGTTGTAATGGTCGGTAGCATAATTTCACAACATCTACAATATATGACCAGCATGTATGCCATTTGCATTATATGGACGCGGAAATGTGGACTGCAACTAAAACAGTCAGGGGCCACACATAAAATAGTCAAAGGGCAACAAAACAAAAATGCCGAAGAGCAACATAAAGACAGTTAGATGGCTACACCAAGCCACTTAGAGGTCATTATAAGGACAGTAAGAAGGCAACCTTAACACAGTTAGAGAGCAATATACAGACAGTAAGAGGGCAACACAAAGACAATTAGAGAGCATCCTAAACACAGTTAGGGAGTAATATAAAGACAATAAGAGGGCAACATAAAGACAATTAGAGGGCAGGCTAAACACAGTAAGGGAGTAATATAAAGACAGTAAGAGGGCAACATAAATACAATTAGAGGGCAAGCTAAACACAGTAAGGGAGCAAAATATGGACAATAAGAGGGTAAAATAAAGACAATTAGAGGGCGAGCTCAACACAGTAAGGGAGCAATATAAAGACAATAAAAGGGCAACATCAAGACAATTAGAGGGCAAGCTAAACACAGGAGGGGAGCAATATAAAGACAATAAGAGGGCAAGATAAAGACAATTAGAGGGCAAGCTAAACACAGTAAGGGAGCAATATAACGATAATAAGAGGGCAACATAAAGACAATTAGAGGGCAACATAACACAGTTAGGGAGCAATATAAAGACAGTATGAGGGCAACAAAAAGACAATTAGAGGGCAACATAAACACAGTAAGGGAGCAATATAAAGACAGTAAGAGGGCAACATAAAAACCATTAGAGGGCAACTTAAATGTCACTGCTGGTGGACGTTTCGTCCCCGAGGGTATCACCAGCCCAGTAGTCAACACTTCGGTGTTGACATGGATATCAATAATGTGGTCATTTTTATAAATTTCCTGTCAACAAAAGTTTGAATTTTTCGAAAAACTAAGGATTTTCTTATCCCAGGCATAGATTACCTTAGCCGTATTTGGCACAACTTTTTGGAATTTTGGATCCTCAATTATCTTCAACTTTGTACTTGTTTGACTTTATAAATATTTTGATATGAGCGTCACTGATGAGTCTTATGTAGACGAAACGCGCGTCTGGCGTACTAAATTATAATCCTGGTACCTTTGATAACTATTTACACTACTGGGTCGATGCCACTGCTGGTGGACGTTTCGTCCCTGAGGGTATCACCAGCCCAGTAGTCAACACTTCGGTGTTGACATGAATATCAATAATGTGGTCATTTTTATAAATTTCCTGTTTACAAAAGTTTGAATTTTTCGAAAAACTAAGGATTTTCTTATCCCAGGCATAGATTACCTTAGCCGTATTTGGCACAACTTTTTGGAATTTTGGATCCTCAATTATCTTCAACTTTGTACTTGTTTGACTTTATAATATTTTGATATGAGCGTCACTGATGAGTCTTATGTAGACGAAACGCGCGTCTGGCGTACTAAATTATAATCCTGGTACCTTTGATAACTATTTACACCACTGGGTCGATGCCACTGCTGGTGGACGTTTCGTCCCTGAGGGTATCACCAGCCCAGTAGTCAACACTTCGGTGTTGACATGAATATCAATAATGTGGTCATTTTTATAAATTTCCTGTTTACAAAAGTTTGAATTTTTCGAAAAACTAAGGATTTTCTTATCCCAGGCATAGATTACCTTAGCCGTATTTGGCACAACTTTTTGAATTTTGGATCCTCAATTATCTTCAACTTTGTACTTGTTTGACTTTATAATATTTTGATATGAGCGTCACTGATGAGTCTTATGTAGACGAAACGCGCGTCTGGCGTACTAAATTATAATCCTGGTACCTTTGATAACTATTTACACCACTGGGTCGATGCCACTGCTGGTGGACGTTTCGTCCCTGAGGGTATCACCAGCCCAGTAGTCAACACTTCGGTGTTGACATGAATATCAATAATGTGGTCATTTTTATAAATTTCCTGTTTACAAAAGTTTGAATTTTTCGGAAAACTAAGGATTTTCTTATCCCATGCATAGATTACCTTAGCCGTATTTGGCACAACTTTTTGGAATTTTGGATCCTCAATGCTCTTCAACTTTGTACTTGTTTGGCTTTATAAATATTTTGATATGAGCGTCACTGATGATTCTAATGTAGACGAAACGCGCGTCTGGAGTACTAAATTATAATCCTGGTACCTTTGATAACTATTTACACCACTAGGTCGATGCCACTGCTGGTGGACGTTTCGTCCCCGAGGGTATCACCAGCCCAGTAGTCAACACTTCGGTGTTGACATGAATATCAATAATGTGGTCATTTTTATAAGTTTCCTGTTTACAAAAGTTTGAATTTTTCGAAAAGCTAAGGATTTTCTTATCCCAGGCATAGATTACCTTAGCTGTATTTGGCACAACTTTTTGGAATTTTGGATTCTCAATGCTCTTCAACTTTGTACTTGTTTGGCTTTATAAATATTTTGATATGAGCGTCACTGATGAGTCTTATGTAGACGAAACGCGCGTCTGACGTACTAAATTATAATCCTGGTACCTCTGATAACTATTTACACCACTAGGTCGATGCCACTGCTGGTGGACGTTTCGTCCCCGAGGGTATCACCAGCCCAGTAGTCAACACTTCGGTGTTGACAAGAATATCAATAATGTGGTCATTTTTATAAATTTCCTGTTTACAAAAGTTTGAATTTTTCGAAAAGCTAAGGATTTTCTTATCCCAGGCATAGATTACCTTAGCCGTATTTGGCACACTTTTTGGAATTTTGGATCCTCGATGCTCTTCAACATTGTACTTGTTTGGCTCTATAAATATTTTGATATGAGCGTCACTGATGAGTCTTATGTAGACGAAACGGGCGTCTTGCGTACTAAATTATAATCCTGGTACCTTTGAAAACTATTTACACCACTGGGTCGATGCCACTGCTAGTGGACGTTTCGTCCCCGAGGGTATCACCAGCCCAGTAGTCAACACTTCGGTGTTGACATGAATATCAATAATGTGGTCATTTTTATAAATTTCCTGTTTACAAAAGTTTGAATTACAGATGGGTGCGGTCCTAACCTTGACAAAAGTTAACTTAGAGTTAACTTGTTGACTGCTTTCTAAGTTAACTTGGGAATTTTTAAGCAGTCAAGCAAGTTAACTTCGTCGTTGGTGGACCAGACCTACGGTCTGCTTTTTTAGGACTGCTGCAGACCTATCGACAAGTCTGCTCCAGACCAGACCTGTGGACAAGTCTGCTTTTGACCAGTCCTGAGGACAGGTCTGCCCCAGACCAGACCTGTGGACAAGTCTGCTTTTGACCAGTCCTAAGGACAGGTCTGCCTCAGACCAGACCTGTGGACAGGTCTGCTCCTGACCAGACATGAGGACAGGTCTGCCTCAAACCAGACCTGTGGACAAGTCTATCTGCTATTGACCAGACCTGAGGACAGGTCTGCTTATGACAGATTATCGTTATGTATAAGAGTTTTCATATCAGACTTGAGCTTTCATTAAAATATGTAAACAACATTCGCATTGTTTTTCCACAGATATCATTTATTATTTACTCGCTAGACTCTACTAGATATTATACAAATGCTCTTTTTTATTTGATATACATGTACTTTTATATAAATAAAAAATGGCTATACGATCACAGTGGCGGATCCAGAGGGGGGGTTCCGGGGGTCCGCACCCCCCCTTTATTTTGGCCGATCAATGCATTTGAATCGGGACATATGTTTGCACCCCCCTGCACCCCCCCTTTGCCCTGGGCTAGCACCCCCCCTTTCGAAAATTCCTGCATCCGCCACTGCGATCACACAGAGTTTTTTTATTTATTAGAAGGCGGATAGAAAGGTTATCCAACGCATCGGAACAATATTCTTATATCACGGGATATCGGCAACATTGTCTACGTTACTTCGTTCCCCGTTGTTTACCTGTCCCTTCCTAATTTTACTTTTATATGCATAAATTTATACTTACATGGATATTTCATTGATATTCAACTTGTTTGCATTGGATTTACTATTCTATTTCCCGCAGAATATTCTAACAGAAATTGTACAGTGTCCGTAAGCATACGATGTGGTAAAACTATCAACAATCTCGTCAAATTCGTCAGATTTATCGAGAGATTTGTCATTGCCGATATTTATATGGGACGTCCTAAAATTATACTCAATGCGCACTTTAATGAAATAGTTGCCACTTGACGTTTAACTATAAACAAAATCAATCAACCGACATAATAGATTCCAAGAAGAGAACCTCGTATACTTTTTTTTATTAAATCATTGTAAATAGTACAAATGAATTCAGACATGTCAGTGTTGGTACTTTGATGATGCGGCATAATAGTTTTGTTTTACACGTACACCATCATAAACTCCTATATATGATGTGACTGTTATTATGAATAAAGAGATGAAATTCTGACATTCTCAATTTATTCAGAATTATTTTTGCATTAATGGTTTTCCAATATTATTGATTACGTGTACATTTACGGTCCTACTAAAATGTGAACAGGAGCGCCAGGAGAAGACATTAAGGCGCTCGGTACAATGGTATGCAGGTATATAGATTTGCAAATAAAAGTGCACATATGATCAGTTTTGGTCAAATAATTTTGTTGTACAAGTCAGCATGAGGTATTAAAACTACTGAAATTTTTTTACCTAGCAATATTTTGAATAAAAGGAGGACACGCTGGTATCCTAAATTTATGCGAACAAAAATTTGTTGTTATTAAATTGCAATATTGCTGTCCATTGTCATGATTATATTATACAATGATTCCTGACATAAAAAATATGGCTGATTAATACTATGCGGGTACGTCATGGTGTATATAGATTTACAAATTAAAGTGCACATATGGTCAGTTTTGGTAATGCGGTCAAATAATTTTGTTGTACAAGTCAGCTGGAGGTATCAAAACTACTGAAATTTTGTTACGTATCAATATTTTGAATAAAATGAGGACATGCTGGTATCCTAAATTTATGTGAACAAAAATTTGTTGTTATTATATTGCAATATTGCTGTCCATTGTCATGATTGTATTATACATTGATTCTGGCATAAAAAATATGGCTGATTAACTATGCGGGTATATAGCTTTACAAATTAAAGTGCACAAATGGTCAGTTTTGGTGGATGCGGTCAAATAATTTTGTTGAAAAGTCAACTGGAGGTATCAAAACTACTGAAATTTTGTTACGTATCAGTATTTTAAGTAAAAAGAGGACATGCTGGCACCCTTAATTTAGGTGAACAAAAATTTGTTGTTATTATATTGCAATATTGCTGTCCATTGTCATGATTGTGTTATACATTGAATCCTGACATTAAAATAAGGCTGATTTTCTATGCTGGTATATAGATTTACAATTTAAAGTGCACATATGGTCAGTTTTGGTAATGTGGTCAAATAATTTTGTTGTACAAGTCAGCTGGAGGTATCAAAACTACTGAAATTTTGTTACGTATCAATATTTTGAATAAAATGAGGACATGCTGGTATCCTAAATTTATGCGAACCAAATTTTTTTGTTATTATATTGCAATTTTGCTGTCCATTGTCATGATTGTATTATACATTGAATCCTGACATAAAAAATATGGCTGATTAAGTATGCGGGTATATAGATTTACAAATTAAAGTGCACATATGGTCAGTTTTGGTGGATGCGGTCAAATAATTTTGTTGTACAAGTCAACTGGAGGTATCAAAACTACTGAAATTTTGTTACGTATCAATATTTTGAATAAAATGAGGACATGCTGGTATCCTAAATTTATGCGAACAAAAATTTGTTGTTATTATATTGCAATATTGCTGTCCATTGTCATGATTGTATTATACATTGAATCCTGACATAAAAAATATGGCTGATTTACTATGCGGGTATATAGATTTACAAATTAAATTGCATATATGGTAAGTTTTGGTGGATGCGGTCAAATAATTTTGTTGTACAAGTCAACTGAAGGCATTAAAACTACTGAAATTTTGTTACGTATCAGTATTTTAAGTAAAAAGAGGACATGCTGGTACCCTTAATTTAGGCAAACAAAAATTTCTTGTTATTATATTGCAATATTGCTGTCCATTGTCATGATTGTGTTATACATTGAATCCTGACATTAAAAATAAGGCTGATTTTCTATGCTGGTATATAGATTTACAATATGGTCAGTTTTGGTAATGTGGTCAAATAATTTTGTTGTACAAGTCAGCTGGAGGTATCAAAACTACTGAAATTTTGTTACGTATCAATATTTTGAATAAAATGAGGACATGCTGGTATCCTAAATTTATGCGAACCAAATTTTTTTGTTATTATATTGCAATTTTGCTGTCCATTGTCATGATTGTATTATACATTGAATCCTGACATAAAAAATATGGCTGAGTAACTATGCGGGTATATAGATTTACAAATAAAGTGCACATATGGTCAGTTTTGGTGGATGCGGTCAAATAGTTTTGTTGTACAAGTCAACTGGAGGTATCAAAACTACTGAAATTTTGTTACGTATCAATATTTTGAATAAAATGAGGACATGCTGGTATCCTAAATTTATGCGAACAAAAATTTGTTGTTATTATATTGCAGTATTGCTGTCCATTGTCATGATTGTATTATACATTGAATCCTGACATAAAAAATATGGCTGATTTACTATGCGGGTATATAGATTTACAAATTAAAGTGCATATATGGTAAGTTTTGGTGGATGCGGTCAAATAATTTTGTTGTACAAGTCAACTGAAGGCATTAAAACTACTGAAATTTTGTTACGTATCAGTATTTTAAGTAAAAAGAGGACATGCTGGTACCCTAATTTAGGCAAACAAAAATTTGTTGTTATTATATTGCAATATTGCTGTCCATTGTCATGATTGTGTTATACATTGAATCCTGACATTGAAAATAAGGCTGATTTTCTATGCTGGTATATAGATTTACAATTTAAAGTTCACATATGGTCAGTTTTGGTAATGTGGTCAAATAATTTTATTGTACAAGTCAGCTGGAGGTATCAAAACTACTGAAATTTTGTTACGTATCAATATTTTGAATAAAATGAGGACATGCTGGTATCCTAAATTTATGCGAACCAAATTTTTTTGTTATTATATTGCAATTTTGCTGTCCATTGTCATGATTGTATTATACATTGAATCCTGACATAAAAAATATGGCTGATTAACTATGCGGGTATATAGATTTACAAATTAAAGTGCATATATGGTCAGTTTTGGTGGATGCGGTCAAATAATTTTGTTGTACAAGTCAACTGAAGGCATTAAAACTACTGAAATTTTGTTACGTATCAGTATTTTAAGTAAAAAGAGGACATGCTGGCACCCTTAATTTAGGTGAACAAAAATTAGTTGTTATTATATTGCAATATTGCTGTCCATTGTCATGATTGTATTATACATTGAATCCTGACATTAAAAATAAGGCTGATTTACTATGCTGGTATATAGATTTACAATTTAAAGTTCACATATGGTCAGTTTTGGTAATGTGGTCAAATAATTTTGTTGTACAAGTCAGCTGGAGGTATCAAAACTACTGAAATTTTGTTACGTATCAATATTTTGAATAAAATGAGGACATGCTGGTATCCTAAATTTATGGGAACCAAAATTTTTTGTTATCATATTGCAATTTTGCTGTCCATTGTCATGATTGTATTATACATTGAATCCTGACATCAAAAATGTGGCTGATTTACTATGCGGGTATATAGATTTACAAATTAAAGTGCACATATGGTCAGTTTTGGTGGATGCGGTCAAATAATTTTGTTGTACAAGTCAACTGGAGGTATCAAAACTACTGAAATTTTGTTACGTATCAATATTTTGAATAAAATGAGGACATGCTGGTATCCTAAATTTATGCGAACAAAAATTTGTTGTTATTATATTGCAATATTGCTGTCCATTGTCATGATTGTATTATACATTGAATCCTGACATAAAAAATATGGCTGATTTACTATGCGGGTATATAGATTTACAAATTAAAGTGCATATATGGTCAGTTTTGGTGGATGCGGTCAAATAATTTTGTTGTACAAGTCAACTGGAGGCATCAAAACTACTGAAATTTTGTTACGTATCAGTATTTTAAGTAAAAAGAGGACATGCTGGCACCCTTAATTTAGGCGAACAAAAATTTGTTGTTATTATATTGCAATATTGCTGTCCATTGTCATGATTGTATTATACATTGAATCCTGACATTAAAAATAAGGCTGATTTACTATGCTGGTATATAGATTTACAATTTAAAGTTCACATATGGTCAGTTTTGGTAATGTGGTCAAATAATTTTGTTGTACAAGTTAGCTGGAGGTATCAAAACTACTGAAATTTTGTTACGTATCAATATTTTGAATAAAATGAGGACATGCTGGTATCCTAAATTTATGCGAACCAAAATTTTTTGTTATTATATTGCAATTTTGCTGTCCATTGTCAGGATTGTATTATACATTGAATCCTGACATAAAAAATATGGCTGATTTACTATGCGGGTATATAGATTTACAAATTAAAGTGCATATATGGTCAGTTTTGGTGGATGCGGTCAAATAATTTTGTTGTACAAGTCAACTGGAGGCATCAAAACTACTGAAATTTTGTTACGTATCAGTATTTTGAGTAAAAAGAAGACATGCTGGCACCCTTAATTTAGGCGAACAAAAATTTGTAGTCATTATTTAAATGAATTAAACTATTGCTGATTGTGGCTGCATAGTTCAAGGATGTATAACTAACAAGGACGTATACACCTAACATCAAATATACTTCTTTTCAAAAATATACATAATCTGATTGAATTTGATCTCGGAATATATATATATATTCAGTGCCTGTTATCATTGTAACCGAGATCGTTTTTATAATAGATAGATTGTCAGATCACATATAAATTTGTGTTACGTTCTGTGCGTACTTATTTTCAATTATTTGTGTTTAATCCTGTTCATAAAACGGAAGTATTTATTTTCAAATTACTTTATTTTCGATGTTTATACTACGAAACAAAGATATTAAAAATATTTTTTTTTAAATCAACAAGTACTGCGCATGCCCGGAAAAACTAGTGGCAACGTTTAAACCAGCGCAAAATTATTAATAATTTATGAAACTGAAGACCTTACCATCGTAAATTTGATGAAGAGATCATGCAGAAATGTAATTTGAACAACATAGTACATAATCTGTCATTGTATCTTGATATTTAAAAGACTTTAAGTTTGAATTACACAGCGTTCAAACTCTACTCGCTACTACTCGAGACACGAACCTTACTTCCGGTGTAAACATAAACACTGAGGACCAACTTATTCCATTTTTTTACATTTTCAAGATGATGTTTTACCAAGTATGTGTTTTTATACTAACTGTATCATTACATCAGCAAACAGAGCAGCTTAGGTTTAACAATCTTAATGTAGTGCCACAGTTTAACATTATTTCTGACATATTTTACTGTCAAAACTCGACAGGCACGTACAACGTAACCCTAGCGAACGACCTAGATATTGAATTTCACTTCATGATTTTTTATCACATAAAACACAGCAGGCGATGCCCACCATCTATCCCAGTTGAGTTTAAACAACGACATCACAGACTTCTGATACTTCTCGTCATAAGTGGTGATATTTCACTCAACCCAGGACCAGCTAAACATCCATGCGGTCACTGCTATAAAGCAGTTGCGAAAAACCACCGTGCAGTATTATGTGAGGCTTGCAACTACTGGTGGCACATTAAATGTGCCAATATTTCACCTACCAGTTACAATGTTCTATGTAACTCTGAAGAACCGTGGTTATGCAATGACTGTAATTCATTTAAGTTTACCAATTCATTTTTTGATATTTCCTTACAAAACTCTACATGTATGAACACTAGCAACTCATCGTCATCTTCAGAAAGTTCAGGGTCTGACATCTTCACTGAACTTAGAGAAGCTAGGAAAAAGCATATAAACAACTTTCATATATGCCATTTAAACATTAACAGTATGCGGTACAAGTTTGATGAACTTAAACCAATTCTACTTGATAAAATTGTTGACTGTCTGATTATTTCTGAGACCAAATTAGACTCTTCTTTTAAAGACTCCTTATTTGAAGTCGACGGGTATAAGCTACAGCGAAGAGACCGTACTGACCATGGAGGAGGTATAGCTACTTACATGCGAGCTGACATACCAGCCAGAAGAAGACTTGACATTGAATGTAAGACTCTTGAAAACATTGTTTATGAGATTACTCTTGATAAAACTAAATGGTTAATTTATGCTATTTATCGTCCACCATCAATGGCGAACAATATTTTTTATGACTCCATAAATATACTATTAGATAAAGGTTCCAAATTTATAGAAAATTATATGGTTATTGGTGATCTTAACTATGATTTTATGGTTAAAAGCAAATCACAAATATAAGAGGATATATGTGACATTTTTGATCTGTCAAATATAGTGAAAAAACCTACATGCTATATGAAAGGGTATGAACCATCACTTGTAGATGTTATTCTTACAAACAGAACAACTCTTTGTTTCAAAACACTGAATTTTAACACTGGTGTTAGTGATTGTCATCATATGATATCTACTTTTATAAAAGGTCATACACCTAATTGTGTAAACAGTAAGACACAATACAGAAGTTTTAAATCTTTTAATGTTGATAATTATATTAATGATCTTGATAATATAAATTTTTTACATGATTCAGATGAATGTATAGATGATATAAATTTGGTATATAATGATTTTGAAACAAAAGTCTCAGATGTGATAAATTGTCATGCACCAATGAAATACAGATACCCTCGAAAAAACTCAGTACCATATATGAATAGAGAACTAAGAAAAGCTATTTTTCACAAACAAATGCTGAGAACAAAATTTGAAAAATACAAAACAAGCAAAACTTGGGAAGCATATAGAAGACAAAGAAATATGGTCACAAAATTAAAAAGAAAATCAGTGAACATTTATTTTCAAGAAAGATGTGCTGGAGGACAAAAATCAAAACACTTTTATAGCACAGTCAAACCTTTTTTATCTAAAAAATCTACCTGTAGCCAACAAAAAATTGTACTTGTGGATGATAATAAAATTTTAAACGATACTAAAGATGTCTGTGACAACTTTAATACTTTTTTTGTTAATGTTGCCAATGACATAGGCAAAGGTACTATTTTTGAAGAAAAAACACATCCTAGTATTTTAAAAATTAAATCTCACATACAACATGATAAACCTTTTGATTTTAAACCTATACATGTTGACACAGTAAACAAACTTGTGAAAAAGATCAATATAAAAAAAGCTACTGGCGTAGATCAAATATCATCTAAACTACTACGAGCTGGTGCACCAGTACTCAACAAACACATAACAACATTAATAAATAACACCATAGAATCCAGTGAGTTTCCCAACAGACTCAAAGAAGCTCAGGTTGTACCATTACATAAAAAGAATGATCCACTTGATAAAAAGAACTATAGACCTGTGAGCATTTTACCAACAATTTCAAAAGTCTATGAAATGGTTATGTCTGACCAGTTAACTGAATTTTTTGAGAATATATTTCATGCTTTTTTATGTGCATTCAGAAAAGGTCATGGATGTCAGACAACTTTGCTGAGACTCCTTGAAGATTGGAAAACAGCTTTGGATAATAATATGTATGTGGCAGCTATTCTTATGGATCTTTCGAAAGCTTTTGACTGTTTACCTCATGATATTCTTTTAAGTAAATTATCTGCCTACGGTCTTTCTTCTAAATCAGTGAAATTACTTCAAAATTATCTTACAGATCGTAGGCAACAAATCAAACTTCAGGGAGTACTCAGCAGTTGGGCTGACATCCAGAAAGGGGTACCCCAAGGCTCAATCCTGGGGCCCCTATTATTTAATATTTTTATTAACGACATATTTTATTTTATTGAACATGGTACCTTGTATAATTATGCAGATGACAATACTCTGTCTTATGCTGACAATGATTTTGATAATTTATTATGTACACTCGAAAGAGAAAGTGCTGTTTTAATTGACTGGTTCAGATTTAATTGTATGCAGGCAAATCCTGACAAATTCCAAGCCATTGCAGTTGGAAATAAAACATTTGCAAAAAAACCTGTATTTAATATACAGTCAGCAATAATATCCTGTGATGAGATTGTCAAACTTTTGGGTATTGATATTGACTATCAACTTAATTTTAATCACCACATTAAAAATATTTGTCGTAAAGCATCCCAACAACTGAATGTTTTGAAGCGCATTGGCTGCTACCTTACTAAATTGAATAAACTGACAATTTTCCACACATTTATTTTATCTAATTTTAATTTTTGTCCTTTGGCATGGCATTTTTGCAACAAAAATAACACCACCAAATTGGAAAAAATTCAGGAAAGGGCTTTACGATTTATATATGAAGACTATGTTAGTTCATATGATGAACTACTTTTACGAGCAAAGGTTCCATCACTGAAAATAAGACGTATGCGTAACATGGCTATTGAGTGTTTTAAAATTTTATATAAATTGTCACCACCATGCTTACATGATTTAGTTGTATTGAAAGACTGTAAATATAATTTTAGATATTCTAATATTGTAGATATACCTAGGGTCCGAACAACAACCTATGGTAAGAACTCTTTTAAATACACAGCTGCTGTTTTATGGAATGATCTACCTGATAATTTTAGAAAAATTGCTAATTTTAGTCAGTTCAAAAATATTTTAAAGTCATGGAATGGAAATGACTGTAAGTGCACAGTTTGTGGAGACTTTTAGTTAATATATTATGCAAATCTATTTACCATCTAGATCATATCCCATTTTTTCAATTTTTATGCTATGCATTTTTACCAGCTTTTATGCCTAGTTTACACTTATATGCTTTTAGCCTTAACACCTAGCTTATGCTTATATTCTGCTTTTTATAGTGCTTCATTTTTGTGCTGTGATATTTATTGCATGTGTACTATATTATGTATTGTGTTGTTATAAATGTTGTACTGTTATATAATGTCTCATATGTCGGTTAAAAGCTCATTAGAGCTTATGTTTGTCTATGTTTTATATACCATGCCGACTCTAAATAAAGCTTATTTATTATTTATTATTTATTATCAACGAAGAGCGGTCCTGGTTACAAGTTAACTTAGTGTTGACCAGACCAGTCAAAAGTTAACTTGGGAACAGGTCTGGTTTTGATCGGATTTGTTCAAGCAGAAGTTAACTTTGTGGCAGGACCGGTTTCCAAGTTAACTTATGTTAACTTTATGATAGGACTGGTTCCGAAGTTAACTTATGTTAACTTATGACAGGACTGGTTCGAAGTTAACTTATATCAATAGCGGACCTGTTTCCAAGTTAACTTTTTGGCAGACATAAAAACAGTCCTAGGTCCAAGTCCGCTTTTCAAGTTAACTAGATTTTGGTCCTGGGACTGGTCAGAGCAGTCCTATATTCGGTCACAGGTTAACTTTGACCAGTCCAAATGACTGGTTATCAAGTTAACTTGCTGTACAGGTTAGGAGTGCACCCATCTGTATTTCGAAAAACTAAGGATTTTCTTATCCCAGGCATAGATTACCTTCGCCGTATTTGGCACAACTTTTTGTAATTTTGGATCCTCAATGCTCTTCAACTTTGTACTTGTTTGGCTTTATAAATATTTTGATATGAGCGTCACTGGTGAGTCTTATGTAGACGAAACGCGCGTCTGACGTCCTAATTTATAATCCTGGTACCTTTGATAACTAATTAAACACATTTAGGGAGCAATATAAACACAGTTAGAGGGCAACAAAAAGACAATAAGAGGGTAAGCTAAACACAGTTAGGGAGCAATATAAAGACAATAAGAGGGCAACATAACACAGTTAGGTATCAATATAAAGACAGTATAAGAGGGCAACAAAAAGACAATTAGAGGGCATCATAAACACAGTAAGGGAGCAATATAAAGACAGTAAGAGGGCAACATAAAGAAAATTAGAGGGCAACATTACACAGATAAGGAGCAATATAAAGACAGTAAGAGGGTAACATAAACACAATTAGAGGCAAACTTAAACACAGTCATGAAGCAATATAAAGATAGTAAATGGGCAACATAAAATCAATTAGAGGGCAACCAAAACACAGTTAGGGAGCAATATCGATAGTCAGAGGGCAACATAAAGACAATTAGAGGGCAACCTAAACCCAGTAAGGGAGCAATATAAAGACAGTAAGAGGGCAACATAAAGACAATTAGAAGGCAACATAACACAGTTACGAAGCAATATAACGACAGTAAGAGGGCAACATAAAGACAATTAGAGGGCAACCTAAACACAGTTAGGGAGCAATATAACGACAGTAAGAGGGCAACATAAAGACAATTAGAGGGCAACCTAAACACAGTTAGGGAGCAATATAAAGACAGTAAGAAGGCAACATCAAGACAATTAGAGAGCAACCTAAACACAGTTAGGGAGCAATATAACGACAGTAAGAGGGCGACATAAAGACAATTAGAGGGCAACCTAAACATAGTTAGGGAGATATATTACTTTTACTTACAGATAAAGGGTAACATAAATACAGTTAGAGGCCAACTGAAGACAGTAAGAGGGCAACGTAATAACAGTACATGGGCAACATAAAGACTGTAAGAGGAACACATTAAGGCCATTTGAGGGTAACATTTAAACACAAATAGTACAACATAAATAAAGGCAACAGTAGTATACTACTGTTTGATACTCATAAATCGATTAAAAAAAACAAATCCGGGTTACAAACTTAAACCGAGGAAAATACATCAAATATAAGAGGAGAACAACGGCACAAAATTAAATTGCAACACACACAGAAACGAAATATAAAAAAAAAAACATTAAAGGGGTAATATAAAGACAGTTAAATGACATTATAAAGACAATAAGAGGGTCACATAAAGACAGTTAGAGAGCAACATAAAGACAGTTAGAGAGAAAGACGAAAACAGGAAATGGGAACATCCTGACAGTTAGGGATCAACATAAAGACAGTAAAAGGGCAACATAACGACAATTAGAAGGTAACATAAAAACAGTTAGAACGGAACATAAAATATCGTTAGAGGTCAACATAATAACTATTAGAGGGCAAAATACAGACAGTTAGAGGGCAACATAAAGACAGAAAGAGGGCAACACAAAGACAATTAGAGGACAACATAAAGAAAGTTAGAAGGCAATACATAGTCAGTGATAGGGTAACATTAAGACAGTTAAAGTCTTCAACAATAGATAAACTTAATTTGGCATAAATCAAACGACAAAACAACCGACAGAAAGTTAGAGGGCAACATATAAAGACAGTAAGAGGTCAATAGACACTATGTCAAGCTTTAAAGCGTACAAGCCTGTCAACCTTGTGGATAAAATTTAATGGTAACAAAACACCCTGCCATTTAATTCTAATTATCAAGGAAATACATTAAAATATAGAACAAACACATGTACAGACTGGATTCCTGACTAATGACTAATACATGAACAATAAAAATGTTGCGAGTTAAATGAAATCATCAAATATATCAGGTTTTAATGTGGTACTCCGGACGCCTGTTTCGATAAATTGTAGTATTTCGAATAATTCAACATGTAATAAGCATGACATTTATATACAATTAATGTATCAACACTTATCGATATCAATACAAAAAAAGTGATGGAATACCCCGGGGACTTTCTCTTAATTGGTAACAGCAATGGAATAGCACGAAGAGTTATAAAGTCGTATTCTATCAATACACGTAGTCGCAATCTCTAAACCGAATCGGATTTTTAATACACAAGCAAAATTAATTATTGATAATTTTTAAATCTTAAAAAAATGGTAATTGTACTTTACCTTCCAGTCTAACCGTTTCGTTGTATGGGTTAATTCCAAGATAGCAGGAACAATCTTCAGTTGAAGGATTACAGTAACAATGGTTGTTCGACTTCGTGATAAAAGTATATCCTCTATCGTTATTACAAATGCATGTTCTGTCGATAGTAGTGTCGCCGTTGTTATATGTCTTCTGACCTAGGCTGTTACACAATGATTTTTGAAAGGTGCAGTCACTGTATCCATTTGTTTCAAAAATGAAAGGCTGATATCGAATAACACTACATGTTGCTCTGTTTAAATTCGGTTGAAAGACGTATTTATAACCTGAAAATGTAAGTGCTGGATATGCATTCGAGTATGAATCAAAGTACTTAAATACAGTTTTACAGTTTTAGTTATCTTCCAGTGAATTTGTTAATTTTGTTTTTAGGTATAAGTTTGAGACATTTTTTGGACTAAAATGTGTATGTGGCTAGTTGTTCATGTTGTTTGGAACGAGCCAATGCTCCGTGTTGAAGGCCGTACTTTGACCTAAAATCTTTAACTTTTACAAAACGTTACTTGGATGGATGGTTGTCTCATTGACACTCATACCACATCTTCTTGTATCAATTATGCACGAAATATAGTACTAGCTTTTAATGGCAATTCTCTACGGAAGAATAATTTTTTTTAGTCATGAATCAAACATTGTAACAGTTATTTACAAAACACAAAGAACATATAAGTAACATTAACTGCTCGCCAGGGTCAAAGTGGTAAAAAGTCAAATAACAAAAATATATCAACCTCCTAGGAAAAACTAAAGCTGAAAGTTCGTAATCAAATTGTAGATTCCAAGATGAAAATTCCGTATTAAAATTTCAAATCATATTGACGTTACATATAAAGGACACTCATCAGTTATTTAAACAAAAACTTACCAGGACCTAAAATTCTAGGTCTGTTACATTTATCTCTGTAAACATTTATTCTAAACGTTACGTCAAATAAGCAAGTATAATTGCTCGGAGGCTTACACGTGGATTTTGCCCGAAGATTCCAGTGTGCTGGCGATGGACATTGGAAGTTGTATGCCTCATTCAAGGATAACATCTACAAATTATATAATTCAATATTCATCTATTATTTTTTGCACTGTTGGACTATATTCCGCGTAATACATAACCAAGCGAGTAACAAGAAGAAACGACTGACTTATGTTATTTGAACATAGGTAAATAGTAAAATAATCATAATATTGAACTCTAAGGAAAATAAAAAAACGGAATGTCCGTAATCAAAAAGCCCAAAAAAAAAGCTCAAACACATCAAACATAAAGTAAAGTAGCTTATAATATGCATCCTTTTTACGCTTCTTTAATTTTCTTTCGAATCGCTATAGGAAGAGTTGAAGTGCAGTTGATTAAGAAATTGTGCTAAACATTTATGAGAAATCATATAACATTTATATATGCGAAAAAAGATTGTGTTTAAATTCTTTTGAAATTAATCTAAAGTTTTATGATGGTAGTTGAATAAATTTTCGTAGTAGTTCTCAGTTTCAATTCGTGAAACTTTAAAATATATAATATGTTTTACAAAAAAACTATGTTTTTTGTGCTGCAATGCCACTGTTTCATGTAAAGAGGGGTGAACGTTCACAAACATGAAAAACACCGCCACATTATGTATGTGACTGTCCGAATTCGATCTGTAATTCAGTGATTATCGTTGGTATATAATACGTTTTTTTTTTGTCATTTGTATTGTGTAAATTTGGCCTGTAATTTCTTATAAACCTATTTTCAAGACGGTGCCTTTTATAGTGTCATGTGTGCTATTGTTTGTCTGTTTGTCTTTTTCATTTTTAGCCATGGCATTGTCAGTTTATTTTTGATTGATGAGTTTGACTCTCCCTTTGGTATCTTTCGTCCCTCTTTTATATGTGTTATGATTGCCAATGAGACAACTCCCCAGAAGAGACCACAATAACATAGATATTAACAACCATAGATCACCGTATGACCTTAAACAATGAGCAAAGCCCATACTGCAAGTCAGTGTGTATCGCTATTCATTACAATATTCGTGATATTTCAAACGTTTACTACAATACATTCCAATGCATATTAGATATTGCTATCCGGAACAATGTTTTTTGTCATTTCAACATTTTACCATGGTATATTTCATTGCATATTGCATATCCCTATCCGGTACACTATTCTTGATATTTCATAAAAAAAATTTCAGCTGTTGTCAACATTCATTATGAAGAGGATTTTTGTGTTCAGTGAAAATTCTAAGTATACGTCAAATAAATTTAAAAAGTCCGTGCCACATACTAGTGGTAAGTCAGAAAGAATTGTACAAAATGAAGAACTGTTACAGCCCTTAAATTGAGTAAACTTCCCCAAAAAGCGTGTATGGTGTAATTGTGTATGGCATATGTTGCAATAATTAAAGGTGTATGGTGCTAAGGTGTATGGTTTAAGGGGGATGGTGCAAAGGTGTAATCGGGAAATAAGATGTGAATGAATAGTGTACGACTTTTAAAACTATGCAAAATATTTATTAGAACTGATTATAAATTTCACACATTAATTTACAATATCATGATCAAAGTTTTCTAAAATAAATAAATAATTTTGAAGTCCCACGCTGTCTTTGAAATTAAAATTGCATTATGGTGTAATGTGGAAGGTGTAAGCTGCTAATATGTATCGTGTTTGGTCTAATGGTGAATGATGCTAGTTGGAGGTTAACAACATTCAAGGACTGTATTGGTGCATGTGTTTATACAAAATTTGGTGTGCAAACATTTTCCCGTTTTCTTCAAATCTGTGCCATCAATAAACATCGGTGGTTTTGATATCTTTGAATGGTTGCTTGACAATTAGGAAAATTTAAAAAAAAAATGGAACACAATAAAAGTGGCATGAGGAAGAATGGCTTAAATTAAATAAACACTACAAGTTCTGCATTAATTGACCGACACGATTTTCCTGTACCAAACTTTCTAGCTATTTTTATTTCTCTCTAGATGACCTATTACCTATTGTTATATATATTGTACAGATGTACATGGCACATGATATAAGCCTATACGATGCTTACCCTGTCTTGAACCTTCAAGACTTCCTGAGTTTGTGTTACTTTGATTTGTCTTTTTATTGTATTTTGTCGACGTATGAGATTGATCCTACTGCAAAAAGTAAAATCACAAAAATACTGAACTTAGAGAAAAATCCATTCGGAAAGTCCATAATCACATCGCAAAATCAAATATCAAAACACATCTAAAACGAATGGATAAGAACTGTCATATTCCTGACTTGGTAAAGGCATTTCCAAATGTAGAAAATGGTGGATTAAACCTGGATTTATAGGGGTTTTTAAGGACCGTAACTAGGCATGACTGTTGGGTTACTTCATCGGTAAACTGATGTTGCCTCAATAAAAAATTGTAACTTTTACAAAAGGTGATTGATTGGTCTACTATAAAACGTTAACGGAACAATCAGAGATCGATGAAAACATTGCTGGCGTCACAAGCTAAAACTTGATGTATATGTGATAAGAGGTTATATCTTCGGGTGAAAACCATCGACTGACAACTAATGTGACTTGGATTATATTTAGCTCGTGGCACTATGACAAGACAGGTTGAATAATCGTTGCAAGCAATTTCACTATAAATTCAATCTAGTTAGTTGTGGAAATCGACGCAATCATCACAAATTACTGCCCAATTTAGGTACATTAACGTATGTTCGTTTACTTCACACTGAGCTTCTGAAATCAAAATGCGGCACCAAATTTCGAAAACAATTAGCAGTAACTAACGAATGGACACCAACATCTTACACCATTGTCTTCGGAGCACGTGATCGGCAATACGTGTTAATAAACAAATATCATCATATACGTTGTATCGAACATAAAATTCCCTTCCTATCCAGATGTTATGATAAAGTTAATCATATCCAAAAAAGACGCCTCACTGAGGTAAGGGTTTCACTACTGGAACGATTAAGTCGAGAAACGACCATATCTACATACCATAGTTTATCCTTGGGGTTGTTCTGATTATACCTGATGACCAAGAAACTTATAATGTATATGTAAACTGCGTCGGTGAAGTATTTTGATTTACACGGTTCAATTAGTCGAGTTTTTACGCTCTTGCTGGAAAATAAGTTTAAGGTTGATGCAACTGATTTGCAGATGAATTTATTGAGTAATAGGAACATGATCAACGGAAAAGTTTAAGGAAGGAACAAGGAATCAATTTGAATATTCTGATTGATAGATTCGCTTGTTGTTTTTATTGGTTGAGGGAGAAGGGGCAATGCATAGGTATGTCTCTTTTTATTTGGCCTTAGTTGTAAGCAAGACAGAATCAAAATGTTGACACGAAAATAATATTGATGTGAAAACTACATGATAAACTTTATGAACCGTACTGTTTTTTTCAACCATAAACGGTAAAAAAAGCGGAAGAAGACATTACTTTCTTCGAAGATGTTGCATATGTTTATTATACATACCTGAAGGACTGTCAGTAGGGTGAATCTGTCCATCTTTCTTTGCTCGTCATAACTTATATATGCCAATCTGAAAAATGAATTTTAAATAAATATATATATATATCACGCCTTGTAAATCATCTAATCTCAACCAAAATGTTGAGACGCAAAAAAGTATTCTGGCACTTCCTGTTGAGCTTTACTGGTTCAAAATATTCAAAATAAACACAGGGTATGTCGACTTTTCGTCAATTTACTGAAAATCAATGATTTTTTTTGTAAAATAGGAGAATTTCATGCCATAGATAAATAATAATTGTAACTTAAATGTCTATTCTTGGTTCAAAATATCTGAAATTGAAGTCACAATCACTTTTCTCCTACGGATTATCATGTTTACTTTCTTGAATCCAATAGAACTGCTATGATATTTTATGACTTAGCAAGAAAATATGTCAATTATTTGTGTTTGTAAATGCTTTACGATAACCACGTCTGTAAATTGCAAATATATTTGTTTGTCATCCCTACTCTTAGCAGAAAAATGAAAAAGTGTAAATGGTTGAGATATAAAGGTACTGGTTGAGTCTTTCTGTCACAATGGTGAGACTTTCTAGATCTGGTTACTTTATTTTGTTTAAAACATGGGCGCTGAGGTTTCAAACATGTCAAAGTTCAAATTAACTATGACTAGCATTCCATTACGCGTGCATCATTACAATATAATTTAAAAGATAACAACTGTTAAAATAGCTATGCTAGAGGTTATTTCAACTAATTAAAATGCAATTTCTATTGTAAAAATAAAGTTGTTTCCCAAACTGAACTAAGAAACTACTAGTATGTCAGTATTATTCAAGTTCACTTTTTTACGGCTAACCTGATTTATGTTTTCAATCTGAAGTAAGTTAAAATCTAAATACAGATAAGAATTGCCGATAGAAAAATGCATGCGTTACAAGTATAGACTGATAAGATTAATTTAAAATATTTATTAATATGATTTTGGTGAATTCGATTCCTAATAGACATTAAATATTAAATGCCGAAAATGCGTACTTTAAACACTTTTTGGGTTTATTTTTTCGTACAAATTATTTCAGAATTAGTTCTAAAAGGTGGTGATAAAAAATTGGATTCGATTTTAAAATTGCTTTGCAAATACTATAAGTGTCGTCCAACTTAGTGAAATTGCACGTGTTGTATTGAAATAATTATAACTTAGATTTTTTGTTCACACCTTCATTCAGGGCACCCCTTAATGTTCGGTAATATTCAGCAACATTTATACTATATCCCGGACCCCGTCACACTAGGCCATGACCGCACAACGAGCTCAAAAGAGATCTAAAAATAATAATGCTTTTCCTATCGTAGTGCGATCATGTAGATCACAATATGGTCGTGGTATTGTCTTGGTGAGGTCTTGAGATGATCATCTTGAAAGTAGCCAACTTTAAACATGTTCAAAACAATCGTGATGAGTTCGTGGTGAAATCAGGTCGTATTTCTGTTCTAGTCGTAGATTTGTTTAGTCTTAGAATTGCTCTAGTCGTAGAACTATCAAAGATCTAGGTAGACTGTCTAAAAACTGTCTAGGATGAAACTGTTAGGAACAGTTCGAGGTTTAACTGTGTAAATCAGTTCTGGGTTGAACTGACCAAATCAATTCTAGGTTAGAACTGTTCTAGATAAAACTATCTTAAGTGTCAGAAGATAGTTCTACATTCTGTCCTTCATATTATGACAGTTAAAGGTGATCTCCACTGTATGCACATCTCCTTTATACATATCTATTTTAAATGAGAATAACTTTTGATGAAATGTATGAATTTTTAAGATAATCTATATTTAAATATTAATTCAGTTTTCTTTTTTAATATTTAAATACTTATATCGACGTAACTAAAGTGCGGGAGATGGTTAGTTTGAACTCTGGACAAGTCATTCCAAATTAAAAAAAAATGTTTGTGTTTGTCTATGCTTAGCATACGATATCTGCTTAAAACTGTGGTCACACCTTACCAGACAGCTTGAACTGACGCCAAAAGGATAAAAATCCGTTAGAAGTCCGTGATGTAATGATCAAATAAACCAGACGTTAATGTGCCGAGAAATGGTAGGGGTGGAAAAGGAACAAAAAATAAAATGTTAAAATAAAAAACCAATAACTTTGCCTGATCATGATTTAGAAGTTGAGCCAAAATTATTCATGATACTAAAGACAACTAACATACCAATTATTGTTTTTTTTTTTTTCTAACGCGATTTTTTTCAATTGGTATATATCCGTTGTAGTATCAATTATCTTTCTGGTATCCTTCCGTTCATGTTCGTTTAACATCCGTTTTATTCGTTTTACGTCCTGTATAGTCCGTTAGTGAACCTGCCTACCGGACCTTCAACGAATGTATAACGGACAAGTAACGGATACAAAGCGAACACAGAACGGGCGAGACTAAGTATTGTACAAATGGACGCCTACGGGACACTTCATTCGTTGAACGTCCATTCAAAGTTTGAACATGCTCAAATTTTTCCATCGGACCGAACGGACGTCGACTGATAAAGCGGACACTGAACGAAATGAAACAGATATGGACGGACGTCTAACGGATAAATCACGCGTCTAACGGACACGAATAGAGTGCAGAAAGTTATCCGTTCGGCGTCCGTTCGCGCTATGCGGTAAGGTGTGACCAGAGTTTTAAGTACCGGTCAAACCTTATTGAATAGCGTAAACGGACGCCGTACGAATATTTTTTTTTCAATCTGTTCATGTCTGTTTGACTTCCATTATTTTCATTTCATGTCCGTTCAGCATCCGTTTCATCCATCAATGTCCCCTCTGTCCGGTGGTAAATTTTGATCATGTACTAAACTTTGAATTAACGAACGCTCAACGAATGAAGTGTCCGTTGTATATTCGTCAGGCGTCCGTTTTTATGATACTTTTCCGCTCTGTTTCCGTTTTTAATTCGTATCTTGTCAATTATTTATCCGTTAGAGGTCCGTTTTATTTGGTCAGTACATCAACGGACTCCCAACGGATAACAATTTTGTCAACGGAAACCTTTTTGTTTTATCCGTTAGCCGTCCGTTCGTGCTCTCCGGTAAGTTGTGGTCACAGCTTAAGTGGGGAGTAAACATTTCTAGGCTTACATAAAAAATAATGTGTTCTTAAAAAGTCACAAATCAATCTTAACTGAGGTATAACACCTTATGTGTACTATAAACACACATATATATATATATATATATATATATATATCAAAGAAGATGTGGTATGATTGCCAATGAGACAACTCTCCACAAGAGACCACAAATGACAAAGAAATTATCAACTATAGGTCACCGTATGGCCATCAACAATGAGCAAAGCCTATACTACATTGTCAGCTATAAAAAGACTCGAAATGACAATGTAAAAAATTTGAAACGAGAGAACTAACGGCCTTATTTATATAAAAAAAAATTAACGAAAAACAAACACATTAACCAACAACAACCACTGAATTACAGGGTCTTAACTTGAGACAGGCACAAACAAACATAATGTGCCCTGTTTAAACATGTAAGCGAGATCCAAACCTTCCCCCTAACCTTGGACAGTGGAATAACAGTACAACATAAGAACGAACTATAAAAATCAGTTGAAAAAGCCTAACTGATGATACTTAACCCCTAACGGGAAGGATTGTGCCTGATGTTTATATGATGAAATCATAGTCTTTCAGTCAGTTTAATTGAAGTCTGGAGCTGGCATGTCAGTTAACTGCTAGTAGTCTGTTGTCATTTATGTATTATTGTCATTTTGTTTATTTTCTTTGGTTACATCTTCTGACATCAGACTCGGACTTCTCTTGAACTGAATTTTAAAGTGCGTATTGTTATGCGTTTACTTTTCTACATTGGCTAGAGGTATAGGGGGAGGGTTGAGATCTCACAAACATGTTTAACCCCGCCGCATTTTTGCGCCTGTCCCAAGTCAGGAGCCTCTGGCCTTTGTTAGTCTTGTATTATTATAATTTTAGTTTATTGTGTACAATTTGGAAATTAGTATGGCGTTCATTACCACTGAACTAGTATATATTTGTTTAGGGGCCAGCTGAAGGACGCCTCCGGGTGCGGGAATTTCTCGCTACATTGAAGACTTGTTGCTGACCTTCTGCTGTTGTTTTTTTCTATGGTCGGGTTGTTGTCTCTTTGACAGGTTCCCCATTTCCATTCTCAATTTTAAACTAATCTAATGGACAAATATACAAGTGGACGTATATATCAATAACATTCCAAAACAACATGGCGTGTCAATCTAGTACAGAGGAGGGTTTATATTTATGTAACATTTTCATGTCCTGAATATCTCTTAGTTAGACAATGGGCGTTAATGACTCATCAATAGTACAATCTGTGCAGTTTTACTCCTGTTCATGTTGATTATAAACATAGAAAAAAAAATTGTAATAGAAAAATAACTGACCCACTGACATTTACTTAGTTGAAATTGCTACCCGTTGATATATAATTTGACTATGAAAAAGGGACCCATTCCTGCGGCACGTCTATTTATTCTTTATGAAGAAGGAAACCCCTACCACGATATGGGACTATCAGAATAAAGGTCTAGTGTTGAAGATTCAAAGTTAAGCATTGATTATGTAAAAATAGCACAGCTAGAAAATGCCAAATGTCCCGTGCTAACGACTTGTAGATAACGTGTAATATCAGCACTGCAAATGTAAAGCAAATAGCAATGTAGATATCGAAAACCTAGCTATTGAGATTTCAAGTTAAGCGATCATAGGCGGATCCAGGGGGGGGGGGGACCTGGGACCCGGGTCCCCCTTTTTGGTGGGTAACATTTGGTTGATTATATAGGGAATCACTGAAGCATGACTGGAGCGGGCCCCCCTTAGACCAGTCAGCGGGCCCCCCTTAGACCAGTCAGCGGGCCCCCTTAGTAAAAGTTCTGAATCCGCCACTGGCGATGTAGGAATAAATTCTAGCGCTTGAGATGTCAATCACAACATTATTGAATTTATAGCTTCTGTGCAAAACTGCATCTCAAACGCTCTAGACTATTAATATCCAGCGCTAGAACTATGATACTTAAAAAAAACACAGCTATTTGCTATTAAGACTATATGACAACCAAATGTCTCTTCAGAAGATGCAGTCATAACTACAGACATGTCAAACAATATACGGCAAGTTTATGAATTTTGGCGGTTGTATGCATAATTGATACTAAGCTAGTTGAACATTTCATTCACCAGAAGATCTCAACATTGTTCCAGAATATCTCAACTATTACCAGAAAATTTCAACATGATATACTTTGTAACATATTTAGCTTAATGAAAACATATAATTAAAGAAAAAGAACAAACTGTAATTTTATGTTTGTAAGGTTTAGAAAAATACTAATTTACTGATATATACGTTCATCAATGATATCACTGTCATTTTGTCAATAACTGACTGTACTGGCGACATTTACCTGCTGGAGAAAAGTCATTCCGATGTCATTTTAGATCATATTGGTCCGTGTTATACACGAGACAAACCATTATTCAGTTATCTATTGCATAAAGGCAACAGTAGTATACCGCTGTTCAAAACTCATAAATCCATGGACAAAAAATAAAATCGGGGTAACAAACTGAAACTGAGGGAATGACATTCTCCTATTTTACAAAAAACGCATTGATTTGCAGTAAATTGACGAAAAGTCGACCTACTCTGTGTTTATTTTAAATATTTTGAACCTGTAAAGTTCCACAGGAAGTGCCAGAATACTTGTTTCCATCTCAACATTTAGTTGAGATTATATGGTTTACGAGGCGTGTATATCTAAATAGTAATTGAAATACCAGGATTGTAATTGCGTACGCCAGACGCACGTTTCGTCCACAGACGACTCATCAGTGACGCTCGTATCAAAATAGTTATAAAGTCAAACAAGTACACATTTAAGAGCATTGAGGATTAAATTGAGATATTATATCATAATTATAAACGGTACCTAACATGACTTAATAAATTAATGTTGCTATAATACTGTAAACCAACTATTTTTCGCGATCAATATATTTTTTCGCGACTTTCGCGAGAAGAAAAATAACGCGAAATAAAATCGTCGCGGATATATAAAAATGTGATCTTTCCTTATTAGACTATATCAAGTAAATCAAAAATCGCCAATTTAAATTGCCGCGAAATGGTCTAGAAAGGTTAAAACGCGAAATAAAGTATCCGCGAAAATAAGTTGGTTTACAGTATTCTCGAGCTACCGTTGATGCATTCCATGCATTTTGAGAACAAGAAAAAACATTAATGCAATAGACGTGTGGACTTACCCTTGAAAGCATTGGTGTATTAAAAGGATCAGAAATAAAATAAAATTGTTGAAATAGAGTGGCCTTGACTCTCCATGAGACATCAACATGTACGTCTCTATTCTGACCAAAAGTGACACGTAAGTATTAATCAACCACCGCTTAATGAACACCTTACTTATGCAAGATTTTAGAAGGAGAAAAATAATGACGATTTCCACTTCCTTGTAAACATTGAGTGGATGTTGCCTAGAATGATATGATCTGTATCCCCAAAAATGTTTTTACGTGCATTAATGATGAAAAGATAGGCATTATGGTATAAATCACGAGTCATTTGGTCATATTTTAAAAAAGGGGAGGGTGTTGTAGTAGAAACATATCCGATATCATCAGCGAAACGGATATTCCATAAAAGTAAACAAACTCGTGATGGCGTCCGAAAAAAAATACGAATGGATGATTTCAGCTTCACAATCATGAACTTTCTATGTATATGTAGAAACATTCGTGCTGCGCCTGCATACGGAGTATGTATCTCACAATTAATACGGTATTCCCAGGGTACCCTTCCGGAGTATCTGAGATGGACCCCGGTTTTTTGGTGGGGTTCGTGTTGCTTAGTTTTCAGTTTTCTATGTTGTGTCTTGTGTACTAGTATTTATCTGTTTGTGTTTTTCATTTTAAGCCATGGAGTTATCAATTTATTTTCGATCTATGAGTTTGGCTGCCCCTCTGCTATCTTTCTTCCCTCTTTTGGAACTCTTGGTTTAATACCAACAGTAGTCTACCGTTGTTAAATAGTAATGTATCGATTTAACTGAAACAAATCCGAGTCACAAACCAAAAACCGAGGAAACACTTCATTATTATAAGAAAACAGCGAGACAACAAACACATTGAACTGCTACAAAACAAACACAAACATACATGAAACGAACTAGTTGAAAACAACTGCAATATTTCTGACTTGGTCAACAACCCGACTTAATAGCCAAAAACAGACACAGGCCACCGATGGTTCCTCAACACAGCGTTAAAAACCTTACGCTTGCAGGCGGCCTTTATCTGACCAGAATAATATTTATGTCAATCAACATCGAAACCCAAACGATATGGCAAAGGACATAGAGGGGTTAAACACTAATAAGCAAATCAAATTTTATCTGAAAGTAATATACTTAGATCAGTAAAGGGTCTTAAATCGTATGTCAATATACCTTGAAGTACTTATCAATACAGGTTAACAACACAATATACTTCATGTACTTTGTACTTAACATTACAGATTTACCTAGTAAGATATGATAGCAGAGTGTATTATTAAATATCAAACTTGACAAACATGGTTTTTGAGTATGTCCTTCATATATAAGTGTATTTGTATAGCATAAGATACATCATAGATAAATTTCGTAATTTTCAAACGTTATTGAATTGTAAGTACACTTCAAACATTTACTGCGCCCAAATCCTAATCTTTTTCTTTTCTTCGGAACTTAACACAATTACAGGATTGCATAAACACTTACTTTTCATAATAGATAATTACCTTAAAGGCAAAATATAAACAATAAATACAATAACCAAAGCTGCAATTTGACAGTTTAAATGAACGTTAACCATTTAAAGACAACTTGAATAAACAATAACGAAAATCATATTGATTAACAGAAGCTGACAGAAAAACTGACATACATTCAAAATTAAATCTACACATTACGAGACGTGATCGCTGTGACGGTAAAAAACTATACACTTTGTTTTACAGACATTTAGTATTTAAGAATGATAAAATTGTTTTACCCCGCATATGTTGATTACAAAAAGTAAAGCATAAATATCACTTTCACATTTTTTTAATTGTGAGTCATGTTGTCTTTAAGATGTCCAAGTTTAAGTACATAGTTTTTCCTATTTAACAATTATCAAAGGAACCAGGCTAATAATTTTATACACCAAACGCGCGTTTTTTTTCTGCATGAGACTCATCAGTGACGCTCAGATAAAACAACAGTATTGTAACGGGACATTTACAAGTATACAATGCATAAAAAAATGACTGAGTAAAGAAACAGATACATTAACAAAAAATCATGTTCAAGGTTAATAGTACACTTCAGGTTGACGGTGTTCGAGACAGACATAACATATTGTTTACATTAATTGTTATTTAATCGCAAGGAAGATACAGGCTATAGATAATACGGACTTCACGTGTGTGTATTGTGTTAAGCGGTAACCATCACTAGATAGTTCACGTCAGTAACTTTACTGATAAACCACAATCAAAGATTTATACAAAATAAGTGTATCTGGTTATCTCCGTTATCTAAAATAAACGTATATGAACATGCATATTGTTTTCAATATATTTGGTCTAAGTAATTGTTCAAGACGCTTGTTACATTGATGTTTAAAAAAAGTTTGTCTTTGCTTTTAAACAAATAGTACATGATTGTTTTACATAAAACAACGACATGACCGAATATCACGATGTGTATTACACCGAAATCTCCCGATAAGTCATTTTAAAAGTCTTTAGAAGTTCCATAACTTTAACTTGCATTCCCTTTCATGTTTGCGCAATATGAAGAAATAAAAAGTGTTGACAACTGAACAATTATACAATTCATAAAACATTTGTGAAAGGTTCGAAAAATAAACAAAAAGTATTGAAATAAATCAGCTTCAATATAGTTTGATATGGAAGAAGCCAATATAGCAAAATAAAAATAACGAAAGGCATGATAGCTATTTCTATTGACATATCCATATTTCTTTACTACCACATTGTATCTCTTTATTCATAATACATGTTATATGGACCACCTGTTAGCATCATCCTCATTTTTCCACTTTGTATTACTGCACAATAGTATTTCTAAAAGAATAGATAATAGAATCGAAAAGTATCAATCAAATAACAAAAACAAACCAATATAACCGACGGGTCTTCAACCAGGCAAGATAACATCAAATACGGAGGCGAGTTTCAGCCTACCCCTGAACAAAAAACAAAGAACAAAAACAAACCAAGTTAACGAATGGGTCTTCAACTAAGCATGTAAATACCGAATTCTGAGGCCGGCTTCAGCCTACCCTTTAAAATACGTATTTTTGTTTTAATTAGGTCTTTCCACTTTTCTGTGGAAAGACCTATTGTTTTTCTTCTGATTATTTTTTTTTCTTCCGCCAAATTTTATTCTTGCGATAAACATTTGTTTCGCAATATGTCGAATATGCGTAACCGAATACTTTTCTTTGTAGGAGTTATCTCCCCAAACACTGTTTTCCTTGTGTCCACAACTCCTTCGCAACCGTAAAAGATTACGACAAATTTATTTTATAAAATTGCTCGTTACATCCTTTGCATGATTTGTCCAATTTCGACTGAAGCAATATGAGAGTTATTTCCCTTTTTGTATTTGAAATTTTGAAATGTATTTTAAACTGGAACACCATAAGTAATAGAGACCTAGGATCTTTTGATTTCAGGTCCTTGGTCCAAAAAAATGAAAATTAGGTCAAGGTCAAAGGTCAAGGTCATATTCTAATTTTTCAATTTGTCTTATTTTTACTCATTTTCATTAACCTTATAAGATATCGACAAATTATTTTGTATAAATTGTTAGTTGCGACATGTGGTCACTAAATAATTTTAGTTAAAAGGGTGCGTAAACAATGAATGGGAGTTTGAGCCCCTATCATATCTTAAATTATGTTTAAAGTGATATAACTTATTAACCATACATATTAGAGACTAGGGTCTTTTGATTTGAAATCCTCAGTTTGTCACCTTGAAATTGAGGTCAAGGTCATAGGTAAATTTGACGTTCTAGATTTTGACCTTTGCTTTATATTCATATCTATACATCATAAAGCCATATGAACTGACATTTTAGACCGATTTTTTATATTTTAATATCAAAATAGATATTAACTGGTGGAAAGTAGATATAGGAAGATGTGGTGTGAGTGCCAATGAGACAACTCTCCATACAAATAACAATTTAAAAAGTAAACCATTATAGGTTAAAGTACGGCCTTCAACACGGAGCCTTGGCTCACACCGAACAACAAGCTATAAAGGGCCCCAAAATTACTAGTGTAAAACCATTCAAACGGGAAAACCAACGGTCTAATCTATATAAACAAAACGAGAAACGAGAAACACGTATATATTACATAAACAAACGACAACTACTGTAAAGACCTTTTTAATAGGTATTGTTATCAATATGGAAACCGAATTTATAAAAGCGAAAAATGAAATTCAACTAGTTTGCACGAACAACTGAAAACAACACTTCATTAATTTTTCAGTCTACATCATGGTAAACTAAACCACAATTATGTGTGTGTGCCTAAATTCATTTACAACTCGTTCCTAAAGATCTGGAGAAATCAAAATTGCCGTCTGATGAGTTGAATTAACGCTATTGAAATTTTTACGGTGTGCATTTCCATAACAGCATGAACAGGTGATGCATAAATACGGTTCAGTGTCACATGCTGATGCACCCGGTCTCGAACTTTTTGGTTTTTAATTTTTACTTGATGTCAATTTCCACTAAGAAATGATAAGACTTGAAAAATACTTTTCAAGTTGGTACTGGTAAGGCTTTATATAGTTATACAAAGATGTGATATGACTGCCAATGAGACAACACTCTATTCAAGTCATAATTTATAAAAGTAAACCATCAAAGGTCAAAGTACGGATTTCAACACGTAGCCTTGGCTCTAACCGAACAGCAAGCTTTAGAGGTCTCATAAAAATACTTGTGTTTAGCCATTTAAACAAGAAAACCAACGGTCTTATTCATACAAAAAAAAACGACAAACGCTTATGAAGCACATCAACATACGATAACTACTGAACATCAGGTTTCTGAGTAAGGACAGGCACAAACAATTGCGGCAGGTTTAACCGTTTAAATAGTACCAAACATTCATCCTTATCTGAAACAATAGTGTAACATCACAATAAAGAAAGACATACTATAAAATAGCAATTGAAATGGCTTAACTCAATCAAAAAAAGTAGTAACACAAATGAACATAAACTGAACGTATAAGTTTGATCAATGATAAAAGGCAAACACAAAATTAATCAAAGTAAGGGAGTACTATTTTGATCTGAGCGTCACTAATGAGTCTTTTGGAGACTGAACGCGAGTTTTGCATATTAAATTATAAGCCTGTTTCTTTTATAACTATTTGATGACTTCTGCCTCTTAAGTTTTTCGTACTTGCAATATAATTTTCGAATGGCGTAATTTCCCGAAAGAACATCGGTAACCTTTTTTGAATTAAATCCTCAAACGTTCTAGGTGTATTAACTAAAGTCTAAAACTTAACAAAATATACAGGGTTTGGCAGCTGCCTACCAATACAAACCCGTACATATCCACAAGTATAAACCAGTATTTTTCTTTAGAATACCGGTTCAAAACGGTGTCTTATTGATTTTGACATTTTGACTAATTGGGGATTGGCATGACGAGTGTTTCATGTATAACAGGAGGCGTTTTTTCCTTTAGTTACCTCTTTCGATCGATTTTCGAGATTTGAAAATATCTGTAAACTATGTCGCCTTATCTATTTTGAATTAAGGTCACACTTAACTAATTGATCAACACATTCGCTGTTCTTTTGACGCGATAACAAGTACATTCAACTATAACAAGAATGTAATCAAGCGTTCAGAACCTTTACCATGACAGTGCCATTTTCTAATTTATAAAGAAAGGAATCTCATGAACGACAAATGTCAACTAGTGAAATATCATATATTGATTGATTGTTGGTCGGTTAACGTCTTTTGGCAAATACGTCATCCGTGTTGAGACCGAGTACAAATAACAATACATACAATATGCAGGTCCTGTAATTCCGTCCGGAACGGATATCTGGAAAATTAGGACTGACATAGGCAAATAAGTGTATATTGGATCAGGAAAGAAAATTATGTTGCGAAAGGTCATTTAAGAACCTCCAAAGAGTGTTTCTCTTAACACGAGACATCGAATTTAATGTCCCGAAATTACTTTACGTGGCCGCAGATGTGTAAATCCCGCACGGACAAACCGACCGATACTTCGAAAACGGTTTTAGTGTTTGTTGGGGGAATGTCCAACATTAAGCTTGATCCATTTTTTTCCAATTATAAATTTTGTTTGAAAATTTTTTGAACAGAATCATCTGAAAATCAGTAACCAATTATCATCGGAAAATCAGTAATCAATTGTCATCGAAAAATCCGTAACCAATGGTCATCGGAAAATCAGTAACCAATGGTCATCGGAAAATCAGTAACCAATTGTCAACGGGAAATCAGTAACCAATTGTCATCGGAAAATCAGTAACCAATTGTCATCGGGAAATCAGTAACCAATCGTCATCGGAAAATCAGTAACCAATCCGTCTACATTTTCTGGATTAACATAGTGAATTGATGATTTTAGGTAAATATGCTATATAAGCATTTTGTCTTACCCTTCAGCTGTATCATCAATGATAACACGTACTAGTCTCGTGAGGCAGTTTCAAATATAATCTAATCATCAATAACTAAATTTTGTTTGATATTTGACATACTACTATGTAACGAAATTTAACTAAAGTGTTAAATGATTTTAAAAACCAAACAAACTATTGTTTAAGCGCAACAACTAACGCAACTTGGTAAGGACATTAAAGCTCTGTGACGTTGTTTAAAATTTCTAATCATGAAAAAACGTCAAATTATAAAGTCCTATGTCACGTTTTTCACGGATTCCAAAATTATGTCATCCAAGACAAGTTGAATTAAGAATTGATATCTAGTGGAATTAAACACGAATGGACACACACGATTTGTTTATTTATTATATAAACCTCTTCCGTTAGCGAGCTATACATATGTTATGAATTGACAACTATATAATGTAAAAAAACCAGTTTTTTTTCTGCAGACAAAAGGGCGTTTGGAGTGCAATTTCGAGCAGGATAGGTCAATTATAAAGATATCTGTGCATTCTGCTTACATCAATTAAAATACAGTTCATAAAAACATATTACAATGAAATAATTATTATCTGTTTTTGCCGAGTGTTTTATATGCTACACATCTGATACGCAAATAGATGATGTGGTAAGATTGCCCATGAAAAATGTCTCCACAAGAGCCCAAATGACACAGAATTTAACTATAGATTAATAGGGCCTTCAACAATGAGTAATGTTCATACCGCATAGTCCGCTATAAAAGGCACCAAAAAAAAAACCAAATGTAAAACAACCGACCGTGCAAGGGTTGTATAGCCCGTCTTGGTCGTTAACAACTTCATTTCATCTGTTCGATACGTGTTGTACTTACCTACAACGAAGTCCATCTTTTCTTTCTCGTGTCAAAACGAAGTTCTCGTACAATATGACAAAAAATATCTTAAACATAAAGGAACACTCTTTATATCAATATATTACCAATATACATTCAGGTTTACTGCATTTACATGTATTTACTCGTAAAGAAAATATAGTATCGGCGCAAGTTAAAGATGGAAAGTGTTTTTCAATTGGCACAAGAATCGTACGTCCGTGTTACTTTACACTGTTGAATTTTAATCACTTATACTTCGAATTTTAACTTATGTGATTTTTCAAAATTGAGTTGCAGAAGGTTTAGCCGATAAAAAGATACATTCTAGAAGTTTCGATGTACTAGCAACGTATTGTTGTGATTAACTTATTTCTGGATGATTCTTGTAAAATAATGTCTGATATGGAATTTGTTTATACTGCTTAATTGACAAAATCTTTTAGTAAAAAAACATGATAAAGGTTCATAGTCTTTTGTCATTTGTTTCATTTTAAATTGTCTTCAGAAGAACTGATAAAGATTTCGCCTGACCTTCATCCCACTGAAGTTTAAGGACAACAATAATGAATATAAGAAATTCATACTCGATTTCCAATGCCGGCAATCTATAAATACAGCCTGGTCTTTGTATTGATGGCAAATAAACTCCTCATATATACCAGGACCTGATATTTTACACTTACGCCAGACGCGCCTTTCCTCTACAAAAGACTCACCAATGACGGTTGAATCAAAAGTTTTAAAAAGGGCAGCAAATAAATCACGAAGTTGAAGAGCATTGAGGATCAAACATTCCTAAAAGTTTAGCAAATAAGCAATTTAGATACATAATAATTCATCCTGTTTTGAGAAATACTCTATAATTTTCAACGGAAAATTATTTCTTAGATTCTAAATTCATGTTTGAATTAACAACTTATTTGTAATTTATATTTATTGTTTCGTCTATTCAAAACGCATACGGTATAAATAACGTTGATCGTATTTTATGATAAATTCGAATCAAAAACTTTAATTCAGATATCATACCTTGAATCTTAATATCCTTAATTTTTTTAATTCAGAAGTATTAAATTTACAATTTAGATGGAACAATGTGTATCCCCTCGTCTTATTGGGACACATAATGTTATAAAGAAGTCCATCCGTTCTTATGTCTGTCACCAGTGGCGAAGGAGTGCGCTATGTCAAACTTCTAAATTGACGCGACGAAAAAGCTCACACATCTAGGCTAAAAACGTCAAATAGTCTGAAGGTTAGCCAGTATCATCTTTCATTTCTATTTTTATCTCAAAAGATTTTGCTAGTAAGAAGGAGAGGACAAAACTGACTTTTCTTTCTAAAGCGGCGTAAAAGGTTATTTCGAACAATTTTTCATTCCGACTGATGGTTTGTCTGAATGTTAATTTGTTGCGGCAACAACATCACGTGATCTGATACTGATAAATACATATTATCACTGATAATTAAGTAAAAAGTAATATCACAAAAAATACTGAACTTAGAGGAAAATCTATTCGGAAAGTCCATAAAGACATGGCAAACTCAAATAACAAAACGTATCAAAAACGAACGGACAAGAACTGTCATATTCCTGACTTGGTACAGGCATTTTCAAATGTAGAAAATGGTGGTTTAAACGTGGTTCTATAGCGCTAACCCTCTCACTTTAAGGACAGTCTGATCAAATTCCATGAACACAGTTGTTATTTGGGAAAATTTAAATATTGGTTCCAAACGTCAAATATAGGGTTTTTGAAATAGTGCCCCAGCTAGGACTTTTTTAAAATGCGGGTGATTTATACTTTGTGTAGCTCTATCTTATAGAGTACACGTGGCACTTTCTTTCTTGAAATGTTTAAGAACAAATCACTGGTAGATATTCTTTAATACTTGAAACTTTTTTCATTCTTAAGTTGTATTGTTGGCGGGAATGATATAAACCATTATATTTTCTAAGATCAAAACAATAAAAGTCATAAAATGTTGAACCTGTATCTGATAGACACAAATCTACTATTTAACATGAAAGCAAAATTATGCTTGTAGGTTTGATTTTTTTGCACAGATTGGAAAGTATTCACGGACCATGTAAACACAGATGAGAAATTTTTATAATAAGTCAATTTATTTTTGAATAGATTTTGCTATGAAACGTTGAATCCGACAAACACTCTTTAACAAATATTTAAAGGGGCACTAGCTGTCAAATTTATGTTCACCGATTTGACTCAAATTTTCATAATTATTTTATAATAATGTAAATTATTTATCTAAAGTACTCGAAATCTACAATAATCAATTTTCATAGCATTGGCTCAAAAATATATAGGTTCGTTTCGTGTGTACTTTAGTCAAGGCGCCATCTACTTAGCAGAAGGACGAAATATACCAGTGAGACAGTCAAACTCACACTAATTCAATATCGAGATGACCTAATAAAACATCCAATGACCACATACGGTATATAAACATAAACATAAATATAGATATAAATAGATTAAGCGAAATTGTGCAATTGTATTTTTCTGGGTCTACTTTATTTCATATTATAGATTTAAATTGGTGTTTTTCATCGTTTATACCTTTAAACGGTAAAAGAATGATTTTTTTGGTCGATCGAATCAGTCAATCAAATTATTAACCTATGTTTCACTTTCAATGTTGACATTCTTTTTGTTGTTTTAATAAACTGATCACGCACGATTATTGCATTATCCTTCTATAGCTAACGAGTTACATTGATGTTCAGATGCATACGGATTTAATGAGGTCGAAATATTCAATTGCAAATAAATAATTAATATTCACTGTTTCTAAGCTTATTTGTCAAAATTTAACCATACTTGCTGCTTAAAGCGAATTATAAGATCCCGATCTTTTCTTTCACGCATCGTTGTAAATATAACGGAATTTGATGAGACTGTTGTAAAAGTGAGAGGTTTAGCGCTATAAAACCAGGTTCAATCCACCATTCTCTACATTTCGAAATGCCTGTTCCAAGTCAGGAGTATGACAGTTGTTGTCCATTCGTTTGATGTGTGTAGTCATTTGATTTCGCGATGTGATAAGCATGATAAGGGACTTTCCGATTGAATTTTCTTCGGAGTTCAGTATTTTGTGATTTTTCCTTTTTCATTAATAGTTTGTTAATGATTGAACCAAAAAATTCCTGTTTTAGAATTTTGATATATCTCGTAGCTAGTTCCCCTTTAAAGGGACATAACTTACTTGTGTGACAATGGAGCTGTACATGCTAACGCACCCGGTGTCACTCCTTTTGGAGTATACAGTGTCGTTTGGGTTTTAATTTCTACCTGATTTATATGTTCCTAATGATATTTGATCAGTGTTTTTTTCTCTAATGTTTTTAAATGGCTTATTTTGTCGTAAAAACGGCGAATACCCTCCTTAAATTTAATCTGCAAAAGTTCAATTTTTATGAAATGTCTTTAAAAAAGATGCTGTCAAAATAATAGACTAAAGGCTGTCAAATTGACAACAAACCGTGTTTATCTGCAAGAAAATGACATGTGCAAATCTGTACCCCAAACAAGATCAAGTTAACAAAACAAAATAAATGTTTATAGGATACAGAAATGGTAATCCTGAAATAAATCTAAGTAGCATGTGTTCTTCTATAAGGAAATAAACACAATAACGATAAACACTTAAATCAAACATGACCGTTATGAAAAAACAGCAAACAACATAGCTTAATTTGTAAAGATTTCGTAAAGGTATTGGACAGACACTGTCAGGTGACAGCCGTACATCACCAAATTAATATCCGATATTTCCTTTGAATTAAAAAAAAAAACCACCAAAAAGCAGGGACTGGTCTGTAATTTAACTCGTTCTCGTTTATACCAATAAACAGCATAAAATGTCATTTTCTCATTTATCAATGACGATAACTTCTGAATGATAAGAGTGAACATGTCCACTTTCAAGCTAGATTCCTGATTTGTCATCATATAAATTTTGAATAAAGAATAGTTCAGTAGAAACGGACCTTAACGCCAGTCGTAGTGAATTATCGTCGGAAATCCCGATTTAACTTGATGGATTAATCTTACCTTAATAGTTATCAAAGTTTACAGGCTTATAATTTAATACACCAGACGGGCGTGTTGTCTACATCAGACTCATCAGGCCACCAATGTGTCTTTAACGTTATATTACATTTTATTTGTTATGAAAAGTTGGGTTTGCTTTTTTTATGCAAGGCAGTGTAATTTAGACTAATTTGTCGCAACCTTTGGAAATGACTCAGAGTGTGTCCATATTTTACATTGATAATCAGACATAAGTTTACAATTGAGCAAAGTGTCATTCTTTTATCACCTGGTAATATATGCACGTATCAGCTGAACTAACATATCGCATATTGATCCCGCGATGTAGTTTTATTATCGTATATCATTATACAAATATAGAATTTGTACTGATTGAGGATTTACATTTGTCATCTAATCTTCTAAAATTGAATTTGTTTAGTGTTTAGTATTACATTGTACACATCTTCCTATATCTATATATCATACAGTTTACACTTCAAATGATAAAATTTGACATCACTGTTATAATGTTATAATAGTTCACGCAAAAATATTTCTCAACGTCTTCAAAATGGTATATTTTGTTTGCATGGTCCACCTGTAGGCATCATTCTATTTCATACAAAGTTGTATTGCTGCTCGATATAAATTCAAATAGAAAAAAAAACTTCTTAGAGTCATAAGAAGTTGCGTCCCTTTGGCCATTGTTCCCTGCTATATAGTAACCAAAATGAATGTTTTAATAACCTAATTTTCAAAGATTGTCTGTAACTTTACCGATTGAGACATCTTAGCTGAGAGATGTAATCAATCGTTCTCAGTTATACAAAGAAACAACTTGTCATTTTCCCATTTATCACGGACGATAACTCCAAAATGATCAGAGCGAAAATGTCCATGTTTTAAGCTGAGTCCTTAAAACCATAACACCAGTCGTACTAATCAAAACCGTGACACCAGTCGTACTAACCAAAACCGTGACACCAGTCGTACTAAACAAAAACATGACTCCAGTCGTACTAACCAATAATGCATAATCGTCAAGAAATTAAACTTTATGTTGACAACAACATTCCAAAGTGTCATAGTCACTAGTGAGATGTAACCAATACAGACAGTAGCAAAGCTCTCAAATTCATTTCAGAATAAATTATCGACAAACATATTACGCAAAGTTGTATTTAAAGTTTACAAATATTGATATCAAGCTAATAATAAAATCCGCAGTGTATACGATATATTGCCCTTATATGACGTTAAAGTGTTGCCAAAATAGCTAACCCTGAAACTATATACATGTAAAAGAAATATTTGTGCAATAAAATTATCGACAACACTACTAGGTATTTACAAACTAACGAATTGTCTTCTTTACGTAGTAAAGTGTCTTAATCTGTATGTCAATATGTCTCAATAAAACTATCAACACAGACGAACAACACATTTTTCACCTCAAGGCTTTATCTGATAAGATATGACAGGGGTGTGCGATACAAACTATTAAAAATTATTATAAATTAAGGAATGTATCTCCCTCATGCAAAGCTATTCTTCCTTTCACATATTTGGCTATACTTTTTGGAACTTTTGGAATATAGCTCTTCATCTTTAAAAAAAGCTTTCGATTTTACATATTTTGGCCACGAGCATCACTGAAGAGACATGTATTGTCGAAATGCGCATCTGGTGCAGAAAAATTGGTACCGTTAATGCTCAAATCATATTTTTTAAAAGTCAGGAATGTGTAAATAGTATGAACATTAAAAACATATAAATAAGGAAAAACAAACTACGTCTAAGTTTTCATTTATCCTATCTGATGAATAAAAAAAAATACGCCTTGAAAAACAGCTAGTTAACATTTGAATTATTAAAGATTTAATCAAACATTCTCAAGTTATGCTATAACATAAACCCACTAAATGCCATTTTGAAATTTATCAAGAACGATAACTCATGAATGACAAAAGTGAAAATATCCAAAAATTGATAACAAATTATAGAATATTCCGATTAAACTTGATGAATTCCTGCAACCTTAACAAAGTGTATTGCTGATAGTAAGCCAATAGGACATACTAGTATTGTGACTTACCCTTCAGATGTATCTTCAGTACTAACAAATAGTGATCTCGTGATGCAGTTTTATTATAATATCATATACAAACTAACCAAGTGTCGTCCTTACGTGGTAAAGTGTCCTAATATGTATGTCAATATATCTACTAACTATCAACAAAGATGAACAACACATTCTTAAGTGTACTTCACCTTAAGGCTTTAGCTGATAAGATATGACAATGGTGTGTATTTCATTGATAGGGAATGCTCAAATCTTATCTTTTAAAAGCCATGCATGTATAAATACGTATGAACATTAAAAGCATATAAATAAGGATAAACAAACTAGGTATAAGTTTTCATTTATTATTTTCTTAATAAAAAAATACGCCTAGAGAAACAAGTAGCTAACATTTGAGTTTCAAAGATTTAATCAAACATTCTCTTGGTTATGCAATTACATAAACTCACAAAATGCCATTTTAAAATTTATTAAGAACGATTACTCATAAATGACAAAAGTGAAAAAAAATATCCCTATATTGCGAAAAAGTATGAAACATGTTTATACGAAAACGTCATGAAACATCTGTCGTTCTAAAACCAAATGATAACAAATTATAGAATATTCCGATCAAATTTGATGGGTTGATGCTACCTTAATTCAGTGTATTGTTAAAAATAAGCCAACATTACTCAGCCTTTAGATGTATCAGCAGTACTAACACATAGTGATCCCGTGATGCAGTTTAACTATCATATCTTTGAACAAATATAGTATTTGTATAACATAATATACATTTGATCTATTCATCTACAACCTAATTTAACTTAATATTTGAAATAATAGTATGTCATGAAGCTACATGTAACTGTTCAAAAATCATTTGGTGACATAACCTGTTTTATTTTAGAAAAAAAACCCGGTCATGGTTGAATAGTAATTTGGAAATCTCAATTAAAGCAATGCATGCAAGCCGACATCTAGGCCATTTGAGTGTTTGATAGGAAAACGTATTTCATCGTTGTTTGTACAGGTGCTGGTATATTGTATATATCACATCTCCATTTATTCCCACAAATGAATACCAACACTTTTTTACAAACCTATTTGTAAACTTATTTTAGAAACTCCTTCTAAGACTCGCCATATCAAAAAGGCACGTGTTTTTATTATCTGTGAGTCGTTGTGTCTCCTTGATTTGTGAATAGGTGCGTTTTTATCATCTGTATTTGTACATCATAGGTCCAACTCAACACATTAAAAACACTGCCACCCCGAATTATTGAGCGTAACTTGACATGCATCTCGTTGGTATTGTTAGTTCAATTTGTTTCTGTCGTTTGAATAAAATAGGTTTATAGAAATATCTCTTTATAATTTTTTGTTTGAACCATTGCCTGGATATTGCTTCACCAAAGCACCAATTTTTCAGTTATTGTGGGACTAAGTTTTTTAAATGAATGATTTATTCAAAATGGAATTACAGAAGAATATGTCACGATATCTGAATGAATTTTATTTTTACCTAATCGAGTGAAAACTTTGGTGTTGACATCTTATATTTCTAAGCGTATATGAATGTTATCCTAATTCCGATATTGACTGCGCTTATACGATAACAGTGAAATCATTTCATGTTCCACTAGTTTCAGAAAACATTTTGCATGTTTTCTCTACAGTCCAAAACATATCCGAGAATGTTTACATTTAGAACATTGGGAATATTGTCTGTCTAATGACCAAGTTCGTTTAATGTTCTATTTGTCTTCAATTCAAACCAACAAACCATTTTCTATTCAGCTTCCAACTTTTGTCAGTACAATGCTTGTTTTCCCTCAATTATATTCGTTGCCTTTTCAGATCAACTGGTATAAAAAGTAACTTGGCGTCCGTCTTCGTCGTCGGTAACTTTTACAATAATTTCTCCTTTGAAACTTTAGCTACATTAAATCAGTATTGGAGTGTTGCGTTGAAAATTCCGTTCGATGACATCGCCCGCCAACCAAAAAAGGCCGACATGGCTATAATAAGTACATAGAATAAAAATGAAATTAAGTTTATTTCTTTAAAAAAAAAATATATAAATAGAAAAATTCTGAAAGGGCAAAACTTCCCAGAATGTTGACCTTAGATGAATTTGGCTATATGTTGAAGGTATATTTGTCATATAGCTCTTCAATTGTTTCGGTACTTATACATTCTCGGATTTCATATGTTTGGCTCCAGGCGTTCCTGATGACGGTAATTCCATACAAAAAGGGCATCGGACGCATGCAATCATTAAGCGTGTTGATTTAATATTTTTGCACTTTACCAATTGTTTGGATGGCAAAATTGTCAGACGACTTTTTGTAAAAGTTATAGTCCTTAAGAAGAATGGAGGGTACTTATTAAAATCCATATGATTTTTTTTCTATAGCAAGTCACAAATATAGTTTTTATCATGTGTTTTCCAAAATATGAAGAAAAAAAATCATCGGACTGTTTTCACGCTACAGTTTCAGGAAATTTTTCATAACAACGTATGTGTCATATTTTATTATGTTTGTAGTTAGTAAGTGTACTGTATCTTTGACGGATATGTCATCTGTTGTATATGTGTTATTAAGATACTTTCTCATTGACTAAATATGCCACATTTATCATTTGCATTGTTAGGATATCGTCTTGTTGACGTATTGGACACATTTTTCTTTATCATTTGCGTTGTTAGGATATCGTCTTGTTGACGTATCGGACACATTTTTCTTTATCATTTGCATTGTTAGGATATCGTCTTGTTGACGTATCGGACACATTTTTCTTTATCATTTGCGTTGTTAGGATATCGTGTAGTTGACGTATCGGACACATTTTTCTTTATCATTTGCGTCGTTAGGATATCGTCTAGTTGACGTATCGGACACATTTTTCTTTACAATTTGCGTTGTTAGGATATCGTCTAGTTGACGTATCGGACACATTTTTCTTTATCATTTGCGTTGTTAGGATATCGTCTAGTTGACGTATCGGACACATTTTTCTTTACCATTTGCGTTGTTAGGATATCGTCTAGTTGACGTATCGGACAAATTTTCTTTATCATTTGCGTTGTTAGGATATCGTCTTGTTGACGTATCGGACACATTTTTCTTTATCATTTGCATTGTTAGGATATCGTCTAGTTGACGCATCGGACACATTTTTTTTATCATTTGCGTTGTTAGGATATAGTCTTGTTGACGTATCGGACACATTTTTCTTTATCATTTGCGTCGTTAGGATATCGTCTAGTTGACGTATCTGACACATTTTCATTTATTTTCCCGTCTCGTTAGTGTTATGTCTCATTATAAAACATGCGACACATAAATATGTGTAGTTTGAGTACGGTCTGTTTGACCTACCTTATACTCTGTTTAGCGTCGTTAAGGTACTGTCACATTGACGAATAAGATTTTTTGGTTTGATTTGTGTTGACCATGTATGAGTACAGTGTCATTGGTGTATACGATACATCCGACTTAAGTATATGTTTCAATAACCTATTACATATTTGTTTAATTTGTGTTGAACATGTTTGAATACTGCGTCATTGGTGTATACAATAATCCTACTTAATTATATGTTTCAATAACCTATTACATATTTGTTTAATTTGTGTTGAACATGTATTAGTACTGTGTCCGTGGTGTATACGATACATTCTACTTAAGTATATGTTTCAATAACCTATTACATGTTTGTTTTATCATGTGTGTCGTTTGAGTGACATTGAAGTATACGCACATCATTTTACTGGAAGTGAGAGTTCAGTCTTGACTGTCGTCAATACCCCATTACATGTTTGTTCTATCATGTATTTCGTTTGAGTGACATTGAAGTATACCATTTTATTGTCAGTGAGAGTTCAGTCTGATTGTAGTCAATTCCAATTGTTGAAAAATGTTCGTGGTTAGTGTACTTTGTTGTTGGTGAAAATATAACAGCTTTCTCTTATTGTATCTTTGATTTACTATCTCATTTAGGTATATGACACATTTTTCATAGATTATTTGTTCCATTGATGTACTGTCATATAACTTATATAAAACTTTTTCTTATTTATTTGCGTCGTAGATGTACCCTCTCTCTCTATAGCGTATATGACATATTTGCCTCTCGTCTCATTCACCATTTCTGTTGTGATGTTACCGTCTCGTTGATGTCAAGAAATAATTATGTCACTCTTTTTTTACACTGGTGTTAATATACAATTACTTTCTGATTGACGAAAATTGTAATTTATTTTAATTTTGAGTTGTTGGAGTATCATGTCATATGGCATACGGGTTCAGAAACATCTTTTTATAATTTATTGCACTGGATACTACAACTTTGTATAAAAGTGACATCTAACATCCACTTATTCCAACATCAATCCGAATTCCGCTGGCAAACAATCTTATTCGGAAGACTCCGTATACATACTATATAGACTTGCAATTGTTTACATCAATCCGATATTAATATAATGTTTCGGCGGTTTTTGTATTATATGCCAATGATAAATGTATAACATTTATGAAAGTGTTTAAACATTGTAGGCCCGCCATCATCAGGGATTTACCTATATCAATCTACTTTAATTCTGTCGTTGTTAATAGATCTGCAATATGTTTATGCGTTTAATAAGCTATTTTTGGTTTGCTTGAAAATATTTCGTTGCAAACTGCATCCACTTTTAGTAGGTGCCAATGTTTATTAATGCATTGGTTTAATTTATGAATGCATGAATTAAATTTCGATGCCAATACTAAAGGAATTTCCTTTGTGTTTTGTTTTGGTCTTTTTTCTTATTAAATCAGATCTATTACATGATAATGCCTCGGTTATGTACTTTTCGATTTCAATCTCCTTGTATCCTCTCCTTATTAAGTTCGATCTGAACTGTAACAAAATATATTGTAAATCAACATCATTATTTGTTGTTCTAATGTATCTGATTACTTCGCCCTTGATAAACCCTGCAAACACATGTCTACTGTGACAGCTTTTACGATCTAGATAAAGGAAGGCATTTGTCGGTTTAAAATGTGTTTTCACATCAAAAATATTTTCATTGAAAATATTAATATCAAGAAATATTATTTCTTTAGATGAGAATTCTAGTGTGAATTTCAGGAACGTATGATGATTATTTGCTAACTCTAGCAAATCCTTTATATCCGTTGAATTGCCGTGATATATTAATATAATATCATCACGATACCTTCCATAGAAAAATATTTTTTTTCTATGTTCAAACTTAGAAAGAATTTCTTTCATAATTTTATACAGGAGTATATTACAGATTTCCGAGCTAGCACGGCTCCTATTGCGGCTCATATTGTTTGCTTATATAGCTGTCCATTGAAATCAAAAATGTTGTTCTCTAAAAGTGATCTGAGGAGATAGATTAAATTATCCGTCGGTGGGCATTTGATTTTGTAATCTGATTTATCAAACTGATCATACGAAATTCTAACTGCCGATAATAATTCATCAATCGGGCAATTAGTGTACATTAATACAACATCAAAACTACATAACCAGCAATCTGCATTAGGCTTAATTCTTTCCAACTTGTATATTAGATCAGACGTATCCTTTATATACATGTGTTGTTTTTGTACCATAGGTACTTAAAAATAATCGATATAGCGTCCAATAAATTCTGTGACAGTACCAATCTGAGATATGATTGGCCGACACGGCGGCATTATGTTATCAATATTTAACCCGTATTTATTGATTTTTACTAATTCCGATTCATTTGATCGGTGAGGCAAGACATGCATATACCCAGGCCCATAATCAATTTGATTATCATTATTAAGGTAATCGCATGTGGAGTAATCTATAACACCTTTGGTGTACGTGCCTTTAACATATGTATTGGTATGACATCTAAGTGCTTTTAGGTCAAAGTTTTCCAATGTGGTGTAATGTTGTGTATGTAATTGGCGATTGCCTTCAAGAAGGTAATTGACATTATCTAAAATAACAACATTGTTACTTGTATCGGCTTTCTTAATGATAAATAATTTTCAATTATCTCCCTTTACATCTGAGTTTCTAAAAGAGGGACAAAAGATACCAGAAGGACAGTCAAACTCATAAATAGAAAATAAACTGACAACGCCTGGCTTTGAAAATGAAAGAAGACAAACAGACAAACAATAGAACACATGATACAACATAGAAAACTAAAGAATAAGCAACACGAACCCCACATGATTCCCATGATTCAACTGATATTTGGTTTTCAGTTTTTGAGAATAGGATAGGATAACACAGCAAACACGTTGAAAAACTAATTACCAGTATGTTTATATATTATTATAAACCACATTGATATCTATACATAGCACATTGATAGAAAAGAATAAAAAAAGTGTGTAAATAATAACCCTCCCAAAAATAAATTGGAAAACCAATGAATTGGTTTAGGTAGATATTATAGTAAAGGGTGGTAATGTTTAATTACATTTGCGGTATTATTAGTAAGCATATGATTTTTATTTCAAATTTAGACCAGCTTTCTTTCTGTCAGCACCAATGAAACTTTGAATGTGTTAATACATTGGCCCAAAGACCCCAAACACAAGCTTTTTACAATTGTTGTGGACAAATCATTTTTATAATCCTATTTACGGCATGTATTATGCTATACAAAATGTACTGCTATCTCTTTGTCCTTCAACGGTCTGCATGTCTTTTGAGGAATATTTTATATCTATTGACGTAAACTCCCTTTAGATTTTTATGAATCTTAAATAACAGGTCGCCAAGCTATGGGATCCTCCAATATTTGGACAATAACATAGAAATGCTGTGAGCAGTTTTCTTGAAACATTTGAGTTGTGTTACTTATTTTTAACCGGATTTTTGTGACAAAAATGTCGGTTATTGATTTGGGGATGTACGGAGGGCAGTCGGGCGGTGGTCGGGCGGCCGGTCGGGCGGATGGCAACCAAATGTTGTCCGTGTATTTACTCATGAACCGTTCAACCAAACCTTTTAAAATTGTAATATGTTGTTACTGACAACAATATGAAGGTCAAGTTCAATAATGACGATTTTGACTTTTACCGTTCAGTAGTTATGGTTCTTAGAAGATTGAAAAATGGCATTTCCTGTCGTGTCCGTTCATTTACTCATGAACTGTTCAACCAAAGCTTCCCAAATTTTAATATGTTGTTACTGATGAAAAAATGGAGGTCAAGTTTAATAATGACGATTTTGACTTTTACCGTTCAGGAGTTATGGTTCTTTAAAGATTGAAAAAGGGCTTTTCCAGTCGTGTCCGTGCATTTACTCATGAACTGTCCAACCAAAGCTTTTCAAATTTTAATATGTTGTTACTGATGACAAAATGGAGATCAAGTTCAATAATGTCAATTTTGACTTTTACCGTTCATCAGTTATGGTTCTTGAAAGATCGAAAAATGGCGTTTCCATTCATGCTGTTGCATTTACTCATGAACCATTCAACCTAAGCTTTTCAAATTTTAATATGTTGATACTGATGACAAAATGGATGTCAAATTTGATATTGACGATTTTCACTTTCACTGTTCATCAGTTATGGTTTTTGTGATATTGGCAGGACACAAATAAATAATAATACATCCGGTTTGCAGTCGTTGCGACAGCCTCTTGTTATGATTTATTCACTTAAGTATCCTTTAATTTTTTTTTACAAATTGTCTGATATGACATTGAGGAGTTATTGAACCTTATTCTTTGAAAAAGGGATGGGCATATCATGTGCTCATAACTCAACTCTTTGTTATTACATTGTTAACCCTTCAGACAAATGTTGTAGATAATGAATCAGATTTTACTAGTATATAAACCTGATAAATAATAATTCATTTCTGATTTGACTTTATATATATTCAGGATTAACCACAACTTACATGGTATATATGAATCCTGAACTTGCACTTTGTCCTACAATCCTACACTTTATTGTTTTTTTTCCTTTTGCCTTTTCCCATGCAAACAACCATGACAAATAATGTTACAATGATGATGAACTTATCATCTTTTATGGGTTTTTTTCAATTTGATGTTGTAATTTTACCAGATGTTTTCTTTGTCTGAACTGTTCTATATTTTGTCACATCCAAACCTTTCATTGCTGACTTTGCTCACCTTACACACTTGTCATTCTCTTAAGACATAATGTGCTATGACATTTATATACTTTCCATAGTTAAATTAAAATTATTTAGAAAGCTCGGCAAGCCTATAATGCTTTAAATATTAAAGATTTAAATTTAACTGTCATGAGCGGAGAAATATCATACTCCTCTTTCACTTTCCCCCTCCCCCTATTTCTCTCCACTTCCCACAAATTTTACAAATATTTCTGGCTTTTGACCAGTTTTAAACACACTGTGGAAATATGTAATTATTTCATGTCTTTCCTTTAGTGCAGCATTTTAAAAATTCACATCAGAAAGCCTCGTGAATATGATTTTAAAAAAATACTATTGAATACAAATTATGTTCCTTGTTTGGAAGAAATACCAGTATACATACAGAAGCCCTTTTTACAAAAAATCTTAAGTGTAAAAGTTATCTAATGATAAAACTATTTAGTTGAATTATTAAGGAATATTTTAGACTTGCAATAAATTTTACACTTAAGATTTTTTTGTGATAAGAGCTCCAGTCCCTGATGTTAACCACACCATTTTGGGACAAGTAAATAGAAAAAAATTGTATTACTTTAATAACAAAAATATCAAAAGCTAATAATGACCATTAATAATTTATATATATAAGTCTTAAAAAGACCAGCCAGCAAATTTTACGTATGGTGACCTATAGTTGACTGTTGTTAATTTCTGTGTCATTTGATCTCTTGTGGAGAGATGTATCATTGGCAATTATACCACATCTTCTTTTTTATATTAACATATGCCGGTTTGTACATTAGACAATACTGCGCAGATAAGGAAAACATTATAAAAGTCTAAAGATTTGCTCAACAGTATATAATATCAAATATTGTTGATACAAAATTAGGCTGAACAAATGGCAATCATCAGGATATGTGTATTGATATTATCATATATATAGGCAACAGTAGTATACCAATGTTCAAAACTCATAAATCGATAGGAAAAAAAACCAATTCAGGTCACAAACCGAAACAGAGGGAAACGCATTTAATATAAGAGAATGACGACAAAATCCCATGAGAATAACAAATATAACATCAAAACTAAATATACAGCTATATATATTAAGATCATATTAACCTAAAAATATTTTTGAAAAAGCTGGCATTAAAAACCATCATCTCTCGAAACAGGTCAGTATTTGTTGATACTTTTTTGTTATGAATGTTCAGATACTATAGCTTTTATTATCTTTTTATTACAGATATTGAAGAGTAGCCTCAACCTGGTCCATCAAATGCTGCTATATAATCATTTTTGATTGGTTCATTTGAATTTATTCTTGAATCTGATTGGTGGTTTATGGACCAATAGTATGTTGAAAACATTAGTTCATTGGGCCTAATTAAACCAAACTTGGCCACAATCATCATTGGGGTATCTTGTTTAAAAAATGTGTCCAGTGACCCAGCCAACCAACCAAGATGGCTGCCATGGCTAAAAATAGAACATGGGGGTAAAATGCAGTTTTTGGCTTATAACTCAAAAACCAAAGCATTTAGAGCAAATTTGACAGCGGTTAAACTGTTTATCAGGTCAAGATCTATCTGCCCTGAAATTTTCAGATGAATCAGACAACCCATTGTTGGGTTGCTGCCCCTGAATTGGTAATTTTAAGGAAATTTTGCTGTTTTTGGTTATTATCTTGAATATTATTATAGATAGAGATAAACTGTAAACAGCAATAATGTTCAGCAAAGTAAGATTTACAAATAAGTCAATGTGACCAAAATGGTCAGTTAACCCCTTAGGAGTTATTGCCCTTTATTGTCAATTTTTAACCATTTTTCGTAAACCTTGGTTATCATTTAAAAAAATCTTCTCCTCTGAAACTACTATGCCAAATTAATCCAAACTTGGCCACAATCATCTTTGGGGTATGTAGTTTAAAAATGTGTCTGGTGACCCGGCCATCAAATCAAGATGGCCGCCACAGCTAAAAATAGAACATAGGGGTAAAATGCAGTTTTTGGCTTATAACTCAAAAACCAAAGCATTTAGAGCAAATCTGACAAGGGGTAAAATAGTTAATCAGGTCAACATCTATCTGCCCTGATATTTTCAGATGAATCACACAACCTGTTGTTGGGTTGCTGTCCCTGAATCGGTAATTTTAAGGACATTTTTCTTATTTTGGTTATTATTTTGAATATTATTATAGATAGAGATAAACTGTAAACAGCAATAATGTTCAGCAAAGTAGGATTTACAAATTAGTCAACATGACCGAAATGGTCAATTGACCTCCTAAGGAGTTATTGTCCTTAATAGTCAATTTTTAACAATTTTCATTAAATTTGTAAATTTTTATTAACATTTTCCACTGAAACTACTGGGTTCATTATACATAGAGATAATTGTAAGCAGCAAGACTGTTTAGTAAAGTAAGATGAACAAACACATCACCATCACCAAAACACAATTTTGTCATGAATCCATCTGCTTCCTTTGTTTAATATTCACATAGACCAAGGTGAGCGACACAGGCTCTTTAGAGCCTCTAGTTTACATGGCTGTCACCAAAGTATATAGCTCACAAATAGTTTATTTACTGTAGGTTGGAGATTAAAAGTAGCACATTTTTTGTTGCAAATAGCATTTACAATGACATTATTATCTAACTATATAAAACATGTACAAAGGGTTGAATTGGAGAGACTTATTTACTTGTTGAATATTTCGGTCCATCCCTGTGCCCAATCTTTTTTACTTATGAAAATAAGTGTCTGGATGCCACCGCGGCCAGAAGGTGTTTATGAAATAGAGACTAATTGGGGACAAAAGAATAGATGAAAAAACATTGAATGATTAATAAAGAGTAGATAGTAATGGGCATAATATTATTTTAATTTTAGTTTCTTGTGTACAATTTGGAAATTAGTATGGCGTTCATTATCACTGAACTAGTATATATTTGTTTAGGGGCCAGCTGAAGGACGCCTCCGGGTGCGGGAATTTCTCGCTACATTGAAGACCTGTTGGTGACCTTCTGCTGTTGTTTTTTATTTGGTCGGGTTGTTGTCTCTTTGACACATTCCCCATTTCCATTCTCAATTTTATAATAAAAGGAACAGAGAATTTTTTTTAATAAAATAAAAAAATAAGGGAATGAAGATCCTCATTGATTTAGCAGTCATGGAAAAAGTGTATACCTTTGATCTTTAAAGCTTTTGGTATGTTTAGATTTACAGTGTTCATAGATATATTTTAAGCTTCTGAATAACACAGATTAATTTACTGCTCTTTTACACTTTAAACAGGCATTGATGAAACTGGCTATTACACAAGCATTATTACTTTTAAAGGACTTAATTCCCTTAGATAAATCTGTAATATGATTGGTTAATTATTGTTTGCTCAATTTCCAGTGGCAAATATTTCAATAATGTTCAGAAAGTTATGAATTTATCTATTTATGATCTTAATGTATGACAGGTTAAGATAGCAAATAGAGTCATGTCGCATATTACATAATGCAAATATGATGGAATATGACTTGACTATATAGTAATTTTGTAATCTTTAATATTTTTTATTTGTTAGTACAGAACAAAAAATTTGTAAATAAATGAAAAGAAATTAATATAAATCAATTTTTATACGATAAATATTTGGCATCGTATAATGGTATGATGTCGTTGTCTGCGTCGTCGTCGTCCGAAGACACATTGGTTTCCGGATAATAACTTTAGTTTCAGTAAATAGATCTTTATGAAATTTTTTCAGAAGGTTCAATACCACAAAAGGATTTTGGGGATGATGGTCCCAACCGATTAGGAATTAGGGGCCCAAAACAAGCATTTTTCTAGTTTCAGTATAATAACTTGTGTAGAAGTATTTCAATTGCTCTGAAATCATACCGCAATGTTTAAAACCACAAGTAGAAGGTTGGGATTCATTTTAGGGGTTATGGGGCCAAAACTTAGGAATTAAAGGCCAAAAAGGGGTCAAAACAAGCATTTTTCTAGTTTCAAGACAATAACTTATGTGTTATATGGTTATTGTATGGATCTCTCTGAAATTGTACCACAATGTACTATATAACAAAGGGGAGGCTGGGATTAAGTTTTGGTTTAATTGTCCAAAATATGTAGGAATTATGGGCCAAAAAAAGGGCCAAAAAGAAGCATTTTTCTAGTTTCCAAACAATCATGACAATAACTTGTGTTTAAGTGTATGGATCTCTCTGAAATTGTACTACAATACTGCAATGGAAAGCATGAGATTGAGTTTAAGGGTTATAGCTCCAAGGAGGTTTCAAAAATTTGGGGGGGGGGGATTTTTTGTTTATCATTTTTTGAAGAGCTTCCTTTTTTTCAAAATTTTTCAAATTTCGAATTTTGAAAAGTTTCAAAAAGAAATCTTCAATTGCACAGTATTGTGCAATAGATTTGTTAGATCTTTGACCACATTAATTTTGTGACAAAAACCTATATTATGTCAAAATTTTAATCACAATCCAAATTCAGACAGAATCAAGCTTGAATATTGTGACCAAATTTGCCCCAACTGTTCAGGGTTCAACCACTGGGGTCGTATAAAGCTGCGCCCTGCAGAGCACCTGGTTCATTTTATGACAGAAATCCAGATATATAATGTAAATGCCAGAATGCAACTTAACAAAAGAAGACAGAAAGAAAATGGCAATGCAAAATCATAATTCATAATGCTATTTTAAAGACACTCACAACCTAAATAGTTATATTACTTTTGTCCTTCAGATCGTAGGAAGACTTGTTAACAAATTATTTTCAAAATGTTGGCTTACCTGGTGTATAGTCTAAAGTTTGCTAACATCAACTTATTACAAACAAAATGTTCTTGTGAACCCTGCTAGACAGACATGTACACCTAACAATCAGAACATGCTTTAAATATAGTTGACTTATTGCATATAGTGCATGTATCTTAGAAACAACTTAACCAGGAAAACTGAAGATTGATCAATGAACAATGAAAATTGGGTCATGGTCAGATGATAATTAACAGACAGACATATACACCATACATTATTTCATACACCCAATGTGGCTGATCTCTTGTTTAAAGTATTAGAAAACAGAACCGTTGAAAACTGAAAATTAACATTGGGCAATGAACCATGACAATGAGATCAATGTCAAACAAAACATGCCGGAATGACATCTTCATCCTTAAATATTTTTGTATACACAAAATATAGTTGACCTATTGCATACAGTATTAGAAAAACGGTCCAAAACACAAAAACTTTACTTTAACCACTGAACCCGGACATTGAGGTCAAGGTCAGATGACATCTACAAGTTTGACATGTACACCTTACAATCATTCCATACCCAAATATAGTAGACTATTGTTATAGTATCTGAGATATAGACTGGACTACGAAAACTTTACCTTGTTCACTTATCCATGAAATAAGGTTGAGATCATACTGTTTAATGGACTCTATGGACTTTGCAAGTTAAGTTTATACCAAAAAAAAGTTACCCTGTTACTCATAAGAGATCAATTAAGAATGCAAAATCTTTGTTTTCAAGTAGTCACTGAACCATGAACATTAGGTTTAGGATAATGCATGGACATGTGACAGACAGAAACTTCATAACACAAGACAGCTGTATACAAAGTATGGAAGATTCAGGTATTCTACATTCTGAAATATTCATCTTTTAAGAAATTTGTTAATGCCGCACCCTTCTGGATACCTTTTAGGGGTCACACCACCAATTACTCCCTCCAATTTAGAACATATGTGAAATTAGGCCTACTCGGACAAAAAATAGTGCATTTGATGTCGTTGTTTACTTAAACTAACCAACAAATTGGCAGAAATGAAACTTTTGGTGAAAGAGAAATGTACTAAGACCATTTTGAGCTAAAATTTACTTGTTTATGAGTTTGCATTCAAAATTGAGCATTAAAGCACTCCAAAGTATACTAATTTAATATTTCCAGAAAACCAGGGGTTATTTTTAGTGGTACCTCGATCTATAATTCGGAAGACCGCTTCTTTCTTATATGATTTTAAACATCTGTTGAAAATTGGCATGTAGAAAGCTGATACATGTACGATTCAGGATATATATACCTGGTTTCTATGAAGTTAAACTTAAGGTAAAATATTTAGAAAGCTGTGAAAATTGCAAAATTTGGTTGAACAGATAGGGACTTTTAATTGGTGGTCTGACACCTATTACTATGTCGAGCTTTTTTTGACAGAAGTCGCAAGCTGGACAATAATTACTATCCACATTGATATGTGTCCACACCGGTAGTTTTTTATATTAAATTAAGGCTTTGATTTGTAGTTTTGCCGGTCAAATAGCCACTGCCATTTAAAACTTTTTGTTTCTGTTTCAAAAGAAAATAACTTTCACACTCGAGTTTTTTTTTAACATAACTGTATGTATTCAAATTCTGTAGAGTGTGGCGCTCATATTCGCCGGGGACACAATTTCACCGTTTTATGATTTTGAGGTGTAAAACTTCCAAAGGATTGGTGAAATGGAAGAAATATGCCGGTAAATTATATTATTATTATAACAAATATGAATAGTTTTAAAACTTGGACACAATTTCGGCACTTACCGCAAAGGACCGAAAAACAAACAACGATTTTTGATCAATTTCCTGAATGAAAAAAATATTTCAAAGAAGTATTTCTTAGTAATTCTTTGACTGATTGCACTAAATTTCAGATCTTTACACCTTTGAAATGTCTGCTAGTCATCTATAATGAAATTGATTTGATCAATATTGTTTAAAGTTGCAGTTTTTTTGGGTTTTAAATAAATGTATAAAAAACGTCGAATATGTGTCCCCCTTCATGGGCGTCAAGTTGGTTACTTATTCCCTATTCCCTATTCGTTACATATTCCCTATTCCCTATTCGTTACCTATTCGTTACCTATTCCCTATTCCCTATTCGTTACCTATTCGTTACCTATTCCCTATTCCCTATTCGTTACCTATTCCCTATTCCCTACTCGTTACCTATTCCCTATTCCCTATTCGTTACCTATTCGTTACCTATTTGACTTTTAATATCCTTCCCCCTTTTTAATCATGGCATAGAATGGTTTAATATGGCCGCCGTTACAATGTAAACGGCACAATTGTGTTTTTAATATCCTTCCCCCTTTTCAATCATGGCATAGAATGGTTTAATATGGCCGCCGTTACAATGTAAACGGCACAATTGTGAAAAAAAACAGTTTTTGGTTTTTAAATAAATGTATAAAAAACGTCGAATATGTGTCCCCCTTCATGGGCGTCAAGTTGGTTACTTATTCCCTATTCCCTATTCGTTACATGTTCCCTATTCCCTATTCGTTACCTATTCGTTACCTATTCCCTATTCCCTATTCGTTACCTATTCGTTACCTATTCCCTATTCCCTATTCGTTACCTATTCGTTACCTTTTCCCTATTCCCTACTCGTTACCTATTCGTTACCTATTCCCTATTCCCTATTCGTTACCTATTCGTTACCTATTTGACTTTTAATATCCTTCCCCCTTTTTAATCATGGCATAGAATGGTTTAATATGGCTGCCGTTACAATGTAAACGGCACAATTGTGAAAAAAAAACAGTTTTTGGTTTTTGGTGAACTGTTTGGATATGCTTCAACTCAGAATCATCATATTTTAAAACAATGTAGGTGCCCACTATATACAGGTGTTGGATGATTTTGGCGATCATTGGAACTACTATGTTGCCATGGAAACTACACCAAAATTTTCAAAATTCTCAAAATGCTCAAAACTTCATGAAACTTCACAGTAATGATGAGCAAAATTGGTAGATGTGGCATTTGGAGTTGGAATTTCCAAAATAGGTCTTGTTACCATGGAAACAATGCAAAAAGGTCAAAAATTTCAAAAATAAGAATTTTGAGCAAACTGGATGAAACTTTACAGGAATGGTAAATGGCATAGGCAGAGTTGGATTTTGAAGTTAGAATTTTCAAAATGGCCGCCGTAACCATCGAAACAGCAAAAATATCCAAAATTTCAAAATGTTCAAACTTAATGAAACTTTGCAAAAATGTTACTAGACATCTGTAGATGCTCTCTTTGACTTTGGAATTGTCAAAATGGCTGCCGCTCACCTGGCAATAGGGGGAAGGGTGCCATCCGTTATTGCTAGCAATTACAAATCTAGTTGTTAATACTCTTGTGATGATTTTGTATCTAAGGTTAAATTGTTTACACTGGTTACAGTTCGGCAGAAGCCTTATTTTATATATTTATATGATACTTTAATAAACATAGAAAAGAGTAAGATGTTTCGCGGGTAAACTTTGGGTCAGGTCAAATGTGAAGGGGTGTTCCAAAGGAAACTCAGATACGAGTAACGAGACACTTCGGTAGAACACCCCTCCTTCAAGAATGGTACAGCTCCCATCGGGGTATATAAGCAGGAGAGATTCCTAGCTCAGGGTCGATTGTCATACGTTTGAAGACGAAGACCTGAAGTACGGTACGTAGATATTCGAGATCGCTGTCTCTTATATATTATATGTTGTGTTAATATTACTAAATGTAATAAAGAACAGGTTGGTGCCTGTAATAAATACAGACTTGTACGTTTACAAGCTGAACCGTATTGTACCGTATAGGACAAGTGTGAGTCTGTGTGACCACCTTGTAAAGTACATAATTGTACCAACAGAACAGAGACAAGTGTGTAAACTTGTAGGGTACATTATTGTACCAGGAGGACAAGTTTGTTCCTGACCTAGGACAAATTCGTACCAGTTGTATATATATATTAAAGTAGAATTGTTTATAGCTAGTTTATTAGAGATTGCAAAGAGCAGTTGTACATATTTTGGTTCATTGACGTTAATTTATAAATAAAGATTGTTTGTTATATATTTTGTAAACAGAACAATTTTGGATCCAGTATCAAACTGGTAACGGACACATTCTAAATAGAAATAGACACGCTTACCCTGTGTACACGTTACATAATTTGGTGGCTAGCGTTGGGATCCAAATTGTTCATTTTTAAATCCAAAGTGAAAGATTATATATCCAAATTTGATCATCTTATAAACTTATACCCAAACTGTCTTGTGAGAATTTACTGTTCACTTTTGCACATATCGTTTTTGTTCAAACTGTTCACTTTTGCACAGATCAAATTAAAATTGTCCTGTTTACGTTTTAAATTTCTCACGGTTAAGCTACGATTATTATTTACATTAGGGATTAACGATCGATAGTGGTACAGGCAAGTTTTTGATTGACATTTATTACTGTACATTTATGACATTGTGTTGACATTATTATATTGTATGCATGGTTAAATCGCAAATTAAAGTACAAACATGTCTTTTGATGATACAATCGACGAGTACACAAAACAAATTTATGATATGGAAGAAGGAACAACTTATAGAAACAGTTTTGTTTCGTCAACACCAAAAGATCAGGGTGTTCGTCCAAAATATAATATTGTATCAAGAAATGATTCGGGTTTGGGACCAAGAGGGTCATCATTGTCAAGAAAGGAAGATAATAAAAAGGTTGATTTACCAACATTCAACAACCCGAATACGTACAAAACTGTAAAATTTTCCAAAATTGATTTGAGGGAATGGGATACTTTGCCTTTACCCATAGACAATAGTGACATTAGGGAAAAAGACAAACCTGACAAATCAAAGTACCGACATACTGGTAACACAGATAATTCTGGTGTAAAAATCAAACCATGTCAATATGATGGTAGCACATCATGGACGGACTATTTGTCCCATTTTGAAATGTGTGCACTTGTAAATAATTGGTCGGAAAATAGAAAAGGGTTATACTTAGCGGTATCGTTAATGGGACAAGCACAAGCTGTACTTGGAGATTTACCAAGTGAGAAAAGACAAAACTATTCCGATTTAGTCAGCGCACTTGAAGAGCGATTCGCGCCATCTAGTCAAACTGAGTTGTACAGAGTTCAGTTTAAAGAGAGACGTCAGAGAGCCAGCGAATCACTTCCCGAATTGGGTCAGTCAATTCGAAGATTGTCCAACTTGGCATATCCTACTGCCCCATTGGACGTACGTGAAACTCTCGGAAAAGAGCAGTTTATTGACGCGCTCGTTGATTCGGAAATGCGACTCAGAATAAAACAATCGCGACCGAAAGGTTTAAATGATGCCGTAAGACTTGCTGTTGAACTAGAGGCGTACAATAAAGCCGAAAATAAAGTAAGAGAGGGACGAGGTTATTTACGGCAGACTATGAATGATGACGAGTTCGATAGGGAAGAAAAGATTACAAAAAGTGACTCACCAACGAAAGACATTGCATCATGGATGCAAACAATGGAGAAAATTCTAAGTACTCTTACGACTGAAATGGCAAAATTAAAAACTAGTGGTACAAATGTGGGGTCTTCTTATGCTAAAACTAGATATACCCAAAGTAAGAGGACAAATAAGGGTTGTTACAATTGTGGCAAATTTGGTCATTTAGCAAGGGACTGTCGCCTACCCCGAAGAAATCAGAACAATTATAATGGAAATAAGGGGGATGGGTCTGTCAAAACATTAATAAAAACTAGGAAACAAAATAAACGTAAGACAAATGAAGGTGCGATTACAACAGCATCGGAAGATACTGGTATGTATGTCAGACTAAATGTAGGAGACATTGAAGCCAAGTTTGTGGTTGATACAGGAGCAACTTTGACATTGGTATCTTCCAAGTTATATGATAGGTTGACTCCATTAGATAAATCATATCTAAGTGAAGTTAAGACAACTGTTAGGTCAGTGTGTGGCAATAAGCTAGAGCTTCGTGGAAAAGGCAGGTTCAATCTGCATTTCGGTCCAAATATGTTGCAATCTGAAGCTGTTGTGACTGATCTGCAAGTTGACGGTATACTTGGTTTAGACTTCATGAAACGACATAATTGTTTAATTGATGTTAAGAATGGGCACTTTTGTATTGGGGATTTTAAGGTAGATTTGTGTTTTCAGGGATCAATAGGCTGTTACCGAGTGGTTGCTTCAGAAGCGGTTGTCATACCGCCAAGGTCAGAAATTGTCATTAATGGCACGGTTTGCTTAGCAGAAGGTCAAAAATTACCTGCTGACAATGCTTTGTTAGAAGCAAATGAGCATGCAGGGAAAGACTACATTTTAACTGCTAGAACGTTGGTAAGGTCAGGCGAAAAAGTCCCTGTTAGATTAATGAACACAGAACTAGATCCTAAGACAATCTATCCTGGTACAACTATAGCCCAAATGTCTGATGTTGAACAAGTACTAGATAGTAATATTAGTTCAAATGAACAGAAACATGACGGACTTAGACCAGATTTACAAGATCTGTTAGACAGGACATCAGATGAATTGACTTCGAAAGACAAACAAAAAGTAAAATCTTTGTTGATAGAAAATCAGAACTTGTTTGCTTCTTCTGATGTTGACTTAGGAAGGACCAATCTTGTAAAACACGAAATTAATACGGGAAATGCAAGGCCATTTAAAGAACCACCTCGTCGTACACCTTATCATTTAAACAAGGTAGTAAATGACAACCTTGACAAAATGTTACAAAAAGGGATTATTGAACCATCCCACATTCCCTGGGCGGCAGGGATAGTCTTAGTTAAGAAAAAGGACGACAGTTATCGCTTTTGCGTAGATTATAGACGCTTAAACAGTGTGACCCTTAATAAAGACGCGTATCCTTTACCGAGGATTGACGATTCGTTAGATCATTTAGCAGGAAATAAATGGTATAGTACTCTGGACTGTTGTTCAGGATATTGGCAGGTGGAGCTGGCCGAAAATGACAAACACAAAACCGCTTTTGCAACGCGAAGGGGTTTATTTCAATTTAGAGTCATGCCGTTTGGGTTGTGTTGCGCTGCACAGACATTTGAGCGATTGATGGAAACCATACTAGCTGTTTTGCAGTGGGAAACATGTCTGGTTTACATTGACGATATAATCGTTTTTGGAAAAACACTAGATGGTATGCTTGATAATTTAAGAGACATTTTTGCTAGGCTTAAATCGGCTGGTTTAAAGCTGAAGGCGAAGAAGTGCACCTTGTGTACCACCAAGGTTCGTTTCTTAGGACATATTGTCTCTGAGGAAGGAATTTCCACTGATCCCGATAAGATTAAAGCTGTTAAAGAGTGGCCCACCCCTACAAATATAACCGAAGTTCGTTCCTTTTTAGGTCTCTGTGGGTACTACAGAAAATTTATCAAAAACTTTACCCACATTGCTAAACCATTACACAAAATAACAGAGAAAGAAACAAAATTTGTTTGGAAGTTAGAATGTCAAGAATCTTTTGATCAATTGAAAGGTAAGTTAATAAACGCACCAGTTCTTGCATATCCAGATTTTAATAAAGAATTCATTTTGGATACTGATGCAAGCAATTTGGCAGTCGGAGCTGTCTTGACTCAGAAATCTGATGAAGGGCTTGAACATGTTGTGGCTTATGCTAGTCGTACACTTTCAAAATCAGAACGAAAGTACTGTGTGACACGCAAGGAATTGCTTGCTGTGGTTTGTTTTGTTAAACATTTTAAACCAAATTCAGGAACAGAGTCAGAAGAAAGTGAATCAAAAGGGACTGACAAAGATGACACCAAAGTTACTCCAGTAAGTGAGAAAAATATTTCTGATGATTTAATTAAAGTAACAGTAGACAAAGAGAATGAAACCACCAGAAAGGTTGTTTGCCGTAATGATGATCCTATAGCTGTTTCAGCAGTGCAAGTAGGTAGAACCATACGGCAAAAGACCTCGCCAAGGCTACCTGGAAAACGTTCCGAGGCAGAAAAGAGACATATTAAACCCATTTGTACGAAAGGTTCCGATGAAACAGTTGACATAACAAGTTCCGTTCAGGAAATAAGAGAAGACTCTTTGTATGATCAGATTTAAACTTTAGAGAACAATAACATTGTGAAAGATATTGGTACTCAACAGACGACACTTTGTCCTACTTGCTCAAAGAGGAAGCTCTCAGTTTCTTGTGGTGTACAAACAGATCCTATATTTTACACCAAGACTCTTAAAACTGAGACAAGTTACCGTGAAGGCTCAAAAAGGATCAAGATAACCGAGTTGAAGGAATCCATTTAGATTTTATGTTGTTGTATTAAAGTAGTTGTGTAGAACATTTATATCTTGTTAGTTTTATTTTAATCATGCGGGACGCATGTGTTTTTGAGGCGTGGGTTATGTGATGATTTTGTATCTAAGGTTAAATTGTTTACACTGGTTACAGTTCGGCAGAAGCCTTATTTTATATATTTATATGATACTTTAATAAACATAGAAAAGAGTAAGATGTTTCGCGGGTAAACTTTGGGTCAGGTCAAATGTGAAGGGGTGTTCCAAAGGAAACTCAGATACGAGTAACGAGACACTTCGGTAGAACACCCCTCCTTCAAGAATGGTACAGCTCCCATCGGGGTATATAAGCAGGAGAGATTCCTAGCTCAGGGTCGATTGTCATACGTTTGAAGACGAAGACCTGAAGTACGGTACGTAGATATTCGAGATCGCTGTCTCTTATATATTATATGTTGTGTTAATATTACTAAATGTAATAAAGAACAGGTTGGTGCCTGTAATAAATACAGACTTGTACGTTTACAAGCTGAACCGTATTGTACCGTATAGGACAAGTGTGAGTCTGTGTGACCACCTTGTAAAGTACATAATTGTACCAACAGAACAGAGACAAGTGTGTAAACTTGTAGGGTACATTATTGTACCAGGAGGACAAGTTTGTTCCTGACCTAGGACAAATTCGTACCAGTTGTATATATATATTAAAGTAGAATTGTTTATAGCTAGTTTATTAGAGATTGCAAAGAGCAGTTGTACATATTTTGGTTCATTGACGTTAATTTATAAATAAAGATTGTTTGTTATATATTTTGTAAACAGAACAATTTTGGATCCAGTATCAAACTGGTAACGGACGCATTCTAAATAGAAATAGACACGCTTACCCTGTGTACACGTTACACTCTTATATCTGGTAATAGTTCTAAATTTGTTGAGGTAAAATGATCTTTTTATGACCTATTTATATGTGTTTGTGCTCAACCGATCCTTTTACTTCATGTTCGATACGCATTTGTTCCTTACTTGTTTTTTATACGTTCTACCTTTTAACTGCTTTATGTCCGTATGTTTGAAGATGGATCTTGGTTCGACGGGATGAAATCACCGTGTTAGCGCTAGAATAAAAAAGAAGATGTGGTATGATTGGCAATGAGACAACACTCCACATTAGACCAAAATGACACAGAAATTATCAACTATAGTTCACTGTACGGCCTTCAACAATGAGCATAGCCCAAACCGTGTAGTCACCTATAAAAGGCCCAGACATGACAACCTCACACAATTCAAACAACAAAACTGACGGCAGTATTTCACATACAAAAAAATTAACACAAATATGTAACACAAAAACAAACGATAACTACTTTATTTCAGGCTCTTGTTTAGGGACAGGCACATACTAACATAATGTGGTGGAGTTAAAGATGTAAGCAGGGTGTACATCGTTTTGGAGCATGCTATTACCTTGTTTAATTCGTTCCATCACTCGCTTATAATTCGCTTATAATACGTGTATCATACGTTGCACCTTTCTGGGTTCTGTTAAATATTCGTTACTTATTCGCTTTTAAAACGTTTGTTGTACGTTGCACCTTTTAGAAAAGGATTTGCAATTGTGTTCATATCTCTGGTGGTAATAATGTGATCTTATAGATGAAATACCCCTATTAGCGCGTATGTACCCGTTCCAGCGCTCAGATAATACCCTGTTACTTATTCGTTCCTGATTCGCTTTTAATGCGCGGGGTATACGTTGCACCTTGAAATAAATCGTTTTTTATTTGTGTTCATGTCTCTGGTGGTAAAAATGTGTTCTTAGGGATGACATGACCCTATTAGAGCGTATCTACCCGTTCCAGCGCTCGGTTAATATTCGTTACCTATTCGTTACCTATTCGTTACCTATTCGTTACCTATTCGTTACCTTTTCACTTATAATACGTTTGTTGTACATTGCACCTTTTAGAAATGATTTTTAATTGTCTCTATGTCTCTTGTGGTAACAATGTGTTCTTAGAGATGAAATAACCCTATTAGCGCGTATGAGCTCGTTCCAGCGCTCGGATAATACCCTGTTACTTATTCGTTCCTTATTCGCTTTTAATGCGTGGGGTAAACGTTGCACCTTGAAATAAATAGTTTTTTTTAATTGTGTTCATGTCTCTGGTGGTAACACTGTTTTCTTAGAGATGAAATGACCCTATTAGCGCGCATGTACCCGTTCCAGCGCTCAGTTAATACCCTGTTACCTATTCCTTATGCATTCGCCTTAAATGCGCTGGGTATACGTTGCACCTTGAAATGAATCGTTTTTTTTATTGTTTTCATGTCTCTGGTGGTAATAATGTGTTCTTAGAGATGAAATGACCCTATTAGCGCGCATGTACCCGTACGTAACGAATAGGAAACAGGGTATTAGCCGAGCGCTGGAACGGGTACATACGCGCTAATAGGGTTATTTCATCTCTAAGAACACATTGTAACCACCAGAGACATGAACACAAATGAAAATCCTTTGCTTAAAGTTGCATTTTACAACAAACGTACGTATTATAAGTGAATAGGTAACGAATAGGTAACGAATAGGTAACAGGGTATTAACCGAGCGCTGGAACGGGTACATGCGTGCTAATATGGTTATTTCATCTCTAAGAACACATTCTTACCACCAGAGACATGAACACAATTAAAAAACGATTTATTTCAAGTTGCAACGTATACCCCGCGCATTAAAAGCGAATAGGTAACGAATAGGTAACAGGGTATAAACCGAGCGCTGGAAAGGGTACATGCATGCTTATCGGGTCATTTCATCTCTAAGAACACATTGTTACCACCAGAGACACGGACACAATTGAAAATCCTTTTCTGAAAGGTGCAACGTACCACAAACGTATTATAAGTGAATAGGTAACGAATAGGTAACGAACAGGTAACAGGGCAATAACCGAGCGCTGGAACGGGTACATGCGCACTAATAGAGTCATTTCATCTCTAAGAACACATTGTTACCACCAGAGACACGGACAAAATTGAAAATTCTTTTCTAAAAGGTGCAACGTACAACAAACGTATAATAAGTGAATAGGTAACGAATAGGTAACGAATAGGTAACAGGGTATTAACCGAGCGCTGAAACGGGTACATGCGCGCTAATAGGGTAATTTCACTCTAAGAACACATTGTTACCACCAGAGACATGGACACAATCAAAAATTCTTTTCTAAAAGGTGCAACTTACAACAAACGTATTATAAGTGAATGGGTAACGAATAGGTAACGAATAGGCAACAGGGTATTAACCAAGCGATGGAACGGGTACATGCGTGCTCATAGGGTTATTTCATCTCTAAAAACACATTCTTACCACCATAGACATGAACACAATTAAAAAACCGATTTATTTCAAGGTGCAACGTATACCCCGCGCATTAAAAGCGAATAAGGAACGAATAAGTAACAGGGTATTATCCGAGCGTTGGAACGAGTACATACGCGCTTAAAGGGGTATTTCATCTATAAGAACACATTATTACCATCAGAGAAATGAATTTAATTGAAAATTCTTTTCTAAAAGGTGCAATGTACAACAAACGTATTATAAGTGAATAGGTAACGAATAGTTAATAGGGTATTAACCGAGCGCTGGAACGGGTACATGCGCGCTAATAGGGTCATTTCATCTCTAAGAACACAGTGTTACCACCAGAGACATGAACACAATAAAAAATTTTTTTTATTTCAAGGTGCAACGTTTACCCCGCGTATTAAAAGCGAATAAGGAACGAATAAGTAACAGGGTATTATCCGAGCACTGGAACGAGTACATACGCGCTAATTGGGGTATTTAATCTATAAGAACACATTATTACCACCAGAGATATGAATTTAATTAAAATCCTTTTCTAAATGGTGCAACGTACAACAAACGTATTAAAAGCGAATAAGTAACGAATAGGTAACGAATAGGTAACAGGGTATTAACCGAGCGCTTGAACGAGTACATGCGCGCTAATAGGGTCATTTTATCTCTAAGAACACATTGATACCACCAGAGACACGGACACACTTGAAAATCCTTTTATAAAAGGTGCAATGACAACAAACGTATTATAAGTGAATATGTAACGAATAGATAACAGGGTATTAACCGAGCGCTGGAACGGGTACATGCGTGCTAATAGGGTTATTTCATCTCTAAGAACACATTCTTACCACCAGAGACATGAACACAATTAAAAAACGATGTATTTCATAGTGCAACGTTTACTCCGCGCATTAAAAGCGAATAAGGAACGAATAAGTAACAGGGTTTTATCCGAGCGCTGGAACGAGTACATACGCATTAATAGGGGTATTTCATCTATAAGAACACATTATTACCATCAGAGATATGAATTTAATTGAAAATCCTTTTCTAAAAGGTGCAACTTACAACAAACGTATTATAAGTGAATAGGTAACGAATAGGTAACAGGGTATTAACCGAGCGCTGTAACGGGTACATGCGCGCTAATAGGGTCATTTCATCTCTAAGAACACAGTTTTATCACCAGAGACATGAACACAATTGAAAAAACGATTTGTTTCAAGGTGCAACGTTTACCCCGCGCATTAAAAGCGAATAAGGAACGAATAAGTAACAGGGTATTATCCGAGCGCTGGAACGAGTACATACGCGCTAATAGGGGTATTTCATCTATAAGAACACATTATTACCACCAGAGATATGAAAGAACACATTGATACCACCAGAGATATGAACTTAATTGAAAATCCTTTTCTAAAAGGTGCAACGTACAACAAACGTATTAAAAGCGAATAAGTAACGAATAGGTAACGAATAGGTAACAGGGTATTAACCGAGCGCTTGAACGGGTACATGCGCGCTAATAGAGTCATTTCATCTCTAAGAACACATTGTTACCACCAGATACACGGACACAATTGAAAATTCTTTTCTAAAAGGTGCAACGTACAACAAACGTATTATAAGTGAATATGTAACGAATAGTTAACGAATAGGTAACAGGGTATTCACCGAGCGCTGGAACGGGTTCATACGCGCTAATAGGGTAATTTCATCTCTAAGAACACATTGTTACCACCAGAGACATGGACACAATAAAAAATCCTTTTCTAAAAGGTGCAACGTACAACAAACGTATTATAAGTGAATAGATAACGAATAAGTAACAGGGTATTAACCGAGCGCTGGAACGGGTTCATGCGGGCTAATAGAGTTATTTCATCTCTTAGAACACATTCTTACCACCAGAGACATAAACACAATTAAAAAACGATTTATTTCAAGGTGCAACGTATACCCCGCGCATTTAAAGCGAATAAGGAACGAATAAGTAACAGGGTATTATCCGAGCACTGGAACGAGTACATACGCGCTAATTGGGGTATTTCATCTATAAGAACACATTATTACCACCAGAGATATGAATTTAATTGAAAATCCTTTTCTAAAAGGTGCAACGTACAACAAACGTATTATATTTGAATAAGTAACGAATAGGTAACAGGGTATTAAGTGAGCGCTGGAACGGGTACATGCGCGCTAATAGGGTCATTTCATCTCTAAGAAAACAGTGTTACCACCAGAGACATGAAAAAAATTTAAAAAAACTATTTATTTCAAGGTGCAACGTTTACCCCGCGCATTAAAAGCGAATAAGGAACGACTAAGTAACAGGGTATTATCCGAGCGCTGGAACGAGTTCATACGCGGTAATAGGGGTATTTCATCTATAAGAACACATTATTACCACTAGAGAAATGAACTTAATTGAAAATCCTGTTCTAAAAGGTGGAACGTACAACAAACGTATTATAAGTGAATATGTAACGAATAGGTAACGAATAGGTAACGAATATTAACCGAGCGCTGGAACGGGTACATGCGCGCTAATAGGGTCATTTCATCTCTAAGAACACAGTTTTATCACCAGAGACATGAACACAATTGAAAAAACGATTTGTTTCAAGGTGCAACGTTTACCCCGCGCATTAAAAGCGAATAAGGAACGAATAAGTAACAGGGTATTATCCGAGCGCTGGAACGAGTACATACGCGCTAATAGGGGTATTTCATCTATAAGAACACATTATTACCACCAGAGATATGAAAGAACACATTGATACCACCAGAGATATGAACTTAATTGAAAATCCTTTTCTAAAAGGTGCAACGTACAACAAACGTATTAAAAGCGAATAAGTAACGAATAGGTAACGAATAGGTAACAGGGTATTAACCGAGCGCTTGAACGGGTACATGCGCGCTAATAGAGTCATTTCATCTCTAAGAACACATTGTTACCACCAGATACACGGACACAATTGAAAATTCTTTTCTAAAAGCTGCAACGTACAACAAACGTATTATAAGTGAATATGTAACGAATAGTTAACGAATAGGTAACAGGGTATTCACCGAGCGCTGGAACGGGTACATACGCGCTAATAGGGTAATTTCATCTCTAAGAACACATTGTTACCACCAGAGACATGGACACAATAAAAAATCCTTATCTAAAAGGTGCAACGTACAACAAACGTTTTATAAGTGAATAGGTAACGAATAGGTAACAGGGTATTAACCGAGCGCTGGAACGGGTTCATGCGGGCTAATAGGGTTATTTCATCTCTAAGAACACATTCTTACCACCAGAGACATAAACACAATTAAAAAACGATTTATTTCAAGGTGCAACGTATACCCCGCGCATTAAAAGCGAATAAGGAACGAATAAGTAACAGGGTATTATCCGAGCACTGGAACGAGTACATACGCGCTAATAGGGGTATTTCATCTATAAGAACACATTATTACCACCAGAGATATGAATTTAATTGAAAATCCTTTTCTAAATGGTGCAACGTACAACAAACGTATTATATTTGAATAAGTAACGAATAGGTAACAGGGTATTAACTGAGCGCTGGAACGGGTACATGCGCGCTAATAGGGTCATTTCATCTCTAAGAAAACAGTGTTACCACCAGAGACATGAAAAAAATTAAAAAAACTATTTATTTCAAGGTGCAACGTTTACCCCGCGCATTAAAAGCGAATAAGGAACGACTAAGTAACAGGGTATTATCCGAGCGCTGGAACGAGTTCATACGCGGTAATAGGGGTATTTCATCTATAAGAACACATTATTACCACTAGAGAAATGAACTTAATTGAAAATCCTGTTCTAAAAGGTGCAACGTACAACAAACGTATTATAAGTGAATATGTAACGAATAGGTAACAGGGTATTAACCGAGCGCTGGAACGGGTACATGCGCGCTAATAGGGTAATCTCATCTCTAAGAACACATTGTTACCACAAGAGACATGGAGACAATTAAAAATCATTTCTAAAAGGTACAACGTACAACAAACTTATTGTAAGTGAATAGGTAACGAATAGGTAACGAATAGGTAACGAATAGGTAACGAATATTAACCGAGCGCTGGAACGGGTAGATGCGCTCTAATAGGGTCATGTCATCTCAAAGAACACATTATTACCACCAGAGACTTGAACACAATTAAAAAACGATTTATTTCAAGGTGCAACGTATACCCCGCGCATTAAAAGCGAATCAGGAACGAATAAGTTACAGGGTATTATCTGAGCGCTGGAACGGGTACATACGCGCTAATGGGGGTATTTCATCTAAGATCACATTATTACCACCAGAGATATGAACACAATTGAAAATCCTTTTCTAAAAGGTGCAACGTACAACAAACGTTTTAAAAGCGAATTAAGTAACGAATATTTAACAGAACCCAGAAAGGTGCAACGTATGATACACGTATTATAAGCGAATTATAAGCGAGTGATGGAACGAATTAAACAAGGTAATAGCATGCTCCGAAACGATGTACACCCTGCTTACATCTTTAACTCCACCACATTATGTTAGTATGTGCCTGTCCCTAAACAAGTGCCTGAAATAAAGTAGTTATCGTTTGTTTTTGTGTTACATATTTGTGTTAATGTTTTTGTATGTGAAATACTGCCGTCAGTTTTGTTGTTTGAATTGTGTGAGGTTGTCATATCTGGGCCTTTTATAGGTGACTACACGGTTTGGGCTATGCTCATTGTCCGTGTCTCTGGTGGTAACAATGTGTTCTTAGAGATGAAATGACCCGATAAGCATGCATGTACCCTTTCCAGCGCTCGGTTTATACCCTGTTACCTATTCGTTACCTATTCGCTTTTAATGCGCGGGGTATACGTTGCAACTTGAAATAAATCGTTTTTTAATTGTGTTCATGTCTCTGGTGGTAAGAATGTGTTCTTAGAGATGAAATAACCATATTAGCACGCATGTACCCGTTCCAGCGCTCGGTTAATACCCTGTTACCTATTCGTTACCTATTCGTTACCTATTCACTTATAATACGTACGTTTGTTGTAAAATGCAACTTTAAGCAAAGGATTTTCATTTGTGTTCATGTCTCTGGTGGTTACAATGTGTTCTTAGAGATGAAATAACCCTATTAGCGCGTATGTACCCGTTCCAGCGCTCGGCTAATACCCTGTTTCCTATTCGTTACGTACGGGTACATGCGCGCTAATAGGGTCATTTCATCTCTAAGAACACATTATTACCACCAGAGACATGAAAACAATAAAAAAACGATTCATTTCAAGGTGCAACGTATATCCAGCGCATTTAAGGCGAATGCATAAGGAATAGGTAAATGGGTATTAACTGAGCGCTGGAACGGGTATATGCGCGCTAATAGGGTCATTTCATCTCTAAGAAAACAGTGTTACCACCAGAGACATGAACACAATTAAAAAAAACTATTTATTTCAAGGTGCAACGTTTACCCCACGCATTAAAAGCGAATAAGGAACGAATAAGTAACAGGGTATTATCCGAGCGCTGGAACGAGCTCATACGCGCTAATAGGGTTATTTCATCTCTAAGAACACATTGTTACCACAAGAGACATAGAGACAATTAAAAATCATTTCTAAAAGGTGCAATGTACAACAAACGTATTATAAGTGAAAAGGTAACGAATAGGTAACGAATAGGTAACGAATATTAACCGAGCGCTGGAACGGGTACATGCGCTCTAATAGGGTCATGTCATCTCAAAGAACACATTTTTACCACCAGAGACATGAACACAAATAAAAAACGATTTATTTCAAGGTGCAACGTATACCCCGCGCATTAAAAGCGAATCAGGAACGAATAAGTAACAGGGTATTATCTGAGCGCTGGAACGGGTACATACGCGCTAATAGGGGTATTTCATCTATAAGATCACATTATTACCACCAGAGATATGAACACAATTGCAAATCCTTTTCTAAAAGGTGCAACGTACAACAAACGTTTTAAAAGCGAATAAGTAACGAATATTTAACAGAACCCAGAAAGGTGCAACGTATGATACACGTATTATAAGCGAATTATAAGCGAGTGATGGAACGAATTTATAAACAAGGTAATAGCATGCTCCGAAACGATGTACACCCTGCTTACATCTTTAACTCCACCACATTATGTTAGTATGTGCCTGTCCCTAAACAAGAGCCTGAAATAAAGTAGTTATCATTTGTTTTTGTGTTACATATTTCCGTTTATTTATTTGTATGTGAAATACGACCGTCAGTTTTGTTGTTTGAATTGTGTGAGGTTGTCATGTCTGGGCCTTTTATAGGTGACTACACGGTTTGGGCTATGCTCATTGTTGAAGGCCGTACAGTGAACTATAGTTGATAATTTCTGTGTCATTTTGGTCTAATGTGGAGTGTTGTCTCATTGCCAATCATACCACATCTTCTTTTTTATGCAAGCGCTAACACGGTGATTTCATCCCGTCGAACCAAGATCCATCTTCAAACATACGGACATAAAGCAGTTAAAAGGTAGAACGTATAAAAAATAAGTAAGGAACAAATGCGTATCGAACATGAAGTAAAAGGATCGGTTGAGCACAAACACATATAAATAGGTCATAAAAAGATCATTTTACCTCAACAAATTTAGAACTATTACCAGATATAAGAGTATTAACAACTAGATTTGTAATTGCTAGCAATAACGGATGGCACCGTTCCCCCTATTGCCAGGTGAGCGGCAGCCATTTTGACAATTCCAAAGTCAAAGAGAGCATCTACAGATGTCTAGTAACATTTTTGCAAAGTTTCATTAAGTTTGAACATTTTGAAATTTTGGATATTTTTGCTGTTTCCATGGTTACGGCGGCCATTTTGAAAATTCTAACTTCAAAATCCAACTCTGCCTATGCCAGTTACCATTCCTGTAAAGTGTCATCCAGTTTGCTCAAAATTCTTATTTTTGAAATTTTTGACCTTTTTGCATTGTTTCCATGGTAACAAGACCTATTTTGGAAATTTCAACTCCAAATGCCACATCTACCAATTTTGCTCATCATTACTGTGAAGTTTCATGAAGTTTTGAGCATTTTGAGAATTTTGAAAATTTTGGTGTAGTTTCCATGGCAACATAGTAGTTCCAATGATCGCCAAAATCATCCAACACCTGTATATAGTGGGCACCTACATTGTTTTAAAATATGATGATTCATAGTTGAAGCATATCCAAACAGTTCACCAAAAACCAAAAACTGTTTTTTTTCACAATTGTGCCGTTTACATGGTAACGGCAGCCATATTAAACCATTCTATGCCATGATTAAAAAGGGGAAAGGATATTAAAAGTCAAATAAGTAACGAATAGGTAACGAATAGGGAATAGGGAATAGGTAACGAATAGGTAACGAATAGGGAATAGGGAATAGGTAACGAATAGGTAACGAATAGGGAATAGGGAATAGGTAACGAATAGGTAACGAATAGGGAATAGGGAATAAGTAACCAACTTGACGCCTATTCCCCCTTCAACAAAACATCAGGAAATTTCAAATCGCCTTTAATCTAACTTTTCTCTCTCCATTACCTTTTCTGACATACATTTCATTAAAATCCATTCAATATTCAGAAAGAGTTTCGCTTAGAAGATTAGTAATGCCATACATTAAAGTAACGAGTATCTCCTCTTTAACATTTAGAACTTTCTCGTGTAAATATTTCTTTAATATCCATCCAGATGTTCAGGAGGAGATGCCCTTAAAAGAGATACATTGATAGACAGATAGGGTGCAATATGCCTGCAACTTGATCAGACGCGTACAAATTCCCATCTAGGAGGGACATTCCAACGCAACCTTTTTTGACAAATTTTAATCGGAAATAGTCCTGTCAAGGACGGCAGTAAAAGTAGTGAATGTGTGACCCAGCTTAACTCTGATGCACGCCGTTTCCTGATGATGTTTTTTTTTAAAGTATAAATCCAAACTATAGAAACGCAGGATAATGTGTGAAAATACGGGGAACTTTTGTGACACTATCAGTGCAATTTCGCAAGAAACCAATTCGTTTTAAAATGGTTGCGAAAAACGCTGCTTGCAAAAAATAAAAATAAAATTCTTTTGGAAAATAGTACAGGATATAATTTATCGCAAATACATAGTACAAGCAGTCGTTGACAATCAGGCAGAAAATGATTTTTTGGAATGGAATAAACAAAGAAGAAGAGTAAAATTGTCCTTGAACTTGGTTATTTTGGCGCACAACTTTCCTTATATGTTCTAAGTGTAACAAGTTTTGGAATATTATTGGACTGTACAGAAAATATAAAAAGTTACTGAAGAAAAAGACATTGGAGTAATTATTGACTCTGAATTAAATTTCGAAAAACATATAAGTGAAAAAGTTAATAAAGCAAATTCCATGTTTGCACTACTGAGAAGGACTTTCCAATATTTAGATACACTGTCAGATACCTTTGTACCACTACACAAGACACTCGTTAGAACACATTTAGAGTTTGCAAGCTCAGTATGTCATCCATATAAAATAAAATATATTGACATGATTGAGAATGTGCAGCGCCGGGCAACTAAACAACTACCAAGATTAAAGAATTTAACATACTCAGGCTCAGAGAGACTCGAAAATTAAAACTACCATCTCTAAATTTTAGACGGGTCCGAGGTGACATCATTGAATTATATAAAATACTGAACGGAAAATATGACGAAGAGGCGGCACAATTTGTTAAATTATGGAAGGATATGACTACAAGAACAGGGGTACGCGGCAACAGTCTGAAAATATTTCCACAGAGAGCAAGAACAGAATTAAGGAGGAATGCCTTTGCTCTACGAGTGGTAAAAACATGGAATACACTACCAAAAATTATAGTGACATCACCAACCACAAATACATTTAAGAATAGACTAGACAAATACTGGAAGAACCAAACAATGGTGTACGAAGATTATATATCAACAATCACTGGAAGTGGAGAAAATTTAGATATAGAGACTGATGAAAAGGAACTTTAGTTCCTGTATCAGTAAAAAAACCTATGTAAACCTAAGTAAATAAAAGAATAATCAGAATTTTGATGAAGGTAAATCCAGAAACGCGCTCCGAACGCCAAAAAAAAAAATAAAATGCAAAGTATAGTAAACAAAGTAGAAATGCCGAGATATTCCATTCCCATATGATTTTATAATTTACATAGGATGTTACATTTTACTTCTAGTACTAATGTGTTTTTCGGGGGAATATTGCTGCATTAAATAAACAACCCGAATATGATTTTATTCAAGCAGTTGTACAAGTCGTGAAGAGACAATTACATGGCTTATAGTTATGACACTGAAGTTGTCTTAACTTTTTGATTGTCTTATAGATGTGTATTTTTGTAATATGTGCATCATTTCGTTTTGTTGAAAGTATGACATTGTGGCGACGTCAAATAATGTTAACGGACAACCTTGCAAAACATTTTCATTAATCCTTAATTTTTACAGGAAACCCTGTAATCTGAATACAATTTGGTGTAACAATTTCAAATTTTAGAGTACTTTTTATTGGTATAGTAATCAAAGCAGAAAAATAATCTTCATGAAATCAAATCTCTGTTTTTTTGGCAGTAAAAGTTTTGTGAAGGCAAGAAAGTTTTACTCGGACATTACCGCAAGACATTGCAAACCTATTGTTTTGAATTGAATATGCAGCTCAATTCATTCATTAATTTGAACTTTTGGAGCTTACACTTAGTAAAAAACGATCGTGCTTACAATTGATAAATAATTATATGTCAATTTTTTTTTTAACTGAAATGTTTCAAGTTTCCAAACTAAATTCCCCTGGGACAGTCATTTATATATATTCTTTTCAAAATATCTATGCTAGTTTTACTTTGAGACGGCCATGTAAACCAGTAGTGAAATATATCATGTCATAGAACATTCATGCACAATTTCGAAGAGTTGCGTGACCATTTCGCGAATTGCTTGAGTTTAATGTTTTAAGCTTGTTACATGGGACAACGCCAAGTGAACGTCTTTTTTCTGATAATCTGTGTCTTCCGAAGCCTATGAATATTATATTTTTATTCCTTCTCTTTCATAATGTGAAAATTTAAGAAACAATCTTTACTTTCATATAAAATTTGAAATATTAATTTCAGCATTTCTAAGAAAATTTCCTTGTCAAATATTTACTTGGCGCTATTTTTCGTGATAGTAGCAATATCTAACTTTGCGTCACGAGCGTACTGTTTTACCCGTGTCCATTTGGTCACCCGTCCCTCACGTAATCGATATATAGGATGTAGCTTAGGGTTTATACAACTTATTTCGAAGTGCTACAATTTCTTTATGTCAACTTTAAAAAAAAAATATTTACCAAAAGTGGGCATATTCAGTCAAGACTTTTCTGAAATGACAGGTTCACTTTTGGTCAAAAATGGCCTAAGATATCAACTTTATCATAAAACACCAAAATGTTCACAAATTGATTCGTAAATGGATCTATTTCAAAAGTCCTAATGCTCAATAAATCAGTTCTTTTTATAAAAGTACATAATACGGTAAATACTCTCCAAATTAGGCCCATTTTGGACATTTTGTCAAATTGTGATGATTTTGGGCAATTTTCAGAACTAAAAGCTTGATGAAAAATTTGGCCGCCACCTACAATCCAAAATGTTTTGTAAACAAAAGATTCCAAATGTTATATATAATTCATCAATATAAAAACTTTTTGGATCGTGGATGTAGGCCAATGTTAATTATGCCAAAAACAATCATTAAAATTTTGGACAAAATTGACCAAAACTGACATAGAATACAAATAATGTATATTTGAGGGGTCGATCATAGCTTAAATTTTTTTTAAGGAAAGTGCCAAAAAAGCATATTTAAGTCTTAACAGTATCATCACAAGTATTTCTATTTGAAATTTGTAATTGTTTGGCCCGATTTAAAAAACATTAAAAATTTAGGGCCAATTTTAACCCTTCGTGAACCCTTCTCCTTTGGTATTTTGAAAATATATAAAGGCACACAGAGCACATAGTCCGACTTCCTCCTTCTACAGTGTACAATTTCAAGGTGGAACTTTTAAAATGTACCGAGTGTTTTACTTTTAGAGGATGCATGTATGTTCTCAGATTTTTTCACTGTATCCTTTTTCACGAATGTCAGAATGTTGAACTTATGATTTAATACAGTTTGCAAGGTTTGTCTGCAACTATGCGCACTACCCAAACGTTTACATCATACAGAGAATATACTATATTAAAACATGTATTATTTATCTTTCACTTTTACAACTGACGGAATGTTTTTATTAGTAACCTTTTTTGATGGCTTTATTAGAATTAAATGCGTCTTTTAGACACAACAATTTCAAATTGTATTGTATCTTCCTGAACATGCCTGAACTATTTGCCACTAGACATTTGCAACCTCAAATCAATCATTTCAGATTGTACATGAAAATCCCTGTTCACTCAATAACATTTTTTAAGCTTAATGTGCACACTGTTAGTTGGAAATAAAACTAAATCAGAAGAATTAATAGGAAATTTACAAAACCAGACAGGGGAAATGGAAACAAAATAACAAACACCGTTCAGATCCCGTTACATATTTTTTCAATACCTCTCAGGAAAAAACACGTTACTCTATATTAAGTAATGTCATCCTTTTTCTGCCAAATTATATGCATATCAGTTAGCTTTGAAGCAATTTATCTAAAACAAACAATGATGGTTACATGTGTCTCTTTACATGCACGGGAACACAATAAAATCCTGGAAATTGTTAGTTTTTAGTGTTTCTCCATATATATAAGAGATCGGAATGAATTAGTGACGAGATTCGGCAGAATATTTTTTTCGTTTCTTTGCCATTTTGGGAAATTTTCTGCGACTGTCATACACTGAGTGAAAGGTTTGGCTAGCCAAAAAAACAGGTCCAATCCACCATTTTCTACATAAGAAATTCGGAATATAACAGTTGTTATTCATTTGTTTGATTTTGCAGTTAGATTAAGGACTTTCCGTTTTTATATTTCCTCGGAGTCGTTTGTTTGTTTGTTATTTTACTTTTTGTTAGCACTTTCTTGAATCTTTTGATTAACTCATTTATTAAACAATTGTTTTCTTGCTAAATTTTAATAATTTTAATATACATATTTGTCTCCTTTTTATCCCCTTTTCTCCTTTTTCCTGCCCTTCTCTCCTTTCTCTCGCCCTTCTCTCCTTTCTTCCGCCCCCTCCGTCTCCCTTCTCCCACCCCCTCTCACCCATGCTCCCAATACCCTGTCCAGGCCCTCCTCTATAATTTTATTCTTTTAACATGTTGTGCATTTCTATGGCAAGCCGTTGTGGAATTTATTCCCTATTTATTAATATTAAAAAATCATTTATTAATATTAATAAATGATTTTTTAATATTAATAAATCATTTTTTAATATTAATAAATCGAATTTTTAATATTAAATAATACGCTGATTTTTTAATATTAATAAATGAATATTTAATATTAAAAATTCATTTATTAATATTAAAAAATCATTTTTTAATATTAAATATTCATTCTGATTTCTTAATATTAATAAATGAATTTTTAATATTAAATAATACGCTGATTTTTTAATCAACATCAATGTAACCTTAGCGTTTAATATAAGGCAAATCAATCATTATCTGTCAAACGCTTTAATGATGATTATTGGACAAGTCGGTCCGTAGAAATTTTGGAGACTAGTCTATGTTAAGTTAACTCGGACCACAGGCACTAGACGTTCTGTCAATAGTATAAAAATATTGGCAATTGGAAGAAAATAGTGTCCATATATATAATATATTATATATATGGACACTATATTATATATATGGACACTATTTTCTTCCAAATGCCAATATTTTTATATTATTGACAGAACGTCTAGTGCCTGTGCTCGGACCATCTTATATCGACCCTGACAAGTATTTAGGAAAGTTTGAACTATTTAATGATTATAAACCATTAAATATTAAATGTTTAATTAGATTTTCTTTTAATAGTTTCTGAACTTGCCAAAATAAAAGCGTTTTAGGGACAAAACAAATTGAGAATGACCGATATTTGGCAAACATACCACAGTACCGTGGTTAAATATTCTGCATTGCCCCTATCAGAGCTTTGAAAAGATCTATTCATATCAATATTTAAGTTCAGGAACAAATCAAAACATAATGTCACATTCAAGTGAACCACTGACTAAATTCTCGATCGATTTATTTACTTGGGTCGACATAAGCGATTTGTATGCATCTTTTTACTAGTCAAATAAGACACGGAATTTCGACCCTTCCATTTTTTACATTCAAATAATTGTAATACGATTTCCCTAACTTGGAGTCTGGACTAAGTAAACATACAAACTATTAGTCCAATGCATACAGTTGAGTTACCTTGTTTCTTCCAGGGGCGTAGCTGCCTTAGGCACGTTAGGCACGTGTCTACACATAATTTTTGTATAAAAAAAAATAATAAACAACGCTATCTGCAGATGCACGCCAGAGAAGTCGTCAAAACTCTTTAATTATCAAATATCATGTATACACTAGTAACTATTAGTGAAATTAGAATGGAGTATTGGATATACTTAAATGTCATCATATCCCCCTTTATATAGAAAATATAACTAGAACTTTCGTTCAGATCATTTCGCTTCTATCAACAAATGCTAGAATAAACCTCAACTTAGTTATAAGTAAATGAGCTGTAACGACAAATTATTCACCAAAAAAGAAGCCTTTCATGTCCCTCTCTGGAACGCGGCGTAAATTTTTGTTTTACGTAAGGACTTATTGCCACCTCAACTTACACACATGATCTTTTGTTAATTAGTTGCTGGTTTTCAACTAACTTCCCACTTAGTCTGCAGTCTACCTACATAAAACCGTGCCAAAGTTGGGCGTCCGTTTGGCTGTGCAGGATGTATACAGACGCAGTCAATTCAGGTCAGAATGGGGACGTTAAATCCGATGCATGATGGAGAGAGAATGCCACGCTCTCTGCACGTTAAGAAACTTGCAACAACTCTTTGAGGGGTTCGTAGGTGGTCTACTGAAATTCTAAATTTATGTTCCTATCCACCTCATTTGCCAATGCATGGGATTTCCAAATTTCCAGACCTTCATCCTCGACGACCCCTATTACAGAACCTAGCTTCCTGTTATATTTATCATTATTTTTGATTTAGTCCTGAACATGCATGAACTATTTGCCACTGGACGTTAAACAATCCATCAATCAATCAAGCTTTCAGTAACTTCGAGTAATCAAAGATATACGTGTAATGACCATAAACATGCATTCAAATTCCTTAGCAGGTAGGGAGTTTACTGTACAGGATATAAGGAAATATGAATTTCTTGAATTTTGTTCCAAAGTATGAACAGAACTTCTGCCCGAGGCATTGACTGTGTGTATTTCATTAGTATGTGTTTGTGTAGCCAGGGGCAAGATCGTCAATATACATGTACTTTCAATTGACGTATATTAATTATTCCCAATCAGAAAGAAATAGATGTGAAAATACTATATAAGTTATGCTGCTTAATTAAGGGCTTATGTTAATAAAGAAAATGTTGTATGATTACCAATGAGACAACTCTCCATAATTGTAAAAAAGAAGATGTGGTATAATTGCCAATGAGACAACTCTCCACAAGAGACCATATGACACAGAAAGTAAAAACTATAGGTCAACGTATGGCCTTCAACAATCAGCAAAGCCCATACTGCATAGTCAGCTACCCGCACTGGGCAACACATATTGTAGATATTTTTATTGCACTGGCTACATCTAAATTACAAAAACATTATTGTTACTTTGGAGACTACTAGTAGTTGCCGGAATAAATGGTTGGGTAGGGATCTGAATAATTACAAACGTAACATATTATTTAGGTCTACGGCTACCATGTTACATTGCGTTATTGTTACATTAATGCACTTCAATGTACGCTAGATTTATTAAACTAGTCTCTAATGTAACAATAATTTGTATACGACCGCAAAAAAATTTTGCAGTCGTATTGTGGTATCACGTCGTCGTCGTCTGCGTCGTCCGAAGACACTTAGTTTCCAGACAATAATTTTAGTTTAAGTAAATGGATCTCTATGAAACCACAAAAAGAAGGTTGGGATTGATTTTGGGGGTTATAGCCACAACAGTTTAAGAATTTTAAAAGGGCCTAAAAAGCGGTCCAAATAAGTATTTTTTTTAGTTTCCAGACACTAACTTGTGTGTAAGTATATAGATCTTTCTGAAATTGTACCATAAGGTTCCATACCGGAAAAGGAAGGTTGGGATGGCTTTGGGGGGTTATGGCCCTAACTGTTTAGGAATTAGGGGCCAACAAGGGTACATAAACAATTCATTTTTAATACTTTGTATAAATTGGTTATTTCTTGACCAAATATCATAGTAGATACTTGTTGAATGTCATCTAGTTATATCAGGTGATTGTTGAATGCCCTATAAGTATAACAGGTACTTGTTGAATGTCCTATTAGTATATTAGGTTCTTGTTGAATGTCCTACAGTATGATAGGTACTTGTTGAATGTCCTACAGTATGACAGGTACTTGTTGAATATCCTATTGGTATAGTAGGTTCTTGTTGAATGTCCTACAGTATGACAGGTACTTGTTGAATGTCCTAATGGTATAGTAGGTTCTTGTTGAATGTCCTACAGTATGGCAGGTACTTGTTGAATGTCCTAATGGTATAGTAGGTCCTTGTTGAATGTCATACAGTATGATAGGTACTTGTTTAATGTCCTACAGTATGACAGGTACTTGTTGAATATTCTATTGGTATAGTAGGTTCTTGTTGAATGTCCTACAGGATGCCAGGTACTTGTTGAATATCCTATTGGTATAGTAGGTTCTTGTTGAATGTCCTACAGTATGGCAGGTACTTGTTGAATGTCCTAATAGTATAGTAGGTCCTTGTTGAATGTCCTACAGTATGATAGGTACTTGTTGAATGTCCTACAGTATGTTAGGTACTTGTTGGATATCCTATTGGTATAGTAGGTTCTTGTTGAATGTCCTACAGTATGTTAGGTACTTGTTGAAAGTCACACAATATGACAGGTACTTGTTAAATATCCTATGGGTATAGTAGGTTCTTGTTGAATGTCCTACAGTATGTTAGGTACTTGTTGAATGTCCTAATGGTATAGTAGGTTCTTGTTGAATGTCCTACAGTATGACAGGTACTTGTTGGATATCCTATTGGTATAGTAGGTTCTTGTTGAATGTCTTACAGTATGATAGGTACTTGCTGGATATCCTACAGTATGTTAGGTACTTGTTGGATATCCTATTGGTATAGTAGGTTCTTGTTGAATGTCCTAAAGTATGATAGGTACTTATTGAATGTCCTACAGTATGACATGTACTTGTTGAATGTCATATTGGTATAGTACGTTCTTGTTGAATGTCCAATTGGTATAGTATGTTCTTGTTGAATGTCCTATTGGTATAGTAGGTTCTTGTTGAATGTCCTACAGTATGACAGGTACTTGTTGAATGTCCTTTTGGTATAGTAGGTTTTTGTTGAATGTCCTACAGTATGGCAGGTACTTGTTGAATGTCCTAATAGTATAGTAGGTCCTTGTTGAATGTCCTACAGTATGATGGGTACTTGTTGAATGTCCTACAGTATGTTAGGTACTTGTTGGATATCCTATTGGTATAGTAGGTACTTGTTGAATATCCTATTGGTATAGTAGGTTTTTGTTGAATGTCCTACAGTATGAAAGGTACTTGTTGAATGTCTTATTGGTATAGTGGGTTCTTGTTGAATATCCTACAGTATGACAGGTACTTGTTGAATGTCCTAATGGTATAGTAGGTCCTTGTTGAATATCCTACAGTATGATAGGTACTTGTTGAATGTCCTACAGTATAGTAGGTAATTGTTGGATATCCTATTGGTATAGAAGGTTCTTGTTGAATGTCCTACAGTATGATAGGTACTTGTTGAATGTCCTACAGTATGACAGGTACTTGTTGGATATCCTATTGGTATAGTAGGTTCTTGTTGAATGTCCTACAGTATGACTGGTACTTGTTGAATGTCCTATTGATATAGTAGGTTTTTGTTGAATGTCCTATTGGTATAGTAGGTTCTTGTTGAATCTCCTACAGTATGACAGGTACTTGTTGAATGTCTTAATGGTATAGTAGGTTCTTGTTGAATGTCCTACAGTATGATATGTACTTGTTAAATGTCCTACAGTATGACATGTACTTGTTGAATGTCCTATTGGTATAGTAGGTTCTTGTTGAATGTCCAATTGGTATAGTATGTTCTTGTTGAATGTCCTATTGGTATAGTAGGTTCTTGTTGAATGTCCTACAGTATGACTGGTACTTGTTAAATGTCCTATTGATATAGTAGGTTTTTGTTGAATGTCCTATTGGTATAGTAGGTTCTTGTTGAATCTTCTACAGTATGACAGGTACCTGTTGAATGTCTTAATGGTATAGTAGGTTCTTGTTGAATGTCCTACAGTATGATATGTACTTGTTAAATGTCCTACAGTATGACAGGTACTTGTTGAATATCCTATTGGTATAGTAGGTTCTTGTTGAATGTCCTACAGTATGACAGGTACTTGTTGAATATCTTATTGGTATAGTAGGTTCTTGTTGAATATCCTACAGTATGATAGGTACTTGTTGAATGTCCTACAGTATGACAGGTACTTGTTGAATATCCTATTGGTATAGTAGGTTCTTGTTGAATGTCCTATTGGTATAGTAAGTTTTTGTTGAATGTCCTATTGGTATAGTAGGTTCTTGTTGAATCTCCTACAGTATGACAGGTACTTGTTGAATGTCTTAATGGTATAGTAGGTTCTTGTTGAATGTCCTACAGTATGACAGGTACTTGTTGAATGTCCTATTGGTATAGTAGGTTTTTGTTGAATGTCCTATTGGTATAGTAGGTTCTTGTTGAATCTCCTACAGTATGACAGGTACTTGTTGAATGTCTTAATGGTATAGTAGATTCTTGTTGAATGTCCTACAGTATGACAGGTACTTGTTGAATGTCCTATTGGTATAGTAGGTTTTTGTTGAATGTCCTATTGGTATAGTAGGTTTTTGTTGAATGTCCTATTGGTATAGTAGGTTTTTGTTGAATGTCCTATTGGTATAGTAGGTTTTTGTTGAATGTCCTATTGGTATAGTTGGTTCTTGTTGAATCTTCTACAGTATGACAGGTACTTGTTGAATGTCTTAATGGTATAGTAGGTTCTTGTTGAATGTCTTACAGTATGATATGTACTTGTTAAATGTCCTATAGTATGACAGGTACTTGTTGAATATCCTATTGGTATAGTAGGTTCTTGTTGAATGTCCTACAGTATGACAGGTACTTGTTGAATATCTTATTGGTATAGTAGGTTCTTGTTGAATATCCTACAGTATGATAGGTACTTGTTGAATGTCCTACAGTATGACAGGTACTTGTTGAATATCCTATTGGTATAGTAGGTTCTTGTTGAATGTCCTATTGGTATAGTAGGTTTTTGTTGAATGTCCTATTGGTATAGTAGGTTCTTGTTGAATCTCCTACAGTATGACAGGTACTTGTTGAATGTCTTAATGGTATAGTAGGTTCTTGTTGAATGTCCTACAGTATGACAGGTACTTGTTGAATGTCCTATTGGTATAGTAGGTTTTTGTTGAATGTCCTATTGGTATAGTAGGTTCTTGTTGAATCTCCTACAGTATGACAGGTACTTGTTGAATGTCTTAATGGTATAGTAGATTCTTGTTGAATGTCCTACAGTATGACAGGTACTTGTTGAATGTCCTATTGGTATAGTAGGTTTTTGTTGAATGTCCTATTGGTATAGTTGGTTCTTGTTGAATCTTCTACAGTATGACAGGTACTTGTTGAATGTCTTAATGGTATAGTAGGTTCTTGTTGAATGTCCTACAGTATGATATGTACTTGTTAAATGTCCTACAGTATGACAGGTACTTGTTGAATATCCTATTGGTATAGTAGGTTCTTGTTGAATGTCCTACAGTATGACAGGTACTTGTTGAATATCTTATTGGTATAGTAGGTTCTTGTTGAATATCCTACAGTATGATAGGTACTTGTTGAATGTCCTACAGTATGACAGGTACTTGTTGAATATCCTATTGGTATAGTAGGTTCTTGTTGAATGTCCTATTGGTATAGTAGGTTTTTGTTGAATGTCCTATTGGTATAGTAGGTTCTTGTTGAATCTCCTACAGTATGACAGGTACTTGTTGAATGTCTTAATGGTATAGTAGGTTCTTGTTGAATGTCCTACAGTATGACAGGTACTTGTTGAATGTCCTATTGGTATAGTAGGTTTTTGTTGAATGTCCTATTGGTATAGTAGGTTCTTGTTGAATCTCCTACAGTATGACATGTACTTGTTGAATGTCATATTGGTATAGTAGGTTCTTGTTGAATCTCCAATTGGTATAGTATGTTCTTGTTGAATGTCCTATTAGTATAGTAGGTTCTTGTTGAATGTCCTACAGTATGACAGGTACTTGTTGAATGTCCTTTTGGTATAGTAGGTTTTTGTTGAATGTCCTACAGTATGGCAGGTACTTGTTGAATGTCCTAATAGTATAGTAGGTCCTTGTTGAATGTCCTACAGTATGATAGGTACTTGTTGAATGTCCTACAGTATGTTAGGTACTTGTTGGATATCCTATTGGTATAGTAGGTACTTGTTGAATATCCTATTGGTATAGTAGGTTTTTGTTGAATATCCTACAGTATGAAAGGTACTTGTTGAATGTCTTATTGGTATAGTGGGTTCTTGTTGAATATCCTACAGTATGACAGGTACTTGTTGAATGTCATAATGGTATAGTAGGTCCTTGTTGAATATCCTACAGTATGATAGGTACTTGTTGAATGTCCTACAGTATGGTAGGTAATTGTTGGATATCCTATTGGTATAGAAGGTTCTTGTTGAATGTCCTACAGTATGATAGGTACTTGTTGAATGTTCTTCAGTATGACAGGTACTTGTTGGATATCCTATTGGTATAGTAGGTTCTTGTTGAATGTCCTACAGTATGACTGGTACTTGTTGAATGTCTTAATGGTATAGTAGGTTCTTGTTGAATGTCCTACAGTATGATATGTACTTCTTAAATGTCCTACAGTATGACATGTACTTGTTGAATGTCCTATTGGTATAGTAGGTTCTTGTTGAATGTCCAATTGGTATAGTATGTTCTTGTTGAATGTCCTATTGGTATAGTAGGTTCTTGTTGAATGTCCTACAGTATGACTGGTACTTGTTGAATGTTCTATTGATATAGTAGGTTTTTGTTGAATGTCCTATTGGTATAGTAGGTTCTTGTTGAATCTTTTACAGTATGACAGGTACTTGTTGAATGTCTTAATGGTATAGTAGGTTCTTGTTGAATGTCATACAGTATGATAGGTACTTGTTTAATGTCCTACAGTATGACAGGTACTTGTTGAATATTCTATTGGTATAGTAGGTTCTTGTTGAATGTCCTACAGGATGACAGGTACTTGTTGAATGTCCTATTGGTATATTAGGTTCTTGTTGAATGTCCTACAGTATGATAGGTACTTGTTGAATGTCCTACAGTATGACAGGTACTTGTTGAATATCTTATTGGTATAGTAGGTTCTTGTTGAATATCCTACAGTATGATAGGTACTTGTTGAATGTCCTACAGTATAACAGGTACTTGTTGAATATCCTATTGGTATAGTAGGTTCTTGTTGAATGTCCTATTGGTATAGTAGGTTTTTGTTGAATGTCCTATTGATATAGTAGGTTCTTGTTGAATCTCCTACAGTATGACAGGTACTTGTTGAATGTCTTAATGGTATAGTAGGTTCTTGTTGAATGTCCTACAGTATGACAGGTACTTGTTGAATGTCCTATTGGTATAGTAGGTTTTTGTTGAATGTCCTATTGGTATAGTTGGTTCTTGTTGAATCTCCTACAGTATGACAGGTACTTGTTGAATGTCTTAATGGTATAGTAGGTTCTTGTTGAATGTCCTACAGTATGATATGTACTTGTTAAATGTCCTACAGTATGACAGGTACTTGTTGAATATCCTATTGGTATAGTAGGTTTTTGTTGAATGTCCTACAGTATGAAATGTACTTGTTGAATGTCTTATTGGTATAGTAGGTTTTGTTGAATATCCTACAGTATGACAGGTACTTGTTGAATGTCCTAATGGTATAGTAGGTCCTTGTTGAATATCCTACAGTATGATAGGTACTTGTTGAATGTCCTACAGTATGTTAGGTAATTGTTGGATATCCTATTGGTATTGAAGGTTCTTGTTGAATGTCCTACAGTATGATAGGTACTTGTTGAATGTCCTACAGTATGACAGGTACTTGTTGGATATCCTATTGGTATAGTAGGTTCTTGTTGAATGTCCTACAGTATGACTGGTACTTGTTGAATATCTTATTGGTATAGTAGGTTCTTGTTGAATGTCCTACAGTATGACAGGTACTTGTTGAATGTCTTATTGGTATAGTAGGTTCTTGTTGAATATCCTACAGTATGACAGGTACTTGTTGGATATCCTATTGGTATAGTAGGTTCTTGTTGAATGTCCTACAGTATGACTGGTACTTGTTGAATATCTTATTGGTATAGTAGGTTCTTGTTGAATGACCTACAGTATGACAGGTACTTGTTGAATGTCCTATTGGTATAGTAGGTTTTTGTTGAATGTCCTATTGGTATAGTTGGTTCTTGTTGAATCTTCTACAGTATGACAGGTACTTGTTGAATGTCTTAATGGTATAGTAGGTTCTTGTTGAATGTCCTACAGTATGATATGTACTTGTTAAATGTCCTACAGTATGACAGGTACTTGTTGAATATCCTATTGGTATAGTAGGTTCTTGTTGAATGTCCTACAGTATGACAGGTACTTGTTGAATATCTTATTGGTATAGTAGGTTCTTGTTGAATATCCTACAGTATGATAGGTACTTGTTGAATGTCCTACAGTATGACAGGTACTTGTTGAATATCCTATTGGTATAGTAGGTTCTTGTTGAATGTCCTATTGGTATAGTAGGTTTTTGTTGAATGTCCTATTGGTATAGTAGGTTCTTGTTGAATCTCCTACAGTATGACAGGTACTTGTTGAATGTCTTAATGGTATAGTAGGTTCTTGTTGAATGTCCTACAGTATGACAGGTACTTGTTGAATGTCCTATTGGTATAGTAGGTTTTTGTTGAATGTCCTATTGGTATAGTAGGTTCTTGTTGAATCTCCTACAGTATGACATGTACTTGTTGAATGTCATATTGGTATAGTAGGTTCTTGTTGAATGTCCAATTGGTATAGTATGTTCTTGTTGAATGTCCTATTGGTATAGTAGGTTCTTGTTGAATGTCCTACAGTATGACAGGTACTTGTTGAATGTCCTTTTGGTATAGTAGGTTTTTGTTGAATGTCCTACAGTATGGCAGGTACTTGTTGAATGTCCTAATAGTATAGTAGGTCCTTGTTGAATGTCCTACAGTATGATAGGTACTTGTTGAATGTCCTACAGTATGTTAGGTACTTGTTGGATATCCTATTGGTATAGTAGGTACTTGTTGAATATCCTATTGGTATAGTAGGTTTTTGTTGAATGTCCTACAGTATGAAAGGTACTTGTTGAATGTCTTATTGGTATAGTGGGTTCTTGTTGAATATCCTACAGTATGACAGGTACTTGTTGAATGTCCTAATGGTATAGTAGGTCCTTGTTGAATATCCTACAGTATGATAGGTACTTGTTGAATGTCCTACAGTATGGTAGGTAATTGTTGGATATCCTATTGGTATAGAAGGTTCTTGTTGAATGTCCTACAGTATGATAGGTACTTGTTGAATGTTCTTCAGTATGACAGGTACTTGTTGGATATCCTATTGGTATAGTAGGTTCTTGTTGAATGTCCTACAGTATGACTGGTACTTGTTAAATGTCTTAATGGTATAGTAGGTTCTTGTTGAATGTCCTACAGTATGATATGTACTTGTTAAATGTCCTACAGGATGACAGGTACTTGTTGAATGTCCTATTGGTATATTAGGTTCTTGTTGAATGTCCTACAGTATGATAGGTACTTGTTGAATGTCCTACAGTATGACAGGTACTTGTTGAATATCTTATTGGTATAGTAGGTTCTTGTTGAATATCCTACAGTATGATAGGTACTTGTTGAATGTCCTACAGTATAACAGGTACTTGTTGAATATCCTATTGGTATAGTAGGTTCTTGTTGAATGTCCTATTGGTATAGTAGGTTTTTGTTGAATGTCCTATTGATATAGTAGGTTCTTGTTGAATCTCCTACAGTATGACAGGTACTTGTTGAATGTTTTAATGGTATAGTAGGTTCTTGTTGAAAGTCCTACAGTATGACAGGTACTTGTTGAATGTCCTATTGGTATAGTAGGTTTTTGTTGAATGTCCTATTGGTATAGTAGGTTCTTGTTGAATCTCCTACAGTATGACAGGTACTTGTTGAATGTCTTAATGGTATAGTAGGTTCTTGTTGAATGTCCTACAGTATGACAGGTACTTGTTGAATGTCCTATTGGTATAGTAGGTTTTTGTTGAATGTCCTATTGGTATAGTTGGTTCTTGTTGAATCTCCTACAGTATGACAGGTACTTGTTGAATGTCTTAATGGTATAGTAGGTTCTTGTTGAATGTCCTACAGTATGATATGTACTTGTTAAATGTCCTACAGTATGACAGGTACTTGTTGAATATCCTATTGGTATAGTTGGTTCTTGTTGAATGTCCTACAGTATGACAGGTACTTGTTGAATATCTTATTGGTATAGTAGGTTCTTGTTGAATATCCTACAGTATGATAGGTACTTGTTGAAGGTCCTACAGTATGACAGGTACTTGTTGAATATCCTATTGGTATTGAAGGTTCTTGTTGAATGTCCTACAGTATGATAGGTACTTGTTGAATGTCCTACAGTATGACAGGTACTTGTTGGATATCCTATTGGTATAGTAGGTTCTTGTTGAATGTCCTACAGTATGACTGGTACTTGTTGAATATCTTATTGGTATAGTAGGTTCTTGTTGAATGTCCTACAGTATGACAGGTACTTGTTGAATGTCTTATTGGTATAGTAGGTTCTTGTTGAATATCCTACAGTATGACAGGTACTTGTTGAATGTCCTAATGATATAGTAGGTTCTTGTTGAATGTCCTACAGTATGAAATGTACTTGTTGAATGTCTTATTGGTATAGTAGGTTTTGTTGAATATCCTACAGTATGACAGGTACTTGTTGAATGTCCTAATGGTATAGTAGGTCCTTGTTGAATATCCTACAGTATGATAGGTACTTGTTGAATGTCCTACAGTATGTTAGGTAATTGTTGGATATCCTATTGGTATTGAAGGTTCTTGTTGAATGTCCTACAGTATGATAGGTACTTGTTGAATGTCCTACAGTATGACAGGTACTTGTTGGATATCCTATTGGTATAGTAGGTTCTTGTTGAATGTCCTACAGTATGACTGGTACTTGTTGAATATCTTATTGGTATAGTAGGTTCTTGTTGAATGTCCTACAGTATGACAGGTACTTGTTGAATGTCTTATTGGTATAGTAGGTTCTTGTTGAATATCCTACAGTATGACAGGTACTTGTTGAATGTCCTAATGATATAGTAGGTCCTTGTTGAATGTCCTACAGTATGACAGGTACATTATGTAATGAGGGAATAGGGGATGAGTTTCATATATTGTTTACCTGTAAAAATGCTGATGTTTCTGCTCTTAGATCAAAGTTTATACCAAATTACTATGTAATGAATCCAAGCAAGAACAAATTTACTGGCTTGCTGTCTATATGTAACGTACAAGTTCAAAGGAAATTATCAATTTTCGTGAAGAAAATTATAAAATACTTAATCTAATTATACCAATTGTCTTTTATAATATACTATGTATTTGTGTTTCGTTTGTCCTGTCTCGCTTATCTATAATACTAAAATTACGAGGTCCAATTTGTCAGCCGTCATCACGTAAAAACGACGAATTTAAGAATTCAACTTTATATATAACTAATATAGTACAAAGGTGTAGATTAAAAATTACACCACTCCAGGCCCTTTTGTTTTCCACGTAATTAATATTGCCAATAATTAAGAAGTTCCGGGTCGAGTCCGATACCGATACCAATAGTATATTCACCTGTTACCGATTACCTTATCTGTACGTTCCACATCTAACAGGCGCACCACCAAACGGTGTATTCAGGATTGATATGCTATATAGTAATTACACGGGTCATAATCACAGGGTTGACACTACTTAATTGTCAAATTTTATTTATAACTAATATAGGACAATGCTGTTGATTAAAAAATACTCCATTCCAGGACCTTTTGTTTTCCAAATAATTAATATTATCAATAATTGGTAAGTTCCAGTTCGACGGGTTCAAACAGAAAGATTTGAAAGCAGAGAAAATTGTGTATCTTATAATCGGCATGACTTTATCAGATGACAATACTAATACTAAAATAAGGCTTGCGCATAGTTATATACTTTAATTCAGTCACGGACCCGCGATATCACGGGTGTGTTCTAGTACTATCTAAATATGTTGGTATATATTGTCCTCTTGTACACCAGTATGTGTCTGAGATTATGAATAAAATCTTGAAAATCTTGAAAATCTTAAATGGAATATAGCATTTTAAACCCTACAACTGTACGAGTTTATCAGCAAAGTTTAATAACCAAACTAAGAGATTTGTTACGTGTGCCTTGTAAATAGAGAGGGGGGTTGGCATTTCCCAAAGTAATTAAAGCAATTAAAGCTTAGACCCATACGTATATGTCAGCAAAATATGGGAGTTTGGGTGTCTTGGTATGGCAAATATACCAACTTTCCTAAGATATTTTCCATGTTGACCAGAAGTAGAGGTAGGCATGGTCTCTAATATTACCCATAGTACCAGACTTGTAAAAGTTTTGAATATAAACAAGAAGATGTGGTATGATTGCTAATGAGACAACTCTCCACAAGAGACCAAAATGACACAGAAATTAACAACTATAGGTCACTGTATGGCCTTCAACAATGAGCCAATCCCATACCGCATAGCCAGCCAATAAAGGCCCCGAAATGACAATGTAAAACAATTCAAACGAGAAAACTAACGGTCTTATTTATATAAAAAATGAACGAAAAACAAATATGTAACACATAAACAAACGACAACCACTGACTTACAGGCTCCTGACTTGGGACAGGCACAACCATACATAATGTGGCGAGGTTAAACGTGTTAGCGGGATCCCAACCTCCCCTAACAGGGGCGGATGCAGGAATTTTCGAAAGGGGGGTGCTAACCCAGGGCAAAGGGGGGGGGGGGGTGCAAAAAAAAACATATTAATGTAGCACAAAGGAGTTTAAAAGAGCACAAAGGACCTTATAATCACTTTTTTTGTAAGGAAATAATATTTTTTTAAATCTCTATTTCAGAAATGTCAATATATCATGCTTTGCTTTATCTTTTATTTTTATTAAAAAGGACTGTAAAGCTGTCTTTGGGTATATGTTTCGTTGGGCTGTTTGATGAAAATGAAAATATCTATTGCAGTCCAGATAATTTCGATACGTAATTGTAATAAAAGTGTATCATCATGCCGTGAAATGTATGGCCTTGCAGAATGTATTGAAACGTCGCACGATACTGATGTCACCTAACGTTATTTGCACGCTTGAAGACGTTAGCCAAAATAAAAACGTTAACTTAGAATGCACATTTTTAAGATGGCTTTCTAAAATAAATTTTGACGGATTTTATGAGTGAAATACCTTAAAGTTTAGATTCATGCTTTTCTTAGATGGGTCATTTTCAAAAAATGTCGAATTTTCAGTACACCCATGCTAAAAGTTTTATTTCTAATGGAAATTTCAGTTGTAATGGTTTAAATGAAAGCTTGTCGGATTTGTGATTCAGAACATTAATAATAAACAAACCTTACATCTATTTTGATAAGATTAAACTGCATTTAAGGCCAATTTTGGGGGTATTTGTGTGCGTACATTGTCAGAAAAACACATTTCAAATGATTTTTTTCCGATTTTCTGATTGCCTTGATATCTGCAAAAGAGACTTTTTAAGAACGTTAATTATAATTCTAACGAAAAATCGTAGCTTCTTTATCATTGTATGTAACAGATTATCTACAAACTAAATTCAATCAGCGTACAGGAGGTTCATGTCTATCCTGTTACCGCTACTTAAATCAGTCGTTAAATTATTCTCCCTATGAATATTGAATCAGTCAGTGTTGATTTCAAAAATGCAAAGTAATCTTTACATTTAAAACGCCTCGTTTCTTGAACGACAGTGTAGAGAAAAGAAATTTCAAGACATTTAGTGAAAAAAATAGAGCGTACTTTTTTTCATGTCTATGCTGTTACCGACCATTTTGATTAATTACACTAACAGTATGGTTGTAAAAAGTGCAATAACGTGTTGGAAACCAAATTCACAATAGAAAACCATAATCACTTCACCAAAGGGAGTAGTTATTTCACAACAGCAATCAAAAACGAAGAAATTTGTCTATCCTGTTATGTCTATCCTGTTACTATGGTTGCTATGGTTACAGTAACAGGATAGACAATTATAGACAAACACGTCGTTAATTTTTTTATCTTAACATGTAGGTGGAAAACGAATGAAATATTTCATTGTTTGAACTCATCTTAAGGTTATAACGTCTTAATCTTCCCAATTAAGCATTTGCAGGTGCAATACTGATATCGGTAACAGGATAGACAAAAAGGTAACAGGATAGACTTTTATATAGTGATATATCAGAAACGTACGTTCCTGTTACCAACGAAATAAAGAGAAAAGTAAATTAACTTATGAGGGATTTACTTGATGTTGGGTTTATTCGAAAGGGTGGAAAAAGGCCGAACAATATAAATTGCTATCTTAGACTTGCATTACTGGTGGTAATTTTTACAACCTTTGAAAACCAATTTTTAGAGCCATTTTTCAGTACAACCTAGAAAATTGGCAAATAATCTATTATTTTACAGAATGAATATATATAGAAGTTTATTCTCTTGAAAACCATCTAATTGGTAACGTTAAACAAGCTTAACATTTTATCTAAACCTTTTCTTAATAACCCAAAATTTCTTTTGAAAATGGTAACAGGATAGACAAAATATTGTACCACCGATCAAAAAATGTTTCAAGATATTCTTGTATGACATCATTAAGATTGCATCTTTTAATATGTTGTTCTTAAAGTACTGTTTGTTTTGATTTGCTTATGTAGAGGGTTGTTTGAATAAGTAACTTTTAATAAATTTTTCAATTTCAAAATTCGACATTTTTTGAAAATGACCCAGATAATAGATACTAAGCTTTTTATTAACAAATTAAGAATTAAAATGTAAATGGAATTGAATCATTTGAATAATTAAAATTTTCATAACAAAAGCAATCACATATTCCGTTTTAATAAACTACGCACTGCAAATGAACTCATTTATACAATCCAGAATGTCAAGGCGAATGGACTACGATATACATGTATTAAGCATGGAAGTGTCATTGAGTTCTGCTCAAATATATACAAGTAAAAAGGGAATCAGCGGGAACAATAGCGGTTTTTCTTTCTATTAATTTGTATTGTAGCAGATGAGAGTGTCGATCATAATAAAGTCTGGAAAACACTTCAGTTCTGAGAGGAAATCTTGCCCGTCCGATGAATTGGTAGAGCTTTTACCTAAAACATTAAAGTTTTCTTCACAAGCAATCAAAATTAGCCGTATTCCGAATCGTCTGTGAAAAATGCAATGATAACAATTAAACGTAACATTTGTATACATGTTACATAACGTTAAAATCGCATGTGGGGACATTGTATCGGACATTATAGTTTTATCTGATTTCTAGTAATTTATCTTAAATTTATTGGAAATTAATATAAAAATAGAGAGATTTTTTTGTACTGTTATCCCCTATACTTTTTTCATGTAGCGAATAAAGCAGTGTATAAAGAATAACATGAAAAAACAAAAAAAACGTAACCCTATGTCAATTGGGTCTAAAGGGGCATGACTTTATCAGATGACAATACTAATACTAAAATAAGGCTTGCGCATAGTTATATACTTTAATTCAGTCACGGACCCGCGATATCACGGGTGTGTTCTAGTACTATCTAAATATGTTGGTATATATTGTCCTCTTGTACACCAGTATGTGTCTGAGATTATGAATAAAATCTTGAAAATCTTGAAAATCTTAAATGGAATATAGCATTTTAAACCCTACAACTGTACGAGTTTATCAGCAAAGTTTAATAACCAAACTAAGAGATTTGTTACGTGTGCCTTGTAAATAGAGAGGGGGGTTGGCATTTCCCAAAGTAATTAAAGCAATTAAAGCTTAGACCCATACGTATATGTCAGCAAAATATGGGAGTTTGGGTGTCTTGGTATGGCAAATATACCAACTTTCCTAAGATATTTTCCATGTTGACCAGAAGTAGAGGTAGGCATGGTCTCTAATATTACCCATAGTACCAGACTTGTAAAAGTTTTGAATATAAACAAGAAGATGTGGTATGATTGCTAATGAGACAACTCTCCACAAGAGACCAAAATGACACAGAAATTAACAACTATAGGTCACTGTATGGCCTTCAACAATGAGCCAATCCCATACCGCATAGCCAGCCAATAAAGGCCCCGAAATGACAATGTAAAACAATTCAAACGAGAAAACTAACGGTCTTATTTATATAAAAAATGAACGAAAAACAAATATGTAACACATAAACAAACGACAACCACTGACTTACAGGCTCCTGACTTGGGACAGGCACAACCATACATAATGTGGCGACATTTGAATTATAATTTGAACTCGTTTGAATTGTTTTACATTGTCATTTCGGGGCCTTTATTGGCTGGCTATGCGGTATGGGATTGGCTCATTGTTGAAGGCCATACAGTGACCTATAGTTGTTAATTTCTGTGTCATTTTGGTCTCTTGTGGAGAGTTGACAAAAGGGGACAAAATGTCGGACATTCTTATTCAACTCGAATAAAAAGAAATTATTTTCAAAATACCTCATTATTGCATGAGGTGAAAGTGTGAGCTTTGTACAAAATACTAGTATAAGCACCTGGGAGTTAATTTCAGTAGTGACGCAAAATGGAACAATCATATTGAAAGTATAATTACAAGTGTAAAGAAACACTTAAATGTTTTACGTAAACTTAAATATCGATTATCTCGAAATAATTTAGAAAAACTATACTTAGTTTTTATTAGACCCATTTTCGAATATGCCACGGAAGTGTGGGATAATTGTGGAATAGGCTACTCAAATAAATTAGAAAATTTACAATTGGAGGCCGCAAGAATAGTAACAGGTCTACCAATATTTACAAAAACTGAAACTTTATATTCTGAGGTTGGCTGGGAATCTCTTTTTGAAAGAAGAAGAAGAAGAAAATTAGATGTTTTATAACATGAACCAAAAGCATGCACCAGAATATCTATGTAATCTTGTACCTCCTTGTGTACAAAGTACAACCAACTACCCGTTGCGAAATGGTCAAGATATTATTGTTCCATTTTGTAGACTTTCCCTTACTACTGAATCGTTTATTCCCTCTACTATACGTGAATGGAATAAACTTGATCCAAAAATTCGCAGTGTCGACTCTATTTCTAAATTTAAGAAAGAATTAAAAAACGATAGTCTAGTATGTAAAATTGAAACGTTTTATTTGTACGGCCCAAGGAAATTAAATATTATCTTAACGCAATTGCGATGTTCCGCTTCATCCTTAAACAATGACCTATTTAGAGCTAACATTATAAATGATCCCTCTTGTCATTGTGGGTCCGATATTGAGGATGTCTACCATTACTTTTTCGTTTGCCCAAAATACACATTATGTAGGAAAAACTTATTCGATAACCTTAACTGGCTATCTGAAAACTTTGTTTTAGATACAAAACTATTAATTTGCGGACACTTGGAACTTTCGAACGAACAAAATATTCAAATTTTCAAACATGTTCAGAATTACATAAAAAGGTCAAACAGATTTCTTATGCCTTGATAGAGCGTTATTATTGCTGACACAGGACGTCATCGTTGCCATCAATCCACAAGTCATCGTCACAGAATTATACGATTTTTCAAACTTTCTTTTTCCTTTTTTACTTTGTCTCCTCTTTGTTCACCTATGAAAGCTAGTGTTATATTGTATAAACTGTTTGTTTTATATGCATGTCCATTATATTATACTATTATTGTAACTTTATATTGTATTATGGAGAAGACTTCATAAGTATGATTTACTTGTGTCTAATCCATTTTGCTTTAATTCAGCAAATAAAATATGTTTAAACTTAAACTTACAAAATACTAGTATAAGAATTATTCACTTACGACATGGTGATTGCTCTGTTTTTCCTTTATTTGGGGACAATTAAGAAAAATTACGGCAATTTTTTGTGCATGGGACACATTATTTGTGTCATATTTATCCTTTTTTTTTCAAAATTCAGTCTTTTCGAAGAAAAAAACCGACATGACATTATCGACCATTTATGACGTGCTTGTTCTAGACAAAATTTATATCGTTTGGTGGAATTTTATTTATATTTTTTAAGATATTCAAAATTTCCCAAAACTTAAAGTGTAACGCGGGACAAGGAAATAATATTCAAAATTGAAGGTTTTATTGATTTTTACATAATGAAAATATATAGTCTGTTACATAAACAAAATTGCATTATTCAGAAAGAAGAATTTAAAAGCTTTAAAATGGTATATAACACTTTAGAATATCAATTTTAATGTTTATAAATTAATGACATGAATGTGTCTTGTCCACGTTTTCACCAAAATAACACCAGTAGCGTGCGTTTCTCTATAAAAAAAACTCTCGGCTTATTTTATACCCTCTGATAAAATTTTGGATGGAATGGTTTCTATTTCTCTTTTTTTTATACATCAATAAACGATGTCGATGTCTTTGGTCGCCGCTTGTGTGGTCTAGACTTAGAACACTTGTATATTTTGCATACATTTCTTTATTCTACATTGGCTAGAGGTATAGGGAAGGGTTGATCTCAGATCTCACAATACATTCAGGTATCGCATCTCAAATTTATTTGTTCATAGTGTGTTAAATTAATCTACGTATTTTGATTGAGTTAAGCCTTCCAATTGATATTTTATCATGTGTTTTTCTATGTTGTGATGTTATACTATAATTGTCTCAGTAAAAGGGAGAAGGTTTGGTACCATTAAAACGTGTAATCCCGCTGCAAATGTTTGAACCTGTCCTAAGTCAGGAATCTCATGGTGTACAGTAGTTGTTTATGTAATTTATACGTGTTTCTCGTTTCTCGTTTTTTTTTAATATACATTAATTTAGACCGTTGGTTTTCCCGTTTTAATGGTTTTACACTTGTAATTGTGGGGCCCTTTAGTATGCTTAATAGCTTGTTGTTCGTTGTGAGCCAAGGCTCCGTGTTGAAGGCCGTACCTTGACCTATAATTGTTTACTTTTATAAATTGTTATTTGGATGGAGAGGTGTCTCATTGGCACCCATACCACATCTTCCTATACCTATTAACCCCATGTCCTAAATCAGGAGCCTCTGGCTTTTGTTACTGAGTCGTGTATGGTTTTTTTTAAATTTTAGTTCATTTATATGTTTTGGAGTTTAGTATGAAGTCCATTTTCACTGAACTTTCTTTTCTAAGTGTTCTTCGACTAGTTTTGAAGAGCTATTAATTATTGTAGAAAGATTATTTCCTATGACCTTTTATTGTTTACCATTTATGTCTATTAAATGGGCAGCTTTTATTAATATGTTCATGTTTAGTAATATTTTTAACAGTAATTTCATTAAATATAATAAACAAAATGTTTTATAGATTTCCGTATAAAAAAATGAGTGTCTAAAAAGATATGTACCTTCACGGTGGGTATGGTTGTCCTGCGAGAGAACGTACTGTGCTGGTGATTTGGTCCTGACGGGTGCTGGTGGGTCCTGATTCTGTGCTGGTGGGTTTGTTTACATTGTATCAGAACGGCAATAAAACGACTGTTTTGTTGCTTAATTTTTCTCTGATGCGTCATAAGTACCATCCAAAGTATATTACAACAATATAAAATTGCAAAAGTCGTGCAAGTTCGTTAAACGGAATTGTCCTGACGATGTGCTGGTGATAAGAAAAACGGTCCTGGTTCTGTGCTCCTATGTCCTGGTTCTGTGCCTTTATATTTTAGTTAAAAGTGGCAAATATTCAAGATCATTGATGCTGTACTGTTATTGACTACTAGTAATTAACTGTTGTCTGCTTTCTTGAAATTGACATTGTTATGAATCTGTTTACTGTTATTATGAGAGAAAAAAAACCCTATTTTTTTTTCTTTTTAAAATTAACTGTGATTTTATTTATTGGCCTGTTAATGGAACCCTTCTTGCCCCCTTTTAAGATAAGAAAATATGTTTACGATTTTCGGGATAACGATCATTTTGCAAGATCGCCAAAATACGTTGTAATTTATACAATACTTATATAAAGTAGATGATGTTGTATGTTTGTTGTCAATGGACAAATTTCCATAAGAAACCAAAGAAAGTATTTGTTAACAACCATACGTCATTGTACGACCTTCAACAATAACCCATAAAATAAAAATGTAAAAGGTTTTGTATAAAAATGGAGAGCAAAAATATAGAAGAAAGGACTTTCTGAGCGTTTGAATCATATGTCTTTAGCAGCTTAAAACACATTTGTTTGTGAAAAATTGAGTGCTGACTATAAGAATGACAATAGTATTGCGGGTTTGTTTGTTTGGTTTTTTTTGGGGGGGGAATGGGGGATAAGTTAGAGCGAGGTTACAGTGAAATTGATAAGCTTGGATGATAGTTTCCCGTAAGATTTAAAAGTTGTATTTTAAAAGAAAAATGTATCTTACAGCTATTAAGAATCACTTGCTGTATCTGTAAGATTTTTTCAACATATTTTTTTTGTCTGAACGGTTATCAGGTTTTTTTTCGAAAGTTCGATAGAACACTAAAAAAAATCAATATTTTATGAAAGGGCAGACTAGAATATGTCAGAGAATATGTCAGAGAATGAAGACGAGATAGAAGACGAGATAACCTAGAGAACATTAACAAAACTAAGATTTCTTAGCTTTTTCATTTCAAAATTCCAAAATAAATAAATAGTTTTGACAGAGACATATAATACAATATTGTATTATATGTCTCTGGTTTTGATAAAGAATTACAGGGGATGAAGTGAACAATGTGTCCTACTTTTCTATATTTAAATATTTTTATGAATAAAAATCAAATGTGCCTTAATTATGATTGAAAATGAGTAAATGGAAAAACTACCAAACTAAAATACACTTTTATTTTAATATTGGTAATATCACTAAGCTTTTAAGTTTTGTGTGTCAAACACACCATCTCTGTAGTAATGACTCCTTATTAAGATATTTCACATCTCCATTTTTTTTCTGCATTTTTTTATATTGTGAATTCTTAGTATTATTATATCAAAATGTAGACTTAATTTATATTTAAAAAAACTGAATCTAAAGCCAGATAAATCAAACATTTTTGTTTCTATCTATCCGTTTTCAGGACTTTAACAATCAACGTAAACACGCCTGGAAAGTAAAATGCGTACTCGACTGTCTGTAATCGACCATTTTTAGACACCCTCCTAAAAAAACAAGCCGGGGGTGGGGGTTCAGAGATGCAAATTAAGTACTTAATTAGATCAATATTTTATATTTTTGTGTATGGTTTATCACCCCCTCCTGTGGCCTGTCAATTACGAAAATGTGCAAACTGCAATAGTATCAAAACAGCACAGACAATGAATGATAGAGATATAATTTTGTACATATACATGTATCAAGGGGAAACTTCTTGCAAAGCATTATTGTATTTAGTAGAAAAAGAGAATTTGGTGAAAATAAAATCACTATTTTTGTAGAAAATTCACAAACCTTTGTACAGAGATTTTTGTTATGTTTAGCATGGGATCAACACAAGGGTACATTATCCTTAAAAATCTATTTAAAAGTATTTGAAACTAACGTTTTTTTTGTTAATTGTGCCTTCAATTTCAAAAATTAAAATATCTCGTAACTTCATACTACCAATTGAGTATAAAACAAGTATATAAGTTTAAAAAAGAAATTCTTAGATTAAACACCTAGATTTAACTTTAAAAAGTCATAACAGTTTAAAACAATACAAATCTACACACACAAACAAATGGCTTAATTTCAACTGATTTTCAACCCGAATCGCTATAAGATCATATGTAAGCTCAACTGTGTCGAGGGATCGTGTGAGGTTCATTTATTGTCTTGGCGTCCGTATTACAATGACCAAATGTTACCAAATGATTTTTCAAGAGTGAATCTAGGAAAAACAATATTCATCAACAAACCAGACCACTGTCTGTTAAAATGTATTCGAGTTTTTAGTTACAGCCGATTCCATTGAGTATGTAGGCAAAGGTTATATCTTTGGTTAGCTTGCTTGTTAGCTAAACCGTGAAGTCATTGTTAGGTAAGGTCTATACCCTCCTTTCGAATTAGCCTGGTCCTACAGACAGAAAGATGTGTCATTTGTCGGACTAGTCTACTCTTAAAGTAGGGTAGTTTACATAACCTAACAATGACTTTTCTGTTCAGCAAGCAAGATAACCAAAGATATTCCCTTTGTCTACACACTCATTGAAATCGGCTTTAATATTGCAAATGTTCAAGCAATTAGGGCAAAACTTACCGAGTAAAAAAAAACAAAATGTCTATCTACCTTGCACATTTCAGAAAATTCAGATCAGATAACGAAACTGGGTCCAGCAACATTTATAAGCAATTTAAGATTTTGACCCTCACAGTTTCCATTCACCACAAATATTCTCGTTACAACGAATCAAATACCAGTTGCAGCCTTTTGTTTATCTATCAATATATGTATACGGATAAAGTTATGAAAGGCAACAGGGTCACCAGGGTGAGGAGTCCATGTCATCTGAAATAAATGCTAAGCATAGATCTAGAAAGCGGCAGATAATCATGACATTAAAAAAACTCTCTTCTTTTCGACTTTTTTCGAACAAATTGACACATAAAATAAATTATATAGTATTTTGGAATTTTTAACTTGTGTTCAATTCATTGGTTACACCTTTTACTAGGATAACAGTCCTGTCAAGTATGAGCTGGCTAAAATATTTCAGAAAAGAAGATGGAAATGTGAAAGTTTCCGTGCGTCAGGTGCAACAGCATACGTACAGATAACTTGTCTCGTCAGGGTGGAAGCTAAAAAGTCCACGAAAATTTGATTTAAAACCTTTATTCGTTCCAACAAAGATATTGAGATTTTGTTGAGTATTTAACCATCTACGACAACAAAATTTTTTTTTTTTTTAGAATATACAGCTCTTCTATAAATATATGCAAAGCAAACCATTGATTAAATTGCTTGCTATGATTGTTTGGATGTTTGTAAACGACAGGTAAGTAGTCTGTTTACTATATACTACAATTTGTTTGGAAAATAAACATTAACTTCAATTCCTGTCAGTTTTTATTTGTCCAATCAAATCCCAGTATGTATTGAAACTCCGCCTACCTATTGTTTGAAAACATCCAAGCAAACATAGCAAGCAAGCCAATCAAAGTTTTTTTGTGCATGCTTTTATAGAAGAGCTGTAAGTACTGCTTCATCAAACATAAAAATGTGAACTTAAGTTTTGAGACTTTTTTAATCTACACGATTGGGATTTTTGTATATGAGAACATGGTTTATCTATTAGTTGAAAATGCGGCTTTGAACTAGCTTTCAGTACCTGCAAGCATTCGTTATTCAATAATGTGTGTCTTTGTGTTATTATTTTATGTAATAAATTGTTGTGTTGGTACACCACTGTAACAATGAAGGAGGAAATGAGGAGGGTTGGTTGGGTGGAAGTGGGGAGGGTATGCGGAGCGCTAACAAACATGTCTATGCGGCATGGCCTTGATCATTGTTGAAGCATCAATGTAAGGGGCATTTAAAATATCTTAATAAAACTATTCTTATTTTAGATACTATATATTGTTATCTGATATTGGACGAAAGATGTTGCCCTTTTATGTAATTATTTAATACAAGTTACGATCATTTCAAAACACATATTAAACAGCCAAATGGATGCACAAGAGCTAAAATAGGAGTCATAGATCCTATTGACAACAATTATCTGCCCAATTTTATTGATTTCGTAACATTTGTTTCAAATATGACCAAACTTCTTAACCAAAATCACCAGCACCGTATCAGGACCCACCAGCACAATGACAGGACCCACCAGCACAGTATCAGGACATGAATAAATTGAGAAAATGCTAAATTTTAATAAATTGCAATGTTTTTTCACAAAATAGTTTTGTCGCGTGGATTGCGGTATAGAAAGCGGACTCTATGAGCATTTTTGTTTTATTTTTTCAGTTCGAGATTTTCTGAAAATGAGCATTTCTGTGTTACGCTTACTGAAAAAGTTTAGAGGGTCAACTTTTTAATGGTTTACATATGAACCCATAAGAAACAAAATTGAAAAATCTCAACCGTTTTCTTCCATTTTTTATGAGTGAAAACGTCAAAAATCATTATTTTCGTCTTTGTTTACATTTTTTCATTGATCACCAGCACCCGTCAGGACCAAATCACCAGCACAGTACGTTCTCTCGCAGGACAACCATACCCACCGTGACCTTCTTAAATTTAATCAAACGAAACAGTTTTCTTATCACTGGATTGTGTCTTGCAAGTTTTCAAGTAGAAAGGTTAATATCAGAATAAAAGATTAGAGAAAAAGATAAAACAACAACCGTATAAGAATATAAATCTTTCAAAATTTCTTTTTCGTGCATGAATTAATTTATTATTTTGAACAGTCATGAAAATAACTGTTATTGCCTTTTTCCTGTTATCATGGTTATGTCAACATTTATTGGGGGCAGTTGTTATAGAAATTAAACGTCAGTCATATATCACAAGTAAAGCTTTGATAATCTGGTCACCTGTAATTACATAATCATTTAGTTGTTAAAATCACTCATTTTTGTTCCGGGAAGATTTAGAAACAGAACGAAAAGCTACTCTTGCCGAGGTTTTCTCTTCTTTCTCAGCGAGTACACATACATTTAGTATTTCCGACAATGTACATCTATTGTTTATATTCTACAATTTACAACTGGGGCTCTAAAGTTTATTATTTAAATCCAAGTCTCTGATTCTTAACATTTTTCAAAGAAATCTACATAGTTTAAACGCAGACCGCGAAGTGGTCACGGCAGAAACAGAAATATTCTCATTACCGTTTGCTGATCTTTGCTCAATATGGAGTTGGAGTAACAAGAGACTTTTTTTGTACAAGTAAAAAAAAAACTTTATTTTTCAACTTGTTATTTTTACAATAATTGGCTGATTGCCGGATAAAAGCAGGTGTTTCGTAGATGTTTTTGTTATTCATATTTTCCACTGATCTAGTTCAGCTACATGCTTGCAGTAAGGTATGATCATCGTAAATAAAAGCGCTCAAACAACTCTTACATATAGGTGGCGTATTTATTAATATTAGAAAATGATTTTTTAATATTAAAAAATCAACCTGAATAGTTAATATTAAATATTCATTTTTTAATATTAAAAAATAAGACCATTTATTGATATTAGAAAATGATTTTTTAATATTAAAAAATGATTTATTAATATTAAAAAATTATTTTTTAATATTAATAAATAGGATCTATTTTTTAATATTAAATATTATTTTTTAATATTAATAAATCGAATATTTAATATTAAAAAATGATTATTATTAAAAAATAAAACCTATTTATTAATATTAAAAAATGACGATTTTTTAATATTAAAAAATATTTATTAATATTAAAAATTCGATTTATTAATATTAAAAAATAATATTTAATATTAATAAATGATTTATTAATATTAATAAATAGGGAATAAATTCCACAACGGCTTGCCATACATTTCCATTTAATTTCTAACTATTAAATACATTAAATACAAATTTAGAAGTATTGTTTGCAATTATCTTCCCTAAATTTCTAAAGTCAGGAAATAATGAAACACGTAGCTAATACGAAAGTCAATATTTGGCTACGCGTACCCCTATACCCCCGCATGCAGGTACGCGCAAACACTGCCCTCACCAAAACAAAAAAAAAATTAAATAGGTGTCAGACCATTACTCCCTCCAATTTAAAAAAGGCAGTGGCTATTTGACCGGCACCGGCAAAATAGCAAATTTGCTATTTAGCCGGCACTGAATAATTTATATCTCAATGGACTTAAAATGTACGAATTATAATTAAATATCAAAATTTTATATTTAAAAACTTGTGTAACTGTTACTCATATAAACACTTAAACTTTTAACTATCAAATTAAATATATTTAAAAAATTAAAATACAAATACATCCGAGAAACAAGTTGAAGCAAGATCTGAACTTTTAACTGCCTCTTGTTTGGACTCGATTGTAAACATTGATTTAATCAAAAAGTATTGTCAAAAAGATGCATGGGAAGCTATTGAGAGCGTAAAACTATATGAAGAGAAGAAAAAGAAGCCTATCTTCCTTCATATGCAACATATGCACACATGGTGCAGATTCAAAGGAAGCCAGTGTTATGTATAGTTCCTGTTTGGAGTGGCAAAATTTATCTTGTGCTAGATTAAAACAACTTCTTAAGGCAAAGAATTGGTTTTGTAAAAATTGCAAATGTTAAATCATGTGTCCTTTTGAAATTCGTAGCAAACAACTTTTAATATTGTCTTTTTTATGATCTGCGTAGTTTTACATACACTATTTTCATCGCATGGCAGGATACTTAAACCATAGATTTTACACAGATTTGGACATCTACTTTTTAGCTAACCTAACCTGAAAGGTCAAGTGAGCTTTTCTCATCACTTGGCGTCTGTCGTCCGTCGTCCGTCTACTGGGCCAAATCTAACAGAACTTTGCCACAATCATCATTATGGTATCTAGTTTTAAAAATGTGTCTGGTGATCCGGCCAACCAACCAAGATGGAGGCCATGGCTTAAAATAGTACATAGGGGTAAAATGTAGATTTAGCTTTTATCTCTGAAACCAAAGAGTTAAGAGCAAATCTGACGTGGGGTAAAATTGTTTATCAGGTCAAGATCTATCGGCCCCGTTGTTGGGTTGCTGCCCCCGAATTAGTAATTTTAAGGAAATTTTGCAGATTTTGGTTATTATTTTGAATATTATTATAGATAGAGATAAAGTGTAAACAGTAATAATGTTCAACAAAATAAGATCTACAAATAAGTCACCCCTTAAGGAGTTATTGCCCTTTATAGTCAATTTTAAACAATTTTCATAAACTTTTGTAAATTTTTGTTAATTTTAGAAAATATTTTCCACTGTAATTACTGGGCCAAGTTCATTATAAATAGAGATAATTCTGACAACAATAATGTTCAGTATAGTAAGATCTACAAACACATCACCATCACCAAAACACAATTGTGTCATGAATCCATCTGTGTCCTTTGTTTAATATGCACATAGACCAAGGTGAGCGACACAGGCTCTTAAGAGCCTCTAGTTTATAAATATTTTAGAAAAAAATATATTTAGTAATGTATATATGTATACAAATGTGTTCTTCTGCTTCTGCTTCTGCCTGATAATGGCCACAATCAACGAGCTGATTATTATGCCATGACTTAGGTACGCATACAGACCCCTCCCCCACCCACCCCAATTTGATAATTTAGTTCAGCTTTGTCAGCGAGGTTAAATGCCTCGACTAACGGTGCTTATGCTACCCCAGGAAGGAGAGCGTTTCAATCCCTGTTCGTTCTCGGGAAAAATGAGTATTTCCTGTAATCACTTCTGGATGCTGGAATTTGGAAAATTTTTTGTGCATGTTCCTAGACAGTGGTGTTGGTTGAATAAGACGACTTTGTTGTATTCTATTATATAGAACATGGATAGTCTAGCGTCTTTTCGCCTTTTTCCCATGCACAGATGGCCATTCCTGGTGCTCACTCACTTTGCTGACACATGAGTGATTATGGTGTTTGTTGGACACATATCTTGCTGCTCGTCTCTGGTCGATTTCTAGACAATCTATTTCTGTTTTAAAGTATGGGTCTCATACTGGACTTGCGTACTCTATTAATGAATACTGGTGTTACGTTCGCATTTCTCCAGTCATTCGGTACATCCCCAGTTTATATTGATGTTTTGAAAATGATTGTAAGGATTGGGGCTATTTCTGTGGCCAGTTCGTTGAGTAGTTCAGGTTTTATATTATCTGGTCTAGCTGCTGTATTTGGATTTATTTTTTTCAGAAGTTTGAGTATATCATTTCTGTGATGTTGAGTTCCTCTGCTAACGGATATTGACATGGCATATTGCATCTGGATTTAAACTCGTATTCATTATATGTGTCCTTGGTGGAAAAGGCAGAATTGTTTGTTTAGAATGGTTGCTTGGTCTACGGTGTGTGTGTGTGTGTGTAGTATACCTTCACTGTGAAATAGTGGAACTACATTGCTTTCTGTTTTCTGATGTTTGATGTATGTCCAGAAACGTTTCATACTACTATATTGGTTGTTTTCCTCCTTAGGTGTTTTCATGCTTTTTATTAATATTATTAAAGTCATAAGAAACGAGTGACCGGTGAAAAATAATGTTCTTCCAATTCTTGAACCAATGCATACAAACATCATAAACTTAGTCTTCTGTGCTCGAATTTATCATTTTTTTCGTGTAAATTTCGTATAATTGTCAATTTTTTTTTCAATCGGTCAGTGTTGTTGTGAAAATATGGCAGGTAATTAAAGTTCGTGTCTTGAAGCCGAAGTTTAACGATTGTCACCTGTTTGTCAACAATTGACGAAAAATAAACAAAAAAGCATGGAAATTGAGCACGTGTTTAACATGTAAATTCAGATAATAGTTTATTTTAAGGACATCCATGCGTATTGTGGTCACCGGATTTTTACGAGATGGGTCACACTGAGGTCACCTTGCATACGGAAAATATCTCGGGGGAATTGCTTGCTGGAAGGAAGCTATTCAAATAAAGTAAACTTCTTCTAAATATGAATAAATTAAAGAATTTTCTTCAGAAAAAAGTATATGTACATAAGATTTATAATGAAAACTATCCATTGAGTTATTAAAATCATATGCATTATTTTTTTTTGATTTGAGGTTTCTTATGACTTTAAGTTATAAATTATTTATTTATATGAACATCTTCAATATTTTATTTTTGATTTGACTGTATTTTAATGCTTGATATTGTGATAAAATGATTTTAAATTATTATTCAGCTTTTATATTCTCTCACTAACATGACTAATCACATCAATGAACAATTTTATTCAGTGCCGGCTAAATAGCAAATTTGCTATTTTGCCGGTGCCGGTCAAATAGCAAATTTGCTATTTAGCCGGTGCCGGTCAAATAGCCACTGCCTTTAAAAAAAGTAGCCCTACTCTGACACAAAATAGTGCTTTTGATGTCCGTGTTTACTTAAACTAACCAACAAATTTGCAGAAATGAAACTTTTGTGAAAGAGAAATATATCTAGATCATTTTGAGCCAAAATTTACTTGTCTATGAGTTTGCATTAAAAATTGAGGATTAATGCGCTCCATAGTATACTAATTTTAGATTTCCAGAAAACCAGGTGGTTTTTTTTTTTTGGAGTACCTCTGTTTGAAGGTCAGTTATTTTGTTAGAAGGCTAATTAAAGATATGGTGAAAATTGGCATGTAGAAAACTGATACATGTACAATTAAGGATATACCTGGTTTCTATGAAGTTAAACTTAAGGTAAAATATTTAGAAAGCTGTGAAAATTGCAAAATTTGGTTAAACAGATAGGGATTTTTAATTGGTGGTCTGACACCTGATAGCCAACCGCAAACGGTTTTTTTTCTTACTTCCGGTCGAATGTAAACACAAAACGTGGTACTTCTACAGGTGTCAGACCACCAATGTAGATTGATCGCCAGTATTTTCAAGCATATCTTTTGACACGTTTAAAATATATAGTTTTTACGTAAAGGTATGTTTTCCTAATAATCAACAGAAGGATAAAGAACTACCCCATATATATGAAACATTAAGAACAACGGTATGGTGTGTGAAAATAATAAATGTTACATGTTACAGGTATACTGCCGCCGTCAAAGAAAACGGTAGTACGATTTCACGAATGGTAAAATATTCTTTTTAACTCAATAAAGTTCTCTAACATGTATAAGCAAATCAAAATTCGTTTAACGAATTTAAAAACCAATTTTTATAGCATATTTTGATTTAAAATTGATACAAATCACAAAGAGAAAGTACTATTGGGACAAAGAGGAATAACTCTATTTAAAAACTAACTTTTTAATTTTATTTAGATCACGGGGGGGGGGGGGGGGTCTCAACTCAACTTGGGATTTTGGGTACAGGTGTGCAGCTGGGATTTTAAACCCCCCCCCCATTCGTATATTGAATAATTGTGAAATCCCTACCTATACATATATTTCACAGCGAAATCATAACCCATTCATATATTTATCAGCTCAAATAGTACCTATATGCATATACAATCGGTCAATTACTACCTATTGATATATTTCCTCGGTAAAATTGCACCCCATTGATATATTTGACGGATCAAAAAAGGGACCCATTCCAGCGGCACATATGTATATACCTTTATATAGGAATAGACCCCCCCGTGATTTAGATACAGATTAAATAATCATGCATTACACTGTCAGTGGTGATTATTTAAAAAAATTGAGAAGGAAATGGGGAATGTGTAAAAGAGACAACAATCCAACCATAGAGCAGACAACAGCCGAATTCAGGGCGACATACATGTATATAACACAATGTTTCACATAACTGCATAAAGGAAACATCTCAATTTCAATTATTATTCAATATTGTTAGATTTATAAACATGTACAGATGGCATATGGATGCAGCATGCAAATGAAGTCACTGTAGCAGAACAAAAAAATCCCCCTTAAAATTTCTTTAATTTGTGTTTATATTACATGTATAACATGTATAATGAATGATTACCAGTCAGGGGACTTACTGAAATAAGTGATTTTTAAATCACTTATTTGAGTAGCAGATTTGAAGTTTTGTCACAAATTGTGATTTTGTAGTTTTACCAAAATTTTAAACACATAGGTTTAAATAATATCTTTTCATTAATAAAATTGGAAAAAATGAACTTTTTGCTTCTTTTATGTAGCAAGGTTTATGCCTTTGAATTGATGTTATCATTTATCTGCAAATTCTATTTTAGTTGAAAAAATGCTATAATAATGGATTTACATTGTACATAATGGAATGATACTTTCTTAACAGATTTTTCCCAGCAGTGGGAGTATTTTTCCTGTAAAGTTCAAGGTTTCATCTTTCAAATTATGTGATAAAATTCTACTGTTCCCGATAAAAATTTCACTGTTTGGGTGTGTTGAAATTAGTGGGAGTTATTAAAATAATGATACTTAAATAAGTGATTTTTGGGAATGAAATTGAGGTATGACACTTAAACTAGTGATTTTAATGTCAATATCCTAGATTCAGTACAAGGTCATCACCTGAAATGACCTGGTCATCCTAGACAACACAGATGTTGGTTCTGATAATTTTAGAAACATAATTTTAGTCCCTGGATCATTCTATATTTAAAGCTACATGTATACTAAAATTAAATCACTTCTTCTAGTGATTAATTTGTACTACATAAATAGGTGATTATTAAAGAAAGACAACTCTTACTTCCAATCTTTCTGGAAATAATGTTACTTAATTCAGTGATTTAGAAATTCACTCATTTAAGTAAGTCCCCTGACTGATTACAAAATGTATCATCCTAATTCTGGAAGGACTGTATGTTTTTACAGATTCAAGTAACACCAATGATTATTTTTCAGCTGATATTCTATAATAACGTATAGGTAGCTGATTCAAAGATGAAAATTGTGAACTCTCACAATGAATGGGATCCTTTAGAAGAAATCATATTGGGAGTACCAGATTTTTGGTGTACACCTCAAAAAGAACCAGGATATTTACCTACTAGCAGGTATGGAAACATATGTGATAATCATGTATATTAATATACTATACTATAGAACAGAACAGAACAGAACAGAACATATTTTATTTCCAATTAAGGGCCCACAAGGGGCATACAGAGCATAAATGAATAAGGCAAAAGAATATTGATTTGCATAGATACATAGATACAAACAATTTTTTACATACAGTTACAATACAATTACTAACTCATATTCACTTTAATAAATTTACCAACAGCATTAAGGACCTGATTGTCTTCACAGTTTAATAAATAAATAAATTTATGCTGATTATCAAGTATAGAAAAATTCGGAATTCTTTGGCAAACAAAGTCAAAGAGAGCATCTCTATCCGATTTAAAATTTTCACAGTTAGTTAAAAAATCAATGTAAGTAATAAGTTTTAAATGTTTATAAAAAAGAAGATGTGGTATGATTGCCAATGAGACAACTATCCACAAAAGACCAAAATGACACAAAAATTAACAACTATAGGTCACTGTATGGCCTTCAACAATGAACAAAGCCCATACTGCATAGTCAGCTATAAAAGGCCCCGATAAGACAATGTAAAACAATTCAAACGAGAAAACTAACGGCCTTATTTATGTAAAGAAATGAACGAAAAACAAATATGTAACACATAAACAAACGACAACCACTGAATTACAGGCTCCTGACTTGGGACAGGCACATACATAAATAATGTGGCGGGGTTAAACATGTTAGCGGATCCCAACCTTCCCCTAACCTGGGACAGTGGTATAACAGTACAACATAAGAACGAACAATAAAAATCAGTTGAAAAGGCTTAACTCATCAGATGGACAAAAAATACAAGAGGACGTGGCCGGGTACTTATACACCCAGACACAAAAAGACACAACGAACAGATCTGAGAGTACTCACAGTTATCTGACAGCTAGTTCAAAGCCACTAACAACTAATAAAAAAGTCATGCATCTAAGACTCAACCATAACAAAAAAAAAAACCATTAGGCCATAAACAAAAAAAAAATAGGTTTGTTTGTCTATTAAGGTAGCACTCCACAGTTAGGTGTGTAGTTTCGCATTTTGGCCCCTGTGGATTTTTTAAATATGAGAGCTAGTGTGCAATAAAATTCATTTTTGGATAGCTGAGTATTAAAATAGCCTTTGTATTGGGTTTATATGAACATCAAGATTATAAAATGTATGTAATATAGGCTGTTTTCTGTATGACAGTCCGTATTTGCATGTCCCTACCATACATTGGTCCGGCAATTATTGTAATGTTTTTTTCCAACTTTTTATCGCACGAACTTTGTGATTGGATTTTACGAAAAAATGAGGCAAAAGACACCCATTTTTTATTTGATCATTAGGAAGATTTATGAAAACAGTTTCTAAAAAGGTATCACTCAAAGGCATTGAAATTCTAGTTTGATCCAAATTTTGGGGGGATATGTGACATGTCCACCCCCATTTTTGCAATATTTCATGGTAAATAAATGCAGAATGTTGCCATGGATACACATCAAAGGAATTAATTTTCACTCTTTTAACTTTTGAAAATCAAATCTATGGAATATACTGATTACATACATATGCACATGTACAACACAAACAGTTAGGTTTATGTTTTAGAATTCCAGAAATAGGAGATGATAAAACATTTTGTGGCTCATTTTTAATTTTATTTTCTAACTGTGGAGTGCTACCTAAGGATGTATTCTTCTGACATTTCAGTCTCATTGAGTCTCATTGAAATATCGTTAGGAATTATTTCCAAAACATATGATACAAGTGGAAAATAGCAATGAATTTGATTATTATCATAGTGAAACTTAACTCTGTGAAAGAATTTTGTATTTCCAATAAGTAGTTTTTGAGTAATGAATTTTTCAAATTTTACACCAAACAAGTCAGTCTTTTAGCTGAAATTCTGAGAAAAATGGGTGAGGGGTACAAAAAATGATTTTTACCAGAAACATAAACATCCCATATAACTTTTTCTTTTCAAATTTCTAAGATATGCATTTTTTTCAATCATTTATAACAAGGAAGTTGAAATAATGTGCATTTTCTTCTTTAAACAGAGAAAAATCACAAATTAACAAAATTGACAACATGGTAAATTTGACAAGAAAAAGTAGCAAAATATGATAAAACTTTCTTAAATTAACACCTATCTATAGTTTTTTTTGATGAATTTATTCAGATTGGTCCACTTCACCTTTATTGAGAGTATGAAAAAAAGTTTCATTTTGGAACTGTGATTTTTTTCACGATAATAGCCCAAAAATGGGTAAAAATCGATGAAAAATTGGAAAATCATCAAAATTTGATACTTTCAAAGGGCCGTAGCATAAAAAGAAGCACAACACCATATGATATTTTTCTTCACCATTTATGTTTTTACAGTCATATAAACCCAAAAATCAGGTTTGGAAAAAAGGTTTAATTCTAGAAATTTTTGGCTCCTCAGAGGTGTACATCCTTAACCCTACCTATCCAGAAAAAAACTGCCTACTCAAAATCTTTTATTGTCCTGCTGTTATTTTTTGTATTAAGATAGGCATGAAGACTTAAATAGAAATCTAACTTTATAGCTTGTTGTTCGGTGTGAGCCATAAGGCTACTTGTTGAAGATGTACATTGACCTATAATGATTAACTTTCATAAGTTGTTATTTGGATGGAGAGTTGTCTCATTGGCACTCAAACCACATATATATCTATCTAACACTTCAATTTCGCTTTGAAAGAAAGAAAATTAAAAAAAATGCCTATCTTTCTACCCAATGTCTCAATGTATGGGTAGGGTTTGGGCAATCCAAAGTATTTTTAAGTATATAATTTATATGCATAGTTGTTAATATCTGTATCATTTTGGTCTTTTGTGGACAGTTGTTTTATTGGCTATCATACCACATCTTCTTTTTCATATATTTTATGTAAATTTTGAAATACTAAAAAACAGTTATTTTAAATATTCTTTAACATTAGTTGTCTGTCATTTGAACAAAAAGGATTGTTTTTAATTGAGACATATATCATGTATATGTAAATCTTCTAGCATTTAAGTTTTAATAAAATTAAGAATGGTTACCATGGTCACAAGGATTCTTTCAAAGAGACAACACCCAACAAAACATCAGCAATAAATATATAATTGAACAATAAAAAAAAGAAGAAAAAACATACACGACAAGTCAGTAACGACATCAAAATATTGATTTAGGATAAAAATACTTAAAACAAATAGTTTAGGGGTGGGGGTAAAAATTGCTGCAAGTTTTGTTTATCCAAAATCGATTTTACATATATGCATATTGGTCAATCTATTTTTCGCAAATTAAGTTAAGAGAGGGGAGAGGGGGGTCAGTGAAAAAACTATGTGAATTAAGTTTTTTATCCTACATTGAACTTTTGATGTCGCCACTTACAAAGGCTAGAGGTTCCTGACTTTGGACAGGTACATGAATGCAGTGGAACTAAACAAATATTGTGAGATCTCAAGCCTAGCCAATGTGATATAAACAAACACACAGCATTACACACAGTAAACATAGTTTACCGGAGAGCCATATTTTTTATTACAAAATTAATTGTCATCTCAAGAACGTGATTCCCTATATAATCAATCAAGTTGTTCCCACAGAAGGGGGAGGGGCCCAGGCCCCCTGGATCTGCCTATCCTCTTACCACTGACTATAACAAAAGTATCTACTAATGGAGAGAAGCAATTCCATCACACATATTTGTCTAAAAGTATATATAAATGTTCTGCAATATAAAAGTAATTAACCTTGATTATTGCAGTAGGATTAAATTAAAATATAGGATTGAAATTGGATCTTAATTATTAAATATCATTTCATATATTTTCCAAGAACAGGAAAACAGAGCGATGAATACATACACAAAGCAGCTCTCCAGATTGACAACTTAGAGAGGGTACTTAGATTTCAGTGTAATGTCACAGTCAGAAGACCTGATAAAATTGATTTTACACAACCCGTGAGGACACCGTTCTTTTCAATTGAGCATCAACACGGAGCTTCCTGTCCACGTGACACCCTGCTGGTAATCGGGAATGAAATCATTGAGTCCACTATGAGCAGTAGAGCTCGATATTTTGAGTCTATGGCATACAGGTAGATATTAGATTGATAAGTTTTGTTTTAACCACGTGTACAACCAAAACAAAACCCCCAAAAATATGCCTAAAATCAGAGGAGGAGAGTTAAAGATACAGTGTTATTTTATTTGGAATATTTTCAATTTAAAAAAAAGATTTCCATTACCCAGATGATCCATAAGATTCTTACGTTTGTAGCTCATTATAAAAGGGGTTAATATATGATAAACAACAGCAGTCCTACAAGGGCATGATTAAGGAGGCAGATAAATACAAACAATGTATACACATTAGAGGGTTTGTTTTTAAAGGTTGTTCTGGAGAAAAAAAGAAAGGAATTTAAATGTAACTTCGTTTATTAAATTTTCTATTTTGCCATAATCTTTATGTATAAAATTGGTATTTTACATTTTTTTGCTCAATACTGTAAAAATAAAAAAAATTAATCTTGCAGGACAATACTGAATGATTATTTTGAGAAGGATGAAGATATGTTATGGACGATGGCTCCCAAGCCTACTATGTCAGAAAACATGTATAATTCAGACTTTCCTTTCGACACAAATTGTCAGGAACGTAAAGACTGGATACAAAATTATAAATATGTAATCAATGAAGCAGAACCGGTAAGTATTTATAAATAAATAAAAAAATGACTGATATCAGACACAAACTTTTGTGGATGCCAGTTTTTATGCATTGAGAACAAAAATGTGATTTTTGTGGATATTTTATTTTATGCCGTTAACTATTTGTCACTGTACAGCCTTCAACAATTAGCAAAATTCATACCAGATTTTTAGTAATAAAAGGCCTTGCATGAGTAATTGTGAAACAATTTAAACAACAAAACTAACTGCCTGAATGATACTAAAACATTAAAAAAAGCAAATATAGCAGAGAAAAAAACACAGAAATACTGGCAACTGACTTGGTACAGGTTGACAATAGTTGAAGACCAATATGGCGATTGATATTTATATAAATGTGTCGTGGGCCTCAAACCTTTTGTTGTCTGGGAGACTGTAAGGTTGAATCACGGTTTTAATATATCGATCAATTTTATTCTACTGCCATAAACAAAACCACATGGATGGCAGACGGCACTAACTGTTACCTGCCTACACGCAGAGGAAATTATGTTCATCATTTCCGGCAGCGAGGTATACAACACATGTGTGACAGGATTGTTTCTCTTAGTACGGGTAGTAGATATTAATCCAGCCGAAAGCTTCTGAGCTTTATCAGTTAGAGTGCTGACTATTTACACAGAGGTACCATGTTAGAATCTTAGAGTACTTTTACTATTTGTAATTAAAATCATGCTCTCCAGATACACCTGTGAAGGAAAAACTAGACATATTTTATTTTTATATTGTATAATATTTTTTTAAATTTTACTAGTGTTTTGACGCAGCTGAAGTTTTGAGACTTGGAAAAGATCTGATTGTGCAGCAGAGCATGACAGCTAATAGAAAAGGCATTGATTGGCTCAGACGTCACATGAAATGTCGTGGTTATCGAGTACACGAAGTTCACTTTCCTGGTGATCTGAATCCAGTACATATAGGTTGTACATATTGAAACATATTTAATATATTTTATTGAGTAAGCTGTATATTGGTTTTCAATTTTGTCATAAAGAAAACCAATACCTCTTTATTTTTAATATGAATATTTGTCAAGATGATTGCATGACCTTAGAGTTAGTAGTCCACCATTTTATATTTAACAAATTGACTTTCTCTGACCAAACAAATGAATAAGGAGTTATTGCCCTTTATTTACAATTGTTTGTGCTTTTGGCTATAATCATGAGAAAACAATAATAAATAAAAATGTAATTTTTGGAAGATAAAGTGTTGTCCTATAATTGCAATGATTACTCGTTTTTTAGTACGTGTTAATCACATTGTTGATGTTATTTCTTCATACACAGAACAAATGTTACAGTCATTTCTTATAATTTAATTCTTAATTTCATTTTAAACTGGGGTTAATTATTAAAAAATCATTTATGACGTCACGGTCACATGAAAAAATTATGTCTATGACCTGATAAACAAAACAAAGTCAGCTAATCAGGAGACGCGTTACATCCAAAATTAAATTATTGAATAATGTAGTTGACAAATAGGACTTAAGAACTGTAAATAGTAAAATTATTATCAATAATTATCTCCTTATAGAAGTAATTAAGGTACCAATTTATGTATTTACGACTACTGTCATAATAATTATTGTAAAGTATATAAAGTAACAGTTGCGTGTGAGAGGTTACAGGGTAAAAGCTCAATTGATGATTATTAGACTATCAGATAAATTTTATAGTAAACAAAAAATTATGACACTCCCAACAGATGATAAAATGGCATTCACCTGGGGTACCATGTATGATTTTATTGAACTTGTCCTATATAAAATACATTAAGTCTTATTAAATATTTCATGGGTGATTGATTCAGGACACACATTGTTAAAGTCTATAGTTTGTTGTTTTATTCTTATTTTCAAAATTGAATAGATGCATCACTGGTCCCATTAGTACCACCTACCAATGAAAGGAAAGGTATCCTCGTCAACCCTCCAGATCGACCAATCACAAAAGAAGATAAAGACAGAATATTCACAGGTTCATCTTGGGAAGTGAGTATCTATATAAGTTAAATCAGTTATTATAATTTCTTATAACCTGCAACACAAGGAACTAATCAATGCTCTGAAAACCACTACCCTGATTTTTGACTTTTTGTTAGATATTAAAAATTATCTTGTTTATTTTCATATGGTGGCATTACACATTTTTTCCGCTTACCACAACTTTTCTTTTCCTGATTCTAATACACAATTATACATTCTTTATTTTTTTTTTCAATATCTTATAAATCCTTGTTTTCATGTCACCTTTAGTATGCCCCATGTATGAGCATTATGTTTGTAGGTCTGTGCCTCTGTCCGTCTGTTTGTCCGTCCCTCTGTCAAGCGTCAGGTTAAAGTTTTTGTTCAAGTTGAATTCCTGAATCAACTTGAAACTTAGTACACGTGTTCCCTATGGTATGATCTTTTTTTGATTTTATTGCCAAATTAGAGTTTATACCCTAATTTCAAGGTGCACTGAACAAAGAAAATGACAGTGCGAGTAGGGCAATTGTGTACTATGGAAACAATCTTGTTTGTTATTTTTTCAAAGGTTTTGAAAGAAAAAGGGTCTGCTTGCTTTTTTTTCGAGCCTTAGACTTTTGTCGAAAAAGCGAGACATAGGTGCAATCCTACATTCCATTGTCAGCCTAGTCGGCGTCCACAAATATATGTTTAAATGGAACAGTGTAAATTAACCTTCTTTTTTCTAGATAATTGATGCTCCATTTCCTAATAGCATGGTTGTACCAGAGTCCTGTCAGTCTAGTGTCTGGCTGAGTATTAATCTGTTTATCTAGATATTTTTTATCTTCTCTTTTTCTAGATATTTTTTATCTTCTCTTTTTCTAGATATTAGATGCTCCTTTTCCTAACAGCATGATTGTACTACAGTCCTGTGAGTCTAGTGTCTGGCCGAGTATTAATCTGTTTTTCTAGATATTTGTTATCCTCTCTTTTTCTAGATATTAGATGCTCCATTTCCTAACAGCATGGTTGTACCAGAGTCTTGTGAGTCTAGTGCCTGGCTGAGTATTAATCTGTTAATGGTAGGACCAGATAAAGCAATTGTTGAAGAAACTGAAATACCTACCATCAACTTCCTTGAGTCATTAGGTATGATAAATCTATTTGTATATGCCTGCCATGGGAGACGGGGCCATTAAGTGTTACCCTTGACCATCCACCTTTCCATCTTTTCGTTAATCCGTCCTATTTTCTATTGTTTGAAGCCTGAGCAAAGGAATTCCTGTCCTCAGACATATTCTTCCTTTATAATTCTGTTTATTTCCTGATTAGGATATGCTATCTTAGATAGTGGTTCCACTTATGTTTTAGTCTGGGGGAAACTAGATTATTTATTTGTGTATCATTTGGCTTTGAATTAGCTTTCAGTTACTGCCCTTACCAAATGGTTCTAACAATTTGCACAAACGATGCTTACATTAGATCTAATGTGATTGCATATATAAGGTTTTTAACATGCAAATTAGGTGAGCATTTTGTAAGCAAAACATATTTCACATATGAAACTAACCTAATTTGCATGCTAAAAATATTACTTGCAAATGATCATATTAAAAGCTTACAAGTATTACAAAAACATCTCATTTTATCAAGATTGTTCATATGAGTAGCTGCTCACATTTTACATATGTGAAAATTAGTTGACTAATTTGTTTGTTATGGAGCTACCATTTGATTTGTATGGGGGCTAGGATGAAGTTTGAAAAAATGCAGACAGATTATACACACAGAAGAAGAAGTATACTTAACAACACAATTATTTTCATTTACATGTGTATAATACGACGCAGGTTTTTTTAATTTTTTTCAAAAGTGATGCTTTTCTAGAAATTGTTTAACATTTCACAGCGGTATCATACTCAAACTTTATTTAAACCTGTTTATTTACTTATAATTGTTATTAGCTATCTATTTACAGTCAGGTATCAAAGATCAAATTTATTCTGTCGTCCTGTGTTAATTTGCGTTTTTTAATTGAGTTACGCCTTCCAATTGATATTTTATAGTGTGTCTTTCTATGTTGTGACTTATTGTTATACTATTGTTTCAGAAAAGGGAGAAGGTTTGTTACCATTTAAACGTTTAATCCTGCTGTAAATGTTAGCACCTTTCCTACTTCAGAAATCTGATGTACAGTGGTTGTCGTCAATTTATGCAGTTCATAAGTGTTTCTCGTTTCCTGATTTAACATAGATTAGACTGTTGGTTTTTCTGTTTGAATGGTTTTACACTAGTAATTTGTGGGGCCCTTTATAGCCTGCTGTTTAGGTTTGAGCCAAGACTCCGGATTGAAGGTCCTTGACCTATAATGGTTTACTTTTATAAATTGTTACTTGGATGGAGAGCTGTCTCATTGGCACTCATACCTCATGTACCTTCCTATATCTATATAGCTAGGACAGGAGTTTTGAGTAAAAATACAGCAGGATGAGACACTTTACAAAAAAAAAGCCGGATGACAATTTATGTAAAAAAAGTCATAAAAATAAAATGGTAGCTCCCTTATCTAAATATCTCCGATGATAATGATTAAATTTGACCTAAAATCAAAACAAAATGGCTGTTTCAAATTAGGATAAAATAGCATATGCAAATCAGTTTTTTATACAGAGATTATTTCAGATTATTTAAGTTCAGTAAAAATAAAAACGTATTTGTAAACAATTAAAAGACTGTTTCAGAATGTTAAATATTTATATATATTTCAGGTATTAAATGTATCCGTGTACCATACAGAGATTCGTCCAGATTGGTTAATATTTATATATATTTCAGGTATTAAACGTATACCTGTACCGTACAGAGATTCATACAGATTGTTCAATATTTATATATATTTCAGGTATTAAATGTATTCCTGTACCATACAGAGATTCGTACAGAATGATTAATATATATATATATATATTTCAGGTATTAAATGTATCCGTGTACCATACAGAGATTCGTACAGATTGTTTACTATTTATGTATATTTCAGGAATTAAATGTATCCGTGTACCATACCGAGATTCGTACAGATTTGGTGGTAGCATTCACTGCCAGACGTCAGATGTCCGACGTATTGGTGAATGTCACAATTACTTTCCAAATATGGACAGCAATGAAAATCAAACAACCACAAACAGATGATATTTTACACATTCATGTATTTTTAATCAATTTTTTTATGAAAACATAATAAACATGGGTTTAAGGTTATGGTTATTTCTTTTCCTATAATGAAACTGTCTTTATCGTGTATTTATATGGTGTATAATGTGATTCATTTTTTTTCTAGGAGTTACGCCCCTTTGAACTTATTTGCTTCAATGTACTACTGCAACAGTTTTGTCATCGCAACTTCTCTGAAACCACACAACAGAATTTCATGAAACCTTTTTAGATAATAAGGACATACTATCTAGATGTGCATATCGACAGGAATTTACGATTCATTTTTTTCTAGGAGTTACGCCCCTTTGAACTTATTTACTTTAATGTACTACTGCAACAGTTTGTTATCGCAACTCCTCTGAAACTACACAACAGAATTTCATGAAAACTTTTAAGATAATAAGGACATACTATGTAGATGTGCATATAGATAGGAAATTACGATTCAATTTTTTTTCTAGGACTTACACCTCTTTGAACTTATTTGTTTTAAGGTACAACTTCAACAGTTTGTCATCTCAACTCCTCTGAAACCACACAACAGACTTTCATGAAACTTTTTAGATAATAAGGTCATACTACGTAGATGTGCATATCCACAGGAAACGACGATTCATTTTTTTTCTAGGAGTTGCACCCCTTTGAACTTATTTGCTTCAATGTACTTCTGCAACAGTTTGTCATCTAAACTCCTCTGAAACCACACAACAGAATTTCATGAAATTTTATAGATAATAAGGACATACTATGTAGATGTGCATGTTGACAGGAAATTATTTTTCAATATTTTTTTCTTGTACAATTTTTTTTTTCTTACACTTATTTCATTTCTCCAATGACAATGTGGGGACGTGGGGTATGTGAGCGTTCTCACTAAGGTTCTTTTATTAGTTCCGCCCCCTCATTCATGGTCTATTGACTTTGAAACATTTGCTTTATAGTTTAGATGTATTAGTTTGTGATTAGATTAGTTTAAGATAAACTGCTTGATATGTTAACTTGTTAATTCAATGATATTTGGAATGCAAATTTATTGCCATTTGCAAGGTTTGTTTCCATAGTGATTATATAGCCCCCCCCCCCCCCTCCCCCTCCTCATCATGTTTCATTGACTTTAAACTGTTGCATAGTTTACAAATTAATGTTTGTGTTTATGTTTGTTAAAAAGGGAACGACTTATAGTAAGTCTATGGTATTTGTATTGCAGTTATATAAGCATGTAGATTGTTTAGACATGTACTTGAGTCACGGTTCATCTACTTTGAATGTTTGCATAACTTACATGTTAAAATATTTCTATTTTAATTTCCAAATTTGCATAATCGAAATTACAGAAAGGCGAGACGTATTTCTGTGATAACAGTTTATTACCGTTCGTTTTGATGTTGAACTGTTACACCACTGTCCCAAGTTAGGGGGTTGGAGTTTTGGGATTCGGCTAACATGTTTAACCACGCCAAATTCTATATGAATGTGGCTGTACCAAGTCAGGAGCCTGTAGTTCAGTGGTTGCCGTTTGTTGATGTGTTGTTACATTTTTGCTTTTCGCTCCTTTTTTGTACATAAATTAGGCCGCTTATTTTCTCGTTTGAATTGTTTTACGTTTATCATTGTATGGCTTTTTATAGCTAATTATGCGGTATGTGCTTTGCTCATTGTTGAAGGCCATACGGTGACCTATAGTTGTTGATATATGTGTCATTTTGTCTCTTGTGGAGAGTTGTTTCATTAGCATGTATACCACATTTTTTTCTTTATATTCAAGAACTTTCAAAGCAGATTGTGTTTGTACCGTCCGACAAAGCAGTCAACAATGTGAAAGTGGTATCATGGCTGTTAATACAATACTGACATTCTTTATAAGATTAAGAGAGGAAATGGGAAATGTGTCAAAGAAACAACAACCCAAACAAAGAGCAGAACACAGCAGAAGGTCACACCTAGAGGCAGACTTCAACTAGCTTGAATAAAAAAAAATTACTAGTTCATTTAAATTGGAAGTCACACTAAACTTAAAAACATATAAATGAACTTAAAATTAAAAGCCTGCAAGACTTCAAAACAACTGAGACAGTTTTGACTTTTCAACTCTTAACACTACACTTCCACGCAATATTATCAAACTGTGACAACAGTCTTGTTATTTAATTAAATGGTTGTTTGGTAAATCAGAAAGCAATCACTTTACCATTTGATAAAGAACTTTGCAATTTGAACTTTCCCTGTAATTTTGTTATTTTACTTTTTATGATACCCCACATCACGTGCTCCATATCTTTTAAGAACGGTTACACTAGTTACGGAGTGATTTATTAAACTGTGTCTATCATATGTAAGGTCCCGCCTAGTCTCTAGTCGCCCAATATAATTATGGTGATTAGTCCGTCCGACCAAGAATGTGTCCCATATATATTTAGAGAACCGTTATCATTTGATACTTTATACTTGACAAGTTTATTAACCAACAAGAGAGGGTGTATCATAATGTCGAAAGGTCACGTGCACAATTAAAAAAAATTAGTTTTAGTCGACACACCCATGTTTTGTGGTAAAGGTGGTATCCGCTCTATTTCTTAATAACTGTTATAATTTCAAAGTTGAAATACTTGACATGTGTATTAACAAGCCCAAGAGGGGCTGTCATACTGTATGTTCAACTTCCTAGGTCTAAGGTCAAGATCAAAAACATCAGTTTCAGTAATTTGTGACAACCGTATGTCCTATGGTAAAGATACACATTTTCCCCACATGTTATTTACAGCGGGGCCCACATATATGGCACCTATCATACTGATATTTAATGTCCGAATAAAGTTCTTTCTTTAAAAACGCATATGCACGAAATAAACTAAAAGTTGTTCTGTTACATATATCTATTGCTAAAGAAATCAATGTCTTCAATTATACTTTCTTGTGGTTTTGTACTTCATGTTTTTATAAGAGTGTACGTCTATGTGAAGTTTCATTCTCTTTAAAATCTTATCGTTTTCCTTTTTTATTATCTCTATCATGTGAAAAAACTACAGTGTGCGGAATAAGTATTTCTTTCAATGCCCCGGCAATTCTAATAGACGTGTTAGGAAAGTTGACACTACTGCTGGCGCTCGTGTTGGATGGAAGATGAATACAATATGACGTGTGGACCATCTCAAAAAATACAAAACAAAATATTTGTGTTACCTGTATAGATAGGAGTGTTTGATACCTCTGAGATTAATCTTAAACAATTATAGTTACTTAAGTACGCAGGAGAAGATCAAAATAAAAAATATATTTTAAGAACCAGTAGTTTAACGGATAATTTTTTGAATAATTAATATTAACTTTTAAATAATTTATCTTGATCTAATGTTTTGTAAACAAATAGTAAAAGGGTGTAGTCGTATAACTACGAAAGCCATAAAGGAACACTAAAAAAAATTACCCATGCTTTTTTTATTGACAATCCGTGATCTTAGATTGCTAATCTGTTATCTCGGATTGAAAATCCGTGATCTCGGATTGAAATCCGTGATCTCAGATTATTAATAGGTGATCTCGGATTGATAATCGGTGATCTCGGATTGATAATCGGTGATCTCGGATTGATAATCTGGATTCATGAATTGCTGATCTGTGTTCATGAATTGCTACTCTGTGATCTCGGCGTGGTAATCCTGAACTGAATAACTATGACAATTGAATCATTTTTTTTATACGACTTCCATTTCCCGAAAGCTAGCTAAAAGTCATTTTAACAAACTATAAATAATTCAAGGTACATAAAACAGTCGGATGAGGTTGGTATTTACTTTGCCCTAGCGTTCAGTAACTACAAGACTGAGTACTCTAATATCAGTACGTTGTGTCGACTTAAGAAATAAAAAGTTATCAAGACATTCAAAATTAAAGAAGAAAAATAACTTTAGATTCAGTTGACATTGTTTCCCGCAGCTACAATAGTATACCCTATAACGGGCTTTCATCTATGTAAATACATTAAATTTCGCCCTCTCCCACACACCCACATTGCCCAACCCCCATTGCAATCATGTAAAATAACATGTTCCTGCATTTTCGATTCAAATGGTTTTTATGTTCTCGCTAACAAAATTGGAGGGGATCTTGTAACGATACCGTCTGTCTGTCCGTTTGTCAACTTTCGTCCGTAGCACCCTTGTTAACACTTTATATTCAATCGTTCCAGGATTTTGATCAAACTTGCTAATACTTAGTCCATATGAATATCTAGAATCGTATACATTTTTGAGGTCAAACGTCAGGGTTACTGTTAGACTTGTAATTTATTTTAACACTCTAGACTCGATTTTGACTTAACTTGGCATATACTTTGCCCTTATGACTATAATATTGAACCCAATTCACTTTCAAGTTCAGCCGGCAAAAGTCAATTGACCACAAATTGTTACACCATATAAGAGACATCAATTAAGGCACACACGCCGAGCGAACAAAATTTAGATAAAGGAATATCAGAGTTTCGTGTGTATGTTGAACACGTAATGAGACGTTTCAAGATAAACAGGGTCGTTTGGAACTTTTTGGAGACATGAAAGGAACGAACTAAATCAAATAGTTGAAATGTGTACCGGACTTGTCGAGATATGTTTTCGTATACAACCAATGCAACTGAATGCTGATGATAATAAGCACGTGACCAAATAATCCCAATTTGCATTTTAGAATAAATCATAGAGCATTCATCTTGTGTAAAAGGGGGAACTTGTATCTAGTTTCCAAAATATATTGTTTTATTCTTATTTTTATTTTTAAATCGTTCTAGAATGATAGTAAAACGATGGTTTATTTTCAATTCGCGGGATAAGGCGGGACAAAACACGTGTTCCTTTTTATTTTGCAGGAATTTTTTGATTTTGAAACTAGAATAAAAATATATCCCCCCTTTTTCTCCACAAAAGGCAAAAATTTGCCTAATTGTTTTATCATATTTTGCATTCTTTAACCAAATAATTACAGTTACATAACTTGTTTTGTATGGTTATAATTATCTCTTCAATACTAGTACCCCACGTAATTTATTTAAAAATTCACATTTAGTTATTAATGTTGGGTCTTTAAAAAGAGAATTGAGTTGCTCACTATAAATAAAGTAATTCAGTGGTCATACAGGTAATAAAAACTATATAGTATTTATACTTTTGGAGATGACCCCCACATCATATTGTATTCATCTTCCATCGAACACGAGCGCCAGCAGTAGTGTTGACTTTCCTAACACGTCTAATGCACTATAAAACCAGATACAAGTATAATATCGTGAAAAGAAAGTTAGGATTTAGTGTTTATAATTTGGCAATGTTTTCTCGGTTATTGAATTGTTTTTGTTGATAAAAATATATCATTTTGTTGCAAAGTATCTAATATGTATAGCCAGTCAAGGTCGATAAAAACTTCCATGTGTTATATTATAACTCTCATCACTCTCATCACAACTCATGTAGATACAGAAAGTAATTTGCGTATATAAACAATCGAATAGTTGATTTCTTTACACGTTGAATATCATGTTGTATCTCACAGTCTTTGTATCTTGTTGTTCATGTGACATTTATGAAATCTATTCAAAATGCCACTGCATGGGAAGCAAAATTTGAGAATTTAGAGCAGACCATTGAGTCATAACAAGTTCAAATTACGAATCTGGCACGTTCTATTCGGGATATTTCAAAAGGTAATATTATATAATTGTTTTCTCCTATATGCAGTTTTAGAGCTAAATTGGAGAATAAGTAACATTGAATTTGGAAATTTTCATTTTCGATTTTATAACAAAGGACTTAATTCGATCGACAAAATCAGACATTAGACGAATTCCACAACCTTCTATTAGCTTAAACCGTCAAAAATATTATACTTGTAAACCTATTTACGATACTAGTAACTAATTTTCTGCATATATACATGTATTTGCTTAAAATGTAACGTGAATGCATTCAAAACTTTTGAAATGCACTCGCAATTATGATAACCATTTCTAGATTGTAATTGTATGGCCTTACTTTTAGCAGATTTTTTTCTTGAATAGAAACGCTATGTGTTAAATGTAATCAAATGCAGCCTCCGGTCAGAACATGGGTGTTTAATCCTATGTCAAATGTTGTTGTCCTCGCAGGTAAAGCCGTTTTTGTTTGTAAATCTCATTACATAAACTGCTTGTTAAATGAATTAGTTATTGACAATTCACTAGGAAACTCAACATATACCCAGACGACACTTACCAAAGAGGAAAGCCTGGATAATCATAGGTCTGTTTTATGTTCCATTAAAATTTCAACCAAAGATGAAGAACTGGATTTTCCATCACTGTATTGGATACCTAAACTACATGAATGTCCTTACACACAACGTTATATTGATATTGATGGGTCTTCCAAATGCTTCACGAAACCGCTTTCTAAATTATTAACATCTATTTTAATCAGTAAGCAAAGCCAGGCTTCAGAGTTATCGAGAAACTGCATACTATAGAGGTGGTGTCAATCAGATGTGGATACTAAAAAATTCCAAAGATCTTCAATAGTACACACAATCTATAATACTCTTTCGTCTTGCAATAGTATTAAAACATTTAGACTTAGTCCCATTCCAAACTAAAAGACAAATTGAAGGAGTTGGTTTTACTTTGTTTTATAAAAAAAGAATGGCCAACATAGATACAAGTATCTTGTCTAAGGGAAGGATAAATCCTACTTTGTGAAGAATCAATCTGATTCAAGAAACACATTATCTGAAACTGACATGATAAAGATGCTTGATATCTTCATTGACAACATATTTGTTAGTTTGGAGGACGTGTTTTTCAACAGACTGTCGGCATTCCAATGGAAACCAATTGTGCCCTTCTTCTTGCTAACTTTGTTTTAATATTTTTAGGCTGACTTCATCCACAATGATCCAGGAACTTCTTTGAAAGATATGTAAGAAGTTAGCAATATCCTTTAACTTTACTTTCCGCCATATAAAGATGATGTTCTCTCTCTAAATAATTGGGTGACTATTTTGAACGAACTTATCCCATCGAACTAGAGATAAAGGATACAACAGATTCAGTTAAATCTACCTCATATCTTGACTTGCATCTAGCAAACAAAACTTTACAACACAAAAGATGATTTCAGCTTCTAAATTGTGAATTTTCGATTTCTATGATGCAACATTTCCGCAGCGCTTGCATACGGATTATATATCTCCCAATTGATACGATATTCCCGTGCTTGTATATAACCTATCATTATTTCCTTGATAGAGGGTTACTGTACACACGGAAGCTATCAAGCGAAGAGTTCCAAATGGTGAAGTTGAAATCATCCCTTCGAAAATTTTACGGACGTCATCACTAATTGGTTGAACGCTTTGGAAGAACCGTTTCACAGATAATATCGAATATGTTCCTTATGTCGTAACTACAATCCGCTTCCCTATTCACGAAAGTGACGTACCGAATTAAAATGTTTACCCAGTTGTTGGTGGAATTTTGGAAAACGAAATGACAGACGACACATGACTCTTTTAAAAATGGTTATATATTTATATATGATATTGTTGGATACATGTATACCTTACTCTCAACAAACATAGTATTATTTATTTGAAAAATATTTAATTAAGCTAATGACTTTCGAAGTGATGTTTCAAGTCAACTTATTCTCTCTGTATTAGCTTCCTTTATAAGGAACACCAAGGATTATCTACAAGTAAAAGTATTATGTACAAATTAAAATATATGGTGATATATTTTAAAAGTTATTATCCAACGGTTAAAATACACAGTAAAACTTCTATTTACACATAAAATCCGAGTGTCATTTATACAAATTAAAACACAAATTATACGGAATAAAAACTGTTTGTTTCAGACCGTCAACCATCCATTGCCTCAAGCAACTTTAAGCGCTTAATGTAAAGTTTATAGCACATCTCCCTAGTTTTCGCTTCTATCATGTTCATTATCTTGCCGTCTCTTAGTGTTTGAGAAAAATACCTGCAGTCTATAATTAGCCTGATAATGTTTAAATTGGATTAAAAGATACTATGTCAGACTTCAGCTGTTGTATGTTGAGTAACAAATGCCTTGATTGGTTCAAAGTAAGTAATTCTAGTATTTGATAATATGGGGACGAAGTCCCCTATTACAGTAGAAAATTCAATAAAAAAAAAAAAAAAAAAAAAAAAAAAAAATCGAGAAAATTTCCCGAATTTTTCATTGTACTTATGAACTCAAAATCGTTCAATTTTTTTTGGTCGCGTTTTTTAATTTCCGGATCTGCGCAGAACACATAAATCTACTTCCTTCTTCCGGTCTTGTTGTCGTGAGACTAGTCTAGTAAAATATAGGAACTCAAGGAACACAATACTAATATTTTATTTTTAATCATTCTTTGTCTTTGTTATGAATAAACGTTAGGTCTACCTGGCCACAGACCACAATTAATTCCTCTATCAGTTCTTTATAACCTTTTGCATCATTAAAAAAATTGCACCATGCACTTTTGTCCAATTTTTTGTGTGTGTAATGTATTGTCCTAGTCCAAATATATATCCAAAATTCAGAAAGATTGAAGCAATCACTTTTACAAATTTAGCCAATACACATCCATACCCCTATTGACAAGTCAAGAGATGTTCCGAAAACTGTAAATATCACCTTTTTGCACTTGACCTAATCACTCATTCCATATCAAAATCAGTTAAAATACAACCTCCAAAAATTTATTTGACCTCTCTTCTTTCATTTCCACCCAAAAAGATTTAAGGAATGAGTGAGGAAAGGAAAGAAAAAAAATTAAGGAAAAATACACTCTAATTAAAAGGAACTATATTCGTGGACAACGAAAAGAGGGGTCATTAATTGTGGTCTTGGGCCTATTAGGGGCCTAAAACTTGACCAATTCTAATAAAACTTGGCATGATTCAAGCTTAGTATATTATAAAACAGGTTACAAAGTTTCAAAGCCATATGATACCAAATAAAAAAAATGTGGCATTTTTTATATCTGAATTTTGGGTGCTGAATTGTGGCGTTGAATTAGAACAATTAAAACTATCAAATTTGAGCTTCTAAAAACCAAAAGATACCAAAACTAACACTTTTAATGTCTCTATGTATAAGTTAACATCTATTTAAAGCAACAGAAAGCATATTTCATGTATCAGACTTATGCAAAATGGCCAGAAGTTAATTTTATATGAGCCTGTGCCAAAAAATAGAGGTTTTCAATTAGGGTGAGGCCTTATATCAAATGTAATATTTTTCACTTACCACAATTTTCTGAAGTTGTTAAGTTATCAAACAAACTTTAACAGGTTATAAATGTACTTTTGATGGAAATATAAGTTTCAAATAGCATAACGCATGTGGATAAAATGGTCTTTAGCAATGTTATGCTTAAAAAAACAGATTGCCAGTTTAGGCCGTTCCCCACATTTGCATATTTAAAAGCATATAAATGATATGGAAGATGGAGATATACTTCTTTTTGCTAAAATCTGTGCTCAGATATGATAAAACATGGAGCCTGGATGTAACAAGACTGTCACTTTCAACTATATATGCAGACAGTATGGTCTGATGCAAAGTTTATTAACTTTACTGTTTAAAAACTGAATGAAATGTCAGCCTCAAAAGGCCAATATTTAAACCACTAGCTATCCAACAGAAGAAAGTAAAGGTAGTCTGTGAAACAGAAATGGTTAAGCAACCAGTAATAAGTGTTTTTGATGTAGGTTCAGTGCAATCTGTTTTGGAATACAACTTTTAAGTGCATGGAACTTCACATTTCACCTGCTGCGTATACTGACCGTTAGACTTAGACTATTAAAACAGCACATTTTGCACTCTTTTTATGTTTTTATCTACTTTTTTTTGTGTTCAGAGTTCACAAATAAGTTAAACAACTGAAATAAATACCACAAACACAAACAGATATCAGAAAAAAACTGTCAGAGAGAAATTAAGCATGCTGTTTTTGAAAAAATAGTGAAAAAAGTGAAAAAGCTACATTTTAGGCATTTAACCTGAAAAGTGACTTTTTCACAAAATTTCTATCAAATGAAAGTGAAAATCATTTCTTCTCATATAGTTTGACAAATCAATACCAATAGATCATTCAGAAAAGATGCCAAAGTAAAAATTCTAAATTTGCTGAAATGCACCTCTTAGGCCACAGACCACAATTAATTCCTCTATCAGTTCTTTATAACCTTTTGCATCATTAAAAAAATTGCACCATGCACTTTTGTCCAATTTTTTGTGTGTGTAATGTATTGTCCTAGTCCAAATATATATCCAAAATTCAGAAAGATTGAAGCAATCACTTTTACAAATTTAGCCAATACACATCCATACCCCTATTGACAAGTCAAGAGATGTTCCGAAAACTGTAAATATCACCTTTTTGCACTTGACCTAATCACTCATTCCATATCAAAATCAGTTAAAATACAACCTCCAAAAATTTATTTGACCTCTCTTCTTTCATTTCCACCCAAAAAGATTTAAGGAATGAGTGAGGAAAGGAAAGAAAAAAAATTAAGGAAAAATACACTCTAATTAAAAGGAACTATATTCGTGGACAACGAAAAGAGGGGTCATTAATTGTGGTCTTGGGCCTATTAGGGGCCTAAAACTTGACCAATTCTAATAAAACTTGGCATGATTCAAGCTTAGTATATTATAAAACAGGTTACAAAGTTTCAAAGCCATATGATACCAAATAAAAAAAATGTGGCATTTTTTATATCTGAATTTTGGGTGCTGAATTGTGGCGTTGAATTAGAACAATTAAAACTATCAAATTTGAGCTTCTAAAAACCAAAAGATACCAAAACTAACACTTTTAATGTCTCTATGTATAAGTTAACATCTATTTAAAGCAACAGAAAGCATATTTCATGTATCAGACTTATGCAAAATGGCCAGAAGTTAATTTTATATGAGCCTGTGCCAAAAAATAGAGGTTTTCAATTAGGGTGAGGCCTTATATCAAATGTAATATTTTTCACTTACCACAATTTTCTGAAGTTGTTAAGTTATCAAACAAACTTTAACAGGTTATAAATGTACTTTTGATGGAAATATAAGTTTCAAATAGCATAACGCATGTGGATAAAATGGTCTTTAGCAATGTTATGCTTAAAAAAACAGATTGCCAGTTTAGGCCGTTCCCCACATTTGCATATTTAAAAGCATATAAATGATATGGAAGATGGAGATATACTTCTTTTTGCTAAAATCTGTGCTCAGATATGATAAAACATGGAGCCTGGATGTAACAAGACTGTCACTTTCAACTATATATGCAGACAGTATGGTCTGATGCAAAGTTTATTAACTTTACTGTTTAAAAACTGAATGAAATGTCAGCCTCAAAAGGCCAATATTTAAACCACTAGCTATCCAACAGAAGAAAGTAAAGGTACAGTTGGGTGCAGACCAAGCATTACATGTAGACGGGCCGAAAAAGTTAACGTGGCGTTTACTCGCGTGCACTTCATGTAAACGCCGCGTTAACTGTGCGTTAACTCCGAAATTGCAGTAGACATTAAAAGTAAACGGGCGTTTACTTTCGCGTTTACCTCCGCGTTAACGCAAAAACGGCGAGTCTTCTAATTTTGTAAAGAGTAAACGGGCGTTTACTTTTCCGTTTACCTCCGCGTTAACGTGGAAAAAGACGCGTCTTCTATTTTTGTAATAAGTAAACGCGCGTTTACTGTTTGTAGTAAACGCCCGTTAACGCAGATTGTCATCGTAACTTGGATACACTGACCTAAAATATGAAATGATAAGGAACATCAAAATTAATTGACCAAGTGGTCATTTCTGCTTGACATATTGACGATTACAGTTATTTAAAAATGTCACACATTTGTATTTAATTGAACAATAATTATAGTAAATTTCTTGTTCTTCGCAAATAATAGTTTAAGTATGTTTATTCAAATACATGTAATTTAATCCTCACCAAAATCAAACAGTTTTCTCATCTTAGACAGACTGACTCGTAAAACAAAACTTTTTGATATCATTCACCACAACTGACAATAGTTACCTCTTAACAAGTTATCTTATTCTATATAGAAGTAATTCAGTTATATTTTTATGCCATAATTGACCATATAAAACAATTGACAGCAATTTTTGTACCAGCCTGACGGTGATGACCTCTTTTTATCTAAAATATTGAATAGTAAACACAATTCAGTAGTTTTCATACATCAGACTAACTCGTAATATATAATTATTATTAGGTAGCAATATTTGAATATTATGACTAAAAAATTTTGTTTGCATCAATTTAGATTGCCAGCATGTACTTTTTTATTCAAAATATTGAATCGTAAAAAAAAATCAGAAGTTTTCATACCTCAGACTTACTCATGTAATAAAATAATTTGTCCGCAACAACAAAAACTGACCATATAAGCATTTTAATATGTAAATCTATATAGCTGCATAGTAAATTAGTTATATTTTCATGTAAGGATTGATTGAATAAGAAAATATGTAGCAATATTTGAATATTATGACTAAAAAAGTTTGTTCGCATCAATTTAGAGTGCCAGCATGTCCTTTTTTTATTCAAAATATTGAATCGTAAACCAAATTCAGTAGTTTTCATACCTCAGACTGACTCATATAATAAAATTGTTTGTCTGCAACAACCAAAACTGACCATATAAGCATTCTAGTATGTAAATCTATATAGCCGCATAGTAAATGAGTTATATTTTCATGTAAGGATTGATTGTATAATAAAATAGGTAGCAATATTAGAAAATTATGACTAACAAATTTTGTTAGCATCAATTTAGAGTGCCAGCATGTCCTTTTTTTATTTAAAATATTGAATCGTAAACAAAATTCAGTAGTTTTCATACCTCAGACTGACTCATATAATAAAATTATTTGTCCGCAACAACCAAAACTGACCATATAAGCATTTAATTATGTAAATCTATATAGCCGCATAGTAAATGAGTTATATTTTCATGTAAGGATTGATTGTATAATAAAATAGGTAGCAATATTTGAATATTATGACTACAAAATTTTGTTCGCATCAATTTAGAGTGCCAGCATGTCCTTTTTTATTCAAAATATTGAATCGTAAACAAAATTCAGTAGTTTTCATACCTCAGACTGACTCATATAATAAAATTATTTGTCCGCAACAACAAAAACTGACAATATAAGCATTTGCTTATGTAAATCTATATAGCCGCATAGTAAATGAGTTATATTTTCATGTAAGGATTTATTGTATAAGAAAATTGGTAGCAATATTTGAATATTATGACTAAAAAATTTTGTTCGCATCAATTTAGAGTGCCAGCATGTCCTTTTTTATTCAAAATATTGAATCGTAAACAAAATTCAGAAGTTTTCATACCTCAAGCAGACTTACTCATCTAATAAAATAATTTGTCCGCAACAACCAAAACTGACCATATAAGCATTTGCTTATGTAAATCTATATAGCCGCATAGTAAATGAGCTATATTTTCATGTAAGGATTGATTGTATAAGAAAATAGGTAACAATATTTGAATATTATGATTACAAAATTTGTTCGCATCAATTTAGAGTGCCAGCATGTCCTTTTTTATTCAAAATATTGAAGCGTAAACAAAATTCAGTAGTTTTCATACCTCAGACTGACTCATATAATAAAAATATTTGTCCGCAACAACCAAAACTGACCATATAAGCATTTAATTATGTAAATCTATATAGCCGCATAGTAAATGAGTTATATTTTCAAGTAAGGATTGATTGTATAATAAAAAAGGTAGTAATATTTGAATATTATGATTAAAAAAAAATTGTTCGCATCAATTTAGAGTGCCAGCATGTCCTTTTTTTTATCTAAAATATTGAATCATAAACAAAATTCAGTAGTTTTCATACCTCAGACTGACTCATATAATAAAATTATTTGTCCGCAACAACCAAAACTGACCATATAAGCATTTTATTATGTAAATCTATATAGCCGCATAGTAAATGAGTTATATTTTCATGTAAGGATTGATTGTATAAGAAAATAGGTAGCAATATTTGAATATTATGACTAAAAAATTTTGTTCGCATCAATTTAGAGTGCCAGCATGTACTTTTTTATTCAAAATATTGAATTGTAAACAAAATTCAGTAGTTTTCATACCTCAGACTGACTCATATAATAAAATTATTTGTCCGCAACAACCAAAACTTACCATATAAGCATTTTATTATGTAAATCTATATAGCTACATAGTAAATGAGTTATATTTTCATGTCAGGATTTATTGTATAAGAAAATAGGTAGCAATATTTGAATATTATGACTAAGAAATTTTGTTCGCATCAATTTAGAGTGCCAGCATGTCCTTTTTTATTCAAAATATTGAAGCGCAAACAAAATTCAGTAGTTTTCATACCTCAGACTGACTCATATAATAAAATTATTTGTCCGCAACAACCAAAACTGACCATATAAGCATTTGCTTATGTAAATCTTTATAGCCACAGAGTAAATGAGCTATATTTTCATGTAAGGATTGATTGTATAAAAAAATAGGTAGCAATATTTGAACATTATGATTACAAAATTTTATTCGCATCAATTTATAGTGCCAGCATGTCCTTTTTTATTCAAAATATTGAATCGTAAACAAAATTCAGTAGTTTTCATACCTCAGACTGACTCATATAATAAAAATATTTGTCCGCAACAACCAAAACTGACCATATAAGGATTCTAGTATGTAAATCTATATAGCTGCATAGTAAATGAGTTATATTTTCAAGTAAGGATTGATTGTATAATAAAAAAGGAAGTAATATTTTAATAATATGATTAAAAAAATTTTGTTCCCATCAATTTAGAGTGCCAGCATGTCCTTTTTTATTGAAAATATTGAATCGTAAACAAAATTCAGTAGTTTTCATACCTCAGACTGACTCATATAATAAAATTATTTGTCCGCAACAACCAAAACTGACAATATAAGCATTTTATTATGTAAATCTATATAGCGCCATAGTAAATGAGTTATATTTTCATGTAAGGATTGATTGTATAAGAAAATAGGCAGCAATATTTGAATATTATGACTAAAAAATTTTGTTCGCATCAATTTAGAGTGCCAGCATGTCCCTTTTTTATTCAAAATATTGAATCGTAAACAAAATTCAGTAGCATTCATACCTCAGACTGACTCATACAATAAAATTATTTGTCTGCAACAACCAAAACTGACCATATAAGCATTTGCTTATGTAAATCTATATAGCCGCATAGTAAATGAGCTATATTTTCATGTAAGGATTGATTGTATAAGAAAATAGGTAGCAATATTTGAATATTATGACTAAAAAAATTTGTTCGCATCAATTTAGAGTGCCAGCATGTCCTTTTTTTATTGAAAATATTGAATCGTAAACAAAATTCAGTAGTTTTCATACCTCAGACTGACTTGTATAATAAAATTATTTGTCCACAACAACCAAAACTGACCATATAAGCATTCTATTATGTAAATTTATATAGCCGCATAGTAAATGAGTTATATTTTCAAGTAAGGATTGATTGTATAATAAAAAAGGTAGTAATATTTGAATATTATGATTAAAAAAAAATTGTTCGCATCAATTTAGAGTGCCAGCATGTCCTTTTTTTTATCTAAAATATTGAATCATAAACAAAATTCAGTAGTTTTCATACCTCAGACTGACTCATATAATAAAATTATTTGTCCGCAACAACCAAAACTGACCATATAAGCATTTTATTATGTAAATCTATATAGCCGCATAGTAAATGAGTTATATTTTCATGTAAGGATTGATTGTATAAGAAAATAGGTAGCAATATTTGAATATTATGACTAAAAAATTTTGTTCGCATCAATTTAGAGTGCCAGCATGTACTTTTTTATTCAAAATATTGAATTGTAAACAAAATTCAGTAGTTTTCATACCTCAGACTGACTCATATAATAAAATTATTTGTCCGCAACAACCAAAACTTACCATATAAGCATTTTATTATGTAAATCTATATAGCTACATAGTAAATGAGTTATATTTTCATGTCAGGATTTATTGTATAAGAAAATAGGTAGCAATATTTGAATATTATGACTAAGAAATTTTGTTCGCATCAATTTAGAGTGCCAGCATGTCCTTTTTTATTCAAAATATTGAAGCGCAAACAAAATTCAGTAGTTTTCATACCTCAGACTGACTCATATAATAAAATTATTTGTCCGCAACAACCAAAACTGACCATATAAGCATTTGCTTATGTAAATCTTTATAGCCACAGAGTAAATGAGCTATATTTTCATGTAAGGATTGATTGTATAAAAAAATAGGTAGCAATATTTGAACATTATGATTACAAAATTTTATTCGCATCAATTTATAGTGCCAGCATGTCCTTTTTTATTCAAAATATTGAATCGTAAACAAAATTCAGTAGTTTTCATACCTCAGACTGACTCATATAATAAAAATATTTGTCCGCAACAACCAAAACTGACCATATAAGGATTCTAGTATGTAAATCTATATAGCTGCATAGTAAATGAGTTATATTTTCAAGTAAGGATTGATTGTATAATAAAAAAGGAAGTAATATTTTAATAATATGATTAAAAAAATTTTGTTCCCATCAATTTAGAGTGCCAGCATGTCCTTTTTTATTGAAAATATTGAATCGTAAACAAAATTCAGTAGTTTTCATACCTCAGACTGACTCATATAATAAAATTATTTGTCCGCAACAACCAAAACTGACAATATAAGCATTTTATTATGTAAATCTATATAGCGCCATAGTAAATGAGTTATATTTTCATGTAAGGATTGATTGTATAAGAAAATAGGCAGCAATATTTGAATATTATGACTAAAAAATTTTGTTCGCATCAATTTAGAGTGCCAGCATGTCCCTTTTTTATTCAAAATATTGAATCGTAAACAAAATTCAGTAGCATTCATACCTCAGACTGACTCATACAATAAAATTATTTGTCTGCAACAACCAAAACTGACCATATAAGCATTTGCTTATGTAAATCTATATAGCCGCATAGTAAATGAGCTATATTTTCATGTAAGGATTGATTGTATAAGAAAATAGGTAGCAATATTTGAATATTATGACTAAAAAAATTTGTTCGCATCAATTTAGAGTGCCAGCATGTCCTTTTTTTATTGAAAATATTGAATCGTAAACAAAATTCAGTAGTTTTCATACCTCAGACTGACTTGTATAATAAAATTATTTGTCCACAACAACCAAAACTGACCATATAAGCATTCTATTATGTAAATTTATATAGCCGCATAGTAAATGAGTTATATATCAATGTAAAGATAGCAATATTTGAACATTTTAATTGACGAGATGGTACAAATGAACATACTTATATTACACTTTATTGATATCCCTTTCAATATACTGTTCAATTTACGTTTTTTTTTATCATTTGTCAAAACAGAATCTTATCATGTTAATCCAAGGCAAACAAGGTGAATTTCGATTAAAAATTAATGTATTAAATACACCGAGTTATAGTTAGGAATTCGAAGAGACAATTATAAACGGGGAACGAAACAACGTAAACCATGATGTTTATATCCCATCATATAAAAATATTCTCCCGATGTCTCGGATAACCTTTCTTTCCGTATCGATATTTGCACATGTAACTTTTGAAAGGAAAACATAGAAAATCTGCCAATCAGTAAAGTTAATGGACTTTATGAAAGTGATTTTGTGTAATTTAATATTTCGAATTAAAAGAGTTTTTGAATTGTTCTGGTTACACATATACGTGAAATATAAAGACTAAAGGTCGCTTTTATAAAATAAATGTGCAAATGAACTTGAAGTTTATTTCTAAATTTACCCAATCAGTTAACGCGAAAAGTAAACGTGCGTTTACTTTCAGGTTCACGTAAAAAGACACTTGTAAAATCTGTACTAAACGCCCGTTTACTTTTAAGTGCACGTAAAAATAAATTTGAAGAATTCTGAAGTAAACGCCCGTTTACTACTGACTAAACGGACACATAGTAAACGCCCGTTTACTAGGGTAGACATTAGAAATTTCCATTTCGACCACGTTAACGTAATTATATTAAACGTGCGTTTACTAGTAAACGGGAGATTTGAAGTTAACTAACGAAATATGTGCACGCGGCGTTAACTTGCGTTTACTTTATGTAATGCTTGGTCTGCACCCAACTGTAGTCTGTGAAACAGAAATGGTTAAGCAACCAGTAATAAGTGTTTTTGATGTAGGTTCAGTGCAATCTGTTTTGGAATACAACTTTTAAGTGCATGGAACTTCACATTTCACCTGCTGCGTATACTGACCGTTAGACTTAGACTATTAAAACAGCACATTTTGCACTCTTTTTATGTTTTTATCTACTTTTTTTTGTGTTCAGAGTTCACAAATAAGTTAAACAACTGAAATAAATACCACAAACACAAACAGATATCAGAAAAAAACTGTCAGAGAGAAATTAAGCATGCTGTTTTTGAAAAAATAGTGAAAAAAGTGAAAAAGCTACATTTTAGGCATTTAACCTGAAAAGTGACTTTTTCACAAAATTTCTATCAAATGAAAGTGAAAATCATTTCTTCTCATATAGTTTGACAAATCAATACCAATAGATCATTCAGAAAAGATGCCAAAGTAAAAATTCTAAATTTGCTGAAATGCACCTCTTAGGGGCCTAAAACTTGACCAATTCTAATAAAACTTGGCATGATTCAAGCTTAGTATATTATAAAACAGGTTACAAAGTTTCAAAGCCATATGATACCAAATAAAAAAAATGTGGCATTTTTTATATCTGAATTTTGGGTGCTGAATTGTGGCGTTGAATTAGAACAATTAAAACTATCAAATTTGAGCTTCTAAAAACCAAAAGATACCAAAACTAACACTTTTAATGTCTCTATGTATAAGTTAACATCTATTTAAAGCAACAGAAAGCATATTTCATGTATCAGACTTATGCAAAATGGCCAGAAGTTAATTTTATATGAGCCTGTGCCAAAAAATAGAGGTTTTCAATTAGGGTGAGGCCTTATATCAAATGTAATATTTTTCACTTACCACAATTTTCTGAAGTTGTTAAGTTATCAAACAAACTTTAACAGGTTATAAATGTACTTTTGATGGAAATATAAGTTTCAAATAGCATAACGCATGTGGATAAAATGGTCTTTAGCAATGTTATGCTTAAAAAAACAGATTGCCAGTTTAGGCCGTTCCCCACATTTGCATATTTAAAAGCATATAAATGATATGGAAGATGGAGATATACTTCTTTTTGCTAAAATCTGTGCTCAGATATGATAAAACATGGAGCCTGGATGTAACAAGACTGTCACTTTCAACTATATATGCAGACAGTATGGTCTGATGCAAAGTTTATTAACTTTACTGTTTAAAAACTGAATGAAATGTCAGCCTCAAAAGGCCAATATTTAAACCACTAGCTATCCAACAGAAGAAAGTAAAGGTAGTCTGTGAAACAGAAATGGTTAAGCAACCAGTAATAAGTGTTTTTGATGTAGGTTCAGTGCAATCTGTTTTGGAATACAACTTTTAAGTGCATGGAACTTCACATTTCACCTGCTGCGTATACTGACCGTTAGACTTAGACTATTAAAACAGCACATTTTGCACTCTTTTTATGTTTTTATCTACTTTTTTTTGTGTTCAGAGTTCACAAATAAGTTAAACAACTGAAATAAATACCACAAACACAAACAGATATCAGAAAAAAACTGTCAGAGAGAAATTAAGCATGCTGTTTTTGAAAAAATAGTGAAAAAAGTGAAAAAGCTACATTTTAGGCATTTAACCTGAAAAGTGACTTTTTCACAAAATTTCTATCAAATGAAAGTGAAAATCATTTCTTCTCATATAGTTTGACAAATCAATACCAATAGATCATTCAGAAAAGATGCCAAAGTAAAAATTCTAAATTTGCTGAAATGCACCAGGGGCCTAAAACTTGACCAATTCTAATAAAACTTGGCATGATTCAAGCTTAGTATATTATAAAACAGGTTACAAAGTTTCAAAGCCATATGATACCAAATAAAAAAAATGTGGCATTTTTTATATCTGAATTTTGGGTGCTGAATTGTGGCGTTGAATTAGAACAATTAAAACTATCAAATTTGAGCTTCTAAAAACCAAAAGATACCAAAACTAACACTTTTAATGTCTCTATGTATAAGTTAACATCTATTTAAAGCAACAGAAAGCATATTTCATGTATCAGACTTATGCAAAATGGCCAGAAGTTAATTTTATATGAGCCTGTGCCAAAAAATAGAGGTTTTCAATTAGGGTGAGGCCTTATATCAAATGTAATATTTTTCACTTACCACAATTTTCTGAAGTTGTTAAGTTATCAAACAAACTTTAACAGGTTATAAATGTACTTTTGATGGAAATATAAGTTTCAAATAGCATAACGCATGTGGATAAAATGGTCTTTAGCAATGTTATGCTTAAAAAAACAGATTGCCAGTTTAGGCCGTTCCCCACATTTGCATATTTAAAAGCATATAAATGATATGGAAGATGGAGATATACTTCTTTTTGCTAAAATCTGTGCTCAGATATGATAAAACATGGAGCCTGGATGTAACAAGACTGTCACTTTCAACTATATATGCAGACAGTATGGTCTGATGCAAAGTTTATTAACTTTACTGTTTAAAAACTGAATGAAATGTCAGCCTCAAAAGGCCAATATTTAAACCACTAGCTATCCAACAGAAGAAAGTAAAGGTAGTCTGTGAAACAGAAATGGTTAAGCAACCAGTAATAAGTGTTTTTGATGTAGGTTCAGTGCAATCTGTTTTGGAATACAACTTTTAAGTGCATGGAACTTCACATTTCACCTGCTGCGTATACTGACCGTTAGACTTAGACTATTAAAACAGCACATTTTGCACTCTTTTTATGTTTTTATCTACTTTTTTTTGTGTTCAGAGTTCACAAATAAGTTAAACAACTGAAATAAATACCACAAACACAAACAGATATCAGAAAAAAACTGTCAGAGAGAAATTAAGCATGCTGTTTTTGAAAAAATAGTGAAAAAAGTGAAAAAGCTACATTTTAGGCATTTAACCTGAAAAGTGACTTTTTCACAAAATTTCTATCAAATGAAAGTGAAAATCATTTCTTCTCATATAGTTTGACAAATCAATACCAATAGATCATTCAGAAAAGATGCCAAAGTAAAAATTCTAAATTTGCTGAAATGCACCTATTAGGGGCCTAAAACTTGACCAATTCTAATAAAACTTGGCATGATTCAAGCTTAGTATATTATAAAACAGGTTACAAAGTTTCAAAGCCATATGATACCAAATAAAAAAAATGTGGCATTTTTTATATCTGAATTTTGGGTGCTGAATTGTGGCGTTGAATTAGAACAATTAAAACTATCAAATTTGAGCTTCTAAAAACCAAAAGATACCAAAACTAACACTTTTAATGTCTCTATGTATAAGTTAACATCTATTTAAAGCAACAGAAAGCATATTTCATGTATCAGACTTATGCAAAATGGCCAGAAGTTAATTTTATATGAGCCTGTGCCAAAAAATAGAGGTTTTCAATTAGGGTGAGGCCTTATATCAAATGTAATATTTTTCACTTACCACAATTTTCTGAAGTTGTTAAGTTATCAAACAAACTTTAACAGGTTATAAATGTACTTTTGATGGAAATATAAGTTTCAAATAGCATAACGCATGTGGATAAAATGGTCTTTAGCAATGTTATGCTTAAAAAAACAGATTGCCAGTTTAGGCCGTTCCCCACATTTGCATATTTAAAAGCATATAAATGATATGGAAGATGGAGATATACTTCTTTTTGCTAAAATCTGTGCTCAGATATGATAAAACATGGAGCCTGGATGTAACAAGACTGTCACTTTCAACTATATATGCAGACAGTATGGTCTGATGCAAAGTTTATTAACTTTACTGTTTAAAAACTGAATGAAATGTCAGCCTCAAAAGGCCAATATTTAAACCACTAGCTATCCAACAGAAGAAAGTAAAGGTAGTCTGTGAAACAGAAATGGTTAAGCAACCAGTAATAAGTGTTTTTGATGTAGGTTCAGTGCAATCTGTTTTGGAATACAACTTTTAAGTGCATGGAACTTCACATTTCACCTGCTGCGTATACTGACCGTTAGACTTAGACTATTAAAACAGCACATTTTGCACTCTTTTTATGTTTTTATCTACTTTTTTTTGTGTTCAGAGTTCACAAATAAGTTAAACAACTGAAATAAATACCACAAACACAAACAGATATCAGAAAAAAACTGTCAGAGAGAAATTAAGCATGCTGTTTTTGAAAAAATAGTGAAAAAAGTGAAAAAGCTACATTTTAGGCATTTAACCTGAAAAGTGACTTTTTCACAAAATTTCTATCAAATGAAAGTGAAAATCATTTCTTCTCATATAGTTTGACAAATCAATACCAATAGATCATTCAGAAAAGATGCCAAAGTAAAAATTCTAAATTTGCTGAAATGCACCTATTAGGGGCCTAAAACTTGACCAATTCTAATAAAACTTGGCATGATTCAAGCTTAGTATATTATAAAACAGGTTACAAAGTTTCAAAGCCATATGATACCAAATAAAAAAAATGTGGCATTTTTTATATCTGAATTTTGGGTGCTGAATTGTGGCGTTGAATTAGAACAATTAAAACTATCAAATTTGAGCTTCTAAAAACCAAAAGATACCAAAACTAACACTTTTAATGTCTCTATGTATAAGTTAACATCTATTTAAAGCAACAGAAAGCATATTTCATGTATCAGACTTATGCAAAATGGCCAGAAGTTAATTTTATATGAGCCTGTGCCAAAAAATAGAGGTTTTCAATTAGGGTGAGGCCTTATATCAAATGTAATATTTTTCACTTACCACAATTTTCTGAAGTTGTTAAGTTATCAAACAAACTTTAACAGGTTATAAATGTACTTTTGATGGAAATATAAGTTTCAAATAGCATAACGCATGTGGATAAAATGGTCTTTAGCAATGTTATGCTTAAAAAAACAGATTGCCAGTTTAGGCCGTTCCCCACATTTGCATATTTAAAAGCATATAAATGATATGGAAGATGGAGATATACTTCTTTTTGCTAAAATCTGTGCTCAGATATGATAAAACATGGAGCCTGGATGTAACAAGACTGTCACTTTCAACTATATATGCAGACAGTATGGTCTGATGCAAAGTTTATTAACTTTACTGTTTAAAAACTGAATGAAATGTCAGCCTCAAAAGGCCAATATTTAAACCACTAGCTATCCAACAGAAGAAAGTAAAGGTAGTCTGTGAAACAGAAATGGTTAAGCAACCAGTAATAAGTGTTTTTGATGCAGGTTCAGTGCAATCTGTTTTGGAATACAACTTTTAAGTGCATGGAACTTCACATTTCACCTGCTGCGTATACTGACCGTTAGACTTAGACTATTAAAACAGCACATTTTGCACTCTTTTTATGTTTTTATCTACTTTTTTTTGTGTTCAGAGTTCACAAATAAGTTAAACAACTGAAATAAATACCACAAACACAAACAGATATCAGAAAAAAACTGTCAGAGAGAAATTAAGCATGCTGTTTTTGAAAAAATAGTGAAAAAAGTGAAAAAGCTACATTTTAGGCATTTAACCTGAAAAGTGACTTTTTCACAAAATTTCTATCAAATGAAAGTGAAAATCATTTCTTCTCATATAGTTTGACAAATCAATACCAATAGATCATTCAGAAAAGATGCCAAAGTAAAAATTCTAAATTTGCTGAAATGCACCTCTTAGGCCACAGACCACAATTAATTCCTCTATCAGTTCTTTATAACCTTTTGCATCATTAAAAAAATTGCACCATGCACTTTTGTCCAATTTTTTGTGTGTGTAATGTATTGTCCTAGTCCAAATATATATCCAAAATTCAGAAAGATTGAAGCAATCACTTTTACAAATTTAGCCAATACACATCCATACCCCTATTGACAAGTCAAGAGATGTTCCGAAAACTGTAAATATCACCTTTTTGCACTTGACCTAATCACTCATTCCATATCAAAATCAGTTAAAATACAACCTCCAAAAATTTATTTGACCTCTCTTCTTTCATTTCCACCCAAAAAGATTTAAGGAATGAGTGAGGAAAGGAAAGAAAAAAAATTAAGGAAAAATACACTCTAATTAAAAGGAACTATATTCGTGGACAACGAAAAGAGGGGTCATTAATTGTGGTCTTGGGCCTATTAGGGGCCTAAAACTTGACCAATTCTAATAAAACTTGGCATGATTCAAGCTTAGTATATTATAAAACAGGTTACAAAGTTTCAAAGCCATATGATACCAAATAAAAAAAATGTGGCATTTTTTATATCTGAATTTTGGGTGCTGAATTGTGGCGTTGAATTAGAACAATTAAAACTATCAAATTTGAGCTTCTAAAAACCAAAAGATACCAAAACTAACACTTTTAATGTCTCTATGTATAAGTTAACATCTATTTAAAGCAACAGAAAGCATATTTCATGTATCAGACTTATGCAAAATGGCCAGAAGTTAATTTTATATGAGCCTGTGCCAAAAAATAGAGGTTTTCAATTAGGGTGAGGCCTTATATCAAATGTAATATTTTTCACTTACCACAATTTTCTGAAGTTGTTAAGTTATCAAACAAACTTTAACAGGTTATACATGTACTTTTGATGGAAATATAAGTTTCAAATAGCATAACGCATGTGGATAAAATGGTCTTTAGCAATGTTATGCTTAAAAAAACAGATTGCCAGTTTAGGCCGTTCCCCACATTTGCATATTTAAAAGCATATAAATGATATGGAAGATGGAGATATACTTCTTTTTGCTAAAATCTGTGCTCAGATATGATAAAACATGGAGCCTGGATGTAACAAGACTGTCACTTTCAACTATATATGCAGACAGTATGGTCTGATGCAAAGTTTATTAACTTTACTGTTTAAAAACTGAATGAAATGTCAGCCTCAAAAGGCCAATATTTAAACCACTAGCTATCCAACAGAAGAAAGTAAAGGTAGTCTGTGAAACAGAAATGGTTAAGCAACCAGTAATAAGTGTTTTTGATGTAGGTTCAGTGCAATCTGTTTTGGAATACAACTTTTAAGTGCATGGAACTTCACATTTCACCTGCTGCGTATACTGACCGTTAGACTTAGACTATTAAAACAGCACATTTTGCACTCTTTTTATGTTTTTATCTACTTTTTTTTGTGTTCAGAGTTCACAAATAACTTAAACAACTGAAATAAATACCACAAACACAAACAGATATCAGAAAAAAACTGTCAGAGAGAAATTAAGCATGCTGTTTTTGAAAAAATAGTGAAAAAAGTGAAAAAGCTACATTTTAGGCATTTAACCTGAAAAGTGACTTTTTCACAAAATTTCTATCAAATGAAAGTGAAAATCATTTCTTCTCATATAGTTTGACAAATCAATACCAATAGATCATTCAGAAAAGATGCCAAAGTAAAAATTCTAAATTTGCTGAAATGCACCTATTAGGGGCCTAAAACTTGACCAATTCTAATAAAACTTGGCATGATTCAAGCTTAGTATATTATAAAACAGGTTACAAAGTTTCAAAGCCATATGATACCAAATAAAAAAAATGTGGCATTTTTTATATCTGAATTTTGGGTGCTGAATTGTGGCGTTGAATTAGAACAATTAAAACTATCAAATTTGAGCTTCTAAAAACCAAAAGATACCAAAACTAACACTTTTAATGTCTCTATGTATAAGTTAACATCTATTTAAAGCAACAGAAAGCATATTTCATGTATCAGACTTATGCAAAATGGCCAGAAGTTAATTTTATATGAGCCTGTGCCAAAAAATAGAGGTTTTCAATTAGGGTGAGGCCTTATATCAAATGTAATATTTTTCACTTACCACAATTTTCTGAAGTTGTTAAGTTATCAAACAAACTTTAACAGGTTATAAATGTACTTTTGATGGAAATATAAGTTTCAAATAGCATAACGCATGTGGATAAAATGGTCTTTAGCAATGTTATGCTTAAAAAAACAGATTGCCAGTTTAGGCCGTTCCCCACATTTGCATATTTAAAAGCATATAAATGATATGGAAGATGGAGATATACTTCTTTTTGCTAAAATCTGTGCTCAGATATGATAAAACATGGAGCCTGGATGTAACAAGACTGTCACTTTCAACTATATATGCAGACAGTATGGTCTGATGCAAAGTTTATTAACTTTACTGTTTAAAAACTGAATGAAATGTCAGCCTCAAAAGGCCAATATTTAAACCACTAGCTATCCAACAGAAGAAAGTAAAGGTAGTCTGTGAAACAGAAATGGTTAAGCAACCAGTAATAAGTGTTTTTGATGTAGGTTCAGTGCAATCTGTTTTGGAATACAACTTTTAAGTGCATGGAACTTCACATTTCACCTGCTGCGTATACTGACCGTTAGACTTAGACTATTAAAACAGCACATTTTGCACTCTTTTTATGTTTTTATCTACTTTTTTTTGTGTTCAGAGTTCACAAATAACTTAAACAACTGAAATAAATACCACAAACACAAACAGATATCAGAAAAAAACTGTCAGAGAGAAATTAAGCATGCTGTTTTTGAAAAAATAGTGAAAAAAGTGAAAAAGCTACATTTTAGGCATTTAACCTGAAAAGTGACTTTTTCACAAAATTTCTATCAAATGAAAGTGAAAATCATTTCTTCTCATATAGTTTGACAAATCAATACCAATAGATCATTCAGAAAAGATGCCAAAGTAAAAATTCTAAATTTGCTGAAATGCACCTCTTAGGGGCCTAAAACTTGACCAATTCTAATAAAACTTGGCATGATTCAAGCTTAGTATATTATAAAACAGGTTACAAAGTTTCAAAGCCATATGATACCAAATAAAAAAAATGTGGCATTTTTTATATCTGAATTTTGGGTGCTGAATTGTGGCGTTGAATTAGAACAATTAAAACTATCAAATTTGAGCTTCTAAAAACCAAAAGATACCAAAACTAACACTTTTAATGTCTCTATGTATAAGTTAACATCTATTTAAAGCAACAGAAAGCATATTTCATGTATCAGACTTATGCAAAATGGCCAGAAGTTAATTTTATATGAGCCTGTGCCAAAAAATAGAGGTTTTCAATTAGGGTGAGGCCTTATATCAAATGTAATATTTTTCACTTACCACAATTTTCTGAAGTTGTTAAGTTATCAAACAAACTTTAACAGGTTATAAATGTACTTTTGATGGAAATATAAGTTTCAAATAGCATAACGCATGTGGATAAAATGGTCTTTAGCAATGTTATGCTTAAAAAAACAGATTGCCAGTTTAGGCCGTTCCCCACATTTGCATATTTAAAAGCATATAAATGATATGGAAGATGGAGATATACTTCTTTTTGCTAAAATCTGTGCTCAGATATGATAAAACATGGAGCCTGGATGTAACAAGACTGTCACTTTCAACTATATATGCAGACAGTATGGTCTGATGCAAAGTTTATTAACTTTACTGTTTAAAAACTGAATGAAATGTCAGCCTCAAAAGGCCAATATTTAAACCACTAGCTATCCAACAGAAGAAAGTAAAGGTAGTCTGTGAAACAGAAATGGTTAAGCAACCAGTAATAAGTGTTTTTGATGTAGGTTCAGTGCAATCTGTTTTGGAATACAACTTTTAAGTGCATGGAACTTCACATTTCACCTGCTGCGTATACTGACCGTTAGACTTAGACTATTAAAACAGCACATTTTGCACTCTTTTTATGTTTTTATCTACTTTTTTTTGTGTTCAGAGTTCACAAATAAGTTAAACAACTGAAATAAATACCACAAACACAAACAGATATCAGAAAAAAACTGTCAGAGAGAAATTAAGCATGCTGTTTTTGAAAAAATAGTGAAAAAAGTGAAAAAGCTACATTTTAGGCATTTAACCTGAAAAGTGACTTTTTCACAAAATTTCTATCAAATGAAAGTGAAAATCATTTCTTCTCATATAGTTTGACAAATCAATACCAATAGATCATTCAGAAAAGATGCCAAAGTAAAAATTCTAAATTTGCTGAAATGCACCTCTTAGGGGCCTAAAACTTGACCAATTCTAATAAAACTTGGCATGATTCAAGCTTAGTATATTATAAAACAGGTTACAAAGTTTCAAAGCCATATGATACCAAATAAAAAAAATGTGGCATTTTTTATATCTGAATTTTGGGTGCTGAATTGTGGCGTTGAATTAGAACAATTAAAACTATCAAATTTGAGCTTCTAAAAACCAAAAGATACCAAAACTAACACTTTTAATGTCTCTATGTATAAGTTAACATCTATTTAAAGCAACAGAAAGCATATTTCATGTATCAGACTTATGCAAAATGGCCAGAAGTTAATTTTATATGAGCCTGTGCCAAAAAATAGAGGTTTTCAATTAGGGTGAGGCCTTATATCAAATGTAATATTTTTCACTTACCACAATTTTCTGAAGTTGTTAAGTTATCAAACAAACTTTAACAGGTTATAAATGTACTTTTGATGGAAATATAAGTTTCAAATAGCATAACGCATGTGGATAAAATGGTCTTTAGCAATGTTATGCTTAAAAAAACAGATTGCCAGTTTAGGCCGTTCCCCACATTTGCATATTTAAAAGCATATAAATGATATGGAAGATGGAGATATACTTCTTTTTGCTAAAATCTGTGCTCAGATATGATAAAACATGGAGCCTGGATGTAACAAGACTGTCACTTTCAACTATATATGCAGACAGTATGGTCTGATGCAAAGTTTATTAACTTTACTGTTTAAAAACTGAATGAAATGTCAGCCTCAAAAGGCCAATATTTAAACCACTAGCTATCCAACAGAAGAAAGTAAAGGTAGTCTGTGAAACAGAAATGGTTAAGCAACCAGTAATAAGTGTTTTTGATGTAGGTTCAGTGCAATCTGTTTTGGAATACAACTTTTAAGTGCATGGAACTTCACATTTCACCTGCTGCGTATACTGACCGTTAGACTTAGACTATTAAAACAGCACATTTTGCACTCTTTTTATGTTTTTATCTACTTTTTTTTGTGTTCAGAGTTCACAAATAAGTTAAACAACTGAAATAAATACCACAAACACAAACAGATATCAGAAAAAAACTGTCAGAGAGAAATTAAGCATGCTGTTTTTGAAAAAATAGTGAAAAAAGTGAAAAAGCTACATTTTAGGCATTTAACCTGAAAAGTGACTTTTTCACAAAATTTCTATCAAATGAAAGTGAAAATCATTTCTTCTCATATAGTTTGACAAATCAATACCAATAGATCATTCAGAAAAGATGCCAAAGTAAAAATTCTAAATTTGCTGAAATGCACCTCTTAGGCCACAGACCACAATTAATTCCTCTATCAGTTCTTTATAACCTTTTGCATCATTAAAAAAATTGCACCATGCACTTTTGTCCAATTTTTTGTGTGTGTAATGTATTGTCCTAGTCCAAATATATATCCAAAATTCAGAAAGATTGAAGCAATCACTTTTACAAATTTAGCCAATACACATCCATACCCCTATTGACAAGTCAAGAGATGTTCCGAAAACTGTAAATATCACCTTTTTGCACTTGACCTAATCACTCATTCCATATCAAAATCAGTTAAAATACAACCTCCAAAAATTTATTTGACCTCTCTTCTTTCATTTCCACCCAAAAAGATTTAAGGAATGAGTGAGGAAAGGAAAGAAAAAAAATTAAGGAAAAATACACTCTAATTAAAAGGAACTATATTCGTGGACAACGAAAAGAGGGGTCATTAATTGTGGTCTTGGGCCTATTAGGGGCCTAAAACTTGACCAATTCTAATAAAACTTGGCATGATTCAAGCTTAGTATATTATAAAACAGGTTACAAAGTTTCAAAGCCATATGATACCAAATAAAAAAAATGTGGCATTTTTTATATCTGAATTTTGGGTGCTGAATTGTGGCGTTGAATTAGAACAATTAAAACTATCAAATTTGAGCTTCTAAAAACCAAAAGATACCAAAACTAACACTTTTAATGTCTCTATGTATAAGTTAACATCTATTTAAAGCAACAGAAAGCATATTTCATGTATCAGACTTATGCAAAATGGCCAGAAGTTAATTTTATATGAGCCTGTGCCAAAAAATAGAGGTTTTCAATTAGGGTGAGGCCTTATATCAAATGTAATATTTTTCACTTACCACAATTTTCTGAAGTTGTTAAGTTATCAAACAAACTTTAACAGGTTATAAATGTACTTTTGATGGAAATATAAGTTTCAAATAGCATAACGCATGTGGATAAAATGGTCTTTAGCAATGTTATGCTTAAAAAAACAGATTGCCAGTTTAGGCCGTTCCCCACATTTGCATATTTAAAAGCATATAAATGATATGGAAGATGGAGATATACTTCTTTTTGCTAAAATCTGTGCTCAGATATGATAAAACATGGAGCCTGGATGTAACAAGACTGTCACTTTCAACTATATATGCAGACAGTATGGTCTGATGCAAAGTTTATTAACTTTACTGTTTAAAAACTGAATGAAATGTCAGCCTCAAAAGGCCAATATTTAAACCACTAGCTATCCAACAGAAGAAAGTAAAGGTAGTCTGTGAAACAGAAATGGTTAAGCAACCAGTAATAAGTGTTTTTGATGTAGGTTCAGTGCAATCTGTTTTGGAATACAACTTTTAAGTGCATGGAACTTCACATTTCACCTGCTGCGTATACTGACCGTTAGACTTAGACTATTAAAACAGCACATTTTGCACTCTTTTTATGTTTTTATCTACTTTTTTTTGTGTTCAGAGTTCACAAATAAGTTAAACAACTGAAATAAATACCACAAACACAAACAGATATCAGAAAAAAACTGTCAGAGAGAAATTAAGCATGCTGTTTTTGAAAAAATAGTGAAAAAAGTGAAAAAGCTACATTTTAGGCATTTAACCTGAAAAGTGACTTTTTCACAAAATTTCTATCAAATGAAAGTGAAAATCATTTCTTCTCATATAGTTTGACAAATCAATACCAATAGATCATTCAGAAAAGATGCCAAAGTAAAAATTCTAAATTTGCTGAAATGCACCTCTTAGGGGCCTAAAACTTGACCAATTCTAATAAAACTTGGCATGATTCAAGCTTAGTATATTATAAAACAGGTTACAAAGTTTCAAAGCCATATGATACCAAATAAAAAAAATGTGGCATTTTTTATATCTGAATTTTGGGTGCTGAATTGTGGCGTTGAATTAGAACAATTAAAACTATCAAATTTGAGCTTCTAAAAACCAAAAGATACCAAAACTAACACTTTTAATGTCTCTATGTATAAGTTAACATCTATTTAAAGCAACAGAAAGCATATTTCATGTATCAGACTTATGCAAAATGGCCAGAAGTTAATTTTATATGAGCCTGTGCCAAAAAATAGAGGTTTTCAATTAGGGTGAGGCCTTATATCAAATGTAATATTTTTCACTTACCACAATTTTCTGAAGTTGTTAAGTTATCAAACAAACTTTAACAGGTTATAAATGTACTTTTGATGGAAATATAAGTTTCAAATAGCATAACGCATGTGGATAAAATGGTCTTTAGCAATGTTATGCTTAAAAAAACAGATTGCCAGTTTAGGCCGTTCCCCACATTTGCATATTTAAAAGCATATAAATGATATGGAAGATGGAGATATACTTCTTTTTGCTAAAATCTGTGCTCAGATATGATAAAACATGGAGCCTGGATGTAACAAGACTGTCACTTTCAACTATATATGCAGACAGTATGGTCTGATGCAAAGTTTATTAACTTTACTGTTTAAAAACTGAATGAAATGTCAGCCTCAAAAGGCCAATATTTAAACCACTAGCTATCCAACAGAAGAAAGTAAAGGTAGTCTGTGAAACAGAAATGGTTAAGCAACCAGTAATAAGTGTTTTTGATGTAGGTTCAGTGCAATCTGTTTTGGAATACAACTTTTAAGTGCATGGAACTTCACATTTCACCTGCTGCGTATACTGACCGTTAGACTTAGACTATTAAAACAGCACATTTTGCACTCTTTTTATGTTTTTATCTACTTTTTTTTGTGTTCAGAGTTCACAAATAAGTTAAACAACTGAAATAAATACCACAAACACAAACAGATATCAGAAAAAAACTGTCAGAGAGAAATTAAGCATGCTGTTTTTGAAAAAATAGTGAAAAAAGTGAAAAAGCTACATTTTAGGCATTTAACCTGAAAAGTGACTTTTTCACAAAATTTCTATCAAATGAAAGTGAAAATCATTTCTTCTCATATAGTTTGACAAATCAATACCAATAGATCATTCAGAAAAGATGCCAAAGTAAAAATTCTAAATTTGCTGAAATGCACCTCTTAGGCCACAGACCACAATTAATTCCTCTATCAGTTCTTTATAACCTTTTGCATCATTAAAAAAATTGCACCATGCACTTTTGTCCAATTTTTTGTGTGTGTAATGTATTGTCCTAGTCCAAATATATATCCAAAATTCAGAAAGATTGAAGCAATCACTTTTACAAATTTAGCCAATACACATCCATACCCCTATTGACAAGTCAAGAGATGTTCCGAAAACTGTAAATATCACCTTTTTGCACTTGACCTAATCACTCATTCCATATCAAAATCAGTTAAAATACAACCTCCAAAAATTTATTTGACCTCTCTTCTTTCATTTCCACCCAAAAAGATTTAAGGAATGAGTGAGGAAAGGAAAGAAAAAAAATTAAGGAAAAATACACTCTAATTAAAAGGAACTATATTCGTGGACAACGAAAAGAGGGGTCATTAATTGTGGTCTTGGGCCTATTAGGGGCCTAAAACTTGACCAATTCTAATAAAACTTGGCATGATTCAAGCTTAGTATATTATAAAACAGGTTACAAAGTTTCAAAGCCATATGATACCAAATAAAAAAAATGTGGCATTTTTTATATCTGAATTTTGGGTGCTGAATTGTGGCGTTGAATTAGAACAATTAAAACTATCAAATTTGAGCTTCTAAAAACCAAAAGATACCAAAACTAACACTTTTAATGTCTCTATGTATAAGTTAACATCTATTTAAAGCAACAGAAAGCATATTTCATGTATCAGACTTATGCAAAATGGCCAGAAGTTAATTTTATATGAGCCTGTGCCAAAAAATAGAGGTTTTCAATTAGGGTGAGGCCTTATATCAAATGTAATATTTTTCACTTACCACAATTTTCTGAAGTTGTTAAGTTATCAAACAAACTTTAACAGGTTATAAATGTACTTTTGATGGAAATATAAGTTTCAAATAGCATAACGCATGTGGATAAAATGGTCTTTAGCAATGTTATGCTTAAAAAAACAGATTGCCAGTTTAGGCCGTTCCCCACATTTGCATATTTAAAAGCATATAAATGATATGGAAGATGGAGATATACTTCTTTTTGCTAAAATCTGTGCTCAGATATGATAAAACATGGAGCCTGGATGTAACAAGACTGTCACTTTCAACTATATATGCAGACAGTATGGTCTGATGCAAAGTTTATTAACTTTACTGTTTAAAAACTGAATGAAATGTCAGCCTCAAAAGGCCAATATTTAAACCACTAGCTATCCAACAGAAGAAAGTAAAGGTAGTCTGTGAAACAGAAATGGTTAAGCAACCAGTAATAAGTGTTTTTGATGTAGGTTCAGTGCAATCTGTTTTGGAATACAACTTTTAAGTGCATGGAACTTCACATTTCACCTGCTGCGTATACTGACCGTTAGACTTAGACTATTAAAACAGCACATTTTGCACTCTTTTTATGTTTTTATCTACTTTTTTTTGTGTTCAGAGTTCACAAATAAGTTAAACAACTGAAATAAATACCACAAACACAAACAGATATCAGAAAAAAACTGTCAGAGAGAAATTAAGCATGCTGTTTTTGAAAAAATAGTGAAAAAAGTGAAAAAGCTACATTTTAGGCATTTAACCTGAAAAGTGACTTTTTCACAAAATTTCTATCAAATGAAAGTGAAAATCATTTCTTCTCATATAGTTTGACAAATCAATACCAATAGATCATTCAGAAAAGATGCCAAAGTAAAAATTCTAAATTTGCTGAAATGCACCTATTAGGGGCCTAAAACTTGACCAATTCTAATAAAACTTGGCATGATTCAAGCTTAGTATATTATAAAACAGGTTACAAAGTTTCAAAGCCATATGATACCAAATAAAAAAAATGTGGCATTTTTTATATCTGAATTTTGGGTGCTGAATTGTGGCGTTGAATTAGAACAATTAAAACTATCAAATTTGAGCTTCTAAAAACCAAAAGATACCAAAACTAACACTTTTAATGTCTCTATGTATAAGTTAACATCTATTTAAAGCAACAGAAAGCATATTTCATGTATCAGACTTATGCAAAATGGCCAGAAGTTAATTTTATATGAGCCTGTGCCAAAAAATAGAGGTTTTCAATTAGGGTGAGGCCTTATATCAAATGTAATATTTTTCACTTACCACAATTTTCTGAAGTTGTTAAGTTATCAAACAAACTTTAACAGGTTATAAATGTACTTTTGATGGAAATATAAGTTTCAAATAGCATAACGCATGTGGATAAAATGGTCTTTAGCAATGTTATGCTTAAAAAAACAGATTGCCAGTTTAGGCCGTTCCCCACATTTGCATATTTAAAAGCATATAAATGATATGGAAGATGGAGATATACTTCTTTTTGCTAAAATCTGTGCTCAGATATGATAAAACATGGAGCCTGGATGTAACAAGACTGTCACTTTCAACTATATATGCAGACAGTATGGTCTGATGCAAAGTTTATTAACTTTACTGTTTAAAAACTGAATGAAATGTCAGCCTCAAAAGGCCAATATTTAAACCACTAGCTATCCAACAGAAGAAAGTAAAGGTAGTCTGTGAAACAGAAATGGTTAAGCAACCAGTAATAAGTGTTTTTGATGTAGGTTCAGTGCAATCTGTTTTGGAATACAACTTTTAAGTGCATGGAACTTCACATTTCACCTGCTGCGTATACTGACCGTTAGACTTAGACTATTAAAACAGCACATTTTGCACTCTTTTTATGTTTTTATCTACTTTTTTTTGTGTTCAGAGTTCACAAATAACTTAAACAACTGAAATAAATACCACAAACACAAACAGATATCAGAAAAAAACTGTCAGAGAGAAATTAAGCATGCTGTTTTTGAAAAAATAGTGAAAAAAGTGAAAAAGCTACATTTTAGGCATTTAACCTGAAAAGTGACTTTTTCACAAAATTTCTATCAAATGAAAGTGAAAATCATTTCTTCTCATATAGTTTGACAAATCAATACCAATAGATCATTCAGAAAAGATGCCAAAGTAAAAATTCTAAATTTGCTGAAATGCACCTCTTAGGCCACAGACCACAATTAATTCCTCTATCAGTTCTTTATAACCTTTTGCATCATTAAAAAAATTGCACCATGCACTTTTGTCCAATTTTTTGTGTGTGTAATGTATTGTCCTAGTCCAAATATATATCCAAAATTCAGAAAGATTGAAGCAATCACTTTTACAAATTTAGCCAATACACATCCATACCCCTATTGACAAGTCAAGAGATGTTCCGAAAACTGTAAATATCACCTTTTTGCACTTGACCTAATCACTCATTCCATATCAAAATCAGTTAAAATACAAGCTCCAAAAATTTATTTGACCTCTCTTCTTTCATTTCCACCCAAAAAGATTTAAGGAATGAGTGAGGAAAGGAAAGAAAAAAAATTAAGGAAAAATACACTCTAATTAAAAGGAACTATATTCGTGGACAACGAAAAGAGGGGTCATTAATTGTGGTCTTGGGCCTATTAGGGGCCTAAAACTTGACCAATTCTAATAAAACTTGGCATGATTCAAGCTTAGTATATTATAAAACAGGTTACAAAGTTTCAAAGCCATATGATACCAAATAAAAAAAATGTGGCATTTTTTATATCTGAATTTTGGGTGCTGAATTGTGGCGTTGAATTAGAACAATTAAAACTATCAAATTTGAGCTTCTAAAAACCAAAAGATACCAAAACTAACACTTTTAATGTCTCTATGTATAAGTTAACATCTATTTAAAGCAACATAAAGCATATTTCATGTATCAGACTTATGCAAAATGGCCAGAAGTTAATTTTATATGAGCCTGTGCCAAAAAATAGAGGTTTTCAATTAGGGTGAGGCCTTATATCAAATGTAATATTTTTCACTTACCACAATTTTCTGAAGTTGTTAAGTTATCAAACAAACTTTAACAGGTTATAAATGTACTTTTGATGGAAATATAAGTTTCAAATAGCATAACGCATGTGGATAAAATGGTCTTTAGCAATGTTATGCTTAAAAAAACAGATTGCCAGTTTAGGCCGTTCCCCACATTTGCATATTTAAAAGCATATAAATGATATGGAAGATGGAGATATACTTCTTTTTGCTAAAATCTGTGCTCAGATATGATAAAACATGGAGCCTGGATGTAACAAGACTGTCACTTTCAACTATATATGCAGACAGTATGGTCTGATGCAAAGTTTATTAACTTTACTGTTTAAAAACTGAATGAAATGTCAGCCTCAAAAGGCCAATATTTAAACCACTAGCTATCCAACAGAAGAAAGTAAAGGTAGTCTGTGAAACAGAAATGGTTAAGCAACCAGTAATAAGTGTTTTTGATGTAGGTTCAGTGCAATCTGTTTTGGAATACAACTTTTAAGTGCATGGAACTTCACATTTCACCTGCTGCGTATACTGACCGTTAGACTTAGACTATTAAAACAGCACATTTTGCACTCTTTTTATGTTTTTATCTACTTTTTTTTGTGTTCAGAGTTCACAAATAAGTTAAACAACTGAAATAAATACCACAAACACAAACAGATATCAGAAAAAAACTGTCAGAGAGAAATTAAGCATGCTGTTTTTGAAAAAATAGTGAAAAAAGTGAAAAAGCTACATTTTAGGCATTTAACCTGAAAAGTGACTTTTTCACAAAATTTCTATCAAATGAAAGTGAAAATCATTTCTTCTCATATAGTTTGACAAATCAATACCAATAGATCATTCAGAAAAGATGCCAAAGTAAAAATTCTAAATTTGCTGAAATGCACCTCTTAGGCCACAGACCACAATTAATTCCTCTATCAGTTCTTTATAACCTTTTGCATCATTAAAAAAATTGCACCATGCACTTTTGTCCAATTTTTTGTGTGTGTAATGTATTGTCCTAGTCCAAATATATATCCAAAATTCAGAAAGATTGAAGCAATCACTTTTACAAATTTAGCCAATACACATCCATACCCCTATTGACAAGTCAAGAGATGTTCCGAAAACTGTAAATATCACCTTTTTGCACTTGACCTAATCACTCATTCCATATCAAAATCAGTTAAAATACAACCTCCAAAAATTTATTTGACCTCTCTTCTTTCATTTCCACCCAAAAAGATTTAAGGAATGAGTGAGGAAAGGAAAGAAAAAAAATTAAGGAAAAATACACTCTAATTAAAAGGAACTATATTCGTGGACAACGAAAAGAGGGGTCATTAATTGTGGTCTTGGGCCTATTAGGGGCCTAAAACTTGACCAATTCTAATAAAACTTGGCATGATTCAAGCTTAGTATATTATAAAACAGGTTACAAAGTTTCAAAGCCATATGATACCAAATAAAAAAAATGTGGCATTTTTTATATCTGAATTTTGGGTGCTGAATTGTGGCGTTGAATTAGAACAATTAAAACTATCAAATTTGAGCTTCTAAAAACCAAAAGATACCAAAACTAACACTTTTAATGTCTCTATGTATAAGTTAACATCTATTTAAAGCAACAGAAAGCATATTTCATGTATCAGACTTATGCAAAATGGCCAGAAGTTAATTTTATATGAGCCTGTGCCAAAAAATAGAGGTTTTCAATTAGGGTGAGGCCTTATATCAAATGTAATATTTTTCACTTACCACAATTTTCTGAAGTTGTTAAGTTATCAAACAAACTTTAACAGGTTATAAATGTACTTTTGATGGAAATATAAGTTTCAAATAGCATAACGCATGTGGATAAAATGGTCTTTAGCAATGTTATGCTTAAAAAAACAGATTGCCAGTTTAGGCCGTTCCCCACATTTGCATATTTAAAAGCATATAAATGATATGGAAGATGGAGATATACTTCTTTTTGCTAAAATCTGTGCTCAGATATGATAAAACATGGAGCCTGGATGTAACAAGACTGTCACTTTCAACTATATATGCAGACAGTATGGTCTGATGCAAAGTTTATTAACTTTACTGTTTAAAAACTGAATGAAATGTCAGCCTCAAAAGGCCAATATTTAAACCACTAGCTATCCAACAGAAGAAAGTAAAGGTAGTCTGTGAAACAGAAATGGTTAAGCAACCAGTAATAAGTGTTTTTGATGTAGGTTCAGTGCAATCTGTTTTGGAATACAACTTTTAAGTGCATGGAACTTCACATTTCACCTGCTGCGTATACTGACCGTTAGACTTAGACTATTAAAACAGCACATTTTGCACTCTTTTTATGTTTTTATCTACTTTTTTTTGTGTTCAGAGTTCACAAATAAGTTAAACAACTGAAATAAATACCACAAACACAAACAGATATCAGAAAAAAACTGTCAGAGAGAAATTAAGCATGCTGTTTTTGAAAAAATAGTGAAAAAAGTGAAAAAGCTACATTTTAGGCATTTAACCTGAAAAGTGACTTTTTCACAAAATTTCTATCAAATGAAAGTGAAAATCATTTCTTCTCATATAGTTTGACAAATCAATACCAATAGATCATTCAGAAAAGATGCCAAAGTAAAAATTCTAAATTTGCTGAAATGCACCTCTTAGGGGCCTAAAACTTGACCAATTCTAATAAAACTTGGCATGATTCAAGCTTAGTATATTATAAAACAGGTTACAAAGTTTCAAAGCCATATGATACCAAATAAAAAAAATGTGGCATTTTTTATATCTGAATTTTGGGTGCTGAATTGTGGCGTTGAATTAGAACAATTAAAACTATCAAATTTGAGCTTCTAAAAACCAAAAGATACCAAAACTAACACTTTTAATGTCTCTATGTATAAGTTAACATCTATTTAAAGCAACAGAAAGCATATTTCATGTATCAGACTTATGCAAAATGGCCAGAAGTTAATTTTATATGAGCCTGTGCCAAAAAATAGAGGTTTTCAATTAGGGTGAGGCCTTATATCAAATGTAATATTTTTCACTTACCACAATTTTCTGAAGTTGTTAAGTTATCAAACAAACTTTAACAGGTTATAAATGTACTTTTGATGGAAATATAAGTTTCAAATAGCATAACGCATGTGGATAAAATGGTCTTTAGCAATGTTATGCTTAAAAAAACAGATTGCCAGTTTAGGCCGTTCCCCACATTTGCATATTTAAAAGCATATAAATGATATGGAAGATGGAGATATACTTCTTTTTGCTAAAATCTGTGCTCAGATATGATAAAACATGGAGCCTGGATGTAACAAGACTGTCACTTTCAACTATATATGCAGACAGTATGGTCTGATGCAAAGTTTATTAACTTTACTGTTTAAAAACTGAATGAAATGTCAGCCTCAAAAGGCCAATATTTAAACCACTAGCTATCCAACAGAAGAAAGTAAAGGTAGTCTGTGAAACAGAAATGGTTAAGCAACCAGTAATAAGTGTTTTTGATGTAGGTTCAGTGCAATCTGTTTTGGAATACAACTTTTAAGTGCATGGAACTTCACATTTCACCTGCTGCGTATACTGACCGTTAGACTTAGACTATTAAAACAGCACATTTTGCACTCTTTTTATGTTTTTATCTACTTTTTTTTGTGTTCAGAGTTCACAAATAAGTTAAACAACTGAAATAAATACCACAAACACAAACAGATATCAGAAAAAAACTGTCAGAGAGAAATTAAGCATGCTGTTTTTGAAAAAATAGTGAAAAAAGTGAAAAAGCTACATTTTAGGCATTTAACCTGAAAAGTGACTTTTTCACAAAATTTCTATCAAATGAAAGTGAAAATCATTTCTTCTCATATAGTTTGACAAATCAATACCAATAGATCATTCAGAAAAGATGCCAAAGTAAAAATTCTAAATTTGCTGAAATGCACCTATTAGGGGCCTAAAACTTGACCAATTCTAATAAAACTTGGCATGATTCAAGCTTAGTATATTATAAAACAGGTTACAAAGTTTCAAAGCCATATGATACCAAATAAAAAAAATGTGGCATTTTTTATATCTGAATTTTGGGTGCTGAATTGTGGCGTTGAATTAGAACAATTAAAACTATCAAATTTGAGCTTCTAAAAACCAAAAGATACCAAAACTAACACTTTTAATGTCTCTATGTATAAGTTAACATCTATTTAAAGCAACAGAAAGCATATTTCATGTATCAGACTTATGCAAAATGGCCAGAAGTTAATTTTATATGAGCCTGTGCCAAAAAATAGAGGTTTTCAATTAGGGTGAGGCCTTATATCAAATGTAATATTTTTCACTTACCACAATTTTCTGAAGTTGTTAAGTTATCAAACAAACTTTAACAGGTTATAAATGTACTTTTGATGGAAATATAAGTTTCAAATAGCATAACGCATGTGGATAAAATGGTCTTTAGCAATGTTATGCTTAAAAAAACAGATTGCCAGTTTAGGCCGTTCCCCACATTTGCATATTTAAAAGCATATAAATGATATGGAAGATGGAGATATACTTCTTTTTGCTAAAATCTGTGCTCAGATATGATAAAACATGGAGCCTGGATGTAACAAGACTGTCACTTTCAACTATATATGCAGACAGTATGGTCTGATGCAAAGTTTATTAACTTTACTGTTTAAAAACTGAATGAAATGTCAGCCTCAAAAGGCCAATATTTAAACCACTAGCTATCCAACAGAAGAAAGTAAAGGTAGTCTGTGAAACAGAAATGGTTAAGCAACCAGTAATAAGTGTTTTTGATGTAGGTTCAGTGCAATCTGTTTTGGAATACAACTTTTAAGTGCATGGAACTTCACATTTCACCTGCTGCGTATACTGACCGTTAGACTTAGACTATTAAAACAGCACATTTTGCACTCTTTTTATGTTTTTATCTACTTTTTTTTGTGTTCAGAGTTCACAAATAAGTTAAACAACTGAAATAAATACCACAAACACAAACAGATATCAGAAAAAAACTGTCAGAGAGAAATTAAGCATGCTGTTTTTGAAAAAATAGTGAAAAAAGTGAAAAAGCTACATTTTAGGCATTTAACCTGAAAAGTGACTTTTTCACAAAATTTCTATCAAATGAAAGTGAAAATCATTTCTTCTCATATAGTTTGACAAATCAATACCAATAGATCATTCAGAAAAGATGCCAAAGTAAAAATTCTAAATTTGCTGAAATGCACCTCTTAGGCCACAGACCACAATTAATTCCTCTATCAGTTCTTTATAACCTTTTGCATCATTAAAAAAATTGCACCATGCACTTTTGTCCAATTTTTTGTGTGTGTAATGTATTGTCCTAGTCCAAATATATATCCAAAATTCAGAAAGATTGAAGCAATCACTTTTACAAATTTAGCCAATACACATCCATACCCCTATTGACAAGTCAAGAGATGTTCCGAAAACTGTAAATATCACCTTTTTGCACTTGACCTAATCACTCATTCCATATCAAAATCAGTTAAAATACAACCTCCAAAAATTTATTTGACCTCTCTTCTTTCATTTCCACCCAAAAAGATTTAAGGAATGAGTGAGGAAAGGAAAGAAAAAAAATTAAGGAAAAATACACTCTAATTAAAAGGAACTATATTCGTGGACAACGAAAAGAGGGGTCATTAATTGTGGTCTTGGGCCTATTAGGGGCCTAAAACTTGACCAATTCTAATAAAACTTGGCATGATTCAAGCTTAGTATATTATAAAACAGGTTACAAAGTTTCAAAGCCATATGATACCAAATAAAAAAAATGTGGCATTTTTTATATCTGAATTTTGGGTGCTGAATTGTGGCGTTGAATTAGAACAATTAAAACTATCAAATTTGAGCTTCTAAAAACCAAAAGATACCAAAACTAACACTTTTAATGTCTCTATGTATAAGTTAACATCTATTTAAAGCAACAGAAAGCATATTTCATGTATCAGACTTATGCAAAATGGCCAGAAGTTAATTTTATATGAGCCTGTGCCAAAAAATAGAGGTTTTCAATTAGGGTGAGGCCTTATATCAAATGTAATATTTTTCACTTACCACAATTTTCTGAAGTTGTTAAGTTATCAAACAAACTTTAACAGGTTATAAATGTACTTTTGATGGAAATATAAGTTTCAAATAGCATAACGCATGTGGATAAAATGGTCTTTAGCAATGTTATGCTTAAAAAAACAGATTGCCAGTTTAGGCCGTTCCCCACATTTGCATATTTAAAAGCATATAAATGATATGGAAGATGGAGATATACTTCTTTTTGCTAAAATCTGTGCTCAGATATGATAAAACATGGAGCCTGGATGTAACAAGACTGTCACTTTCAACTATATATGCAGACAGTATGGTCTGATGCAAAGTTTATTAACTTTACTGTTTAAAAACTGAATGAAATGTCAGCCTCAAAAGGCCAATATTTAAACCACTAGCTATCCAACAGAAGAAAGTAAAGGTAGTCTGTGAAACAGAAATGGTTAAGCAACCAGTAATAAGTGTTTTTGATGTAGGTTCAGTGCAATCTGTTTTGGAATACAACTTTTAAGTGCATGGAACTTCACATTTCACCTGCTGCGTATACTGACCGTTAGACTTAGACTATTAAAACAGCACATTTTGCACTCTTTTTATGTTTTTATCTACTTTTTTTTGTGTTCAGAGTTCACAAATAAGTTAAACAACTGAAATAAATACCACAAACACAAACAGATATCAGAAAAAAACTGTCAGAGAGAAATTAAGCATGCTGTTTTTGAAAAAATAGTGAAAAAAGTGAAAAAGCTACATTTTAGGCATTTAACCTGAAAAGTGACTTTTTCACAAAATTTCTATCAAATGAAAGTGAAAATCATTTCTTCTCATATAGTTTGACAAATCAATACCAATAGATCATTCAGAAAAGATGCCAAAGTAAAAATTCTAAATTTGCTGAAATGCACCTCTTAGGCCACAGACCACAATTAATTCCTCTATCAGTTCTTTATAACCTTTTGCATCATTAAAAAAATTGCACCATGCACTTTTGTCCAATTTTTTGTGTGTGTAATGTATTGTCCTAGTCCAAATATATATCCAAAATTCAGAAAGATTGAAGCAATCACTTTTACAAATTTAGCCAATACACATCCATACCCCTATTGACAAGTCAAGAGATGTTCCGAAAACTGTAAATATCACCTTTTTGCACTTGACCTAATCACTCATTCCATATCAAAATCAGTTAAAATACAACCTCCAAAAATTTATTTGACCTCTCTTCTTTCATTTCCACCCAAAAAGATTTAAGGAATGAGTGAGGAAAGGAAAGAAAAAAAATTAAGGAAAAATACACTCTAATTAAAAGGAACTATATTCGTGGACAACGAAAAGAGGGGTCATTAATTGTGGTCTTGGGCCTATTAGGGGCCTAAAACTTGACCAATTCTAATAAAACTTGGCATGATTCAAGCTTAGTATATTATAAAACAGGTTACAAAGTTTCAAAGCCATATGATACCAAATAAAAAAAATGTGGCATTTTTTATATCTGAATTTTGGGTGCTGAATTGTGGCGTTGAATTAGAACAATTAAAACTATCAAATTTGAGCTTCTAAAAACCAAAAGATACCAAAACTAACACTTTTAATGTCTCTATGTATAAGTTAACATCTATTTAAAGCAACAGAAAGCATATTTCATGTATCAGACTTATGCAAAATGGCCAGAAGTTAATTTTATATGAGCCTGTGCCAAAAAATAGAGGTTTTCAATTAGGGTGAGGCCTTATATCAAATGTAATATTTTTCACTTACCACAATTTTCTGAAGTTGTTAAGTTATCAAACAAACTTTAACAGGTTATAAATGTACTTTTGATGGAAATATAAGTTTCAAATAGCATAACGCATGTGGATAAAATGGTCTTTAGCAATGTTATGCTTAAAAAAACAGATTGCCAGTTTAGGCCGTTCCCCACATTTGCATATTTAAAAGCATATAAATGATATGGAAGATGGAGATATACTTCTTTTTGCTAAAATCTGTGCTCAGATATGATAAAACATGGAGCCTGGATGTAACAAGACTGTCACTTTCAACTATATATGCAGACAGTATGGTCTGATGCAAAGTTTATTAACTTTACTGTTTAAAAACTGAATGAAATGTCAGCCTCAAAAGGCCAATATTTAAACCACTAGCTATCCAACAGAAGAAAGTAAAGGTAGTCTGTGAAACAGAAATGGTTAAGCAACCAGTAATAAGTGTTTTTGATGTAGGTTCAGTGCAATCTGTTTTGGAATACAACTTTTAAGTGCATGGAACTTCACATTTCACCTGCTGCGTATACTGACCGTTAGACTTAGACTATTAAAACAGCACATTTTGCACTCTTTTTATGTTTTTATCTACTTTTTTTTGTGTTCAGAGTTCACAAATAAGTTAAACAACTGAAATAAATACCACAAACACAAACAGATATCAGAAAAAAACTGTCAGAGAGAAATTAAGCATGCTGTTTTTGAAAAAATAGTGAAAAAAGTGAAAAAGCTACATTTTAGGCATTTAACCTGAAAAGTGACTTTTTCACAAAATTTCTATCAAATGAAAGTGAAAATCATTTCTTCTCATATAGTTTGACAAATCAATACCAATAGATCATTCAGAAAAGATGCCAAAGTAAAAATTCTAAATTTGCTGAAATGCACCTCTTAGGGGCCTAAAACTTGACCAATTCTAATAAAACTTGGCATGATTCAAGCTTAGTATATTATAAAACAGGTTACAAAGTTTGAAAGCCATATGATACCAAATAAAAAAAATGTGGCATTTTTTATATCTGAATTTTGGGTGCTGAATTGTGGCGTTGAATTAGAACAATTAAAACTATCAAATTTGAGCTTCTAAAAACCAAAAGATACCAAAACTAACACTTTTAATGTCTCTATGTATAAGTTAACATCTATTTAAAGCAACAGAAAGCATATTTCATGTATCAGACTTATGCAAAATGGCCAGAAGTTAATTTTATATGAGCCTGTGCCAAAAAATAGAGGTTTTCAATTAGGGTGAGGCCTTATATCAAATGTAATATTTTTCACTTACCACAATTTTCTGAAGTTGTTAAGTTATCAAACAAACTTTAACAGGTTATAAATGTACTTTTGATGGAAATATAAGTTTCAAATAGCATAACGCATGTGGATAAAATGGTCTTTAGCAATGTTATGCTTAAAAAAACAGATTGCCAGTTTAGGCCGTTCCCCACATTTGCATATTTAAAAGCATATAAATGATATGGAAGATGGAGATATACTTCTTTTTGCTAAAATCTGTGCTCAGATATGATAAAACATGGAGCCTGGATGTAACAAGACTGTCACTTTCAACTATATATGCAGACAGTATGGTCTGATGCAAAGTTTATTAACTTTACTGTTTAAAAACTGAATGAAATGTCAGCCTCAAAAGGCCAATATTTAAACCACTAGCTATCCAACAGAAGAAAGTAAAGGTAGTCTGTGAAACAGAAATGGTTAAGCAACCAGTAATAAGTGTTTTTGATGTAGGTTCAGTGCAATCTGTTTTGGAATACAACTTTTAAGTGCATGGAACTTCACATTTCACCTGCTGCGTATACTGACCGTTAGACTTAGACTATTAAAACAGCACATTTTGCACTCTTTTTATGTTTTTATCTACTTTTTTTTGTGTTCAGAGTTCACAAATAAGTTAAACAACTGAAATAAATACCACAAACACAAACAGATATCAGAAAAAAACTGTCAGAGAGAAATTAAGCATGCTGTTTTTGAAAAAATAGTGAAAAAAGTGAAAAAGCTACATTTTAGGCATTTAACCTGAAAAGTGACTTTTTCACAAAATTTCTATCAAATGAAAGTGAAAATCATTTCTTCTCATATAGTTTGACAAATCAATACCAATAGATCATTCAGAAAAGATGCCAAAGTAAAAATTCTAAATTTGCTGAAATGCACCTATTAGGGGCCTAAAACTTGACCAATTCTAATAAAACTTGGCATGATTCAAGCTTAGTATATTATAAAACAGGTTACAAAGTTTCAAAGCCATATGATACCAAATAAAAAAAATGTGGCATTTTTTATATCTGAATTTTGTGTGCTGAATTGTGGCGTTGAATTAGAACAATTAAAACTATCAAATTTGAGCTTCTAAAAACCAAAAGATACCAAAACTAACACTTTTAATGTCTCTATGTATAAGTTAACATCTATTTAAAGCAACAGAAAGCATATTTCATGTATCAGACTTATGCAAAATGGCCAGAAGTTAATTTTATATGAGCCTGTGCCAAAAAATAGAGGTTTTCAATTAGGGTGAGGCCTTATATCAAATGTAATATTTTTCACTTACCACAATTTTCTGAAGTTGTTAAGTTATCAAACAAACTTTAACAGGTTATAAATGTACTTTTGATGGAAATATAAGTTTCAAATAGCATAACGCATGTGGATAAAATGGTCTTTAGCAATGTTATGCTTAAAAAAACAGATTGCCAGTTTAGGCCGTTCCCCACATTTGCATATTTAAAAGCATATAAATGATATGGAAGATGGAGATATACTTCTTTTTGCTAAAATCTGTGCTCAGATATGATAAAACATGGAGCCTGGATGTAACAAGACTGTCACTTTCAACTATATATGCAGACAGTATGGTCTGATGCAAAGTTTATTAACTTTACTGTTTAAAAACTGAATGAAATGTCAGCCTCAAAAGGCCAATATTTAAACCACTAGCTATCCAACAGAAGAAAGTAAAGGTAGTCTGTGAAACAGAAATGGTTAAGCAACCAGTAATAAGTGTTTTTGATGTAGGTTCAGTGCAATCTGTTTTGGAATACAACTTTTAAGTGCATGGAACTTCACATTTCACCTGCTGCGTATACTGACCGTTAGACTTAGACTATTAAAACAGCACATTTTGCACTCTTTTTATGTTTTTATCTACTTTTTTTTGTGTTCAGAGTTCACAAATAAGTTAAACAACTGAAATAAATACCACAAACACAAACAGATATCAGAAAAAAACTGTCAGAGAGAAATTAAGCATGCTGTTTTTGAAAAAATAGTGAAAAAAGTGAAAAAGCTACATTTTAGGCATTTAACCTGAAAAGTGACTTTTTCACAAAATTTCTATCAAATGAAAGTGAAAATCATTTCTTCTCATATAGTTTGACAAATCAATACCAATAGATCATTCAGAAAAGATGCCAAAGTAAAAATTCTAAATTTGCTGAAATGCACCTCTTAGGCCACAGACCACAATTAATTCCTCTATCAGTTCTTTATAACCTTTTGCATCATTAAAAAAATTGCACCATGCACTTTTGTCCAATTTTTTGTGTGTGTAATGTATTGTCCTAGTCCAAATATATATCCAAAATTCAGAAAGATTGAAGCAATCACTTTTACAAATTTAGCCAATACACATCCATACCCCTATTGACAAGTCAAGAGATGTTCCGAAAACTGTAAATATCACCTTTTTGCACTTGACCTAATCACTCATTCCATATCAAAATCAGTTAAAATACAACCTCCAAAAATTTATTTGACCTCTCTTCTTTCATTTCCACCCAAAAAGATTTAAGGAATGAGTGAGGAAAGGAAAGAAAAAAAATTAAGGAAAAATACACTCTAATTAAAAGGAACTATATTCGTGGACAACGAAAAGAGGGGTCATTAATTGTGGTCTTGGGCCTATTAGGGGCCTAAAACTTGACCAATTCTAATAAAACTTGGCATGATTCAAGCTTAGTATATTATAAAACAGGTTACAAAGTTTCAAAGCCATATGATACCAAATAAAAAAAATGTGGCATTTTTTATATCTGAATTTTGGGTGCTGAATTGTGGCGTTGAATTAGAACAATTAAAACTATCAAATTTGAGCTTCTAAAAACCAAAAGATACCAAAACTAACACTTTTAATGTCTCTATGTATAAGTTAACATCTATTTAAAGCAACAGAAAGCATATTTCATGTATCAGACTTATGCAAAATGGCCAGAAGTTAATTTTATATGAGCCTGTGCCAAAAAATAGAGGTTTTCAATTAGGGTGAGGCCTTATATCAAATGTAATATTTTTCACTTACCACAATTTTCTGAAGTTGTTAAGTTATCAAACAAACTTTAACAGGTTATAAATGTACTTTTGATGGAAATATAAGTTTCAAATAGCATAACGCATGTGGATAAAATGGTCTTTAGCAATGTTATGCTTAAAAAAACAGATTGCCAGTTTAGGCCGTTCCCCACATTTGCATATTTAAAAGCATATAAATGATATGGAAGATGGAGATATACTTCTTTTTGCTAAAATCTGTGCTCAGATATGATAAAACATGGAGCCTGGATGTAACAAGACTGTCACTTTCAACTATATATGCAGACAGTATGGTCTGATGCAAAGTTTATTAACTTTACTGTTTAAAAACTGAATGAAATGTCAGCCTCAAAAGGCCAATATTTAAACCACTAGCTATCCAACAGAAGAAAGTAAAGGTAGTCTGTGAAACAGAAATGGTTAAGCAACCAGTAATAAGTGTTTTTGATGTAGGTTCAGTGCAATCTGTTTTGGAATACAACTTTTAAGTGCATGGAACTTCACATTTCACCTGCTGCGTATACTGACCGTTAGACTTAGACTATTAAAACAGCACATTTTGCACTCTTTTTATGTTTTTATCTACTTTTTTTTGTGTTCAGAGTTCACAAATAAGTTAAACAACTGAAATAAATACCACAAACACAAACAGATATCAGAAAAAAACTGTCAGAGAGAAATTAAGCATGCTGTTTTTGAAAAAATAGTGAAAAAAGTGAAAAAGCTACATTTTAGGCATTTAACCTGAAAAGTGACTTTTTCACAAAATTTCTATCAAATGAAAGTGAAAATCATTTCTTCTCATATAGTTTGACAAATCAATACCAATAGATCATTCAGAAAAGATGCCAAAGTAAAAATTCTAAATTTGCTGAAATGCACCTATTAGGGGCCTAAAACTTGACCAATTCTAATAAAACTTGGCATGATTCAAGCTTAGTATATTATAAAACAGGTTACAAAGTTTCAAAGCCATATGATACCAAATAAAAAAAATGTGGCATTTTTTATATCTGAATTTTGGGTGCTGAATTGTGGCGTTGAATTAGAACAATTAAAACTATCAAATTTGAGCTTCTAAAAACCAAAAGATACCAAAACTAACACTTTTAATGTCTCTATGTATAAGTTAACATCTATTTAAAGCAACAGAAAGCATATTTCATGTATCAGACTTATGCAAAATGGCCAGAAGTTAATTTTATATGAGCCTGTGCCAAAAAATAGAGGTTTTCAATTAGGGTGAGGCCTTATATCAAATGTAATATTTTTCACTTACCACAATTTTCTGAAGTTGTTAAGTTATCAAACAAACTTTAACAGGTTATAAATGTACTTTTGATGGAAATATAAGTTTCAAATAGCATAACGCATGTGGATAAAATGGTCTTTAGCAATGTTATGCTTAAAAAAACAGATTGCCAGTTTAGGCCGTTCCCCACATTTGCATATTTAAAAGCATATAAATGATATGGAAGATGGAGATATACTTCTTTTTGCTAAAATCTGTGCTCAGATATGATAAAACATGGAGCCTGGATGTAACAAGACTGTCACTTTCAACTATATATGCAGACAGTATGGTCTGATGCAAAGTTTATTAACTTTACTGTTTAAAAACTGAATGAAATGTCAGCCTCAAAAGGCCAATATTTAAACCACTAGCTATCCAACAGAAGAAAGTAAAGGTAGTCTGTGAAACAGAAATGGTTAAGCAACCAGTAATAAGTGTTTTTGATGTAGGTTCAGTGCAATCTGTTTTGGAATACAACTTTTAAGTGCATGGAACTTCACATTTCACCTGCTGCGTATACTGACCGTTAGACTTAGACTATTAAAACAGCACATTTTGCACTCTTTTTATGTTTTTATCTACTTTTTTTTGTGTTCAGAGTTCACAAATAAGTTAAACAACTGAAATAAATACCACAAACACAAACAGATATCAGAAAAAAACTGTCAGAGAGAAATTAAGCATGCTGTTTTTGAAAAAATAGTGAAAAAAGTGAAAAAGCTACATTTTAGGCATTTAACCTGAAAAGTGACTTTTTCACAAAATTTCTATCAAATGAAAGTGAAAATCATTTCTTCTCATATAGTTTGACAAATCAATACCAATAGATCATTCAGAAAAGATGCCAAAGTAAAAATTCTAAATTTGCTGAAATGCACCTCTTAGGGGCCTAAAACTTGACCAATTCTAATAAAACTTGGCATGATTCAAGCTTAGTATATTATAAAACAGGTTACAAAGTTTCAAAGCCATATGATACCAAATAAAAAAAATGTGGCATTTTTTATATCTGAATTTTGGGTGCTGAATTGTGGCGTTGAATTAGAACAATTAAAACTATCAAATTTGAGCTTCTAAAAACCAAAAGATACCAAAACTAACACTTTTAATGTCTCTATGTATAAGTTAACATCTATTTAAAGCAACAGAAAGCATATTTCATGTATCAGACTTATGCAAAATGGCCAGAAGTTAATTTTATATGAGCCTGTGCCAAAAAATAGAGGTTTTCAATTAGGGTGAGGCCTTATATCAAATGTAATATTTTTCACTTACCACAATTTTCTGAAGTTGTTAAGTTATCAAACAAACTTTAACAGGTTATAAATGTACTTTTGATGGAAATATAAGTTTCAAATAGCATAACGCATGTGGATAAAATGGTCTTTAGCAATGTTATGCTTAAAAAAACAGATTGCCAGTTTAGGCCGTTCCCCACATTTGCATATTTAAAAGCATATAAATGATATGGAAGATGGAGATATACTTCTTTTTGCTAAAATCTGTGCTCAGATATGATAAAACATGGAGCCTGGATGTAACAAGACTGTCACTTTCAACTATATATGCAGACAGTATGGTCTGATGCAAAGTTTATTAACTTTACTGTTTAAAAACTGAATGAAATGTCAGCCTCAAAAGGCCAATATTTAAACCACTAGCTATCCAACAGAAGAAAGTAAAGGTAGTCTGTGAAACAGAAATGGTTAAGCAACCAGTAATAAGTGTTTTTGATGTAGGTTCAGTGCAATCTGTTTTGGAATACAACTTTTAAGTGCATGGAACTTCACATTTCACCTGCTGCGTATACTGACCGTTAGACTTAGACTATTAAAACAGCACATTTTGCACTCTTTTTATGTTTTTATCTACTTTTTTTTGTGTTCAGAGTTCACAAATAAGTTAAACAACTGAAATAAATACCACAAACACAAACAGATATCAGAAAAAAACTGTCAGAGAGAAATTAAGCATGCTGTTTTTGAAAAAATAGTGAAAAAAGTGAAAAAGCTACATTTTAGGCATTTAACCTGAAAAGTGACTTTTTCACAAAATTTCTATCAAATGAAAGTGAAAATCATTTCTTCTCATATAGTTTGACAAATCAATACCAATAGATCATTCAGAAAAGATGCCAAAGTAAAAATTCTAAATTTGCTGAAATGCACCTATTAGGGGCCTAAAACTTGACCAATTCTAATAAAACTTGGCATGATTCAAGCTTAGTATATTATAAAACAGGTTACAAAGTTTCAAAGCCATATGATACCAAATAAAAAAAATGTGGCATTTTTTATATCTGAATTTTGGGTGCTGAATTGTGGCGTTGAATTAGAACAATTAAAACTATCAAATTTGAGCTTCTAAAAACCAAAAGATACCAAAACTAACACTTTTAATGTCTCTATGTATAAGTTAACATCTATTTAAAGCAACAGAAAGCATATTTCATGTATCAGACTTATGCAAAATGGCCAGAAGTTAATTTTATATGAGCCTGTGCCAAAAAATAGAGGTTTTCAATTAGGGTGAGGCCTTATATCAAATGTAATATTTTTCACTTACCACAATTTTCTGAAGTTGTTAAGTTATCAAACAAACTTTAACAGGTTATAAATGTACTTTTGATGGAAATATAAGTTTCAAATAGCATAACGCATGTGGATAAAATGGTCTTTAGCAATGTTATGCTTAAAAAAACAGATTGCCAGTTTAGGCCGTTCCCCACATTTGCATATTTAAAAGCATATAAATGATATGGAAGATGGAGATATACTTCTTTTTGCTAAAATCTGTGCTCAGATATGATAAAACATGGAGCCTGGATGTAACAAGACTGTCACTTTCAACTATATATGCAGACAGTATGGTCTGATGCAAAGTTTATTAACTTTACTGTTTAAAAACTGAATGAAATGTCAGCCTCAAAAGGCCAATATTTAAACCACTAGCTATCCAACAGAAGAAAGTAAAGGTAGTCTGTGAAACAGAAATGGTTAAGCAACCAGTAATAAGTGTTTTTGATGTAGGTTCAGTGCAATCTGTTTTGGAATACAACTTTTAAGTGCATGGAACTTCACATTTCACCTGCTGCGTATACTGACCGTTAGACTTAGACTATTAAAACAGCACATTTTGCACTCTTTTTATGTTTTTATCTACTTTTTTTTGTGTTCAGAGTTCACAAATAAGTTAAACAACTGAAATAAATACCACAAACACAAACAGATATCAGAAAAAAACTGTCAGAGAGAAATTAAGCATGCTGTTTTTGAAAAAATAGTGAAAAAAGTGAAAAAGCTACATTTTAGGCATTTAACCTGAAAAGTGACTTTTTCACAAAATTTCTATCAAATGAAAGTGAAAATCATTTCTTCTCATATAGTTTGACAAATCAATACCAATAGATCATTCAGAAAAGATGCCAAAGTAAAAATTCTAAATTTGCTGAAATGCACCTCTTAGGCCACAGACCACAATTAATTCCTCTATCAGTTCTTTATAACCTTTTGCATCATTAAAAAAATTGCACCATGCACTTTTGTCCAATTTTTTGTGTGTGTAATGTATTGTCCTAGTCCAAATATATATCCAAAATTCAGAAAGATTGAAGCAATCACTTTTACAAATTTAGCCAATACACATCCATACCCCTATTGACAAGTCAAGAGATGTTCCGAAAACTGTAAATATCACCTTTTTGCACTTGACCTAATCACTCATTCCATATCAAAATCAGTTAAAATACAACCTCCAAAAATTTATTTGACCTCTCTTCTTTCATTTCCACCCAAAAAGATTTAAGGAATGAGTGAGGAAAGGAAAGAAAAAAAATTAAGGAAAAATACACTCTAATTAAAAGGAACTATATTCGTGGACAACGAAAAGAGGGGTCATTAATTGTGGTCTTGGGCCTATTAGGGGCCTAAAACTTGACCAATTCTAATAAAACTTGGCATGATTCAAGCTTAGTATATTATAAAACAGGTTACAAAGTTTCAAAGCCATATGATACCAAATAAAAAAAATGTGGCATTTTTTATATCTGAATTTTGGGTGCTGAATTGTGGCGTTGAATTAGAACAATTAAAACTATCAAATTTGAGCTTCTAAAAACCAAAAGATACCAAAACTAACACTTTTAATGTCTCTATGTATAAGTTAACATCTATTTAAAGCAACAGAAAGCATATTTCATGTATCAGACTTATGCAAAATGGCCAGAAGTTAATTTTATATGAGCCTGTGCCAAAAAATAGAGGTTTTCAATTAGGGTGAGGCCTTATATCAAATGTAATATTTTTCACTTACCACAATTTTCTGAAGTTGTTAAGTTATCAAACAAACTTTAACAGGTTATAAATGTACTTTTGATGGAAATATAAGTTTCAAATAGCATAACGCATGTGGATAAAATGGTCTTTAGCAATGTTATGCTTAAAAAAACAGATTGCCAGTTTAGGCCGTTCCCCACATTTGCATATTTAAAAGCATATAAATGATATGGAAGATGGAGATATACTTCTTTTTGCTAAAATCTGTGCTCAGATATGATAAAACATGGAGCCTGGATGTAACAAGACTGTCACTTTCAACTATATATGCAGACAGTATGGTCTGATGCAAAGTTTATTAACTTTACTGTTTAAAAACTGAATGAAATGTCAGCCTCAAAAGGCCAATATTTAAACCACTAGCTATCCAACAGAAGAAAGTAAAGGTAGTCTGTGAAACAGAAATGGTTAAGCAACCAGTAATAAGTGTTTTTGATGTAGGTTCAGTGCAATCTGTTTTGGAATACAACTTTTAAGTGCATGGAACTTCACATTTCACCTGCTGCGTATACTGACCGTTAGACTTAGACTATTAAAACAGCACATTTTGCACTCTTTTTATGTTTTTATCTACTTTTTTTTGTGTTCAGAGTTCACAAATAAGTTAAACAACTGAAATAAATACCACAAACACAAACAGATATCAGAAAAAAACTGTCAGAGAGAAATTAAGCATGCTGTTTTTGAAAAAATAGTGAAAAAAGTGAAAAAGCTACATTTTAGGCATTTAACCTGAAAAGTGACTTTTTCACAAAATTTCTATCAAATGAAAGTGAAAATCATTTCTTCTCATATAGTTTGACAAATCAATACCAATAGATCATTCAGAAAAGATGCCAAAGTAAAAATTCTAAATTTGCTGAAATGCACCTATTAGGGGCCTAAAACTTGACCAATTCTAATAAAACTTGGCATGATTCAAGCTTAGTATATTATAAAACAGGTTACAAAGTTTCAAAGCCATATGATACCAAATAAAAAAAATGTGGCATTTTTTATATCTGAATTTTGGGTGCTGAATTGTGGCGTTGAATTAGAACAATTAAAACTATCAAATTTGAGCTTCTAAAAACCAAAAGATACCAAAACTAACACTTTTAATGTCTCTATGTATAAGTTAACATCTATTTAAAGCAACAGAAAGCATATTTCATGTATCAGACTTATGCAAAATGGCCAGAAGTTAATTTTATATGAGCCTGTGCCAAAAAATAGAGGTTTTCAATTAGGGTGAGGCCTTATATCAAATGTAATATTTTTCACTTACCACAATTTTCTGAAGTTGTTAAGTTATCAAACAAACTTTAACAGGTTATAAATGTACTTTTGATGGAAATATAAGTTTCAAATAGCATAACGCATGTGGATAAAATGGTCTTTAGCAATGTTATGCTTAAAAAAACAGATTGCCAGTTTAGGCCGTTCCCCACATTTGCATATTTAAAAGCATATAAATGATATGGAAGATGGAGATATACTTCTTTTTGCTAAAATCTGTGCTCAGATATGATAAAACATGGAGCCTGGATGTAACAAGACTGTCACTTTCAACTATATATGCAGACAGTATGGTCTGATGCAAAGTTTATTAACTTTACTGTTTAAAAACTGAATGAAATGTCAGCCTCAAAAGGCCAATATTTAAACCACTAGCTATCCAACAGAAGAAAGTAAAGGTAGTCTGTGAAACAGAAATGGTTAAGCAACCAGTAATAAGTGTTTTTGATGTAGGTTCAGTGCAATCTGTTTTGGAATACAACTTTTAAGTGCATGGAACTTCACATTTCACCTGCTGCGTATACTGACCGTTAGACTTAGACTATTAAAACAGCACATTTTGCACTCTTTTTATGTTTTTATCTACTTTTTTTTGTGTTCAGAGTTCACAAATAAGTTAAACAACTGAAATAAATACCACAAACACAAACAGATATCAGAAAAAAACTGTCAGAGAGAAATTAAGCATGCTGTTTTTGAAAAAATAGTGAAAAAAGTGAAAAAGCTACATTTTAGGCATTTAACCTGAAAAGTGACTTTTTCACAAAATTTCTATCAAATGAAAGTGAAAATCATTTCTTCTCATATAGTTTGACAAATCAATACCAATAGATCATTCAGAAAAGATGCCAAAGTAAAAATTCTAAATTTGCTGAAATGCACCTCTTAGGGGCCTAAAACTTGACCAATTCTAATAAAACTTGGCATGATTCAAGCTTAGTATATTATAAAACAGGTTACAAAGTTTCAAAGCCATATGATACCAAATAAAAAAAATGTGGCATTTTTTATATCTGAATTTTGGGTGCTGAATTGTGGCGTTGAATTAGAACAATTAAAACTATCAAATTTGAGCTTCTAAAAACCAAAAGATACCAAAACTAACACTTTTAATGTCTCTATGTATAAGTTAACATCTATTTAAAGCAACAGAAAGCATATTTCATGTATCAGACTTATGCAAAATGGCCAGAAGTTAATTTTATATGAGCCTGTGCCAAAAAATAGAGGTTTTCAATTAGGGTGAGGCCTTATATCAAATGTAATATTTTTCACTTACCACAATTTTCTGAAGTTGTTAAGTTATCAAACAAACTTTAACAGGTTATAAATGTACTTTTGATGGAAATATAAGTTTCAAATAGCATAACGCATGTGGATAAAATGGTCTTTAGCAATGTTATGCTTAAAAAAACAGATTGCCAGTTTAGGCCGTTCCCCACATTTGCATATTTAAAAGCATATAAATGATATGGAAGATGGAGATATACTTCTTTTTGCTAAAATCTGTGCTCAGATATGATAAAACATGGAGCCTGGATGTAACAAGACTGTCACTTTCAACTATATATGCAGACAGTATGGTCTGATGCAAAGTTTATTAACTTTACTGTTTAAAAACTGAATGAAATGTCAGCCTCAAAAGGCCAATATTTAAACCACTAGCTATCCAACAGAAGAAAGTAAAGGTAGTCTGTGAAACAGAAATGGTTAAGCAACCAGTAATAAGTGTTTTTGATGTAGGTTCAGTGCAATCTGTTTTGGAATACAACTTTTAAGTGCATGGAACTTCACATTTCACCTGCTGCGTATACTGACCGTTAGACTTAGACTATTAAAACAGCACATTTTGCACTCTTTTTATGTTTTTATCTACTTTTTTTTGTGTTCAGAGTTCACAAATAAGTTAAACAACTGAAATAAATACCACAAACACAAACAGATATCAGAAAAAAACTGTCAGAGAGAAATTAAGCATGCTGTTTTTGAAAAAATAGTGAAAAAAGTGAAAAAGCTACATTTTAGGCATTTAACCTGAAAAGTGACTTTTTCACAAAATTTCTATCAAATGAAAGTGAAAATCATTTCTTCTCATATAGTTTGACAAATCAATACCAATAGATCATTCAGAAAAGATGCCAAAGTAAAAATTCTAAATTTGCTGAAATGCACCTATTAGGGGCCTAAAACTTGACCAATTCTAATAAAACTTGGCATGATTCAAGCTTAGTATATTATAAAACAGGTTACAAAGTTTCAAAGCCATATGATACCAAATAAAAAAAATGTGGCATTTTTTATATCTGAATTTTGGGTGCTGAATTGTGGCGTTGAATTAGAACAATTAAAACTATCAAATTTGAGCTTCTAAAAACCAAAAGATACCAAAACTAACACTTTTAATGTCTCTATGTATAAGTTAACATCTATTTAAAGCAACAGAAAGCATATTTCATGTATCAGACTTATGCAAAATGGCCAGAAGTTAATTTTATATGAGCCTGTGCCAAAAAATAGAGGTTTTCAATTAGGGTGAGGCCTTATATCAAATGTAATATTTTTCACTTACCACAATTTTCTGAAGTTGTTAAGTTATCAAACAAACTTTAACAGGTTATAAATGTACTTTTGATGGAAATATAAGTTTCAAATAGCATAACGCATGTGGATAAAATGGTCTTTAGCAATGTTATGCTTAAAAAAACAGATTGCCAGTTTAGGCCGTTCCCCACATTTGCATATTTAAAAGCATATAAATGATATGGAAGATGGAGATATACTTCTTTTTGCTAAAATCTGTGCTCAGATATGATAAAACATGGAGCCTGGATGTAACAAGACTGTCACTTTCAACTATATATGCAGACAGTATGGTCTGATGCAAAGTTTATTAACTTTACTGTTTAAAAACTGAATGAAATGTCAGCCTCAAAAGGCCAATATTTAAACCACTAGCTATCCAACAGAAGAAAGTAAAGGTAGTCTGTGAAACAGAAATGGTTAAGCAACCAGTAATAAGTGTTTTTGATGTAGGTTCAGTGCAATCTGTTTTGGAATACAACTTTTAAGTGCATGGAACTTCACATTTCACCTGCTGCGTATACTGACCGTTAGACTTAGACTATTAAAACAGCACATTTTGCACTCTTTTTATGTTTTTATCTACTTTTTTTTGTGTTCAGAGTTCACAAATAAGTTAAACAACTGAAATAAATACCACAAACACAAACAGATATCAGAAAAAAACTGTCAGAGAGAAATTAAGCATGCTGTTTTTGAAAAAATAGTGAAAAAAGTGAAAAAGCTACATTTTAGGCATTTAACCTGAAAAGTGACTTTTTCACAAAATTTCTATCAAATGAAAGTGAAAATCATTTCTTCTCATATAGTTTGACAAATCAATACCAATAGATCATTCAGAAAAGATGCCAAAGTAAAAATTCTAAATTTGCTGAAATGCACCTATTAGGGGCCTAAAACTTGACCAATTCTAATAAAACTTGGCATGATTCAAGCTTAGTATATTATAAAACAGGTTACAAAGTTTCAAAGCCATATGATACCAAATAAAAAAAATGTGGCATTTTTTATATCTGAATTTTGGGTGCTGAATTGTGGCGTTGAATTAGAACAATTAAAACTATCAAATTTGAGCTTCTAAAAACCAAAAGATACCAAAACTAACACTTTTAATGTCTCTATGTATAAGTTAACATCTATTTAAAGCAACAGAAAGCATATTTCATGTATCAGACTTATGCAAAATGGCCAGAAGTTAATTTTATATGAGCCTGTGCCAAAAAATAGAGGTTTTCAATTAGGGTGAGGCCTTATATCAAATGTAATATTTTTCACTTACCACAATTTTCTGAAGTTGTTAAGTTATCAAACAAACTTTAACAGGTTATAAATGTACTTTTGATGGAAATATAAGTTTCAAATAGCATAACGCATGTGGATAAAATGGTCTTTAGCAATGTTATGCTTAAAAAAACAGATTGCCAGTTTAGGCCGTTCCCCACATTTGCATATTTAAAAGCATATAAATGATATGGAAGATGGAGATATACTTCTTTTTGCTAAAATCTGTGCTCAGATATGATAAAACATGGAGCCTGGATGTAACAAGACTGTCACTTTCAACTATATATGCAGACAGTATGGTCTGATGCAAAGTTTATTAACTTTACTGTTTAAAAACTGAATGAAATGTCAGCCTCAAAAGGCCAATATTTAAACCACTAGCTATCCAACAGAAGAAAGTAAAGGTAGTCTGTGAAACAGAAATGGTTAAGCAACCAGTAATAAGTGTTTTTGATGTAGGTTCAGTGCAATCTGTTTTGGAATACAACTTTTAAGTGCATGGAACTTCACATTTCACCTGCTGCGTATACTGACCGTTAGACTTAGACTATTAAAACAGCACATTTTGCACTCTTTTTATGTTTTTATCTACTTTTTTTTGTGTTCAGAGTTCACAAATAAGTTAAACAACTGAAATAAATACCACAAACACAAACAGATATCAGAAAAAAACTGTCAGAGAGAAATTAAGCATGCTGTTTTTGAAAAAATAGTGAAAAAAGTGAAAAAGCTACATTTTAGGCATTTAACCTGAAAAGTGACTTTTTCACAAAATTTCTATCAAATGAAAGTGAAAATCATTTCTTTTCATATAGTTTGACAAATCAATACCAATAGATCATTCAGAAAAGATGCCAAAGTAAAAATTCTAAATTTGCTGAAATGCACCTCTTAGGCCACAGACCACAATTAATTCCTCTATCAGTTCTTTATAACCTTTTGCATCATTAAAAAAATTGCACCATGCACTTTTGTCCAATTTTTTGTGTGTGTAATGTATTGTCCTAGTCCAAATATATATCCAAAATTCAGAAAGATTGAAGCAATCACTTTTACAAATTTAGCCAATACACATCCATACCCCTATTGACAAGTCAAGAGATGTTCCGAAAACTGTAAATATCACCTTTTTGCACTTGACCTAATCACTCATTCCATATCAAAATCAGTTAAAATACAACCTCCAAAAATTTATTTGACCTCTCTTCTTTCATTTCCACCCAAAAAGATTTAAGGAATGAGTGAGGAAAGGAAAGAAAAAAAATTAAGGAAAAATACACTCTAATTAAAAGGAACTATATTCGTGGACAACGAAAAGAGGGGTCATTAATTGTGGTCTTGGGCCTATTAGGGGCCTAAAACTTGACCAATTCTAATAAAACTTGGCATGATTCAAGCTTAGTATATTATAAAACAGGTTACAAAGTTTCAAAGCCATATGATACCAAATAAAAAAAATGTGGCATTTTTTATATCTGAATTTTGGGTGCTGAATTGTGGCGTTGAATTAGAACAATTAAAACTATCAAATTTGAGCTTCTAAAAACCAAAAGATACCAAAACTAACACTTTTAATGTCTCTATGTATAAGTTAACATCTATTTAAAGCAACAGAAAGCATATTTCATGTATCAGACTTATGCAAAATGGCCAGAAGTTAATTTTATATGAGCCTGTGCCAAAAAATAGAGGTTTTCAATTAGGGTGAGGCCTTATATCAAATGTAATATTTTTCACTTACCACAATTTTCTGAAGTTGTTAAGTTATCAAACAAACTTTAACAGGTTATAAATGTACTTTTGATGGAAATATAAGTTTCAAATAGCATAACGCATGTGGATAAAATGGTCTTTAGCAATGTTATGCTTAAAAAAACAGATTGCCAGTTTAGGCCGTTCCCCACATTTGCATATTTAAAAGCATATAAATGATATGGAAGATGGAGATATACTTCTTTTTGCTAAAATCTGTGCTCAGATATGATAAAACATGGAGCCTGGATGTAACAAGACTGTCACTTTCAACTATATATGCAGACAGTATGGTCTGATGCAAAGTTTATTAACTTTACTGTTTAAAAACTGAATGAAATGTCAGCCTCAAAAGGCCAATATTTAAACCACTAGCTATCCAACAGAAGAAAGTAAAGGTAGTCTGTGAAACAGAAATGGTTAAGCAACCAGTAATAAGTGTTTTTGATGTAGGTTCAGTGCAATCTGTTTTGGAATACAACTTTTAAGTGCATGGAACTTCACATTTCACCTGCTGCGTATACTGACCGTTAGACTTAGACTATTAAAACAGCACATTTTGCACTCTTTTTATGTTTTTATCTACTTTTTTTTGTGTTCAGAGTTCACAAATAAGTTAAACAACTGAAATAAATACCACAAACACAAACAGATATCAGAAAAAAACTGTCAGAGAGAAATTAAGCATGCTGTTTTTGAAAAAATAGTGAAAAAAGTGAAAAAGCTACATTTTAGGCATTTAACCTGAAAAGTGACTTTTTCACAAAATTTCTATCAAATGAAAGTGAAAATCATTTCTTCTCATATAGTTTGACAAATCAATACCAATAGATCATTCAGAAAAGATGCCAAAGTAAAAATTCTAAATTTGCTGAAATGCACCTCTTAGGGGCCTAAAACTTGACCAATTCTAATAAAACTTGGCATGATTCAAGCTTAGTATATTATAAAACAGGTTACAAAGTTTCAAAGCCATATGATACCAAATAAAAAAAATGTGGCATTTTTTATATCTGAATTTTGGGTGCTGAATTGTGGCGTTGAATTAGAACAATTAAAACTATCAAATTTGAGCTTCTAAAAACCAAAAGATACCAAAACTAACACTTTTAATGTCTCTATGTATAAGTTAACATCTATTTAAAGCAACAGAAAGCATATTTCATGTATCAGACTTATGCAAAATGGCCAGAAGTTAATTTTATATGAGCCTGTGCCAAAAAATAGAGGTTTTCAATTAGGGTGAGGCCTTATATCAAATGTAATATTTTTCACTTACCACAATTTTCTGAAGTTGTTAAGTTATCAAACAAACTTTAACAGGTTATAAATGTACTTTTGATGGAAATATAAGTTTCAAATAGCATAACGCATGTGGATAAAATGGTCTTTAGCAATGTTATGCTTAAAAAAACAGATTGCCAGTTTAGGCCGTTCCCCACATTTGCATATTTAAAAGCATATAAATGATATGGAAGATGGAGATATACTTCTTTTTGCTAAAATCTGTGCTCAGATATGATAAAACATGGAGCCTGGATGTAACAAGACTGTCACTTTCAACTATATATGCAGACAGTATGGTCTGATGCAAAGTTTATTAACTTTACTGTTTAAAAACTGAATGAAATGTCAGCCTCAAAAGGCCAATATTTAAACCACTAGCTATCCAACAGAAGAAAGTAAAGGTAGTCTGTGAAACAGAAATGGTTAAGCAACCAGTAATAAGTGTTTTTGATGTAGGTTCAGTGCAATCTGTTTTGGAATACAACTTTTAAGTGCATGGAACTTCACATTTCACCTGCTGCGTATACTGACCGTTAGACTTAGACTATTAAAACAGCACATTTTGCACTCTTTTTATGTTTTTATCTACTTTTTTTTGTGTTCAGAGTTCACAAATAACTTAAACAACTGAAATAAATACCACAAACACAAACAGATATCAGAAAAAAACTGTCAGAGAGAAATTAAGCATGCTGTTTTTGAAAAAATAGTGAAAAAAGTGAAAAAGCTACATTTTAGGCATTTAACCTGAAAAGTGACTTTTTCACAAAATTTCTATCAAATGAAAGTGAAAATCATTTCTTCTCATATAGTTTGACAAATCAATACCAATAGATCATTCAGAAAAGATGCCAAAGTAAAAATTCTAAATTTGCTGAAATGCACCTCTTAGGCCACAGACCACAATTAATTCCTCTATCAGTTCTTTATAACCTTTTGCATCATTAAAAAAATTGCACCATGCACTTTTGTCCAATTTTTTGTGTGTGTAATGTATTGTCCTAGTCCAAATATATATCCAAAATTCAGAAAGATTGAAGCAATCACTTTTACAAATTTAGCCAATACACATCCATACCCCTATTGACAAGTCAAGAGATGTTCCGAAAACTGTAAATATCACCTTTTTGCACTTGACCTAATCACTCATTCCATATCAAAATCAGTTAAAATACAACCTCCAAAAATTTATTTGACCTCTCTTCTTTCATTTCCACCCAAAAAGATTTAAGGAATGAGTGAGGAAAGGAAAGAAAAAAAATTAAGGAATAATACACTCTAATTAAAAGGAACTATATTCGTGGACAACGAAAAGAGGGGTCATTAATTGTGGTCTTGGGCCTATTAGGGGCCTAAAACTTGACCAATTCTAATAAAACTTGGCATGATTCAAGCTTAGTATATTATAAAACAGGTTACAAAGTTTCAAAGCCATATGATACCAAATAAAAAAAATGTGGCATTTTTTATATCTGAATTTTGGGTGCTGAATTGTGGCGTTGAATTAGAACAATTAAAACTATCAAATTTGAGCTTCTAAAAACCAAAAGATACCAAAACTAACACTTTTAATGTCTCTATGTATAAGTTAACATCTATTTAAAGCAACAGAAAGCATATTTCATGTATCAGACTTATGCAAAATGGCCAGAAGTTAATTTTATATGAGCCTGTGCCAAAAAATAGAGGTTTTCAATTAGGGTGAGGCCTTATATCAAATGTAATATTTTTCACTTACCACAATTTTCTGAAGTTGTTAAGTTATCAAACAAACTTTAACAGGTTATAAATGTACTTTTGATGGAAATATAAGTTTCAAATAGCATAACGCATGTGGATAAAATGGTCTTTAGCAATGTTATGCTTAAAAAAACAGATTGCCAGTTTAGGCCGTTCCCCACATTTGCATATTTAAAAGCATATAAATGATATGGAAGATGGAGATATACTTCTTTTTGCTAAAATCTGTGCTCAGATATGATAAAACATGGAGCCTGGATGTAACAAGACTGTCACTTTCAACTATATATGCAGACAGTATGGTCTGATGCAAAGTTTATTAACTTTACTGTTTAAAAACTGAATGAAATGTCAGCCTCAAAAGGCCAATATTTAAACCACTAGCTATCCAACAGAAGAAAGTAAAGGTAGTCTGTGAAACAGAAATGGTTAAGCAACCAGTAATAAGTGTTTTTGATGTAGGTTCAGTGCAATCTGTTTTGGAATACAACTTTTAAGTGCATGGAACTTCACATTTCACCTGCTGCGTATACTGACCGTTAGACTTAGACTATTAAAACAGCACATTTTGCACTCTTTTTATGTTTTTATCTACTTTTTTTTGTGTTCAGAGTTCACAAATAACTTAAACAACTGAAATAAATACCACAAACACAAACAGATATCAGAAAAAAACTGTCAGAGAGAAATTAAGCATGCTGTTTTTGAAAAAATAGTGAAAAAAGTGAAAAAGCTACATTTTAGGCATTTAACCTGAAAAGTGACTTTTTCACAAAATTTCTATCAAATGAAAGTGAAAATCATTTCTTCTCATATAGTTTGACAAATCAATACCAATAGATCATTCAGAAAAGATGCCAAAGTAAAAATTCTAAATTTGCTGAAATGCACCTCTTAGGCCACAGACCACAATTAATTCCTCTATCAGTTCTTTATAACCTTTTGCATCATTAAAAAAATTGCACCATGCACTTTTGTCCAATTTTTTGTGTGTGTAATGTATTGTCCTAGTCCAAATATATATCCAAAATTCAGAAAGATTGAAGCAATCACTTTTACAAATTTAGCCAATACACATCCATACCCCTATTGACAAGTCAAGAGATGTTCCGAAAACTGTAAATATCACCTTTTTGCACTTGACCTAATCACTCATTCCATATCAAAATCAGTTAAAATACAACCTCCAAAAATTTATTTGACCTCTCTTCTTTCATTTCCACCCAAAAAGATTTAAGGAATGAGTGAGGAAAGGAAAGAAAAAAAATTAAGGAAAAATACACTCTAATTAAAAGGAACTATATTCGTGGACAACGAAAAGAGGGGTCATTAATTGTGGTCTTGGGCCTATTAGGGGCCTAAAACTTGACCAATTCTAATAAAACTTGGCATGATTCAAGCTTAGTATATTATAAAACAGGTTACAAAGTTTCAAAGCCATATGATACCAAATAAAAAAAATGTGGCATTTTTTATATCTGAATTTTGGGTGCTGAATTGTGGCGTTGAATTAGAACAATTAAAACTATCAAATCTGAGCTTCTAAAAACCAAAAGATACCAAAACTAACACTTTTAATGTCTCTATGTATAAGTTAACATCTATTTAAAGCAACAGAAAGCATATTTCATGTATCAGACTTATGCAAAATGGCCAGAAGTTAATTTTATATGAGCCTGTGCCAAAAAATAGAGGTTTTCAATTAGGGTGAGGCCTTATATCAAATGTAATATTTTTCACTTACCACAATTTTCTGAAGTTGTTAAGTTATCAAACAAACTTTAACAGGTTATAAATGTACTTTTGATGGAAATATAAGTTTCAAATAGCATAACGCATGTGGATAAAATGGTCTTTAGCAATGTTATGCTTAAAAAAACAGATTGCCAGTTTAGGCCGTTCCCCACATTTGCATATTTAAAAGCATATAAATGATATGGAAGATGGAGATATACTTCTTTTTGCTAAAATCTGTGCTCAGATATGATAAAACATGGAGCCTGGATGTAACAAGACTGTCACTTTCAACTATATATGCAGACAGTATGGTCTGATGCAAAGTTTATTAACTTTACTGTTTAAAAACTGAATGAAATGTCAGCCTCAAAAGGCCAATATTTAAACCACTAGCTATCCAACAGAAGAAAGTAAAGGTAGTCTGTGAAACAGAAATGGTTAAGCAACCAGTAATAAGTGTTTTTGATGTAGGTTCAGTGCAATCTGTTTTGGAATACAACTTTTAAGTGCATGGAACTTCACATTTCACCTGCTGCGTATACTGACCGTTAGACTTAGACTATTAAAACAGCACATTTTGCACTCTTTTTATGTTTTTATCTACTTTTTTTTGTGTTCAGAGTTCACAAATAACTTAAACAACTGAAATAAATACCACAAACACAAACAGATATCAGAAAAAAACTGTCAGAGAGAAATTAAGCATGCTGTTTTTGAAAAAATAGTGAAAAAAGTGAAAAAGCTACATTTTAGGCATTTAACCTGAAAAGTGACTTTTTCACAAAATTTCTATCAAATGAAAGTGAAAATCATTTCTTCTCATATAGTTTGACAAATCAATACCAATAGATCATTCAGAAAAGATGCCAAAGTAAAAATTCTAAATTTGCTGAAATGCACCTCTTAGGGGCCTAAAACTTGACCAATTCTAATAAAACTTGGCATGATTCAAGCTTAGTATATTATAAAACAGGTTACAAAGTTTCAAAGCCATATGATACCAAATAAAAAAAATGTGGCATTTTTTATATCTGAATTTTGGGTGCTGAATTGTGGCGTTGAATTAGAACAATTAAAACTATCAAATTTGAGCTTCTAAAAACCAAAAGATACCAAAACTAACACTTTTAATGTCTCTATGTATAAGTTAACATCTATTTAAAGCAACAGAAAGCATATTTCATGTATCAGACTTATGCAAAATGGCCAGAAGTTAATTTTATATGAGCCTGTGCCAAAAAATAGAGGTTTTCAATTAGGGTGAGGCCTTATATCAAATGTAATATTTTTCACTTACCACAATTTTCTGAAGTTGTTAAGTTATCAAACAAACTTTAACAGGTTATAAATGTACTTTTGATGGAAATATAAGTTTCAAATAGCATAACGCATGTGGATAAAATGGTCTTTAGCAATGTTATGCTTAAAAAAACAGATTGCCAGTTTAGGCCGTTCCCCACATTTGCATATTTAAAAGCATATAAATGATATGGAAGATGGAGATATACTTCTTTTTGCTAAAATCTGTGCTCAGATATGATAAAACATGGAGCCTGGATGTAACAAGACTGTCACTTTCAACTATATATGCAGACAGTATGGTCTGATGCAAAGTTTATTAACTTTACTGTTTAAAAACTGAATGAAATGTCAGCCTCAAAAGGCCAATATTTAAACCACTAGCTATCCAACAGAAGAAAGTAAAGGTAGTCTGTGAAACAGAAATGGTTAAGCAACCAGTAATAAGTGTTTTTGATGTAGGTTCAGTGCAATCTGTTTTGGAATACAACTTTTAAGTGCATGGAACTTCACATTTCACCTGCTGCGTATACTGACCGTTAGACTTAGACTATTAAAACAGCACATTTTGCACTCTTTTTATGTTTTTATCTACTTTTTTTTGTGTTCAGAGTTCACAAATAACTTAAACAACTGAAATAAATACCACAAACACAAACAGATATCAGAAAAAAACTGTCAGAGAGAAATTAAGCATGCTGTTTTTGAAAAAATAGTGAAAAAAGTGAAAAAGCTACATTTTAGGCATTTAACCTGAAAAGTGACTTTTTCACAAAATTTCTATCAAATGAAAGTGAAAATCATTTCTTCTCATATAGTTTGACAAATCAATACCAATAGATCATTCAGAAAAGATGCCAAAGTAAAAATTCTAAATTTGCTGAAATGCACCTATTAGGGGCCTAAAACTTGACCAATTCTAATAAAACTTGGCATGATTCAAGCTTAGTATATTATAAAACAGGTTACAAAGTTTCAAAGCCATATGATACCAAATAAAAAAAATGTGGCATTTTTTATATCTGAATTTTGGGTGCTGAATTGTGGCGTTGAATTAGAACAATTAAAACTATCAAATTTGAGCTTCTAAAAACCAAAAGATACCAAAACTAACACTTTTAATGTCTCTATGTATAAGTTAACATCTATTTAAAGCAACAGAAAGCATATTTCATGTATCAGACTTATGCAAAATGGCCAGATGTTAATTTTATATGAGCCTGTGCCAAAAAATAGAGGTTTTCAATTAGGGTGAGGCCTTATATCAAATGTAATATTTTTCACTTACCACAATTTTCTGAAGTTGTTAAGTTATCAAACAAACTTTAACAGGTTATAAATGTACTTTTGATGGAAATATAAGTTTCAAATAGCATAACGCATGTGGATAAAATGGTCTTTAGCAATGTTATGCTTAAAAAAACAGATTGCCAGTTTAGGCCGTTCCCCACATTTGCATATTTAAAAGCATATAAATGATATGGAAGATGGAGATATACTTCTTTTTGCTAAAATCTGTGCTCAGATATGATAAAACATGGAGCCTGGATGTAACAAGACTGTCACTTTCAACTATATATGCAGACAGTATGGTCTGATGCAAAGTTTATTAACTTTACTGTTTAAAAACTGAATGAAATGTCAGCCTCAAAAGGCCAATATTTAAACCACTAGCTATCCAACAGAAGAAAGTAAAGGTAGTCTGTGAAACAGAAATGGTTAAGCAACCAGTAATAAGTGTTTTTGATGTAGGTTCAGTGCAATCTGTTTTGGAATACAACTTTTAAGTGCATGGAACTTCACATTTCACCTGCTGCGTATACTGACCGTTAGACTTAGACTATTAAAACAGCACATTTTGCACTCTTTTTATGTTTTTATCTACTTTTTTTTGTGTTCAGAGTTCACAAATAACTTAAACAACTGAAATAAATACCACAAACACAAACAGATATCAGAAAAAAACTGTCAGAGAGAAATTAAGCATGCTGTTTTTGAAAAAATAGTGAAAAAAGTGAAAAAGCTACATTTTAGGCATTTAACCTGAAAAGTGACTTTTTCACAAAATTTCTATCAAATGAAAGTGAAAATCATTTCTTCTCATATAGTTTGACAAATCAATACCAATAGATCATTCAGAAAAGATGCCAAAGTAAAAATTCTAAATTTGCTGAAATGCACCTCTTAGGGGCCTAAAACTTGACCAATTCTAATAAAACTTGGCATGATTCAAGCTTAGTATATTATAAAACAGGTTACAAAGTTTCAAAGCCATATGATACCAAATAAAAAAAATGTGGCATTTTTTATATCTGAATTTTGGGTGCTGAATTGTGGCGTTGAATTAGAACAATTAAAACTATCAAATTTGAGCTTCTAAAAACCAAAAGATACCAAAACTAACACTTTTAATGTCTCTATGTATAAGTTAACATCTATTTAAAGCAACAGAAAGCATATTTCATGTATCAGACTTATGCAAAATGGCCAGAAGTTAATTTTATATGAGCCTGTGCCAAAAAATAGAGGTTTTCAATTAGGGTGAGGCCTTATATCAAATGTAATATTTTTCACTTACCACAATTTTCTGAAGTTGTTAAGTTATCAAACAAACTTTAACAGGTTATAAATGTACTTTTGATGGAAATATAAGTTTCAAATAGCATAACGCATGTGGATAAAATGGTCTTTAGCAATGTTATGCTTAAAAAAACAGATTGCCAGTTTAGGCCGTTCCCCACATTTGCATATTTAAAAGCATATAAATGATATGGAAGATGGAGATATACTTCTTTTTGCTAAAATCTGTGCTCAGATATGATAAAACATGGAGCCTGGATGTAACAAGACTGTCACTTTCAACTATATATGCAGACAGTATGGTCTGATGCAAAGTTTATTAACTTTACTGTTTAAAAACTGAATGAAATGTCAGCCTCAAAAGGCCAATATTTAAACCACTAGCTATCCAACAGAAGAAAGTAAAGGTAGTCTGTGAAACAGAAATGGTTAAGCAACCAGTAATAAGTGTTTTTGATGTAGGTTCAGTGCAATCTGTTTTGGAATACAACTTTTAAGTGCATGGAACTTCACATTTCACCTGCTGCGTATACTGACCGTTAGACTTAGACTATTAAAACAGCACATTTTGCACTCTTTTTATGTTTTTATCTACTTTTTTTTGTGTTCAGAGTTCACAAATAACTTAAACAACTGAAATAAATACCACAAACACAAACAGATATCAGAAAAAAACTGTCAGAGAGAAATTAAGCATGCTGTTTTTGAAAAAATAGTGAAAAAAGTGAAAAAGCTACATTTTAGGCATTTAACCTGAAAAGTGACTTTTTCACAAAATTTCTATCAAATGAAAGTGAAAATCATTTTTTCTCATATAGTTTGACAAATCAATACCAATAGATCATTCAGAAAAGATGCCAAAGTAAAAATTCTAAATTTGCTGAAATGCACCTCTTAGGCCACAGACCACAATTAATTCCTCTATCAGTTCTTTATAACCTTTTGCATCATTAAAAAAATTGCACCATGCACTTTTGTCCAATTTTTTGTGTGTGTAATGTATTGTCCTAGTCCAAATATATATCCAAAATTCAGAAAGATTGAAGCAATCACTTTTACAAATTTAGCCAATACACATCCATACCCCTATTGACAAGTCAAGAGATGTTCCGAAAACTGTAAATATCACCTTTTTGCACTTGACCTAATCACTCATTCCATATCAAAATCAGTTAAAATACAACCTCCAAAAATTTATTTGACCTCTCTTCTTTCATTTCCACCCAAAAAGATTTAAGGAATGAGTGAGGAAAGGAAAGAAAAAAAATTAAGGAAAAATACACTCTAATTAAAAGGAACTATATTCGTGGACAACGAAAAGAGGGGTCATTAATTGTGGTCTTGGGCCTATTAGGGGCCTAAAACTTGACCAATTCTAATAAAACTTGGCATGATTCAAGCTTAGTATATTATAAAACAGGTTACAAAGTTTCAAAGCCATATGATACCAAATAAAAAAAATGTGGCATTTTTTATATCTGAATTTTGGGTGCTGAATTGTGGCGTTGAATTAGAACAATTAAAACTATCAAATTTGAGCTTCTAAAAACCAAAAGATACCAAAACTAACACTTTTAATGTCTCTATGTATAAGTTAACATCTATTTAAAGCAACAGAAAGCATATTTCATGTATCAGACTTATGCAAAATGGCCAGAAGTTAATTTTATATGAGCCTGTGCCAAAAAATAGAGGTTTTCAATTAGGGTGAGGCCTTATATCAAATGTAATATTTTTCACTTACCACAATTTTCTGAAGTTGTTAAGTTATCAAACAAACTTTAACAGGTTATAAATGTACTTTTGATGGAAATATAAGTTTCAAATAGCATAACGCATGTGGATAAAATGGTCTTTAGCAATGTTATGCTTAAAAAAACAGATTGCCAGTTTAGGCCGTTCCCCACATTTGCATATTTAAAAGCATATAAATGATATGGAAGATGGAGATATACTTCTTTTTGCTAAAATCTGTGCTCAGATATGATAAAACATGGAGCCTGGATGTAACAAGACTGTCACTTTCAACTATATATGCAGACAGTATGGTCTGATGCAAAGTTTATTAACTTTACTGTTTAAAAACTGAATGAAATGTCAGCCTCAAAAGGCCAATATTTAAACCACTAGCTATCCAACAGAAGAAAGTAAAGGTAGTCTGTGAAACAGAAATGGTTAAGCAACCAGTAATAAGTGTTTTTGATGTAGGTTCAGTGCAATCTGTTTTGGAATACAACTTTTAAGTGCATGGAACTTCACATTTCACCTGCTGCGTATACTGACCGTTAGACTTAGACTATTAAAACAGCACATTTTGCACTCTTTTTATGTTTTTATCTACTTTTTTTTGTGTTCAGAGTTCACAAATAACTTAAACAACTGAAATAAATACCACAAACACAAACAGATATCAGAAAAAAACTGTCAGAGAGAAATTAAGCATGCTGTTTTTGAAAAAATAGTGAAAAAAGTGAAAAAGCTACATTTTAGGCATTTAACCTGAAAAGTGACTTTTTCACAAAATTTCTATCAAATGAAAGTGAAAATCATTTCTTCTCATATAGTTTGACAAATCAATACCAATAGATCATTCAGAAAAGGTGCCAAAGTAAAAATTCTAAATTTGCTGAAATGCACCTCTTAGGGGCCTAAAACTTGACCAATTCTAATAAAACTTGGCATGATTCAAGCTTAGTATATTATAAAACAGGTTACAAAGTTTCAAAGCCATATGATACCAAATAAAAAAAATGTGGCATTTTTTATATCTGAATTTTGGGTGCTGAATTGTGGCGTTGAATTAGAACAATTAAAACTATCAAATTTGAGCTTCTAAAAACCAAAAGATACCAAAACTAACACTTTTAATGTCTCTATGTATAAGTTAACATCTATTTAAAGCAACAGAAAGCATATTTCATGTATCAGACTTATGCAAAATGGCCAGAAGTTAATTTTATATGAGCCTGTGCCAAAAAATAGAGGTTTTCAATTAGGGTGAGGCCTTATATCAAATGTAATATTTTTCACTTACCACAATTTTCTGAAGTTGTTAAGTTATCAAACAAACTTTAACAGGTTATAAATGTACTTTTGATGGAAATATAAGTTTCAAATAGCATAACGCATGTGGATAAAATGGTCTTTAGCAATGTTATGCTTAAAAAAACAGATTGCCAGTTTAGGCCGTTCCCCACATTTGCATATTTAAAAGCATATAAATGATATGGAAGATGGAGATATACTTCTTTTTGCTAAAATCTGTGCTCAGATATGATAAAACATGGAGCCTGGATGTAACAAGACTGTCACTTTCAACTATATATGCAGACAGTATGGTCTGATGCAAAGTTTATTAACTTTACTGTTTAAAAACTGAATGAAATGTCAGCCTCAAAAGGCCAATATTTAAACCACTAGCTATCCAACAGAAGAAAGTAAAGGTAGTCTGTGAAACAGAAATGGTTAAGCAACCAGTAATAAGTGTTTTTGATGTAGGTTCAGTGCAATCTGTTTTGGAATACAACTTTTAAGTGCATGGAACTTCACATTTCACCTGCTGCGTATACTGACCGTTAGACTTAGACTATTAAAACAGCACATTTTGCACTCTTTTTATGTTTTTATCTACTTTTTTTTGTGTTCAGAGTTCACAAATAAGTTAAACAACTGAAATAAATACCACAAACACAAACAGATATCAGAAAAAAACTGTCAGAGAGAAATTAAGCATGCTGTTTTTGAAAAAATAGTGAAAAAAGTGAAAAAGCTACATTTTAGGCATTTAACCTGAAAAGTGACTTTTTCACAAAATTTCTATCAAATGAAAGTGAAAATCATTTCTTCTCATATAGTTTGACAAATCAATACCAATAGATCATTCAGAAAAGATGCCAAAGTAAAAATTCTAAATTTGCTGAAATGCACCTATTAGGGGCCTAAAACTTGACCAATTCTAATAAAACTTGGCATGATTCAAGCTTAGTATATTATAAAACAGGTTACAAAGTTTCAAAGCCATATGATACCAAATAAAAAAAATGTGGCATTTTTTATATCTGAATTTTGGGTGCTGAATTGTGGCGTTGAATTAGAACAATTAAAACTATCAAATTTGAGCTTCTAAAAACCAAAAGATACCAAAACTAACACTTTTAATGTCTCTATGTATAAGTTAACATCTATTTAAAGCAACAGAAAGCATATTTCATGTATCAGACTTATGCAAAATGGCCAGAAGTTAATTTTATATGAGCCTGTGCCAAAAAATAGAGGTTTTCAATTAGGGTGAGGCCTTATATCAAATGTAATATTTTTCACTTACCACAATTTTCTGAAGTTGTTAAGTTATCAAACAAACTTTAACAGGTTATAAATGTACTTTTGATGGAAATATAAGTTTCAAATAGCATAACGCATGTGGATAAAATGGTCTTTAGCAATGTTATGCTTAAAAAAACAGATTGCCAGTTTAGGCCGTTCCCCACATTTGCATATTTAAAAGCATATAAATGATATGGAAGATGGAGATATACTTCTTTTTGCTAAAATCTGTGCTCAGATATGATAAAACATGGAGCCTGGATGTAACAAGACTGTCACTTTCAACTATATATGCAGACAGTATGGTCTGATGCAAAGTTTATTAACTTTACTGTTTAAAAACTGAATGAAATGTCAGCCTCAAAAGGCCAATATTTAAACCACTAGCTATCCAACAGAAGAAAGTAAAGGTAGTCTGTGAAACAGAAATGGTTAAGCAACCAGTAATAAGTGTTTTTGATGTAGGTTCAGTGCAATCTGTTTTGGAATACAACTTTTAAGTGCATGGAACTTCACATTTCACCTGCTGCGTATACTGACCGTTAGACTTAGACTATTAAAACAGCACATTTTGCACTCTTTTTATGTTTTTATCTACTTTTTTTTGTGTTCAGAGTTCACAAATAAGTTAAACAACTGAAATAAATACCACAAACACAAACAGATATCAGAAAAAAACTGTCAGAGAGAAATTAAGCATGCTGTTTTTGAAAAAATAGTGAAAAAAGTGAAAAAGCTACATTTTAGGCATTTAACCTGAAAAGTGACTTTTTCACAAAATTTCTATCAAATGAAAGTGAAAATCATTTCTTCTCATATAGTTTGACAAATCAATACCAATAGATCATTCAGAAAAGATGCCAAAGTAAAAATTCTAAATTTGCTGAAATGCACCTCTTAGGCCACAGACCACAATTAATTCCTCTATCAGTTCTTTATAACCTTTTGCATCATTAAAAAAATTGCACCATGCACTTTTGTCCAATTTTTTGTGTGTGTAATGTATTGTCCTAGTCCAAATATATATCCAAAATTCAGAAAGATTGAAGCAATCACTTTTACAAATTTAGCCAATACACATCCATACCCCTATTGACAAGTCAAGAGATGTTCCGAAAACTGTAAATATCACCTTTTTGCACTTGACCTAATCACTCATTCCATATCAAAATCAGTTAAAATACAACCTCCAAAAATTTATTTGACCTCTCTTCTTTCATTTCCACCCAAAAAGATTTAAGGAATGAGTGAGGAAAGGAAAGAAAAAAAATTAAGGAAAAATACACTCTAATTAAAAGGAACTATATTCGTGGACAACGAAAAGAGGGGTCATTAATTGTGGTCTTGGGCCTATTAGGGGCCTAAAACTTGACCAATTCTAATAAAACTTGGCATGATTCAAGCTTAGTATATTATAAAACAGGTTACAAAGTTTCAAAGCCATATGATACCAAATAAAAAAAATGTGGCATTTTTTATATCTGAATTTTGGGTGCTGAATTGTGGCGTTGAATTAGAACAATTAAAACTATCAAATTTGAGCTTCTAAAAACCAAAAGATACCAAAACTAACACTTTTAATGTCTCTATGTATAAGTTAACATCTATTTAAAGCAACAGAAAGCATATTTCATGTATCAGACTTATGCAAAATGGCCAGAAGTTAATTTTATATGAGCCTGTGCCAAAAAATAGAGGTTTTCAATTAGGGTGAGGCCTTATATCAAATGTAATATTTTTCACTTACCACAATTTTCTGAAGTTGTTAAGTTATCAAACAAACTTTAACAGGTTATAAATGTACTTTTGATGGAAATATAAGTTTCAAATAGCATAACGCATGTGGATAAAATGGTCTTTAGCAATGTTATGCTTAAAAAAACAGATTGCCAGTTTAGGCCGTTCCCCACATTTGCATATTTAAAAGCATATAAATGATATGGAAGATGGAGATATACTTCTTTTTGCTAAAATCTGTGCTCAGATATGATAAAACATGGAGCCTGGATGTAACAAGACTGTCACTTTCAACTATATATGCAGACAGTATGGTCTGATGCAAAGTTTATTAACTTTACTGTTTAAAAACTGAATGAAATGTCAGCCTCAAAAGGCCAATATTTAAACCACTAGCTATCCAACAGAAGAAAGTAAAGGTAGTCTGTGAAACAGAAATGGTTAAGCAACCAGTAATAAGTGTTTTTGATGTAGGTTCAGTGCAATCTGTTTTGGAATACAACTTTTAAGTGCATGGAACTTCACATTTCACCTGCTGCGTATACTGACCGTTAGACTTAGACTATTAAAACAGCACATTTTGCACTCTTTTTATGTTTTTATCTACTTTTTTTTGTGTTCAGAGTTCACAAATAACTTAAACAACTGAAATAAATACCACAAACACAAACAGATATCAGAAAAAAACTGTCAGAGAGAAATTAAGCATGCTGTTTTTGAAAAAATAGTGAAAAAAGTGAAAAAGCTACATTTTAGGCATTTAACCTGAAAAGTGACTTTTTCACAAAATTTCTATCAAATGAAAGTGAAAATCATTTCTTCTCATATAGTTTGACAAATCAATACCAATAGATCATTCAGAAAAGATGCCAAAGTAAAAATTCTAAATTTGCTGAAATGCACCTCTTAGGGGCCTAAAACTTGACCAATTCTAATAAAACTTGGCATGATTCAAGCTTAGTATATTATAAAACAGGTTACAAAGTTTCAAAGCCATATGATACCAAATAAAAAAAATGTGGCATTTTTTATATCTGAATTTTGGGTGCTGAATTGTGGCGTTGAATTAGAACAATTAAAACTATCAAATTTGAGCTTCTAAAAACCAAAAGATACCAAAACTAACACTTTTAATGTCTCTATGTATAAGTTAACATCTATTTAAAGCAACAGAAAGCATATTTCATGTATCAGACTTATGCAAAATGGCCAGAAGTTAATTTTATATGAGCCTGTGCCAAAAAATAGAGGTTTTCAATTAGGGTGAGGCCTTATATCAAATGTAATATTTTTCACTTACCACAATTTTCTGAAGTTGTTAAGTTATCAAACAAACTTTAACAGGTTATAAATGTACTTTTGATGGAAATATAAGTTTCAAATAGCATAACGCATGTGGATAAAATGGTCTTTAGCAATGTTATGCTTAAAAAAACAGATTGCCAGTTTAGGCCGTTCCCCACATTTGCATATTTAAAAGCATATAAATGATATGGAAGATGGAGATATACTTCTTTTTGCTAAAATCTGTGCTCAGATATGATAAAACATGGAGCCTGGATGTAACAAGACTGTCACTTTCAACTATATATGCAGACAGTATGGTCTGATGCAAAGTTTATTAACTTTACTGTTTAAAAACTGAATGAAATGTCAGCCTCAAAAGGCCAATATTTAAACCACTAGCTATCCAACAGAAGAAAGTAAAGGTAGTCTGTGAAACAGAAATGGTTAAGCAACCAGTAATAAGTGTTTTTGATGTAGGTTCAGTGCAATCTGTTTTGGAATACAACTTTTAAGTGCATGGAACTTCACATTTCACCTGCTGCGTATACTGACCGTTAGACTTAGACTATTAAAACAGCACATTTTGCACTCTTTTTATGTTTTTATCTACTTTTTTTTGTGTTCAGAGTTCACAAATAACTTAAACAACTGAAATAAATACCACAAACACAAACAGATATCAGAAAAAAACTGTCAGAGAGAAATTAAGCATGCTGTTTTTGAAAAAATAGTGAAAAAAGTGAAAAAGCTACATTTTAGGCATTTAACCTGAAAAGTGACTTTTTCACAAAATTTCTATCAAATGAAAGTGAAAATCATTTCTTCTCATATAGTTTGACAAATCAATACCAATAGATCATTCAGAAAAGATGCCAAAGTAAAAATTCTAAATTTGCTGAAATGCACCTCTTAGGCCACAGACCACAATTAATTCCTCTATCAGTTCTTTATAACCTTTTGCATCATTAAAAAAATTGCACCATGCACTTTTGTCCAATTTTTTGTGTGTGTAATGTATTGTCCTAGTCCAAATATATATCCAAAATTCAGAAAGATTGAAGCAATCACTTTTACAAATTTAGCCAATACACATCCATACCCCTATTGACAAGTCAAGAGATGTTCCGAAAACTGTAAATATCACCTTTTTGCACTTGACCTAATCACTCATTCCATATCAAAATCAGTTAAAATACAACCTCCAAAAATTTATTTGACCTCTCTTCTTTCATTTCCACCCAAAAAGATTTAAGGAATGAGTGAGGAAAGGAAAGAAAAAAAATTAAGGAAAAATACACTCTAATTAAAAGGAACTATATTCGTGGACAACGAAAAGAGGGGTCATTAATTGTGGTCTTGGGCCTATTAGGGGCCTAAAACTTGACCAATTCTAATAAAACTTGGCATGATTCAAGCTTAGTATATTATAAAACAGGTTACAAAGTTTCAAAGCCATATGATACCAAATAAAAAAAATGTGGCATTTTTTATATCTGAATTTTGGGTGCTGAATTGTGGCGTTGAATTAGAACAATTAAAACTATCAAATTTGAGCTTCTAAAAACCAAAAGATACCAAAACTAACACTTTTAATGTCTCTATGTATAAGTTAACATCTATTTAAAGCAACAGAAAGCATATTTCATGTATCAGACTTATGCAAAATGGCCAGAAGTTAATTTTATATGAGCCTGTGCCAAAAAATAGAGGTTTTCAATTAGGGTGAGGCCTTATATCAAATGTAATATTTTTCACTTACCACAATTTTCTGAAGTTGTTAAGTTATCAAACAAACTTTAACAGGTTATAAATGTACTTTTGATGGAAATATAAGTTTCAAATAGCATAACGCATGTGGATAAAATGGTCTTTAGCAATGTTATGCTTAAAAAAACAGATTGCCAGTTTAGGCCGTTCCCCACATTTGCATATTTAAAAGCATATAAATGATATGGAAGATGGAGATATACTTCTTTTTGCTAAAATCTGTGCTCAGATATGATAAAACATGGAGCCTGGATGTAACAAGACTGTCACTTTCAACTATATATGCAGACAGTATGGTCTGATGCAAAGTTTATTAACTTTACTGTTTAAAAACTGAATGAAATGTCAGCCTCAAAAGGCCAATATTTAAACCACTAGCTATCCAACAGAAGAAAGTAAAGGTAGTCTGTGAAACAGAAATGGTTAAGCAACCAGTAATAAGTGTTTTTGATGTAGGTTCAGTGCAATCTGTTTTGGAATACAACTTTTAAGTGCATGGAACTTCACATTTCACCTGCTGCGTATACTGACCGTTAGACTTAGACTATTAAAACAGCACATTTTGCACTCTTTTTATGTTTTTATCTACTTTTTTTTGTGTTCAGAGTTCACAAATAACTTAAACAACTGAAATAAATACCACAAACACAAACAGATATCAGAAAAAAACTGTCAGAGAGAAATTAAGCATGCTGTTTTTGAAAAAATAGTGAAAAAAGTGAAAAAGCTACATTTTAGGCATTTAACCTGAAAAGTGACTTTTTCACAAAATTTCTATCAAATGAAAGTGAAAATCATTTCTTCTCATATAGTTTGACAAATCAATACCAATAGATCATTCAGAAAAGATGCCAAAGTAAAAATTCTAAATTTGCTGAAATGCACCTCTTAGGGGCCTAAAACTTGACCAATTCTAATAAAACTTGGCATGATTCAAGCTTAGTATATTATAAAACAGGTTACAAAGTTTCAAAGCCATATGATACCAAATAAAAAAAATGTGGCATTTTTTATATCTGAATTTTGGGTGCTGAATTGTGGCGTTGAATTAGAACAATTAAAACTATCAAATTTGAGCTTCTAAAAACCAAAAGATACCAAAACTAACACTTTTAATGTCTCTATGTATAAGTTAACATCTATTTAAAGCAACAGAAAGCATATTTCATGTATCAGACTTATGCAAAATGGCCAGAAGTTAATTTTATATGAGCCTGTGCCAAAAAATAGAGGTTTTCAATTAGGGTGAGGCCTTATATCAAATGTAATATTTTTCACTTACCACAATTTTCTGAAGTTGTTAAGTTATCAAACAAACTTTAACAGGTTATAAATGTACTTTTGATGGAAATATAAGTTTCAAATAGCATAACGCATGTGGATAAAATGGTCTTTAGCAATGTTATGCTTAAAAAAACAGATTGCCAGTTTAGGCCGTTCCCCACATTTGCATATTTAAAAGCATATAAATGATATGGAAGATGGAGATATACTTCTTTTTGCTAAAATCTGTGCTCAGATATGATAAAACATGGAGCCTGGATGTAACAAGACTGTCACTTTCAACTATATATGCAGACAGTATGGTCTGATGCAAAGTTTATTAACTTTACTGTTTAAAAACTGAATGAAATGTCAGCCTCAAAAGGCCAATATTTAAACCACTAGCTATCCAACAGAAGAAAGTAAAGGTAGTCTGTGAAACAGAAATGGTTAAGCAACCAGTAATAAGTGTTTTTGATGTAGGTTCAGTGCAATCTGTTTTGGAATACAACTTTTAAGTGCATGGAACTTCACATTTCACCTGCTGCGTATACTGACCGTTAGACTTAGACTATTAAAACAGCACATTTTGCACTCTTTTTATGTTTTTATCTACTTTTTTTTGTGTTCAGAGTTCACAAATAACTTAAACAACTGAAATAAATACCACAAACACAAACAGATATCAGAAAAAAACTGTCAGAGAGAAATTAAGCATGCTGTTTTTGAAAAAATAGTGAAAAAAGTGAAAAAGCTACATTTTAGGCATTTAACTTGAAAAGTGACTTTTTCACAAAATTTCTATCAAATGAAAGTGAAAATCATTTCTTCTCATATAGTTTGACAAATCAATACCAATAGATCATTCAGAAAAGATGCCAAAGTAAAAATTCTAAATTTGCTGAAATGCACCTCTTAGGCCACAGACCACAATTAATTCCTCTATCAGTTCTTTATAACCTTTTGCATCATTAAAAAAATTGCACCATGCACTTTTGTCCAATTTTTTGTGTGTGTAATGTATTGTCCTAGTCCAAATATATATCCAAAATTCAGAAAGATTGAAGCAATCACTTTTACAAATTTAGCCAATACACATCCATACCCCTATTGACAAGTCAAGAGATGTTCCGAAAACTGTAAATATCACCTTTTTGCACTTGACCTAATCACTCATTCCATATCAAAATCAGTTAAAATACAACCTCCAAAAATTTATTTGACCTCTCTTCTTTCATTTCCACCCAAAAAGATTTAAGGAATGAGTGAGGAAAGGAAAGAAAAAAAATTAAGGAAAAATACACTCTAATTAAAAGGAACTATATTCGTGGACAACGAAAAGAGGGGTCATTAATTGTGGTCTTGGGCCTATTAGGGGCCTAAAACTTGACCAATTCTAATAAAACTTGGCATGATTCAAGCTTAGTATATTATAAAACAGGTTACAAAGTTTCAAAGCCATATGATACCAAATAAAAAAAATGTGGCATTTTTTATATCTGAATTTTGAGTGCTGAATTGTGGCGTTGAATTAGAACAATTAAAACTATCAAATTTGAGCTTCTAAAAACCAAAAGATACCAAAACTAACACTTTTAATGTCTCTATGTATAAGTTAACATCTATTTAAAGCAACAGAAAGCATATTTCATGTATCAGACTTATGCAAAATGGCCAGAAGTTAATTTTATATGAGCCTGTGCCAAAAAATAGAGGTTTTCAATTAGGGTGAGGCCTTATATCAAATGTAATATTTTTCACTTACCACAATTTTCTGAAGTTGTTAAGTTATCAAACAAACTTTAACAGGTTATAAATGTACTTTTGATGGAAATATAAGTTTCAAATAGCATAACGCATGTGGATAAAATGGTCTTTAGCAATGTTATGCTTAAAAAAACAGATTGCCAGTTTAGGCCGTTCCCCACATTTGCATATTTAAAAGCATATAAATGATATGGAAGATGGAGATATACTTCTTTTTGCTAAAATCTGTGCTCAGATATGATAAAACATGGAGCCTGGATGTAACAAGACTGTCACTTTCAACTATATATGCAGACAGTATGGTCTGATGCAAAGTTTATTAACTTTACTGTTTAAAAACTGAATGAAATGTCAGCCTCAAAAGGCCAATATTTAAACCACTAGCTATCCAACAGAAGAAAGTAAAGGTAGTCTGTGAAACAGAAATGGTTAAGCAACCAGTAATAAGTGTTTTTGATGTAGGTTCAGTGCAATCTGTTTTGGAATACAACTTTTAAGTGCATGGAACTTCACATTTCACCTGCTGCGTATACTGACCGTTAGACTTAGACTATTAAAACAGCACATTTTGCACTCTTTTTATGTTTTTATCTACTTTTTTTTGTGTTCAGAGTTCACAAATAACTTAAACAACTGAAATAAATACCACAAACACAAACAGATATCAGAAAAAAACTGTCAGAGAGAAATTAAGCATGCTGTTTTTGAAAAAATAGTGAAAAAAGTGAAAAAGCTACATTTTAGGCATTTAACCTGAAAAGTGACTTTTTCACAAAATTTCTATCAAATGAAAGTGAAAATCATTTCTTCTCATATAGTTTGACAAATCAATACCAATAGATCATTCAGAAAAGATGCCAAAGTAAAAATTCTAAATTTGCTGAAATGCACCTCTTAGGGGCCTAAAACTTGACCAATTCTAATAAAACTTGGCATGATTCAAGCTTAGTATATTATAAAACAGGTTACAAAGTTTCAAAGCCATATGATACCAAATAAAAAAAATGTGGCATTTTTTATATCTGAATTTTGGGTGCTGAATTGTGGCGTTGAATTAGAACAATTAAAACTATCAAATTTGAGCTTCTAAAAACCAAAAGATACCAAAACTAACACTTTTAATGTCTCTATGTATAAGTTAACATCTATTTAAAGCAACAGAAAGCATATTTCATGTATCAGACTTATGCAAAATGGCCAGAAGTTAATTTTATATGAGCCTGTGCCAAAAAATAGAGGTTTTCAATTAGGGTGAGGCCTTATATCAAATGTAATATTTTTCACTTACCACAATTTTCTGAAGTTGTTAAGTTATCAAACAAACTTTAACAGGTTATAAATGTACTTTTGATGGAAATATAAGTTTCAAATAGCATAACGCATGTGGATAAAATGGTCTTTAGCAATGTTATGCTTAAAAAAACAGATTGCCAGTTTAGGCCGTTCCCCACATTTGCATATTTAAAAGCATATAAATGATATGGAAGATGGAGATATACTTCTTTTTGCTAAAATCTGTGCTCAGATATGATAAAACATGGAGCCTGGATGTAACAAGACTGTCACTTTCAACTATATATGCAGACAGTATGGTCTGATGCAAAGTTTATTAACTTTACTGTTTAAAAACTGAATGAAATGTCAGCCTCAAAAGGCCAATATTTAAACCACTAGCTATCCAACAGAAGAAAGTAAAGGTAGTCTGTGAAACAGAAATGGTTAAGCAACCAGTAATAAGTGTTTTTGATGTAGGTTCAGTGCAATCTGTTTTGGAATACAACTTTTAAGTGCATGGAACTTCACATTTCACCTGCTGCGTATACTGACCGTTAGACTTAGACTATTAAAACAGCACATTTTGCACTCTTTTTATGTTTTTATCTACTTTTTTTTGTGTTCAGAGTTCACAAATAACTTAAACAACTGAAATAAATACCACAAACACAAACAGATATCAGAAAAAAACTGTCAGAGAGAAATTAAGCATGCTGTTTTTGAAAAAATAGTGAAAAAAGTGAAAAAGCTACATTTTAGGCATTTAACCTGAAAAGTGACTTTTTCACAAAATTTCTATCAAATGAAAGTGAAAATCATTTCTGCTCATATAGTTTGACAAATCAATACCAATAGATCATTCAGAAAAGATGCCAAAGTAAAAATTCTAAATTTGCTGAAATGCACCTCTTAGGGGCCTAAAACTTGACCAATTCTAATAAAACTTGGCATGATTCAAGCTTAGTATATTATAAAACAGGTTACAAAGTTTCAAAGCCATATGATACCAAATAAAAAAAATGTGGCATTTTTTATATCTGAATTTTGGGTGCTGAATTGTGGCGTTGAATTAGAACAATTAAAACTATCAAATTTGAGCTTCTAAAAACCAAAAGATACCAAAACTAACACTTTTAATGTCTCTATGTATAAGTTAACATCTATTTAAAGCAACAGAAAGCATATTTCATGTATCAGACTTATGCAAAATGGCCAGAAGTTAATTTTATATGAGCCTGTGCCAAAAAATAGAGGTTTTCAATTAGGGTGAGGCCTTATATCAAATGTAATATTTTTCACTTACCACAATTTTCTGAAGTTGTTAAGTTATCAAACAAACTTTAACAGGTTATAAATGTACTTTTGATGGAAATATAAGTTTCAAATAGCATAACGCATGTGGATAAAATGGTCTTTAGCAATGTTATGCTTAAAAAAACAGATTGCCAGTTTAGGCCGTTCCCCACATTTGCATATTTAAAAGCATATAAATGATATGGAAGATGGAGATATACTTCTTTTTGCTAAAATCTGTGCTCAGATATGATAAAACATGGAGCCTGGATGTAACAAGACTGTCACTTTCAACTATATATGCAGACAGTATGGTCTGATGCAAAGTTTATTAACTTTACTGTTTAAAAACTGAATGAAATGTCAGCCTCAAAAGGCCAATATTTAAACCACTAGCTATCCAACAGAAGAAAGTAAAGGTAGTCTGTGAAACAGAAATGGTTAAGCAACCAGTAATAAGTGTTTTTGATGTAGGTTCAGTGCAATCTGTTTTGGAATACAACTTTTAAGTGCATGGAACTTCACATTTCACCTGCTGCGTATACTGACCGTTAGACTTAGACTATTAAAACAGCACATTTTGCACTCTTTTTATGTTTTTATCTACTTTTTTTTGTGTTCAGAGTTCACAAATAACTTAAACAACTGAAATAAATACCACAAACACAAACAGATATCAGAAAAAAACTGTCAGAGAGAAATTAAGCATGCTGTTTTTGAAAAAATAGTGAAAAAAGTGAAAAAGCTACATTTTAGGCATTTAACCTGAAAAGTGACTTTTTCACAAAATTTCTATCAAATGAAAGTGAAAATCATTTCTTCTCATATAGTTTGACAAATCAATACCAATAGATCATTCAGAAAAGGTGCCAAAGTAAAAATTCTAAATTTGCTGAAATGCACCTCTTAGGGGCCTAAAACTTGACCAATTCTAATAAAACTTGGCATGATTCAAGCTTAGTATATTATAAAACAGGTTACAAAGTTTCAAAGCCATATGATACCAAATAAAAAAAATGTGGCATTTTTTATATCTGAATTTTGGGTGCTGAATTGTGGCGTTGAATTAGAACAATTAAAACTATCAAATTTGAGCTTCTAAAAACCAAAAGATACCAAAACTAACACTTTTAATGTCTCTATGTATAAGTTAACATCTATTTAAAGCAACAGAAAGCATATTTCATGTATCAGACTTATGCAAAATGGCCAGAAGTTAATTTTATATGAGCCTGTGCCAAAAAATAGAGGTTTTCAATTAGGGTGAGGCCTTATATCAAATGTAATATTTTTCACTTACCACAATTTTCTGAAGTTGTTAAGTTATCAAACAAACTTTAACAGGTTATAAATGTACTTTTGATGGAAATATAAGTTTCAAATAGCATAACGCATGTGGATAAAATGGTCTTTAGCAATGTTATGCTTAAAAAAACAGATTGCCAGTTTAGGCCGTTCCCCACATTTGCATATTTAAAAGCATATAAATGATATGGAAGATGGAGATATACTTCTTTTTGCTAAAATCTGTGCTCAGATATGATAAAACATGGAGCCTGGATGTAACAAGACTGTCACTTTCAACTATATATGCAGACAGTATGGTCTGATGCAAAGTTTATTAACTTTACTGTTTAAAAACTGAATGAAATGTCAGCCTCAAAAGGCCAATATTTAAACCACTAGCTATCCAACAGAAGAAAGTAAAGGTAGTCTGTGAAACAGAAATGGTTAAGCAACCAGTAATAAGTGTTTTTGATGTAGGTTCAGTGCAATCTGTTTTGGAATACAACTTTTAAGTGCATGGAACTTCACATTTCACCTGCTGCGTATACTGACCGTTAGACTTAGACTATTAAAACAGCACATTTTGCACTCTTTTTATGTTTTTATCTACTTTTTTTTGTGTTCAGAGTTCACAAATAACTTAAACAACTGAAATAAATACCACAAACACAAACAGATATCAGAAAAAAACTGTCAGAGAGAAATTAAGCATGCTGTTTTTGAAAAAATAGTGAAAAAAGTGAAAAAGCTACATTTTAGGCATTTAACCTGAAAAGTGACTTTTTCACAAAATTTCTATCAAATGAAAGTGAAAATCATTTCTTCTCATATAGTTTGACAAATCAATACCAATAGATCATTCAGAAAAGATGCCAAAGTAAAAATTCTAAATTTGCTGAAATGCACCTCTTAGGGGCCTAAAACTTGACCAATTCTAATAAAACTTGGCATGATTCAAGCTTAGTATATTATAAAACAGGTTACAAAGTTTCAAAGCCATATGATACCAAATAAAAAAAATGTGGCATTTTTTATATCTGAATTTTGGGTGCTGAATTGTGGCGTTGAATTAGAACAATTAAAACTATCAAATTTGAGCTTCTAAAAACCAAAAGATACCAAAACTAACACTTTTAATGTCTCTATGTATAAGTTAACATCTATTTAAAGCAACAGAAAGCATATTTCATGTATCAGACTTATGCAAAATGGCCAGAAGTTAATTTTATATGAGCCTGTGCCAAAAAATAGAGGTTTTCAATTAGGGTGAGGCCTTATATCAAATGTAATATTTTTCACTTACCACAATTTTCTGAAGTTGTTAAGTTATCAAACAAACTTTAACAGGTTATAAATGTACTTTTGATGGAAATATAAGTTTCAAATAGCATAACGCATGTGGATAAAATGGTCTTTAGCAATGTTATGCTTAAAAAAACAGATTGCCAGTTTAGGCCGTTCCCCACATTTGCATATTTAAAAGCATATAAATGATATGGAAGATGGAGATATACTTCTTTTTGCTAAAATCTGTGCTCAGATATGATAAAACATGGAGCCTGGATGTAACAAGACTGTCACTTTCAACTATATATGCAGACAGTATGGTCTGATGCAAAGTTTATTAACTTTACTGTTTAAAAACTGAATGAAATGTCAGCCTCAAAAGGCCAATATTTAAACCACTAGCTATCCAACAGAAGAAAGTAAAGGTAGTCTGTGAAACAGAAATGGTTAAGCAACCAGTAATAAGTGTTTTTGATGTAGGTTCAGTGCAATCTGTTTTGGAATACAACTTTTAAGTGCATGGAACTTCACATTTCACCTGCTGCGTATACTGACCGTTAGACTTAGACTATTAAAACAGCACATTTTGCACTCTTTTTATGTTTTTATCTACTTTTTTTTGTGTTCAGAGTTCACAAATAACTTAAACAACTGAAATAAATACCACAAACACAAACAGATATCAGAAAAAAACTGTCAGAGAGAAATTAAGCATGCTGTTTTTGAAAAAATAGTGAAAAAAGTGAAAAAGCTACATTTTAGGCATTTAACCTGAAAAGTGACTTTTTCACAAAATTTCTATCAAATGAAAGTGAAAATCATTTCTGCTCATATAGTTTGACAAATCAATACCAATAGATCATTCAGAAAAGATGCCAAAGTAAAAATTCTAAATTTGCTGAAATGCACCTCTTAGGGGCCTAAAACTTGACCAATTCTAATAAAACTTGGCATGATTCAAGCTTAGTATATTATAAAACAGGTTACAAAGTTTCAAAGCCATATGATACCAAATAAAAAAAATGTGGCATTTTTTATATCTGAATTTTGGGTGCTGAATTGTGGCGTTGAATTAGAACAATTAAAACTATCAAATTTGAGCTTCTAAAAACCAAAAGATACCAAAACTAACACTTTTAATGTCTCTATGTATAAGTTAACATCTATTTAAAGCAACAGAAAGCATATTTCATGTATCAGACTTATGCAAAATGGCCAGAAGTTAATTTTATATGAGCCTGTGCCAAAAAATAGAGGTTTTCAATTAGGGTGAGGCCTTATATCAAATGTAATATTTTTCACTTACCACAATTTTCTGAAGTTGTTAAGTTATCAAACAAACTTTAACAGGTTATAAATGTACTTTTGATGGAAATATAAGTTTCAAATAGCATAACGCATGTGGATAAAATGGTCTTTAGCAATGTTATGCTTAAAAAAACAGATTGCCAGTTTAGGCCGTTCCCCACATTTGCATATTTAAAAGCATATAAATGATATGGAAGATGGAGATATACTTCTTTTTGCTAAAATCTGTGCTCAGATATGATAAAACATGGAGCCTGGATGTAACAAGACTGTCACTTTCAACTATATATGCAGACAGTATGGTCTGATGCAAAGTTTATTAACTTTACTGTTTAAAAACTGAATGAAATGTCAGCCTCAAAAGGCCAATATTTAAACCACTAGCTATCCAACAGAAGAAAGTAAAGGTAGTCTGTGAAACAGAAATGGTTAAGCAACCAGTAATAAGTGTTTTTGATGTAGGTTCAGTGCAATCTGTTTTGGAATACAACTTTTAAGTGCATGGAACTTCACATTTCACCTGCTGCGTATACTGACCGTTAGACTTAGACTATTAAAACAGCACATTTTGCACTCTTTTTATGTTTTTATCTACTTTTTTTTGTGTTCAGAGTTCACAAATAACTTAAACAACTGAAATAAATACCACAAACACAAACAGATATCAGAAAAAAACTGTCAGAGAGAAATTAAGCATGCTGTTTTTGAAAAAATAGTGAAAAAAGTGAAAAAGCTACATTTTAGGCATTTAACCTGAAAAGTGACTTTTTCACAAAATTTCTATCAAATGAAAGTGAAAATCATTTCTTCTCATATAGTTTGACAAATCAATACCAATAGATCATTCAGAAAAGATGCCAAAGTAAAAATTCTAAATTTGCTGAAATGCACCTCTTAGGGGCCTAAAACTTGACCAATTCTAATAAAACTTGGCATGATTCAAGCTTAGTATATTATAAAACAGGTTACAAAGTTTCAAAGCCATATGATACCAAATAAAAAAAATGTGGCATTTTTTATATCTGAATTTTGGGTGCTGAATTGTGGCGTTGAATTAGAACAATTAAAACTATCAAATTTGAGCTTCTAAAAACCAAAAGATACCAAAACTAACACTTTTAATGTCTCTATGTATAAGTTAACATCTATTTAAAGCAACAGAAAGCATATTTCATGTATCAGACTTATGCAAAATGGCCAGAAGTTAATTTTATATGAGCCTGTTCCAAAAAATAGAGGTTTTCAATTAGGGTGAGGCCTTATATCAAATGTAATATTTTTCACTTACCACAATTTTCTGAAGTTGTTAAGTTATCAAACAAACTTTAACAGGTTATAAATGTACTTTTGATGGAAATATAAGTTTCAAATAGCATAACGCATGTGGATAAAATGGTCTTTAGCAATGTTATGCTTAAAAAAACAGATTGCCAGTTTAGGCCGTTCCCCACATTTGCATATTTAAAAGCATATAAATGATATGGAAGATGGAGATATACTTCTTTTTGCTAAAATCTGTGCTCAGATATGATAAAACATGGAGCCTGGATGTAACAAGACTGTCACTTTCAACTATATATGCAGACAGTATGGTCTGATGCAAAGTTTATTAACTTTACTGTTTAAAAACTGAATGAAATGTCAGCCTCAAAAGGCCAATATTTAAACCACTAGCTATCCAACAGAAGAAAGTAAAGGTAGTCTGTGAAACAGAAATGGTTAAGCAACCAGTAATAAGTGTTTTTGATGTAGGTTCAGTGCAATCTGTTTTGGAATACAACTTTTAAGTGCATGGAACTTCACATTTCACCTGCTGCGTATACTGACCGTTAGACTTAGACTATTAAAACAGCACATTTTGCACTCTTTTTATGTTTTTATCTACTTTTTTTTGTGTTCAGAGTTCACAAATAAGTTAAACAACTGAAATAAATACCACAAACACAAACAGATATCAGAAAAAAACTGTCAGAGAGAAATTAAGCATGCTGTTTTTGAAAAAATAGTGAAAAAAGTGAAAAAGCTACATTTTAGGCATTTAACCTGAAAAGTGACTTTTTCACAAAATTTCTATCAAATGAAAGTGAAAATCATTTCTTCCCATATAGTTTGACAAATCAATACCAATAGATCATTCAGAAAAGATGCCAAAGTAAAAATTCTAAATTTGCTGAAATGCACCTCTTAGGCCACAGACCACAATTAATTCCTCTATCAGTTCTTTATAACCTTTTGCATCATTAAAAAAATTGCACCATGCACTTTTGTCCAATTTTTTGTGTGTGTAATGTATTGTCCTAGTCCAAATATATATCCAAAATTCAGAAAGATTGAAGCAATCACTTTTACAAATTTAGCCAATACACATCCATACCCCTATTGACAAGTCAAGAGATGTTCCGAAAACTGTAAATATCACCTTTTTGCACTTGACCTAATCACTCATTCCATATCAAAATCAGTTAAAATACAACCTCCAAAAATTTATTTGACCTCTCTTCTTTCATTTCCACCCAAAAAGATTTAAGGAATGAGTGAGGAAAGGAAAGAAAAAAAATTAAGGAAAAATACACTCTAATTAAAAGGAACTATATTCGTGGACAACGAAAAGAGGGGTCATTAATTGTGGTCTTGGGCCTATTAGGGGCCTAAAACTTGACCAATTCTAATAAAACTTGGCATGATTCAAGCTTAGTATATTATAAAACAGGTTACAAAGTTTCAAAGCCATATGATACCAAATAAAAAAAATGTGGCATTTTTTATATCTGAATTTTGGGTGCTGAATTGTGGCGTTGAATTAGAACAATTAAAACTATCAAATTTGAGCTTCTAAAAACCAAAAGATACCAAAACTAACACTTTTAATGTCTCTATGTATAAGTTAACATCTATTTAAAGCAACAGAAAGCATATTTCATGTATCAGACTTATGCAAAATGGCCAGAAGTTAATTTTATATGAGCCTGTGCCAAAAAATAGAGGTTTTCAATTAGGGTGAGGCCTTATATCAAATGTAATATTTTTCACTTACCACAATTTTCTGAAGTTGTTAAGTTATCAAACAAACTTTAACAGGTTATAAATGTACTTTTGATGGAAATATAAGTTTCAAATAGCATAACGCATGTGGATAAAATGGTCTTTAGCAATGTTATGCTTAAAAAAACAGATTGCCAGTTTAGGCCGTTCCCCACATTTGCATATTTAAAAGCATATAAATGATATGGAAGATGGAGATATACTTCTTTTTGCTAAAATCTGTGCTCAGATATGATAAAACATGGAGCCTGGATGTAACAAGACTGTCACTTTCAACTATATATGCAGACAGTATGGTCTGATGCAAAGTTTATTAACTTTACTGTTTAAAAACTGAATGAAATGTCAGCCTCAAAAGGCCAATATTTAAACCACTAGCTATCCAACAGAAGAAAGTAAAGGTAGTCTGTGAAACAGAAATGGTTAAGCAACCAGTAATAAGTGTTTTTGATGTAGGTTCAGTGCAATCTGTTTTGGAATACAACTTTTAAGTGCATGGAACTTCACATTTCACCTGCTGCGTATACTGACCGTTAGACTTAGACTATTAAAACAGCACATTTTGCACTCTTTTTATGTTTTTATCTACTTTTTTTTGTGTTCAGAGTTCACAAATAAGTTAAACAACTGAAATAAATACCACAAACACAAACAGATATCAGAAAAAAACTGTCAGAGAGAAATTAAGCATGCTGTTTTTGAAAAAATAGTGAAAAAAGTGAAAAAGCTACATTTTAGGCATTTAACCTGAAAAGTGACTTTTTCACAAAATTTCTATCAAATGAAAGTGAAAATCATTTCTTCTCATATAGTTTGACAAATCAATACCAATAGATCATTCAGAAAAGATGCCAAAGTAAAAATTCTAAATTTGCTGAAATGCACCTCTTAGGCCACAGACCACAATTAATTCCTCTATCAGTTCTTTATAACCTTTTGCATCATTAAAAAAATTGCACCATGCACTTTTGTCCAATTTTTTGTGTGTGTAATGTATTGTCCTAGTCCAAATATATATCCAAAATTCAGAAAGATTGAAGCAATCACTTTTACAAATTTAGCCAATACACATCCATACCCCTATTGACAAGTCAAGAGATGTTCCGAAAACTGTAAATATCACCTTTTTGCACTTGACCTAATCACTCATTCCATATCAAAATCAGTTAAAATACAACCTCCAAAAATTTATTTGACCTCTCTTCTTTCATTTCCACCCAAAAAGATTTAAGGAATGAGTGAGGAAAGGAAAGAAAAAAAATTAAGGAAAAATACACTCTAATTAAAAGGAACTATATTCGTGGACAACGAAAAGAGGGGTCATTAATTGTGGTCTTGGGCCTATTAGTAAAAAAAATGGCATTTTTCCACCAAAGGGAGATAATTTGGAACTTTTTCAATGATGTATACATTTTAAAAGTCATCTGGGACAAACACGAATTGATTGTTTTGAAAGATTTTTGTACCATATGATAAAGTAACAATTACAAAAGGAAATAAATTAAATTTGTAATGAAAAACAAATGTTTGATTTTTTTCTGAAATTTTTATACCCTCGAGCCTCCTTAAACAATAATCATGATAATGACTAAAAACATAACATAACATAATAAAACTAATAGAGGGACTTGCAAGTTTAGTACATAATGAATGTCTTTGATTAATAAGTACTGTATTTCAAAAAGTTTAAAAAGGAAAAATCTTTATACATGTAGTACTAATTTTGAAGCAACCTGCATATATATTCCCATAAAGGACTTAAAATTGTAATATATTTCAAAATCTGACACAAAAATGAACATAATGAAATAGAAATGATATAACTTACAAATAATTCACCACAGCCACACTGGTTTTATCAGATTTCAACAATGTTATTTTCTTCAAATAGCACAATGTAGGACTTAACATTTTTCATATCCATCTCCCTCCAATTATTGCATGCTTTTCATGAATTTGAATTTACAGGAAGTACATGACTGGGCATGTCATTTTGAAAAAGCTCATATGAGTAATGATGTAGGTAAGTTTTAAATGGTTAGAAGAATGGAAAAACTTTTCAAGGTACAAAAACTAACATAAAACTAACATGGATGATAAAAGCTCACCTGAGGTTTGAATTGCACATGTGATCATTATGTAAGATTTTTGTGGGCACATATGAACTACCAAACTGCACATATGAGCAACCTGATTTGCATACAATTCTTACTTGCATCTCATGTGCTTCACATGTGAAACTTATGTGCTTTTGTTAGCAATTTCTGTACGGGTACCCTTTTACTGTCTCCGCTAACGCGTCGCCAGTAAACTTTATTTGCGACCATCAAATCCCCAATTGATGCCGACGGAGCATAAAATACAATACAGTTATCTCCTAAGTATAATTATATTTTTTGCCAATGGGTTGCTATCTGATCCCTGGTTAATCCAAATCTCCTTTTATTCATATGTCAATTTAATCAGTGCAATTTAATAACAACCAAAATTATCCGACTTAATAATTTAGCACTGAATTATAATATACATTGACAAGACAAAATCTGACCCCATTATTTGAGGTAATATTTGGCCAAACCATCACTAATTATGGCTGCATTCTATAATTAAAAAGATATTTTATTCATACAAACTTCTAAGTAATCTTGCTTAAGATGCCACAGCTCAATAACAACTGGTCTCAAATGGTAAAGTCTTCCCGATGTTGTTGGAGACATGAGACGTAGTTTTTTTGCGCCTTCAAATCTGACTTTGGTTAGTTGGTCACCAGATGCAATAACTCCAAATTCATCTAACATTTCAACTGTTCCTGAATAAAAATGTAGAAGAACTTTACATATTCGTTTTTGATTATTTTTTTTTTGCAGATAAATCAGGCCATATATAACATCATTTTGTTTTTTTGCTGCCTTTTACTACTGGATATGTGGTGTGTGCTTTTTCATTGCTTTCATTGTTGAAGGCAATACGATGAATTAAATTGTTTACTTTCTGTTCGTACTTTTTCACATATCCTGAGTGGTGTAAGGAAAATATTTCTCCTCACCAGTGAAATATCAATTTTCAGCAAATAAGTGGTATAGAAATTTAAAACTGACGTTTAATTTTCTTAATTTCTATTGAAGTTCCTATTGTGACGACAAGAAAAAAGATGTCCATGTTTGAAAAACATCAAAATGTGTATAATTTTGTTAATATTGCAACAATTTCAGTTTTGAAAATGAACAACTTTAAAATTTAGGGAATCAAAATAGCATTACATTCAAAATAATAACATTACATTCAATATATTAGCATTACTTTCAATTTATCAGTAATTCATATATTTTCCCTTTGATCTTACTGCCTAATATTTTCGAGTATCAACGTACTGGCTGTATCACTGAAAATATCAGGCAATACATTGTGTGACGTCATAATTACCGTTAAACAGAATAATAGGTAGTTTCGTTTTTGATACTGACTATATCATGTGAAATATCTTAACTCGCCCTAAGGGGCTCGTCTTGATATTCCACAGGATACAGTCAGTATCAAAAACGAAACTACCTATTATTCTGTATATAACAGCATTACATTCAGTCAAAATAATATTACATTAATTCAAATAAACACTAACAGTAATTAAGTGAGTTACAACTGACAACAACAAACCATGGGATTCCTGAAATGTTTTTTGCAGTAGTTTCTCATAAGAATCCATGATATCAAGAATATCTTCATATTTGGCCTCATTTTTGTGTTGGATCGGTAACTGGAACACTTGGCTTTTTTGGGACATTCCAGCACTATAGCCATGGTTTATGTGTACTGGTACTACTGTTGACATCCATTTAAATTGATCCAATGTACTCAAAATTCTTGCAATCTGAAAGTAAATAGCTTTCTCCTCAACTTTTCCACACAACTAAAAACTTCAACATTAATTCTTGAATAAAATATATTAGATAAGAACAGTTTACAAGATAAACAAGAAATTCATTATACTTTTAATACCATCTATTTACTAGTCAATGAAGAATTAATAACTTATATCAAATGATAATGTCAGTCAGTCAATACTTTGTGGTATACAATGATGGAACCAAAATTTCCAAACAAAATTTCATATTTTCAAAATTTGTAAGAAATCATGTTTTAGTAAAACAAAGCTTTACCAAATTTTAATAAGTCATTTTCTCGGAGTTGATAAACATAATTACAAAGACTCCCTTAGACCACACTCAAAATGCAAATGAACAGGTTTTTTTTTAATGTTTATATTCTCAAAGTCACAATGAACCTGCTTCCTAGATTGTTAAACAGTTTTCTGTTTCACAAGTTGCGAAGCTATAAGCAAAGCTGAGCTGTTTTCGTGCAATATTCAAGCATAAGCTATAATTACATAGAATTCAACCTTTTGGAAATTTGTATAGGTAATATTTAGCTCTTTATATTAAACATAAAATATATAGGAAATTTTAAGAGAATGATTTGTCATAATATTCCAAAAGGTTAATTTCTATTAGTAACTGTTAAATGTTATATAAAGTAGCATTGTACTTATTCTGGTCTCCCGTTGGGGTCGATCCAACTTACACTAACATGTGTATTCACCTGATAAAGACTCTGTTTGTACAATTTTCATGTTAGTGCTAAAGCTTGGAAAGGCAAAATATAAATGCAGTGGAAATGTTAAGCAGCAATTGTAAGCTAGTTGAGTTTAACTATTTCTATAAAACTGACCAAACTACTGTAAATTCAGATATTCATGGTGTTATTAAAACTTAAATTAAAAATTGAAACATCATTCCAGTTTTGAATATAATATCCTTTGGCATCCACATTTAAGAAATACAGAAATAAATTTTCTATTAAGGTAAGTAACTTAAAACTCTGAATTTACATATATTTTGTAAGTGCAATTAAGCTGAAAAGAAGGATAAAGACAAAAAGCCTCCACCATTAATGTAAGCATGTTAGATGTTAGTTGAAAACTGATATACATCTAAGCATTTTTTATAAGCAGAAAAGCATGCATGTGTTTATATACTTACCATTTCAAACTGCTTATCTCCACAATGAGATAAAAGAAATATTCGAACAAAGTTGTGTATAAATAAAATCAAAAAGGTTTTTTTCCTTTCTAAAATTAAAGTAGGATAAAATTTACAAAACAATTTCAACATTATTTATCAATTACTTTATATTCATCTACTTAAATTATTACCAATATTGAATATGAATATTTCATGTTGTCAATTTCTGCTTCTGTTAGTTTTAAAACATCTCTATTAACTTCAGGAACTAAAGGGGTTCTGTTGTCCATGTCTACAGATGATAACCTGCTAGTTAAGGCATTCGAGGCAAATAAATGCAAATCTGTATTTCCTTTATCTATTGATACACATCGACTTTTAATGTAGATGTCCAGATTATCACCAGTAATTTTTAGCAGTGGCGTTTCCTTCAAATAATCACACAGAGCTTTATGGCTGATTTCTCCTGCTTCTTTTATCAATCTCTGCTTACTGGTTGGTGACAATGTAACACCTACTCTATTCAATCTAGTAATAAGCTATGAAACAAAACAAAATGTGCATCTTTCATTGAAATGATATATATATAAGTGCTAAAAGTAATAAATTAATCAAACACATTTTGGACAGAAGACACTATTATCAAACCTTCTATGAATAAAAAAATTATTATCTATTAACATGATTAATGAATTGTTAAATTTATATTTCTACAACTATAATGATTAACGTGTGCCTAGAAATACATTTCAGACCAATTAAGAGATAACTGTATTGTATTTGAAGCTTTAAGGACGTCCATCGGTAGTTTTAGTGTCGCAAATTTAGTTTACCTGGCGACGCAGAGCGGAGACAGGTAAACGGGTATTTGCGACAGTAAAACTACCGATGGACGTCCGCAAAGCTTCAAATACAATACAGTTATCTCTATTCTAATGCAAAACAAGTTCATAATTAAATTTCAATCATTATTTCAGTGTAAAATCTTCATTAAAGAAAATTCCGCGAAAAGATGTTATCTTCTTTGGTCCCTACACTAGGTGACGTCATAGGTATGCTTCCGGCGTCAAACATAAACACCGGGCGTTTTCTGGCTTCTGTGCCGCTTCAAAATGTAATAAAATTTGATAAAAAGAAGATTTTTAGGCGCAACAAGTGAGTTTTTTGTTTATTATTGTAGAAATAACATGTCAACACTTTCCGAAATTCAAAATGTCGGCTTCCTTAGTTACAGGCAAGGAGATAGAGAATTTTACGCTTGCTGTCATCCAATCAGAACAATTGTTACAAAATAATTGCATTAGAATGTATAAATAGTTCTGTAATTTACTATTACTTGTTATCAATCATTACATTTGATACTAAGAATTCAGACTTTTTCAGTTGCATGTATTACAGTAAATATAAAATTTATCTATAAATTTTTCAAAATAAAAAATTAACTGAGTATCTGAACATTTTTTTTTTTTGAATACCATATCTTCTGCTCGTCCCCTTATACAAATTGCTGTCATCATTCTTTGGAATGCACTCATTTCCGCATTTCTTGCAAACATAAGAATGCTGTATACTATAGCCAATGATCCAGTTATTCTGCTTTTTTGCCCTTGTAGATGTTTTTCATCAAATGCAGACAGCATTATTTCCAATAGAAATGGTGTCCTAAATTAATCAGTAGTTAAAACATGAACATGATTATATTGATAATTGAATACAATATTGAGCATTGTTAATTTAAACGTATGATTTATATATTCTAAAAACTTCAAGAAACACAAATTGTGTCTTATTGAAATCAAAAAAGTTATCTCCCCTTGGTGATGGAAGTTTTTTTCTGAAAAAAAAATCAATTATTTAATACAGCACTGTAAAGAAGATTGGAATTTTTAAAATGTATGCTGAATGATACTTGGAAAAATGTTTTAAACAAAAAAATTTTTTTAACAGGAATGCTCAGAGCAGGATACCTGCTATATTATTAGTTACACAGTGTTCAATTGTCCCAGTACGATTATTTATCGGGTCAATAAAATTCATATCAGGTGAAGGGAAGCCAAACCTATCAACAAAATATATGTTACATATTTAACCTAAATCTGTATAAAATTCAAAATTTTAGGCCTATAAAGCAACTCAATTGTTTTTATTAGGTCAATGGTGTAAGGGAGATAATTCCAATTGAAGTAAAAAAAAATTCTACAGAAATTTATTAGGGCAATATCAGCCAATCAAATTGTGAGAAGTTACTCTAAATCAGGATAATGTAATTTATATTGTTACCTGTTTTTCATTTCTTCTATAATGGAATCACACAATTTACTTGAATCTTCTGATAAATGCTCCATTTTTTTCCTGGTTAGTAGCAGACTTTGTTCTCCCATTCTTTTAGTGCTTACATTTTTAACTTCCTGATTTATCAATGATCTTGCTCTTTGCATTATAAATACATCACTTACTCTTATGTCATCTAAAATTCAATCATTGCAAATAAAAGCATTCAAATTTTTGTCCAATTTACAAATTGTTTCACTTAATGTACTTCTTTTTGTGTTACCAGTTTTATTTCATTTATTATGAGAAAGTCAACAGGGAATAAATATTATGCAGGCAGTTGTATTTTGTAAATGTAATCTTGACATAATATTTGAGGTACAACATTATATAAATAACACATAGCGGAGAGGGTGATAGAGCAGATTGTTACCTTGAGAAAACATTGTCAATCGCGGTGAAGCCAAGGTATTAGAAAAATAACAAAAGTGAGGCAAGATTTTTTTAATTTTTTTTTATTTTGCCAGTTAAATACTAAAATCTTAGCTAAAACACAGAACTTAAGCATTGTATTTAATTACTTGATGTAATTCAGTTCATTGTCCTTAAATTATTGATTTTGATTGGTCCAGACGAGAGGGTGACATTAAAAAAAAATGTTACCCGCTCAGCCATGTGATACAGTAAATTAACACCCTCGTGTAAGCCAATCAAAATATGGCATTTTAACATGAAGTATAATAATAACATTTCTTATGTTGACAAAAAAAATATTAAAAACAAATCCTGTAAATGTAAGATGTTCTAAATTCATATGCTATCCACTAGGTTAAGAGTCAAAATACCTGGTTCTGTCTGTTTTTTGTCATTTGTTCTGATGTTTTCAACAAAAGAGTCCAATACACTTTCTTGAAATAGTTCCCTACAAGAGGGGGGTTTGGGCCTGCTGTAGGCATGTTCTTCTATTTCACTAGTTAAATACAATCAAAATAAAGTTCATATAAAATATTATCAAGAATTGATTTTTTATTTAATACCCTTTAAAGCTATTTTCCTAATGCATGTAGTTCAAAGGTTTGGCTTTCTTTTTTGATAACTGTTTCTTTGATAATAATCAATAAATTTAAAATTTCAATCAAAAGATAGTTGGGGCTAAAGCTATATAATGCCATAGGATGCTTGAGCAAAATTTATACAAACAAATTAGCAAACACACAAGCAAACCAAACCAAACCTTTAAACTACATACTTTAGGAAAATAGCTCTAATACAAGATGTATTGGTTATGGTGCTGTTTGTCTTTATTGAACATTTAAATTATTAACATCCCCTTTTTAAACAAATCATGCTAGATGAGATAATTTAATTTCATATTTTGTAACTATTGATTATAAACTCATAAGATTGGCAGTATCAAATGGAAGAGGTAACTTACTCATTTGCACTAACACTAGCAGTTGATCTTCTGATATTTGGTGTCTTGCTATAACCATGTTCTCTGTTGATTTATAAGTAGATTTTATTTATGTTGCTGTCACACTTGGAAATAACAATCAACAACAAAAAAAGCAGAAGAATTTTAAGCATATGTTTAACTTTCAATCAGTAAGTATAGCATATCAACACATTTATAGTTATATTTACAGCATTTTTAAGACACATTAAGTAGACAGTCTTCACGCTTAACTTTCGAGTCCACAAGCCCGAAATTAATTTTTTGGAACATTATAGTTGGAATATGTTGGCTTGTAGAGAAGAAATTCACAAGGTCGAAAACAATTTTACAAGCCATGGTCGTAGGATTTGTGATTAAGCGTGAAGACTGAAGAAGTGTGAAGAAGTAAATTAGATTTCATAAATGATATAAATAATTTGCAGTGAACATGGTTGTTCATGTATAAAAAGCATTAATTTTGTTTAAAAAATTCAAGCAGTATCAAAATATAATTTTATAAATATATCTAATTTTATATAAGCATAAGAGATCATAATCGGTTAAACGCATCTCTTTTTTTCTCTCGATTATTCAAAACTTCCAAGAAAATTTGCTTGTAAATTTATGAAACTTACTTGCTTAACCCTACAGTCTTTTTAACCTTGGCATTTCCATGATGTAGTACAATACTTGCATCTAAACTGAAATATACATATTTTTGCAAATTTCCCTATAAATTTCCCTATTTCCTCATCTGCACAGTATCGTCTCTCCTAGACAATCCGGTAACTTAGTAAAATTGCTGGTTGCTCCTTTTTTTATAGACTTATATATATTATATATGTCATGATATCTCAGACGCATGAGTTTGAATCCTAGCCAGATTTTTCTTTTTTAATTGTTAAACATAATTTTTTGAAAAAGAAAAAACAGTTCCTCTGCAAGCTAAAATATCTGGCAGTCTCTTCTCAATAAATAAATGTATTTACATGCTATTGCAAGGTTGTTGTAAATTCCAGCTGTATTTATATTGAATAATTGTCTGTGGCTATTTGCATTTCCTAATGCAATATTAAATTTTAAGAGAAACACTATATAACAGTTTGATTAGCCTAGTCGTTTCTGTAATATTTTTGTGTAAATTGACGAAATATTTTGTACATGTACTTTTTGGATTCCTTTCTTTTTAGGAATACGTAAGACAAAAAGTCTACAAAAAAACTTACTGACTAAATATCAAAGTATCATCAGGGACTGGTACTTCATCTGTTACTGATGTTGATGTGAATCTGAAAAAAAATAAGTCTTTCTAAACTACAAATTTAAAAAAAAAACTTGTTCTTCTGTCATACTCAGTATAAATACAAGTAAAAGTGTTTCTTAAATAATTAATTCCAATTTATTGTATCCATAATCCAATATTCATTCTTAATAAAAGTACAGAATAAATGTTTCATCTTGAAGAATTTAGGACTTTATTCCTTTTTTTTTACATACATAAATAGAGGTAACTAGTCTGTTTTCTGGTGTTTATTTTTCTCATGGGTAATCTTGAAAACATAATATATATATATATAAAAAATAAGATGTGGTATGATTGCCAATGAGGTAACTATCCTTAAGAGACCAACATGACACAGACCTCTTCTTTTATATGTATTCAATTATATTTCATACGTTAACAAGAATGTGTTCATAGAACACCCATTCAGCACTCACAGTATCATTTTCGATGTTCACCGGACAGAGGCGGATTTAGGGGGGGGGGGTTTTGGTTGCTTATATATGGAATCACTGAAGCGTGGATGGAGTGGGCCCCCTCTTAGGTCAGTCAGTGGGCCCCCACTTATGAAAATTGCTGGATCCACCACTGCTGGAACATGAAATTGTGGTCAAAACTGTAATTTGGCTTTAACAATAGAAAGGTCATATTATAGGGAACATGTGTACTAAGTTTCAACTTGATTGGACTTCAACTTCATTTAAAACTACTGCAACTTGTTATTGAAACTCAAAGAGGGACAGACAGAATAACAGATGAAGGAAATAATCCACAGACACAAATGTAATGCTCCTAGGTGGGGCATCAAATCTACAACAATTATATAGCTTATTCAAAATAGAATATATTAATTCATATTCTAAATCTATATCTATTTTTTTACCCCAAATCCTGGCATATTTCTGGAGAAAAATTGGCCATTCTCTTCTTCTGTGTTTTTTGAGACAAAAAAGAGGAAAAACAATGTTTGCTAGATGAAATAAAATCAAATAAACGAGAAAATGAGGAAAAACAATTTCTACAAACTGAGGCTTCATTTTGAAATAATTCATCAATCAAATCAAAACTATCTGAACCAAAAACTAATTTTAATTTAGAACTAAAGTCATAATCGGAACATTTCTTTCCATTGAAATTAAATTTAACAGAAATTCCAGAACTAAGGCAAAAACAGCAATCAAATGGGTTTTCTTTTGTTGGTGTGGTATCTGGCACATGATCTTTATTTTCCATTTCTAAAAGAGATGACAAATTGTATAGTTTTGATAATTAGAATTATCTGATCATCTTAATATCAATATTGAGTGATGAAAATGGTCTCCTAACAATTGGAAATAATCAACATGATCGATCAAAATTATATTTGTTCTCATTAAAATGTTAAAATGTTTAGGCTTGTTAAAATAAAACTGAAAAAGATTATTACTTTAAAATATACAAAATACTAAGAATTTAGTCCCTGTCCTGAACCAATACTTCAGGAATTATTATACAAAAAATAAGCAAGCATAAAAAAACGATTTGTAAATTTACTATTATTCTAATATTTAGGCTAAATATTCAATCTTTCAAGTTTTTCCAAGTTAAGATATTTTTTGTAAACTGTGTAACACCAGTCATTAATTACTATACATTTACCTGATCCTATATATAAATTTGCTTTCTGACACCTAAGTGAACCACTGAGATCTTTTGTTTCTGTTTCTAAAATGCAAATGAAATAATGCAGCTAAATACAGCTTTTTTTTTTTTTATTAAATTAAGTTTAAATCTTTGGTGAACATTATTTATTGTTGTTCAAGTATTCCCTTTTTTCATACTCCTACCATTTTTTCCTCTAAATTCATCCACAACCATAATAGAAAATATGGAGGAGGGTGTAGTCCTATAACATATGACCTCAGGGGCATTATTTACTATTTCTATTTATTTTTCTGATTTTTTTTTCACTATCAAAGTGCCACCCATTAGACAAAAAATAAAAAATGAAAATATCAACATGAAAACATTAAATAGTGAATTATATAATGCAAAGGCATATGTTATAGGACTAGAGGTGAAATAACATGTATTAAGGCTTATTGATTCATAAATTATTGACATCATGTTGACTTAGTCAAGAAGAAAGATGTGAAAATTAATAAGATCGGATCATTTAAGCTTTCTGTTTTTAATTTCCTCCATTTTGTTTATATAAATAATGTTATCAAAAGAAATAATAAAAAATATATAACCGAATTTTTGGCAACCTGATTCATCATGTTCATGGTGATTTTTTTTGTTCAAGAAAGCACAAATTAAATAATGCAGCTAAGGCAGCAACCATTTTATTTTCTGGGGGGGGCTATGGTTTTTTTTGGAAAAAAAAGTTTGTTTCCAGGTTTTGGTGAAAAAAATAATTTGTTTTGGACCCTGAGTAAAAAAAATTGTTTGTTTCACCCTCAGCTGCCACTATATGTAATGCTAAAATTGAAAGAAAAAAATTGTCTTCGGTTTGTCGCTAAAAAAATAGATTGTTCTTCGCCGAAGGCGAAAAAAAAAGTTTGCACAGAAAAAAAAACCATAGCCCCCCCCCCCAAAAAAATCAAATGGTTGCTGCCTAAATACAGCTTTAGGGTAGGCTATTTTTGAGCATAAAAAGAAGAGAGGGTACCTAGGGAGTTTAGGAAATACACACCTTATTATATGGCGTTATGTATACATGTAGAAATAATTTCAGCTACAGTTTTAGATAGATGCATGATTTCGTTGCAGCAAATGGATTCTCAATATTTTTTGTATTTGTTTATTTATTTATAATAAATTTGATTGACAAAATAAATTTAAAGCGATCATATGTGTCTCAAGTATTGGTAGCTGTTTTTTCCTATTTAACTATATGCCTTGTATATCAATAATAAACATATTCTCTTGTTCTGACAGTGCACATTGTCGTAGTGCAAAAGTAAATATTGAAATAATGTTCACTCTTTACATAGTCATAGAACTGGCAAAATCAGCAGCAATTTCACTTCTTTAAATTTAAAATGCCGGTGCCGTCAAAATAGTTATTTTTATAGCAATAGGCATAATAGCATTCGATTTGTGCTTTGTGTTTCCTTTACCATTATCTCAATCTTAGAAGCTGGGTTGGTGTATGCAGCAGACGATTGTTTACGTTATTGAATCCCGGAAGAAGTCCTCTATTAAAGAGACCCGAGAGATGCGAAGTGCTGGTGGCAGTGATGATAGTTTAGCGAAGCAACGTCACCACTGTTTCGGAGTTTGCGAAAAGAGGGGTCATTAATTGTGGTCTTGGGCCACCTGATGCATTGCAGTCGGACAACCGGAAGTCCCTTTTAGGGCAAAATGTGATCTTCTCTAATCAGTGACCTTCCGCCGTTTGAGATCTATTTCGTGCACTTTGTAAGGAAAAGAAGGTAGCCGCGAAAAGTAACCTGTTATCTTTTTGTTACGAATGGAGGCTACTCATGTCGTTATTTGCAGAGAAAATTAAAATGATCAATATTTATATTCTCAATAATCTCCTCGTTGCACAAAAGCATAAACAAATTAAAATAAATTATTTTCCAGAGCATTTTTTTGCCGAGGACATGAAATAAAAATGTGACTAATAGTCTATAGGCGGTTCCATGTTCAATGCGCGAAATAGGTACAAAAAAATGTTATCTTATGAAACTCTATGACAATACACATATAGAAACTACAAAATCTGGGCGATAATTTAAGATATGTTTCTATGTGTCTCTAGCATGAACAAAAAAGTGTACCTGTTTTTTATTGGGGGTGAAATATGTGTTGACATTTTACGCAAATGACTCGCATCTTTTCCGATTTTATTTCCTTCGTTATTTTCTTATTTGAAAACTTTTTGTTGTGAATTTTTAATGCCTATTAAATCTTGATTTACAGATTGGGATTTTATAAAGTTTTATGAAAATATTTTGAAAAAATATAACAAAAAAACATATTTTCTGAAGACGATGACCATCAGCCATTGCGTTCTTTTCTTCCGGGGCGGGCTCAGCGTACAGACGTACATCCCATTTCTGCAGTGAAATCAAGAAAATTTGAAGGAAATATAAGTTTAAATAGTACAGAATTGTATAAACATTGAATAACTTGTCACATTTTCCAATATCTTCTACTTTTTAGGGCTATTTTGTCGATTATTTCCCCGGGTATTAAATTTTGATCGAAGAAGATTCCAGAAAAATATAACTGCTTCTTTATAAATAATTCATAATGTCAGTGTTCAAGTATGAAGAAGAATTTCCACTGCTATCAAGCCCAATTAGGGGGGGCCTTGAAATAAAACAGTTGTTGAGTAGGCCGTCGCTTCAACAACATCTACAAATTTCAGGTTTGAAAAAGCCATCTTACATGTCTGAGCAAGTGAGGAGTAGTGAGGCCTCTCAAGTGTCTGTTCATTGCAGACCCCTGGGTAAAACATACAAGGACAAAAGTTCACACAAAAAGGATTCCACACCTCTTACAAGCCCCTTGGTACATAATGGTAGCATCTCCTGCAAGAAATCAGTGTATACAGGCAAACAAGTCTTAAATAACATGGCTGCACACCTCAGTACAAACATGTTTTCAGTATTGGCTAACTTGGACAAGACATCTTGTAGAAAAAAACACAATAAAAAGCAAGACACAGCTATGCCATCAAACAAAGGTTTACAAGAAGAATGCATAAGTAAACAATGTAAAAATGATGAGATTTTACCACTCCTAAAAGTTCATATACATGTTTTTGGTAAGTCATTTACTTTTATTTCTAAAACAATGCAGGTTAAAGTAAAAGAACTAAAACAGTTTATTGAAAAGGTTTCAGGTATTAAACAGAATATGCAGTATTTACAGACCAGAGCTGGAACATGTTTGTCAACCAATGATGTGATAGAATGTACAGATAATGATATCCTGAAATTGTACCAACCAGGCCTAGGAGGAGTAAGAGAAAGCCCAGTTCATCCTGGTGATTATTGTGGACCATGCTCTCTCTGCAAAAAGGACAGTAATTATGGTTACTTGCACCTAGGTTCTAAATCTTATCAATTAGAATTTGTTGACTTTGTTAAATCTAAACACAAAATAAGTGAAAAAGACTGCATATGCAAGTCATGTATGTTAAAACTTAATAGGAATTTTTCACATAAAGCTCTGGCAGAGGAAAGCTTACAGACTGCCAAAAAACCAAAACTGGAATGTGCACTTGCTCTGTGCAACTCCTGTACAAATACATCTGTAACAAGAAATTCACCATTAGATACTGATGAATTAAACACTTGCTTTTCAGTCAGTCTTCAGGAAGCTCAAATTGAATCCATATTTCTTTGTGATGGCCATTACTTAAAAGCATACAATTATTATAAAAGTTGTAAAGCTAAATGTAAAATGTGCAATTTATCATTATTCAAGAAATATTATGCTAATTTTGACCAAATTTATTTGCAGCAATATATGTATGAACAAGGCACAACTGACAAAATATTGACAAGAGGTGATGTCATATGCAAAAAATGTCATTCAATTCTTTACAGATATACAGGCCAACAGCAACATGATAAAAAGGTAGAATGTGTTAGTCCTAGAGAGTATGTATCATTAATTTTGAAGCAAGCAGTAAGTGGTACTTTAGATATTGATATACCAGCTATCAATAAACTTGCTTTAACTCAACTTATCAAATTTGTGTGTACTGAATTAATGCAGGACAAAGCTTTGCTTCTTTCAGAAATTGTTGACAAGTTTCAAGAGTTTGGAGGTTGTTTTTCATCAAATCTGAGACAAAACCAGACCAGATTTATACTTGACAAACTACAGTTAATTTTCAGTTCAAACATTGACACAGACAAAATCGATAAAATTGGTACTATGGTGAAACTGCATGGAGTTGAGGACCGCAGATGCTTAGTCTTGGCACTGCAAGGACACCAAAAAGAGAAGTTATGTAATGCAAAGTCAGAAGTTGTCAGTCTAAACAGGGAAATGATAATACACTTGAAAAAGCCTGTGTAATTCTTAAACAAATGATTAAAGACTGCATAAAAAATTTGAATTTTGACTTTAAAACTGTAGATGATGCTAAATTGGTTGACATTGTGAAAAATAGTTGTCCTCCTGATCTTTGGGAATTTATTACATCTCTAACATCATCTAATAAATTTAAATCTGCTGCAGAAGTAGATAAAACTTTTGAAAATATTGATTTTAAACTAATTAACATATTGTTTTCATTACTGTTCAAGTTTGATACAAAATGCAATACTTTCCAATTAATCATTTCAGATATAATTGATAAGTTCACCACATCTTCCAGTGATTGCATTAATATTCTTAACAAATTTGGTATCTGTGTTTCAAAACAAACTTTGGAACGCAATCAAACAATGGTAGTTGAAAATAAGGTAAATAAGCCTGTTGACAAAATACCATCAACACTTACAATTGCTTCAATTGATAATGTCAATAAAAGATCTAGTTATGCTGCAGTAAAGTCTACTGATGTGCACCGTGGATTTGATGGGACATCAGTTCAGCTAGTAGAGCCGAAACCACAAAGTATTTCCTTAAATCTAGACGAAAGACTTGTTGTCCTACCAGGTGAGACTTTTACTTATGGTAATACTGATTATACATGTATAAACCATAAAACATCACAAAAAGTTACATTTTTTTTCCAGTCTTTTGTAATTTCTTCTAACTTAAACTTACTAAACGCTCCCAGGGATACCTCTGGAAAGTGCTGTGATGAGATCAAAGATAGCCTTGAGACTGACTTCACTCAAAATGTAATTCATGAATGTTTTACAGCAGTTTTAAATGACTCACAGTTTCTTGAAGAAAAGAGATTTTCACAAATGACAGACTATAACATTGATGAACATGTCAACCATGAGCTTAAAATACTTATATGATTTAAATCGTGTAGTAAATTACTTAGATATGACTGCTTTGGTTTATGTCACTGGAAGTGCAGTTAATATTTTTGAGGAACATGACAACTCTATAAAACCTATTGTTCAATTAAGAGCAAATCCTGATAGCAACCATTCGATAAATCTGTTAAATAAAAATGGACTTTACTTTCCTCTTATTTCTCGCCAAGATTATTTTGATGGTGTTTTGTTTCAAGAATCAATTGATATAAAGGATACAATAACATTGAGATCTGTTAATAACTTCAACCAAAAGCTTTCTAGCATTGTAGATATATACAGCTCATTAAACAGTGGTCAGGCATCTGTAAAATACCGTAGAAGGACAACAAAATTGCCACACTATGCTATACACAACAGTAAGATTTGTACAGATTTAGTTGATGACATGATAAAAGACAGCGCTGCATGTTTGTCAAAGAATGTTGAAAAGGTATCTTTTGATTTGATTGATTTTGAAAGCACAGTGCCAGAAAAAAGGGCTGCAGATTCTGTAAGTACAGTATTATTTGAATTCTGTTATAACAATTTACTAAGCTTGAATGGTTCAAACAATTTAGGCAAGACCAATTTGCAAACATTTATAAGCGAAAAAAATAGTAACATACCCGTAGAAACAGCCAATGTGAAATATCACTCTTTACTTAATGAACAAGCTGACAGTAAAGAAACATTGAAAACTATTTTAGATACACTACACCAGGACTTTAAAATTGGTAGAGAATTGAAGCATTTGGTGGTGGTGGGTGATGGGAAGACTTATGATCTTTTGGTTAAATTGAAGCTTGAGTTGAAGGATGATTTAAGTTGGCTTTTACCTTTTCCTGGGGATTGGCATATCCTTAAAAATTATCAACGTATGATAATGAAATTATATTTAGATGCAGGACTAAAGGAACTTATTGAACTCTTTCATCATGGTGCTGTTGGTGCTTCTGTGATGCAGGCAACAAACTTTGACAAAACTCATCACTTTTTGATGCAGGTGTGGGAAGCATTTTATTTACAACAAATTAGTGCTATTCTTAAATATGCAGAAGAAAATGACTTAAATGATCAATCAGAAGAAAATTACATTAAAAAGGTTTCTTACATTTTACAAAATCAAGAACTAAGTCAGGATGAGAAGATTCAGCAGCATCTTGCTTTAATGTCACATTTTTCATTGCAGTTTAAAAATTTATGTTGCAGATTGAGTGAACAGAATGAAAATTGGAAATTTTGGCATGACTTCATTCACTACCACGGATTCATTTATGTCTCTTACTTTTTATCCATTAGAAGTGGTAACTGGCATTTAAGGAACTACTGTTTAAAACATGTTGCAAAAACCACTCAAATAACAGATTGTAAATTTTATTCAAGACTTCTACCATTTCATATTGCAGATTTAAAATCTTTTCCTAAATCAACAATTGAACATTTTGAGGAAGGTGGATGGGTTGTTAATATTTTGGGAAGAAACATGCATTCTCAGGGCTTAGACGAGGCTCATGAAAGTTGTATTAACAGAGAAGTTAAAAATGCAATGTCTAATTTTTTCACCTTATCTGCTTTGACAAAGTTAGTTCATTACATTCCATTTCGAGCAAAAGTGTTGGGTAACATAAAAGATCAATTAGAATGTAAGCGAAAAGATTTCAATAATTCTGTAAACCGTCCATCTTTTGAAATACAAAATATTACATCATATAGAGAAAGCATTGAATCTGGATTATTTTTTAGATATGAAAATGGACAACTGAAGCATGCATTCAACAGCAAAGTTGTATTGACAGATATTCAGAGATCAGACTTATTAAATCTGCAGAAAATTGCTCAGGAACATCTAGGAAAATATATCAAGATTTGTCAGTCAGATGGTATTTTTAGATATAATAAGACCAGAAAAATAGCAACTTTCTCTACAAAAACACATAGCATATCAAAAGTAAAAAGAGAACTGAAAGATCAAAGGACTGAGAATTCACTTTTAAGAAAACAAATAGCATGGTCTAAAGAACAAAACACACCAATATCAGATTTGCAACAATTTATTTCATTGCCATGTGCAATTGTTGACCATGACGGCTTACCATACAAAGGTGATAAATCAAAAACTTTAGGCATATACCATTCTCGTTACCCTGAGGCATTCGAAAACAAACTACATTTTAAACCAGACTGTGTCATCATAGATGGCATGTTTATTCTGAACTCTAAACCCCTAAAATCTTCAAATCGCTTATTTGCTCATTTCTTAGTTTCATTATTCAATCGCTGGATAATTCCTTACATCCAACTCAACACAAAAGAAATACACATTGTATTTGATGATCAATCACCTCAGTTATCACCGAAAGACATTGAGCGTAAACGAAGAGATGAAAAAGCAGAAACATCAGCTAAAATATTAATTTCAGAGACCACAAAAATACCATCAGATTGGCAAGCATTTTTACATAACAGAGAAAACAAGAAGCAGCTTGTCCAATTAGTCAGTGCAAAATTTTTACATTTTGCAAAAATAGCTTTGAATTCTGGTCAGAGCTTTGTAATTGGTGGTGGCTTTGAAAATGCTTCCATAACAAAAGTTGTTGAAGAAAATACTGAAAAGATTGCCACAAACTTGCAGACAAATATTTCTGAAGGTGATAGTCGAGTATGGTTTCATGCTTATAATTCACAATGTAAAAATATTTTAATTTATTCTCTAGATAATGATACATACCACATTGGATTACCCATTATGCAAAAATGCAGTGACAAAAATATAGCAGTTCAGTTGTCTTATAAAAATGACTTAATATTTTTTAGCATGAACAGATTTATAAGGTGCCTTGAATCTGATCCAGATCTTCACAGCATTGAAAAAGATGACCTTCCTCTCATCATACAAAATTTATTTATATTAACTGGTTGCGATTATGTTTCATTTTTCAAAGATCATGGTAAAACATCATTTTTTAAAACATTCTTCAAATACACAGAATTTATTATACTAAGTTCAGTTGAAAATAATGTGATAGGCAAATTATCTCTCACAAACTCTGATGACATTTCTAGTTTTCTATCATTTATTCGTTTAATTGGATGTGAATACTGGAGGAAGTGTTCTTCAGCTTTTCTAAGAGAAAAATTAGAGACCCCAGAGCAGTTATATAGAACAGTTTATAGTTCTAACCTATCACCTGAAGAGAATCATATTGCTTGGATTTCAAAAATAAGAGAGGCCCTTTATAGTAGAGTTCCATCAGAAGAATTTTATTTGCCATCTTTTGATGCATTATTTCTTCATTGGAAAAGATCTTATTGGGTGAGTAGGGTATGGATCCAAGCATACTGTGAGAATGTTCAGTATCCATCATTGACAGACTTTGGTTGGAAATTAGAAATTGATGGACAGTTGGATGTCATTTGGGATTCTCCGGAAAATTTGCAAAAAGTAATCAATAATATAAAGCTTTGAACTTCAGGCTGCAACTGTTTAAAATCAGACTGTAATAGCAAAATATGTGGTTGTAAGAAAATTAATATGGCATGTGGTCCAGGTTGTAAGTGTGGTAGTTCCTGTAAAAATAAGAATGTTAATTCACAGGTGTGCAATACAGAGGAAACAGAAGAAAATACTGCTGAGGCTGTTGCCTCTACTCAAGTGCTTTACAATTCAGAATCTGATGGGAGCGACTTTGGTGATGATACAATGGATGGTTCGGTTTTCTTTGAGTTGCAAAATGTAGACGATGATGATCTCGAAAATATTATATTTAATTTTCAGTATCAACAATTAGCATAAATATTTTTCTGATTTCAATTTTTTTTGTATTATTTAAATCAAATTTTGAAACATTTTTATATATTTTATTTTTAAGTATTTCAAATAACCGATATTTTATTTATTTTGCAATTTTGTACTTGTGCTGTAATACTGTTGAAAATTGAAATGGCTCATTTTAGAAAGAAATCCTACAAACAATATCATGATAGGTTGTCCATAGGGTTGGTCATGTGATCTACTATGATATTGGTAGTTTATTAATTTATTTTCAAATTCAAAATTCTTTACTATTAATCTGCACACAGTATCCTGATATGTTGTCCATAGGGTTGGACATTTGACTGTTCATGATATCTGTAGCATCATTTAAGCAACAGACAAGTAATTAATTATTTCAAACACAAATTTTCAGGCAATTGTTAATTAGAAAGATCAATAAAAAAATTAATTAAAAGTACTATTTTTTAAATATTTGATGTCTCCAGGAAGATTTATAATTTTAAAACTTAATTTACAAAGATAATCTGTTTTGAAATTTATTTTTGTCATTTTTGAAAGTAGTTATATGATCTTTTATGAAATTGAGTTTTTCCTAATTCCTTTAATACTACAAAACACATTTTTGAAAGTAATGTTTAATAACAAGTACATGTCTTCAAAACATTTATTGCATATATTATAAGGTTAACCGCATATGAAGATTTTAATATTTTTAATTTGTCAACTTTTTGTTAGTTTTTTAACACTTTAAAAAAAAAAGAACTTTGAACAAATTAAGATTTCAAACAATGTACCTTTTAAAGAGCTAAAATTTCACTTTATATAGGTATGTGCATGATTTTGTTTCTTAAGTTAAGTGCTCTTCCTAGTCTGGCTTTTTGGGTAGATTGTACTTTTGAAGCTTGTTTATATTTTTATTTTTAAGCCAGGGGCAAAACTCTGTGAAAGTCCAGTGCACACATTTAAAATGCTTATTCAGTGTATGTATATCTCCATGTACAAACAAATACTAAAATAATATAAATTACCCCTAAATTTATTTGAAAGGGAAAAAAATGTAAATAATTTCATGGCAATGTATGAAAAAATTCAAAAGTAACATGTATTTGCCAAATCAGGATATAGCATAAGGTTGTTGCATGATTTACTCTAATTTATTAAGTAATATATTTTGTAAAATCAAAACATTTAAATGTACTGGTTTAATATTTTAAGAACCAATAAATAAAAAAACTTCCCAATATCCAAGCTAAATTTCTAAAAATAGAATTTTTGTGAAGAGAAACTTGTTTTCTTCCTCTTTTATTGGGGGTGGGGGGGGGGGGGGAAGGGGGGTCTAACACTGGGTAACACGAGTTCTGCTCAAGAGTCATTACGAGTATGGAAAATAATTACAACAGAGCTTTTGATAAATTGAATATATTTGATCATGAAATTTTAAATTATATGCTCGTGGTGGGTCGCTAGAGGGCGCTGTACATGAATGTTCAGTGAATTCACCAATAAAACCGGTGGACGTGTTTCATTTAAAATCCCAAAAAGAGGGTTTAATGCAGACACATTAACAATAATAGAAGTTATTCAATTTAAAACTTCATAGTTTTTAATTCTAACTCATAAACCACATAATCCAAATACTGGTAAAAAATAGAAAAGTAAGATCTTACAAAAATAATTTTTAGGATTTCAAAATAAATAACTGTCATTATATTATAATTTGCAAGATAGGTTTGCCTATTGATTTAAAAAAATATTTTTTAATACATGACTTGAAATTGTAATAAAAAAATATTAGTGACAGCATTTACAAAAGTTTTACTGAAATGCTAATAAACCCTTTATAGGAGTTGTTGCCCTTTAAATGATAAATTAGAATAGTTGGTGTAAAGGAGAGGTAAAAGACTGAAACCATCTAGCCATAATTATGATGTATTTACTATTCTTCTTCGACCTAAAAATGTAAAAGTGCACTAATCCATTTTACTTACTTCTGTACTGTAGAATTTATTTTCCTTTAAATATTTTTTTCTCTCACAAATTTGGGCATTTTTTTTAGATTAAAGTATTAAAATTGATTGAAATTTTAAGCAGAAAAAAAAATCACCCGAACAATAATTGATGTAAAATATTGTAAAATATTATTATTTCCTCTAAATCAACACAGAAAAACATTTTTCTCAAGATGAGTTTAATATTCAGAATGCTTTTTAGTTCATAAGAAGGACAAACTTTTGGCTTGTACATTTTCAAACAATTTCTTCTCAAAGTAAAGCTTCTGTTTGGAAGATCACAAACTTTATTTTAAAATCAAATTAAATAGTTTAGATTCAGAAAATCAATATAAAATTTTACGGCCTATAAATAAGTTGTTGGTGTATCAGGGTTCGATTCCCTGCCTAGGCTTAAAATTGTGCGGCTGGTTGCCAAAGTGGGTAAATTGCCTAGTGGCCCCGCACCAACTCTTATTTGTAAGTCAACAGAATTTTTTATCATTAATAAAATTTGTGAAAATCTTCCAATGGATAAAATAAAAAGTAAAATCTTATATTTTAAGGCCTAGGCTATAAATAAGTTGTTTAATTCTTAATTTTTTTTTTCTAAATTGACAGATATTGATACACTTGACAAAATAAAGATTTATTAATTGTACTGAGCTCAGTCTGTTCTCAGTCCTGAGTCCTACATCTTCAGAAATATATGAATAAATATACTTGTACATATTTGTGTAGTACTAGTTAGAACCCCCAGTGTCCATAGTGCTTGGAGGGACTGGTTAGAGATCCATATGTTATAAAGCACTGTACAACATCCACCATGCAGTTATGTTATAAACTAACTAGCATACTACAGGGGGTGGTTAAGGATCAGAAGGTGCATATACTAAAGAAAAGCATAATAAATATATTGCAGATTAGGAAAGCAAGCTAATGTGTAAATGTCAAAATAGAATGCAGATTTAGGAAAGCAAATAATGTGTAAATATCAGAATAGAATGCAGATTTAGGAAAGCAAGCTAATGTGTAAATATCAAAATAAAATGCAGAATAAGGAAAGTAAGTTAATGTGTATATGTCAAAATAGAATGCAGATTTAGGAAAGCAAGCTATTGTGTATGTCAAAAATGGAATACAGATTAATGAAAGCAAGCTATTGTGTATATGTCAAAAATTGAATACAGATTTAGGAAAAGCAAGCTTATTAATTATTGCTGCAAAGAAATAAATATATTAAATGCATACATGCATGCTGTATCAGATAAATGCATTATTAAAATGTGCTGGTTAATGTATACAAGTTTAGCAAAACAAATGAGATAAGTACATAATACAAACATAGATTGAAGTTGAGAAATAACAGTCCTGTCAGGATACCTGTTGAATATTTGTTAAAACTTGAAAGATTGGTATTTATCATGTGTTGATTGAAGAGTTGGAAAGGGCAAATCAATAATATTTGTAAGCAGGCATCAACATAGCTTCATTATTTTTATACATGCATGTGCAAATGTATTTTTGATAACAATTTAATTGTTAATTGTTGAAACTTCATGTTTATGGTCATAACTATTATGACTTTATTGGCATTCATACTACATCTTCTTATTTATATAACTATAAACTAGAATTTTGTCCATATTAAATTTTCAAACTCTACTTTATGCAAAGTTTCGGTAAATTTATTTCAGTTGCATATTTTGAAATGAGTTACAATGAGTCAACCAAGCTATAATGCTCTCCATTTAAGCAATTATAGGTTACATTACAGCCTTCAACATGGAACATAGTCATATCAGATAGCCAGCTATAAAAGTTCTTAAACCGACTGGTTTAAATTTGAATTTATTATGGAGTTGATGAAAAATGTAAAATGTCTGTTATAAATGAGCTTTTTACTTAAAAAAAGACTTCTGACAGATTTATATGGCAACAATCAACAGATTAGGCTAAATGAAAAAATATGTGTGTTTTCTATTTCCCTCATTATAGCTTAGAAATAGCCTACCTTAAAGTGTTTTTTGTTGTTGTCATTTTTCAATAAGCACTGTTAAAGTCAGAATTTCTTTCTCATAGACTCAATGTAAAAAAAAAAAGGTAAAAGAAAAAAGATTTGATAGGAAACACATATTAATTTATTTGGCCTTATTCTACACCCATATAACCCTCCTGTTACAGAGAGTACCACGTCCTGTGCATGTTTAAGATCCCTCTCAACAAGCTTAATTTGAGTGGTCCATATAAAGTGGTCGGTTTTTATATTATCATACTACAATGTTGTATTGTTACCCCAATGGCAATGTCTCGGGCTTGGGTGAAGGTTTGATTGGCACCAGTTAAAGCAGCAAACCAACTGCATTTATTACATGCACCTGAGCCTGTTGTTCAGTGGTTGTCATTTGTTGGTTTCTTGCATAGATTTTTTTTGTTTAGCAAATAGATTAGACCGTTGGTTTTCCTGTTTAAATTATGTATGTTTACAATGGTAATTTCGGGGCCATTTACAGCTTACTGTTCGATGTGAGCTAATGCTCAGTGTTGAAGGCCGTACTTTTTTATACATTGTGATTTGGATGGAGGGTTTGTCTCATTGACACTCATACCACATCTTCTTATTTATGTGTAGGCGAGTTTTGTTTTGTCAGGAATCCATGACTACTCTTATATGAATGAAGAAGAAGCAGCAAAGAAGAGGTGGCATTTTCTAAATATGTTAGTTCTACATGTTCTAAGTATTTTTAGCATCTTACTTGCTCATGGGTAAATTTATGATGACTTATAAATATCAGTTTATCTGGCTGCTGGTTTCATTTTGTGTAATTTTTTTTGCATTGAAAATCATCAAAGTTTGTAACCATGCAGGGACCTTACACAGTAACACTTGGTCCTTACTGATAGCGTGATAGTTATATATATATAGTGTTAAGCCAACAATCTGTAAAGTTAGTGCATATATTTGTTTGACCACAGCCACAGAGTTTATAAAGCTTGTTATTGTTTGCCTTGAAGTTGTTTACTACCGATATGAAGCCCATGGTTTGACAGACGCTATTGATGTATTACAAATCAAATTATGCGAGTAATTAATAGTAACACGTTCGGGTGATACTCTAGTCTCTCTAGTCTACTCTGTTCAGTATCACCGACAACTGAGCCAACATTAATATTTTCTACTAGTGACGAATTTAAGAGTTGAAACCACTTAGTGATGCTATGTAAACTTGAATTGTCCGGTGAAAAAACAAGGGACATAATAAAGGAAACGATGAATTATGTGTAAGCAAAAAACGCTTTCAGGGTAAAAATCCGGGTTTCCGAGCAAAAAACCCAATCTTCAAAATAGGTACAAAAAAATGTTCATTTACCGATTTTCACAAATGAGGGCACATTTTAAAGCGGAAACACTCAGTTATAAGAATATAGCAATCGTAAGGTGTCTCTCGGAACTTTCTCGCTTCGATTTTTCACATAAAGGAAAAAATGGCAATTTTTGAGCTTGAAAATTTACACTGAAAAAGTTGATTATTGTCGTATTATTCAATCGATCTGCCCTTTTTTATCAAATAAATTAAAGAATAGCAATAACTTGTATTGAATACCATCTGAAAACTTAAATAAATTTGAAATTTATCATTGAAATTTAATGAAAACGGTCTTTCAAAAATGACACGAAAATTGGCGGCCATTGCAACTTGTCTGACGGACACTATTGGCCAAGTTCGGATGGATATCTAGAGTAGATTGAATTGACATGGTCATATATAACACCTGTTATGATTGGATAAAGCTTTTCCGCCATTAACACTCGAGGAACCCTGGTTGTAGTCTGTTTCCCGGCCGTTATTGAAATTCTTGACAATACCGTCCGGTATGGGCTAATTTTACTATTTCAAACAGCCGATTTCCGAGCATGCGCATTCACCCTGGTCGTTCAAATTCTTCGCTTCAAAGATGTGAGAGCAGGACATAAAGCACTGAAACTGTTGACTGAAGTAATTTTGTGTTGCCCAAGTTGAAAATAAGAAACTTATATATCATCTGAACGATATTACTCGGTTTTTAAATATGCAAATTCTATATTCTCAGATGGGCAAGCTTTTGAAGTGGCCAATTTCACAGGGACTCGGTTAGCAGATTAAAATTTTGTAAATCAATGTTTTTAATTTATTTTTTATTATTTCCTGTCTATTTGCATTACTATATTAACGTATTTAACGTTGCCATCACTATTTCTTTGTTTTCTGGCAATGTGCAGTTTACTATCCATATCAATATACTGAAAAAACCTAAAGGGATCTAAGTCGCCATCTTGAATTGCCTTCCCTACTTTAGATAAAAAATAATTAAAAATATTAATAAATTACTATATACCTTACAACAGCCCTCATTTTCTTCCGAAATTATTCTTCTATCACATGCATATTTTGATTTGTGGATTAACAGAACCCTTACGCAGTTTCAGTTGCATTCGTGTCAGAATATTCAAATTTCCCGGCGAAAGCAACGTATCATTCGGAAACTTTCGGGTTGATGCGTTTACTGAAACGATAAATCCTTATAAACAGACGAGTGCTGTCCCCTGATTTATTATTACATATCGAGCGCAAAATTATTATAAACCATGCTAACGAATAGATCCTTTCTTCAAACGGGGTAACATAAATCATTGACTTTTTTGTAGACACATCAATAAAATGAAGAAGTTACTTAAAATATTGACACGTTCAATGGGATTTATAAGGTTTACTAACAGTACCAGGATATAAAAAAAAGGGGGAGGGCCGGTTGGTAGGTCAACTTGCAGTAATACTTTCAGGCGCGTAGCAACCCGTACGCAAAAACGCAGTTGCGTACACATCGAAAATTTCACAAAAATAAAAATATGGTAAATCTAGTAAGAATAAAACTTAAGTAATGAAGTTAATAAAAAAAATTATACAAATACTTCATTGATCACTTTGTAGCTATATTCCGTTCCGAAAACTAGTCTTCCCTTTACATTTTGAAACCAGCATCGTGATTCTGTTGCTGATGCAAACAATTTAAAATGGCTAAGTTCTCCGGGTGTCAAAACACAATTGTCACATCTTCTATGCCTCCTTACCCTGACATCTTTTCTGAAGATTCCAAAATAACTGATGAAATAAAATTTATACCCGGGAATCTTTCAGATATTTAATGTACTTGCATGTATGCCTGTCTCGACGGCAACGACAGAGCGGTCTTTTAGTACCATGAGAAGAGTGACGACCTACGTGAGAAATACAATGAAAACGAATCGTTTATCTGGACTCGGTCTTTTGAACATATACCGGGATTTTTTTTTAAAGCAGACACGGTTTGGGACATCTTTAGTAGTAAAAAAGAAAGGAAATTGGCATTGATTTTTCAAAATTAACTTTGAGAGAAAAAAAAGCTGAAAACACTGCTTGTTCACTCATGAAATAAAACATAAAGATATGTGATTCGAATTTTTATTTATGTATTTTCTCAATAAAAAAAATACCATTTAAGTTGCACAGTGTTGGCTTAGAAATTAGTTTGTTTTCTAATGTAAAGTGGGTTCAGCATGATTAGGTAACAAATATAATATACCTAATCAAGCTATTTTAACCCACTACACATAAGAAAAAAAAAAGTTAAGCCAACAGTACAGTTCTTTGATTATTTATTTCCAAAGTTGACTTGTTTCTCCTGAAAGTGAGATTTCTGTGAGGTCATTTTAAGTCCTCGGAAATTGCGAGAATGCAGGATTTTGCACCGTTTACCCCAGAGCTTCTGGGGGCCTTGAGCGGCCTCCAGACCCCCTCCGGCATTGCGTACACATCAAAATTGCCTAGCTACGCTCCTGACTTTGAAAAAGTATATTAACTTATCATACATGCATGTATGAAGTTCAATCAGTAGGCCCCTTTTCCACATACATACATACTCCTCTGATTATATAAGTGTTGTACTGAATAAATCCCGCATGATTTGAAAAATATCAGGACGATGTCAGAAGATCTCAGAAATACAACCCGATAGTTTGGGACAATCATTTGATATTTTCAATGGGCGGAAGGATAGGAGGATAAACTGATATTGAAACAATACATGCACTAACTGTTCAAAGACATTTTTGTTTGATATTTAATTTATATGAAGGATATCTTGGTGTGGCGTAGGTATGAAGTTTGGGGACAGCACTCGTCTGTTTATAAGGACTTATCGTTGTAGTAAACGCATCAACCCGGAAGTTTCCGAATGATACGTTGCTTTCGCCGGGAAATTTGAATATTCTGACACGAATGCAACTGAAACTGCGTAAGGGTTCTGTTAATCCACAAATCAAAATATGCATGTGATAGAAGAATAATTTCGGAAGAAAATGAGGGCTGTTGTAAGGTATATAGTAATTTATTAATATTTTTAATTATTTTTTATCTAAAGTAGGGAAGGCAATTCAAGATGGCGACTTAGATCCCTTTAGGTTTTTTCAGTATATGGATATGGATAGTAAACTGCACATTGCCAGAAAACAAAGAAATAGTGATGGCAACGTTAAATACGTTAATATAGTAATGCAAATAGACAGGAAATAATGAAAAATAAATTAAAAACATTGATTTACAAAATTTTAATCTGCTAACCGAGTCCCTGTGGCCAATTTGTCCATTGTTTATGTTTTACTCGCAACACCAGCTTCAATTACACTGATAGGAGACGAAACAAACAATGTAAACCATAAATTATCATAATTTTCACTGTATTTTCACTGTATATAGATTTCTTCATGAAAAGAACTGTATAAATAGCTACTTTAACGAAAAATGAGCTGAAAAACATTTTTTAATCGTTCTGACATCGCGAGTCTTGACCAGTTTTTCAGAATTTCTTGCAATCACCTTCAACCCACTATTTTATTTTGCACTTTTTATGGTGTGAATATGGATGAGGATTGGCCTTGTAGAATTATGTCCCTAGACAAAAGGTTTTGATTGATGTACTTGGGTCAAATTGAAAATAATTAAGACACATAATCAGTGTTCCAGCTAGGTTTTCAAAAGGGCAGGGTGCCAATCCTGAAAAAGGGCATTTAACGCGCGATATGATAATATGAAAAGGGCATATTTTAATAAAAGATGTTAATCAAACATTTGTGTTTATTCATTGAATCACAGGTTATACAAGAACAACATCAGTAGCCATATAGAACTCTATCTTTCTACTTTTAAGGCTGAAAAACTTGTCAAGCAGCTTGTCACACAAGTTTTTTTATCATTGCTTGGCACAGTTGAACTTTATAAGCAGTATGTTTTGAAAGGTGACCTGTTTCATACTGTTTCTATGGTCTGCCACATTTTACCAGTTTCACCTTTCTACCCCTGCTGTGCTTAATGGCAATACAGCACAAAACAACTGTGCTCAGTAAATTCACAATTTTAGGATATAAAGCAACAGTGAAAAATTGTATCAAAAATAAAGAATACAGAAAAAGATGACCAAGGCACCCTACCAACACTAAGACCCTCTTTAACTTTTCCCATAACTCAAAATAAATACCTAAACATATATATTCTTAAGCAAGAAGCATGTAGACATATTTTAGAATATGTAAATGGGTTACTCAATGCTAGGAAAAAAAATCAGATTGAGTTATCTTTCTTTATTCGGGTGTGCTCCTTCTTTGGAGGATTATAAACAGTACGTAAATATGATGTAAAATGATCACAATATGGCGGCCGATTTTGTTATTTTCGTATCAAAAATGAAGGCAGTCAATGACAAATACGTCTGAATTTTCTGTTTATTTTACGGAAAACAAGACAAACAATGTCTTCAACGAGTTTATTATGGTTTTCCAACTTACTGTCATTACGTTTCCTCCATGAAACTACGGTAAACATCGCAAATTGTGCCCAAGTTGTTGTATGCACATTTCTTCAAAGATAATTGCAGACTGACCGATTTTATTTGAATGAATTAATGTTGATGATCATTAATGACCCATCCGATAAACGGATTACCTATAACAACAGATTATGACACCAGTTGTAACCATTGATTAGCTTGGGGTCGTAAACAAAGTCATACACTTCTCCCCAGGTAAAATTTAGTAATTAACGTATCATATCAATACGCACAAATTAATATGCAATCGATCTTCAAAAAAGGCAGGGCGCCCTGGAAACTGTAAAAAGGGCACAGGGCGCCACTCGGAAAAGGGCGGGCGCCGCGCCCTCTGAAAACGGCCTAGCTGGAACACTGATAATATTGACACCATGGAAGGATCGATCCAAACCCCACAAATATGAAATAGATTTTAAAGGCATCATTTTTATATATAGAAGAAGGGCTAGTGAGAACCTTTCTAATTCACAGGCTGATTGTTCCCAATATTCTACTCCTAAAACACAGATCAAAAATTTATTGCAAATTAAAAAAAAAGCACTGGCTACAGTTTATAGATGGAAATGTAACAATACAACTGTATTATAAAGAACCAAATATTATTGTTACATTCATGATGAATTGGTTCCTTACCCGACATTGCATTCCCACAATCACCCTCCAATGTTACAATAAATTTTATATTAGGCCACACCAATTTAATTCCTTGTTCGACGGACCCGCCAGCACCTATTTATTACTAAACAGAATATTTTTTTTTATTCCCGCTTCCCGCATCGGGAAATGTAATCGTGTCCATTTTCCGCACCGTTTTTTGTAAATATTATAAATAGATATATACAGTCTTACCTGTATATAACGATTTTAAACATATAAGCACCCCATTTGTGTAAATATCTGAAATAATATTTGATTCAGCATGATACACATTTATCCCAAGACTAAAGTGGGAGTGCTCCGATAGAAATATGTAACAGAGGAAAATACCAGTCAACATTGGTTTCCTTCCCCTTACTTAAATTCTCTATCAAGAAATTTTCGTTGTTAGAATAAACTTCAAAGAACTTCGGAAAGAAATGCCTTCAACTGCAATTATATTGTATGCTGGTAATCATGGTAATACAAAACTAATCCATACCCGCCGCATGTTTAAGCACCTTTCCTGATTGCTTCAGGGGCCTGTCATTCAGCAGTTACAATGTAGATATCGTTTGTTGATGTTTAAAAATTATTTGTTATTTTCCCGTTTGTATATATATAAATAAGATCGTTGGTTTTCCAGTTCGAATTGTGATTGCTCTATGGTCGGGTTGTTGTTGCTTTGACACATTCCCAATTTCCTTTCTCAATTTTACTTATAATTTTGTGTCCCTTATAGCTTGCTGTTTGGTCTGGGTCAATGCCCTGTGTTAACAGAGCTCATATGGAATCATTTTACTGTTGTAGAAAAGAAATACTAAGGATTTGTATAGTGCTTCTATACAAATCAATTGAAAAACTTCAATTTTATTACTTAAAAAGAGGTGAAATACATCATATTTTAAACAACTAGAGGTGTCCACTTGTTTTAAATAATATTAAATAAAATGTGTTAAAATGTCTAAGGTCCAGGAATATATCACAAAATTCTTGGACATGTTTTTATCATTTAATACCAGATAGATATATAGTTCTTTGGGAAAAGATGAGGCCTTTTGTACTAAAAAGTGTTATTTACAAAAAAATACATTATAACTTATATTGACCCCTCATTAAAAGGGATACCTCTAAAATTGTTTTTAGGATGAAGAATTGTCTCATTAATTGGCACACATACATATAGCAATTCCAAAAAAATAAAGAAATGTCAACATGGTCAAAGTACAAGTGATAAATCAAGTTTTAAAATTGTCAAAACCTACTATTTTATGTTTACAAAAAAAAATATAGTCGCTGGCCTTTACTTTTCAAGCTTCGCCTCAAAAATTTCCAAATCAAATATTTTTTATTAAAATTTTCAAATCACTCGCTCGCCCCAATTTTTGAAGTCCAAAAATCCGTAGAACAAGAAATTAAATTGGTGTGGCCTTACTGTTACATTTACATGTAACCATACTGAAGGAATATGACAGCTTATTTAACCTCTATTTTGGGGCTCACTTGGAAACAGATATGATATAGATTATACTCAAGTTTTATCATTTTTATGAGTACAACAAAACATGAAATTACTCAGGGTCAGAAGTAAAAACCAAAAGTGTAACATGTAATGTAATTAATTTATTAATTATTATTTAACAATACAATATATAGATGTTCATTATGTCCTGATCAGGATACAATCATGACTTTAGTATAGCAACTTACACAAACAATGCATGCATTTCAAAAATACAAATTATGATACAAGTACACATGTAGGAGAATATCAATATAAACCAATATGGACCTCTAGATATCAAGTTACTTGCAATGCCTTCTTGAAACTGAATATATAATGTAGTGTTAACAAATTGAATGCTTTTGTGTGATTAAAATATTGAATGGTGTAAAACAACAAAGAACAATATTCAAACATGTTTTAAAAAAGATTGACTCATCACATTTAAACAACCATTGAAAACATCTTAAAAATAAATATCAGGAAAAAAGAACAGAAGTAATCCAACACCTTAAGATAGGTTGCTGATAAGAATATGATTTAAAGTCTAAAATGACGCGGGTCATGAAAAGATAAATTGAAAATTGGAGGCAAAGAAATACTAGGCATATGAACAAAAGGTTAAAAATATTTTGTTACTAAAAGAAAATTATGAAAAAAATATAATTTTGGACAATTTGTTAGAAACACACACATCCATGACAGCTTTATGATAAAAGGCCTTATCGGAATATCATGAAGAAATGGACACTTACTATTTTGGTCAAAAATCATAAATGAAATATAATGGACAGTTACAAAAAAAGAAATAGTAAAACTATGCAAAAATAAAGACTTTTAACTGTGTACTATCTTAAATGTTATTAAACATGATTAGTGTTGATTTAAGTGATATAAAAAAGCATATATTTATTATTTTTTTTTCAGCTCCTGAGTTCAGTGTATGATTATTGTTTGCTGAAGAACAAAAGATACTGGATAGCCTAAGATGGCAGATATAACATATTTAGAGGTGAAAGCTATACATTTTATCAATCACAAAGTCTTCATTGACATTCAGATTGTGCTCTCTCCAATTTTTTCAATGCCAACTAAAATATTCAGATGTTGAAATAAATTACTATGACATTTAAGAGATAACTGTATTGTATTTGAAGCTTTAAGGACGTCCATCAGTAGTTTTACTGTCGCAAATTTAGTTTACCTGGCGACGCGGATTTTATAACGAGATTCTAATGTCAAACAAAAATATAAGGTAGTTAAGGTGATTTTATTTTCAATGATTGTTTATATTGCAAATGGTATTTTTCAGATGGAAGGCTTTCTAAAGAGAAAAAGGGAAAACACAGCATCCCCATCAATATCTCCTCTGAATAAAAAAAAACCTGAAGTAAGTCCAATACAATTTTATTAACATGTTAAAAGTACATCTAATAAACTACCATAACTGCTGAATTGAATACAATACATATATTTAGTGCTTATACTCCTAAGAATAATGGTTATTGCTTGAATATTATAAGTTATCTACGTTCATATCCATATCTACGGGTATGAACGTAGATAACGAATTTATCCCCGGTCTTAGTCCGAATCGCGCGAGTTTTATGGAAATTCAGGTACACAAAGTGTAACACGAAAACAACGTTTTTTTCGTTATCTAAAAAAGTTTTATTGAAATTTGGAAATTTTACATATTTTTTTACGGGGTGTAGGGTACTACCTGTGGTAGAACCCTACAGGTAGTCAAATATAAGACGTTTTTAATACGGAGACGGAGAAACTGGATTGAGTCAAAGTTAACCAATCAAAATCCTAGATATATACTAAGCCGGGGATAATGGGGAATATTGTCTAGAGTAGAATTTCATATTGCACTAGCTTCTGAGAATGAGAGCTTATATTCACTGAGACAGTAATTGTTTTATTCCATATTTTGAGAGAAATGTATGTAATGGCAATTATTTACCAAATTCAGACGTTAATCTTTTACCAAAATTATGCACGTAAAAGCACGCAACGTTCTTTGCCGTGAATATCCCTTTCTGCAGGTGAATATGCTTATTTATTAATTATTCAAAATCCTATTCATATAGAAAACCCTACTAAAATTTTATCAATATGGAATAATCCCAAATATTCATGCAATAACCCTTTTATTGTATAGCAATATAACATTTGAATGTAAAAATCGGTTTCAACTAAGATTTTGTTGTTCATGATGTCATGAATTTTGAAGATTTATTGCACTAGTGCAATATTGGAATTTATTGCACGCTAACTTTTGGTTACTTTCTGTGGGAAATATTATAAAGTACTTCATTGTAAAATATACAAATTGGTTTAAATTTCAATAATCTATTGTTGTAACGCTTATATCCTATATACACCATGTAAGCAGTGCAGCTGTTAACTGCTCAAATACATGTACCGGTACTTTTTACTGTAGATATGTAGTGTTGATAGAAATAATAATTATAATAAATGGACACCAGAAGAGAAGGAGAATCTTCTCGCTACAGTTACAGAGTGTACTTTTAATGACAGTACTGAGTGGAAGTCAGTAACTGAATCACTGAATGTGATGTTTGGAAGTAATAGAACTGGTAAGTAAATTATTTTCATAGTATTTTATTAATATTTGATATATGTTTGTAAAAACATCTTGTGTGTAGAAGTATAGGCATTGACATTTATTTGACATTTATAAATTATTTAAAGATTTTATGATTAAGTTCAGCAAGTCTTTTTTATTGACTTTGAAATTTTTGTAGTCACATATTACAGCCTGTAATAACTTCATTTTAAGGGAACCAACTGCATGTACAAATGTATGTTAGTAAGTCTGTCATATTTGGTTCAGAGGTTTATGTACATGTATGACTATGTTTAAACCAAAAATTGCAGAAAGTTTTTCTTTACATAAGAACAGTTCCTGGTACTGAGTTATGTTTTTTGCAAATAAAGTATTCATTCTTTATACATTTTTTTTTGTACCTCAATAACAGCAAAGTCATGTCAGAACCAGTATAAAAGGATTATGGCTTTTAAAGACAGTGAAAATAAAGTGGAGATGGTCAATGCAAGTTGTCAAACTGATATATCGCTGAATCCAAAGTAAGTATTATACAGCAGTATTCAGATTGTGATATTGTGTGAAAGTGTGATTACATAATGCTTATTCTTCTGTACCTTTTACATTAAAAAAAATGAAAACTGGAAAAAAGCGAGGCTATGATGAGCATTTATACCTGTTTCCAGATGAGTACAAATAATAGTTTGTTTCGAAACAATCTATGGTTATTCTTCATATACTGCAACTCTTATAACTGTTCTTAATGAAATATATAAGGTAAAACTTTGCAAAAAGTACAGCTGGAATATAGATGCTATTTCAGTAGATGGTGGTTTAAATTAAAATCCAAACCATCCTGTATTAAAAGGTAATCAGCAAACCTTTCAGTTTATATCCTTTGATTTAAAAGAAATATCCATTCAATTTTAGTCTTAAAATTTTTTTTCTCACTCATTTAACTCCAATTTTGAGTTTATGCTAAATAATTAATTGAATATCAAATATGAGAAGATGCATGTCCTATAAACTTATCATCTTTCTATATTGCAGTGATAACTTTGTTTTCATGAAAATGGATGAAGAAATTTTAGAATTGAGAACTAATTCTTCTGATTCACATGATTCAGTAGATACTGCATATGAAAGCGAGTCCAGCAGTTCAGTTCTGCGAACAATGTTGGTGAGTTTATCAAAAAGTCTTCATTTGTCAATTATAATTTTAGACATTTTTATGATGTTGTCTTTAGATATTGGATTTTGTGTTAGAGCCAACGAGACAACTCTCCATCCAAATAACAATTTATAATAGTAAACAATTATAGGTCAATGTCTGGCCTTCAACACAGAGCCTTGGCTCACACCGAACAACAAGCAATAACGGGCTTAAAAATTACTAGTGTTAGACCATTCAAATGAGAAACCCAACGGTCTAATCTATATAACATGATATTGTCTTTGTATATTAAGAATCTGTTTTGATGCAGCTTTATGGATGTCTTTACCAAGCCGATTGTTGTATGCCGTCAGAAGACTGAAATAACCAATTTTAATGTAATTCATTGCAACCAATGTAATAATTGTTTTTAATATAAAATATCTGTGTTTGATGTCACCTTTTCAGCTTTGCATTTGATTACATTTGCAGCTTGATGACAGCTTTCTGCCATGCTTGACATCAACACCTAAGAAGCGTGAGAAGATTGTTGATGAAAAAGGTGAAGGTAAAGTAATGCCAAAAGAAAACAAAGCAAGGGTAGGTAGTGACCATAGCTACATATCTTCATTGCAAATTAAACCTGCAAAACGCCATATAGGAGCACCAGGAAAAAGAGTGGAAAAATTCAACAAAATCATACCCCATTTGACAGATACTACAAAGTCCAAAGTAATAACTACCAAAGACATTGTAATGTTGAGACATACAATGTCTACCACCATGACCACAAGAAATACAAAAAATATGTCGAGGATTATAATGTCTATTGAGCCGTTAAGGGAAGCTATTTTAGATAATATATCTAACTCAGTGGGTGACAGACCAAATGAGATGCGTAATAAAAAAAAAGGCTACACCTCATACCTAATGGAGAAAGGTCCAGAGTCGCTGGAAGAGCTAAATTTTGAAAAAGTAATTGAAGAAATGAAACAAAAATTTCCTGAAGTATTGCAAATTTTAATATGTATTATGCTGCCAAAAGAAAAGAGATCTTCAGAAATTGCTCTGGCAAACATTCTGCCCAGACTGGCAATGATATATGGTATGATGATGCAGTCAAGGTACCATGAGTTAAGCAGGATACAGCGAGTCATTGCTATGTGCCTGGCTGATAACATATGTGACCAAAGTGTTAGTATCATCAATATTTAGTGTTTGATACTGTTCAATAATTACAATGCATGTTTCTCTTTGACGTGACTGTCCTAGTTCTAAAATACGTCCGCTGTGATTTAAAAATGTGTTAAAGTAACATCATGGTTAGAAAATATTTGAATATTGGGGGCTAACATTATGTTAAGAAGATCAAGTTTTTGTTAGTTTTGTCCTGTTAATACACCTTTTACTTCTTTATTTCTCTAATCAAAGATGATATTTGCTTCAGACAGATGCTTAATTGAAGACAGTATTGGGTAAGGTATTACTACATCTGCTTATTTTTTAAATATTAAACATATCGGCTTGAATCATCAAAATGCAAAGTGTGAACATGGTTTATATATACAATGTTATTGGTATCATAAGTAAGCACCAAATTATTTTTAAGTGTTTATTGAATATATCTAAATGTTTTAAATATCTGTGAGAGGTCAATCTGTGTGGTTGAACTCTTCCAAATGCTTGCATACAGAGGTTTTAAAACGCCCTTGTAGTACAACTGGTTAGTACACCTAATGAGATTTTAGGAAATGTCAGTTCAATTCTGGCCAGGGACAAATTTACAAATCCTCAGCTAAATATTGCAGGCAATGGACAGTTACATATTCTGTTATAGCATGAAGTTGATTATGTTTTTCCAATCACATGGATACCAAATATTAAAGTTTGACTTATTTGCTTATAGATTCATAAATTTATTTAATCTGATTCAATAGAAGGGTACATTTATCTATTTCTCTCCTTTGTGACCTAGCATTTACACATTTAATATTCATTTTGATTAATAAGAAAAATTTTATGTAATTTTTTCAAGACAAATATAAGATCTATGACAAATTATTTATAAAGTGTGCTCCAATTGAATTGTTTAAATGCATTACACCTCCAGGGTGTTTAAATATACAGAAATATACAGTTATTCTTTTCCATCTTTTATACAAGTGATGACTGATTTCTAATTTGTTATAGGTTTATGACAGATTAAACAGACTTGGTGTATCATCATCATACTGTGTTGCAGTTGATACTATCACCAAACTTGGTAAACGGTATACTGGTTTCCTGGTCAAATTTTTAGAAGAAGGGAAGTTTATCCGACTAATAGGGGATAACTTAAATTTCACAGTTGGAACTAGTCATGAAACAAAAAGTCAACACAAGCATATGGTCCACATGTTCACATCATTAGCTCTCATTTCAGACCATCACTTTTTAACTAAGCCAGTTGAGCCAGAAATTTCACTCAATCATTTGAGCATTGATAATATTCTACTGAGCAAAAAGGAATACAAAATGATCAGACATGAAGTAATTGGATTAATAATTGAAACAGCTGTTAAATTCCTCCCCAATATTTCTTTCCTCAAAGAAAGTAAATCATTAGAATATATTTCAGCTAAGACAGAGGTAATTCCTCTACCCTGTTTACCTTATAACGAAAACAAATATCAGGATGATGTAAAAATCCTTGCCTGGTACCAGCAGCTTCTGGATACCATCAAGAAGGAAGCTGGTGCAGATGCAGACCTCAAATTTGTCATTGGAGGAGACCAATTGACCAGAGAAAGGTTATCAGAAGCTATGTTACTTCGTTTCGGAAATATAGATCCACAAGACCAGTTTTCCCACATAGGAAGATGTGTTGCTGAATTTTTTCATCTTGGAATGAATTATTTAGAAAAAGGTTATATAAGAGCAAAAGTAACAATTCTCCTAATCTGTTTAACTGAATGTCTGCAGAATAACTTGATATTAAAAGTGAAAAATTAAGTTAGAGGTTTTTAGTCAAGTTCAATAGTTTGCAGAAACACAAACTAAAGATTTTTTCAATACTGTATATATACTCTTTCAAGCATAGGAATACATGTACTACAAAATGTACATATAGGACAATGAGATCAAAACCTAATATTACACAAGAAACACTATAGGGCATCAAACAATCAAACCATGTTTAAGTTTTCAATATAAAAAAAAGAATATCTGTTATGAAAGTCAATGACACAACTTTACTCAAGAGACTTAATTTCACATAAATTATTTATAGTAGGTTGAACCACTTTGCTTGTACACAAACCTCTTTCCATTACCTATCTTTCAGGAATATTAAGCAAAAACACACAAAAAACAACATCACTGTTTACTATCAGAAAGAATCATGTTAATAAATTGATATATATATATATATATATAATAAAAACTATAACACAATTTCCCATACGTTTTGGCCATTATATATATATATAGCTTTTGTAACAGTTATCTTATCAATTCCTTTATTGAATGCATTTTGCTTATCAACTTGGGATAAATCTTGAAATAATTATTACCTTAAAATTTATTTCCTGTTTTGGCAATTATGAAATTGAAATGAAAATTAATGAATTTTTTTTCCAGGTCGTATTTGGTGAATTATGGAATGTGGAAGGAGTGGTTGAAAAAGGCACCCTCCGAGGAGAATGTGAACGACTAAGTCGTAAAACAGTTGACCACCAAGTGATGAAGGCATACGAAGCAGACAAAAATATTATTGAAGCACTAATGAGCTACTTTGGGATGGATAACCAGAATGATTTCCCAACACAAAATTTGCCACCAACATCTTTTGATGATGACAGAGCACGAGAGATATGGACATACAACACATTAGAACAATTTGTCGACACATTCGTTTTTCCATCTTGGGGTGGTCATGTTCAGGATGACCAGGTTTTAGAAGGTATTTAGCTAGTGTTACCAATATTTATTCATTTTCTATGTATGGTGAAATCACCTATAGCAACGGATAGTCTTCTTGAAATTTTTACCTGTTGTTGAAATATATATAGAATAACCATACACTGTCTCGAAATATCAATGTTGTTTGTACAAGGCTTAGAAACAGGTAGAAAGCGAGGCTGTGCTGAGCATTTCTACCTGTTTCCAGCCGAGTACAAATAACATTGATATTTTGAGACAGTGTATCCTTTATGTACTGCAACTCTCATAAATGCTCTAAATGAAGTATTTAGGGCAAAAACCATCATTTCTTAATTTTGAGCGGGAGACATAAAATTTCCGGGAAACTGTATGTTTTATTGACGTCATAAATAGAACTCTACTGAAACACATTGTCAACATCATAAACAAGGTATTCTAATGCAATTATTTTGTAACAGTTGTTCTGATTGGATGACATCAAGCGTAAAATTCTCTATCTCCTTGTCTGTAACTAAGGAAGCCGACATTTTGAATTTCGGAATGTATTGACATGTTATTTCTACAATAATAAACAAAAAAACTCACTTGTTGCGCCTAAAAATCTTCTTTTTATAAAATTTTATTACATTCTGAAGCGGCACAGAAGCCAGAAAACGTCCGGTGTTTATGTTTAACGCCGGAAGCATACCTATGACGTCACCTAGTGTAGGGACCAAAGAAGATAACATCTTTTCGCGGAATTTTCTTCAATGAAGCTTTTACACTGAAATAAGGATTGAAATTTAATTATGAACTTGATTTGCATTAGAATAGAGATAACTGTATTGTACTCCGCGTCGCCAGGTAAACTAAATTTGCGACAGTAAAACTACCGATGGACGTCCGCAAAGCTTCAAATACAATACAGTTATCTCTTAAATATACGGTCAGTGACTGTATATCAAATATGAATATATATATACGGTCAATGCAATTTGACTGCTCAAATAGCACAGCTGCAGTATATTTAGACAACATACGTATAGTGTCTTGAAATATGAAATTTATTTGTATGAGGCTTATAAACGTGGGAAATGCGAGGTTTGGGGTATTTCCCTATGACTGTTGTCCAGTCGGTAAGACATTGACATGTTAATGAATTAAACAGGGATAATGAACTTAATTAATAACATTTTACAAACATGGTATATTAATGACCAATTTGAAGACATAACAAGTTTAAATTCATAAAAGTTTGAACATTGTTAAAACACATTCTCATGGTTGTGACGTGACGTTGTTGATGAAATACAGTAGTTCCGGTAAGTAGGCGGGGCTTAAAGGTTAGTTGAGGTCATTGACGTATAAAGCTTATGTATATATGTATAGCTTTATCTGTATAGTAAAATAACTGATTGCAGTATAAAATACATTATTATGTCAGCAAACCACCGATCAAAATTAGAAGACAGTTCTAGATAGAAACATACTGATCTCAATTATAGGCATTTTCCATACTATATGAAACAAGTAGACCAAAACAAATTTTTAACTTGATTTTTTAATTGTCATAATAAACCATATACAAAATATCAAATGAATATCTTCAAGCATGAAGAAAAAATTATGGAACACTAATGTGCTGGACTAACAGATGGATCAACAGACAGATGGACTGAGTGAAAATCTAAAGTCCCCTTTGACTTTGTCATTAGGGGACTTATAAAGCTAAAAATCAAACAATCTATGTAGAACACCTGAACCTATACCCTAAATACAAAATCCATAGGACCATGAATTTAATTTCTTATTTTGACTGGCTCAATGTAACATACATGTATATATTTGTATAATCAAATTGATAATTATATTGGATGAAAGGATTTTGTGATTTATTTTACAGATCCAACAGAGATTAATGAATACATAGAACTACTGCTAGATAATGGGCAATCAATACATATTCCTGTGGCAGTATCTGAGTATACTTTCCAAAAGTTGAAACCTGACAAGGTAAAAGATTATGCCCATTACTCATTGGAAGTAGGACTGATCTTCCGATATTTTCTTAATCTTTGTAAGGAACCAGTAAGGGAACAGTTTCTCCCACTCCTTAAAATGATGATGGTGCAGCTCAGAGGCCATAGTATATGTGCTAAGTACCCTAAGGAGATTTTACGAATGCTAGTACAGCAATATTCTGTAATGGGTTTACAAGAAGCCTGTCAGGTATTCTGTGCTAGCTTTGTAAACCTTCATGGAAGGAAAGATGGCAATGTTCCCGCTGATTTGGTTCAAGAATGGAACGTAAAAGAAAGCAAAAAACACATTAAACATATGTTTTCAAACAAAGAAAATTCAACAATTGAGCATAAGACTTCAGCTCTACCAAGCATACACAAAATTGCAAGTAACTTTGACATTGAAGTTGGAACTCTTGTTAGAGCCAAACGACACAAAGATAAAAGCTATGATGATGAAGTATGTGTTATTATGGAGGATTTAAGAGAAATTTTGCCATTTACTCATCAAGAAGGAAGATCATATGAAACTTTTAAAAATATTCCTAAGTCACTGTGTGAGAAAGTAGATGGTTTGAAATTACAGAAGTGGTTCAAGAAACACAAAAACTCTTTTCCCTTGTAATCCTATTGAAATTTATCATTATAGATGCTTTTAACACACATTGATTATATCAGACCTACTCCAGGTAGTATGAGAGCATTTCTACAAATTATTTGCTTACAAAATGCCAAAATGTAGTTTTCTAAATTTTATAAAACTATAAATATAGTGCTTATTTCTATTTTTTTAATTCACTATGTGCAGTTTGTGCTTTGCTCATTGTTGAAGTCTGTACATTGGCCTATATTAAACTTTAAACAAAATGTAGTTTGCAAAGGTGATTGTATTGATAAATTTGAGAAAATATATATAGTAAATGTTTATTTCTTCTTCGTTCAGATATTTGTATTATTTACATCTGTAATGGAATAAATAAATGTTAACATTACTAATTGCATTAATGCATCAAATTTATTTTTTTCATACTAAAAAGTTAACAGCCGTCAGCAAATCAAAATTACATTGGTCTCATACTACCTTGAATACAAATTTAAATAGACACTGTATTTGTACAGTCATATCTAGATGCTTTCTACTCTGGCTATAATTTTAGAAATGTTAAGAACATAACTCTGCTTTAAATCTGGGAAATCCTCTGATACTACCTGAGGGTCTGCATAACGCTTATTTACAGAAATTTTGAGAGCAAGATTTTCAGACAAACCTGTATAAATTTGTGGCAAAACAGAATTTTGAATACAATTTTCAGATCTGAAATAGGTTTTCAACATATTTAGGGCCACAGCCTTTTGTTTTTTTATTAAATAACAAAGATTCTGATGCAGAAGTGATTTCAATGTGTGTGGAAATACACAGTGAACATTGACATGTTCTCCTGCAGATGTCACAGCAGTTGTGTGCATTTCTTGTTTTATCTACTTCTGCCTCAAAGTGGTTAAGTAATACTTGTCTGCGGCATATTGATGTGTTTTTCACATACATTTTCATTTTTTCATTTAGATTTGTTGAACATAAATCTGTATTGTTATAGAAAAGAGTTGCACTTGAGGGCTCACCATCTCTTCCACATCTTCCGATTTCCTGAACAAAAGCTGTAAGTAAAATATCAGTTGATCAAACATTACAGAAGAGCCTACACAACCACTCTATACTTATACATATCCAACATAGAAATTATCTTAATTGTAATAATGCCTTCCCATGTTAAACTACAATAAAATGTGGCTTACATCAGCTATTTCTTAAACTTCCATTTCTTAGTTACCATTATAGGTTGGATCAACTCAATCAAATAGTTGAAATAATTGAAAGTCTATCTTGCATGATTCATCTGACCTTGAGGTTATTTCATTTCATGGTTAATTGATAAAACTTTTCATTTTACATGTATTTTGCAGATACTTAAAATTACAAGTCAACTATTTGGTTTATGGATTGGACGAACAATATGTGATTAAAAAATAATTCTAATTCTTTAAATTTAAGACCAAGAACTGTGTTTTAACTTAATGTTTAATAGGAAAACAGTTGGATTTCAATATTGTTTTCATGTAACATACTTTCCATGGTACTTGGAGGCCCAATATGTACCACATGCCTCACATCAGGCACATCGATTCCCATGCCATATGCCTCAGTTGCATACAGTAGTCTTAGACTTCCTTTTTCCAAATCCTTCATGTCTTGGGTGATCCAAGCTTTTAGCTGTGAAGGAGATATGGTTTCAAAACTTTGATAAGAACAGATCTCAATCATTGTTTAACCAAGGTTTTATAATTTTAAAATAATGACAAATGTTATAGATGATATTCACTGTTATAGGAGGTTTCTTCCTTGAATCTTAATATATTGAGAAATGGAACCTAGAAAATTCCAAAATGTTAAAACAAAATTTTAAAAAATACAAAGGATGACATAAATTGATGGCTTACTTTTACAAAGAACTATTGTCCAGAGAAATAAATAGTAAAAAATCAATCAGGGTAATAAATGAAATTGAAATTTTGGTATATTTATGAGTACCTGCTGTGACTGTGGTGAGTGATATTGAGAAACTATAGGAGAAAAACTCTCTGCCTCAGTATCTGAAGTAACATTTCCAATAGATGTCACAGTTCTCTGGTGAAGCACCCCACACCATTTTAAGGGTACATATACTATTGTTTTTCTGTAGTTTTCCATTTTTATTTTAAGTTCTTGGATTATGGGATCCACTGTTTTGAACATTGACTCCTCTGCAGTATTTTCCCCTCCAGTAGATGGGGGTCTTTTTTCTACACTGAGGTACACATTTGGTCTATTTACAAGAAAATGTTATGTGTATTTTAATGAATTATTTGTACAACCAGGGTTATAACAGATAAACTCTAATTTGATTTTGAAGAATTTTTTTATGTAATTACACCTTATGTAAGAATCTTGGATTTTGATTGGTTGATAGCTAGTGTATTTTTTCACCAATTTACTGTTATCAAATGAATATCGTTCATTTTTAAACACCGCCAGGGTATTTACCTTAGGTGCTACAATGGTGCGAGAATAGGTATATATTTTGCGTATACATTTTTATTGTAAACCTTAACTGGTTCACCATGGGTATGTTGTCCACATGGCTAAGAATATTGTTTGGGGATTACTGGAATACAAGGAATGCTTTAGTATACAGTCCAATTGTTTTAAATGACTTTATAATTTTTGAAAATATTTGATAAACAAACAAACAATCAGTTTGTATATATTCCAGTACAGAAATGTGTGTTTTATATATGGTTAAAATAATACCATGGTCTATATGCTTTCGGTGACCTACGAAATTACATATTGGGGCACCCGATCAAGTGGTGTAGTGCTCTTGTATTTAAGACTTAAAGACTTTCGGTGAGTCAGGATTTTATAAGAAGAATGTGCTTCTTAATTAATTCCAGTGTCTGACTGAGTATCAGAGATAAAACTGAAATTTTTTAAGGCTCAAGAAATTTAACATTCCATCGACTGGTATTTTTTGCAAATACTCATCATTAACATAATATATCTGTTTACAAATGAATCACAAAAAAATAGAGTTATTATTGATAGTTAACTGTTATAAAATATTCATAATGTATTGTCAGCTTTATAGTCACCATTCCCAAGTTTTAATAAATTGATACTTTGATAGGTACATGTATGAAATGTATAATCAAAAGTTAAATTATAACATACATATATTGAGATATATTTTCATGTTTTTCATTTTGTTATTGGCTGTGAACTAACTGTCAGTAGATGTGTGTACAATATATCAGATATAGATTTAGTGTCTTTTTATTGTGGGGATGTGTAAGTACATTGCCAACTCCACTATATTTTTTGGTTTAAATGTTTTTTTATAAGTATCCATCTGATGAGTCAAGCTCTTTTCATTTCATCTCTGATTGATAGTTGTCTGATTGGCAATCATACCACATCACATTTCATAATATCATGTTTCTAAATTTTTAATAAGCTTATGTCTCTACCTATCTGGTGATTCAACAATAATTACTGGCTCTTTCATTCTCAGTGATGAGCAAATATTTTTTTGAGACATGCCATTTGCTGTTGCTGTTAGAGCTAAGATGTTTGAGTCTTTCATTACAGCTCTGAGTAGACCTAGCTTCTGGTAAGCAGGCCGAAAATCAGAGTTTCCCCAGGATAGGATGCAATGTGCTTCATCCACCACAAGATGTGTTATCTATAAACAAGTAATTTTATCAGTTGGATGGAATATTTGATTTTTTTTTACGGATCAACTCTTCAACATCAAGGGCATTTTTATTTTATTTTTTTCATACTTTAAATTTTACTTTTTTTTCCTCTCATCTGCCTGACCACAATGCATTTTATCATTAAAAATAACATACGTACATCTTCACCCCCTTTAAGTAGTTAAGTAGTTTGTCCCTTTATTTTGTATTTATTTTGAAATTAAACTGGTTTGTTGGAATTTTGTATCAAATTACATGTTACTGAAGATTCTCCTCAACATTTGCCTTGCACTACATGACAAAAATGTAAGACTATACAAAAACTCAGACTTTAAACAAACATTAATACCACAGTTTTTCAATTTGATGATTAGCAGGCTGTAAGCTTGCCATACAACACAGTGGTCATTTTTAAAATCAACCAATGGAAAACAACTAATGTATAATTTGTTTCACTAATGAATACTGGTACCTTTGGTGTGGTCTTATACATATATCCAAACACATTTGTAACGAATATGTTGTCAAAGTAAATCTGACAAAGATGTTTACAGGACAAATTTTATTTGGTTAAATCATGTCCAGGGTATAGATCTGTGCAAAATAGAATTTTTACCTATTTTTTTAATGTTCTTGGCCAAATTGGTACAAAATAAGCTATCATATTAATGCAGCTTGAAAATTATTCCACGTATGTTGTGCTAATATTATTGTTTACTCTGTAACTACTGTTCTATTTTATTTGTCGTATATTGTATATATTTTTGTTTGCCATATATAATTACATGTTTCAAATTTCATGGTTAATAAATTCAAGGTTTTAGGGGAGTAAAGAATAAGAGATTTGAATAATGGGACACTTAAGAGGATAATTTTATACAGTGGTCAAAATTTAATTTCATAACAGAGTTTGAAATTGACAGTAAAATGTATAGCAATCATTTGAGGTACATGATGTTAGAATAATTTTCCGTACCATACCCCTTATTACTTTTGAAAGTGTCATCAGACATATGGCTATATACATATATATAAATGTCTCATATTTATTTTAAATAATGTTGGTATAATAGTACATACACGATTAGCAATATTCTTTTTCATGAGAATCTTTTTAACCTCAGGATGAACAATATGCTCAGGATGAGATATGATATAGTTAATTCCTGCATCACCGTCAGTTAATCTTTGCACAATGAGTGCAGTCTGAAATATTTAGAAGTATGTGTTGAGTTGTACAGTTATTATCTGATTTCAATTTTTGTTTTGTTCATTGATTGTTTATTACCATTGTCAAATGTACTTTTAGTCATGTGAAATAAAGGAATGAAGATGTAATAAAAATGTATTGATAAAGATATTGTCTAATTATTTTAATGTATTTAAATGTAATCAATGAAGTTTACAAGATAGATATTAACCTGTCAATATAAGTGATTCCTTTACATGTAGTACAAACGTAATTAATTCATTGCCAAAAAGCAAGGTTAATAAATTGATACCATACACATATAGTTATTTTTAATGATTATATCAAAGAAAGAACTGCAATTGCTTGCTTTCAATGTACAAATGTTTTCAACATGCAACATTAATATAACTGATATTTTTTAAGAAACTGAACCATTAAATGAAAAAGATTACACTCATGTATGCAGAACACTTCATCGGATAAACAAACCAAAGAAATAAATGTTCAGAAATATCAATTTACAAAAAGCAGTAGTTAAACATTCCTTTAAGTTTACATGAGAGACAAAGGACCAGTTGAATATACATTATCCTAAGTTAAAAGATGGTTGTCAACGCCTTGACAAAAAAGGTGAAATATTACAAAAGTAAAAGAAAACACAATATATCAAGAGAAGTTAGTTCAAACTCTTAGAGATATGCTAAAATTCAAATCTTGAAAGTTACAAATGAACATACCAAAGTATGCACAATTTATCCCAAAATATATTTTATGTATAACGATTAGAAAATGTGGTATGGTGGCCAATGAGAAACTGTCAACCATCAATGAAATAGTATTGATAAAAGCAACTATACAGAAGGTCACCATTTGGTATTCAGCAATGAGCAAAGTTCGCTATATTTGGCTACACATGAAAAATAAAGAATTGAAAAGAATGGTGAGGTGTATGCAATAAAGATTAAAGGAAACCCATTATGACCAATCGGTAATCAATTTCATTCTGAAAAGCTAAAGTAACAAGTTCTTCATGCATTACAGATAACAATCAAGATGTTCACAAATAAAAAAAAGTCTGATTGTGTCTGAAACATCTGTTCACAGGCAGTACTGCACAAAATCTTAGAGCAGACATTAATATAAATAAGAAGATTTAATATGAGGGCCAATGAGACAGGATTGTTTTTACAAACTTTATAATTTAAATTGTATATGAATGTATATATACAACATTACTTTACATTCTGTGGTGTATGTCTGACACTCTAAAAATCTCAGAAAGTTTTAGAACAGTTGAATTTTTTCACGAATTTATTATCGCTTCCCAAGTTAAATAAAAGAATAAAAACCAACAGAATGAAAAAAGTTGTGATAACCCTCACTTGTCAATTAAACAAATTTTTCACTTTCTCCAAATCATCAATCTTTGATTATCATTGCAACAACAGTTAATGCAACAGTAGAAAGCACATATTTGCATGAAAAGTTATTGTCAATGCCAAGAGTATCAGGACATATTCTGGGTGTTACATTAACCAAGGTCAATGTTAGCTTAATACCCAGTCCCCAATCATGTATATCAAATAACTGAAAATGCCAAATGTGCAATCTATTGCAATAACTACATTAACTGCAGGCAATGGAAACTGTACTTCGCTATTTCTTTTATCTTTGAAAGATTTTACAATGACACAAACTCACACTATCACACTAGGCTTTATAAATATAACTTGAACAAGAAAACAGTAACACAATAACATTTTTGAAAAAAAAAAATAGAACTTTTTTTTTCAATACCTGTTGGTTTTTACTATTTGGAGTTGGAAGGTCCTCTAAATATTTAATAATTTCATCGTCAATTACAATGGCTTTGTCTCCAAATCTAGTTTTTTGTTCTTGAATAATGCTTGTGAGGCCATTAATAATGACCACACAAGCATTTTCAGCTGTCAAAAATGGAAGAGCCTGTAAACACAAGTTCTCATGTAAAAATACACTCAAATCTTGAAAGATAAACAGTAGCCTCATCATGAATAAAAATGTGTGTGGGATATGATGCAAAAAGGAAAGCCTTCATACATCTTAAATTCTATGGTATAAACAATTAAAGAAAAGTAGTCTAAATAGAATTGGGACATTTTTTCAGCATTTAACTGAACACTCAAATAAAAAACTCTTAATATCCAGAAACAATCTATACAATACTCAAATTGCTAGAAACGAATTTTCTATTTCTTTTAAATAATAATATAAATACCGTTGTCTTCAAACATATATCGAATTGATAAAAGCTGACTGTCAATGAGTCATTGACCAGATAAAAAAAATCAATTAAAAACTACTGAGCGTTGCTATCCATTCTCTTAAATATTTATTATCATATCATGTCGATTCTCAATTGCAAATTGAATGATACAGCTTAAACAGCAAATATTTGGATTGTTTATTTACAAAAATAAAATAAAAGTTTGACAGCACATGAAACTAAATCTGCATTTGCCTGTATTATGACGGTTTTGCCGTATCCTGTTGGCAAAACTACTAGCACATCATTCCTCTTTTGACATTCTGTAATTGCTGCTGTTTGTTTATTTTTTAAAGATGAATACTGTGTAGTCATCACAGAGTTCATACGCTGCAAAACTCCAGAAACGTCGTCTATAGACGCTGACGACATTTTCAACTGGTACCGTACGTGGACGTCGTCAAACCGGGAACCGAAACGTTCAAGTTCAAGGCCATCATTAGATCATACCGACCGTTAATATTTGTATATTCCGAAGGCATACTGAATGTTTTACGGAGGGGACCAACCTACCCTGGTTGAGGCAGGGTTCCTAGAGATCGACTCGATATCCCGGATGTTATGACGTCAATCCAATCAAATTTGAATGTAAACATATTCAGAGTAGGGGCCTTGTACTTCCGGTAATCTAGAAACCTTACTCTTCAAAATTATTTACCGTTCATATGGAACTCTAGTCAAAACTCTAGTTCCATCCGAACTTGGCCTATGATTAAGATATTCCTACTCAGAGGCTTCCGGTTGTCCGACTGTTGCGTTTCTTTGTTTACATTGAACATGACGTCATAACTTAAATAACGTCACAAGTAAAATCCCTAACAACAGAACCAAAATCGGAAACGTTACGGTATTTCCGTATCTTTTTTTTAACAAATATTTAAATTGCAAAAAAAAAAAAAAATTTAAACAAACTTCGTCCCCATTCACAGGTAATGCCTGCCTCATATTAGTGGACACTACATGAGAAAATGAGAGATATTTTCCTCAGAAAGATTACATAGTTGGCAGACTGATGAAGGTGATTGATCAAATTTCGCTCGATCAGAATTCAATATAAATGTTCCTGAAACTATTCTAGCTTTAATAATAGCTTTCCGAACTTCGGCTTTTGTCTTGTCAAATATAGTCCACACTGGGTGATTTTTGCCAATAAAAAGATGTTTAGTTTCCATATTTTTTAGAATTGATTTAGATTCGGCATCGTCCCTTAATGTATTTTGCCAGTATGTGTTCAGATGCTTCGTTACAAGAGATTTCCATTTCAATTTAGAAGGGAGAGATTCTTGAAGAAGATGAATCAGAGGCAGTCCATACTTTAATAGAATTTCTCGAATTATTGAAAAAAAAGCTGTTCGGGTTATCATAGTTAACCGACATTTGTCTGATGATGATATCATTCTCGTCAACATAGGAAAAAGTTACGACGACTGAAAACGAGGCTGATTATGAATCATAGAACATTTTATTTCTTAGAAAAAAAGATCAAGAAAATAACAGCGTAGACTATGATAATCAAATAAGAATTTTATGAGACATTTTAGTAAAACTTAATTTAATTATGGTTAGACATCATAAGTACTGCGTAAACGTTCCGTAAACTACGGTACCTTTACGCACGTTTTTTTGATACGACGTACACTTTGCGAATAAGATGAAAAGATCCGTAAACCATCCGTAAAATTTCCGGAACTGAAATATTTACGGAATCTTTTAGATATATGAGGTCATACATATTCAATGACGTCAAACCTTTCCTACGTTAAGTGTTCCCGCCGCAATGCTGAGCGGGAACGTCAAAAATACAGTCGTCCGTTCGTCCGTCCTTTGCAGCGCTCAATACGTTCAATTAGTTCTGACAGCTGACTATGCGGTATGGGCTTTGATCGTTGATGAAGGCCGTACGGTGACCTATAGGTGTTAAGTATGCCCCACCTACGATAGTAGAGGGGAATTATGTTGTCTGGTCTATGGGTTCTTTCGTTCGTTCGTTCGTCTGTCCCGCTTCAGGTTAAAGTTTTTGGTCAAGTTAGTTTTTGTTGAAGTTGAAGTCCAATCAAATTGAAACTTAGTACACAAGTTTCGTTCTCAGACCTTTATCATAGACTTTTAACTTTAAAAACCACCTCGCTTTCCTTTTGGTTTTGTAATAATTCGGCTGACAATGTTATCTCGTGGTAACGATATGTTTTGACAACCTTCAAATATGCGTAATTTATGTATTTATAAACTACAAAGAACAGAAATATCCCCTGACAGAACGGATTATCTGTAAAATAGAGATAATTTAGAGTCACAGGTTAAGCGTTCTGATAGTGTTCCTGCAACATAAATTCTTAGGAAAACTATATACTTCCACATTTAATTTGAAAAATGTTGGTACCTGTAGGCTCTATATCATAAAATGATAAAAGTGTTTTTAATTATACAAAACACATTATTGTTCAGGAACGTAAAACTTTTTATTGTACAATTTTTATTCGTGATATTTATGTAATTTCGATTATTCATTTTTGACTTCTTCAATTGGTTTCTGTAATAACAACTTACTAGAGAATCTCACAAAGTATCAACTTCCATACCAATGATTGCAAAGATATATACTGGAGTAAAGTAAATCTTAAAAAAAAAATGTTTTTATTCTATTCACACAGCTATCATTGAATTCTTTGATTTATATTTTTTTAGTGGCAATAATTATATATATATATATATATATATATAAAAGTAACTTCATTATTTTTGTTTTCAATGTTTTCTCTTTTTTTTCATAAGTAACTGCATTATTTTTGTATTCAATGTTTTCTCTTTTTCGTTTGTAGATCAGAAAAAAACCCACGAATAACCACATTGTGTTTTATGCCAGGCTCTCATCGTCAATTGACCTTTATATATACTCAGTTGTAAGTTTGATGAGGTTGTTATCAACGTAGGAAATCATTATAACTCAGGAGATGGAATATTTGTAGCACCAGCCACCGGAGTTGATCAGTTCTCCTGGATGACATTGACAGATGTCGTAATTGATACACTTTGTATTAGTATTGGATTAGCTGCTGGAACTAGGATGACTGTGTGTAAACTAGATAAAGACGATCATGTATGGATACAAACAGCAGGAGCCGGTAGCAATAATTACATAATGAAGAGTTAAGCACCAAGTAAGTTCATTTATTGGGCTTATTGTGTTCGAAACATAAGGTTACAAGCAGAGAGACAACGTAAGTTTCATTCGGTATGTGAGGTTCAAAATCTTTCAGGCAATCTTTAAATATAAACTCGAACATACACAAGCTTAGAGGTTGCAATGAATAAAGTTTGCGTTACATTGTTTAGGAATACTAGAATTGAACATTGCATTCTTGCTTGATATAGTAACAGTACAGATGAGTCATTCTGTATAATTTATTTAATGTGGTAAACGAATGTTTTCTATAAAGGCTTTCTCCTTCTCATTTTCTTATTCCTTTAAAGCTGTTCCAGCTAGTTGATATGACGTCCACCCACCAACAACTAAATCAAAACATATTTATGAATTACATACATTAAAGTAATACATAGATGTATACCTTTTTATAAATGTGTTTGACCAAATATATTCAAATTGTAGAGCGTATTTCAGAATAACGTTATATCGTACGATTGCAATTTATGCAACGCAACTTCAGAGACCTAAGAACAATGTTTTATGCGATAAACATTTAACGATAAACAATTATGAAAGAAGACGGACAACGACAACAACTTAACAATAGTCTTATGGCTTGGAGGAGGCACATATAGAATGTGGCGTGATTGTTAGCATTATTCCCCCAACAATTTAACACCACAACAATAATGTGAACGTTGAGACAAATTATAAATCAGATATACAATATATTTCCTCGTTAGATTGGTATTAAGCCGCAGAAAGACAAAACGACAAAAGACTGTCAAGCAAACTTTTAAAGAGAAGTTGTTGAAACACATTGTCATGCATATGTCACATCTTATTTATCTTTTGTATCGTTGGAGCAAAGTGTCATTATATGTCACAATGTGTTTATTGCTTATATCGTTGAAGCACAGTGTCATTATATGTCACAATGTGTTAATCGTTTGTATCGTTGAAGCACAGTGTCATTATATGTCACAATGTGTTTATCGTTTATATCGTTGAAGCACAGTGTCATTATATGTCACAATGTGTTTATCGTTTATATCGTTGGAGCACAGTGACATTATATGTCACAATGTGTTTATCGTTTGTATCGTTGAAGCACAGTGTCATTATATGTCACAATGTGTTTATCGTTTGTATCGTTGAAGCACAGTGTCATTATATGTCACAATGTGTTAATCGTTTATATCGTTGAAGCACAGTGTCATTATATGTCACAATGTGTTTTTCGTTTATATCGTTGGAGCAGTGACATTTTATGTCACAATGTGTTTATTGTTATATCGTTGAAGCACAGTGTCATTATATCACACAATGTGTTTAGCGTTTGTATCGTTGAAGCACAGTGTCATTATATCTCACAATGTGTTTATCGTTTGTATCGTTGAAGCACAGTGTCATTATATGTCACAATGTGTTTATCGTTTGTATCGTTTGCATCGTTGAAGCACATGCCACGTATATGGCACATCGTGTTTATCGCTTGTATTGTTCGGTACTCCATCTTTGACGTTTATGTCACATTTTGTTTTCATTTGTGTCTTTAGGGTACTGTCACATGGACGAAAATGCCATATTTTGTGTTTGTTATTTGGGTCATTATGGTACTGACTCTTTTACATGTATGCCACATGATATTTTTGTCTTTAGTGTGCTGTGTCATTGACGAATATGCACGAATAGGCACTAACTTTCTTTTATTAATTGTGTCGATAAGGTATGGTCTGGTTGACGTTTATGCCGTATTTCTTTTATTTGTGTCGTTAGAATACTATCTCATCATGTAACATCTTTATTACTTTAGTTGTGACGTTGATGTATGGTATGGTTGACGTATATACCACATCTTTATTACTTTAGTTGTGACGTTGATGTATGGTTTGGTTGACGTATATACCACATGTTTATTACTTTAGTTGTGACGTTGATGTATGGTTTGGTTGACGTATATACCACATGTTTATTACTTTAGTTGTGACGTTGATGTATGGTTTGGTGGACGTATATACCACATGTTTGTTATTTTCCCTTTTCGTTACGGTTCGGTTTCATTGACGAGCATGTCTCTTACAACTTTCCAAATATGTTTTAGTATGTTCTGATTGTGCCACAGTTTTTTGTCTTGCGTTGTTAGGGTATTGCTTCATTGATACACACAACGCATCCTATTTAAGTACTGATATATGTCTTTTGATAGGTAGAAAAATAATAATTTTATTACAGTTAAGCATCGTTTAGTTGTGAGGACTGTACAAGAATACGGACTATACAAACACGCAGCCACGTCCAGTTAGCACCATGCTCTTTGCACGTTAAGAACCTTTGCAACATTTCCTTCCTTGAAAGATCCATACATACAGTTGACCTGTTTCAAGGACACAGTCTGTCTTTATCCGCTTCAGTCCTTTTTTTCAAAGGCAGTCAGCAAACTCCGACTGCCTCTATTTCAGGACTTTTGTTATGTCTTTAATTTATTGTTAATTTTTTTTCGTCTGAAAATAAAATTGTATGCCACTGCATGTAGAGCAACAAACAATCAATCATTGAGTTCTGTGCCATTGCTTTATATGAAAAATCCTGTTCTAGGATATGTCTCGTTAGCGTTTTTCACATTTATTAGATATAAAAAGATGTGGTGTGAATGCCAATGAGACAACTCTCCATCCAAACAACAATTTAAAAAAAGGAAAACCACTATAAATCAATGTACGACCTTCATGTTTTATTTTTTTTATTTTTTGAAGTTGTTACATAGACTTAAATAACATTTAGTACTTTTGTCGGCCTTTTTATTACAGTAAATTGAGAAATTATAATTGCGATTTTTTTTTAATTATTTTGAAAAATGCGCCAGGGTTATAATTGCAATGATTTATACTCGCATTTTAGAAATTTTTCATGTGAAATATATAAAAATAAAATATTGTCTTGTCTTGTCTTGTCTTGTGAATAAACAGGAATTATTGTCACTACGCAAAAATTAAAATCGCATTGTAGTCTAAAATGACAAAATCGCAATAATAAATGCACGCAATAATTTTTCAATTTACAATATCTGTATCGTAAGGGTAAAGTCTAATTGATGTATATATATTCCACATCTTTCTATCATCTGCGTCGTAAGGGTATAGTCTCAATGCCATATATTCTACATCTTTTAACTATCTGCATCGTGATGGTAAAGTCTCATTGACGTATAATCCATATGTTTGTAAAATCTGCGACGTGAGGGTATACAGTGGAGATCAGTTCTAACCTCTCATAAATTCTGTCAGAATCTGTCAGGAGAACTGTTGTAGAACAGCATGTAGAACTGTCAGCCTGACATCAATTCACGGTGGGTATGGTTGTCCTGCGAGAGAACATTCTGTGCTGGTGATTTGGTCCTGTCAGGTGCTGGTGGGTCCTGATTCTGTGCTGGTGGGTTTGTTTACATTGTATCAGAACGGCAATAAAACGACTGTTTTGTTGCTTAATTTTTCTCTGATGCGTCATAAGTACCGTGCAAAATATATTACAACAATATTATATTGCAAAAGTCGTGCAAGTTCGTTAAACGGAATTGTCCTGACGCTGTGCTGGTGATAAGAAAAACGGTTCTGGTTCTGTGCTCCTATGTCCTGGTTCTGTGCCTTTATATTTTAGTTAAAAGTGGCATATATTCAAGATCATTGATGATGTACTGTTATTGACTAATTAACTGTTGTCTGCTTTCTTGAAATTGACATTGTTGTGAATCTGTTTACTGTTATTATGAGAGAAAAAATACCCCTATTTTTTTTATTTTTTTAACATTAACTGTAATCTTATTTATTGGCCTGTTAATGGAACCCTTCTTGCCCCCTTTTAAGATAAGAAAATATGTTTACGATTTTCGGGATTACGATCATTTTGCAAGATCACCAAAATACGTTGTAATTTATACAATACTTATATAAAGTAGATGATGTGGTATGTTTGTTGTCAATGGACAAATTTTCATAAGAAACCAAAGGAAGTATGTGTTAACATCGTACGACCTTCAACAATAACCCATAAAATAAAAATATAAAAGGTTTTGCATAAAAATGGAGAGCAAAACTATAGAACAAAGGACTTTCTGAGCGTTTGAATCATATGTCTTTAGCAGCTTAAAACACATTTGTTTGTGAGTTTGAGTGCTGACTATAAGAATGACAATTGTATTGCGGGTTTGTTTGTTTGGGTTTTTTTTGGGGGGTGGGGGTGGGTGGGGGATAAGTAAGAGTGAGGTTACAGTGAAAGTTTTAAGCTTGGAATAGTTTCCCGTAAGATTTAAAAGTTGTATTTTAAAAGAAAAATGTATCTTATAGCTATTAAGAATCATTTGCTGTATCTGTAAGATTTTTTCAACATAATGTTTTGTCTGAACGGTTATCAGGTATTTGTTTTCGAAAGTTCGATAGAACACTAAAAAAAATCACTATTTTATGAAAGGGCAGACTAGAATATGTCAGAGAATGAAGACGAGATAACCTAGAGAACACTAACAAAACTAAGATGTCTTCGCTTTTTCATTTCAAAATTCCAAAATAAATAAATATTTTTGATAAAGAATTACGGGGGAGGAAGTGAACAATGTGTCCTCCTTTTCTATATTTAAATATTTTTATGAATAAAAATCAAATGTGCCTTAATTATAATTGAAAATGAGTAAATGGAAAAAATACCCAACTAAAATACACTTTTATTTTAATATTGATAATATCACTAAGCTTTTAAGTTTTGTGTGTCAAACACACCATCTCTGTAGTAATGACTCCTTACTAAGATATTTCACTTTATCCATTTTTTTCTACATTTTTTTATATTGTGAATTCTAAGTATTATTATATTAAAATGTAGCCTTAATTTATATTTAAAAAAACTGAATCTAAAGCCAGATATATCAAACATTTTTGTTTCCATCTATCACGTTAAAGACACCCTTGTAGATTTCGAAAAGAAGAGTAGGCTAATGCCGCTACAAGGCAGCACTCGCACCCGCCAAGTGGAAAGGGATTAATATAAGTTGCAAAACTTGTTTCCCAATCCACTATAAATAAATATGTTTAAACTAATATTTTTATCTTTTCGTGTATGGTTTATAACCCCTTCTGTGGCCTGAACAGTTTAAAACAATACAAAGCTACACACAAAAAAAAACTGGCTTAATTTCAACTGGTTATCAACCCGAATCGCTATAAGATCATATATAAGCTCACCTGTGTAGAGGGGTCGTGTGAGGTTCATTTATTGTCTTGGCGTCCGTAATTAGATCTTTTCTGAAATTACTTGACCAAATGTTACCAAATGATTTATCAAGAGTGAATCTAGGAAATACAATATCCATCAACAAACATGACCACTGTCTGTTAAAATGTATTCGAGTTTTTAGTTACAGCCGATTCCATTGAGTATGTAGGCAAAGGTAATATCTTTGGTTAGCTTGCTTGTTAGCTAAACCGTGAAGTCATTGTTAGGTAAGGTATACTACCCTCCTTTCCAAGTAGCCTGGTCCTACAGACAGAAAGATGTGTCATTTGCCGGACTAGTCTACTCTTAAAGTAGGGTAGTTTACATAACCTAACAATGACTTTTCTGTTCAGCAAGCGAGATAACCAAAGATATTCCCTTTGTCTTCACACTCATTGAAATCGGCTTTAATATTGCATAAGTTCAAACAATTAGGGCAAAACTTACCGAGTAAAAAAAATCAAAATGTCTATCTACCTTGCACATTTCAGAAAATTCAGATCAGATAAAGAAACTGGGTCCAGCAACATTTATAAGCAATTTAATATTTTGACCCTCACAGTTTCCATTCACCACAAATATTCTCGTTACAACGAATCACTTTTTAAAAATACAAAAATACCAGTTGCAGCCTTTTGTTTATCTATTAATATATGTATACGGATAAAGTTATGAAAGGCAGCAGGGTCACCAGGGTGAGGAGTCCATGTCATCTGAAATAAATGCTAAGCATAGATCTAGAAAGCGACAGATAATCATGACATTAAAAAAACTCTCTTCTTTTCGACTTTTTTCGAACAAATTGACACATAAAATGAATTATATAGTATTGTGGAATTTTTAACTTGTGTTCAATTCATTGTGTTGAAAATGCGGCTTTGAACTAGCTTTCAGTACCTGCGAGCATTCGTTGTTCAATAATGTGTGTCTTTGTGTTATTATTTTATGTGATAAATTGTTGTGTTAGTACACCACTGTAACAATGAAGGAGGAAATGAGAAGGGTTGGTTGGGTAGAAGTGGGGAGGGGTATGCGGAGCGCTAACAAACATGTCTATGCGGCATGGGCTTTGATCATTGTTGAAGCGTCAATGTAAGGAGCATTTAATATATTAATAAAACTATTCTTATTTTAGATACTATATATTGTTATCTGATATTGAACGAAAGATGTTGCCCTTTTATGTAATTATGTAATACAAGTTACGATCATTTGAAAACACATATTAAACAGCCAAATGGATGCACAAGAGCTAAAATAGGAGTCATAGATCCTATTGACAACAATTATCTGCCCAATTTTATTGATTTTGTAACATTTGTTTCAAATATGACCAACTTCTTATCCAAAATCACCAGCACCGTATCAGGACCCACCAGCACAATGACAGGACCCACCAGCACAATATCAGGACATGAATAAATTGAGAAAATGCTAAATTTTAATAAATTGCAATGATTTTTCACAAAATAGTTTTGTCGTGTGGATTGCGGTATAGAAAGCGGACTTTATGAGCATTTTTGTTTATTTTTTTCAGTTCGAGATTTTCTGAAAATGAGCATTTTTGTGTTACGCTTACTGAAACAGTTTAGAGGGTCAACTTTTTAATGGTTTACACAGGAACCCATAAGAAACAAAATTGAAAAATCTCAACTGTTTTCTTCCATTTTTTATGAGTGAAAACGTCAAAAATCATCATTTTCGTCTTTGTTTACATTTTTTCATTGATCACCAGCACCCGTCAGGACCGAATCACCAGCACAGAACGTTCTCTCGCAGGACAACCATACCCACCGTGAATTAGTCAGTTTCAGGTTAGAACTGTTCTAGCTAAAACTGATTTGGTCAGTTCTACCTAGAACTGATTTGGACAGTTCTAGCTGGAACTGATTCTGACAGTTCTACCCTAGAACAGTTTTAGACAGTTCTACCCTAGAACAGTTTTAGACAGTTCTAGCTAGAACTGACCATTGGTCGTTCTACTTCTAGAACAGTTCTACGGTTAGAATTGATTTCAAATTCTACGGCTAGAATTGATTTATAAATTCTACGGCCAGAATTAATTTATAAATTCTACGGCTAAAATTGATTTATAAGTTTTAAGAAATATTTGTCTTAATATAAAGGCTTCGGCAAAATAGCGATTAATATTATATAGAGTTTTGCTATTTTGCCGGTTTTATTTCAGATTTATAATCGGCAAGAGAACTTGTTTAACCCCGCCATATTCTGCATGTATGTGCCTGTTCCAAGTCAGGAGCCCGTAATTCAGTGATTTTCTTTTGTTGATGTGTAACATAAAATATTTGTTTTTCTTTCATTTTTTGTACATAAATTAGGCCGTTAATTAGTATTATGGGGGAGGGATTCAGTAAGGCTCGTTATCACATAGCAAAATTATCTGGCCACATTAACTAAATGTAATATCTGTTTACGAGTAGTATTCATACCTCGGACGGACCTGTTTAACAAAAATCTTTTGACCACATCAATCTAAACTGACATTATTTGCTCTTTCTTTCTGCAAATCTATATAGCTGCACAGTACTTCAGTTTTAATTTTAGGTCAAGAGGGACTGTACTACACAAGTTACAGCAATATTGGAAAACAATTTTGTTCGCATCAATTTATAGTGCCAGCATGCAGGGGCAGATCCAGCCATTTAAAAAAAAGGGGGGGTTCCAACTATATGTTCCCATTCAAATGCATTGATCGTCAAAAAAAGGGGGTTTCAACTCCTGACCCCCCCCCCTCTTGATCTGCCAATGAGCATGTCCTCTTTTTATTCAAAATATTGAATTGTAAACAAATATCAGTAGTTTTCATACTTCAGACTGAGTCGTATAATAAAATCTTTTGACCGCATCAACCAAAACTTACCATATTTGCTTTTTTGTATGTAAATCTAAATAGCTGCACAGTAGTTCAGTTATAATTTAAGGTCAAGAGGGACTGTAGTATAAACATAATATTGGAAATCAATGACCACAATTTTTTTTCTCGCATCAATTGAGAGTGCCAGCATTTCCTATTTTTATTCAAAATATCGCATCAGAAACAAATATCAGTAGTTTTCATACCTCAGACTGACAGTTACATGTAATCATGTAACAAAATTATTTGTCTGCATCAATCAAAACTGACCATATTTGACAGCATCAACCAAAACTGACCATATTTGACCGCATCAACCAAAACTGACCATATTTGACCGCATCAACTAAAACTGATCATATTTGCTCCTTTTTATGTAACTCTTATAGTCGCATAGTAAATCTGTAATATTTTTATGTAAGGATGGATTGTAAAATCATGAAATTACAGATGATAGAAATATTGGTACACAATGCTACCTAATTCATTTGCATCAATTAAGAATGCAAGCATGTCCTCTTTTTATTCAAAATATTGCATCATAAACAAATATCAGTAGTTTTCATACCTCAGACTGACTGGTATAACATAATAATTTGTCCGCATCAACCAAAACTGACCATATTTGCACTTTATTATGTACATGATGTCCATCTTAATAGCCGCAAAGTAAATCACGTATATTTTTATATCAGGATGGATTGTTTAATATAAATGAAAGCAATATTGGAAAATAAAATTATGCTCACATCAGTTTATAGTGCCAGCATGTCCTCTTTTTCATCAAAATTTTGAATCGTAAACTAATTTCAGTAGTTTTGATATCTCAGACTGACTCATGAATATAACAAAATTATTTGTCAGCATCAACCACAACTGACCATATTTGACAGCATCAACAAAACTGACCATATGTGACAAAATCAACCAAAACTGACCATAATTACACTTTGTTATGTAAATCTTAATATATATATAGCCGCATACTAAATCACTTATAGTAATACATATTACGATGGATTGTATAATTCAAATGACAGTAATTCCAATGAATATTGGAACACATTGGCTACAAAAAAATTTCCACATCAATTTAGAATATCAGCAAGTCCTCTTTTTATTCAAAATATTGAAATGTAAACAAATTTCAGTGGTTTCGATATATCAGCCTGAGTGAGAGTTGTTTTAACAAAATTATTTGACCGCATCAACCAAAACTGAACTTATTTTACACTTTATCATGTAAATATACATGTATATGGCCTCATTGTGAACATGGTAAACCAATATTATTTATATGTGAGGACGGATCGTATGATAAAAATGACACCAACTTTGAAACACAATACACCTTATCGCTAATCCTGGCTGACCCGGCCTCTTGAACTTTTGAAGCATACAACAATAACTTTTCCATTGTGGCGTCAGATATTTTGTTTTATGACGTCAAAATGTTACGGGAACCTGTGTGATATCCAGTAATGACCATAGGCGGATCCGGGGGGGGAGGGGATAGGGGGCCCGGGCCCCCCTTTCATGGGAAAAATTTGGTTGATTATATAGGGAATCAATGAAGCAGGACTGGAGGCCCCCCCTTAGGGAAAGTTCTGGATCCGCCACTGATGGCAGACAAATAGCGACAAGGTGTATTTATACCAGAATTTAGAATTTTGCCCGCCGTTATTTCCTCTCTGTATCCATAATAATGAACCGTCATTAAACATGCTAAAGTGACTTTTTAACATGTTTAAGTCAGTAGTTTTTGATAGCTTTTTTTTTAGACAAAACTATTTAATGGCATCATCCAACACTCACATGACTGATTCATATACTTTATTTTAAAAATAAAATAAAAAGTACATGTATGGGAAGTTCTCTTCTTGGAATATTAGTATACTGTTAATATAATTTGAAGAAGGGAAAGAAAAATGCATGATTTTGTTTGTAGCCGAACGTCCAGGGGAAAATGTTTCATTCATGTTCAGATCCAGTATATTTTTCTGAGTTGCACACTCCCAGATATCATTTATAATCGTTATGGATAAGTCTGGCTAAATTGACGAGATGGTGCAAATGTATATTATATAGAACCGATAGTTTTTTTACGTTGTACAACACTTTCTTCATTAATATCCTATAATTCATCCACTGAACAATTTTCATTGAACATTTGTCAAAACAGAATATTAAATTAATGTAAATCCAAGGCAAACAAGGTAAATTACGATTAAAATTCCGTGAATTAAATGCAGAGTTTTATTTAGGAAGAGACTGTTAAAAACGGGGGACGAAGACACGTAAACAATGATGTTTCCGTATGCAATCTTATAAAAATATTTCTCCGATGAGTTGGGTAACCTTCTATTCACTTCGATATTTGTACATGTAACGTATTAAAAGTCGTTTGATCAGTAAAAAATATAGAAAATGTGCTATTTAATATATAGCAAAGTAATTGGAAGTGATTTATTTCTTCTAAATTCTAAAATGCCCTTACTGCAGTGACGTCATTTAGAACTGTTCTACAGTCCTGACTGATTAAGTCAGTTCTGCTGACAGTTCTACGGTTAAAGAAGTGATTTTGACAGTTCTACCTAGAACTGATGTAGACAGTTCTACCCTAGAACTGATCCTGACAGTTCTACCTAGAACTGATTTAGTCAGTTCTACCTATAACTGATTCTGACAGTTCTACTTAGGTAGAACTGTTCTAGGACAGGTTAGAACAGTTCTATGACAGAATATTCTGACAGTTCTAATGAGAGGTTAGAAGTGATCTCCACTGTATCTCACATGAACGTATCTTTCACATCTATTTATTATCTGCATTGACGTTTATTCCACATTTTTGCATTATCTGTGTCGTAAGGATATCGTGTCATTGACGATTATTCAACATCTTTTTATTATCTGCGTCGTAAGACTATAGTCTCATTGAAGTTTATACCACATCTTTGTATTATCTGCGTCGTAAGGATATCGTCTCATTGACGTTTTTTCCAAATCTTTTTATTTTCTGCGTTGTAAGGGTATAGTCTCATTGAGGTTTGTTCCCAATCTTTTTTAGTATCTGCGTCGTAAGGGTATAGTCTCATTCACGTATATTCCATATCTTTGTATTCTCTGCGTCGTAAGCGTATAGTCTCAGTGACATATATTTCACATCTTTTTATTATCTGCGTCATAAGGGTAAAGTCTCCTTTATGTATATTTAACATCCCTTTATTATCTGCGTCGTAAAGATATATTCTTATTGACGTATAACATCTTTTTTTATTATCTGCGTCGTACGGGAAAAGTTTCATTGACGTATATTCCACATCTTTTTATTATTTGCGTCGTAAAGGTATAAATCATTGTGGTATATTCCACATTTTTTTATTATCTGAGTCTTAAATGTATATCTCATCGACGTATATTCTGTATATTTTTGTTATCTGCGTCGTTAGGGTATATTTTTTATTGACGTATATTCTATATCTTTTTGTTATCTGTGTCGTTAGTTATATTTATTTGATGTATATTCTATATCTTTTCATTATCTGCGTTATCAGGGTAGAATCTTATTGGCCTATATTAGTCATATGTTTATGGCCCCGCAACGAAGTTGTCGGTGTCATATCGTTTTACCCTTGTCCGAAATTTCGTAATTCCAAAATACCGTAATTCCGTAATTCTGTAATTCAGTCATTCCGAAACGAACCATTAATATACGGATTTTTTTTCTAAACGCCTAAACAATATTGAGCTGGTTTTTGATATGTGAGACTATCATCATGTTTGTTCCCGTGTGTGTTATCAAAATTGCAGATTTTTCAACTTTTTGGGACGGGGCCATTCGTGTCGCTTTGACACATCTAGTTATTATATGCGTCGAAAAAGTAAAGTCTTATTGACGTATATTCCCCATTTTCTGATTATCTGCGTCGTAAGGGTATAGTCTCATTGACGTATATTCCACATCTTTTTATTATCTGCACCGTAAAGGTAAAGTCTGATTGACGTATATTCCACATCTTTTTATTATCTGCGTCGTAAGGGTATATCTCATTGACGTATTTTCCAGATCTTTTTTTATTATCTGCGTCGTAAGGGTATAGTCTTATTGACGTATATTCCGCATCTTTTTATTAACTGCGTCGTAAGGGTATATTTCATTGACGAATATTCTACATCTTTTGTAATATCTACGGCGAAAGGGTAAAGTCTCATTGACCTAAATTCCACAACTTTTTATTATCTGCGTCGTAAGGAAAATATACGAGACCTCTGTTTTGGGGTGGTGGGGATGGGGTCAGAGGTCTCGTTTATTTTCATCCTGAATCTGTATTAGATTCGTCCCCAATATACAGTCAGGGGCATTACTTAAACAAGTAACTTTTAAAATTACCTATACAAGTAATATGGAAAACGAGGCTATTTTAAAAATTACTTATATAAGTAACTTTTCTAAATATTATTTTTATAGGTGACCAATTATACAAATTTTACTAATTTTACCAAATTTTTACAGACATCTTGTTATTTTTCCCATGAAATATAAAATCTAATCCTTCTGAAACACTAATTGCTTTTCTGACTCACTTATCTTTGATATCGACACTTCTTGGTCAAATATCGGTCTCTTGGGACTATTAAAATATCGTTTTCCTTCAAAATCTTGAAGGTAGACAGATATAAATAGATAGAAACTGATGAATTAATAACGACTTGAAGTTATTTATAATTTGTAACCCAAAACAATAACATATGTTCCTAAAATAAGTGTTATTACTAGTTTTTTCAAAGATGTACAAAATAACTTATTGAAGTAACATTTCTGTCATTATTTTTAAAGTAACCCTTTATGTCTATTATCCTCTAAAATCTTACAAATTCTTAAATTTGTGATTTAAAATGATGTAAAAATTCATAAAAACTACATTTAGTCCCTGATTTTATTGAAATTTAAAATAACTCTATTGAGTAATGTTATATTTTAAAAAAACAAAAATTACCTATATAAGTAACTTTAAGCACACATTACTTCATATATGGACCATTAGGCCGAGGTCTATAGAGAAGTGCCCTTAATAGTAAGTTTTGCTGTGATTTATCTATGGATGCAGCTGTTTGTAAAACCTTTAGGTTTTTCAGCAAGAACTGACACCCAGGAGTAAAATAGTTTACAAGCCTTACTTTTCGAAATATCAAAGCGCCGTCCCAAATAACCAATATCAAACTAAGTGTTAACCTCATCAGTACGACTGAGCAACAGCTGATCTGCAATATCGTAGTAGAAAAGTAAATTGTGTATTTATTCCACTAAAATAAAGAAAACTTAGTTACATAAGACATTTATACAATAAGGCGTAACTGTCATTCATAATATGTCGATCTATATACGCTGACGTGTTTTCCTGATTTTATTCAATTTCAAAATCCTTACTCCTCTGTTAACAATATGTTTGTCTGGGTTAATGTTGTCGGAACGTCTGTCCATTTTGCAGCCTAAAGATAGTCGTCATGTATAAACAAAAAATCGTCTCTTCATACTTGTTTGATTTGCATCCAATTATAACTACATGCATGTAGTCTCGGGGTAGGTTGCATTGTTATTATCTAAAGAAATGTACAGGACGGATTTAGGGGATGCCCAGGCCTTCTTATGAAGCTTCATTCATGGTTAATTCAGAATTTTGACCGCTTCCACTACAAATTGTGTCTTGTTTGAGTTAAGCCATTTCTATTAATATTTTATAGTGTGTCTTTCTTTGTTGTGATGTTACACTATTGTTTTAGATAAGGGTGAAGGTTTGGTACCATTTAATCGTTTAAAGCCGCTGCAATTGTTTGCATCTGTCCTTAGTCAGGAATCGGATGTTCAGTAGTTGTCGTTTGTTGATGTGGTTGAAAAGTGTTTCTCGTGTTTATAGATTAGACCGCTGGTATTCCCGTTTGAATGGTTTTAAACTAGTAATACAATTGAGAATGGAAATGGGGAATGTGTCAAAGAGACAACAACCCGACCAAATAAAAAACAACAGCAGAAGGTCACCAACAGGTCTTCAATGTAGCGAGAAATTCCCGCACCCGGAGGCGTCCTTCAGCTGGCCCCTAAACAAATATTTACTAGTTCAGTGATAATGAACGCCATACTAATTTCCAAATTGTACACAAGAAACTAAAATTAAAATAATACAAGACTAACAAAGGCTAGAGGCTCCTGACTTGGGACAGGCGCATAAATGTTTGCTTGTTGTTCGGTGTCAGCCACGGCTCTGTGTTGAAGACCGTACTTTGACCTATAATGGTTTACCTTTATAAATGGTGACTTGGATGGAGAGTTGTCTCATTTGCACTCATACCACATCTTCGTATATCTAATAAGTAATTCTGAACCAGTGACAACTCTACTCTATCCATCGGATCACTAGTGAAGGCAATACAAGGCTGAAAACACATTCTGTATATATAAATCGTCTAAATAACAGCCCAACAATGTTAGATCTATATGTTTGTGGACATATACGGGTGTTTGGCATGTTCCACACACATGTAAGCATACAGTCGTGTGTTCTGCAGGTAAAATACTTGATACAAATTCACATCTTTTTGGTCATTATCGTACTTTTCAGTATACTACTTATGTTCGGAATTAGTTGATACCACACACAGTGCACACGTGTACATCATTAACATGTTCTTGAAGATAATTTGCTTAAAACAAGCAAAAAGAAAATAAGATACAGTGAAACATTCAAAAACAAAAAAAGAATGATGCAGATTGGATTATTTTTAAAATTTTAATATTGCTAAGTAAAATGAAAAAATGCCGCATTTTTCATTTTCAAATTTATTATGTCATAATGAAAAATACTCCATGTTGGAGCTTTTTTCATTTTTCAATTTAAAAAAAAAAATTGAAAAATGCTCGACGTTGGAGCATTTTTCATTTTTCAATATAGAAAATCAACATTGAAACATTCTCCACGTTGGAGCATTTTTCCTTTTTCAATATCTTAAGTGAAAATGAAAAATGCTCAACGTTAGAGCATTTTTCATTTTTCAATATTTAAAATCAAATGGAAAAATGCTAAAGGTCAGCAATTTCAACATTTTGCTTTTTAGAATGAGATTGAAATATGTTTTTTTTCCCTAAAACAAGCAAATGTTAATGTTTTAATTTATTCAAACTGTTGATAAATTAAACAATTTTTAACACAAATTTATCATTATTTTTTTTAATATCCTCGTGAAAACAAAATATGTAGTTCATGAAAATAACAAATTTCAAATCTCTTTAAGAAAATGATTTTTCGAGAGTGACATCAAAAGATTTTTGTTACATTTTTCAAACCAATTAACTTTCAATATTGTAGAGCATTTTGCAAAATCAATTTTTCAGATAAAAATGACAAATGTTTGGCGTAAATATACACGGTCTTAAAGGCATAACGTCCAACGACGTATTTATTTTTGTCTTTCATGGAATCGAGACAATTAAGAGCGAGACATCTAGACAATGTTTGTTCACCAGTCTATTTATCGAAGACTGTACGTATACATGCATCACGAATTTGTTTTGTTATTTTTGTCGTTGGGCTGCTGTTTCACTGACGTATGATCCACATCTGAATCTCCTTCTATTTCACACTTAATTTTCCGTGTACACTGCTGGTTAAAAATTATATATATATATAAATCTGATAGCACTTACATGACATATTTATATGACACCTGTCTTAGTATTTGTTGAAGATTATACACGTCTACCTCTAGATGTCTTTCTGGTTTTTTTGTAGTTGTATTTCTGTCTCATTGACATTGTTATTTTTGTTGTTAGATTTCTGTCTCAATGACATTGTTATTTTTGTTGTAATATTTCTGTCCAATTGACATTGTTATTTTTGTTGTTAGATTTCTGTCTCAATGACATTGTTATTTTTGTTGTTATATTTCTGTCTCATTGACATTGTTATTTTTGTAGTTGTATTTCTGTCTCATTGACATTGTTATTTTTGTTGTAAGATTTCTGTCTCTTGACATTGTTATTTTTGTTGTTAGATTTCGGTCTCATTGACATTGTTATTTTTGTTGTTAGATTTCTGTCTCAATGACATTGTTATTTTTGTTGTTATATTTCTGTCTCATTGACATTGTTATTTTTGTTGTTAGATTTTATAGTAGTTGTATTTCTGTCTCATTGACATTGTTATTTTTGTTGTTAGATTTCTGTCTCAATGACATTGTTATTTTTGTAGTTGTATTTCTGTCTCTTTGACATTGTTATTTTTGTTGTAAGATTTCTGTCTCTTGACATTGTTATTTTTGTTGTTAGATTTCGGTCTCATTGACATTGTTATTTTTGTTGTTAGATTTCTGTCTCAATGACATTGTTATTTTTGTTGTTATATTTCTGTCTCATTGACATTGTTATTTTTGTTGTTAGATTTTATAGTAGTTGTATTTCTGTCTCATTGACATTGCTATTTTTGTTGTTAGATTTTATAGTAGTTGTATTTCTGTCTCATTGACATTGTTATTTTTGTTGTTAGATTTCTGTCTCATTGACATTATTATTTTTGTTGTAAGATTTCTGTATCATTGACATTGTTATTTTTGTTGTTAGATTTCTGTCGCAATGATATTGTTATTTTTGATTGTTATATTTCTGTCTCATTGACATTGTTATATTTGTTGTTAGATTTCTGTCTCATTGACATTGTTATTTTTGTTGTTAGATTTCTGTCTCATTGACATTGTTATTTTTGTTGTTAAATTTCTGTCGCAATGATATTGTTATTTTTGTTGTTAGATTTCTGTCTCATTGACATTATTATTTTTGTTGTAAGATTTCTGTATCATTGACATTGTTATTTTTGTTGTTAGATTTCTGTCTCAATGACATTGTTTTTTTTGTAGTTGTATTTCTGTCTCATTGACATTGTTATTTTTGTTGTTAGATTTCGGTCTCACTGACATTGTTTTTTGTTGTAAGATTTCTGTATCATTGACATTGTTATTTTTGTTGTTAGATTTCTGTCTCATTGACATTGTTATTTTTGTTGTTAGGTTTCTGTCTCAATGACATTGTTATTTTTGTAGTTGTATTTTCTGTCTCTTTGACATTGTTATTTTTGTTGTAAGATTTCTGTATCATTGACATTGTTATTTTTGTTGTTAGATTTCTGTCTCAATGACATTGTTTTTTTTGTAGTTGTATTTCTGTCTTATTGACATTGTTATTTTTGTTGTTAGATTTCTGTCTCAATGACATTGTTATTTTTGTAGTTGTATTTCTGTCTCTTTGACATTGTTATTTTTGTTGTAAGATTTCTTTCTCTTGACATTGTTATTTTTGTTGTTAGATTTCGGTCTCATTGACATTGTTATTTTTGTTGTTAGATTTCTGTCTCAATGACATTGTTATTTTTGTTGTTAGATTTCTGTCTCATTGACATTGTTATGTTTGTTTTTACATTTCTGTCCGATTGACATGGTTATTTTTGTTGTTATATTTCTGTCTCATTGACATTGTTATTTTTGTAGTTAAATTTATAGTAGTTGTATTTCTGTCTCATTGACATTGCTATTTTTGTTGTTAGATTTTATAGTAGTTGTATTTCTGTCTCATTGACATTGTTATTTTTGTTGTTAGATTTCTGTCTCAATGACATTGTTACTTTTGTAGTTGTATTTCTGTCTCATTGACATTGTTATTTTTGTTGTTAGATTTCTGTCTCAATGACATTGTTATTTTTGTAGTTGTATTTCTGTCTCATTGACATTGTTATTTTTGTTGTAAGATTTCTGTCTCTTGACATTGTTATTTTTGTTGTTAGATTTCGGTCTCATTGACATTGTTATTTTTGTTGTTAGATTTCTGTCTCAATGACATTGTTATTTTTGTTGTTATATTTCTGTCTCATTGACATGGTTATTTTTGTTGTTAGATTTTATAGTAGTTGTATTTCTGTCTCATTGACATTGCTATTTTTGTTGTTAGATTTCTGTCTCAATGACATTGTTATTTTTGTAGTTGTATTTCAGTCTCATTGACATTGTTATTTTTGTTGTTAGATTTTATAGTAGTTGTATTTCTGTCTCATTGACATTGTTATTTTTGTTGTTAGATTTTATAGTAGTTGTATTTCTGTCTCATTGACATTGTTATTTTTGTTGTTAGATTTCTGTCTCAATGACATTGTTATTTTTGTAGTTGTATTTCTGTCTCATTGACATTGTTATTTTTGTTGTTAGATTTCTGTCTCAATGACATTGTTATTTTTGTAGTTGTATTTCTGTCTCTTATACATTGTTATTTTTGTTGTAAGATTTCTGTCTCTTGACATTGTTATTTTTTTGTTAGATTTCGGTCTCATTGACATTGTTATTTTTGTTGTTAGACTTCTGTCTCAATGACATTGTTATTTTTGTAGTTGTATTTCTGTCTCTTTGACATTGTTATTTTTGTTGTTAGATTTTATAGTAGTTGTATTTCTGTCTCATTGACATTGCTATTTTTGTTGTTAGATTTTATAGTAGTTGTATTTCTGTCTCATTGACATTGTTATTTTTGTTGTTAGATTTCTGTCTCAATGACATTGTTATTTTTGTAGTTGTATTTCTGTCTCATTGACATTGTTATTTTTGTTGTTAGATTTCTGTCTCAATGACATTGTTATTTTTGTAGTTGTATTTCTGTCTCATTGACATTGTTATATTTGTTGTTAGATTTCTGTCTCATTGACATTTTTATTTTTGTTGTTAGATTTCTGTCTCATTGACATTTTTATTTTTGTTGTTAGGTTTCTGTCTCATTGACATTGTTATATTTGTTGTTAGATTTCTGTCTCATTGACATTTTTATTTTTGTTGTTAGATTTCTGTCTCATTGACATTATTGTTTTTGTTGTTAGATTTCTGTCTCATTGACATTGTTAATTTTGTTGTTAGATTTCTGTCTCATTGACATTGTTATTTTTGTTGTAAGATTTCTGTCTCATTGACATTGTTATTTTTGTTGTTAGATTTCTGTCTCATTGACATTATTATTTTTGTTGTAAGATTTCTGTATCATTGACATTGTTATTTTTGTTGTTAGATTTCTGTCTCAATGACATTGTTTTTTTTGTAGTTGTATTTCTGTCTCATTGACATTGTTATTTTTGTTGTTAGATTTCTGTCTCAATGACATTGTTATTTTTGTAGTTGTATTTCTGTCTCTTTGACATTGTTATTTTTGTTGTAAGATTTCTTTCTCTTGACATTGTTATTTTTGTTGTTAGATTTCGGTCTCATTGACATTGTTATTTTTGTTGTTAGATTTCTGTCTCAATGACATTGTTATTTTTGTTGTTAGATTTCTGTCTCATTGACATTGTTATGTTTGTTTTTACATTTCTGTCCGATTGACATGGTTATTTTTGTTGTTATATTTCTGTCTCATTGACATTGTTATTTTTGTTGTTAGATTTTATAGTAGTTGTATTTCTGTCTCATTGACATTGCTATTTTTGTTGTTAGATTTTATAGTAGTTGTATTTCTGTCTCATTGACATTGTTATTTTTGTTGTTAGATTTCTGTCTCAATGACATTGTTATTTTTGTGGTTAGATTTTATAGTAGTTGTATTTCTGTCTCATTGACATTGTTATTTTTGTTGTTAGATTTCTGTCTCAATGACATTGTTATTTTTGTGGTTAGATTTTATAGTAGTTGTATTTCTGTCTCATTGACATTGTTATTTTTGTTGTTAGATTTCTGTCTCAATGACATTGTTATTTTTGTAGTTGTATTTCTATCTCATTGACATTGTTATTTTTGTTGTTAGATTTCTGTCTCTTGACATTGTTATTTTCATTGTTAGATTTCGGTCTCATTGACATTGTTATTTTTGTTGTTAGATTTCTGTCTCAATGACATTGTTATTTTTGTAGTTGTATTTCTGTCTCTTTGACATTGTTATTTTTGTTGTTAGATTTTATAGTAGTTGTATTTCTGTCTCATTGACATTGCTATTTTTGTTGTTAGATTTTATAGTAGTTGTATTTCTGTCTCATTGACATTGTTATTTTTGTTGTTAGATTTCTGTCTCAATGACATTGTTATTTTTGTAGTTGTATTTCTGTCTCATTGACATTGTTATTTTTGTTGTTAGATTTCTGTCTCAATGACATTGTTATTTTTGTAGTTGTATTTCTGTCTCATTGACATTGTTATATTTGTTGTTAGATTTCTGTCTCATTGACATTTTTATTTTTGTTGTTAGATTTCTGTCTCATTGACATTTTTATTTTTGTTGTTAGGTTTCTGTCTCATTGACATTGTTATATTTGTTGTTAGATTTCTGTCTCATTGACATTTTTATTTTTGTTGTTAGATTTCTGTCTCATTGACATTATTGTTTTTGTTGTTAGATTTCTGTCTCATTGACATTGTTAATTTTGTTGTTAGATTTCTGTCTCATTGACGTTGTTATTTTTGTTGTAAGATTTCTGTCTCATTGACATTGTTATTTTTGTTGTTAGATTTCTGTCTCATTGACATTATTATTTTTGTTGTAAGATTTCTGTATCATTGACATTGTTATTTTTGTTGTTAGATTTCTGTCTCAATGACATTGTTTTTTTTGTAGTTGTATTTCTGTCTCATTGACATTGTTATTTTTGTTGTTAGATTTCTGTCTCAATGACATTGTTATTTTTGTAGTTGTATTTCTGTCTCTTTGACATTGTTATTTTTGTTGTAAGATTTCTTTCTCTTGACATTGTTATTTTTGTTGTTAGATTTCGGTCTCATTGACATTGTTATTTTTGTTGTTAGATTTCTGTCTCAATGACATTGTTATTTTTGTTGTTAGATTTCTGTCTCATTGACATTGTTATGTTTGTTTTTACATTTCTGTCCGATTGACATGGTTATTTTTGTTGTTATATTTCTGTCTCATTGACATTGTTATTTTTGTTGTTAGATTTTATAGTAGTTGTATTTCTGTCTCATTGACATTGCTATTTTTGTTGTTAGATTTTATAGTAGTTGTATTTCTGTCTCATTGACATTGTTATTTTTGTTGTTAGATTTCTGTCTCAATGACATTGTTATTTTTGTGGTTAGATTTTATAGTAGTTGTATTTCTGTCTCATTGACATTGTTATTTTTGTTGTTAGATTTCTGTCTCAATGACATTGTTATTTTTGTGGTTAGATTTTATAGTAGTTGTATTTCTGTCTCATTGACATTGTTATTTTTGTTGTTAGATTTCTGTCTCAATGACATTGTTATTTTTGTAGTTGTATTTCTATTTCATTGACATTGTTATTTTTGTTGTTAGATTTCTGTCTCATTGACATTGTTATTTTTGTTGTTAGATTTCTGTCTCATTGACATTGTTTTTTTTGTTATAAGATTTCTGTCTCATTGACATTGTGATTTTTTTTGTTAGATTTCTGTCTCATTGACATTGTTATTTTTGTTGTTAGATTTCTGTCTCATTGACATTGTTATTTTTGTTGTTAGATTTCTGTCTCATTGACATTGTTATTTTTGTTGTTAGATTTCTGTCTCATTGACATTGTTATTTTTGTAGTTGGGTTTCTGTTTCATTGACATATGCCTCACATCTCCTTTTATTTATGCTGCACTTAATTTTCCGTGTGCTCAAAATGGCTGATAAAAAAAGTTTTATCATTTAATTTTGATAGCAGTACCAGATTTTCTTTGGATCAAATCGAGAAAGTCGATTTGTATTGTTTTTGGATTAACGTCCCGTGGCAAATACTTCATGCATATTAGAGCTATTGTTTTAGAAAATCTTATTGTAAATATTTTACACATGTGACTTCTTTGACACTTTTTTGTGGTGTTTTCTTAATAATGGGAGAACCAATTTTCTAGAGACGCACCAACGCACCACGCACCTGCTTCAAAAGTGTTTTTTGGGGTGTTAAGTGAACAACAAAAGATTTAATACCCACACAATTTACGGAAAATAACGCAGATGTCCTTGCACGTACTACGTAAGTTTTACTAATTTTCTGAAGACAAATTAACATGAGCGCAAACTTTAAGAGGAAAGGAAAAAAGAAATTCCCTTCTTTCGTGATTATATATTTTTATTTCAACATTAGATTCTTTTTTTTTATTTTTTTTTAATGTCTTTTACCGCTTCTTCAGAAGTATTTTAACATTTGGTTTTCCTTTAACACTGCAGTGTAAACCGATTTGTCAGTTCCTATCTCTGTATGTTTCTCTTTATACGAATCATTGCATTGCCTTCCTCTCTGCATGGTCAACTAAGTTGATTGTTTCTTCACAGTTCCGTTAATTCTGGTACCAATCTTACATCAACTTTGACTTACGACTTTTCCCCCAACACGAAATGGTTATTCCCATGTGACTCTGACTTTGACTAAAGACAGACTTGCAGTTGTAATCGTTTACGATGGAATTATGCATTCTGTTTGTCTGTTGTCGATACAAGAAGGTGTGGATGGAGGTTTTAAATTAGAGAATAAGGGACACAAAAATGTAAAGAATAGATAATTATGGACATATAAAGGTATGAGGAATACAGAAAACTGGCCTAAAAAATTAAATAATACAGAAATGAAGGAGCCCCATCCAGACCCTCATACTACACTGAGATATAAAATGTACAGTCAACTACTCTGTTTATCCTAATACCACACTGAGATATAAAATGTAGTCATATACTCTGTTTACCCTCATACCACACTGAGATATAAAATGTACAGTCAACTACTCTGTTTACCCTCATACCACACTGAGATATAAAATGTACAGTCAACTACTCTGTTTACCCTCATACCACACTGAGATATAAAATGTACAGTCAACTACTCTGTTTACCCTCATACCACACTGAAATATAAAATATAGTCAACTACTCTGTTTACCCTCATACTACACTGAAATATAAAATGTAGTCAACTACTCTGTTTACCCTCATACCACACTGTGATATAAAATGTAGTCAACTACTCTGTTTACCCTCATACCACACTGAAATATAAAATGTACAGTCAACTACTCTGTTTACCCTAATACCACACTGAGATATAAAATGTACAGTCATCTACTCTGTTTACCCTCATACCACACTGAGATATAAAATGTACAGTCATCTACTCTGTTTACCTATTTACCACTGTGATATAAAATATAGTCAACTACTCTGTTTACCTTAATACCACACTGAGATATAAAATGTACAGTCATCTACTCTGTTTACCTATTTACCACTGTGATATAAAATGTAGTCAACTACTCTGTTTACCCTCATACCACACTGAGATATAAAATGTAGTCATCTACTCTGTTTACCCTCATACCACACTGATATATAAAATGTACAGTCCTCTACTCTGCCTATTTACCACTGTGATATAAAATGTAGTCAACTACTCTGTTTACCCTCATACCACATTGAGATATAAAATGTATTCATCTACTCTGTTTACCCTCATACCATACTGAGATATAAAATGTACAGTCCTCTACTCTGCCTATTTACCACTGTGATATAAAATGTAGTTAACTACTCTGTTTACCCTCATATCACACTGAGATATAAAATGTAGTCATCTACTCTGTTTACCCTCATACCACACTGAGATATAAAATGTACAGTCATCTCCTCTGTTTACCTATTTACCACTGTGATATAAAATGTACAGTAAACTACTCTTTTTACCTATTTAACATTGAAACATTATCACATTCTATAGCTGATGTTTATTATTAGAAAAATATATTTCACGGCACCCTCCCCGCCCCCTTTTTTTTCTAAAAAGAGAATGTCAATACACAAAACAATGTAAAAGGTAAAAGAAACAAATCTCTACACGCAATACGAGACAAAACAAGCCACATCTTTCAGAGGTTAGAATACGTTGTAAAAGATTTGAAAGCCATATTTAGTACACAATTTGTAAAATTTCCTCAGAGAAGGTATTAGCAAACATCTGTTTAGAATACGTTGTAAAAGATTTGAAAGCCATATTTAGTACACAATTTGTAAAATTTCCTCAGAGAAGGTATTAGCAAACATCTGTTTAGAATACGTTGTAAAAGATTTGAAAGCCATATTTAGTACACAATTTGTAAAATTTCCTCAGAGAAGGTATTAGCAAACATCTGGTTAGGTTGTGTACGTATTATATATGTTTGCAACTAGTCTCATATTTCTAGTCAGTTAAGAGGGGGTGGGGAAACAAATCTTTCGATTAATCCTGTTACATTTTGTGAGTATCCCATGTCAGGAACGTTGTCGTACACATGTATATTATATCGACGTAATATCCCCCTCCATTATTTAGAGTATTAAGTGTTAACAGTAAATCTTTGATTGCTGTTGTATCTATTTTTGTTTTTCATGGAATTGAGACAATTTAAAAGATCTAGAGTGAGACACATGTTTGGTCACCAGTCTATTTGTCCGCGAAGACTATATGTATGCATCACGAATTTGTTTTGTTATTCCTGTCTTTTGGCTGCTGTTCCATTGACGTATGTCCCACCTCTAAATCTCCTTCTATTGTCACCAAATGGAAGTTCCCACATAGTACAAGTTTTAAATGGAAAATACTATTCTGGAATATTATTTCCACTGGGATAGAATATTTGTTCCAACGGGAACAGATATTATGACATTGTTTATAACAAAGATTCCAGTGGAACTTCTGTTAGGCGGAACATATATACGTTGAAACTTAATTGTCCGTGCACACTGCTGGCTGGAAAAAAATATATATAAATCTGATAGCACTTACATGACATAATTTTTATGACACCTGTCTCAGTATTGGTGACGACTATACACGTCTACCGCTAGATGTCTTTCTGTTATTTTTGTAGCTAGATTACTGTCTCCTTGACATTGTTTTTTTTTGTAGTTTGATTGCTGTGTCATGTTGACATGTACCTCATATCTCATTTATTAAAGCAGCACTTAATTTTCCTAGTGCACAAGCTGGCTGAAAAAAAGTATTATAAATTTCTTGTTACAAAACTGTGAAAGAACCAATTGTCCTGAAACGCAAACACGCACTTGCTTCAAATGTGTTTTTGGGTGTCAAGCGAAAAACAAAAGAATTAACACAATTATGTGAAAATAACGCAGACGGCCTTGCAAGCTCTACGTAAGTCTTACTAATTATCTTGAGACAAATAAACATGAGTGCAAACTAAAAGAACAAGAAAAGGAAACAAAAACACAACCTTCTTTTCGTGATTATATTTTTTAAAACACCATGGACAATAACACAATGACGGGGTGTATAAGGACAAAGCCACGTAATATGTAACAGAGGAACACAATAAGGCATATATAGACAAAGCATATTCGCAATAATAAAAGACAAAAATACAAAATGTATTATAGAACAATAACACAATGACAGGATGTTTAAGTACAGAGCCACGCAATTTTTTACAAACAAATAGGGAATAATGAGGTGCTACAATATAAAGCATGATAAAGAATAGAAAATAATGAACAAACAGTATAAAGAATAAAAAAAATGAAGACCCCCATCCACACTCTCATACCACACAAACGAAGGAAAAAAGAAGTATCAGTTCATAAGACAAGCAACCCGACGACACCAAAAAAAATGAGAATTTGCTCTGATTTTAATTTGCAAACTACACATCCGACAAATAAATAAGAAGACACATATGACTAAAATTTTTAAAAAAGTTTTCAAGGATATGATGAAGTCTATCTTGAGTCATGGTTTTCTCCGAAACAGAAAGTGGATGTAAATCTAAGAACATTATGTCTTTGTAACATTTCTATAAATTTATTATAAAATTGATTTGTTGTCACAGATGAAATTAAAGCGTTTATCGCCCAATATACAGCAACCCAACGACATAATACGATGTGTAATTTATTTTGAATTTTTTTACAACCTTTCATCCGTATATATTTCGAATAAACAAACTATTGAGGACATACATATATGACTAATATTAAAATTTCCTCTTAAAATAGTGATATATGGTTTAAAAAGATATCATGAAATTTATTTTTAATTTTATTTTTTTGTCTTCAACCATCAACTATCAAGTGGTGTTAATCAATTAAACAACACGTCTCTAATATTTCATTAAATTTCCATATCAAGTTACCCTTTTGTCACACATGAAATAAAAGTGTTAATTTTCCCCAAAACATGTACATAACAAATGTGTTAATTTTGTTTTTCTGTACATAAAATGAAATCCATTTAAGTTAGATTTATAGTAAAGAAAAACAAAATTTGATACAAAATATTTCGAATGACTAAATGCACAAATAGATCCGAGTTTGAATACACTCATTGTCTGAAGGAATTATTCATGTTTATTCATGGTTTCTTTTTCACCTCAAAAAGAAATGCCTTCCCGTCATTAAAATTACTAACAATCAGACTATTTTCTTTTTTGTCAAAATAAATTCCCCACGGCTTGTTCAATCCATCTGATTTAGTTAGAAGTTCTCTATGATGTTGACCATCATAAGATACAACTATTACAGTGTTTGTCGTCTCACTAATCACATAGACATTCCCCTCATTATCTGTTGTTATACGACGTAAATCTTGAATTTTATCCATTTTAAACTTCCACATTAGTTTTCCATCTAACGAGCAGCAGTATATTGATGATCTGTCTATACAGACCAACCTGTCTCTGTCTACTGTAATGTCGTAGATACGAACGTCTGAAGGTAACGGTATAGTATACATATGTATTACTTTACCTGTCAGGTCCATCACTTGTAGTATACTACCAATAACAACGTACAGGTTATTATCATTATATGATATTCCGCGACAGTAACCACTGGTGTTGATTGTAATGGTGACATAACGTGAAGATATATCTATTATCAGTATGGTATTGTTATCTCTACAGGATACTGCTACAGTGTTACGATCTATCTCTGTTATATAATATGGATCATAGGACAGAGGAATGTGATGTATATCAGTACCGTCTAAATTAGAAATAATAAGTCGTTTATTAAAATAGTCGGTAAACACTAATGTATTGCCTATTTTGATACAGCTAGCAATGGACGACTGACTTTCATTTGTTAACTTTTTTATATTTAACTTTTTACACAAAGTGACAGAAACAGGAAGGTTGTATTTGACGGGTGTTTGAGCTTGGGTAAATGATTCTTCTGTGGTTCTTGTGTTTTCTAAAATAGATAAAAACAAATAAACATTGAACAAATATCTGAAGAAATAGATTGAATGTTGTAACATTAATATCTTGGTTTGATAAACTATGGATAGTTAATTGGGGAAAAATAGGGGGATATTTTTGGCAGATTAACTTCATTTTAATCGGATACTACACATGCTTATTTTTTCGGCGGGTTTATTTTCACATTTGCACTTTATCCTGTATTTTGTAACAAAGAATATTCCTTTCATCCAGTTTTTTCGGAAAAAAAATATTTATTTCCACAGCGAATCGTCCCTTAATTCAAGGAATTATAATGAGAGAGATTGAAAACAAGAGAAATGTGCTAAGCAAATAATGTACTGGACAGACCTATCCAGTGGGAGAACTAATTTGTTTGGAGCTATTTATAAATGTCATGTTCTAGAAAGAGAAAACATGTTTAAGCTTCCTGTGTTCTTTCTGCCATGAACGTTATTCAATATATTGTTGTTGTTTAAGAATACATACAAGTTTATTGTCTTTTTCGTTGTTTTTTCTCGAAAATCTCAGAACCAACTGATAAAACCCACTAATAAATATGAAAATTTAGGCACAACAAATAAAGTAGAAACACACCACAAATATTGCATTGATTGATTTATTGATTGTTGATTGCTTAACGTCATGTGACAAATATTTCATGCATGTTCAGGACGAAAAAATGACAATATATCTGGGATATAGGTCGAGGAAACATTTAGACTGCTACTGGAAAATGAGGGTATATTGGTTAGGGATAGGCAAGTTGCCTTGTAACAGGCACCGTACAAGCCCCTCAAAGAGTTTTTTCAAGGCTTTTAAACTGACTGAGAGCGTGACACTCTTTCTACACCATGTACACAACAAGGCATCGGATTTAACGTCATCATTCTGACCAGATTAAGATTAATTTCATTTAATTCGCGTATAGCTAAACAGACACCTACGTTGGCCAAACAATGTATTGACGCTAGGAAACCTTGTCACAATGAATTGAAACACACCAGAGGTATTGGATGGGAGAAAGGATTTGCTTTTTTTTTGTTTTATTTTATCATTGCAGTCGTATATGACACAATGTATGAGTTGAGTAATGTATAGAACAAGAATCAACGTGTCATGATTTACAGGCTTCTGTTTTATAGTGACTTACTTTTATAAACTAACCTTTTTAATTTTTTTTCATCTTGAAAATGAACGAGACATTTGCCACTGGACGTTTCAAACTAACAACAATTCAACGATGTATCAATTATGAAATTACCATATAGAAAGGATTTATGTTATTTTCTTAGCTATATTCATCATGACTAAAAGTATTTTGTATATATAATAAGGGAATTCAAATACAAGTGTGTGCAAATACAATACCACTGATGTATAATGAACCTACGTGATGTTTGGGATATAGAAATATGGTCGAACCTAACCCTTTTGCTTTTGTTAAAGAATCTAAAAAGGGTTAATCGGAAAATCTGTAACATGGTTGATGATAATTTCGTATCACCTTCATAATAATACATGGGGGTCTTGAAATGTAGATTCTAGATACTGACGATATTTTATCATCTCAGTTACGTGCTTAAGTCTTTTTTTTAGTTTGTCTTTATTAGTTAATAACTTCACAGTTAAGTCTAATTTTAGTAATATTATTTTGACGTGGCTCGGTACTTATACATCCCGCCATTGTTTGATTGTGTAATGGTCATATTTTTGTAATATTGTCTTTCATTTTTGCTTATGAGCTTTCTTTATATGCCATTTTGTTATTTCCTTGTTGACTTATATTTTTATATTGTTTTGGTGAATAAGATTTTACCACATTGATGAATGATGTACCCTTTCTATTTGTCATTTTGTCATAGTATGTCTATTTGTTGGTGTCGATATGATTAAATTATATGTGACTGTCAGACAAGTGAGAGGTTTATCTAGCTATGAATCCATGTTTTAATCCACCATTTTTCTACAGAAGGAAATGCCTGTATTAAGTCAGGAATATGACAGTTGTTTTCCATTCGTTTGATGTGTTCGGTCTTTTGATGTTGCCATATGATAAGGGACAAGGATGCATGAATACGATTTATCGTGTAAAGGTAATAATATATAGATGTGGTATGATTGTAATTGAGATAAATCTTCACTAAAGACCGCATTTCATAAAAGTTAACAAGTTTACGATAAGGCCTTCATCAATGAACAAAAGCTATATATTGTCAGCTAAAAAAGATCTTAAGATGACAGATGTAAAACAAAAAAGTAACAGAGAGATTTATGTCTGAAATAATAAAAATAAAAAAAATAAAATCCCGGACTGGCACATACAAAATGTGGCGGGATTAACCATAGTTACTGGCGTCAAACCATCTTCTAAACCTCGGATAGATGTGTAACCGTGTAAAATGTATAAGAACATACTAATGACATCAGTAAGACTTGGCATTACTTCTCAGACCGATAAAAAGCAGTTAACGACCCTGAAAGGGAAGTTTTCTTTGCGTGGACAACAGTTAGCATGTTACATGTCTTTTCTACAGCCTGTCCAACTTACCTTCAGATATAAGTGATTGGGCGTAGGATGCTTCTTCTTCTGTAATAGATTAAAAAAGCCTCGTTTATATCATTTGAACATCTAATTGGTTAGATTAAATTGAAGACTTGCATCACAAAGGTATTCTTAATTTGTTTTCGTCTTTCAAATGACTGAAACATTTGCAACAGGTGGTAAATACTCCTTGGGAGACGAGGATATAGATATTAAGTCACTAAAGGTTCACAAACCAGCAGGAAAGCCCTTGCTAAAATGTGACGCATTTTAGACTATTTGGAATGTACGCAGTCACGTCTTTTAAGAATGGGGACGTTAAATCCAAAGCCTCATGTACATATAATGTTAAACACTCTGTACTTAAAGAATCATTGTAACAACTCGTTTCGGCCCGTAGGTGGCCTGTTACATAACAACTTTATTTATCCAATATACCCTCGTTTTCAAGTGAAGTCTATATTTCTCCGACCGTTATCCCGAACGGCCCCATTCAGGACGTACATTTTGTATTTAATTTTAATTTGTTCTCGTCGTACTACATATGCCTAAAATAATTGACACTGGGCGTTCAGCAATCAATGAATCAATTGTTTAAAAGAGAGCCATATCTCTTGCACGTAAAAGACACCTTTGTAGATTTCGTGAAACAGTAGGGTAATGCCGCTCAAGGCAGCACTCGCACCCGCAAAGTAAAAAGGGATTAGTAAAAGTTGCAAAACTTGTTTCCCAATCCACCCTAAATTAATCTGTTTAAACTAATCAGTCTTCTTAAACGTGAATGACATATGTGCCAGTTGTCGTAAAGCATTAAATCAATCTATGTCTTATGAACTGCTCCATACAATGATAAATTGTTTGAAGTGTCAAATTTTTATTGGAATGATATATTCTTCCTGATTTGATTTTTTTCCCGCTATCAGGTCTATCAGGATGAGAAAACTACTGAAATATCTTTCTTAGGGGCTGATTTTGTTGCAAGGTAGTTTCGCCTGATGTATGAAAACACACCCAAATCGGAACAAAATACGGAGGTTGAATACGCTTCCCGACTCTTGACTCTTACGACATCGCTTTACGAAAGACGTAGTTACCTATTACATAGCTAGGGTTTCCGCTGGCGGTCGCTATTCGCGCATTTAAAATAAATAATAATTATTTAAGTTCATCCATCTTGTTAATTTACTTTCTTTCGGGTTTCTCGGACTTTACCGGATCAGACAGCTCGTTTAGATTTTGACAGAAAATCAAAAGTCAGCTGATTGCATTTTATAGCTGTATGCAACAGAAGACTTATTAATTTACTAATAAATGATAGGGTTAAATGGCGTCCGTCACATGTCACATACATAATTTATTAACCAATTTGCGACGCACGTGTTTTAAATCAAACTTTTGATGTCTCTTCTCTTCTAAAAATTACGATGGTCCGGAAAGGGAAACTTTTGTTAAAATGATAAATGTTCAAATCAAGAAAAATCTCCGACTTGTCTTTAAGATTTGGTATAGAATATGATAATTGATATGAGAGGGTCGTTTTGGCAACATACTTGTTTCAATCATAGTTTTACGTCTCAGCTTGTAACTGTCAAATGCATATTTGAAGAGCTTATTATAGAAAAGTTTCATAGTTAATGTTTTACAGACAATGATTATCTAGTTTTGTCTTCTGTAGCAATATGTGACATTCAATCAAATTAGTAGACATCCGTATCAATGTCGGACCAAGACAACTCGGATCAGTTTAAATGAAAACTCGGTTGCATTACAGTTAGTACCAAGTAACAAGAGCTGATCTAAAATAATGTTGCTAACACTAAATTTCTCTATGAATGGACAACAATTAGTATGTTACATGTCTTTTCTGTCGCCTATCCAACTTACCCTCAGATGTTTGAGTTTGGGCGTTTGCTTCTTCTTTTTCTGAAATACAAAGAAATGTTGATAAAAAAAGCCTCGATTATATCATTTGAACAAATAGTTGGTAAAATTAAAGTGCTTAAGGGGGGTTTATATTTTATTATCCACCATTTTACAGTACTTACACGTTAATTTTATTATTAATTTGTTCTCGTCTTGTAAATGAATGAAACATTAATTTTGATACTGGTCGTAAATAACCCCAGGGTGATTGGTGAATATAAATTTGTTCACTAAAGGTCTTCTTTCGACCAGCAGTAAAACCTTTTCCAAAGAAAACGCCCTTTTGGCTGAATGGGATGTACAAGTACGCAGTTACGTATGGTCAGAATGGGGACGTTAAATTCGAAGCCTCGTGTAGAGAAAATACCACACTCTCTGTGACCTGACAACTTTTGTCCTTGTCCAATATACCCTTATTTTCAAGTGGAAGCCAATATTACCCCGCCCGTCATCCATGACGGCCATACACAGGACGTACCATTTATATATTCTGTTAATTTGTTCTCGTCCTAAACATGTATGAAATATTTACCACTGGCCGTAAGCAAGCAATCAATTGTCTTGATAATTAATGGAATATTTGCCACTGGTCACTAAGCAGACAACAATCAATTAATATATGACTTATGAACTGCTTATCATTAAGAACATTTGGTTTTGTGGTTTGTGAACTAAGAGCAATTGCATATAATAATAATAAGGGGAAAAGTTTTATTATGTATGAGTTCTTCCCTTTTTGCAATGATCTGGTAGGGAATAAACTCATCATAAATACCAGGATTGAAATTTTGTATTCGCTTTTGCAATGATTTGGTAGAGAGCAGGTTTCTCGACGGAGCTCCTCTAACCAGGATAGGAAAAATGTTAAAAATCTTTCTTTCACAGGGGTTGGGTGTTGTCGCAGCAAGTTTACTCCGCAGGATGTTATTATATGCATCCAGGTCGGAACAAAATAGGGAGGTTGCATAAACAGATTTTTGTAGAATAATGCCCATCTTCCTGCAGTTAACTTCTTACACAATTGCTTTACGAAAACCGTAGTCGGCCCTATTACGAGGCTTAACTTTTTACCACCTGTCATTTGTCAAAATCCTAAAGCCCTCCATAACAGTCCACACACTTTGATGATTGATTGATTGTTGGTTGCTTAAAGAACCATGTTAAATATTTCATGGATGTTAAGGTTGAGAACAAATTAACAACAAATACAATATGTAGATCATGTAAGAGAGGCAACCATGGATAAAGGTCTTTCTTAACACGAGTCATCAGAATCAAAATTTCAATTCTTACCGGACCTGGCTGCGAACTTGTACATCCCTCACAGTTAAATGAACGCTCTATTTTGGCGAGGGTTCTACTACCGGTCGGAGGAAAACAATGGTGACCATATTTATATTCCCGAGTCCTCCTTGGGGTAACAAACTTTGTATGGTGACTATTAAATATGTTTTTAAGTTGTGCTCTTTTTTATATGCGACTGATCTTATAGTAAAAATATAAAAACCAACCAATCTTCGTCGAAATATCTTATGGTATTTGGTGACTCGTGGTAAAATGCAGTTTTTTACAATTTGGATATCAGAAAAAGTCAAATAAAATGTTGCATTCCTAATTAAAGAGCTTGTAATAAAAGATTTGTTCTAATGTTCTTGTCATATCTAATGTTTTGAATGGCAATGATTAATTATCATAGTCTCTTGTAACGACGTCGGACTCAGAAAACTTGAATGAGTTTGAATTACAATTCAGGTAAGTACAAAAAATGTAGGACGAAGTGATTCAAGAAGCTTACAATATAAAACTGATTGTCAGAATTAGATTATACTATAAACGTCGATCATGCTTTAGTTGATGATATTATTTGGGAGACAAAAAAGCTGGTTTTTTTGTGTTTTTTTGTGTTTTTTTTTTTTAAAATAAAATGAACTTTGTGTGCTGTTTGGCTCTACGATCTTTGAAGTATTTATATAAATGCATTCTTTAAAGAGGCATTATCTGTTTTAAACTCCTGTTCACTGATTTCACTCAAATTCTCATATTTGATCTACTAAAACTAAAACGTGTATCCAAATTACAAAAAGTCTAAAATAAAAAATAAACAATTCACTGCTGACGGTCATATGACCCGTTATATGATTAAATAGAAAGCGACCACGTGCAATTGGATTTTTTTAGGTCTGTTTGATCTCATATTGTTGGTTAAAAAGTATGTTTATCATTGTTTATACCTGTATAAGAATCATTTTTTATGGATCGAATCATTCAATGAAATGGTTCATCTTTATTTAACTTTCAATGCTGACATTATTTTCCTTTTATAAGCTGATTATATGGGTAACCCAACTACATATAAGGTTTTAAACTGAAGGTCACATGAAGACGTATTCAATGAGGTCGAATTTTTCACTTGCAAGTGAAAAATATATCAGAAATATTCCTTAGCTTATTTTGACATAGTTGAAACAAACTGTATAAAACGTATTATTATTTAACTATTTCACTTTCATAAATGATTGAAGAAAACAGTTTTATTAGACTAATACAAAGATATTATAAACCAATTAAAAAATTCATTCAGATAAAATTAGGGTAGGGACAAGTTAATTTAAAAAAAATAAACTAGTTCTGAATGAAAATTAACATCCACGCGTCAATATTTCTTATAGGCGTGCTCGAATAAAAAAAATCAAATTAGTTCAAACTAGAATGGCTGAAATATAGATATAGAATATAGATCCGTAACATTTGTTTTACGTTTAAAGTTGTTAATTGAAGCCAAATATAAATATCGTTTCAAAAAAAGTTGCTCTGGGTAACTTAGAGGAAAAAGGGAATTTTATAAAACAGAAAAACAATTGACAATAAAATAATATCCATCTCAATGTTTGTTCTCATGTATACTTCAAACGAAGGCAAACACTTTTCAATTAGAAATTTTTTAGTTTTGATCACACGGAATTATGATAGGTGTTTCAGTTAATTGTGCCAATGGTATGCTGTCTCATTGACATATATCCAACATCTCCTTTATTAAGATTTTACAGCAATTGAAACTCTAGTTATTTTCAATAAATTGTATAATTGTCAATACAACGAAACAAGTTAAATATTATGAACCTCGATTTGTGTTCTCACAAAACATTAACGGATTGTGTGCACTTAAATGAGCGGAATCATATGCTACTTGAATGATATTTCCAGAAACAAAATATTGTTAGATATATACTTTTATATTCAAAAACATATAATCAGTGGAGTATTCAATGTAACTTCAAATTTGTTGTGTGCTAAAAATTATATAGGATATAAATGATTTTTATGAAGGTCCTGGATTCTTTTCACAAAATCTTCCAAATCTTGCCAAATTCGGCTTAGCCAGTCTATATCGGAAACCCTTAGTGTTTTGAATATTTCAACATATTATTAAAGGTAAATTGATATTTCAATGATTCTTCAAGTTAGCACAAACATAATGTAAAAAGTGCTTTCTTGAACTGAAACTATCGCAATTAACTCCGGATGTGAACTCCAGGTTTTTCCATCACTTTAGTTTAAAAATATGAAGTTGTGATATGAAAGCCAAGGAAATAACTTTCAGCAAAAGGATATGAGCAACTACTTATCACCCTACAGGGTTCAACAAGTAGTAAAACTAATATGGAACAAAAAACACCGTCTCCGGGGTGATAAGGATAATGACCCCCCCCCCCCCCCCCAAAAAAAAAGAGAAGATCAAACTGTTTCTTTTATTAGGCTGAAGAGAATGTTTTTTTTTACCATTTTTATAATTTTATATTCATTAACATTTCTCCTACCGGATTTTACGAGTTCTGCATATAAATCTGTGTTCCCAAGGAAGTTTTTTCCATTCCCTTTCATAAGGAGGGTATTAAAAACTCCTTTTAAGGTTCTGTGTAAGCTGTCAGTCGAGTGGAAGATCTTATTTTTTACTTCAAATTTAACAACCACATGTCCTTTGTTTCCAATCAGACATGTTCCTGTGACTTTTTCTGGAAGGTTAATTGTTGGTTCTCCGTACTCTCCTGTAACATTGCAAAAAAAACAACATTATTCATTAAACCAAAATCTTTCAGAATAACATTTCTATTACATTGATTAAGCTAAGATAGAAATCACACGGGTAAACACGATGAAAATAGTTGCCTGCTCAAAACATTTTAATTGAATATTTATAGTTATGCAAACAAGGGGGTATCGACAGAACAATCTATGAGACAGTATTTTTGATATTAAATCGTTATCTCAAATTATACACACTAAAATTAAAATACGGGTATTAATTTAAACTTGTCATATGCTTGGCAAAAATAGTTGAACTCAACGTCATATTACTTTCTGCCATGTTTTTTGCAAATTACAATGACTTAATCAAAATGTATTCGCAAAAGACATTTCATTGTGAACAAGTTAATTGTCTCTAAGTAATATCACACCTTAATACCGTAAATTGGGAAATTTTGCGGTTTTCTCTCGAAAGGCATGTATTTTATTATTAAGTGTGTAATTTTGGGGCTTCGTCCGATCGATGTCTTCAATTTTGGAATAGTAGAAGTGAACAAGTTCATTCATATCTGCCTTATTTACCCGTTTATTAATAAAATATAAATGACCTTAACCCGAATAATCCAGCCGTTATATAACATTCACTACGATCACTTCATTATCCTCGAGAAAAGTAGTGGATAGAGGGCGCTGAATTATTCGAGTTGAAATGACCTATACACAAACTAAACATGACAAAGTAACCCTTATGAAAGAATCGGATACGGATGTAATTGCAAATGATTCCGTATCGCAAGGTTCAAAGCTGAATGAAAATATGAAACAAAATCTAAAAGATTAAAATCACTTTTTGAATAGATTATTTATATTTTAACAAATTTTAATCATTATCTTAATAGCAGAACATGTTGATCTATTGACGATTACGGATCTAAATTTTAATCCTTATGCATCCGGCAGTACATGTTAATAAACTGAAGATAAATAATTACAAGGAGTTTTGATATGATAAATTACCAATAAACGGCGTCTAATCAGCACTAGATTGGCACATTGATGACATGTGTGAATGCAAATTCATATTGTGTTTTCTTAACAATTTCAGAAAATGACAATTAAGTAAAAACCATATAATCTTGTTGTCAAATGATACCAAGTATTTTTTTAAAGACTATGAATAGAATTGTAGAAATTATACGGACGATATAATAGCATTCAGTATACTTCCCAATGATTGACATTACGATATTATCATACAGGTAAGCGATTTCAGTGTTTCAATTTTTAGTCTGCTTTATTTTCGTGTGTTTAATTTTGGCACTTTCATTTGAGGCACCAATTAAACCAAAATAAAACTACAACCAAAGCAACCCAATTAACGGTAAAGCTAACTTACCTGCAGCACTTGCAATAACTGCATATGTTTGTGTACGAAAATAGCATGTCAATTTACAAAACTTGAAAAGTTTTTGGATGAAGTTGCTGACTTCACTCTGGAATAGGCCGTCATTTAGAACTACTTTGTTTTTAACATCAATAAAAAGAATGATACTGCCTTTCTCGGCTCCTTTGAAAAAGATGTTTTCACTGTTGACATGGTTGAGATCTTCTTTTAACGAATTTATACGATGGACTACGTCTTCACTATCGTCTACTTCATGAATTATTATTTTCATTTGTGTGTAGTCCTCCTTTAGATCTTTAATAAAAAGTGCAAATTTTTAGAGATGAATTTATTTATTTGCAATTATTTTCTTCTAAATGAAGAAAACAATATGTTATAGCGTATACTGACGACTGATTTTTTTTTCAAACTTTGCCATATAAGGGGAAATAACTATTGTAGTAATATTTATTAATGAATGGGTTAAACATTATACATATTTTGCTTTGAAGATAGTAAACAAGTCTTGTGACCTCAATTGTGTTCTTTTTTCAGAAGTTATAAGAGTCATCTTTTCATGTTTATCTTTAAGTTATATCAAATAGTTTTCTTTTTAAGACCCATAGCTTGGTTAGTGATGTATAACCTTTATAAATTGTATAACCTTTACAAAATCTTATTGTTTTGCTCAATCTATAGCTTAAAAGTCCACAAACTGTTACTTTTTACTATATTTTTGCAAAAAAAGCGTGATATGAATTACATTTTGTCAAATTGTCTTATTTTATCAATTTTAATTTTAAAAGACACATTATCTTCCTTATTTTGATTTAATTTGATATAAAGATAATAAACAGGACAAAGTGTTCAACATCCCCATAATGTGCAAAAGAAATAAATGGATTTGAACAGAATATTATAATGTAATTTGACCTTGTATTTGTTGATCTTATCCTGCAGTATGCTATTGAAACAACCCACTAAGTTATGATTAAGCAAATACAGCTTTTTAACAGCATACCCGAGGCATGTAACTAATTTATATGACACTTTGCAAAACAAAGGAAAGACAAAAAGTATGAACTATTTTGTGATATGCCTTTTTTTTTATTAAAAAGTTTCGAGAAAAAATGATAAATAAAGTTCTTGTTTTCGAACTCAATAAATGAATAATTACACGTAAATAAACAAATGTAAAAATCAACTTTTACTGTGTATGAATAATGTGGTAAACTAAATTTATATTTGGATTAAGAGCAATAAAACATCATGTTTAATTTTACCTTCTTCTGCTCTAATCTTTTCAATTGCTGCTTCTGTCGACTTTCCTATAAAAATATGAATTTCTTTTCCTGGATTTCCAATAACAAACCTGAACTTTTCTACAAAAGGAAATTATGATTATAAAAAACAAATCAAAATGTTCATTTATTCAATACCATTGTTATCGTATGAAAAATAAAGGCAACAGTAGTATACCGATGTTCAAAACTCATAAATCGATAGAAAAAAAAAACAAATCCGGGTCATAAACCAAAACCTAGGGAAACGCATTAAATGCAAAAAAAATACGACACAATATGAAAATGTAACACAAACAGAAACGAACTAAGTATTAGACATAATCCGATGCGAAACGTTATATTTTCACATAGACATAATTTAAATTGACTTCTAAAGATATTCTTTATTAGACAGCTTTTATTCACATAAAAACAAGATTTAGAAACCAAAATCTAAGAGATGTTAGTGACCTACCAAACCTTAAATTGTCACATAAGTTAGATTATAATATTTGTCGTCATACAAATCGTTATTTTAATTCGTTCCATTCTGGGTATCATACAATTGACGAAGCGTTGAAGGTTGGCAATGTTTTATATCAATACACTATTGTAAGTGCTTTTGAAGAAAAAAGATAGGGTGATTAGGTCAACACATTTTTGGGAGCACACACATCAAGGTGCCATTAAATAACCATACCTTTCAATTGTTCAATATCTGCTCGAGCATCGAGTAGTTTCTTCTCAGTTGCAGGATCAAGTACACAAGTCTTGCATTGATCGACCTCATGTGCATATCCATTGTTTTTGGGTTTATTCATGTAAGCATCTATTCTCTCTCCGACTGCTATAAAGGTAGCGAAAAAACTTTCAAACATGGGTTCCGATATGTTTGCATTCACTCTATGAACAAAGCTATTCCGTTCCAGCCTTATACGTTCAATGTCATCACCTATTCCTAGTTCTATGTTATTCGGGTTCGCCCCCCATTGTCTAGATGGTGGCGGTATAGGAAGCAGCTTGACAAAATTTACAATTATTTTGTAAGATAGACTTACATCAATTTTGGTATATTCATCGGTCATTAATGTATCTACCATATCAAGCTCAATTTTGTTTAGTTTTCTTCTGAAAGGATTATTCCCCATAATATCGGTGTAGAGGGTTTTTGCTGGAGTTCCGGTTTGTGCCATTAATCCTTGCATTATCATTGGAAATACTTCCATGACCACCATACTGCACTTTGCACATCTGTTCTTGTCTAGTGGTGAAATATATATGGTTGCATCTGTAAATTAAAACGCAAACACCAATAACCATGATTCATTAAATCAGTTAAATTTCAAAAACAAAATGGTTTGATTGACAAAATCAACGTATCAAAATTGGCGGACGACTCCTTATAAGAATAGATTCCATGCAGAAACAAATGTAAACCATTAACATTTTGTCCTCATTATCTTGAAAAGATAACATACGGGTAGAATTTTTATATAACAAAAATGATCAACTTGACAAAGTCGTCAAATAAGTGAAATATCAGAAATCAGAAATCGTAAGAGAACTTTTTCTATGAGTTAATCCTTCGAATCGACGATAGTTATTATAATTTTGTTTCTTTAATTGTCCATTATGTTGAAAATTATTATACATAGAGGTCAGCCTTAAACGGCACTAATTATATAATTATCAGCAAGTTAAGATTTATTAATAGGTAAACTGGTAAAAATCGTTGGAATATATCGAACATATATAAATGGCTAATTTTATTATGGCACAATTGTTATTGTAAATATTTTTTTTATCAAAATCCTCACAAACGACTGCTATTGAATTATAAAGGTCTCACTTACGTCTTGTTTAACATGTTGCTACTCAAATGCAACGTATGGAGATATGTAGCATCAATAATTGTGTTAATCTTGAAAAGTTTTCCTTCATATATATTTAAGTTGATTTTAACTTCTAATGTTTATGGTATAGAGCATTAAATATTTGTAAAATTGTAGAATTGTGTCTAGCCATAAGGGGTTTCATTTGGTATGTTTATTGTATTTTTTATTGTTTAAAATATAATAACAAAAAAAAAACGCTAGACTTTATACATCTAGACTTATTCTACAATACGGCATTACCATTGATTTCTTGCATCAGTGTCAGTTCTTGAAGCTTACCAGATATATTAATATCAGAGCTGTGAATCGTTTGGTACAACTGTGAACAAGTATCTTGACAGAGATATTCGTCCACTCTCTTTAGTACCTGTTCTGTTCTGGTTTGAAATTCTTCGTAATAAAGCTCTGATATTTCCTTTGACTTTCTACTGATAACGTCATTTGTTGCATTAAGTATTCTCTGAACGTCATCAGCGATTTCAACTTCTGTATCGTGTGGAACATTCCCCCACTTGCACAACGGTTCATGCAATACATTTTCGTACCGCAATATTTTATAGCATAGTTCGATGGTGAAGTCATCTATGTTTGGAAGTTTTTCCATTAAGGATATTTCGTTCTCTGTAAAATCAATAGTTATGAATTTCTGTTTATATTTTCCTTGCAAACCTCTTGGACTAACACATTCTTTAAATATGTGTTGCATTACTTTTGGAAATAGTTTCTTTACAATATTGCATAGTTTTGCTTGTCTTTCCTTAGACGCAGTAGACATATTCACTATTGTTTGTTGCTGTGTTCCAATTATACACTGTAATAATAATAACAAGAAAAATCATGTACTTTACAATTAATAAATGTATGGTGAATTTGAAAGCCCATTGGAGTAGCTGAGATAATACAAATAGCTATAAACAAATATTTTATTCAAATGTAAAACATATTGAACAATTAAGCACACAATGGATAGTTTGTTGCTCATAAAATCGGCTTTAAACTACATATATTGAGTAATTATTGCTGGCAGTGTAGTAGTGGATATGCTGCCTTTTTTGGGTAAATATCAAAGCATCAATTGGTTTACAAACATAGTTGATTGATACATATCTGGTTTATTAAGATATATTGATGAAATGTGATATATTTATATATATATATTTAAAAAAAAACATTTTCATAATGAAATCAGATGTACGTCAAGTAAATATAATTCAGTATCGAAGAACACAGATATTATAAAAATATCCAGGTTGAAGACGAGTTATTTTTTTATGGACTCCAATGCATTTGGTTGATGTCCAGTGAGTCCTGAAAATGTTAATGTATACGTGGCAAGATTTATTACTAAGATTATTTTTTTTGGCCGATATTGAAAATGAGAAGAAAATAAACATAAGGTGGATTTGAATCCATGTGGAAATACACCAAATATAATTCCTCTATTGTAGCATAGAAAAACTCATATTCTATACATGCACATGGACATTGTCTCTAAAGAAGAGGCATTCTTTATGTAAAAGAAGGCAAAATAATGAGGTACCCTGGAATAAGGAAGAAAATCATTTTGCATTGTGTACAGGCTTTGGTGAAATTAATAACTCGAAACATGAAATTATGTATTGTTTGTGGTTACCTCTAACATGTCTGATGATCCTCTTAACATTCCTGAGGTATGGAATGGCAAAGGTAACATGTTATAGTATAATCCATTCAAGATAAGTTAAGTCGCCAAATTGTTTACCATTGGGGAACCTAGAGAACTTGGAACCACTAATGAAACATATGGACCGTCTATAAAATCAACTCGTACCGTCATGACCGTCTATAAATACTATTCAAACAATTTATAATGAAAAAAAAAACAACATACAAATTCTGTCCATAATTCAACTCAGGTGGTCTATATTTATTTACTCATACATCTTTTAAAAACTGAATGGAACATTAATGTAGGTAAAGTCATTGAATCTTAAAAAAATATACAGAACAGAAATTATCCTGATTCTATAATCTTGAATTGTCTCGTTTTGGAGATTTGGAATTTTATTTTTACAAAATTTGTTGTTGGTTGTTTTCATACTGACGTCTATGTAACATTTTCACTTTTTGCGTGCAAGGATGATGCCTTATTTATTCATGATCAATATTTTGCACTATTTGATTTGCAAGGGTATTCTGTATCATTAAGGTATATGTCACATTGTTTTTATTTTTATTGATGTCGTCTGTATACTGTGTCATTAACATATATATCACATTTCTTTTATTTTTATTGATGTCGTCTGTGTACTGTGTCATTAACGTATATGCCACATTGTTTTTATTTTTATTGATGTCGTCTGTATACTGTGTCATTAACATATATATCACATTTCTTTTATTTTTATTGATGTCGTCTGTGTACTGTGTCATTAACGTATATGCCACATTGTTTTTATTTTTATTGATGTCGTCTGTATACTGTGTCATTAACATATATATCACATTTCTTTTATTTTTATTGATGTCGTCTGTGTACTGTGTCATTAACATATATATCACATTTCTTTTATTTTTATTGATGTCGTCTGTGTACTGTTTCATTAACGTATATGCCACATTGTTTTTATTTTTATTGGTGTCGTCTGTTTACTGTATCATTACTGTATACGTCACATTGTTGTTATGTTTATTGATGTGGTCTGTGTACTGTGTCATTGACGTATATACCATATTGTTTTTATTTTTATTTATGTCTGTGTACTGTGACATAGTTTTTTTCCATTGATGTCGTCTGTGTACTGTGTCATTGACGTATGTACACATTGTTTTTATTTATTGATGCCGTCAGTGTAATGTGTCATTGACGTATGTCCACATTGTTTTTATTTATAGATGCCGTCAGTGTAATGTGTCATTGACGTATGTCCACATTGTTTTTATTTATTGATGCCGTCAGTGTAATGTGTCATTGACGTATGTCCACATTGTTTTTATTTATTGATGCCGTCAGTGTAATGTGTCATTGACGTATGTCCACATTGTTTTTATTTATTATTGATGTCGTCAGTGGAATGTGTCATTGACGTATGTCCACATTGTTTTTATTTATTGATGCCGTCAGTGTAATGTGTCATTGACGTATGTCCACATTGTTTTTAATTATTGATGCCGTCAGTGTAAAGTGTCATTGACGTATGTCCACATTGTTTTTATTTATTATTGATGTCGTCAGTATACTGTGCCATTGATGTGTATTTCACATTGTTTGTTTTATTTCATGCATATTTGTCCTTCAACTTTTAACTTCTTTTACAAACACACTCATCTAAACGCGTTTTTACTGACTAATTGCAACTGAAATTACCTTATTTCTGATATCAAAAAAGAAACAATTGCATTGTAAGCAACACATATAAAAATGTAGTATCTCTTCCTTAACATTAAGAGTATGTTATGAAAAACAACCAATACAGATAGACAAAGCGTACTGAAATCAAATGGCGGTTCATAAGTTTCATTCATATTCAAAACAAGTTTAAGTATTTTTTTTCCCTAATATTATCAAAATTTGTATACGAAATCTTATTTTGAGATCTTTAAAATATATAATTACAAAAAAAACTTACATTATGTTCGTGTCAAAAGAAGAAAATATAGTAAACAATGCAATCATTATTTAAGTATATTTTCTCTGATTTTCTTTTAGTTTTACAAAAACAAAAGTTTATGCATATTTATCATTAAACTATTCACATTTAATTCAAACTTTCTGGTTGCAATTGACAATGCATTATATCTGAAATTAAAGACTTTTTTTGCATTTTTAACCAACCCATATAAAATTTAGTATCTTTTCCTTTAAATTCAGCCAGCAAAAAGGACTGAAATCAAATGGCGGTCCACAATTTTTATCAAACTAAAGAAATCTTTCAATTCATATTCAATACAAACAAAAGTTTACGTATTTTTGTTCCTTATATCTTTAAAATTTATATGAAATATCTTATCTTGAATGAGTTATGGCCCTTCAACCAAGGTGATTAGTGTTTCATAGCTCCACAAAAAAGTGATTGTTTGAAAGATTGCAGCTAATAGTATGGTATGAATTGTTGGAGACTGTATACAATACATGTTTACAGTTCTTTTGAGACTAAAACAGTCAAAAACTGACAAATAATTTAGTACTTCTTGATGTGTAAAGACAAACACAATCCAAACGAAGAAAACAAAATGGCCACCTCTTATGCCGAAGCAGCTAGAGATGAAAATAGATACAAAAACAAAAATGATGACTGCAAGATTGGTAATGTTAAACCATTCCTAATAAATACGAGCAATAGAAGAGCAGGTATCCGTTAGAGCTTTAATTGGGTTACAGAGAGTTCGAGGCATCTGGCGAATATATTTCGACAATGAACAAGACAAAAAAGAGCTGCTGTCATTGGGGTTAACCATCAGAAGAAAATCAATAACCTTGTACTTGAGAAACCCAAAGGTAACTATGAATGAAGAACCAAATGCTATAAAGATACGAGTCAAAAATGTCCCTCTATCAGCAGATGGCGACCAGATCTTAAGAACTCTTGAAACCTCAGTTAGTAAGTGTGAGATAATCACTCACTCCTGGGAAAGATTGAGAATTGACATTCTTGTAGCAAACTGCAGAACAGGTGATAAGATAGTCATATGCAAACCTTTCAATCCACATCTGCAAAAGTCGTTGAAAATAGGCAATTACTGGGCTACTATCAGCCATTTTGGCCAAGCATCTACAAACAGACCATATATTAAATGTAGTTAGTGTCTAGATGAAGGACACACAACAAATACTTGTCCTAATGGATGGAAAAGCAAAAAATGTGGTCAACTAGGAAATAGGCAATATGAGTGCGACGAGCATTCTGATGTTGAAGTTGAGGAAGACAATACATATATGACCAACATGAAAGGTGTCTGCAATTCAGATGTTTTCCATGCAAGTGAACATAATGTACAGACAAATGACTAGACTGAAGATAAGGATGAGTCATTCCAGGATAGTGATATCGATTCCAAAAGCCCGACAAAACCTCTCCTGAATACCAAATGTAGAAGTAGGTCATAGAATGACACGGAGCATTCGCAATTGAACATTGGTACTCAGGAAAGTGAGTCCGCTAGAAAAGACTATTTCCAACAGCGACATAACAAACAGCACACCTAAACATTCAAAAACAAAAAACGTGAAAAAAAACTCCAGTTACTCCAACAGAGAATTTACATGACGCAACGAGGATGAGGCTGCTAAGAAGCCAAAAAAAAAAAAGAGACGTTAGTTTTACATCAGTAAATTAAAGTACAACACATAAGACTAGAACTCTTTTATTTTAAATTATATAAAAAAAAAGATGTATTGTATCAATCATATTTGTCACACAACAGTGTGTACAGCACTGACTTTATTTATTTTAAACTGTATATATTATTCGGGATACGTCTCAAACTGTTTGTTGTTATGTGACACAGCTGATGACGATTGTCCACTTAAGATCAATTTTAAAATTATTGATGAGCACAATGATTCTGATGGTGGATTTATTTTTTGATCAATATTGAAATAAATGAAAAAAAATACACCCTAGTAAGTAGCTATATGCTCCAAATAGATCAAGAGAAAGAAATAGTTTTTATAAAATAGTTAAATCTTATATAAATAAATACGGATTATGTCAAACAATTTTTGGGGCTGATTTTAATGACATCTAGTCATTAATTGATACGAAAAATAACAAGATCTATCTTTAAAAAAGATATCCGACGTATTCAAATTTGAGTATATGTTTAAAACTATCATTTCGATAACCTTCAGAAGCACAATAACTGAATGATGCAGGACATCTTTAACCGGCATAGTTTGACACAATTTGTCATTGGTGGCAACGCCCCTTCACTACCTTCATCTTGTGAACAACAATGCTCTAACTATCTAAAAATCAATGAATTACCAACAAAAGAACGTTACAAATTGTTTTGTGAATATTCCGATTATATTTAAATAAGTGGTTTACCATTTAAATAACGTGTTCTTTGTTTGTGTTCAGTATTCTCGGTCCTCGTATCTTTCTGTTTACTTTTGTACACCAAAGCCCCGCAGAAATCTCACATGCGTAGGTGCGTTTTAAAAGTCATGTACGTTCGTACAACAAAGTTTACATTAAACGTTATATAATTGTCCGGAATAAACAGCTGTCATGGATGCAAAGAGCTATTGGAGAAACAATCATTTTAATAAAAATATAAATCTTTGTAAGATCTAGTTCAAATATTTATAGTTTTTCACTTGTTTTCCATCACGATATTATTAACGAGACGTTTTTTCAAACACAACCAAATCACCCACCATGACAGCATTTTGTCAAATCACAGAAAGGATTTTCGAGCATGCGTATTCTATTGCCATAGTTAAGCGTCCTTATGTTCAAAGGGCACAAACCAAAACTATGCAGACTACGTCGGAAAAACAAGTCTTCCAAAAAATTTGAAAAGCCAGTTACAGGTTTAAAAGGACTTACAAAATCGTGGTAATTAATAGACATCTGGAGAAGTAAAAAAAATAATCTAATGCAATATATTTGGTGTAGGAAAGATAGATCAGAAGCCACTAGAATTGACTATTTTCTGATTTCAAAAGAAGTACAATAAAAATTGTAAAAGTTGCGATATTAGACCTATTGTACAGAAACTAACTGACCATAATGCAGTATCCTTAAAAATTGATACTGATAGAGGAAATAAGAGGCGTGGCTACTGGAAATTAAACTCCAGTGTATTAAACAATGATGACTATGTAATGGAAATTAACAAATTAATAAGAAAATATGAAAATGAATAAATTAACTGTGATAATTTAGGGATACTGTAGGTCAATTTGAAAATAGAGGTCAGAGATGCAAGTTTAGATTATTGTAAAGAAAAGACAAATTAAAAAAGGATAGAAGAAATATTCTAGAAAAACAGCTAAATGATCTTAATAGTAAAGCAAATAATGGTACAGATGTAAATCAAAATTTACAAAAAGACATTGAGAATGTGGAGAATGATCTAGAAATTTTATATAAAGACAAAATTAAAGGACAAAAAATAAGATCAAGAGTAAAATGGTTTGAAGAAGGAAAAAACAATAGTGCATACTTCTTGGGACTAGGAAAAAGTCGTCAAACAAAAAAGACTATAACGGAAGTATATGATGAAAATGGGCTTGCAACAACTGATCAAGATAAAATTCCAAATTTACATGTGAAATATTACAAAAACCTTTATGAGTCAACTAATCCTTGTAATAATGAAGTTAAAACATATATTAATGAAACAAAATTAACAAAAATGCTTAAAGATGCAGATAGTAATCAATGCGAAGAGGAAGTAACAGAAATTGAATGCACTGATGCAATTTTTAAAATGAAGCTTAATAAATCCCTAGGTCTTGATGGGATGACAGTAAAATTGTATTTTAAGGCAATTTTGGAAAAGTCTAAAACATATTGCAGTCAAGGTATTTAATTATAATTATGAAAAAAAAGAACTTACAAACTCACAAAAGAAAGGTGCAATTTCACTTATTTTCAAAAAGATTAATCCTCTTTTTAAGATAATTATCGTCCGATAACTTTATTAAATATTGAGACCTAATTATTAGCTTATGTGTTAGCTCAAAGACTTAAAACATTACTACCTTCTATTATTAGTCTAGATCAAACAGGATATGTTAAAAATAGATATATTGGTTTCAACATCAGACAAACTCAAGATATAATAGATTATTCTGAGAAATTAAATATGGAAGGAGCAATACTTTTTTTTAGATTTTAGTAAAGCTCTTGACTCACTAGAATGGACTTTCTTGACGGAAACATTGAAACGGTTTGGATTTAAAAGTAGCTTTATCAGATGGGTTGAAACTATGTATAACGACATTAAGGGATGTATATTAAATAATGGGTGAGTCTCGGGTCCGTTTAAAATATATTGAGGAATACAACAAGGATGAACGATTTCAGCTCTTCTTTTTGTAATAACAGAAGAATTAATGGCAATACGACTTAGAAGTAATAAAGATTTTAAAGGTATACATATAACATTAGATGGAAAATCTTGTAATTTAAAAATTTGTCAATTAGCTGATGATACAACACTTTTTCTTCAGTCAAGGAAAGAAATAAGTTTAGCTCTCAGTATAATTGAAACATTTGGAAGTTATTCAGGACTTAAGCTTAATAGAAATAAAACAGAAGGGGTTATTAGAAAGACTAAAAAATTCAAAAGATAAATATGAAAATAAAAATTGGACTGACAAATTAATCAAAAGTCTTGGAATATATTTTGGGTATGACAAAAAAGAGTGTCAAACATTAAATATTGAGAAAGTGATGGACAAATTATCAAAACTTGTAGAAAGATGGGCAAAAAGAAAGTTAACACTACTTGGAAAAATATTAGTATTATCTGTAGTAAAAGCTCTTCTGTTACCAAACATAACCTACATTGCTATTAACATGATTAACAGTATAATTGCTAAAGAAAACTTACAAAATATAAATAAAATCTTATCAAATTCATTTGGAACAAAGGAAAATATAGAATAAAAAGGTCAATAATAACAAAAAAAAAACTTTACAGAAGGGGTGATACAGATTATTTATATAGAATCCTATATAAAATCTATACATGTAAAATGGATCATAATAATATTAGAATCAGAAAATGCGAACTGGTCTGTAACATCAAAACTATACCTTAATAAATTCGGAAAAAACCTTCTCAATTTCAAGATGAATGTAAATAACACAAAATTTCTAGATAAACAAATATGGAACAGTACACCAACCTTCTATCAATAGATGATAAAAACATGGGTAAATGTAAGTAATTCTGAAAACAATCATCATGATCAAATCGATAATTATCTATAAATTAGAAAACAAGTTATATGAGGAAATAGATATATACAATTTCAAGGAAAATGTTTATTCTTTGATAACTGGATTGAAAGTAACATACTATATATAAATGACATAATCTGATAATAGATGAAAGTGGAAATATATCAGAAAAAAAAAAATACTTCAAAATTAAGAAATAAAAGGAATTGGATTTCTGAATACTCAAAACTAAAAAAATGTTAACCGAAGCAATGAACAGATAAATTAAAATCAGAAGAGTCATTCAAAACAAAAGTCCATATCAACCGAACAAAAACTTAACTTAGAGTGTTACGGCCAGAAATCGCCTTTAAATTGTAGCCAACAAAAGACACAAATCAATAGTAAAATTTAACAATATTTAATATACAAAAGTTTACAAAAGGTATTACACAAATATTACTGTTAACTTAACTGTCAAAATATGAGTCCAATCTGTTATCTTTATCTGTATCCGGAAATCTTTCGGAATCCAATTTGAATATTACGTTCACTACTAATGTCACAATCCAGTATGATGTTGTTTGTAGAATAAAAGTGTCAATCCAAATGCTGTGAATACTAATGTCTATCAATGTCTATGTCCAAGTTTAATTATGAGAGTTTAACTTTAGTGTCTGTATATATAGTGTTGTCATGGAAAATTCTAGAACACTCTATAATGGAACATTGTGGAAAATCCTGGAAAGTTACAACGGAAGTTTCTGGAATAACGTAGAAGTTTAAATTACGCATCTTTTATAAGGATCATTCTAGAAAGTTCCAATCATTCTGTGATTGTTCCAGTGATTCCTAAACTGCACAATTATAAGATTATTTGGTAAACAACTATCAGGCCATACAACACAAATTAGGCCAACATAAATAAACATAATAATTACAATATCATAACACCTCCCCCCTTAAAAGAAGTTTTAGTGTAACAAAAACTTATCATGAATAATATGAACAAAAATACATTATATATACAAAGTGATTTAATAAGCTCTAGATAAAGCATCAGCTATTACATTATCTTTACCCTTAATATGTTTTACAATTACATCATATTCCTGTAACAATAAACTCCACCTAGTCAACCTCTGATTCTTGTTTCTCATTTTATGCATGAAGGTGAGAGGATTATGATCAGTATAAACAAGAATAGGATATACAGTGGGATTCAAATATACATCAAAATGTTGAAGTGCTGACAACATTGCAAAACACTCTTTTTCAATAGTTGAATAATTTTTCTGATGTTTATCTAATTTCTTAGAAAAATATGATATAGGTTTTTCAACATTATCATCTGTCTCTTGATATAAAACAGCTCCTATTCCTACATCGCTTGCATCAACGGCAAGTTTAAATTGTTTTTCAAAGTCTGGAGTAATCAGAACTGGACTATTAATTAAAAGTGATTTGCTATTTTCAAAAGCTTTTTGACAATTTTCACTCCAGATAAATTTAGAATCTTTTCGTAAAAGATGAGTCAATGATTGAACAACAGTAGCAAAATTTGAACAGAATTTCCTGTAAAATCCTATCATGCCTAAATATCTCATAAGTTGTTTTCTATTTGTAGGAGGTGGAAATTTGGAAATAGCTTCCACTTTAGCCATAATAGGTTTTACTTGACCTTGGCCAACTGTATGCCCTAAATAATCAACAGTGGCCTGACAAAATTCACTTTTACCAAGATTAACAGTCAAATTTGAATATGACAATCTATCAAAAGTATCATACAAATGTGTTAAATGCTGTTCCCAGCTATCACTACATACAATAAGATCATCAATATAAGCATAACAACAGTCTAAATCTTTTATAACATTATTGATCATTCTTTGAAATGTAGCTGGAGCACTTTTCATGCCAAATGGCATTACAGTATATTGAAATAAGCCATCTGGTGTAACAAAAGCTGATATTTCACGAGCTCTCTGTGTCAATGGAACTTGCCAATAACCTTTCAATAAATCAAATTTGCTCACAAATTTTGCTTGACCAATATTGTCAATACAATCGTCTATCCTTGGAATCGGATAGGAATCAGATTTTGAGACTGAATTTACTTTTCTGAAATCAGTCACGAAACGAAAAGTTTTATCTGGTTTTGGCACAAGGAGACAAGGAGAGCTCCATTCACTGTTACTCGGCTCAATAATATCATTGTCAAGCATATATTTAATTTCTTTTCTCATAACTTCAAGTTTGAGTGGATTGAGCCGATAAGGATGTTGCTTAATTGGAGAAGCATCTCCTACATCAACATCATGACAAACAGCAGTGGTTTTGTTTGGCACATCTGGAAAAAGATTTTTAAAAGAAAATACCAAAGTTTTTATTTCTTCTCTACGATCAAAAGACAGATGTGCAAGTTTTGAATCTAAATTTGACAAAATTTCTGAATTTTTCAATCTAACTGTCTCTTCCATAGTTTTACAACTAAAAGTTGGTTCAATTACATCTGGTTTGTCATGATTGTTCTCAAATTTAACCATGCCTAAAGTGGCAACTGGTTTACTATCACATAGTACATTAGTACGCTCAAAATATGGTTTTAACATATTAACATGACACACTCTATTTTGTTTGCGCCGACCTGGAGTTTTTACAATATAATTCAAATCATTAATTTTACTCTCTATTGTATAAGGACCACAATATTTAGCCTGTAAAGGATGTCAAGGGACAGGCAGAAATACAAGTACGCTATCACCAGGCTCAAAAACTCTGTCCCTGGCATCTTTATCATACCATATTTTCATCTTGTTCTGTACATTTTTTAAGTTTTTCTGAGCAATTTGACAAGCAGTATACAATTTTTCTTTAAATCTAGATACATAGTCTAAAAGATTCAAGTCAGTATGTTCAGTAAGCCACTTTTCCTTAATCAATTTTAACGGTCCCCTTACAGTATGACCAAATACCAACTCAAAGGGACTAAATCCAAGGGATTCTTGAACAGCCTCTCGAACCGCAAAAAGTAGAAAGTGAACTCCATCATCCCAGTCTCGGTCAAATTGAAGACAAAAAGTTCTAATCATGTTCTTCAATGTTTGATGAAAACGTTCTAAGGCACCTTGAGATTCTGGATGATAAGCACTTGATCTGTACTGAGCAATCCCTAACTGGTATACGACTTGCTGAAATAAACCTGACATGAAATTTGATCCCTGGTCGGACTGTATAGACTTAGGAAGTCCTACTAATGTGAAAAATTTGATCAAAGCTTTGACGATAGTAGGTGTCTTGATATTTCTGAGCGGAATAGCTTCAGGAAAGCGGGTAGATGTACACATGATTGTCAATAAATATGCATTTCCAGTCTTGGTCTTTGGTAAAGGTCCAACACAGTCAATTAGAACTCTGCTGAAAGGTTCGTCAAAGGCTGGAATAGGCAGAAGTGGTGCTGGTGGTATTTTCTGGTTAGGTTTACCAACAACCTGGCATATATGACATGATTTGCAGTATTCTGCAACATCATTTCTAAGTTTAGGCCAGTAAAAATGCTGCAAGATCTTAAGGCAAGTCTTCCTTATACCTAAGTGTCCAGCCAAGGGGGTGTCATGGGCAAGACCAATAATTTCTTGTCTATAAACTTTAGGCACCACCACTTGGTATAGCACTCTCCATTCCTCCTCTGGGGTAGCATCAGGAGGCCTCCACTTCCTCATTAAAATACTGTCCTGATGGTAATAGCATTCGGCCACTTTGTCTGCTTCCTCCTGTGGTTGAGCCCTCTGGCTGAGCTGAAGAACCTCAGGGTCTTTATGTTGTTCTTCGAGTAAATTATTTCGGTCTAATGAATGGCTGTTTACATCTGGCCATGGCATAATAACATTTTTGTTAACACTAGGTGGTTTTATAATAGCCTTTTCTGAGTTACCAGGATCTTCAATATCAGTTATAAAAGTGTCAGAAAGGTCCATGTAATCAAACTTGTCTTCTTGCAAATTCTCATGTTGTTGTTTTCTAGCCATCGCCCTAGTAACAACACAAGCTGGATACAATTCAGCATCATCTTCAGGTGATTTAACATCCACCACCGGTTCACTGGTAACAATTGGTTCAGCAACCACTTTGTTCCTAGCTAGATCATTTCCTAGCAATAAGGTAACACCCTCAACAGGGAGATTAGGACGAACACCTACAACAACTGGTCCAGTTATCAAATCTGACTTCAGATAAATACGATGGAGAGGAACATCTATAAAACCTAACTCTACACCTTGTAACAAAACGGAGGCACCAACAGAAGTATTCTCGGACAAAGGCAACACACCTTCTAACAATAACGTCTGAGAAGCTCCAGTGTCCCGTAAAATTTTAATAGGCTGAAGAGTGGTATCATCAACAATAGCAACAAACCCATCAGACATAAAGGGTTTATATTCCTCCATATAATCACAAAAACTGGACTTAAAAGCCTGACTCGCAGGACATTCCAATGTACTGGTAATATAAGGTGTCGTACAAGCACTGGTCTTCGGCTTATTATCTCGTTCATTCTTCTTCTGGAGTCTAAAACAATCAGCCATCAGGTGACCAATCTTCTTACAATAAGCACAAGTCAGTGACTTCTTCTCAAAAGTATCAAATTTTGGACTAGACATATTATAACTGGACTGACTCTTATTCTGTGGAACAGGCTTACTATCAGTACGCTCAGTGCTTTGATTTTTGTAATTTCCACTGGAAGCATTAACATTTTGACTCTTGAAACTTCTTTTATGTGAAAGAGTATAATTATCTGAAATTACAGCCGCATCATGTATTGACTCAACAGTTTTGTCGTCTAAATGTGTTTTTAATTCTGAATGAACACATTGTTTAAACTCTTCTAATAACATCAATTGTCTTAGTTGATCAAAATTGTTTTTTGTTTTCTTTGAAGTAAGCCATTTATCAAATAGATCTTCTTTTTCCCGAGCAAATTCCACATAGGTTTGCGAATCAAACTTTTTATAAGATCTAAATTTCTGTCTATATGCTTCTGGTACTAGCTCATAGGCTTTCAAAATTTCCTGTTTCACAGTGTCATAATCAGAACTTTTTTCTGATGGAAGTGCGGAGTATATTTCAGCTGCCTTACCCTCAAAAACACTTTGCAGCATCGTAGTCCAATACGGCATTGGCCATTTCAAATTATTAGCAATTTTCTCAAACTGTGGAAAATATTTATCAACTGTTTTTTCACAAAATTTCGGAACCAAACGTATATTTTTTGCTGCATCAAAATAATCTGATTTCGACTGGACGTTAGTGTTGCTTTCTTCTTTGACCATTTCAATTTTCAGTTTTTCCATCTCTAGCCTTTCTCTCATTTCAAGTTCTTTTAATTTTAATTCATCTTCTTTTATTTTCTCCCTCTCCTTCATTTCCAGTTCTTTTAATTTAAATTCATCTTCTTTTTCTTTTCTCTCTATTTCCAACCTTTCCTTCATTTCCAGTTCTGCTTGTTTTAATTTAAATTCATCTTCTTTTCTTTTCTCCATCTCCTTCATTTCCAATTCTTTTAGTTTGAGTTCATGTTCTAATTCAAGCTGTTTTAATTTAAAGGCGTCAATATTTTCGACCTTAAGTTCAAGAGCCTCTTCACCTAAAATTTCTGCGTCAACTAATTTGTCTATAACCAAATTTTTTATAATTTGTTTTCTCATAGATACTTTAAAAACTAATTTCAGTTCTTTAGCAAGCAACACTAATTCCTCTTTCTTTAAATTATCAAAACTCTCCAGGTCTGGCGTTTTCAAAAATTTACCAGCATCAAATGCCATTTTGTAGAATTTTGTTGGCTAGTTATAATAAACATATTGAATAAATTTTGAAAAAGATATTTTCGTTCTCCCGGACGAGCCCCCAATTTCTGTTACGGCCAGAAATCGCCTTTAAATTGTAGCCAACAAAAGACACAAATCAATAGTAAAATTTAACAATATTTAATATACAAAAGTTTACAAAAGGTATTACACAAATATTACTGTTAACTTAACTGTCAAAATATGAGTCCAATCTGTTATCTTTATCTGTATCCGGAAATCTTTCGGAATCCAATTTGAATATTACGTTCACTACTAATGTCACAATCCAGTATGATGTTGTTTGTAGAATAAAAGTGTCAATCCAAATGCTGTGAATACTAATGTCTATCAATGTCTATGTCCAAGTTTAATTATGAGAGTTTAACTTTAGTGTCTGTATATATAGTGTTGTCATGGAAAATTCTAAAACACTCTATAATGGAACATTGTGGAAAATCCTGGAAAGTTACAACGGAAGTTTCTGGAATAACGTAGAAGTTTAAATTACGCATCTTTTATAAGGATCATTCTAGAAAGTTCCAATCATTCTGTGATTGTTCCAGTGATTCCTAAACTGCACAATTATAAGATTATTTGGTAAACAACTATCAGGCCATACAACACAAATTAGGCCAACATAAATAAACATAATAATTACAATATCATAACAAGAGATTATAATAATGTACTAACTATTAATGCTAATAATATATACAAATTAGTATTAAGTGTGTCAAAAACAGAAATACCAGTAGGGTTTTTGAAATTGGAAAGAGTCTTAAGCAAAGAGAGACTGATAAAGGAATCCAAAGACTCTATTAAATTCAATTTTGAATATCTTAAAGATAATAAAATAAAAATGTTTAGGTGGAAATTAATGCACTATATTTTGCCAAATGAGGTGCTGATTTTTCAGTGGAAAATTTCACAAAACAATTTGTGTTCATCTTACAATGAAATATATTATTATAATCATTTTTTCATTACATGTTCATATCATAAAACATTCTGGAAATCAATGAAAGTTTTAATTAATGTCTTTATAAACGAAAATGTAATAAGTCTTCATTCATTGGTTACAGGATACAAAATTCATGACAAGGCATATTATGCGCTAAATCATCTGCTTAGCTTAATGTTCTTTTCAATCTATAAAACACATTATGTCTCTAAGAAAAAAACAAAAGCAGTTAAGAACTTTTGAATACGAGGTAGAAAATATAGTATATTTATGTAGTATGACCAATATACAATTATATAGAGATCAGTGGTTTTTTAACAAAGGTATCGAATATTTGAAGAATAATGAATGATGTCACATTATAGTAAACCTAAGGTACATCTAGTAAAAAAACAGATGCTATCTTTATTATTATGTGTGACTGTATGTGTTTTTTCTTCTTTCTTTCCTATATCATAAATGTACGATGCAAGTAAATATCTATAAGTGTTACATGTATGCCTATGGTATGATCATGTGTGCAAGCTATGGAAAGAAATTTGTTTGTAAAATGTATCAAGTGACACTGTATGTTTGCACAATATTGTTACTATGAATGTAAATGTGGGTACTTCGGCTGTATTAGTATGTATAGGTGTGTGTGGGTGTGTGTGTGTTTGTCAATATATAGGTACTTCAACACTTGTACGCTACATTGAATTTGTTTACTACAAAACTTTGGTAGTTACAGTACTTATCTGGGTCAAATTAATAACAAAATTTATTAAGATTGAAAGTGCAACTATGAAAATTATATTTATAACCCAACTTACCTTTTCACATCATTATTCCAAACTTTCAAAACCACATCGAAATTAATAGTCCAAATTCCCGAAACACTTCAAAAAATATATCATCTAAACACGAGGATAAGAAAAGTCGTGCGAGGTCACTTGACCGCAATTCGTTTCTGATTAGGTAATAAAAGAATCCCCAAAGTCATTCTGGATGAATGATCAATTTCCGAAATAAATTATGTGTAGATATTTTTTATTAATTGTATAGCAAAATTTTTTTTTGTGAAGTAGCAAAGACTATTTGTAACAACTATAATATTAGTTTGTAGTTTAATGTATTCAGATAATTAAACAAATCTATTTTTTTTTACTTAATTTTACTGAATATTCTACCCTGGTATTCAGTGATAATTAATCAGGGAATCTTGTTGAAATGCTGTACACCAAGTTTAATTGTTAAACAGCAATATATGCAATAAAGAATCAATTAGATTAGTTTGTATCAAAAGAAGAAAACTAGTAATTTTAAACAATGCGAACAATATTTTATTATATTTTTCTGATATTCTTTTAGATTCAGGAAAAAGCTACCAGTCCTAAACTATAAAAGTACAAAAATCCAATGGTGGTCTCTAATCTTCATTAAAATGAAGAAATGATTGCATTCTTATTCAACCGAAACAAAAGATTATGCACATTTTTCCTTCAACTATTTACATTTTATACAGACTTTCTGGTCGAAAGGATTTTTTAATGACTGATGGCAATTGACATTTCATAATTTCTGATATTAAAGAAGAACTTTTGGCATTTTTAAGATACTCATAAAAATATTTAATAGCTGTTCCTTAAAATTCAGCATATAAAATTTATATAAAAGATGTTATCTTACGGACATTTTTAAAACATGTTGGTGGAGAGCTAAAGGAAATGTAAACTTGGGAGTACTTATACTTGTATAAAAATAGTCGCTGAGTCATATAGATCATACTTCACAAGGTCGTTCTTAACAGTGTAAGTCATTGTTCAATTCGATATACCACTGAAACATTTTGATACATTATTCCTCAATGTTTTCTGTTAAACTCTTATATCTCCAAAGAAGCATACGGTCCATGTTTTGTTTGTCGATAATTAGTTGGTATTGTGTTTAGTCCTTTTAAATAGTATGTAAAAACTAAAAACGCTTAAAATATTGACCCAACGGTAACGTATTGAACAATATATAACAAAGTTGCGCCATATACGACGTTATCGATACAGCTAATAAATCAAAGTAAAACGTACGTTAATTACTCATTCAATATACTAAACACTAGAAATAACTTCTGACAACTTATATAAACTCTCTTAATACAATAATAACAATATTATTTTACTTGGAAATAACCAATATACACATTTACAGCATGTAATCTAAAGGATGTCCAACTCCCAGTAGTTAGTGTGACAGAAAGTAATCGAAAAGGTTTCCTACACCCAGTAGTTAATATGGCAGAATGTAATTAAAAGGTTGTCCTACACCCAGTTGTTAGTTTGACAGAAAGTAATCAAAACGGTGTCCTACATCCAGTAGTAAATGTGACATAATGTAATAGTAAATGTGACATAATGTAATCAAAAGAATGGCCTAGACCCAGTCGTTAGTTTGACAGAAAGTAATCAAAAGGGTGTCCTACATCCAGTAGTTAATGTGACAGAATGTAATGAAAAGGATGTCCTACACCCAGTAGTTAGCTTGACAGAAAGTAACCAAAAACGGTGTCCTACGTCTAGTAGTTAATGTGACATAATGTAATCAAAAGGGTGTCCTACATCCAGTAGTTAATGTTACAGAATGTAATCAAAAAGGTGTTCTATACTCAAAAGTTAATGTTACAGAATGTAATAAAAATTGTGGCCTATACCCAGTAGTTAATGTGACAGAATGTAATAAAAAGGGTGTCCTACATCCAGTAGCTAATGTGACCGATTGTCATCAAAATGGTGTCCTACACCTAGTAGTAAATGCTTCAGAAATAGTAGGAAGTTCTTGCTTGTTTTTTTTATTGATTCTCAACTGATAACACATTTCAAGTGCACGTTTTATTCCTGCATGTTTTAATTTAAACTACTAACAACGGAAATTACTATGATGTACTAATATTTCACACGAACGTAGTCAGTACGTTGTATTTCTTTGTATGTTTTAATTTAAACTACTGACAACGGACAGTTACTATGATATACTATTATTATACGTAGTCGACAATAAATTCATAGCAGATGCCTAGATCAAAATTTGTGAACCAGACGCAATTTTCATCTCTTAAAGATTCACCAGTGACGCTGTAATCAAAAAGTAAAAAGGCCAAATAAAGCACGAATTTGAAGAGCATTGAGGACAAAACATTCCTTAAAGTTTTGCCAAAAACAGCTAATGTAATCTATTTCTTGTGAAACCTTTAATTTCAAATCATGACCATAACAATGATAAAACATGTCAACACAGAAATAACAAGTACTAAATAATCAGTTAGTTTAGAAAAAAAACATAGATCTTTTCTCTTGAAATTTGTTAATTTGAAATAGAGACTGATATGTACTTTTTGAGGGCTGCTAATAAGAAAAGACGCGAAAGATAACAAACAGGGCATTCAAACCCATCAATCGAAAATAAACTAACAACGCCTTGCATATGATATGGCTAAAATGAAAAACATAAAAAAAACAGTACATAGAACACAACATAGAAGACTGAGCAAAACGAACGTGGGTTGAGGTGTTGTGGAAAGGTAAGCAGATCCTGCTACACATAAAACAGATATTTTACATGCATGTTTGGATCTAATAATCATTTAAATTTCCGTAGTTTATGTGTCAAACAGTATAAAAAAATAGATGATTAATTAAGACACAACCTGATCTACTTATCATAGCCTTACACGTATATGTATTCCAATCGATTTAAGGATGCACATAGGTTAGATTTTGGATTTTTTTTGTCAGATTTTTGGACTTTTTTTTTTCCTACAATGCATTTTTGTTTTGTTTGCCACCATGACTCACATTTAAAACTTCCTATCAGACTGCAATAGCTCATAAAATGTCATTTACGAATTGGTTTATTAGTTATACCTAAGTATATGTACACTTTAGGCTCATTCTTTTGAAAATGTTTGGGTTCAATTTAAAGTCTGGCGTACCTAGTTTTTGCTGTTAAAACGTTTGATTATTATACGTAGTAATAATCATTTCTTAAAACGACAGCTTATGAAAAATACTAAAATTGCAATGTCCAGATTGAAATTATTGAATTAAAAATATATAGAGGAGAAACAATGAATACTTACTGTCAGCACCTTTGTATATGATGTGTGTATCAACCGAAAGAAAGTCAAATAACAAACTGACACATTCACATCATATTAAGTTCATTCGACGTATTAATTTTTAAGGCCAAACACCATAATTTATTGATACGGTTAACATGATATTGTGTAATGAAAAGAGAAAAACCTTGACCTTTTTTAAATGTTTTTGGATACTGGACATATATGTTTTAACGAAACAACCCAAAATAGTTTAGGTTTGAAAAATGTCCAGTGTACCGAGTCATAGAAAAACAAGACTTATAAACTTCTATGTCCAAAACTTTTATCTTGGTCAGGAACGCGCAATGCCGAATACTTGAAAGCTACAATGTATGTTTCTAATTTTGAGATATATAATACTTTTTCCATATTCTGTTTTGTTAAAGTTTTCTTAATACATGTACATTGTGCATGTTTTCTTGAATTTGTAATTCCTTAACTTATTTTAACTATGGAGTACATGCAACGAAGATTAACCAACGCAGACTCTTCAAATACTGTGTTTTTCATTTACTCTCACTTAACTGTATTCCAATTGATTTAATGCAACCATTTGGACAAAGTTGGGGTTTAATAATGAACAATTTAATTCACTTTCTTTGAAATCTGACATTGTTATGGTCTGAAGTCAATAAATTGAAATTATTTTTGCTCAAGACAACAAATGAAATTAACCTAAAATGGCCTGAAACAATCAATACGGAAATTTTTAAAACATGTTGATTAAGGACGAAAGGAAATACAAACTTGAAATTTGTTCAATGAGTTGTAATTTCCATCTGTTTCCCACGTTGTTCTGGGAACTTTTGAAAGCTAAAAATATAATTTTGAGTTAGATATTATCGTTTTCTTTTCTTTTTGCGGCCGCTTTTCATACATGTAGACATATTAATTATAAAATTTGTAAATCCTCAAAATTTTTTTACAATGGAGTATATACAACAAAGATTAACCATGGTAGACTCTTTATAAACTTCTTTTTTTCATTTAATCACAAGTACGTGTTAACCAATCTATTTAATTCATCCCTTTGAACAATATCGGGGCTAATTTATCAACAATATAACATGTTTTCCAATTGAAGTCTTGCATTGACATGGTCTGCAGTCAAGCGATTTGATTATACTATAGTGTAAATAATTTAGCTTAAAAGACAACTTTAAATAAACTACAACGTAACATGACATGTCACCAGATGTACGGAAATTATTAAAGTATGGTTATGGAGGACGGATTGAAATACTTGAGAGTACTTATACTGATCTAAAAATAGTCTCTGAATCATATAGATCATACTTCACAAGTTGGTTCTGAATAGTAGTAAAATACTCGGTACTAGTATAGCTCCAAAATCTTGTCTCATTGGCAATCATACCACATTTCTTTTTTTTTAATTGGGCAACACACACAAGTATATATATATAATGTCTAAAAATAGCAACAATCAACATATATATATATATGTAGGACTTTAATGTGCGATGGTTATGCTAAAGAGCGATGGCCTACGCTAAAGTGGGTTGGTTTAACACTATAACGTGCGATGGTGTAACGGGAATGAGGGCCTGGCCATGTTTTTTGTTTTTTACTGTGTTAATATTAGTTATTCGTCTATTGTCTATAAATCATGCTGTTGTCTTTCTCTTTTGAATCGTTGTACAATTAGACTAGAGACAATGCACCCCGTCCTAGGTCATTTTAAATTGTTGAACACAAGTCATTAATTGGTTTATATAACGTGATATTCGACTAGAGACGAGGCTCCCCGTCATAGGTCATTAAGTTATTAGGTGTGTCCATCAACAGCATTTTGTGTTTGTTGAATAATTGTTTACAATTACACCACATATTCTTTATACTTGTTTTTTGTTTTTTTTAAATTGTGTTTCTGCATTAATCAGTCCGGTTTTTTTTAAACAGTTAAACTATTTTACAAGGTTTGTTCGGATAACCTTTGGTCTTTAAAAATACTATCTGGTGGGTTAGTCATACGACAAACTATAGTTAATAACTGTCAGTCTAAGATAGAGACTTGTCTCATTGGCAACATATACACCTCTACTTTGTAAAATACTGTCTTGTTGACGAATATCACTCTCTTTCACAGACTTGACAAAACAAAATGTAAAAAATTATTTTATGAAATAATTCAATGAGAAAGTTAAAAAGTATCTTATATTTCCTGCAAGTAAACGATCCGCGACCTTGGATAACAAAATTGTGTCTAAACTTAATTTAAATAGTTTAACACTTGGTGTATTTTGACATTTTCGCTCTCTTTTACACCTTCCCCTTATTATCGTCAGTTGTCTATTCTTATGAGAAATCCTTTTATTAAGTATCCTGCCAGAAATACGTGTTCTTGCCGCCACAGTTATATCAAAGGTTTTCATTTCTGTTACTGTGGATGGCTTTGTGTGAAAACACTCCTCCGCATACTATTCTATAGCACCGACGGATAATGTTTTGGATCATTTGTATCTCTTTTCTTGTCTTGTAAAAAACCTTCGTTTATCGGCATGTCAATTTTTGTGTGTTCAAGCGGCTTGTAGCGTCCTTATGCAAACTTACACACGTTGGCGAACAAACACATATTCGCGGAAAAACACACTTTAGCGTACCACGGCATCGGACATTATCGTTGTTCATTTAAAAGCACAGACCATTGCCATTTAGCGTACCAAACCATTGCACGAATGCGCGTCCCCATCGCACTTTTATAGTCATACATATATATATATTACCTTTTATACATTTCTCGATATGATTGGGTGACCGACACCGCGTTGATATCATGTTAATTAGTTAGTATGCGGAGCTACTTTCAATTCACTGTTCAAAGTTGTAAAAAACACGGTATTCATAAACAATCTTAAACGATTAAAATGTTAAATGTTCAATGCTCACGATTCGAATGCAATTCGTTCATGCAACACAACACTACAATTCACTATCGCACAGTCTCAATAACGAAGGTGTCGACCGCATGCTGCAACGCAATCTCTGCAAAGATGTGGCGTTGACCTGAAAAGACGTCAGGTACGGTGTTGTGGAATGTTTGTCCATTCTTCCACAGCAATACAATTGCAAGTTGTTCTAGAAAGCAATTATAAATTGAAAACAGTTTTTGAAAATGTATTTCTACATGTTTCATTTAGTCAATGATATGCTGAGCCTGACTCAGCTAGTATAACCATTGGACTGTATCGCAATCTCGGCAAATTATAAAGAATAACAACTTGTGTTTGAAGATTGTAGATTATAATTCCACCAGAAATGACACAGGAGTTTTTACAGAGCGTGTATTGTTTGGTAAACTGAAAGAAATAAAGATACAATAATTACAATATGTCCGAAAGAAATATATGAATGTTCAATGCAATAATAATATCAAGTCAAAAACGAAAGTAGAATTCGCAGGTCAATTCATAGAAATAAACAATTACAGTTCGTATTTGTTGAATAAACGTGGAATTCAAGTTAACGGAATTAACGGTATATATATTTAACAGTTTATAATCGATTTGAAACGTACTTGACGGTGATTTGTCACAATATCCACAGGAGCAGATTTGTCGTGGCATCCATTTGCAATAGACAGGTGAGGAAGAGAAAGTAAACGGTAGTGAAAATACGGATAAGTCCAGATTATTTCCGGAAAATATGAATGTCTGAAAATTCAATCCAATAGACTTTATAGTAAATATAGTTGCGTATGTGATCCAGAATACTTCCCGTCTGAAATCTACCTGATATCACTATTCCAGAAAGTATAATTCCAAATGTGAATGTCACTATATTAATCCAAAATATATACATATAATTACACAGGTTTGTTCTCTATGAGAAGAATCATGTCCACGATAGGGCGTGTGTAGGTTGTGGCTTTTCCATTAACGATTACTCGCACTTCTGCTTTTCGGACATGTTCGTCTGAACTTTTAAATGAGTTCACTATAATTCCAACGGGCCATTGGGTACGTCAAATGTTTTTGTCCTTTAGAAGAATGAAGTCTCCTTCGGTGAGATCACGGCGATCTTCGGTCCATTTTCGTCGTTGTTGTAGTAACGGCAGGTACTCCTTCCTCCAACGGGACCAGAAAACACTGGCTAGAGCCTGTACTCGTCTCCATTCGGCAAGACAGAGATCTCGTTTGTCGAATTCCCCAAGATGGTCTGAAGTGAAAATGTAGTCGGTTTTCTGCGTCAATAACATAGCCGGAGTTAATATTAACGGATTCTCTGGATCTGTTGATACCGGTACCAGAGGTCTAGAGTTCACTATTGCTGAAACTTCTGCCATTAGTGTGTTGAGCACGTCATGTGTTAGGCTTCTTCCGGCTGCGTTAAGAAGCATAGAATCAAGAATTCTCCTAGTGATACCAATCATTCTTTCCCAGGCTCCACCCATGTGGGACGAATGCGGCGGATTGAAGATCCAAGTTGTACCAGAACTGTACAGAAAGTTATTGAAGGGTCCATCTTCAACGTTGATTGAGTCAATCTTTAAATCGTCGATTGCGCCGATAAAGTTCGTTCCACGGTCAGATCGGAAAATCTTAACTTGGCCTCTTATAGCGGTGAATCTCCTGACAGCGTTTATGAAGGCTGAAGAACTCATTTCCTCGATTAATTCGATGTGAATAGCTCTTGTCACTAAGCATGTGAATAAAATTGCCCAATGCTTTGAGTTGGCGTATCCACCACGTGTTTTACGTGAAACAATTGTCCAGGGTCCAAAGGTGTCTATTCCAACGTTAGTAAACGGAGGTGAAGGTTCAAGACGGTCCTCTGGCAAATCAGACATGATTTGATACTCGGTTTTTCCTTTGAGTTTGCGGCATGTCACACATTTGTGAATAATAGATGAGATCAAGCGTTTTGCTCCTACGATCCAAAATCCTGCGGATCGAATCGCTCCATCTGTGAAATGGCGACCTTGATGTTTTATCTTGTTGTGGTAGTGTCGAACTAATAATGTCGCTATATGATGGCGTCCAGGGACGATCAATGGTTTCTTTTCACGGAGGTTTAAGTCAGATTTGGCGATACGGCCTCCTACTCGTAAAAGTCCTCGTTCGTCCAAAAACGGATTAAGGTTAGCTATCGGACTCCGCTTATGAATTTGTTCCTGACGTTTAATGCAATCTATTTCATCTCCGTAGACTTCATATTGAGCAGATATTAAGATGAAATTTTCGGCATTCGAAAAGCCTTCCAGAGAAGTCACTGGTGCTGTCTGTTTTGACCCGTGTAAACGGGAGAAACGTTCCAAAAAGGCTATCGCTCGCAGAAGTGATGTCCAGTTGGAGAATCGATTGAATCTATCAGTTCCGATACCCTTATGCTCAGGTGTGGAAAATGTTTTTGCAACATTAACAGTTGCACGGATTTCTCCATCTTCTTCTGGTTCTATTAGCTGGTATATGTCTTCAGAATTTTTCTGTTCTGAGGAAAGAAGTTGTTTTGGTCCCAGTAACCATTCGCTGCTGTGAATTGCATGGGCTGGTACGGACCTTGTTCCCGAGTCTGCGGGATTACGGTTAGTTGATACATAATTCCATTGACTTGGAGAGCTAAATTTTCTTATTTTCTCTACTCGATTGGCGACATAGATGAAGAACCTTCTTGTCTCGTTACTGATGTAACCTAGGACTACTTTACTGTCTGTGTAGAATTTTATGGTGTCTATATGTAAATCTAAATTATCCATGATGGTCTGTGTTATCTCGACTGCTAATACTGCAGCAGATAGTTCAAGGCGTGGAATAGTATGACCACTTGTTGGTGCAACTTTAGCTTTCCCAAGAATGAATCCTATGTTTGGTTCACCACTACTGTCGGTCGTGCGTAGATATGCAACAGCTGCTATGGCTTTTTCTGATGCATCAGAGAAGACATGTAACTCCTTTGTGGTGGTTGTGCTGAGATACGACACGTAGGTACGTGGAATGCGCAATGTTTCGATAGCAATTAGAGTATCTCTCCAAGATTTCCACTCATCTGCTGTCTCATCAGTGAGAGGTTGGTCCCAATCGACGGTTTCTGATACTATTTTCCTTAATAGGAGTTTCCCTTGTATAATCACCGGAGCCAAAAATCCCAGAGGATCGTAGAGACTGTTTATCGTTGATAAAATTCCTCTCCGAGTGATCGGTTTGTTTTCTGGTGATAATTGAAATAAAAAGTTATCAGTGTTTACATCCCAGCTGAGACCAAGACTACGTTGTAGGGGTTTGCTGTCGCATTCTAAGTCTAGATCTTTAAGATTTGAAGCCAAATCACTGGCATGAAATGCAGACATAACTTCCGCACAATTAGAGGCAAACTTGTAAAGACGTAAGTTTCCATATTTTGCTAATGCTTGCTGTGTGTCCTTCATGAGCTTAACAGCTTCCTCTTTAGTAGGACATGACGTTAGACCGTCGTCGACATAAAAGTCTCTCGTAACAAAGCTAGTCACGTGACTGCCAAACTCTTGTTCTGATGCTTGAGCTGCTTTTCTGAGTCCAAGCGTAGCGACAGCAGGTGACGGACTATTTCCGAAAACATGAACTCTCATGCGATATTCGACAAGGTTCTCCTGTAGGTCATTATCTTTATGCCATAAAAATCTCAGGTAATTTCGGTGATCTTTTCTGACAACAAAGCAGTGAAACATATGTTGAACGTCTGCAGTAACTGCGACCATTTCTTTCCTGAAACGCAGCAGTACTCCCAAGAGATCATTGGTCAAGTCTGGACCTGTAAGCAGGACGCTGTTGAGTGAGACTCCGTTACATTTGGCGGAAGAATCAAACACACCTCTTATCTGATCGGGTTTCTTCGGATGATAAACACCAAACAATGGCAAATACCAGCACTCCTCATGTTTCCGCAATGGTGGAGCGAGCTCTGCATGATTATTGTCTAGGATCTTACTCATAAATGTAAGAAAGTGTTCTCGCTTAACTGGGTTTCTATTTAAACTGGTGTCTAACATATTAGCACGATGAAGAGCTTGTTGTCTATTGCTTGGCAATGGCTGTCTTGGCACTCGGAACGGCAACGGTGCTACCCAACTTCCTTCCGAGTCTCTCACAAATTCGTTGTCCATCTGCTTCATGAACATGTTGTCCTCATATGACTGTCCAGGCTTATCATCGTCCCTTGTTTTTTCAAAGAGTGGCGATTGTAAATCTTTCGTTACAGGGTCTGTGTAATTTTCCCGGATGTCAAACTTGCTTGTGCATGGTTGAAAGGTTGAAGGCTGTCCTGTAGGTAAAATGTTGGTTATTTTAACATTTAACTCAAAAGGAACATGCTGCTTGTTAATGCAGGTTTCTCCTATCACTACCCAACCAAGTTTCAATTGTTGTGGATATGGAGTTCTGGGTGGTCCTATGCGCTGGTCGAGGACATGGTGTGCCTCTATAAGGTCTCTGCCAATTAAGAGAAGAATTTGGCAATTTTCCTCTATAGGTGGAATGCTATCCCTAAGTTCTTTTAAATGAGGGTGATACATTGCTACTTCAGGAGTAGGTATTTCGTCCCTATTATTTGGAATATGATCACATTCAATCAGTACAGGAAGGTCAAACTTGCCATTACCATTGATTGATTCCATGATGAAACCTCTTCCTCTTTTCCCGGAAGTGACTACTTTGCCGCAGCACGTTGATAAAGTATAGTTCTCCGGTTTATCTTTGACGTCGAAAAGATTAAAGAATTCGGGCGATGCTAGTGACCGGTTGTTTTGGTCATCAATGATGGCGTACATGCGAATAACTTTGTACTGGTTATCTTTGTGATAAACATTCACAGGAAGTATTTTAGCACAAGATTTTCCACTATATGTATCTTTGCAGATCTCAGTACAGGTAGAGTTAACTGAGGTTGCCTTAGTTTCAGCCGATTCTATAGGCTCCCCGCCGTAGGCTTGCTTAGGCGAGCTAGACTGTGAACTTGCAGGTTGCTGTGGTCTAGTGATATGAAGTGCGGTAGTGTGTTGTTTACTTCCACATTCTTTACAACTTATGCGTGCATTGCATTCCCGGCTCCTATGTGTGGTAGAATCACAACACTTGTAACATACATTGTTTTCTTTTAAAAGACCTTTGCGCTCCTCTATTGACTTGGCTCGGAACGCGCGACATTCATTTAAGGAATGCTTTGTTTTGTGAAGAATACAAAGACCTTGTTTGCTGGCGTTTCCAGATTGCTGCTCAACTGCTGTTTTATGAGCACCAACTTTAGTCTTAGGGTAAGGCGTAGACCTTGGCGCAGCACCTTTTGTATTTGTTGTGGCTTTTGACCCAAAGATGAACCCAGGATCGTTCTTTGTTTTGCTTATTTCCCTGATGAAGGCAGAGAACTCTGTGAAAGGTGGAAAGGCAACTTCATTCTTGTAGCCCTTGTGGTCCACTTTTCTTTGAGTCCGTACGGTAATTTTTTAACAATAGGATTTATCCCGGACGAGGAGTCAAAATATGCTAGCAAACATCCCAGCTTGGGATTTTCCTTGTGATATTCTATTTCAGATAGAATGTCAGACAGTTCGTAGAGACGTGCGTTGTCCTTATTCGTTAAGGTTGGGAATTTTGCAAGTTTACTCATGAGAGAGGCTTCCAAAATTTCTGGAGCACTATACCGCTCGTCAAGCCTCTTCCATAATCTCTGTATACCTATGGTAGGATTATTGGCGTTCGACGCTCTTATACTAATGGCGTGTTTAGCAGACTCTGGACCGAGCCACTTGATCAGTAAATCGATCTGTTCTGAGTCAGAGACTTGTAACTCATCAGTCACATTCTTGAAGCTTGCTTTCCAAGTATGGAGGGATTCTGCCCGATCGTTAAAGCTTGTTAACCGGGAGAAAAGCAGGTCCTTACGTAAGAGGAATCTAGTTATCTCCGATGTGAGGTTGATTTGTTGCTGGTGTGCAACAGGGATCTCTTCTAGTACGCCTTGTTTTTGGTGTGAAACAGGGATCTCTTCTAGTACGCCTTGTTTTTGGTGTGAAACAGGGATCTCTTCTATAAAGTCTTGTTTTGTGCGTAAGACAGGGATCGCTTCTTTAACACCCTGTTTTTGGTGTTCAATAGGGCTCTCATCTGAAAGGCCTAGTCTTTGTATGCCAGTTACTAATCCCAGATCTGGGATTAAGGTAACTTCCGGTGACTTAGTATCGGAAGGTAAGACAGCAGATGTCTGTGACAGCAAGTTCAGTGCCACTGACGGCACGAACGCTGGCGCTTCGTGACTCAGCTCGATCTTAACAGGAATTTGTTTTTTTCTTTTGAGGTCCTGTTACTTCCTTTACAACAGTTGATACAGGAAGTTTATTGACGAAATCTTGCACACGCTGGAGCGGGTCTTCCTTTTCGTCAGGGAGATCGCTAACCGCTTGGCTATCATCGTATTCCAGGATACGAGCCTCGGCTTCTGCGGCTGCAGCTTCTCTCTGTGCTTCAAGAAGGTTGAATCTGGCTTTCAGCTCGGCTTTTTCACGGCTTGCCCGTACGGCTTCATGTTGCATTTGAGCCTTCCTGCACATAGCCTCTTGTTCTAAATGCACTTTTCTGTGAGCAGCCTCCTGTTCTAGTTGAACTTTATGTTGAGCGACTTCTTGCTCCATTTCTGCCTTTTTACGTGTGGCTTCCTGTTCCATTTCAGCCTTTTTACGTGTGGCTTCCTGTTCCATTTCAGCCTTTTTACGTGTGGCTTCCTGTTCCATTTCAGCCTTTTTACGTGTGGCTTCCTGTTCCATTTCAATTTGTCTGGACAGGGCTTGTTCCTCTAACATTGCTTCCTGTTGTAGGATAAGGGCATGTTTTTCGACGAATGCTATCTTAGACTTTGCAGCCTCTGCCTTGGCACGCTTTCTCCGTGCCAGGCTTGACATGTCTGACACGTTAGAGCTACCGCTGTGCGAGGTTTTCTTACCCCTTGAAGTCTTTGTTTCAGTTGATTTGGCTTTTGTTAGGGCGAGGCGATGCTCGTGTAGTTTTTCCATGACCAGTTCCACTTTGGACAAACGCAAATCCAAAGAGAGTTTACATGCATCAATTTCTTTTTGACTCTCCAATGTTCGGGTCCTTTTCAAAAAGTCTAGGTATTCATCTGTGAGCCTACGATAATTATTACAGGCTTTAACAAGTTTGTCCTGGACTGTTAGGAGTTGCTGGAGATCGTTAGGAGGCGTTGTTACTTCCAATAACTGGGATTCAATGTCTGCCCAGAGAGCCTCTAGTTCCTGACAGAACTTGTCACGTTTTTCAGTGAAAGCTCCTTGTCCCTTTTCCGTGAGGTCACGTACTCGCCTAGCCTCGGGATCATCTGACTGTATTTTATTAGATGGATTTTCTAATACTTCAGGGACATCTCCCTGTTGGAGCTGAATCTCTTCGTGTTGTTCCTCATGACTGGGATCCATGTTGACTCAACGTTGTTAGGTTGCTGTCGAGTACACACAAGATCTGTAGTCCATTGTCAGTGTAAAGGTATGTACTTTGCTACGTTGTCGTTCCTTGTCTGGATATGTAAAGACATGTTGTCGTCAATTTACTATGCTGAGCCTGACTCAGCTAGTATAACCATGGGACTGTATCGCAATCTCGGCAAATTATAAAGAATAACAACTTGTGTTTGAAGATTGTAGATTATAATTCCAACAGAAATGACACAGGAGTTTTTACAGAGCGTGTATTGTTTGGTAAACTGAAAGAAATAAAGATACAATAATTACAATATGTACGAAAGAAATATATGAATGTTCAATGCAATAATAATATCAAGTCAAAAACGAAAGTAGAATTCGCAGGTCAATTCATAGAAATAAACAATTACAGTTCGTATTTGTTGAATAAACGTGGAATTCAAGTTAACGGAATTAACGGTATATATATTTAACAGTTTATAATCGATTTGAAACGTACTTGACGGTGATTTGTCACAATATCCACAGGAGCAGATTTGTCGTGGCATCCATTTGCAATAGACAGGTGAGGAAGAGAAAGTAAACAGTAGTGAAAATACGGATAAGTCCAGATTATTTCCGGAAAATATGAATGTCTGAAAATTCAATCCAATAGACTTTATAGTAAATATAGTTGCGTATGTGATCCAGAATAAATGATAATACACAGAACAGCTTTTCTTAATAAGACATATCTAAATAAAACTAAAAGCACACAATCTATAAAAGCAATATATGTGTATTGAACATATTATCAATATTTGAAAATTTTAAATGTGAACCGTCTATCTGTATATGCATATAGACAAGCAGGAGCATATGTGGCCAATAGACACAATCTCCATAGATTGACGTGAAATCCACTTATATCTATTTTTTTTAAATCCATGCTCTATAAGAATAGATCCATAAATATTTTTGTATACTTAACTATCTAAATTTAACACGTCAGGAAACCTCTAGAAGATAAATATATTTATTACAACCATCTATATTTAAATCCTCAATAATGTATACAATTAATTCACATTTTGAAATACTTTTTTAGTTCCTGAATCTAGAATTTCTAATATACAGTAATGTTGATAGCTCACATGTTAAGGTAGAAAAAAAGTATTTATTTTATGTTTTGACTTGCATTTATAAAATGTAAACTGAAATTGATAAATTTAGTCATTCCCTTTACACAAATTATCATTTTATCATCACAAGTACGAATATTTTTTAAATGAATAAAAAGAGAAAGCACTTCTGAATACAGGAATTAATTTTTTTGTTTATAAGTTATTTGCAAATTTTAATGGTCAAATCTTTTGGACTACAACTTATTATACAGATATAAGAGTTTAAAAAAATAGTAATGTAAATGAAATATGAGTATGAATTAAAGTTGGCACCATACACCTAAATTAATTTTGTTCGTTCAATTTTCATGAAATGTTTACAAAATATTAACTTTGACCCTTTGAAAAAAATATGAAAATGAAACAAAAACTTTAACCACACATTTCATCGAAAATAATTCATTGGTATAATATCCACCAGAGTTCAAATGACATAGATATAAGCAATTATAGAAAACAATACGTATACGTCTTACCTTAGCTGTATTTGGCACAACTTTTTGGATTTTTGGATCCTCAATGCTCTTCAACTTTGTACTTGTTTGGCTTTATAAATATTTTGATATGAGCGTCACTGATGAGTCTTATGTAGACGAAACGCGCGTCTGGCGTACTAAATTATAATCCTGGTACCTTTGATAACTAATTGCAACAATGAAAAAAAAACGAAATTGTATACTAGTCGGCTATAAAAAAAAAAAAAACAACACCTGACATGGAAAATGTGAAACAGTAAACTAAAGGCTGAATTTATAACAACATGATTTTAGAAAAACAATTTAAAACAGACATGAACCAATGCCAATCACTGAATTATAGGCTCTTGACTTGGGGAGTGTAATGAGATAAAAAAAAATGTTGTCAGGGTTAAACATGTTTAGTTCAAACATATGTTTAGTGTACTAAACAAATGTATTAGACACAAGTTTGTCAACTTAGTTCCGTCTTGTGCATAATATGATAACATATATACATTATATGTATATAGCACATTACATTTTTACATTTATTTGTAATTTTCTAATAAGCATGAAGCCATGACAAATAATTAAATAAATAAAAATAATTGCTATTATAATATTCATTAACAAGAAAATAATAGAAGCGGCTCAATGGATATCAAACGTTTTAATTTTGAAAAATCAAACATTCCCAAGGTTTATACCAAACGATTGGTCCAAATGAAAAACACCTACTGATATACGTGTGTTGTTCAAGGACATATACAATATAAGGTTAATGTCAGAAAAATATTATATTTGTTGTATGAGGTTAGGAAACTGGGGAAGTGCGAGGTTCTACCCAGTCCTTCCCAATTTTGCGCCGAATACAAAATAGTTTATGTTTTTCTGACCAATCAAATTAGATCAGAAAAAACTTGCAAATTCTAACGGCAAACCTAGGTAAAGTATTTACCATAAAAAAAAAACAATCACAATTAGATCAGACAAAACTGGCTAATTATAACGGCAAACCCTACGTACAGTTTTTCCTCTGAGAAACAATAGAAGTTGGATCAGACAAAAACTTGCAAGTTCTAACGGCAAACCTAGGTAAAGTATTTACCAGAAATTTTCAATGCGCACAATTCTTGATGAATGTGAAAATATACGTGAAATAAAATATATGCTGCTCTAACATCAAAAATAATAATTACTTCTTTCTTAGGTAAAGGTCTGCTTGTTATACAGACTTAAGAAAGCGCTATTATTTTGCTTTTTGTTTTTTTTGTGGTGCATGAACTGATTTTGTGTCATGAATGTCAACCCGATATCTGATCCTTGTTGTTATTGCTTAAAACATGCAGTAACATAATATAGTTTGCAGGTAATATTTTCAGCATAGCTTTCTTCAATTTTGCCGAGATAAGTGTGACAAGAGAAATCAGTGCTACTACACGAATGGTACTGGACAGTCTTCGAACAATCATTATCTGGGTTGCTGCCCTAGCATTAGATTGGCAGAAATTTATCCCTCTCCAGATATTGGGATGTGCTGTTCTGATCATCGGAATGATGTTATACAATGATATTGGCATACAGTTTATAAAGAGGAAAATTATGACCGGGGTTTTACGGAGACCCTTGCCACCTGATGAAGACCAGGAGAGATTGATTCCGGAGGACACTGCTAATCGTCGCGGAGGAAGTAAGTATACCACTGTTATCAGTCACACTTGGGAATCAATCAGGCATAGATTACCTTAGCTGTATTTGGCAACACTTTTAGGAACTTTATTTGGCTTTTTTCAACTTTTTTGGATTCGAGCGTAACTGATGAGTCTTTTGTAGACGAAACGCGCGTCTGGCGTATATATAGATGTAGTCCTGGAATCGATGATGAGTTTATTGGGAATCAATTTTTTTTGTAATTAAGCAGGGTGTCGTTATACTTAGGTTTTTTCTACAAGGATATGCATTTATGACCATAATTTTTTTTAGGTTAAATCACGATGTTTGAATACTCAGGTGTTGGGATTTGGCAAGTTTCACTGTATACTGTTTCAGTCCCTGTTCAGGGTTGGTTAAAGTACGTTGTGGACATTATGGAAAGGTGAACAAGGGGCATATTGTTTTCAAGGGCAGAGAGATGCATTCTAAAGGGGTTGACAGTCATTTAAATTTTAATAATAAAGAATTGTTGTTTTTTTTTCAATATTTCCATGACTAAAATTCAAAGACTAAACACTTTGCTTAATATTTCTATCACTAAATTTAAATGACTGAGAGGTGTGACACAGTTCAATCCCAATGTGCCTGCTAGCAAGGACACTGCTTGTCATCGAGGTAGGTCTTCTTCCAATGATGCCTAGATTTTGTTTTCAGTTAATTATCACCCTTTTCATCTAGTAAGGTTCCCTTACCATGATTTAACTGCCTTTTTCAAAGCTTTTTATTTTCAAAAAGATAAGCGTCTGAACTTGAATCTTATTACAACTGTTCTGTAAATATTTATTACCTGTGAATCTTTTGTACTTTTTTTGGCCTTTTCAACTTTTTTGGATTCGAGCGTCACTGATGAGTCTTTTGTAGACGAAACGTCTGGCGTATACACTAAATTTATTCCTGGTATCTTTGATGAGTTTATTTATCAGACAAATGCAGTATAGATTTATGATTCAGATTTTACTCTTTACATGATTAATTCATTTTTTACTTTCTCCACAGATATTCAGGATTAACTACAACTTACATGGTATATATATTAATCCTGAACTTGCATAATTTCCTACAATCCTACACTTTGACGGTTTTGCACTTTCCCCCATGTATACAATGGTGTCAAATAAATTTACGATGATGATGGACTTATCATCTTCACAATTCGATGATGTTAATTTACCAGATGTTTTCTTTTTATGATTTCTATATTTTGTCACATCCAAACCTTTCATTGCTGACTTTGCTCACTGTACAAATTTTATAAGAAATTATGTGCTTATATTTTCACTCTGATGGATAATTTGAAATTATACCTTGTTATATTTATAATTTAACATGTTGAACTTCAATCTGATTATTAATATATTGATTTTGTTTCTCAAACATTTGTGCTATTTTCACATTTCTTGATAGTTGTGAGCAAAATTCTTCTCCTCACTAGTGAAAAATTTATTCTCTGCAAATGATTGGTCCAAAATTAATTATGATGTCAAATTTTCTTGATTTATTCTGAAATTGCCTATTTTGAAGCCATGAAAATAGACAACCATGCCTGATGATGTCAGATATAAAGAACACAACTTGCTGCAACTCCTTAAAAAAAGGAGGGATACAAATTATTAGAGAAACAGATTCCACCACAATATCTCATGTATTGCAGCACACCATGTGGTTTTCCCTCCATTTTCACTGTTTTCCCAAATTTTCATCCACTTCCCACAATTTTACAAATATTTCATGTTTTGCACACACTGTAGAAATACAGAGTTGTAAACCATTATTTCAAGTCTTTTCTTTATTGCAGTATTTTAAAAATTCACATCAGAAAGCCTTCTGTATATGATTTTAAAAATTACTATTGAATACAAATTATTTCCCTTGTTTTAAGGAAATACCAATACAAATACTGGTTCCCTGATGTGAAGCACTACATTTGTGGACAAGAAAATAGAAAAAAAATGTATTACTCAAATTACAAGAATATCAGAAGCCAAATGACCATTAATAATATGTATTATATATCATATGTAACTAGAAGTCTTGAAAGGACCAGCCAGCGAATTTTACGTAAGGTGACCTATAGTTGAATGTTGTTAATTAAGTTCTGTGTCGTTTGCTCTCTTGTGGAGAGTTGTCTCATTGGCATTATACCACAATAAAAATTTTTTTTTTATGCCTTATTTTTATTCTTTTTTTCCAGATAAGGAAAACATTATAAAAGTCTAAGATTTGAACAACAAATATTTAAGCTGAACAAATAGCAATCACCAGGGTATACCGGTATATATTAGCAAGGATTTGTATAGTAAGATGATATGCTACTATACAAATCCTTGATATAAGCCTAAAAATATCTTTGAAAAAACTAGGATTAAAAATCATCATCCCTTGAAACAGTTCAGTATTTGTTGAAACTTGATACTTTTTTGTTATGAATGTTCAGATACTATAGGTTTTATTATCTTTTTATTGCAGATATTCAAGAGGAGCCTCAACCTGGTCCATCAAATGCTGCTATATAACCGTTTTGATTGGTTCATTTGAATTTATTCTTGAATCTGTTTGGTGGTTTATGGACCAATAGTATGTTGAAAACATTAGTACATTGTTAACCTTTAAGATTGTGATACAAACTTTTGAACAATTTTTTGAGTACTTAATATATATATTTATAAGAATGGGTGCAATATGATTGTTTTGATATGACAGTGACATGAGAAAGAATTTATTTGTTATAAAACTTTTTGTTTGTAATTTTTGCAAGAAAAATGTATTTGATCAGTTACAAAGTTATAAATTATTTGTGTACTAACTGATAGTGCCTCTGTTGTGCTCCTAGCATTGCATGACCACACAGAAAAATGAAATTAGTAATAAAAACTTAGAAATTAGTACCTTGTAAGACTCTTGTAATCATGGGATTCAAAGGCTGTGATTTTCTTTGATTTGTTTGTTCTTGATATCAATGCTGGGTGGTTTTAGAATATAAAAATGTAACTTTGATGGATATTTGATTTCCATTTTTTTCTTAAATGAGAGTACATATTGTTTTGACATATTATAAGTTTATACTGAAATAATAACGACTGGTTTATTTTACAATCAGAGGCAGATTTAGGGAGGCCCAGGGGGCTCCCCCCTCCCCTTTTGAGAAAAAAATTGGTTGGTTATACATGTATAGGGAATCACTTAAGCGTGAAGGGAGTGGGCCCTCTCTTAGGCAGCCAGTGGGCCCCCACTTATGAAAATTTCTAGATCTGCCACTGACAATGAGATTGTTCGACACACTAGTACTATTTACTAAGCGTTACATTTTAATGATTTAGTACTTCATGACTCTTTTAGTTGTCTTTAAATCCTCATCCCTCTGCTCCTATGCCAACATCAAGCAAAGTATTCCACACAATTTTTTGTTTGGGGCTATCTTGCATTGATATGTGCTTATAGCTTCAATTTTAAGATGAGAACAAAGCATGATTTTTGTAATCCAGGATAGGTTCAAATTAGGTTTCGCTCTATGATATTGTTTTGTGTTTATGTTCTTTGAGATTCTATTTTTTTCTCATGGAGAACCATTTTACAATTGTTTTATTTCATTTTTCAAAAAACTTTATATGAAATATAATGGTTGCAATATAATAGCTTTTGGCAGATGCACAAAACACTGTGAAAAAAAGGGTCAAGGTTGCACTGTAAAAATATCACATCAAACTCAAAATTAAGTATATTTATATAAGGTTGGACTGTAAATATCACATTGCTTGTTTACATGGCTGTCACCAAAATATATAGCTCACAAAAAGTATATTTTCTATAGGTTGGACATTTAAAGTAGCACATTTTTTGTTGCAAATAGCATTTACAATGAAATTATAATTTAAATATATACAACATGTACAATGGGTTGAATTGGAGAGACTTATTTACTTTTTGAATATTTCATTTAAAAAGATTGATATTTAATCCCAAATAACTTGATCCCTTTCTGTACCCAATCTTTACTACTTATGAAAATAAGTGACTGGATGCCACCGCGGCTGGATGGTGTTTATGAAATAGAGACTAACTGGGGACAAAAGAATAGAAAAAAAACATTGAGTAGATAGTAATGGGCATAATAAAAGGAACATAGATTTTTTTTCCAATAAACTAAAAAAATTAATGGAATGAAGATTCTCATTGATTTAGCAGTCGTGGAAAAAGTGTATCTTTAAAGCTTTTGGCATGTTTAGATTTACAGTGTTCATAGATATATTTTAAGCTTCTGTTTAACAAAGATTATTTTAATGCTTTTTTTACACTTTAAACAGGCATTGATGAGACTGGCTATTACACAAGCATTATTACTTTTAAAGGACTTAATTCCCTTAGATCAAGCTGTAATATGATTGGTTAATTGTTGTTTACTTTATTTCCAGTGGCAAATATTTCAATAATGTTCAGAAAGTTATGAATTTACCTATTTATGATTTAAATGTATGACAGGTTAAAATAGCAAGTAAAGTCATGTCGCATATTGCATAATGCATACATGATGAAATATGACTTGACTACATAGTAATTTTGTATCTTTATTTTTTATTTGTCAGTACAAAACAAAAATTTTGTAAATAAAGGAAAAAAATAAATAATATAAATGCATTTTTATACATTTGAGTTGTTTTTCATTTTATGACAGAAATCCAGATATAGAATGCAAATGCCAGAATGCAACTTAACAAAATAAGAAAGAAAGGAAATGGCAACGGAAAATCATAATAAGGGCCCCGCCTAAGGCGGGTCGCCCTATAGTGATCAGTCTGTCCGTCCGTCTGTCCGTCCGTCCGTCCGTCCGTCTGTCCGTCCGTCCGTCCGTCCGTCTGTCCGTCCGTCTGTCCGTCCGTCCATCCGTAACACTTTAACTTTGTGTCCGCTCTATATCTTGAGAACCGTTATGATTTCAAAGTTTATACTTGACATTCATTTTAACCAACACCAGAGGGTGTGTCATGATGTATGTACAACTTCCTAGGTCAAAGATCAAGGTCAAAAACTTTGGTTTCAGTTGACAACCCTGTGTCCTTTGGTGAAGACTGTGTCCGCTCTATATCTTGAGAACCGTTATGATTTCAAAGTTTATACTTGACATCCATTTTAACCACCACCAGACGGCGTGTCATGATGTATGTACAACTTCCTAGGTCAAAGGTCAAGGTAAAAAAAAACTTTGGTTTCGGTTGTCCCGTGTCCTGTGGTGAAGATCGTGTCCGCTCTATATCTTGAGAACCGTTATGATTTCAAAGTTTATACTTGACATCCATTTTAACCACCACCAGAGGGTGTGTCATGATGTATGTACAACTTCTTAGGTCAAAGGTCAAGGTAAAAAAAAAACTTTGGTTTCAGTTGACAACCCTGTGTCCTGTGGTGAAGATCGTGTCCGCTCTATATCTTGAGAACCGTTATGATTTCAAATATTATACTTGACACCCATTTTAACCAACACCAGAGGGTGTGTCATGATGTATGTACAACTTCCTAGGTCAAAGGTCTGTCTGTCTGTTGGTCTGTCCATCGCTAACAAATTTGATCCACACTATATTTTGAGAGGACAGCTGTTATTATTTCATACTTTATACCTGACAAACATTTTTAACTTAACATATATATTAACCAACACCAGAGAATGTGTCATAATGTATGCATCCTAGGGCAAAGGTCAGTCCGTCGGTCTGTCCATCCGTTCGTTGTTCTTGACAAATTGTGTCCGCTCTACCTCTCGAGAACCGTTAATATTTCATGCTTCATATCAGATTATCCATACAACTTATTTACCCCACGTTATTGACAGCGGGGCCCACAGAGATGGCTCCCATCTCAATAGTATCTAGTTCATTATGCTATTTAGACATTCACAACCTAGTTATTAAAGAGAGAAATTAAGAATGCAAAAATCTTTTTTTTCCTAGTAGTCATGAACCATGAACATTAGGTTTAGGATAATGCATGGACATGTGACAGACAGAAACTTCGTAACAGAAGGCAGCTGTATACAAAGTATGGAAGATTCAGGTATTTTACCTTCTGAAAAATTAATCTTTTAAGAAGTTTGTTTAGGCCCCTTCTGGATCGCAAGCTCGACAATAATTACTATCCGCATTGATCTGTGTCCACACTGGTAGTTTTTGATATACTTTGATCCGTAGTTTTGCATAGAAAGAAAGCTGATTGTTTGCACATGTATGTTCAAGGATTGTTGTCTACTCCAGGGACGAATTTGGAAGCCCCTGGTTGGGGATCCAAGTAATCACAGTACTCACAAATGGTTTGACAAAATAATCATATAATGATAAATCACAAATTGTATATAGATTTAGGAAGATGTGTTAAGAGTGTCAGTGAGACAACTCTCCATCCATGTAACAATTTATAAAAGTAAACCATTATAGGTCAAGGTAGGGCCTTCAACACAGAGCTTTGGCTCACACCAAACAGTAAGCTTTAAAGGGCCTGAAAAGTTATTAGTGTAAAACCATGCATTAAAACGGGAAAACCAACAGTCTAATCTATATATAAAAAAGAAAAACGAGAAACACATATATATATAGTTATGAACCACATAAACAGACAACAACCACTGAACATCAGATTCCTGACGAAGGACAGGTTCAAACAATTGCAGCAGGATTGCCAATGTAATCACATAATCATTAATTATTTATATATAACATAATTAATCAAAACTACGTTCAGTCCTAGATTATCAAATAATCATGAAATAATTGAACTGTAAATCAAATGATCACAATAAAAATGGCAGAGTATAATCATCATAAACCCCATGCAGGAGGAAGCTAAGGTGTGTCCTCTCCATCTTTGTTGATTCATATACAAAAAAGTATGATGTTTGTTTGTCAATGAGTCGAGTTTTCATCAGAAACTATAGGTCTTATGTATAAGTTGTGTACAAGTTCATTTCTATGTTGTGTACAAGTTCTTTTATATGTTGTGTACAAGTTCATTTATATGTTGTGTACAAGTTATCATATATTGCATTGTATTGTGTGTATCAATATTTTTTATAACATACAATTAATCCGTACCACAATTTTTTGTGCAAGTTATAAGTGAATTGTATAGTCAAAATAACAATTTAAACAAAGTCATTATATGAATTATAATTTGTACTAAATGATAACTTGTACTCTTTAATTGGATTAATAATGCACGTTTGTTTGCATTTGATCATTGTTATTTATTATGTTATAAATTTCAAAAGACTATACTCTGCTTTATTTAAATCTATTTTCAAATTTTGTGCAGGTTAAAATAATTTTTTAGCAATATTTTGTACATGAAAAGAAAGTATAGAAAGCAGTGGCGGATCCAGAAATTTTCATAAGTGGGGGCCCACTGACTGACCTAAGAGGGGGCCCGCTCCAGTCACGCTTCAGTGATTCCCTATATAAGCAACCAAATTTTTTCCCAAAAAGGGGGCCCCCGCCCCCCCTAAATCCGCCTCTGGAAAGTCCCTGAACCGAGGAACAAGTTGAAAAACAAGACCTGAACTTTTAACTGCCTCTTGTTTGGACTCAATTGTAAACATTGATTTAATTATAACAAGAGGCTGTCACAACGACAGCAAACCGGATTTATTAACATTTATTTGTGTCCTGGCAATATCACAAGAACCATTACTGATGAATGGTGAAAGTGAAAATCATCAATATCAAATTTGACCTCCATTTTGTCATCGGTATCAACATATAAAAATTTCAAAAGCTTTGGTTGAATGGTTCATGAGAAAATGCACGGACACGACTGGAAACACCATTTTTCAATCTTTCAAGAACCATTACTCCTGAACGGTAAAAGTCAATATCGTCATTATTGAACTTGACCTCTATTTTATCATCAGTAACAACATATACAAATTTCAAAAGCTTTGGTTGAATGGTTCATGAGAAAATGCACGGACACGACTGGAAACACCATTTTTCAATCTTTCAAGAACCATAACTCCTGAACGGTAAAAGTCAAAATCGTCATTATTGATCTTGACCTCCATTTTGTCATCAGTGATAACATATTAAAATTTGGGAAGCTTTGGTAGAACAGTTCATGCGTAAATGCACGGACACGACTGGAAACTCCATTTTTCAATCTGTCAAGAACCATAACTCCTGAACGGTAAAAGTCAAAATCGTCATTATTGACTTGACCTCAATTTTGTCATCAGTAACAACATATTAAAATTTGGGAAGCTTTAGTAGAACAGTTCATGCGTAAATGCACGGACACGACTGGAAACTCCATTTTTCAATCTTTCAAGAACCATAACTCCTGAACGGTAAAAGTCAAAATCGCCATAATTGAACTTGACCTTCATTTAGTTGTCAGTAACAACATATTAAAATTTTAAAACTTGGCTTTGGTTGAACGGTTCATGAGTTAATGCACGGACAACATTTGATTGCCGCCCGCCCGCCCGACCGACCGGCCGCCCGCCGTACATCCTCAAATCAATAACCGACATTTTTGTCACAAAAATCCGCTTAAAAGTATTGTCAAAAAGATGCATGGGAAGCTATTCAGAGCGTATTTACAGAGAAGAAAAAGAATCCTGTCTACATATGTAGCATGATATGCACACATGACGCAGATTCAAAGGAAGCCATGGCAGTGTAATGTGTAGTTCATGTTTGGAGTGGCAACATTTATCATGTGCTAGACTAAAACAACTTTTAAAGGCAAAAATAAATGTTTTTTAACAATTGCAAATGTTAAATCATGTGTCCATTTGAAATTCGTAGCAAACAACTATAAGTATTGTTTGTTTTATGATTAGGTTTTACAAAGCACTATTTTTATCACATGCAGGATATTTAAACAATAGATTTTACACAGATATGAAAATTAACTTTTAATGCCCCATTTATGGGCATTATGTTTTCTGGTCGGTGCGTCCGTTCGTTCGTCCGTCCGTTCGTCCGTCTGTCCCGCTTCAGGTTAAAGTTTTTGGTCGAGGTAGTTTTTGATGAAGTTGAAGTCCAATCAACTTGAAACTTACTACACATGTTCCTTATGATATGATCTTTCTAATTTTAATGAGTTTTCCCCATTTTTACGGTCCATTGAATATAGAAAATGATAGTGCGGGTGGGGCATCCGTATACTAGGGACACATTCTTGTTTATAAATATTTGAGAAAAATGTATTTAATAATTTCAAAGACATATAATATTGTATAATATTATTTGAATAGTCTTGTTTCTAAATGTTCTTGAAGTATACATTTCATATTTTCAATATTAGCGCAAATTATAGATATCAATTGACTTGTGCTTCTCACGGCCTTGAAGGATGGCTGATTGACTTCTATACTATTAAACGAGAAGACCTCATTTTGTGTGTCGCTTCTCTTCCTTCCACAATAAATCAATCATCCTGCCTCTGTGTCCTATAGGTAACATGCATAGTCGCATTTGTCATCCATTCTTATGATTATTCAGATTGAGTTATTTTGGGAGAAAAACGACAAAAAGGAGTCCGGATATGATTCCATTATCAGACTGACTTTTAGTCTTAGATAAGATTTCCGGTTTGAAACATGCATAAATACAGCCAATCGTATGATAGATAACAAAAATGAAAAATAAATAAGCCAATCAGAGCGTTCTCCATATAATGGTGTTTAGATCGCAAGAACCACAACTATTATACCTTCTTTGAGAGGACAATTATTTTTCGCTTTTATCTACATGTAAACTACGATTATACTACTTTAATATATAGAGACTCTCTGTATTCTGTCTTCTGTTTTCTTTGAAATGTTTACTATTTAAGGGGTCATACCAGTTGCATACATATTAAAATGATAAGTAAAACATGGGACACAAGTAAAACCAATCGTATGATAGATAACAAAAATGAAAAATAAATCAGCCACTTAGAGCGTTCTCCATATCATGGTGTTTAGATCGCAAGAACCACAACTATTATACCTCCTTTGAGAGGACAATTATTTTTCGCTTTTATCTACATGTAAACTACGATTATACTACTTTAATATATAGAGACTCTCTGTATTCTGTCTACTGTTTTCTTTGAAATGTTTACCAGTTGCAGATATATTAAAATGATAAGTAAAACATGGGACACAAGTAAAACCAATCGTATGATAGATAACAAAAATGAAAAATAAATCAGCCATTTAGAGCGTTCTCCATATCATGGTGTTTAGATCGCAAGAATCACAACTGTTCTACATTGTACCGCCTTAGAGAGGACAATTATTTTTCGCGTTTCATATATATATCATGGTGTTTGCATCGCAAGAACCACAACTATTATACCTCCTCAGAGAGGACAATTATTTTTCGCGTTTATCTACATGTAAACTACGATTATACTACTTTAATATATAGAGACTCTCTGTATTCTGTCAGGGACTTTCTATGTTAGAATAGAAATTCCACGATTCTATCTACTGTTTTCTTTGAAATGTTTACTATTTAAGGGGTCATACCACTTGCATATAAATTAAGATAAGTAAAACATGCTCAACTTCATCTAAAACTACATCGACCAAAAACTTTAACCTGAAGCGGGACAGACGGACGGACGGACGACCGAACGCATGGATGCACAGACTAGAAAACATAATGCCCATAAATGGGGCATACAAATTTATTGTTGAAAGGGAAATTAGTGATTTGGCAAAAATGAAAGTAAAGTAGAGATTAGAGGGAGGCAGGACCTTTTTCGGGGCGTCGGGATCGGGTGTTTTTAAGCTCGGGATTTGGGGATTGATCCTTTCGGGATCAGGGAATATATTTTTCGATTTCGGGATATGAATTTCTTTAAATTCTGCATCTCGATATTTCATGGTTATACGCCCGGGATTTTGGGATCAGGACCCCTCCGACCACCCCTCAAACGAGCCTTAGTCGTTCTTAATCATTTAACATGATTCATATCCTACCAATGGCATGTTAATAAGGCTCTCAAAAGAAAAAGCACTGATGGATTGTCCTAGAAGCATATTGTATTAGACTCATAATGGTCTATATATAAACAGTTACATTTATTACATGTTTGAAACGGTGCAAATTTTTAATTTGATTTATTTTTTACCAAACGAAGCATTGTAGCAAAGGAGAAGAATAATTGTGGTCTGAGGCCAGACACACGAAAATAATAATAATAAACTAAGAGTCCCCTGTTTTAATTTATAAATTATTTGTTTATGAACATCTTAAATATCTTAATCTATTTTTATGGTAGGCTGCATTTTTATTGTTTGATACTGTGATAAAATAACTTTAAATCATTATTTTGCCTTTTTATTCTCTGACTTCTAATCACATTAACCAACAGTTTTATATCAAGTTCGAGCCGGCAAAATAGCATTTTTTTCTATTTTGCCGGTGCCGACTAAATAGCAAATTTACTATTTTGTCGGTGTCGGTCAAATAGCCACTGCCATTCATGTTAATTTTTTGTTTCAATTTCAAATCTTATAAAAAAATAAATCGCCTTCAGGTTTAGCGCTATAAAACCAGGTTCAATCCACCATTTTCTACATTTGAAAATACCTTTTCCAAGTCAGAAATATGACAGTTGTTGTTTTGTCATTTGATCAGTTTTGCCATTTAATTTCCGTTTTGAATTTTCCTCGGAGTTGTTTTTTGTGATTTTACTTTTTAATTCATCATACATAAAACTTAATTTTCATTTTAACCTAAATATGAAGACCTGAATTTGAAGTAGCAAGCAATAAATCTGGAGTTATGATTGGAAATATATATATACTCATATTTTTAGTCTTTTTTTAAAAATATTTTTAAATTTTTGTTTCTGTTTCGATTTTAATAAGAAAATCACTTTCACAACGTCGATTTTTTCTTAACATATATTTATTCAAACTCAATATACTTTTATTCTTTTAATGTGCACTTACATTTACTTTCTTTTCTTCTAACTATAGCTAGCTAGTCCTGACATTAAATACAAATTAAAAAAAATATTTGCCATTATCTTCACTGAATTCACAAAGTCGGGAAATAACCGACAGTTTATTATAAAATCGGTTGCGGGGTACGCGTAGCTAGCTACGAAAGTCAATATTTGGCTATGCGTACATGCGGGTACGCAAGGACCCCCCCCAATAAAAAATAATAATAAATTGGCCAACCGCGAAGTTCTTGACCTACTTCCGATTGAATGTAAACACAAAACATGTGGTACTTCTACAGAGATTGATCTCCAGTATTTTCAAGCATATTTTTGACACGTTTTAAAATATATACGTAAAGGTATGTTTCCCTAACAATCAGCAGAGGGATAAAGTACTACCCCGTGTATATGACACAGTAAGAACAACTGTGTGAAAATAATTAAATGTTGCAAATACCTGCCATCAAAGAAAAGGGTAACCCCAAAAATTATTACAGTACGATTTCACGAATGGTAAAATATTCTTTTTAACTCAATAAAGATCTCTAACATGTACATGATGTATAAGCAAATCAAAATTCGTTATAACGAATTAAAAACCCAATTTTCATAGCATATTTTAATCAATGCAAATCACAAAGAGAAAGTACACATTTTTGGGACAAAGAGGAATAACTCTATTTGAAAACTAACTTTTTAATTTTATTTCTGGGTGATGAATTTCATTATATATTTAATTGTAACTTTTTTACTCAAGAAAGACTAAAGTTTATACCTGATCATATATATAAAAACAAAAATACTGTAAGCTTGTCAAATTTAATGAGTAGTCAAGATAAGTATGTACTTGTTGGGTTGGCAAAATTTTGCAAAATTGTTATGTCTGTATTTAAGTGATAATATATGGATATTACTTTTTCATCTGCATACACCTACTTCATATGTATATGTGTTAGTTCATGCATTACTATTGTTTGTTAAAATTATTGTTTGTTAAATTTATTGTACTATTATGCCTCATGTGAGGCCTTTAGTGAAATAACAAGTTTCAAGTTTCAAGTTAGATACAGATTAAATAATCATGCATGACAATCTTTATGAAGTTGTGTAACTTGCTTATAGGCTTTATACATTTGCAAAATATACAAACAGACAAATCAGAATGAGTTGTAGATCTACTGTCGTCGTTGATATATGAGAATAGACTGGTCGGTAGAATTGGTACATGTAGTACAAAGTCTTTGTACAGACAAAACAGAAGATGATATGTTGTGCTTACTTTTGAAATATTTAAAGCAACTCTTATGATATTTTGTATTTTCAGATGGGATGTTTTCATTTTTTTCATATTCATCGACCGGTCTTCTGTAAACTTCATCTTTTCGTTTTCCCACTACGGCAATACAACTGTATCTTCATTTAAGTGATTAACTACATAGTTTCTATGTAGTAAATACATGACAGACTATGCATCTGTGTCAATAAATGGATAGTTTTTTTTGCTTTTTAGCAAAGGAAGGGCTTCATTGTGAACTGGACTGAAAATTTGACTCGACTCGGAATATTTTCTACAATTTTCCGATACGATTCCTTATTTAGAAAGGGGTGTTCTACAGAACTCAAAAACTATGTTTTACTTTGATTTGATCTTTATTTCTGACGATTTTATAACTATTTAAGCTACACTGAAGTTAAAGATAGAAATAGAACCGTTTAAATATGATTTATCTTACTCTAATAGCACTTTTAGTACACGGAAATCTACTAATATATTCAGTAAAAAACGATAACGAAATAGATAAGGGATTCCGGAAATTATAGTGATTTTACCCACCTCATAAAATTACAGAAATTCGTGATTTTAAGAAATGTTGAGATAAAGTCTTGATCTTGAATGAAGAAACGATAACTGATGAGTAGTTTGGTGTGTTCTAATACGGATAGAGTGCAAAAACATTTAATAAAAAAAATAATTGTAGATCCGAAAAGGTCGGGATTATGAATTTTTTGGTACAAAATGTCAAATATTTAGAAGGAATGCAAATGCATGCGGACTTACAGTTGTAAATATTGTTTTTCATTCTTTTAAGAATCTAATTCACTTAATTATTCTGTCTAAAAGAAGAGATACGACTAATTTCCTTTGCTTGAAAACATGATGTATTTTTTATAATTTTCAACTAATTTCTGAAATAAACGTCAATTTTACAAAAACTGCACCGTACGATTTTGTGACGACCGGGCAAAAATCAAAGTTTAATCATTATTCTTTCATTTAAAAAGAAAAATTAGCCGTGTGTTAGGTGGGTGCATTAAAGTCCTTAACTAGACGTCTTTTTCAAATATTACACTCGCCTAATGTATATTAGTTTGTGATTAGGTCAGTCTATGGGGAAGCACTAGTGGTAGGTCAATTATATTAGTATGACTTAGTATACAGTTGGATAAGCATTGGCATATCTTGTTTCAATTGATATTATTTGTCTCCGCATTTGTTATGGTATGTTGACCTTTAAAAAAATTTCTTAGTTTACATGTATTAGTTTGTGATTAGCTCAGCTCAAGGTCACTATTGGTAGAAGGCCAATGTTTATTGCTATTCAGTTGTATATGCATTAGCACATCTCATTTCTACGAATAATGATTATACGCCACGCAACAAAGTTGCGAAGGGTATAATGTTTTTGACCCGTCCGTCAGTCCGTCCATCCGTCAGACCTGTTTCTTGTCATCGAAACTTCTCTTGAACCACACAACAGAATTTCACGAAACCTATTTAGATGAAAAGGACATTTTATGTAGTTGTGCATATCGACAGGAAATTATGATTCAATTTTTTCTAGGAGTTACGCCCCATTGAACTTATTTGCTTCAATGTACTACTGCAACAGTTTTGTCATCGCAACTTCTCTGAAACCACACAACAGAATTTCATGAAACCTTTTTAGATAATATGGACATACTATCTAGATGTGCATATCGACAGGAATTCACGATTCATTTTTTTCTAGGAGTTACGCCCCTTTGAACTTATTTACTTTAATGTACTACTGCAACAGTTTGTTATCGCAACTCCTCTGAAACTACACAACAGAATTTCATGAAAACTTTTAAGATAATAAGGACATACTATGTAGATGTGCATATCGACAGAAAATTACGATTCAATTTTTTTTCTAGGACTTACACCTCTTTGAACTTATTTGTTTTAAGGTACAACTTCAACAGTTTGTAATCTCAACTCCTCTGAAACCACACAACAAACTTTCATGAAATTTTTTAGATGATAAGGTCATACTACGTAGATGTGCATATCGACAGGAAACGACGATTCATTTTTTTCTAGGAGTTACGCCCCTTTGAACTTATTTGCTTCAATGTACTTCTGCAACAGTTTGTCATCTAAACTCCTCTGAAACCACACAACAGAATTTCATGAAATTTTATAGATACTAAGGACATACTATGTAGATGTGCATATTGACAGGAAATTATTTTTCAATATTTTTTTCTTGTACAATTTTTTTTTTCTTACACTTATTTCATTTCTCCAATGACAATGTGGGGACGTGGGGTATGTGAGCGTTCTCACTAAGGTTCTTTTATTAGTTCCGCCCCCTTATTCATGGTCTATTGACTTTGAAACATTTGCTTTATAGTTTAGATGTATTAGTTTGTGATTAGATTAGTTTAAGATAAACTGCTTAATATGTTAACTCTTTAATTCAATGATATTTGGAATTCAAATTTATTACCATTTGCAAGGTTTGTTTCCATAGTGATTATATAGCCCCCCCCCCCCCCCCCCTTCTCCTCGTCATGTGTCATTGACTTTAAACTGTTGCATAGTTTACAAATTAATGTTTGTGTTTATTAAATAGGGAACGACTTATAGTAAGTTTATGCTATTTGTATTGCAGTTATATAAGCATTTTCACATTTCATTTCCATAGAGATTGTTTCGCAATGTACTTCATTCATGGTTCATCTACTTTGAATATTTGCATAACTTACATGTTAAAATATTTCTATTTTAATTTCAAAATTTGCATAATCAAAATTACAGAAAGGCGAGACATATTTCTGTGATAACAGTTTATTATCGTTCGTTCTTATGTTGTACTGTTACACCACTATCCCAGGTTAGGGGGTTGTGGTTTTGGGATCCGGCTAACATGTTTAACCCCGCCAAATTCTGTATTAACAAGTCAGGAGCCTGTAATTCAGTGGTTGTCGTTTGTTGATGTGTTGTTACATATTTGCTTTTCGTTCCTTTTTTGTACATAAATTAGGCCGCTTATTTTCTCGTTTAAATTGTTTTACGTTTTTCATAGCATGGCCTTTTATAGCTAATTATGCGGTATCTGCTTTGCTCATTGTTGAAGGCCACACGGCGACCTATAGTTGTTAATATATGTGTCATTTTGTCTCTTGTGGAGAGTTGTTTCATTAGCATTAATACCACATTTTCTTCTTTATTTTCAAGAACTTTCAAAGCAGATTGTGTTTGTACTGTCCGACAAAACAGTCAACAATGTGAAAGAACAATAACACAATGACAGGATGTTTAAGTACAGAGCCACACATTTTTTTACAAACAAATAGGGAATAATGAGGTGCTACAATATAAACCATGATAAAGAATAGAAAATAATGAACAAACAGTATAACGAATAAAAAAAATGAAAACCCCATCCACACAAATGAAAGAAAAAAGAAGTACCAGTCCATAAGACAAGCAACCCGACGAGAAAAATGAGAATTTGCTCTGATTTTAATTTGCAAACTACACATCCGACAAATTAGTAAGGAGACACATATGACTTAAATTCTTTAAAAAGTTTTCAAGGATATGATGAAGTCTATCTTGAGTCATGGTTTTCTCTGAAACAGAAAGTGGATGTAAATCAAAGAACATTATGTCTTTATAACATTTCTCTAAATTTATTATAAAATTGATTTGTTGTCACAGATGAAATTAAAGCGTTTATCGCCCAATATACAGCAACCCAACGACATAATACGATGTGTAATTTATTTTGAATTTTTTTAGAACCTTTCATCCGTATATAAAATTGAGAATGGAAATGGGGAATGTGTCAAAGAGACAACAACCCGACCAAATAAAAAACAACAGCAGAAGGTCACCAACCGGTCTTCAATGTAGCGAGAAATTCCCGCACCCGGAGGCGTCCTTCAGCTGGCCCCTAAACAAATATATATACTAGTTCAGTGATAATGAACGCCATACTAATTTCCAAATAATACACAAGAAACTAAAATTAAAATAATACAAGACTAACAAAGGCCAGAGGCTCCTGACTTGGGACAGGCGCAAAAATGCGGCGGGGTTAAACATGTTTGTGAGATCTCAACCCTCCCCCTATACCTCTAACCAATGTAGAAAAGTAAACGCATAACAATACGCACATTAAAATTCAGTTCAAGAGAAGTCCGAGTCTGATGTCAGAAGATGTAACCAAAGAAAATAAACAAAATGACAATAATACATAAATAACAACAGACTACTAGCAGTTAACTGACATGCCAGCTCCAGACTTCAATTAAACTGACTGAAAGATTATGATTTCATAATATGTACATCAGGCACAATCCTTCCCGTTAGGGGTTTAGTATCATACCATCATAACATATATGAGAAGAACATAACCCGTGTCATGCCAACAACTGTTTTTAGAATAAATGTGTTTCGAATAAACAAACTATTGAGGACATACATATATGACTAATATTAAAATTTCCTCTTAAGGTAACACGATACCGAATAACGTTACGCCACGAGTTATCGTTCCTGACGTTATCGAATAACGTTCACACACATACAAGCCAATGCAGCAGGTTCTGCAATTACAAAGTTATCTTAAATAATAAACAAAATATTTTTGATAACTTTGTGACATTTTTAACGGAAACTTTTTCTAGATGCAGAGTGCTAAGAGTTTTGAAGCTATACGTAACAGTCAACTTATTTTACATTGATTGCTTTATCGTTTTCCTGCAATTCTTCTGCTCATTGTTAACCTTTAAAAATGTATTACTTTACTTTTAAATATTCTGTTTTTTTGAATATTTAAGCATCTGCACGATTTAAAAAGATATATTCTTATGCATAAAAGACTGAGTTTTGTCACTTTACTTTATTCTTGGTTTATTTTTGCAATAAATATTCATGATGCACGCCTTATCCCCATGAAATTTTCTTTTGGACGTAGAATTCTAATCTATAGAAACTTAGGATGATTTGTAAAACAAGAATTGTACAACTATTAATTCGTATAAAAATGGTCGTCAAAAACAACACTCGGGCAAAATGGAAAAAAGGTTATCATCTGGATAAGAATTCAAATAGAATAAGGCGAAAAAGAACAATACATTGTACAATCAGACTTTGAAACCCATACAGAAAATGGTTTGTTAGTATGGAATGTAAAAAAGTGGTTTAACTTTGTTATTTTGCCGAAAAACTTTCCCTGTGTTCCAAGTATAAACAGTCTCTGAAATTCATTGGTCTGTGGAGAGTAAATCCGATATAGTTTCTGAAACATTTATAAAATAAAGTGCTAGCTTTGTAATCCTATAGACCAAATCCACATTGGACAGACAGCAAATTCGGAATGAGACCTGAGAAAGTTAACTTAGACTGAGAAATACATGAGCACTTGATTCGGCAAAAATGAAATTAAAATCAATTCAGGTCTAGTTAAAGTCTTAGACTAATTTAAGACAGCTCCATGTATCCACTTACGTATATAAACGCAAGTTGGTAGTCAGGACTGGCTGTAGTCAGACTGGTTCCGTGACATCTTTCGAAATTGACAAACAAACGAACTTTTTATTCAAACGACAGAAAGAGTCTTGTTCCGTAGTGAGTACAAATACATTTTATTTTTCTGACAATGTACATAATTTTTATATTTTGTTTTTATTCTACGGATAGGGTGACAAGGGAATAGAAATTGTCATTTGGTCTTCTTCCGACCGACAGTAAAATGCTTCCAAAGTGAGGCGTCCATTTGGCTGTGCGGGATGTTTCAACTTTGCAGCCACATCCGGTCAGAATGGGAACATTAAATCCGATGTCTCAAATAAAGAGAGTGCTATGCTCGTTGAAAATCAAAAACCTTTGCAACAACTCTTTGAGCAGTCGATCCGTATGTGGCCTGTTGCAAGAAAAAATTTCTGTCCCTATCCATCCCGGAACGCCTCTATTACATAACCTACCAATTGTATTTATTGTTATTGTGTTCTCGCCCATACATGTAACATGCCTGATTAATTTGTCACTGGACGTAAAGCAAACTGCATTGGATCCTATAATTTACAACCGTCACTTGAAACTTTAGTTGTTAAAATTCAAATCATTGCCTCTATTTTTTTCTATTTAAAAGAAATCGACAAAGTTTACGAACATTTACGCAAAAAGAAATATCTACGTTACCGCTTGCTCATTATTGAAGTGGGGTAACATGAGACTAGTAAAAGTACAAGTATAGATAAAGCAAACAATTATATGGAACATTTTATTTGTACAACAGTTGGCTGTTATAATGATAAATGAAGATATGGGATATGCAATTTATAAGAAAGAAACATCTGGAGCCAAGGCTACGTGTTGAAGACCGTACATTGAGCTATGATTTACTTTTTTAAACTGTTATTTGAAAGGAGAGTTGTCTCATTGGCACTCACACCACACCTTCCTATATCTACTTAACGACATCACAACATCAAAGTATTTGTAGTATAAGTATCACACTAACATTTCAGTCTCTAGTACATATTTGTTTAAGTCTTAAAACTTTTATTCTTCAGTAGAAAATTCAAACCATAATGAAATAAGGTGGTGCGGTAAAATTGCCAATTTATCAACTTTCCACCATAGACAAAATGACGGAAATGTTAGTTTGCTTACATTGCTACAACATTTTAGATCTCCAAATAACTATTCCTTTATATGAACTAGATATTCAAAAATGATGTTTTGTCACCAAAATCCTTTTGATTTTCAAATAAGCACGTATCATCATATTGTGTCACTTGTGTCCGTTCAACCGTCAATCCCGCACTGGGTATATAGGGTGTATACGGCTAATTATTTAGCACTTCAGTCTTTTTGCTTCGGGTTTAAATTATGTACATGGTGTTACAACTTATGTTAAAGCTGAGCATATCTTCTGGATTTTCTTTATTTTTTGTTCATAACAGGTTGCTTGATTAAGCATTTTGATAAAATATAAAGAGCACGCAGAGTTCAGACTCCGGCTTCCATCTCCTAAGTGTGGAACTTCAAGCTGGAACCTTTATATTTCGCAGTTTGTTTAATTAATAAAGAATGCATATCTAATCTCAAGATTTGTTTTGTAAATAATTTTCCACAAATGACAGACATTTTGTGAAATGTTGCGTACAGTTTGCAATGTTTGTCTTACTTGCTGAGCAACCAACTGACACATTTACACCACACAGAGTACGCTATACTTATGTATGTAGCAAATTAAGAATATGATCGAGTTCTGAAATTTCCTTTGAGTTATATTATTTTATTTTTTAGAATTTGTATTTTATCAGGATCATGATTTTCACTCATAATTTTCACAACTAACAGAATGTTCAACCTTTTTTTGACTGGTGCATCAAATGTGTCTTTAATAAACAACTGTTTTCAAAATTGTATTGTATCGTCCCGAACAAGCATGAACTATTTGCCACTGAACATTAAACAACCATCAAAACCCGAGCAATTATAAAACTGTTAACTGGATCAAATTTTTAAAGTACTCTTTTTCTGCATGGATGAAGCGATGACGCCACCATCAGTGTCAGGTTTAAAGGATTGAGTTAAAAACTCAGTTAATCAAATGAATCACATGTCAAATTTTTCATGTTATTTCCACGTGAGCTTTACAAAAATATGAAGGTATTTTCATGATTTTAATTAAATTTTAGAATTAAGATATTATTTGAATAATCTTATTTAAAAAAAAAATACGTGAATTTAACGTGTACCTACTTCCGGTGATTTATTCATGAACTAGTCTATTATAAGATTCACGTGGAACCAACCAGTTCAAGCAAGTTTCAAGTATATATAAAGAAGAAGATGTGGTATGACTACCAATGAGACAACACTCCACAAGAGACCTAAATGACACAGAAATTAACAACTATAGGTCATCGTACGGCCTTTAATAATGAGAAAAGCCTATACCGCATAGTCAGCTATAAAAGGCCCCAAAATGACAATGTAAAACAATTCAAACGAGAAAACTAACGGCCTTATTTATATAAAACAATGAACGAAAAACAAATATTTAACACATAAACTAGGTTGGTCCCCTCCGTAAAACATTCAGTATGCCTTCGGAATATACAAATATTAACCAAGAATTTCAATAATGGCCGGGAAAAAGACTACACATAAACAAACTACAACCACTGAATTACAATAGGCTCGTTTGATGTGAAAATCAGACAAAATTAATGTTAATTCATTTGAGTGAAATTTCTATGAGCGGGACGAAATATTTCATATTGCATTACTAGGAAATTTACGACACCCGACAGGGGAAATGAAAATAAAATAAACACCATTCGGATTCCGACAATTATTTTGTTTTCCATTTCTCTGAGTAGGAATAACGTTACATAGATGTAATAACGTCACACGTTTTCGTTCAAATTCTAAGGGTATCAATCAACTTTAAAGCCATTTATCTCAGAAACAAGGATGGTGACCTATGAATTTCTATACGTATATGGATTCAGAATGCAATCCTGGATATTATGTTAGTTTTTTGTTTTTCTCCGTATATCAGTACATAGCCATCCATTGAATAATCTAAAAAAGTAAGCCGAAAAATAGGCATTACCCCTATATACCTAAGTAAATTTGTCGCCAAAATTGACGTTTTTATATGAAAATACCAAGAAAACAAAAATGGTGACCCCCATTTTTTATTACATATTCCGATGTAATTCCATTCAAAGAACACGTGTGCCAAAAAGTTTAGAAATCGGGAGATATGCCATTCGGTATCGTGTTACCTTAAACTAGTGATATGTGGTTTAAGGCGAAGTGTACGTAATTGCACGCCTCTAGCGGAATACGGGATTAAAAACGTTCGTCGTTAGTTACGCAAGTTATCTCCCTTACTCCAAGAAAGGACACACGAAACAGAAACTACTTTCTGCGGTCTATAATGAATCCACCAAGCACGCCTGTGCTGTCTTAAACCTCATAGAAATTATCTAAATAACTCCAATTAGAAATCACAGCATTCTGTACGTTGTTCTGTGTGCAGCCTGACTTAAAAACACTGGGTTTTTTTTTTTGTTTTAGACGCGTAGGAGAAGGCATTTTGTGTTTATGATATCAACAGAAAGAAAAAAAAAAAACGCCTCACAACAAAATTATAAACAAATGAACAAATAAACATGTAACAATTTTTCTTCTATTGATATCAAATTAATTAAAATGAAACCTGAATTGACCCAACAATATCGTTTTAAAAAGCCGTAGTCTTGAACGAAAAACACAGTACTCAACGTAAAGTTTTATAATAGGTTACAAATAATTAATGAAAGACGTGTGAATTTAATTGTTTAATTAAAAAGACGTTGAAATGTTCGTATTTTGTGCAATTAAAAATTTAAGGACATGATTTATATTCATATAAGAAATCAGACGATACCAAGAGAATAATTTGACCACTAGTGCAAAACTTTCCAGAAGAACAAAGACGGAAAACAAACAAAAAATAAACAAATTATGCCCCAAAAATTACTCAGTAACTTAATAATTGTCTCACTCTAACATTTATCTTAAAATGAGTAAAAATTATGTCATTCAACTCCCAGTTTTCAACTTTTTCTACATGTGCAGAAAATAAACAGGTGTCTTCTATTCCGTCCGAAATTTATGGGAAAACTAAATCTAAATTTAGAACCATATTGAAATTGAAAGTACACGTGTAAGATAAAATATAACATGTCATTTCTTCTTTCACAAATTTCAATTTCGAAGAGATATATAGCGAAATCTGTTTTCTTTCATTGTGCCTGTGTGCATCATTCAAAATTAGAGAATGTAATTTTGAAGTATCAAGTCTCAATTCAAGATTATGAATGAATAGAATATAGAATTACGGGGGGGGGGGGGGGGGGGGGGGAGGGGATAGGACCTTTATCGGAACTCCGGGATCTGGTGTTTTTAAGCTCGGGATTTGGGGATTGACCCTTTCGGGATCCGGGAATTCTATTTCCGAATTTCGGGTAGTCGGGATTTAAATTTTTTTTAATTCGGGACCTCGCCGGATTTCGTGTTTTTAAGCCCGGGATTTCGGGATCTGGATCCCTCCTTCTCTCCTCCCTCTATTATGGTTAAAGAAAAGAGGTCAGGGAAGTTTTGTGATACTTGTAACTGCAATTTAATATTTAGTGGAATGAGAGGTGAAATGTGTTCAGACCATTACATTTCGATTTTTTTTTAAAATTTAACCAAAGTTGACTGCAAGGGGTGTTTAACGACCTCAATGATTATCCATGATGATCTCGCACTCGGTCAGCTCTAGGTTTTCACCTAATTCATGATCATACAAGAATTGAGAAGCCTGTGGTTTACTAGTCTTATAATATGAGACTTTGGAGTTCATATTATTTACATTCAACTTTTTTTTTTCAAGGCTTTTTGACTATCAATGTTGACCCCCCCCCCCCCCCCCTTTCCAATTGATTGGATAAAATGATTGGATTGCCGCCCCTATTTCAAACTGAAGTCCTATAAACTGACTGGTATTCGAATTTGTTAAAAGAAATAATTGGTATCTCTATTGATTCAATACTGTAATGCCGAAAAACAATCATTTGTTTCCGCGAATTCCGAACAGCTAGAAATATATTCCCGAGTTTCAATTTGAGTAACTCGAATAATTCATGCCCTTTCCATGTCCGATTTTCTCCCACACGAGAAATGTAGCATTCATACATCAGCTGAATAATACGACTGAATTATTTGGGTTACAATTACAATTTGTGTAAATCCCGAAAGCACATAAAAGTAAAGGTCCAGTCCGACTTTCGGAAATGGACTGTTGTAGATTTCAGATTGATTTCCAGAAATAAAAATCATACAAAAATGTTTCACGCAAATATTCGTCTTCAGACGTGTAAAGTTATACAACGGTTAGGGACGACATCAAAAGTTCAATGAAGGACAAAAAACTTAATTCACATAGTTTTTTCACTGACCCCCACACACCCCCTCTTAGCTTAATTTGGGAAAAATTGATTGACCAATAGGGATATATGTAAAATCGATTTTAGATTAACAAAACTTGCATCAATGTTGACCCCCCCCCCCCCCAAACTATTTGATTTAAGTTTTTTTATCCTACATCGATCTTTTGATGTCGTCCCTTACTAGCCGGTCTGGATTGTGATAAAAAGAAGCGCATGTGATGCATAAAATATATAATGTCGTGGCTCAGGGATGTGTTGAATTATAAAGATGCTTATGCGGCACAAAGATAAGATTAATTTACCAAAATGTACTAAGAATTACCACACAACTTAAATTTACTCAAATATTGATTTGTTATCCTGTGCCAGACAGATGGCTGATATTCTGAGAAGAGACCTTGATGAAATGAAGTTTCATGGGAACAAAGATTTTGAAAACACGTCGCAGTGTTTAGATTTTAACAAAAAATAAGGCACCAAGGTCGAAAATAGTTTTAGTTCATAATGAAGAAAATGTCAACCGTTTTCTAGCTTGGCGATCTCCGCAAGCACCCGAATATAATAGACAAATACAATACAATAGTACACAAAACGTAACATAAAGAACTAAAGACCGAGCAACACGAACTCCAACAAAACGGTATATATTTCATACAAGTATAGGACTATATGAAACGTCGTAACTGTTGCGGCGACGTCAATAACGTTGTCGTTGTTTTTTGTTTTTTTACACTCAAGATTCAACTTTAACAGGGTATAGCTTGAAAAGTAGCACGGTTGCTAAGGACTTTCTTTGCACCAATCGATTCCTCAGACATTTTAGAATCGTCTCATAAATTTAAAAAAAAATCGATTGTCTAATATAATAGAAAATCTTGGAAATGTAACAATTCCTGCCGAATTTCACGATTTTCCCTATATATCCTTTGTAATTTTGGTGTATGATGCTGTTAACTTCAACAGCTCGTATCTCAAAAACGAAAACGGTTACCCCCTTTTTTTATTTTATTTTCCGATTTATTTTTACAAGCAGAATCTACATGTAAAATTTCAAAAATATCCATTGTGTAGTTTAATTACGTACACTTCGCCTTAAAAAGATATCATGAAATATATTTTTAATTTTGTTTTTTGTCTTCAACTATCAAACATCAAGTAGTGTTAATCAATTAAACAACACGTCTCTGTAATATTTCATTAAATTTCCATATCAAGTTACCCTTTTGTCACACATGAAATAAAAGTGTTAATTTTCCACAAAACATGTACATAACTAATGTGTTAATTTTGTTTTTTTCTGTACATAAAATGAAATTCATTTAAGTTAGATTGATACATGTAGTAAAGAAAACAAAATTTGATACAACATATTTGAGTGACTAAATGCACAAATAGATCCGAGTTTGAATCAACTCATTGTCTGAAAGAATTATTTATGTTTATCATAATTTCTTTTTCACCTCAAAAAGAAATGCATTCCCGTCATTTTTATTACTAACAATCAGAATATTTTCTTTTTTGTCAAAATAAATTCCCCACGGCATATACAAACCATCTGATTTGGTAAGAAGTTCTCTAAGATGTTTATCATCATGTGATACAACTATTACAGTGTGTGTCTTCTGATTAGTAACATAGATATTCCCTTCATTATCTGTTGTTACACAACGTAAATCTTGATTTTCATCCATTTCAAATCTCCACATTAACTTTCCATCTAACGAGCAGCAGTATATTGATGTATAGTCTATACAGACCAACCTGTCTCTGTCTACTGTAATGTCGTAGATATCGTCTGAAGGTGCCGGTATAGTACGTATTACCTTACCTGTCAAGTCCATCACATGTATTATACTCCCACCAATAACAACGTACAGGTTATTATCATTATATGATATTCCGTAGATATAACCACTGTTGTTGATTTTACTGGTGACAGAACGTGTAGATATATTTATTATCAGTATGGTACTGTCCTCACAGGATACTGCTACAGTGTTACTATCTATCTCTGTTATATTATATGGTTTATAGGACAGAGACATGTGATGGATTTCAGTACCGTCTGAATTACAAATAATAAGTCGTTTATTCCAATAGTCGGTAAACACTAATATATTGCCTGTTTTGATACAGCTAGTAATCGTCGGATTCTCATTCTTTGACTTTTTGATATTTAACTGTTGACGCAAAGTGACAGAAACAGGAAGGTTGTTTTTGACATATGCTTGATCCTCATCGAATGATTCTTTGTTTGGTTCAATTTCTGAAATAAATAATCAAATATTGATTTTGTTATTTCAACAATTATTTTCTTAATCTATAATGCAGTTTACCGCTAAAAGTGATTGAATGTTGAACTATTTCTTATGTTTTGCAAACAATATAATGCTTTGACAAATTATTTTTTTTTATTTTTTACGACCTCAAATTTTCTCTCAGATGTTTACGATTTAATAGAGGTTTTTTTCCACTTATACAAATCGAGCTTGATTCCAAAACAGCATATGATTCATTGAAAATAGAAAAATATATAAAAACTAAAATCACAAAAAATACTGAACTTAGAGGAGAATCAATTCGGAAAAAAAAATTGAGAATGGAAATGGGGAATGTGCCAAAGAGACAACAACCCGACCATAGAGCGGAAAGTCCATATAAATGACAGATTAAAAAACTTGTATGTGTAGAGCATACATGTAGTAATGTACTGGACATACCAATGCAGATATTTGTTTGATCTTCCGATTTAAAATCATTTGCAAGATAAAATAAAAAATATCTAGGGACTTTTTTCTGTATGAAGGTATACAATTACATGTCAAATATATCAGCGAGTTGCCATTTCACATAGGTAAAATGTTAATGGATCAATATTTTTTTTATCTTTCGATTGAATATCTGTATACATGTTTTACCGCTTTTTAAATAAAGTATGAGATACAAAAAAATCCACTGATAAATAAGAAATATATGAAGGGGTTTTAAATTTGTCCTGAAATATATTCATTGGCCGTGTTTTTCACAATACGTCAATATATATTTTTTTTTTCTTTCTTTTAAATACCAGCTGTGCAGCACGTTTGTACCACAATGACATGTTGCTTTACATTACAATGTTTATGGGAAAGCCTAGCCGAAGAAAATTGTTGACCCTATGTAACATCTCTTCGTTTTTAAGGTTGTCAAATTCCAAAATATCCCGTCCTTTATACCAGCTAAAGACTATTATTATTTTTCCTAAATTGTGGTCTTTTTATTTAAACCACTCTATCGTTGTCGCCGATTGTAATGTTATTTGGTAATTCATAGATGAAATGCAATATACCAAGAGTTTTAGATGGAAATGTTTTCTATTGGATTATATTCGAATTTTGGTTTAACCTGGAAATCAGATATCCTAAATCCAAAAAAAATGGGTACCCACGTTAATAAATAATCCACAGTATTCATTATGACTCTCACAAAAGGGTGACAGAGGAATAGAAATATGTCTTCATTGGTCTTTCTCCGACTGTCACTAAAACTCAAAGTGGAGCGTTAGTTTAGCTATGCAGGATGTATAAAGTACGCAGCCACGTACGGTCAGAATTGGAAAGTTAAATCCGATGCCTTGTTTAAAGAGAGTTGCACGTTAAGAACAGCAACTCTTTGAGCAGTCCGTTAGTGGCCTGTGGAAAGGCTAAATTTCTGCCCCTTTCAATGTACACTCATTTTTCAATGGCAGTCCAAATTTACCTGACCTTCATCCCGAACAACCTCTATCACATGTACAGGACCTACCTATTTGTTCTCGTGAACATGCATGAAATATTTGCCACTAGACGTTCAGAAATCAACAATCAATCACTATGACTCCTTCAATGTTCAGGATTAAATTTATTTGAGGTACAAATTACATAACATATAAAAGAAATAACAGGACTTTCACGGCAAGTTTTATTTGTGACCATTTAAACAAATAATAAGCTTTCCTGAATAATGGTACACCGGTAATAGTATGTATTATACATTGTAGGTCTAAAACAAAATAGTAATCTAAACACATGTCTTTTTGTCTGTCTGAGATTACGAGCCTTAGCATGTTAGTCGTTGTTTTTTTTTTGTGTCAAATCTCCTTGTATTTATTCATTTGTTGAAATTAGTATAGGTTGCTGATCTTTAAAAATCTTTGATGAATTGTTGAAATTCAGAGACTTTATTCAGTCAAATTTTTGGCTTCTGAAAATGTAAATTGATGAAATCCGTACGCATATTATTACCAAGTAATGTTTGTTTGTCATTTGATCACTGCTTCATTGACAGATACACCACATCTACTTTATTCTTACTCATATTAATCATTTTAAATAGAGGTAAAGAGAAAGCAATACATTATAAACATAACATTTAGGTCTGCTGCCGTCGTCTTAACAAGAACCCCAAGGGTGACTGAAGAATAGAGATATGGTCAATAAGGTCTTCTTTCTACCGGCAGAACAACCCTTGCCAAGGTGGAGCGTCATGTGGGCTATACGGAATGGACAAGTACGCAGCCACGTCCACTCAGAATTGGGACATTGAATTGTAAGCTTCATGTAGAGTGACTGCCATGCTGTCTGCACACTGATATCCCTTGCTAAACTCTTTGAGGGGTCCGAAGGTGTCCTGTTGTAAGGCAAAATGTCCGTATCCAATTAACACTCATTTCCCAGTGGCAGTCACTTTTTCTCCTACTTTCATCCCAAATGGCCTCTATTTCAGCACCTACCTTTTGCATTTGTTATTAAATTATCCTCAACATGCATGAAATATTTGCCAATGGATATTAAGCAACCAACAATTATTCAAACAACCATGCCCGAGAAAATTGGAATCCTTGTAATTTAAGAACAAAATGTTGTATAAATCATCTCGATACCGAAACACCTCCTCCTCAGCTGGGAAATTACACAGTACTCTCTGCAACACTTGTATCAACCCAGTTTTATAATTATGCACATCTTAGTACATAATGTCTCACGACAGAGAAATCGGTTCAAATCTTTCCTTTAAAGGACTAAGGTCTCGTCTCATGGTGCTTCACGTTGTTCTACTGGATGTTTAATCCCCGTCAGATCAGAATTGGGACGTTGAATATGATGTAGGGTACTGATGACACGCTTTCTACAGCTTTACATTACAGTGTTTTTGGGGTTGCCTATCCGAGGCAAAATTGTTGTATAATCCTGGTACCTTTGATAACTATTGACCCTATGTAACATGTCATCGATTTTAAGGCTGTCAAAATTCCCAATTCCCCTTAGTTCAAAGCAGTCGAATATAAAAAAAAAGAAGATGTGGTAAAAAAAAGAAGATGTGGTATGATTGCCAATGAGACAACTATCCACAAAAGACCAAAATGACACAGAAATTAACAACTATAGGTCACCGTACGGCCTTCAACAATGAGCAAAGCCCATACCGCATAGTCAGCTATAAAAGGCCCCGATAAGACAATGTAAAACAATTCAAACGAGAAAACTAACGCCCTTATTTATGTAAAAAAATGAACGAAAAACAAATATGTACCACATAAACAAACGACAACCACTGAATTACAGGCTCCTGACATGGGACAGGCACATACATAAATAATATGGCGGGGTTTAACATGTTAGGGGGATCCCAACCCTCTTCCTAACCTGGGACCGTGGTATAAGAAAACAACATAAGAACGAACTATAAAAATCAGTTGAAAAAGGCTTAACTTCAGAAGAACAAAAATACAAGTGGGCGTGGCCCGGTACTTATACATTCCGAAGACTGTTTAATTTGTTCCGAAAGTGTGCTCTTTGAGGTCTTCTTTAATTTAAACCAATCAATCGTTGTTGCCGACTGTTATGTTATTTGGTAACTCATAACTCATTGATGAAATGCAATATAACAAGACTTTTAGATGAAGATGTTTTTTATTGGTTTATATGTAAATTTTGGTTAAACCACGAAATCAAATATTCTCAATCCACGAAAATAAATAATAGATAGTATTCATTATGACTCCCCCTAGGGTAACCAGGAAATACAAATATGGTCACCTGGTAATAGTTGTTTGTCATTGGGTCGCTGTTTCATTGACAGATACGCCACATCTACTTAATTTTCACTTTATATAAATCATTTTGAATAGGGATAATCACAACGTTATTTACTGTACAAACTTATCATGTAAGTCAGCTGCCTTTATCCCAACTAGAATCCCAAGGGTGACTGGGGAATAGAGATATGTTCACTAAGGTCTTCTACCTACCGTTAGTACGACCCTTAACAAAGTGGAGCGCGGTGTTGGTTTTGCGGGATGTACAAGTACGTAGCAACGTCCAGTCAAGAAGAGGACTTTTTGATGCTTCGTGTAGAGAGACTGTCAAGCTCTCTGTATGTTAAGAAACCATGCAAACACTCTTGGAAGGTTCATAAGATGGCCTGTTGTAAGCCAAAATTCCTGTCAGTCTCTTACATACACTCATTCCCCAGTGATAGTCAAAATTCCCTCCACCTTCATCCCAAACAATATTTATTACAATGTCAACGTATTGTATTTATTGTTATATTGTTGTCGTCCTGAATATGCATGACATGTTTGACATCGAAACACTGCCTACTGATCAGTACTCCCTGCAATACTTGTATCCGCCCTGTGCTGGTAAATAAGCATAACACTTTCTTGTGTCTACAGTGCCTATCTTGATTTCCTTTCACGAGGAGCTCTCAAACTGGTTTAGGATTTACTTTTGATTCCCATTCGTTTTGTCAACTCTTTAACGTTTTGTATTAGGATTAGGCAGGATAAACACGGACGAAACCTGAATCACCGAAATTCGCACGTGATGCAATAAAATTGGTACCGTTAATGGTGTTGATAACCAGGGATGTAAAAATATGTTGCAACGTTAGGAGATTATAACCGAAAGAGACATAAAAATAGCAAAATTATTTTAATTTCAACTTTGTCTGGGGTAGTAGGAACCTTAGATTATAATTTAGTACGCCAGTATTTGGCTATACTTTTTGGACCTTTTGGATTATATCTCTTCGTCTTTTATATCAGCTTTGGATTTCAAATATTTGTGCCACGAGCATCACTGAAGAGATATTTATTGTCGAAATGCGCATCTGGTGCAAGACATTTGGTACCGTTAATTTTATTATAAAGCCGAACAAGTACAAAGTTGAAGAGCATTGAGTATCAAAAATTCCAAAAAGTTGTGCCAAATACGGCTTAGGTAATCTATGCTTGGGATAAAAACATCCTTTGTTTTCGAAAAAATCAAAGTTTTATAAACAGGAAATTTATAAAATGACCACATTATTGATATTCACGGTCAAAACCGAAGTGTTGACTACTGGGCTGGTGATTTCTTAATTCATTACAAATCATGAAATCATAAACAAATATATAAATCAGAATTCACATCTGAATTTTTAAACCAGTTTACTGTTCTATGACGGAAAATATATAAGATCACCGTTCCACCGTTAACATGCTTTATACGAAAATCAAAAAAAGTATTATACATATGACAAATACACGAAACAACATTAAGATGTGCATAAGACATATGTCTGTTGGACATCATTTTTTGTTGAGTCTTCTGTATGGCATTTTGACTTTAAACCTTTTTACTTGAAGTGCAAGACCAATAAAACTGAAAATAATAGCCTACATGTATTCTAGATCTTGTCATTAATATATTTATATCAGCCGCGATATTGTGGGTCCGTGACTGAATTGAGACATCTGATTATGATTTTAATGTAAACCTTATTTTAGCCTGCATTTTTAGTATTGCTATTGGCATCTGATAAAGTCATGCTGAGTATAAGAGTTTTCTCTGCCTTCAAAATCTTTCTGTTTGAACCCGTCGACCTGGAACTTATTAATTATTGGTAATATTAATTATTTGGAAAACAAAAGGGACCTGGAATGGAATAATCTTCAATCAACAGCATTATCCTATCTGCTGACAATGATTGAATTTAGTAGTATCAACCCTGTGATTATGACCCGTGTATATAGCAAATCCCAAATACCAGTACACCGTTTGGTGGTGCGCCTGACAGATGCGGAACGTACAGATAAGGTAATAGGTAACCCGTGACATATAATGACATGCCTCAACGAAAATCGCATCGGATAGTTCCGGAACTTATTAATTTGTCTAATTGCTTATTGATTGAAAAAGTAATCGATGTAAAAGGGTAACATTTTCAGTATACCCTACATGTATCAAGTATATATCCCCTTATATAAGTTTGACTTGAAGCTTTCTCCGGTATACGTTGATTAGGTGAACAAAAACGGTCTTTAGATTTAGTAGTATAGATTTTTCTTGCTTAATCGGTTGCTAAGATATGGCCAAAAGCCTTAAAGACTTGCAGGTGAGAGCTGATTTATCCTCTAAATCATGTTCTTCGTCTGTGGGCTCTTGCAAGGGATGCGGAAACAAACGATGCCATACTTGCAAGCAAATACTGAATACCCAGACTTTTAACAGTCACTCCACTGATACGGAATACACCATATTTTGCAATGTTAATTTCAAGACTTCACATAGTGTGTATCTTCTACAGTGTTAATGTGGTAAGCAGACTTGTGAGTCAGAACAGCCATTTCATAAACGTATGAACAGCCATCGTAGTGACTATGAATGCAAGCCAGACCTTATTTTCAGATGACATTTGAGATCCTCTGACAACACTAAGGCAGATCTCAATCGACCGACCATTACAATCATTGTCCACAACACTGCTTGGTCAAGAGAGGATATACTTGTTCGACAAAGATTTTGGATAAGAAATTAAAAAGAAAAATTGCCATCAAATGGGATCAATGAAATATGTAATTCTTATTCGTACGGTGCATTTAATTTGTCTATATAACATACCTACACATTCTTTGTTGCTATTCCTTTACCTTTGTCTACTATAACATTATTACGGGTTGAATCGCAGGGTACTAAAGGGATAAATCATTGGGGATGTATAGGTGTAATACCACCATTGATTTTCCTCTATTAGTCTTTGTTAAATTGGCACTTTTCAAAAAAATGTGCAGAATTTATCTTTGTTTCAAATAAAGAAATACTTGGCATGAGTAAAGTTTTATCCTGTCCTGTTCTATAGAACAAATTCATAACATTTCATTGCACATATAAGAAAATAATCACTCATTGGAAGTTAACCAATCAAATTTCTCCCCTTATTTTATCTGTGTACAAGGTTTAGTCACCATGTACAATGTAACCTCAAGATTACAAAATTTTCTATAGATATCCCAAATAAAAAATAATGGTGTTTTGAAATACTCAAGACATATGTTTATGACACAGAAATGGTTTTACCGCAATAAAATGTAAATACCTAACCAACCTCATTTTTGAAAATTTAGAATTGTACCAGCGTTGTTGTTTTCTGTTTTAATTGCATTAATTTAAAAATTGTTATAGTTAAATCAGAAAAGATTGATATGATTCTTTTTACATCATAATCATACTGATGAAGGATATATATTATCCGAAATATTTATAGATAATTACATTTAATGTTTCCTTTTTTAGCTCACCTGTCCCGAAGGGACAAGTGAGCTTATGCCATCACTTGGCGTCCGTCGTCGTCCGTCGTCTGTCGTCGTAAACTATTTCAAGAATCTTCTACTCTGAAACTACTGGGCCAAATACTTTCAAACTTTAACTGAATGTTCCTTAGGGTATCTAATTTATAAATTGTATCCGAAGTTTTGATCTATCAACAAACATGGTCGCCGTTGCTAAAAATAGAACATAGGGGTCAAATGCAGTTTTTGGCTTATAACTCAAAAACCAAAGCATTTAGAGCAAATCTGACATGGGGTAATATTGTTTATCAGGTCAAGATCTATCTGCCCTGAAATTTTCAGATGAATCAGACAACCCGTTGTTGGGTTGCTGCCCCTAAATTGGTAATTTTAAGGAAATTTTGCTGTTTTTGGTTATTATCTTGAATATTATTATAGATAGAGATAAACTGTAAACAGGAATAATGTTCAGCAAAGTAAGATTTACAAATAAGTCAACATGACGGAAATGGTCAGTTGACCCCTTTAGGAGTTATTGCCCTTTATAGTCAATTTTTAACCATTTTTCGTAAATCTTAGTAATCTTTTACAAAAATCTTCTCCTCTGAAACTACTGGGCCAAATACTTCCAAACTTTTATTGAATGTTCCTTAGGGTATCTAGTTTGTAAATTGTATCTGAAGTTATGATCTATCAACGAACATGGTCGCCATTGCTAAAAATAGAACATAGGGGTCAAATGCAGTTTTTGGCTTATAACTCAAAAACCAAAGCATTTAGAGCAAATCTGACGTGGGTAATATTGTTTATCAGGTCAAGATCTATCTGCCCTGAAATTTTCAGATGAATCAGACAACCTGTTGTTGGGTTGCTGCCCCTGAATTGGTAATTTTAAGGAAATTTTGCTGTTTTTGGTTATTATCTTGAATATTATTATAGATAGAGATAAACTGTAAACAGGAATAATGTTCAGCAAAGAAAGATTTACAAATAAGTCAACATGACGGAAATGGTCAGTTGACCCCTTTAGGAGTTATTGCCCTTTATAGTCAATTTTTAACCATTTTTCGTAAATCTTAGTAATCTTTTACAAAAATCTTCTCCTCTGAAACTACTGGGCCAAATACTTCCAAACTTTAACTGAATGTTTCTTAGGGTATCTAGTTTGTAAATTGTATCCGAAGTTATGATCTATCAACAAACATGGTCGCCATTGCTAAAAATAGAACATAGGGGTCAAATGCAGTTTTTGGCTTATAACTCAAAAACCAAAGCATTTAGAGCAAATCTGACATGGGGTAATATTGTTTATTAGGTCAAGATCTATCTGCCCTGAAATTTTCAGATGAATCAGACAACCTGTTGTTGGGTTGCTGCCCCTGAATTGATAATTTTAAGGAAATTTTGCTGTTTTTGTTTATTATCTTGAATATAATTATAGATATAAATAAACTGTAAACAGCAATAATGTTCAGCAAAGTAAGATCTTCAATTAAGTCAATTTAACCAAAATTGTCAATTGACCCCTTAAGGAGTTATTGCCCTTTAAAGACTTTTTTCACAATTTGTTCATCATGTTGACTTACTTTAAAATATCTTCTCCTTTGAAACTGCTGTATCAATTTCAGCCAAACTTAGGCTAAATGAGTTTCAGAGTATCTAGTATAAATTTTATATTTTATTTTCTTGTATGTCAAGAAACATAGCTCCTATGGCTAAAATAGAACATAGGAGAACATGATTATTTTTTTTGGCTTTTGAAGAAAATAGGACGATCCAAAACAAACATTTAAATAAATTGAAAAGCCAAAATAATCATTGATGAGAGATTTAACCAAAAGAATTAAGGTGAGCGATTCAGGCTCTTGAGAGCCTCTTGTTTAATATTGGTGTTGTTGTGCACACTTTTTCGTTCGTATGTATATAAATATTATTATATATGTAATTGGACATAAACTAAATGAACAGATTATGTCATACATGTTAATTCGATATGTTTATAATGACATCGTACCATCACAGGTGACCTGTTTACGTGTTCATATTAAATCCGCATGTTCATTTGTAAATACAAATAACATAATTGTGATAAGTTTGGTTGTTGCCAAATAACGACCATTAACTGGACAGAGAAAGCATCATGATCAACCTTTCGCCGGACAGAAAGTAACATACATGTAAAAGGGAAGCTGTATTTGAGGGAAAAAACAAGTATTTGCAAAACTTTTAAAGTCCTCTGATAAATTAAGGTTGATACTTCTGAAACAAAGACATCTCTCCTTCTCTGTTGTTTTCCTCGGTATACAGTGGAATATTCTAACGAGAAGACTTAGGAGCTATACCGCCATTAATTAATATAGCTTCTAAACTAAATGATATCGGTTAAAAGATTTAAGATACGAAAGGAAAATATGTAAACAACGATATTACTTAGATTTAGGTCATCCTGCCTCGTTCCTTTTTTTGCTCTGTCATCAGGAATCTTTTCAACCTGGAAACAAAACAAAACAAAACACTTTAATTAGAAGAAAATCCAACATAATTATAATGTTGCTAAACTGTATATTATGTTCTACTGAACATAAAACACGTCTGATAATTGAACTACAAAGGATAATAAAAAGGGAGAGGGGGTGTACACAAAATATAACAGCATTATTATATAAAATATGTCTGTGGATTTTTATCTCAATACAAACTAAATTGTTGTCCCATGTTATAAAAAAAATCCAGTTTGAATTAACACTCGTTGTAAATTATATGACCCTAAAATTAATAAATAATAACTTGCATTTTTATACCTATTCATAAGAAATACACGTGCACCAAAATTAAATCAAAAGATCAATAAAACTGTAATGGCAATTGTCATAAATAACCTGAGAATATTCACAATGGTGTTTAATTTTACTACGCAGAACATTTTTGTCCCTCGACAAATAGTAGCAAAATGTACATGATCCGAAAGATTGTTTACATTAGCTCTTTAACATGCAGTCTTTATTAATATTGTTTGGTAATTCTGGAAACGAGTCTTTTGATAATTATATAAACCATAGTTGAAAATAAAGAAAACAAAATATATCGCGAACGGAAAAATCACATTTATTAAATAAAAGAGCAATGCGTTATTTTTTAATAAAAGAATAAATAAAGGCAACAGTAGTATACCGATGTTCAATCGTCTTAAACCGAAAAAAAAATCCGGGCTACAAACTAAAACCGAGGAAAATACATCAACTATAAGAGGAAAACAACGGAACATCAGAAAAACTAAACTGCAAGAAAACAAACGCCAACATAAACTATTGGTAGTACTAAACAATGCAAACAACATATTATATAAAAAAGAAGATGTGGTATGATTGTCAATGAGACAACTATCCACATAAGACCAAAATGACACAGACATTAACAACTATAGGTCACCGTACGGCCTTCAACAATGAGCAAAGCCCATACATCATAGTGAGCTATAAAAGGCCCCGATAAGACGATGTAAAACAATTCAAACGAGAAAACTAATGGCCTTATTTATGTAAAAAAAAAAAGAAAAAAAAATTGAACGAAAAACAAATATGTAACACATAAACAAACGACAACCACTGAATTACAGGCTCCTGACTTGGGACAGGCACATACATAAATAATGTGGCGGGGTTAAAAAATACGCATATTCCAAAACAGTTCATAATTTCCAATTATATTGAGAAATAATTTCACGTGTATTCATAACAAAAGTCAAAGTCTCTTTCTTTACTCTTATATTATTAAAATCTAATGCAAAAACAAATCATGCAGAGGCACTTAAATGGCTGACGGAGGTAGGAGTTTGAATGTCGCTCTGGTATAGTTTGGCTCTCTTTAGATTATTTCAATCCCGATAAGAAAATAGCTGCATTCCTTTCCTAATCAATACAAGCCAGAGTTTAAGTATCTAGACTTATATATTATTCAAATTTTATATAAAAAAACACCTTATCTAGAAATACTCAAATGGTTGATTACAAAATCTTTACATGGTTGGCAATAAAAGACAAAAAATAGTGACACTCTAGAACAATCGACATTTTTTTTGTATGCATTTTATAAATTGTAATTCCAAAAAATGATGATAGATTTTTATTAAGTCAATTAAATATTAATTGAATTTGTGCATTTATCTTTGTAATCATGATTCCTGTCTTGATTTGTAATTAGTTTATAATGACAAAAATAATTATCAAAAAGAAGTATTCATTATTTTTTGTTTATTCAATGAACTTGCTCTGTTTTCTTTATAATATCCAATATTAAAAAGCTCTGACCCAAGCTGTTCTAAAATAGTTATTATAGAAATAAGAAGATGTGGTATGATTGCCATTGATACAACTTTCCACAATGACCAAATGACACAGAAATCAACAATTATATGTCACCGTACGGCCTTCAACAATGTGCAAAGCCCATTACACATAGTCAGCTATATAACGCCCCAAAATGACAAATGTAAAACAATTCAAACGAGAAAACTAACGATCTAATTTTTGTCTAAGGAAAATCATTATTTATTTGTTTACTTTAAAATGAACGAAGCTAACTTGGGAATATTATTGTTTAGAAAAACACATGTCCATTTTTATGAAAAATGGAAATCTGCTTTTTTCATTTTTTTTTTAACCTCAAAACTTGTCAGATGTTTTTTTGTGGGACACTGATCGTGATCCTGTTTTAAAGTTAAGGGATTATACAGAATATGCCTCAAGTAAATGCGCGCAGTAGAAACTATATAATACTCCTTCCCCCCTCCTCAAAACAAACCAGCTATTCAAATTGGAACGGTATTAAAAACATCTCTGGCTTATGGGGGACATGAACTTAAACAGCATGGTCAACAAATTCTAATTAGTGACGCACGACAACAACGTTCCCTTGCAACATAATAACAGTCTACACCTGAAAGTTCTGAATCTACACAGTTGACATTTTTAGGGTGAAGCTATCATAGGGATATTGAAACTCCTAAGTCGAAAAAAAACTGACAACGCAATGACTTACAGGAAAAGATCAACAGACAAACACCAGTACAAAAACACAACACAGACAACTAACACCTGAGCCACACGAACCCCAATGTGTAACATCGTAACTGGTCTTTCAATCAATATCAAAATTGAGTACCATTGACTTCAAAATAGTATCTCTGCAAGGGACTGGCGAATACAGGTGATTTCCATCCTTTTTGTCGTGACCAAAATCAAACTTTCACAAAGCAGTGAAAGAAAACACATTTTTCGAAAACTTTACATACACACAGTAGAGCCTACGGAATTTTAACGTGGTCGGGTATAAACAACGATTCAGAACAAACACAAATGTTATAGTATTGATATACATAAAATAGTTTTATGTCATGTGAAAGAATAAGAAAAAAAATAAAGACTAAGACCGTATGGTTGGCTTGATGTGCATTACATTCATTGATTATTTCCATAACAAAAGTAATGTGATCGGATGTTCATTATACAGCTTATAATATGTAATAATCCACAAACTGTTCCTTGTATGTACTGATGAGTTTCTAAAGCTTCAACACTTGATAATTCAACAAATCATCATTCTCTTTCTCGTTATTTTTCGCATTTATAAGTTTAAGGGTGTTGAAATGGGTCAATTTCATAGAAAAATACTGCCTTGAACATAGGAAAACTGGTTCCCGGTACATAACAGCATCTCCAAGCCGAAAGACTTGGGAACCAGATGAAATATTTTTGATATGAACTTCTTTTATGATGCTGTTTAAGCACACAAAGTTTCAATCGAATCTGACGACCTCCCTTGTGGACTGTTTTGCATATAGAATTTCACCAAATCTGGTTTATCTCAAAAGATTTAAAATTATCTAAAAAATAAAGTTTTATAAATACTTCTTGAAGAATTAGAAGATCCTGGGCCTTAACTACATGTATGATAAATCAGCATAAATTCACAGTTCACAGTAAGCATAGTTTACATCTTCTGACATCAGACTCGGACTTCTCTTGAACTGAATTTTAATGTGCGTATTGTTATGCGTTTACTTTTCTACATTGGTTAGAGGTATAGGGGGAGGGTTGAGATCTCACAAACATGTTTAACCCCGCCGCATTTTTGCGCCTGTCCCAAGTCAGGAGCCTCTGGCCTTTGTTAGTCTTGTATTATTTTAATTTTAGTTTCTTGTGTACAATTTGGAAATTAGTATGGCGTCCATTATCACTCGACTAGTATATATTTGTTTAGGGGCCAGCTGAAGGACGCCTCCGGGTGCGGGTATTTCTCGCTACATTGAAGACCTGTTGGTGACCCTCTGCTGTTGTTTTTTTTATTTGGTCGGGTTGTTGTCTCTTTGACACATTCCCCATTTCCATTCTCAATTTTATTACTTAAAGCCCTGAATGCAAAATAAATTCAGAATATATGCGTATTCTTAATTTAAATTGTTTCGAAGTGCTTATATTTACTCTTTGCAGTCATTAAAACTCATAGATCCTTGATGAATATGGTTGTGTGGGTGTTTTTGTCCTGTCGATAACCCCAAAGTAAGTCTTAACACCTGAATGTTTTGTTTTTTTTTGTGACCGCGGTATAAAAAATACATGCTAGAAATACACAAATGTTCAATAAAACTAACAATAGTGTTTTCTATTTCACGTATGTACTAAATATTCCATATTCACAGAAACAGCAGAATAATTTAGCAAATTTGAGGCCCAAGTGGAAAAAAAACAGAGAAAAATGCCTACCCTTGGTTCATAAAACAGATAATCTAACCTGTAAATGCTTTTTATTTTAAAGGTCTTTTATAGTATAGAAAACAGTAATTGTGATTGAAAGTTATGCAAAAATCAGATGTTAGCAGTCAGCTGTTCTATAAAACTTTAAGTGAATTCATACATCCGACTGGTAACTTCATACATACAACTTTGCCAAATATGGCTATGTTTTAAAACTTCTAGTTCATATATTACTTAGATTATGTTTAGATATATGGTTAGAGATGATATTGTCAAACTCATCTGACAACGCCTGGCTAAAAATGAAAGAAGACAAACAGACAAACAATAAAACACATAACACAACATAAAAAACTAAAGAATAAGCAACACGAAACCCACCAAAAACTAGGGGTGATCTGAGGTGCTCCGGAAGCGTACGTAGATCCTGCTCCCTATGTGGCACCCGTCGTGTTGCTTATGTTATAACAAATCCGGTAAATAGTTTAATTCGGTAGGTCACATTCATGAAAGGGAATGTGATTGTAGTTATGACGTAAGGAACATATCCGATATCATTTGTGAAACGGTTATTCCATAACGGTCAACCAACTCGTGATTGCGTCCGTGAAATTTACGAAAGGATGATTTCAACTTCACCATTTGGAACTCTTGGTTTAATAGCTTCCTTGTGAGCAGCAACCCTCTATCAAGAAAATCATGATAGGAAATGCAAGCACGGGAATATCGTATCAATTGGGAGATACATACCCCGTATGCAGGTGTTGCTAGAATGTTGCTTCTTAGAAATGAAAAGTTCACAATTGGAAAGCTGAAATCATCTCTGTTGTCGTAAAGTTTTGTTTTCAACCGACCCTCATTGTCATTTTCTAGATGTAAGTCAAGATATTAGACCGACTTAACTGTTACTGTTGTATCCTTTATCTCTATTTCGATGGGATAGTTTAGTTCAACATAGGCACCACATTTGCAAATACTGTAAGCTGACAAAACTTAAAGTCTTGTTTTCAAATTCTTTAAAAATTGAAACGGGGGTGGGGGTATAAAATGTACTGTAAAAGAAAAGTAAGAGTATATGCACTGATATATTTAAGGCTGTAATTCTGATAAATAAGTACTGTTGTTAGAAAAAGTGTTTTTCAAGAGTTTCCTATACGAATAAGTGTTAGTATAGGTTGCATTTGTAAATACAGCTGTATCACAAGCCACGTCTCTTTTGGGGAGATATATATATATATTGTTTTGTTTACCTACCGGTTCGCAGATTTGATCTCTATGTGTCATCTCATAGAGACATAACTTTGGAATGTTACCAGTATGAAAACAAATGGTAGCAGCGATAATTGATTTGATTTGATTTAATTTTGTGGTGTGTTAACGCCACTTTCAATCACAGCTTTTGGGCTATTTCGTGGCGGTAGTTTTTATTGGTGGATGAAGCCGGAGAGCCCGGAGAAAAACCATCGACCTTCGATAGGAAAAACTGACAATCCTAGTCAATTAAAATTAGAATCGAGTGCACCCGCACTAGTGGGGTCAGAACTCACAACCTCAGTGTCGACTGGCTAATGATTTTAGTAGTAACAACTTAGACCACTCGGCCAACGAGGCAACAGCGATAATTGAATTTTGAGGAGGGCCCAAAGTGAAGGTAGGGGTAGTACATAGTTTTAGTATAAGTTTAAACTCTTAGAAGTTCGAGGCATTTACATATTGAAAATATGCCACACATACCCACGTTTTGACCTTTGAATAAAATAGTAGTGCATATCAACTGTCCGTTCTAGGGTTTACTTTTTTACGAAACTTCATAGTAAAAGTGTCACAGTTTTAGCCGCAAAGGGCTATTGGAAATATCATTGTCTATATTTACAGAAATGCGGCCTTAGGTCAGATTAACATGCATTGGCAATGCTCACAACAATAATAGGTCCTACGGCGCGGACAGTTTCACGAGTCTAATCGGATATTTGAGGACGACTAACGTTGATGTATTTATTCAGTTTAACACAGCTTAGTGAAGTCTTGAATTTCTTTGAATGAATGCAAGAACATATATTTGTTACCTAGTCATGTTTTACCATCATGGGTATTTCTTTTCTTTACCATTTCGTTCCCGAAACTACCATTTTTTACCCAACATATACCATTTTGTACCCATGATCAAAACCATTTCGTACCTTATGTGCCAATTACTAAATTCATGTTTACTATTTCGTATCATATATTTGTAAATCGTTGAAATCTTATCCCTACATATCGGTTTTGGAGATTTGGTAAAACAAAAATTTATATTTAAAAAAGGAACGATTTTTCTTACTGCCCATTCAACAAAATTTATATAAAAATTAAATTATGTTTTGTAGATAAATAGATGAAATATGCTATTTAAAATGTTAAAAAAATTGATATGAATTTAATTAAACATTTTTTATTATAAAATGAGAATTAGTTGCTTTCAGCAGTAGAAACATGTCTATAACCTATGCTTGGTTTAATTCAGCAGTACATGGAAACATTGAAAGTTTTAATCACACTTTGTTTGTTTGCAGTGTTTATCCGTTACTTTTTTTTCAACTCTAAAAATATGAGGTTAATTACCCATCAAAAGGTATAACTATCTTCCACTGTTTTTTTCGGCCGTATAATATTATGGCTTTGTCGTTGTCACAGTCGTCGTCGTCGTTCTCCAAAGATATGTGATTTCCATACAATAACTTGAGTATAAATAAATGGATCTCCATGAAACTGTACCACAAGGTTTCATACGACAAAAGAAAGTTTAGGATTGATTTTAGCAGTTTTTGTCCGTAATATTAAGGAAGTAGGGCCGAAAAGCGACCATAAAAGCTCAAAGCTTTTCTGATTTCTGAACAATAACTAGAGTGTTTTATTATAGTTATTAACATGTTTTGACAGGAAATACACAAGCCAATAATAACCCAAGAAGAAAACCATTAATAAAAAAAAGTGCAAATTTTCTGATCAATCAAAAAACTTGGTATGACTTTTTAAATTTGAGAAATATGGTACTAATTGGCATACATATAAATAATTCCAGGAGAAATGGTCAGGGTACGAAACTGTTTTTGCAAGGGCAAGAAAGCGGGATACAAAATTACTATGATTAATCTATTTGGATGGGATAAAATAACTTTAAAAAGATTGAATTCAATTGACAGTCACTTACTTATTTTTTTTAAACCTGTTTAATTCACCTCTAATCTATGTCTCAGAGAGATAATATATTTTTTTTCGATCAATCTGAATTATCGTTACTAGTGTAGGGAGATTTTATCAGTTGATGTATAAAAATGATAATGTGACCATTTTCTAAAGATACCATTTAAGAAACATACCTCATTCTTCAACCATGGAGAGTATATCAAGTCAGATTGATGTGCTGTCTTATGCTGAGGACAGTAGTACTCCTGTTCACTTGCCAAGGTCTCGTATGCAATTGTATCTTTATAATAATCCCCATCACTGCATTTGAAATGGAGTTTAAAAGATATTTTCACCTTATAACTCTTTCTTATTTTTTCGACTACATCTTTCACTTTATTGTATATATCGTTACATGTTTTTCCGACATCTCTCTGTTTGGAAAACGAAACAACCTGAAGAGCAATTATATCAGTCGACATTGTAACCAGAATCTTTACACAACCAGAACTATCAATGTCAAACATACAAATTCCACGGTATAAGGCAAATGATCCATTATCACTGTCCAGTTTGCTAGGGTTGTAGTTTCTGATAAACCAGGCAGATAGATGGTTAAAGAAAGAAGGTGGGAGAAAATCAAACTTTAAACAAAGCCATGAAGTCATTTTACAGTCGGTATTTCGAATACCAACATTTTTGCTTACATTTTCAAACGTAGAAGCTGGCATATTGCTTGGCATTATATACAAATCAGTATCAACTTTGACAATTATATCAAGCTTTTCCATAAGTTGATGCAAATTCCCCTGTTGTCCTAAAAACTGACTTCCTTTTTTTGATTCAAAGAGTTTGCTTATTAACGATTTACTTATTTTACCATGATTCTTTAACAATTTATAGTCACTAAGGTGGTGAAATTTGGCTTCAATCCTATCTGAGACTAAACATCGGAAAGCATCAGCCAACCACTGAGGTTTTAATATGATCAAATCCTGTATATTTTCAAAGAAGATAATGTTCCCAATATTATGCTGAAATCTAAGAAACACCAACAAATCCTCTTTTTCTGTTATCTTGATTTCAGGATGTTTTCCCATTTCGATCATGTCAGTAAATTTAACGAAATTTCTTCCCTGGTCTTTATTTATTTCAATCAAATACTCTAAAAGAATCCACTTCATAGGTAAAGCCTGACCCCAGTTATTCATTTTTCTTGCAGTATCAAAGATTGCAGTTCTTAACCCTTGAAATGCATTATCATGATCTTCTGTATTTGACAAATAAAACTTGTCGTGCAAATGATGATGTTTGCTATGATAACCTAATACTTTGTCTAACTGATTATCGAGTTTCTCTATTCTCTTCGGAATATATTCCTACAAAAATAAAAAATAAATGAATCAACGATTATCAAATTTGCTATTTTAAAATTACAGGCGTTTTAAACTGATCAACGTACACAGATATATGAACTATATTTCTTATCACACATTTTTCAAATTAATATTTGGGTAAAGCTTAGAGATTATTATCAAGAATTGTTTTCTTTCAAATCAATCTTATGCAAGTAGCATTCATATATATGTTTCCGCTACTTTATGCATTTTATGTTTGCCACCAGGCGTTTAACAACAATGAACCATTCTTATTATTATATGCAGATAGAATGACATTTTCTTAGCACTTCATTTGAAACCAAAATTTGCATATAAACTAGTGATAACTGCCGTATTAAAACAATATGATAGCAAACGTAAGTGCAAAGATTGTGTTTATCGAAAACAGTCTTACATTGATATAGGAAGATGTGGTGTGAGTGCCAATGAGACAACTCTCCATACAAATAACAATTTAAAAAGTAAACCATTATAGGTTAAAGTACGGCCTTCAACACGGAGCCTTAGCTCACACCGAACAACAAGCTATAAAGGGCCCCAAAATTACTAGTGTAAAACCATTCAAACGGGAAAACCAACGGTCTAATCTATATAAACAAACGAGAAACGAGAAACACGTATATATTACATAAACAAACGACAACTACTGTACATCAGATTCCTGACTTAGGACAGGTGCAAACATTTGCAGCGGGATTAAACGTTTTAATGGATCCAAACCTTCTCCCTTTTTCTGAAACAATAGCATAACATCACAACAAAGAAAAACATACGATAAAATATCAATTGGCAGACTTAACTCAATCAAAAAACGTATGATTAAACAATGAACGAATAAATTTGATCTGCGATATCTGAATACAAATGCACAGTTAATTTACATTGTTCATAATCTTACTTTTAATATAATGTCCTCAACCAAAATGGTCTTCAACTTTTTGATGTAAGACCTAAGGTTTGTGAACATTGACTGATCTATACAAGGAACAGGACATACAATCCAACATCCCCAGTTAATGTATTTGCAACGAAACAACAAATCATTGTCAACGATTGGACGAAAAAAGGTGTTATAACGGGAAACGAAAATAATCGTATAGAGTTCTTTTACAAGATCCTTACTATGTTTTTTTTCTTATTTTATATTTCCCCCTTAATATGCTATTAACAATAATAAGAGAATATGTCAATGGGACACACATGATGCCCCCTTATGCATATAACGTTATAAAGGGTAACAACTCAAGATCAGTAAATCTGACGCCATCCAAATTCAGACTTGATCTGTGGTTTGTTGTTATAAGCATTTTATATCAGTTTGATGATATTTGGTTCAGCAAACTCAAGTTAGAGAACGGAAACCAATTTTGGAACGTACATACGTACGGACAGACGAACGTACATACTGATAGGGTAAACATTTATGGTCCTTCCCGGCGGGGGGCATACAAATGAAGACTAGTTTTAGTTCATGGTAACATTAACATTTTCAGGGGCCATTCTTTCTGAGCAAATCATTTAATACAAATCAATTCTGGTATATTCAAACGAATGGAAAACATATGTCAAATGCCTGACTTTGTACAAGCATTTCATTGTGTAGAAAATGATGGAACACACCTGGTTTTATATCTACCTTAACATTTCACTTGTACGAAATTCGCATAAAATTCCATCATATTGACACCAATGTGTGAGGAAAACATACAGACCATAATAGGTAGAAATGTCAAAAATATGGGTACAGCAGTCCAAATTGTGTTATAATCTTAATCACTATAAAAACAAACACATATGTCAACAATTAAAAAATAAAATGACACATGGACAAAGCGCATTAGCAAAAATGAAAGACAAGAATGCAGAACAAAATAGGTCTATAAAACACTACACAAAAAAAACAAAAGATTAAGCAACATAAACAATGCGAATAACTGCGATTTTCCAGAGACAATTACTTTCTGCTTTTTTGGTGTCTTTTTATTGATTTCTGTCCAGCCTTTACTAACTTATTGTTATGTTGGGTTCTTTTATCGCTGTTTCGATCTTTAGAGAGTTATATCCGTATGACCATGTTTTACAAGTTAAGCCACAAGTATATGCGTATGCCACCAGTCCGGCTTCAGTTATTTTGTATTTACATATCAAAACTGTTTTCCGTTATTTTTCTGGTATAAACCTGGTCTTTGGTTTATTCTTTTAAATTAGCTTTTGATAGTGTTTCCCTAAGGCTTTTTTAAAGCTTACTAGCATGACTATGTTATATGGATCTGTTATCTTGAATTCTTTATATACCTCTCAATTAGTTTTTTATTGGAAGCTGGAAACTGACATATCATATCTTCTTCATGTATAATTGCATCTCAATCAATACATGTAGATATAAAAAGATGTGGATAGAATGTCAATGAGTTAACTCTCCACCCTTATCACAATTTGTAAAAAAAAATCCATTGTATGCCAAAGTACAGATGTTAACAAAGACAGTCTTTGACATATATCAGATAAAACTGAGAAACAAATTTCAACAACTGTTTTACCTTGTCACATTTATCCTTCCCAGTAAAAACTAATATAATAGGTGGGTCGAAGTGCTCACTCTTTGGATCGTCGGCCGTTCGATGACAATGGATAGAATCAAACCAAAAGTCAACATACTCTGAAATATTGTTTAATTTGAAGTGTAAAGAATATAAGTATAAAGTAATTTTATTCTGATATTCGATGGATATTTTCATTGATAACCACCAGTCTATTAATTTATTTTCTGTCAAATATTATTCAGCTCTCTGTAATACAAAAGGGAACGAATTTTGCTGTGTTTTTTTCATGATACATATTAGATATAAAAAAAGAAGATGTGGTATGATTGCCAATGAGACAACTATCCACAAAAGATCAAAATGACACAGACATTAACAACTATAGGTACGACCTTCAACAATGAGCAAAGCCCATACCGCATAGTCAGCTATAAAAGGCCCCGATAAGACAATGTAAAACAATTCAAACGAGAAAACTAACGGCCTTAATCATGTAAAAAAATGAACGAAAAACAAATATGTAACACATAAACAAACGATTTACTTAAGAATCCTCTAGTAGACATACCACTAAGGAGATATAATACACTTTTATTGCGTTTATTTGCAAATTAACTCACTTTGCACAATTGAATGCCGATGTATTTAAACAGAAAACAATTCTGGAACATTATAACGTTACAAGTATCATAATTGGGAACTAAGATGCAAAGACTGAATCAATTTTGAATGGATAGTCTGCAAAATTCAGTTTTCCACATAATTTTGTTCCTTTGACATCAATATTCGCTGATAATTAAGTTATTGTTAGACTGCCTTGACAAATTAAAATTTAAGAGATATTACATTTCAAGTATAAGAAGTTGAAGAATTTTTTATTTTATTAAAACAGAGGTTTATCCTTTTACCAGACTGATATATCCTTGCCAAGTTTACTTCAAGTTGAAAAGCCTGGCAACATGTTTTTATATCGATAATTTGTTCTCGTGGAGAACATGCATACAAATAGTTGCCACTTGAAGTTAATCAACCAATTATTTACAGAACTAGCATTTTCCATTATGTTTTTTTTAAATTATTTATAGGAAACAATTAAATCATATACACAGTAAATTAGTATAACTGTATCATATGTATTGTCTACCTACTTTATATAATTCACACATCTTCAAATATTGTTTTTCTTTTGCATTTGATTTTATTATCAAGCATACCTCCAACATCTTGGAACTCTGCAAAATACTGACTAATGCCTTGTTTACTAATATCTTCATTCATATCAGCCACCACAAGGTATACTGCGTTACTTGTCAAAAATGCTTGATGAGTGGCATAAAACTCCTTTTGTCCTGCGAAGTCCCATAATTCACATAAGGCATAAGGGATCGATGGAGTATTGGTAGCTGAGTTAGTAAACACATGTAACACCAAATCTCCAGGCATAACTAATGATAAAGACGCATTATTATCTATATTTTCTTCAATATATTCCTTTGTAAACAACTCATTATGATGCCTTATCTTTCCTTCCTTTGTCGGATATTCGTTTATGTCTGTAGTGGTAGTTTTCTCATCCAAAACATCATGTTTCAATCCCATTGAAGGTACAGTATTTTCGATTTTAGATGTATCATCTTGACGTGTACTGCTATCTTTTTTCTTCATTTTCCTCATTTTAGCCAAATCCATTTCTCTATCATTCCCTGTTGTAATGTTTGCTCTTTCATTTGGACTAAGTGCTCGTTTAATACGGTTCACCTTATCATCATTAGGAACTAGAAGACACAAAAAATGAATGTTTTGTATGTTCATTAAGCGATTACCCCACACAATGTATATACAACTAAGGAGATGTGGTATGATTGCAAATGTATAACAAAACAATTTTCGAAAAACATGTGACAGACTAAGACAACGACAACCACTGAACTAAAAGCTCATGACTTGAGACAGGCTTATATAGAATTGAGCGGTGTTTAACATGTTCGAAGAACAATATCATTTGTCAAGTCAAAATAATCAATACTACCTTACATTGTGTACGTATTTCAACTACTTGGATGTCTTAGAATAAACTCTAAAATTTCATGTTATGAATGCAAACTTTTACTATATTCATCTTATGTTCATAGACAAGAAATATTATAATAATAGTCGGGCAACATTATTGTTTACTTTTAAAATAGCAATGCTACGATTTCATTTCTGGCTAGGTAAACAAGCAGTGTCCACAATAAGAAAATATTGAATGAAATTGAAGTTTCAGCAGAATTATATGATTTACAGCAATAAGCGTGGTCAGCAATCCATGCTTCCAAGAATATTCTCATTTGATAGATAAAATGTATCGAGCATTCTTAATGTAAATATTACGGTAATCAATAGTTTTCGATTGATACTTTTTCAGTAAGTCCATGAAGTGAACACCCAATGGTATTGTTGAACTTTAAATCTAAATGTATCACCTCTAGGAGTAATTATATACCTTCCCCGATTTTCCATTTGCCATCTTCTAAGTTGATTTTGCATCTACGAACAACAATATCAACACCATCTGTACTGGACACATCTGATATATCTTCCTTCAATAATCTTCTCAAAAGGCATGTCTTTCCAACCGATTCCTTTCCAACTAACATAATTCTTACAAAATACCTGTTTTCGGTTTGTGTACTTTGCATCAGTTTATTGAATCTTATTATATCTTCCTCTGATAATTGATTGATGGCTTCGGGCAAAACTGAAAACAACATATATTGTTGGTGTCATGTTTTGGCAAAAAACAAAGTAATCATTATACAAAAAAGAAATGTTTTAACACAAACAAAAAAAGGTGCAACAATAAAATATAACAAAATAAACACAAGCAAATCTACAAACATACATTGTTTTTCGTTCATTTTTTTTACGTAAATAAGGCCGTTAGTTTTCTCGTTTGAATTGTTTTACATTGTTTTATTGGGGCCTTTTATAGCTTACTATACGGTTTGGGCTTTGCTCATTGTTGAAGGCCGTACGGTGACCTATAGTTGTTAACATCAATTCTCTGTATGCATCAATCAACAGCTGGCCACATAAAAAAAATAATGTGATAGAAAAACTACCTCTAACATCAATGTTACTTGCATTATTCATAAAAATCAGATTGAAATCTTAATCATCCCAGTCCTTATTTTCGGTTGCTAAGGAACATAAATTTCCTTAGCAACCAAGGAAAGATTTACCTCAAAATGAAAAAAATTTAATTATGAACAGCTCATTTATTATGGCAGATAGCTTTTAATAGTTTACCATTAAATGAACAACATAATATGCTTTATAAAGATATATTTATTAACTAAAGGTAAATCATATACGGTGAAATACTGTATAGAATATCAGAGCTAATAGCCATTTTAGGTACTGTGGATCTTCAGCAAAATGAGTCAAATTCGATCAAATTTGGTCCCTAAAATATTTTTTGCAGAAATATAGCCAAAACATGGCTCAAGAGCCTGTAATTCAGTAGTTGTCGTTTGTTCATGTGTTACATATTTGTTTTTCGTTCATTTTTTTTTACCTAAATAAGGCCGTTAGTTTTCTTGTTTCAATTGTTTTACATTGTCTTATCGGGGCCTCTTATAGCTCACTATGCGGTATGGGTTTTTCTCATTTTTGAAGGTCGTACGGTGACCTATAGTTGTTAATGTCTGTGTCATTTTGGTCTTTTGTGGATAGTTGTCTCATTGGCAATCACACCACATCTTTTTTATATTCACTACTCTTAAAGATTAGGTATTTAGCTAATCATTAATGAAAAAATATCTCTGGGTAAACATATTTTAAATCAATGGCGGATAATTCAAATTGGGTCATATTAGGGGTGTTAACTGTTCATTTAGGCCATTTTTTTATATGTTTGCTATCATACCAGACAATTTCCACAATATAAACCAACTTACATGTTATATTTATGTTGGTGTTTGTTGAATATGTTTGTTCAAATGACTGACCTATGGATGACAATAAAATACCTTAATGCTAACCTTAAAAAAGAGAAAGGGGGAGGGGGGAGGTAGTGACATAAAAAAAATAGAAATGGAGAGGCACTAAAATCAAAGAATTTTGGGATGGATACTTCAAATGATTTTCTTTAAATAAAGAGATAAACAAAATGGGTTCATCAGTAGGTCCATTATATTTATGGAAAATTTGAGTTTTATGTTAAAAATTGGGGATTTTGAAAATCAATTTATTTTACCGGGTTTACTTTGAGTAGATAAGTAAAAACTCTTTTGAATCAAGACTGAACATATAACTTGATAATGTTTTTCTTGAACGCAAATTAAAGTAAAGGTTAGAGGACAAAATACAACATCTTTGTTGAAAAACTGTAAAATAATTTTGGAATGAAGTGTACTTTAGGCAGATGCTAATTTTAATAAGTATCAGTGGCAGTGCTACTGTTGTTTAGTTTTCATACTTCAGTTAACTTTTCTATGTTGTGATGTTATACTATTGTTTCAGAACTAGAGGCTCTAAAGAGCCTGTGTCGCTCACTTTGGTCTATGTGAATATTAAACCAAGGAAGCAGATGGATTCATGACAAAAATGTGTTTTGGTGATGGCAATACAAAACAAACTATTTTATTTCCTCAAACACAGACAAGTACAAGAGGTCAAACCATAATAAAGTATACATATACATCGATGGTGATGTGTTTGTACATCTTACTTTACTTAACATTATTGCTGCTTACAATTATCTCTATCTATAATAATGAACTTGGCCCAGTAGTTTCAGTGGAAAATATCAGTAAAAATTTACAAATTTTATGAATATTTTACAAAATTGACTATAAAGGACAATAACTCCTTAAGGGGTCAATTGACCATTTTGGTCATATGACTTATTTTTAGGTCTTACTTTGTTGTACATTATTGCTGTTTACAGTTTATCTATATCTATAATAATATTCAAGATAATAACCAAAAACAGCAAAATTATCCTAAAATTACCAAAGGGGAAATAACTCATTTTTTCGAAATTACATCCATATTAGTTTGAGCATGAAATTTTTAATTGCTGGAATATGTAATATGATATATTTACCCTCAATACATCTAATAATAGCTTTTTCATAAGAAAAGACTATTTTATCATGAAAATAGTTATGAAAAATATATATTTACAATTATACTGCACTCGTTCTATTTGAGCAATCAAAATGCGTTGACCGTATATTTCTATGTCATATACAGTCACTGACCTGAAATCACTTTTCCTCATGAATATTTAAATAGAAATTGTCGATATTATATTTAATTATTCATACGACCTCTTCAACCTGTTCTTGTTTCCAATGTAAACAACGATGCGTTTAACGACTCAAACTTGTTTATTTTGCAATTTTTGGGAACACATATTTCACTTATTAATATTTTTTTGTTTGCAACGTATAAATCATTATGTTTTATGTTTATTGTTGATATTTTAGTCTGCAACGAATTCGTTCACCATTGATTGCAGTTTTCAACAGGTAATGATGTATATTGTATCGTGTTGTATATTTCTCCGTCTGTGTGATATGACACCTTTCTAAAAGGGGATTGTTCCCAATATTTGACAAATGTTTGAATCAAATAAATAACATTAACACACTAAACAACAATTGAAAATGTTTTTTTTTTAAATTGCAGTATAAAGACAATAATAGTGCATTGACTTGACATATCAACGGTATAAGGATTCGGCTTAGAAACGGGGAAAATGCTCGGCACAGCCTCGCATTTCCCCGTTTCTAAGCCTCATCCTTATACCGTTGATATGTCAAGTCAATGCACTATTATTGTCTATATAGAACCTAAAAAAGGGGAATTTCAGGGTAAATTACAATGACTAGTATTCCTCTATAGGCAACTTTTTGCAACATTTACCCAAGCATTTTTTTGCAGCATTTTGTTAACAAAACATCCATAACTTTATATTTTATAGTCTTTATGACAGGATTTCTGCGTTTTCGATAAAACAAGATGTAAACATGTTTTACAGAGAATTGATGTTAATGTCTGTGTCATTTTGGTCTTTTGAGGATAGTTGTCTCATTGGCAATCATACCACATCTTCTTTTTTTATATACAGAAAGTACTGAAAATGTGTATCTCATTATTTGTCAATTTTCTCATTGCCTACATCTCTTATTGTTGCTTGAGTTCTTTGTCAATCATAAGCCCTTACATACTTTTATACAATAATTCGTTGCGTTTGGTTGAATAAGAATATATACGTGTTGTTTTAAATACATGCATTTTTTTTAAAACTCGCATGAAATGCATAAAAATAACGCTTAATATCGAATCTGTGTCAAATACATATTTCCTAAGCTCAAATAGAAACTCTTTATACATTTACATAGCACTTTTTAAACGACCATTCGGATATTTAGATTATAATCTTTTATTTGATGTCAATGCTGAAAAAATGTTAATCTGAACTTGAAAATCCACTGAAATCACGTAAATTGAAATGGCTTTTGTTTTTATTTTGTTGACACAAAATCCATGGCACAACAGTGAAGAAGCCAAAATGTATTCACATGTTATTTGACGAGGTAGGATTAACATTGAGAATATAAATGAGGAATGTCAAAGAGACAACAATCCGACCAATGGGCAGACAGAAACCACAAGCTACCAATGGGTCCTCAACACAGCGAGATAATCCCCACCTGGAGGCGGTTTTCTCCTGGCACCTAAACATAATGTGTACTAGTTCATTGAAAATGGACGTCGCACTAAACTCCTTATAGGCGCAAAAATGGGGCGGGTTTCAACATGTTTGGTGATATCTCAACCCTCCTCCTACACCTCTAGGCAATGTAGAATAAACAAACACACAGCAAAACGCACATTTAAGCTCAGTTTTAAAGTAGTCCGAGTCCGATATCTGAATAGGTAACAAAAGGAACTAATCAAAGAGGGACGAAAGATACCAAAGGGACAGTAAAACTCATAAATCTAAAACAAACTGACAACGCAATGACTAAAAATGAAAAGGACAAACAAACAACAGCACACATGACACAACATAGAAAACTAAAGAATTAACAACACGAACCCCACCAAAAAACTAAGGGTGATCCCAGGTGCTCCGGAAGGATAAGCAGATCCTGCTCCAAATGTGGCACCTGTCGTGTTGCTTAGGTGCTAACAAATCCGGTAAATGGACTAATTCGGTAGGTCACATTCATGAAAGGGAAGGGGAATGTAGTTACGACGAAAGGAACATATCCGATGTCATTTGTGAAACGGTTATCCCATAACGGTCAACCAACTCGTGATGGCGTCCGTAAAATTTACGAAGGGATGATTTCAACCTCACAATTTGGAACTCTTTGTTTAATAGCTTCCTGGTGAGCAGCAACCCTCTATCAAGAAAATCATGATAGGAAATGCAAGCATGGGAATATCGTATCAATTGGGAGATATATACCCTGTATGCAGGTGCTGCTGGAATGTTGCTACTTAGAAATGGAAAGTTCACAATTGGAAAGCTGAAATAATCTCTTTTGTCGTAAAGTTTTGTTGTCAACCGACCCTCATTGTCAATTTCTAGATGTAAGTCAAGATATGAGGCCGACTTAACTGTATCTGTAATATCTTTTATCTCTAGCTCGATGGAATAGATGCGTTCCACATAGTCACCAAATTTTGAATTATTTAGTGAAAGAACATCATCTATATAACGGAAAGTAGTAGCGTTATAGGATATTGCTAACTTCTGATCTTTCTTCCTAAGTAGTTCCTGCATGATGTCAGCCTCATCATAATAAAGAAACAAGTCGGCAAGTAGAGGGGCACAGTTTGTTCCCATTGGAACGCCGACAGTCTGTTGAAAAACACGTCCTCCGAACGTAACAAAAATGTAGTCAATCAAGAAATCAAGCATCTTTATAATATCTGTTTCAGAGAATTTTTTGTTTGAATCAGAGTGATCCTTTACAAAGTAGGATTTATCCCTCCCCAAGACAAGATACTTGTATCTACGTTAGCCATTCTTTTTTATGAAGCAAAGCAATACCAACTCTTTTAATTTGTCTTTTAGTTTGGAATGTGGAATACTAGTGTAAAGAGTAGAAAAGTCAAATGTTTTTATACTGTTACAAGATGAAAGAGAGTTAGACAAGTATACATACATTAACTAAGGACTACTAGCAGTTACTGACAGGTCAGCTCCAAACCTAAATTAAACTGATTAAAGATTATGTCTTCATTATATGATTTTTTTCTTAATAAGATTATGAGGCAAAGTGGTATATACGGTAGAAAAATCGAAATTTTGAACAGATACAAAATCACCAATATAAGAAGAATGCATTTTATCAAGTACTATCAACTAGTTTTTGACACTCCAAAAGTAATTAATTCCACTTTGGCCTTTTTTGAACAATTTATTATCAGGTTGTTAATTGTACAAAGTGTACTAGTAAGTAAAATATACAATTTAGTGCCAATCAGATGACACACGTATTTTCTTTTTAACTTGTCAGATTGCAAATAAAAAATAAGACCCAGTGAATGGGACTATCACAAAACAGGGTTTGATTTTATAACACATGAAAGTTTTCTTATCATGATATTCCATACAATATTTGCCACTTGACATAAAAAATAACATATCCAACTACTTGGTTATATTGTATGAAGGAGACAGTTCAGTTGTCAAACTGAACAGTAAATTTTCAAACCAGTGTTGCAACGATAAAACGTATAACATCAACATACATCTAACAATAACAACCAGTGAAAAATTACTATAAAAAAATATATTAAATGAAGACAAGACGATAAGGAAAAAAGAGGCTCATGAGAGCCTGATATCGCTCACCTGTAATTTCAGTTTCAGGCATTTGACCTGTTTGTAGATCTTACTTTGCTGAATAATTTTGTTATTTAAACTTTCTCTCTTTCTATAATAATATTAAAGATAATACATAGCCCAAAAACTGTAAAAATTTCCTGAACTTGAACTATTTTTAGGCAGTAACCCAACAATAAGTTGTTAAAAATATTGATCTAAATATTACTTGACAGGTAAATCTAAACCTGTTTAACACTTTCAGGAAAATTGGTATCGTTAATGTTATTATCACTTATGTAAGTTTGCCCTTACTGCTTCAGTTGAGATGAAAGCCAAAAACTTCATTTGACCCCTATGTTCTTTTTTTAGAAACTGCCGCCATTGTTTTTGAATGGATCTAATCGAATACAATCGATAAACTATATACCCTAAGACACATTAAATTTTAATATTTTAGTATTTGGCGAAGTAGTTTCAGAGAAGAAGACTTTTGAAAAAGAAATTGGACTCACAAAAAATGATAAAAAAACCTTTAAAGGCAATAACTCCTTAAGGGGTCAATTGATTATTTTGATCATGTTGACTTATTTGAAGATCTTACGTAGCTGAACATTTATTGCCATTTATACTTTCTATCTCTCTATTATAATATTAAAGAAAATAACCTTAAACAGTAAAATATAATACCAATAAACTTTTTCCAACAGTAACCCAAAAATGGGTTGTCGACCTTCTGGAAATTTCATAACAGATAGATCATGACCCATTTATCACTTAAACTCACTTTCACTGTTGCTGTAGTTTTTTAGATATAAGCCAAAAACTGCTTTTGTCCCCTATGTTTTATTTTAAGCCATGTTGGCAATGTTTGTTAATGGATCATAACTTTGGATACAATTAATAAACAGATACCATAGGAAACACTCAGTTAAAATTTGGAAGTATTTGGCCCAGTAGTTTCAAGGAAGAAGATTTAAAAAAAAAATAATAGACGCACGAAAAAATGTAAAAAATAATCGTTTCAAAGGCGAACCTTCCGTAAGGAGTCTATTGACTGTTAAGATCATTTGACTTATTTGTAGATTCTACTTAGCTGAATATTTTTTTGCCATTTACACTTTCTCTCCATTTATTATAATATTAAAGATATTCACCAAAAACAATAAAATTTCATAAAAATTAAATATTTCGGGCAGTAACCATGCCGTGGGTTGTCCAATTGGTCTGAAAATTTCATAGCATATAGATCTTGACTTATTCATTGCTATAACTCTTATCACTTTAACTCTAACTGCTATAGCTTTTGAGATAAAAGCCAAAAAACTGCAAAAAAATCCTTAAAATTACCAATTCACTGACAGCAACCAAATAAAGGCAACAGTAGTATACCGTTGTTCAAAACTCATAAATCTATGGACAAAAAACAAAAACTGAGGGAAACGCATTAAATATTAGAGGAGAACAACGACACAACAATAAAATGTAACACACACAGCAACGGACTAAGCATTAGACAAAATCCGATGAGAAAAATCAATATAACATCAAAATCAAATACATGAATTTGGGATAGAAAAGTACCGTGACACGTCTTATAGTAATGTGAATTCACACTCAAATATAGGAGAAAACAAACGACACACAGAAACAAACTATGATATAATAATGGCCATTTTCCTGACTTGGTACAGGACATTTTTAAAGAAAAAAATGGTGGGTTGAACGTGTTAGGCAAAGAAACACATGAATAATAGATAACAAAGGCATCAGCAATATGCCAAAAACGCGACTCGTCCACACAAGACTTACCAGTGACGCCCAGATATACAAGTTCGAAAGTCAAAAAAAGGGGACAAAGTTGTACAGCTCTGAGGATCAAAAGTTGAAAAAGGTTGTGCCAAATAAGGCTATAGTTTTCTGCTTGTGATAAGAACATCCTTATTATATAGAACAATGTATGCTATTGCAAACAGTAAATTTTATCAAACGAATATAAAAGATTTACATGATAAAACTGTCGTCTAAACTGATTACAGAAACAAAATCCGAATACATAATACATTGAAGACCAACACAATGGATTGTTTGCTTCGTCTGAAAATTTCAGGACTGATAGATCATGACGTTTACCATCTGTCAGATTTGCTTTAAATGCTTTAATTTTTGAGATATAAACAAAAAACTGCGTTTGACCCCTGTTCTTTTATTAGCCGTAATGGCCATGTGTGTCGATGGATCAAGACTTTATATACAATTTATAAACTAAAGACCCTAAGAAACATTCAGTTAAAGTTTAAAAGTATTTGACCAAGAAGTTTCATAGGAGAAGATTCTTGAAATAGGTGACAACGACGACGAGAGATGACGACAGACGACGGACGCCAAGTGATGGCATAGGCTCACATGGGGTACTTCGGACCCTGTGAGCTAAAAACAAGTATTTGTTTCGAATAATGATTGGGCTATGTATATGAAATGTATATACCAATAACTGTACTCTTATGTTTTTCTGTTCATTTGTAGCACATATGGTAAATAAATTGAGAGTAAAGTATGCAATAAATGGTATGTGACTAGGTAAAACAACAATAAATATTTCTTTACTGCATAATAATGCTTGATATTTGGCTGGAATAAAAACGGAACAAACTGTTGAAATATTGTTAACAATAACTCCATAAATCTGATTAAAAAAAAATTAGAAAAAGAGGATCGAATGAACAGGCCTGTAAATCATGTATAGTTGTTAATGATACAAAAAACGAAACCTTACTCTTTTAAAACTTTTGTCTAAGGTTAAAGAAATTGCAGGATGTTTATACACTCTTATCACAATATGGAGAGAACTCAATCTGGCAAAATGAATCGTGAAGTAAGTCATGTTCTAATTTGCTAAAAATTGTTAACGAATAAACCAAAGAAAAAATAAAGCCCCTCTTCTTAGAGGTCTCTAAACGTCAATTAGAAATAGCTATTACAGATTTATACATTTATACAGTTGTATATGCAATTACTGTCATTTTTTGTTCACTAAGAGACATATTTTGTTATCAGTTGTCTAACATTATCTACGAACATGACGAACACATGTTATACAATTTTCAAAATATACAGTTTACAATTCGGAAAATATCACATGAAAAACATTCATAAAAAAATAATCTCTTGTAAAATTGTCATATTCAATATTTTTCATTGATTTGATTAACGTAATTTAATTGTTATTTGTCCAGCGACAAATATCACATACATGGTTTACTATTAAGTCGTTGAACATAATCGAAAACATACAAACATAGAAGACATTTTTAACAGTTTTATAGTTTTATTGGTTGTACTGGAATAAATGGTTATAAGAAAAGATTAGTATATATTTGTTATGGGGCCAGCTGAAGGACGCCTCCGGGTGCGGGAATTTCTCGCTACACTGAAGACCTGTTGGTGACCTCCTGCTGTTGTTTTTTTCTATGGTCGGGTTGTTATCTCTTTGGCACATTCCCCATTTCCATTCTCAATTTTACATTCATGTAAAATGTACATATGTTAACAATACGGCCTGAGAAAAAAATATTTTGATAAAAATTCACGTTTTCAGGACACCAAAGTGCTAAACTTTCTGTTGCAGATAAATACGATTAATTCTCATGTTTTAATGAAAAACTTGAAATTATAGTTTATGTTTGATATTTAAAAGTACACTGATTCTAAATTCAGTATAGGAGAACAACTATCACAATTTTATCATAACAAAATTTACGTTAAAAAGAATAATGACATTTTATTTTTTGATACTGACTGTATCAGCCCGAATGTCAGCTCATCCTTGCGGGCTCGCTCGATATTCGTGCTGATGTTGTCAGCATAAAAACAATAAATGTCATTATTCTTTTTATGTCTCAATACATAACTTTAAAATAGTGGACGACGTTTTACTTACAACAACGTTATACCCTCATAAGCCTGAAAATGTCATGACGGGTCACATATGTGGGGACAAAATATTACACGTTTGAGAGCATAAAAAGCAAAAAAATACTTAAAAAAAGAAGTATACGGTACAATGAAAAATCTTATAAATAATTACCCGAAATAGGGGAACAACTGGCATATTTGAATAAGAAAAATGAAAAAAAAAATGACAAATGGTGTCAGTGAATATAACATTGTCATGTTCAACTATCATCTAATTGAAAAAATAAAATCCTTACCAAATTTCAGTGTCTGCTTGGTTTTACACTCAGAATAATGGCTTTTGACATCCTCTTCATAAACAGAACGCATTTTTAATTCGTAATATGTTTCAGGTTGCAAATTTTGAAGTCTGTACATGCGTCGTCCATATTCCTCTTTCAAAACATCTTTAGAAAGGAATGTCCCGGTAGACCAGTCATTTGTTCGTTGAGACCGATGATCCAACTCATACGATAGACACTCGTCTGGGACATCAATAAACCATTCAATGGTTATTGAACAATCAGTGCATTCAACTATGTCAAGTTTCCTAGGAGCTGTAAATAGATAAATAAAAATGTCATCGAACTACCTGGAAATCTTGTAGTTACTCAAAGAAAGGAGAAAATGATCTAAAGGGGTTAATGCCATACAATTAGTAAAATAATACCAACAACGTCGTTATGATAGGACAAATACACATTTTCCTTAAGGATCATCAGTTCCTACATGTATAGTGAATCAAGCTTAACATCTTATAAATACTATCACCAGATAGAAGATTGATAAATATAAAATTGAGAATGGGGAAATAGGGAATGTGTCACAGAGCCAACAACCCGACCAAACAGCAGAATACAGCCGACGTCACCAATGGGTCCTCAATACAGCGAGAAAATCCAGCACCGGAGGTAGGCTTCAGCTGGCACCTAAACAAAATGTGTACTAGTTCAATGGAAATGGATGTCACACTAAACTCCAGAACATAGAGCATTATTCAGAAAAAGGAGAAAAGATCAATACATGTGTTAACAGAACAAATTTGTTTTGAAGTTCACATTTTTCAGGACACTAGTATTGAGTTTGATCTGAAACTGTGATTTTTATGTGACCAGCCCTTCAAAGACTGAATATTACATTTTTAAGTCATTTTCAGACTTATCCACTGCGGTAAAGTCAGAACTGTATAGACAGTTCATTTGCAGATAAAGATATGTTCAGTAGCTTTAAATTACAATTACATATCAACATGATACTGAATGGTCAGAAAAGCTACTAAACAGTATATAGTTGACTGCAATTAGTCAACTTTCAAGTTTTTATTACTCAAGACACCAAAAGTGGTATGTAAATAATAAAAAACAAATAAATATATATATAACAAAATAAAGTGAGACAGTAAACACAATAGTCATTCATTAAAATATACACATGTACAAGTTATTTTTATAATATCAAATTGGAATATATACTAAGCCAAAAAAGTTTTGCAACAAAAATGTAAAATTTTATTTTATTACAAAATCATAACACCATTTAATTTTTTATAATAAGAAAATGGAATTATGACAACAGGCATGTTTATCATTCACATTCACAATGAATATCTTTGTATGGAGCGCAGTAGAGTCAAAATGCGGACATTAGAAGAAAGTTATTCAAAGTCGGTTTCTTGTCCATGCTCCTCGTGCATCGATAACGGATTGACACTCTAGTACATGTACCTGTCCTTAGTCTATGTACCACTCGTGTGGCCGGAATACACTTGCCACGTGTTGACGTTTAGCGAAGAAAGCGTTCTTTCCTTGACGTTAGTTTTTTGGTATACCAGATATTGACCTATCCTGCGCAGTTGCAGTTTGTCGATATCTGTGCGTTAGTCTCTAAAATGTTTACTTATGTATATTTAATCTGGCCGCGACGTCGTCAACACTCATTCCGGCATCAACTATTTTAAGAGCTTTCTGATGGTCATTATTTGTTATGACTTGTTCACTCCCCATGCAATTTTTTTCTCACGTTTATGTGTTTTTCTTGTCAATGGTATGTCTCTGAACGTCAGTGAACAATACATTTAAAATTTCGTTTTAAAAGTACAGGCACAGAAGGTAAAACATCAATTACACGTGCAAAGCTTAAAAGGTGCGAAATCAATCACCCTGAAATAAGTACGACTGTTTAAAATTACAGGTAGACCTTTAGGAATATATCAATGATGTTTACTTTTATTTGGCAGGAACAATAAATATAAAATTTAAAAAAAAATGTTTTTTTTTTGGCTCAGTATACATAATTTGCGTTTCTACATTACCAAGATCGTCAAACCACTCCTTATATGACAATTTCTTCTAATTATTTGCCATTTTTCACTATTATCTTGACACTTTAGTACTTAATTTTATTCCATACAGTTGCAAGTCTTTAATATTAACAAAAAAAAAACAACAGAAATATACATCTTTGTTTAGGGAGCAGCTGAAGCCCTCCTCCAGCTGCGAGATTTTCTAGCTGTGTTGAAGACCCATTGGTAGCCTTGTGCTGTTTTCTGTCCTTTGTCGGGTTGCTCTCTCTTTGACACATTCCCATTTCTATTCTCAATTTTAGACTAATTGTCGAACATGACGATACATAGTACAGCATTCGAAAACTAACGTGTCTATCGTGCAGAACTGTCAGATTTATATTCAATCAGCGACAGAGTATATTAGTAAAAGAAAATGCTATTGCGGTTAAGGATCAATTCGAACAAGGTCTTTGGTTGCAAGGCAAAAATTGTGTTCATATCCAACATTAGATATTTTCTAGTTGCCGAAGAAATGCCTTTTGCTCCATCCGTATTAGCTTTTGTAAATTTTTTTGGCTCAGTATACATAATTTGCGTTTCTACATTACCAAGATCGTCAAACCACTCCTTATATGACAATTTCTTCTAATTATTTGCCATTTTTCACTATTATCTTGACACTTTAGTACTTAATTTTATTCCATACAGTTGCAAGTCTTTAATATTAACAAAAAAAAACAACAGAAATATACATCTTTGTTTAGGGAGCAGCTGAAGCCCTCCTCCAGCTGCGAGATTTTCTAGCTGTGTTGAAGACCCATTGGTAGCCTTGTGCTGTTTTCTGTCCTTTGTCGGGTTGCTCTCTCTTTGACACATTCCCATTTCTATTCTCAATTTTAGACTAATTGTCGAACATGACGATACATAGTACAGCATTCGAAAACTAACGTGTCTATCGTGCAGAACTGTCAGATTTATATTCAATCAGCGACAGAGTATATTAGTAAAAGAAAATGCTATTGCGGTTAAGGATCAATTCGAACAAGGTCTTTGGTTGCAAGGCAAAAATTGTGTTCATATCCAACATTAGATATTTTCTAGTTGCCGAAGAAATGCCTTTTGCTCCATCCGTATTAGCTTTTGTAAATTTTATGTTGTTCTCGTGCTGATTGTGCATTAAATACAGTTTACGAACTTACTACTACGAGTTTTAATCCATCCTCGGATTGCTCTTTGAACAATTATCAAAACAACGACTGAAAAAAGGAGAATATTTATGGTCAGAATAGAAATTTCTAAACGCACATAAGTCGAAAAAGTGAACAACGGCAAGGTCAAACCATTATATTATTACAGTACAGATGTAGTAACTCACATGGTTAGGAAGGGTAACAGAAGAAAATGTAATGTTTGTATTCTTAAAATATTCCGTTATTTTTCTTTCATTGAAATCTGTTGGTTGATAGTCAATCGTTTTTTTTTAAATCAGTCAAATCATATGTTTTACTGTTTTTTTTTACAGTTTTACACATAATACAGAACTTTTTAATATCTGCAATGTATTTGACAATCAACGTCAATACCGAAACATTAAGCTGATAGTACTCTCGAGGACTAAGTCTATTATCAGGAGAACTTAACTTGATTTTTGATCTGTCCATGACGTGAATAATTACAAAAAAGTACTATTTTACCTGGTCATGTGCGAACAAAGAGGCGGAAGTTACCAGAGTGAGATTTACAACTCATAGCCGAAGAGAGGGCAAGATCAAGAGCTCCTTTTCACACACATAATTTGAAATGTTTTAATACATTTGGTAAATGGTTGACATTGTTGTATTGCCGAACTATTTTGCAAATACGATCTGATTTATCTTTCATATAACACAGGTTAAAAAGCAACTATACATCATCTGTGTCTATGCTGGATGACCAAGTAACACATGTGAATTATCTAGCATATTTGAAGAATGCACATCAAAATTGTCTTCATATTTATTTATAAGAGATCAGATTAGCAAAACTACTGAAAATGTCTAAATGATACCCCAGTTCTATTTTAACGTTCGACTTCAATTTACACCAACTAACTTTATTTTTTTGTCAATCAGACTTAACTTTTACAAGTGAACTATTTGTCCAACACAACAAACAGAGGCGAAAACTAAGGGAACATTTACTAGTATTTATTTGTGTGAACTTCCATCAACATTGGGTAGGGTCGATTATAGAATTTTATTGCAGACTAGTGCAATAATACATAATACAAATCAAATGCATATTTGTAGTTTCAGAAATATTGAAATGTAGATTGTTTTAATCTTATGGGGCATGCTCAAATGAATAAATTTATATTCCATAATAAAAGATCATAAGGATAATCATTTTAAAACTGTCCAATTGAAGTATTGAAAATAAAGTATTCATTGCAATATTTCAATATTCCAGATTGCTTCTGCATTTTCAAACTCTCCGTTGATGAGAAATGTAACAGAGTGTGGGTGATTTTGAAAACGACAGACTAGATACGGTCACTGCATACGGAAAACTATCGGCGAATTAGTATATTGGAAGACAAAACATAATTCAATAGCAGTACAATTTTTATAATATAAAGGATATTGGTATGCCCCACCCAGGGGCATTATGTGTCTCGGTCTGTGCGTCCGTTCGTTCGTCAGTCCGTTTGTCCGTCTGTCCCGCTTCATGGTTAAAGTTTTTGATCAAGGTACTTTTTGATGAAGTTGAAGTCCAATGTTCCCTATGATATGATCTTTCTAATTTTAATGCCAAATTAGAGTTTTGACCCCAATGTCGGTCCACTGAACATACAACATGATAGTGCGAATGGGCCATCCGTGTACTACGAACACATTCTTGTTTTCACTAATAAGTTCACGTACACTTGTGTTATAGCCATTCAAGTATATAAAACATATTACACTTTTTTTTCACTTAGACTTTAATATATACAATTGTAACACACACAATTTTTAATTCATTGGTTGAATAATGTTATTGCTGAATTTAAAAAAGAATCTTCAAGGCATTCACCATATAACCATAAATTATATTACAAAAATCCTGATAAGCATTGAACATTTGCAATATTCAATGCAAGATTCTTTTTTTGATGTAGACCTTTTGAATAGTTTCTCATAGACTTCTTCTTAGCCCATTAATATAAACTACTTACCGCATGCAAATGACAATATCAAAACCAATATAGCTGCTAAAATGCGATATATATCTGCAAAAATACGAAAAGCAGCTAATGCAAGTGGCTTGTATTTAACGACATTTTTATTGTCGATTTTGTATAAATGTATAATTTTACTACCAACGCATGTCTTCCTTTTATTCAAAATATTGATACGTAACAAAATTTCAGCAGTCTTGATACCTCATGCTGACTTGTACAACAACATTATTTGACCTCATCAACCAAAACTAACCATATGTGCGCTTTAATTTGTAAATCTTTATACCTGCATAGTGAATCATCCATATTTTTTACGTTAGGATTCAATGTATAATACAAAGCAATATTGGAATACAATAACTACAAACTTTTGTTTGCATAAGTTTTAGGCATTAGCATGTCCTCCTTTTATTCAAAATATTAATACCTAACAAAATTTCAGTAGTTTTGATACCTCATGCTGACTTGTACAAAATTATTTGACCGCATCAACCAAAACTGACCATATGTGCACTTTAATTTGTAAATCTGTATACCCGCATAGTAAATCAGCCATATTTGTTATGTCAGGATTCAATGTTTTATACAAATGACAGCAATATTGGAATACAATAACTACACATTTTTGTTTGCATAAATGTAGGGTGCCAGCATGTCCTACTTTTTTCAAAATATTGATATGTAACAAAATTTCAGCAGTTTTGATACCTCGTGCTTACTTTTACAACAAAATTATTTGACCACATCAACCCAAACTGACCATATGTGCACTTTAATTTGTAAAACTATAAACCCGCATAGTAAATAAGCTATATTTTGTATGTCAGGATTCAATATATAATATCAATGCCAGCAATTTTGTAATACTAAAAACAAATTATTGTTCTCATAAATTTAGGGTGCCAGCATGTCTTCCTTTTATTAACAAATTTTATACGTAACAAAAGGTCAGTAGTTTTGATACCTTATGATGACTTGTCTAACAAACTTATTTGACCCCATCAGCAAACACTGACCATATGTGCACTATAATTGTAATTCTATAAACCTGCATAGTAAATCACCATATGTCAGAATTCAATGTATAATACATCCATGACAAATGACAGCAATGTTGGAATACAATAACTACAAGTTTTTGTTCGCATACATTTATGGTGCCAGCATGTCCTCTTTCTATTAAGAAAAATGACACGTAAGAAAATTTCAGCAGTTTTGATCCCTCATGCTGACTTGTACAACAACATTATTGTTGTCAATACTTTATTGCGACTGTCATACAGGTAAGAGTTTTTTTTTTACCAAGGCAGTACTATAACAGTTGTTTTCCATTCGTGTGATGTGTTTAAGCTTTTGATTTTTCCATTTGATAAGAAACTCCTCCGTTTTGAATTTTCCTCGGAGTTGGGTATTTTTGTATTTTACATTTTTGACATTTAAATGATTTGAATCATTTTGAGGACGATCCACAGTTTCAGGGATGATCCCTGTGGTTAATATATGAAAATGCTTAATATATTCGTCATTGTCTCTATTCTTTGAACATATTTGAGATTCTTCTGATAATTTTTATGTCTTCCGTCTGTTTGAGCCATGAACAACCTGACTGCATGAAGAAATCACACAGATTTCAACAGCAAGTACAACGAAGATGATATTTTCAAAGTGCTGTTTTTTTTTTTTTATTGACCATATATTTGTTTGGTTTGGTGAATTCCCACATCAGCAGACGGTTGGTATTCAAATAAGAATTATTGTGCATCATTACTAGCCTATTTATTTTTGTACTCATATGAATACAAATTCACACAAAACCCTATCAAAGACAACAAAAAATCGTCTTGCCAAGTTCTCCAATTTCATTTTCATATATATTGACGATGTCCTGTCACTCATTAACCCACATTTCAATGAGTGCGTACAAATATTCCAGTGAACGTAATTTTAAGGATACTACCGAAAGTAAAAAGTATGATTCATATTTTTTTTCCCAATGATATTTCAAGCTTGAATCTATGACAAACCAAATGATTTTACGATTGCCAAAGTCACAATTCTCAGCAGTTACATACCCTTTGTTCCATCGTATTGGGTTTTTATATCTCAACTTAAACATCTTGTTCGTGAATGTTCACAATATGTGGACGTCGTTAACAAAGGCCATACACAAAAACTGCTTCAAGGGAGTTAAGAGGAAGAACAATTAAAATTTCATAAGTTGTATGGTTAACATCACGAATTGATTGGCCGATGCGATATGTTTTCCCGGTCTTAAAATCTTTGATATCAGTACATTCTACTAATCTGTAATTTTTCCGACTGTGTCCTATTTCCGATTGCGACATTTGACTGAGTTTAGAATTGCAAGATGCATGCACAGCTGGGTATGCTAACTTTTATTGTATCTGTTTTCTTTTAATTTAGTTACTATGAAGATTTACACAATGCAACACAATAAAAACCGATTATAGTGTCTTCTAATTACTTAATTATCTTAGATTGATATTTTGTAATCAGATTTGAACTTACTTGTAGGAACATAGTGTACGTTGTATATGTAGTTGTCAAACTCAACGATCCTAATTTTCCTTGATATATTATACCTATAAAAAAAATGCGTAAACATTTTCTTGTCGCATAGTTTTGTACAGATCGAATCTGAAAAATGTTCATAAACTATATAATTTCAACTCCCTAAGTTACAGCTAGCAGAATCTAAGATATGCTTTCGATGTTATTTAGATAAATTATACAGAAGTTAAAAGTATGTAGCATTTGAAATGTAAGGAACTTTACGCCGTGAGCATATCTGAGACACATGTATCCATTTGGTATTGGTATTATGAAATAAAAACTTTGGAATAGATATTCACTTGCGCATCATGACAACTTAAATTTATGTTTTTTTTTTTAATAACTTCAACGAGCGATACTAAATATATATAGATATATAGATATATGTAGTTTATTGTATAAAGATAATTGAACAAAACAAAGACATGTAATTTGAGATATAAAAAATCACTTACCTATCTCCTAAGTAACCGATTCCTGTCATTTCTGTGTCATCATAGCAATTGATATCTGGAAAATACAATTGAGAAGTTTGTTTTTCTTTATAAAATGTTTCCCTTCTATAAGTGGTATACACATGACTATCCGAACTTGTTTGGTAACAAATTAGTTAACCAGCATGTATGCAAATGTACTCAATTGTTTTCATTGCACTAATAAAGTTTGTTAGTTATACACATACACGAAGGATTCGTTTTTTTTTTATATTAGGATGCTATTACTTTACATTTGTGTGCAACATGTACATTTTTAAGAGATAATTATGGAATTTTAAATAATGCATCAAACTTCAATAGTAAAAATCAAGGATCCATCGTTTCCATCTAGTTCTCAATGAAATACCTTATCAAAAGTAACAATCAATGTCCCACCGTTTCCATCTAGTTCTCGATGAAATAACTTAAAGTATGCGACAAATACTGACGGGGATTCTAACATAGGACCAATACATGAGCGATGAAATGTCAAAAAATAAATTCGACTCATCAGAAATGATCAGTGGCACAGTTAAAAGTAAAAAAAAAATTTAAAAAAATAGTTACATACCAAAATTCACCTAAGGTATGCCAAATACGAGTAAAGGTATTTATGCCTGGAGGGAGAACATCCTTATAATTTTGAATATTTACACTTTTAATAAAAAGTCCATTTACATAAAAATGAACGTTGCTATAATTTTTGATAGCAACACAAAAGTGCTTACTACTTGGCTGGAAATATCCATGATACTAAATGTCCACATGCACTGAAATCGACCCAATAGTAAAAAAGGCCTTATTATATTAATACTCATAGCCTTAATCCCTATACTGATTTTAATAAACAGGCTAAAATCTATGTAACACAATGTTCAATAATGGTCAGGCAGAAGATTTACCGACAAAAATGAATCAGACATAAGAATTTACGATATAAAATATTAATGAATTTCACTGTTTGCAAAAGTATAAATTATTCTAAATAATAAGTATGTTCTTATCCCAAGCAGAAAACCCTAGTCGTATTGAGCACAATCTTTTTGAACTTTTTGTCCTCAGTGCTGTTCAACTTTGTACTTGTTTTGGCTTTCAAACCTTTTGTATCTGGGCATCACTAGTTAGTCTTGTGTGGACGAAACGCACTTCTGGCGTAAAGTTTCAACCTGGTGCCTTTTGTTAGCTATTATTCGTGTGTTTCTTTGTCCAATATGTTCTTTTTATTTGTATTGTAGTCCGGTAATGTTATGTTGTCATTTCTGTTGTGTCGTTTGTTTCCTCTTATATTTGAGTGTGAATTCTCATTGCTATAAGACGTGTCACGGTACTTTTCTATCCCAAATTCATTTATTTAGTTTTGATGTTATATTTATTATTCTCATCGGATTTTGTCTAATGCTTAGTTTGTTTCTGTGTGTGTTACATTTTAATGCTGAGTCGTTGTTCTCCTCTTATATTTAATGAGTTTCCCTCAGTTGGAGTTTGTAACCCGGATTTGTTATCTTTCTATCGACTTATGAGTTTCAAACAGCGGTATACTACTGTTGCCTATATTTAGTAATAATCTAAAGATGAAACAGTTTTTGTCTGTTGTTAAGTTTTTATAGAAAATTACGATGATAGAATATCGGTCAATGGGATGCTAAACTTAACCCTGAATATAAATCCAATAAAACATTTTTGACATCATTACGAGAGAGACAGCTCCATATTTTTGCTACATATTGATAGTATTTAGGCCTGACAAAGAGAGACTAGTAATTTACCTTTCGTTTTAATCGTTTCGTTGTATGGATTTATTCCGAGATAACAGGAGCAATCTTCAGTTGAAGGATCGCAGTAACACTGGTTTTTCGGGTTCCTGACAAACGCATAGCCTCTAGCGGTATTACAAATACAGTTTCTGTCGACCGAAGTGTTGCCGATTTTATACGTCTCCTGACCTAAGCTGTTACAAAGTGATTTTTGATAGGTGCAGTCACTGTTCCCATTTGTGTCAAATAGGAAAGGCTGGTATCGAGTTGCACTGCATGTTGCTCTGTTTAAGTTCGGCTGAAAGACGTATTTATATCCTGCAAATATTAAGTAAAAAAAGTGCCTGCCAATTGATATAATTTGTCTTGTGTTTTTCTATGTTGTGATGTTATGCTATTGTTTCAGAAAAAGGGAGAAGGTTTGGATCCATTAAAAAACGTTTAATCCCGCTGCAAATGTGTGCACCTATCCTATGTCAGGAATCTGATGTACAGTAGATGTCGTTTGTTTATTCAATTAATACGTGTTACTCGTTTTTCGTTTTTTTAATTTTATATAGATTAGACCGTTGGTTTTCCCGTTTGTATGGTTTAATACTAGTAATTTAGGGGCCCTTTATAGCTTGTTGTTCGGTGTGAGCCAAGGCTCCGTGTTGAAGGCCGTACATTGACCTATAGTGGCTTACTTTTTTTAAAATTGTTATTTGGATGGAGAGTTGTCTCATTGGCACTCACACTACATCTTTCTATATCTATTAATACTTTACATTATAAGCTATATTTCGCTACATTTGTCACCTCTTAATTCAGGTACATGTTATTAAATACGTGCACAACAAAGTATTTATTTACAGTGAAATAAAATAATTAATAAAAACGACTATTATTCATTGACTAGACTTTCTTTTTAATTGTTTATCAAACATTTTTATTATATGAAAATACAGTTATTGTTTAACATATATGACATATTGGTAATATGTTGTGCTCAAAACAATGCTAATATTAATAGTACAACTGTCTATAAATCTAAAAAAAGGCTTACCAGCACCTAAAAGTCTAGGTCTGTTACACGTATCATTGTATACATTTACTCTAAAAGTTACGTTAAATAAGCAAGTATAATTTCGTTCAGGATTACACATGGATTTTGCCCGAAGATTCCAGTGTGCCTGCGATGGACAAGTAAAGTTGTACGCTTCATTTAAGGATAACATCTACAAAAAAGATAAATATCCATCAATAATTCAAACAATACTTCAATTAGAATTGTATTTTTTCGACACAAACGCACATATTCAATGGTTTATGAGCACGTTAACCTCATCAAAAACAGCAGCCTTAAAAATGTGTATTAAGACGTACGTTGAGTCTAGATAGCACTCGCCAATAATGTTGCTAGGCCAAATCAAATACGAAATTGTACAAATAAATGTTATATTACTTTGCTGTTACAACATTTTGGAAAGTATTTTAAATTAAGATATTTCTCTCCCATTCAAGCTCTGATTCCTTGCCCGACGTTCGGCCATACTTTAAAAGAGAGGCGAAACATACCAGAAGGACATTCAAACTCAAGTAAAAAAACTGACAACGCCATGGCTAGAAAAACACCAAGACAAACAATAGTACACAAAACACAACATATAAAACAAAAGACTAAGCAACACGAACCCAACAAAAACTCCAGAAGGGTAAACAGATCATGTAAAACGGTAACTCCATTACGGTCAACCAACTCGTGATTGAGTCCGTAAAATGGAAAAAAGGATGATTTCAATTTCACCACTTGGAACTCTTGGATTAATAGTTTCATTGTTAACAGCAACCCTTTATCATTGAAATCATGATAGGAAATACAAGCCCTGGCATATTGTATCAACGGGGAAATATATACTCCGCATGCAGGCGCTGCAGAAATGTTGCTACATAGAAATGGAAAGTTCACAATTGGGAAGCTGAAATCATCTCTTTCGTCGAAAAGTTTTGTTTTCAACCGACTCTGATTGTCAGTTTCTATAACTATGTAAGTCAAGGTATGAGGTATACCTAACTGTTATCTGGTGTATCCTTTATCTCAAGTTCGATGGAATGGATGCGTTCAACATAGTCACCAAATTTTGAATTATTTAGTGATAGAACATCATCTATATAAATTGTAGCAGAAAGTACAGTTTAAGGATAATTCAAACTTCTTTGGCTACTCCTTTTTTTGTGAAAAAAGTAGGACCAACCCTTTCAATTGGTCTTTTAGTTTGGAATGGGGAAGACTTGTATAAAGTGTGGAAAAGTGAAATATGTTTTATCACTATTGCAAGATGAAAGAGTGTTAGATTATAGGTTTTGATTTTTTTAGGTATCCTTATCTGATTCACGCCACCTCTAGAATAGGCCTTTATTTATTACGAAACGGACGGGTTTCGTCGAAATATGCATCTGATGATCGTCAGTGTGCCAAAAAAATCCCCTCTAACCGTTGCTAGGGGCGTCTTAAACTGGCAGTGAACTGAGAGTGTGTTTGCTTTTGCTCCATTGAAAGACCTCACTGTGACCTTGAGATGAACAACAACAATAACGTCGATGCTCCATTGCTTTTTTTTCTTTTTTGCTGTGCAATACTGATTTGATGGCATCAATGCATCGTGGGATTATCACATATTCTTTCTTTTCTACTACATTAAAATAACTATTTGTTCAAAAATTTAATATTAATGTAACAACTGTGTGGTAAACTTCCTTAACCGTACTCTTTAACCCAAAAACAAGACAGAAATACAGAAAAGAAAACGAATGCGTCAGATTTAAATGATATATACCTGAAGGAGAGTCATTAGGATAAACATGTCCATGAATTTTGTTCTTCATTTATAATCTATGCCATCTAAAAAGAAAAACATTAAACAAATCTAAGGTACATAAATTGACCATACACTGCATTACAATGCTTAATAATCCAACCTTTGGTTTTGTAATATTGTATATAATTGATGCATTGTTGGTAAATGTCAAAATGTATGTTATAATTATATTTTCTAGTAAAAAGTAAAATCACAAAAATACTGAACTCAGAGGAAAATCAAATTGGAAAGTCCCTAACCATGGCAAAATTCAAATGACAAAACACATCAAAAACGAATGGACAATAACTGTCATATTCCTGACTTGGTACAGACAGAAAATGGTGGATTAAACCTGGTTTTCTAGCGCCAAACCTCTGACTTTGTATGACAGTCTCATCATATTTACAGTGATGCGTGAACTAAAGAGACATAATAAATAAAATAGTCGAAATATTGGTACAGCAGTCATCATCGTGTTACAATTTTAAAAGAAACAATTGCTTTGCGCGTCTGACGTCAGAAAATGTATACGTCACATATTTGTGTCGTTGAATGTTTATACAAACAATTTTAAATTTTCTCATGGGCAATGACAGCATACAGGGTTAAAAAAATCAAAAGTATGTGAGAATTAATTTCAGAAATAGACCGAGATTTAAAATAGCCAAAAGTTCTATAGAATTTATATGAATCCACAAATATTTCATTCCACTACGTGATTAAATAATAGTTTTTGGTTCAACGTATTTTCTAATTTATAATAGAAATATAATATAATGACATATTATAGAACAATAACATGCTGACAGGATCTATTAAAACACAGAGTCACGTTTTAAGAACCAAAGAAACAGAAAACGTTTCAAAATACAAAACACACCTTATCTTCAAGTTATTATTTTTAAGATTCTACATATTTGTCAAAATAGTAAATGTGTGTAACAAAAAAATGATCCAGGTATTTTGACAATTTTCACAACAACTCTCGTTTGGTATTACATGTATTAAGTGCTTCTTTCAAATAATCATTTGAAAAAAAAAGGTTTCTGATCTTATGTTTATAAAGGCTTTACGATGTGAAATATAGAAAAAGTAAATATTTTATTAGAGAGATACTGGATAAAGTTACAAACTATAGCATACAATATGTTCACATATGACATTTGACTATGAAACCTACAACAGAACAAAATATGTTTTCTTAATGCATTTAAAAATACAAGACGTTTACATAACGATCAATACAATTATTTAAATCAACTCAATGAAAAGATCACAGTTCAACACTTTTTGTTACTAGGATAGCAGTTTATTAATACTATGGTAAATAGTTGTGTTTTAAAAGTGTATTATTATACCGGTTATGTTAGTCATACTTCGTAAACATTTGAAATGTATATAGCGTCTATTGACAATCCGTCTTTGTAATATTTTTAAATACGCCAAGCATTTAGATTGTCGCAAATGAGTTCTTGTTGACAGTTGGACGGAAAAAGAAACAATAAATATTATAAATGTATCTTACGGACTTCATCTTTGAGGTGGGAATTGTAGGTTTCATAGTCGTATCTGGTTGTGATGCTGTTTCATTTGCATTTATCAAAATTAATACGTTTGTCACGTTGATTTTATTTTATAAAACAAGTACACAAACAACTTGCATTCTTTCACTAATATTTCTTTTTAGGTGTAACACCACCAACTCATAGTACGTCACATCCGGTTGCATACGAAAAAGGGTCGAAAAAAATATTCCTTTGAATTTCACAGTTGTAGGAAATTAATCCTACGTCATTGCAGTGAAACAAATTCCGGGTCATATTCATATATCATGGGTGTTTCAAAGCACCATTATTTTTTTTTATTTTGTGTTTCTATAAATTTTTGGGGAAACATGAGGTTATGTGGTTACTAAAGCTTGTACACAGTTAAATACGAGGTGAACATTTGATTGGTTAACTTCCAGTGATGGTTATTTTCTTATATGCAATGGAATGTTATGTGAAATTTTGTCTATAGTACTTGACAGGATGAAACTTTACCCATAGCTTTATTTGAAACAAATAAAACTTCTGCACATTTTTTTTTAAAAGTGCAAATTTAACAAAGACTAATAGGGGAAAATCGTTGGTGGTATTACACGATATTTACAAATTTTACATCAATTTTCTCAAAATCAGAAATATATTTGTGATAATTTGATTTATTTCGAATCATGAGTTATTTCCTTCCTTATCTTTCTTAAAAAATAAAGGACTCATATCTAACAAGTGAAAACGGTTAGCCTGCTTTGTTTTTTAATAGTGTAGTTTTAAAACAATATTTGAAAGTATGTGAACACATTGCAAAGATAGTTTAATTGTCTTTATAAGTCGACATATGTAAGACTAACATGAGGACATTTACAATCATATCATTTTGTGAAGATTGAGTTAACATGGTTAGTGAAATCGTGTCATTGCATTTTGTTTGTGGTTACATTTTCAAAGATATTAAAATGATTTAAGATAAATAAAACGTAGAATGACAATATTTACTAAACTAATTTTGCTTACCTCAAACTACTTGATCCATTTACAAATGTTAATAAAACAAAGATGATGAAATAAATGCTGTGTGTTGTCCATTTTTAGTTATTAGCTTGAAAGTGCAGAGTGTGTATTGTGCAATTTCATCACATATTTGTCATTGTCGTGAAATGTTATTTGATATCACTTCTAACTCAACGGATACTGCATTGGAACTTAAAAGGGATATTGTGTGATTCATTTAGACACAGCACAGTATTTATAATTGTTTTATGAATATGTGTACCTTATATTGACATATTTTAAATAACTTGTTGTATTTTAAATAAACATTTAAACAGGATACCTGATATTTTTCAATTGAAAATTGACAGACCATGCAAATGATATTTGAACTAAAACTTGAAGTCTTGTATTTAACATTGACCTAAATAACACTGCATGAAATGATACGTTTACAAAATGTATTCATAAATTAAATTTCTAGTTTTGAATTTAAGGTCTGATTTATGAAGAATCATTTTAGTAGTTTATGAAAATTTAATAATTTTTTTAAATTTCTTATTTTCTTAAGTTTAATTCCGATTTATGGGTTATTAAACTTGTTATTTATTTGAAAAATAATAGCAGTTTAAATTTGTTATTTAAAAGGTTTAAATCTAGTTTATCACTGTTAAATTTTCCGTTTAAATATACGTTTATTTTTTATCAAAACTACTAATATCAGACGATTTAACTGAAATTTAATTTAGATTAAATAACAAGTTTATACTGATCAATTTTTGTTCGGTAAATTTGAAATTTAATGCCAGTTTTGGTATACGTTTATTTTTTATCGAAACTACTAATATTAGACGATTTAACTGAAATTTAATTTAGATTAAATAACAAGTTTATACGGATCAATTTTTGTTCGGTAAATTTGAAATTCAATGCCAGTTTTGGTAACGTGTTTTACATTGTTTTATCGGGGCCATTTATAGCTGACTATGCGGTATGGGCTTTGCTCATTGTTGAAGGCCGTACGGTGACCTATAGATGTTAATGTCTGTGTCATTTTGGTCTTTTATGGATAGTTGCCTCATTGGCAATCATACCACATCTTCTTTTTTAAATTATGTTTCTTGTTTAATTTCAATGATGAAGTAATTCTTCTTCTTAAGGGTCAACAAGGCTTCACTACTGTCATATGAATTCATGTTGTACAAAATAAAATGGAACGAAAACGTCATCAAGAAAACAAGACGACTTTACGATCGGGCTTATTATAATTGTTCAAAAGGAAGAAGAAGAAAAAAGAAACTTTCGTTGAAAAAATATAAACAACTTACGTAAATCAATATTTAAATCTTGAAAATCCCCAAACCTTTAGAGATTTTCAAGTAAGTAAAGGTCTTCGTCAGATTTACATGGACGTTCTGGTTATCTTTTATCCCAATAACAGAAAATACAAAACACAACAAATAACAAGAGCTTGAATAATGGCTAAATTTCATTGATTGATTTTTATCGTCTTTCATAAGGAATAATTCAGTTATGAATAGTTTAAACAACATGTATTTATCGACAACACAAATAGAATATATTTTTAGAAACAAGCAGTTTTGATTATCCCCCTTATTATAAACTAAATATATTTTGACATTTTGACATTTTTCTTTCATTTGATATTTATGATAATCATATATATACGAAATTTACTTTTATACAGTGCACTTTGTGAGATATTTCTTAAATATCGTATTACTTTTTTGATAATATTTATGATGGGATGTAACTCTTTTTGTCAACAATCATATCTGTTTCAGAGGAAAATATTTATTTCAAAAATAAGTTATCTCCCATTACATTGGAAAAGCGTAAAGATTAAGATTATACATTCTAAAATTTGTCTTTCTTTTTAATATATTCAACACAGTTTTACAGATGGATGGATAATTCTTTAAAAAAAAACGAATGTGCCGCATACTAGTATAAAAGGGCACACTAAAAAAAAGTAAAAGCTGTTTTAGCGCAAATTTCACAATATTCACGAAGTAAACGGGATTTTTTTCCCAGTCGTCGTATTTTGCTAACGACTCTTTCGCAAATAATGATAAAATTGAGAATGGAAATGGGGAATGTGTCAAAGAGACAACAACCCGACCAAATAAAAAACAACAGCAGAGGGTCACCAACAGGTCTTCAATGTAGCGAAAAATTCCCGCACCCGGAGGCGTCCTTCAGCTGGCCCCTAAACAAATATATACTAGTCCAGTGATAATGAACGCCATACTAATTTCCAAATTGTACACAAAAAACTAAAATTAAAATAATACAAGACTAACAAAGGCCAGAGGCTCCTGACTTGGGACAGGCGCAAAAATGCGGCGGGGTTAAACATGTTTGTGAGATCTCAACCCTCCCCCTATACCTCTAACCAATGTAGAAAAGTAAACGCATAACAATACGCACATTTAAATTCAGTTCAAGAGAAGTCCGAGTCTGATGTCAGAAGATGTAACCAAAGAAAATAAACAAAATGACAATACTACATAAATAACAACAGACTACTAGCAGTTAACTGACATGCCAGCTCCAGACTTCAATTAAACTGACTGAAAGATTATGATTTCATCATATGAACATCAGGCACAATCCTTCCCGTTAGGGGTTTAGTATCATACCATCATAACATATATGAGAAGAACATAACCCGTGTCATGCCAACAACTGTTTTTAGAATAAATGTGTTTAGTTCCGATGCAAAGACCTTATCAGTGACTCAATATTAACGCCAAAATATGCAATCTTTAATGACTTGACAACAGTATCGTAATTATATCCCTTCTTAATAAGTCTATTCAAAGGTTTTGTGAGTTTCTGAGGTGAATACTGACACCTTTGTGGTTTATAAAGAATATTTCCATAAAAAATTGGATGTGAAATACCTGAACGTAAGTCTGCATGTTGAGCTATATTCACGAATGATGTCTTTATACCGATGATAAAGTTTAGTAAATGTTTTGACTAGTTTGTGATATCGAAAACCCTGGTGTAATAATTTTTCAGTAATACATAAATTTCTCTCGTTAAAATCTAAAACATTGTTACATACACGAGCGAATCGTACAAGTTGAGATATATAAACACCGTAAGATGGTGACAAGGGAACGTCACCATCTAAAAACGGATAATTAACGATAGGAAATGAAAAATCATCCCTTTTATCATAAATTTTAGTAGTCAGCTTTCCATTAGTGATATAGATATCAAGATCGAGAAAAGGGCAGTGGTCATTGTTAGTATTAGCTTTATTTAAAGTAAGTTCAACAGGATAAACTTCATTAATATACATACTGAAGTCGTCATTATTGAGAGCCAAAATATCATCCAAATATCTAAAAGTATTATTAAATTTGTTTATCAGATGTTGTTTCGATGGGTCTTTGCTTATTTTTGTCATAAATTGTAACTCATAACAATACAAAAACAGGTCTGCAATAAGTGGTGCACAGTTAGTCCCCATTAGAATTCCGATAATCTGACGATATACGGAATCCCCGAAGCGAACAAAAATGTTATCTAGTAAAAATTCAAGGGCATATATAGTATCAAAGCATGTCCAATTAACATAGTTTTTTTGTTTATTGCTACTAAAAAATGACCTAAAAGAGTTTGAACATATATATTCACATTCTGATTTTTTGAATGCCCATTTAATTAGGTGTGTGAATTTTTTCTTAAGGAGAATGTGAGGCAATGTGGTATACAGGGTAGAAAAAATCAAAACTTTGAACAGATTCAAAATCACCAATATAAGCATGCAATTTATCAAGTACTTCCAACGAGTTCTTTGCACTCCAAAAGTAATTTATTCCACTATTTTCGAAGGCCTTATTTGAACAATTTATTATCAGATTTTAATTGTACCAAGTGTGCTGGTAAGAAGAATAGACAATTTAGTAGTTGAACAATGGCTTGAAGACGAAATAAATCTATATTTGTAAGGGGTTTTGTGTAGCTTCGGAAGCCAATACATAGTTGGGACTTTCATTGTATTTGGCTTTGCTTGTAAAGCGGTGGCTAAAAGTTTATGTTTGTTACAGATTTCGTTTTCTGAAAATGGAGTCAGTTGGAATGTTGGTGAATTGGTGATTTCCTTTTTCAGAACCTCAATGTAAAATTTACGTCAAACAATAATAATATTATTAGCAGCTTTATCGGCCGGGACAAAAACAAATTCCTTGGCTAGTTCTTTTAGTTTATGTTTGATACGAGAAATAGGTTTATTGTGGTTATTGTTTATAGTAAAATGTTCTTTAAAATGTTGAATACGTATATCAACTATCTTCATTACTGAATTAAAAAAAGAGTCCAAAGATTTTTTGTCAGCCTTTTCCCGTTTTATCCATTTCATACAGTAAGTATGAAGTGAGTCGTGGATGATATTACGACACTCATTCCAATTAATAATTGACGGGGACGATATTCAGGTCCTTTACTGAGGAATGATTTTAACTCTCGGTCTTGAACGATGTTAAGATCTCCTGTTATAACTGATATTAACATCTTTACACAATTGCCTATAATTAAACACAAATTTCCGGGTAGATTTCTTGTAAATATAACAAATAAGAGGTATAAGAGGTAGCTCAGTATTGTCAAAATATCCAGGAATTTGTTCTTTAACATAATGGTCGTTAAATATACCGGCAATATTTACAAAATCAAAGCCTTTATTGACATACTTAATTTTAATGAAATGTTTTTTATGATCTTCAGGGCGATACCCGTTTGTACAACATAAATCGCTTTTCCGTAAGTGGAAGTTATGCGGACGCATTTCATTTGCGCGCATTTTGTGATTATTTAAATACATTTTTTACGTTTGCGCAATTACATTGGCGCGCATTAGTTTTGCAGAAACACTATGACAAGTAAATTAAGATAATTCATTTTTAAAATGATTGTAGTTATATTGAACTTGAACATGTTCAAAAGTTGAATTTTACATTTTTCACAATTCTGTATTTTATATGTTTCTGAAAGAAATCGAAATGATTTAAAAGCAGACCGCAATGAGGACCCCAAATTGGATGTATTTCAAATAGATATTGGAAGATGTTTTTCTACAACGGAGATCTATGAACATACACTGATACGCCTAGACTGGGAAAAGGACATCAAGGTTGGGGTAACCCACCTGTTTTATTCTGTTTTATTAAGTAAACAGCTTTTTTTTTTCTTTTTTTTTCTATCGTAAACGCAATCTAACGTTTGGGGCAGGTTACACGTGCTTACGTTTTTCTCTTATGTCCCCTGAGTCATTAAAAAAAAAAGTGCAAAATGACGACCTGATTTAAAAAAAAAAGAAGGGAAACAATAAATGCAGGATCTTCTCGCCTGATCACAACTGGGATTTGACTGTCACAAGATTTTAAATCTTACATGGATAAACTAAAGTCATTTACTAGACTGTAAATGCCAGAGACAGCTGAATGCACAAGGCAAAGAGCTGAGGTCCAAGTAAATCAGAGAGGCCTTGTCACAAGAAATGTACAGAACTTGCATGGGTTTTTACTTAAGGGCATATGACAAAAAATTGAGAGATATCAATAAAAATTTCTTTAAATTTTAATAAGGACCAATTCAAAGGTACACTTTTGGAATTTGCAAGAACAAAAATACCTTCATGTTTACTTTTGAATTATAGTTGACAGTTTTCAGTTTAAGAGGGGAACCCTTAAAATGAAGTGGTTTGGTTTATTGAATTTGATTATTTTTTAAAGTAAAAAAATGAATTCCTGCTCTTTTATTTCAACATTTGTATTTTCTATTAAAATTTTTTACAAGTGCAGCATATCGGTGACATCAGATTATGTTATTGTGTTTGGTTAAGGTACATATTTCTTTTTACTTAAACTTTCTGTTGCCTTTTCTAATTAATTAAATGCTGAATACTCATTTCAGTGTCTTGTATTTCCTGTCAAGATTTTTTCTGTAAGATTTCACATTATTTATAATTGCTTGGTCAAAGGGAGATGACTTTTTGAATCTTCACATTAGATAATCTGCAAAGAGGATTATGTAAAATGTAAATAGTTGAAAATTAATTTTATGGTTCAATAAAATCAAAATAAGTTATTGCCATTCATTATAAATAAATTTCTATCAAAAATAAGGCTCAAAGATTTTTTTTAATTTTATTTATATAAATAATAACAAAGTACACACATCATGCACAGGTTGACTTCATAAAATTTGTAAACAAAAAAAATTGAAAATAAAACTAAAACTTTTAACTAATCAGGAGACAGTCAATACACCAAATATATTTATAAACATATTAACTTATTATTTTCTTCAATTGTCCAAGTACATTCAATATTGATAATTTTTTGCTTGACATTACATAATTTTGTTGATAAAAGTTTATTTGTGTGCTATTTTATTCAATTGTACATATTTGAAGTATTACATTACACCTTATTATTTTTATTCTTGCATACAGCATTTGGAATGAATTTTAATCAATGTTCGAGCAGCAGTATGTTTTTTTTGTCGAGCCTACAACTTTTGTTGCAGAAAGCTCGACATAGGGATAGCGGCGGCGTTAGTTAACTTTTTAAAAGCTTAATATTTTAGTAGGTTGAAGACCTGGATGCTTCATACTTTGTATATAGATCCCTCATGTTACGAAGTTTTCGTCAGTCACATGTCAAATGTCCTTGACCTCATTTTCATGGTTCAGTGACCACTTGAAAAAAAAGTTCAGATTTTTTGTAATGTTAAATTCTCTCTTATTATAAGTAATAGAATAATTATATTTGGTATGTGCGTACCTTGCAAGGTCCTCATGCCCATCAGACGGTCTTCACTTGACCTTGACCTCACTTCATGGATCAGTGAACAAGGTTAAGTTTTGGTGGTCAAGTCCATATCTCAGATACTATAAGCAATATGGCTAGTATATTTGGTGCATGGAAGGAATGTAAGGTGTACATGTCCAACTGGCAGATGTCATCTGACCTTGACCTCATTTTCATGGTTCAGTGGTTATAGTTAAGTTTTTGTGTTTTGGTCTGTTTTTCTCATACTTTATGCAATAGATCTACTATATTTGTTGTATGGAATGATTGTAAGGTGTACATGTCTAGCGGGCAGATGTCATCTGACCTTGACCTCATTTTCATGGTTGAGTGGTTAAAGTTAAGTTTTTGAGTTTTGGTCTTTTTATCTAAAATACTATATGCCATAGGTCAACTATATTTGGTGTATGGAAATATTTTATGATCTATATGTCAGTTGCGCAGGTTTTATTTGACCAGACTCACCTCAACCTCATTTTCACGGTTCATTGTTCAGTGTTAAGTTCTTGTGTTTTGGTCTATTTTTTTAAAACTAAAAGATATAGGTCAACTATATTTGTTGTATGGAAGCATTGTTAGCTGTACATGTCTGCCTGGCATGGTTCATCTGACCTTGACCTCATTTTCATGGTTCATTGCTCTTTGTTTAGTTATCTTGGTTAATGTTAAGTTTATGTGACAGTTTTTAATAAAGCTTTATACTTAGGACTATCAACATAATATCAATGATAAGTAAAGAAGGCGAGACATTTCAGTGTGTGCACTCTTGTGAATTTACGAATTATGTTAATCATGTAAAAAATGTTATGTTTTTTGTTTTTTGCTTTTTGAAGTTTTTAAAATTGACAAATAATGCTAGCAGGGGAGATTATTCATTAATATTTTATGATGCCAAACTTGAAATTTAAAGGTGCCTATGTTTGCTATTTGTTATAACCCAATTGTTATGATTCTTAAATAATCTATACAAGTAAGCATGTTGATTTGTCAATAACCATTATTTTATTAATTAGTTTGAATTTGATGAGGCTCTTTGATGTAGAACTTGATTTTTTTTAAACAAAAGTGTTTTTTATTTGTTTTAAAATTGTATAACAAACTTTTTGACATTTTATTTTAATTTATCACCAAAACAACTCTAATTTGTCAGTATCTGAATAAAATTAATTTGTTAGATACTTTGTTTCTTTTATTGAAGTATATACAAAGGGAGATAACTCAAACTTTTTTTTATTATTCTGACCCGATTAGAAGTGATGAAAATAACTATGCCCAAGACAGGATGACAATAAGAAAATGCTAGAAATTGTTGTGTATGGTTATGCTTTGTCCAAAAGTTTTTGTTATCTCCTGTATTGTATATTGCTGCCATTGTCAAAATCCAAATCACACATAGAGATAGCCTTATCCTATAGTTTATATCTGGTGGTTTTTTTTTTGTATGTCTTAGATTCTAACTCTTCAAGTTCTTATATAAATTCAGATGCATTGCCATTCTTTACATATAGGTAAAGGCATATTTACAAAATGGTATTGAGCTTTGCAAATGAGTTACATGTATTCGTTGGATTATCGTTTTTCAAGTTTCATCTTAAAAATACAGTCTTCAATGTTACTGATAAATTATACATTTGCACATTGCCATTTGAAACCACAAATATCATTCTACTGTAAATACACAGAGCAGCAATCCATGCCTTTCAAGTCTAATACTTTGTAAACATGGATCAGAAAAGTTGGAGGATCAATTTTATATGTACAGTAGCTACAAAGTTATCACCATTGAAAATTCCTGTTTTTCCTAATTTTTGTTTTTTTTATTTAATTTGATATTTCCAAACCAGATATTTGGGTTAAAGTAAAAACAAATCCCCAACATCCCTTTTCCAAAAAAAAAAAATTAAAAAAGCAGAGGGAAAAATTCTGCCTTTTCTTTATTATTCATTTGCACTATTGTTTTGTAAGTAGTTATGGATTTGGATCCATTAAAACGTGTAATCCCGCTGCAAATGTTTGCACCTGTCCTAAGTCAGGAATCTGATGTACAGTTGTTGTCGTTTGTTTATGTAATATATACGTGTTTCTCGTTTCTCGTTTTGTTTATATAGATTAGACCGTTGGTTTTCCCGTTTAAATGGTTTTATACTAGTAATTTTGGGGCCCTTTATAGCTTGTTGTTCGGTGTGATCCAAGGCTCCGTGTTGAAGGCCGTACTTTAACCTATAATGGTTTACTTTTTAAATTGTTATTTGGATGGAGAATTGTCTCATTGGCACTCACACCACATCTTCCTTTATCTATATACAGGATTATATTGACTTTAAATTGCATTAAATTTGATGGAAGTTCTAATTTAAATAGGTCATAAACAAGAAATTTATTTGAATGTACATGTAATTAAATTACATAATTACTCAAATTTAATTTATATTTAAAATTCTTTAAATTTTGAAATTTATTGAAATTTAATTTATATTAAAAGATCTTTAAATCTCAAATTTATTCAAATTTAAATCATATCAAAACTTCTTTAAATTTGAAATTTATTCAAATTTAATTTATATTAAAAATTCTTTACATCTCAAATTTATTCAAATTTAATTTACATAAACATTTCTTTAAATTAAAAATTTATTCAAATTTAGTCTATACTTAAATTCTTTAAATTTGAAATTTATTTCAATAAATCGTTGTCAAAGCCTATCCCAGCACCCCAACTCCATAGATCATAAGGTGTTTCGAACATCTATTTAGACCAATTAGAATTAACTAATTGATCATGGCCATGTCCATCGTCAGGAGCCCAAGCCATTGCATAGTGACACTTATTATAAAAATACTGTAATTTTTATTAGGGGCTCGACACCTCATGATCTGTCTGACTAATATTTTTCTATACTCTTTATCTACTTAACCTTGTTTATCAATTTAACGAACAAAGTATAGAATCTATTTTCATAGTCTGCAACATATTAATTATTCAGAGTTGCTGATGTTACTATGTCTTTCAAGTTTTTATGCCTACGGAAAGCAAACAGAGGTCTTTTATCAAATAACAGTTTTGCCTCTTCGTCATCCTTTAATTTATCCCAGTGTTTTAAGATATTGTTCTTTATGTGTGATTTCTGTCTTGAAAACACTGTGGAGAATACCAAGGGAGGCGACTGTAATACAGATTTGGGCTTTACCATTAATGTGTCTATGCTTTGTTTTGCAGTCACTTCCTGCATAACAGTTTTAATTTCATTTTTTGGATATCCCCTTTTAATAAGGCACTCAGAAAATAACGCATATTGTGTTTGCAAATCTACTGGATCGTTCGTACATCTCTTAAAGCGAAGCATTTCTCCTTTAATTATGCCTCTGAAAGTAGAGGATGGGTGGCATGAGGATCTCTCTAAATACTGATAATTTTCAGTCTTTTTTCGGAATGTCGTGAGGTCTAAGATTCCTGTTTCTCTAAATCTTAGACCTTTGAATACCAGCACATCTAAAAACTGCATTTTAGTTTGTGATTTCTCGTGTGTAAATTTTAGAAGTGCATGTTGTCTGTTAGCATGTTCAAAGAATTGTGATATTTCATCATCTGTACCTTCATTGTAAATAAAAAAAGCCATCATCCCTAAACCTGTAGAGACTTGATATTTTCTGTTTATGTTGAAAAGTCCTTAAAATACTATTCAAGACTTCATAAACTCTCAGATCCGTAATTTCAGGTGATAAACTATTTCCCATTGGAACTCCAGTTGAAGTTTTATAAAATTTACCATTGAACATAAATTCATTATTTTCAAGAACTATCTTAAGAAGTTCCAATATATATCGCAACGGAGGCAAAAGTATCGTATGTTTACATTTAATTATCGTAGGCCAAGCATGCTTGACTGCGTCAATCATTTCTACATGGGACATATTGTTGTACATTTCTTTTATGTCAAAACTGACTAAGGGAACATATATTTATTCTAGTGAGCTTCCCCCAAGCATGCACGGGGGATGCCTGGAGCCTTTTAGAGAAGCTTCTTCCATTAAGAAGCAATCAAAATCCAATAAATGTCAATCAAAAAGCAAATCAACTGTGAGTTTACTATTAAGAGCTTTTATAAGAGCTTTTATAAGCTCATAAAAAAGCTTGTTATTTATAGTATTAAGTAAACATAAGCTGCATATGAATTGTTTTGAAATTGCAAATGTTCATTTTTACAAAGAATATTTTATGATTCGTACACTCCAAAATGTAATGCTAGTGCACAATCAAGTTATATTTATTACAAAAACAAAGATTTGATAACTAATTCAATAAGTTTAAAATGCGCTTTTATTGTTACATGCAAGTAGAATTTTTTTATAATAGTTTTTATATTCTTTAATCATTTCATGTATATATATACCATTTAATAATGTTTTGATTAGTTATGAAGTAGCAGCTGATTTTACATTTAACACATCTAAACCACATAAGCAATAAAAGTAATTCATCAACTAGCTGCGATGCATACAGGATTGAACTTTGCTTGACCGCAGTAAATGATAGAGATACAATTTAAGTAAACTGTTTACCTAGACATGTATTAATTCATGTCAAAAATTAGCAGACGATGATTTGATCAAAGATCACAACAGGATAAATTTGTAAAAGTTACTTGCAATTAAAAATAGTGTGCAAACGATCTCTACTCTATTTAATACTAATTAAAAGATTGTTATAGTTCTAACAATTTAACTTAACATATGGCCTTCTCGACAATCATACATATAAATAAATAATCATATTAGAATGGAATTAAATTAGGGAAAATGCTAGAAAAAAAATTGTTTGATAACGAAATATTTTAAACATTTCTTATAAGTAGATAATGAAGAAGAAGCAAATACAAATGTAAACTGCAGTATGTGAATTTGATAGAGAGTAGACGTCACCCATAAAAAACAAAATAAACAGCTGCGCCAAGAGCGCATTATACGCCCGTAGTCTTGTGAAAAACCGTAATAAATGTTTTTGGCATAACACGGGGTTGTACAAGATGTCATGCTTAATATATCCAGACTCATTCCTTATTCCAGCTCAATAGGAAGTTTTAAAATATAAGATGTATATGGAAACCAGTCGCAACATAAACGTGTTAGGTTTTAAGCAATAGAGATACGGCACGAAATTTGAAAAAAAACACCCCCTTTTTTACCAAAAAAAATTATGACATACATTAATCCTTTAAATTTGTAGCCAGGACTCATTAAACAGGTATACCCCGGGGTCAATGTGATTATGATATTGTGTATATAACAAGAGTCTTATGATAACATGCCACTTTGTTAATTAGCTTAATTTATACAAAGTTTGAAGGAAATCGATATTGAACAAAGATTGTACAGTAAGTTCACAAATTTTTGGTCAAAACATTTTTACGATTTCCAAGCGGGGGGGTTTTCCCGAACCCCCCCCCCTAAACCCCCCTAAATCCGCTAGTGATACATGTGCCTGTCCCAAGTCAGGAGCCTGTAATTCAGTGGTTGTCGTTTGATGCTGTGTTACATATTATTTGTTTTTCGTTCATATTTTTGTACATTAATTAAGCCGTTAGTTTTCTCATTTGAATTGTTTTACATTTGTCATTTCAGGCCTTTTATAGCTGACTATATATGCGGTATGGGCTTGGCTCATTGTTGAAGGCCGTTCGGTGACCTATAGTTGTTAATTTCTGTGTCATTTGGTCTCTAGTGAAGAGTTGTCTCATTGGCAATTACACCAAATCTTCTTTTTTATACAAACTGCTTTTTATTTTTTTATTTTTTCAATGGTTAATAAAAAACTGATATTCATGTTCATATTCATTGTTTATTTCCAAGATACAATCATAGCATATACATGTTCATTTTTTAACTTCAGCTTTTTCATATCACATGCAGTTCTATAATAATACATGTTGTACAGCTTACCTATATTCTTCACAATTAACTTTTAAACTCCATGTACAAACCATTAGATTAATCAATATATTTCTTGTAAATTTGTATTTGGGTAGCAGGTTGCAAAAACCATTTTTACAACATTTCACCATCAAAATTACTTTTTAATATTCTGTACTCTATAGAGAAGATACAATCTAACCAGTTGTCATTTTAATACATACTGATTATAATTAGTAACACCAAGATATTATGGTTGATGCAAAGTTATATATTTCTAATAATTAAGGGGGTCTTTCAGGAATCTGACCTTATCATATGGTGAAGCATGATAAATGAAGGATATCTGATTACATTTAATGGCTTCTTGGTGTTAAAGATAAAAACATGTGGACAGTGCTTTACATTTTATTAATGGGATAATTTGCCAGTTTTATGACTACTGACCTCAACTGACCTCCACTGATGTTAATGATATTAGTGATAAGAAATGGTTTTTAAATAGGGACATTGAAAAGTTTTACATTATAAACATTTGACAATTTATAAAAAACAATACTGCAAAATCAGAAATTAATGCAATGTTTTTATCATTGTGAAAATTGCAACATCACAAAAAAATAGCAGCATTATTGAAAATTAACATTTTCTGAAATCACTATTTGCTTCAATGTTTGTTGTCAGTAAGAAATTTTCACAAAATTTTATAAATTTATGTTAGTATTTATTTGATATTTATACCCTTGAATCATTTCAAGAGCAGTTCCATCAAATACAATGTATAATGGCATAATAATGCAGACATATAGCAGAGATTTTCACATTCAAACATCAAAAACTACTCTTTTGTGAATTCAAAAAAAAATGACAATTTCACTTTCCTATTTAAAAATGCATTTCATAAAAATGAACATATTTAGTTTATAACATATATTATTGAATAATTACATTACATGTATATTTCAATATAATCCGCTAATTTGATTGGCTAACAGCAATCTAGCGTCATTCTTCATAGCACAATGATGTAACATTCATGATAGCACGTGCGTACACAAAAAAGTGCACAGGCAAATATTAGAAATATTAAATAAAATCGTTTTTTCTCATGATTCTAGCAAAAAATGTAATTATAAGAATTGAATGCTTCTTTTAGTAATTTTATAGGGGTGTAAAAGCCTTGATCGAAGTACATTTTTAGAATGAAGCGCTTCCGCGCTTCATACAAAAGGTACTTCGGTCAACGCTTTTACACCCCAATAAATTTACAAAAAGAAGCATTCAATTCTTAAATAAACAACAAAATCAATTACATATATCTAATAACCTTGACTAATTCTTCTAATAATACCCAACACCTGTAACAATGTACATCTACCACTAAAATCTATCTCCTTCAAATGTACTTGCAAAACTATGAATATTTTAATTTTAAAAAATCTCAAGAATGAATTCAGAATATATATATATATTCAAAGTACTCCAAATGAGTAAAGTGAAACATGCAAATGAAAATAGCACACTACATATATCTTTCTATCTATTAAATGTGGATTTTACTTTTTCAACCAGTTGATGGCTGGTACTGTCACACTGGAAAAGTTCCCTTTTTGAGTATAATTTGTTACTTCATAAAACAATGAAGTAATTCACTTCATAAAACAATGAAGTAATTCAATAACTATTTGATTTGAATTAATTTAGGAAATATGAAAAAAAGAACTCTTTTGAAATGTCTGCAAAAATATTCCTAAACACAAGTTGTTGCACAATGATAAACACCTGAGCAAAAATGTAAACAAAAAATAAAGAATTTTGTTGATATAAACTTCAAAACTACTGAACAATTATGCTACTTTATATTTCTCTAAAAATATCCACATATTCTGAACATGCCTTTATTTTGAACAATATCAAAGGATATTCCATAAATCTTCAGAAAAGACATGCATAAAATAATGAAAGCTAAACAAACAAAAAGTCTACTCAACATTTTATGTACAAAAGAAAAAGCAAAGAAATAATTCACCATCTTCAAAGATGTATGATGAGCTATATTTGATAACTGGCATTTCTTTTACTGTTAACACAGAAATATGTCTCGCCTTTCTGTAATTCTAATAATGCAAATTTTGAAATCAAAATAGCAATACTTTAACATGTAAGTTATTCAAATATTCAAAGTCAATGTACCATTACTGAAGGTACATGGCTTAACAATCCCCATGGAAATGAGATGTATAAAAGATGTGCCAATTCTAATTCAATTGCATACCAAATACCATTGACTTATCATAAGTCCATGCCTTTAAACAAACCTAAACACTTAATAAACTTGTAAACTATGTAAAAGTGTCTAAGTCGATAAACCATGATTATAATCACCATGGAAAAGAGACTTGCAAATGCCAATAAATTTGCATACCTAATATCATTGACTAAACATTAGCGATTCATCTTAAACTGATCTAATCACAAACAAATACATGTGAACTAAGCAAAAGTTTCAAAGTTAATAGACCATGACTGAGCGGGTGAAGCCAAATATTCTCCATGGAAGTGATATGTTCTAATGCTTATACAACTGAATATCAATAAACATTGGCCTACCACTAATGGTTCATCATAAACTGACATAATCACAAACTAATACATGTATCTTAAGCAAACGTTTCAGAGTCAATAGACCATAACTGAGAGGGCAGGGCCAAATAATCTCCATGTAAATGAGATGTGCCAAAGCTAAGACAACTGCGTACCAAATATCATTGACCTATCACTAGTGAATCACCATAAACTAGACCTAATCCCAAACTAATACATTGTTGACACCGCTGCCATAAACAGCATGTGACCTATAGTTGTTAATTTCTATGTCATTTGGTCTCTTGTGAAGAGTTGTCTCATTGGCAATTACACCAAATCTTCTTTTTTATATACCTATGTCTTGCTTTTTGACTCCTTCAAGGTGATACAAAAATAAAATATTTTACCTTATGTTCCAACATTTTTACCTTTAAAATCACAATTACATGTACAAGTATCATTAAAAATATCAAAATATTAATGAATCATCCCATCATTACATGCTTCTTAAATTAAAGAAAGAAGTATATTGGTATATTGGGTTCTTATGCATCAGGTCAAATAAAATACAATGTACCTTTTAACTCATAGGATCAAGAATCTGCCATTACAGATTATTGTGTCTACTAATATTTTGAATAAAATAAAAATCTATAGCTCACTGTTTAAAGTCCTATGGTTACCCAAGTTGATCAAATCCATGCAATGTGTCTCTACTCTAGTTGATAGTTAAGTTGTCTCATTGGAAATCATACCATATATATATATATATCTCATCTCCTTATTTGTTATATATATATATGTGAAAAAAGGAATTTAGAACTGTGAGTCAACTAACTAAAGGATACCCCCCCCATAGTTAATAAAATAAGTAAGTTCAATAATGTCTCTGTTGAAATATTTCAGACCAGAATTATTTTCCTTCATGCACATTCTCAGGTTGTGTCCTTCAACTGTGTAAAGTTTCATTAATATCTATCAAGCTGTTAAGGACGAGTTGTGCTTAAATACAAGGGAACCAATCAGGGAATTTAATAATAATTTTAGTTCAAATTGCTCCAAGTGTTTCAGATCAGATATCAAAAGAGGGACAGCCAATAAGAGGTTTCAGGAACCTATAAAAATAAGCCAGAATTTTTTCAATATTAATTCTTAAGATTCTTTAAAATACAGACATTGACAATTTTGTTTAAACTTGACCTTGCAAATTCAGAGTTGACAATTATGTTTAAACTTGACCATAAGAATTCAGAGATAAAGCTCATGTTGGAAATTGAAACAAAATGATTACAATAGATCATATGAAACTCTGCCAAGAGGTTAAACAAGCATGAACTAATTAAGAAAAATATTGAACTTTAGATTGGATCTGAAAACACAGTCTTGTTAAGTTTAGCAGTTGTTTTTCTGCATTTCCCATTTATTGCAATCCATATTTTGTCATTGTTCTCCTTAGAATCCATAAATTGTGGAAACTGTAAACGAAGTTGGTTTTCAATAGCATCTAACTTTATGGGGTTAAGTTTTGACCTCTGGACATTATCGTGTATGACCCTTCCTGTGACATTTCTCTCAAATAGTTCGTTATCAGTGAACAAAACAGAAAGTAATTTTACTGCAAATGTAGTTGGAAGGTTACTGTTTCTTTGTAAAATTTTGCAGTACTTATCATAGCTCATCTCAAAATTTGAGTTGCCTATCCTGATATTCTCTGGGTTTATTGTTGATCTTACGACGACTGGTATCTGACAGTTGATATCTAATGTCTTCCCTAGGTGAACTCTATCTCCTCTTGGTGTCACAGGTGTTTGTTTATTACTGCTTTTAACCGTGCTCCTACATTTGATCAGGTTTATTAAATATTGTAAATTTGATTGTACAGTGTCCATAGATATTGAAATATTTGATATTTGTTCAAACGCAATGTTCTGTGCCTCTAGTATGGTTCCATTTTGCTTTTCAATGAAATCAAGCTGTTCAGATAATGTCTGATGTTTTGAAAATTCCTGATCAGTTGGTTGCAATGTTTGACAGGTCAGGTTGGGCATAGGATCTTGAATTATTTCTTGCTCTTTGCTGGTATATGTACATGAATCCATGGATGATTGAAAGAAATTCATATTCTCATATGGTTCTGCTACCACTTGAACATGGTAATCATGGTCAAGTGCAGATTGTGCATGATCTTGTAATCCATAGAAAGATGGATCTTCATCAAAATTTGGAAACAGAGAAATCAAAGGTTTTAGTGGTGTCTTCAAAGTTGTATCACTGCTGTTGCTGACTGATTTGGAGACATTTGTAAAATCCTTCAGTGTGGTGTAAACTTTATCTGTGTCAGTTGTTAGACACGAATTTAGAACAAGTTCTTCTCCTTTATTATTTACATTTTGTTCCTGTGCTGAAATTATCTGTTCAGCAACAACAGTTGTAATTGTATTTTCATCAGTTGTATTACTGCTGTTAATGGCTGATATGGAGACATTTGTAGAATCCTTCAGTGTGGTTTTATTATCCGTGTAAGATGATAGACATGAATTTAGAACAAGTTTTCCACCTTCATTATTCACATTTTGTTCCTGTGCTGAAATTATCTGTTCAGCAAACACAGATGTATTTGTATTTTCTTGAGTTGGACTTAATTGACCGATTTGTCTTTGCTGTTGAGGTATAAAATTTTCACATCCACCGGTTTCACCATTGTTACTTATTTTTAATTTTGACAAAGGTTCATCATCACTATCCGAAGCATTCCCTTCAAGTTCTGCATAATGTTTGTCATGTTTTGACTTTTTTGCAATTGGTTCATTATCAACTTCACCTTCATCATTTGATATCTTTTTCTTAGTTCCTGAAATACAATAAAAAAATAAGTCATTCAATTATTCTTGCAGGAAAAATTAATATCTCCCCCTTGTACTGAGTAGAGTCCCTTGTATATATATACTGAGTTTTTGCAAATAATTTCAAATGTGAAGTAAGTTTTTCCTTCACTATATAAAACATTTAAAATTCAATAGAGCAAGAGACTACTAACAGTATGAAATGCTCTTCTAACAAAATGTTATGTTGATATTCATGTTCACCTTTTTTGCAGTCATGATCAGTTATATTTGCTCATTTGTAGCATATATCTAGGTGAAATGTGTTGCTGTTTTCTCTATTGTAGTGTTTAAGATAATACAATAATGTCAGGATTGACCCCATTTACACATTCAAGACACACAAATAAAAAAGTATTTCAAGATATCAGGGGTATAATTTTACACACCCAACAAGCGTTTTGTCTACAAACATCAATGACATAACATAGATATAGGAAGATGTGGTGTGAGTACTTGTTATGGTCCAATATACATGGTATGTATCAGCATATAATTTATAAAAAAAACACAAAGAATTCAATTGTTGATGAAATCAAACAAAGTTTAATTTTGGACCCTTTGGACCTCAATGTGGACCAATCTTTCTCTGCAATGGTCGAAAACCACCCTCCGAACTGGGCGATTTGGGTACCCTGATGTTACATGTACCTATAGATGGCTATGATGGTTATCAGTCATCAGGTTGCCAGTACTTATTCTGAATTTCACTGTACATACCGTTTTAACTGTAGATACTATGTATTCCTGCTTTTATTTGTATCCCACAAAAATGTAATAAACACGTTTAGTTAATCTTCTCTTACAAAGTTACAAAAGTCTTGTTCGCAGGAATGTACTAAAATTGTAATCACAGACCCGACACCGACCAAACAATAATTTTTTTATGGGTAATATTTTTTTCACCCGTCAGTTTAAAGCCAAACAATGATATTTGAGTTGTATTTAGGGAACGACCATTAAACTTCAAAAAGGGGGGGGGGGGGGGGGTGCTATGTTTTTTTTTTCTAAAAAAATATTCTGATTCCCAATTTGTTGAAAAAAATATTCTGTTCAAGCAGATGACAAATAGAAATATTTTGATACCAGATTTTTTCTATATCTTATAGTGTTAAATTTTGAAAAAAATAATTTGATTGATAGCGTTGAAAAAATAAATAAAATTTGTACTCTGACTAAGAAAAAAATAACCATAGCCTCCCTTAAATGTAAAATTTAACTCAAACCTGTGTAAATAATATATCTAAATTAAATTATTATTTAAGTTATTTTTTATTCGAGAAAACTCACAAAGAGCATAAAGTTTAGGAAAATGTTTCAAAGCTGAAAATGATACTCAACAGTAATATGGGTCTAATATGTTGTATCAAAATCACTTACCATCTGTTGAAACAATCCTTGCATTATAATACTTGGTCCTGAATAGAACTTTAACAATAGCATCCTTTTCTATTGTACTACCGGATAGAACTCTTTCTCTAGCAACAGTGTCAATGATTTTTTTCTTAACATAAAGATCACTTTTTGGTTCTAACCAAATAATTTGTAACTTTTTACCCATTTCTAAGTGAAGCACATAATGCAGTACATCAACTCTTAATAACAACAAGTCTTATTCTAAAGCATGGGTTTAAGGGTCACGATATAAATTTATACATAATAATACAATTTCAAGCGTCCAGTTTCATTCCTGATGGTACTAAAGTTTTGGGATAAACAAAACAAACATTAAGAGATTTAAGATAAGTTAGAATGGCTGACATATTTATAGTTTTGTTTCTGTGAAGAAAGTCGTCAAAACGAGGTGCACGATGACAGACATTATGTATAGTGGGAACTATTATGATTCTTCAAAGTTGTAATCTCATTGATGCTTATACTAAAAAGATTTATCTTATTTGATACAAGTTTTAGTCATCATTTAATTACCTTAACCAAAATACACAAAAATACCTTTGACAGTCTTAGCGGTGATCTTTTAATGTTGTTTTAACAGATTTTTTGAATATTTAAATGAAGTTCAAATTAATACACTACATGACACGCTTCATACCAAGGTTTAAAATAAAATATTGTGTAAGGCACCAAAATTTTATCTTGGGTGGTGGAGTGTTGGCATTTTTTTCTTTCTAGGAACAAACAATACATTTCAATATTTTTTTCGATAAATGATTTTTTTACTAAAAGGAGTAATAATTTGTTATTTACACTTAACTTGATATTAAATATGATATTTCCCTATTAAATTAACAGGAGAACAAAAAATCTCTTTCTCACTTATCTTAGGAAGCAACATATTTTTTCAAGAAATTAAGAATCAAACAATTTGTTTACCCCCCCCCCAAAAAAAAAAAAATAAAACACACACAACATATGAATAAATTGTACCATACATTAATGTTTGATATTTGTACTTACCTATTGATGGAATAACTTTCTGTGCTTCTGTTTTTCTGTCTGACTTGTAAAACAATACAGAGGACAGTCAGGACATTTTCCAAGCTCTGCTTGTTGGTACTTCGGCATGTGTATATCCTCATATTCGGTAACATCTGAGTCACATATATCAATAAAAGTTAAAAAATGTCCCTCATGCTTAGTATCTGGTCTTGGAGAAGGTAATCCCTTAAATCTTCTTAATAAGCTACAAGCTTCCTGTTTAATCACTGGGTTCTCTGTACAATGTATACAATTTAATTTTGTGCACTTAATAATTGTGATGCTATGGATGCGTCTATAGATATGTCCAATACATTGCTGTAATTCTTCAAATAATTCCGGATTTTTCTTAATAGCTGTAGGAGATTTTGACAGTAGTTCATGTATATGAGAGTGATCTCGAGTTGGACCCCCTTCTTCCAAACAAGGCTGATATAAAGATTTTACATCAAAACCGTCAAATTTAAGATTATTCCAATATTCATTTAGGCGTCTCATTGCAGTGTCAAAAACAACTGCTTCTTTTTGAGTCTTCTCCTCTTTAGAAAGCTTTTGTTGACATGGAGCCTTTTCTTCACCATGTATGTTTGGTGGGAGAATCACACCAGCAAGAGCATCAGAAAGTGGTGACCATGCATGTTCTATTGGATTGTAAGCAGATTGACCAGGACAGTAACTGTTCAATACTAGTGCATCTAATTTACTAAGTTTCCAAAGTCTATACATAAAATAAATATTAGTTAAAGAGTGCATTGTCCAGTCTGGGCCATTATCACTTATGATAATGCATATAGATTTACCCAAAGAAAACTGTTCTTTTAAAATCGGAATAAGATCATTTGTATGACTTTCAACAGTTGACTTGTGAAACTGAGAAACCCTATTCACTACAGTTAGTGGTCCGGTGCGGTAAATGGGATAGTGCTCCCTGTTCAGTTCATCTTGGCATTTATTTTGTATGTTTTGTTCAGAAGATTTTGAACATAATAACATATATCCACATGGTGTTATTAAATATCCTGGAAAAGGAAAATCATGGTCAGGAAAATCTGGCCTGTCACCAGAAGGATAAAACCGACGTAGCTGATGATATCTACTTACTGCAAGTGTTCCTATATGAATTTTATTTTTATTGTCACAAGATAATAAAACACAGTCATTTGAGTACTTTGAAGCAAATTCCATCGAGTATTTCACACGGGTTGAATAAAAGTGAGAATTCGCATCTTCCTTTCTAATATTGTTTTGTTTACTACACAGCTTAGCATCTATCTCTTGTTTATAAACTGTCGATGATGATTTTAATCTTTTATCTGGGGGAGCTAACATATGATGAACTGTGGTTTTGTGGATTCCTCTTTCCTTTAAACCTGGAATCTTATCCACAAGTTTATTTTTTATCTGATCTAATGTAACACCGGAAGATCGGGCTGTATCACAACGTCTACGCGAATCTGCCTGGTAACCATGTTCTTCAATGAAATCTTTTGCAGTTGGTACGATATTTGGAAACATTGAAGTTAGCGATTTTCTCCCACGTTTTCCAGGTTCAGTTCGCTGATCTTTGAGCGATGATACAGTGTTTGATTTAAGATTATATGGTGTGTCTGGTGTATTACCAGACCTAGATAAAATCCAAGCAGATGGGGTTGATTTTTCTGTAGAAGTAGCTTCCTCCAACTGCTTGACTGGCGTTTGGTTAGATTTATCGAACATCCAGTCAATTTCATCGTCACTTGATACACTATCCATTATTTACCCAAGTGTATTCGGATCTATAAGAACTTTGACATTCTGTATTTTATTTTCTATATAGTTTTTTCCATTGGAAGTAACAAGTGTGTAACACAAAATAATAATTCTAATGTTTGTCAATTTTGCCAGTGTCTTGTAAGAATTAATAAGGACATCATCAGAAATAACAGAGTATGATGCATCAAAGTATTCAAGATTCAACAGGTATGAAAGAATTGCTATGAAGTCCTCACCAGAAATAATAATTCCATTTGATATGTCTAACATACTTAAAAATCTACACCCATTTGCTATTTGCAAAATTCCTACATTTGTTATCAAGTTGTTTATGGATCCAATAACCAGTTTGCGCAAATATTTCAAGGATGATATTTGTAAACAAGACCTATTAGTGATATTCAAGCAATCATTTATGTACAATGATTGTAAATTTATTGCAGAATCCAGAAGTTTTATTAGAATAGTGTCAGTAACTGAAGTATGGCCTATATTAAGACTTACTAGTTTCTTGAATTTTTCACAAAATCCTGTTTCATTAGCAAAGGATCCATTTATAGATGTACAATGAAATATATCAAAGTCCAAAAATCTGTAAACAGATTCTGTAATATTAATCAAATCAATGTCCGTAATGTGAATGTTACTCAAATGAAAAGATCCCAGTGTATGTTGATTTAATGTTACACTTTTAAAAAAAATACAAACTTGACGAAGTCGCACTAAATCTTCTACTTCCAAATACCGAAATACAATTAACCACAATTCCGGTGGTAAGAGTTCACTCATAGTACACTTTAATACATTCAAGAAAAAGTGCTAAATGCTATATCATAGAACATGCATGGCGATATATTCTAATAAAGATTTACAAATGCTCTCTAAAAAGCTCATAAGACCAGTTTATTTGCCCTATATATATTAAAGCTCAATATAAATGCACATCATTCCATGGGACATTAAATGTTGTAGAATTGAAAACAGAATAATTATGTTAACTGTTATTCGGTTTAAATAAAGTTAATATATAGATTTAATTTTCTTAATTTAATATACATATCGAAAGTTTTCTTTTATATCCCCCCCCCCCCCCAAATGTATTGCACAGTTTGATAGCTTGCAGTGTAAATTAATCCAGAAAGTTGAAAAAGGCATTTTACCAAGACATTGAAATGTCTGCAAAATATTAATAACTACACAGAATAAAGACGTATTGCCAATATATTTTTAAACATCACATTTATAAACAAGCATCTTTTACAGGCTCATATGAGCTTTTTACTGATTGAACTCAGCGTGGATTCTCAATCTGATTGACATTTATGGGGTTTTAATGGTGTTTTAATGAAATAAGCTTTTCTAAAAGGCTCCAAGCATCCCCCAAGCATGCCTGGGGGAAGCTCGAAAGAATAAATATATGTTCCCTAAGTAGGCGTTAGGTTTTACCTGCAATTTCTCAATAATATTTATAAATTCTAATGAGTCCCTTAAATGTGTTTCTTGTTTTAATACTGCTGGAAGCATGAATTTATCCAAATACTGCCCTATTCTCTCTAAAACAGTACCCGATAATGAAACAATAGGCCTTCCTTGAATTCTGACATTTTTATACAGCGTAGGATTCTGTTGAACGCTTTCTATTAGTTCAGGATCAAGTTTGTGCAATTTAGGCAGAAGATACAACCTTCCTGGTTTGAGATCTCTCTTAGCAGAAAGATATTTAAAGGTGATTTCATCCATGACCCCTTTTCTATGCATTTCAAAGATAATAGTATTGATTTTCTGGTTAGTCTCTATTATGTTTAATTTTGCAATTTCCATGAAGTGAGTAGCACTACTTAATTGCCTCAGACCTTCATTTATATATTCTGTTTTATCCCAGATAACTGTGGTGTTATTTTTATCTGCTTTTCGAATAACTATTTTTTCGTTTCTTTCCAGCGTAGTGAGATTATCGTGTGCTTTATTAATTGTTATATATATATTCACAGAGCGAATGATAGGTCGTGGAAGTGCAGAAGAAGGCGCTTGTCTAAAAAGGTTGACATTCCTAGTAAAGGAAAAGAAAGAGATATGGAATGAACGATATCTGAGGGCTATTAGAAACATGTCGACATCTAGTACCGAGAAACCGGAAACTGAAGCAAATACTATATCTAAACTCCAGGAGAGCTGAGAGGCTTCCTTGAACCATCCCATCGAGGACGAGGCGGACGTCGATTTAATCGTGGAAGGGGGAGGGGAGGAAGAAGATTTCCCTCCGTTTAAGAATTAAACAGTATCGAACAATATTGAAATGACTTTGTACATAACTCATAACTTTTATCGGAAAATGTATGATTTAACTTAACTGTGTAACATCAGATAAGTCTTTGGAAGATGATAAAACATTTAACGTGTGCCTATACACTTAGTTAGTGATGTTTTTTGACAAACAGCTGTAAAGTGTGTGAATAAAAGTGTAATATATTATCAGATCTTGAGTTACGTTTATTTTATAGATAATTGATATAGCAGAACACAGAAGGTTAGTTTATCAATGAACCCAATGCAATTATGATGATAAACAAATGTTTACAAATATATCTTTATTTAAAGTTGAGAAATAAAGCTATCAAAGATAATTTTTGATATTTTGTTCACGTTAAGTGGTCAGAATTAATACATTATAATTAAATGCAACGGTTATTATCGGCAAAAGCAATAGTTCATTGCCAATATGTTTCTTATTTCTGTCAAAACAGATATTAAATGTGAAAAATATCTTTACCGAAAGCTAAAAAGGTTGATTAATTATTTATTGAAATATTAAAGTTATAATACCTATATAATACAGGGAGAGTAAATGTAAAAACCAATACGTCAGAGTTTAGTGAGTGGAATAAGTTGATAATAAAGTGCTGAGATTTGCAAAACAAAAATGCATGGTTTTTGAGTGTCTGATAAATTAAAAAGTCAAATTGTCAAAATACATCTGGTTTACGTGTCAGTTTATAGAGCAATGAATGGTGATTGGTTGCAATGTCTAGAGGGATGTTCTCCTCTTCCCATTATTTAGTTTCCTAATGAGTAACTGATATCTGATTGGTTGGTGAGTTCATACAGGCTTGATAAAGAATCAATATTACATCAAGAAATGAATTGCACACTGCCTTCTGGCGATTTCCTCCGATCTGTAAGCATGGCTAACAGACACTTTAAGAGAGCGAAAAAAACAAAAAAGGCTATCATGAAAAAGGCCTTCTATCAGAAAAATAGAAAGATAAAGATTCGCTCTCTCAAGTGAAAAAATCAATTGAAAAAGCACGTGAATATGTTAAAACATTCACCACTGAAAAAATAAAAAACGATGAGATTTTGTTACTCAGTAAAGGATTAAAATATATACCGTCTCCCTCGACGAAATTTGCAAAATCTAGTATTGCATCAGATTTCAATGAATTTGCAAGAAAACTAAGATGTAAATATTATTTTGACAAGGGTGATATTTTCAAACGTCATCCCTTTTTAACAAAATCCGGATATAAACCGGAACTTGCAAACAATGCCATTGAGACATATATATTCAAAACTAAGGTTGAGATAGATAATATAACAATTAATAAAGCACACGATAATCTCACTACGCTGGAAAGAAAGGCAATTTCTTCCCTCAAACGAAACGAAAAAATAGTTATTCGAAAAGCAGATAAAAATAACACCACAGTGATCTGGGATAAAACAGAATATATAAATGAAGGTCTGAGGCAATTAAGTAGTGCTACTCACTTCATGGAAATTGCAAAATTAAACATAATAGAGACTAACCAGAAAATCAATACTATTATCTTTGAAATGCATAAAAAATGGGTCATGGATGAAATCACCTTTAAATATCTTTCTGCTAAGAGAGATCTCAAACCAGGAAGGTTGTATCTTCTGCCTAAATTGCACAAACTTGATCCTGAACTAATAGAAAGCGTTCAACAGAATCCTACGCTGTATAAAAATGTCAGAATTCAAGGAAGGCCTATTGTTTCATTATCGGGTACTGTTTTAGAGAGAATAGGGCAGTATTTGGATAAATTCATGCTTCCAGCAGTATTAAAACAAGAAACACATTTAAGGGACTCATTAGAATTTATAAATATTATTGAGAAATTGCAGGTAAAACCTGACGCCTACTTAGTCAGTTTTGACATAAAAGAAATGTACAACAATATGTCCCATGTAGAAATGATTGACGCAGTCAAGTATGCTTGGCCTACGATAATTAAATGTAAACATACGATACTTTTGCCTCCGTTGCGATATATTTTGGAACTTCTTAAGATAGTTCTTAAAAATAATGAATTTATGTTCAATGGTAAATTTTATAAAACTTCAACTGGAGTTCCAATGGGAAATAGTTTATCACCTGAAATTACGGATCTGAGAGTTTATGAAGTCTTAAATAGTATTTTAAGGACTTTTCAACATAAACAGAAAATATCAAGTCTCTACAGGTTTAGGGATGATGGCTTTTTTATTTACAATGAAGGTACAGATGATGAAATATCACAATTCTTTGAACATGCTAACAGACAACATGCACTTCTAAAATTTACACACGAGAAATCACAAACTAAAATGCAGTTTTTAGATGTGCTGGTATTCAAAGATCTAAGATTTCAACATGCACTTCTAAAATTTACACACGAGAAATCACAAACTAAAATGCAGTTTTTAGATGTGCTGGTATTCAAAGGTCTAAGATTTAGAGAAACAGGAATCTTAGACCTCACGACATTCCGAAAAAAGACTGAAAATTATCAGTATTTAGAGAGATCCTCATGCCACCCATCCTCTACTTTCAGAGGCATAATTAAAGGAGAAATGCTTCGCTTTAAGAGATGTACGAACGATCCAGTAGATTTGCAAACACAATATGCGTTATTTTCTGAGCGCCTTATTAAAAGGGGATATCCAAAAAATGAAATTAAAACTGTTATGCAGGAAGTGACTGCAAAACAAAGAATAGACACATTAATGGTAAAGCCCAAATCTGTATTACAGTCGCCTCCCTTGGTATTCTCCACAGTGTTTTCAAGACAGAAATCACACATAAAGAACAATATCTTAAAACACTGGGATAAATTAAAGGATGACGAAGAGGCAAAACTGTTATTTGATAAAAGACCTCTGTTTGCTTTCCGTAGGCATAAAAACTTGAAAGACATAGTAACATCAGCAACTCTGAATAATTAATATGTTGCAGACTATGAAAATAGATTCTATACTTTGTTCGTTAAATTGATAAACAAGGTTAAGTAGATAAAGAGTATAGAAAAATATAAGTCAGACAGATCATGAGGTGTCGAGCCCCTAATAACAATTATAGTATTTTTATAATAAGTGTCACTATGCAATGGCTTGGGCTCCTGACGATGGACATGGCCATGATCAATTAGTTAATTCTAATTGGTCTAAATAGATGTTCGAAACACCTTATGATCTATGGAGTTGGGGTGCTGGGATAGGCTTTGACAACGATTTATTGAAATATTTAGATTTAAAAATACCTTTAAACTAGGTTGAAATTTGGGAATTTATTTGCAATATTAAATTGAGTTTAAATCTATATTAAATTAGAAATTTTCCAGCAAAGTAAATGCATAATATTTTTTGTAATTTGAAATTTAATATGCATAACATATGCATTTAATTTTATATTTAATGCATCATTTCATGCAGTGTAAGAATTGTAAAATTGTAGTTTAACAATTTCAGTTTAGGTAATGAATTTAAACTTTCAAAAACGATTTAAATATCGTGTTCAGTACTTTTTGTTTAGGTAAACTCTTGAATGAATGCATACAGATCTATACTGTTCAGTATCTATAATCCCAACAAAAGAGTAATGACCTCACATGTTGAAAACAGATCATGTTCTATTTTGTGTAAAATAAATGAATTTTCTTGTTACAATTTTTTGTTAACTTCAATACTCAAAATCAGAAAACAAACTATGGATAGGAAATTATCAAAGTTTGCGAACAGGGATACAGACATACCTGTGATAACAGATATACAGTACTTGATTTTAGTAGTAACAGTTACTGACAAACATGTTATATATACTGGGTTTTAATGTTGTGTATACGGTCATTTTTACAAAATTGGAAAATCAAATAAATATTGTCGTCATTTATTCAGAGATATTTATTTGTGATAAATATTGCATCATAAGTTATTTAACAGAAACGAAATAAAGTGTCAGTTTCCAATAAATCAAGGACCATACCTCCTGAACGGTAAAAATCATATATATCGAACTTGATCTCAATATTTGTCATCATTATCAGCATATCATAATTTGAAAAGCATTACTTAAAAGGTTTATAAGCCATTGCACGGACACGGTTGTCAGCCGTCAGTTTCCAATAGATCAAGGGACATGCGGTAACTCCTGAACAATAAAAGTAAAGAAAAGTCTATACTGAACCAATTTGTCATTAGGAATAACAAATCAAAATTTGAAAATCAATTGTTGAACGGTTTATAAGTTATTGCACGGAAATGTTGGAAGCCGTCCGCCTGCCTTTCTCTCCAAAAAAAAAAACAACAAAAAAAACAAGTACATCTTAAGATAGATAAAATATAAAATGACCATGTTCAGTTAGCTAAACATGCTTACCTGAAACTATTTCATCCAGAGTTAAACAAGACATATTTCATCCAGAGTTAAACAAGACAAAGATGATGCAATGAATGCTTTATGTTATCCATTATAAGTAACTGACTTGAAAGTACAGAGTATCCATTGTGTAGTATCATCCCATATTCATCACTGTAATGAAATGCTATTTGATATTTAATTCCATTCAAAAACAACAGATTCGTATATGAACTTTAAAATGATATTTAGTGATTTATTGGGACGAACCCCAAAATTTATAATTGTATGATGTACCTCGCATTGCGACTGACTTAAAATAACTCGTTGTATTTTAAATCGAAAATTTAAACCTGATATTTTTCAATAGAAAACTTACAGACCATGCAAAAGATTTTCCAACTAAAGTTTGATGTCTGGTATTTAACATTGACCTAAATTAGAATTGCAAAAATGTATTTAAAAATCGTGCAGACTTTAAAGTTAAAATGTTTTTTTTTATTTTTTTTGGTAAAGGAAACTTTTTGAATGAATGCATAAGGAACAATTATGTTTATTACTAGTATCTGTAATCCAAACAAAAGAGTAATGTCCTGATATGTTGAAAACATATCATGTTCTAGTTTGAGTAAAATAAAAGAATTTCTTTTATCAATGCGTTTAAAACTACCAAAAATAGGTCGCAACGTCGGCGACCTAACTTCAACGTCGTTTGGTAAACGTCTGTCTGACGTTATAGAACGACGTATATAAAATCTTGCTTTTTGATCGCGACCTTATACAACGCAAACACAACAAAGGATGCCATATGTCGGTTGGACGTCTAAATTAATCTAAAATACTGAAATCACACGTACACGAAAACAAAGTTTTTAATTATATATCATCCTTTCACATTAATATGAACATATATATGTATCCTATTGTTATCTAAAATAAATATGTCTTGTGACCCTTAATTAAATTTCTCCTGCTTGTGTTTTTGGCGAATGATCCTCTTTAAATGAAGGGTTGGTGTAATGGCTAACATGTATTATAGTATAACTCAGTCAAGATTAGTTAGTCGCCCAGCTGTTTACGAATTCGGACCCCGAAGACAAATCGGATCCAATATTCAGTCAACTCGGACAGTCTATAAAATCAACTTGGACCGACTATAAAGTCACATTGGACCGTTTATAATGATAACTCAGACAAAGTATGTCAATAGGTCAACTCAATATTAGCTTACTTATACAGCTTTTAAACAGAAGAAATGTAAATAAATCAATGGAGTGTCATTAAATCTTCAACAATAGACGGATGCATATTAATACAATTTGTACTGAGTCCGTAATCTTGAATTATCAATTATAGTCAAAATAACTGTTCCTTAAGTCTTCGCGTTATGGTAGGACTGAATTCTCATCAGACACACTTTAAATCGTCGAAAAAATTTATTAAATTATTTGTATAAGTAAAAAATCTCCTTTTATACTTTTCCAGACTTTTTTAGTATAGTCGGTCCGATTGATAGACCGTTCTAGTTGACTTTATAAATAGTCCCAGTTGACTTATTGACGGGGTCTGAGTTGTCTTTTTTTTGTAAAGGGTCCTAGTTGTCTCGCACCCGCTAATTACATGTCCAAAACATGTTATGCATTCCTATTTTACAATAGACCTTTTCACTAATTCAGAAACTGTGACACTTGAGCATTTGAGACACACACATGTTTGGTTTCATGATGTTCATCATGCTTGAATAACACATGCAAGTCTTTAAAAAATGAAATTCAACCAGTGTGTATACCGTGCGATTGCAAGTATACAATTAAACATATTTTAATTGATTATTTTAACTTTCCGATATCCGAAAAAAAACAACAACATATGAATGTAAAACAACATATTAATGTAAATGATATGTGTGATGTATTTAATAATATTTCTGTTGAAATAATTGTTTCATTTTTAAAAGAAATTGGAATACATTCCAAAATATGAATTTGATGTATTAGCTTAAAATGATTTTAAGTTTTTATCATATTATCTTATTGATGAGTTTTCATTTGTTTATAAGTCTTTTGTTTTTAAGTTAAAGTTTCAGTAAAGTGAAATACTTTTTGGTTGTTTACAACAACAACAAAAAACGGAGTGCTATAGCATTTAGAATAGCCCTGTACGCGATAAAGCCTTTTTAAACTGATGCGGAGTAAACAATCATACTATAATCAATTTTATTTTTCGGCGACAGACATTTTCTCTTCCATGTCATGTGAATGTTGTCTTGTGACATCAAAGTTTTATAGGAACATGTGTGATATCCAGCTGTAGTGTATATGCTATTTGAATCTCAATTATATGCACAAAATACATGCTTTTATTATTCTGTCATGTATTACATAGCAGAACAACTTGTCATAAGAATAGATATTAAAAATGATGCGTATACATAAATTATACGTTTTTTTTTTCTTTCATAAAATGACGCTTTTTTATTAAACATAACTTTTACTAAATTAATGTCTAGACGTATTGTTAAAAGTATTGCCTAGACAAGAAGTTTATTTTCACTGCGAATATTCTAAAATGGCTAAAATACATGTACTTATATTATGCGGTAAATATATAGTTTGAATAATTTGTCTCCACCAGAAGTATTTCAGCTTAACAGACATCCTTCCCGGTTTCGGCCATAAATTCCTTTACACTGATTAGATATGTTTTTGTTGCATGTATGAGTACATATGCATGTTTAAATATGTTCAGGTTTTCATAGTATACTTACTTTTTGTAACTAAATTGCTTGATGTTTGCTAGACAGCATACGGTTTTTACACTGAAAATATATATATTATATAACATGCGAGAAGTGAACGTTTTTTTTTAGGCAAATTTAAAAAATTAAATCTCGGCCAACATTTTTGTATTGTTGCATGCGCATGTTTTATCATTGTCAAGGTTTGTAAAGCTTGCTATACTTGAAACGTTGGCGCAAGGCCCGAGCTGATGCTAGAGCATTGGCTCTTTGGTACCAGTAGTGTAGATGAAGATTATGTATCAGTAATTGAGTTTTAAGAAGAAACTGGATTTGGAAATAAAAAGAGAAAAAATGCATATAATAGGATGGAAGCAAATGAGCATGGTACTGTAGGTAATACAACATTAAATGATTCAAGTGGCGAATATATTAAGGCAACAGTAGTTTACCGCTGTTCACAACTCGTAAATCTATGGACAAAAAACAAAATCGGGGTAACAAATCGAAACTGAGGGAAACGCATTAAATATGAGAGATCAACGACATTGAAATGTAACACACACAGAAACGGACTAAGCATTAGACAAAATCCGACGAGAATAACAAATATAACATCAAAACCAAATACATGAATTTGGGATAGAAAAGTACCGTGACACGTCTTATATTAATGTGAATTCACACTAAAATATAAGAGAAAGCAAACGACACAACGGAAACACAACGAAAAAAAGTTACACACACAGAAACGAACTATGATATAACAATAGCCATTTTCCTGACTTGGTACAGGACATTTTTAAAGAAAAAAAATGGTGGGTTGAACCTGGTTTTGTGGCATGCCAAACCTCGCACTTTAATGGCAATGTTAAATATAACATTAAAATGACAATATAATATTACAGGACTACAATACAAATAAATAGGAGAACGTATCAGGCAAAGACACACAAAAATAATAGATAACAAAAGGCATCAGGTTTAAAATTCAATACGCCAAAAACGCGTCTCGTCCACACAAGACTCACCAGTGACGCCCAGATATAAAAGTTCGGAAGTAAAGAAAAGCACAAAATTGTACAGCACTGAGGATCAAAAGTTGAAAAAAGTTGCCAAATGCGGCTAGGGTTTTCTGCTTATGATAAGAACATCCTTATTATTTAGAACAATTTATGCTATTGCAAACAGTAAATTTTATCAAATGAATATAAAAGATAAACATAATAAAACTGAAGTCTTAAGTAATTACAGAAAAAAAACCGAATACATAATACTAAGAATCAGACTTTCGATTTGTGAATGATGTCGACTCGTCTTATCTAAAGCAATACATTGACCAAGTTTCCTCTGATAACGAAGAGCCATGTTTGTCATTGAAGGAAAATTTAGTTGACTGGTCAACAAAATGACAAGATCATGTTTAGATAAACTGCTGATAGTCTTAATTAGTGAGGGGTTTCAAATCCCAAAGATGCTGACACATTATAACAGAACCCTAAAACTGACAATTCTGAGGAAAAATGTGGAAACCGGTATATCTATTATGGAAAAAAGTGCTGGTTAAGATAAATAGGAAGATGTGGTATTAGTGCCAATCAGACAAACAATTACAGGTCAACGTACGGACTTTTTATATCTATATAAAATTTATATATATAACATTTAGTCCTGGGCCCAGTTGTTCAAAAGTGTCGTTAAGCTAACGCAGTCGTTAAAGTGTCGTTAGAGTGTCGTTAAATTTAATAAATTCGTTAACTGTTGTTCAAAAAATTTAACGACAAAAATAATGATAACGAGTCGTTAACTTTAACAACTTCTGGGAGGTCGATTAAATATTTAAGTTATTGTTAAATATGGCCGCCTTTAGACAAGTACCTGTTCCACCTCACAGAAAAAAAAGGCATTTTTCCCTGAAAAATGACCTTTCTTTGAATTTGTCAAATGAGGAGTTACGAGAACGGTATCGATTTGGTAGAGAGGGAATTAATTTCATTTCTAATCTTGTCAGTGATGATATTACAAGAAAAACAAAGAGAAACCATGCTCTCACTGTACCACAGATGGTCATGGTGACCCTGAGATTTCTAGCTACAGGCAGTTTTTTGCAAGTAGTTGGACACACAATAGGTAAGATTTCATTTATATATTTATCATATATGATTTTAAATTAAGTAAACATTAGTAAAATTGTGTTAATCAATTGCTATAATGATCTTTGACTGATGTTTGAATGATAATTTCAATTTGTTAATTTTTGAATAATATGTAAACAAACGCATTTTATTTTTTGTTCTTAAACGATCTCCCTAATTGTATGTTTTCGCTGTTTACAGGTTTGCACAAGGGAACTGTCTCGCGTATTGTGTCTGATGTGTTGACATCACTTTGTAACAAACGGGATCAATTCATCAAGTGGCCAAGGAATGTGGACGAAACAAGAGGAGATTTTTACCGTCTAAGTGGTTTCCCGAATGTGCTAGGGGCAATAGATGGGACACACATCAGAAGATGAAGCATCATTTGTTAATAGGAAAGGGGTACACTCTGTAAATGTGCAGGCTGTGTGTGATGCCAAAGGTTAAACATTTCTCATATAATATGACATTGACCTTCGTAAATAATAAACTGGTATCAACATTTCAGTGTGACTGGGACCCCTATAGTCTGTTTCTCAGAAAAGAACATTTTACTTTCACTTTCACTTTCACTCAGTTCATCTAGGATCATCTAGGACATGATTAGGGTTTTATATGGTTTACCTACTAAAGATAACTTAAAATATTGGTAAGTCAAATATTAAAAGAAGATATTAGTTTTCTTAATTGAGAAAAAGATTCTGTTCAGGGGCCGGCCATTTCCAAAAAAGGGGTTCCCAACATAAGATAAAGCCTGAAGGGGAGCTCCAACCATATGTCCAATTTTAAATACACTGATAATCTTAAAAAGGGAGGTTTCCCTATCCTGTATCCACCACTGCTGTTTCTGATATATTTCTTAAATTTCCCCCTTTCAATCCAAAAGAAAGAAACATTAACCTAGAGTACCCTAGCTTTTGTACAATTTATAATTTGATGTTGCTCTGATGACTGGACCAGCACATTTATGCATTATGCAACATACATTACAACTTTTAATTTGATATCATGGTTCCTAGTTTGAAACAATATAGTTGAGTCAAAATTTGTAAGTCTATACATATAAAAAAGAAGATGTGGTAACATTGCTAATGAGACATTTCTCCACAAGAGACCAAAGGACACAGAAAATAACAATTATAGGTCACCATACTGCCTTCAACAATGAACAAAGCCCCTACAGCCTATCAACTATAAAAGGCCCTGGAATGACAAGGTAAAACAATTAGAAACTAGAAAACTAATGGTCTAGCTTATTTATGCATTAATATTGTACAATAAATCTGTTTATGCTATTAAAACATTTTTTTTTCTAAAGATTATATATAATCTTTTACATTTTGCAGGTAAATTCACAAACATCAATGCAAACTGGCCAGGTAGCAGTCATGATTCCCACATATTCAGGACTTCACAGGTATGTATTTTATTACAATGTTCATGATGTTTGTCATCTTTCATTAGTCATATTCCCTTTCAACCACTCAAATCAATAATTCTATATATATTTATAAAGAAGCAATAAATTACTGTTAAGGGGTGTCTATGTTTAAAATTATTGATGTATAAAAACTGAAAAAGGAATATTGAAAAAAAGTCTTGCTCAACATGATTTTAGGTTTTCTAAATGTGACTCCTCTTTAAAGCTGAATATATCAATTTAATTATATAAATGGTAGTTTTAACAAAATATTTGTTGTAAAAAGAAATATAAACCTTTATTTATAGGTGTGTACCTACATGGAAGAAAATGGTGGATGGGCAAATGGTGTATTGCTTTGGGATAGTGGTTATCCTTGTCGACCATTTCTGATGACCCCATACCAGAATCCTGTACTAGATCATCAAAAAAGTACAACAAATGTCATTGTTCAACCAGAAGTGTGATAGAGAGAACATTTGGGAGGCTGAAGAGACGGTTCCATATATTACACTCAGAGGTAAAGTATAATAGAATAACTTTTTCTCTAATTTTTGTGCTTTTTTCACATTTCCTGACCGGTGTGAGAAAAATATTTCTCCTCACTAGTGAAAAATCTGTTTTCGCCAAATGATTAGTAGAAATTTTATTATGACGTCTAAATGTTTTGTTTTCTTCTGAATTTTCCTATTGTGACGTTATGAAAAAAGACGACCATGCCTGATGACGTCGCATATAAAGAACACAAGTTTCTGAAAATCTTTGAAAAAGAAGGATAAAAATCATTAGAGAAACAGATTCCTACACTATAACTCGTGTATTACGATATTTCTCCACTCTCGACAGTTAAATTTTAGTTATTTAAAGAGCTCGGCAAGCCTCGCGCTTTAAATAATAAAATTTAACTGTCTCGAGTGGAGAAATATCGTAATACACTTGTTGCAGTGTAGGAATATATATTTATATAAATGATCAGTGATAAAAAAAAAATCTTTTCAGGGGTTGAGGCAAAGGGATATATTTGGGACAATTAATGTTGTTGTATTCAGTAGAAGCAAATTATTTTCTCATTGTTGAAGGCCATACAGAGACCTATATTTGTTGATTTCTGTGTCATGTTGGTCTCTTGTGGAGAGTTGTCTCATTGGCAATCATAGTTTACCACATCTTCGTTATTATATTTGCATTCATATGTTTTACCAAAAGGTTTAATACTCCAAAAGGAAGGTACATAAGGTTTGTTTTGAGGTGTTTTGGTCCCAACTGTTTATGACTTAGGGGCCAAATCATACAAATAGAGGCCAAACAAGCATGTTTCTAGTTTTCCAGACAATTACTTGCTTATTTATATTGTATGCATCTCTCTGAAATTGTACCACAAGGTTCCATATCACAAATGGAAGTTTGATTAAAGGGGAAAAAATGTATATAGTATATATAGTTGGAAAACTAAATAATCCAGCAATTAATGTATAAAAAACTTACCACAATCAAGAGATGAATGGTATTTAAAGTGCTACTGACACAACACTTGGACAACATTAATTTGAAACAGTTAACTAATATATAAAAGTATAACATCTTTTGAAATGCTTACCACAATGTGATGCATGGTAAACCACTATAGACACAGTTTATGTAGTTCTATTTATAGCTTACTATAGGCTCCAATGTTGAATATCATACTGTAAACTTTTATATTTCATTACTTTCACAACAGAAAAGGGTCCCATTGCCACTCATACCTGTGATAGCACAGCTTCCTGTTTTTATACATACATACATGCAATGCCAACTTTTGAAATATTATAAGATACTACTTTAGCAAAATGCTGATAAGAAGACAATTATTAAGTTTAATAAATTAAGTTATGACTTTTTTTTTAAATTTCAGATAAGAATGAAACCGGGCAAGGCATGCAAAATAATAATTGCAATATATGCATTTTGTTGAATGAACCAGACATTGAAGATGATGGAGTAATTGTAGGCAATGATGGTGATCTTGGGGAACATTTGAATGGTCATCAAGATGGAAGAGCTGTTAGAGATCATATTTCCACAACATTTTTTAATCATTGACAATCAAAAATAAATCATGACAACATCTTTTAATACTTTTTTTATCAATAACAATGGAATAAGAGAACAAGAATCATCAACACAGAAAAATGAATAAATAAAAATTAATTATGACTAAGCTTCTGTATTTAAAAGAGCATCTAAACTCATGTTTTAACTTTCAATACTTTTCTTCTGGATCATCATGTTGTAAAATTGCATTTGTCTTTGGAAAAGTTCCATTTGCATTTCATTTCTTTTGAGGTCACTTTCTAAAACAAGACACTGCAGCTCATACACATCATCTGCAGTCCTCTTTGTTTTCCTCTTCTGCAAACTTCCACTGAAATATAGAAATTTTACTATTTGGTATTTTTATTTTAAAAGCTAACTTAATATTTAGTAGACGTGTTAATATTATATCATTGCCAATGAGACAATTATTCAAAGAGCCAAAATGACACAGATTTTGTTATTATTATATTACTATTCCCAGCCTTTAACAATGAGGAATCCCAATACTGTTTAGCTGTTATAAAATAACTGACATGACACGACAAATGTGGAACAATTAAAGAAAATGAATAATGACACATAAACTAAAAACAAAAATTAAACAGACAGCAACCCAATTCATATACTGTTTTACAGTCTCCCTAATTGGGACAGGGACTAACAAAATCTGAAAATAGTGAATGTGCTTGTGAGAACTCAATTGTTCTATTCTAATCATGGTCACTCAGTGGCAGATCCAGAACTTCAGGGGGGGGGGGCTTACTGTCTGACCTAAGGGGTGCCCAATCCAGTCATGCTTCAGTGATTCCCTACAAAATAATTTATCTTAAAACTAACTTTGAATCTGTAGGAAAAAGTTATTCTCATCAGACCCACTAAACAACTTGTGTAAATACATCATAGACAGTGCTGTATTTTAACATATGAAACACATACCTAGGTTTTGGTGGTTGCTGAGTGCAAGTCTGTTTTTGTGCATGTACAGGTAGGCTGGCATGAACAGTAGCACTAGAAAGTGCTAACTCCTCATTTCTCTGGTGAACCTGCTCCAGCCTCCTTATCCAGATACTCTCCACAGAAGATGGTAAATCTACAAGTTGACAATTGTTTTACATAAAGATTTTGATTAAGCTTGAAACATACTGTTACATAAAAATAAAATAAATAGAAGATTTTTTTTTCATTAAGATTTTTTTTGACATGCAACGTCATAATATATTATTGTCAACTTATTTCTATCAAAACTTATGCTTTATCATTGCAACTTTATATAAAATGAAAAATAAAGAAAATTACTAAACCATAAATACCATCAACAGTCTGGCATGTTGGAGAACCATTCAGAGCTGGAACTGGTGAGATGGGTTCAACTGTAAACATTTGGTCAGATGTTATGCTGTCTAAAAATAATGTAAAAAGACTTGTCTTATTTAAAGAAGTGAATTGATACTTTATACTCTTCATAATAGAACAAATTATACAATTATTACAATTGTTTCTCTCTTCCCAAATTTGCATATCAATATATAAAACATTTATTTGACAGTACAGTTTACAGATCTGGAATACTTGTAAAATAACATAGTGACTGAAATTTGCTAAACAATCCTTGCTTTCTATAAACCTTCATTATGAACTGATCAGACATAATTTGGCATGTTTGCTATACAATTATAAAAACCATGCATATGGAACTGTTTATAAGTTACTATTTCAAGGCTTAATATATAAATCAGTTGACAAATTGATTGCACTTCTTAGATTTGTAGAAACTTGAATTTCATGCATATAATAAAGTCTCATAGGCATTCAGACCAAATCTTCTTAATATCTATGAAACACAATGTCTTAAGTAATTTATAGTATTATGTATAAATCATGTAATATATATACACACCTTGTGAGTGTCTGCTGTTACAGGTGTCTTGGTGAGAAATCCCTGAAAAAAGTCCATAACTTTTAAGATGATAAGGCACAAAGAAAGATAACTCAATTATGTTTTTATACTGCATGCTATTTTGAAAAGGACTATAGACATGTCAAATATCCGTGGAATTTTAATCATTGCAAGTGCCTTTAAGAAGGTATCCACAAATTAATATTAATTTTATAATTATTATATCAGGAAGTAAATAAATTTTGTATGGAATTTTTAACGCACTTTTTTTTATTTATTTTTTTTAATGGGGCAAATTTTGACATAAGGGGCATTGCAAAATTGACCGCCATAATAAAGCCATGGCAAGAAAACTTCAGCATTTAAATACCATCTTATCCATCGTGAACCACAATTTGTTTTGTAGATGGTGGTTCTTTCAACAATATGAAATAAAGGAATTATATAAATAAAAGGTAACATGAATGTCATACTAAGTAATCGCAAAACACATGAATCTAATTTTAGAACATTGGCGACGTCTGCAGGGAATTTCTTTAAAAGGGATATCCTACTGTCATAGCAGACGACTGCTTTAGTTTTGGCGTTTTCTTTGTAACTTTAATAAAGAAAACAATAAAAACAGACAAATTTAGGCGAAACAAAGGAATGAAAATTCCGTAATATTACTATTTCTCAAATACCAACCTACAGAGGTCTCCATGCCACCCTTGAAGGAGGATGTATCTTTCATGGCATTGATGATGTTTTCCTCTGCCATACTTATGGGTTTTGGTGCTGGTCCTCCCCCTGTTTTATTTCTCTCCTTTCTCTCGTATGTAAACTTTTCCTTGGCATCTCGGGTTAGATTCCTGAATTTGGTTTTGACAGTTGAAAGTTTCCTGTAACTGACCCCCATTCACCTCATCTGTAATCTTGGCCCACATCTTGTATTTTCATCTGCAGTTATGTCAGGGCCAAATTTTACTCTCAATAACCCTAGCTCCTCCACCACTCTTCTATTGATCAAATTCACTTCCATACTTGTGAAATTAGTCCCTCTAATTCTTGGTAGTTTCTTGTTGGGGTTTGTTGTTCGGCCATTGTTAAACAGGAAGTGGAAGAATTTTGGGGATTTATGGGAAAATGTTTAATTAATCAGTTGTTAAATTTTTAACAAATTGTTAGTTAACGCAGTCGTTAAATATTTTTGAACAACATAATTTAACACAGAAATTAACTAACAACAATGTTAAAATTTAACGAGTTGTTAGGCTTAACTAGTCGTTAGCTTAACGACACTTTTGAACAACTGGGCCCTGGTATCTATGATGAGTTTATATACACATATATGTGTAGGACTGTGAACCGCAATGGTACTCCGAACCGTGATGGTCACGCTGAGCTACGATGGTTTGACGCTGAAGTGCGTTTCTGATTCCGCTGAAGTGCGACGGTGGCATTGTGACGCTATCTTGTTGATAGCTACGCTGAAGTGCGATGGTCTACAAAAACCTATATTTGCAATACTGTTCATGTCGATTTGTATGTCAGCTTTTTCAGTTGAAATGGGGCGTATAGTCTTTAAAACTACAGCAAACGGGAAAAATTGGTAAATAGGGGAGAGTTTATCTTCTGCATCATTTTTTCTTTTAAATCTATACATATCTACGAAAGGTTCTGCTTTAAGTACAATTTGGACATTCTCTAAATACGTACGGATCCACAGACAGACTCTCTTTATTATGCTATAACGTAAGCGATGAGCTCAAAAGAGAAACAATGAATAGAGGACGATCTCTCATTTATTATGCAACTGGACAGCTATAGGCCACGAATTATAAATGTTTTGGATCCTCAATGCTCTTTAACTTTGTACTTGTTTGTTTTTCTAAATATTTCGATATGAGCGTCACTGATGAGTCTTATGTAGACAAAACGCGCGTCTGGCGTACTTAAGTATTATCCTGGTACCTTTGATAACTGTTCTATACTAACTATTAAAAATTCTACTTCTCATGATTACTGCACGTCTGTAGATTTAAACTATCAATCATGCGTCAAATCGGTTTATAAACTTAAATACTACGAGAACGAGGAGGATTGGTGGATAAGGGAAAGTTAACCTTTGGTGGCGATTTTTTTGTAATCTACAAAAGGTTCTTCATTCTGTAAATTATATAAGACATACTATCTGTATTACTATATTACGGTAAACGTGAAACTCATGAGAGAAACAAAGTAACGATGAAATGTTAATGCAGAAGTATGTCTACATGTAGAAAATCAAATGACGATCTCTTATCTAGTATGCAACTGTAATTAAGGACAGACATATACAATAATGAATGTAAATTCATTTACTAACTATTAAAAAGAAATCTAAATGTACTTCTCATAATAATTGCACATCCGTAGATTTTAAACTAACAATCATGCGTCAAATAGACCATCGCACTTCAGCGAACAGACCATCGCACTTCGGCGTTAACCATCGCACTTCAGAGTGACCATCGCATCTCAGCGACCCCTTTCACACCTCCGAGTCCTACATATATAAAAGACAAGAATCGAGAAACACCTATGAACCACACCAACACAGGACAACCACTGAACAACAGTCTCCTTACTTAGGAGAAGGTCATAAAAATGCAGCGGGTTTAAACGTTTTAACGAGCGTTAAACCGCACCCTAACCTGAAACAGTAGTGTAACATTACAACATAAAAATACACACTATAAAATATCAGTTGAAATAGCTTAACTCGATCAACTAGACCTGTCCTAAGTCAGGAACATGTTGTTCTGTGGTTGTCGTTTTTTGATGTTGTTCATAAGTGTTTATCTTTTTTTACCATAGACCGTTGCTTTTTTATTGAATTGTTTTACACTAGTCGTTTTGGGGCCCTTTATAGCTTGCTTTTTGGTGTGAGCCAAGACTCTGTGTTGCAGCCGTACTTTGACCTAAAATGTATAAGTGTTACTTTTTACAAATTGTGACTTGGATTGAGAGTTGTCTCATTGGCACACAAACCAGGCCTGAGTTGTCTTGCCTACATCAAAAATCCGTAAGATCGGTCTCTACTTGAGATGTTATATTATAACATTCTTGTGAAACTAGCAAATCATTAATTAAGGTGGTATGGGAGTTTATAAAATAAAAATGATAGAATTTGTTCATACTCTACCAAAACGTAGTATCTATTGATATATGTTGAACAATATAATAAAAATCATAGGTCACCGCGCATTTTCTCAAGCTACAGGACGTGACAAAATGACACATTGTGTATAGATTATACAGGAAAAAACACCAGTTTGTGATTAGAAACTAAACAAAATGATAGAATTCTTAAATACTTCAGGAAAAGATAGCTTTCAGACAATGCTTTAAGCATATCAAAAGAAAAGACAGGGTACGTTTTTCCGTCTAAAATAGAAAATAGGAAAATTTCATGTAGAATCCTTCCGAAAATGCACTGTTTTAGAGTTACCTCCCCTTAAAATGCAAATTTAAAAAAAAATTAAAAACAACCAAAACTAATAATCTTTGCAAAAATATTAATATTTGTAAGTTATATTCTTAAAATTGGTTCTTTTAAATGCAAATTCACATTAAATATCTGCATTCCAGCATCACATTTAGCTAACTTGATAGAAAATATGGACCTTTGGTTCTCTGTTTTTTTACAATCCAAGATGGAGGGAGACACCCATACCACCTTAATTGATCTTATCATCCAGCAGACTACCAAGTGGACTAAATTCTACCAGACATTGATTATTATTGTGATCAGTATAAAAGTAATCATAAACGTCAAACTATGACATATCGGGAAACGATGCATTTTTCGACTGATTTTTATCATTCAAACTGATTTAATTGAATACGAGTGCATGGACCCCTATTTTTTAAAACAGCAATTTGTTTCATTTTGCAAGGAGATTATGTGACCCAAATTTTATAAAACTGTAAATAGCGCAATTTTTTTTAATTTTGATAAACATGCAGCAAAAAATTACGTTTTTTCCTCTATTCATAAATATTTGATAAATATAGAGTTATTTCGGAATACAAATTACATAATTTTCAATGATACTTATAAAATACAGAAATTACCGATTATTTAACAAAAAAACAGTTTGTGTTTATCTTTTAAAGCAAAAAAGTTACGTCGTTCTTTCGAAAAAGAAAATACGGACACAAATCTGAATTTTGAGCAAATATACAACATTTCGACCTCATTTTACTCAAAAAGTAGCACATGAAGGTATATTTTTTATGACATATTTGATTTAATCAGGTAAAAAATAGCCTATATGCAAATTTTCATCAACTTGTAAATACAGGTTCAAAACTGTATCGTATGCCCTTAAGATGATGGAAATAAAAATAGTATATTATAGTAAAGATACGTTGGCTAAGAGTTCAATTATTTCTTTATTTTAATTGAAATCATCAACTTACGTTTGCTGTTAGTACTGTTTATACATCATGATTAGTTGCTTTTAATATGCTGAATTTCTAGGGAAAAGATAGTAAAAATTGTGTTTGCATTGCTTTAAAATGCAAATATTTCTTTTTTTGCATCAGAAATATTGCAACGTTATTTGCAATCAGACATTATAAATGTCTATCGATAAGTAATTTTGTATAAGATGAGAATAATGCAATGTTATTTTTGTAATTAGTTATTCTAAAGGCCTCACGATAAGCTTTTTTGATAGAGTTATAATATAATAAGGATAGAAATACTTAAACTTTTGTTTGTGTTGAATACGAATCCAATTATTTCTTTATTTTAATAGAAATTATGAACCATCATTTGATTTCAGTACTTTTGTTTGTCAGGATTGGTTGTTTTTTTTTTTATAAAAAATGTGAATTTAAGGGAAAAGATACTTAATTATTTCTTTATTTTAATTGAAAACAGGAACTGACGTTTGATTTTAGTACTGTTTGTACATCATGTTTTATTATGCTGAATTTGTAGATAAACGATAGTAAAAACCTTAGTTTATTATTCATAATATAAAAATGTATTAACGTATAATTTTAGAAAGCTTATAAATCATCTCAGTACCGAGGTACTAACTACTGCGCTAATGTTACCATGGGGACTGATAGTCCACCAGTAGAGGTATCGACCCACGGCTGTAAAAAATTAAAACAACAGTGATAAGAGAGATCACGTGAAAATCATGATGTAAAAAAATGAATATAATGTCTTTGGTTGTGATTTTTAATTTGCATTGTGTTTTATACTTTGGTGGTGGAACTGTTTGACATACGGAAGTATGGTTGCACTATAAAGGGTGTAAAGGGCTGATAAGAAGAAAAAAGGTACCATTTGTTTGAAATTTTCAGCTTTGTAATTTTATCTGTTGGTGCTTAAATTAAAGTTAATTGTTTTTATACCATTTTTGTTTATACCAATAAAAGTAAAAAATAGACATTATTAATGTTATAAATTGGAAGTTGTTTTAAAAAGTAAAATCACAAAAATACTGTCTCCGAGGTAAATTAAAAACGGAAAGCCCCTAATCAAATGACAAAATCAAAGCTCAAACACATCAAACGAATGGATAACAACTGTCATATTCCTGATTTGGTACTGGCATTTTTTTATGTAAAAGACGGTGGATTAAACCTAGTTTTAAAGTTAGCTAAACCTCTCACGTTTATGAAAGTCGCATCAAATTCTATTATATTGACAACGATGCGTGAACAAAAGAAACAGTAACAGACATGATAGGTAAAAATGTAAAAAAAAAAGGAGGACAATTTTAAAATGGTGTTGTAATCTAAATCACTTAAAACACTCAACAAATATGTAACACAGAAGCACAAAATCGTATATGGACTAAGCATATAAGAAAAAATTCAGACAAGCATACCCAAATTTAACATATTACCATAACACAATGACGGGATGTTTAAGTACAGAATCATGTCATATATACATCAAAGAGTAAAAGGTATATAGACAAAGCACATAGCAAACATGAATGACAATCATACACACATGTTTTATAAAAGCACAGAGCCACATGTTTTTGTCTTTCTCGCTTTGTATATCTGTGGCTTAATACAAATCTTACGAGGACATATTTTTATCTGATTTATAATTTGTTCAAGGTTTAGTATGGACGGTAGGTAATTGATAACAAACACATCACATTCTTTCTCTGCCTGTCCAAAGCCAGAAGAAGTTTTTAATTCAGTGGTTGTCGTTGTTTGTCTTTTTCATAGTTATTTTTCGTGAAATGCTTTCAACATAAAAAGTACCGAACTCTATCAAGTGGCAAAATACAAAACTCGAACATACACAAACATTGTCCGTTGTCTTTCGGAGGAGGTGTGTTTCGTTATTTGCAATCTATGCAAGGTGTATAACATAGGACTAGATTTTAATAATATTTTGTCTAAAGTATGATAGAAAGAAAATGTAAGGTATACATCGATGTATTGTATGTACTAGTACAGTAGTACTTTATATTTTTCTTTTAAGGGGTTCATGGGGAAACGTTTAATGAACAGATAGAAGGGCTACTATTGATATGTTCAATTCGACCAAAAATATAAAAATCAGAAAAACTGTTTCTCAGTTTGTTCTTTTTAACCTTTTATCGGCCATTTCGAAAATATTCTAAATTTTGAAAGAGTATTTCAAAGTTTAATATAACATCTTGACTTATTAGTACATTTTTATTTACTTTTATGATATTTTGTTTGCTTTTAGGCAAAGTTAACATATTTTATCACCAATCCCACAATTCTTGTCAACATGAACTGATATAACGCATTTTGATTCCGTGATTCAGTTTCAAATCAAAATAATATTATTAAACAAATATAGAAATTGTATCATGGGGAAGGTCCGGTAAACGCTAGTTTTTGCCTTAAATTTTGAGTACATCTGATGAACTAGGTTTTAGATGTTCGTATGTACTTAAGTCGATTCAATTAGAAACGACGCTTAACTTTAAGCTTGAGTATCCAAAACCTATCAAATAATTCATAAAACGTTACTTTCAGATGTTTTTGTCTAAAATGGAAATGGCTGCATTCTTGCTCAGTCTCAACCATTATATATGTTACATTGCATGTTTTAACATCAATTACAAGATATATTTAAATAATAAGAATGTTCGCTTGTAATGTTTAGGAATCATCTTGTTTTATCTATTTGAATGCCTTAAACAATTTGCCCATTGACCCCAGTTTTACTTTGCATGAAATTGAGAATGGAAATTGGAATGTGTCAAAGAGAGAACAACCCAACCATAGAAAAACAACAGATAAAAAACAATAAATCTTTTACAAGTATAAGTATAAGCCCTCTGTTAAAGTCGTTGTTATTTTATAATAGTTTTTGGATTATTTAAACTTGTCAATGATATGTCAGGGTATACCGGTATATATAAGCAATGATTTGTATAATAAGATCATATGCTACAATACAAATCCTTGATATAAGCATAAACATATCTTTGAAAAAACTAGGATTTAAAATCATCATCCCTCGAAACAGTTCAGTATTTGTTGATACTTTTTTGTCATGAATGTTCAGATACTATAAGTTTTATTTAAGAATTGAATGCTTCGTTTTGTAAATTTATTGGGGTGTAAAAGCGTTGACCGAAGTACATTTTGTATGAAGCGCTTCCGCGCTTCATTCTAAAAATGTGCGCACGGTCAACGCATTTACAACCCTATAAAGTTACAAACAGAAGCATTCAATACTTATAATTACATTTTTTAGCTATGATCATGAAAACACGAATTTTATATATTTTTTTTATTTAATGCACCTGTGCACTTTATTGTTGGACGTGTTATCATGAATGAAAAGTTGTATTGAGCAATGCAACTGCTTACGGAATAACGCGTGATCTGCAGTTAGCAAATCAGAATAAAGTATTATAATGAAACATACATCTAATGTAACTATTATCTTTTTATTACATATATTCAAGAGGAGCTTCAACCTGGTCCATCAAATGCTGCTATATAACCGTTTTGATTGGTTCATTTGAATTTATTCTTGAATGTGATTGGTGGTTAATGGGCCAATAGTATGTTGAAAACATTAGTTCATTGTTAACATTGAAGATTGTGATACAAACTTTTAAACAATATTTTTAGTACTTTATATATATATTGTTGAGAATGGGTGCAATATGATTGTTTTGATATGACTGTGATGAGAAAGAATATATTTGTTATAAAACTTTTTGTTTGTAATTTTTGCAAAAAATATGTATTTGATCAGTTACAAAGTTATAAATTATTTGTGTACTAACTCTGATAGTGCCTCTGTATGAAAAAATTATATCAACTTACAAATTAATACCTTGTAAGACTCTTGTAATCATTCGATTCAAAGACTGAATTCATTTGATTTTTTTGTGGATATCAATGTTGGGTGATTTTAGAATATAAAAATTTAACCGTTTAATGGATATTTGATTTCATATTTTTTTTAAATGAGATTACATATTTTTTCGACATACTATTTTCGACATACTATAAGTTTATACTGAAATAATAACGACTGGTTTATTTTACAATCAGAGGCGGATGTAGGGGGCCCCCACTTTTGAGAACAAATTTTGGTTGGTTATATAGGGAATCACTGAAGCGTGGAGGGAGCGGGCCCTTTCTTAGGCAGCCAGTGGGCCCCCACTTATGAAAATTTCTAGATCTGCCACTGACAATGAGATTGTTGATACACTATTTACTAATCGTTACATTTTAATGATTTAAGGTAGCACAATACAAAGATTTTTCATCCCCAATCAGACATCCTTAAACTGATGTAATTCCACTCATCTTTCTTTAAATTTTATAAATGAGGTACCAAAAGAAAGAAGAAAGATTAATCTTTCAAAGTGTGATAATTTCATTATGACATAATTATTACATCATTAATTGTTATGTAATTAGTTGCCATATTGTGATGTCTATACTTGAATGAATTTAGCTTCTTTGTTATTCATAGCATCCCAAAATATTTTATAGATTCTTGCACAACACAGTTTGACCTCCAAAACTGTGTCTCAGATTTTTCCTATTGTATTTCATTCTCTCATAAATCTTCAATGAAGTTTGCAACATCAATTCATAAGAGATCACTAAATTAAATTGGGTATAAAATTTGTTCTATTGATGTTTTTGAAAATCTGAGACACAGTTTTGGAGGTCAAGCTGTGTTGTCCAAGAATATATAAAATATTTTGGAATGCTATGAAGAACAAAGAAGCTAAATTCATTCAAGTGAGAACATCACAATATAGCAACTAATTACATAACAATTAATTATGTATTAATTATGTCATAATGAAATTATTACAATTTGAAAGTTTAATCTTTCTTCTTTCTTTTGGTACCTCATTTATAAAATATAAAGAAGAATGAAACGAATTACATCAGTTTAAAGTTGTCTGATTGGGAGTGACAAAATCTTTGTATTGTGCTACCTTAATACTTCATGACTCTGTTAATTGTCTATAAATCCTCATCCCTCTGCTCCTATGCCAACATCAAGCAAAGTTTTCCACACAAACTTTTGTTTGGGGCTATCTTGCATTGAGGCTTATAGCTTCAATTTTAAGATGAGAACAAAGAATGATTTTTGTAATCCAGAAGATGTTCAAATTAGGTTCCGCTCTATAATATTGTTTTGTGTTTATGTTCTTTGAGATTCTTTTTTTTTTCTCATGGAAAACCATTTCATAATTGTTTTATTTCATCTTTCAAAAAACTTTATATGAAGTTCAAAGGTTGCAATATAATAGCATTTGGCAGATGCACAAAACATTTGTGATAAAATTAAAATTTGATGAAGGTTGCACTGTAAAAATATCACATCAAACTCAAAATTAAGTATATCACATTGCTTGTTTACATGGCTGTCACCAAAGTATAATATAGCTCACAAATAGTTTATTTACTCGTAGGTTGGACATTGAAAGTAGCATACTTTTTGTTACAAATAGCATTTACAATGAAATTATTATCTAAATATATAAAACATGTACAATGGGTTGAATTGTAGAGACCTATTTACTTGTTGAATATTTCGGTCCCTCCCTATACCCAATCTTTTTTACTTATGAGAATAAGTGATTGGATGCCACCGCCCGCTGGATAGTGTTTATGAAATAGAGACTAATTGGGGACAAAAGAATAGAAAAAAAAACATTGAATGATTAATAAAGAGTAGATAGTAATGGGCATATTATAATAAAAGGAACAGAGAAAATGTTTTCAATAAAATAAAAAAATAAAGGAATGAAGATCCTTATTGATTTAGCAGTCGTGGAAAAGGTGTATACCTTTGATCTTTAAAGTTTTTTGTATGTTTAGATTTACAGTTTTCATAGATATATTTCAAGCTTCTGATTAACACAGATTAATTTACTGCTTTTTTTTACACTTTAAACAGGCATTGATGAAACTAGCTATTACACAAGCATTATTACTTTTAAAGGACTTAATTCCCTTAGATCAAGCTGTAATATGATTGGTTAATTGTTGTTTGCTTTATTTCCAGTGGCAAATATTTCAATAATGTTCAGAAAGTTATGAATTTACCTATTTATGATTTAAATGTATGACAGGTTAAAATAGCAAGTAAAGTCATGTCGCATATTGCATAATGCATAGATGATGAAATATGACTTGACTATATAGTAATTTTGTATTTTTTTTTGTTTGTCAGTACAGAACAAAACTTTTGTAAATAAATGAAAAAAAATAAATAATATAAATGCATTTTTATACATTTGAGTTGTTTTCATTTTATGACAGAAATCCAGATACATAATGCTAATGCCAGAATGTTACTTTACAAAATAAGAAAGAAAGGAAATGGCAATGCAAAATCATAATTCATGATGCTATTAAGACATTCGCAACCTAATTATCTATATTCCCTTTGTCCTTGAGATCGTAGGAAGACTTCTTAACAAATTATTTTCCATATGTTGGTTTACCTGGTTCATAGTCTAAAGTTAGCTAACATCAAATTATTACAAAAAAAATATTCTAACTTGTGAACACTGCCAGACAGACATGTACACCTTACAATTATAACATGCTTTAAATATAGTTGGTGTGTTGCATATAGTGCATGTATCTAAGAAACACCTTAAAAAGGAAAACTGAAGATTTACCAATAATCAATAACAATTGGGTCATGGTCAGATGATAATTAACAGACAGACATATACACCATACATTATTCCATACACCCAATGTGGCTGATCTCTTGTTTAAAGTATTAGAAAACAGAACCGTTGAAAACCGAAAATTAACATTGGACGATGAACCGTGACAATGAGATTAATGTCAAACAAACCATGCCAGAATGACATCTATATCCTTAAATATTTTTGTATGCACAAAATATAGTTGTCATGACCTATTGCATACAGTATTAGAAAAACGGTCCAAAACACAAAAACTTTTCTTTAACCGCTGAACCCGGACATTGAGGTCAAGGTCAGATGACATCTACAAGTTGGACATGTACACCTTACAATCATTCCATACCCAAATATAGTAGACCTATTGTAATAGTATCTGAGATAAGGACTGGACTACGAAAACTTTACCTTGTTCACTTATCCATGAAATAAGGTTGAGATCATACTGTTTAATGGACTCTATGGACTTTGCAAGTTAAGTATATACCCAAAAAAAGTTACCCTGTTACTCATAAGAGAGAAATTAAGAATGCAAAATCTTTTTTTTTTCTAGTAGTCCCTGAACCAGGTTTAGGATAATGCATGGACATGTGACAGACAGAAACTTCATAACACAAGACAGATGTATACAAAGTATGGAAGATTCAGGTATTCTACCTTCTGAAATATTAATCTTTTAAGAAGTTTGTTAATGCCGCACCCTTCTGGATCGCTCTTAGGTGTCACACCATCTCCTCCAATTTAGAATGTATGTGAAAGTAGGCCTACTCGGACAAAAAATAGTGCATTTGATGTCATTGTTTACTTAAACTAACCAACAAATTGGCAGAAATGAAAATTTTGGTGAAAGACAAATATATTAAGACAATTTTGAGCTAAAAATTTACTTGTTTATGAGTTTGCATTCAAAATTGAGGATTAAAGCACTCCATAGTATACTAATTTAAGATTTCCAGACTGAAACCAGGGGTTATTTTTAGTGGTACCTCTATTCGGAAGACCGCTTCTTTGTTATATGATTTTAAACATCTGTTGAAAATTGGCATGTAGAAAGCTGATACATGTACGATTCAGGATATATATACCTGGTTTCTATGAAGTTAAACTTAAGGTAAAATATTAAGAAAGCTGTGAAAATTGCAAAATTTGGTTGAACAGATAGGGACTTTTAATTGGTGGTCTGACATCTATTACTATGCCAGTCGAGATTTTTTTGACAGAAGTCGCAAGCTCGACAATAATTACTATCTACATTGATATGTGTCCACACCGGTAATTTTTTATATTAAATTAAGGCTTTGATTTGTAGTTTTGCCGGTCAAATAGCCACTGCCATTTAAAACTTTTTGTTTCTGTTTCAAAAGAAAATAACTTTCACACTCGAGTTTTTTTTTAACATAGCTGCATGTATTCAAATTCTGTAGAGTGTGGCGCTCATATTCGCCGGGGACACAATTTCACCGTTTTATGATTTTGAGGTGTAAAAACTTCCAAAGGATTGGTGAAATCAAGGATTTGTATAGTATTACTATACAAATCCTTGGTGAAATGGAAGAAATATGCCGGTAAATTAACAAATATGGATATTTTTAAAACTTGGACACAATTTCGGCACTAACCGCAAAGGACCGAAAAACAAACAACGATTTTCGATTAATTTCATGAATGAAAAAAAATATTTCAAAGAAGTATTTCTTAGTAATTCTTTGACTGATTGCACTAAATTTCAGATCTTTACTCTTTACACCTTTGAAATGTCTGCTATTCATCTATAATGAAATTGATTTGATCAATATTGTTTAAAGCTGCAGTTTTTTTTTATTTTACATAAATGTATAAAAACGTTGAATATGTGTCCCCCTTCGACAAAACTATGATATCAGGAAATTTCAAATCGCCTTTAATCTAACTTTTCTCTCTCCATTACCTTTTCTGACATACATTTCATTAAAATCCATTCAACATTCAGAAAGAGTTTCGCTTAGAAGATTAGTAATGCCATACATTAAAGTAACGAGTATCTCCCCTGTAACATTTAGAACTTTCTCGTGTAAATATTTCTTTAATATCCATCCAGATGTTCAGGAGGAGATGCCCTTAAAAGAGATACATTGATAGACAGATAGGGTGCAATATGCCTGCAACTTGATCAGACGCGTACAAATTCCCATCTAGGAGGGACATTCCAACGCAACCTTTTTTGACAAATTTTAATCGGAAATAGTCCTGTCAAGGACGGCAGTAAAAGTAGTGAATGTGTGACCCCAGCTTAACTCTGATGCACGCCGTTTCCTGATGATGTTTTTTTTTAAAGTATAAATCCAAACTATAGAAACGCAGGATAATGTGTGAAAATACGGGGAACTTTTGTGACACTATCACTGCAATTTCGCAAGAAACCAATTCGTTTTAAAATGTTTGCGAAAAACGCTGCTTGCAAAAAATAAAAATAAAATTCTTTTGGAAAATAGTACAGGATATAATTTATCGCAAATACATAGTACAAGCAGCCGTTGAAAATCAGGCAGAAAATGATTTTTTGGAATGGAATAACTGACAAAGAAGAAGAGTAAAATTGTCCTTGAACTTGGTTATTTTGGCGCACAACTTTCCCTATATCAGTGTTCTAAGTGTAACAAGTTTTGGAATAGTATTGGACTATACAGAAAATATAAGTTACTGAAGAAAAAGACATTGGAGTAATTATTGACTCTGAATTAAATTTCCCGGCGAAAAACATATAAGTGAGAAAGTTAATAAAGCAAATTCCATGTTTGCACTACTGAGAAGGACTTTCCAATATTTAGATACACTGTCAGATACCTTTGAACCACTACACAAGACACTCGTAAGAACACATTTAGAGTTTGCAAGCTCAGTATGTCATCCATATAAAATAAAATATATTGACATGATTGAGAATGTGCAGCGCCGGGCAACTAAACAACTACCAAGATTAAAGAATTTAACATACTCAGGCTCTGAGAGACTCGAAAATTAAAACTACCATCTCTAAATTTTAGACGGGTCCGAGGTGACATGATTGAATTATATAAAATACTGAACGGAAAATATGACAAAGAGGCGGCACAATTTGTTAAATTATGGAAGGATATGACTACAAGAACAGGGGTACGCGGCAAAAGTCTGAAAATATTTCCACAGAGAGCAAGAACAGAATTAAGGAGGAATGCATTTGTTCTACGAGTGGTAAAAACATGGAATACACTACCAAAAATTATAGTGACGTCACCAACCACAAATACATTTAAGAACAGACTATACAAATACTGGATGAACCAAACAATGGTGTACGAAGATTATATATCAACAATCACCGGAAGTGGAGAAAATTTAGATATAGAGACTGATGAAGAGGAACTTTAGTTCCTGTATCAGTAAAAAAACCTATGTAAACCTAAGTAAATAAAAGAATAATCAGAATTTTGATGAAGGTAAATCCAGAAACGTGCTCCGAACGCCAAAAAAAATAAAATGCAAAGTATAGTAAACAAAGTAGAAATGCCGAGATATTCCATTCCCATATGATTTTATAATTTACATAGGATGTTACATTTTACTTCTAGTAATAATGTGTTTTTCGGGGGAATATTGCTGCATTAAATAAACAACCCGAATATGATTTTATTCAAGCAGTGGTACAAGTCGTGAAGAGACAATTACATGGCTTATAGTTATGACACTGAAGTTGTCTTAACTTTTTGATTGTCTTATAGATGTGCATTTTTGTAATATGTGCATCATTTCGTTTTGTTGAAAGTATGACATTGTGGCGACGTCAAATAATGTTAACGGACAACCTTGCAAGACATTTTCATTTATCCTTAATTTTTACAGGAAACCCTGTAATCTGAATACAATTTGGTGTAACAATTTCAACTTTTAGAGTACTTTTTATTGGTATAGTAATCAAAGCAGAAAAATAATCTTCATGAAATCAAATCTCTGTTTTTTTGGCAGTAAAAGTTTTACTCGGACATTACCGCAAGACATTGTAAACCTATTGTTTTGAATTGAATATGCAGCTCAATTCTTTCATTAATTTGAACTTTTGGAGCTTACACTTAGTAAAAAACGATCGTGCTTACAATTGATAAATTATATGTCAATTTTTTTTTAACTGAAATGTTTCAAGTTTCCAAACTAAATTTCCCCTGAGACAGTCATTTATATATATTCTTTTCAAAATATCTATGCTAATTTTACTTTGAGACGGCCATGTAAACCAGTAGTGAAATATATCATGTCATAGAACATTCATGCACAATTTCGAAGAGTTGCGTGTTCATTTCGCGAATTGCTTGAGTTTAATGTTTTAAGCTTGTTACATGGGACAACGCCAAGTGAACGTTTTTTTATGCCCCACCTAGGGGCATTATGTTTTCTGGTCTTTGCGTCCGTCCGTCCGTTCGTTCGTCCGTCCGTTCGTTCGTCCGTCCGTCCGTCCGTTCGTTCGTCCGTCCGTCTGTCCCGCTTCAGGTTAAAGTTTTTGGTCAAGGTAGTTTTTGATGAAGTTTAAGTCCAATCGACTTCAAACTTAGTACACATGTCCCCTATGCTATGATCTTTCTAATTTTAATGCCAAATTAGAGTTTTTACCCCAATTTCACGGTCCACTGAACATGGAAAATGATAGTGCGAGTGGGGCATTCGTGTACTGAGGACACATTCTTGTTTCTGATAATCTGTGTCTTCCGAAGCCTATGAATATTATATTTTTATTCCTTCTCTTTCATAATGTGAAAATTTAAGAAACAATCTTTACTTTCATATAAAATTTGAAATATTAATTTTAGCATTTCTAAGAAAATTTCCTTGTCAAATGTTTACTTGGCGCTATTTTTCGTGGAAGTAGCAATATCTAACTTTGCGTCACGAACGTACTGTTTTACCCGTGTCCATTTGGTCACCCGTCCCTCACGTAATCGATATATAGGATGTAGCTTAGGGTTTATACAACTTATTTCGAAGTGCTACAATTTCTTTATGTCAACTTTAAAAAAAAAATATTTACCAAAAGTGGGCATATTCAGTCAAGACTTTTCTGAAATGACAGGTTCACTTTTGGTCAAAAATGGCCTAAGATATCAACTTTATCATAAAACACCATAATGTTCACAAATTGATTCGTAAATGGATCTATTTCAAAAGTCCTAATGCTCAATAAATCAGTTCTTTTTATAAAAGTACATAATACGGTAAATACTCTCCAAATTAGGCCCATTTTGGACATTTTGTCAAATTGTGATGATTTTGGGCAATTTTCAGACCTAAAAGCTTGATGAAAAATTTGGCCGCCATCTACAATCCAAAATGTTTTGTAAACAAAAGATTCCAAATGTTATATATAATTCATCAATATAAAAACTTTTTGGATCGTGGATGTAGGCCAATGTTAATTATGCCAAAAACAATCATTAAAATTTTGGACAAAATTGACCAAAATTGACCTAGAATACAAATAATGTATATTTGAGGGGTCGATCATAGCTTAAATTTTTTTTAAGGAAAGTGCCAAAAAAGCATATTTAAGTCTTAACAGTATCATCACAAGTATTTCTATTTGAAATTTGTAATTGTTTGGCCCGATTTAAAAAACATTAAAAATTTAGGGCCAATTTTAACCCTTCGTGAACCCTTCTCCTTTGGTATTTTGAAAATATATAAAGGCACACAGAGCACATAGTCCGACTTCCTCCTTCTACAGTGTACAATTTATAGGTGGAACTTTTATAATGTACCGAGTGTTTTACTTTTAGAGGATGCATGTATGTTCTCAGATTTTTTCACTGTATCCTTTTTCACGAATGTCAGAATGTTGAACTTACATTTAATACAGTTTGCAAGGTTTGTCTGCAACTATGCGCACTACCCAAACGTTTACATCATACAGAGAATATACTATATTAAAACATGTATTATTTATCTTTCACTTTTGCAACTGACGGAATGTTTTTATTAGTAACCTTTTTTGATGGCTTTATTAGAATTAAATGCGTCTTTTAGACACAACAATTTCAAATTGTATTGTATCGTCCTGAACATGCCTGAACTATTTGCCACTAGACATTTGCAACCTCAAATCAATCATTTCAAATTGTACATGAAAATCCCTGTTCACTCAATAACATTTTTTAAGCTTAATGTGCACACTGTTAGTTGGAAATAAAACTAAATCAGAAGAATTAATAGGAAATTTACAAAACCAGACAGGGGAAATGGAAACAAAATAACAAACACCGTTCAGATCCCGTTACATATTTTTTCAATACCTCTCAGGAAAAAACACGTTACTCTATATTAAGTAATGTGATCCTTTTTCTGCCAAATTATATGCATATCAGTTAGCTTTGAAGCAATTTATCTAAAACAAACAATGATGGTTACATGTGTCTCTTTACATGCACGGAAACACAATAAAATCCTGGAAATTGTTAGTTTTTAGTGTTTCTCCATATATATAAGAGATCGGAATGAATTAGTGACGAGGTTCGGCAGAATATTTTTTTCGTTTCTTTGCCATTTTGGGAAATTTTCTGCGACTGTCATACACTGAGTGAAAGGTTTGGCTAGCAAAAAAAAAACAGGTCCAATCCACCATTTTCTACATAAGAAATTCGGAATATAACAGTTGTTATTCATTTGTTTGATTTTGCAGTGACTTTCCGTTTTTATATTTCCTCGGAGTCGTTTGTTTGTTTGTTATTTTACTTTTTGTTAGCACTTTCTTGAATCTTTTGATTAACTCATTTATTAAACAATTGTTTTCTTGCTAAATTTTAATAATTTTAATATACATATTTGTCTCCTTTTTATCCCCTTTTCTCCTTTTTCCTGCCCTTCTCTCCTTTCTCTCGCCCTTCTCTCCTTTCTTCCGCCCCCTCCGTCTCCCTTCTCCCACCCCCTCTCACCCATGCTCCCAATACCCTGTCCAGGCCCTCCTCTATAATTTTATTCTTTTTACATGTTGTGCATTTCCATTTAATTTCTAACTATTAAATACATTGTAACAGAATATTCATTTTTGGGAATGTTGATAAAATGTAATGGAAATTTATCACAAAGTACTTTAGAGCTGACAAAAAAAGCAAAAAAAGTATTTTTTGCAATAAAATCATATACTAAATCATTGAATAATCTACCTATAAAAGTAGCAAATAATCTTTTTGATTCTTTAGTAAAACCAATTATGACCTATAATTCAGAAGTAACATATTTGGATACATATATTTCTTTTCATCGAGCCAAAAGCAGAGCCTTAACTTCAGGAAAAGAAATCAATCAACTTGATTTTATAGACAAAACCCCCATAGAAAATATGCATCTTAAATTTTGTAAATCTACTCTAGGGATAAGAAAAAATGCATCCAATTTAGGAGCAAGAGTTGAATTAGGAAGATTGCCTATAGAATTTTTTATTAAAACACAAACCCTTTTATATTTAGCTAGACTATATAATAATAATATTAATCCATTGTTAAAGGAAGCTTTTTCTCTAGCACAGTCTCTAGATTTGACAGGAACTTACTCATGGTATACATATGCTAAAAATATTGTTAAAGAGACTAACGTTGACCTTAATATTCTTTCTACTTGTAAGGACATAAAAGATGTAAATAAAATAAAAAACGATATAAAGTTAAAAATGAAAAATAGATATGAAGATTTAATTCAAAATAAATTTCAAAACATCGATGATAAAAGTAAATGTTTTCTCTATAAAAAACTTAAAAAAGATTACAAACTAGAATATTATCTAAATACATCTAATTTTCAGATAAGGAGATTAATCACTAAATTTAGAATAAGTGATCACTCCCTCTTGATTGAAAAGGGGAGATATTTTAAAATCCCAAGAGAGGAACGTCTTTGCCATAAATGTAAAATACTAGAGGATGAGAAACATTTTTTACTTTATTGTGAGTATAATAAAACTCTAAGAAATGACTTTTTTCATCACATATGTACAGAAAATAATAACTTTAATAATTTAAATGAAGAAGAAAAAATTCATTATTTACTAAATCCATCATCGCCTTTACAAACAAATAAGTTAGGATCCTTCTTGAAAAAGTCATTAGAACTGAGGGCAGGGGACTCTTAACAACTTGTTTGTTGTTATAAATTTTAATGCTGTTGATATTTTGTATGTTTAATATGTATGTATATATGTTTATTGTGTTTATTGTATTAATATATGTTGGTCACAAACTGTTAAGTTTATATGACAATAAAATATTTGATTTGATTTGAATTAAATACAAATTTAGAAGTATTGTTTGCAATTATCTTCCCTAAATTTCTAAAGTCAGGAAATAACGAAACACGTAGCTAATACCATGAATACGAAAGTCAATATTTGGCTACGCGTACCCCTATACCCCCGCATGCAGGTACGCGCAAACACTGCCCTCACCAAAAAAAAAAATTAAATAGGTGTCAGACCATTACTCCCTCCAATTTAAAAAAAAGTAGCCCTACTCTGACACAAAATAGTGCTTTTGATGTCCTTGTTTACTTAAACTAACCAACAAATTTGCAGAAATGAAACTTTCGTGAAAGAGAAATATATCTAGATCATTTTGAGCCAAAATTTACTTGTCTATGAGCACGGGGGGTCAACTTCCTATTATTGGGTATACGGGGATGTGCCAAAAATATGGGTCATAATTTTGCGAGATTTTATATAAAAATGACCCTCCTTTTTAATGACATCCTATATTAAAATGCATTTACGTTTGATAACTATATATTGATTCGGGGTATGATCTACATATCATATATAAATATGCTATTGAGAATCATACATTATTAATGGTCAATTATTATATTAAATTAAATCAATTCATTTGAAAGTTCACCTTTCAAACAAAGTGCTTTCAAATAAGTTCCCAAATGAACCCCGGTGAGTTAGTGCTTATATAAGCATGGGTCATATTTTAAATATTGTATATAAGTATAGGTCATTCTTTCTTAAATATTTATATAACTATAGGTACTGAATTTCAGTGAACGTTATATTAAAATGGGTACGTTTTTTGAGGCAAAAATGGCACACCCTACCAAGAAAATACCCCCCCCCCCCCCCGTGTCTATGAGTTTGCATTAAAAATTGAGGATTAATGCGCTCCATAGTATACTAATTTTAGATTTCCAGAAAACCAGGTTTTTTTTTTGGAGTACCTCTGTTTGAAGGTCAGTTATTTTGTTAGAAGGCTAATTAAAGATATGGTGAAAATTGGCATGTAGAAAGCTGATACATGTACTAAGGATATACCTGGTTTCTATGAAGTTAAACTTAAGGTAAAATATTTAGAAAGCTGTGAAAATTGCAAAATTTGGTTAAACAGAAAGGGATTTTTAATTGGTGGTCTGACACCTGATAGCCAACCGCAAAGATTTTTAATTGGTGGTCTGACACCTGATAGCCAACCGCAAACGGTTTTTTTTTCTTACTTCCGGTCGAATGTAAACACAAAACATGTGGTACTTCTACAGAGATTGATCGCCAGTATTTTCAAGCATATCTTTTGACACGTTTAAAATATATAGTTTTTACGTAAAGGTATGTTTTCCTAATAATCAACAGAAGGATAAAGAACTACCCCATATATATGAAACATTAAGAACAACGGTATAATGGTGTGTGAAAATAATAAATGTTACATGTTACAGGTATACTGCCGTCAAAGAAAACGGTAGTACGATTTCACGAATGGTAAAATATTCTTTTTAACTCAATAAAGTTCTCTAACATCACGGCCGACACTCGGCTAACCGAGATATTGGTCGGTTAATCTATATTGAGTATGCGGCTATATGGGCGAATGGTCTGTTAACAGGTTAATCGGGTTGGTTATACGTCTGTTAAGAGTAAAACGCACAATTTTATGTAAAACTCTATTAAATATACAAATTTTTTGGCATATTATAAGAACCAAATCAAAAAAAGAAAAGTGTCTGACAAAATGATATCTATCATAGAATATTTTTCACCTGTAAACACATTTCATAGTCTGCGCAGTTTTCAGTAAAACTAAAAGGCGTCGCGCAAGTATGTATAATTTATGCTTATACGCATAGCAATTTTTTAATAAAAGGCGAAACAAACAATTTTAGATATCATTTAAAGGACACAAAATAGTACTTTGGTTCTAAAAAATTAATGACATTAGTAAATATTTCATAATTGTATTATAACGTGAATAATACCACGTTTTAGTGAAAATTATGGGAATAAAGTCTGTTAATGGGTTGGACAATTGAAATTGTGTCAGTTAAGAGTTATTTAGCCACGGCAATAGTTTTGCTACATTTATATTTTGCCATTGAAAAAGTAAAGAATGAGATGTTCTTGAGTAAAAAAAATGACAATACGGTGCAACAGTATCGTTCTAGTAAGAGCATTTTTATTTTGACTTTCTTTGCATTTTATTGAAGGGTGTGTCACTTCAATATAGCATGATATGGATTGGCCGCTGGAATATGCATGAATTTAATATCAACGTTTTCAATCAGCCTTAATTTTTGAATCTGTTTAAAGTAGCACGTTATCAAATCCGACTGAAAGTGTCTTTCTAATACAACACAGGGGTACATATAACGTGTTGTCGTTCTCATATGCACATGATATTTGTCACTGGACGTTAACCCCTAATTCGTCAGCATCATCCAATTGGTTCTTTTCTTCTATTACTTAATTATATGTTGTTTTCGAATCATTCTGAAGAAGTAAATGGAAAGGAGCGAATGCAGCTACATTTTGTTAACTAAAGATTTAATTCATTTTATTCCGTTTAGTTCCTTTCCACATAAGTGCAGAGGAGAACTGCAGTTGTCCGCATGTAAACTTCTAGCATTCGTCACCAATATGAGTACATCGCAATCCGTTACTGTTTCAACACCCAGGGGTGTTTCATGTCTGTATTCTTAAACAATTATTATTTTTTCTCTCTTTTTTAACAATGCATCAATCTCTTCTGTTCTTATCTACTATTCTATATTCTGCGTCTCCATCCAGATTCTCGTGTATACCATGAGGGTCAGGATTGAGGGTTGTGTTTATTTCTGTATTTTTTAAATTGTTAAGTCACTTTTCTCTACATTTCATTTATCTTTCTCAGTATTATTAATTCGTATGTTTTAACTTATTTGATTCGTTCAGGGATAGTCACATGTTAAACTATATTATCGAAGGTGATCAAAAACGGCGGATAGCAAAATGCATACTGCACAGCAAAAAGCATATTGCTCAGTTTATTTATATGTCGTTAATGTATAGGAGACAATATGATATCTATAAAATCCAAACAAAATCAAATGACGATTTTGATACAAATATGGTTGGAAATTTAATAATATAACAAGTATAGCCTATGTATGAGGTCAAAAAGGATATATCGACCCAAAAAAGTATTTCGACCTAGGACTTCGTCCTCAGTTAATATACTTCTTTCGGGTCAATATATTTTTGTATTGCCCTCATACAAACAAAGGCTATAATTGTATAGTATTCCACTGTTTATACACATTGATAGTTTAATCAATATCTGATAGGTTGAGACTATCCCACGTGTCATTGAACGAATCTTCATATCTCCCTGAGGCACGGGAAATAAATGTATATTATTCTTTCTCTATTCTTTATTTTTTAGCATCCCAATATATTTTACTTACTGATGTTTAGTTACATTACGACGTTTATCTCTGATTTATATAATTTATATACTGGTTACCAATGAAGATGAGAAATTGGTGTCATTCATTATGTAAACAGAATCCATACGATATATGCTACCATTCTTGGAAGAAATTAATATTACTTTAATATAACACTTTTTGAAACCATTTTTATCAATTTTCAATTTCAATTGTCTAAATTGTTAATTATTCATGTGTTACTATCCTATATTTTATGTTTCATTGCTCATGTGTTGTTTCCGTATATTTTAGCTGCTCGTCTTGAGCCTACCCATTTGATCCGATAACACCCCATATAGCAATAAAATTATATTTTTATTGCCATTCATAACTCTTAACAGACCAATTAACAGACCGGGTTTTATACATCCGACCCATTAACAGACCAGGTTTTTAAAAAAGATTGATTTATGTCACCAAAATACAGATTTTCGTGTAGATTTTTCACACAAAGATATCAATATGGTTAACAAACATAATGCCTGTCTGTTTTCGATGTTCAAAATATTGCATGCAAGTAAAATCAACCAACGTATCATTTTGTGTACATTTAGTGTGTGTAAAATGTGTATAAATTTATTGATGAGTAACCCGCCTTTTCATTTTATAGATCGTACATCGAAGCTAGAAAAATAATAATTACACCACTGGATTCAGTATATTGAATTGTTTTGTTAGACATGAATAATGTTTATAATAAAGATATATTTAAAAAGTTTTACAATGAAACATGCTAAACTTTCAATGATTTTCTCGATAACACCTGATTTACAGACTTTAGCCAACCCGATTAACAGACCAACCGCCGATATAGCCGCATACTCAATATAGATTAACCGACCAATCTCTCGGTTAGCCGAGTGTCGGTCGTGAACATGTATAAGCAAATCAAAATTCGTTTAACGAATTTAAAAACCAATTTTTATAGCATATTTTGATTTAAAATTGATACAAATCACAAAGAGAAAGTACTATTGGGACAAAGAGGAATAACTCTATTTAAAAACTAACTTTTTAATTTTATTTAGATACAGATTAAATAATCATGCATTACACTCAAATTCTTCAGCTGTCAGTGGTGATTATTTAAAATAATTGAGAAGGAAATGGGGAATGTGTAAAAGAGACAACAATCCAACCATAGAGCAGACAACAGCCGAATTCAGGGCGACATATATAACACAATGTTTCACATAACTGCATAAAGGAAACATCTCAATTTTAATTATTATTCTATATTGTTAGATTTATAAACATGTACAGATGGCATATGGATGCAGCATGCAAATGAAGTCACTGTAGCAGAACAAAAAAATCCCCCTTAAAATTTCTTTAATTTGTGTTTATATTACATGTATAACATGTATAATGAATGATTACCAGTCAGGGGACTTACTGAAATAAGTGATTTTTAAATCACTTATTTGAGTAGCAAATTTGAAGTTTTGTCACAAATAGACCAGTTTCACATAAGCTACTAATCAACGCTGATCTCGAAATCTTCTGCGCGTTTGAGTTTAAATCTCGCGATAATTAACGATATCATACGTGACAGGGGGCTACTGATATTTAGCAACACAATAATAAATCAACCGCTTATAATTACTGCGTTATGTACATTGCTGTATGTCAGTTTGATTTTTCGTGAAAAGAGAAAAATATTTTGATAAAGAGAAAACAGCCTAAACATCAGAAATTCATTTAATTTCAGTTCTGTTCCAGTTTTTCTTAAATATTTTTTACATCTTCTTCACATGCATGTAAAGGGTTTTTACGGTCTACATATAGGTTTAGTATCATAGACTCGAACTTTTAATTTTCTTTTAAAAAAAATACAGGTTACTGTTATGGTGACTTTTGCATGAAATTTTATGGGTACAAGGACATGATACCGGCACTACTAAATAATCGAAATTTCCAATAATGGTAGTACAATGTAGGGGAGTATAATATATAATGTTCAACGAAAATTGATAGAATTTTTCCTTACATACTCTTGTCAAAGATGTAGTACATAATTATTGTGATATGCTAACAATATGAAAAACACAATGATAGGTCACCATGTGTTTTCAAGCTATACGCTGTGAAAATATGAAGCATTTTGTATGGATTAAACAGAGGCATTTTTAAGGTAAAAGTATCATTATATGAATATTTGAAGGTAAAACAAATGATAGAATTCCAAAGTAAAATGTGAGAAAATAGCTCTTATAAAATGCGTTCAGAAAACAACAGAAAAAATGGAGTCACCATGCGTTTTATCCTGTTTAGCGTACATGGCATATAACATTAATAGAACACTTTCCTATTGATTGTAATAGACACGTAGTAGACAGGGCCCTGGTACCGTGTTGAAGACCGTACATTGACCTATAGTTGTTAAACTTTTGATACATTGTGACATGGACTGATCGACAGTTGAATCATTGGCACTCATACCACATCTGCTTATTTGTATGTACATTTGTTTCAATTATTTCTGTGTCAATGATGTTTTATACGGCCATGATATAAATGAAGTGAGATATAAGGCAGTTTTAAAATACGTATCAGAAATACAGGTTCATCTTCAATTTTCAGGGCCGTAACTAGCCTCTTTTAATAGTGAGGCAAAACATATTCGCCGAGCGTAGCGAGGCGAGGGGTCGGGATACGCTCAAGGCTCCCAGAAGCTCTGAGAAAAATAACGCAAAATCATGCATTCTGAGCGTTCCACGGACTCTTTCTTACATTAAAACGCAAATAATCTTTAGCTATTTTTTCGACAATTTTCTGGTCTCAAAGCAAAAACATAGATTTATTGTAATTTAAGACTTTTAGGTTTAAGGGGCAACATTAAAAGACCGATATGTAGGATAAAGTAAAAGTCGTATTTCTCATAATCATTAATACCAGGTCTGTCTGTTTGCTCTTGTCTTGTATTGTGCTGACTTTGGTGATTTTTTTATGACTAGATTTAAATATAGTGACTGCAGTATTATACTTTAAGTACTAGTTCTGCTTAAGTCGACACTATAGGGACCATCTTGACCTTCTTTTACGGTATTAATGATTATTGAAGTCCAAGACCCTCCAGCAACTATCAAGATGAAGAACAGGAATAAAAACTTTGACCATTGATCATTTGTATTTTTTCTATGCATTGACTTTGTGTGCGATTAGGTCCCGTGCACGTTTACTCCATATTCCTTTATTTTCTGTCCAAACACAACTTGATGCAAGTTTAACCTTTCAATGTAAAAGGTCATATGACAATACATTGTTTTTTTTCAAATGATTTGATACCGGGAAATTGGTGGTCTTTCTTTAATTTAAACCATGTCAGCTCTGTAGTTTTATCCACAGGAGCTTGGGTATATGATACATATATTTTTGTTGTTGTTGTTGATTAAAATAGTGAATTTTCTATATTTATAATACATATCTATCACTTCTGTGCATGTCTCACCTATATATAGCTAGTTTCGAGTGATTTAAACGACTCAGAGAAAATACCCGATTTTTACAATCCATACTAAGAAAAATTTCCGGTATTTTCTCTGAGTCGTTTAAATCACTCGAAACTAGGTGAGACATGCACAAAAGTGATATAGAAAATTGAATATCTTAATCAGCGGGGAAAAAAGACCAAAAAATATTTGTATTCTTTGATATCAAGTTCAATTATCCATGCAGAAACGACAATTTTTTCTGTGTCCAGTATAGCATCGTTGATAGATATAGGAAGATGTGGTGTGAGTGCCAATGAGACAACTCTCCATCCAAATAACAATTCATAAAAGTAAACCATTTTAAGTCAATGTATGTCCTTCAACACGGAGGCTTGGCTCACACCGAACAAAAAGCTATAAAGGGCCCCAAAATTACTAGTGTAAAACCATTCAAACGGGAAAACCAACGGTCTAATCTATATAAAAAACGAGAGCATATTCTTAAAATATTTTCCCGCACAATATCTGGACATCGGTGGACATGCAACATTGCACACGTTTACAAATGAAAATCAACACTAAGACTATAGTCATAAAGTAGGACAAGTCAATAAAAGAACAAAAGACAAACTCGAGACACAGAAGTACAAACAATAGACCATCAACTCCGAAAACCAAAAGTAAAATAGAAACATAGATCACGAAAAAAAATGCAGGGGCGACATCAGGGAGTGAAGAGAACTTGCTTCTTGTAAGACACTTTCCGTGAAAACAATTTGATATAAAGACAAGGATTTGTATACAAATCCTTGATAAAGACAATCTTTTTTTTTTGTTTTTTTTTTGAAATTTCCAGCATGAGGCATTTGCCTCATTTGCCTCAATGTAGTTACGGCCCTGATTTTCAAAGATCGGACTATAATACAATGCATTCAATATCATTTTAATTTCTAAGCTATGTTCATGATCGATTTCGTCTAAGCAGAGGTTCAGTGCCAGCGGGGCGAGTAATTTTCTACATATTGTCAACTTTATCATTTTTCGCGCCATTAAAAGTAATTGAATATCCTGTATTTACAACAAGCGATGTATGCCTTAAATTAAGATCAAATGCTGAATGACCCCCTCCTAAATTATTAAAATATTCCCAGTGGCATTAACCACACTGGCCATGATATCTCAGTGTTAATAAGGTACCAGGGTTAACATTTTAAACATCTGAACTAGGGGATGACCATTTGATTTATTAGGAGGGGGGGGGGGTAGAAAAATAATATTCTTAGACTAATTTCCTAATAAATAATTATGACCAAGGCAGGATGGAAAAGAATGATCTGCAACACAAACTACAGGAAATAATTGTGTACAAAAGTTAAATGGATTATCAAACGGTCGCCCTTTTTCAGTAACTGTATATACAGAAAAGGGTACGTTTTATCAATTTTCACCTGGTGAGATTATACAAGGTGAAACGAGGATTCCACATGGCCAAGGTGTTAATTGCCTTCTTAATTTATGACCTTATACTATGTATATGAAGTGAGCGCCGCTTATTAAGTCTTTCCACTTTTCTGTGGAAAGACTTATTGTTTTTCTTCTGATTATTATTATTTTTTTTTTCCGCCAAATTATGTTCTTGCGATAAATGTTTGTTTCGCAATATGTCGCTTAGATATTTCTCACATGGTATCGTATAGTTGAATTATAGTTAACCCGTACCATTGTAAACTCGTACCAACGTCAACTCGTACCACTTTACAAAAACTCGTACCAATGCAAACTCGTACCACTGCTAAATCGTACCAACGTATTTAAATGCATTTAAATTGTGTTTAATGATGTATATACTTTACTTTCCTCTGAAGTCTGTAAAATGTATATAATTTGAAAGTACAATGACCAATTTGTAGCTAATGTTCCCTGTCTATTGGATAGAAAATTCCGTGGTAGATTTGCTTTGTTGTCTCCTTTGAATAGACTCTTTTTTTTAAACTTTTACTGATAATTATTGAATTTAAATTTTAATCATTCCAAATTAATTTTTCATGAATAAATCCTAGCAGTTAATCAAAATGATTTCGAAAATGAAATTCTTACTTTTTATAAATAACAAGTTACAATGAAATGTAACTGTTTCCTGTTCCCGACTTTTCCCGCCAAAAAGCACATGGCTTTCAACAATTGTAAACATAGCATTCAATTTGTGATCATTCATGGATTACAGCATCAATTAATTTTAATTTGGATATAGATATTCAACTTAAGGTACAGTTCTTCTGGATTATAACTACTTTGAAAGATCAGCATATATATCAGCCTTTTGGAAAGTCTAATAAAATCCAGTATAAAATTCAAGTAATTCAGCATGAGTTTTTTTAAGTAAACAAAAAATACCATAAAATATTCGTAATTTTTAATATATTTTTGATGGTACGAGTTTGCAGTGGTACGACTTCCCAGTGGTACGAGTTAACTTTTTTGGTACGAGTTAACATGGTACGAGTTTTCGTTGGTACGAGTTAACTTGCTTCCGTATAGTTTATGCGCTTTTAAATTTCACCTTGCTAAGGCGAGACATTTTCTTTGTAAGAGTTATCTCCCTATTCACTGTTTATCATCTGTGTGCATCTCCTTCGTAACCAAAAAAGATAGCGACAAAATTCCTTTTACAAATTGTTCGTTACATCCTCAGGAATTTTTGGCTAATTTGAATCGAAGCGATTCGATGACATTTTATAGGAGTTATCTACCTTTACAAAATAAATTTGTCTGTATGTTTTTTTAACTCATAAACCGCTAACCGTATAACCCTGGAATGTTTTTATTTGAGTCCCCTAGGTCCTAACTTAGAAAATGAGGTCAAGGTCAAAGGTCAAGGTCAAGTTCTAAATTATGACTTTTGCTTGTTTTTGCATTTTCTCTGACACTTTGAAAGATACATATAAAAGAACAAGTGTAAAATGTTTGCTTTATTGTTATGAAGATATGCTACAATAAGTCTGATACAATTTAAAGGCATCTTATAGGAGTTGGTGCCCCTGAAATGTCTTGATATGAGGTTATTTGATTATAACTTCAAGTAAGTTTATTATAAAGGCATTTGACCTTGTACAAAAGGTTAGGTGACTAATGACCTTGAAAAATGACTACCGGAAGTGACCTTGAGAAAACCGGAAGTAGCTTTTTTTGCAATTTTTACATATAAAAGTACTCAGAATCCATATATTTCGTCAAATAGATACATAAACTGATTACTGACGACTAAAAATGACTTCCAACAAACCGGAAGTGGCTAATTATCTCCCATTCTACATACAATAGTATATAGAAACTATATATTTTTGGAATCAGTGTGAAAAAAGCTCTCATATGAGACCGGAAGTGACATTCATTTCACCGGAAGTAGCATATTATCTCCCTTATATCTCTCAAAAATATAAATAAACCATTATTAATTGCATCAGTATGAAGAAACTATCTTCTTATCAAAATTTCTTTGTTGTGGAAAGACTTTCAATTGTTCTCTGAACAATTGGTTTTTAATTATTATTATTATTAGGTCTTTCCACTTTTCTGTGGAAAGACCTATTGTATTTGTTCTGATTATTAGGTCTTTCCACTTTTCTGTGGAAAGACCTATTGTATTTCTTCTGATTATTAGGTCTTTCCACCTTTCTGTGGAAAGACCTATTGTATTTCTTCTGATTATTATTTTTTTTTTTTTTTTTTTTTTTTTCTTCCGCCTAATTTTGATATTGCGACAAATGTTTGTTTCGCAATATGTCGCTTAGATATTTCTCATATTGTATCGTACAGTTTATGCGCTTTCACATTTCACCCTGCTAAGCCGAACACTTTTCTTTGTAAGAGTTATCTCCCTATTCACTGTTTATCATCAGAGTGCATCTCCTTCGTAACAAAAAAAGATAGCGACAAAATTCTTTTTACAAATTGTTCGTTACATCCTAAGGAAAATTTGGCTTATTTGGATCGAAGAGATTCGATGAAATTTTATAGGAGTTATCTACCTTTACAAAATTATTTTCTCAATATGTGTTATTAACTAATAAACCGTCAACCATATAACCCTGGAATGTATTTATTTGAGATCCCTAGGCCCTTTATTAGAAAATGGGGTCAAGGTCAAAGGTCAAGGTCAAGTTCTAAATTCGGAATTTTCCATGTTTTTGCATTTTCTCCAACCCTTGAAAAGGTATATATTAAAGAACAAGTGCAAAATGATTGCTATATAGTTATGAAGATATTTTACATTTGGTCTGATACAATTAAATAGCATCTAATAGGAGTTAGTGCCCCTGAAATGTCTTGATATGAGGTTATTTGATTATAACTTCAACTAAGTCCATTTTAATGGCATTTGACCTTGTGCAAAAGTTTGGATGACAAATGACCTTGAAAAATGACTACCGGAAGTGACCTTGAGAAAACCGGAAGTAACCTTCTTTGCAATTTTTTCGTATAAAAGTACTCAAAATCCATATATTTTGTCATATAGATACATAAACTGATTACTGAAGACTAAAAATGACTTCCAACAAACCGGAAGTGACCATGTATCTCCCATTCTAAATACAAAAGTATATAGAAACTATATATTTTTGGAATCAGTGTGAAAGAAGCTGTCATATTAGACCGGAAGTGACATTCATTTCACCCGAAGTAGCATATTATCTCCTTTATATCACTTAAAAATATGATTAAACCATTATTTATCGTATCAGTATGAACAACTATCTTCTTATCAAAATTTCTTTGATATGGAAAGACCTTCAATTGTTCTCTGAACAATTGGTTTTTAATTATTATTATTTTTTTTTTTTTTTTTTCTTCCGCCTAATTTTGATATTGCGACAAATGTTTGTTTCGCAATATGTCGCTTAGATATTTCTCATATTGTATCGTACTGTTTATGCGCTTTTACATTTAACCCTGCTAAGCCGAACACTTTTCTTTGTAAGAGTTATCTCCCTTTTCACTGTTTATCATCAGAGTGCATCTCCTTTGTAACAAAAAAAGATAGCGACAAAATTCTTTTTACAAATTGTTCGTTACATCCTAAGGAAAATTTGGCTTATTTGGATCGAAGCGATTCGATGAAATTTTATAGGAGTTATCTACCTTTACAAAATTATTTTCTCAATATGTGTTATTAACTAATAAACCGTCAACCGTATAACCCTGGAATGTATTTATTTGAGATCCCTAGGCCCTTTATTAGAAAATGGGGTCAAGGTCAAAGGTCAAGTTCTAAATTCGGAATTTTCCATGTTTTTGCATTTTCTCCAACCCTTGAAAAGGTACATATTTAAGAACAAGTGCAAAATGATTGCTATATAGTTATGAAGATATGTTACATTTGGTCTGATACAATTAAATAGCATCTAATAGGAGTTAGTGCCCCTGAAATGTCTTGATATGAGGTTATTTGATTATAACTTCAACTAAGTCCATTTTAATGGCATTTGACCTTGTGCAAAAGTTTGGATGACAAATGACCTTGAAAAATGACTACCGGAAGTGACCTTGAGAAAACCGGAAGTAACCTTCTTTGCAATTTTTTCGTATAAAAGTACTCAAAATCCATATATTTTGTCATATAGATACATAAACTGATTACTGAAGACTAAAAATGACTTCCAACAAACCGGAAGTGACCATGTATCTCCCATTCTAAATACAAAAGTATATAGAAACTATATATTTTTGGAATCAGTGTGAAAGAAGCTGTCATATTAGACCGGAAGTGACATTCATTTCACCGGAAGTAGCATATTATCTCCTTTATATCACTTAAAAATATGATTAAACCATTATTTATCGTATCAGTATGAACAACTATCTTCTTATCAAAATTTCTTTGATATGGAAAGACCTTCAATTGTTCTCTGAACAATTGGTTTTTAATTAGGTCTTTCCACTTTTCTGTGGAAAGACCTATTGTATTTCTTCTGATAATTATTATTATTTTTTTTTTTTTTTTTTTTTCCTTCCGCCTAATTTTGATATTGCGACAAATGTTTGTTTCGCAATATGTCGCTTAGATATTTCTCATATTGTATCGTACAGTTTATGCGCTTTTACATTTAACCCTGCTAAGCCGAACACTTTTCTTTGTAAGAGTTATCTCCCTATTCACTGTTTATCATCAGAGTGCATCTCCTTTGTAACAAAAAAAGATAGCGACAAAATTCTTTTTACAAATTGTTCATTACATCCTCAGGAATTTTTGGCTAATTTGGATCGAAGAGATTCGATGAAATTTTATAGGAGTTATCTACCTTTACAAAATTATTTTCTCAATATGTGTTATTAACTAATAAACCGTCAACCGTATAACCCTGGAATGTATTTATTTGAGATCCCTAGGCCCTTTATTAGAAAATGGGGTCAAGGTCAAAGGTCAAGTTCTAAATTCGGAATTTTCCATGTTTTTGCATTTTCTCCAACCCTTGAAAAGGTACATATTAAAGAACAAGTGCAAAATGATTGCTATATAGTTATGAAGATATGTTACATTTGGTCTGATACAATTAAATAGCATCTAATAGGAGTTAGTGCCCCTGAAATGTCTTGATATGAGGTTATTTGATTATAACTTCAACTAAGTGCATTTTAATGGCATTTGACCTTGTGCAAAAGGTTGGATGACAAATGACCTTGAAAAATGACTACCGGAAGTGACCTTTAGAAAACCGGAAGTAACCTTTTTTTGCAATTTTTTCGTATAAAAGTACTCAGAATCCATATATTTTGTCATATAGATACATAAACTGATTACTGAAGACTAAAAATGACTTCCAACAAACCGGAAGTGACCATGTATCTCCCATTCTAAATACAAAAGTATATAGAAACTATAGTTTTTTGGAATCAGTGTGAAAGAAGCTATCATATTAGACCGGAAGTGACATTCATTTCACCGGAAGTAGCATATTATCTCCTTTATATCACTTAAAAATATGATTAAACCATTATTTATCGTATCAGTATGAACAACTATCTTCTTATCAAAATTTCTTTGATATGGAAAGACCTTCAATTGTTCTCTGAACAATTGGTTTTTAATTATTATTTTTTTTTTTTTCTTCCGCCAAATTTTGTTCTTGCGTTAAATGTTTCTTTCGCAATATGTCGCTTAGATATTTCTCATATGGTATCGTATAGTTTATGCGCTTTTAAATTTCACCCTGCTAAGGCGAACCATTTTCTTTGTAAGAGTTATCTCCCCTTTCACTGTTTATCATCAGAGTGCATCTCCTCCGTAACCGTAGAAAAATGCGACAAATTTATTTTATAAAATTGCTCGTTATATCCTTCGCATGATTTGTCCTATTTTAACCGAAGCGATATGAACACTCCATATGAGAGTTATTCCCCCTTTTGCATTTGATATTAGTTATATGCATTTCTAACTGGTAAACCATAGGTAATAGAGACCTAGGGTCTTTTGATTTAAGGTCCTTGGTCCAAAAAAATGAAAATTAGGTCAAGGTCAAAGGTCAAGGTCATATTATAAATTTTGATTTTGGCTTATTTTCACTTTTCTTCAAAAACCGTATAACATATCGACATGTTATTTTTACTAAATTGTTAGTTACGACATGTCGTAACTTCATAGATTTGGTTGAAAGGGTGCGTAGTCAATAAATAGAAGTTTAAGCCCCTTTCATATCTAAAATTATGCGTAAAGTGATATAACTCATTATCCATACATATTAGAGACCTAGGGTCTTTTGATTTGAGGTCCTTGGTTTGTGACCTTGAAAATGAGGTCAAGGTCATAGATAAATTTGACGTTCTAGATTATGACCTTTGCTTAAAATTCATATCTATACATCATAAAGCCATAGGAACTGACATTTTAGACTGATTTTTAATATTTTAATATCAAAATAGATATTTACTGGTGGAAAGACCTTCAATTGTTCTCTGAACAATTGGTTTTTAATTATTATTTTTTTTTTTTTCTTCCGCCAAATTTTGTTCTTGCGTTAAATGTTTCTTTCGCAATATGTCGCTTAGATATTTCTCATACGGTATCGTATAGTTTATGCGCTTTTAAATTTCACCCTGCTAAGGCGAACCATTTTCTTTGTAAGAGTTATCTCCCCTTTCACTGTTTATCATCAGAGTGCATCTCCTCCGTAACCGTAGAAAAATGCGACAAATTTATTTTATAAAATTGCTCGTTATATCCTTCGCATGATTTGTCCTATTTTAACCGAAGCGATATGAACACTCCATATGAGAGTTATTCCCCCTTTTGCATTTGATATTAGTAATATGCATTTCTAACTGGTAAACCATAGGTAATAGAGACCTAGGGTCTTTTGATTTAAGGTCCTTGGTCCAAAAAAATGAAAATTAGGTCAAGGTCATATTATAAATTTTGATTTTGGCTTATTTTCACTTTTCTTCAAAAACCGTATAACATATCGACATGTTATTTTTACTAAATTGTTAGTTACCACATGTCGTAACTTCATAGATTTGGTTGAAAGGGTGCGTAGTCAAAAAATAGGAGTTTAAGCCCCTTTCATATCTAAAATTATGCGTAAAGTGATATAACTCATTATCCATACATATTAGAGACCTAGGGTTTTTTGATTTGAGGTCCTTGGTTTGTGACCTTGAAAATGAGGTCAAGGTCATAGATAAATTTGACGTTCTAGATTATGACCTTTGCTTAAAATTCATATCTATACATCATAAAGCCATAGGAACTGACATTTTAGACTGATTTTTAATATTTTTAATATCAAAATAGATATTTACTGGTGGAAAGACCTTCAATTGTTCTCTGAACAATTGGTTTTTAATTATTATTATTATTTTTTTTTTTTTCTTCCGCCAAATTTTGTTCTTGCGCAAAATGTTTGTTTCGCAATATGTCCCTTAAATATTTCCCATATTGTATCGTATAGTTTATGCGCTTTTAAATTTCACCCTGCTAAGCCGATCCATTTTCTATGTAAGAGTTATCTCCCTTTTCACTGTTTACCCTCTGTGTGCATCTCCTTCGTAACAAAAAAAGATAGCGACAAAATTCTTTTTACAAATTGTTCGTTACATCCTCAGGAATTTTTGGCTAATTTGGATCGAAGCGATTCGATGAAATTTTATAGGAGTTATCTACCTTTACAAAATAAATTTGTCGGTATGTTCATTTACCTCATAAACAGTTAACCGTATAACCCTGGAATGTTTTTATTTGAGTCCCCTGGGTCCTAACTTAGAAAATGAGGTCAAGGTCAAAGGTCAAGGTCAAGTTCTTAATTGTGACTTTTGCTTGTTTTTGCATTTTCTCCGACACTTTGAAAGATACATATAAAAGAACAAGTGCAAAATGTCTGCTTAATTGTTATGAAGATATGCTACATTTAGTCTTATACAATTAGATGGCATCTTATAGGAGTTGTCGCCCCTGAAATGTCTTGATATGAGCTTATTTGATTATAACTTCAAGTAAGTTCATTATAAAGACATTTGACCTGATACAAAAGGTTAAGTGACAAATGACCTTGAAAAATGGCTACCGGAAGTGACCTTGAGAAAACCGGAAGTAGCTTTTTTTGCAATTTTTTCACATAAAAGTACTCAGAATCCATATATTTTTTCATATAGATACATGAACAAATTACTGAAGACTAAAAATGACTTCCAACAAACCGGAAGTGGCCAATTATCTCCCATTCTACATACAAAAGTATATAGAAACTATATATTTTTGCAATCAGTGTGAAAGAAGCTATCATATGAGACCAGATGTGACATTCATTTCACCGGAAGTAGCATATTATCTCCCTTATATCACTCAAAAAGATAATTAAACCATTATTTATCGCATCAGTATGAAGAAACTACCTTCTTATCCAAATTTCTGTGGTGTGGAAAGACTTTCAATTGTTCTCTGAACAATTGGTTTTTAATTTATCTAATTTATTCTTCCCGTTAGGTGAACGATCTCAGCGTGAATTCGTGACATTTAAAGGTACAATTAATATAAAGCCAGGCGGCATATCAGATCGTATATAATACTGCAATCAACAACACAGCAGTAGTCTGTTTTAAAATCTTTTATTGTGTCAATTGTTAATAATTAAAGTTGTCTGGTCAATATAAATTTTATATTTTGATTCAAATGATGCTCATGTTGTTAGAAATGACCCAAATGTAAACGCAAACACTCAATCAGATGCTTGTTTTTCCAAGTCTTAATGGTCACTGCTTACAACCGTTAGCCCCCAGTTGATAAACTCTCGAGAATTATCGCGTGATTTCATAGTTTTGCTAATTAGATTAGACATGCGCAGTTAAATGTGAAACTGGTGTATTGTGATTTTGTAGTTTTACCAAAATTTTAAACACATAGGTTTAAACAATATCTTTTCATTAATAAAATTGGAAAAAATGAACTTTTTGCTTCTTTTATGTAGCAAGGTTTATGCCTTTGAATTGATGTTATCATTTATCTGCAAATTCTATTTTAGTTGAAAAAATGCTATAATAATGGCTTTACATTGTACATAATGGAATGATACTTTCTTAACAGATTTTTCCCAGCAGTGGGAGTATTTTTCCTGTAAAGTTCAAGGTTTCATCTTTCAAATTATGTGATAAAATTCTACTGTTCCCGATAAAAATTTCACTGTTTGGGTGTGTTGAAATTAGTGGGAGTTATTAAAATAATGATACTTAAATAAAGTGATTTTTGGGAATGAAATTGAGGTATGACACTTAAACTAGTGATTTAATGTCAATATCCTAGATTCAGTACAAGGTCATCACCTGAAATGACCTGGTCATCCTAGACAACACAGATGTTGGTTCTGATAATTTTAGAAACATAATTATAGTCCCTGGATCATTCTATATTTAAAGCTACATGTATACTAAAATTAAATCACTTCTTCTAGTGATTAATTTGTACTACATAAATAGGTGATTATTAAAGAAAGACAACTCTTACTTCCAATCTTTCTGGAAATAATGTTACTTAATTCAGTGATTTAGAAATTCACTCATTTAACTTAAGTAAGTCCCCTGACTGATTACAAAATGTATCATCCTAATTCTGGAAGGACTGTATGTTTTTACAGATTCAAGTAACACCAATGATTATTTTTCAGCTGATATTCTATAATAACGTATAGGTAGCTGATTCAAAGATGAAAATTGTGAACTCTCACAATGAATGGGATCCTTTAGAAGAAATCATATTGGGAGTACCAGATTTTTGGTGTACACCTCAAAAAGAACCAGGATATTTACCTACTAGCAGGTATGGAAACATATGTGATAATCATGTATATTAATATACTATACTATAAATCAATGTAAATAATAAGTTTTGAATGTTTATAAAAAAGAAGATGTGGTATGATTGCCAATGAGACAACTATCCACAAAAGACCAAAATGACACAAACATTAACAACTATAGGTCACTGTATGGCCTTCAACAATGAACAAAGCCCATACTGCATAGTCAGCTATAAAAGGCCCAGATAAGAGCTTAGACAATGTAAAACAATTCAAACGAGAAAACTAACGGCCTTATTTATGTAAAGAAATGAACGAAAAAAAATATGTAACACATAAACAAACGACAACCACTGAATTACAGGCTCCTGACTTGGGACAGGCACATACATAAATAATGTGGCGGGGTTAAACATGTTAGCGGATCCCAACCTTCCCCTAACCTGGGACAGTGGTATAACAGTACAACATAAGAACGAACTATAAAAATCAGTTGAAAAGGACAAAAAATACAAGTGGACGTGGCCGGGTACTTATACATCCCGACTCAAAAAGACACAACGAACAGATCTGAGAGTACTCACAGTTATCTGACAGCTAGTTCAAAGCCACTAACAACTAATAAAAAAGTCATGCATCTAAGACTCAACCATAACAAAAAAAACAACCATTAGGCCATAAACAAAAAAAAAAAATAGGTTTGTTTGTCTATTAAGGTAGCACTCCACAGTTAGGTGTGTAGTTTCGCATTTTGGCCCCTGTGGATTTTTTAAATATGAGAGCTAGTGTGCAATAAAATTCATTTTTGGATAGCTGAGTATTAAAATAGCCTTTGTATTGGGTTTATATGAACATCAAGATTATGTAATGTATGTAATATAGGCTGTTTTCTGTATGACAATCCGTATTTGCATGTCCCTACCATACATTGGTCCGGCAATTATTGTAATGTTTTTTTCCAACTTTTTATCGCACGAACTTTGTGATTGGATTTTACGAAAAAATGAGGCGAAAGACACCCATTTTTTATTTGATCATTAGGAAGATTTATGAAAACAGTTTCTAAAAAGGTATCACTCAAAGGCATTGAAATTCTAGTTTGATCCAAATTTTGGGGGGATATGTGACATGTCCACCCCCCTTTTTGCAATATTTCATGGTAAATAAATGCAGAATGTTGCCATGGATACACATCAAAGGAATTAATTTTCACTCTTTTAACTTTTGAAAATCAAATCTATGGAATATACTGATTACATACATATGCACATGTACAACACAAACAGTTAGGTTAATGTATTAGAAATCCAGGAATAGGAGATGATAAAACATTTTGTGGCTCATTTTTAATTTTATTTTCTAACTGTGGAGTGCTACCTAAGGATGTATTCTTCTGACATTTCAGTCTCATTGAAATATCGTTAGGAATTATTTCCAAAACATATGATACAAGTGGAAAATAGCAATGAATTTGATTATTATCATAGTGAAACTTAACTCTGTGAAAGAATTTTGTATTTCCAATAAGTAGTTTTTGAGTAATGAATTTTTCAAATTGTACGACCACACAAGTCAGTCTTTTAGCTGAAATTCTGAGAAAAATGGGTGAGGGGTACAAAAAATGATTTTTACCAGAAACATAAACATCCCATATAACTTTTTCTTTTCAAATTTCTAAGATATGCATTTTTTTCAATCATTTATAACAAGGAAGTTGAAATAATGTGCATTTTCTTCTTTAAACAGAGAAAAATCACAAATTAACAAAATTGACAACATGGTAAATTTGACAAGAAAAAGTAGCAAAATATGATAAAACTTTCTTAAATTAACACCTATCTATAGTTTTTTTTTTGATGAATTTATTCAGATTGGTCCACTTCACCTTTATTGAGAGTATGAAAAAAAGTTTCATTTTGGAACTGTGATTTTTTTCACGATAATAGCCCAAAAATGGGTAAAAATCGATGAAAAATTGGAAAATCATCAAAATTTGATACTTTCAAAGGGCCGTAGCATAAAAAGAAGCACAACACCATATATATTTTTCTTCACCATTTATGTTTTTACAGTCATATAAACCCAAAAATCAGGTTTGGAAAAAAGGTTTAATTCTAGAAATTTTTGGCTCCTCAGAGGTGTACATCCTTAACCCTACCTATCCAGAAAAAAACTGCCTACTCAAAATCTTTTATTGTCCTGCTGTTATTTTTTGTATTAAGATAGGCATGAAGACTTAAATAGACATCTAACTTTACAGGGGCGGTTGCAGGAATTTTCGAAAGGGGGGGTGCTAACCCAGGGCAAAGGGGGGGTGCAGGGGGGGTGCAAAACATATGTCCCGATACAAATGCATTGATCGGCAAAAATAAAGGGGGGGTGGGCACCCCCGGAACCCCCCCCCCCCTGGATCCGCCACTGCTTTATAGCTTGTTGTTCGGTGTGAGCCATAAGGCTACTTGTTGAAGGCCGTACATTGACCTATAATGATTAACTTTCATAAATTGTTATTTGGATGGAGAGTTGTCTCATTGGCACTCAAACCACATATATATCTATCTAACACTTCAATTTCGCTTTGAAAGAAAGAAAATTTAAAAAAAATGCCTATCTTTATACCCAATGTCCTAATGTATGGGTAGGGTTTGGGCAATCCAAAGTATTTTTAAGTATATAATTTATATGCATAGTTGTTAATATCTGTATCATTTTGGTCTCTTGTGGACAGTTGTCTCATTGGCTATCATACCACATCTTCTTTTTCATATATTTGATGTAAATTTTGAAATACTAAAAAACAGTTATTTTAAATATTCTTCAACATTAGTTGTCTGTCATTTGAACAAAAAGGATTGTTTTTAATTGAGACATATATCATGTATATGTAAATCTTCTAGCATTTAAGTTTTAATAAAATTAAGAATGGTTACCATGGTCACAAGGATTCTTTCAAAGAGACAACACCCAACAAAACATCAGCAATAAATATATAATTGAACAATAAAAAAAAGAAGAAAAAACATACACGACAAGTCAGTAACGACATCAAAATATTGATTTAGGATAAAAATACTTAAAACAAATAGTTTAGGGGTGGGGGTAAAAATTGCTGCAAGTTTTGTTTATCCAAAATCGATTTTACATATATGCATATTGGTCAATCTATTTTTCGCAAATTAAGTTAAGAGAGGGGAGAGGGGGGTCAGTGAAAAAAACTATGTGAATTAAGTTTTTTATCCTACATTGAACTTTTGATGTCGCCCCTTACAAAGGCTAGAGGTTCCTGACTTTGGACAGGTACATGAATGCAGTGGAACTAAACAAGTATTGTGAGATCTCAAGCCTAGCCAATGTGATATAAACAAACACACAGCATTACACACAGTAAACATAGTTTACCGGAGAGCCATATTTTTTATTACAAAATTAATTGTCATCTCAAGAACGTGATTCCCTATATAATCAATCAAGTTGTTCCTTAGGAAGGGGGAGGGGCCCAGGCCCCCTGGATCTGCCTATCCTCTTACCACTGACTATAACAAAAGTATCTACTAATGGAGAGAAGCAATTCCGTCACACATATTTGTCTAAAAGTATATATAAATGTTCTGCAATATAAAAGTAATTAATCTTGATTATTGCAGTAGGATTAAATTAAAATATAGGATTGAAATTGGATCTTAATTATTAAATATCATTTCATATATTTTCCAAGAACAGGAAAACAGAGCGATGAATACATACACAAAGCAGCTCTCCAGATTGACAACTTAGAGAGGGTACTTAGATTCCAGTGTAATGTCACAGTCAGAAGACCTGATAAAATTGATTTTACACAACCCGTGAGGACACCGTTCTTTTCAATTGAGCATCAACACGGAGCTTCCTGTCCACGTGACACCCTGCTGGTAATCGGGAATGAAATCATTGAGTCCACTATGAGCAGTAGAGCTCGATATTTTGAGTCTATGGCATACAGGTAGATATTAGATTGATAAGTTTTGTTTTAACCACGTGTACAACCAAAACAAAACCCCCAAAAATATGCCTAAAATCAGAGGAGGAGAGTTAAAGATACAGTGCTATTTTATTTGGAATATTTTCAATTAAAAAAAAAGATTTTCATTACCCAGATGATCCATAAGATTCTTACGTTTGTAGCTCATTATAAAAGGGGTTAATATATGATAAACAACAGCAGTCCTACAAGGGCATGATGAAGGAGGCAGATAAATACAAACAATGTATACACATTAGAGGGTTTGTTTTTAAAGGTTGTTCTGGAGAAAAAAAGAAGGAATTTAAATGTAACTTTGTTTATTAAATTTTCTATTTTGCCATAATCTTTATGTATAAAATTGGTATTTTACATTTTTTTGCTCAATACTGTAAAAAAAAAAGAAATTAATCTTGCAGGACAATACTGAATGATTATTTTGAGAAGGATGAAGATATGTTATGGACGATGGCTCCCAAGCCTACTAGTACTATGTCAGAAAACATGTATAACTCAGACTTTCCTTTCGACACAAATTGTCAGGAACGTAAAGACTGGATACAAAATTATAAATATGTAATCAATGAAGCAGAACCGGTAAGTATTTATAAATAAATAAAAAAATGACTGATATCAGACACAAACTTTTGTGGATGCCAGTTTTTATGCATTGAGAACAAAAATGTGATTTTTGTGGATATTTTATTTTATGCCGTTAACTATTTGTCACTGTACAGCCTTCAACAATTAGCAAAATTCATACCAGATTTTTAGTAATAAAAGGCCTTCCATGAGTAATTGTGAAACAATTTAAACAACAAAACTAACTGCCTGAATGATACTAAAACATTAAAAAAAGCAAATATAGCAGAGAAAAAAACACAGAAATACTGGCAACTGACTTGGTACAGGTTGACAATAGTTGAAGACCAATATGGCGATTGATATTTATATAAATGTGTCGTGAGCCTCAAAACTTTTGTTGTCTGGGAGACTGTAAGGTTGAATCACGGTTTTAATATATCGATCAATTTTATTCTACTGCCATAAACAAAACCACATGGATGGCAGACGACACTAACTGTTACCTGCCTACACGCAGAGGAAATTATGTTCATCATTTCCGGCAGCGAGGTATACAACACATGTGTGACAGGATTGTTTCTCTTAGTACAGGTAGTAGATACTAATCCAGCCGAAAGCTTCTGAGCTTTATCAGTTAGAGTGCTGACTTTTTTACACAGAGGTACCATGTTAGAATCTTAGAGTACTTTTACTATTTGTAATTAAAATCATGCTCTCCAGATACACATGTGAAGGAAAAACTAGACATATTTTATTTTTATATTGTATAATATTTTTTTTAAATTTTACTAGTGTTTTGACGCAGCTGAAGTTTTGAGACTTGGAAAAGATCTGATTGTGCAGCAGAGCATGACAGCTAATAGAAAAGGCATTGATTGGCTCAGACGTCACGTGAAATCTCGTGGTTATCGAGTACACGAAGTTCACTTTCCTGGTGATCTGAATCCAGTACATATAGGTTGTACATATTGAAACATATTTAATATATTTTATTGAGTAAGCTGTATATTGGTTTTCAATTTTGTCATAAAGAAAACCAATACTTCTTTATTTTTAATATGAATATTTGTCAAGATGATTGCATGACCTTAGAGTTAGTAGTCCACCATTTTATATTTAACAAATTGACTTTCTCTGACCAAACAAATGAATAAGGAGTTATTGCCCTTTATTTACAATTGTTTGTGCTTTTGGCTATAATCATGAGAAAACAATAATAAATAAAAATGTAATTTTTGGAAGATAAAGTGTTGTTCTATAATTGCAATGATTACTCGTTTTTTAGTACGTGTTAATCACATTGTTGATGTTATTTCTTCATACACAGAACAAATGTTACAGTCATTTCTTATAATTTAATTCTTAATTTCATTTTAAACTGGGGTTAATTATTAAAAAATCATTTATGACGTCACGGTCACATGAAAAAATTATGTCTATGACCTGATAAACAAAACAAAGTCAGCTAATCAGGAGACGCGTTACATCCAAAATTAAATTATTGAATAATGTAGTTGACAAATAGGACTTAAGAACTGTAAATAGTAAAATTATTATCAATAATTATCTCCTTATAGAAGTAATTAAGGTACCAATTTATGTATTTACGACTACTGTCATAATAATTATTGTAAAGTATATAAAGAAACAGTTGCGTGTGAGAGGTAACAGGGTAAAAGCTCAATTGATGATTATTAGACTATCAGATAAATTTTATAGTAAACAAAAAATTATGACACTCCCAACAGATGATAAAATGGCATTCACCTGGGGTACCATGTATGATTTTATTGAACTTGTCCTATATAAAATACATTAAGTCTTATTAAATATTTCATGGGTGATTGATTCAGGACACACATTGTTAAAGTCTATAGTTTGTTGTTTTATTCTTATTTTCAAAATTGAATAGATGCATCACTGGTCCCATTAGTACCACCTACCAATGAAAGGAAAGGTATCCTCGTCAACCCTCCAGATCGACCAATCACAAAAGAAGATAAAGACAGAATATTCACAGGTTCATCTTGGGAAGTGAGTATCTATATAAGTTAAATCAGTTATTATAATTTCTTATAACCTGCAACACAAGGAACTAATCAATGCTCTGAAAACCACTACCCTGATTTTTGTCGAGCCTGCAACTTTTGTTGCAGAAAGCTCGACATAGGGATAGTGATCCGGCGGCGGCGGCGGCTACGGCGGCGGCGGCTACGGCGGCGGTGTTAGCTCACTTCTTAAAAGCTTTATATTTTAGAAGGTGGAAGACCTGGATGCTTCATACTTTGTATATAGATGCTTCATGTTACGAAGTTTCCGTCAGTCAAATGTCCAATGTCCTTGACCTCATTTTCATGGTTCAGTGACCACTTGAAAAAAAAGTTCAATTTTTTTGTAATGTTGAATTCTCTCTTATTATAAGTAATAGGATAACTATATTTGATATGTGCGTACCTTGCAAGGTCCTCGTGTCTGTCAGACAGTTTTCACTTGACCTCGACCTCATTTCATGGATCAGTGAACAAGGTTAAGTTTTGGTGGTCAAGTCCATATCTCAGATACTATAAGCAATAGGGCTAGTATATTTGGTGTATGGAAGGACTGTAAGGTGTACATGTCCAACTGGCAGGTGTCATCTGACCTTGACCTCATTTTCATGGTTCAGTGGTTATAGTTAAATTTTTGTGTTTTGGTCTGTTTTTCTCATACCATATGCAATAGGTCTACTATATTTGTTGTATGGAGTGATTGTTAAGTGTACATGTCTAGCGGGCAGATGTCATGTGACCTTGACCTCATTTTCATGGTTCAGTGGTCAAAGTTAAGTTTTTGAGTTTTGGTCTTTTTATCTAATGCTATATGCCATAGGTCAACTATATTTGGTGTATGGAAATATTTTATGATCTTTATGTCAGTCGAGCAGGTTTTATTTAACCGTGACCTCATTTTCACGGTTCATTGTACAGTGTTAAGTTTTTGTGTTTTGGTCTATTTTTCTTAAACTATAAGTAATGTGTCAACTATATATGTTGTATAGAAGCATTGTTAGCTGTACCTGTCTGCCTGGCATGGTTCATCTGACCTGGACCTCTTTTTCAAGGTTCATTGGTCTCTGTTTAGTTATCTTGGTTAATGTTAAGTTTATGTGACAGTTGTAATAAAGCTTAGCTTTATACTTAGGACTATCAACATAATATCAATGATTAGTATAGAAGGCGAGACATTTCAGCGTGTGCACTCTTGTTGACTTTTTGTTAGATATTAAAAATTATCTTGTTTATTTTCATATGGTGGCATTACACATTTTTTCCGCTTACCACAACTTTTCTTTTCCTGATTCTAATACACAATTATACATTCTTTAGTTTTTTTGTCGAGCCTGCAACTTTTGTTGCAGAAAGCTCGACATAGGGATAGTGATCCGGCGGCGGCGGCGGCGGCGGCGGTGTTAGCTAACTTTTTTTAAGCTTTATATTTTAGAAGGTGGAAGACCTGGATGCTTCATACTTTGTATATAGATGCCTCATGTTAAGAAATTTCCGTCAGTCACATGTCAAATGTCCTTGACTTCATTTTCATGGTTCAGTGACCACTTGAAAAAAAAGTTCAGATTTTTTGTAATGTTGAAATCTATCTTATTATAAGTAATAGGATAATTATATTTGGTATGTGTATACCTTGCAAGGTCCTCATGCCCGTCAGACAGTTTTCACTTGACCTCAACCTCATTTCATGGATCAGTGAACAAGGTTAAGTTTTGGTGGTCAAGTCCATATCTCAGATACTATAAGCAATAGGGCTAGTATATTCGGTGTATGGAAGGACTGTAAGGTGTACATGTCTAACTGGCAGGTGTCATCTGACCTTGACCTCATTTTCATGGTTCAGTGGTTATAGTTAAGTTTTTGTGTTTTGGTCGGTTTTTCTCATACTTTATGCAATAGATCTACTATATTTGTTGTATGGAATAATTGTAAGGTGTACATGTCTAGCGGGCAGATGTCATCTGACCTTGACCTCATTTACATGGTTGAGTGGTCAAAGTTAAGTTTTTGAGTTTTGGTCTTTTTATCTAATACTATATGCCATAGGTCAACTATATTTGGTGTATGGAAATATTTTATGATCTATATGTCAGTCGCGTAGGTTTTATTTGACCTCGACCTCATTTTCACGGTTCATTGCTCAGTGTTAAGTTTTTGTGTTTTGGTCTATTTTTCTTTAACTATAAGTAATAGGTCAACTATATTTGTATGGAAGCATTGTTAGCTGTACATGTGTGCCTGGCATGGTTCATCTTACCTTGACCTCATTTTCATGGTTCATTGGTCAATGTTTAGTTATCTTGGTTAATGTTAAGTTTATAAGACAGTTGTAATAAAGCTTTATACTTAGGACTATCAACATAATATCAATGATTAGTAAAGAAGGCGAGACATTTCAGCGTGTGCACTCTTGTTTTCAATATCTTATAAATCCTTGTTTTCATGTCACCTTTAGTATGCCCCATGTATGGGCATTATGTTTGTAGGTCTGTGCCTCTGTCCGTCTGTTTGTCCGTCCCTCTGTCAAGCGTCAGGTTAAAGTTTTTTGGTCAAGTTGAATTCCTGAATCAACTTGAAACTTAGTACACGTGTTCCCTATGGTATGATCTTTTTTTAACTTTAATGCCAAATTAGAGTTTATACCCTAATTTCAAGGTGCACTGAACAAAGAATATGACAGTGCGAGTAGGGCAATTGTGTACTATGGAAACAATCTTTTTTGTTATTTTTTCAAAGGTTTTGAAAGAAAAAGGGTCTGCTTGCTTTTTTTTGAGCCTTTGACTTTTGTCGAAAAAGCGAGACATAGGTGCAATCCTACATTCCATTGTCAGCCTAGTCGGCGTCCACAAATATATGTTTAAATGGAACAGTGTAAATTAACCTTCTTTTTTCTAGATAATTGATGCTCCATTTCCTAATAGCATGGTTGTACCAGAGTCCTGTCAGTCTAGTGTCTGGCTGAGTATTAATCTGTTTATCTAGATATTTTTTATCTTCTCTTTTTCTAGATATTTTTTATCTTCTCTTTTTCTAGATATTTTTTGTCTTCTCTTTTTCTAGATATTAGATGCTCCTTTTCCTAACAGCATGATTGTACTACAGTCCTGTGAGTCTAGTGTCTGGCCGAGTATTAATCTGTTTTTCTAGATATTTGTTATCCTCTCTTTTTCTAGATATTAGATGCTCCATTTCCTAACAGCATGGTTGTACCAGAGTCTTGTGAGTCTAGTGCCTGGCTGAGTATTAATCTGTTAATGGTAGGACCAGATAAAGCAATTGTTGAAGAAACTGAAATACCTACCATCAACTTCCTTGAGTCATTAGGTATGATAAATCTATTTGTATATGCCTGCCATGGGAGACGGGGCCATTAAGTGTTACCCTTGACCATCCACCTTTCCATCTTTTCGTTAATCCGTCCTATTTTCTATTGTTTGAAGCCTGAGCAAAGGAATTCCTGTCCTCAGACATATTCTTTCTTTATAATTTTGTTTATTTCCTGATTAGGATATGCTATCTTAGATAGTGGTTCCACTTATGTTTTAGTCTGGGGGAAACTAGATTATTTATTTGTGTATCATTTGGCTTTGAATTAGCTTTCAGTTACTGCCCTTACCAAATGGTTCTAACAATTTGCACAAACGATGCTTACATTAGATCTAATGTGATTGCATATATAAGGTTTTTAACATGCAAATTAGGTGAGCATTTTGTAAGCAAAACATATTTCACATATGAAACTAACCTACTTTGCATGCTAAAAATATTACTTGCAAATGATCATATTAAAAGCTTACAAGTATTACAAAAACATCTCATTTTATCAAGATTGTTCATATGAGTAGCTGCTCACATTTTACATATGTGAAAATTAGTTGACTAATTTGTTTGTTATGGAGCTACCATTTGATTTGTATGGGGGCTAGGATGAAGTTTGAAAAAATGCAGACAGATTATACACACAGAAGAAGAAGTATACTTAACAACACAATTATTTTCATTTACATGTGTATAATACGACGCAGGTTTTTTAATTTTTTTCAAAAGTGATGCTTTTCTAGAAATTGTTTAACATTTCACAGCGGTATCATACTCAAACTTTATTTAAAAGTGTTTATTTACTTATAATTGTTATTAGCTATCTATTTACAGTCAGGTATCAAAGATCAAATTTATTCTGTCGTTCTGTATTAATTTGCGTTTTTTAATTGAGTTACGCCTTCCAATTGATATTTTATAGTGTGACTTTCTATGTTGTGACTTATTGTTATACTATTGTTTCAGAAAAGGGAGAAGGTTTGTTACCATTTAAACGTTTAATCCTGCTGTAAATGTTAGCACCTTTCCTACTTCAGAAATCTGATGTACAGTGGTTGTCGTCAATTTATGCAGTTCATAAGTGTTTCTCGTTTCCTGATTTTACATAGATTAGACTGTTGGTTTTTCTGTTTGAATGGTTTTGCACTAGTAATTTGTGGGACCCTTTATAGCCTGCTGTTTAGGTTTGAGCCAAGACTCCGGATTGAAGGTCCTTGACCTATAATGGTTTACTTTTATAAATTGTTACTTGGATGGAGAGCTGTCTCATTGGCACTCATACCTCATGTACCTTCCTATATCTATATAGCTAGGACAGGAGTTTTGAGTAAAAATACAGCAGGATGAGACACTTTACAAAAAAAAAAGCCGGATGACAATTTATGTAAAAAAAGTCATAAAAATGAAATGGTAGCTCCCTTATCTAAATATCTCCAATGATAATGATTAAATTTGACCTAAAATCAAAACAAAATGGCTGCTTCAAATTAGGATAAAATAGCATATGCAAATCAGTTTTTTATACAGAGATTATTTCAGATTATTTAAGTTCAGTAAAAATAAAAACGTATTTGTAAACAATTAAAAGACTGTTTCAGAATGTTAAATATTTATATATATTTCAGGTATTAAATGTATCCGTGTATCATACAGAGATTCGTCCAGATTGGTTAATACTTATATATATTTCAGGTATTAAACATATACCTGTACTGTACAGAGATTCATACAGATTGTTAAATATTTATATATATTTCAGGTATTAAATGTATCCCTGTACCATACAGAGATTCGTACAGAATGATTAATATATATATATATATATTTCAGGTATTAAATGTATCCGTGTACCATACAGAGATTCGTACAGATTGTTTACTATTTATGTATATTTCAGGTATTAAATGTATCCGTGTACCATACAGAGATTCGTACAGATTTGGTGGTAGCATTCACTGCCAGACTACAGATGTTCGACGTATTGGTGAATGTCACAATTACTTTCCAAATATGGACAGCAATGAAAATCAAACAACCACAAACAGCTGATATTTTACACATTCATGTATTTTTAATCAATTTGTTTATGAAAACATAATAAACATGGGTTTAAGGTTATGATTATTTCTTTTCCTATAATGAAACTGTCTTTATGGTGTATTTATATGGTGTATAATGTTCTCCTGCAGAACAATTCAAATGAGAAAATCAATGGCTTAATTAGAACGAAAACAGACACAGACCAACGAAAGATGTAAAGATGTGGTATGAGTGCCACTAAGACAACTCTCCACAAAAGTAAACCATTATAGGTCAAAGTACGGTCTTCAACATGAAACATTGGCTCATACCGAACAGCAAGCTATGAAAGGACCCACAATTCGAAGCCATTGAAACAGGAAAACCAACGGTCTAATTTATATAAAATACGAAAAACGAGTACACTTATGATCCACATCAACAAACGACAACTTCTGAACATCAGGTTCCTGACAATATTGCAATGTGTTTAAACGTTTTCATGGTACCAATCATTCACCCTTCTCATTCTTATCGAAAAGAGTAGTGTTACATTGCAACATAGAAAGACACACTATAAAATATCAATTGAATGGCTTAACTTAATTCAAAGAGTAAGCCTTTTCCCACTATTTTTTGTCTCACCTTCACAGAGTCAAACAGTGAGACATGTGTATGCTGTATCCTGCATTGGCGGCGTCGTCGTCAACAATGTATTAGTTAGTGATTAGGTCTAGTTAATGGTGAATCACAGGTAGTAGGCCAATGATATTTGGTATTCAGTTGTAACCATTAGCATTGGCACATCTCATTTCAGAGGAGTTTATTTGGTCCTGCCACTGCATTCATGGTCCATTGACTTTGAAAATTTTGCTTAGTTTACATGTAGGCGAGTGATATGAGAGCCAAATTTACATTTTTAATGCACCTACCTATTAACACACGGCTAAATTATATATCACTAGAAAGCTAAGAATGTGTACATTCTAAATATCCCGGTTGTCAAAAGAAATTATGGTGCATTTTTTTTTAAATCGAGGTCAAAGGTCATGGGTGCAATTTCAATTCACGGATACTTTCAGTTGTAAAATCGAGTCAAAACAAATGCAAAAACGAAACGATTTTATAGGAATGCTGTATTACTGTTGGGAAAATATATTTCTATCATAATATTAATTAATTTTGGTTGATTTTAACGGTAACGCATTTTACATAACGTTTTCTCTCGGAGTCTTTGAAAATCAACCATTAAGTCACACAAATGTATCTGTAGTCGCCCTTGAATTATCTAAATCTTATAATACCTCCATATCATTTGATTGCATGTAGTTACAAACCTATATATCTGCAAATTTGATATAAATAATCCGAAACAAAATATTTGAAGCAAGGGGAAAATATAACATATGACATATTTTTAATTGTTTAGAAAAGTCCCATGATGAGCTGTTCATTAAAATTGAGGAAGCGTATGGTCTCCTGTTAGTTTGAAAGCCTGCCAACCGCTTCAAGACCAGACAACCATAGAGCAGATTTTCTTTTATTATTGTAGTGCAATATGTTGATATATAAAAAAGAAGATGTGGTATGATTGCCAATGAGACAACTATCCACAAAAGACCAAAATGACACAGACATTAACAACTCATACATCACTAAATCAAATATGATAAGAGTACTAACAAACATAACTAAAATGAGTAAAGTGCTACTAGTATATTTATATCAACAAATTGACAACTTTAATATAAAACATCACAAGGAAAATATGATCACTCATTGTACGTCAAACTGTGTTTGATTTTACTTCAGTCGGCCGCCGTGTATCTTGAGATATATAATTAATCAAACAACACTTGACAAAGTAGTTTGTATTCTTTTTAAATTACCCTAGTGATGACGTTCGGCTACTTTGGCACTAAGCATTACTTTTTTTATACGACGGCAAAAATTTTAATTTTTTGGTCGTATATTGCTATCACGTTGGCGTCGTCGTCGTCCGAATACTTTTAGTTTTCGCACTCTAACTTTAGTAAAAGTGAATAGAAATCAATGAAATTTTAACACAAGGTTTATTACCACAAAAGAAAGGTTGGGATTGATTTTAGGAGTTTTGGTCCCAACATTTTAGGAATTAGGGGCCAAAAAGGGCACAAATAAGCATTTTCTTGGTTTTCGCACTATAACTTTAGTTTAAGTGAATAGAAATCTATGAAATTTTGACACAAGGTTTATGACCACAAAAGAAAGGTTGGGATTGATTTTTGGAGTTGAGGTCACAACAGTTTATGAATTAGGGGCCAAAAAGGGGCCCAAATAAGCATTATTTTTGCACCATAACTTTAGTATAAGTAAATAGAAATCTATGAAATTTAAACACAAGGTTTATGACCATAAAAGGAAGGTTGGGTTTGATTTTGGGAGTTTTGGTTTTAACAGTTTAGGAATAAGGGGCCCAAAGGGTCCAAAATTGAACTTTGTGTGATTTCATCAAAAATTGAATAATTGGGGTTCTTTGATATGCCGAATCTAACTATGTATGTAGATTCTAATTTTTGGTCCCGTTTTCAAATTGGTCTACATTAAGGTCCAAAGGGTCCAAAATTAAACTTAGTTTGATTTTAACAAAAATTGAATCCTTGGGGTTCTTTGATATGCTGAATTTAAAAATGTACTTAGATTTTTAATTATTGGCCTAGTTTTCAAGTTGGTCCAAAATTAAACTTTGTTTGATTTCATCAAAAATTGAATAAATGGGTTCTCTGATATGCCAAATCTAACTGTGTATGTAGATTCTTAATTTTTGGTCCAGTTTTCAAATTGGTCTACATTAAGGTCCATAGGGTCCAAAATTAAACTAAGTTTGATTTTAACAAAAAATAAATTCTTTGGCGTATTTGATATGCTTTATCTAAATATGTACTTTGATTTTTCATTATGGGCCCAGTTTTCAAGTTGGTCCAAATCAGGATTCCATATCAAGGGTTGTGCAATAGCAAGAAATTTTCAATTGCACAGTATTGCACAATAGCAAGAAATATCTAATTGCACAATGTTGTGCAATAGCAATTAATTTTCAATTGGAGTTATCTTTCTTTGTATAGAATAGTAGTTGATAATATATGTTGGAAATTTGCCAGACATGACTATGATGTCATTTTCTATTTTTATTTGCCAATAACTTTATGTAAATAACTTCATTGGAAATTTGCCAATATAAAATGTTGCTGATGAAGCTTTTTTTCCTTATCTTATCTAAAATGTTTTTAGATAATGTATGTTGGACATGTTGGACATTTGCCAGATATGACTATGATGTCATTTTCTATTTTTATTTGCCAATGACTTTATGTAAATAACTTCATTGGAAATTTGCCAATATAAAATGTTGCTGATGAAGTTTTTTTTATTGTTTTATACAATAAACTTTTACTACCAACCAATCTTTACCATTCAGTGATAACAAGCACTTTATTTTACATTTTAATATTTTATGATGTATTTAAAAGAGTAGTTATTGTTGCAAACTCCATTAGAAATTTGAATTGATATCAGTTTTGGAAAAAGGGAAACGGGGATGTGAAAAAAAAGGGGGGGGGGGGTAATTTTTCTCATTTCAGATTTCATTAACAAAAAGAAAATTTCTTCAAACATTTTTTTGAGAGGATATATTCAACAGCATAGTGAATTGCTCAAAGGCAAAAAAAAACTTTTAAGTTCATTAGACCACATTCATTCTGTGTCAGAAACCTATGCTGTGTCAACTATTTAATTTTAGATTTAAAAAGTTTGAAGAAGAAATCTTTAATTGATTTGTAAAATCTTGACATTTGTTTTGTGTAAAAAAAAACATGTAATGTCAAAAATTTGATCACAATCCAAATTCAGAGCTGTATCACGCTTGAATGTTTTGTCCATACTTGCCCCAACTGTTCAGGGTTCGACCTCTGCGGTCGTATAAAGCTGCGCCCTGCGGAGCACCTGGTTTAATCTTGTTTCACCGTTTCAAACGGAGGACAAGGCTATCCTAATATTGAACCTTTTTTTTTTGGCTTTCTAATGTTAAAATCCCGTTAGCGTATAACCTAAATGATCGAAACGTCGGACCAATAGGATGTTGGACCATTTAGGTGTCGGAATATTGCGATATCGGAATATTATAGCATCATTTTAACTTGTAATCTCATCATTCTTATCGGTCAACATATCCATAAAAAGACAACTTCCTTGGCATGGTCATATATCAGTACAGCAGAGGTTTTGCTCAAAGCGGACACAAGATCTACTATATACAGATTGAATTAAAAATTTGATATGAACATGAGGGATTTGTCAAAGAGACACCAACCCGCTAAAAAGCAGGCAACGGCCAAAAACCACCAATGGGTCGTCAATGCAGCAAGAAACTCCCAAACCCGGAGGCGTTCTTCAACTGGCCCCTAAACAAAAATATACTAGTTTGAAATGATAATGGACGTCATACTAAGCTTCGAAATATACTCAAGAAGTTAAAATAAAAAATCATACAAAACTAAGAAAGGCCAGATGCTCCTGACTTGGGACAGGCGCAAAATTGCGGCGGGGTTAAACATGTTTTTGGAAATCTCAACCCTCCCCCTATACCTATACCAATGCGTGAACAGATCAAATTTTGTAGAACGTTGGATGACATCATACCGTGCCGATGTTGCCTTTTAGCCAACCAAAGTCATACGGAGATCTTTTATTGTTTCTGTAGTTAGGTCGACATTGTCTTGGATAAAATTTTAACCCCCAGAAGAAAAATAATGCCATGTAGAATGTATGCCCCATTTTCATTGTTTCTAATCTCCTGATCAGTCAATCTTGTTAATATCTATCAAAGGTGTGTCCATAAATACGGTGCATTTGTAGTGATAAACCTAAATGAAAAAGAGTAAAAAAAATATTTATAGATAATATACATTCTACTAAAGCCATACATCTAAGAACTTTGTCAATAGAAATATCGTACGCTTTATTAACTGCCGCAGATGTGCCATCATCCAAAAGACAACACAGAAATGTTTTTAAAGCAGGTGGCATAATTTCAATTGAATGATCCAGTGAAATGTTTTTAGATAATGGATATTCATCTGATTGGATTACAACTTTAACCTATATCTGCTTCCGTAAAGTAGCTGCACTAAGTGCTTGCAACCAGTTTCGCAGTCACTGCTCAGATCTTTAAATTTGACAGACCGTATATCACAGTCATTTTAAACGGGTAATTTTCCGTCATTACGGCATAAGACAAAATTATAGTGCTTCTGTATACAATATTGGATGCACCTTGGCCTTGTTGAAGCTGTATACATGTAACTATACATTGACCATGGTTTTTTAGTTTTTGTTGAAGCTGGTAATATGTTGTGTAGTTTTCTCGGCGGCGATCCTCGGGCAGAAATTAAGCCCGGTTAACTGATCAATTTATTAAAGTTGTTAACCAGAATACTTCCTTGTGTACAGGCACGTCATCTTTAATCGTCGAAATGTTAGTAAAAGCTGTTTTATGTTCAGAACTAAATAGCTCTTTAATTTCTGATTTCAAATTTTGTAGCAAATATTTAGCGATGCAAGCTCGATGGTATAAAGATTTAATAGTAAAATTATCATGAGTTATTTTGTAAATCAGATCATTGTAGGAGATCTATGTAGTAACACTCAAAACAGCTTGCTCCTCAGAGGTTACTTTATGAAGTTGTGTAACTTGCTTATAGGCTTTATACATTTGTAAAATATACAAACAGACAAATCAGAATGAGTTGTAGATCTACTGTCCTCGTTGATATATGAGAAGAGACTGGTCGGTAGAATTGGTACATGTAGTACAAAGTCTTTGTACAGACAAAACAGAAGATGATAGGTTGTGCTTACTTTTGAAATATTTAAAGCAACTCTTATGATATTTTGTATTTTCAGATGGGATGTTTTCATTTTCTTCATATTCATCGACCGGTCTTCTGTAAACTTCATCTTTTCGTTTTCCCACTACGGCAATACAACTGTATCTTCATTTAAGTGTTTAACTACATAGTTTCTATGTAGTAAACACATGACAGACTATGCATCTGTGTCAATAAATGGATAGTTTTTTTGCTTTTTAGCAAAGGAAGGGCTTAATTGTGAACTGGACTGAAAATTTGACTCGACTCGGAATATTTTCTACAATTTTCCGATACGATTCCTTATTTAGAAAGGGGTGTTCTACAGAACTCAAAAACTATGTTTTACTTTGATTTGATCTTTATTTCGGACGATTTTATATCTATTTAAGCTACACTAAAGTTAAAGATAGAAATAGAACCGTTTAAATATGATTTATCGTACTCTAATAGCACTTTTAAGTACACGGAAATCGACTTATATATTCAGTAAAAAACGATAACGAAATAGATAAGGGATTCCGGAAATTATAGTGATTTTACCCACCTCATAAAATTACAGAAATTCGTGATTTTAAGAAATGTTGAGATAAAGTCTTGATCTTGAATGAAAAAACGATAACTGATGAGTAATTTGGTGTGTTCTAAAACGGATAGAGTGCAAAAACATTTAATAAAAAAATAATTGTAGATCCGAAAAGGTCGGGTTTATGAAAATTTTCGTACAAAATGTCAAATATTTAGAAGGTATGCAAATGCATGCGGACTTACTTTTACTTTTAAGAATCTAATTCACTTAATTATTCTGTCTAAAAGAAGAGATACGACTAATTTCCTTTGCTTGAAAACATGTCGTATTTTTTATAATTTTCAACTAATTTCTGAAATAAACGTCAATTTTACAAAAACTGCACCGTACGATTTTGTGACGACCGGGCAAAAATCAAAGTTTAATCATTATTCTTTCATTTAAAAAAAAAAAAATTAGCCGTGTGTTAGGTGGGTGCATTAAAGTCCTTAACTAGACGTCTTTTTCAAATGTTACACTCGCCTATTGGTAGAAGGCCAATGTTTATTGCTATACAGTTGTATATATATGCATTAGCACATCTCATTTCTACGAATAATAATTATACGCCACGCAACAAAGTTGCGCAGGGTATAATGTTTTTGACCCGTCCGTCAGTCCGTCCATCCGTCAGTCCTGTTTCTTGTCATCGAAACTTCTCTTGAACCACACAACAGAATTTCACGAAACCTTTTTAGATGAAAAGGACATTTTATGTAGCTGTGCATATCGACAGGAAATTACGATTCAATTTTTTTCTAGGAGTTACGCCCCTTTGAACTTATTTGGTTCAATGTACTACTGCAACAGTTTTGTCATCGCAACTTCTCTGAAACCACACAACAGAATTTCATGAAACCTTTTTAGATAATAAGGACATACTATCTAGATGTGCATATCGACAGGAATTTACGGTTCATTTTTTTCTAGGAGTTACGCCCCTTTGAACTTATTTACTTTAATGTACTACTGCAACAGTTTGTTATCGCAACTCCTCTGAAACTACACAACAGAATTTCATGAAAACTTTTAAGATAATAAGGACATACTATGTAGATGTGCATATCGACAGGAAATTACGATTCAATTTTTTTTCTAGGACTTACACCTCTTTGAACTTATTTGTTTTAAGGTACAACTTCAACAGTTTGTCATCTCAACTCCTCTGAAACCACACAACAGACTTTCATGAAACTTTTTAGATAATAAGGTCATACTACGTAGATGTACATATCGACAAGAAACGACGATTCATTTTTTTCTAGGAGTTACGCCCCTTTGAACTTATTTGCTTCAATGTACTTCTGCAACAGTTTGTCATCTAAACTCCTCTGAAACCACACAACAGAATTTCATGAAATTTTATAGATAATAAGGACATACTATGTAGATGTGCATATTGACAGGAAATTATTTTTCAATATTTTTTTCTTGTACAATTTTTTTTTCTTACACTTATTTCATTTCTCCAATGACAATGTGGGGACGTGGGGTATGTGAGCGTTCTCACTAAGGTTCTTTTATTAGTTCCGCCCCCTCATTCATGGTCTATTGACTTTGAAACATTTGCTTTATAGTTTAGATGTATTAGTTTGTGATTAGATTAGTTTAAGATAAACTGCTTAATATGTTAACTTGTTAATTCAATGATATTTGGAATACAAATTTATTGCCATTTGCAAGGTTTGTTTCCATAGTGATTATATAGCCCCCCCCTCCCCCTTTCCTCATCATGTTTCATTGACTTTAAACTGTTGCATAGTTTACAAATTAATGTTTGTGTTTATGTTTGTTAAATAGGGAACGACTTATAGTAAGTCTATAATATTTGTATTGCAGTTATATAAGCATTTACACATTTCATTTCCATAGAGATTGTTTAGCAATGTACCGCATTTTTGCGCCTGTCCCAAGTCAGGAGCCTCTGGCCTTTGTTAGTCTTGTATTATTTTAATTTTAGTTTCTTGTGTACAATTTGGAAATTAGTATGGCGTTCATTATCACTGGACTAGTATATATTTGTTTAGGGGTCAGCTGAGGGACGCCTCCGGGTGCGGGAATTTCTCGCTACATTGAAGACCTGTTGGTGACCCTCTGCTGTTGTTTTTTATTTGGTCGGGTTGTTGTCTCTTTGACACATTCCCCATTTCCATTCTCAATTTTATTCAGTCATGGTTCATCTACTTTGAATATTTGCATAACTTACATGTTAAAATATTTCTATTTTAATTTCAAAATTTGCATAATCAAAATTACAGAAAGGCGAGACATATTTCTGTGATAACAGTTTATTATCGTTCGTTCTTATGTTGTACTGTTACACCACTAACCCAGGTTAGGGGGTTGTGGTTTTGGGATTCAGCTAACATGTTTAACCCCACCAAATTCTGTATTAACAAGTCAGGAGCCTGTAATTCAGTGGTTGTCGTTTGTTGATGTGTTGTTACATATTTGCTTTTCGTTCCTTTTTTATACATAAATTAGGCCGCTTATTTTCTCGTTTAAATTGTTTTACGTTTTTCATAGCATGGCCTTTTATAGCTAATTATGCTAAAAAGTATCTGCTTTGCTCATTGTTGGAGGCCACACGGCGATCTATAGTTGCTAATATATGTGCCATTTTGTCTCTTGTGGAGAGTTGTTTCATTAGCATTGATACCACATTTTCTTCTTTATTTTCAAGAACTTTCAAAGCAGATTGTGTTTGTACTGTCCGACAAAGCAGTCAACAATGTGAAAGAACAACACAATGACAGGATGTTTAAGTACAGAGCCACGCATTTCTTTACAAACAAATAGGGAATAATGAGGTGCTACAATATAAACCATGATAAAGAATAGAAAATAATAACAAACAGTATAACGAATAAAAAAAATGAAGAACCCCATCCACACAAAAGAAAAAAGAAGTACCAGTCCATAAGACAAGCAACCCGACGAGAAAAATGAGAATTTGCTCTGATTTTAATTTGCAAACTACACATCCGACAAATTAGTAAGGAGACACATATGACTTAAATTCTTTAAAAAGTTTTCAAGGATATGATGAAGTCTATCTTGAGTCATGTTTTTCTCTGAAACAGAAAGTGGATGTAAATCAAAGAACATTATGTCTTTGTAACTTTTCTCTAAATTTATTATAAAATTGATTTGTTGTCACAGATGATATTAAAGCGTTTATCGCCCAATATACAGCAACCCAACGACATACTACGATGTGTAATTTATTTCAAATTTATTTACAACCATTACATCCGTATATGTTTCGAATAAACAAACTATTGAGGACATACATATATGACTAATGATCACTAATATTAAAATTTCCTCTTAAAACTAGTGATATATGGTTTAAAAAGATATCATGAAATATATTTTTAATTTTGTTTTTTGTCTTCAACTATCAAACATCAAGTAGTGTTAATCAAATAAATAACACGTCTCTGTAATATTTCATTAAATTTCCATATCAAGTTACCCTTTTGTCACACATGAAATAAAAGTGTTAATTTACCCCAAAACATGTACATAACAAATGTGTTAATTTTGTTTTTCTGTACATAAAATGAAATTCATTTAAGTTAGATTGATAGTAAAGAAAACAAAATTTGATACAAAATATTTGAATGACTAAATGCACAAATAGATCCGAGTTTAAATCAACTCATTGTCTGAAAGAATTATTTATGTTTATTTATGTTAATTTCTTTATCACGTCTAAAAAAAATGCATTTCCGTCTCTTTCATTACAAACAAGAAGAACCTTTTCTTTTTTGTCAAAATAAATTCCCCACGGGTTTCTCAATCCATCTGATTTAGTAAGAAGTCCTCTGTGATGTTTACCATCATCTGATACAACTATTACATTGTGTGTCTCCTCACTAGTCACATAGACATTCCCCTCATTATCTGTTGTTACACGACGTAAATCTTGAAATCCATCCATTTTAAACTTCCACATCACTTTTCCATCTAACGAGCAGCAGTATATTGATGATGTAAAGTCTCTACAGACCAACCTGTCTCTGTCTACTGTAATGTCGTCGATAATGTATGTAGGTACCGGTATAGTACGTGTTACTTTACCTGTCAGGTCCATCACATGTATTATACTCATATCAATAACAACGTACAGGTTATTATCATTATATGATATTCCCCAGCAGTAACCACTGGTTTTGATTTTACTGGTGATAAAACGTGTAGATATATTTATTATCAGTATGATACTGTTATCACTACAGGATACTGCTACAGTGTTACTATCTATCTCTGTTATAGAATATGGTGAATAGGACAGAGACATGTGATGTTTATCATTACCGTCTGAATTACAAATAATAAGTCGGTTATTGTTAGAGTCAGTAAACACTAATGTATTGCCTGTTTTGATACAGCTAGACATATCTGGATATTTATTCCAAAAGTGTTTTTTACTAATCTTTAACTTCTGACGCAAATTTGCAGAAACAGGAAGGTTGTTTTTGAGAGATTTTTGAACGATTACTTCTTCAGTGGTTGGTGTAATTTCTGAAATGAATAATTAATTAATTAATTAATTGTTCAAACAAATGATGAGTTGGAATTAAAATGACGCTCAGCGCTAAACAGGATTGGATGTTAAAATGTCTTTGTCGTGCATACTGTATAGGTAAAATGGAATTTTTTCACGGCCTTATTGTTTCTTTCCCATGTTGTCTAAATAAATAACAGTAGAACATCAAAAACAAAATTAGCTAGACTAGCAGTTTTGCTTTAATGTTATTAAATATATTACATCGTGATAAAAGAAATGTTCAAAGGGTTTACTGCGGTAAAAAAATTTATGATCACTGAACAATGCCTAATAGGGACTTCTGATTTGTTGTGTCTTTTTAGTTGATTCTTATTTTGTTATCATAAAAGACATGTAAACAAAAATACAGTGATTAAACGATTAACTTTCAAAATTGGTCCATGATGTAAGATTAAAATAACCTTAAGATCATTCAAGAACTTAACTTCATGTTGTGCGGTTTGTTGTGTTAATTTTAATTTTATGAAATATTTGTCCTGAATAAAATGAGTATGCTGAAAGGAGAAAATTAAGCTTATAATTATGAACACACATGCTGTCTTTCGGTTATGCAAAGATCTGGCAGGTTGATTAACGTCCAGTGGCCAACATTTCATAAATTTTCAGGACGAGAACGAATTGTTTATAGTAGGTGAATTTAGACTGCCTCTTAAAAATTACATGTAGGGTATTTGCATCAAACAGCTCACCTACATCCTTAAAAATTTGTTACAATTAACATATTTTGGAAATAAGATCCGGACATTAGCACTGTCAAAAGGAAAATGAGGGATATTGGATAGGGACAGACAATAAGCCAAGAAACAGTCCACCTACGGACTTTCAAAGAGTTGTTATCAGGCTTGTTAACATTCACTCTCTGTAGTGGAGGCATCGGATTTAAAGTCTCTTTTTGACCGGTCGCGGTAACGAACTTTTACTTCCCGCACATTACAACGGACATACTACTTTTACTGCCGGTCGGAGGAAGTCCAATGGTGACCACTTTTCTGTAACCCAGTCACTTTTGGGAAGATTTTACAGAAAGTACGTTTTTCCAATTAAGCTACTTTTTTAACCAAGTTATAAATCTCAGTCTTTGGGGGGGGGGGGGGGGAAGGTTTCGCCTCGAAGGGGTTTCATGTGGTCACATGGGATGTATAAATACGCATCCACGTCAAATCTGTAGGTTGCTTAATCGAATCTAACACGATTTCATTTTGTTTCTAATGAAAACTCTAATAGCCTGCATCGACTTTCAGGATTTGCTTTTAAATTTGTTTTTGATTTACGTTCCTTTACAATACCCATTCTGTCTATCTGTCTATCAGTGCATTCATCGACAAACATTATGTGAATTGGTAAAATAACTAGCTTAAATTCAATATCACTGATATTATGAACCTCAAGAACATCTAGGATATAGAAATATTGTCTATTGTCTTCTTCTGATCGGAAGTCGCATACATGCCACAGGGATCTGTAATTACTCCGTCGCGTCGATATATCCAATGGGAATTTCTCGCTACATTGAAGACCTGTTGGTGACCCTCTGCTGTTGTTTTTTATTTGGGCGGGTTGTTGTCTCTTTGACACATTCCCCATTTCCATTCTCAATTTTATTGTCATTATCTCTGAGAATTAAAAACACATGGAAACACTTATTTAAAGAAAGAAGAGTTGGCATTCTTTACAAGACTATATATGTGCCCTGCACCTCACCCGTATCCATTAGTGCCATTTGCAGTTCTAATTGTCAACCTTCATACCGGTAAGGTTATCTTTCAGAAAGTACTTACATTGTATTGTGTTGTATGTTTTAATGTCTCGTCCTGAATACGCATGACGAAATTGCAGCTAAACGATCAATTTTGGACAGGCGTATGTATAATGTGATGGGTAGGAGGGCAACATGTTTGATGACGTGCCAAACCCTCCACCTAACATTTGACAGTGCTGGTACGGTACCACATATATAAAACGGTCCAAAAGTCTTTATTCATCAGATCGATACAAAGAAGATCATCGACTACCAAAAAAACAAAAACAAAAAACAGACAAAACGTGGCAGGGTATTTATACATCCCAAAAAATAATATGACACCAAGTAGAAATCTGAGAGTACTCAAAATTACTGTCAGGTCGATCAAAGCCAATAATAACATATACAAGCATCAACAACAAAAATAAATTGAAATATTAAGAAGAACATTTTATGTATTAAGAACACAGATGTCTTGCAACTCATGTATATATGGATATGACAAAATTATTTAGACTGGTTTTACTGACAACAGATATGTATACCAATTTTTAAAGATCTATTTGATTCAGTGTTTTTCGTTGAATACCATTATTTGTTAATTTCGATGTTAAAGGGTTAATCACAAAAATTAAATGTTAAATGAATTACAAATTTTCTATAGGCTTTGTATACAGAGATTGGCATAACCATAAAATGAAATATCCACGAACAAGCAAGTTTTCCTGATTCCAAGAAAATGAATTAATTTACAGTAGGTAACCTTTAAGAATAAGCTTATCTAATAAATATGAATAAATAAGTTTATTCAAATCATGTCTTACTTTTCGAGCACGTTAAAATAACTTCTCTGTAAAAATTAAGATGTGCTTTCCTTTTTGAAATACTGTTTTACCTGAACAGCCTATCTTTAAAACCCTATCTTTGTATCTATGGAAAAATTAAGTTAAGTGTCTATGCAAGTTGTGATAACTGAATCCCTGACATAATAATCAACCATAACGTTCACTAAAATTGTCACTACAGACACTAGGATAGCAAACAGTTATTTATAAGGATCTTGCCAAAGGAACTATAACTTTAGAAATGGAAATTTAACAATAGGTCACGAAAAATCCTCCTTTTTGTGTCGAGCTTTTCTCCTAGAAATGAAATGTCTTAATCTAGGAAAGAACAATTATAAAAGAAGAAAATATGGGATGATTGCCAATAAGACGACTCTCCACAAGAGACCAAATGACACAGAAATTAACAACTACAGGTCACCGTACGGTCTTCAACAATGAGCAAATGAACGAAAAACAAATATGTTACACACAAACAATTATCATTTACATTTGATTTATTAACAATTTTTTGGTAAATATCTGCAGTATATGTAGACAATTCTTGATTATTAACCGAAATGAATATCAGCAAGATAAGGCCAACTAAAATTAATTAGTAGATTTTCATCCAGATTTTTGAAAAAAAAAATGGGCGGGTGGAAGGATTTAATTTTTAAAATTTATTTATTATGAAACCCTCTTGTCAGGAGTTCTTCAAACCGCAGGGTATAAGCAAGTATAAAATAAGCATATATCATGTATACAAATGCCATACAAGGAATCATACATAATTTTTAAAACTCTTAAATAGATATCTCTGATTGGCTACCACTACTATACATGTAATTACCACTTTAGAAACCTATTTATAGTAAACATTAAAAACGTGGAGAAATGCTCTTTTCTGTTGGACTATACCTACACCAAATTTATTTTGATTTCTAAGCTTTGGTTTGTAGTCCCCATAAAAAGAAAAAAAAATGTAATGATACAATTGTATGCAGCACAAGCATTATGAGTACACAAAAATAAAAACTCAGTGTTGAAAGTAATTATGATTCAAAACATGAACAAAAAGTGTTTGTTTAATGACTAAATTGAGGGTATTGGGACAGAAAGGTGTTTTTGGTTTGTCAATAAAAATCGACAGCCGTCGGTAAATCTAAGGGCTTGCTCACAGGCACTTGTTTTCTATCCATTGCAAGATATACTATCCCTAAATATTACGAGAAGGTGGCTGACATTGTAATAGCTACTTCCATTACATAACTCTATTTCTATATAGTTACTCGTCGTATTTGTGTCCTACCTTGCGCTGTTCACTTCATAATATATTTATCTTTTGCGCTGTACAAGTTACAAAAATGTTAGCCACATTCTCGTAATATATAGTGATAGTAGATCTTGCAATGGATAGCAAACAAGTGCCTGTGGTCTTGCTATGATAATATGCGTATGTTTGTCGACTTTTTTTTGCTCAATATACGGTCATAAATCTAACAAGTTTGTGCTTGTGTCAATTTATTTAATCTAGTCATGTTTTTGTTCCAATTTGTTCCACGATTCTTGCGCTTTGGATATCATTCACAGTCCAAATAAACCTAATCGCTATTTATCCCATTCCGGATAAGTTCTTAAATTGCACAACTTTTTCATCCAGTTGAAACCATCTGGAACCCTGTTTAAACAATGCATCATGCATGGTACTTTTTAATGAGACCTGTTTAAACTACCGTAACTCTTCAAACAAAATATTTTTTTACTTCAATTTTAATTTCGAAAAAGTGGATCATATTGTATCAAAGTTTCTTAATGGGCGCTTTCTAAAGTTTTTCCTTCCTCAGCTCACTACTGATTACCTCTATTTTCGGCGGCATGACCCACACAGGAAGTTGTGTAAATGGATTGGACAAAATAGCGATAATATGTATTTCCTAGTACAAAAACACGGTTTTCTAATCATTTGTGACATACTGCGATTTACGTTCTTGGACACAGCTAAAACGTAACTCGAATATTTCATAACCTTCTCGTAATCAATCTCTTTTCTCGGTAGATGATGTTGTCATCATAGAGCAGCAGAATACGTCGACTTAATCATTTTGGTTACATTTCTCGAAGAAATACAAAACCGAAATTTGAAACAGAAAGTTTTAAATGAAACGAAATTATCGATGGTTACCGGAAACGGAGGTGAACAAAATCCGGAAATCGTATTTTTTTTTAAATAAACAAATTCGGGGCGGGTGAGAAGAAATTCTGTCAATTAACTTTAATTGGCTTAAAGTTGAGCGTTGTTGAATAATTGGTGTGTACATATTTTATTTCTATGTTGTGATGTTACACTATTGTTTTAGGTAAGGGTGAAGGTTGGTTCCTATTTATACGATGAAACCGGCTGCATTTGTGTGCACCTGTCTTTAGTCAGGGACCTGATGTTCAGTGGTTGTCATTTGTTGATGTGGATCATAAGTGTTTCCGTTTTTTCTATATAAAGACAGTTGATATTCTTGTCTGGATGGTTTGCACTAGTGATTTTTGGAACCCTTTATTGGTTGCTGCTCGTGTTAGCCAAGATTCCGTGTTGAAAACCGTACTTTTTAATTGTTTACTTTTCTAATTATGACTTGGGTGGAGAGTTCTCTCATTTATACTAATACAGAATCTTCTTAAATCTCTTTACTAAGTTGGCCTTGATCATTCTGTTATAAAAAGAACGCATAAACGTTGTGCACAAAGTAAGCGGCAACTGTAAAATGCAAAATAGTTTAATACAACCGTGTTTGCAATATATTTGAAATAAAAAGTTTTGTATGATAAAATGATGAATGTGAGCCATTAAAATCCTCATTACTAATAAGGTTATCAAAGTTGAATCTATAAAGTGTGAAACGACCATATAGAAAACGGCAAAACAAGTGAAATGTGTAACATTTTATAGTTTTTTGGCCTAAAATCATTCAAATTTAACCTATTTTTCCGCATTTTCGTATAAAAGACGTCAAACGAATTCCCCGCAAAAATTAAAAAAAAAATAACTGTTCATGAAGCATTTCTATACGTGATGAGAATGACATATTCAGGATAGTGGCGGTAAAACGTATTAGAAAAATGGCAGTAACTGGTAGTCCTGATGCTTTAAAGAATCAAGTAAGAAATAAAATTGTTCGTAAGAATTATTTCTAAACTCAGCAGCACGAGCATTTGTCTTAATAAAATAAACGGTACCAATTTCACTGCAGCATATGTGCATCTCGACAGTAAAAGAAGAGGGACGAAAGATACCAAAGGGACAGTCAAACTCATAAATCTAAAACAAACTGACAACGCCATGGCTAAAAATGAAAAAGACAAACAGAAAAACAATAGTACACATGACACAACATAGAAAACTAAAGAATAAACAACACGAACATAATTTCTCTTCAGTGATGCAGCCCTGGTCACAACGAACCCACGATACATCTATGCAGCGCCACGACATGGAATTTGGTCAACTCGTGGGTCATCTGTGATCATCGTACCACAGACGCACGATATTTTGAGCATCGTAGCTGTCGTGAGATTGTCTTACCCCAGTCGTGCGATAAACACATTGGTCGTGGGTACCAACAGGAACCATTTTTAATAAAACAATCGTACAACTGTCACACGACTTTCGTACGACAATATCATGACTGTAGCAAGGCGCTCGTGATACAGTCGCAGGATTATTTGATACGATGCTCGCACAACATTGTTGTCTGTCGTACGACAGTGGTAAGTTTGTCGTGCAACATATTTTCGTTTTATTTAGAAGAAAACAATTCGGCGGGAATGAAAGTTTTGAAAAAAAATCCGTCTGCAATAAGTCGGACTTTCTTTATATACTAGTAGTTCGGAGTCAAACGCACGAGTGACACACGACTGTCGTACGACAGTGACACGACAGAAACATGAGCATTCCATGACATGAAAACCTGAAAAAGCCCCAAACAACGCAAGATTGTCTTACGACTGTCGAACGACCGACTTGCGACAACCCCACGAAAGTACAATTTCAATTTATTTTTCTGTCGTGTACCCATCGTGGAATCATCGTGGTTGTAGCTGATGACACCACTCGACATATTTTGTGTTTGTGTTTTGACGTTTAGCACGACAACTTTTTCATAGATTTTCCACGACAAAAATCGTACGATCTGTTGTGACCGGGGCTTAAGCCAAAACGAATGAAAATCCAAAAAGATTGTGAGCTATTGTTTTATTCTGGTTTTTTTTCATAAATGTAATGTCACCTTACGACTAGGGAATTTCAATTGGGTGATTTAGATCTTCTTTTGACAGGCTGTAAAAGACTTGATCTGATATGCGTTCGGAACCAAATCCTATTTAATACTTATTCTTTGTAACCACTTAAACATTTTCGGCACACATAGTCACCGATCTTTCTAAAAATTGGCTGATATGTTTATCCTATTAGACTAGTCAGAAAAATAATGCCAACCGATATATATATATATATATATATATATATTGGTTGGTTACCATGGTAATAGGAGGGAAAGTTGGGATTTTTGAGAAAAATACAATATTTTGTGCAGTGTTGTGAACTAATGCCGCTACATCTATTGAAAAGAAACACAAAAGCAATTAATTTTAGTCTTCTTTTAGTCAAAAATCAAAAAAAGTTATGAGTACTAATATTCCACCTCGAAACATACGAAATTGATTATTATGCAATATTCCTAACAATACGAATTATCTCCCTTTGGTGGGTGACACTGATGACTGGATCAAAACAAGAACGCTAATAATTTTTTTTCTCAAAGGATTTATGTCAAATTTGAATTGTTATAAATTTAGACTATTCAATCTGGAACTATGACACTAACTTAGTATAACAGTCCCAGAATCCAAACATAAATATAAGAAAAATTATAGAAAACTGTTTTAAACCTTCATTAAACTTGACCTGACCAAGGCTGACAATTAACAGGACCAATTGAAAATGCTTATAATTTTTTATTTATTAAAGGATTAATGCTAAATTTAAAATATAATAAAATGTGATCATTCAATATATAAATTAAGGAAAAATAGAGAAAAAAACGTTTAAAAAATCAGAAAATTCAGAAAACATGACCTTTCTAACGTTGACAATGAACTGACCAACAACAGCAATGACCTGACCGGTAAAATATCTATGTTATTTTATATTATTAAGAAAAACCAGGAAAAAATATATGTTTTGGGGTAAAAACTTGACTTGACCAACATTGACTTGTCCTGGTCATTGTACTACCAGATGTCCATTACACAAGTACGGTACTCTTATATATCTTATAGGATTTGCTTAAATTTTTTAAAAACATTACATTTTAAACAGTTTAAACATGGGTACTTTGAAAGAAAGTTACAGGCAAAAAGTCTAAGACAAATTGTCACAGACAAAAAGTCGGACAAAACGTCAAATGTATATCAGTCAGGGGCATTACTTAAACAAGTAATTTTTTTAAGTTACTTATATAAGTAATTTTTGTTTTTGAAAATAAAAAAAAAATACTTAATAGAGTTATTTTAAATTTCAATAAAACATAGACTAAATGTAGTTTTGATGAGTTTTTACATAATTTCATATCATAAAGTTAAGAATTTATTATATTTGAGAGGATTATAGAGATGAAGGGTTACTTTACAAATTATGACAAAAATATTACTCGAATAAGTTATTTGATTTTTTTTTTAATAAAATCAGTATTAAAACTTATTTAAGGAATATGTGTACTTTGTTTGGGTTACAAATTATAAATAACTTCAAGTCTTAATCAATTCACAAGTATTTCTATTTATTTATATCAGTCTACCTTCAAGATTTTGGAGGAAAATGAGAATTTAATTGTCCCAAGATACCAATCTTTGACCAAGAAGGGTCGGTATGACAGATAAGTGCGTCAGAAAGTTAAATAGTGTTTAGAAGGATTCGATTTAATATGTCAGGGGAAAAATAACCAGATGACTGAAATATTGTTAAACCTAGTAAAATCTGTATTATTGGACACCTATAAAAATAATATTCTGAAAAGTTACTTATATAAGTAATATTTAAAATAGCCTCGTTTTCAACATTACTTGGATAGGTAATTTTAATTGTTACTTGTTTAAGTAATGCCCCTGACTGTATATTATGTCATTAACATTGACTCCTGTTTCAATGTAAAATTTACTTTTTTGTTAAAAGAAATACTTTTTGTTAAAAGAAATACTTTTTGTTAAAAGAAAGACAATAAACCTATTTTGAGAAACATCTTTCTGTAATAGGCTTTCAGTGAAAATCAAAGTATATGTACATGTATATAATTCTTTTAAAGTTACCCTGTAAAGTTAATATAGTGCTGCCATAGGTGGAGCCAGGGAGCCCCTGAAGGCCCGCCTCCTCCTTTCATTGGAAATATTTGGTTGATTACATATGAAATGACTTAAGCAGGCCATCTCTTAAGGCAGTCAGTTGGACCCCTTAAATATGAAAATTTTCTAGATGTATCTGTTGCAGTCACCCGCTGACAGATTTTCCACGTGACTGTCCTCGTCCACGAAAATTTCTCCCCGGACATAACGTCACACATGCAATGTGTCAGATGTATAGCAGGAACAGTTGGATCGACTGCCGACTGTAGCCGCCCTTGTTTGTTACGCATTTCGTTTGGTAAAGAACCTTTGTGTTAATTTTTTTGGGGGCTCCCAAGTTGACCTATTGAAATTTCTGACTCTTTTCGTTCTATGTTGGTATTGTGTTGAATTATATATAATTATTGACTTTAATTAATTGTATGTCAGTAGACTATGTTTGACACTGGACATAAAGCAAACCACAATTAATTGATGATTTCTTTTTTACATAATCTTACCCCCTCATTCCCACCCCTAACGATATTGAATATTTTAATTTGAGATAAGTATTTATTTCTGTGCCTCATATAAACAATTTTAAACTTGGCCTTTCTTGAACTGTCAATTTTAGATTACATCTTCTTAATATTACGTATAAAAAGATAGTTATAATTCTAAACTGTCAACACCAAGTGGCACTTTGATCTTTAATCTTCACAACAGCATTTGAATAACAGTTGATTGGATAACTTGTAAAAACCATCATTCTTTGACACTGCATTAAATTGAAAACTTGGGGAAGAGAGTTTTTGTATGAAGATTTAGTCTATTTTAAAGCATTTTCCAAGTTTATGCATATAATTTGTTGTTTCTATGGCAACACTCTCACTTATAATGGCTGGATTAATATTTTCTAAATACCTGTATAATATAAGCAAAAGTGTATACATTCATTCTTATATGTATCGAAGTTCAGTAAACGAATTTGTAAAAATTAGCACTTATCAATATTTTTGCAAATGGACAGCTTGTTTCCATGGCAGTCCATTCAATGGCAAATATTGCACAATTAAAGACATAATTTTTTAATTGATTTTATTTGTTCTTTCTAGTTTTTCTTGTATGTTTTTCATGATCATGAAAACAGACTGAATTTTTTTCATGATCAACACTTTTATCCAGATAAGAAAAATTGCATGTATTTCCTTGAAGTGGAAACACCATTATCGATATGCTATACTAGCAAAATTATTTTTAAATACACTTGTGTGTATACAGCTGTGAAACTAAATAATTGTGTAAGTTTTCCTACTTTTGTGCAAATTTAAAAAAAACTAACTGAAACTTTTTCAAAATTGTTTTAAACTTGTGTTTCATCATAAAATTGATTCGATAGTAACACATTTAAAACTAGAATACCATTATATATGAATATGTTAAAATTTTTGATGATTACAATAATTTCTACAAATTTTCAATTTTTTATTTCTTTTCTGACTGCCGAAATAGGTTTTTAAACATTTTTTCTATTAAATTAACAAAAACAGATTAAAAATTAAAACTAGACATTTTGTATCAATGGTAAAAAAAAAATGAGAATACTTCCCCATGACTGTTTCACATCATTGATAAGATACGACTATGGGATTTATGAATTCATGATTGACTTAAACTCAGGTGTCCGCAACAAATTATTGTGAGCATTCAAAAATGACCTCGAGGAGACTTTTTACCTAATGCAAACCACATTAAAAGGGGGGGGGGGTTATGTGATTATGATTGAAAATAAATATGAAAATATCAGTTATTAAATTACATTAATAAAAGGCATGTATTTGATTAAATCATAAAAAAAATCCTTTCTCAGAATCATTTATTATGTAAAAATTATGTTGAAAATAGCCTTTTTGCGCTTTAATTCATAGATATCCAGAAGAGGTAAAACCGGTCATTGGTTGTTATTGCAACCGATGTGCTTAGCAACCAAAAGTTTGCAATTTTTTGTTTGTGTCATCAAGACTAGTAAATGTGTGAAATTTGAAGAAAATCTATAACCATGCGTGCCACACTCCCTATGTAAGAGTTTAAATTGTTACAGAGAACCAGTATTAAATTGGAAGGTCACATCCGATACTCGTTTCAAGAGTGTCATGATTTAGACCTTTCTGTGTTAATTACCATTGCAACATCTATTTGGATGGTCCTTTAATGTCAATTTCCATTACAGTTCGGACCCACAAACCTTCATCCTGGACACTACTACAAGATCTACCTTGTTTTTATTGCTCATGTTTTCACGTTCTTAGCATGAATGGAAAAGGGTCGAAATATACTACAGGAACATTCAAACTCATTATTTGTCGTCAATATTTGAAAATGAACATTTATCAAGCTACCAACAATACACCATTTTGTTTTGTTTCATTCATGTGATATTGGCACTGGTGTTTATAGGTGTCAAATTACCATTTGTGTTCCCCTATTATTCTTTAATAAATGTGAACAAAAAAAATACTTGGCATGATTAAAGTTGACAAAATTGCACACAACATTTCATTGCATGTACGAAAATATCAATTACTAGAAGTTAACCAATCAAAGTGCCACCTCTCTTTTAACTGTGTATAAGCTTTAGAAACTATGTAACCTCAAGTTTTCAAAATACTAAAAATATTCTATAGACCCCCCCCCCCAAAAAAAAAGAAAAAAATGGTGCTTTGAAATACTCAATCTATATGTTTTTAACCCAGCAATGTTTTACTACAATCAAATGCAGGATTGATTGCCTACAACTGTCAAATTCAAGAGAATATTTTGTCTACCTTTTGTTATATGCATCCTGATGTGACGTACTATATTATGGGGGTATTACACATATAGACAAACACTAATCAACTTTCATTTTTCATATTTTTTAATGTTCTTTTTATGGTACATTAATCAGGCCGTTGTTTTACAATTATAATGGGGGCCTTTTATAGCTGATTATGCAGTATGGACTTTGCTCATTGTTTAATACCATACGTTGACCTATAGGCGGTTTTTTTATGTGACATTTTGTCTTTTGTGGATAGTTGTCAGATTTGCAACCAAACCACATCTTTTTTTTATATTTACAGAATCAAGATATTTGCGGAACATTAAATCATAAATTTGACTTAGATTGAATTGGTGTGCAATAACTTTATGAACGAGTTTTGAAATAATTCATGCCAAGTACAGAAAATACAAACAAGGAAACGTTACCGTCGTGTTCAGTTGTACTAAAATCTTGGTTATTAGAAATATCTGTAGGTTTTCCAATTTCTGCCATTGTTTCAATCCTTGTCTCTGCATTTATTACTCCTGTAAAAATTAACTCATTGGTTATCGTCATACAAACAAAAATGAAGTATTTACTGAATATTACCCTCTCTCATAAACATTGATGTAATAGGTTTTGTAATGCTTATATCCACGTAATATGGTCTCTGATTGATACTTGTCATTAATACTACATATTAATTTATATATATACTCACAATTACATTTAAACATTCAAGGATTAACAACAAAATGTTACCTTTGGGTTCAGTTGTACTACATGTCTGTGTGTTAGAAATATTTGGAGGTTTGCCCATTTCGTCTTCTTTCTCAACTATATTGTCAGCAGTTGATACTCCTGTAGTAACAATAATAAAACTATCCTTATGCATACGAGGTCAATATCAACAAGTGTTTAATAGATATAGGAAGATGTGGTATGAGTGTCAATGACACAACTCTCGATACAAGTCACAATTTATAAAAGTAAAAACCATTATAGCTCAAGGTACGGGTTTTAACACCTAGCCTAGGTGCATAGCAAGCTATAAAGGACCTAAAAAATTACCAGTGAGAAATCATTCAAACGGGGACAAAATAATGGTCTAATCTACAGAAAAAAACGAGAAACACTTATGAATCACATACATACACGATAACCACTGAACCTCAGATTAAGACCATAAATCTCATTAACCAGATTTGGTATGATTTTAACTAGAAATCAAACTTACAAACGAATTGAATGTAAGCAATTTGATGGTCTTCAATAACGAGTAACACACATAACGTATAGTCAGCTCTTAAAGGCCCCGGTATGATAAATGAGTAACAATTGTAACGAGACAACTATCGACTATATTCATAGCAAAACAATAATTTGGTATGCGTTGTCATCATGAACGGGTTTTTGAATTGCAAAGCCTATTTAAACTGTGATTTTGTTTATGATTTCGCCAAATTGTAGTATATCATAATATTATTGTTTCTAATTTTAAAATACTTGACACAACTGTTTACAACAAATGCATCGTCTATTTTGTCTTACAATACTCACATATGTTATTGAATAATTCAATTCTAGTGAATTCAAATGTACAAATATTTTCTGACTTTCTTACAGATTTAAAAAACAAAATTTCATCATTGTTCATACGTATGTACATTTTAAAAGTAGTTCACCAATTTCTCCTTTTGATATATAAACATCATTTGAAATATTATATCATTCACGTTTTGTTGGTTCTGATATAGATGATATCATTTCCGGTTAAAACAATAATTCAGGGGGTTAGTGGGCAAACGTGTTTTCCCAACTTTAACAAGTTTAATATGTGTTGTTCAAACATTGATATATTTGTTTAGAGGCCAGCTGAAGGACGCCTCTGGGTGCGGGAATTTCTCGTTATATTGAAAACCTGTTGGTGACCTTCTGCTGTTGTTTTTTTCTATTGTCGAGTTGTTGTCTCTTTGATACATTCCCAATTTCCATTCTCAATTTTATTCAATTATTTTGTTATTTTGTTTTATTGCTTGAAATCCACGTTATTTTGGACTATGTTGAATAGTTGTGTCATTGGTGAATATTTCCCCATCTTACTGAATATATACTAAAATAATAACACTAGTAACAGACATGGATAGAGAAAGAGTGTTACCGTCAAATTCAGTTGTACTGGATTGCTGGTTAACAGACTCATCTGGAAGTTCATCGACTTCTTCCTTTGTTTCAGATATATTCACAGCATTTGAATTATCTGTGACATTATATAGATAAGTTTATCATCGATAAAGACAAATCAAGGTAGTGCAATAAACCTCAGGGGATCACATGATCTCCAAAATGAGCGACACAGGGTTAGCTATTGACAATTATTCACATAAGTTATGGACAATTGTTTTCTTTGTTTTTTTTTTTAATTTAGCTGTACTTGATCTCCAAGAGAACCGAGACAGTGTAAGCTACTGACAACTATTCACATCAGTTATGGACAATTGATTATTTTCTAATTTATTTGTACATGATCTCCAAGAGGAGCGACACAGGGTAAGCTATTGACAACTCTTCACATAAATTATGGACATTCTTTTATTAATTTAGCTGTTAGTGTTGGCTCATTATAAGTCATCAATTCAAAATAACAAAATATTCATATAAGACAAAACTATCTTTTTCTTCCGTAATCGATAACTATTTGAAATATAATATTATTTTAGTTTTGTTGGTTCTGTTATGGGTGCTATCATTTGCACTTTAAACATTGCCACATTATAAAAACTATAAGGACATACATGTTATTTTAGTGTGGTGGGTGTTTCATGTGTTTGGGGGGGGGGGGGGGGGGGGGGGATTTTTCCAACCTTAACATGTTTAATATTTTATATGTATGTTTGAAACATAAATGAAATGATTTTTTGTTTTTTTAAGCAGAAATTCACATTATTCCGACTCTGTTGAATAGTTTTATCATTGGTAAATATTTTCACATCTTACTGAATACACATGTATACTAAACAGATAAAACTAGTTACATTCATGGATTGAAAAAGTGTGTTACCGTCAGGTTCAGTTGTACTGCATTGCTGGATAACAGAATTATCTAGAAATTTACTAATTTCTTTCTTTGTTTTAGATATATTCACGGCATTTGAACTATCTGTAACAATAAATAGATAAAAATATAGAACAACACGATTAATAATTTATTGCGTCCGAAGCGCTTTTCTGGATTTACCTTCATCAGGAACGCTCATAGCCAAACATTTGAAATCCGAAGATGTATAAGTACCAAAAATCGTTGAAGAGCTATATGTTAAAAATACATAAAATAAATAGCCAAATTCATCTAAAGCCAACTTTGCCTGAGAGAGTTGAAACCTTAGTTTCATAATAATTTCAAAATTTATAAACGGACAATTTTAGTAAAGTTTGTTTAATCATGTCAGTACCGAAGCACTGGCTACTGAGCTGATGATACCCTCGGGGACTGATAGTTCACCAGCAGAGGTATCGACCCAGTGATGTAAAAATATAGAACAACATGTTTAATAATTTATTGCGTCTGAAGCGCTTTTCTGGATTTACCTTCATCAGGAACGCTCAAAGCCAAACATTTGAAATCCGAAAATGTATAAATACCGAAAATCGTTGAAGAGCTATATGTTAAAAATACCTAAAATAAATAGCCAAATTCATCTAAAGCCATAATATATGTTTATCCTCGATTAAGATGAAGGTAGCGAAGTAAACATTTAGAGATCACATGATCTCAAAATGGAGCGAGAAAGGGTAAACTATTCACAAATATAAACATAACTTTCAGACAATTTTTTTTTTATTTAACTGTATAGGTTGGCTCGTGATATTTCGTCAATTCAAAATAACGATATATTCATACAACACAAAAACGTTTCTTTCTTCCTAAATTAATAAATACTTGAAATATTATATCACTTAAGTTTTGTTGGTTCAGTTATTGGTGCTATCATTTCCTGTTAAAATATTAACACATTCTACAAACTAGTGGGACATTCATGTTACTTCACGCTGTTAGTGGACAAATCTGTTTTCCTAATTTTAATATGTTTAATATGTATTGTTGAGACATTGAGGTAATATGTTTTTAATTTAAATTGTTTAGACGGGATCCACGTAATTTCGACTCTGTTGAATAGTTGTGTCATTGAAAAATATGTCCACAACTTATTGAATATATACTAAAATAATAACACTAGTAACAGACATGGATAGAGAAAGAGTACTAGTGTTACCGTCAAATTCAGTTGTACTGGATTGCTGGTTAACAGACTCATCTGGAAGTTCATCGACTTCTTCCTTTGTTTCAGATATATTCACAGCATTTGAATTATCTGTAACATTATATAGATAAGTTTATCACCGATAAGGACAAATCAAGGTAGTGCAATAAACCTCAGGGGATCACATGATCTCCAAAATGAGCGACACAGGGTTAGCTATTGACAACTATTCACATAAGTTATGGACAATTGTTTTCTTTGTTTTTTTTTTAATTGAGCTGTACATGATCTCCAAGAGAACCGAGACAGGGCAAGCTACTGACAACTATTCACATAAGTTATGAACAATTTTTTGTTTTTATTTATTTGTACATGATCTCCAAGAGGAGCGAGACAGGGTAAGCTATTGACAACTCATCACTTAAATTATGGACATTCTTTGTTTAATTTAGCTGTTAGTGTTGGCTCATTATAAGTCATCAATTCAAAATAACAAAATATCCATATAAGACAAAATCATCTTTTTCTTTCGTAATCAATAACTATTTGAAATATTATATCACTTAAGTTTTGTTGGTTCAGTTATTGGTGCTATCATTTCCGGTTAAAATATTACCACATTCTACAAACTATAAGGACATTCATGTTACTTCACGCTGTTAGTGGACAAACCTGTTTTCTAAATTTTAATATGTTTAATATGTATCGTTGAAACATTGAGGTAATGTGTTTTTAATTTAAATTGTGTAGACGAAATCCACGTAATTTCGACTCTGTTGAATAGTTGTGTCATTGAAAAATATGTCCACAACTTACTGAATATATACTAAAATGATAACACTAGTAACAGTCAAGGATAGAGAAAGAGTGTTACCATCAGATTCAGTTGTACTGGATTGCTGGTTGACAGACTTATCTAGAAGTTCATCGACATCTTCCTTTGTTTGAGCTATATTCACAGCATTTGAATTATCTATAACATTATATAGATAAGTTTTATCATTAATAAAGACAAATCAAGGTAGTGCAGTAAACCTCAGGGGATCACATGATCTCCAAAAGAAGCGACACATGGTTAGCTATTGACAACTATTCACATAAGTTATGGACAATTGTTTTCTTTGTTGTGTTTTTTTTTTTTAAATTTAGCTGTACTTGATCTCCAAGAGGAGCGAGACAGGGTAAATAGTTATCAAAGGTACCAGGAGGGTAAGCTATTCACAACTATTCACATACGTAACGGACATTATTTCATTTTATTTAGCTGTACATGATCTCCAAGAGGAGCAAGACAGGGTAAGCTATTCACAAAGAGGGACGAAAGATACCAAAGGGACAGTCAAACTCATAAATCCGAAACAAACTGACAACGCCATAGCTAAAAATTAAAAAGACAAACAGAAAAACAATAGCACACATGTCACAACATAGAAAACCAAAGAATAAACAACACGAACCCCACTAGGGGTGATCTCAGGTGATCATAACTATTCACATAAGTTACGGACAATTGTTCGTTTTTTTTTCTAATTTAGCTGTAAATGATCTCCAAGAGAAGCAAGACAGAGTAAGCTATTCACAGCTATTTAAATTAGTAATGGACAATTGTTTATTGCTTTTTTTAAATTTAGCTGTACATGATCTCCAAAAAGAGCGAGACAGTGTAATCTATTCACAACTATTCACATAAGTAATTGACAATTGGTAAACTTTTAATTAAGCTGTATGTGTTGACTCATTATATTTCATCAATTCAAAATAACGAAATATTCATATAACTCAAAACCATCTTTTTCTTCCGAAATTATAAATACTTGAAATATTATATCACTTAAGTTTCGTTAATTATGTTTTACGTGCTATCAGTTGTGGTTTAAACATTGCCACATAATACAAACTATTGGGGCATACATGTTACTTTAGGGTGTTGAAGGGCAAATCTGTTTTCCAAACTTTAAAATGTTTAATATTTAATATGCATCGTTGAAACATTGATGTAATGATTTTTTTCTATAGCTAAAATCCACGTTATTTCGACTCTGTTGAATAATTTTGTCATTGGTTAATAGTTCCACATCTTACTGAGTATATACTAAACAGATAAAACTAGTTACATTCTTGGATTGAAAAAGAGTGTTACCGTCAGGTTCAGTTGTACTGCATTGCTGGATAACAGAATTATCTAGAAGTTCACCAATTTCTTCCTTTGTTTCAGATATATTCCATGTATTCATGGCTTTTGAATTGTCTGTCACAAAAAATAGATATGTTAATCCTTGATTAAGACAAATGATGGTAGCAAAATAAACTTTAGGAGATCACATGTTCTGCGAAAGGAGCGAGACAGGGTAACCTATTCACACATATCCACATAACTTTTAGATATTTTTTTTTATTTACCTGTATGGGTTGGCTGATTATATTCCGTCAATTCAAAATAACGAAATATTCATAAAACACAAAACCATTTTTTTTTTCAAAATCAATAAATGCTTGAAATATTATATCACTTCAGTTTTGTTGGTTTAGTTATTGGTGCTATAATTTCCGGTTAAAATATTACCACAATCTACAAACTAGTGGGACATACATGTTACTTCACGCTGATAGTGGACAAACCTGTTTTTCCACCATTAACACGTTTAATATGTATCGTTGAAACATTGATTTTAGGATTTTTTGATTGTTTTTTAAAACCGTAATCTACGTAATTTCTACTCTGTTGCATAGTTTTGTTATTGATGAATAATTCCTCATTTTACTGAATGTATACTAAAATAATTACACTAGTGACAATAATGGATTAAAAAACAGCGTTACCGTCAGATTCAGTTGTACTTCCCTGCTGGTTAACAAAATTATCTGGAATTTCTTCAATGTATTCCTTTGTTTCAGATATATTCACAGCATTTGAATTATCTGCAACATTAAAAAGATCAGTTTATCATCGATAAAGACAAATCAAGGTAGTGAAATAAACCTCAGGGGATCACATGGTCTCCAAATGGATCGATACAGGGTGAGCTATTCACAACTATTAACATAGGTTATGGCACTTTTTTTTCTTTTGATTTAGCAGTACATGTATGTGTTAAGTCATTATATTTTGTTTATTCAAAATAACGAAATATTTATTGAACACAACACCATCTTTTTTTCTGCCAAAACGAATAAATACTTGAATTTTTTATATCACTTAAGTTTTGTTGGTTCTGTTAAAGGTGCTATAATTTCCCGTTAAGCATTACAACATTGTACAAACTATTAGGACACACATGTTATTTCTGTGTGTTAGTGGGCAAACCGGTTTACCAGCTTTAACATGTTTAATATTTATCGTCGAAATATTTATGTAATGATTTTTTAATGTTCCCAACTTTTACAAGCTGATGATGTTTCGTTGAGACATTTATGTAAGTTTTTTTTTATTGGTTTCTTTTATACGAAATCCACGTAATTTCGACTCTGTTGAATAGTTGTGTTATTGATAAATATTTCCTCATGTTACTGATGTTATACTAAAATAATAACACTAGTAAAAAATTGAAAACAACACGTTTAATGATTTCATGCGTCCGAAGCGTTTTTCTGGATTTACCTTCATTCGGAACGCTCAAAATCTAACATTTGAAATCCGAGAATGTATAAGTACCGAAACCGTCGAAGAGCTATATGACAAAAATACATAGAATAAATAGCCAAATTCATCAACAGTCAACTTTGCCTGAGGGAGTTGAAACCTTAGTTTCATAATAATTTCAAAATTGATAAACGGACAATTTTAGAAAGCTGTGTAAAAGTATGTCAGTACCGAAATACTGACTAATGAGCTGAAAATACCCTTGGGGACTGATAATTCACCAGCAGAGTTATCGACCCAGTGGTGTAAAAAATTGTTTTCATTCACGGATTGAAAAAGAGTGTGACTGTCAGATTCAGTTGTACTGTAATGCTGTTTAAAAAGAATTATTTGGAAGTTTACCAATTCTTCCTTTGTTTCAGAGATATTCACGGCATCTGAATTGTCGGTAACATTAAATAGATAAGTTTATCCTCGATAAAGAGAAATCAAGGTAGCAAAATAAGACTGAGGGGATAGCATAATCTCCATAAAAGAGCGAGACAGGGTAAGATATTCACAACTATTCACATAAGTTATGGAGAATTGTTTTGTTCTTTTGTATTTGTTTAATTCAGCTGTATGTGTTTGTTCATTATATTTCGTTCATTAAAAAAAACGAAATATTCATATAACACTAAAAAAAATAATTTTATCTTCCAAAATCAAGGAGTACCTGAAATATTATAATACTTAAGTTTATAGGTTCTGTGATAGGTGCCATCATTTCCGGTTAAAAGATTGCCACAAATTATACCAACTATTGGGACATAAATGGGTGTTATTTGGCAAACCTGTTTTCCCAGCTATAACATGTTTTCATGTATCGTTGAAACATTTATGTACTGATTTTTTTATTGATTTTTTTGGCGAAATCCACGTAATTTCGACTCTGTTGAATAGTTGTGTCATTTATATCTTACTGAATATATAGTAAAATAATAAAACTAGCAACATTCATTGATTGAAAAAATAGTGTTACCGTCAGATTCAGTTGTACCGTGGTTGTAAGAAATTATAGGCAATCAAGTGGACTTAAAAAATGAGAAACATTTCTAAAGAGAAAACTATAGGCCTTATTTAAAAAAAAAAAAAAAAAATACGAAAAACAAATATGACAAACAGGAACCAAAGACAATTATCGTACTACAGATTCCTTTGGAGATGTACGGGAAATGTGCGGCTGGTTTTAACAAGTTTTCAGCATTCAACCAGCCAATTCCCAAGAAAGTACCATGACAGCACAAAAACAAACTTACAAAAACATTTGTAATTGGCTTCACTCAAAAGATCAGTACGAGACACAAAACAATTAACATAAATACGAAAGACTCAGAAAACTGAAATACGAGTAATCGCAGTTACTAAAAAGTAGACCAAAACCAATTACAACTACTACATAAATCATGTTATCACAAAACAAATTACCAATCAATACACATTTATCGACAGTCTGAGAAACACATGACCTTTCGCATGACCAATATATAAATAAGTATTATGTCGACAGGATGTAGGAAAATGCGATCTCATAACTGAAAAAAAAAAATCAAATGCCTCGTGTTAAGAGAGTGACACTTTATTTAGCATACACAGAAAATATTAAATTGGAATTTACACTCTGGACAACCGTCGTCTTGATTATGAAATATAAAATCCGGTAAATAGTGTAATTCGGTAGGTCACATTTATGAAAGGGAAGGGATTGTCGTTACGACGGAAGGAACATATCCGATATCATTTGTGAAACTGTTATTCCAAAAATGGTCTACCAACTCGTGATTGCGTCCGTAAAATTTACGAAGAGATGTTTTCAACGTCACTATTTGGAACTCTTGATTTTATAGCTTCCTTGTGAGCAACAACCCTGTATCAAGAAAATCATGACTTGCGTCGATTAAGCGATTGGTTGAGTTTAAAACAAACTCGGTTGGTGCTTGAACAATGTCTGTGTGAGATATTTCTGTTAAATAAGTGTACCCATAATTTAGGGAAGGGATTGAAAATAAATTATAATGCAAATTTGCTAATGTTGTAATTTAAAATAGGTCAATTACCTTATGTAACTCGTACTGAAAAGATACATACAAAAGCGCTAGTCTTTATTAAATATGGATATTGGTAAATTATTTCGTCATCGTTTGCGGATTCAGAACGCGTACTAGCATTACAACACACTTCCCTATCTTGACACACACAAGTTCGGTGCAGAACAGAGTTTGTTCAAAGCAAACAGAACTTTTGAACATACATATTTATCTTTGTAGGTGCAAAGTAAATCTCGTAAGTAGTCTGGTGACAATTTTTCCTTGAACAATGTTGGGGTTGAATCAGTTTTGTCTCCTCAGCCGAAAATGCAAGTCTGATATTGTCAGAAAGAGTTTGTTATATCTTGTCTCAAATTGAATATCTTGATGGTCAAACATTTCTGACTGAACAGGAAAATTTTCAATATCTCTTGATATATGGAGCGCAAAATTATTTTGGATTTTCCTTTATGAATTTTCCTCGGAGTTCAGTATTTTGGTGTTTTTACTTTTTACGTAAATATCGTCTTGAACCGGCCAAACTCGTGCAGGGCAATGATTGTCAGGTATAGTCATACATCTGCACAAAAAATACAAAAGCCATGTGAATACAACGTTTCGTCAATGATCGTGACCAATATTCTGTTATTCATGATATAACTGTATGGCCAAAATGTAATGATATGAAAGTTGATTTTGCTACATTAACAAGTGATTTTGTAGTAGCCATACATTTACAAATTTTATCTTATGGACAACGGCTAAGACATTTCTTTTCACCAATTAACCAAGCAATGAACTAGAGACGCACTACGGCTTGTTTCTGTGATCAGAGGATATAGCGTGGTTTCAATATCGCATATATTTTCCACAAACATTTGATAACAATTTAATTTGTTCTGAAATTTCTTATCAAGGTGAGTGATTTATACTAGACTTTGATTCCATTGTATTTACTTTTTCTAACTCATTTCCCTGAGTGTCATATTAAAAAAATAACCTGATATTGGTACTTTCCTCTTTTTTGATTGTCTTTTTCCAAAATCAAAAAATTAAGAATACCTGGCATGTCTTGAATCTCCACGTTAACACAAAGTTGTGCATCTTCTGTTGTGTCAATAGCCGCTCCTGATAGCATCGTAGACACCATTGTGTTAATCTCAGAACAAAACTCATCGACATTACGTAATAACTTATTTGATATGTCTGCAAATATGTTGAGGTCATCGATTGAAATGGCTTTAATTCTGATATGTTTGTCGGGTGTTCCGTTTAATCTTGCTTCATCTAAAGCTTCAAATACTTTTGTTTTATCCCAGGAAGTTGGTATGTCAAGTTGCATACAAACCGGTATGCGAATTCTCTGCATGTCTGAAATGCCCAAGTAAACATTTTGGAATATTATTTTTCAAAAATCTTTATATAGATATAAGAGGATGTGAAATGAATGTCAATGCGACGACGGCTAACCAGTTTAAATATCCAGTTAATGTTCAAAGATAGTAAAATACAACATTGACCGAAAGCATTATTTGATATTTATATTATTGCTCTTAATTCGACCAAAACATTCATGATATTTAGATATCAGATTATTTGAAGGAATCCATACCTTTCTGTTTTGCTTCGCTAGCTTCAAACCTTTCCACATTTTCTTCATTACCAAACTTCTTAATCATTAAATTTATCTTGCCAATCATACGATTTCCTGTCAAATAAGATGTAAGTTATGATATTTAGTATTAACGCGTTTGTAATTTTTTTTTTTTGTACTAATCGTTTGAAATGTCGAAGCAATACAACAATAATAAATGCATATATCAAAAATATTTCATTTTAACACAAAGCACTGACATGTTCATACCAACTTCGACCCTGCAGTTCTCCGGAAGGGTAGGCAGATCCTGCTCCACATGTGCCACCCGTCGTGTTGCTTATGTGATAACAAATCCGGTAAATAGTCTAATTCGGTAGGTCACATTCATGAAAGGGAAGGGGATTGTAGTTACGACGTAAGGAACATATCCGATATCATTTGTGAAACGGTTATTCCATAACGGTCAACCAACTCGTGATGGCGTCCGTAAAATTTACGAAGGGATGATTTCAAATTCACCATTTGGAACTGTTGGTTTAATAGCTTCCTTGTGAGCAGCAACCCTCTATCAAGAAAATCATGATAGGAAATGTAAGAACGGGAATATCGTATCAGCTGGAATGTTGCTACTTAGAAATGAAAAGTTCACAATTGGAAAGCTGAAATCATCTCTTTTGTCGTAAAGTTTTGTTTTCAACCGACCCTCATTGTCAATTTCTTCTAGATGTAAGTCAAGATATGAGGCCGACTTAACTGTATCTGTAGTATCCTTTATCTCTAGCTCGATTGGATAGATGCGTTCCAAATAGTCACCAAATTTTGAATTATTTCGTGAAAGAACATCATCTATGTAGCAAAAAATAGAGTTAAAGGATATTGTTAACTTCTTATCTTTCTTCCTAAGAAGTTCCTGCAAGAAGTCAGCCTCATAATAATAAAGAAACACGTCGGCAAGTAAAGGGGCACAGTTTGTTCCCATTGGAATGCCGACAGTCTGTTAAAAAACACATCCTCCGAACGTAACAAATATGTTGTCAAACAAGAAATCAAGCATCTTGATAATATCAGTTTCAGAGAATTTTTTGTTCGAATCAGAGTGATCCTTTACAAAGTAGGATTTATCCCTCCCTAAGACAAGATACTTGTATGTACGTTGGCCATTCTTTTTTTACGAAGCAACTTGTAATTCAAATTAATACACATTGTATTGTTTAACGAGTACTCAAGTGTAATTTCAGCTAGTTTAAAGCCAATTAATCCTGTTGTCCTAGACAACTTACCAGTATTAATGTGTCTAGACTTGATAAACAATCTGGTAAAAACAACAGATTGTAGATTGTGCAATGCTAAGATATATGAGCAGAAGGATGTAGGACTATTTGTTTTTTTTACTGTGTATATATTTTTTTTAAATTTCTTGCCATGAGTATCCATGAAATTATTAAAACTTAACGTTAAGCATGCTGCTATAAACCAACAATATGTGAGCGTATCGAAAGAGTTGCTAAATATGCAAACCGTAACAAGGGATCAAAGTTAATCTTACTTTGAACCACACTATTATTTTATTTATTATTATTACTTTAACGGTTAAGTCAGTTTTTGTTATATCTATTTTGCGTGACTGTGTTTATGCATCCCGTCATACTTTGAACGACAAAATTATTTCATGTCTACCTGTGCGAATTTCAAACGCATAATTTTACTCAAGTACTCAAAACCCTCCTTCCTTAATGGGTGCATTTTACATAGACAGATAAAATCGTATAATATAATCAAAATGAGGATGTTAATTTGATGTATGCCTTATTGTGCTTCTTCGTTACATTTGTTGTTTTTATAGTGATTAAGATGATAACACAATGTTGACTGCTGTACCCCTATTTTTGACATTTTTACCTATTGTGTCTGTTTGTTTTGTTCACGCATCGGTGACAATACATTGAATTTGATGCGACTGTCATACAAGTGAGAGGTTTAACTAGCTATAAAACCAGGTTCAATCCACCATTTTCTACATGAGAAAAAGCCTATACCAAGTCAGGAATATGACAGTTGTTCCTTATGTCGTAACTGCAACAATCCCTTTCCCTTTTCACGAAGGTGACCTACCGAATTAGACAATTTACCCCTACACATCGTTGTCAATATAATGGAATTAAATGCGACTGTCATACAAGTGAGAGGTTTAACTAGCTTTTAAACCAGGTTCAATCCACCATTTTCTACATTTGAAAATGCCTGTACCAAGTCAGGAATATGACAGTTCTTGTCCATTCGTTTTTGATGCGTTTTGTTATTTGATTTTGCCATGTGATTATGGACTTTCCGAATTGATTTTCCTCTGAGTTCAATATTTTTGTGATTTTACTTTTTACAAAATTCATGAGAGGAAACGCACAGTCATCTCTTCTGACTTAAGAAGACATAAATCAAAGTTGATTTTAAAATAAAACATCCACACATGATTACACACGCTGACATGTCTCGCCTGCTTTACTGACCATTGATTTTACGTAAAGTATTATTAACAATAAAGGTTTTGTCACTTCTTCGTACTATGCATCACAAAATTATGCCCTTTGTCCTAAAATACTGTTCCGGCACATGTACACGAAGAAAACGAAGTTTTATCGAGTATGTACTAATTGTATTGTTTAATTGTTGATATTCACCCTACATGCACCCAGTTTTAGATTAGGTTTAAGAAATTTCTTGGTATTCCTAAACGGAAGATCATATAGACAGAAGAGGTACACTTAACAACAACATTATTTACATGTACATATGTATACTATGACGTAATTTTGTTCATAGTTGATGTGATTTGTATTTACAGCGGTTTTATACTTTTACTTTAATCATTCATTCCTTTTATTAACTTGTATTTACATTGTATCTCGATCAAATTTATTTGTTCGTTGTGTTTTAATTTGTGTTACTACGTTTTTTGTTTGTTTGAATTAAGTCATTGATATTGTATAGTGTCTCTTTCTATATTCTATTGTTGCTAAAAGGCAGCAGGTTTGATACCATTAAAACGTTTAATCCCGCTTCAACTGTTTGCACCTGTCCTAAGTCAGGAATCTGATGTTCAGGTTTGTCGTCTGTTTATTTGGTTTATAAGTGTTTCTCGTTTTTCGTTTTTTATATAGATTTGATCGTAATTCTTTTCTTTTTAATGGTTTTACACTGGTATGTTTTAAAGGGCCTTTATATTTGCTGTTGTGTGTGAGCCTATGTTCCGTGTTGAAGACCGTACCTTGGCTTATAGTGGTTAACTTTTATAAATTGTGACTTGTATGGAAAGTTGTGTCATTGGCACTCACACACATCTTCCTATATATATCTGCCACAATAGCACATGCACTTAACATATTAAGGGTTCATGAAAATGAGATCAAGGACATACAGATCTTATTTGTCACTATTACTTGTGTTAACAATTAATTATAACCATTGTTTTTCCCTGACTGAGTTAAACGCTCACAAATGTGTTAAACCTCGCCTTCATTTGTATGTAGTTAAGTGGTTGTCGTTTGTTCATGTGTAACATTTTGTTTTTCGTAAATTGTTTTGTCATAATTATGCCGTTAGTTTTATCATGTGGTTAATATGTCGGATGGGTGGGGGAGGAAGGGGCTTTTAAAGCCTAATATACGACAAGGTTTTTCTCATTGTTGGAAGCCGGATTGTTGCCTATAATTGCTTGAATCCACCTAATTTGAACTTTGATATATAGTACATCCTTTGACATTCATACCACAACTTTATTTTATTTTATATTGATCAATATTTTACAGTACTTAAAAAAGTTAAAAAAAAGAAGAAAATACCGAACTCGGAGGAAAACTCAAAACGGAAAGTCCCTTATCAATTGCAAAATCAAAAGCTTAAAACACACAAAATGAAAGGATATGTCCTGTCATATTCCTGACTTGGAATTAACATTTTCCTTTTTCGAAAATGGCGGATTCAACCTATTGTTATAGCTAGTTAAATCTATCACGTATGTGAAAGTCGTGTACAATTTCATAATATTGAAAGCGATGGTAGATTAAACATGGTGTTATAGCTACATTTTTTTGTAGTTAAACCTATCAGAAGTGTTAAAGTCCCATACATTTCCATAATATATATATTGACAGCGATGTGTAAACAAACCAAGCAGACATAATAGGTTAACATGTGAAAGAGACCAGCAAACCAAAACTTAAAATTGACAAATGAATCAATTAGGTCAATGTCGTATGGATCTGGCTAAATATTACGGGTACAGCCGATAATTACTAGTAATCAATACATCAAATATAGTTGACCTATTGTAAATAATACTTTAAAACAGACAAAACACAAACACATAACATTAATGGATAAACCATGTATATGAAGTCAAGAACAAATGAGGCCTTTTTAATATCAGGTACCTGTCAAAAGCATTGTTTACTCACTCAAATTTATATTGGTACGCGAAGCGAGTCATTCCGCCTCGTAGAGGCGGTTACTCGGCAGTGGTTTGGGGCAGCTCAAGCCCCCGATATAATTTTTTGGATAAATGGTGCAAAATCCTGCATTCTGACCTTCCTGACACTGAAATTTCGATCCTGAAAATTCCAATTTTAAGTTATAAACTTCAAAATATATAAAAAAAAAACAAAAAAACAAAACCGTGCATGATATATGTGTCAAAAAGTTAACAACTAAATTGGATAGAAAACAGAAGTATCTTAGCTAATACTAATACTTTCATTTTGTGTTTGACACCTGGCTAGGGCAGAAGGGGACTTGGCATGCTGCTTTGAAATTATAAAAATGTACAAATACTTTAGAATTGAGTCTCGTAATGTCCTCCTCTAAACATAGAACAAACAACGTTAGAACATGTTCGTTCATCATCATTTCTAAAGACAGTGATTATAGGGTTAACAAATACATTCACATACAGTTCAGCTGCACAAACATATTGTAAATCGCAGGCTTATGTTTCATTATCTATATGAACTAGAGGCTCTAAAGAGCCTGTGTCGCTCACCTTGGTCTATGTGAATATTAAACAATGGACACAGATGGATTCATGACAAAATTGTGTTTTGGTGATGGTGATGTGTTTGTAGATCTGACTTTACTAAACATTCTTGCTGCTTACAATTATCTCTATCTATAACAGTACTTTCTGTGGAAAATGTTATGAAAATCTTCAAATTTTAAGAAAATTGTTAAAAATTGACTATGAAGGGCAATAACTCCTTAGGGGTCAATTGACTATTTTGGTCATACTGACTTATTTTTAGTTCTTACTTTGCTGTACATTATTGCTGTTTACAGTTTATCTCTATCTATAATAATATTCAAGATAATAACAAAAAAACAGCAAAATTTCCTCAAAATTACCAATTCAGGGGCAGCAACCTAACAACCGATTATCCGATTCATCTGAAAATTCCAGTGCAGATAGATCGTGACCTGATCAACAATTTAACTTCCTGTCAGATTTGCTCTTAATGCTTTGGTTTTTGAGTTATAAGCCAAAAACTGCATTTTACCCCTATGTTCTATTTTTAGCCATGGCGGCCATCTTGGTTGGTTGGGCGGGTCACCGGACACATTTTTTAAACTAGATACCCCAATGATGATTATGGCAAAGTTTGGTTAAATTTGGCCCAGCAGTTTCAGAGGAGAAGATTTTTCTAAAAGATTACTAAGATTTACAAATAAAAATGGTTAAAAATTGACTATAAAGGGCAATAACTCCTAAAGTGGTCAACTGACCATTTTAGTCGTGTTGACTTATTTGTAGATCTTACTTTGCTGAACATTATTGCTGTTTACAGTTTATCTCTATCTATAATAATATTCAAGATAATAACCAAAAACAGCAAAATTTCCTTAAAATAACCATTTCAGGGGCAGCAACCCAACAACGAAATGTCCGATTCATCTGAAATTTTCAGGGCAGATAGATCTTGACTTGATGAACAATATTCCCCATGTCAGATTTGCTCTAAATGCTTTGGTTTTTGAGTTATAAGCCAAAAACTGCATTTTACCCCTATGTTCTATTTTTAGCCATGGCGGCCATCTTGGTTGGTTGGCCGGGTCACCGGACACATTTTTTAAACTAGATACCCCAATAATGATTGTGGCCAAGTTTGGTTAAATTTGGCCCAGTAGTTTCAGAGGAGAAGATTTTTGTAAAAGTTAACGCAGGACGACGACGACGACGGACGACGACGACGACGGACGACGACGGACGACGGACGCCGGACGCCAAGTGATGAGAAAAGCTCACTTGGCCTTTCGGCCAGGTAAGCTAAAAATAAGAAAGTAAAATAATAAAAAATAAAAAATAACCATTGGACAACTGTACTTTTTTTTTTATTAAATATAAAACCCCATTTCAGGGGGGAAAGTTGGTTTTGGGAACGAAATGCAAAGAGTTGAATGTGTTTTGAGGATATACTTGTAATGTAATAACATTTTCCTTTATTAAATGTTAATAACGGGTTTGTAACTCGCATAAGAAACACCATGGCTTCAGCGATCATTCTTTTTTTTTCTTTATTTATATACCAATCTTAGAGGCATTATGTTTTCGGTCTGTGTGTCCGTTCGTCTGATATTTTAAATCATCATGCCGAATTAGAGTTTTGATTCCAATTGTACGGTCCACTGATATAGAAAATGATAGTGGCCGCTTCAGGTTAAAGTATTTGGTCAGGGCAGTTTTTGATGAAGTTGATGAAGTTGAATCCCAACCACCTTGAAACTTTGTTCACATGTTCCCAAAGGTAATATCTTTCTTATTTATATATTTCGAAATCAAAGTTTTGATTCCAATTAATGGTCAACTGAACATAGAAAATGATAGTGTGAGTTGGTCATCTGAGTACTATTAATACATTATTGTTGTTTATTTTTTTTCTGTCAGTGACATGCAGTGATCATGACAAAAAAAAAAACAAATACAAAAAATGAGTTAATGATGCAAGGGCTGATCTATCATTTAATATACAATTCTGAGGACAAGGCTTATGGATCAAATCGACGACTACATGTAAATGTGACAGCTGGACTTATATCCAGGGTGTATACTCGTAACGCATGGTTACAGATTTTAGTGTCATGGAATGCTTACTTAAAGCATTTTTTCTCAATATCACACAGTATATTGTAAATTTGTAGAGGGTGAAACTCCGAGATTACGGAAATATTATTTAATCTTTTGCTTCACTGAACTTTTGCCTCTTTGGTATTTAAAAATGAAATCTGCCTCAAGTTTCACATCTTTTGTTCAATGACGTAAAATCTGTAAATTTTCAATAAAAAAGAGTTCAACTACAAGAGAAATTTAACTCGCTTTTTGTTTTTCGTATGTTTTGTTCGATAACTTTCTCTCAGGCGGAGACTCTTTAAACAGCGAAGTTGGGAAGCTGAGCGGTACTTAATAATTTTAGTTCTTCCATGCCACTGAGTCATAGTATTCATACAAAAAAGTCATGCAACTGTTGCTATGAAATGTTTACACTAGGATAATTGTAGAAAAGAGGGGGCGAAAGTTACCAGAGGGACATTCAAACATGTAGATCGAAAATAATCTGACAACGCTGGCATGGCTGAAAATAAGACAATTAATAGTACACAAGACACAACATATAAAACAAAAGAGGAAACAACCCCCCCCCCCCTCCAAAAAAAAAAAAAAAAAAAAAAACAGAATGTAAACTAAGGTGCTTCGGACGGGTAAGCAGATCATGCTTAGTCCCAATATGGCAACCGTCGTGTTGCTTATGTTTTCACAAACCCGGTAAATAGTCTAATTCGGTGGGTCACAATCGTGCAAAGGGAACTGGATTGTAGTTAAGGAGTCACATATCCAATTCCATATGTGAAACGGAAAGTCCGTTACGTTCAACCAACTCGTGATAGCATCCGTAAAATTTACGAAGGGACGATTTCAACTTTAACATTTGGAACTCTTGGTTTTATTGCTTCCTGTCGAGCAGCAACCCTCAACCATCAAGAAAATCATTATAGGAAATACAACCCCGGGAATTTCGTATCGATTGGGAGATATATATTCCGTATGCAGGCGATGCTGTAATATTGCTACAAAGAAATGGAAAGTTCACAATTAGGAAGCTGACATTTTCTCTTTTGTCGTTTGTCTGTTTGAATTGTTTTACTTTAGGAAATTATAATGGGGTCCTGTATTGCTTGCTGTTCAATGTGGCAGAGCCAAGGCTCCGTACTGAATACCGTAATTTTACCTATAATTGTTTTCTTTCTAGCACATTGTGACATGGATTGAGAGTTGTCTCATTGACACTCAAACTGAAACTAAAAAAATGTTGGTTCGTGGTCTAGTGGTTAAGACCGATGGCTACAGTACTGAGGGTTCGGAGTACGATTCTCACTCGAGACGTCGAATTTTCAGTACATCAGTAGGATTGTTTTTCCCTCCCACACACATCTCTGGTATCCAGACCGGAGTTTAAAACTAGATTGGATACTTCGGGGGACTCGGTAGGTCAATTTGAAAAGTTGTTCCCAGCTTGACATGGAGATCAATCTTCTGAAAATCTCTTCGGGTTGTTTGTTCCCGCCGAGAAGACCGGTGGTTCTCTCCGAGTACTTCGGCTTCCTCCACCATAATAACAGACTTCCTGGTATCCTACACGCTCCCTGGTGGTGGGATAATATTGTAAAGGACACATTTCCATTAATCCTAAGGGAGTCACGGTACATAGATCCGCTGTACCCCTGCAGTCAATCAAGGGGTGCGTCTCAACTGGCAGAATCTCGAATAGGGGCGGATCCAGCGATTTAAAAGAGGGGGGTACCAACCCAGGACAAAGGGGGGTTCCAACTACTTGTCCTCATTCAAATACATTGTTCGTATAAAAAAAAGGGTGTTCCAACCCCCGGAACCCTCCCCTGGATCCGTCACTGTCAAAGTACATACATACCCCATATTCTTATTTCTATATTGAACCGGTATTAATGAATGTATACGGTAAATTACTTATGACTCATAATATATTTTCTATTTTTTTTTTATTTCCTTTTACAAATGTTTTATACCTTGTTTTCTTTATTTCCATGCAAAAACCTTTGGTTTTAACAAAGCTTTTTATGCAAATTATTGGTACGGCATGCCGTACCAACAAACATTATTGGTACCGGCTGCTACGCCACAAACTGTTTACCTACTGCCTTTAGTATCTGAGAAACAGACATAATCAAGTAGCTTGTATCTTGATCACTGATTCATGAAACGAGACCAAAGTCAGGTGAAACTTATCTGACAGACCAGTAATCTCAGATCTGTAATTTTTTAAATAATTTTTATAGGTATTTTTTTTTTTTTGCTAATACACCACTGTCCCAAATAAAGGCGAGGGTTGATCCTCCATAAACGTGTGTAATGCCGTAATATCTTGTATGTGACTGTAGTTAAGTGGTTATACATGTCGTTGGTGCATGTCTGTCATATTTAGTTTTCCTTAATTGTTTTTTTATAAAAGAAGGACGGAAGATACCAGAGGGACAGTCAACTCATAAATCGAAAATAAACTGACAACGCCATGGCTAAAAATGAAATAAAGACAAACAGTCAAACAATGACACAATATTGAAAATTAATGATTCAGCAAAACCCCACACAAATCTAGGGGTGATCTCAGGTGTTCCGGAAGGGTAAGCAGATCCTTCTCCACATGTGGTACCCCTTGTGATGCTCATGTGATACTAAATCCGGTAAAAAATATAATAAGGTAAGTCACATTCATGAAAGGAAAGGGGATTGAAGTTACGACGTAAGGAACAAATCCGATATCATTTGCGAAACGGTTATTCCATAACGGTCAACCAACTCGTGATGGCGTCTGTAAAATTTACGAAGAGATGATTTCAACTTCACCATTTGGAACTGTTGGTATAATAGCTTCCTTGTGAACAGCAACCCTCTATCAAGAAATTCATGATAGAAAATGCAAGCACCGGAATACCGTATCAATTGAGAGATATATACCCCGTATGCAGGTGCTTCTGGAATTTTGCTTGTTAGAAATGGAAAGTTCACAATTGGAAAGCAGAAATCATCTCTTTTGTCGTAAAGTTTTGTTTTCAACCAACTTCATTGTGAATTTCTAGATGTAAGTCAGGAAATTAGACCGACTTAACTGTAGCTGTAGTATCCTTTATCTCTAGTTCGATGGGATAGATGCGTTCAACATTATCACCAAATTTTGAATTATTTAGTGAAAGAACATCATCTATATAGCGAAAAGTAGATTTAAATGATATTGCTAATTTCTTGTTATTCTTCCTCAGAGGTTCCTGTATGAAGTCAGCCTCATTATAAGAAAGAAACAAGTCGGGAAAAAGAGGGGCACACTTTGTACCCATTGGAATGCCGACAGTCTGTTGAAAAACACGTCCTCTGAACAAATATGTTGTCAATCAAGAAATCAAGCATCTTGATAATGTCAGTTTCAGAGAATTATGTTTTTGAATCAGAGTGATCCTTTACAAAAAAGAATGTATCCCTCCCTAAGACAAGACACTTGTATCTACTCTATTCTTTTTTATGAAACATTATAAATCAGGCCGGTAATTATTACTCGAAATATTTCATATTTTTCATCTCGGGGTCTTACATTGCCGAACATACAGTATAGGTTTGTCTCATTTGTGAAGCTCGTACAAATGCCTATAACTGCTTACCTTCTCTTTACTTGAACTAGTTGTCTTATTGATAATCATATCTCATCACCTTATTTATATATATATTATATATACACTGCAAGGAACCGATACACAACATATAGTTATCCTATTCCTCATGAGATATCAAGCTGTTACTGAACCATAAAAATGAGGTCAAGGACAATTTATAGATGACAGATTGAAACTTTTACATATAAGGTATATGCATACAAGGTTCATCCTGGTGTAATCATTCTGAATATCAAATGTTCAAACAAATACTGTAAGCTTTCGGATATCGATACCTTTGAGACAAAATACGGCACACTGAACGTAACGTAATGTTTTAATCCAGCAAATGTCATTTGTTCATATTAAGAACATATTTAAAAAAACAAATGGTTCATATATGAAAAACCAACGGAATATTCAATGCCTTGTGTAAGTCAAGTTTACAAATATCTTACCTTAGAACATGAAAAAGGCGTACCTATCCCAAGACTATGGTTTGTGTACATAAAATTAATCACCGTTTCAATATGCATGGGAAAGAAAAAAAATACAATTAGCCCAGACTGATTTAGAACGACGAACAAAGAAAGGAAAAGGGAGCGAAAGTTACACTAACATTGGAAGTATCTGATGCTTATCAGGTGCTCCAGATCATCCTCAATCGTATAATTACCGATGATAAGCCAACAACGATCAATCAATCTATCATGTGTTTTGAAATTTGGGGAAAACCAGGAGAAACGTAGATCCAATTAAAAAACATCTGTTGTGTCTCACCATTACACTTTTGTGTCTCACCATAACACTTAATACGTCTTGCCATAACATTAGAAAGCACTATGATATGGCAATGTAATTTAAAATAGTGTATTCTTCAAATCCTGAATGACATTATAATATGTTTAACATATTAAAATGTATATTTACCTATTTGTTTCATTATTTTCTGACAATCTTTTCCCATAGATCTTCTAAAAAGCTGAGGAATGGTATGGTGTAAATCTAATTCCTCTTTGATTATATCCAGTTGTGCTCTCTTGATAAAATAAACATAATATAATTATAACAAATATAACAGAGAATAAGGCTTAGTAGTTGGAATGACTTTTTTATAGTAACATATCAAACAGTGCACTATATGTTTTGTTTTTATATGACACGTTCATCTTTACAATATAACACACAACCATAACTCTAGCAATCGAGACTAATAAAAGGGTGGTGGTGGTATGTGTTTTGTCAGTTCTATTTTCGACGACATCAGTCAATTTATTTTTTTCTTTTAAATTTAACTCTATTTGGTATTGGGAAAATCTGGTTTCAGAATAAATTTTATTTTTCATCTGCATGACCTCATAAAAAAAAAATCATCGTTCTCTTAACAGATACACTGTGGTCAATTCTGTTTCCCATAGTCATCGTCATTGAACAATGTTGAAAAACGATTATTTCAGATATTTTTTTTTTACAAAAATACCCTAAAAAATAACAAAATCTATGATCAGGAGGATCAGGAGGATAGTACTCTAGCTCATGAATCAAGTTCTGCAAAAAGAAATACCTAAAGTGTGTGAAATGATAATAGTATGATCGTGGTAAAAGCTATAATCGCAGTTGAAGCTTAAAGATGTTATTACACTATCTTAAATCTTGGTTTAGTCGTAGTGAGAACGTGATGAGCGTAGTAATGATCGTCGTAGAATAAGCGTGGTTAGAACGTGGTATATTCGTAGTTTGATCGTTGAAGAAGCGGTAAAAAGACATAGTAGCATCGTAAAAAATTTACATGTGCATGATTCTCATACCGTGACCACACCACAATCCATGGAGTTATTTTCTGTCAGAACAATATGTCATTCTTTGAAAGAGTCAACCAGAGCGATATCGTGTTTCAATATTATATGCTCCAGCGCATAAAATAATGACCCGTGCAAGGTTATTATTTGCCTTGATAAATATATTGTAAACTTTAAAATGTAATTCGTCTGATAGTTTTGGTTGCCAATTGGGGAAATTATTTTTTTTAAGTTCAATCAGTGATATATTTAAACATAAATCGTAATTGACCCGCATTTTAACCTAAAAAACAAATAATGTTAAGTTTTGTTAATTTATGGACAGACACATTATCAGATATGTGAGATGAATTTTAATGTAAAACTTTCCATAACACTTTTTAAAAAGCTAGATTTCACATATTCGTTTGTAAGATTTTGCAAATCTTATTGATTCAAACTGAATAAGAAATTATACTGTGACCTACATGTACTGAAATTCGTCATCGTGTTATATGTACATGTATCACGATTTTGTTTTCCTTCGTGTCAGTTCTTCATTTTTTTACATTGATGTATACCTTGTACTCTATCAAATTATCAACTAATAAGATATTTGTATATTCTATTGAATAATACCCACGTACCTTGCAATGGTGTCGAATAAAAGGTGCGGAGGGTATCAAAATAAATGATCTTAAATCCTTATCATCTGTTAAAAATGTGTTGCTATTCAAAAGAAAACTATTCTGAATAGTTCATTCGATTCAATTAAAATTGATGAAAAAATAACCACTGTTCAGCGATAAAAATGTCGTAACGTGGTACAAAACATTACTTACAAAGTGACTTGTATTGTTCATTCCCCGTTATCGGATGGTAACGTTTCAATTGTGTCTTACTGTATGCAGTTTCGGTGATATTTGTATTGTTTATTGATAATGATTTATTAAGTTTCATTTAGATTAATTAGTAAGTTTTATTTTACATTTTGAATGAGCCACAGGACTTATTGAAACCCAAACGCATTACAAAGGAGTATCCCACTTTAGTGTGGTCGTTAAAAAAGGATGCAAAATTTTGCAAATCATAATAAAAATAACATATGTTTTTAATCAGTAAATGTATATAAGTCAGATAATGCATATTTTTAGTTTTTGTCTTGTTGTAGAACACTCCTTGGGTGTCGGTATTGCCCCAAGAAAGACCTCCATACGGTTGGTCTTTCATTTGATTAACCCTGAAACCCCCGATGTGTTTTGCGACAAGAAAAAACCTTAAAATATGCATTATCTATAATTAAATTGCAGTAATTAAAAAAGGAAAGAAAATAATATTGAATATCAAAGGAACATAATGTTTTAATGCATGGGTTGGTGGTTTTATTGTAATGATGCTGATGGTTGACAATGTAACCTCTAGTGCTGCAAATTATATGCATATTTAGGACCACCACGTGCTAAAGTGATATTGATGTTAGTAATACTTTGTACTAGGCCAACGGCCTAAACAGAATTTTTAACTTGAGTATTCACGAGAAAACAGTTAACAGAAAGACGTACTACCCCCTCAAACACATTTTCTCACTACGAGCTGACTTATTTTCCTCTAAACCTTAAAGCTGCCTGATTAGCGGAGAAGAATTCAATACAAATCTGAAAGTCTCTGGTTTAACAAGACTATGGTTTGAATACACGACATGACGCACTAAAGGCAAACACGAAATCACCGATGCGGATTTTATTTGTCTAATGAGTTTTGTACTAGTTGAAAAATGCATAACTTAGAAAAGATATGCGCCAACACATGTATGTTATATTAAGAGATGAATATTTATTATTTGTAAATGAAATAAAACAGACAAATGCGATTATCAATGTTTTATATCTCAGCTTTAGAAAATACTACATTTCATATTATTACAATTAAAACGCTTTTTTTTTTTAATCTGTATATTTAAGCGTATTTGATAAGTCGTTTTCTTACATGTTTTAATCGCGTAGTGTTTAGTCTGTAGTGTAATTCAGGTGCACATTGGATTGTATATGTTGTAGTTCTTGTTCATTGAACTGAACGTATGTATTTTACAGTTCACAACATCAACCTCTTACAATGAAATTAGCTAGTACATCCGAGGTTTCGATACTTATATCAGTGATAAATATACATTTGACTTTTTTGATTATTTGCAAATACCGAACGTTGCCCAATCATTTTAGGTTGGAATTCATGTTTACGTTTAACGATTGTAGAAGTGTTGACTAAAGCACATTATGTATGAAGCGCGGAAGTTAAAAAAGCCTTCAATTCTAAAATTACATTCTTTGCCAAGCCAATAAAATGACGAAGGAATCTATCATTGTTTTTTTTCCCTATGCATTATGTTGATGTTGTCAAACTAGTGATATCTAGACCGTCAAGGTCCCGACACATTTTTAAGAATTTAGTTTCTCATAAAAAAATCACACCTTAAATGCATAAAAATTTAAACTTGAGATGGCCAGATGAATAGGTGTCATATTATGCATTGTCTTACTTTAACTTCTGAACAAAAACATATGTAATACCAATATCTATTAATAAAACCAACTAACCATAAGATCAGGAAAAAAATCATCATACTATGCTACAAAATTGACAGCAAAAAGGATGCAAAATTTGTGGCGAAGTTTTTCATTATTTTCAAATCTCAAGAAACACTCATGCTTTTGTTATTTATAATAAAACAGTAAAGCACAATTAAAAAACACACTATAAATTTTCTTTGGAGTGATTTGTTTTGTGATTGTCAAAGGTCTAGCATTTCTGTATATTTAGAAATCACGCTGTAAGATGACAACGTCAAAGGAAAAAAAAATGACGTTTAATGTTGACTATTCTTTTTTGTTCTCAACTGCAACATAACAATAAAACATACATTTCGAAAATGTATAGTGGATAGTAAATTATATTATATACTATAAAAATGATCCATGCTGTAGTGAGCTTTATTATACCCCCGCTTTAAAAAAGGGGGGGTATACTGTTTTACCTCTGTCTGTCAGTCCGTCCGTCCGTCCATCAGTCAGTCCGTCAGTCCGTCCGTCAGTTAGTCAGTCAGTCCGTCCCATGAAACTTTCGTCACATTTTTCTCAGGAACTACACATCCATCCTTTCTGTAATTTGGTATCAACATTTATATATGTCAGCCATACCGTGTGATGCGTTTTCAGATTCATCACTTGACAACTTCCTGTTTACCGAACACTTGTCTGATTTTACACATGATAGCCAAGTTGAAAATTTTCGTCACATTTTTCTCAGGAACTACAATACAAGGATTTCTGAAATTTGGTTTCAGGATTTATATAAGTCAGCTATACCGTGTGATGCGTTTTCAGATTCATCACTCGACAACTTCCTGTTTACCGAACACTTGTATGATTTTACACATGATAGCCAAGTTGAAAATTTTCGTCACATTTTTCTCAGGAACTACAATACAAGGATTTCTGAAATTTGGTTTCAGGATTTATATAAGTCAGCTATACCGTGTGATGCGTTTTTAGATTCATCACTCGACTACTTCCTGTTTACCGAACACTTGTATGATTTTACACATGATAACCAAGTTAAAAATTTTCGTCACATTTTTCTCAGGAACTACAATACAAGGATTTCTGAAATTTGGTTTCAGGATTTTTATAAGTCAGCTATACCGTGTGATGCGTTTTCAGATTCATTACTCGACAACTTCCTGTTTACCGAACACTTGCATATTTTTACACTATTAATATTATCCACTTGCGGCGGGGGTATCATCAGTGAGCAGTAGCTCGCAGTTTCACTTGTTTATAATGTTTTGCTGACGTTTTTATTTAATGATTTCTTACTTACACCTTAGGCAATTTACGGAAGATTAGTGTTCATTGTTAAAAAATCAAATATAATTGGTGATATGAATTAATAGAAAGTGTTTTGCTTACTGCTTGTTTTTTTAAAGGCTCTTATAAGTGTGCATATGTAGATTATTTATGCTAATATGTAAACTTAGAAAAACGGACAAAAAATAGCAAAGACTTGCCTGTACGTACATTAATGCTATGGTAAGCCTTATTGTTTATATAAAAATGGGTTCATCAAAATCTGTTGGATGCAACTTCATAATAATGTGTCCCGTCTTTACAATCAGCAATACTTGTCTTTAACGTTTTTTTCCTTATTGTCATGTTAGTTCATATGTTATGTGTTTTTATTATTTGTAATTCGACTGTTTATAGGTAATTCGTTCATGCTTAATTGAAGTCTGGAGCTGGCATGCCAGTTAACTGCTACTAATCTGTTGTTATTTATGTATTATTGTCATTTTGTTTATTTTCTTTGGTTACCTCTTCTGACATCAGACTCGGACTTCTTATGAACTGCATTTTAATGTTCGTATTGTTATCCGTTAACTTTTCTACATTGGCTAGAGGTATAGAGGGAGGATTGAGATCTCATAAACATGTTTCACCCGGCCGAATTTTTGCGCCTATCCCAAGTCAGGAGCCTCTGGCCTTTGTTTGGCTTGTATTATTTTAAATTTAGTTTTTTGTGGAAATTAGTATGGCGTTCATTATCACTGAACTAGTATATACTTGTTTAAGGGCCAGCTGACGGACGCCTCCGGGTGCGGGAATTTCTCGCAACATTAAAGAGCTGTTGGTAACCTTCTGTTGATTTTTAATGGTCGAGTTGTTGTCTCTTTGACACATACCCCATTTCCATTTTCAATTTTATGGTTCATCTTCCGTAAACAATAATTTCCTATTAGATATTTTAAAGATAATTTAAGATAAAAATTGAAGTAAAACATGTGTGTTAGAAAGTCCTATACACACCAGTACATGTTAACAATGTGTTTCTTTAGATTGACCTTGCTCTCGCTTCTGGTTGCAATTTCTGTTCTACATAAGTGATATAACTAATCTTACCTCAAATTCAGCACATTTATTTTTCCAGTAATCCCGACAAATTATTTCATACTGTAACATGTATTCTCCTACTATGGTAATTTTTTTTTGTTTCCATGACAATTTGCTCGATTTCCTCTGCACATGCACTGCCTATTTCTTTAGCTATTCCCGTTATGGATCCTTCTAGTTTTGACCATTTCCCGCTAAATATTTGATCTGTCATTTCTCGTATATCTGATAGATGAAATATTTCGTTTCGAACTTCTGTAATTTGTGTCATCCAATTATCTATCCCTTGTTCGTGCTTTCCACATTTCTGAATTATATAGTTTGCTAGTGTTATATCAACCACTCTGACATCTATGTTTTCTTTGGCAGAATATTTACAGATGCAAATTTGAGTCAATTTGTTTCCAGCATATTTTCTGTGCTCACGAATCAGGTTCCGTTCATCTATGCTATACAGTATGAGTAACTGCGTCTTTGATATCAGTCTCTCCCCATTGATTTTCTGTATGCTGCACTTGCAACATGGACGTGTTTCGTAAATATGCACCAATTTGTGTTTCTCCTTATTCAGAAATGACTCAAAACTATCAGATCCGAGTATCTTTTCTTTAATATACTTAGAAATAACAAGGTATGCAACATCAACAATGAGGGCCACTAATCTAAAGTAGTTGTTTCTATTTTCTCTCATATCTATATCTTTGAGGAAAATGCTACTTTGTGTCCAGGAATTCTTGTCCAAAAAATACGCTTGATATAGAAGGCTGTTGAAAAAGAAACATTATTTTGTGACATTTCATTTAATTGTGTAAGATAAAGAACACTGACAACCCTGATTTGCAAACGTTCTCAAATAGATTAAAATTTAGGAAAGACAGCAATCTACATATAATATAAGGTTTACGGTCATAGGATATATTTATCAGCTAAACTTACAGGCGGGATGTTTTCGCGGCCATATCTTTTACGATACCAGACAAGTCGGCTGGTGTGTACATGTAATGATGGTTGATTTTCATTGCGAGTTATGCGTCTAAAGCATGATACGCTTCATCTGCATATACAACCCGTATGTATGCATGCATGCATTCTATTAAAAACCGTTGAATGTGTGACCTTGATTTGTTTTGATTTATGGATTGTGAATAAAGATACACATTCGTTAAAGATACCCGGCTTATATTTGTTATTACGGATGAACATTTCTTTTAAATCAGACTCTATCGTGGTGCTTAATAAGTACTTCCTTTGTTATTTCATCGAGAGTAAAGTAGAAGTTAATCCGTAGATATGTGTAGGATGTTATGTTATGCATTGAAGAGATTTGTCAACATCTACTTCTTTTCCATGATGTGTATATAATGTTATATACAAAAATAACCCGTGTGGTTTGGTCTTTTTCTGTGGGAATATACTGTTGTTTAGTATGAATTGAGAAAATTTAACTAATGATATTGAAAAATAAATTCACTTTAGTGCATGTAGTTGGTGTTTATAAATAGTTATTTGTGTTTTCGGGTCGAACGTGTTATATTTATATTTCCTATACAGTATAAATTTGTAAATCCATCCAACTATTCCCAGATGATATGACACCGTCATATATTTGCATAATAAAGTACAAAGATATTGGGTTTTGGAGGATGCATGCATCTACTTTAGTTATACAAAAAATCCTAAGATATCTGATTTTAATAAACTGAGTTGAACAAAATTGTACAATCATGATGTACAAGTATAACTGTCTTTTGTCTTATACAATTCTTTCTAATAAGGAATTCAGCTATATGCATGGTCATTTAAATATTTGAATTGAAAGTCGAATGACAGACGATGACATTTTTATAACAGAAGAATCTATATTTTTCTGCCAATAAAAATAATATAAAGCTCAACTTTTATGTAAATAATAAATGGAGTTGATTGTTTTACTATACCAGACCAATAGTATGTTTAAAACAGTCATTTTTGATAAGATTGGGTATTTTGCTTATAGTATAATTAAATAGTATCAGGTTACTGTTTCGGACAATTTCAGTGAAGTAAAATTAATCATTGTCACTATCGATCAAGCGTGTTTTAATTATCATAAAATAATAAAATTTTAGTTTCCTTTTTTATATAAATAAACAGACCACAAAAGGGTACTACAACTTACATTGTGTGTTATATACAGGAGACCTTTCGATAGATTTTGAAAAAAAGGTTAGCGTACTGTGTGTTCAAATTTTAAAAAAATGTTTAACTCATAACCACTTTTTTTATCAGATACGTTTCATTTACTATGCTGATTCGGTGTTTTAAATCCCAATTGATTTTTACCAATCTACATGATATGGAATAATTTATATTTATTAGATTAAAATCATAATATTATTAATTCGTATACTTCAACTAACTTGATTTGTCCAGGGATAGTCACATTTTAAACTATATTTTCGAAGGTATATAGCAAACCATGGATCACAAAAAGCGTATTGTAATGTTATTATTAGAATTTCTAAAAAACGATATATTTTGTGACGTTTTGTAATTAATTTCAGGATATTATTAAAAATTTAAATAATATATATTTATAATGGATTATTGGAAGAAAATACATAAGATGTGCAAAAATAAAACAAACAACCTCATAAACAATAAATGAAATAACTATTAATAGGTTGTTATTGTTTATACAATTCCAACAATATCAAATGATCGAATATATTGCAATGACAATTTAGATACAAATACGGCAAAACATTAATAATACAACTAGTATAGCCTTTCTGTGAGTTCAATACGAGATACATCGATCCAAAGAAGTGTATAGACCTCGGACTGCGTCATCAGTCAATATCCTTCTTTCAGGTCAATATATCATTGTATCGACTTCATACAAAGGCTTTAACTGTATATTAGTATAAAATACTAAAATTGTTGTTTTTATCAATAAAAAATGTTAAATCTGATAATGTTGTTTCATCCTTCTCTCTTTGTTTAAACATTTATTAAAAATATAGATTTATTTCGTCTTCAAGCCATTGTTCCACTACTAAATTATCTATTTTTTTTACCAGTACACTTGGTACAATCAAAAACCTGATAATAAATTGTTCAAATAAGGCCTTCGAAAATAGTGGAATTAATTACTTTTGGAGTGTCAAGAACTCGTTGGAAGTACTTGATAAATTGCATGCTTATATTGGTGATTTTGAATCTGTTCAAAGTTTTGATTTTTCTACCCTGTATACCACATTGCCTCACATTCTCATTAAGAAAAAAATCACCCACCTAATTAAGTGGGCATTTAAAAAGTCAGAATGTGAATATATATGTTCATTCTCTTTTAGGTAATTTTTTAGTAGCAATAAACAAAAAAACTATGTCAATTGGACATGCTTTGATACTATATACATGTATGCCCTTGAATTTTTACTAGATAACATTTTTGTTCGCTTTGGAGATTCCGTATATCGTCAGGTTAATGGAATTCCAAAGGGGACTAACTGCGCACCACTTATTGCGGACCTGTTTTTGTATTGCTATGAGTTACAATTTATGACAAAAATCAGACCCATCGAAACAACATCTCATAAACAAATTTAATAATACTTTTAGATATTTGGATGCCATTTTGGTTCTCAATAATGACTTCAGTATGTATACTAAAGAAATTTATCCTGTTGAACTTACTTTAAATAAAGCTAAAACTAACAATGACCACTGCCTTTTCCTCGATCTTGATATCTATATCACTAACGGAAAGCTTAATACTATAATTCATGATAAAAGAGATGATTTTTCATTTCCTATCGTTAATTATCCATTTTTAGATGGTGACGTGCCATTGTCACCATCTTACGGTGTTTATATATCTCAACTTGTACGATTCGCTCGTGTATGTAACAATGTTTTAGATTTTTACGAGAGAAATGTATTTATTACTGAAAATTTTTTACACCAGGGTTTTCGATATCACAAACTAGTCAAAACATTTACTAAATTTTATCATCGGTATAAGGACACCATTCGTAAATATAGCTTAACATGCAGACGTCTTATACGTTCAGGTATTTCACATCCAATTTTTTATGGAAATATTCTTTATAAAGCACAAAAATGTCAGTATTCACCTCAGAAACTAACAAAACCTTTAAATAGACTTATCAAGAAGGGATATAGTTACGATACTGTTGTCAGGTCACTAAAGATTGCTTATTTTGGCGTTAATATTGATTCACTTATAGGGTCTTTTGCATCGGAACTAAACACATTTATTAAAAAAAACAGTTGTTGGCATGACAAGGGTTATGTTCTTCTTATACTGTATATGTTATGATGGTATGATACTAAACCCCTAACGGGAAGGATTGTGCCTGATATTCATATGATGAAATCATAATCTTTCCATCAGTTTAATTGAAGTCTGGAGCTGGCATGTCAGTTAACTGCTAGTAGTCTGTTGTTATTTATGTATTATTGTCATTTTGTTTATTTTCTTTGGTTACATCTTCTGACATTAGACTCGGACTTCTCTTGAATTGAATTTTAAATGTGCGTATTGTTATGCGTTAACTTTTCTACATTGGCTAGAGGTATAGGGGGAGGGTTGAGATCTCATAAACATGTTTAACCCCGCCGCATTTTTGCGCCTGTCCCAAGTCAGGAGCCTCTGGCCTTTTTTAGTCTTGTGTTTTTTTTTAATTTTAGTTTCTTGTGTACAATTCGGAAATTAGTATGGCGTTCATTATTACTGAACTAGTATATATTTGTTTAGGGGCCAGCTGAAGGACGCCTCCGGGTGCGGGAATGTCTCGCTACATTGAAGACCTGTTGGTGACCTTCTGCTGTTGTTTTTTCTATGGTCGGGTTGTTGTCTCTTTGACACATTCCCCATTTCCATTCTCAATGTTATATAGTATAACTCTGAAGGGACAAAATCTTCTTTGTTTCTAACGCAAAGCAATAATTAAAAAAAAAACTACCAGTATGCAATATACGTTCATGTTTTAAATATAACATTTAAGCTTACACACTTATAAACATGCTTTAAAATGTATGGAAATGAACTTGTCATAAATTACAGGATTAAAATTGTATACTTACGCCTAACGCACGTTTAGTCTACAAAAGACTCATCAGTGACGTTCAAATTTGAAAATGTTAAAAGATCAAATGAAGTACGAAGTTGAAGAGCATTGCAGACCAAAAAATCATAAAATGTTTGCCAAATACAGCTGAAGTCATCTATTGTCACATTTGATTTCATTTATACTAGAACTATATATATATATATATATATATATTTCATGTATTTTAAACAGAGCAATTCAATTAAAAACCACTCCGTACCAAAAGATCAACAAGAGATTTGTTTGTGTCACATATTTTTGGAAAATTTCGCCTCTCTTTCATACAGAATACATTGATCGTTTTGTCCACACATGATTTTGATAATGCAGAACAATGTGTACAATAACAAAAATAAGCCATAAGATGAATTCCAATTGATCATATTCTTTGTCCGTTTGTTCGCTTTCAAAGGAACTCTTTGGAATAAAAACAAACTGCATCGATTTTATTGAGTATGGATTTGGATGAAGGGTAGTGTATGTATAGCAAAATAGTACACCTGACATGTTACCAGTGGTAAATACTTCCTGCACGGTTTTTTTTACACAAGTAAGAAGCACCTCCTTTAAAAAATTAAAAGGAGGAAACTAAGTGTTCTCAAGTAACGCAATGATAATAAAAAAAAATGTTATTCGTAAATTTATAAAAGACGTTATTTCAATATCGAGCTTGATCCATATTTTGTCATGGAAAATTTTAATGAAAATATGTAAAATGTAAAAAGTCGGAGACAACCGTCCTACTACCAATATATCATCTTCCTAAACACAATGAATTATTTATTACTAATTTTTTGTCTTCCCTTTAGCTGTATCATTATTATTACTACCTATTCATCTCGTGATGTAGTCTTATTATGATAGCATTGAACGAATATAGTATATATATATAGATTGCCTAACAATGTAATTTTAACACACTATTTAGTATGTAAATATAAGAATGTTTAAAATATTTACAAAATGATAAAAATAAACGCAATATTTCGCTAGACCAACTAGCTTTATCAAGCGTGCATCTATCCAGGTGAAATCGGAGATGATAAGAAACTTTTGCAGCTCAATGTATATGTTGCACTTGGCTGCCTTGAAAATAAGAAAATTTTGCAGCTCAATGTCTATGAGCACGTGCATTTAGCTGCTTTGAAAATAAGAAAATTTTGCAGCTCAATGTATATGTTGCACATGGATTTAGCTACCTTCAAAATAAATAATTGGTAGGTGAAGTTAGCAACGTCCATTGGCCAATATTACGGGATTAAAAGGACGATGCTTTGTTTTAAATTATTCTTTATCTTTCCTGTATCTTTTTTCGTCTTTTTCGTTTAGACCATCAGGTTCTAAAGTGTGGAGTTGGTGGATCCATCATTTTGTAAATATTTTAAACATTCTTATATTTACATACTAAATAGTGTGTTAAAATTACATTGTTAGGCAATCTATAATTTTATTTGTGTAATTGAATTAATCTCTGTACTGATTAATCTACACTCCCATAGATTTGTATGTCATGTGCTGCTATTTATAGGCACTTATATAAGTACGTCTGAGTCAGTGACAACCCTACAACAGATGTATCCATCGGATCGCCATCAATGATGGTGATACATGGCTGTGTACATAATGTATATACAACTCGTCTAAACATCAACCCAACAATGTTAGATCTGCAAATTTACAGATCTAACATTGTTGGGTTGATGTTTAGACGAGTTGTATATATATATAAAACGTCTGTATAGTAGTTAACGATTTTCCCCACGAGGGCGCTGGATCGTTACGAGTAACGATACATGTACACAATAAATAAATTATATAAACGCCTAGAAAAGTGTACACAACAACTCCAAATACAAAAAAAAAGGTAACTATAAATGTAAATATTTCGGATAACAGATATCCTTCAACATTGTCCAAAAGACCAAAAAAGTGAAGAAGTATATTTAAACAAAACTCATTTGACTAACAGGTCGAACAACTGATGTTATTTAACCCTGCTGACTGCCATTGGCGATTGCCAAATAAAATTGATCACAAGATGTAACAAAATGGATCTTATTATAAATTTAATACTAACAGAAAACAATTAATTTGTGGCCACAATGTTATGCCACAAACATAAGGTGTTAATATTTTTTGGAACACCAGATCCGGATTTCGACATTTAATGTCTCTTCAGTGATGTTAGGGATCGAAACGGTATTTGGAAGGCCATATAAAATGTACCCTAATTTTTAGAAAGACTCTTGAAGTTTAAGAGTCAATATAGCATGAATGGATCATATAAACCGGAGGGAAAATATGATACAAGCCCAAACGAAAAAATTTAAACGAGTCTAAATTGAAAACAACGTTCAAACCTATGATTGCGTTTGATAAAAACAGCAATTATTATACGTGTGCATATAAAACAAATTTCGTTGTAGAAGGGTCTAAATACAGCACAAACAACATTTTCCAAAAGACCAAAAAAGTGAAGCAGTATATTTAAACAAAACGCATTTGACTAACAGGTCGAACAACTGATGTTATTTAACCCTGATGACTGCCATTAGCGATTGCCAAATAAAATTGATCACAAGATGTAACAAAATGGATCTTAATATAAATTTAATACTAAACAGAAAACAATTAACTTGTGGCCACGATGTTATGCCACAAACATAAGGTGTTAATATTTTTTGGAACACCAGATCCGGATTTCGACATTAAATGTCTCTTCAGTGATGTTAGGGATCGAAACGTATTTGGAAGGCCATATAAAATGTACCCTAATTTTTAGAAAGACTCTTGAAGTTTAAGAGTCAATATAGCATGAATGGATCATATAAACCGGAGGGAAAATATGATACAAGCCCAAACGAAAAAATATAAACGAGTCTAAACTGAAAACTACGTTCAAACCTATGATTGCGTTGGATAAAGACAGCAATTTTTATACGTGTGCATGTAAAACAAATTGTGTTGTAGAATGGTCTAAATACAGCACAAACAACATTTTCCAAAAGACCAAAAAAGTGAAGCAGTATATTTAAACAAAACGCATTTGACTAACAGGTCGAACAACTGATGTTATTTAACCCTGCTGACTGCCATTGGCGATTGCCAAATAAAATTGATCACAAGATGTAACAAAATGGATCTTATTATAAATTTAATACTAACAGAAAACAATTAATTTGTGGCCACAATGTTATGCCACAAACATAAGGTGTTAATATTTTTTGGAACACCAGATCCGGATTTCGACATTTAATGTCTCTTCAGTGATGTTAGGGATCGAAACGGTATTTGGAAGGCCATATAAAATGTACCCTAATTTTTAGAAAGACTCTTGAAGTTTAAGAGTCAATATAGCATGAATGGATCATATAAACCGGAGGGAAAATATGATACAAGCCCAAACGAAAAAAATTAAACGAGTCTAAATTGAAAACAACGTTCAAACCTATGATTGCGTTGGATAAAAACAGCAATTTTTATACGTGTGCATATAAAACAAATTTCGTTGTAGAAGGGTCTAAATACAGCACAAACAACATTTTCCAAAAGACCAAAAAAGTGAAGCAGTATATTTAAACAAAACGCATTTGACTAACAGGTCGAACAACTGATGTTATTTAACCCTGATGACTGCCATTAGCGATTGCCAAATAAAATTGATCACAAGATGTAACAAAATGGATCTTAATATAAATTTAATACTAAACAGAAAACAATTAACTTGTGGCCACGATGTTATGCCACAAACATAAGGTGTTAATATTTTTTGGAACACCAGATCCGGATTTCGACATTAAATGTCTCTTCAGTGATGTTAGGGATCGAAACGTATTTGGAAGGCCATATAAAATGTACCCTAATTTTTAGAAAGACTCTTGAAGTTTAAGAGTCAATATAGCATGAATGGATCATATAAACCGGAGGGAAAATATGATACAAGCCCAAACGAAAAAATATAAACGAGTCTAAACTGAAAACTACGTTCAAACCTATGATTGCGTTGGATAAAGACAGCAATTTTTATACGTGTGCATGTAAAACAAATTGTGTTGTAGAATGGTCTAAATACAGCACAAACAACATTTTCCAAAAGACCAAAAAGTGAAAAAGTATATTTAAACAAAACGCGTTTGACTTACCATTTTGCTTACAGGTCGAACAACTGATGTTATTTAACCTGCTCACTGCCATTGGCGATTGCCAAATAAAATTTGATCACAAGATGTAACAAAATGGATCTTAATATCAATTTAATACTAAACAGAAAACAATTAACGTGTGGCCACGATGTTATGCCACACAGATAAGGTGTTAATATTTTTTGTACACCAGATCCGGATTTCGACAATAAATGTCTCTTCAGTGATGTTAGGGATCGAAACGGTAAATTTACCTTGTATATATACATATATAGATTATAACATGACATTTTCATATCAGACCCCTTATCTGACCTTGGTCCTGATATCAAGACAGTGCATTATTTTCATCATGGGCTGATAAGGGATCTGATATGAAATATGACCTGTTATTTTTTCTTTTTATCATATACTGCAACAGAAGCAAAACAGAATATACACGCACTCACACAACATCGTCCTATATCTAAGATTTTTTTAAAACTTTACCAAATTGATTTATTGTATAATTTGTTTTGCATTTGTAATAACATATTTTCCTGTTTCCAAATATTGATTCTTTTATTCTACTTAGCTGTTTTTCACTAAAATGTACTACTGAGGTTTATTCGCCGAATGACGTAGAAATTGTTTGCAATAACGCTAAAAAAGGGCATGCGGTAATAACCAGAAACATTTGATATATACCAGAAACAGTTTGTACCGAAAGTCAAACTACACGACTAAGACAATTCTTCAAATTTAATGAATAAATATATGTACAAATTGGTTTTATTAGGGAGTACAGGTAAACCATTTTTTTCTACAAGTATATGCAAATTTAGTTTATATAAAAAATAGTATGTATTTAATCTCACTATCAACAACTGCAATGCATTTAATGATTAACTTGTTTCACTTAAAAGTTCAACGATACACGATTACATCCCAGCTCCTTTGTTCTGAGCCGGATCACCCCTGCCAGATCACCCTAGTTTGAGTTTCTTTGTTATGCATGCTTTCCTTTGTTCTGTAAGATTTTGGCGGGAATGTCAAATCCACTATAAAACTTATAATTAATTTTACGGGAAAGACTATCTATCAAAATTCACGTAGAAAAAATCCAGTGGATATGCTGGGATTCGAACTCAAGACCTTTAGCATATCAAGCCACGACATATACCACTACACCAGGACGACTGGATACGAAATGATAGTAATTTTACATACTTAAAGGAAGCAAGATATTTTTATGAGTGGGGCGAGTTGTCAAACATATATTCAGTGGGGTTTTAACCTTTTACGTTAATTTGTGAGTTTTCAGACTAATTGTTCAATTTGATTTTACACTTTTTCAAAGTGGGGCAAGTCGGTAAACAAGATTGGGACGATATTTTTATAAAGTGGCGATATAGTGTGGGCCGATTGGCAAGTGGGGCGAGTTGACATTGTTTGATATCTACTCATCGTGTTTGGGGGTCAAAAAGGGTATACATCATATAGTAATATATAAAGTATATTGTTATGGTTGTGTGGCGTTCTAAACTAGATGTTATGAATTGTATATGGTTTTTCGTCTAATCTAAAACAGCTGGGATGTAAAATAGTTATCCCAGTCGGACTTGGTGTGTCAGTGTTAGATCACCCTCTGGCCTCCGGCCATCGGGGTGATCTTACACTGACACACCGCGTCCTTATGGGATAACTATTAATGAAATCACAGTTAAAATGTCTCCTCATTTCACGTTTAAAAGGCTTTTCAATTATTTTTTTAAGACTTCATATACATTTATTGAAAATCACCTGAACATAATTTACCTTGCACGGGACCCTGTGTTTACAATAAGCCATCGTCCAGGGAATCATAAAATAAAAACAACAGTTCGTGTCGGTAAGTTTGCCGGTTGTGACATTTTGACTTTATGATGCAATCACGCGTTCTCAGTAATGCGATGAAAAAAAATTAAGTGTCATTTTTCAATCTATCAAGAACAATAACTCCTAAAAGTTTTAAGTGAGAATGTTTAATATCAAGAATGGTTCCATAATTATCATGATGAATTTTGTATGAATATTGGTTGAACGAAAACAGGCTGAGACAAACGAATGTCATTGAAATGTTAACATATAAGCATGTTTAATGTTAAATGGTCTTACTATTTCACATTTAAAATGCTTCTTATATTTTCTCAAAGATAATGTCTAGTGCTTTTGTAGAGGATGAGCTGTAATGATCCTGTTTGAATTTTGTTGCCTAATATTTTTTAGCAAATAGGAATTCACAAGCCAATCACATAAACCAAATGTCTAAACCAGCGGTTCCTCTTGTACTGAGCAGGATTACCTCGCCACTTCTTGTCATCAGTAGGGTAAAACTAACCTGTATCACGACGGTCCTAACCAATCTCACGTTCCCTATCATTTGGTGAACAATCCATCGCTTGGTGAATTCTGCATCACAATGATAGGAAGAGTAGGCATCGAACGATCAAAAAGCAACGTTGTTTTAAACGCTTGGCTGCCACAAGCCAAATATCCATGCGGTAACTTCTCTGACTACTCTAGCTTCAAACTTTTTGAAAGTCAAAAGGTTCGAAAGGCAAAAACAACCGGATTTCAACAACTTCTACAAAATCGTTCCAAAGTATGATTCACACATCAGTTTCCTTGATAGAATTAGTTATCAAAGTTTTAGTACAACAGACGCGCGTTTTGTCTCCATAACACTCATCAGTGACGCTCATATCAAAATATTTTATAGCTAAACAAGTACAAAGTTGAAGAGCATTGAGGATCTAAAATTCCAAAAAAAATTGTGCCAAATACGTCCAAGGTAATCTATGCCTGGGATAAGAAAATCCTTAGTTTTTAGAATAATTCAAAGTTTTAATTGGTTAACAGGAAATTAAAAAAAATTACCACTTTATTGATATTCATGTTAACACCGAAATATTGACTACTGGGCTGGTGATACCCTCGGGGACGAAACGTTCATCATATAAAAGTGTAACTCAATGAAATGCATGCAATTGCAGCACAGTCACCTAAACACATAAGTCTCAATCCTCTACAAAGAATCATTAAGTCTTCTTACTTGTCTGTTTTCTTAAGAAACCAACATCAACACAAACATGATCTAAAATTAAGCGACATTAACGATGCTCCTAGTATTTAAAGTACTGGGTACCGATTTTTTTTTATTCTAGCAGTATGACCAAGGAGGTGTCATTTTGATAATTGCATTCTGATGATCATTCCAACCCAAACGGTCATGTTCAGTAAACTATGAGAGCCTTCATCCTTTCTCATTCAGGCATTTCAGACGTTTACTTATCGAAATGAACTATCAATTCAAAAAAATACTGCATTAGCATCAATGGTCATACACATGCTATGTTGGGCTCAAATGAAAAATAATTGGTAAAATATTTCAAAAAATTAGGTTGAAAGATAATTCGTCCCTTTTTGGTCACGTGGTATATTTCCAAAAGTCACATAACCATGATAACTGTTGAAGAAAAATTGAAAAAATATGAAATCATTGAAATTTAAGTACTTAAGTCTGCTACTACTGAATACGTTTTTTCAAGTTTGTGATTGCGCTGCTACACTAAAAATCACATTTTTAACAAGTGTATAAGTAATAACTATTAGTTTAATACTATTCTTCAAAAACTCACTGCACAGTTATTGAAAAAAGTCATAGTTCCGCTTAAAAGAACAGTTTTTTTTCACTTCTTTTTGAGAATATTCCTCAACATTCGAAGAAAAATTAATGGTTTTAACCGAAAAATTACACATTAGTAAAGGGTAACTTGACTAAAAACTAATAATAATAGAAATTTGATGCACAATGAGTGTATATAAGACCAGGACAGAAATTTAGGTTGCGAAAGCCCATCTAAGAACCCAAAGAGTGTTGCGCTCTCTTCACACGAGGCATCGGATTTAATGCATGTCCCGAAATGACTACGTGGCTGCGATGTGTATATTCCGCACTGCTAAACTGGCGCCTTACTTCGGCAACTGTTTTATTGTTGGTCGGGGAATGTCCAACGTTAAGCTTGATCTATTTTAAATTGCAATTAGAAATTCTTTTAAAATTTTGTTGAACAGCATCGCCGGAAAAATAAGTAACAAATTGTCACCTACACTTTTTGATTTAACATAGTGAATTGATAATTTTATATAAACATGCTATATAACATGTACATATGTATACGTATTTTGTCTTACCATTTAGGTGTATCATCAATGACAACACGTACTAGTCTCGTGAGGCAGTTTTAAATATAACATAACCTAATCATTGATAACTGAATTTCGTTTGATGTTTGACATAATGTTATGTAACGACATTGAACTAAAATGTTCAATGATTTTAAAGACGAAACAAATTGTGTATGCGCATCAACTAACGGAACTTGGTAGTGACATATAAGCTCTATGACGTTGTTTCTAGTCACGAAAAAAAAACATCAAATTATAACGTCCTATTTTCCGATTTTTACGGATTCCAACATGGTGTACGCTTAAAATAATGTCTTCCAAGACAGGTGGAATTAAGCGTTGCTTTGATATCTAGTGGAATTAAATACGAATGGACACAAAAAATACTATACTATCTGTGACTTCCGTACTAATAAAATAATGAAATATAAATTTTGAACTCGGCTTTTTGCATTTGCGCCGATCTTCATTTCACTTGTTTTACTTTCAAGTGCGGCTAATTTGTCTTTCATTTGCATCGATTGTGTACAGGTAAATCATAGGTGAAAGTTTTTTTTCATAATGTATAAAACTGTTGTCCCCTGCTGACAAAGGGGCGGTGGGAGTAGAATTTCGAGCAGCATATGTCAATTTAAAGGATATTTGTGCAATCTGCTTACCTCAATAAAAATCACGGAGTAAAATTATATTTACAGCATTTTCAAGAACCACAGTAACATCAATAGAAACGTATTACAATGCATTAATAATTATCTGGTCTTGCCGAGTATTTTATTTTCTTCACATCTGATACGTAAAAAAAAAAGATGTGGTATAATTGCCAATGAGACAAAGCTCCACAAGAGACCAAATGATACAGTAATTTACAACTATAGGTTATCGTACGGCCTTCAACCGCATAGACCGCTATAAAAGGCCTCGAAATGACAAAATTTATGTAGATAACCGACCGTTCAAGGGATGTATAGTCAGTCAAGGTCGTTAAAAACTTCAATCGTCATGTAAAACAATTCAAAATAATGATATATTCCTTTTTCGTCCTTTCATCTTTTGTATACGTGTTGTACTTGCAACAACGTAGTCCATCTTTTCTTTCTCGTGTCAAACCGAAGTTATCGTACAATATGACAAAAATTATCTTAAACATAAGGGAACACCGTTTATATCCATATGTTACCAATATACATTCAGATTTATTGTATTTACATGTATTTACTCGTAAAGCAAATATAGTATCGGCGCAAATTAAAGATCGAAAATGGGTTTAATCGGCGCAATTTGCGTACGTCCGTGTTACTTTACACTGGTAAATTTTAATCACTTATGCTTCGAATTTGAACTTAAGTGATTTTTCAAAATTGAGTTTCAGAAGGTTTAGCCGATAACATTTTTTTTCTAGAAGTTACGATGCACTGGAAACGTATGTACATTGAGATTAAGGCCGTGTGCACATTGACCTAAATTCGGTGTTGTGTTAGTGTAACTCACACGTAAACTAAACACAATTGCGTTCCCATTGATAAAACTCAATGTTTACATGTAGTTTAAATCATGTTTTACCTACACACAGTCGATAGGCAATGTAGGCCTTGTGTAGGTTAAGTGTACACAAAACTAGGCATTTATGACATTAGTTTTATCGTGTTTATATTTAAGGAGGAAACTATTTTTGAGTAAAATTGATATTTTTGATAATTATTGGTTGTCTAAATTTTACAGATTGTTTTTGGTTACAAAAAATTCACGTACTTTATTAACTCCTAATCAAGATTCAAAGCAGCATTATTGCCGAACCCATAAGGCAGCAACCAATTGCTTTTCGGGGGGGGGGGGGGGGCTATTATAGTTGAGTATAAAACATAAAGACAAGGGGGTGGGATGGTGAGCTATGGATTTTGTTTCGGAAACAAAAAATGTTTCTAGTTTTTGGCCCTGAAAAAAAAGTTGTTTGTTTCACCCTCAGCTGCCACTTTATATAATGCTAAAATTGATTTCGACTTGTCACCAAAATTTGTCCTGAAAGAAATCAATAGCTAACGCCCCCCTCCCCCTCCACCAAAAACATGAAGAAATTAGTTGCTGCCTAATTCATTTGAAAAGGTCTTCCCGAATCGACTTGGCGTACACAGAAATATTGGCCACTGGTCTTTACTCAAAAAACGATTCACGCATAAATGCATGACAAAAAAAAGTGTGAGGTAAATGATATATTTGTCTAGTTTCTCACATCCGTTAAATAACACGTAAAATAAATTAATTTTTTTTTACCCTATTCCTTTACCAAATACTCCTTGGAGAAGAAATACCATTTGAAACAAACAGAAAAGATAAAAATGTAGTGATCCCATATAACTCGATCCTTTTTTTCGGCTGTAAGCACGCTGTTAAAGCTAACGTTTTCTAATGCGTTATCGAGACATCTCCAGTATATTCAAACTACTACACATTATAAAAATGGCTTTCATAAAGTAGCATCCACTTAACTTTAAAAAAGGGGGAGGGTTATTTTTTTTATCTGAGTCAGATTTTTTTCGCGCGTACGCTTTAATTCCTTTTTTCGATGCTGGTGATCAAATACCTTTTTTCAATATTTAACACTATAATGTATTGGGAAACTCTTGATTCAGAATATTTCTTTTTATCATCTGTATGACCATTTTTTTTTAATTCAGTTCTACGTAATGAACATTTAAATGACATATAGTTTACAAGTGGGAACAAATCTTATGTACAGGTAGCTAAACAAGGTGTAATGTTATGTGAAACCAGTGTACACTACACTAAACTAATTGTAAACATGTTTACTCTACACGGCGTTTGGTGTGAACACGGCCTAACTTATATTATTTCTGGATGATTCTTGTAAAAAAGGTCTGATCATGCAATGAAGTTGAATTTTATTTATACTGCTTAATTGACAAAATTTTATAGTAAAAAAATTATAAAGGTTCATAGTCTTTTGTCATTTGTTTCATTTTAAATTGTCTTCAGAAGAAATGATAAAGATTTCGCCTGACCTTCATCTCACTGAAGTTTAAGGCAAACAATATAAGAAATTATTACTCGATTTCCGATGCCGGCAATCTATAAATACAGCCTGGTCTTTGTATTAATGGCAAATAAACTTCTCATATATACCAGGACCTGAAATTTTACACTTACGCCAGACGCGCCTTTCGTCTACAAAAGACTCACCAGTGACGCTTGAATCAAAAGTGTTAAAAAGGGCAAATAAATTACGAAGTTGAAGAGCATTGAAGATAAAAAATTCCTAAAAGTTTAGCAAATAAGCAATTTAGATACATAATAATTCATCCTGTTTTGAGAAATACTCTATAATTTTCAACGGAAAATTATTTCTTAGATTCTAAATTCATTTTTTGAATTAACAACTTATTTGTAATTTATAATTATTGTTTCGTCTATTCAAAACACGTGCGGTATTAATAACGTTGATCGTATTTTATGATAAATTCGAATCAAAAACTTTAATTCAGATATCATACCTTTAATCTTAATGTCCTTCATTTTTTAAATTCAGAAGTAATAAATTTACAATTTTGATGGAACAATGTGTATCCCCTCGTCTTAATGGGACACATAATGGTATAAAGAAGTCCGGCCGTGCTTAAGTCTTTCCGTCTGTCACCAGTGGCGAAGGAGTGCGCTAGGTCAAACTTCTAAATTGACGCGATGAAAAAGCCCATAAATCTAGGCTAATAAAGTCAAATAGTCTGAAGGTTAGCCAGTCTCATCTTTCATTTCTCTTTTTATCTCAAAAGATTTTGCTAGTAAGAAGGAGAGGACACATCTGACTTTACTTTCTAAGCGGCGTAAAAGGTTATTTCGAACAATTTTTCATTCCGACGGATGGTTTGTCTGAATGTTAATTTGTTGCGACAACAACATCACGTACTCTGATACTGGTAAATACATGTTATCACTGATATTACCAGATAATTAAGTAAATGAATACAGTTGTTATTCGGGAAAATTTACTTCCAATTTGGGATTTTCGAAATGGTGCGCCAGCTAGGAAAACGTGTACTATAACGCCAGATTCAATGTTCTGTTGAAAGACAACTCTTTTCTTCAAAACGAACTTGAAAAACAAATAAAATTACTCACAACTTTTTTGAAAGGTGGGCGATATATACTATGTGTAGCTTTATCTTATAGAGTACACGTGGCACTTTCTTTCTTGAAATGTTTAAGAATAAATCACTGGTAGATATTCTTTAATACTGGAAACATTTTTCATTCATAATTTTAATTTTTGGCAGGAATGATACAAACCATATTTTTTAAGATCAAAACAATAAGAGTCATAAAATGTTGAACCTGTATCTGATAGGCACAAATTCTACTGTTTAACATGAAAGCAAAATTATGCTTGTAGGTTTGATTTATTGCAAAGATTGGAAAGTATTCACGGACCATGTACACACAGATTCGAAATTTTAATAATAAGTCAATTTTTGCTATGAAACGTTGAATCCGACAAACACTCTTTAACAAATGTTTAAAGGGGCACTAGCTGTCAAAGGAGTAGGTCCGGTAAGGACCGATTTTGGCCTCAAATTTCAGGTTCATCTGACGAAAGATTTTGACCACTTTTTAAACACTTAAGTGTCTATTTTATTTGAATTAATTAGTTTATGTGAAAGATTTTAACAGGTTTAGTCATTAAAAACGATCCGATTTAAGCTCAAATATGAAAAATCTACCTAATATGCCGAAACATGTCACTTTTCAGATGGTTTTTGGTAAAAATGAAAGTGGCCGCATCCGTGTTCATCCTCAACCTTTATTTATGTTATGTATTATCATAAAATACAACTTACATTTCAATATTAAGGATGAACACGAATGCGGCCACTTTGTTTTTACACGAAAACCGTCTAAAATTTAACTAAAATGCTAGAATTATGAGGATTTTAGTAATTTAGCATGACTTAATGGTGATAGTACCGGATATATGTGCATGGTATTGTCAAAAACAGCCCATATTTATGTAGCAGAAGCATTCTACTGTCCAATAAATAACTAAAGGTTTACATTTTAACAATTTTGTAAAACTGTTATATTTTGGGGCCAAAAAGGGGTCTTACTGAACCTACTCCTTTATGTTCACCAATTTGACTCAAATTTTCATAATTAATTTATAATAAATTAATGTAAATTATTCATCTAAAGTACTAGCAGTCTACAATAATACATTTTCATAGCATTGGCTCAAAAATATATAGCTTTGTTTCGTGTGTACTTTAGTCAAGGCGCCATCTACTTAGCAGAAGAACGAAATATACCAGTGAGACAGTCAAACTCACACTAATTAAATATCGAGATGACCTAATAAAACATCCAATGACCATATACGGTATATAAACATAGACATAAATATAGATATAAATAGACTAAGATTTAAATTGATTTTTTTCATAGTTTTTACCTTTAAACGTTAAAAGAATGATTTTTTGGTCGATCGAATCAGTCAATCAAATGATTTACCTATGTTTCACTTTCAATGTTGACATTATTTTTATCGTTTTAATAAACTGATCACGCACGATTATTGCATTATCCTTCTATAACTAACGAGTTACATTGATGTTCAAATGCATACGGATTTAATGAAGTCGAAATATTCAATTGGAAATAAACAATTAATCTTCAATGTTTCTAAGCTTATTTGTCAAAATTTAACCATACTTGCTGCTTAAAGCGAATTATAAGATCCCGATCTTTTCTTTCACGCATCGTTGTAAATAAAACGGAATTTGATGAAACTGTTGTAAAAGTGAGAGGTTTAACGCTATAAAACCAGGTTCAATCCACCTTTCTCTACATTTCGAAATGTCTGTTCCAAGGCAGAAATATGACAATTGCTGTCCATTCGTTTGATGTGTGTAGTCATTTGATTTTGCCATGTGATAAGGGACTTTCCGATTAAATTTTCTTCGGAGATCAGTATTTTGTGATTTTTCCTTTTTCATTAATGATTGAACCAAAAAAAAAATCCTATTTTAGAATTTTGATATATCTCGTAGCTAGTTCCCCTTTAAAGGAAATAAACTTAATAGTGTGACAATGAAGCTGTACATGCTAACGCACCCGGTGTCACTCCTTTTGGATTATACAGTGTCGTTTGGGTTTTAATTTTCACCTGATTTATATGTTCCTAATGATATATGATCAGTGTTTTTTCTCTAATGTTTTAAATGGCTTCTTTTGTCGTAAAAACGTCGGATACCCTCCTTAAAATTACTCTGCAGAAGTTCAATTTTTATGAAATGTCTTTAAAAAAGATGCTGTCAAAATAATAGACTAAAGGCTGTCAAATTGACAACAAACCGTGTTTATCTGCAAGAAAATGACATTTGCAAATCTGTACTCCAAACAAGACCAAGTTAACAAAACAAAATAAATGTTTGTAGGGTTCAGAAATGGTAATCCGGAAATAAATCTAAGTAACATGTGTTCTTCTATAAGGAAATAAACTCAATGACGATAAACACTTAAGTCAAACATGACCGTTATGAAAAACTAGAAGCTCTCAAGAGCCTGTGTCGCTCACCTTGGTCTATGTGCAATGGACACAGATAAATTCATGACAAAATGGTGTTTTTGTGATGGTGATGTGTTTGTAGATCTTTCTTTACTGAACATTCTTGTTGCTACAAATATTTGTCTCTATAATGAACTTGGCCCAGTAATTACAGTGGTAAATATTTCCTAAAAACATGACGAAAAACTCCTTAAGGGGTCAATTGAAAATTTTGGTCATGTTGACTTATTTGTAGATCTTATTTTGCTGAACATTACTGCTGTTTACACTTTATCTCTATCTATAATAATATTCAAGATATAACCAAAATCTGCAAAATTTCCTTAAAATTACTAATTTGGGGGCAGCAACCCAACAACAGGTTGTCTGATTTTCAGGGCAGATAGATCTTGACCTGATAAACAATTTTACCTAGTCAGATTTGCTCTAAATGCTTTGGTGTCAGAGATATAAGCCAAAATCTACATTTCCCCTCTATGTTCTTTTTTTAGCCATGGCAGCCATCTTGGTTGGTTGGACGGGTCACGCCACACAATTTTTAAACTGAATACCCCAACAATGATTTCGGCCAAGTTTGGGTAAATTTGGCCCAGGAGTTTCAGAGCAGAAGATTTTTGTAAAAGATTACAAAAATTTACGAAAAATTGGTCAAAATGGACTATAAAGGGCAATAACTCCTTAAGGGGTCAACTGATAATTTTGGTCATGTTGACTTATTTGTAGATCTTACTTTGCTGAACATTATTGCTATTTACAGTTTATCTCTTTCTATAATAATATTCAAGATAATAACTAAAATCTGCAAAATTTCCTTCAAATTACTTATTTCGGGGTAGCAACCCAATAACCGGTTGTCCTATTCATTTGAAAGTTTTAGGGCTGATAAATTTTCACTTGATGAACAATTTTACCCCTATGTCAGATTTGCTCTTCATGCTTTGGTTTCAGAGTTAAAAGCCAAAATCTACATTTCACCCCTATGTTCTATTTTTAGCCATGGCGGCCATCTTAGTTGGTTGGCACGGTCACGCCACACATTTTTTAAACTAGATACCCCAAAGATGATTGTGGTCAAGTTTGGATTAATTTGGCCATGTAGTTTCAGAGGAGAAGATTTTTGTAATAGAAAACTAAGATTTACGAAAAATGGTCAAAAATTGACTATAAAGGGCAATAACTTCTCAAGGGGTCAACTGACCATTTCCGTCAATCTTACTTTGCTGAACATTATTGCTGTTTACAGTTTATCTTTATCTATAATAATATTCAAGATTATAACCAAAAAATAGCAACATTTCCTTAAAATTACATATTCAGGGGCAGCAACCCAACAACGGGTTGTCTGATTCATCTGAAAACTTCAGGGCAGATAGATCTTGACCTGATAAACAATTTTACCTCTGTCAGATTTGTCTAAATGCTTTGGTTTTTGAGTTATAAGCCAAAAACTGCATTTTACCCGTATGTTCTATTTTTAGCCATGGCGGCCATCTTGGTTGGTAGGCAGGGTGACGCCACACATTTTTTAAACTTTAAAAGTTTGGTTTGATTTGGCCCAGCAGTTTCAGAGGAGAATATTTTTGTAAAAGTTAACGACGACGGACGACGACGACGACGACGGACGCCGGACGCAAAGTGATGGGAAAAGCTCACTTGGCCCTTCGGGGCAGGTGAGCTAAAAAGCAAACAACACATCAATTAATATCCGATATTTCCTTGGAATTAAAAAAAAAAAAAAAAAAAAAAAGCAGGGACTTGTCTGTAATTTAACTCGTTATCGTTTATACCAATAAACAGCATAACATTTATCAAGGACGATAACTTCTGAATGATAAGAGTGAACATGTTCACTTTAAAGCTAGATTCCTGATTTGTCATCATAGAAATTTTGAATGAAGAATAATTCAGTAGAAACAGACCTTAACGCCAGTCGTAGTGAATTATTGTCGGAAATACCGATTTAATTTGATGGATTAATCCTACCTTTATAGTTATCAAAGCTTACAGGCTTATGATTTAAAACACCAGACGCGCGTGTTGTCTACATCAGACTCATCAGGCGACCAGTGGGTCTTCAACGTTATATTACATTGTATTTGTTATCAAAAGATTGTGCTTGCTTTTTTTATGCAAGGCAGTGTAATTTAGACTAATTTGTCGCAACCTTGAAAATGACTCAGAGTGTGTCCATATTTTACATTGATAATCAGACATAAGTTTACAATTGATCAAAGTGTCATTCTTTTATCACCAATCCCACAATTCCTGGTAAAAATATGCACGTGTCAGCTGAACTAATATAGCGCATATTGATCCCCCGATGTAGTTTTATTATCATATATCATTATACAAATATAGAATTTGTACTGATTGAGGATTTACATTCGTCATCTAATCTTCTAAAAATGAATTTGTTTAGTGTTTAGTATTACATGGTATATTATATTATACAGTTTACACTTCAAATGATAAAATTTGACATCACTGTTAGAATGTTATAATAGTTCACCCAAAAATATTTCTCAACGCCTTCAAAATGGTATATTTTGTATGCATGGTCCACTTGTAGGCATCACTCTATTTAATACAAAGTTGTACTACTCGATATAAATTCAAATAGAAAAGAATACTTTTCAGAGTCATAAGAAGTTGCGTCCCTTTGACCATTTTCCCCTGCTATAAAGTAAACAAAATGAATGTTTTAATAACCTAATTTTCAAAGATTGTCTGTAACTTTACCGATTGATACATCTTAGCTGAATGATGTAATCAATCGTTCTCAGTTATACAAAGAAACAACTTGTCATTTTCCAATTGATCACGGACGATAACTCCAAAATTATCAGAGCGAAAATGTCCATGTTTTAAGCTGAGTCCTTAAAACCATGACACCAGTCGTACTAATCAAAACCGTGACACCAGTCGTACTAACTAAAATCGTGACACCAGTCGAACTAAACAAAACCATGACTCCAGTCGTACTAGCCAATAATCCATAATCGTCAAGAAATTAAACTTTATGTTGACAACAACATTCCAAAGTGTCATAGTCACTAGTGAGATGTAACCAATACAGAGAGAAGCAAAGCTCTAAAATGCATTTCAGAATAAATTATCGACAAACATATTACGCAAAGTTGTATTTAAAGTCTACAAATATTGATATCAAGCTAATAATAAAATCCGCAGTGTATCCTATACGATGTATTGCCCTTTTATGACGTTAAAGTATTACCAAAATAGCTAACCCGGAAACTATATACATGTAAAAAAAATATTTGTGCGATAAAATTATCGACAACATTACTAGGTATTTACAAACTAACGAATTGTCTTGCTTACGTAGTAAAGTGTCTTAATCTGTTTGTCAATATGTCTCAATAAAACTATCAACACAGATGAACAACACATTCTTCACCTTAAGGCTTTATCTGATAAGATATGACAGGGGTGTGTATTTTACAAGCTATTAAAAATTATTATGAATTAAGGAATGTATCTCCCTCATGCAAAGCTATGATTTCTTTCACATATTTGGCTATACATTTTGGAACTTTTGAAATATAGCTCTTCATCTTTAAATAAGCTTTCGATTTTACATATTTTGGCCACGAGCATCACTGACGAGACATGTATTGTCGAAATGCGCATCTGGTGCAGAAAAATTGGAACGTTAATGCTCAAATCATATTTTTTAAAAGTCAGGAATGTGTAAATAGTATGAACAATAAAAACATATAAATAAGGAAAAACAAACTACGTCTAAGTTTTCATTTATCCTATCTTATGAATAAAAAAATACGCTTTGAGAAACAACTAGTTAACATTTGAATTTTTAAAGATTTAATCAAACATTCTCAAGTTATGGTAAAACATAAACCCACTGAATGCCATTTTGAAATTTATCAAGAACGATAACTCATGGATGACAAAAGTGAAAATATCCAAAAATTGATAACAAAATATAGAATATTCCGATTAAATTTGATGGATTCCTGCAACCTTAACAAAGTGTATTGCTGATAGTAAGCCAATAGGACATACTCGTAGTGTGACTTACCCTTTAGTTGTATCTTCAGTACTAACAAATAGTGATCTCGTGATGCAGTTTTATTGTAATATCATTGAACAAATATAGTATATGTATAACATAATATACATTTGATCTATTCATCTACAACGTAATTCAGTTTAATATTTGAAATGATAGTTTGTGATGAAACTATATGTAACTGTTCAATGATTACAATCATTCAGTGACATAATCTGTTTTTTTTTTGTACTGATACAATATACATTCCAATAGAAACGAATACTTATTAGAGTCAAAAGAAGTTCCGTCCCTTTGGCCATTGGTCCCTGCTATATAGTTAACACTGATTTTTTTTCAATAGCGTAATTTCTAAAAATGTCGTTAAGGTATTGTAAGGACACTGTTTGGCAGCCGACCGCCGTACATCAACACATTAATAACTGAATTATCCTTTGGATGTGATTTGTCTGTAGCTTACCGATTGAAGCATTTTAACTGAGTGATGTAATTCTGCGTTCTCAGTTAAACCAAGAAACAAACTTGTCATTTTCCCATTTATCACGGACGATAACTACAGAATGACGAGAGTGAAAATGTCCATTTTCAAGCTTGATTCTTTAGTTGTTATATCAGAAATTTTAAAGTAATAATGGCTGAATGAAAACAGACCGTGACACCAGTCGTACTAACCAATAATGATTAATCTTCAAGAAATTTTCTTAAAGTTTATGTTGACAACAACATTCCAAAGTTTCATAGTCAGTAGTGAGATGTAACCAATATAGTTGGCAAAGCTCTAAAAGCCATTTTAGAACAAATTTTCGAAAAAAAAGATTACGCAAAGTTGTATATAATTTCAACGAATATTGGTACATGTATTAAGCTAATATTAAAAGCATCAGTGTATAGGACATTTATTGCATATATCTATTAACTATCAACAAAGATGAACAACACATTCTTAAATGTACTTCACATTAAGGCTTTATCTGATAAGATATGACAATGGTGTGTATTTTATGATGCTCAAACAAAAAATTCAACTATTTTGTCATTAAGTATATGTTTTACAAAGTAGTGTATTCGTACGACATTTATTAAATATCGTCATTCTCATTCTAATTTCCTGCATATGGTGCCCTTGCCGTAATATGTTCATTAGGGAATGCTCAAAACTTATCTTTTAAAAGCAAGGCATGTATAAATACGTATGAACATTAAAGGCATATAAATAAGGATAAACAAACTAGGTATAAGTTTTCATTTATTATTTTCTAAATAAAAAAAATACGCCTAGAGAAACAAGTAGCTAACATTTGAGTTTTTAAAGATTTAATCAAACATTCTCAAGGTTATGCAATTACATAAACCCACAAAATGCCATTTTAAAATTTAATAAGAACGATTACTCATAAATGACGAAAGTGAAAAAAATATCCCTATATTGCGGAAAAGTATGAAAAATGTTTATACGAAATCGTCATGAAACATCTGTCGTACTAAAACCAAATGATAACAAATTATAGAATATTACAATCAAATTTAAAGGATTGATGCTACCTTAATTCAGTGTATTGTTAAAAATAAAGCCAACATTACTCACCCTTTAGATGTATCAGCAGTACTAACATATAGTGATCCCGTGATGCAGTTTAACTATCATATCATTGAACAAATATAGTATTTGTATAACATTATATACCGGTACATTTGATCTACTCATTTACAACCTAATTTAACTTAATATTTGAAATAATAGTATGTCATGAAGCTACATGTAACTGTTCAAAGATTAAAATCATTTGGTGACATAATCTGTTTTATTTTAGAAAAAAAACAGGTCATGGTTGAATAGTAATTTGGAAATCTCAATTATAGCAATGCATGCAAGCCAACATCTAGGCCATTTGAGTGTTTGATAGGAAACCGTATTTCATCGTTGTTTGTACAGGTGCTGGTATATTGTATATATCACATCTCCATTTATTCCCATAAATGAATACCAACACTTTTGTACAAACCTATTTGTAAACTTATTTTACAAACTCCTTCTAAGACTCGCCATATCATCTAGCTTTTTCCAACAATTACTTTACCAATATGCCCTACCCAAAAAATGCACCTTATTTTTTTTTTATCTGTGAGTCGTTGTGTCTCCTTGATTTGTAAATAGGTGCGTTGTTATCATCTGTATTTGTACGTAGTGGGTCCAACTCAAAACATTAATAACACTGCCAGCCCGAATACTATAGGTTTATAAAAATATCTCTTTATAATTTTTATGTTCGAAACATTGTCTGGATATTGCTTCACCACAGCACCAATCTTTAATTTATTGTAGGACCAAGAGTTTTAATGAATGATTTATTTCAGAATGGAATAACAGAAGAATATGAAACGATATCTGAATGAATTTTATTTTTAACTAATCGAATGAAAACTTCGGTGTTGACATCCTATATTTCTAAGCGTATGTGAACGTTATCCTAATTCCGATATTGACTGCGCTTATACGATAACAGTGAAATCATTTCATGTTCCGCTAGTTTCAGGAAACATATCGCATGTTTTCTCTACAGTCCAAATAATATCCGATAATGTTTACATTTAGAACATTGGGAATATTGTCTGTCTAATGACCAAGTTCGTCTTATGTTCTATTTGTCTTCAATTCCAACCAACAAACCATTTTCTATTCTGCTTTATACTTCTGTCGGTACGAAGCTTGTTTTCGCTCAATTATATTCGTTGTCTTTTCAGATCAACTGGTATAAAAAAGCCACTTGGCGTGCGTCTTCGTCGTTGGTAACTTTTACAATAATTTCTCCTTTGAAACGTTAGTTACATTAAATTAATATTGGAGTATTGTGTTGAAAATTCCGTTCCATGACATCGCCCGCCAACAAAAAAGGCCGACATGGCTATACTAAGTACATAGAGGTAAGTTTAAAGTATGTTTATTTCTTAAAAAAAAATACAAATTGTTTGTGATGTTACAACTGTCAGACGACTTTTTGTGAAAGTTATTGCCTTTAAGGTGAATGGATAGTCTCAGTTAACATCTATGTAAATTGTTTCTATAGTAAGTCAAAATGCAGTTTTTATCATGTTTATTCCAAAATATAAAAATAAAATCACCGGACTTTGTTCACGCTACAGTTTCGGGAAATTTTTCATATTTTATTATGTGTGTAGTTAGTTAGTGTACTGTATCTTCGACGGCTATGCCATCTGTTTTAGATGTGTTATTAAGACACTATCTCATAGACGAATATGACACATTTATCATTTGCGTCGTTAGGGTATCGTCTAGTTGACGTGTCTGACATATTTTTATTCATTTTCTTGTGTCGTAGGTGTTCTGTCTTATTATAAAACATGCGACACATAATTTTTCAAATATGTGTAGTTTGAGTACGGTCTGATTGACCCCCCTTCTACTCTGTTTAGCGTCGTTAAGGTACTGTCACGATCACAATGTTTGTTTGATTTGTGTTGAACATGTATGAGTACTGTGTCATTGGTGTATACGATACATTCTACTTAGGTATATGTTTCAATAACCTATTACATGTTTGTTTGATCATGTGTGTCGGTTAAGTGACATTGAAGTATACGCACCATTTTACTGTCATTTAGAGTTCAGTGTGATTGTCGTCAAAACCTAATTGTTGAAATATTTTCGTCGTTAGTGTACTTTGTTGTTGGTGAAAATGCAACAGCTTTTTCTAATTGGTATCTTTGGTTTACTATCTCATTTAGGTATATGACACATTTTTCATATTTTTTTTGTGCCATTAATGTACTGTCTTATTGCTTATATACAACTATTTCTTATTTCTTTTTGTCGTAGACGTAACCTCTTTTTCTATAGCGTATATGCCGTAGTTGTTTCTCGTCTCATTCACCATTTCTGTTGTAAATTTACCGTCTTGTTGATGTCAATAAATGTTTGTGTCACTTTTTTTGCACTGTTGTAAATATACAGATACATTCTGATTGTCGAAAGTGGCAATTTATTTTAATTTTGAGTTGTTGGAGTATCGTGTCATGTGTCATACGGGTTCAGGTGACATCTTTTTATTATTTGTTGCGCTGGATACTATTCGTTTACGTCTATTCAACATATATTTTTCCTATAATTGCATATATTAATTCTGTTCTAATCAGTTGTTAGACTTACTTGTCTCTATTTCATAACCTTTCTATTTTCTGGACAGAAAGTCACAGGACAAAAAGTCACAGGACATAAAGTCACAAATTTGATAGGACAAAACGACACAGGACCCAGGACAAAAAGCCACAATTATTTTTTTCATTTTTGTTTGAATATATTAGAGAAAGATCTTGAAATATTTCCTTTTAATTACATTTATTAATTTTTAGTATAGGACATTGCTCATTAACTTTGTTAAATGAAATTTATTCAATTGTAATCATGCAAAGGAGATATTTTTTCTTGTTTAAAGAAAGATATTCTAAAAACTGAATTGTGACTTTTTGTTCTGTGACCTTTTTTGTCCCGTGACTTTCTGTCCTACATTCGTAATTAACAGACTGAAGTAAGGTTTACAAAAAGGTATAAAGTTGATCCAGATTGTTTAATTGGTCATTGCTTTATGCGGCATAAGCACAAAAAGGCTACTGTGGTCATTGTTAATTGGTTGAATACCAATTTTCTTTGGTTTCATGGATAAAGGTGAATCACCAATTCAAATTACAAAATATCTTTGGCTTTGTATGCATGGATTGCCCTTTGTATGCAGGGATTGGCAATCAAATATCCACAAAAAGTGTTCATCAATCCATGAAAATTAAGACCCACAAAATTAAATAAATCCACAGTATATCACTGTGAGAAGAATGTATGTATTACACCGAAGTCAAAGATGTTGATAGTCAATTGTATTACAAAAACTCTTCAAACACTTTCAATGTATCATTTCCTGAATTGTTAAGTCATAATTATATTTTTTTTCACTATGATAGTGTGTTCATAGGAAAATTAACACTGCAAGATTTATTAAAATATCTGGGTCAATACGTTAAGAGTAAGGCCAAATAAAATAGTATGTGTGGTTCCAGTAACATCTACAACAATTGAGGGTAGGCAGGTCAGGACTTTCTTCTTAATTTTATGTTTTTTATACGACCACAAAAAAAAATTGTTGTATATTGGTATCACGTTGTCTGCGTCTTTGTTGTCGTCCGAGGATCGATGATTTCCTGATAGTTTCATTAGTATAAGTAAATAGAAATAAAAAAAATGTTAACATAAGGTTTATAATTTACCACTAAATGAAGTTTGGATTTGATTTTGAGGGTTTTGCTCCGAACAGTTTAGGAATTAGGGACCAAAAAAGGGCACCAATTAGCATTTTTCTTGGTGTTGGCACAGTGACTTTAATATACTTAAAAAGAAATCTATGAAATTTAAACAAAAGGTTTATGACCATAAAAGGAAGTTTGGGATTGATTTTTGGAGTTTTGGTCCCAACAGTTAAGAATAAGGCCAAAATTAAACTCTGTTTAATTTTGAAATAATAGGACAGTATCGTTAGTGGATGCATTTTAATAAATAGACAAACATTGAATTATTGGGTTTTTTTTGATATGCAGAATCTAGCTGTATATTTAGATTGTAAATGTTTGGTCCCGTTTTCAAATTGGTCTACATTAAGGTACAAAGGGTCAAAAATTAAACTTAGTTTGATTTAAACAAAAATTGAATTATTGGGGTTCTTTGATATGCTGAATGTTAACATGTACATAGATTTTGGATATTGGACCATAACAGGTAAATGTCCAGTTTTAGTTTTTTAAGTTATTCATTCTGTGTCAGAAATCTATTTCGTGTCAAATATTTAATGACAATCAAAATTCAGAGCTGTATCAAGCTTGAATGTTGTGTCCATACTTGCCAACTGTTCTGGGTTTGACCTCTGCGGTCGTATCAAGCTATGCCCTTCAGAGAATCTGGTTTTATATTGAGATTATATGAGAAACCAGATTAAGACTTTTACAGTGCTTCATGAAAAATGACAAAAAAATCTTAAGGGTAGGCTATTATTACTTAAAAAAAAGTAGGGTAGGTAGGGATTCAGGAACCTGGTGCCACACATATATTTTATTTGGCCTTATATGTTTACTGCAGCAAAAGAAGGTTTATACTAAAGACAAAAATCTCTAAAACTGTAAGGAATGTGTTAAAAAATAGACATACAAAAATAACCAGCTTCCAAGAATAAGTCTCATATACCAGACTTAAATTGTTCTTTAGAATTAAAATCGTATTTATTATTTACATATTCTACTGGGAATGTAAAAGCTAATTTTAACTGCGAAAGGAATAGTTCTTCCCCCTAAAAACAACCCAGAGCAAAGTGAAACAAAACAAAACAAATTAGATAAATTATTTTTGATATTTTTAATTTAGTAAGTTGGAATAAACAAGTATTATGTAGTGAGACTCAATATACAAATTCTTGAAATAGAAGATATATTTAGTACATGTCCCTAAAAATTGTGCCAAAAATATTTAAAAAATAAACAGTTTCTTGTTTTTATTTAAGGTGCCGTTATAATCTTCACTGCCCTGCTGTCGGTAGCTTTCCTCGGTAGAACCATCCGATCCCAGATGTGGATTGGTATAGTTAGTGTAATCGTTGGTTTGGCCGTCGTTGGTCTGATATCATTTGTAACACTGACAAGAACAAAGATACCAATGGGATTATTGCAGGTAAAGATTTAATACCTGTACTGAGGTTTGTGTGCATTTGTTTTGTGTTTTATTCAATATTGTAATCTTTTTTTTCATTCAAAGTAGTATTTTACTCATATGACCTTGGCTTGACCTCATTTTTTATTGTTCATTTGTTGATGATAAGTTTTCTTCAGTTTGATTCATAGATAATCAGATACTATAAGTAATTCATTAACTATGTTTGGAAAACTTTAATCTGTTGAAGAATATGTAGGATTAAACTTCAATCAGATGAAGAATAAATGAAATTATGTTATATTCTCAGTCAAACTGATCATATTTACTCATCATTTTAAACAGGGGCAGATCCAGATATTTTTAAAAGGGGATTTCCAATCCTAGATATAGGGGCCGTTCCGATCATTGTCCACATTCAAATGCATCTATCGTCAAAAAAGAAAACCCATACTGCATAGTTTGCTATAATTTAGGACCCTGACATAAAAAAAAATAAAAGAATTCAAACAAGAAACCAAAGGCCTTCTAGGTTTATAACAAAGTGATTTATAAAAAATCAAGAAAAACATACATGAACCAATGACAACCACTGAACTATAGGCTCTTGACTTTGGAGCTTCAGGTCATAAAGAATGGGTAGGGGTTAAACATGTTTGTGAGCGTCCAATCCTTCCCTATGTAACAGCACATTATGTTCTCAACCTAAATGTGCATGCTCTAAGTAGAATCGTACATTAAACATCAATCAATCAAACTATTTGACAGATAATTTATTGATCTACCTATAATATGTATTTGACAGGTGATTTATTGCCTTGCCTTTAATTTGTATTTGACAGGTGATTTATTGATTATCATGGCCCAGAGTAATATTATTGTGGCGGTTCAGATGGTCTATGAAGAGAGAGTTATAAACAGATTTACAATACATCCTTTGGATGCTGTAGGCTGGGAAGGTATGACAAACAATAAAGTTAGAAAATACAGGAAATCATGAAAACAATTATGGTATCAAAATTATATTTTTATTTAACTTTTTTTTTTATCCCATCACATTTTTCTTGATGATTTTAAACATCCCTGTACTGTGAAAACATACACAAAAAACGTCTGTGTCATTTGGTCTCTTGCTAAAATATCTATTGTCAATTTGATACACTAATAAAAGAGAGCATACGACACCAAAGGGCCATCCATATAAAGTCATTAGTCAACAATAAAATCACAGCACCATGGTTAAAAAAGAAAAAGACAAACAACAGTACTGGAAACACAACATAGAAAACTAAAGAATTAGCAACATGAACCCAATCAAAAACTGGAGTGATCTCAGATGATCCAGAGGGATAAGCATATCCTGCTCCTCATATGTCACCCGTCGTGTTGCTTATGTTAGTTACAATCCAGTGAAAATTATCAAAGATTCGACTTTTTAATCTTATTATATTTCATTGAAATAAATACTATTGCATTATGTATTCCCCTTTTATAACGGGGCCTCAGTGACCAAGTGGTCTTAGTAGTTACTACGTTAATCACTAGCCATTTAACACTGATGTTGTAAGTTGGAACCTTGCTCGTGCAGGTGCGCTTGACTCCAATCTTAATTGACTAGGATTGTCAGTTTTCCTATCGAAGGTCATGGTTTTCTCCCGGCACTTCATTAATAAAAACTGGACGCCACAAAAGCGTAAATGTGGTCCTTAAAAGTATCGTTAAAACAAAAAAAAACAAAAAAATCAAAACCTCTCTTATAACAGTTTCTTAATATTGTATATCAAACATTTTTGTTTGGATGTTCTGATCATTTTTGCCACTGGATTTTTTAACAATAAACTGCCAATTTGATCATCAGATTTTTATTTTTCAGGTATATTTGGATTTGTTCTCTTAGGCCTCTTGTTGATTCCATTTTTCCACATTGATGCCGGAGCCTGCAGTGAATTGCCAACACACAAATTAGATGATGCTATTGACGCCTTTCATCAGCTGGGACAAAACTGGCAAATTCTAACAGCAACCCTAGGTACAGTATTAACCCTAAAAAACAATCAAAATTAAATCAGAAAAAAATAAGAAATTCTTACTGCAACCCTAGATACAGTATACCCTAAAAAAAAATTAAAATTAAATCAAGGAAAATTGGCAAATTCTTACGGCAAACGCTACGTACAGTATTTACTCTGAAAAAACAATCAAAATTAGATCAGACAAAACTGGCAAATTCTAATTGGCAATGCTAGGTACCGTATTTACCCTCAACTACAATCAAAATTAGATCTGACAAAATTGGCAAATTCTTACTGCTAACCTAGGTATATTTTTTTTCCTGAAAAACAATCAAAATTAGATCACACAAAATTGGCAAATTCTTATGGCAAATCTAGGTACAATATACCATGTACATATCAGGGTTTTTCATGATTTGATGACACTCAATGGGCAGGTTAAATTTTCACTGTGCACAATTTTTGGTGACAGGGAAAATATATGCAAGACCTAAAATGTGCTGTTCCTTTTGCTTTTTTATGCTTTTTTTATTACAGTGCATGAATTGATTTTGTGGCATAGATGAATACACCATATCCAATCCTCTGTTTTTCGGCTTAATACAGTTATTTTAATATATTTTGCAGGGAATATTTTCAGCTTTCTTCAATTTTGCTGGAATAAGTGTGACAAGAAAATCAGTGCTACCACACGAATGGTTCTGGACAGTGTACGAACAATCATTATCTGGGTTGCTGCCCTATTGTTAGATTGGCAGAAATTTATCCCACTCCAAATATTGGGATTTGTTGTTCTGATCATCGGAATGATGTTATACAATGATATTGGCATACAGTTTATAAGGAGGACAATTATGACACGTGTTTTACGGAGACCCTTGCCACCTGATGAAGACCGGGAGAGATTGATCCCAGAGGACAATGCTAATCGTCGCGGAGGAAGTAAGTATACCAGTATTATTTGACACACTTGGGAATCAGATAAAATGTTAGATTAAGCAGGGTGTCGTTTTACTAAGGTTTTTTCTACAAGGATAGGAACTCTTTATGACCATGAAAATTGTAGATTAAAGCATGTTGGAATACTCAGGTGTCGGGATTAGGCAAGTTTCACTGTAGACTGTTTCAGTCCCTGGTTAGGGTTGGTTAGAGTACGTTGTGGACATTATGGAAAGGTCAACAAGGGGCATATTGTTTTCAAGTGTGAGGGCAGAGGGATGCATTCTAAAGGGGGTGACAGTCATTTAAATTTTAGTGATACAAAATTGAATGAATTGTAATATGTAGATAACATTTTTTTGTTAAAAATTTTAATTTATTTTTTCAATATTTCCATCGCTTTAATTCAAAGACTAAAACTTTGTGCAATATTTTTATCACTAAATTCTAATCACTGTGGTGTTGTACACAGCCTGATTCTAATGTGACTGCTAGCAAGGACACTGCCTGCCATCTAGGTAGTTCCCCTTCCCATGATGCCTAGATTTGGTTTTCAGTTATCTCCCTTTTCATCTAGGTAGGTTCCCTTCCCATGATACCTAGATTTGGTTTTCAGTTATCACCATTTTCATCTAGGTACGTTCCCTTCCCATGATACCTAGATTTGGTTTTCAGCTATCTCCCTTGTCATCTAGATAGGTACCCTTCCCATTATGCCTAGATTTGGTTTTCAGTTATCTCCCTTTTCATCTAGATAGGTTCCCTTCCCATGAAACCTAGATTTGGTTTTCAGTTATCTCCCTTTTCATCTAGATAGGTTCCCTTCCCATGATACCTAGATTTGGTTTTCAGTTATCTCCCTTTTCATCTAGGTAGGTTCCCTTCCCATGATTCAATTGCCTTTTACAAAGTGTAATGATTTGGCGTGTAGTATGGCGTTCATTATTACTGAACTGGTATATTATATATTTGTTATGGGGCAGCTGAAGGACGCGCACGGGTGCGGGGATTTCTCGCTGCATTGAAGACCTATTGGTGACCTTCTGCTGTGACAGACGTCTTTGACACTTTCCTCATTTCTATTCTCAATTTTATTGTTATTTTCAAAAAGAGAAGCTTCTGAACATCCTTGAATCTTATTATTACTGTTCTGGAAATATTTATTACCCGTAAATGCTTCAGACAAATGCAGTATAGATTGATGATTTTACTCTAAATAATTAATTAATTTACTTTCTCCACAGATATTCAGGATTAACCACAACTTACATGGTATATATAAATCATGAACTTGTACTATTTCCTACAATCCTACACTTTGACTGTTTTGCACTTCCCCCCATGCATACAACCATGCCAAATAATTTTACTATGATAATGTAATTTCACCAGAGGTTTTCTTTTTATGATTTCTATATTTTGTAACATCCAAACTTTTCATTGCTGACTTTGCTCACTCTACAAATTTGTCAATGTTTTAAGCAATAATGTGCTTATGTTTGCACAACATTTTTACTCTGGTGAATAATTTGCAATAATACCTTGTTGTTATATTTAACATATATGTTGAACTTCAATCTGATTATTAAAATATTTATTTTGTTTCTCAAATTTTTGTGCTATTTTCACATTTCTTGATCGTTGTGAGAAAAACTTTTCTCCTCACAAGTGAAAAATTTATTCTCTGCAAATGATTGGTCCAAAATAAATTAGGACGTAAAATTTTCTTGATTTCTTCTGAAATTACTTATTTTGAAGCCATGAAAATAGACAACCATGCCTGATAATGTCAGATATAAAAAACACAACTTGCTGCAAATCTTTAAAAAAGGAGGGATACAAATTATTAGAGAAACAGATACCACCAGTGACAATAACTCATGTATTGCAACACAGAGTCCTTACCATGTGGTTTTCCTCCACTTTCACTTTTTTCCCAAATTTTCATCCACTTCCCACAAATTTTACAAAGATTTCAGGTTTTGGACCAGTTTTGCAAACACTGTGGATATACGGTGTTGTAAACCATTATTTCATGTCTTTTCTTTAGTGCAGCATTTTAAAAATTCACATCAGAAAGCCTTGTGAATAGGATTTTAAAAATTACTATTGAATACAAATTATTTTCCTTGTTGTGAAGAGTTTTATAAATTGACCAATATTGACAATAAACCCACTTATTCATGGTATGGTATCAATATATCTGACCTAGTTTTATAAATTGACAATAAACCCACTTATTCATGGTATGGTATCAATATTTCTGACCTAGTTTTATAAATTGACCATAAACCCACTTATTCATGGTATGGTATCAATATTTCTGACCTAGTTTTATAAATTTACCATTAACCCACTTATTCATGGTATGGTATCAATATTCCTGACCTAGTTTTATAAATTGACCATTAACCCACTGATTCATGGTATGGTATCAATATTTCTGACCTAGTTTTATAAATAGACCATAAATCCACTTATTGATGGTATGGTATCAATATTTATGACCTAGTTTTATAAATTGACCCTAAACCCACTTATTCATGGTATGGTATCAATATTTCTGACCTAGTTTTATGAATTGACCATTAACCCACTTATTCATGGTATGGTATCAATATTTCTGACCTAGTTTTATAAATTGACCATAAACCCACTTATTCATGGTATGGTATCAATATTTCTGACCTAGTTTTATAAATTGACCATTAACCCACTGATTCATGGTATGGTATCAATATTTCTGACCTAGTTTTATAAATTGAGCATAAACCCACTTATTCATGGTATGGTATCAATATTTCTGACCTAGTTTTATAAAATTGACCATTAACCAACTTATTCATGGTATGGTATCAATATTTCTGACCTAGTTTTATAAATTGACCATAAACCCACTTATTCATGGTATGGCATCAATATTTCTGACCTAGTTTTATAAATTGACCATTAACCCACTTATTCAAGGTATGGTATCAATATTTCTGACCTGACACTACGTACTTTTTATTGCTTAGTTCTTTAGAATTTAATATGCAATGTTTCGGGTTCTTTCGGGAATAATCCCAGGTAAACCCTCATCAGAGGTCGACCTTTATATATTTATTTCGTATCTAGTATCATAGATATATGTGTGTCCATTTCATAACAGTTTTTATGCCCCACCTACGATAGTAGAGGGGCATTATGTTTTCTGGTCTGTGCGTCTGTTCGTCCGTCTGTCTGTCGGTCTGTCCGTTCTTTCTCCGTCTGTTCGTCCGTCTGTCCCGTTTCAGGTTAAATTTTTTGGTCAAGGTAGTTTTTGATGAAGTTGAAGTCCAATCAACTTGAAACTTAGTACACATGTTCCCTTATAATATGATCTTTCTAATTTTAAAGCCAAATTAAACTTTTGACCCCAATTTCACGGTCCATTGAACATAGAAAATGAAAGTGTATGTTTCAGGTTAAAGTTTTTAGTCAAGGTAGTTTTTGATGAAGTCCAATCAACTTGAAACTTAGTACACATGTTCCCTATGATATTATCTTTCTAATTTTAGTGCCTAATTTTATTTTTTATCCAATTTCACGGTCCATTGAACATGGAAAATGATAGTGCGAGTGGGTCATTCGTGTACTTTGGACACATTCTTGTTTTCTCAAATTTACTACATGTGCATATAGGTCTACGTTGTAGCTAGTCTTTTTACAGACTTTTTACAGACTTTCCCTGATGTGAAGCACTACATTTGGGGCAAGTAAATAGAAAAAAATGTATTACTTTAATTACAAGAATATCAGAAGCCAAATGACCATTATTAATTTATATATGTTATATGTATATAGAAGTCGTAAAAGGACCAGCCGGCAAATTTTATGTAAGGTGACCTATAGTTGAATGTTGTTAATTTCCGTGTCGTTTGCTCTCTTGTGGAGAGTTGTCTCATTGGCAATTTTACCACATCTCCTTTTTTATATGTATATGTACCTGTTTGTCTACAATAGACAATACTGCACAGATAAGGAAAACAATATAAAAGTCTAAAGATTTGACCAACAGTATTGTTGATAAATATTTAAGGTGAACAGATATAGCAATCATCAGGGTATACCGGTATATATAAGCAATGATTTGTATAGTAAGATCGTATGCTACAATACAAATCCTTGATATAAGCCTAAACATATCTTTGAAAAAACTAGGATTAAAAATCATCATCCCTCAAAACAGTTCAGTATTTCATGTATTTGTTGATACTTTTTTGTCATGAATGTTCAGATACTATAGGTTTTATTATCTTTTTATTACATATATTCAAGAGGAGCGTCAACCTGGTCCATCAAATGCTGCTATATCACCGTTTTGATTGGTTAATTTGAATTTATTCTTGAATCTGATTGGTGGTTTATGGACCAATAGTATGTTGAAAATATTAGTTCATTGTTAACCTTTAAGATTGTGATACAAACTTTTGAACAAGTTTTTGAGCACTTTTATATATTTATGAGAATGGGTGCAATATGATTGTTTTGATATGACTGACATGAGAAAGAATTTATTTGTTATAAAACTTTTTGTTTGTAATTTTTGCAAAAAATATGTATTTGATCAGTTACAAAGTTAAAAAATATTTGTGTACTAACTCTGATAGTGCCTCTGTATGAAAATAGTAATTTTAACTTACAAATTAATACCTTGTAAGACTCTTGTAATCATTCGATTCAAAGACTGAATTCATTTGATTTTTTTGTGGATATCAATGTTGGGTGATTTTACAATATAAAAATGTAACCGTTTGATGGATATTTGATTTCATTTTTTTTTTAAATGGGATTACATATTTTTTCAACATACTATTTTCGACATAGTATAACTTTATACTGAAATAATAACTACTGGTTTATTTTACAATCAGAGGCGGATTTAGGGGGGCCCAGGTCCCCCCTTTTGAAAAACAAATATTTGGTTAGTTATATAGGGACTCACTGAAGCGTGAAGGGAGCGGGCCCTCTCTTAGGCAGCAAGTGGGCCCCCACTTATGAAAATTTCTAGATCCGCCACTGACAATGAGATTGTTCGACACACTTTTTACTAAGCTTTACATTTTAATTAGGCTTAGTAATGACTTCGTACTTCATGACTCTGTTAGTTGTCTATAAATATTCACCCCGCTGCTCCTATGCCAACATCCAGCAAAGTATTCCACACAAACTTTTGTTTATGGCTATCTTGCATTGAGGTGGGCTTATAGCTTCAATTTTAAGATGAGAACAAAGTATGATTTTTGTAATCCAGAAGAGGTTCAAATGAGGTTTCACTCTGTGCTATTGTTTTGTGTTTATGTTCTTTGAGATTCTTTTTTTTTCTCATGGAGAACCATTCTACAATTGTTTTATTTCATCTTTCAAAAAACTTTATATGAAATTCAAAGGTTGCAATATAATAGCATTTGGCAGATGCACAAAACACTTGTGATAAAAATAAAATTTGATCAAGGTTGCACTGTAAAAATATCACATCAAACTCAAAATAAAGTATATTTATATAAGGTTGGACTGTGTAAATATCACATTGCTTGTTTACATGGCTGTCACCAAAGTATATAGCTCACAAATAGTTTATTTACTGTAGGTTGGACATTGAAAGTAACACATTTTTTGTTGCAAATAGCATTTACATAGAAATTATTATTTAAATATATACAACATGTACAATGGGTTGAATTGGAGAGACTTACTTACTTGCTGAATATTTTGGTCCCTCCCTGTACCCAATCTTTTCTACTTATGAAAATAAGTGTCTGGATGCCACCGCGGCTGGATAGTGTTAAAGAAATAGAGGCTAATTAGGGCACAAAAGAATAGAAAAAAACCATTGAATGATTAATAAAGAGTAGATAGTAATGGACATAATAAAAGGAACAGAGAATTTTTTTTTAATAAAATAAAAAATTAACGGAATGAAGATCCTCATTGATTTAGCAGTCGTGGAAAAAGTGTATACCTTTGATCTTTAAAGTTTTTGGTATGTTTAGATTTACAGTTTTCATAGATAAATTTTAAGCTTCTGATTAACACAGATTAATTTACTGCTTTTTTTACACTTTAAACAGGCATTGGTGAAACTGGCTATTACACAAGCATTATTACTTTTAAAGGACTTATTTCCCTTAGATAAAGCTGTAATATGATTGGTTAATTGTTGTTGCTTTATTTCCAGTGGCAAATATTTCAATAATGTTCAGAAAATTATGAATTTATCTATTTATGATTTAAATGCATGACAGGTTAAAATAGCAAGTAAAGTCATGTCGCATATTGCATAATGCATACATGATGAAATATGACTTGACTATATAGTAATTTTGTATCTTTATTTTTTATTTGTCAGTACAGAACAAAAATTTTGTAAATAAATGAAAAAAATAAATAATATAAATGCATTTTTATACATTTTGAGTTGTTTTCATTTTATGAAAGAAATCCAGATATATAATCATGATAATGCAAATGCAAGAATGCAACTTACTAAATAAGAAAGAAAGGAAATGGCAATGCAAAATCATAATTCATGATGCTATTTAGACATTCACAACCGAGTTATTTATATTCCTTTTGTCCTAGAGATCGTTGGAAGACTTAACAAATTATTTTCAAAATTTTGGGATACCTTGTTCATAGTCTAAAGTTAGCTTAGGTCAAATTATTACAAAAGAAATATTCTCGTGTACCTGCCAGACAGACAAGTACACCTAGTTTAGTTTAAACATATTTTATTGTTAAAAATTACAAAAGGATCAGACTCATGTACATCTTACAATCATAAAATGCTTTAAATATAGTTGACTTATTGCATATAGTAAAAGAGGGACGAAAGATACCAAAGGGACAGTCAAACTCATAAATCTAAAACAAACTGACAACGCCATGGCTAAAAATGAAAAAGACAAACAGAAAAACAATAGTACACATGACACAACATAGAAAACTTAAGAATAAACAACACGAACCCCTCCAAAAACTAGGGGTGATCTCAGGTGCTCCGGAAGGGTAAGCAGATCCTGCTCCACATGTGGCACCCGTCGTGTTGCTTATGTGATTACAAATCCGGGAAATAGTCTAATTCGGTAGGTCACATTCATGAAAGGGAAGGGGATTGTAGTTACGACGTAAGGAACATATCCGATATCATTTGTGAAACGGTTATTCTATAACGGTCAACCAACTCGTGATGGCGTCCGTAAAATTTACGAAGGGATGATTTCAACTTCACCATTTGGAACTCTTGGTTTAATAGCTTCCTTGTGAGCAGTAACCCTCTATCAAGAAAATCATGATAGGAAATGCAAGCACGGGAATATCGTATCAATTGTGAGATATATACCCCGTATGCAGGCGCTGCTGGAATGTTGCCACCTAGAAATGGAAAGTTCACAATTGGAAAGCTGAAATCATCTCTTTTGTCGTAAAGTTTTGTTTTCAACCGACCCTCATTGTCAATTTCTAGATGTAAGTCAAGATATGAAGCCGACTTAACTGTATCTGTAGTATCCTTTATCTCCAATTCGATGGGATAGATGCGTTCCACATAGTCACCAAATTTTGAATTGTTTAGTGAAAGAACGTCATCTATATAGCGGAAAGTAGAGTTAAAGGATATTGCTAACTTCTTATCTTTCTTCCTAAGAAGTTCCTGCATGAAGTCAGCCTCATAATAATAAAGAAACAAGTCGGCAAGTAGAGGGGCACAGTTTGTTCCCATTGGGATGCCGACAGTCTGTTGAAAAACACGTCCTCCGAACGTTACAAATATGTTGTCAATCAAGAAATCAAGCATCTTGATAATATCGGTTTCAGAGAATTTTTTGTTTGAATCAGAGTGATTCTTTACAAAGTATGATTTATCCCTCCCTAAGACAAGATACTTGTATCTACGTTGGCCATTCTTTTTTATGAAGCAAAGTAATACCAACTCTTTCAATTTGTCTTTTAGTTTGGAATGTGGAATACTTGTATAAAGAGTAGAAAAGTCAAATGTTTTTATACTGTTACAAGATGAAAGAGAGTTAGATTGTATGTACTCCAAAAGATCTTTGGAATTTTTAAGTATCCACATCTGATTCACGCCACCTCTAGAATAGGCAATGTCACAATAACTTTGAAGCCCGTCTTTGATTGCTGATAAAATAGATGTTTTATAATTTAGAAAGAGGTTACCTTAGTAAATGTATCTATTAGAAACAACTTATCCAGGAAAACTGAAAATTGCATTGGCCAATGAACAATGAAAATTGGGTCACGGTCAAATGATAATTAGCCGACAGACATTTACACCATACATTATTTCATACACCCAATGTGGTTGACCTCTTGTTTAAAGTAATAGAAAAACAGAACGGTTGAAAACTGAAAAGTAGCCTTTAGCAATGAACTGTGACAATGAGATCAATGTCAAACAAAACATGGCAGAATGACATCTACATCGTAAAATATTTTTGTATACACCAAATATAGTTCACCTTTTGCATACAGTATTCGAAAAAAGGTCCAAAACACAAAAACTTTAATCCGGGCATTGAGGTCAAGGTCAGATGACATCTACAACTGGACGTGTACACCTTAAGATCATTCCATACCCCAAATATCGTAGACCTGTTGCTATAGTATCTGATATATGTAAGTGAAATGAGGTCGAGATCAAACTGTTTAACGGACACTATGGACTTTGTAAGTTAAGCATATAACAAATAATGTTACCCTGTTACTCATAAGAGATAAAATTAAGAATGCAAAAATCTTTTTTTTTCCTAGTAGTCATGATCCATGAACATTAGGTTTAGGATAATGCATGGACATGTGACAGACAGAAATTTCATAACACAAAACGGCTGTATACAAAGTATGGAAGATTCAGGTCTTCTACCTTCTGAAATATTAATCTTGTAAGAAGTTTGTTAACGCCGCTTCCAGATCGATATTACTATGTCGAGCTTTTTGTGGAAGATGTCGCAAGCTTGACAATAATTACTTTCTACATTGATCTGTGTCCACACTGGTAGTTTTTAATATACTTTGATCCGTAGTTTTACATAGAAAGAAAACTGATTCTGTGTACAGAAATCATATTGACAGCCAAATTTTGACCTCAATGTATGTTCAAGCATTGTCTACTCAAGGGATGAATTTCGAAGCCCCTCGGTGGGTGTCCAAGTAATCACAGTACTCACAAATTGTTTGACAAAATAATCCATAATGATAAATCACAAATTGTATATAGATTTAGGAAGATGTGTTAAGAGTGTCAATTAGACAACTCTCCATCCATGAAACAATTTATAAAAGTAGGTCAAGGTACGGCCTTCAACACAGAGCTTTGGCTCACACCGAACAGCAAGCTATAAAGGGCCCCAAATATTACTGGTGTAAAACCATGAGATAAGATACATTTTACTTTCCAAATTAGGTCCCCAGGGGGGCATATACACATACCATATATAATTGATACAACATACAGTATTTTACATAACATTGTAAAATAAACTATTGAAATAGTCATACAGGTATTATTTGTTATATAAAAAAAAGTATTTGAGAGTGGCTACTCCAGAGATGTGGAAAACCCCATTTATTTATTGACTTTTTTTTTCTCACTTGATTTTATAATATTTTGCTGAAAATGTATAAATATAAAATAAATGACTGTTTAGCTGCAACAGATACCAAGGGACGATGCTCTAGAATTGTGATCTTAAAAGCTCTAACAATCCTCCTCGTATCTGATGCAGAAAAACAAACACAAATGGAAAAAGTTCATGTATATTCACAGCAAATAACATATACTGCAGTAAACAGGTATTGAGAATAGTGTAGGTTTCCCTACTGCAACAGACACCAAGGGGCGGTACTCAAGGAGCTGTGGTATTTACACAGTCCTCCTCGTGTCTGAAGCAGACAAGAAAGCCACATAATTAACTACTATATCAAAAAGAAAAATGAGAAACATATATATATAGAACATTTTACTATAAACCCTTACAACAATAAACCTATTTCTCGTATCAAACATAAACTAAAAGAACTAGCCAAGGAATTTGTTTTTGTCCCGGCAGATAAAGCTGCTAATAATATTATTATTGTTTGACGTAAATTTTACATGAGGTTCTGAAAAAGGAAATCACCAATTCACCAACATTCCAACTGACTCCATTTTCAGAAAACGAAATCTGTAACAAACATAAACTTTTAGGCACCGCTTTACAAGCAGAGCCAAATACAATGAAAGTCCCAACTATGTATTGGCTTCCGAAGCTACACAAAACCCCTTACAAATATAGATTTATTTCGTCTTCAAGCCATTGTTCAACTACTAAATTGTCTATTCTTCTTACCAGCACACTTGGTACAATTAAAAACCTGATAATAAATTGTTCAAATAAGGCCTTCGAAAATAGTGGAATAAATTACTTTTGGAGTGTCAAGAACTCGTTGGAAGTACTTGATAAATTGCATGCTTATATGATATGATTTTGAATCTGTTCAAAGTTTTGATTTGTCTACCCTGTATACCACATTGCCTCACATTCTCATTAAGAAAAAATTCACACACCTAATTAAATGGGCATTCAAAAAATCAGAATGTGAATATATATGTTCAAACTCTTTTAGGTCATTTTTTAGTAGCAATAAACAAAAAAACTATGTTAATTGGACATGCTTTGATACTATATATGCCCTTGAATTTTTACTAGATAACATTTTTGTTCGCTTTGGGGATTCCGTATATCGTCAGATTATCGGAATTCCAATGGGGACTAACTGTGCACCACTTATTGCGGACCTGTTTTTGTATTGTTATGAGTTACAATTTATGACAAAAATAAGCAAAGACCCATCGAAACAACATCTGATAAACAAATTTAATAATACTTTTAGATATTTGGATGATATTTTGGCTCTCAACAATGACGACTTCAGTATGTATATTAATGAAATTTATCCTGTTGAACTTACTTTAAATAAAGCTAATACTAACAATGACCACTGCCCTTTCCTCGATCTTGATATCTATATCACTAATGGAAAGCTGAATACTAAAATTTATGATAAAAGGGATGATTTTTCATTTCCTATCGTTAATTATCCGTTTTTAGATGGTGACGTTCCCTTGTCACCATCTTACGGTGTTTATATATCTCAACTTGTACGATTCGCTCGTGTATGTAACAATGTTTTAGATTTTAACGAGAGAAATTTATGTATTACTGAAAAATTATTACACCAGGGTTTTCGATATCACAAACTAGTCAAAACATTTACTAAATTTTATCATCGGTATAAAGACATTATTCGTAAATATAGCTCAACATGCAGACTTTTAATACGTTCAGGTATTTCACATCCAATTTTTTATGGTAATATTCTTTATAAAGCACAAAGGTGTCAGTATTCACCTCAGAAACTTACAAAACCTTTGAATAGACTTATTAAGAAGGGATATAATTACGACACTGTTGTCAAGTCACTAAAGATTGCATATTTTGGCGTTAATATTGAGTCATTGATAAGGCCTTTGCATCGGAACTAAACACATTTATTCTAAAAACAGTTGTTGGCATGACACGGGTTATGTTCTTCTCATATATGTTATGATGGTATGATACTAAACCCCTAACGGGAAGGATTGTGCCTGATGTTCATATGATGAAATCATAATCTTTCAGTCAGTTTAGTTGAAGTCTGGAGCTGGCATGTCAGTTAACTGCTAGTAGTCTGTTGTTATTTATGTATTATTGTCATTTTGTTTATTTTCTTTGGTTACATCTTCTGACATCAGACTCGGATTTCTCTTGAACTGAATTTTAATGTGCGTATTGTTATGCGTTTACTTTACTACATTGGTTAGAGGTATAGGGGGAGGGTTGAGATCTCACAAACATGTTTAACCCCGCCGCATTTTTGCGCCTGGCCCAAGTCAGGAGCCTCTGGCCTTTGTTAGTCTTGTATTATTTTAATTTTAGTTTCTTGTGTACAATTTGGAAATTAGTATGGCGTTCATTATCACTGGACTAGTATATATTTGTTTAGGGGCCAGCTGAAGGACGCCTCCGGGTGCGGGAATTTCTCGCTACATTGAAGACCTGTTGGTGACCCTCTTCTGTTGTTTTTTATTTGGGCGGGTTGTTGTCTCTTTGACACATTCCCCATTTCCATTCTCAATTTTATATATAGTTATGAACCACATAAACAGACAACAACCACTGAACATAAGATTCCCGACGAAGGACAGGTTCAAACAATTGCATCGGGATTGCCAATGTAATCACATAATCATTAATTATTTAAAAAAATAATCAAAACTACGTTCAGTCCTAGATTATCAAATAATCATGAAATAATTGAACTGTAAATCAAATGATCACAATAAAAACGGCAGAGTATAATCATCAAAAACCCCATGCAGGAGGAAACTAAGGTGTGTCCTCTCAATCTTTGTTGATTCATACAAAAAGTATGGTGTTTGTTTGTCAATGAGTCGAATTTTCACCAGAGACCAAAGTTTAGAAACTAAAGGTATTATGTATAAGTTGTGTACAAGTTCATTTCTATCTTGTGTACAAGTTCATTTATATGTTGTGTACAAGATATCATATATTGCATTGTATTGTGTATCAATATTTTTTTATAACATACAATTAATCCGTACCACAATTTTTTGTGCATTTTATAAGTGAATTGTATAGTCAAAATAGCAATTTAAACAAAGTCATTATATGAATTATAATTTGTACTAAATGATAACTTGTACTCTTTAATTGGATTAATAATGCACGTTCCTTTGCATTTGATCATTGTTATTTATTTTTGTAATAAATTTCAAAAGACTATACTCTGCTTTATTTAAATCTATTTTCAAATTTTGTACAGGTTAAAATCATTTTTTAGCAATATTTTGTACATGAAAAAAAAGTATAGAAAGTCCCCGAACCGAGGAAAAAGTTGAAAAAAAGACCTGAACTTTAAACTGCCTCTTGTTTGGATTCAATTGTAAACATTGATTTAATTATAAAAAGTATTGTAAAAAAGATGCATGGGAAGCTATTCAGAGCGTATTTACAGAGAAGAAAAAGAATCCTGTCTACATATATAGCATGATATGCACACATGACGCGGATTCAAAGGAAGCCATGGCAGTGTAATGTGTAGTTCATGTTTCGAGTGACAAAATTTATCATGTGCCAGACTAAAACAACTTTTAAAGGCAAAACAAAATGTTTTGTAACAATTGCAAATGTTAAATCATGTGTCCATTTGAAATTCGTAGCAAACAACTATTAGTATTGTTTGTTTTATGATTAAGTTTTACAAAGCACTATTTTTATCACATGCAGGATATTTAAACCATAGATTTTACACAGATATGAAAATTAAATTTTAATGCCTTATTTATGGGCATTATGTTTTCTGGTCGGTGCGTCCGTTCGTCCGTCTGTTCGTCCGTTTGTCCCGCTTCAGGTTAAAGTTTTTGGTCGAGGTAGTTTTTGATGAAGTTGAAGTCCAATCAACTTGAAACTTACTACACATGTTCCTTATGATATGATCTTTCTAATTTTAATGATTTGTCCCCATTTTTACGGTCCATTGAATATAGAAAATGATAGTGCGGGTGGGGCATCCGTGTACTAGGGACACATTCTTGTTTATAAATATTTGAGAAAAAAATCTATTTAATAATTCCAAAGACATATAGTATTGTATAATATTATTTGAATAGTCTTGTTTTTAAATGTTCTTGAAGTATAAATTTCATATTTTCAATATTAGCGCACATTATAGATATCAATTGACTTGTGCTTCTCACGCCCTTGAAGGCTGGCTGATTGACTCTTATACTATTAAACGAGAAGACCTCATTTTGTGTGTCGCTTCTCTTCCTTCCACAATAAATCAATCATCATGCCTCTGTGTCCTATAGGTAACATGCATAGTCGCATTTGTCATCCATTCTTATGATTATTCAGATAGAGTTATTTTGGGAGGTAAACGACAAAAAAGGAGTCCGGATATGATTCCATTATCAGACTGACTTTTAGTCTTAGATAAGATTTCCGGTTTGAAACATGCATAAATACAGCCAATCGTATGATAGATAACAAAAATAAAAAATAAATAAGCCAATCAGAGCGTTCTCCATATAATGGTGTTTAGATCGCAAGAACCACAACTATTATAAAATATTATCTCCTTAGATCGCGTTTATCTACATGTAAACTACGATTATACTACTTTAATATATATAGAGACTCTCTGTATTCTGTCTACTGTTTTCTTTAAAATGTTTACTATTTAAGGGGTCATACCAGTTGCATATATATTAAAATAAGTAAAACATGGGACACAAGTAAAACCAATCGTATGATAGATAACAAAAATGAAAAATAAATCATCCATTTAGAGCGTTCTCCATATCATGGTGTTTAGATCGCAAGAATCACAACTATTATACATTGTACCTCCTTAGAAAGGACAATTTTTTTCGCGTTTCATTTATATATCATGGTGTTTGCATTGCAAGAACCACAACTATTACATATACCTCCTCAGAGAGGACAATTATTTTTCGCGTTTATCTACATGTAAACTACGATTATACTACTTTAATATATAGAGACTCTCTGTATTCTGTCAGTGACTTTCTATGTTAGTATAGAAATTCCAAGATTCTGTGTACTGTTGTCTTTGAAATGTTTACTATTTAAGGGGTCATACCACTTGCATGTAAATTAAGATAAGTAAAACATAATGCTCAACTTCATCTAAAATACATCGACCAAAAACTTTAAACTGAAGCGGGACAGACGGACGACCGAACGCATGGATGCACAGACTAGAAAACATAATGCTCATAAATGGGGCATACAAATTTATTGTTGAAAGGGAAAATAGTGATTTGGCAAAAATGAAAGTAAGGTAGAGATTAGAGGGAGGCAGGACCTTTTACGGTGCGTCGGGATCGGGTGTTTTTAAACTCGGGATTTGGGGATTGATCCTTACGGGATCAGGGAATATATTTTTCGATTTCGGGATATGAATTTCTTTAAATTCTTCATTTCGATATTTCATGGTTATACGCCCGGAATTTTGGGATCAGGACCCCTCCGACCACCCCTCAAATTAGCCTTAGTCGGTCTTAGTCATTTAACATGATTCATATCCTACCAGTGGCATGTTAATATGGCTCTCAAAAGAAAAAGCACTGATGGATTGTCCTAGAAGCATATTGTATTAGACTCATAATGGTCTATATATAAGCAGTTACATTTATTACATGTTTGAAACGGTGCACATTTTTTATTTGATTTAACTTTTTACCAAACGAAGCATTGTAGCAAAGGAGAAGAATAATTGTGGTCTGAGGCCAGAAACAAGAAAATAATTGAATTTAACAGAAAGGAAACAAATATATCGGACTTTGGAAAAAAGGGAGAGGGCTTTTGGTACCTTTTATGAAATTCTCCATACATAATATCTTTTACAAAAAATCATCCTACAACAGTTCACAAGTTGTATATGCCCGCGATTTCGTAGGTAGGCTGCATTTTAATTGTTTGATACTGTGATAAAATAACTTGAAATCATTTTTTTTTGCCTTTTTATTCTCTGACTTCTAATCACATTAATCAACAGTTTTATATCAAGTTCGAGCCGGCAAAATAGCATTTTTTTTCTATTTTGCCGGTGCCGACTAAATAGCAAATTTACTATTTTGTCGGTGTCGGTCAATTAGCCACTGCCATTCATGTTATTTTTTTGTTTCTATTTCAAATCTTATAAGAACATAATTCGCCTTCAGGTTTATCGCTATAAAACCAGGTTCAATCCACCATTTTCTACATTTGAAAATGTCTTTACCAAGTCAGAAATATGACAGTTGTTGTCCATTCCTTTAATGGGTTTTGTCATTTGATCAGTTTTGACATTTAATTTCCGTTTTGAATTTTCCTCGGAGTTATTTTTGTCATTTCACTTTTTAATTCATCAAACATAACACTTAATTTTCATTTTAACCTAAATATGAAGACCTAAAATTGAAGTAGCAAGCAATAAATCTTGAGTTATGATTGGAAATATATATATACTCTAAAAAATATTCTGTAGTCTTTTTTTGAAAATATTTTTGTTTCTGTTTCGATTTTAATATGAAAAATCACGTTCACACCGTCGAGTTTTTAACATATATTTATTCAAACTCAGTATAATTTTATTTTTTTAATGTGCACTTACATTTACTTTCTTTTTTCTAACTATAGTCCTGACATTAAATGCAAATTAAAAAAAAATATTTGCCATTCTCTTCACTGAATTCACAAAGTCGGGAAATAACCGACAGTTTATTAAAAAAAATCAGTTGCGGGGTAAGCGTAGCTATCTACGAAAGTCAATATTTGGCTATGCGTACATACGGGTACGCGCAGACCCCCCTCCCCCCCAAAAAAAATAAATAAATTGGCCAACCGCGAAGTTCTTGTCTTACTTCCGGTTGAATGTAAACACAAAACATGTGGTACTTCTACAGGGATTGATCGCCAGTATTTTCAAGCATATTTTTTAAAAGTTTTAAAATATATACGTAAAGGTATGTTTCCCTAATAATCATCAGAGGGATAAAGAACTACCCCATATATATGACACAGTAAGAACAACTGTGTGAAAATAATTAAATGTTGCAAATACCTGCCATCAAAGAAAAGGGTAACCCCAAAAATTATTACAGCCGTAACAGTACGATTTCACGAATGGTAAAATATTGAACAGATATATCATGTTAAGGAGGGGTATTTGCGAAAAATACCAGTCGAGAGAATGTTAAATTTCGCGAGCCGTAAGGCGAGGGAAATTCATTCTCAAGACTGGTATTTTTCGCAAATACCCCTCAAGAACATGCTATATCTGTTTAATTACACCGAATGTCTAAAACGCATTGATGATCGTGACGTTACAAGCGTCCAGTCGGATAGAGTATTTTTTGGCAAATACCACGGCAGAGAGGGTAAAAAAGGCATATCCTTTTTGCATATACCCCGGCAACGTTAAAAATGAACGATATTCATTTGATAGCAGTAAATTGGTGAAAAATACACTGGCTATCAACCAATCAAAACCCAGCATTCTTACATAAGGTGTAATTATCTTTTTAACTCAATAAAGTTCTCTAACATGTATAGGCAAATCAAAATTCGTTATAACGAATTAAAAACACAATTTTCATAGTATATTTTAATCAATACAAATCACAAAGAGAAAGTACACATTTTTGGGACAAAGAGGAATAACTCTATTTGAAAACTAACTTTTTGATTTTATTTAGATACAGATTAAAGTCATAAGAAACGAGTGACTGGTGAAAAATAATGTTTTTCCACTTCTTGAACCAATGCATGTATATATCATAAACTTAGTCCTCTGTGCACGATTTTATCATTTTTTACACAAATTATTATATTTAATATATGTCGTATAATCGTCAATTTTTTTTCTCTCTGTCTGTTATAAGATTTAACAAATATGGCTACTCATTAAATGCCGTGTTTTGAAGCCGATTTTTACCGATTGTCACCTTATAGTAAATAATCAACAAAAAGCATGGGTATTTAGCACGTGTTTCACATATACAATCAGGTAATTGTTTATTTCAATGACAGATAGTTTTATGCGTATTGCTATTGCCAGATTTTTACGAGGAGGGTCACGCTTAGGTCACTATGCATACGGAAAATATGTCGGCGAATTGCTTCCTGGCAGCAAGCAATTAAAAATAAGTAAACTTCTTCTAAATGTGGACAAATTAAAGAATTTTCTTCAGAAAAAAGTATATGCACATAAGTTGTATAATGAAAACTATCCATTTAGTTTTAAATAACATATGCATATTTTTTTTTAATTTGAGGTTTCATATGACTTTAAATATTCATGCATGACAATCGTATTCTTCAGCTGTCAGTGCTGATTATTTCATAAAATTGAGAATGGAAATGGGGAATGTGTCAAAGAGACAACAATCCAACCATAGAGCAGACATCAGCCAAATTCAGGGCGACACACAACACAATGTTTCACATTTATATAAAGGAAACAGCTCAATGAGGGGGGATAGGACCTTTATCGGGACTCTGGGATCGGGTGTTTCTAAGTTCAGGATTTCGGAATTAACCCTTTCCGCATTTGGGATTTTTTTTTTTTGAATTTCGGGATGTCAGGATTTAAATTTATCAAAATTTAGGATTTCGGGATCAGGACCCCTCCTACCCCCTCCCCCTTCCTCAATTACAATTATTATTCAATATTGTTAGATTTATAAACATGTACAGATGGCATAGATGGGGAGTGATTAATTAAGTAATTAAGTAAAAACATTTTTCTTTTCTTATTCGGCATATAATTATATTTGACAAACATATTAAACACTAGCTTTAACATGTTTTATGAGCTTTTCACTGAATATAAAAAAAAAACATATACAATAACAAAAAAAAACAAGACATGCAGCATGCAAATGAAGTCACTGTAGCAGAACAATAAAATACCCCTTACAATTTCTTCAATTTGTGTTTATATTACATGTATAATGAATGATTACAAAATGCATCTTCCTAATTTTGGAAGGACTGTACAGAGTTTTTACAGAGTCCAGTAACACCAATGATTATTTTTCAGCTGACATTCTATGATAACTTATAGCTAGCTTATTCTCACAATGAATGGGACCCTTTAGAAGAAATCATGTTGGGAGTACCAGACTTTTGGTGTACACCTCAAAAAGAACCAGGATATCTACCTACTAGCAGGTAGGAACATTTTTGTGATAATTATAGATTATCGATGATCAAACAAAAGAGACAACACCCAACAAAAGAGACAACACCAAACAAAAGAGACAACACCAAACAAAAGAGACAACATCAAACATAAGAGACAACACCCAAAAAAAGAGACAACACCAAACAAAAGAGACAACACCAAACAAAAGAGACACCTAACAAAAGAGACAACACGCAACAAAAGAGACAACAGTCAACAAAAGAGATGACACCAAACAAAAGTGACAACACCCAACAAAACAGACAACACCAAACAAAAGAGATAACACTCAACAAAAGAGACAACACCAAACAAAAGAGACACCTAACAAAAGAGACAACACGCAACAAAAGAGACAACAGTCAACAAAAGAGATGACACCAAACAAAAGAGACAACACCCAACAAAAGAGATAACACCAAACATAAGAGATAACACTCAACAAAAGAGACAACACCCAACAAAAGAGACAACACCAAACATAAGAGACAACACCCAGCAAAAGAGACAACACCAAACAAAAGAGATAACACTCAACAAAAGAGACAACACCCAACAAAAGAGACAACACCAGACAAAAGAGACAACACCAAACAAAAGAGACAACACCCAACAAAAGAGACAACACCAGACAAAAGAGACAACACCCAACAAAAGAGACAACACCAGACAAAAGAGACAACACCAAACAAAAGAGACAACACCAAACAAAAGAGACAACACCAAACAAAAAAGACAACACCAAACAAAAGAGATAACACCAAACATAAGAGACAACACCCAACAAAAGAGACAACACCCAACAAAAGAGACAACACCAAACATAAGAGACAACACCCAGCAAAAGATACAACACCAAACAAAAGAGAAAACACCAAACAAAAGAGACAACACCAAACAAAAGAGAAAACACCCAACAAAAGAGACAACACCCAACAAAAGAGACAACACCAAACATAAGAGACAACACCCAGCAAAAGATACAACACCAAACAAAAGAGACAACACTCAACAAAAGAGATAACACCCAACAAAAGAGACAACACCAAACAAAAGAGACAACACCAAACAAAAAAGACAACACCCAACAAAAGAGACAACACCCAACAAAAGAGACAACAGTCAACAAAAGAGATGACACCAAACAAAAGAGACAACACCCAACAAAAGAGACAACACCCAACATAAGAGACAACAACCCAACAAAAGAGACAAAACCAAAAAAAAGGGACAACACCCAACAAAAGAGACAACACCATACATAAGAGACAACACCCAGCAAAAGACACAACACCAAACAAAAGTGATAACACTCAACAAAAGAGACAACACCCAACAAAAGAGACAACACACAACAAAAGAGACAACACCAAACAAAAGAGACAACACACAACAAAAGAGACAACACCATACATAAGAGACAACACCCAGCAAAAGACACAACACCAAACAAAAGAGACAACACCCAACAAAAGAGACAACACCCAACAAAAGAGACAACACCAAACAAAAGAGACAACACGAAACAAAAGAGACAACACCCAACAAAAGAGACAACACCCAACAAAAGAGACAACAGTCAACAAAAGAGATGACACCAAACAAAAGAGACAACACCCAACAAAAGAGACAACACCAAACATAAGAGACAACACCCAGCAAAAGAGACAACACCAAACAAAAGAGATAACACTCAACAAAAGAGACAACACCCAACAAAAGAGACAACACCAGACAAAAGAGACAACACCAAACAAAAGAGACAACACCCAACAAAAGAGACCACACCAAACAAAAGAGAAAACACCCAACAAAAGAGACAACACCCAACAAAAGAGACAACACCAAACAAAAGAGACAACACCCAACAAAAGAGACAACACCAAACAAAAGAGACAACACCCAACAAAAGAGACAACACCCAACAAAAGAGACAACACCATACATAAGAGACAACACCCAGCAAAAGACACAACACCAAACAAAAGAGATAACACTCATTAAAAGAGACAACACCCAAAAAAGAGACAACACCAGACAAAAGAGACAACACCAAACAAAAGAGACAACACCAAACAAAAAAGACAACACCAAACAAAAGAGACAACACCAAACATAAGAGACAACACCCAACAAAAGAGAAAACACCAAACAAAAGGGACAAAACCAAACAAAAGAGAAAACACCCAACAAAAGAGACAACACCCAACAAAAGAGACAACACCAACAAAAGAGACAACACCCAACATAAGAGACAACACCCAACAAAAGAAACAACACCCAACAAAAGAGACAACAACCCAACAAAAAGGACAACACTCAACAAAAGAGATGACACCAAACAAAAAAGACAACACCAAACAAAAGAGACAACACCAAACATAAGAGACAACACCCAACAAAAGAGACAACACCCAACAAAAGAAACAACACCCAACAAAAGAGACAACTCTCAACAAAAGAGATGACACCAAACAAAAGAGACAACACCAAACAAAAAAGACAACACCAAACAAAAGAGACAACACCAAACAAAAGAGACAACACCCAGCAAAAGAGACAACACCCAGCAAAAGAGACAACACCAAACAAAAGAGATAACACTCAACAAAAGAGACAACACCCAACAAAAGAGACAACACCAAACAGAAGAGACAACACCAAACAAAAGAGACAACACCAAACATAAGAGACAACACCCAAAAAAAGAGACAACACCCAACAAAAGAGACAACACTCAACAAAAGAGATGACACCAAACAAAAGAGACTACACCAAACAAAAAAGACAACACCAAACAAAAGAGACAACACCAAACATAAGAGACAACACCCAGCAAAAAAGACAACACCAAACAAAAGAGATAACACTCAACAAAAGAGACAACACCAAACATAAGAGACAACACCCAGCAAAAGAGACAACACCAAACAAAAGAGATAACACTCAACAAAAGAGACAACACCAAACAAAAGAGACAACACCCAACAAAAGAGACAACACCCAACAAAAGAGACAACACCAAACAAAAGAGACAACACACAACAAAAGAGACAACACCAAACAAAAGAGACAACACCAAACAAAAAAGACAACACCCAACAAAAGAGACAACACCCAACAAAAGAGACAACAGTCAACAAAAGAGATGACACCAAACAAAATAGACAACACCCAACAAAAGAGACAACACCCAACATAAGAGACAACAACCCAACAAAAGAGACAAAACCAAAAAAAAGGGACAACACCCAACAAAAGAGACAACACCATACATAAGAGACAACACCCAGCAAAAGACACAACACCAAACAAAAGTGATAACACTCAACAAAAGAGACAACACCCAACAAAAGAGACAACACCAGACAAAAGAGACAACACCAAACAAAAGAGACAACACCAAACAAAAGAGACAACACCAAACAAAAAAGACAACACCAAACAAAAGAGATAACACCAAACATAAGAGACAACACCCAACAAAAGAGAAAACACCAAACAAAAGAGACAACACCAAACAAAAGAGAAAACACCCAACAAAAGAGACAACACCCAACAAAAGAGACAACACCAAACATAAGAGACAACACCAAACAAAAGAGACAACACCCAACAAAAGATACAACACCAAACAAAAGAGACAACACTCAACAAAAGAGATAACACCCAACAAAAGAGACAACACACAACAAAAGAGACAACACCAAACAAAAGAGACAACACCCAACAAAAGAGACACCTAACAAAAGAGACAATACCAAACAAAAGAGACAACAACCCAACAAAAGAGACAACACCCAACAAAAGAGACAACACCAAACAAAAGAGACAACACCCAACAAAAGAGACAACACCAAACATAAGAGACAACACCCAGCAAAAAAGACAACACCCAACAAAAGAGACAACACTCAACAAAAGAGACAACACCCAACAAAAAAGACAACACCCAACAAAAGAGACAACACCCAACATAAGAGACAACACCAAACATAAGAGACAATACCCAACAAAAGAGACAACACCAACAAAAGAGCAGCAATAAACAAATAAATAAACCAAAATTAAAGAAAAACCATTCACGACTAACAATGGCGAGAGTTTCTGAATTGGAACTGGTACATAAATGCAGTGGGACTAAACAAGTATTGTGAGATCTCAAGCCTACCGATTGTGATATAAAGAAAAAAAAAGCAAGACACACAGTAAACATAGTTTACCGGAGAGATTAATTGCATCTCAAGAACGTGATTCCCTATATAATCAATCAAATTGTTCCCACAGAAGGGGGGGGGGGGGGCAGGCCCCCTGAATCTGCCTATCCTCTTACCACTGATTATAACAAAGTATCTACTTATGGAGAGAAGCAATTCCATCAAACATATAAATGTTCTGCAATATAAAAGTAATTAACAGTGATTATTGCAGTAGGATTAAATTAAAATATAGGATTAAAATTTGATCTTAATTATTAAATAACATTTAAAATATATTTTCCAAGAACAGGAAAACAGAGCGATGAATACATACACAAAGCAGCTCTCCAGATTGACAACTTAGAGAGGGTACTTAGATTCCAGTGTAATGTCACAGTCAGAAGACCTGATAAAATTGATTTTACACAACCCGTGAGGACACCGTTCTTTTCAATTGAGCATCAACATGGAGCTTCCTGTCCACGTGACACCCTGCTGGTAATCGGGAATGAAATTATTGAGTCCACTATGAGCAGTAGAGCTCGATATTTTGAGTCTATGGCATACAGGTAGATATTAGAGTGATAAGCCTTGTGTTAACCATGTGTACAACCAAAAAATATTTTAAAAAATGCCTAAAATCAGAGCGGATGTTATAATTTAAAGATACTGCATTATTTTATTTGGAATATTTTCAATTAAAAAAAAAAAGATTTCCATTCCCAAAATGATCCATAACATGCATAAGATTCTTACGTTTGTAGATCATTATAAAAGGGCTTATGAAAAAAAAAACAGCAGTCCCACAAGGGCATGATTACGGTAGCAGATAAATACAAACAAAGTATACACATTAGAGGTTTTGTTTTTAAAGGTTGTTCTGGAGAAAAAAAGAAGGAATTTAAATGTAACTTGTTTGATAAAATTTTCTATTTTGCCATAATTCTTATGTATAAAATTGGTATTTTACAATTTTTTGCTCAATACTGTAAAAATAGAAAAAATAATCTTGCAGGATAATACTGAATGATTATTTTGAGAAGGATAAAGACATGTTATGGACGATGGCTCCCAGGCCCACCATGTCAGAAAACATGTATAATTTAGACTTTCCTTTTGACACAAATTGTCAGGAACGTAAAGACTGGATACAAAATTATAAATATGTAATCAATGAAGCAGAACCGGTAAGTATTTATTAATAAAAAAAATGAAGGATATCAGACAAAAACTTTTGTGAATACCAATCATGCCAATTTTTATGCATTGATTTTGTTTTATATTTTATTTTATGGTAACTATTTGTCACTGTACAGTCTTCAACAATTAGCCAAATTCATACTAATTTTTTAGCAATTAAAAGCCTTGCATGAGGACTTGTGAAAAAATTTAAACAAAACTGCCTGATTGATACTAAAACATTTAAAAAGAAAAACAAATATAGCAGGGAAAAAAACACAGAATTACTGGCAACTAACTTGGTAAATATTGACAATAGTTGAAGACCAATATGGCGATTGATATTTATATAAATGTGTCCTGGGCCTAAACCTTTTGTTGTCTGGGAGACTATGAGGTTGAAGTCACGCTTTATATCGATCAATTTTATTCTACTGCCATAGACAAAACCACATGGATGGCAGACAACACAAACTGTTACCTGCCTACATGTATAGGAAATTATGTTTTACTGCTATTGACCAAACCACATGGATGGCAGACAACACAAACTGTTACCTGCCTACACGCAGAGGAAATTATGTTCTACATTTCGGGCAGCGAGGAATACAACACATGTGTGACAGGATTGTTTCTCATAGTACGGCTAGTAGATACTAATCCAGCCGTAAGCTTCTGAGCTTTGTCAGTTAGAGCGCTGACTTTCTTACACAGAGGTCCGAGTTAGAATCTTAGAGGACTTTTACTATTTGAAATTAGAATCATGCTCTCCAGATACACATTTAAAGTAGCCTAGAGTATTTTGTTTTCATATTGTATAATATTTTTTTAATTTTACTAGTGTTTTGACGCTGCTGAAGTTTTCAGACTTGGAAAAGATCTGATTGTGCAGCAGAGTATGACAGCTAATAGAAAAGGCATTGATTGGCTCAAACGTCACGTGAAATCTCGTGGTTATCGAGTACACGAAGTTCACTTTCCTGGTGATCTGAATCCAGTACATATAGGTTGTACATATTGGAATAGATTTTGTATGTCTTATTTGATAAACTGTTGATAAGTGGTTTTCGATTTGGCATGAAGAAAACCAATACCTCTTTATTTTTAATATGAATATTTTTCAAGATGATTGCATGATCTTAGAGTTAGTAGTCCACCATTTCATATTGAACAAATTGACTTTCTCTGACCAAAAAAAATATTTAATAGAAGATGTGGGGGTGTATGGATATGAGACAGTAAACCCAAAGACAACATACAGGGGCAGATTCAGCTATTTAAAAAAAGGGGGGGTTCAACTACATGTCCCCATTCCAATGCAATGCTCTTTCAAAAAAAAATGGGGGTGGGGGGGGGGGGGTTCCAACCTATAATCATGAGAAAACAATTAAACAAAATGTTCTTTTTGGAAGATAAATTGTTATCATATTATGCAATGAATACACTTTTTTTTAAATACGTGTTAATCACATTTTTTATGTTATTTCTTCATACACAGAACAAATGTTACAGCCATTTCTTATAATTTAATTCTTAATTTCATTTTAAACTTGGGTAAATTATGAAAAAAACGTTTATGACGTCATGGTCACATGAAAAAATTATGTCTATGACGTGATAAACAAAACAATGTCAGCTAATCAGGAGACGCGTTACATTTTACAGTAAACAAAAAATTCTGACACCACCAACAAATAATGAAACGGCATTCACCTGGGGTCCCATGTATGATTTTATTGAACTTGTCCTCAGCCTTATCAAATATTTCATAGGTGATTGATTCAAGACACACATTGTTAAAGTCTATAAGTTTGTTATTTTATTCTTATTTTAAAATTGAAATAGATGCATCACTGGTCCCATTAGTACCACCTACCAATGAAAGGAAAGGGATCCTCGTCAACCCTCCAGATCGACCAATCACAAAGGAAGATAAAGACAGAATATTCACAGGTTCATCTTGGGAAGTGAGTATCTATAAGTTAAATCAGTTATTATAATTTCTTATAACCTGCAACACATGGAAATAACCACTACTCTCATTTTTGACTTTTTGTCAGATATTTAAAATCATCTTGTTTTTAGCTCACCTGGCCCGAAGGGCCAAGTGAGCTTTTCTCATCACTTGACGTCCGTCGTCCGTCGTCGTCGTTAACATTTTACATTTTGAACTTCTCCTAGAGAACCACTGAATGGAATGAAACTAAACATGACATGAATGTTCCTTATGAGGTGCTGACCAAGTGTTGTTACTTTGAAGCCGATCCATCATCCAAGATGGCGGCCAGCAGGGGACTTATTTTAACATAGGACCCTATGGGAAATGCATACAAATGACTTCTTTTAGAGAACCACTAAATAAAATGAAACCAAACATGACATGAATGTTCCTTTTGAGGTGCTGACCAAGTGTTGTTACTTTGTAGTTGATCCATCATCCAAGATGGCCGCCAGCGGGGGACTTAGTTTAACATAAGACCCTATGGGAAATGCATACAAATGACTTCTTTTAGAGAACAACTGAATGGAATGAATGTTCCTTATGAGGTGCTGACCAAGTGTTGTTACTTTGTAGCCGATCCATCATCCAAGATGGCCGCCAGCGGGGGACTTAGTTTAACATAGGACCCTATGGGAAATGCATACAAATGACTTCTTTTAGAGACAACTGAATGGAATAAAACCAAATATAGCATGAATGTTCCTTATGAGGTGCTGACCAAGTGTTGTTACTTTGTAGCCGATCCATCATCCAAGATGGCCCCTAGCGGGAAACTTAGCTTAACATAGGGCCCTATGACAAATGCATACAAATGACTTCTTTTAGAGAATTCGAACCACTGAATGGAATGAAACCAAATATAAAATTGAGAATGGAAATGGGGAATGTGTCAAAGAGACAACAACCCGACCAAATAAAAATTAAAACAACAGCAGAGGGTCACCAACAGGTCTTCAATGTAGCGAGAAATTCCCGCACCCGGAGGCGTCCTTCAGCTGGCCCCTAAACAAATATATACTAGTCCAGTGATAATGAACGCCATACTAATTTCCAAATTGTACACAAGAAACTAAAATTGAAATAATACAAGACTAACAAAGGCCAGAGGCTCCTGACTTGGGACAGGCGCAAAAATGCGGCGGGGTTAAACATGTTTGTGAGATCTCAACCCCCCCCCCTATACCTCTAACATGAATATTCCTTATGAGGTGCTGACCAAGTGTTGTTACTTTGTAGCCGATCCATCATCCAAGATGGCCGCTAGCGGGGGACTTAGTTTAACATAGGACCCTATGGGCAATGTATACAAATGACTTCTTTTAAAAAACCACTGAATTGAATGAAACCAAACATAGCATGAATGTTTATGAGGTGCTGACCAAGTGTTGTTACTTTGTATTCGATTCATCATCCAAGATGGCCGCCAACAGGGGACTTGCTTCTTCTAGAGAACCACTGAATTGAATGAAACCAAACATAGCATTAATGTTCCTTTCCTTTATGAGGTGCTGGCCAAGTTTTGTTACTTTGTAGCCAAATTTGATCTTTTTTTATATGATTTCAAAAACCCAAATAGAATCAGGTGAGCGATACAGGCTCTTGAGAGCCTCTAGTTTTTTCAGATGGTGGCATTATAAATTTTTCCCGATTACCAAAACACTTCTTTTGGTTATTCTAATACATATACATTCTTAAGTTAAAAAAGTAATTTTTTTCAATATCTTATAAAATCTTTATTTTTTTATACCACATTTATGGGGATTATGTTTGTAGGCCTGTGACTCTGTCTGTCTGTTTGTCCGTCCCTCTGTCCAGATTCAGGTTAAAGTTTTTGGTCAAGTTAAATTCCAATAAACTTGAAACATAGTACACATGTTCCCTATAGTATGATCTTTCTAATTTTAATACCAAATTAGAGTTTTTACCCTCTTAAAATTGTGTACTATATATATATAGCCACAATCTTGTTTGTTATTTTCTAAAGGTTTTGAATAAAAAAGGTCTTGTTTTTTCAAGCCTTCGACTTTTGTCGAAAAAGCAAGACAAAGCTGCAATCCTACATTCCAACGTCAGCGTAGTCTGCCTCCACAAATACATGTTCAAATGGAACATACCTAAATATATCTTCTGTTTTTTTTTCTAGATATTAGATGCTCCATTCCCTAACATCATGGTTGTACCCGAGTCTTGTGAGTCTAGTGCCTGGCTGAGTATTAATCTGTTAATGGTAGGACCAGATAGAGCAATTGTTGAAGAAACTGAGTTACCTACCATCAACTTCCTTGAGTCATTAGGTATGATAAATCTATTTATATATGCCTGCCATAAAAGACAGGGACATGAAGTGTTACCCTTGACCATGCCTGCCATAAAAGACAGGACATGTAGTGTTACCCTTGACCATGCCTGCCATGGGAGACAGGACATGTAGTGTTACTCTTGACCATGCCTGCCATAAAAGACAGGACATATAGTGTTACCCTTGACCATGGGAGACAGGGACATGAAGTGTTACCCTTGACCATGCCAGCCAGAAAAGACAGGACATGTAGTGTTATCCTTGACCATGCCTGCCATGGGAGACAGGACATGTAGTGTTACTCTTGACCATGCCTGCCATAAAAGACAGGACATGTAGTGTTACCCTTGACCATGCCTGTCATGGGAGACAGGGCCATGTAGTGTTACCCTTGACCATGCCTGCCATGGGAGACAGAACATGTAGTGTTACCCTTGACCATGCCTGCCATTAAAAACAGGACATGTAGTGTTACCCTTGACCATGCCTACCATGGGAGACAGGGCCATGTGGTGTTACCCTTGACCATGCCTGCCATGGGAGAAAGGGTCATGTAGTGTAACCCTTGACCATGGGAGACCGGGCCATGTAGAGTTACCCTTGACCATGCCTGCCATGGGAGAAAGGGCCATGTAGTGTTACCCTTGACCATGCCTGCCATGGGAGACAGAACATGTAGTGTTACCCTTGACCATGCCTGCCATAAAAGACAGGACATGTAGTGTTACCCTTGACCATGCCTGCCATGGGAGACAGGACATGTAGTGTTACTCTTGACCATGCCTGCCATGGAAGACAGAACATGTAGTGTTACCCTTGACCATGCCTGCCATTAAAGACAGGACATGTAGTGTTACCCTTGACCATGCCTGCCATGGGAGACAGGGCCATGTGGTGTTACCCTTGACCATGCCTGCCATGGGAGAAAGGGTCATGTAGTGTAACCCTTGACCATGGGAGACCGGGCCATGTAGTGTTACCCTTGACCATGCCTGCCATGGGAGACAGGGCCATGTAGTGTTACCATTGACCATGCCTGCCATAAAAGACAGGACATGTAGTGTTACCCTTGACCATCCCTGCCATGGGAGACAGGACATGTAGTGTTACCCTTGACCATGCCTGCCATGGGAGACAGGGCCATGAAGTGTTACCCTTGACCATGCCTGCCATGGGAGACAGGGCCATGTAGTGTTACCCTTGACCATGCCTGCCATGGGAGTCAGGGCCATGTAGTGTTACCCTTGACCATGCCTGCCATGGGAGACAGAACATGTAGTGTTATCCTTGACCATGCCTGCCATGGGAGACAGGGCCATGTAGTGTTACTCTTGACCATGCCTGCCATGGGAGACAGAACATGTAGTGTTACCCTTGACCATGCCTGCCATTAACGACAGGAGATGTAGTGTTACCCTTGACCATGCCTGCCATGGGAGACAGGGCCATGTGGTGTTACCCTTGACCATGCCTGCCATGGGAGAAAGGGCCATGTAGTGTAACCCTTGACCATGGGAGACCGGGCCATGTAGTGTTACCCTTGACCATGCCTGCCATGGGAGAAAGGGCCATGTAGTGTTACCCTTGACCATGGGAGACACGGCCATGTAGTGTTACTCTTGACCATGGGAGACAGGGCCATGTAGTGTTACCCTTGACCATCCCTGCCATTGGAGACAGGGCCATGTAGTGTTACCCTTGACCATGCCTGCCATAAAAGACAGGACATGTAGTGTTACCCTTGACTATCCCTGCCATGGGAGACAGGGCCATGTAGTGTTACTCTTGACCATGCCTGCCATAAAAGACAGGACATGTAGTGTTACCCTTGACCATGCCTGTCATGGGAGACAGGGCCATGTAGTGTTACCCTTGACCATGCCTGCCATGGGAGACAGGGCCATGTAGTGTTACCCTGGACCATGCATGCCATAAAAGACAGGACATGTAGTGTTACCCTTGACTATCCCTGCCATGGGAGACAGGGCCATGTAGTGTTACCCTTGACCATGCCTGCCATAAAAGACAGGACATGTAGTGTTACCCTTGACCATCCCTGCCATGGGAGACAGGACATGTAGTGTTACCCTTGACCATGCCTGCCATGGGAGACAGGGCCATGAAGTATTACCCTTGACCATGCCTGACATGGGAGACAGGGCCATATAGTGTTACCCTTGACCATGCCTGCCATGGGAGACAGGGCCATGTAGTGTTACCCTTGACCATGCCTGCCATGGGAGACAGAACATGTAGTGTTACCCTTGACCATGCCTGCCATGGGGCACAGGGCCATGAAGTGTTACCCTTGACCATGCCTGCCATGGGAGACAGAGCATGTAGTGTTACCCTTGACCATGCCTGCCATTAAAGACAGGACATGTAGTGTTACCCTTGACCATGCCTGCCATAGGAGACAGGGCCATGTGGTGTTACCCTTGACCATGCCTGCCATGGGAGAAAGGGCCATGTAGTGTTACCCTTGACCATGGGAGACCGGGCCATGTAGTGTTACCCTTGACCATCCCTGCCATGTGAGAAAGGGCAATGTAGTGTTACCCTTGACCATGGGAGACAGGGCCATGTAGTGTTACCCTTGACCATGGGACACAGGGCCATGTAGTGTTACCCTTGACCATGGGAGACAGGGCCATGTTGTGTTACCCTTGACCATGGGAGACAGGGCCATGTAGTGTTACCCTTGACCATCCCTGCCATGGGAGACAGGGCCATGTAGTGTTACCCTTGACCATGGGAGACAGGGCCTTGTAGTGTTACCCTTGACCATGCCTGCCATGGGAGATAGGGCCATGTAGTGTTACCCTTGACCATGCCTGCCATAAAAGACAGGACATGTAGTGTTACCCTTGACCATGCCTGCCATTGGAGACAGGGCCATGTAGTGTTACCCTTGACCATGCCTGCCATGGGAGACAGAACATGTAGTGTTACCCTTGACCATGCCTGCCATGGGAGACAGGGCCATGTAGTATTACCCTTGACCATGGGAGACAGGGACATGCAGTGTTACCCTTGACTATGCCTGCCATGGGAGACAGGGCCATGTAGTGTTACCCTTGACCATGCCTGCCATAAAAGACAGAGCCATGAAGTGGTACCCTTGACCATGCCTGCCATGGGAGAGAGGACATGTAGTGTTACTCTTGACCATGCCTGCCATGGGAGACAGGGCCATGTAGTGTTCCCCTTGACCATGCCTTCCATAAAAGACAGGACATGTAGTGTTACCTTTGACCATGCCTGCCATGGGAGACAGAACATGTAGTGTTACCCTTGACCATGCCTGCCATTGGAGACAGGGCCATGTAGTGTTACCCTTGACCATGCCTGCCATAAAAGACAGGACATGAAGTGTTACCTTTGACCATGCCTGCCATAAAAGACAGGACATGAAGTATTACCCTTGACCATGCCTGCTATAAAAGACAGGACATGAAGTATTACCTTTGACCATGCCTGCCATAAAAGACAGGACATGAAGTATTACCTTTGACCATGCCTTCCATAAAAGACAGGACATGTAGTGTTACCTTTGACCATGCCTGCCATGGGAGACAGAACATGTAGTGTTACCCTTGACCATGCCTGCCATTGGAGACAGGGCCATGTAGTGTTACCCTTGACCATGCCTGCCATAAAAGACAGGACATGAAGTGTTACCTTTGACCATGCCTGCCATAAAAGACAGGACATGAAGTATTACCCTTGACCATGCCTGCTATAAAAGACAGGACATGAAGTATTACCTTTGACCATGCCTGCCATAAAAGACAGGACATGAAGTGTTACCTTTGACCATGTCTGCCATAGAAGACAGGACATGAAGTGTTACCCTTGACCATGCCTGCCATAAAAGACAGGACATGTAGTGTTACCTTTGACCATGCCTGCCATAAAAGACAGGACATGAAGTGTTACCTTTGACCATGCCTGCCATGGGAGACAGGGCCATGTAGTGTAACCCTTGACCATGCCTGCTATAAAAGATGGGGACATAAAGTGTTACCTTTGACCATGCCTGCCATGGGAGACAGGACATGTAGTGTTATCCTTGACCATGCCTGCCATGGGAGACAGGGCCATGTAGTGTTACTCTTGACAATGCCTGCCATGGGAGACAGAACATGTATTGTTACCCTTGACCATGCCTGCCATTAAAGACAGGACATGTAGTGTTACCCTTGACCATGCCTGCCATGGGAGACAGGGCCATGTGGTGTTACCCTTGACCATGCCTGCTATGGGAGAAAGGGCCATGTAGTGTAACCCTTGACCATGGGAGACCGGGCCATGTAGTGTTACCCTTGACCAAGCCTGCCATGGGAGAAAGGGCCATGTAGTGTTACCCTTGACCATGGGAGACAGGGCCATGTAGTGTTACCCTTGACCATGGGAGACAGGGCCATGTAGTGTTACCCTTGACCATGGGAGACAGGGCCATGTAGTGTTACCCTTGACCATCCCTGCCATTGGAGACAGGGCCATGTAGTGTTACCCTTGACCATGCCTGCCATTAAAGACAGGACATGTAGTGATACCCTTGACTATCCCTGCCATGGGAGACAGGGTCATGTAGTGTTACTCTTGACCATGCCTGCCATAAAAGACAGGACATGTAGTGTTACCCTTGACCATGCCTGTCATGGGAGACAGGGCCATGTAGTGTTACCCTTGACCATGCCTGCCATGGGAGACAGGGCCATGTAGTGTTACCCTTGACCATGCATGCCATAAAAGACAGGACATGTAGTGTTACCCTTGACTATCCCTGCCATGGGAGACAGGGCCATGTAGTGTTATCCTTGACTATGCCTGCCATAAAAGATAGGACATGTAGTGTGTTACCCTTGACCATCCCTGCCATGGGAGACAGGGCCATGTAGTGTTACCCTTGACTATGCCTGCCATAAAAGATAGGACATGTAGTGTGTTACCCTTGACCATCCCTGCCATGCGAGACAGGACATGTAGTGTTACCCTTGACCATGCTTGCCATGGGAGACAGGGCCATGAAGTGTTACCCTTGACCATGCCTGCCATGGGAGACAGGGCCATGTAGTGTTACCCTTGACCATGCCTGCCATGGGAGACAGGGCCATGTAGTGTTACCCTTGACCATGCCTGCCATGGGAGACAGAACATGTAGTGTTACCCTTGACCATGCCTGCCATTAAAGACAGGACATGTAGTGTTACCCTTGACCATGCCTGCCATGGGAGATAGGGCCATGTGGTGTTACCCTTGACCATGCCTGCCATGGGAGAAAGGGCCATGTAGTCTTACCCTTGACCCTGGGAGACCGGGCCATGTAGTGTTACCCTTGACCATGGGAGACCGGGCCATGTAGTGTTACCCTTGACCATCCCTGCCATGTGAGAAAGGGCAATGTAGTGTTATCCTTGACCATGGGCGACAGGGCCATGTAGTGTTACCCTTGACCATGGGAGACAGGGCCATGTAGTGTTACCCTTGACCATCCCTGCCATGGTTGACCATGCCTGCCATAAAAGACAGAGCCATGAAGTGGTACCCTTGACCATGCCTGCCATGGGAGAGAGGACATGTAGTGTTACTCTTGACCATGCCTGCCATGGGAGACAGAACATGCAGTGTTACCCTTGACCATGCCTGCCATGGGAGACAGGGCCATGTAGTGTTACCCTTGACCATGCCTTCCATAAAAGACAGGACATGTAGTGTTACCTTTGACCATGCCTGCCATAAAAGACAGGACATGAAGTGTTACCTTTGACCATGCCTGCCATTGGAGACAGGGCAATGTAGTGTTACCCTTGACCATGCCTGCCATAAAAGATAGGACATGTTGTGTGTTACCCTTGACCATCCCTGCCATGGGAGACAGGACATGTAGTGTTACCCTTGACCATGCCTGCCATGGGAGACAGGGCCATGAAGTGTTACCCTTGACCATGCCTGCCATGGGAGACAGGGCCATGTAGTGTTACCCTTGACCATGCCTTCCATAAAAGACAGGACATGTAGTGTTACCTTTGACCATGCCTGCCATAAAAGACAGGACATGAAGTGTTACCTTTGACCATGCCTGCCATTGGAGACAGGGCCATGTAGTGTTACCCTTGACCATGCCTGCCATAAAAGACAGGACATGAAGTGTTACCTTTGACCATGCCTGCCATAAAAGACAGGACATGAAGTATTACCATTGACCATGCCTGCTATAAAAGACAGGACATGAAGTATTACCTTTGACCATGCCTGCCATAAAAGACAGGACATGAAGTGTTACCTTTGACCATGCCTGCCATAGAAGACAGGACATGCAGTGTGACCCTTGACCATGCCTGCCATAAAAGACAGGACATGTAGTGTTACCTTTGACCATGCCTGCCATAAAAGACAGGACATGAAGTGTTACCTTTGACCATGCCTGCCATGGGAGACAGGGCCATGTAGTGTTACCCTTGACCATGCCTGCCATAAAAGATGGGGACATGAAGTGTTACCTTTGACCATGCCTGCCATGGGAGACAGGACATGTAGTGTTACCCTTGACCATGCCTGCCATAAAAGTCAGGACATGTAGTGGTACCTTTGACCATGCCTGCCATGGGAGAAAGGGCTATGTAGTGTTACCCTCGACCATATGCCTGCCATGGGAGACAGGGACATGAAGTGTTACCCTTGACCATCCCTTCTTTGAGTCATTAGGTATGATAAGTCTATTTTTATATGCTTGCCATAAAAGATGTGGACATGAAGTGTTACCCTTGACTATTCCTTCCTTCCATCTTGTCGTCTGGCTGTACCATTTTAAAGCTTGATTATAGTTAACAAAGGTACCAGAATTATAATAATTTAAAACGCCAGATGCGCGTTTTGTCTACATAAGGCTCGTCCGTGACGCTCAAATCAAAACAGTTGTAAAGCCAAACAAGTACAGATTTGAAGAGCATTGATGACCCAATATTCACAAAACCAAAAGTTGTGCCAAATACAGCTAATGTAATCTATTCCTGGAATAAGAAATGGGCCATGTAGTGTTACTCTTGATCATCCCTGTCATGGGAGACCAGGCCATGTAGCGTTACCCTTGACCATGCCTGTCATGGGAGACAGGACCATGTAGTGTTACCCTTGACCATGCCTGCCATGGGAGACAGAACATGTAGTGTTACCCTTGACCATGCCTGCCATGGGAAATAGGGCCATGTAGTGTTACCCTTGACCATGGGAGACAGGGACATGAAGTGTTACCCTTGACCATGCCTGCCATGGGAGACAGGGCCATGTAGTGTTATCCTTGACCATGGGAGACAGGGACATGAAGTGTTACCCTTGACCATGCCTGCCATGGGAGACAGGGCCATGTAGTGTTACCCTTGACCATGCCTGCCATAAAAGACAGAGCCATGTAGTGTTACCCTTGACCATGCCTGCCATGGGAGACAGGACATGTAGTGTTACCCTTGACCATGCCTGCCATGAAAGACAGGAAATGTAGTGTTACCCTTGACCATGCCTGCCATGGGAGACAGGACATGTAGTGTTACTCTTGACCATGCCTGCCATGGGAGACAGAACATGTAGTGTTACCCTTGACCATGCTTGCCATGGGAGACAGGGCCATGTCGTGTTACCCTTGACCATGCCTGCCATAAAAGACAGGACATGAAGTGTTACCTTTCACCATGCCTGCCATAAAAGACAGGACATGAAGTGTTACTAGATCATGCCTGACATAAAAGGCAGGACATGAAGTGTTACCTTTGACCATGCCTGCCATAAAAGCAGGACATGAAGTGTTACCTTTGACCATGCCTGCCATAAAAGACAGGACATGCAGTGTTACCCTTGACCATGCCTGCCATAAAAGACAGGACATGTAGTGTTACCTTTGACCATGCCTGCCATAAAAGACAGGACATGAAGTGTTACCTTTGACCATGCCTGCCATGGGAGACAGGGCCATGTAGTGTTACCCTTGACCATGCCTGTCATAAAAGATGGGGACATGAAGTGTTACCTTTATCCATGCCTGCCATGGGAGACAGGACATGTAGTGTTACCCTTGACCATGCCTGCCATAAAAGTCAGGACATGTAGTGGTACCCTTGACCATGCCTGCCATGGGAGACAGGGACATGAAGTGTTACCCTTGACCATCCCTTCGTTGAGTCATTAGGTAGGTAAAAGTCTATTTTTATATGCCTGCCATAAAAGATGTGGACATGAAGTGTTACCCTTGACTATTCCTTCCTACCATCTTGTCGTCTGGCTGTACCATTTTAAAGCTTGATTGACGCGCGTTTTGTCTACATAAGGCTCATCCGTGACGCTCAAATCAAAACAGTTGTAAAGCCAAACAAGTACAAATTTGAAGAGCATTGATGACCCAATATTCACAAAACCAAAAGTTGTGCCAAATACAGCTAAGGTAATCTATTCCTGGAATAAGAAAATCCTTAGTTTTTTTTCGAAAATTTTAATGTTTTGTAACAGGAAAATTATAAAAATGACCATATAATTGATATTCATGTCAACACTGAAGTGCTGACTACTGGGCTAGTGGGACTAAATGTACACCAGCAGTGGCATCGACCCAGTAGTGTAAATAGTTATCAGAGATACAATGATTATAATTCAATACGCCAGACACGAGTTTCTTCTACAAAGGACTCATCAGTGACGCTCAAATCAAAAACGGTTGTAAAGCCAAACAAGTACAAATATGAAGAGCATTGAAGACCCAAAATTCCCAAAAGTTGTGCCAAATACAGCTGAAGTAATCTATCCCTGGGATAAGAAAATCCTTAGTTTTTTGGAAAATTAAAAGTTTTGTAACAAGCAAAATTCCAAAAAGATTGAGCGAGAGCAAATTCTTCTATTATTCTGTTGAATTCTTTAGTAGAAGATTTTATCTTAAGGTGGTATAGAAGTATACATATTAATTATAGAATACGTTTATACTTTTTCAAAACGAAGTATATATTGTAATATGTTCAAAAATATAATAAAAATGATAGGTCATCGTGCATTTTCTCAAGCTACAGGTTAACACAATTACAGATTTTGTATGGTTTATACAAGACAAAACACTATTATTTGATTAGTAGCTAAACTAAATGATAGAATTGTAAAATGAAAACAAGACGATAGCTTTTAGAAAGTGCATTAAGAATATGAAAAGAAAAGATAGGGTGCCGCACGTTTTTCCCGGCTAAAATACAAAATAGCAAAATTATATGTAGATTCCTTCAGAAAATGCAATTGAACAGAGTTATATCCCCATAAATGCCAATTTTAAAAACAAAAAAGAATCAAGCAAAAATAATTAGTGCTTGTAAAAATATTAATATTTATAGTTTAAAAAATCTTATAAATTTATTCTTTTAAGAAAATTCAGATTTATTCAGATTATTTAATCTCAATATATTTCATATTAAATGTATAGATTTGTAAACAATTAAGATACTATTTATATTTCAGGTATTAAGTGTATCCGTGTACCATACAGAGATTCCTACAGATTTGGCGGCAGCATTCATTGCCAGACGTCAGATGTCCGACGTATTGGTGAATGTCACAATTACTTTCCAAATATAGACAGCAATGAAAATCATTGACAAAAGCTGATATTTGACAGTCACATTATTGTCTTTTTTTTAATCATGTTTCTAACAGGACAAAAGTGGAAATCAAACACCCACAAACAGCTGATATTTCACATATTCATGTCTTTTTGATAAATTTTTATATGACAGCATAATAAACAGGGGTTAAAGGTTGTGATTATTTTTTTGTTTTCCTGTTATGTAACTGTCCTGCTTGTGTATTTATAGCTTGTGTAAAATGTTCTCCTGAAAAATAAGAAATTTGAAACATTCAAACGAGAAGACCAAAGGCCTTATTAGTACGAAAACAGTTTACGACAAACAATATGATAGACACGAACCAACGACAACCACCGAACTACAGACCCCTAAATTAGGACAAGCACATAACGTATGTGATTGGGTATAGAATTTGTGAGCATTCGACCTTTCACTAAACTAGGACAGTGGTGTAAAAGCACAACATGAGAACAATCTTTAAGAATTAGTTACATGTCTTTACTTAAAAGATCAATATGAGCCAGATTTGTTTTTTACCATAAAATATTAGAATTAAGGCATCGAAATAATAGTACTTATAGTTACTGAAAGATTGTTCTAAGCCAATTGCAACTTTTAAATAAAATTCTCCACCCAAAATACAGACAAAAAATATTTTCGAAACAATTACAAATATAAAGTTTCAGGAGAAATGTGTTCGTATAATTTATATTTTCTGAAATTTAAAATATATATTTGTTTTACAATTAGATTTAAGGAAGTTCGCTGCTCAGTTTCAAAATTGATACCTTTCCATAGCACTAGTATATAGGTGTAATACCACCAAATCATGGTACGTCGCATCCGGTTGCATACGAAAGTAGGCCTAAAAAAATATTCCCTTGAATTTGACAGTTGTAGAAAATTAACCCTGCATTTCAATGCACTTAAATTTTTCTGAGTCGTAAATATGTATGTTGGAAGTCTGAAAGCATCATTCTTTTTTTATTTGATGGTCTTATAAAATATTTTGGAACGTTAAGGTTACATAGTTACCAAAGCAGGTAACCAGTAAATAACAGTGTAACAATTGGGTTGTTTACTTCCGGTGTTGGGTACTTCCTTATATGCAATGAGATGTAGTGTGAAATTTTCACTGTATCACTGGAAAGGATTAAACTTTATACATGCAAAGTATTTCTTTGGGTGAAATAAAGGTAAATACTGTACAATTTTTTTAAAAGTGCCAATTTAACAAAGACTGATAGGGAAAAATCAATGGTGGTATTACACCTATTTAGGGAAACTACATGTGCACTATTGACCTTATTGTACTTTCATTTTAAAAAGTTATTAATAAACCAGTTCATACATTGTAAACATGGACTTTTCGGAATGGATTTAGACACAGAAAGCACGTTTGAGGTAAAATTGCCTTGAAATGGGGGTTTACGGGTGTTTTCTAAGTAAAATGGGTGGACAGATGAAGCTGTATTTAGATTACTGTGTTAAATTTTAAATTACCCTTACAGTTTTGTTTATACAACATGTGAATTTTTTATTTCAGTGTAAACCATGTTCTGAAGAGCATTCTGTTGAAAAATTTTATATGTGAATTGGTCAGCAGATGACACTTCAGCATTAGAGTAAGTATCAACTATCATCATGTTTTTTTGTTGTTTTGGACGCAAAAGTTTACAATTTGCCATTGTGCCGTCTACATTTTGCACAGACAATAAATCATCTAAACACTTATTTGCCCTGGATTTATACACATCAGAATCCAGTTTCACATACTTAAACTTTATAATTCTTACCAATATATTTTTTGTACCAGCATTCCAAGGGACATAACCCTTTTCAAAAACATTTTGAGGTATTTTTCTATTATTCTTTCTCCCCATTTTCTAATATAAAATACAAGAAAGAGGACTTTTTGTGTAAATCTATTAGAAATATACTGTTATGTGTAAATAAAAAGACTTTGATACCAGTAACAATAAATGATTGACTGAAAGGGAACCGTTATTTGTCACACTAGGGGAACAGACCAAAAACTCAAGTTTCACATAAGGGCTTATGGAAGCTTCCGTGTAGACTGTTAACATTTATAGAGACAGCTCTTTCAGCTAAAACACTTTAATTATTGATTTAACATTACATTTATTTCATTTTTGTGGGAAAATAATCACATTTATTTTATTTTTTAGACAAAAGATATCAAGTTTTGATGAAAAAGGAAGGATGGAGGAAAAATGGACCAAAACAGACTAAAACGGACCTTCAAATGAACTCTAAAAGGTGCAATAACATTGTTTATCATCTTAAAGTTGTCTTTTGTATTCTATTTAATTGTTTGAATGCATAGATCATGAGTTTATGATCAGATATTAGTCAACACTGGATTTTATAATGATACACTGAAATAAGGATTTTTCGAAGAAATTTGACTGAAATTGCCGTAGGATATTGCCTTACATTATAGTGATTTTCTCTGAAACTATAGCTCTGACTGAGACAAAACTTGACAGTTATGCTTGAAATAATTTGCAATTGGAGGGAAACAAATTACATTAAGTTTATTTGACATTTAGGTGTTCTTTAGGTGTAATACCACCAAATCATGGTACGTCGCATCCGGTTGCATACGAAAGTAGGCCTAAAAAAATATTCCCTTAAATTTGACAGTTGTAGAAAATTAACCCTGCATTTCAATGCACTTAAATTTTTCTGAGTCGTAAATATGTATGTTGGAAGTCTGAAAGCATCATTCTTTTTTTATTTGATGGTCTTATAAAATATTTTGGAACGTTAAGGTTACATAGTTACCAAAGCAGGTAATCAGTAAAAAACAGTGTTAAAATTGGGTTGTTTACTTCCGGTGTTGGGTACTTCCTTATATGCAATGAAATATAATGTAAAATTTTCACTGTATCACTGGAAAGGATTAAACTTTATACATGCAAAGTATTTCTTTGGTTGAAATAAAGGTAAATAATGTACAATTTTTTTAAAAGTGCCAATTTAACAAAGACTAATAGGGAAAAATCAATGGTGGTATTACACCTATATATATTGATAAGGGACTAATTGAAGAATCGAAAAAGCATAAAAATAAATATATATATAGGGGTCAATGTGCTTATTATTAGCCATTGGAATGTGGGCAGGAGAATTTTATCTCTTGTATTTTTCATAGCTTTATCATTGACCAGTTAAAGTTTCCAAAAACTATTAAAAAATAATTAAGATTTTATAAGACTTTTACAAAAAGCTTATTCATGTAAATGATTTATAAAAATAAAAAGGGGGGTCCATGGGCAATTTTTTTTTTATGCTTTCAATGGATAAACCCAGAGGATTTCGAAAATTTGACAAAAATTCCAAAACATGACAAGCAAACATCCGTTAGTCGATTTTTAGAATTTGATTAATTTTATATCTCTTATTCTTTAGGAATTTAACCCTTTCCAATCAATTGTATAAAAACAATTTTGAAAACGATTCTAAAAATAAATGAAAAAGTACATTATTTGGCTATTAATTATTTTAGAATAAGAAAAAAACTTCAAGAACTTTCAAAGCAGTTGGTGTTTGAACTCTCCGACAAAGCATTGAAGTGCCACATTATATTCATTTAGTTCACATGGTTTAATTGCACTGTTTTATTGATTGTTATGCCACATTTTAGTTAATATTTGTGTCTTTAGGGTACCGTCTCATTCACGAGTGTGTTACATGCATTTTATTTGTGTCGTTATAGAACTGTGTCATTGACGGATTTGTCACAACTTTTGTGTTGTTTAAGTATGGTCTGGTTGGCGTTTATGTTACATTGCTTCATTTGTGTTGTTAGGGTTATTTTTCATAGACAAATATGCCATGTATTGTTTAAATTGTGTCCTTTAGGTACTGTATCATCGACCGACATGCTACATTGTTTTATTTGTTTTGTGAGAGATCTTTCTACTGACGTATATGCATCACCGTTAGTCATTGACGGATATGCATCACCGTCAGTCATTGGCGTATATGCATCATCGCTGTGCATTAACGTCTACGGATCGCCGTTAGTTATTGACATATATGCATCATCGTTAGTCATTGACGTATATGTATCACCATAAGTCATTGGAGTATATTCATCGCCGTTAGTCGTTCACGTATATTCATCGCCGTTAGTCATTGACATATAAACATCACTGATAGTCATTGACGTATATAAACATCACATATAGTCATTGACGTATATAAACATCACAGATAGTCATTGACGTCTATTCTTCACCGTTAGTCATTGACGTATATTCATCGCCGATAGTCATTGACGTATATACATCACCGTTAGTAATTGATGAATATACATCGCCGTTAGTCATTGACATATATGCATCGCCGTTAATCATTGACGTATAAAAACATCACCGATAGTCATTGACGTATATAAACATCAACGTTTGTCATTAACGTAAATGCATCACCGTTAGTCATTGACGTATATTCATCACCGTTAGTCATTGACATATATATATTGCCGTTAGTCATTGACGTATAGGCATCACCGTTAGTCATTGACATATATGCATCACCGTTAGTCATTGACGTATATGAATCACCATTATTCTTGGCGTATATTCATCGCCGTTAGTCATTCACGTATATTCATCGCCGCTAATCATTGAAATATATGCATCGCCGTTAGTCATTGACGTATATAAACATCATCGTAAGTCATTGACGTATATTCATCACCGTTAGTCATTGACGTATATTCATCACTGTCAGTCATTGACGTATATTCATCACTGGTAGTGATTGACGTATATTCATCGCCGTTAATCATTGACGTATATTCATCGCTGTTAGTTATTGACGTATATACATTGACGTTAGTCATTGACATATATGCATCTCCGTTAGTCATTGACACTTATTTATCACCCATAGTCATTGACATTAACACATCGCTGTTAATCATTGACGTGTATTAGCCGTTGGTCATTGGCGTATATGCATCATCGCTAGTCATTGACGGATATGCATCACCGTCAGTCATTGGCGAATATGCATCATCGCTGCGCATGAACGTATATGCATCGCCGTTAGTCATTGACATACATGCATCACAGATAGTCATTGACGTATTTGCATCACCATCAGTCGTTGGTGTTTATTGATCGCCGTTAGCCATTGACGAATATTCATCGCCGTTAGTCATTCACGTATATTCATCACCGAAAGTCATTGACGTATATAAATATCACCGTTAGTAATTGACGTATATGCATCGCCGTTAGTTATTGACGTATATTCATCGCCGTTAGGCATTGACGTATATTCATCGCGCTTAATTATTGACGTATATACAACGCCATTATTTATTGACGTATATGCATCACCGTTAGACATTGACATATATGCATCACCGTGAGTCATTGACGTAAATTCATCGCCGTGAGACATTGACGTATATACATCGCCGTTAGTTATTGACGTATATACATCACTATTAGTCGATGAGGTATATTCATCACTGGTAGTGATTGACGTATATTCATCACCGTTTGTCATTGACGTATATGCATCACCGTTAGTCATTGACCTATATGCATCACCGTTAGTCATTGAGGTATATTCATGGCCGTTAGTCATTGACGTATATACATCACCGTTAGTCATTGAGGTATATTCATCACCGTTAGTCATCGACGTATATTCATCACTGTTAGTCAGTGACGTATTTACATCGCCGTTAGTCATTGACGTATAGATATCGCCGTTAGTTATTGACGTATATACATCGCCCTTAGTTATTGACGTATATGCCACCTTGTTTTTTTGAATGTCGTAAAGACATGGTTTGATTGACGTACATTTCTCCCCAAAAAATTGTCGGTTGGGTTCTGTCTCATTAACGGACGTTCAACATCTGTCTTTCATTATGTGTGTCGTTATGATCTGCCACTTTTTTTTTAATTATGCCGTGTGGGTACATGCCTAATGGCGTATATGTCATTAATTGGTTCGTAATAAGTACTGTCTTCCTAGCGGATATGCCGCATGTTCTTGTTTGTGTCGTTAGGGTTTTGTCTTTAAAATTGATGTATACATGTATGCTTTGCGGCAATATGCGCAATAGTTTCACCATAGGCGGTAATAGTATTGTTGTGTTCTGTATCTCAGTCTCTATCGTAAACTTTGATGCGTTTGACGAATCGAACTTGGGACATTTTCAAATGTGGTTAAATTTAAGGGGTACGGAGTGTCCTTCATTTTTTCGTAAATTAGCGTACCCTAAATTATTTCGTCTTGCGGCTTTTCATTGTACAAAAATACAAATGTACCTTTTTTCACACAATAATTTCTTTGAAAATTTAATACTTTCATACATTTAATAACGCCATAGTTTTTATTCTATGGTCTTCTACTTCCCAAATCAACACAAATGTTTAAACTCAGTCACTTGTTACAAATTGAAACTATGGCTTGTCAAATATTCCTCCACAGAGATTTTTTGTTTACACAACAACTGTTATGATACTTAATTGGAGGCGCATTATGGATATTGACCCATTCGTATTTAAGCAGTTAAGCTGCTTTATGCGAGCATCCTAGATTTATGTTCTACCCAATAAATGCTGAAATATGTGCCACTTTTATTGTCTGGCTAGCTATCATGTTATTTATAACTAATTGGGCACTTTTTTCATACTTTTCATTCTGGAATATAAAAAAATATTACCATAAAATGTTAAATGGTCGTCGATTTTCCCAAAAGATTTGAAGTTGCACATAGGAAGAAGTGCTCGATAGAAATCCTTCTATAGTTTATTATCACCTGTGCTGTTGGCTAAGATGTCAAAGATCAATTGTATGAAATATTTGATCGCCGAAAATCTATAAAGATTAATCGTTTACATTTTCCATATATGGCAAAAGTCGTAGGAATATTGTTGGTCATCGATACGTATTAGATACGTCAGTAGTCTATTAATCAGCTGATATAAGTTGGCCGCAATTTCAAATTACACAGAAGACGAAATTTACGTACCTTTAATATTGGGAGAATTCTGATGATACAAAGGTACTTTATTATTAATCATTTTATTCGTTTTTTTGTCTGAAATGATTGAGATTATTTAAATCATTTTTATTCAGTAATCTTAAATGTATGCTCATTTGTTTTTCTTGTTGTTAAATATCATTCTGATTTCTCGCCAATGACCTTCATGCTTGTCAAAAGTTGTTATTGAAGTTTTCTGATTGGTCGATGTCAAGGTCCTATTAAGATTGTTTCGCTTTTGTGAACAATGTAACATAATGCTACATGTGCTTTGATTAAGCTCAATGTGCTTCAATAAATATTGTGAATAAAACTTTAACAACTGTTTTCTAAAGGACGGCATTATTTAACTTCAAAGTCGCATATTTTGTAAAATATTAATTCCGAATCTGTGACGCGTATTACAACGTTTTTTATTTTTTTATTTATAAGGATTTTTTGATTTCCGGTACAGAAAAATACGACTTTTTCATATGTTTCTTTTTACAATTTTTCACATTTAAACACTCGTTAAGTGTTATTGAGTCAATTCTATGCGGTTCCTCCAGCATCTTTATGCTGGCAAACGATTTCACCATGAAAATAATATGAAAAGAAATCGCATGATACGATAAAAAGGTAACGACTAACGAGGCTCGAGAAACGTTTAATATGTTTTCAACAAGTTGAAGTTACACACAAGTTTTTCTTAATTCCTACTATTACAGTTACTGTGTGTTTAAATAAAAAAAAAAATATTATGATATTAGTAATGAAAGACAGTTGAACCGTAATCAAGATATTTTAATTCTGTTATTATTTGAGACGTAAACAAATTTGAGAGTGAACATGGTGAAAATGGGGAATGTGTCATAGAGACAATATCCAGATCTTAGAGCAGACAACAGTGGAAGGTTACCAATGGATCTTTAATGCAGGTAGAAACTCCTTCACCCAAAGGATTGCTTTTGCTGGCCCCTTAACATAATAACAAAAGTGTAAACTATTTCAACTAGTCCGTTGTTCCGGTGGAGCTTTTAAACCAGAGGAGAACTTTTCGGCTAGTTAGTTTTTTCTGCCTGGAACTTTCCAACGTCGCAACAAAAGAGCGTTTACACTAACTTGGACATCATACTAAAATCAGAAGTATACACAAGAAATTAATCAAATTTAAAAAAATGTACAAAACAATTATGAAAAATAAATATGATATACAGCTACAATCACCACATTAGTGGGTCCTCACTATGGACAGGTACATACAGAATGTGGCGACTTAAACATCTTAATAAAATTAACGGTACCAATTGTCTTGCACCAGATGCGCATTTCGACAATACATGTCTCTTCAGTCATGTCAGTGATGCTCATGGCCAAAATATTTGAAATCCAAAGCTTATATAAAAGACTGGCACAAAACTCTCCCATAACATAGGACAGTGTATGTGTATAATCTCAGACATTGAATCTTTATAAATATAAATTGGAAATAACTTTTGAAAGGATTGCATAACATAAACATTACTGTACAAGCATTATTTGATATTCAGATACTTCAGAAATAGCTGAGAACAATGCCTCAGATAAATATTTTGACTAATTATTTACACTATTCATCGGAACGTGGCCAAGTTTGCCTTTCGGTTTTTGATTAACTGCCTATAGCACCCTTTGGTGCTTTGATTTTAGGATACTGTCTCATTGACGGATATGTCGCATAAGTTCATGTGTGTCTTTGGGATATGTCGCATTGATGGATATGCCACATTGACCACATTGGGTCCGTAGGTGGCCTGTTGTAAGGCTAAATTTCTGTTCTTATCCAATATACCCTCATTTTACCTTAGCAGTTCAAATTTACCCGAACTGTAATCCAGTTGACCTCTATTACCGGACCTACCTAATATATTTATTATTAATTTTTTCTCGTCCTGAACATGCATGACATATTTGCCACTTGAGTTTAAGCAATCATTCAATCAAATTTTCCCCGGCTTCATCTCGGACGACCTTTACTACAGGACCTACCTATTGTATAATTTTGTTAATATGATTTCGTCCTGATCATGTAGGAAATATTTTCCAATGGACGTTTAGCAAACAACACACTATCATTATGACTCAAACAAAAATTCAAGATTACATTTACTTGAGGTACAAATTACAACAGAAAAGGCAAAACAGGACTTTCTTATTTGCACAAGTTGCGACCTTTTAAACAAATAATCAGCGTCTCTGAATAATGGTGCTAGTATGTATTATAGGTCTAAAGCATCATTGTTTAATCTTTACATAGGTCTTTTTGTCTGTCTGAGGTCACGCGTCTTAGCTTGTCAGTCGTGGTTTTTTTCCTACTATTTCATTGTTTATCTTCTTTTTTTTGGAGGGGATTGATAAAGGTTGCTGTTCTGAAGTCTTTGTTGACTTGTTAAAGCTCAGAATTAATTCAGTTCAATTTTGGGCTTCTGAAAGTGTTTTGATGGAAGCCGTATGCGTATTATAACCAAGTAACATTTAATTTGTTTGTCACATTGCCAGATGCACCAAATCTAATTAAGTCTTACTTACATTATTCAATGTAAATAGAGGTAAAGAGAACGCAATCTACTTACTGTATCAAACTTATCATTAAGTCTGCTGCATTCATCCTAATGAGAACTACACAGGGTGACTGGGTAATATATCTTCTACCTACCGGCAATACAACCTTTACCAATGCGTGATCTCGGCTATGCGGGATATACAAGAACGCATTCATACACACTCAGAATCAGGACATTAATTACGATGCCTCATGTCGAGTGAATGCTATGCTCTGTTCATGCTAAGAACCGTTGCCAAAACTCTTTAAAGTGTTCTATTTATGATCGTAACACTCATTTCCTAGTGGCAGTCAAAATTCTTCCGACCTTCATGTCTAATAGCCTATATTACAGGACCTACATAGTGCATTTATTATTTAGTTGTCGCGAAAGATGCACGAAATTTTACCACTTGCAACCAACAAGCAACCAATCAACTTTAAACGAGATTGTTGCAATCTTTGTAATTTATGTTAAAAAATGTCTTAAAAATCATCTCAATACCGAATCACCTCCTCCGCAGCTTGGGAATTAAACAGTACCCTCGACAACACTGATATCAACTCGGTGCAGATTTCTTGTGTCTGAAGTACTTTTCTTTCTATCCGTTCATGTTAAAGCATATAACAAATGTACTGGTAGCTAAGCGATATATGTGGAATGTATAAATACGAATCAACCTCAGTTTATACGATATTTTTTAAGAGAGCCCTCAATTAACAACGATTGAGACATTGGTTCAAATCTCCGTTTAAGAATCAATGTGTCGCCTTTTGGGGTTTTCAGGTCTGTGGAATGTATAAGTACGCATCCATATAAGATCAGAATTAAGGACGTTGAATATGATGTCAGGTAACTGACACGCTTTCGATAGCTGTATATTTAAACGTTTTGAGGGTTGTCTATCCGAAGCAAAATTGTTGCCCCTATGTAACACATCTGTGTGTTTATAGTTGTCATAATCCCAAATACCCCGTCCTTCAGACTAGCCGAAGACTAATAAATTTGTTCCCAAAGTGTGTTTTAATTAAATTAAACTAATCAATCGTTGTCGCCGACTGTAATGTTATTTGGCAACTCATCGTTGACATGCAATATAACAAGAATTGCAGATGAAGATGTTTTCTATTGGTTTATATGCAAATTTTGGTTACTACGAAATCAAATATCCTAAAATAATGAAAATATATAATCCATATTCATTACGACTCCCCCCTCGAAGGATGACTGGAGAATAGAAATATGGTCAGCATTGGTCTTCCTCCGACCGGCAGTATAACCCTCCCCAAAGTTGAGCGTCCGTTAAGCTGTGCAGGATGTATCTAGTACGAAGCCACGTCCTGTCGGAACAGGGACGTTAATTCGATGTATCATGTAAATGGAGTGTCATGCTCTTTGCATGTTTCGAAACCTTGCAACAACTCATTGAGCTGTCCGTAGGGCTTTATGTCTGTCCCTTTACAATATACCATCATTTCCAAGTGCAGTCTAAATTTCCCCGATCTTCATCTCGAACGCCTTATATTACAGGACCTTGACCTAATGTATGTTGTAATTTTTTTTCTCGTCCTAAACATGTATGACATATTTGCTACTGGACATTAATCAATCAAAAATCAATTGGTATGACTCAAATCTAAAATGTCAAGATTGAATTTGAGGATTAAATTTAAAAAAAACAAACAAAAAAGAAACTTATTATCTGTGACTAAAGGGAAAAGTATCATTGACGTATGTTCTATATTTTTTTTATTATCTGCGTCGTGAGGGTATAGTATCATTGACGTATATCACACATCTTTTTATTATCTGTTTCCCGAGGGTATAGTCTCATTGACGTTTATCACACTTCTTTTATTATCTGCGTCGTAAGAGTATAGTCTCATTGACGTATATCACTCATCTTTTTATTATCTGTGTCCCGAGGGTAAAGTCTCATTGACGTTTATCACACATCTTTTTATTATCTGCGGCGTAAGGGTATAACGTAACGGTACCCAAATTGCACCGAGGTCTCAAAATGAAATTGAACCTATTTCACAAAAATAGCAGCAGAAATCTTATAGGATTTCCTACAGACTAAATATTTTGTATTTTTTTATGATTTGATACTATACAGTCCTTCAACATTGGTAAAAGTATTAAATATACACAAAACGTTCGCATTATTTATCAACAGATGTTTACTGAAAAAGCAAAATGTACGGAAACGTCGCCGTCCGACGTCATCTAAACGTCATATTTTTAAAATTAACAAATACAATGTGTTCAGACCAATTTTTCTATGATTCCATATGGATTCTAAATTAAATTGTTGAAACCATATAGTAAAATATGACACATCTTCAATATAAACACATAATAAAATCTTTTGTCTGAAGCATAAATAAACGTAGGATAAAAAAACTGTCAAAATAGATGCAATTTGGGTTAATCTCATTGACATATACTACACATCGTTTTATTATCTGCGTCGTAAGGGTATAGTCTCATTGGCGTATATTACACATTTTTTATTATCTGCGTCGTAAGGGTATAGTCTCATTGGCGTATATTACACATTTTTTATTATCTGCGTCTTAAGGGTATAGTCTCATTGATGTATATTCAACATCTGTTTATTATCTGCGTCGTAAGGATATAGTCTTATTGACGTATATTACATATGTTTGAATTATATGCATCGTAGGGTTATAGTCTCATTGACGTACATTCACCCCTTTCTTTATTATCTGCGTCGTAAGGGTATAGTCTCATTGAAGATGTGGTATGAGTGCCAATTAGCCAAATCTCCATCAAAGCCAGAATTTTTAAAAGTAAACCTTTATAGGTTAAAGTACGGTCTTCAACATGGAGCTTTACCTCAAATAGAACAGCAAGCTATACAGTGCCTCATAAATTACTTGTTTAAAACCATTTAAACGGGAAAACCAACGGTCTAATCTATAGCAAAAACAAGATACGAGTATGAACTACGACAACAATCGACAAATACTGAACATCAGATTCCTGATTAAGTGTAGGTGCAAACAATTGCACACTATAACATATCATTTGAAATGTCTTAACTCAATCAAAGTATATATTGACTCAAGTGAACATACACTGAACGAATACTATAAACAAACCCTTTTTTCCTTTTTTAGTCGTTTTGTTACTGTTTCATTCACATATATCACATCTTTTTCTTATGTATTGTGTTCATGAAGTACTATATCATTGACGTTTATTTCACATATCCTTTTGCGTTTGCGTAGGATGTCATTGTTGTATACCACTTTGCCTTTCTTGCCTTCGTTTTCGCAAGGACGTGAAATATTAAAGGTGATTTCTACAACGGTCAGTGGGAAATATAGGACCAGACAGTAGAAAATTGAGGTTCTTCGTACATTTATGTCTAACAAAACAGACATGAGGTTGGGTTTGGTTGTTGTTAATGATACTACGGAACCATGAACTGTATGCATTTAGTTAAAACATATGTTGAACCTTTAAGATAGTATTGTAGTAATTCTGTAATATGAATCATAATTGATTATGCGGGTGATAACACAAACCCATACATTCATTTCGAATGACTCTATGTAAACAAATCTGAATAAAATAAACAAATTACAGCCGATTTCATTGAGTGTGTAGGTAAAGGTAATATCTTTGGTCAGCTTGCTTGGTAGCTGAACCGTGAAGTCATTTTTAGCTAAGGTATACATCTACATATTCATTGACCTACAATCTGTCGATACCTGTATCTTGGCATTGCACAAAGTCATATTTTAAACCGACTGTTAATGACGTCTTTACACTAAATCCATTATATGGTGGATTAGTACGGATGGATAATTTAGTCTCAGATGCATGATTTTTTTATTATTTTTTAGTGGCTTTGAACTAGCTGTCACTTAACTGCGAGTACTCTCAGATCTGTTCATAGTGTCTTTTTGTTGTTGGGATGTACAAGTACTCGGTCACGTCTACTTGTATTTTTGTCCATCTGATGAGTTAAGCCCTTTTTCGACTGATTTTTATAGGTCTTATATTGTACTATTGTACCACTGTCCAAGGTTTGGGGAGGGTTGGGATCCCGCTAACATGTTTAACCCCGCCACATTATGTTTGTATGTGCCTGTACCAAGTCAGGAGCCTGTAATTCAGTGGTTGTCGTATGTTTAAGTGTTACATATTTGTGTTTCGTTCAATATTTTTAATATGTAATGAGGCCATTAGCGTTTTTCGTTTGAATTGTTTTACACTGTCATTTCGGGGCCTTTTATAGCTGACTATGCGGTATGGGCTTTGCTCTTTGTTGAAGGCCGTATGGTGACCTATAGTTGTTTATTTCTGTGTCATTTTGGTTTCACGTGGAGAGTTGTCTCATTAGCAATCATACCACATCCTCCTTTTTTATAGATACCTTCCTATTTTCAAAATATGAACACACGAATACACTTAAAACATGTCATACAGTTTAATATAAATAGAACTTCTAATAGCTAAATCTGTTGTTTGTCGTCAAGTGGCAAATTTGTCATGCCTATTCAGTACGAGAACAAATGGAGAGTCTATATTGAATGTAAGTTTTCCGGGGTGAAAAAAAAAATGAAATGAAAACAGGAGTACGAGTCAATGAAACAGCAACCCGACAACACCATACAATTTTTAATGTGTTTCAATTTTGTTTAAATTCAACACATTCGTATTAAATATTTGCTTCGAATACCAAAAAGGACATATAAAAAGAAGATGTGGTATGATTGCCAATAAGACAACTGTCCACAGGAGACCAAATTGACACAGACATTAACAACTTTAGGTCATCGTACGGTCTTCAACAATGAGCAAAGCCCATACCGCATTGTCAGCTATAAAAGGCCCCGATATGACAACGTAAAACAATTCAAACGAGAAAACTAACGGCCTTATTTATATGAAAAAAATGCATATGAATGTCCTCTTAAACAATGTGTATATTGTTTTAAAAGATATGCAATATAATTTGAATTTTGTTTTCTTCTTCAAAAATCAAACAGTTAGTGGATGTGTATCAAAGAACAACACATCTTTACATCATTACTTTACATTCCCACATACAGTTAGTGGATGTGTATCACAGAACAACACATCTTTACAGCATTACTTTACATTCCCACACACAGTTAGTGGATGTGTATCAAAGGACAACACATCTTTACAGCATTACTTTACATTCCCACATACAGTTAGTGGATGTGTATCAAATTAAAGGACAACACATCTTTGCAGCATTACTTTACATTCCCACAAACAGTTAGTGGATGTGTATCAAAGAACAACACATCTGTGCAGCATTACTTTACATTCCCACATACAGTTAGTGGATGTGTATCAAAGAACAACACATCTTTGCAGCATTACTTTACATTCCCACATACAGTTAGTGGATGTGTATCAAAGGACAACACATCTTTGCAGCATTACTTTACATTCCCACATACAGTAAGTGGATGTGTATCAAAGAACAACACATCTTTGCAGCATTACTTTACATTCCCACATACAGTTAGTGGATGTGTATCAAAGAACAACACATCTTTGCAGCATTACTTTACATTCCCACAAACAGTTAGTGGATGTGTATCAAAGAACAACACATCTGTGCAGCATTACTTTACATTCCCACATACGGCTGATTTGTTGCCACACATGAAATTTAATCGTTGATCACAGATAACATGTACATAGCAAAATTGTTAATATTGTCTTTAATCTGCATACAACTGTAACGTGTACACAGGGTAAGCGTGTCTATTTCAATTTAGAATGAGTACGTTACCAGTTTGATACTGGATCCAAAATTGCTCTATTTACAAAACATATAACAAATAATCTTTATTCAAATATATACGTCAATGAACCAAAATATGTACAACTGCTCTTTGCAATCTTTAATAAACTATCTATAAACTATTCTTCTTAAATTATATATACCGGTACAAATTTGTACTGTTACAAATTTGTTCTGGGTCAGAAACAAACTTGTCCTCCTGGTACAATAATGCACCCTACAAGTTTACACACTTGTCTTTGTTCCTCTTGTACTATTATGTACTTTACAAGGTGGTCACTCAGACTCACACTTGTCCTATACGGTACAATACGGTTCCGCTTGTAAATGTACAAGTCCGTATTTATAACAGGCACCGACCTGTTCTTTATTACTCTTAGTAATACTAACACAATATTTAATATATAAGAGACAGCGATCTCAAATATCTACGTACCGTACTTCAGGTCTTCGTCTTCAAACATATGACAATCGACCCTGAGCTAGGATTCTCTCCAGCTTCTATACCCCAATGGTAGCCGTACCATTATTGAAGGAGGGGTGTTCTACCAAAGTGTCTCGTTTCTCGTATCTGAGTTTCCTAAGGAACACCCCTTTACATTGAACCTGACCCAAAGTTAACCCGCGAAACATCTTAATCTTTTCTATGTTTATTAAAGTACCATATAAATATATAAAATGAGGCTTCTGTCGAACTGTAACCAATATAAACAATTCAACCATAGATACAAAATCATCACATAACCCACGCCTCAAAAATACACGCGTCCCGCATGTCTAAAACTAACTTTACAACATAGAAATACTATATACACACTTTAATTCAGTTAAATGTACAAGATCTATTTAACAATATAATCTGCCATCCAGGCTGGTTTTCGCCTTGTACGACGCCCTTCAGGATTACTTTCCTGCGTATCTTCCTCAGGCAATGTTGACTCATGAACAGCTATGTCTTGTGAATAAGGAGTATCTATCTTGTCCATAGGGCCATCTTCAACACTATTGTTTTCAGTTTCTAATGGAACAAAAGTGTTATCTGATTCTGTTCTCAATGTCTGTTTGTTCTTTTTATTAAGTCTGTCGACATGTATGACTTGTGGTTTCCCTCTGTATCCACAGTCAACTTTATATGTAAGGTCGCCATATTTGTCGAGAATTTTGAAAGGACCTTTCCAGAAACTAGTCAGTTTTGAAGAAATCCCAGGTTTCTTTACTGGGAAATAGACGTATACCTCATCATCTTTTCTGAAATTTTGATATGACAGTTTGAGGTCGTGATAGTGTTTCTGTCTGCGCATCTGTCCTTTAATTTTACCTCTGACAAAGCTGTGGGAGTGTTCTAACTTCTCTTTAAGTTCATTTCATACATGATGTCTAAAGGGGTTGATAGTTCCCTACCTAACATGAGACTATTCGGCGTTTGCCCAGTCGTCTCGTGTTCGGATCCCCTATATGCCATCATGACAAAAGTAATGTATTCATCCCAGTCTCTCTGGTTCTGTTCCACAAATGAACTTAACATTGTCGCAAGAGTCTTATTAAACCTTTCTACCATACCATCAGATTTCGGATGATATGGGGTGGTACGTGTATTTTTGAAGTTTAGAACACAACACATCTCTTGAAACAACAAGCTTTTAAATTGCCTGCCTTGATCTGAGTGTATCCAATGAGGAACACCAAATCGCGCAATGACTTCTTCAACTATAATCTTAGCCACAGTCTTAGCTTCCATATTTGGCATGGCAAAAGACTCCGTCCACTTTGTGTAGTAGTCAGAAACTACCAAGATATATTTATTACCACTCTCTGTTTCTGGCAACTCACCAAGGATATCTGTAGCTATCCTTTCCATTGGCCCATTAGCTTCAACTAAAGCCATTGGAGTTCTTTTGGACTTTTGTGGACTTTTTCGCTTTGCACATTTGTCACATCCGTTTACGTAAGTCCTGACGTCGTTTTGTAATCCAGGCCAATAATAAGATTGTCTAATTTTTGCCAAAGTTTTATGGATACCCAAATGAGCAGAACATTTATCATCATGAGAAAATTGTAATACCTTTTTACGTTCTGACAAAGGAATGATAGCCTGCATTTTAACAATTTTGTTTGCAGGGTCTTCGAACCGTCTGTAGATAAGTCCGTCTCTTATCTCTAAGTTGTTCCATTGATTCCAAAGTGATCTTAAGAAAAATCCCTTATCGGAAATATCTTTGTAATCAGGACGTTCGTCTGTTACTACCCATTTTGTCACTATTTTCAGGTCATGATCATTTTTCTGAATTTCCTTTAAATAGTTATCAAAAGTACCAGGATTATAATTTTATACGCCAGACGCGCGTTTCGTCTACATAAGACTCATCAGTGACGCTCAGATCAAAATAGTTAAAAAGCCAAACAAATACAAAGTTGAAGAGCATTGAGGACCCAAAATTCCAAAAAAGTTTTGCCAAATACGGCTAAGGTAATCTCCTCCTGGGGTAAGAAAATCCTTAGTTTTTCGAAAAATTCAAAGTTTTATAAACAGAAAATTTATAATATGACCATATAATTGATATTCATGTCAACACCGAAGTACTGACTACTGGGCTGGTAATACCCTCGGGGACGAAACGTCCACCAGCAGTGGCATCGACCCAGTGGTGTAAATAGTTATTAAAAGTACCAGGATTATAATTGTATACGCCAGATGCGCGTTTCGTCTACATAAGACTCATCAGTGACGCTCAGATCAAAATAGTTAAAAAGCCAAACAAATACAAAGTTGAAGAGCATTGAGGACCCAAAATTCCAAAAAAGTTTTGCCAAATACGGCTAAGGTAATCTACTCCTGGGGTAAGAAAATCCTTAGTTTTTCGAAAAATTCAAAGTTTTATAAACAGAAAATTTATAATATGACCATATAATTGATATTCATGTCAACACCGAAGTGCTGACTACTAGGCTGGTGATAAGACAGATCATGATCTTCACTGTCATCATCTCTGTCATTACTACTATCAAAACGGGTGATAGCATTATCATTGTCATGTTGGTTTTCAGTCTCAGCCGAAGCAATTTCATTTTCTAAATCAGAATGATAACCACATTGTTTGCAAGGTATGGGACTAAGTGCGTCTGCATTCCTATGTTGCACTCCTGGTCGATGTTGAATTTGCATCTCAAATGAACCTAGTGTCTCTATCCACCTAGCTATCTGTCCTTCTGGGTTCTTAAAGTTAAGTAACCACTTTAAGGATCCGTGATCAGTTCGTACTGTGAATTTTCTACCATAAAGGTATGGTTTGAAATGTTTAACAAAACAAACCACAGCAAGCAACTCCTTGCGTGTCACACAGTACCTCCGTTCTGATTTTGAAAGAGTACGACATTTTCTAGCCCTTCGTCCGATTTCTGAGTCAGGACAGCTCCGACTGCCAAATTGTTTGCATCAGTATCCAAAATGAATTCTTTGTTAAAATCTGGATATGCAAGAACTGGTGCGTTTATTAATTTACCTTTCAATTGGTCGAATGATTCTTGACATTCTGAATTCCAAACAAATTTGGTTTCTTTCTCTGTTTTTTTGTGTAGTGGTTTAGCAATGTGGGCAAAGTTTTTAATAAATTTCCTATAGTACCCACAAAGACCTAAAAAGGAACGAACTTCAGTTATATTTGTAGGGGTGGGCCACTCTTTAACAGCCTTAATCTTGTCTGGGTCGGTTGATATTCCTTCCTCAGAGACAATATGTCCTAAGAAACGAACCTTGGTGGTACACAAGGTGCACTTCTTTGCCTTCAGCTTTAAACCAGCCGATTTGAGCCTAGCAAAAACGTCTCTTACATTGTCAAGCATACCATCTAGTGTTTTTCCAAAAACGATTATATCGTCAATGTATACCAGACATGTTTCCCACTGCAAACCAGCTAGAATGGTTTCCATCAATCGCTCAAATGTCTGTGCAGCGCAACACAACCCAAACGGCATGACTCTAAATTGAAATAAACCCCTTCGCGTTGCAAAAGCGGTTTTGTGTTTGTCATTTTCGGTCAGCTCCACCTGCCAATATCCTGAACAACAGTCCAGAGTACTGTACCATTTATTTCCTGCTAAATGATCTAACGAGTCGTCAATCCTCGGTAAAGGATACGCGTCTTTGTTGAGAGTAACACTGTTTAAGCGTCTATAATCTACGCAAAAGCGATAAGTGTCGTCCTTTTTCTTAACTAAGACTATCCCTGCCGCCCAGGGACTATGGGAGGGTTCAATAATCCCTTTTTGTAACATTTTGTCAAGGTTGTCATTTACTACCTTGTTCAAATAATACGGTGTACGACGAGGTGGTTCTTTAAATGGCCTTGCGTTTCCCGTATTGATTTCATGTTTTACGAGATTGGTCCTACCCAAGTCAACATCAGATGAAGCAAACAAGTTCTGATTTTCTATCAACAAAGATTTTACTTTTTGTTTGTCTTTCGAAGTCAATTCATCTGATGTCCTGTCTAACAGATCTTGTAAATCTGGTCTAAGTCCGTCATGTTTCTGTTCATTTGAACCAATATTACCATCCAGTACTTGTTCAACACCAGACATTTGGGCTATAGTTGTACCAGGATAGATTGTCTTGGGATCTAGTTCTGTGTTCATTAATCTGACAGGCACTTTTTCGCCTGACCTTACCAACGTTCTAGCAGTCAAAATGTAGTCTTTCCCTGCATGCTTATTTGCTTCTAACAAAGCATTGTCAGCAGGTAATTTCTGACCTTCTGCTAAGCAAACCGTGCCATTAATGACAATTTCTGACCTTGGCGGTATAACAACCGCTTCTAAAGCAACCACTCGGTAACAGCCTATTGATCCCTAAAAACACAAATCTACCTTAAAATCACCAATACAAAAGTGCCCATTCTTAACATCAATTAAACAATTATGTCGATTCATGAAGTCCAAACCAAGTATACCATCAACTTGCAGATCAGTCACAACAGCTTCAGATTGTAACATATTTGGACCGAAATGCAGATTGAACCTGCCTTTTCCACGAAGCTCTAGCTTAGTGCCACATACTGACCTAACACTTGTCTTAACTTCACATAGATATGATTTATCTAATGGAGTCAACATATCGTATAACTTGGAAGATACCAATGTCAAAGTTGCTCCTGTATCAACCACAAACTTGGCTTCAATGTCTCCTACATTTAGTTTGACATACATACCAGCATCTTCCGATGCTGTTGTAACCGCACTTCATTTGTCTTACGGTTATTTTGTTTCCTAGTTTTCATTAATGTTTTGACAGTTCCATCCCCCTTATTACCATTATAATTGTTCCGATTTCTTCTGGGTAGGCGACAGTCCCTTGCTAAATGACCAAATTTGCCACAATTGTAACAATCCTTATTTGTCCTCTTACTTTGGGTATATCCCGTTTTATTATAAGAAGGACCACATTTGTACCACTAGTTTTTAATTTTGCCATTTCAGTCGTGAGTGTACTTAGACTTTTCTCCATTGTTTGCATCCATGATGCAATGTCTTTCGTTGTAGAGTCACTACTTGTACTCTTTTCTTCCCTACCTAACTCGTCATCGTTCATAGTTTGTCGTAAATAACCTCGTCCCTCTCTCACTTTATTTTCGGCTTTATTGTAAGCCTCTAGTTCAACGGCAAGTCTCACTGCATCATTTTTAACCTTTCGGTCGCGATTGTTTTATTCTAAGTCGCATTTCCGAATCAACGAGCGCGTCAATAAACTGCTCTTTCCCGAGAGTTTCACGTACGTCCAATGGGGCAGTAGGATATGCCAAGTTGGACAATCTCCGAATTGACTGGCCTAATTCGGGAAGAGACTCGCTGGCTTTTTGACATCTTTCTTTAAACTGAACTCTGTATAACTCAGTTTGACTAGAAGGCGCGAATCGCTCTTCAAGTGCGCTGACTAAATCGAAAAAGTTCTGTCTTTTCTCACTTGGTAAATCTCCAAGTACAGCTTGTGATTGTCCCATTAACGATACCGCTAAGTATAACCCTTTTCGATTTTCCGACCAATTATTCACAAGTGCACATTTTTCAAAATGGGACAAATAGTCCGTCCATGATGTGCTACCATCATATTGACATGGTTTAATTTTAACACCAGAATTATCTGTGTTACCAGTATGTTGGTACTTTAATTTGTCAGTTTTGTCTTTTTCCCTAATGTAACTTTCTATGGGTAAAGGCAAAGTATCCCCTTCCTTTAAATCAATTTGGGAAAATTTAACAGTTTTGTGAGTATTAGGGTTGTTGAATGTTGGTAAATCAACTTTTTCATAATCTCCCTTTCTTGACAATGAGGACCCTCTTGATCCCAGACCTGAATCGTTTCTTGATACAATATTATATTTTGGACGAAACAAAACTATTTCTATAAGTTGTTCCTTCTTCCATATCATAAATTTGTTTTGTGTACTCGTCGATTGAATCATCAAAAGACATGTTTGTACTTTAATTTGCGGTGTAACCATGCATACACAATATAATAATGTCAACACAATGTCTAAATGTACAACGTAAAAAATGTCAATCAAAATTTTGCCTGTACCACTATCGATCGTTAATCCCTAATGTAAATAATAATCGTAACTTAACCGTGGGAAATTTAAAACGTTAATAGGACAATTTTGATCTGTGCAAAAGTGAACCGTTTGAACAAATATGATCTGTGCAAAAGTGAACCGAGTAAATCCTCACAAGACAGTTCGGATATACAATTATGAGATGTTCAAATTTGGATATAATCTTTCACTATGGATTTAAAAATGAACAATTTGGATCCCACCGCTAGCCACCAAATTATGTAACGTGTACACAGGGTAAGGGTGTCTATTTCAATTTAGAATGAGTACGTTACCAGTTTGATACTGGATCCAAAATTGCTCTATTTACAAAACATATAACAAATAATCTTTATTCAAATATATACGTCAATGAACCAAAATATGTACAACTGCTCTTTGCAATCTTTAATAAACTATCTATAAACTATTCTTCTTAAATTATATATACCGGTACAAATTTGTACTCTTACAAATTTGTCCTGGGTCAGGAACAAACTTGTCCTCCTGGTACAATAATGCACCCTACAAGTGTACACACTTGTCTTTGTTCCTCTTGTACTATTATGTACTTTACAAGGTGGTCACACAGACTCACACTTGTCCTATACGGTAAAATACGGTTCCGCTTGTAAATGTACAAGTCCGTATTTATAACAGGCACCGACCTGTTCTTTATTACTCTTAGTAATACTAACACAATATTTAATATATAAGAGACAGCGATCTCAAATATCTACGTACCGTACTTCAGGTCTTCGTCTTCAAACATATGACAATCGACCCTGAGCTAGGATTCTCTCCAGCTTATATACCCCAATGGTAGCCGTACTATTATTGAAGGAGGGGTGTTCTACCAAAGTGTCTCGTTTCTCGTATCTGAGTTTCCTAAGGAACACCCCTTCACATTGAACCTGACCCAAAGTTAACCCGCAAAACATCTTACTCTTTTCTATGTTTATTAAAGTACCATATAAATATATAAAATGAGGCTTCTGTCGAACTGTAACCAATATAAACAATTCAACCATAGATACAAAATCATCACACAACTGTACAGATCGTGACAATCAATTAGTTAAGATTTATAGCAAAGAAAACACAAATAAAAAGAAGATATAACGGATGACTTAATACACAAACAGATCCGGCACCGAATAAACTCATTGTCTGAAAGAATTATTCATATTAATTTATGTTTTACGTCGAAAAGAAAAGCATTTGATTTTGATTGTTCTACAATAGTACAAACAAGCAGACTACTTTCTTTTCTGTCAAAATAAATTCCACACGGCGCTTTCAATCCATCTGAATCAGTAAAAAGTTCTCTATGATGTTTACCATCGTAGGATACAACTACTACAATTTCTTCCATAGAAGTAGTCACATAAACATTCCCCTCATCATCTGTGGTCACACGACGTAAATATTGAATTTCATCCTTTTTAAACTTCCACATTACTTTTCCTTCTAACGAGCAGCAGTATATTGATGTATGGTCTATACAGACCAACCTGTCTCTGTCTACTGTAATGTCGTGGATATCGTCTGAAGGTACCGGTATAGTACGTATTACTTTACCTGTCAGATCCATCACATGTATTATACTACCATCAATAACAACGTACAGGTTATTATCATTATATGATATTCCGTGGCAGTTACCACTGGTGCTGATTTTACTGGTGATAGAACGTGTAGATATATTTATTATCAGTATGGTTCTGTCTCCTATACAGGATACTGCTACAGTATTACTATCTATCTCTGTCATATAACGTGGTATATATTCATAGAACAGAGGAAAGTGATGGATATCAGTACCGTCTACATTACAAATAATAAGTTGGTTATGACCAATGTCTGTAAACACTAATGTATTGCCTGTTTTGATACAGCTAGAAAGGTTCAGATCTTCATTCTCATGCGTCTTGATATTTATCTGTTTACTCAAACTGACAGAAACAGGAAGGTTGGTTTTGACAGATGCTTGATCCTGGTTGAATTTCTCTTTATTTGGTTCATTTTCTGAAATACATTATCAAGTATTTATTTGGTTATTTCAACAATCGATAACCTTAATTATGCAGTTTACAAAAAAATACCAGTTAAGGGATTAAAAGATGTAAAAAAATAATTGCATACTATATTATGTACAAGGGGGCGATCATTTGATATTTTGGTGGAGGGGGCAGTGTGATTTATTTTGGATCGGTTTTTTGGACTGATTTTTTATTGATAATATTTGAAAGCACAATTTAAAATTCATTTTTTATTAAAATAATACATGAAGTCAAGTCATTATGTATTATTTAATCAGGATTAATCATCATCATCTGTGGAAATGAAACTTCTGAAATCCCAACTGCATATACAGGTATTGCATACATACACAGTATAAAAGCTGTATTTATCCTCTTTTAAAAGTATAGCAAAACATTTTTCGCCGAGCGGAGCGAGGTTTAAAAAAAGTTGTGGGAGGGTTTCGGAGCCGTTGAAGATCCCAAAAAGCTTAAGATAATGCAAAATCGTGCTTTTTGGGTGTTTCCCAGACCCTTTCTTAATATGTAAATGCAAGTTCTGTTTTGATCACTCTTTGACAATATTTTGGTCTTAAAGCAAAATATATAGATTCAGTGTTAGACTTCAGTTTTAAGGGACAATATTAAAAGACCAATATGCAGGATAAAGCAAACATTTAGTTCACATAGTTAAGTATGTGGCTGTTGTTGTTTTCTTTAAACTCATGATCAAGTCTATAACAAATTTACTAAATTACAAAAGGAATCCAACATTAACCGAAAAAAGAAGGGCAATCAATGAACAAAAGACAAAATAATAAGAACAAAATGTTCCCAAAAAAAAGGGGCTACGTATGAGGAAGAACAGAACTTGCTTCTTGCAAGACGATCACCGTGAAAACATTTTGATATGAAGACAAGTATTTGGTTTTGAGATTTCCTGCATGAGGCATTTGACTGGGGAATAGAAGTATGATAACTACAGGTCTTCTTCCGACCGGCAGTAAAACCCTTGCCAATGTGGGGCGTCCGTGTGGCTGTGTGGGATGTATCAAGTACGCAGCCACGACCGGTCAGAATGGGGACGTTTAATCCGATGCCTCTTGTAGAGAGAGTGTCACGCCCTCTACACGTTAAGAACCCTTGCAACAACTCTCTGAGGGGTCCGTGGGTGGCGTGTTGCAAGGCTAAATTTCTGTTCCTCCTCAATATACCCTCATTTTACCGTGGCAGTCCAAATGTACCCGACCTGCAACCCAGTTGACCTCTATTACCGGACCTACCTAATATATTTATTGGTAATTTGTTCTCGTCCTGAACATGCATGACATACTTGCCACTTGAAATTAATCAACCAACAATCAAATTTCCCCCACCTTCATCCCGGACGACCTCTACTACAGAACCTACCTGTTGCATATTTTTGTTAATTTGATTCCGTCATGATCATGTATGAAATATTTTCCAATGGACATTTAACAAACAACAAACTATCATTATGACTCAATCAAAATTTCAAGATTAAATTCACTTAAGGTACAAATTACAATAGAAAAGGCAAAACAGAACTTTCTTATTTGCATACGTTGTATCCATTTAAACCAAAAATCAGCGTTCCTGAATAATGGTGCTAGTATGTATTAAAGGTCTAAAGCATCATTGTTTAATCTTAACACATGTCTTTTTGCCTGTCTGAGGTCACGTGTCGGGGGATTGGTATAGGTTGCTGTTGACTTGTTCAGAATTAATCCAGTCAAATTTTGGGCTTCTGAAAGTGTGTTTTGATGGAAGCCGTATGCGTATTATAACCAAGTAATATTTTATTTGTTTGTCATTGGGTAAATGTTTGATTGACATATGCACCAATCTTATTAAGTCTTACTTATATTATTCAATGTAAAAAGAGGTAAAGAGAAAGCAATCTACTGTATTAAACTTAACATTTAAGTAACAAGAACTACACAGGGTCACGACAACCCATGCCAATGTAAAGCGTGATCTTGGCTATGCGGGATATACAAGTACGCAGCCCCGTCCACTCAGAATCGGGACATTAAATGCGATGCCTGATGTCGAGTGACTGCTATGTTCTGTTCATGTCGATGCCAAAACTCTTTAAAGGGTTCTAATTATGTTCGTAACTTTAAAAACACTCATTTCCTAGTGGCAGTCAAAATTCTTCCGACCTTCATACCAAATAGCCTCTATAACAGGACCTACCTGTTGCATATATTATTAAGTTGTCGCGAAAGATGCACGAAATTTAAGCAACCAATCAACTTTAACCGAAGTAGTTGCAATCTTTGTAATTTATGTTTAAAAATGTCTTAAAATCATCTCGATACCGAATCACCTCCTCCGCAGCTTTGGAATTAAACAGTACTCTCTACAACACTGATATTAACTCGGTGCAGATTACTTGTGTCTGAAGAACTCATCTGTCTATCCGTTCATGTTAAAGCATATATTAAATTTACTGATAACTAAGCAATATATGTGGAATGTATAAATACAAATCTACGTCAGTTCATACGATATTTTTAAGAGATGCCTCAATTAACAACGATTCAGAAATTGGTTTAAATCTCCGTTTAAGAATCAATATGTCGCCTTCGGGGTTTTCACGTAGGTCTGTGGAATGTATAAGTACGCATCCATATAAGATCAGAATTGGGGACGTTGAATATAATGTCAGGTAATGACACGCTTTCGATGGCTGTTTATTTAAACGTTTTGAGGGTTGCCTATCCGAAGCAAAATTGTTGACCCATATGTAACATGTCTGTGTGTTTATGGTTGTCATAATCCTAAATACCCCGTCCTTCAGACCAGCCGAAGACTAATAATTTTGTGTGTTTTAATTAAATCATTCAATCGTTGTCGCCGACTGTAATGCTATTTAGCAACTCATTGTTGACATGCAATATAACAAGAGTTTTAGATGCATATGTTTTCTATTGGTTTATATGCAAATTTTGGTTACTACGAAATCAAATATCCTAAAATAGTGAAAATATATAATCCATAATATTCATTATGACTCCCCCCTCGAAGGGTGAGTCAGAATTGGTCTTCCTCCGACCGGCAGTATAACCCTCCCCAAAGTTGAGCGTCCGTTAAGCTGTACGGGTTGTATCAAGTACGGCGCCACGTTAGGTCGGAATGGGGACGTTAATCCGATGTCTCATGTAAAGGGAGTGCCACGCTCTTTGCAACAACTCTTTGAGCTGTCCGTAGGACTATATGTATGTCCCTTTCCAATATACCTTCATTTTCAAGTGCAGTATAAATTTCTCCGATCTTTCTCCCGAAAGACCTCTATTACAGTCGTTGGTTGTCGGCAAAATAAAAAAAATACATTAAAAATTGACAAAAACAACTTGAATAGAGATAACCACTTTACTTTATAGTTTAAGTTTGCTGCCTTCGTCTTAAAAAAGAACAACACAGAGTTATTGGAGGAAGAGAGATATGGTAACTCAGGTCCTCTTCTTAACAGTACAAGTCGTGGTTTTTGTCAATTTTTAATGTATTTTTTTTATTTTGGGAATTTGGTTTAGGTTGCTGATCATTGAAAGTCTTTGTTGAAATTCAGAGCCTTTATTAAGTCAAATTTTGGGCTTCTTAGAAGTGCAATTTGATGATAGCCGTACGTGTATTATAGCCATGCAATATTTGTTTTTCATTTGGTCGCTGTTTTATTTACTGATATATCTACAACTTGACAAGAACCACAAAGGGTGACTGGTGAAAAGAGAAAATGGGACTAAGGTATTGGCAAAGTTGAACGTCATGTTTGCTATGCGGGATGTACAAGTACGCACCTACGTTCACTCAGAATTGAGACATTAAATCCGATGCCTCATTTCGAGTGACTGTCATGCTTTCTGCACGTTTACAACCCTTGCTAAAACTCTTTGAGGGTCCGACGGTGGCCTCTTGCAAGGAAAGATTTGTCCGCATCTATTAAACACTCTTTTCCCATTGGCAGTCAAAAATGCTCTCGACCTGAATGCCAAACGGCATCTATTATAGGACCTACCTATTGTATTTATTATTTATTGGTCTTTAACATGCAGGAAATATTTGCCACTGGACATTAAGCAAACAACCATCAATCAACTTTGCCCGAGGAAGTAGGAATCTTTGTAGTTTAGGTACAAGCATGTCTTTTAAATCATCTCAATACCGAATCACCTCCTCGTCATCCCGAATACCCCGTCTCTATCAGTCGAAGACTATACAGTTTGTTCCAAAATGGTATTCTTTTAATTAAATCAATCAATCGTTGTCGCCGACTGCAATGTTATTTGGTAACTCGTAGATAAAATGCAGTGTAACCAGACTTTTAGATGAAGGCGTCTTCAATTGTGGCTTTAAGGTGTATAAGGTGAGACATGAATTCCAATGTTACACGATTTCTATTGGCGTATTTGCAAATATTTGTTAAACCACGAAATCAACATGATCAAATATCATCAATCCACGAAAATTGTAACACACGAAAATAAATAATCAAGTGTTCATTGAAATGATACATGAGGATACATTTCTTTCCTATTCGCTTCTAGAAGTTTAACTTTTATGTTTTAATGTTTTCGTTTTAATGTAATTTAACATTTTTCCTAGTTTTAAAATGTTCTAAAGAAACGGACTCAATCTTAAATCTTGGAAGATTAATATATTAAAGGTAAAAACCACATAAAAAGGAAAGAAAATCAGTACTTTCACAATTTAATGTGTGAGCCAAACAATACGCTTTCCGGAAGATAAAAATGTCATGTTTGTTGTTGTTTAGCATGTCTAGTGTTGACCGCTGTCATATTTTCTTCAAAATAAAATTCAATATAACTTAAAATTTAAAAAGTCTAAACATATGTTATGCCCGAACTGAAATCCATATTTTCAATCCAAAAATCAATGTCGGATAAAAAAAAAAAAAAAACCTACTGCCTACTGCCTACTGATCATGTAACATTCAGTTTTCCTTGCATTACTGTTACCTACCTGGTGCAGGTAAATACAAACAACACTTTACAAATGTATATTGATCGTAGTTCTTATCTTGATTTAAATTCTTGATGAGCTAGCAAACCATAACATGCAGTCTGGTACCACTGTCCCAGGTTAGGGGGAGGGTTGGGATCCCGCTAACATGTTTAACCCCGCCACATTATTCTTGTATGTGTCTGTCCCAAGTCAGGAGCCTGTAATTCAGTGATCGTCGTTTGTTTATGTGTTACATATTTGTTTTTCTCGTTTGAATTGTTTTACATTGTCTTATCGGGGCCTTTTATAGCTGACTATGCGGTATGGGCTTTGTTCATTGTTGAAGGCCGTACGATGACCTATATTTGTTAATGTCTGTGTCATTTTTGTCTTTTGTGGATAGTTGTCTCATTGGCAATCATACCACATCTTATTTTTTATATGGGCTTACTTTTGATTTCAATTTGTTTTCTCAACTTTCCCACGTAATGTTTTAGGTTTTCACTGAAAAAAACTAAATTGGCGAAATAATTTGTTGATGATAAAGAATTGATCCGTTAATGTTATTGATATCCATATGTACAAATATCTCGGCATAATAGCTTCTGATTTTAACTTTGTCTGAGGTAGTGTGAACCTTAATTTTGTTGGGTGATATGGAACATATATATTTCCCTATATCGTAGGTAAAAACCCAATGAGTCTCGTTGTTTGTATTTCCCACAATATAAAGAGAAATATTGCAAAGACTTATACCGCCATTAATATATGTTCTAGAAAACAACCATTGGTTATCAGATAAAGTTACGAAAGGGAAACATGTTAACCATTATATTACTTGGATTATGTGCATCCTGCTTAGTGCTTCTTTTCGATCTGTCAGGAATCCTTTTAACCTAAAAATAAAAGAAGGTTTCAATTGAATACATAACACGTATGATAGTTGAAGTACATAGCCACAAAGAGGTTAATACAAAATATAACGTGTACAATATTGTTAAAGATCTGCATATAGACTTGTTGCAGTAGTTGCATCCTTTAGACTTACTGTTTTAGCGATGAATCACCATCACAATATCCGTCACCGCTCAGTCATATCACATCACATCACAAATCTGTCAAACTTATAATTCGAAGACTGATTTATCGGTGTTATCGGATTGAACTCTATTTATTACTACCACTAGATTGATACGTCTGCTGGGGGACTTTTTAGCCTGAAGGATATCATTAGACCCGTAACCGTACTTTGGTTATTGCAAGAAAATAAGAGTAATGTCTAACCTGAATTGGCGTTATAAATATTTCGAAATCTATTAAAATGCAGGAATGTCTGTCCCTCGTGCATAGCCCCGATTCATTATTCGGGTTCAGATTCACTATTGGTCTTTTTCAGTTTCATCACCTTTCGAACCTTTGTATACGGCTTCAGATCATATTAGATGAAGGAATGTACTAGCCTTATGCATTTTTCTTGTCAGAGTTTGGCTGTACGTTCTGGTCTTCTTGGTTTTATCAGATCGTCAGTGTTTGTATTAAGTTTTATACGGCTGTTGTATGATTATTTTTGTATATTTAGTCCCGATTATAATGTTTACTTTTTTTTAAATTCTATTTCTGTACAGTTTTAAAGACAATTGGCAAACAATGTAAATAATCTCATTACAAGACAATAAGTGAAATAAAAGGTCGACTGGAGATTTAAGCTATTGTAGCTTATTTGCTGATCGTTTCTTTGCTATTTAATAATTTGTTGGTAACATTATAAACCACTGGGTCGACGCTGGTTGGCGTTTCGTACCCGAGGGTAGCACCAGCTCAGTAGTCTGCACTTCGGTGTTGACATGAATATCAACTATATTGTCATATTAATAAATTTCTTATTGGCAAAACTTAAAATTTTTAGAAAAATTAAGGATTCTAGAAACAGTTAACCTTAGTCGTATTTTGCACAACATTTTGGAATTTTGGGTCCTCAATGCTCTTCACATTGTACTAGTTTGACTTTATAACTATTGTGTTCTGAGCTTCACTTATGAGTCTTTTGTAGACTAAACTCGCTTCTGACGTATTAAAATATAATCCTGGTACCTTTGATATCTATTCTATCTACATATTATAGTATTAAAGACAGTAGGCAATAACGCAAAACATTGATAAAAATCGTCTTAAAAGGGCAAAAACGAATAAGGTGTCGTCTGACGATTTTGTTTAGGTTGATTTACATGTAGTTGTAGATCTTGTGTTTTCAATTACTGTGCATTTATTATCATCGGTTGAGATGAGCAAAAATAAAAGATTAAATTTGTCATTGAAGCGCAATAGCTTCTATAAAAAGTCGTCTTGCACAAAGTAGTTCTCAACACTCTAAACATTTTTGCTTTTTCAGATTGTCTCTATTCACAGCGGTTTAATCAAAATAGAAACTGTCTTTATCCAACAGACGTCAAGTAATGAGAAAAAGCTCACTTTAGTATTAAAAAAAACTTTTAATAAATAGAACAAATAAGAACATAACATTTCGTCCGGTTTTTAAAGATACCTGTATTGGAACATATGGAACAAACAATGAATCTAAAATGTATGACAAATGAATATTTAAATCTGCCATCACAAACTTTCCCCTTCTGAACGGTGAATTGAAAGGTTTGTCAAAATATTAATTATCAGAGCTGACTAGAAAGACAGGTACTGTAAGCACTCGACCACACTGTGTAAATATCTTGTGTAATTTTTTTTATTAATAATTAAACCTATATATCCCAAGTGGGAGTACTCCGATATAAATATATAACAGGAAAAAAATGCCTGTACATTGGTTTCCTTCCCCTTAACTACATTCCACATCAAAACATGTTCATTGTCAGAACTTCTAAAGAACAGTTGGCTTCAATTGCAAATATATTGCAAATATATTGTATGCCAGCAGAACAAACATACCCATACTCACTGCATGTTTATGTACCTGTCAGGATTGATTTGGGGTCCTGTCGTTCAGAAGTTTGTTGATGTGGTTCATAGTCTGTTTTCAGTTTGTATTTATATATCATGTATATATATTAGATTGTTGGTTTTCCTGTTTGAATAGTGCATGCTAGTAATGTTGGGGTCCCGTATGCCCTTATAGCTTTCTGTTTAGTCTGAGTCATAGCCCTAGCCTGTGTAAAAGGCTGAACAATGACTTTAATTTGTTGGGAAGAACCCTCCCTGAAGTAAGTTTTTTTTTACTTTTATAGAAAAGAAAAATAGAATAAACCAAGGATTTGTATAGTGCTACTATACAAATCTTGGAAAAGCTAATAATTTTTTACTTAAAGGTGACAAAACTACATCATATTTGAAACAACTTTTCTAAAAGAGGGGTCCACACTTTCTGAATAATAAATAAAGTAAATGATATGTGTTAACATTAACATGGTTAATGAAAGTCAAGAAATATTACAAAATTTGTTTACAAAAAAAATTATCATCATTCGTCTTTATTGTTCATGCTTCACCTAAAAAAAAATTGCAAATTGAATATTTTGTTATTAAAATTTTCAAATCGCTCTCTCGCCCCAATTATTTGAGTCCAATAAACTAAATCATGAATTGGTGTGGCCTAAAAAGGAAAATTATTATTATAATTAGGGCCCCGACTAAAAGTCGGGTCGCCCTATAGTGATCATTCTGTCCGTCCGTCCGTCCGTCCGTCCGTCCGTCCGTAACACTTCAATTTTGTGTCCGCTCCATATCTAGAAAACCATTATGATTTCATACTTTATACTTTACATGTTTATTAACCACCACCAGAGGGTGTGTCATGATGTATGTACAACTTTCTAGGTCAAAGGTCAAGGTAAAAAAACTTTGGTTTCAGTTGACAACCCTGTCCTTCCGTAACACTTTAATTTTGTGTCCGCTCCATATCTAGAAAACCATTAATATTTCATACTTTATACTTTACATGTTTATTAACCACCACCAGAGGGTGTGTCATGATGTATGTACAACTTTCTAGGTCAAAGGTCAAGGTAAAAAAACTTTGGTTTCAGTTGACAACCCTGTGTCCTGTGATGATGATCGTGTCCGCTCTATATCTTTTAGAACCCTTATGATTTCAAAGTTTATACTTGACATCCATTTTAACCAACACCAGAGGGTGTGTCATGATGAATGTACAACTTCCTAGGTCAAAGGTCAAGGTCAAAAACTTAGGTTTCAGTTGACAACCCTGTGTCCTGTGATGAAGATCGTGTCCGCTACATATCTAGATAACCGTTCTGATTTTATACTTAATACTTAACATGTTTATTAACCAAAACCAGAGGGTGTGTCATGATGTATGTACAACTGCCTAGGTCAAAAGTCAAGGTCAAAAACTTTGGTTTCAGTTGACAACCCTGTGTCCTGTGGTAAAGATCGTGTCCACTCCATATCTGGATAACCTTTATGATTTCAAAGTTTATACGTGACATCCATTTTAACCACCATCAGAGGGCATGTCATGATGTATGTACAACTTCCTAGGTCAAAGGTCAAGGTAAAAAAAAACTGGTTTTAGTTGACAACCCTGTGTCCTGAGTTGAAGATTGTGTCCGCTCTATATCTTGGGAACCGTTTTGATTTCAAATATTATACTTGACATCCATTTTAACCAACACCAGAGGGTGTGTCATGATGTATGTACAACTTCCTAGGTCAAAGGTCTGTCTGTCTGTTGGTCTGTCCATCGCTTACAATTTTGATTCACACTATATTTATTTACCCAACGTTATTGACAGCGGGGCCCACAGAGATGGCTTCCATCTCAATGATATCTAGTTATTCTAGATCTGGGCCCACCTTTTCTGGAGGACATTTATTTGTTAATATAGGTAATCACTGAAGCATGACTGGAGCAGAACCCTTTTCAGGTAGTCAGTGCAGTGGGTCCCAACTTATGAAAATTTGTGGATCCACCACTGAGATAGCATCACATTCAAGAAATACATGTATAGCATCACATGACACTGAAAGACCCTGCCGAACGTGAACACTGGGTTGATACATGTGTATATGGTGTTCAATGCTAATTTGGTATAGCTTGGAAGTTAGAACATTCACTGTTCTAAAATGTAAAAAAAAAAAGACATAAAATAGATTTGTCGTTTCGGAATCTTAGGCATTCTGGGTAATATTTTCAAAAGCGTTCATCAAAAAGTTGTTATTGGCTTAACACATACTAAATATTTGAATTTCATCCAATGATTTGGCATTATTTTTATTTTGGTGTACAAACAATGAGATATACCCAGTCCTATATATAGATTTGGGAAATGCGAATTACCTACCTGAACCTTTTTGTTTCAAATTGGAGGCTGGAAACAAGCATATAATTTGAATTCGTTTTGGTTTGAATTAAATTAAATTAACTAATATAAAAAAGAAGATGTGGTATGAATGCAAATGAGACAGCTCTCCACAAGAGAACAAAATAACACACAAATTAACAATTATAGGTCACGGTACGATGAGCAAAGACCAAACCGCATAGTCAGCTATATAAAAGTCACCGACATTACAATGTAAAACAATTCAAACGAGACGGGCACATATATTTACATACATTCATACATAATGTGGCGGAGTTATTTTTATTTTGCAAAAACTTGTTATATTGATAGTTAGTGACTATATTACAAAAATGTTAGGTGGATATTGTTAAGTTTTTAACACATCTTTTTTCACAGAACTTTTGCATGTAAGTTTGGATTACAATATAAGTCCATCATGTTTATATATATGAACAATGTTTTTATCAGTTATACTGTTATACTGCTTACTGGATTTTTTTGTGTGTACACAATTGCCAATTGTTACTTTTTTTATTACAGGTTCAAGATGACAATGATGAGAACAAAAGTGCAAAAGATAAGCCTTACATGTACATTGCAATACGTGACTGCAGGATACAGAAAACATGGACAACAATGTGTTCAGGGCAACATAACTTTTTGAAATGGAATACAGATAACTTTCCAACCAGACATTCCACAGTGTGATCATGGTGATGTCAAACAGCATGTTAAAAATGATTAAAAATAGTAAGACTCAGCTTAAAGTTGACAGGAGGACCCAGTTTTTAACACCCACCTTTTCTTGCCTGTTTTTCCTGGACAGAAAGAAAACCCTCCATTTAAATAGAATGCAGAAAGTGACTCTTAAATTGTAAAATTAACGGAACCTACAGATGGAAACATGTGTAAAGAAAAAAGCTCATGTAATCTATAAAGTAATGCAACATCTTGTAGCAGCCTTGTAGAGATCGTTCCACAGCGGTAAAGGATGATCAAAGGTGAACAGTTCTAATTTTCAACATGAACACAGACATGTCAGACAGAGATTAATCTAAACAATTACAATTTGATTAAAAAGAATTTGTGCACATATACATGTATGTTGTACAATGTTGTACCTGTATAGTGGAACAATTACATGTGCAATTTATTACGAACAGAAGACCAACATAAAAGGGCTAAATGTTATAGATATCTGTAAATTAACATTATGTTCATAAGAACAGCAGTATCAACATTTGAACAGTAACGTCATCCATTCATTTTTTGTCAAGCGTGTGTATCAAAACATTAACTTGATTAAATATTTCTTTTATGCACTGTACTTACATTACAATTTCATGAGTAATTAGGCCAGTTTGATTTCAGATTTTAATGAAAGTTCTTGGATGTTTCAAAGTGTTCATCACAATTATTTATAGGTTACTGTACAGCTTTCAACAATGAGTAAAACTCTATTATTTGCATTTATATTATACACTTACATTTGTACATGAGTTATGCTACCTTTAATACACAAATTAACAAATAATGACAGACAGCAACCAAAAAAAAGAACAACATAAGCTTTAGCTTGAGCATGTTGAGAGACTGGCACATAAAATGTGACATATTAAATATAAAAAAGAAGATGTGGTATGATTGCCAATGAGCATGATGAGACAATAGTTGAGTTTTTCTGTGACATTAACATATATCAGATTAAGAAAGGGCATTAGATATCATATACATGTATGGGTACATACAAACTTAAGAAAATGTGGTTTCATTGCTAATGAGACAACTCTCCCCAACATGGGCAAGCAACTAAATGACGTTAAAGTTTAAAGTTAAAACTAAAGCCAGTAAAGGTCAGTGTAAGGCCTACAACTATGAGCAAATTTCATACACCATAGTCATTTTTAATGTATCTGAAATGCTCGTCCTGAAAATTGTACTGCCTTTAACAATTGAGGGTGTTGCAGTACAAAATTCAATAAAAAGAAACCACAAAAAAAATCAACCTTGAGAAATCCTTAGAAAATTATGTAATAATGACGAAGAACATGCAGTGGTGAATACAGGTTCAAAGTTTGAGATGCAGGTTGTTCAATAGAAGGTGGTATCTTGTACTTTTAATTCTAATGTTACGGAAAGTTTCATGTACATTCACCAGCTAAATTAAGGATTTTTATATTCTTGCAATATATTTAAAAGAATCTACTATAAGGTAATGAGTGTCGGTCAACATGAATGACTAGCTTAAGTATACATGCATGACATGAAGATATCAATGAATACCAGCAATTGTCGAACTCTGTCATGTCTGTAGACAATGCAGAAAAATAGAAAAAAATATATCAATAGCAAACTTGATTGGTGTAAAACACACAAAACATGCACAAGAACTCATAAAGAAATATTTAAAGAAGTTAAACATATATAAAAGCAAAAATTTGGTACTAAACATGAATCCCAGTAAAAGTTGAACTTGTACAAGTATGTTCCATTATTTGGACAGAAAATATACTTTCAGTCGTGTTAAATATACAGATACATATGTACATGTATTTATCATAAAGTATTGCCATTTCCATTATCAAAAAAAGACGCAGATGAGACTTCTATCATTGTCTTCGTTTATTTATTTTCTTCCGTAAAGTTCCATTACACATATTGCCTATTGTAAACCACTCAAACTTTATACATGTACGATCATTTACAGTACTGTAAATTCAGAAATAATTGAATGCGAATAATGTGACTAGGTAAATATCGCAATAATAAGAACTTGCATTATTAAACATTTGTAACTGTAACATACACATTTATGAGGAATTATTTGAAATCACAATAAACAAACATTTTCTAGTAAAATTGAGAATGGAATTTGGGGAATATGCATGTCAATGTGACAACCCAACCAAAGAGCAGATAACAGCTAAGGCATCCATTCTTGAATAATTGCAATAATAAATGATCATATACATGTATACTGGAAATAGTATAATAAATGCATGCAAAACTTTCAGTATTTACAGTTTTTTTAAAAATTGGGGGTATCCTGATTTTACATGTTTTATAAACTGATTTTATTTTAGATAATGAATCATTTTTAAACAGTCTGCGTCAAAAACTTTTTCATCTACTACATTTTGTACTAGTCCGGAAACTAAATATCAAAACTTGTCCCAATACGACTATATAAAATTTTGAAAATTTTCACTAGTACGAATCAATATTTACTAGTCTGGGGCATAGGACTAGTGGCTAACGGTGCAGACTGCATTTTTCAATAATATAAAGTTGAAGATTGATATATGTGATATATATATGTGAAATCTAATTTGTTTAGTGTTGGTTATTTAATTTCTTAATAATAGTTAATCCAGATTTTTTAAAGAGGGGTCAACAAGAAACATGTAAGCAATACATGGACACACAAAGACTTTAATGCAATTTGTCTGTTTTTATATCAAATAAGGAGATGTAGTATGATTGCCATTGAGACAACTCTCCACCAATTGTAAGTTCTAATGAAATAACTATATAATTAAGCAATTACACTATAGCCAAGTACCTCCTTTGACAATGAAAAATTCATACTAAATAGTGTGCTAAATATGGCTTGGACATAAAAAAAAATCAATTGAGAAATTTAAAAGCCTTATGTATAAAAATACAGATATGTCGACAGACATGAACCAAATTAAAGCAAGCCACTGTCCCTTTAAAACTAAAACACCAACACAAAATATTTGTTTTTGTTACAAAATGAAATGTGATGTTTGATATAAACACAAAATACATGATAGGTGAAATGTAATTGTATGCGAGTACTGACTGGGACATCAGTTTTGGAAATGAATATCCTTGCCTAGTAAGAATTGGAAAACCACAAAATGGCATTAGTGGCAAGGTTTCGGTGCAAAATATAGTTGACATGCATTTTGTGTCCGGCCACATAGGCACAACGATAAATTACAAATATTGAATATAGTTATTCAGTTTAGTTGCTTGATTTAATATAAATGACCAAATGACAAATGACACAAATGAAAATTCAATCAGATTCATTTTTCTTAAATATGAATCCTACTGCAAATTTCTTTTTTCATTGTGTTTAAGCACCGGACACATATAGAACACCAATGAATACACTTATATTTAATGCATGCTAACTATATTTTGCACCGAAAATAGGACATATCTACAAAATGGAGGGAAAAAGTGAAAATAATTTTTCACAAAGCAAGTGAGCAACCCCCAGAAAAAAAATATGTCTGTGTAGCAACAGATGATAGAAAACTTTGAAGTTGCCCCACCCTGAATAGAAATTATCTTCCGTTTAAAATTAAGTTGGTTCTCTATACTTTTTAAGACTTCTGACTGAATTTGTCTTACTGATTTTCGAACATATTTTGCAACTGAATTTGTCAGAACTGCTTGTTTTCTTTTATATAATATTTAACAATGTTTAATGCATACTATTAGCATAAATTTACAAATCCACATTTAATAGATTTAAGGATTTATTTAGCAAAATATTAGTGATTTATAAATCAAGATCTAGCTATACACAAAATAAATGGTCTGACATAGTCAGCAATCACCTGGGCTGGAGGAAAATAAATGGTTGATTAACAGGACCAAGGACAACTCAACACATACATTGGCGGATCCAGGAGAGGTGGGGGGTGGAACCCCATTTTTTTTTTACAATCAATGCATTTGAATTGGAGCATATAGTTGATACCCCCCCCCCTTTTACTCTGGGTTAGGAACCCCTCCCCCTTTTCAAAATGGATGGATCCGCCCCTGACATTTATATAGAACTCAGATAACCAACATATACACCATAAGACTTCTTTTAAAAGTTTAAGCGACCAAATTTGCATAGAGATTGGTATTACAAATTATTTATGAAGGTGAAACTGCACATATTTTGTCAGTCTTTTTTTCCGGAAAATTCGACATTCTACATACAATTGAAACCTTGTTTTACTATCGTCGTTTACTACAAAGGTCAAACGATTTCAACGGATATTGTCAATAAGATAACTTTATGTTGAGGTTTAATAATGTAAATACTCCAGCATCGTCAACAGTGACAACAGAGTTGCGGTTCTTTGATGATTGTTCGGGTCGTCAGTGCGCTTGAATGACATAGTCAATTTATCGAAACCATAGTTACGAAATCTAAATTCACAAAAAGCGGGTTACCAGAGACGATATTTCTCAAAAAAATCAACTGAAATGGGCGCTTAATGAATATGCAACTGTAATCAAATTAAGAACGAAACTGTGTACAAATTTAACGTTATATGATGCCGGGTAAACTAAAAATATTATTTTTATTTAATATGTTCACTTCTGGAAAATCGCGCAGCACTTTTCAGCAACGGGAAAGTACAAGGATTCGTTTAAAAAAAGTTTGTGGATTTTTGTTCAGTGTAGTAACCCGTTTTTTGGCCAATTTGGTTAAGGCATTTTACCCCTGTGGAAGTCACGTGACATAGGCGATGATGACCAAAATTTCCGTTTACTGAATCCTTACTGCATGAATATGTAAATTCAACAACTAAGATTCATGAATTGTTGTTGTTGTTTGATATATCACATGTTGCCCCTATTTACGTTTAAAAGTGCCTTAACATACCTGCGTACTAATCTGTATGTGTCACCTATCTTGTCGACAACAAGGCTTTTCAACTGGTATCGGGATCGTTCGCCCTAATAACATGTTCGCCCTGGGTATGTTCGCCCTGAGATCGTTCGCCTATAGAGTCCGTTCGCCCTACTAAAAAATATTGATATTTGATGGGCATTGAAGTTGAAAAAACTTATTCAGATATTTCTATGGTATATATTCTTGAAATTTATGGAAACAGGGAAATATGTAAAAGTTTATGGCTTGTTTAGGATCGTTAATTGTTCAATGACAAAATAATTCGGATCACTGATTATTGTGATATTTGTCTTTTGATGGATTATTAATAAAAATCAAACGTTTTGTTTTGATAAAATATTCAGCTTGAAATTAATAAACACAATGATGTACGAACTGTAAATCATGAAACGGATTTACAAGTTCATTATTATATTTGGAGACAGTCCTAGTCTCAGTTATACTGCATACATTCATGATTGACTGAATACAATGATTTTGTTAACAAATATCAATAAAATATTCTACTCTGTAAATTACAGAGAAAATGATAAAATGATATAAATATTCTGTCAATTTGTTAACAAACTTTAACATATTTTGTTCAAATACTTAAAATTATGCGACTAGACAACAAATAGAAAAAAATAAAAATCTGGGCGAATGGACCCTGGGCGAACAGGTATCAGGGCGAACACGTAGTATGGCGAACGTGAATCAGGGCGAACGGACCCGGATTCTTTTCAACTCTACATCGCTGAGGGCAAATGCAACATTAGAGTCGATAAATTCATTCATCTTGAAAGCGATTCCCTAAGGTCCGCAAACAAGATTTCCTTCACGGCCTTTATTTATTATAACAATCGATGTCGCTGATGCATTCGCGGGGAATTTTCGCCGCTGTTTATAGATTTGTCATATGGCATAATGAAATAGTCTTATGGTATGGTGCAATAGTATCATGGTATGAAGAAATGTTCTTGTAGTGTAATCACTTGTAGTCTACTTGTATATAGATGACACCTTGTGATATAAGAAATGTTAGCTTGAAATTAAAATATGTCTTTATAAGATAGTTATATGACATAATAGTATGACAAAATTGTTCTATATTATATCGATATGATTGTATAGTATAGACATGTATCGTAATAATATACTGAGGTGCCAACTTAGTATGAAATAGTTGCTTAATGTTATATTAAGATGTCTTTATAGTATAAAATGTATCTTTATGCTATAGCAATATCACATAATGGTTTAGTAAAATGACAAATCATGATGAAAACGTAGCTCCATGCTATATCCAGATGTCTTCATACTATGAAATATTATCTTCATAACACAGTGAAATGACAGAATAGTATGAAAAGGTAGCTCCATGTTATATCTAAGTGTCTTTATAGTATATAAATGTATCTTAGTGGTATATCGAATTAACAGAGTATTATAGTCAAATGTCTTTATAGTATATAAATGTATCTTAGTGATAAAGCAAATTGACAGAGTATTATAGTCAAATGTCTTTATAGGATAGAATTAGAATTTGCTTCATAATATATCTTTAACCTTAATGATATGGTTATTCTTATCATAAGGCAGTTTGGGCGTTCCATAGCTATTTCTCCTATTAGTTCAACAGAAAAAAAGGACATTAACAAAATTGTATGCTTCTTCCGAAGGCAGATTGTGAGCGTAAATGAAGGCTGACCCCATTTTTTTATTTCATTTTTCTATTAAGTATAAGATTAAGTTCATTTATAGAAACATATAGCGAAATCCTTTATTAAATAAAAAAAAAAGTGATTTAGACCCGCGAGCCCCCTTAATTTATTCTCCCTCAATGCAAGTCAAATACAAGCAACACCATTTTTTGCAAATACAAGCAAATCAATAAAATTGCAAAACAAAATCGTAAACTCAAACAACACATCCCACTTACTATTTCAGCATGTTGTAACCAGGTTTTCTCTACGTCGTCTTTTCTATGCATTTCATTATGTTCAGGACACAAGTAGTGTCCATTTTCACACATTTCACAAAGTTCTTTAAAGTTCATTCTGCCTTCTTTATTAGAGTAGTCACCATTGCTACATTTTGCTTTAATATCGTAAGATATGCTCTGTCTTAATCTTTCCTTTAACTCCTCAATTTTTTTACATAGCTCTTCTAAAATGGTGCTATATATGTTATCCTCCACATCAGTTAATTTCCATACCTGGAAGGCTATGGCATTCTTTGAGAAACAGATACATAACTTTCTAAGTCCAGTTTTATCTAAATTGACCAATGTCTTTCCTCTATATAATGTTTTCTGTCCCGCTTTCTCACAGACTTTATATCTTGTAATATAATAGAATAGAATATGATTGAAATAAGCCAGGGGGAGAAATTTAAATTCAAGTATCAACCATGGTGAAAAACTAAAACTACTCTTTTCACCTTCAAACATGTTCTTAATAATATCGAGAGAAGTCGATTGATGTTTAATCATACATGGCATATAATATGAATTGGGTATAAGACTAGAATCTTCCTTGGTATCTATAAACTTGGGTTTTACTAAAATATCAAATTTTTCCATTACATGAAGTATATGAGTTTTATATTTCCCAAACTCTAACTCTTGTTCTTTTTCAAAAAGCCTATCAATTATGTCATCTGATAACTGTCCTGTATTTTGCAGATGTTGCCAGTCAGTCGAGTTTACTATTGCATGATTTCGTTTGAATTCATGGTCATCGCATACTAGGCACCTGAAACATTTAACCAACCACTCTGGCTGTAAAATGATGTACTCCTTAATGTCCTCGAAAAAAATAATGTTCCCAATTTTATGTTGGTAAGTAAGAAAAGGAAGAAGTTGTTCTTCTTCGATGAAAGTTATTTGGGATAATTCCACAATATCCTGGAATGACAATATATTCTGTTTCGATTCGTGTTTCAACACGCTTAACGCATTTTCTAGTTGAATCCACTGGGTAGGGAGTTCTTCCTCGAAAAACATCGTCTCTTTTGCAACTTCATAAATTTTGTCTTTCAAGTTTTTACAGTCGCGTTCAAGAAATTCTGTGTTAGAAATAAAATGTATGCCTCTATTGTGATTAGCTTTATCTTGACCTCCAAAAATTTCTTCAAATCTTTCGATGTATTCTGTTTTCCTCTTTTCAAACTGAAAAAAAACCAACTGAAATTGAAATATTTTTGTCAAACAGATAAACCTTTATACATTTTATTACAATGTACAAAATAATACTGTGATACTTTAGTGTTCTAAACGTCTCAAAAGAAGATTCTTTTGCAACATGGAATTTTAAATCGTTATATCTTTTTTCGTGTACAATTTAAATCTTACATACACACATGACGCCAGATAACAACACTCAATACACACTAATCGGCTGGAAGACGCGGGAATATATAAGTTTATGCATATCATATTGTAATTTTTTTATAGCGTTTATAGTTTTGCTTAAACGTTTTGCTTTGTATTCCTTATGTTAACACTCCAAATACTTAAACTAGTGTACACATATAGTACAACATGCAGTCCAAACAGACGTAAATGAACATACTCGTTTTCATACTACAAATTATCTTGATAAACGCGACGGCATACACGTTGTAATTTAAAAATGTTTTTCTCTATTTCTTCTCGTTTATGGGTTTTGTTGATTAAATAAAAAAAAATGATAAGTAACATATACCTATTTAACATATTTAAAGGCATTAGTAGATCAAAATTCGTAAATCGATTACGAGAAAACAAATCCGGATTACAAACTCAAACAGAGGGAAACTCATCAACTGAATGAGGAAAACGCCAACATACATAAAACGAAAATTTAAGACTGCGATATTCCTGACTTGGTAAAGGATATGTTACGAAAATGGCTGGTTAAACAGAGTTTTACGGCTGACAAACCCTCCAGCTAATATAAAAATGTTATAAAAATAGCTAAAATGTTAACACTACGTGACAGAAATACGGCACAAACACACGCAAGAACACTTGTAACACTAGTAACTGAGAAACGCCCAAACAAGTAATATATAACTCGCCCAAAAATACAAACCAAAAAACAACAACAAACATTGTCGATCAACGACAGACATCACAAACGGTGATACACTTATGAAATGAATAAGTAGACCTGAACTTTAGAGAAGTATTTTCATGATTTTAGTCTAAACAATTACCACGAGAATGACTATTTTATAATCAATTAGACTACAAACAATAAGCCATAACACATTTCCTAACACAAACACAAAAAATAAACAAATGAATGTTTGTATACAAAATTCGGAGACACGTCGTTTAGCAATGCAAATTTACACTCGGTAAGTGAGGGTTTTATTTTTTTTCTTGTCGTTCCCTTTCTCATTCATTTCTTAGTTTTTGAGGGGCGAATAAAAGAAGAGAGGTAAATTAACTAGTTCATGTACTGTACTTTTTTGGTCCTCAATGCTCTTCAACTTCGTATTTTAGTTGGCCTTTTAAACATTATTTTTATTCGAGCGTCACTGATGAGTCTTTTGTAGACGAAACGCGCGTCTGGCGTAAATAAGAAATTTTTATCCTGGTATCTATGATGAGTTTATTTACACACACGAAAGATTTGACAAACAAATTTAATGCATTTCTTTGAATGAGACTAATAGAACTATTAGTGGAATTAAATTGTGGTGCATTATTTTAAACAATACTTTCAAGTATTCTTGAGTAGAACTACTCTGGTACAATGTTTTTTTTAGAATAATATGAAAATGGAAATTGAAATAAAACAAATATATCGGTTGCTAATAGTTAAAAGTTTAAAATATGCTTTGTTACATATGCTATCCCTTATTATATTCCGTTTATTTCACACTTGTTTCTCAAGTTATTAAAATCAATGGTCATTTAACATGTTTAAGGTGAAACATATGCTTTTTGGAACAAATTACAAACAGACTGAAAATTTAAAAAAACATCAGCTAAACAATAATGTAAAGGTTGCCACACTTAACTCCGAAACATTCAAACGTAGCAACAATTAAAGATCAAAACATACACATGATTAACATATGTTACATGTTTTTGACTTGGGTTCAATATGTTTTGTGAGATCTCAATCTTCCTTATACCTCTAGCTCTATGGAATAAACATAGAAAATATTGTTGTGGCGCGGGATTGGAAGACCTATCGGTGGCCTTGTGCTGCTTTCTGATCTTTGGTCTGGTTGCTGTTTCTTTAACATATTCCCTATTTCCGTTCTAAATTTTAAACACAGCAATACGACCAGTAACACTAATATAAATAAAGGCAACAGTAGTATACCGCTGTTCAGACTTGTAAATCCATGGACAAAAAACAAAATCGGGGTAACAAACTTAAACTGAGGGAAACGCATTAAATATAAGAGGAGAACAACGACACAACATTAAAATGCAACACACACAAAAACGGACTTAACATTAGACAAACTCCGATGAGAATAACAAATATAACATCAAAACCAAATTCATGAATTTGGGATAGAAAAGTACCGTGACACGTCTTATAGTAATGTGAGTTCACACTCATATATAAGAAAAACAAACGACACAAAGGAAACACAACGTTAAAATGTATTACACACATGTAGACAGAAACGAACTATGATATAACAATGGCCATATTCCTGACTTGAAGAGGTTTTGTTGACCGTTTAATATTTTATAGCATTTATTCGTTTAGGTATCATAAACAAACATGTTTTGCTATGGTTTACATATAACTTTGGATTTTGTTATGTTAATTGCTGAAAGAGTCACTGCTCTAGTTTCCCTATTTTACCATTTAATGGTATGTTTTCATTGGCTACTTTTACAACATTTAAATTGCAAAGTTATTACTATACAAGTGCAACATGATTGTCGTTCTCTTTTTGTCATCTAATTTGTTTTAGCAAGCTCTGTAAATATCTACAATTATTTTCAGTTTTTTAAAACTTGTGAATATATACAACATTTGTACAAGGTAACAGGAATGTTTTAAGCCAATTTCGAATGCAGCTTTATGAATACAATTATAAGTTTAGATAAAAATCTTGATTTTAAAAAGTGATCATTGTCAGTTTATTAAATACATCCAAACCATTTTGACAGCAGTTGATAATTGCTATAACGGAAGTTAGTTGGTCAAAGTACGATCTGCAACTCGAAGCCTTGGCGCGCACAAAACAGCAAGCTATAAAAGGCCCCAAAAATGACAAGTGTTAAACCATTCAAAAGGGAAAACTAACTGTCTAATCTACATAAAAAAAAACGAGAAACGAAAAACACTTATGAACCACATCAGCAAACCACTACAACTGAACATCAGATTCCTGACTGAGGACAGGTGCAAACAAATGCAGCGGGTTTAAACGTTTAAAAGGTACCAAACTTCACCCTTATCTGAAACAATAGTGTAACATCACAACATAGAAAGACACACTATACAATTTTAATTGAAATGGCTTACATGTTACTCAATTTAAATACATATCGAAATAGTGAACATACACTGAACGAGTAAATTTGATCTATGATATAAAGTTAATACCAAATTAATCAAATAGGTGAATACACGAAGACAATAGTAGTATACCGCTGTGAGAGTGTTAAACAGTTTGAAAAACATATACATTTATATTCAAAGGTTAATGAAAATAATTTTGTGGTAAGTTATACAGTTCAAATGGAGAATGAATTTTTTTTTTACAAAATAAATAATTTTGTTATTCAGAGTACGAAGAGGTGAAAAATTATAGTTATACCAAGTATATAAATAGTATATAGTTATATAAGTAGACATTAACTAACAAAAACGCATTGCAAATTATATCAACAGGTTAAATTAACATGTTACTAACAGTGACTGAAAGCTAGTTCAAATCCAAAAACAATTAATCATAACATATCATGCACCAGAGACTAAAATCAACGTAACTACATCCTAGGGATTTAGTATTTTGGAATCATGGACAGTCATAGCATACATGACTTATGCAATGCCAAATATAAAGGAAGGAGGACTTCAATGTAATATTCATTATACCTCCAGCTTGAAAAGAATACAAATTTAGTTATGTTTTAATTTGCTGATGACAAAATCGATGTTTCTGCCGATGTAAACTATATTTAAAGATCTACCTACAATATTGTGAAGATAACCATTACTAATAAATATGTTAAGAGGTTCGATGAGTATACACGGATCACATAGTGATTTTCGCGCTGTATGTACAATATTGCCGAACAATTTAGAATCTGAAAAAACGTTTTTAATAAGGCACAGCTAAATTTCTAATCAAATCTTTGAAATGAATTTAGTAAAAGTTTTGAAGTAATTTATGGTAACGAAATCCCTAACATTATAATATACATGTGATGCATTGATTACGTTCGTTTAAATCTATTACATCACTACAAACAAGGGCATAACGATCGAGTTCGGATATATAAACAAAGTATGATGATGACATGGCTGTCTAAAAAAAGAAAATTAACAATAGAAAATGAAAAATCAACCTTTTTGTAGTAAAATTTTGTATGGAGTTTCCCTTTAGATATTAAATTGTCTAATTTAGAAAAGGACAATTAATGCCGAGTATGTTAGGTTTAGTTAAAGTCAGTTCCATTTGATAATTGTCGATAGTATATTTAGAAAACTCTAGATTATTTAATAAAACAATATCACCAAGATACAGGTAGGTATTGTTGAATGAATCAACCAAATGATGTTTGTTTTTGTACTTTGTGTTTGCTATTTTTGTATACTCAATTGTCATACAAATTTGAATAACAGAACTTGTTCGTTGTTTACATCATATAAACCGATACATCTTTTATGTTTAAACATGCATTTACAATTATCGACACTTCAATAGTATATATATAAACAGTTTATTCATGTTATTATCAAATCAAAGTGTTGCTTGTAAAAATGTGGAAGTTGATAAAAGCACTATATAAAATGTGTAATAATTATGAAAAATATAAATAAGTCAACACATTTATTTACCTTTAAATCTCTGTTTAAGTTTGTCATTGGTGCAAACAGTGATATCAAAGCGCAAACGTCGGAAAAGATCATAGAATATTCTTAAAGATCGTTATATCTTCAGGATTTTAAAAATCGTTTTGACCGAAGCAGTCTGGAGACTACATTAAAGAGGGACGAAAGATACCAGAGGGACAGTCAAACTCATAAATCGAAAATAAACTGACAAAGCCATGGCTTAAAATGAAAAAGACAAACAGACAAACAATAGTACACATAACACATCATAGAAAACTAAAGAATAACACGAATTCCACCAAAAAATAGGGATCTTAGGTGATCAGGAAGGGTAAGCAGATCCTGCTCCACACGTGGCACTCGTCGTGTTGCTTGTGTGATAACAAACACGGTAAATAGTCTAATTTACTAGGTCACATTCATGAAAGGGAAGGGGGTTGTAGTTACGACGTTAGGAACATATCCCATATCATTGGTGAAACGGTTATTCCATAATGGTCAACCAACTCGTAATGGCGTCCGTAAAATTTACGAAGGGATGATTTAACTTCACAATTTGGAACTTTTGGTTTAATAGCTTCCTTGTGAGCAGCAACCCTCTATTAAAAAAATCGTGATAGAAAATGCAAGCACCGGAATACCGTATCAATTGGGAGATATATACACCGTATGCAGGATGCTGCTGGAAAGTTGCTACTTACTCTTTTGTCGTAAAGTTTTGTTTTCAACCGACCCTCATTGTTAATTTCTGGATGTAAGTCAAGGTATTAGGCCGACTTAACTATATCTGTATTATCCTTTATCTCTAGTTCGATGGGATAGATGCGTTCAACATTGTCACCAAATTTTGAATTATTTAATGAAAGAATATCATCTATATAGCGGAAATTAGAGTTAAAGTATATTGCTAACTTCTTATCTTTCTACCTAAAAAGTTCCTTTATAAATTCAGCCTCATTATAATAAAGAAACAAGTCGACAAGAAGAGGGACACAATTTGTTCCCATTGAAATGCCGACAGTCTGTTGAAAACGTGCTCCGAACGTAACAAACATGTTGTCAATCAAAAAATCAAGCATCTTGATAATGTCAGTTTCAGATGATTTTTTTTTGGAATCAGAGTGATTTATCCCTCTTTAAGACAAGATACTTGTATCTACGTTGGCCATTCTTTTTTAAGAAACACAGCAATACCAACTTTTTCCATATGGCTTTTAGTTTGGAATGTGAAATACTTGTGTAAAGTGTAGAAAAATCAAGTTTTAATACTATTACAAGATAAAAGAGAGTAAGATTGTATGTACTTTAAAAGATCTTTGAAATTGATTAGTATCCACATCTGATTCATGCCACCTCTAGAATAGGCAGTTTCATAATTGCTGTGAAGCCCGTCTTTGATTGCTGATAAAACAGATGTTAATAATTTAGAAAGAGGTTTCGTGGAGTACTTGAAAGACCCACCAATAAACCATGGTTTGTAAGGACATTTATGTAGTTTAGGTATCCAATACAGTGATGGAAGATCTTTGCTTTTACCTCATATATATACATATTAAAGCCATGGGACTTTTGCATTCAGTTGCAAGCCATATGACCTTGAAAAAGGATCCGGAAGTGACAATGTGTAAACCGGAAGAAGCTATGTTTTTGTGCTTTTGGAATGTAAACGTATATAGGAGCATACATTTTTGGAATCAGTGTCAATTAAACAGTTAAATAACCTTTTTCAACCTAGAAGTAACACATTTTCTCCCTTATTAAAAAATATTGTATAGAAATCATATATGTTTTGAATCAGCGTACAATAAGCTATCTTTTGGCGCTGTTAATGACATTTTAAACAAATTTTGTCTATTTTCATATCAAAGTAAATGTTTTTTTTGCGTGGAAAGACTTTCAAATGTTCTCTGAACAATTGGTTTTTAATTTCTTTGTTTTCTTCTACTTTTTTTTACGGTGCTTTTTTATTTCGCAAGATGTAGCTTAGATTGTTTGCTTATGATATCGAACAGTTATTGCGACATTGAAACTGACACTGTTTTAACCAAACACTTTTTATTTTAAGAATTATCACCGCAGACACTAGTTTTCTTGTGTACGCATCTTCTTAACATATCTTTTCTTGGAAACGTATGCTTATATTCCGACATATACAAATATTTGAGAAAGCTACACAATGCCTTTTTCGATATAATATTCATACTGTACCTCTCCAATTGTTTTGTACTCATCAATATGAGTGCATACTACAATGACTGGTGGATATAGTCTATGTTTTGAATACCCTTTTGGTATAGTTGGTCTTATATCTGAAGAACTTGTATTTAAACAATGAATACTGTCAAACCAAAAGTCAATGTATTCTGAAAAGAAATAAACAAATTGCTTAACTTTTTATGTGGCGCATTTCATCTATGTGATAGACGAAAATTGAAAGCGAAGCGTGTCCCACGGACACAGCGAAACCAATATCTTGACGACCGAGTAAATTATTGCAGGCAGTAGAGATTTAAACATAATATTAGCATCATTCAAAGGAAATTTATTTAAACCAAAATAAATTTAAAAAGAATTCAATGTATTTGAAAATTTGAGTTTTCGAAAACTACGACGTTTCTATTGCGGTTCAGTATATATTAAATTTGATTGTGTTATTGTTGAATAGAAAATGCGTCGCTTCTCTTCCTTCCCTAATAAATAAATCATCATACATTTTGTACCTCTGTGTCCTTTAGGTAACATGCATCGTCGCATTTGTCACTTATTCTTATGATTATTCAGATTGAGTTATTTTGGGAGAAAAACCATAAAAAAGATGTCCGGATATTTTTCCGACATCAGACTGACTTAAAGTCATACATAAGATTTTCGGTGTTGGTGCATGTTATTGAGAACCAATCGTATGATAGATAACAAAAATGAATAATAAATAAGCCAATGAGAGCGTTTCTCAATATCATGGACAGGACAATTTTTTGTGTGTGTACATGTAAACTACGATTATACTACAAAAATGTTATAACTTAAAATATTTGTTGTGAATGAACACTACCACTCTAGTGTAAAAATAAACGAATGAATAAGCAGTTTTTCGCTGAGGATATTTTTTTTTTCATAAAATTACTGATTTTTGTTTTGTTTTCTGTCTCTTGTTTTCTTTGAAATGATTACTAATTAAGGGTCATATCAGTTGTATATATATATATTGAAATAAGTATAACATGTGGAAACAATAATGTGTCTATAGAACATGGATTTCAACGTGATTGGCACTATCATTTTATATGTTCAGTGGACCGTAAAAAATGGGATTAGATCTCTTATTTGGCATTTAAATTAGAAAGATCATATCATAGGGAACATATTTACTAAGCTTCGAGTTGATTGGACTTCAACTTCATCAAAAACTACCTCGACCAAAAACATTATCCTGAAGCGGGACAGACGGACAGACAAAAGAACGGACGCATAGACTATCAAAACATAATGCTCATCAATGGGGCATATAAATTCATTGATGAAAGTGAAAGTATTTATTTAGCCAAACTAAAAGAAGGGTAGAGAATAGAGGGAGGCAGGACCTTTTCCAGAACGTCAGTACCCCCTCCAACCACCACTCAAATTAGCCTGAGTCATTTATACAAGATTCAAATCCCACCATTGGCATGTAAGTAGGGCTCTCTCTCAAAAAAAAAAACTCTGATGGATTGTCCCAGAAGCATATTTTATTAGAATAATAATGGTCTATAGGCAGTTTGGAGCGGTGATTTTTTTTTAATTTAATTTTGACTTTTTAAAAAAAATGCATTGTAGCAAAGGGGAATAATAATGTGGTCTGAGGCCATGCAGAAACAAGAAAATAATTGACTTTAACATAAAGGAAACGACTAATTACGCACTTTGAAAAAAGGGAGAGGGCTTTTGATACCTTTTATGAAATTCTCAGGACATAATATCTTTTATAAAAAATTATCCCACAACAGTATACAAGCTGTATATGCCCGCGATTTCGCGGGTGTGTTCTAGTAATATCTGATGCAGAAATGTTCTGCTTTATTCATTTTAAAATATTTGAATATTGTTTTTGATTAGTTCATTTTTTTGTAAATCAACATGCTTCAAAAGAAATCTTTTATCAAAAATATATTTGTTGTGTTTGTATGTGCATTTTAATAGGTTGACATCCTTTTAACTCAACATATATGCTGAGCCAATTTTTATAATTGGGATCTTGTTTGTCCTGTTATTAAAGAAGATTGCTATAACTTACCTTCAATTGAATCAAAGTCTGTCTCATTTTCTATAGTAGTTAAGTCATCCAATATATTTGTAACAAGAAGATAGATAGCATGTGGATTTAAAAACGTTTGATGTGTGGCATAATAGTCTTTCTGACCTGCAAAATCCCAGATACCACATTCTACTAAACTCTCGGATGTCATTTTGTCTTGATCTTTTTGGATTTCTAAAAGAATTTTATCCATTTGTTCGGTAATCTTTTTCTTCATATCGTCAGTGTTTACCAAATATTCGGCTCTTTTTATATCTCTTGACAGAACACCATCATTTTCGTATGTTATGTCAATTTCAGACTTTTCTTCAACGATGGTAACATCGTCTCCTATGTTCACTTTGATTTCACCTGTCAATGAGTGCTCCACTGTATTTGAACCTGGTAAAGCTATACTTAGTTTATCTTTAGTAGGAGATTCATTTTCTTGTTTTCTACCAAATTTAGGCAACGATTCATTTGAAGTAATTGCTTCTGTTTTGTTGTTTTCTCCTCCACATGGAATTACTTGATCAGAAACTGGTTCGCTTTGCTTTGGTTCATTACGAACAGCCTCTTGTATCCTTCTCATTATTTTATTCCTCTCTGTTTCAACTGTAATACGTTTTTTTGACAATATATAATATGTAACATACTTTTGGATTATTTAAAAGGTTTTTTGTGTTTTTAATAGATTGTGTGATGAACAATAATAGATATGAATTGTTTACGCTGCACTGCAAATATTAAAACAAGCGCGAATTGATAGTTTTACACAAAGTTACTGAACTAACAAACTATTTAAAATTGTTGGTCAAATTTATTAAAACTGCCTTGAACCTGTGGAATATTTTGTGTTATGATTTGTCACAAAATCTGCTCATATTATACTGTCGCAAATTTTTCAATTTTTAATCCCTCAATCATGTCAATGACGATTATTAGGGCTGTCACAATAATGCCTACTAATATTTGAATCATTCACGAGGCATACCAATCTCAAAATGTTACAAAATAACATTGCCCAACGTTTGGTACAATATAAAATAGTATCAGCGTAACTTATGCCCAGTATTTTGTTAGCAATGTTACATATTGAATCAAATGACTTAAGTCGATTTGGGTTGTTATCTGTAGGTCAATCTAGGTTTGCAAGCTGCAATGATTTAAATCATTTGTTTTCCAGCATTTTGCATCATTTGTGCCGGATGATTTGTTTTCCCAGGAACACGTTTATTGATTACAGAAATCTTGATTCGGATGATAACTTCAATAAATATCTTCATTTGTTATTCCTTTATTCAGTCTATTTACTAGGGATCTGATATTTAATACTAGAGTACTCGTGCATGATACTTGCGAGTACTCGAGAAATCGGACAAATCTTGTGAAAAGTTTTAATTTTTGTTTTGATGTGGTATTTTAGTTATTTCCTTCCATTAACACCTATTTATGATATGATCGCTTGCCATCTTAACGAAAGACATACGTATTGTTGCAGAACTCAAGCTGTATGACTAAAAAATATAACTTGATACTTGTGTGTGTTTATCCCTAGTTTTTTTTGTGTCAATAGAAAAATGAAGAACGGACCACCGTGTCTATAAAATTACTTATCAAAATAGCAATTATTGGTTGCGTGGTCATGACAAATTAGTAATATGCCAATTAAATCATCAATGTGAGAATAAAGTTAGTAGTGGCGTTACGTCCCTTTATCTTCCTTATAAGGTAGTAGGGAGGCGGGGCTTATTTCATACAGGGCTAGTAGTCGTTTTACGTCCTTTTATATAAACAAAACGATACTGAGAAAAAATTGTAAAGGTTTCAACAGACGAAGAAAGTGATGATTCAGATTGACATGAATTCATAAAACGCAATTTATACCTAACAAGTTGTTATTGTTGGTATCTGTTTTTGTTGGATCCATGGAAGTAGTTTCTTATAATGCTAACAGTATTGAAGACTTGCTCATTTTGATAGGACACTAGTCTAAATTTTACACGTTAAGATAGTCGGTAAGATAAATTCGTTATATAGTGTGCTAGTGACCTAATACGGTATAAATGGGGTCAGTAAATTCCATATGGGGATTCGAGCTTCGCTCTCACCCCATATGGAATTTAATGACCCCATATATACCGTATTAGGTCACTAGCATAGTATGTAACTAATAATATTACGGCTTGTCTCATAATTTGTCAACAAAATATCGAACGCCATTTTACCTGTGATACAAATCGATATTAAGTATAAATTTAATAATAACAAAGTTTCAGATAAACATTTATTACATTAAATGTAGATCCGATACCAATCACGATTACACATTAGTCTTGATGAACAAAACAAGTAATTTAATGGGTTGTGAGTAAATTAATTCATGAACGAGTTTATCCGTCTACTATAAACCGTTACAAATGTAACTAATCAGTTACGTAGGGTTTACCACAATTGATTGTGTTATTGTTCAAAAATAATATTTGACCCACAAAATGTCACGAGTTAGTTGACCGTTATGGAATAACCGTTTCACAGATGATATCGGATATGTTTATTATGTCGCAACTACAAAACTTTTCCCTTTTCACGAAAGTGACCTGCCGAATTAGACAATTAACCGGATTTGTAATAACACAAGCAACACGACGGGTACCACATGAAGAGCAGAATATGGTTACTTTTCTGCAGCACCTGAGATCACACGCCCAACCCCACGCGTCTGTGGTGAGGTTTGTGTTGCTTAATAAAGGCAACAGTAGTATACCGCTGTTCAAACTCATAAATCCATGGACAAAAAACAAAATCGGGATAACAAACTAAAACTGACGGAAACGCTTAAATATAAGAGGAGAACAACGACACAACACTACAATGTAACTAACACACACAGAAACGGACCAAGCATCAGACAAAATCCCACGAGAATAACAAATATAACATCAAAACCAAATACATGAATTTGGGATAGACAAGTACCGTGACACGTCTTATCGCAATGTCAATTTACACTCAAAAATAAGAGAAAACAAACGACGCAACGTTAAATTGTAACACACACAGAAACGAACTATAATATAACAATGGCCATATTCCTGACTTGATACAGGACATTTTTAAAGGAAAAAATGGTGGGTTGAACCTGGTTTTGTGGCATGCCAAACCTCGCACTTTAATGGCAATGTTAAATATAAAATAGAAATGACAACATAATATTACAGGACTACAATACAAATAAATAGGAAAACGTATTAGACAAAGAAACACATGATTAATGAATAACAAAAAGCATCAGGTTTAAAATTTAATACGCCAAAAACGCGCCTCGTCCACACAAGACTCACCAGTGACGCCCAGATATAAAAGATCGAAAGCGAAAAAAGTACAAAGTTGTACAGCACTGAAGATCAAAAGTTGAAAAAGGTTGTGTCAAATACGGATAAGTTTGTATGCTTGGGATAAGAACATCCTAATTATTTAGAACAATTAATACTATTGCAAACAGTAAATTTTATCAAATGAATATAACAGATATACATAATGAAACTGAAGTATTAACTCATTACATAAAACAAACACGAATACATAATGAATGACCAACACAGAATAGACACACCCGACTCAGTCCAGGCCTCAACGCAGTAAATTATGAAAATTACGTCACATACGACGGTGAAAATGCATTAAAAATTACGGCACATACGATGGTGAAAAGGCATTAAAAATTTGAACATATGAAATTTCTGAAACAGCAGAAAAATTACGTCACATATGAAAAACTACATCTCAAAAGTAAGATAGAATTAGGATTGATTAAAGATTAAAATAGAACTAAATACTGATATTGCATTCAAACACAATGCATATTGCAATACTTATTAATAGCAATTAACTATAATACGTATATGTGCAGTTTGTTATGAATCCAACTTCAAACTTAAATTATCGTACAGATTATGTTGACCAAAATTAAATCTAATAAATGACGGCGGTGATTAATTTTTGTTTCCATAACACATAAATATAATAGAAAAGACGTCAACACATTTGACAAAATCCGATGAGAATTACAAATATAACATTTAACATTTAAACTAAATACATGAGTATGGGATAGACAAGTACCGTAACACGTCTTATAGTAATGCGAATTCACACTCAGCAAAACAGTCACAATCGGGAATAAGTCACGTTTGGTAATTAAAAGATTAGACGACATAATGACAAACCACAATCTACCATGTGGTAAAAATGTCCTTAGCTAGTTTGGTTAAACACACATCGTATGGAGCCACCGATTCGTGATGGTGTCCATAAAATTTACGGAGTGTCAATTTTAATCTGTCCTCCTCATAACTTTGTTGGAGAAGTTTCTGCGTAAGTAGCACACTCCTGTATATGAAGTCCGTATAGTGTGAACAAGCACGTGAATAACGTATCAATTGTGATATGTAAACACCATACGAAGGGGCAGATGGTATGTTACTGCTGAGAAATGGAAAATTGATAATTGGGAAGTTGAAATCGTCACGTTTGTCATAGATTTTCGTGTGAAGTCGTCCATCTACGTCAATATTGAGGAAAAGATCAAGGTATGAAGCAGTCCTTCTAGTATCAGTAGTATCCTTAATTTCAAGTTCACTGGGATATATGAGATGTAAGTATTGGCTGAAGTATGGGTTTTTCAATGATAGAACATCATCAATATATCGGAAAGTAAAATTAAAGAATTTCGCAAGGTGCTTTTTCTTTTTGTCTTTTAGAAGGTTTTGAATGAACTCTGCTTCATACGAGTACAAAAACAAATCATCCAGCAGGGGTGCACAATTAGTTCCCATTGGAATACCGATTGTCTGTTGAAATATAAATCCTCCAAACTCAACAAATATATTGTCGATCAAAAAGTCCAGCATTTTGATAATATCATCTTCAGTATATTTTCTGGAAGATTCAGAATGATTCTTCACAAAATATGAATTATTGTAACCCAAAACAAGAAATTTGTATCTACGATTCCCATTTTTATAGAAAAAGCTCTGTTTTATGAGATGGTGAAGTCGATCTTTCAACTGAGCATGGGGAATAGTAGTATAATTATAGCGTAGAAAAATCAAAAGTTTTATGTTGCTGCAAAATTGCAAAGATTGTGATCGAAGTTTAAGCAGTAGATCTTTGGAATTTTTGAGAATCCACATCTGGTTAACACCACTGGTAGAATATATCTCCTCACAATATTTTTGAAGCCCATCTTTAACTGTAGAAAGAATAGTAGTCAGTACTTTAGAAAGATCTTTAGTCGAACATTTTGAAGAACCAGCTATGTATCGTTCTTTATATGGAGTTTTGTGTAATTTAGGTATTCAGTATAATGAGGACAAGTTTTCTTCGTTTTCTTTGATGTTGATACCAAAAGTAGGAAGGACAGATTTATGATTTTGTAAAATTTCGTCCTTGGTAAATGATGTCTTTAGTTTCCTATGTTGTGTCTTCTGTATTTTATTTGTCTGTTTGTCTTTTTTATTTTTAGCCATAACGTTGTCAGTTTCATTTCAATCTATAAGTTGGACTGTCCCTCTGGTATCTTTCTTGTATCTTTATAGATAAACCTAAGCCTTAGTTATAACACACAGAGGTCTCAGATTAGACGTATTTATGCTGTGAAAAAATATTATTTTTCTTAGTAGTACAAATAGTGGAAGATATTAGCAATCAAAATCAATGGAATTGTGTAAATGATGATACAAGCATGAAAATTAGCACGTACAGTAGCATCATTATTATATACTTTTTAGGAAAAAACTGCTAGCCATAAGAACATTTAATTTTTTCAAGATGGCCACCATCTTTTCCAAAATGGCTGTTTTTTCCAGATTGAAATACTTCTTTTTCTGGAAAACGTTTTCTTTGACCTTCTTTGAGTAAAGAATATTATCAGGTTTGGTGTATAGCTTCTGTACTTGTGATGTATATACCAGAAATAAATATTTGACATGCTCTGGGTTTGCGCATGCGTGAACATGTTACAAAATTCACACACAAGCATTTGAACTATCTATCACATGCTTAGAACTTTGAATTTTTAATGATGTTATGAATTCGTTTGATAACATTTTTTAAGGTTATGATACACATGCGTATTTCGTGCATGCGCAAACTATTTATAAACAAAGAACGAATTACACGCACTACAAGGGCACAATGATGGAGATCGTAGTTCAACTATCAGATGAGGATTTGAATTTCTTAAAAACATATTTGTCGTCATTCACTTCTCTAAGAATCTAGGCTCTTTTGTTCGAGTATAAAATGTTACTTCTTTGATGCCACTGTTTCACCCACAGGTGGGAATGAAATTTGCAAATGGTCATTTTAACTGTACAATAAGACCAGCAAGTTGATTTCCTATAATACAATTGATCAGACACAAACACAGAAAAATAAGTCGTGAACGGCGATGTTAGTACCATACGTGTAATCGGTAGACTGGTAGATGAATTTGAAAGATTAAGTGGTTTTAGTCATTCTACAACAGATGAACGACGTCATGAAGGATTTCCCCTTTTATATGTGATATAAGTGATATGCATTTTCAACTGGAAAACCATAAGTGTTAGAGGCCTAGGGTCTTTTGATTTGAGGTCTTTAGTCCAAAAAAAATGAAAATGAGGTCAAGGTCAAAGGTCATATTACGTGATTAAGGAATTTGTACTATCTATTGTCCGCTATTGTTTAAAAGTTTATTATGTTATTGTTGACCTTATCTTGATCAAAACAAGTTCACGTGAAAGTTGAGATGATCGGATGATTAAAGAATGCCACGTGTATTGATGATGAGCAGAAGGTTCTCATCTAATATAATTGTCTCTGATGTTGAGTTTTGGAAATATTTCAATTGTTTTTTGATAATTTTATAGAAAGCATCATGAAATTAACGAAATTAAATGTTCAGCGAATAACAATTTTTCTACAAACTTGTATGCAGACTTCGGCAAAACCACGAAATTAAATATCTACGAACTGGCAATTTTTTCTTTATCCACGACAATCGGTACCCACGAAAATAAATGAATCTGTAGTATTTGTATGGTTCATGTTTTATTAACGTTTAAGTAGCTAGTTACACATCTTTCTAATAAGTATGTGTCTAGAGCAAATGCATAAGCTTGTTGTGAGTCTGTACAGAAATTCCGAATTTATGCATAAATCTGAGCCATTTTATATGCACAATACAAAAGTCATTATACATAAATAAAAGTAAAAATGAGCAAAATTGTAAGGGAGGGGGGAGCAGGTGGTGGGTGTCAGCTTTGTACAAATACTAGTTAAAAAAGAGGTTACATAAAACGATATTGATTATTCCCTTGTTTCTTCGCTTCAGTGTATAATTTTAGAATTTGACTTGACCGTTTGTATTGCTAAATAATGAGGAATAACCAATTAAAAACCGATAACGATACTTACCTTTTTTTTTTAAAATCTACAGTACTTTATCTCCATTCACCCGGGAATAGGACATAACTTAAACATCATTTATTAGCGTTCAATAAATAAGATGAGGCATCGATCGAAAAAGACGCATGAATTTCTTAAAACACCCTTCAAGTAAATCTTTTAGTAATTTTTTCAATGAAAAAAAAATAGTTTTGTGTCATAGTTTTGTCTCCAACATCATTTAAGATACAGGAGTTTTAAGATACCGATTAAATCCTCAATTCTCTTTAGCTTAGTACTTGTTGGCTTTATAACTATTTTGATCTAAGCGTCACTGCCTAGTTTCATGAAAACAAAACGCGCGTCTGTAGTATTCATTTATAAGCCTGGTATCATTAATAACTATCTACTGTTATCTTTGAAAAACGAATTTTTGTGTATGGACTTTGAGAAGGTGCACACACTATAAAACGTTTAATAGGAAGTATCATTGCAGGATTATTTTTCCATCATATTTATTGATTTTAATATTCTATTTCATTATTTTGTTTATTATACACTAAAAATGAAAATTAAATCTTACTTTGTTATTATCGGATACTCAAATATCGTTAAACTATTCCAAATATTATACTTTGAGATTTAAGTTATCTTATATTAGCTAATTTTGCTATATTTCTTCAATTTGTTCATTACATTGTACATTGTAACTACGAAAAAACAAAACACAGTCAACCAGAATTTTACTTATTTCTGCAAGCCTATTATTCTGTAACAGTTTACATTCAAAACAGAAATAAAACTAATCTCCCTATCAGAATAAAAAAAATGCAATAAGAGGAAGAAATGCCTTCTCAATAAAAAAAAAATACTGTCAGGCACTTTTCTATCGCTTGGATTATACGGCACATATATCCCAGCGATCTTTAAAACGATTGGTTCAGGGTTACACATATCATATGATTCATGTTTTAAGCAATTTGTTGCAAAACCATTGAACTAAATTGATTGCATTTTTTTTGTCAAGCTGTTCAAATAAAGGTAATACATAATTTGGGCATAAACATTAAATATAATAATTATTAAATACTCGAAATTCCTATGATTTTTTTTTGTTTTTTTTTATGCTTTATGTTTTGCCTGGATTTTTGATATTTGTTTTATCATATGAAAATGTAATAAAGATTTTTCTGCTTTTTACATAATTTTTAACCAGTCCTGGTTTTCTAATAAGAACAGAAACTACATTTGACCAAACAAAAAATACAGGCAAAAGATAAGGTATAGGTTCTTTAAGTTAGTCCTGAACGCGCGATGCCAGTGTATCAAATTTGCAAAATTATCTTTAAAACAAATTTAATGAATAGTGATTCATTGTCACAAACATGCATATGGATAATTTATTTCACTAATCAATCTGAAAATTGTTAATGATAGGGCTCCTTTATCTTTTTATCCCTTTAATCAAAATAACTTGTCAAAATAAATCCACTCACTGCTTATAATATACAAAATGCTATTTACAAAATGAATTGTAGAATGATGCAAATCCTTGTCATTTTGTCTTTTGATTTTTAATAGGGAGTAACAATTGTAACTAACCTTTACCAATTACCCATTCACCATCAGTTGTTCTTATTTGGCATTTTTTAACAATATCGATTCCATCCGTGCTATTTACTTTCATATTAGAATCTCCAACTAATCTACGTACAAGACTCGACTTGCCAACTCCTTCTTTACCAATAACCTGAATTCTAACATAACGTCTTATCTCTGTTCCGTCTTTTATTGCAGTTAAATGGTCATTTCTGTTTGTTACTTTCAGACTTTCTAACAATGATAGAAAATAACACAATCAAGATATGTGTTTTGAAACTAGACTCCAACAATTTTTGTAACATATTTCAAACAATATGACATGATCTCATTTACTATACAATTCATTATTCACACAATTTAGACTTTTCTGTTCACTTGCAGATAAAGATATGTTCAGTAGCTTTAAATTACATGTACATATCAACATTATACTGAATGGTCTGAAAAGCTACTGAACAGTATATAATTGACTGCAATAAGTCAATTTTCCAGTTTTTATTACTCAAGACACCACAAGTGGTATATAAATAATAAAAAACAAATTAATATATATAACAAAATAAAGTGAGACAGGAATGGCACGGTAGACCAGTCCTTTGTTTGTTGAGGCCGATGATCAAGCTCATACGATAGGCACTCGTCTGGGACATCAATAAACCATTCAATGGTTATTGAACAATCAGTGCATTCAACTATGTCAAGTTTCCTAGGAGCTGTAAATAGATAAATAAAAATGTCATCGAACTACCTGGCAATCTTGTAGTTATTGAAAGAAAGGAGAAAATTATCTAAAGGGGTTAATGCCATACAATAAGTAAAAAAATACCAACAACGTCGTTATGATAAGACCATTACACATTCTCCTTAAGGATCACCAGTTCCTACATGTATAGTGAAACAAGCTTAAAATCTTATAAACTGTGATAAATCATCCCTAGATAGAAGATTGATAAATATAAAATTGAGAATGGAAATGGGGAATGTGTCAAAAAGACAACAACCCGACCAAACAGCAGAAAACAGCCGACGTCACCAATAGGTCTTTAACACAGCGAGAAAATTCCGCACCGGAAGAAAGCTTCAGCTGGCACCTAAACAAAATGTGTACTAGTTCAATGAAAATGAATGTCACACTAAACTCCAGAACATATAGCATTATTCAGAGAAAGGAGAAAAGATCAATAAATATGTTAACAAAACAAATTTATTTTGAAACTCACATTTTTCAGGACACTAGTATTGATTTTGATCTGAAACTGTGATTTTTATGTGACCAGCTCTTCAAAGACTGAATATTACACTTTTAAGGCATTTTCAGACTTATACACTGCGGTAACGTCAGAACTGTACAGACAGTTCACTTGCAGATAAAAATATGTTCAGTAGCTTTAAATTACATGTACATATCAGCATTATACTGAATGGTCTGTAAAGCTACTGAACAGTATATAATTGACTGCAATAAGTTAATTTTCAAGTTTTTATTACTCAAGACACCACAAGTGGTATATAAATAATAAAAAACAAATTAATATATATAACAAAATAAAGTGAGACAGTAAACACAATAGTCATTCATTAAAATATACGCAGGTACAAGTTATTTTTTATAATATCAAATTGGAATATATACTAAGCCAAAAAAGTATTGCAACAAAAAAGTAAAATTTTATTTTATTACAAAATCATAACATCATTTAATTTTAATAATAACGTCACGAAACATTGCAGTAACGTCACGTGTCCATGTATATCCGGCACAGTTTATCAATGAAATGAACACCACTTCATTCAACAATTATCACAACTTTTTGTACGCGTAAAAATAATTTTATTGACAATTTCATTTTATTTCGTAATTTTAACTAAAAACATATTATCAAAACAAAAATTTACGATAAAAAGAATATTGACATTTTATTTTTTGATACTGACTTTATCAGCTCGAATGTCAGCTCATCCTTTCCGGCTCGCTCGATATTCTTGCTGATGTTGTCAGCATCAAAATAAAAAAATGTCATTATTCTTTTTATGTCTCGATACATAACTTTAAAATAGTGGACGACGTTTTACTTACAACAACGTTATACATTCACAAGCCTGGAAATTTCATGACGGGTCACATATGTGGGGACAAAATATGACACGTTTGAGAGCATAAAAAGCAAAATATACTTAAAAGAAGTATACGGTACAATGAAAAATCTTATAAATAATTACCCGAAATAGAGGAACAACTGGCATATTTGAATAAGAAAAATGAAAAAAAAAAAATGCCGAATGGTGTAAGTGAATATAAAATTGTCATGTTCAACTAGCATCTAATTGAAAAATAAAATCCTCACCTAATTTCAGTGTCTGCTTGGTATTAGACTCAGAATAATGGCTTTTGACATCCTCTTCATAAACATAACGCATTTTTAATTCATAATATGTTTCAGGTTGCAAATTTTGAAGTTTGTACATGTGTCGTCCATATTCCTCTTTCAAAACTTCTTTAGAAAGGAATGGCACGGTAGACCAGTCCTTTGTTTGTTGAGGCCGATGATCAAGCTCATACGATAGGCACTCGTCTGGGACATCAATAAACCATTCAATGGTTATTGAACAATCAGTGCATTCAACTATGTCAAGTTTCCTAGGAGCTGTAAATAGATAAATAAAAATGTCATCGAACTACCTGGCAATCTTGTAGTTATTGAAAGAAAGGAGAAAATTATCTAAAGGGGTTAATGCCATACAATAAGTAAAAAAATTACCAACAACGTCGTTATGATAGGACCATTACACATTCTCCTTAAGGATCACCAGTTCCTACATGTATAGTGAAACAAGCTTAAAATCTTATAAACTGTGATAAATCATCCCTAGATAGAAGATTGATAAATATAAAATTGAGAATGGAAATGGGGAATGTGTCAAAAAGACAACAACCCGACCAAACAGCAGAAAACAGCCGACGTCACCAATAGGTCTTTAACACAGCGGGAAAATTCCGCACCGGAGGTAGGCTTCAGCTGGCACCTAAACAAAATGTGTACTAGTTCAATGGAAATGGACGTCACACTAAACTCCAGAACATATAGCATTATTCAGAGAAAGGAGAAAAGATCAATAAATATGTTAACAAAACAAATTTATTTTGAAACTCACATTTTTCAGGACACTAGTATTGATTTTGATCTGAAACTGTGATTTTTATGTGACCAGCTCTTCAAAGACTGAATATTACACTTTTAAGGCATTTTCAGACTTATACACTGCGGTAACGTCAGAACTGTACAGACAGTTCACTTGCAGATAAAAATATGTTCAGTAGCTTTAAATTACATGTACATATCAGCATTATACTGAATGGTCTGTAAAGCTACTGAACAGTATATAATTGACTGCAATAAGTCAATTTTCAAGTTTTTATTACTCAAGACACCACAAGTGGTATATAAATAATAAAAAACAAATTAATATATATAACAAAATAAAGTGAGACAGTAAACACAATAGTCATTCATTAAAATATACGCAGGTACAAGTTATTTTTTATAATATCAAATTGGAATATATACTAAGCCAAAAAAGTATTGCAACAAAAAAGTAAAATTTTATTTTATTACAAAATCATAACATCATTTAATTTTAATAATAACGTCACGAAACATTGCAGTAACGTCACGTGTCCATGTATATCCGGCACAATTTATCAATGAAATGAACACCACTTCATTCAACAATTATCACAACTTTTTGTACGCGTAAAAATAATTTTATTGACAATTTCATTTTATTTCGTAATTTTAACTAAAAACATATTATCAAAACAAAAATTTACGATAAAAAGAATATTGACATTTTATTTTTTGATACTGACTTTATCAGCTCGAATGTCAGCTCATCCTTTCCGGCTCGCTCGATATTCTTGCTGATGTTGTCAGCATCAAAATAAAAAAATGTCATTATTCTTTTTATGTCTCGATACATAACTTTAAAATAGTGGACGACGTTTTACTTACAACAACGTTATACATTCACAAGCCTGGAAATTTCATGACGGGTCACATATGTGGGGACAAAATATGACACGTTTGAGAGCATAAAAAAGCAAAATATACTTAAAAGAAGTATACGGTACAATGAAAAATCTTATAAATAATTACCCGAAATAGAGGAACAACTGGCATATTTGAATAAGAAAATTGAAAAAAAAAAAAATGCCGAATGGTGTAAGTGAATATAAAATTGTCATGTTCAACTAGCATCTAATTGAAAAATAAAATCCTCACCTAATTTCAGTGTCTGCTTGGTTTTAGACTCAGAATAATGGCTTTTGACATCCTCTTCATAAACATAACGCATTTTTAATTCATAATATGTTTCAGGTTGCAAATTTTGAAGTTTGTACATGTGTCGTCCATATTCCTCTTTCAAAACTTCTTTAGAAAGGAATGGCACGGTAGACCAGTCCTTTGTTTGTTGAGGCCGATGATCAAGCTCATACGATAGGCACTCGTCTGGGACATCAATAAACCATTCAATGGTTATTGAACAATCAGTGCATTCAACTATGTCAAGTTTCCTAGGAGCTGTAAATAGATAAATAAAAATGTCATCGAACTACCTGGCAATCTTGTAGTTATTGAAAGAAAGGAGAAAATTATCTAAAGGGGTTAATGCCATACAATAAGTAAAACAATACCAACAACGTCGTTATGATAGGACCATTACACATTCTCCTTAAGGATCACCAGTTCCTACATGTATAGTGAAACAAGCTTAAAATCTTATAAACTGTGATAAATCATCCCCAGATAGAAGATTGATAAATATAAAATTGAGAATGGAAATGGGGAATGTGTCAAAGAGACAACAACCCGACCAAACAGCAGAAAACAGCCGACGTCACCAATGGGTCCTCAATACAGCGAGAAAATCCAGCACCGGAGGTGAGTTTCAGCTGGCACCTAAACAAAATGTGTACTAGTTCAATGGAAATGGACGTCACACTAAACTCCAGAACATATAGCATTATTCAGAGAAAGGAGAAAAGATCAATAAATATGTTAACAAAACAAATTTATTTTGAAGTTCACATTTTTCAGCACACTAGTATTGATTTTGATCTGAAACTGTGATTTTTATGTGACCTGCTCTTCAAAGTCGGAATATTACATTTTTTAGGCATTTTCAGACTTATCCACTGCGGTAAAGTCAGAACTGTACAGACAGTTCATTTGCAAATAAAGATATGTTCAGTAGCTTTAAATTACAATTACATATCAACATGATACTGAATGGTCAGAAAAGCTACTGAACAGTTTATAATTGACTGCAATAAGTCAATGTTCAAGTTTTTATTACTGAAGACACCACAAGTGGTATATGAATAATAAAAACTAATTAATATATATAACAAAATAAAGTGAGACAGTAAACACAATAGTCATTCATTAAAATATACGCAGGTACAAAACATTTTTTATAATATCAAATTGGAATATATACTAAGCCAAAAAAGTATTGTAATAGAAAAATGTACTTTATTTGATTTCATATAGTTACTAATTAATACATGTAGAATCTTCTGTGTAAAATATTTTATAGTCAATTATTGTTTAACTACTATATACTTTAAAGTCAAACTTTCATGTTTAATTGGTGAACATAAGAAACAACAAATAGACTTTTGTTTCAAGTAAATGTCACGCTGTTCTAAGTGACTTTCTGATAGTACAAATGTTACTTAATTTTGTTTGATAAAGGTTTACAAATTATGTCATAAACTATGGACAATGGTCAACTTCATGTAGGCATTATAATTACAGATAAAGATAATAGATAAGTTAAGTCTCAAGACACGCACAAATTAGTATATAAAGTAATCAAGCCGCTATAATGTTAATAGCGAATTTCCTGATATTTTAGTTTGGTTTTTCTTTGCCATTGTTGTCCCGGCCTACTACCTTGAGCCTCCCCCAGATTGCGCCAAAGGGCATTACAATCGTCGGGTTAATATACCACAACACAAAACACAACAAATCACAACACAATAGAATGGTAGAGGACCATGTTCAACAATAGCAAAAAACCACTCAAACAAGGAAAAACACCAGCTAATTATCATCAAGAAATTCAATGCGATATTGAATCAGCCTTCGACAGTTTAGATCTTTTCACAAAAAAAAACAGACAACGTTATAAGCTTTAAACCCGACCACCCACCATCATATCCAGTTGATGATAACGACACCACAATACCATACGTTGAAGACCAGCCTTTCTTTCAATCATCGCCTATTCATTCCAACAAAAACCACTTTCTTTCGTCGTGGACAGGACAACCTACTTTGCCATCCAGTATCACTCCATTAAGACCATCAGTTGTACACCGGCCATCTATTCCATCAGCGTTTGCTAAAAGACCAGCAACTACCACAAATTCACTTCAAACGCCACAACATTTTTCATCGTTGTATCCTACCCTGCCAATTTCAGCTACAGCTTCAACAACATCACAAATTCCTGCAACAGTGACTGCTACAACATCCACAACAGTCCCAGTAACTACAGCTGCAGCAACAGTAGCAGGACCAGGACCAGTAACAGTAGCAGGACCAGGACCAGGACCAGGACCGGGACCAGGACCAGGAACGGTAGCAGTAGCTGGATCAGGATCAGCAGCAACAGTCCATTTCCAAGGTAGGACAACACAACCTCCTACCAACATTTATAATATGTCATCAATTTTGAAAATTGAAAAATTTAAAGGTGACGCTACTCAAAATCCGGAAACTTGGTTAACCAATTTTAATCAATATTGTAGTTTTTACGATTTGTCAAAGAAAAAGAGTGCAGAGTCATTTCCTTTTCATTTAGAAGGCCACGCCAAAATTTGGTATGACACAGTGGCCGATTCAAAAAAACATCATTTTGATTTTTTGATCGCTGCTTTCAGAGATCGTTTTAAAGATAAACAACATCTTTTGGACATAACAATTTTACAAACCCATCAAGGAAGAAATGAGTCTGTACTAGATTTCTTATCTAGGTTGTTAAAATTAGCTACTAATAGAAATATATCTGATGATATATTGCTAGCCGTAGCAATGAATGGTTTAAGGGCTGATTTAAAAACAATAGTCATGACGAAGGAACCTAAAAATATTGAAGAATTTAGGCATGCTGCAAATTTGGCAGAAAAAGCTATTGATTCAAATGTAAATTCTGTAAATTCTATGAATCAAACTGTTTTAAATGAAATTCATTCGCTAAAGGAACATATACAATCTATTAATGTAAATAGTACAACTCCAGATACTCCCCAACATCAATCTTATCAACCTCCTCAAAATTCCGTTTATGTACAACAGCCAGTTTATCATACCCCAAGAACGCCATATCATACTGGGTATCCATCAAATAGGTATAAGGCGCCACAAAATCAACAACCACGTCAAAATTTCAATAGGATGCCTCCTCGCTATCCCGTTAATCAAAATTTTCGACAACCATTTAGATTTCAAAATCAATCACAAACATCATCTCGTAGATGTTTATACTGCAATAGGTTTTCTCATGATAGAAACCAATGTCCCGCCAGAAATGCAACTTGCCATCTTTGTAACAAAATGGGACATTTTGCAACAGCCTGTCTATCTACCAGAAGAATGCAACCACAATAGCAATTAACGCCTGTTCGAATTTCTACTTTGGATAGGCATACAAAATTTAACAAAGTTAAAAATAATTGTTCAAATCATGAAAGTTCAACAAAGCAAACAAAACAATTTCTTACAGATCTGCATCAATGTCTTATTCCTGTATATTTTGGTGGTATTCACATTAAAGCACTTTTGGACACTGGATCAACAATATCTGCTATTAATGAAAAAACATTCTTGAAAACGATATATGCAAGCAATCGTTTATTACAATCAGACATTAAGCAAATAGTTGGGGCAGGTGGAGCTACTTACCCAGTTAAAGGTCAAATTGAGTTAAAATTTAAAATAGGCGGAGTAATACTTTCTCAAAATTTTTATATTATTCCAGCTTTAAGACATTCTATGATCTTAGGAACAGATTTTTGCAAAGAAAAAAGTGTTTGTTTAAACTGGAATACTAATAAATTATCTTTGATTAAAGATTCAGTTACAATCAATGTAGTAAGAGTAACACCAGGTTTTGCTAGGGTCTATAGGAAGTCAACAATCCCTCCTAATACAATTATGAATGTTTGTGTTAGATTGTCTCAGGCATTGCCGAATCAAAATTACTTGTTAGAACCATTAAAAAATTCAAAGTACAATTTTCTAACAGCTAGATGTTTAATCAAAAATTGTAACAGCAAATGTTACCTACAAATTTTGAATCCTACAAATGAGGTCATTATTTTAAAATCAGGTTTGATTTTAGCTACTCTTAAGGATGTAGATAAAAATAATATATTTGCTTTAGACGATGACAAGTCTACAAATAAAACATCAAGTAAATATATAAACTCGGTACAAACTAAAGTAAATCAAACAGATATTCAATTCGATCTATCAAAAGCTGATTTAACAGATCCACAAAAACAACAATTAAAATCATTTTTAAACCAAAATAGGAATGTTTTTGCAACCAATTTACAAGAATTAGGTCAAACTGATGTCTATAAACATAAAATTAATACCGGAAATGCCCCGCCCGTCACATCTCGTCCTTATAGGACATCGCCAGCTGCTAAACAAGAAATTCAAAGGCAAGTCGAAGAACTTCTTAAAAATGATATAATAGAGCCATCAACTAGTGAATATAGCTCGCCAATTGTCCTTGTTAAGAAAAAAGATAACACATGGAGACTATGCATTGATTTTCGTGCACTTAACAAACAATCAATTCTTCAGCAACATCCTTTGCCTAGATTAGACGATGTATTTGATGCTATAGGCCAATCAAATGCCAAAATTTATTCACGACTTGATTTGACAACTGCTTACTATCAAATGTCAATGGACGAACATTCAAAGCATAAAACAGCGTTTATAACTCATGATAACTTATATCAATTCAAGAGAATGCCTTATGGTTTAAATAATGCTTGTCAAAGTTTTCAATCTTTAATGACACAAGTTTTGAGAGGTTTAACATGGAAACATTGTTTAGTGTATGTTGACGATGTTATTATTTGGTCTGAAGATTTTGAATCTCATTTACAACATTTAGACTTGATTTTTCAAAGGTTAAATCAGGCAAATTTAAAACTAAGACCAAAGAAATGTGATTTTGCTCAATCAGAAATTCTTTATTTAGGACATATCATTTCTAAAGAAGGTATAAAAGTTGACACTTCTAAAACAAAAGCTGTTGAAACTTTTCCTATTCCAAACAATCAACATGATGTCCGCAGTTTTTTTAGGTTTATGCAACTATTATAGGAAATTTGTTAAGGGTTATGCCAAAATTGCATCACCTTTGAATCGACTTCTTACTAAAGATACTCCTTTTAAATGGACCACGGATTGTCAAAACGCTTTTGATACATTAAAAGAAGCTTTAACATCAACTCCAGTTTTAAATTTCCCAAATTTCAATAAACCATTTATTGTATCTTGTGACGCTTCGGGATCCGCAATAGGTTATATTTTATCACAATTTGGACAGGATGAAAAAGAACATGTAATTGGTTACGGTGGTAGAGCTTTAACACCGGCAGAAAAAAATTACACGGTGACAGAACAAGAAATGTTAGCACTAGTATCAGCAGTCGCGTATTTTCACGTGTATCTTGCGACTAACAAATTTACTATTTACACAGACCATAAAGCTTTGACATGGTTACAAACTATAAAACATACAAACTCAAGATTGATAAGGTGGGCGTTAAAATTACAAGAATACAAATTTGACGTTTGGGATCGAGAAATCAACACTGTGATGCGCTTTCCAGACGAACTTATGAAAAACAGTCAGAACAAACCAAGGTTTTAACTGAAATTACTTTCATTTATCCCGGGGAAACTTTGGAACAAATTAATAATTCTGAAAAAGATATTCCAATCTTTTCCTTACAAGATATTTCATCTTTACAAAAACAGTGTCCATATTTTGGACCGATAATCACCTTCCTACAAAACGGCACTTTACCAGATGATAAAAAAAGAGCACAAGCAATTCCATATGAAACTAGTCAATATGAACTTCTAAATGATACTTTGTATCATTTCTTTCAACCCAGAACAAAGACTAGGACCTCAAAACATCAATTAATAAAACAAGTAGCAATTCCACAACCATTGCGCAATGATATCTTATTATCATTTCATGATCAAAAAGCAGGTGGTTCACATTTAGGTGTTCAAAGAACGTATGAAGCTATCAAACAAAGATACTTTTGGCCGAAAATGTATCAAAATGTTTATGATTATGTCACTAGTTGTCAAATTTGTCAAACTATGAAAAAAGACAGTACGGCGAAAAAAGCACCATTAAAATCATTACCAATACAAGGACCTTTTGTTCGCCTTCACATGGATGTTTTAGGGGGACTACCAACTTCAAATGAAAAATACAAATATATTTTGTTAGTAACCGATTCTTTCTCGCATTGGTGCGAAAGTTTTCCAATGAAAACTCAAGAAGCTGAAGAAATTGCAAACATTTTATATTCTGAAATTTTTACTAGATATGGAGCTTGTCGATATTTGGTATCCGACAGACATGCAAGTAATTTAAGTAAACTTGTCAACATTTTATGCAAAATGTTCAATGTTACACAACATTTTACTAGTTCATATCATCCGCAAAGTAACGTAGCATGTGAAAGAACAAATTCTACATTAGCACAATCTTTAAGAGCGTATTGCTCTGAGCAACAAACAAATTGGCCGCAAATTTTACCAAGTAATATGATGGCATTTAGAATGAGTCCTTGTACTCAGTCTACCGGTTTTTCACCTTACTATATGATCTTTGGAAGAGAAATGCCTTTACCGATAGATACAGCTTTAATACCTGAAGAATTAATCACTCAATCTCCAGAAAAATATATAGATCAATTAATTAATAGAGTCAAAATTATTCATGATCTTGCTAAAACAAATTTGGAAGATGCTCAACTTAAAAGCAAAACATATTATGATAAAACTACTAGAATACCAAATTTTAAAGTAGGTGATCATGTTTTACTTAAACAAGAAAAAGTACAAATAGGAAAGAAAAAGAAATTAGAACCTAAATGGATTGGACCATTTTCTGTACTAGAAAATCGACATGATTTGATTTATAAGCTACTTAATTTAAAAACACTTAGGCCAGTTAAATCATTCATTCATGCAAACAAACTTAAAGCTTATAAAGATCCAAAGGATTTTAGGCCACCTCCAAATCTTAGAAAAGATAATGAAGTTTTAGATAATGAACCTGGTAATATAAATCAACCAAATCCTAATAATTTAAATGAAGATTTAAATCCAACAGGAAATCCGGAAAATAACTCTCAAAGTGATGTTGATGAAACAACATCAAGTCAAGGTCAAAACAAAAATGATGAATGGTATGAGGCTATTAAATTATTAAAACTAAAATGGATATCAGGAAAGAAACATTATTTAGTTCAATGGAAAGATAATTCAAACCCAACATGGGAACCGCAAGAAAATGTTAGCGAACCTTTAAAGATAGCATTTCATTCAGAAAAAGCGCGCAAAAGATTAAAAAGAAGACGTTAAAAAAAAAAATGTTAAATTAATTTACAAAAGTGGCATGCAATTCACAATCACATTAATCCACTTGACTACCTATATCGAAATTGTCCTTTTATTTAGACCACTGGAAAAATTTATCCCCAATCTTTTGATCTCCAGAAATCAAATTAATTTTTTTTTTATATTGCAGGCATGTCAAGATTTGGATTTGTGACTTTGCGATTTTTGCTTTTTGTCTTACTTTTGTCAACGTCAAACGCAGATGAACAGAGAATAAATTATGGAATAATATTTGAAAATCAACCTAATATTGACTTTGCTACAGATTATTGGACACACATTTATGAAATCCCAATGTATTTGAATATAGAACATAAGTTGGTCACTAAATGTCCAAAACAAGCAGGTCGTCAATGTCAATCGTATAACAAAATTGTTTCACAAGTAAATTATATAAGAGAATATATGAATGCACAAATCAAAGACACGAAATCATTAATAGACAAATTGGTACCAAGACTAAATATCACTTTAATTGGCAAATCAAAGCGTGCATTAATTCCATTTGTAGGAAGCATTGTAGGGGGATTGTTCGGTTTGGTAACTGAAAAATCTATGAAAAAAATAGTTTCCCATATAAATACCTTAACATCTGAAAACAATAAAATTTCAAACGCTTTAAAACAATATGGAGGTAGTTTAGCGTCTTTTGTTTCACAAACAGAAAAACGACTTGACAATGCAATGCAAGGTATTGAAAGGAATTATCAGGCTTTATCCTTTTTAAATACCCTTATTCAAAGAGATTTTAAAAACTTAGAAGACCATTATACAGACTATTTTCAAATTCTAACAGATCAAACTCAAGATGCTAATATTTTGCAAAATTATATAATAGATTTAAAATCAGCCATTATTAATTTAGTCGAAGGAAAATTATCTCCTCTTCTTCTAAAACCAAAGGTAATTCAACAGACTGTGTTTGATATTCAAAATATTTTAAACGCTAACTACACTGGATACAAAGTTTTAACTTCTAATCCACATTACTATTATAATTATGCTAAATATGTTGTTCTACAAAACAATACAAAATTGTATTTAGCTGTCCAATTTCCTTTAACAACTCATGGCAAACTATTTGAAGTATATAAAATAAAATCTGTTCCTGTTCAAGTTACTACCAATACTTCTCACGCAACTCAACTTTTTGACGTACCTAAATATATGCTGATCACGCATGATCGTAAATTTTTCACAACTCTAACTTTTGAACAAATGAATATGTGTCAAGGTATGACTCCAAGGCATTGTAATTTTAATCCTTTATTTCAATCATCCAATACTACAGAATGTGCTTTTCATATTTTCAATAATGACAAACAGAAAATTAAAAACTTTTGTGATTTTAAATTTTTGCCTAATTCCATTTCACCACATATTGAGCAAATATCAGACGATTCAGTTCTAATTTATCAATATGATAATTTAAACTTAATGTGTAATGATAAAAATATAACACTAACAGGTTGTTCCTTTTGTATTTTTAAGATTCCTTGTCACTGTATTCTACTTTCTAAAAATTCACATTTTGCAACAAAACTATCACTTTGTGAAAATGGAACATATGATTTTAACAAACTCCATCCAGTTAATTTAGCAATTTTACAACACTTCTTTGATGACTCAAAAATTGAAAATATACTTGCTACTACAACTTTCACTGATCCAGTTTCTATTTCTTTACCAAACTTCACAATATACAACAATAAAATGAATCATATTTTTGCTAAAGATGAAAAATATCACCTCAATTTAAAAAAATTAGTTACAAGAGTCAAGACACAAAATACTATATATTCCACTTTAGCTGATTCTATGATAGATGGACAAATTGATCTAAACTTTGAAAAATGGCCTACGACTAACGATATATTATCATTAATCGCAATTATAATTACTTCACTTAATACAATTGTTCTTATCTGGCTATTTTATAAATTCAAAATTATAGCTGCTGCAATTGCTATATATCAACCTGTTCAAATATCGGCTACTACACTACCAAATTTTAAATTTGACCCTTCCACAACTCAAGCACCTACTACATGGATAAATGTATTAAATTCCAATATAACTTGGGATCATGCTGTTTTTACATTAGCTTTTACTTCTTTTTTAATGACTATTATTTTGTTAGTTAAATCCTTCAAAAAAACAAATATGAATACTAAATTATGTTTAGAAATAACAACAGGTTTCAATTGTGTTTGCATTCCCATTTATTCCATGCCTCTATGTCCAACATACTGGGATATTCAACTTCCAAACATTATTGATAATTTATCTGTTGTAAATTACATTAGGCCAAAATTACATATTTCTTATCCAAATTTTACAGTTCGAAATAAAAATACTTATCTATCCATTCAGGTACCTGAAATTATCGATCTGAATATTTTCCAAGCATGCACACTAAGGTCAATACTTAAACATCCTTTCTCTGTTTATGTCATACTACTTCATCATAACATTAAATGTCCTATTAGAAATAACAATAGATTTGCAACAAATGGTGATAACTCAGGTAACACTAATGTATACCCTTCTACCTTGTACTAATATTGTTTTTTCTATTTTCTCAGATATTGATATGTTTAAAGACGTGACTACCTTTTCGCCATCCCAGCTCTGGTATAAATTATCCAATAATCATACGGATATAGATTATTTAGATGCCTTAAATTATTTAGCGGATATGAATTTTGATCCTTTCAACTATTCATCTCTGCAGACTGCATGTTTAGAAATTTTATTTAAAAAATGAAGAGGTGGATATACCATACAATGATTTACCCCCATTCATAAGTTTATATATTTCCTATTATGAAATACTACACAAACAATACATCAGACAACTTAGATACTTTCGTTAATTTTAAATTTTGTCAATTGATAAATATATTATATTTACTATTTGTTCAAAGTTCTCATATATTAATTTGTTTTACAATAGAAAAAAAATCATATAGATTCCCCCTTCATTTTGGACTATAATTTCCTACCTTCAAGTGCGCGAATAAACGCGAAATACTTGTTTACAAATAAAATGCAATCATCGCTGCCATTATGATATGTGTATAATTATACAAAAGAAAGAAAAAAAATGTCCCTTGTTTAGGCATGAAAGGGAAAATCGTTAACGACATGGATCTTAATTGAATGATGTATTATAATGATCATTTAATTAAGTATCTTTATGTACATCTGTAAATATTTGAAGGCCTTTAAACCATTGATTTATGTTATATATCCATTTAATTGTATTTTATGTTTAATTTTTTTTCATTGTGTATTTTATTGTATTATATATATATGTATATGAAAAAAAAAAAAAAAAAAACCAAATAGAAACAAAACAAAAAAAAAATATTGTGTTATTATTGTTAATTATTTCATGGTGTTAATAAATTTTGATTGGTGGAACAATCTCCTTTTCAAAGGGAGAGCGATTATTGTAATAGAAAAATGTACTTTATTTGATTTCATATAGTTACTAATTAATACATGTAGAATCTTCTGTGTAAAATATTTTATAGTCAATTATTGTTTAACTACTATATACCTTAAAGTCAAACTTTCATGTTTAATTGGTGAACATAAGAAACAACAAATAGACTTTTGTTTCAAGTAAATGTCACGCTGTTCTAAGTGACTTTCTGATAGTACAAATGTTACTTAATTTTGTTTGATAAAGGTTTACAAATTATGTCATAAACTATGGACAATGGTCAACTTCATGTAGGCATTATAATTACAGATAAAGATAATAGATAAGTTAAGTCTCAAGACACGCACAAATTAGTATATAAAGTAATCAAGCCGCTATAATGTTAATAGCGAATTTCTTGATATTTTAGTTTGGTTTTTCTTTGCCATTGTTGTCCCGGCCTACTACATTGAGCCTCCCCCAGATTGCGCCAAAGGGCATTACAATCGTCGGGTTAATATACCACAACACAAAACACAACAAATCACAACACAATAAAAGTATTGCAACAAAAAAGTAAAGTTTTATTTTATTACAAAATCATAACACCATTTAATTTTAATAATAACGTCACGAAACATTGCAGCAACGTCACGTGTCCATGTCTATCCGGCACAATTTATCAATGAAATGAACACCACTTCATTCAACAACTATCACAACTTTTTGTACGTGTAAAAATAATTTTATTGACAATTTCATTTTATTTCGTAATCTTAACTAAAAACATAGTATTAAAAAAAAAAATTACGATAAAAAGAATAATGACATTTTTTATTTTGATACTGACTTTATCAGCTCGAATGTCAGCTCATCCTTGCCGGCTCGCTCGATATTCTTGCTGATGTTGTCAGCATCAAAATAAAAAATGTCATTATTCTTTTTATGTCTCGATACATAACTTTAAAATAGTGGACGACGTTTTACTTACAACAACGTTATACATTCACAAGCCTGGAAATGTCATGACGGGTCACATATGTGGGGACAAAATATGACACGTTTGAGAGCATAAAAAGCAAAATATACTTAAAAGAAGTATACGGTACAATGAAAAATCTAATAAATAATTACCCGAGATAGGGGAACAACTGGCATATTTGAATAAGAAAAATGAAAAAAAAAAAAAATGACGAATGGTGTAAGTGAATATAAAATTGTCATGTTCAACTAGCATCTAATTGAAAAAACAAATCCTTACCTAATTTCAGTGTCTGCTTGATTTTAGACTCAGAATAATGGCTTTTGACATCCTCTTCATAAACAGAACGCATTTTTAATTCATAATATGTTTCAGGTTGCAAATTTTGAAGTTTGTACATGCGTCGTCCAGATTCCTCTTTCAAAACTTCTTTAGAAAGGAATGTCCCGGTAGACCAGTCCTTTGTTTGTTGAGGCCGATGATCAAGCTCATACGATAGGCACTCGTCTGGGACATCAATAAACCATTCAATGGTTATTGAACAATCAGTGCATTCAACTATGTCAAGTTTCCTAGGAGCTGTAAATAGATAAATAAAAATGTCATCGAACTACCTGGCAATCTTGTAGTTATTGAAAGAAAGGAGAAAATTATCTAAAGGGGTTAATGCCATACAATAAGTAAAAAAATACCAACAACGTCGTTATGATAGGACAAATACACATTCTTCTTAAGGATCACCAGTTCCTATATGTATAGTGAAACAAGCTTAAAATCTTAAAAACTGTGATAAATCATCCCCAGATAGAAGATTGATAAATATAGAATTGAGAATGGAAATGGGGAATGTGTCAAAGAGACAACAACCCGACCAAACAGCAGAAAACAGCCGACGTCACCAATGGGTCTTTAACACAGCGAGAAAATTCCGCACCGGAGGTAGGCTTCAGCGGGCACCTAAACAAAATGTGTACTAGTTCAATGGAAATGGACGTCACACTTAACTCCAGAACATATACATGTAGCATTATTCAGAGAAAGGAGAAAACATCAATAAATATGTTTACAAAAAAAATTTATTTTGAAGTTCACATTTTTCAGGACACTACAGCCCTTGGATGGTGTAAACTTCCCAAAAAAACGTGTATGGTGTAATGGTGTATGGTGTATGGTGCAATGGTGTAAGGTGTATGGTGCTATGGTGTATGGTGTAAGGGGAATGGTGTAATGGTGTATGAGGAATGGTGTGATCGTGTAACGTGCAATCGGGAATGGTGTGAATGAATGGTGTACGACATTTCATTGGTGGAAATCGAAGTTCTTTTTATTTTAATTTTTCGGATTGTAAACATAAACAATAATAATAATCTTAATTAATATTTTTCGAGAGTAGCAAATTATTATACCCGGTAGACTAAATATATATTATAGATAAGAATACGAAAAAAAAATATTTTTAATGACTGTGTTTATTAAAGTAATTATTTTATTTTTTCATATTCTTATTTATAGAGAACAATGGCTATAAGATTGGACACTTGTTATCACTTGCAGCTATCATAAATTAAAATAAATGATTTTTTTTTAAGTAGAAGCCGTATACAGAGGTTATCCGCGCATAGGAACATTATTTTTATATCATGGGTTATCAACATCATTTTTAACGTTGTTTCGTTCCCCATTTTTGACAGGCTCTTCATAAATATTCCTTCGTAATTCACGTTTGTTTGCCTTGGATTCACGATTCTGTTTTCCAGAAAATGTTCAAACGGAAATTGTACACTGTACAGTGTTACATGTATTGCACATAAGGTGCTGTATAACTATGAACAATCTCGTCAATTGTGTTAGATTTGTCATAAATTATAAATGATACCGTGAACGTTCGAAAAAATACTTATGCGAACAGGAATGAAATATTTGCAACTTGAAATTCATCTACCAACAAAATCAACCAACCGACATAATATACTACATGTAACAGTATACTTATCCAAGAAGAGAACTTCTCATTATAAAGACATGAAAGTATCTCTCATGTCAGTCACATTGTTGGGGGATGTACTACTGGGTTAGTTTATAAACCTTATTACTATTTGTCTGCCATTAATAGACATGTAAAATTTCCCGTAAAATTTTGACGTCATAAAACAAAATATATGACGCAACCATGGACAAATGATGGAAAAGTGATTGTTATATGCATGAAAAGTTCAAGCAGCCGGCTCAGCCAGGATTAGCGATATGGTGAATCTTACAAAATATCCTGAACCACTGGGTTTAAATGAGCACACCTCAGCAAGCATGACTTATTTATGCGCAGATCCACCAATCAAACAATAGCCAAAATGAATGAAGGGCATACCCATCCATGTTCAGAAGTTTGAAATACAGATACAGATACTGACTTCAGTGACCGTTTTATATTACGTAAACAGAAAAGAATCAAAATATTGCTGATTTGCTATGCTGCTATATAGATTTACATAATAGACATGATTAAGTGCTTATATGGTTAGTTTTGGTTGACATGTTTAAATAATTTTATTATGAGTCAGCATGGTCAGCCTGAGGTTTCAAATTACTGAAATTTTGTTGCCAGACAATATTTTGAATCAAAACAAGACATGCCAACAATCAACAAAATTTATATAATGGCAATCCATTCTGACATCAAAATATTGCTGATTTACTATGCTGCTATATCATTTTGTATATATTGATTTACATAATAAGAGCGAATATGGTCAGATTTAAAAAATAATTTTATCATATGAGTCAGCTTGAGGTATCAAATCACTGAAATAATGTTTACGTGTTAAACTAATTTTATTATATGAGTCAGCTTCAGCATTGTTGAGGTATCAAATCACTGAAATTTTATCATATGAGTGAGCTTGAGGTATCAAATCACTGAAACTTTGTTTATGTGTTTAAATAATTTTTATTTAATATGAGTCAGCTTCAGCATTGTTGAGGTATCAAATCACTGAAATTTTGTTTACGCGTTAAAATAATTTTATCATATGAGTCAGCTTGAGGTATCAAATCACTGAAATTTTGTTGACGTGTAAAAATAATTTTATTATATGAGTCAGCTTCAGCATTGTCATGATTGTTGAGGTATCAAATCACGGAAATTTTGTTGACGCGTTAAAATTATTTTATAATATAAGTCAACTTGAGGTATCAAATCACGGAAATTTTGTTGACGCGTTAAAATTATTTTATAATATAAGTCAACTTGAGGTATCAAATCACTGAAATTTTGTTGACGCATTAAAATAATTTTATTATATGAGTCAGCTTGAGCATTGTTGAGGTATCATGGGTACCAAATCACTGAAATTTTGTTGACGAGTTAAAATAATTTTATTATACATGTATGAGTCAGCTTGAGGTATCAAATCACTGAAATTTTGTTGACGTGTTAAAATAATTTTATTATATGAGTCAACTTGAGGTATCAAATCACTGAAATTTTGTTGCAAGACACTATTTTGAATAAAAAGAGGATATACTGACAATCTAAATGATTGGAATAAATTTGTGTTGACATTGTGTTGCAATGTTACTGTCGACTCATTTGTATAATGCAATGCATTCTGATATCAAAATATTGCTGATTTACTATGTACTGTGCAGCTGTATATATAGATTTACATAATAAAATGTAAATATGGTCAGTTTTTGTTGATGCATTGATATAATTTTATTATGCAAGTCAGCTTGGGGTATCAAATCACTAAAATTTTGTTGCGAGAGACTTTTTTGGATAAAAAGAGAACATGCTGGCAATCTAGATTGACTGAGATAAAAATTGAAAATTATTAAAAATTTTATTAAAAGAATCAAATTTCAAAACCAGACAATTAATTTCTAAATTAAGGGTTAGTGACCATAACCTAGTGGTTGTAATGGGAAGATATAAAAATGTAGCAAAAGATCAAAGGTTATGTAAACTTTGTAATAAAATTGATGATGAATACCATTTTTTTCTACATTGCAAACTAAACTCAACTTTAAGAGATTGCTTATTTTTAAAGATTAATAATATAAATCCTGATTTTACAAATTATCAACCACTTTTAAAGCTAAAACAACTTTTAAATCCTAAATCTGAGCTTTTGACAGAAATTGGTGCCTTTCAAAGCAATCTTTAGAATTGCAAAAATGAGGTCCATGTCCATCAAAGGTATAACTATGTTTTTTTTATGTTTATATTTGTAATTCTTCACTGTCTGTATTAAATGTTGTATTTGTGTTTGCTTGACCCATTTGGGTGTATTTTGCAAATAAAATTATTATTTTTATTATTGAAATAAACCTGTTAAATAAATGCGTGCAAATGTAATCAAAAGCTGAGTGGAAACGTAAAACATTTTAATTCCCAAATGTGTGCAAACGTAGTGCGCCCATTAAAAGGAGATGTGGTACATGTACTATATATATATATATATATATGTGTAGTATATGATTGCTAATGAGACCACTCTCCACAAGAGACCAAAGTAAGTTAGCTATTAAAGGACCCGAGATGAGCATATTATCCTGTCTGAAAAAAGGATTCAATTATTTAGTCATGACACGAGATCCTAAGTATTTATAACGTACTTCTAGAATTTTTGCTGCTGCACAATAAGGGAGGCAACATATAACGTGCAATGGGGATTTCAAACTTATAAGACGAAAACATACCGACAATGCCAGACAAAATAAAACGAAAAACACCAGAGTTCTTTGAAATGTCAAAATTGCCTTATTTTGAGCAGGGACTTTCTATACCAAGTCCTTGTTTTGAGGAACTTCGTGTAACGCAAAGTAGTAGAAGTAGTACCAACATGGTACAATTAAATAGCTGGTGGTATAATTTTATTGTCGATTTCATGTTTGTAGGTAACAATATATACATGTAGATTAAGCATTATAATGGCCATGATAAAATAAAATATACTGGGAGTTTTGTACTGTGTCATTCAAGGTTTCCCCCCTTTCTTTTTCACTTGTGTTAAGAGGTTAAGAGGTGTGATTCGTACTATAAAATTCAGGACTAATAAGAACAATATAAACATCGATCACATTTTAGGCGAAGAAAATATTTAAGAAATACATAATATAGGAGCAAGAAATACAAACTCCCATGCTTTCAACGCATTTCAACACAGATTATGTGTAATGAGGATAAATGAATCGGATATTTTCTACAGTTCATAACTAAAGAAAATATCAATACATATGTTTGTATATCATGTATATAGTTGTCCATTTGTCTATCACAACTCCTTTCCCGGTTTATTTTCACATGTAGGCTAAACGCATTAAAGATAAAAGTTTGAAAAATTGTTTTATATAATTTCACTCATTCAAGAAACGTTTTACTGCATGCATGAATGAACTTAAATTAGATATATATGTTTAATCGTTTTGGCTTTGACAGAGTTTAAACCATAACATATTTATCTCAGTACCTGATGGTCACATGAGCATGAAGATAGTCCATCAAACATATACAATATAAAGGTTGTCGGGTAAAGAAGTTGGATATCAAACTTGGAAAAACAACCTGAGGCGAATTCCACACGGATATGTATTTTCTCTTCAACAATATTCTAATTCTCTTTATTTTCATTTAAACTTGGCTAATACATTTTCTGGCATATACAATAAAAATAAACATACGATAAAATTGAGAATGAAAACGGGGAATGTGTAAAAGAGACAACAAAACAACCAAAGAGCAGACAACAGCCAAATGATTGATCTAATATAAACTATACCACAAGACCACAAGATACCCTTTGCATATATTTACATACTTAATATATTCTATGGAATTTATTTCTGCACAAAACGAATTCAGAAAGTTAACTAACTTGTTGAATTCCTATTTTAGTGCAAATTTGATCAATTGATTGTTGATTGCCTAACGTCCAGTGGCAAACATTTCATGCATATTTAGGACGAAATATTATTTTAAAAAAAATATGGGAGGGTTGGGATCCCGCTAACATGTTTAACCCTACCACATTATTTATGGATGTGGCTGTCCCAAGTCAGGAGCCTGTAATTCAGTGGGTGTCGTTTGTTTATGTGTTATATATTTGTTTTTTGTTCATTTTTTTATACAAATAAGGCCGTGAGTTTTCTCGTTTGAATTGTTTTACATTGTCATATCGGGGCATTTTGTAGCTGACTATGCGGTATGGGATTTGCTCATTGTTGAAGGCCGTACGGTGACATACAATTGTTAATGTCTGTGTCATTTTGGTCTCTTGTGGACAGTTTTCTCATTGCCAATCATACCACATCTTCTTTTTTATATATGGAGTAATACTTGTGACATATTTAAATGTTTCGTATCATTTGGTAAAATATCTAAAGTCGACTTTGCCTATGTAGATAGAATGAAACCGAAAGAAAAAAAAGTTTAGCTGAAGCGTGCTCCTTATTAGTATTTAGTGAAAAAAAAAAACGTTTGTGAACTGTTTAAGACAGAGTGGACTCCTTAGCAGCCGAGTGTTTAGACGCACCCGGCAGGAAAATCGATGTGCTTTATATCTTGTTCCTTTGCAAGACTTGTCACGGTCTCAGTCATTCATATTCTTTAGTATAGGGCATATTATTTCTCCGCTAACAGTCAACAAGTCTACTTTATACCTGAAACGCAATAGTATTTTCAAATTTCTTTAATTTAATACCAAGATAAATAAAAACCACCTATATTAATTTGATACTCAATATGTTTCCTTGCATATAAACATAAAAATTATTCTCATTCGGTCAATAAAATATGAAATTGATATACAGAACATTCAGAAATGTGAATGTTATAAAAATGTTGTTTTATCAGAGATAGTTATTTAACGCCATTATAAAAAATGAGCCGTTAATATACATGTTGATTTGTAATACCCGGAAATGTCAAGGTATAACACTACCTATATCATTGTATATAGCCAAACAGAATGGGTCATACATGTAAATGTGAAAGAAATTCGTAAAGCATGACCATTCATGATTTAAGTGGGGTTCTAATATGTGCTACAGTACAATATATTTACAAGCAGTATTTTTAGTTGATTGAAGGAAGTGTAAAATTAAGTCCGAAGAACTTTACTATATTTGTTATGTCAGAGAAGAAGGCAATTGAAAATAAATAATGTCCATTGCCATGAAATATTGTCTCCTAAGTGGACAGCATTTTACAGCGACAGTTATGAAATATGGTCCATCTACAGAACAAACTGTTGTAGTAAAAGTTATTAAATTGTGTCCTCTAAGGAAAATAATACTGTACAGCATCTGTTACTTATTCAGTGCCAATGAGACAACTCTATGTCAAAGTAACAATTAATTAAAGTTTGCAATTAAAAGTTAAAATGTGTCCAGTAATAACAAGGCAATGGATATCATTTAATACTTAAATCCCATTAAAAGATGCCCTGGTGGACACAATGTCTTCTGAAAAAATGTCCCCCCCCCTGGACAATATTATGGTAGTGAATAATGTTTTTGTTCATGGACTCTTTTTCATACTTAAGGACATATTTTCATAGGAAATTGTGTCCAGGACACATTTAAATAAGTAGATATTGTTCATGGGCAGTATTTACTATGAAAATGTGTCCAGTGTCCAGACAAGAAATAAAGAAAAAAAATTAAAAACATAAAACATCTGCCGACCGAGTCCCTGAGGTAATTTTTTAGATATTTAAAACCGAACTTAGAGAGATATTTTTAATTTTCATAATATAATGCGGGCATGCACGTGTCATCGATTACACACCTACTCAGCCGTGAATTACACAATCAACAACATCGATTAGGATATCCTTATTGCTTATGACTATAATGATATGAGAACAACGTTTAAATAAAATAGAATAATAACTTGTTCAACAATATTTCTGAATTGTTCCATGTTATTAAATACATTAAGGATAGTGCATTTCAGTGATTATGGAGACTGAGACAAAATATATAATAATTGACATTTTGTATTGATCTAAATTGAATAAATTTTAATTACAAAGTTGCTTTATATATAATAGTTCAAGAAAAAACACAACACTATCTTTAAAATGATTTTTTCTTGTTCAAAGAAATATATTCTAAAAACCGAATTCTAATTGTCTAGATAGCAAACCATGATCGCACACAAATCATCATCTAAGTTAAATGCTTCCCTTTTTTCGTTTGTTGAATTAATTTTGTATTTTAATTTTTTTGTTTCAGTTCTCTTAATATTCCTTTATTTATTTTTGTGTCTTATCCAATTTGTACTTGAACAAATACAATTTGTTTAACTAAACTAAATTTTGACTTTTTGTCCTGTGACTTTCTGTCCTACATTCGTTTATTGAACATGAATGACCACCTATAGGATATACATCGACATCCTGTGACACGAGTGTAATCTGTTGAATGCCATCAAAACTGCACCATTGTACGCATCACAGAGTTTTATAAAAAAATAAGTATACGGCGTCAACTCATTCAACATTTTGAAGTCTAATGATAACTTATAAAATATCATATTGCAATTATGATAAAAAGAAACATACTATGGACTTTGCTCATTGTTAAAGGCCGTACGGTGACCTATAGTTGTTGGGAAAATGTCTGTGTCATTTTGGTCTCTTGTGGAGAATTGTCGCATTGGCAATCATATCGCAACTTTCTTTTTTTATGTATACGAATAACAGCAGATAATTTCAAGATTTTTATAGTGTATTATTCGCCATAAAGACAAATTGTATTGTCATATAATAGCGGTATTTTTAACATTGCCTATAAGAGAGAGAGGGTTTGGCTTGCCATAAAACCAGGTTCAATCCAGCATTCTTCAATTGAGAAGATTCACAATATTACTTTCATGATTCAGTGTAACTCCATTTACCGGTAAATTTCATTTTAACTTCTCTGACAAAAAAAAACAAAAAAAAAAACCCCAACACCTTTGTCAAACATGGATTTTTTTTTAACTTTACGAGCTAACAATTTGCCAGAGCAATTTCAAGGTTGATTCATATTCACCATTTGGTACATGTATATGTCCGTGTTTAAAGCGATACGTACATGCAGGACAAATTATTTTGTTGAATGAAATCATATTCTAATGGGTGCCGTAGGAGAACCACTAGAGTTTTGAGCAAGAATTTCTTGGCATGAAACAGATCGAAATCTCGGAGTTATGTGATATTTCATGTATATTTTGAACTCGGTATTAACCCGGTAACCTTTGCCCAAAAAAAATGAATGGTAGTTCCACTGCCGTACTCGATGTTTATTCTGAGTCAAGTGTTTGTGCGGAAACTCCCAAGTAGACAACATGCATGTGTATTAGACCATAGCAGGCTTTTCTTATAAAATAACGAGTGGTGCCTGTCCGGTCCACGAAAAGATCGGTTAGAAAGCAAGTTCTTAATTCTATTTATTTTGGAAAGCTTAATTCGAGGATTGAAAATTGTAAGCGCCAAAAAAGGAGGTTTGAGTGGTCCACTGGCAATATTTTTATTTAAAAAAAAACGGTACATTTGATAGGTTTATATGTTCTTTTATCTAATCTTTTTAATAACTAATGGATGCCGTAGGAGGTCCAACAGAGTTGCGATCAAGGATTACTTGGCATGACCAAAAATATGTTGGTCCGAGAAACGTTTACACTCAAACCTGACCAACCTTGAATTTCTGCGGACCAATGTCCTTACTGAGTGAAAGATACATACATTTTATTAACACCAAACGAAAACTTTGAATGTTGAACGTATAAGGATTATTACTTAAAAAAAATTGAGATTTTTTTTCTCACAAATTTAAGGAAAAAAATCAAGTTTCATTTTAAAATAATACATCATATCGTACTTTAAAGGAACAAAAATGCGTTTTCAATCTCGACATTTTAAGGGAGGAAAAAAAAAGAAATTGCAAAAATTTACCGGAATATTTTTAGGTTCGTTCGTTTTAGTTTTTAGTGAAGATGAGATGTGAAAGCTATAATTTTTGTGGATAATTCAATTAATTGAATAAAAAAGGATATGTATGAATGTATTGTTGATTGGTGCAGAAAAATAATAATCATTTATATTACGCTGGCCATAAGCATGAATAGTAATTGCACGACGGGATCGTAAACTCGCAAAACCGAGTATACTCGATTTTTAGAGTTCGCCCTGACCGGTTAACTGTACACCGATATCGCTTTCATGATTATGTATGAATATTTTACATGATCTTAGTACTATTCGTTTTCTGCATTGTTTGTCGACTTTATCTGAAAACCAAGTTTTTTTTTAAATTTACGCTACATTTTAAAACCGATCAGAACTTAATAATAAAAGCAATGAAACCTCTATCGTTATTTATTAACGGAGGCCAATTCGGCCACGCGTGTACGCGCAGACACAGCCTCTACAGGAAGGCAGATCACGGCTTAATTTATACAATCAAAGTTTTATGCGTACTTTATTTACAAATACATGTATTTGATCTGTATTGTTTACATGACCATGATCACGGAGGTCTTAATTTTATATATTAATTTGCAATATTGTGATCAAAATTCGTTTTTTAAAACAAATAAATAATTTTGTAGTCGTTGAAATTTAATTGCATTATGGGTAATTTCGGATCGTGTAGATAGAATGGGGAATGGTGTATGGTGTAATGTGTAAGGTGTATGGTGCAAAGGTGTAACGTGTATGGTGTAATGGTACAAGGTGTATCGTGTGATAGTGTATGGTGTATGGTGTAATGGTGTATGGTGTTAGTGGGAAGTTTACACCATCCAAGGACTGTAGTATTGATTTTGATCTGAAACTGTGATTTTTATGTGACCAGCTCTTCAAAGACTGAATATTACACTTTTTAGGCATTTTCAGACTTATCCACTGCGGTAAAGTTAGAACTGTACAGACAGTTCACTTGCAGATAAAGATATGTACAGTAGCTTTAAATTACATGTACATATCAACATTATACTGAATGGTCTGAAAAGCTACTGAACAGTATATAATTGACTACAATAAGTCAATTTTCAAGTTTTTATTACTGAAGACACCACAAGTTGTATATAAATAATAAAAACAAATTAATATATATAACAAAATAAAGTGAGACAGTAAACACAATAGTCATTCATTAAAATATACGCAGGTACAAAACATTTTTTATAATATCAAATTGGAATATATACTAAGCCAAAAAAGTATTGCAAGAAAAAAGTAAAATTTTATTTTATTACAAAATCATAACACCATTTAATTTTAATAATAACGTCACGAAACATTGCAGCAACGTCACGTGTCCATGTCTATCCGGCACAATTTATCAAGGAAATGAACACCACTTCATTCAACAAATATCACAACTTTTTGTACGCGTAAAAATAATTTTATTGACAATCTCATTTTATTTCGTAATCTTAACTAAAAACATTTTATTAAAAAAAACATTTACGATAAAAAGAATAATGACATTTTTTATTTTGATACTGACTTTATCAGCTCGAATGTCAGCTCATCCTTGCCGGCTCGCTCGATATTCTTGCTGATGTTGTCAGCATCAAAATAAAAAAATGTCATTATTCTTTTTATGTCTCGATACATAACTTTAAAATAGTGGACGACGTTTTACTTACAACAACGTTATACATTCACAAGCCTGGAAATGTCATGACGGGTCACATATGTGGGGACAAAATATGACACGTTTGAGAGCATAAAAAGCAAAATATACTTAAAAGAAGTATACGGTACAATGAAAAATCTAATAAATAATTACCCGAGATAGGGGAACAACTGGCATATTTGAATAAGAAAAATGAAAAAAAAAAAATGCCGAATGGTGTAAGTGAATATAAAATTGTCATGTTCAACTAGCATCTAATTGAAAAAACAAATCCTTACCTAATTTCAGTGTCTGCTTGATTTTAGACTCAGAATAATGGCTTTTGACATCCTCTTCATAAACAGAACGCATTTTTAATTCATAATATGTTTCAGGTAGCAAATTTTGAAGTTTGTACATGCGTCGTCCAGATTCCTCTTTCAAAACTTCTTTAGAAAGGAATGTCCCGGTAGACCAGTCCTTTGTTTGTTGAGGCCGATGATCAAGCTCATACGATAGGCACTCGTCTGGGACATCAATAAACCATTCAATGGTTATTGAACAATCAGTGCATTCAACTATGTCAAGTTTCCTAGGAGCTGTAAATAGATAAATAAAAATGTCATCGAACTACCTGGCAATCTTGTAGTTATTGAAAGAAAGGAGAAAATTATCTAAAGGGGTCAATGCCATACAATAAGTAAAAAAATACCAACAACGTCGTTATGATAGGACAAATACACATTCTCCTTAAGGATCACCAGTTCCTACATGTATAGTGAAACAAGCTTTAAAATCTTAAACACTGTGATAAATCATCCCCAGATAGAAGATTGATAAATATAAAATTGAGAATGGAAATGGGGAATGTGTCAAAGAGACAACAACCCGACCAAACAGCAGAAAACAGCCGACGTCACCAATGGGTCTTTGACACAGCGAGAAAATTCCGCACCGGAGGTAGGCTTCAGCGGGCACCTAAACAAAATGTGTACTAGTTCAATGGAAATGGACGTCACACTTAACTCCAGAACATATACATGTAGCATTATATAGAGAAAGGAGAAAAGATCAATAAATATGTTTACAAAACAAATTTATTTTGAAGTTCACATTTTTCAGGACACTAGTATTGATTTTGATCTGAAACTGTGATTTTTATGTGACCAGCTCTTCAAAGACTGAATATTACACTTTTTTGGCATTTTCAGACTTATCCACTGCGGTAAAGTTAGAACTGTACAGAGAGTTCACTTGCAGATAAAGATATGTACAGTAGCTTTAAATTACATGTACATATCAACATTATACTGAATGGTCTGAAAAGCTACTGAACAGTATATAATTGACTACAATAAGTCAATTTTCAAGTTTTTATTACTGAAGACACCACAAGTTGTATATAAATAATAAAAACAAATTAATATATATAACAAAATAAAGTGAGACAGTAAACACAATAGTCATTCATTAAAATATACGCAGGTACAAAACATTTTTTATAATATCAAATTGGAATATATACTAAGCCAAAAAAGTATTGCAAGAAAAAAGTAAAATTTTATTTTATTAGAAAATCATAACACCATTTAATTTTAATAATAACGTCACGAAACATTGCAGCAACGTCACGTGTCCATGTCTATCCGGCACAATTTATCAATGAAATGAACACCACTTCATTCAAAAAATATCACAACTTTTTGTACGCGTAAAAATAATTTTATTGACAATCTCATTTTATTTCGTAATCTTAACTAAAAACATATTATTAAAAAAAACATTTACGATAAAAGAATAATGACATTTTTTATTTTGATACTGACTTTATCAGCTCGAATGTCAGCTCATCCTTGCCGGCTCGCTCGATATTCTTGCTGATGTTGTCAGCATCAAAATAAAAAATGTCATTATTCTTTTTATGTCTCGATACATAATTTAAAATAGTGGACGACGTTTTACTTACAACAACGTTATACATTCACAAGCCTGGAAATGTCATGACGGGTCACATATGTGGGGACAAAATAAGACACGTTTGAGAGCATGAAAAGCAAAATATACTTAAAAGAAGTATACGGTACAATGAAAAATCTAATAAATAATTACCCGAGATAGGGGAACAACTGGCATATTTGAATAAGAAAAATGAAAAAAAAAATGCCGAATGGTGTAAGTGAATATAAAATTGTCATGTTCAACTAGCATCTAATTGAAAAAACAAATCCTTACCTAATTTCAGTGTCTGCTTGATTTTAGACTCAGAATAATGGCTTTTGACATCCTCTTCATAAACAGAACGCATTTTTAATTCATAATATGTTTCAGGTAGCAAATTTTGAAGTTTGTACATGCGTCGTCCAGATTCCTCTTTCAAAACTTCTTTAGAAAGGAATGTCCCGGTAGACCAGTCCTTTGTTTGTTGAGGCCGATGATCAAGCTCATACGATAGGCACTCGTCTGGGACATCAATAAACCATTCAATGGTTATTGAACAATCAGTGCATTCAACTATGTCAAGTTTCCTAGGAGCTGTAAATAGATAAATAAAAATGTCATCGAACTACCTGGCAATCTTGTAGTTATTGAAAGAAAGGAGAAAATTATCTAAAGGGGTCAATGCCATACAATAAGTAAAAAAATACCAACAACGTCGTTATGATAGGACAAATACACATTCTCCTTAAGGATCACCAGTTCCTACATGTATAGTGAAACAAGCTTTAAAATCTTAAACACTGTGATAAATCATCCCCAGATAGAAGATTGATAAATATAAAATTGAGAATGGAAATGGGGAATGTGTCAAAGAGACAACAACCCGACCAAACAGCAGAAAACAGCCGACGTCACCAATGGGTCTTTGACACAGCGAGAAAATTCCGCACCGGAGGTAGGCTTCAGCGGGCACCTAAACAAAATGTGTACTAGTTCAATGGAAATGGACGTCACACTTAACTCCAGAACATATACATGTAGCATTATATAGAGAAAGGAGAAAAGATCAATAAATATGTTTACAAAACAAATTTATTTTGAAGTTCACATTTTTCAGGACACTAGTATTGATTTTGATCTGAAACTGTGATTTTTATGTGACCAGCTCTTCAAAGACTGAATATTACACTTTTTTGGCATTTTCAGACTTATCCACTGCGGTAAAGTTAGAACTGTACAGAGAGTTCACTTGCAGATAAAGATATGTACAGTAGCTTTAAATTACATGTACATATCAACATTATACTGAATGGTCTGAAAAGCTACTGAACAGTATATAATTGACTACAATAAGTCAATTTTCAAGTTTTTATTACTGAAGACACCACAAGTTGTATATAAATAATAAAAACAAATTAATATATATAACAAAATAAAGTGAGACAGTAAACACAATAGTCATTCATTAAAATATACGCAGGTACAAATTATTTTTTATAATATCAAATTGGAAAATATACTAAGCCATAAAAGTTTTCCAGCAAAAATGTAAAATTTTATTTTTTTACAAAATCATAACACCATTTAATTTTAATACAGTTGGGTGCAGACCAAGCATTACATGTAGACGGGCCGAAAAAGTTAACGCGGCGTTTACTCGCGTGCACTTCACGTAAACGCCGCGTTAACTGTGCGTTAACTCCGAAATTGCAGTAGACATTAAAAGTAAACGGGCGTTTACATTCGCGTTTACATCCGCGTTAACGCAAAAACGGAGCGTCTTCTAATTTTGTAAAGAGTAAACGGGCGTTTACTTTCCCGTTTACCTCCGCGTAACGTGGAAAAATGCGCGTCTTCTATTTTCGTAATAAGTAAACGCGCGTTTACTGTTTGTGGTAAACGCCCGTTAACGCAGATTATCATCGTAACCTGGATACATTGACATAAAATATGAAATGATAAGGAACATCAAAATTAATTGACCAACTGGTCATTTCCGCTTGACATATTGACGATTACAGTTATTTAAAAATGTTATCACACATTTGTATTTAATTGAACAATAATTATAGTAAATTTCTTGTTCTTCGCAAATAATAGTTTAAGTATGTTTATTCAAATAAATGTAATTTAATCCTCACCAAAATCAAACAGTTTTCTCATCTTAGACAGACTGACTCGTTAAATTAACCAAAACTGACAATATTTACCCTTTAACTGTTTAACAACTATCTTATTCTATATAGTAGTAATTCAGTTATATTTTTATGCCATAATTGACCATATAATACAATTGACAGAATTTTTTTTACCAGCCTGACGGCCATGACCTCTTTTTATTTAAAATATTGAATAGTAAACAAAATTCAGTAGTTTTCATACATCAGACTAACTCGTAATATATAATTATTTGTTCGCAACAACCAAAACTGACCATATAAGCAATTTATTATGTAAATCTATATAGCCCGCATAGTAAATGAGCTATATTTTGATATAAAGATTGATTGTTTAATAAAAAAGGAAGCAATATTTAAATATTGTGACATAAAAATTTTGTTTGCATCAATTTAGAGTGCCAGCATGTTCTTTTTTATTCAAAATGTTGAATCGCAAACATAATTCAATAGTTTTCTTACCTCAGACTGACTGATATAATAAAGTTATTTGTCAGCAACAACCAAAACTGACCATATATTTGAATATTATGACTAAAAAAATTTGTTCGCATCAATTAAGAGTGCCAGCAAGTCCTTTTTTTATTCAAAATATTAAATCATAAACAAAATTCAGTAGTTTTCATACCTCAGACTGACTGATATAATAAAATTATTTGTCCGCAACAACCAAAACTGACCATATAAGCATTTTATTATGTAAATCTATATAGCCGCATAGTAAATGAGTTATATTTTCATGTAAGGATTGATTGTACAATAAAATAGGTAGCAATATTTGAATATTATGACCAAAAAATTTTGTTCGCATCAATTAAGAGTGCCAGCATGTCCCTTTTTTATTCAAAATATTGAATTGTAAACAAAATTCAATAGTTTTCATATCTTAGACTGACTCATATAATAAAATTATTTGTCCGCAACAACCAAAACTGACCATATAAGCATTTTATCATGTAAATCTATACAGCCTCATAGTAAATGAGTTATATTTTCGTGTAAGGATTGATTGTATAATAAAATAGGTAGCAATATTTGAATATTATGACTAAAAAGTTTTGTTCGCATCAATTTAGAGTGCCAGCATGTCCTTTTTTTATTCAAAATATTAAATCATAAACAAAATTCAGTAGTTTTCATACCTCAGACTGACTGATATAATAAAATTATTTGTCCAGAACAACCAAAACTGACCATATAAGCATTTTATTATGTAAATCTATATAGCCGCATAGTAAATGAGTTATATTTTCATATAAGGATTGATTGTATAATAAAATAGGTAGCAATATTTGAATATTATTACTAAAAAAATTTGTTCGCATGAATTAAGAGTGCCAGCATGTCCTTTTTTATTCAAAATATTGAATCGTAAACATAATTCAATAGTTTTCATATCTTAGACTGACTCATATAATAAAATTATTTGTCCACAACAACCAAAACTGACCATATAAGCATTTTATCATGTAAATCTATACAGCCTCATAGTAAATGAGTTATATTTTCGTGTAAGGATTGATTGTATAATAAAATAGGTAGCAATATTTGAATATTATGACTAAAAAGTTTTGTTCGCATCAATTTAGAGTGCCAGCATGTCCTTTTTTTATTCAAAATATTAAATCATAAACAAAATTCAGTAGTTTTCATACCTCAGACTGACTGATATAATAAAATTATTTGTCCAGAACAACCAAAACTGACCATATAAGCATTTTATTATGTAAATCTATATAGCCGCATAGTAAATGAGTTATATTTTCATGTAAGGATTGATTGTATAATAAAATAGGTAGCAATATTTGAATATTATTACTAAAAAATTTTGTTCGCATGAATTAAGAGTGCCAGCATGTCCTTTTTTATTCAAAATATTGAATCGTAAACAAAATTCAATAGTTTTCATATCTTAGACTGACTCATATAATAAAATTATTTGTCCGCAACAACCAAAACTGACCATATAAGCATTTTATCATGTAAATCTATACAGCCTCATAGTAAATGAGTTATATTTTCGTGTAAGGATTGATTGTATAATAAAATAGGTAGCAATATTTGAATATTATGACTAAAAAAGTTTGTTCGCATCAATTTAGAGTGCCAGCATGTCTTTTTTTTCTTCAAAATATTGAATTGTAAACAAAATTCAGTAGTTTTCATACCTCAGACTGACTGATATAATAAAATTATTTGTCCGCAACAACCAAAACTGACCATATAAGCATTTTATTATGTATATATATATAGCCTCATAGTAAATGAGTTATATTTTCATGTAAGGATTGATTGTATAATAAAATAGGTAGCAATATTTGAATATTATGACTAAAAAATGTTGTTCGCATCAATTTAGAGTGCCAGCATGTACATTTTTTATTCAAAATATTGAATCGTAAACAAAATTCAGTAGTTTTCATACCTCAGACTGACTCATATAATAAAATTATTTGTCCGCAACAACAAAAACTGACCATATCAGCATTTTATCATGTAAATCTATACAGCCGCATAGTAAATGGGTTATATTTTCATGTAAGGATTGATTGTATAATGAAAAAGGTAGCAATATTTGAATAGTATGACTAAAAAATTTTGTTCGCATCAATTAAGAGTGCCAGCACGTCCTTTTTTTATTCAAAATATTGAATATTGAAACAAATTTCAGTAGTTTTCTAACCTCAGACTAATCGAATTATAACCAAAACAGACCATATTAGCACTATATATAGCTGCATAGTAAATTAGTTATATATCCATGTAAAGATAGCAATATTTGAACATTTAAATTGACGAAATGGTACAAATGTACATACTTATATTACACTTTATTGATATCCCTTTCAATACACTGTACAATTTACGTTTTTTTTATCATTTGTCATAACAGAATCTTATCATGTTAATCCAAGGCAAACAAGGTGAATTTCGATTAAAAATAATGTATTAAATGCTCCGAGTTATAGTTAGGAATTCGAAGAGACAAATTATAAATGGCGAACGAAACAACGTAAACCATGATGTTTACATCCCATCATGTAAAAATATTCTCCCTATGTCTCAGATAACCTTTCTGTCCGTATCGATATTTGCACCTGTAACTTTTGAAAAGAAAATATAGAAAATCTGCAAATCAGTAAAGTTAATGGACTTAATGAAAGTGATTTTGTGTAATTTAATATTTTGAATTAAAAGAGTTTTTGAATTGTTCTGGTTTGAAACACATACTTTATTATATACGTAAAATATTAAGACTAAGGGTCGTTTTTATAAAAAAAAAATAATGTGCAAATGGACTTGAAGTTTATTTCTAAATTTACCCAATCAGTTAACGCGAAAAGTAAACGTAAAAATACACTTGTAAAATCTGTAGTAAACGCCCGTTTACTTTTAAGTGCATGTAAAAATAAATTTGAAGAATTCTGAAGTAAACGCCCGTTTACTTTTAAGTGCACGTAAAAATAAATTTGAAGAATTCTGAAGTAAACGCCCGTTTACTACTGACTAAACGGACACATAGTAAACGCCCGTTTACTAGGGTAGACATTAGAAATTTCCATTTCGACCACGTTAACGTAATTATAGTAAACGTGCGTTTACAAGTAAACGGGAGATTTAAAGTTAACTAACGAAATATGTGCACGCGGCGTTAACTTGCGTTTACTTTATGTAATGCTTGGTCTGCACCCAACTGTAATAACAAAAGGGAATTATGACGCGTAAAAAACAACATGCATGTTTATCATTCACATTCACAATGAATGTCTTTGTATGGAGCTCAGTAGAGTCAAAATGCGGAAATGAGTAGAAAGTCATTCAAAATCGGTTTCTCGTCCATGGTCCTCGTGCATCGATAACGGATTGGCAAACACTCCAGTACAGTACCTGTCATTAGTCTATGCACTACTCGTGTGGCCGGAATATATTTGCCACGTTTTGACGTTAAGCGAAGGAAGCGCTCTTACCTTGACGTTAGTTTTTTAGGGTATACCAGATATTGACCTATCCTGCGCAGTTGCAGTTTGTCGATATCTGTGCGCTATTAGTATCTGAAATGTTTACTAATGCATATTTAATCTAGCCGCGATATTGTCAACACTCATTCCGGCATCAACCATTTTAAGAGCTTTCTGACGGTCATTTTCGTTAGGACTTGTTGACGCCCCATGCAATTATTTCTCACGTTTGTGTGTTTTTCTTGTCAATTTGTCTCTGAACGTCAGTGAACAATAAATTTCAAATTTCGTTTCAAAGTACAGGTACAGAAGGTAAAATATCAATTACACGTGCAAAGCTTAAAGGGTGCGAAATCAATCACCCGGAAATAAGTACGACTGTTTAAAATTACAGGTAGACCTTTTGGATTATATCAATGATGTTTATTTTTATTTGGCAGAAACAACAAATATAAAATCCAGAAAAAAAAGTGTTGCTAAACTTTATGGCTCAGTATACATAGTTTGCGTTTCTACATTACCAAGATCGTCAAACCACTCCTTGTATGACAATTTCTTCTAATTGTTTGGCATTTTTTCCTATAATCTTGACACTATAGTACTTAATTTTATTCCATACAGTTGCGAGTCTTAAATATGAACAAAAAAAAAAACAGAAATATACATCTTTGTTTAGGGAGCAGCTGAATCCCGCCTCCAGCTGCGAGATTTTCTCGATGTGTTGAAGACCCGGCCCATGGGTGACCTTGTGCTGTTTTCTGCCTTTTTGGCGGGTTGCTCTCTCTTTGACACATTCCCATTTCTATTCTCAATTTTAGACTAATTGTCGAAAATGATTTTGACCATACATAGTACAGCATTTGAAAACTAACGTGTCTATCGTGCAGAACTGTCAGATGTTTATTCAATCCGCGAGAGAGTAAATTATTAAAAGAAAATGACACACTCATTGCACGGTAAGGATCAAATTCAACAAGATCTTTGGTTGCAAGGCAAAAATTGTGTTCATATCCAACATTATATATTTTCTAGTTGCCGACGAAATGCCACTTCCTCCATCCGTATTTGCTTTTGTACATGGTATTTTGTTCTTGTGCTGATTGTGCATTAAATAGTTGCAGGTAGATGCAAAGCAAGTAATAATAAACCAACAGTTAAAAAAATTGGAAATCAAAATTGTGTGCACGATTGTAACAATAATAGGAACAGCGTTATGTTTTTGTCTATATATTTTACGAACTTACTACTATCAGTTTTAATCCATCCTCGGATTGCTCTTGGAACAATTATCAAACAAACGACTGAAAAAAGGAGAATATTTATGATCAGAATAGAAATTTCTAAAAGTACATAAGACGAAAAAGTGAACAACGGCAATGTCAAACCATTATATTATTACAGTACAGATGAAGTAACTCACATGGTTATGAAGGGTAACAGAAAAAAATGTAATGATTGTATTCTTAAAATATTTCGGTATTTTTCTTTCATTTAAATCTGTTTGTAGATAGATAGTCAATCGTTTTTTTTTAAATCAGTCAAATCATATATTTTACTGTTTTTTTTACAGTTTTACACATAATACTGAATTTTTTGATATCTGAAATGTATTTGACAAATCACGTAAATACCGAAACATTAAGCTGATGCTACTATCGAGGACTAAGTCTAATATCAGGAGGACCTAGCTTGAATTTTGATCTGTCCATGACTCAGGTTAAAAACCAACTATGCCTCATCTGTGTCTATGCTGGAAGACCAAGTTACAAATGTGAATGATCTAGCATATTTGAAGAATACACATGCAAATTGTCTGCATATTTATTTATAAGAGATGAGATTAGCAAAACTACTGAAAATGTCCAAATGATACCCTAGTTCTATTTGATTAGTTATCAAAGGTACCAGGATTATAATTTAGTACGCAAGAAGCGCGTCTACATAAGACTCATCAGTGACGCTCATATCAAAATATTTATAAAGCCAAACAAGTAAAACGTTGAAGAGCATGTAGGATTCAAAATCTATGCCTTGAATAAGAAAATCCTTGGTTTTTCGAAAAATTTAAAGTTTTCTTAACAGTAAATTTGTAAAAATGACCACATTATTGATATTTATGTCAACACCGAAGTGTTGACTTCTGGGCTGGTGATTAACATTCGACTTCACTTTACACCAAACAACTTTTTTTTTGTTAATCAGCATTAAAGTTTACAAGTGAAATATTTGTCCAACACAACAAACAGAGGCGAAAACTAAGGCAACATTTATTTATTTGTGTGAACTTCCATCAATATCGGGTAGGGGTGCTTGTAGACTTTTAGTGCAGTTCAATAATACAACATACAAATTAAATGCATATTTGTAGTTTAAAACTATTGAAATGCAGATTGTTTTATCCCTATTAGGCATGCTCAAATGAAAAAATACATATTCCACAATAAAAGATCATGAGGATAGTCATTTTAAAACTGTCTATTTGAAGTATTGAAAATAATGAGCTATTATGTAGAAAGAAAGCTGCTTTCTTCTTTGCTATGATGCCAAATTTAAAGTTCCATTTGAAAATGCGGGGTGCATTGTTGTGGTTTTTTTTGGGGGGAGGGGGTGGGTGGGGTGATTGGGGTCAGTAAACAAGTTTATCGTTTCAATTAATACAACTTTAGTGGCCACGGATCATGATCTATCAAAAGGCATAGTCACAGTTTCTGTCATTTAATGTCCGATATTCTTGTTGGTCCAGATAGTTAATGGTTAAGTATCCATTGCAATATTTCAGTATTCCAGATTGAATCTGCATTTACAAACTCTCTGTTGATGAGAATTGTAACAGAGTGTAGGTGATTTTGAGAATGACAGACTAGATAGGGTCACTGCATACGGAAAACTATCGGCGAATTACTAAATTGGAAGACAAAAATGAATTCAATAGCGGTACATTTATTTAAATTTTTATAATATATGAAATTTTCGTTCGTTCGTCAGTCCGTTCGTCCGTCAGTCCCGCTTCAGGTTAAAGTTTTCGGTCAAGGTACTTTTTGACGTTAAATCTAAACTTGAACCTTAGAACACATGTTCCCTATGGTACGATCTTTCTAATTGTAATGCCAAATTACAGTTTTTACCTCAATTGCGCTCCACTGAACATAGAAAATGTAAGTGCGAGAAGGGCATCCGTGTACTATGGACACATTCTTGTGTTTACTTATAAGTTATAGCCATTCAAGTATACAACACATATTCAACCTTTTTTTTTTAAATTTGAAGTTTCACATGACTGCAATATCTACACGATTTTTAAGTCATTGGTTGAATAATGTTATTGCTGAATTAAAAAAAAACCTTCAAGGCATTCACCATATAACCACAAATTATATTACAAAAGTCCTTATAAGCAATGAACATTTCCTTTATTCAATACAAGATTCCTTTTTTGGTGTAGACCTTTTGAATAGTTTTTCATAGACTTATTCTTAGCCCATTAATATATTTAAAACTACTTACCACATGCAAATGACAATATCAAAACCAATATAGCTGCTAAAATGCGATATAGATCTGCAAAAATACGGAAAGCAGCTAGTGAAAGTGGCTTGTATTTAACGACATTTTTATTGTCGATTTTTAATAAATGTATAATTTTACTACCAAAGACGGTAATATCAACTGATAGTTTTGATTATAAGCTATTTTCTATTTGAATGGTTTGTTTCAATTCTTAAAAAAACACACTAAATGCGTACCAACTAACGATTACATCCCGTCATTGTATTATTGTGCTATGGTCATTTTTTTATTCTTGTCTCACATTTTTGCTTATGTGCTTTGTCTATATGCCATTTTGTTTTTCTTTAATGACATTTTTGTTTGTATTTTTAGTGATTAAGATAATAACACAATGTTGACTGTACCCCGGGCCAATATTTGACAGTTTTTCCTACTTTTGTTTGTTTTGTTTACACATTGTTGTCAATATAATGGAATTTTATGCGACTGTCATACAGTTTAGAGATTTTCACCTAGCCAGGACTATAACAGTTGTTTTCCATTCGTGTGATGTGTTTGATTTTTCCATTTGATAAGGGACTTTCTGTTTTGAGTTTTCCTCGGAGTTGGGTATTTTTGTTATTTTACTTTTTTGACATTTAAACGATTTAAATCAATTTGAGGACGATCCACAGTTTCAGGGAAGATCCGTGTGGTTGATATATGAAAATCCTAGATATCAGTATATTTGACTAATATGTAATTTTCTGATTGTGTCCTATACCCGATTGTGACATTTGACTGAGTTTAGAATTGCATTTTCCATGCAAAGTAGGGTACGCTTACTTTTGTTTTTGTATCTGTTGTCTTTTCATTTAGTAACGATGAAGGTTTACACAATGCGACGCAATAAGAACCTATTATATTTTCTTCGAATTACTTTATTATTTTAGATTGATATATTTTTAATCAGGTTTGAACTTACCTGTAGGAACATTGTTTACGTTGTATCTGTAGTTGTCAAACTCAACGATTTTTATTTTCCGTGATATATTATACCTATAAAAAAACGCATACACATTTTCTTGTCGCATAGTTTTGTACAGATCAAATCTGAAAAAATTATTAAGCTATATAATTTCAACTCACTAAGTTACAGCTAGCAGAATCTAACATAATTGTATCGATGTTACTTATATGAATAACACAGAAATTAAAAGTATGTAGCATTTTAAATTTTATGAACTTTTCGTCGTGAGCATATCTGATACACCTGTATTCATTTGGTATTGGTATTAAGAAGTACAAACCTTGGAATAGGTATTCACTTGCGCATCATGAGAACTTAAACTTATGTTTTTTTTTTTAATAAATTCAACGAGCAATACTAAATAGATATAGATATATGTAGATTATTGAATAACAATAATTGAGCAAAACAAACACAGATAACTTGAGACATACACCAACACTTACCTATCTCCTAAGAAACTGCTTCTTGTCATTTTCAAGTCAGCATAGCAATTGATATCTGAAAAATATACTTTTTCAGAAGTTTGGTTTTCTTTATAAAATGATTCCCTTCTATAAATGGTATACACATGAATATCCGGAACTTGTTCGGTAGTAACTTAGTTTGCACAATCTCGATAACCAGCATGTATGTTAATATACTAAATTGTTTTCATTGCACTGTTAAAGTTTGTCATAGCGTATACGACAGATTCATTTTCTTTATATTAAGATGCTATTACTTTACATGTGTGTGCAACATATACATTTCTTTAGAGATAATTGTAGACAAGTCATCAAACTGAATAAATTCAATAATCAATGATCCACCGTTTCTATCTAGTTCTCAATGAAATATCTTATCAATAGTTGCAATCAAGTAACCACAATCTTCATCTAGTTCTCAATAAAATACATTAAAATATGCGACAATTACTGACGGTGGTACCTTTGATAACCAATTAATGTGGTGCTCCGGACGCCCGTTTCGATAAACTCTAGAATGTCAAATAATTCAACATGTAATAAACATAATATGTATATGTTCCGGACCATATGAGTATTTGGACCATACGCGTATGGTCATGACCATATGGTTATATACTCATATGTCCAACCATAAGCGTATGGTCGGGGTAATTAACATTCTGTTACAGTTTACTTTTCATACTACTTAACTTTTCATACTTATAACTTTTCATATGGTCTGACCGTTCATTAAAAAGACGCTTTCATATAGGTAATTTTATCATTATATTATAATAAAAAGATTAGCTAAACAAAAATTAGAAGTTTCACATAGTTAATTTTACTTAATTGTCAAAACTAAAATAGACCCATTTTATACCGATGGTCATAACCGATGGTCATTACCGATTTGTTATGTCGAGTGAATGGCAAAATGAAGGCTTAAATAATTAAATTTCAAAACTTTCTTAATTAACTGTTACACAAGAAGTCACTTGAAAGTAACATAGTTTATTTAAAATGTCTTTTGAATATGGTGTATTGCAGTCATTTTTACGATATTTGAGATCGAGAGCTTCTAAAAAACATTGTAGACATCAAAATTGCTTACGATCACGGTATCACTGTCCGCAGCTGCAAAAAGGCTAGCTTTTCACTCGCAAACAAAAGATGTACATGATCGTGCACAAAAGAGGGACGAAAGATACCAAAGGGACAGTCAAACTCATAAATCTAAAACAAACTGACAAGACTTGCAAATGTAAAAAGCCATGATACCGTGTGGCAGTAAATGTCACCCCAAGCCTACATGTAAAGAATGTAACTAGCGATGAAAACTAACTATGGCATCAATATTTAATTTGTACGTTGTGTTTTTGTGATTGAATTATAAAATTAACAAATTGTCATGTAACCATCAATGTTTTTTTTAGAATAAAGTTTTTGTATTATTGAAACGTTTATAATGTAATTTGGAAAAAAATACCTATATGGTCAAAATAATCATATGGTCCGGACCGTTAATAACAAAATGAGTATTATACTCATATGGTCATGACCATACGCGTACGGTAGGACCATACGCGAATGGTCGACCATATGAGTATACTCATATGGTCATGACCATACGCGTATGGTCCAAATACTCATATGGTCCCGAACATATATATACAATTATATATCAATACTAAATTTCTGACTACATGGCTAGAAATATCCCGATGACTTAACGTCCTTCGGTACTGATGAGTCTTATGTAGATGAAACACGCGTCTGGCGTATTAAATTATAATCCTGGTACCTTTGATAACTTTTTGGTGCCACCAATGGAATAAAAGTTGTAAGGAAAGCCGTATTTTAAAAAATGAAAATTTTTAGAACTACGTCTGCCATTATACCTTTCTATTCAATACAACATAAAGAACACAATAACGCGACGTCATAGAGATAGTGACCGTACGGCAAACGGGTACGTTAATATTAGTGTAAATCTTTACATTCTGGGGCCGCAGAAAATGATATTTAACTCAAATGTGAAATACAATATGAAAAATCCGTAAATTTGAAATTAAATGTCTGATCAATTGTGAAATAAAATGAAATAAAATCATAGTTAAAGTCTCTCAATAGTTTTTTAACTGTTCACGTCTGAATAATTTAACACTTTTACAAGTCTATTTAATAACCGGAGTTAGTCCGTGTTCACACCAAAGGTCGTGTTCACACCAAACGCCGTGTACAGTAAACATGTTTACATTTGGTTTAATGTAATGTACACTAGTTTCACATTAAATTTGTTCACATCTATACACATTGTTTGGCTACCTGTACATACGATTTGTTCACACTTGTAAACTATATGTCATTTAAATGTTCATGACGTAGATCCGAATTCAAATTTTCAAACAACTTTTCTAGCAGTTAGGGAATGACAATTTGACTTGATAAAAAGGGGGGACGGATTTTGCCACAATTTGAATTAAAAAAAATCGGGTCATACATATGATTAGAATAAACAATAATTCTTAATTCAAAGTTTCCCCATACATTATAGTGTTAAATATTGAATTATACCATAGAAAAAAAAACTAAATATAAACTTTCGCGCGAAAAAAAATTCTGAATCAGAATATCACTCCCAAGTAAAGTGATTGCTCCTTTAAGAAAGTCATTTTGGATGAGTTGCAGTAGTTTAAAGATTTATCGATTACGCATTAAAAACGTAGGCTGCATGATCGTGCTTACAAACGAAGAAAAAAGAATTGCGATGTTAAGGATCACTACATTTCTATCTTTTGTGTTTGTTTCAATTGATATTTTTTTCTCCAAGGAGAATTTGGCAAAGGGATGGGTAATGTTTTTTTTATATTTCTAATTGTATTTTAACGGATCTGACGTACTACACAAACGGACAATTTACCTCACTCTTTTTCAGTTATGCATTTATGAGTGAATCGTTGTTTGAGTAAATACCAGTGGCAAGTATTTCTGTCTGTGTGTACGTCCGTCCAGTCGAAAGACCTTTTCTAATGAATTATGTGTTCGGCAATGATGCTGGATGAGTCTCGATAATTTAAGAGGTTAATTAGGCTACGTAAAGCGTTTTATAAAAAATAAATATTTAAAGTTTAGACAAATATTTCTGTAAAGAACTTTGTTAAATAAGTGTTATAAGTATCAATTTTTAAATAGAAATCGTTTCTTTTTTAAATATACATGGTAAAATTAAAGGCCTACATCGACTATCGACTGCATGTAGACAAAACATCATTTAAACTACATATAAACATTGAGTTTTATCAATGGGAAGGTAATTATGTTTAGTTTGTGTTTGAGTTACACTAACACAACACCAAGTTTAGGTCAATGTGAACACATTCTTAATTGAACAGTCTATAAATAAACTAATTTCTCCAGTGCAGAAAAGTTCATTTACTGTTATCATTTGTACTGCGTTTTCCCAACGTATAGAGCTTCACAATCGAACAGTTAGTGATTCCTGTGTCGGTCTTGATAACAGCTGATCGAATGAGCCCATCCTCTCCACGAACTAAATCTTGTACAACTGCTAATTTCAACATTATACGATTTGTTTCATTGTGTACTTGTACAATATCACCTATTTATATTGTTTGTTCGTTTCTTCCAGATGTACGGTGGAATTCGCGGAGTGACGTCAGATATTCGTGTTTCCATCTTGAGCGAAAATGGTTGATTAGTTCATTATTTCTCTGTAAATTTTTATTCAGTTTCACGTGCAAATCTTTGGAAGTAACACTGTCAATATTCTGTTCCGATCGGTTGTCAAGTCGACGATCATATAAAAGGTGCGCTGGCGTCAGCAGTTCAGGATCTTTAATATCAGTAGAAATGTGAGTTATAGGACGATTGTTTAGAGTTCCCTCGATTTCGATTATAATTGTATTCAATATTTTCACATGACTTTCCTAGTATTGCTTTAATTGACTTCTTCGTGAGTCCAATTAGGCGTTGCCACAACCCTCCAAACAACGGTGCTCGATTGGGTAAGAATTTCCACTCAGTTCCTTGATCGGCAAGTTTTTCATGTATTCGGTTGTCTTGGCTTGATTTTGTAATATTTACGTCGGCTGCCTTGAAGGTTGTTGCATTATCGGACAACATAATCCTTAGTGTAGATCTCCTAGCGACAAATCTTTTAAAAGCAAGCATGAAAGACTCTTCGGTTAAATATGTGACTATCTCCAAGTGTATGGCTCGTGTAGCGGCAAAAGTGAATAAATATATATATGTTTTGCTTAATTCGTTGTGTTTTCCTTTTGTATTCAAAGCTCCTGTAAAATCAACGCCGGTTACTGAAAAAGGATAATCGTAGTTGACTCGATCTTTAGGAAGCGGTGGCAGATCGGGTGCGCTGTAAGCATTCCTGATATTTTAATGCATTGAACGCATTAACAAATTTGTGATTCTACGCACTGCCTTATTCTCAGTATCCAATATTTCTGTTGAATATAAGCGATTGTACTGTTAAGTCCGGCATAATGTAAAGTCTTAGTGTACGCATCTATTACGATTAAAGACGTAAGACTGTGATGTGTTGGCTATAACAACGGATATTTAGTACTCTCCTTTACAGATGCGTTTTGTATTCTCCCGGTTCAACGTAGTAATCTATTTTTGTCTGTATATAGTTTAAGTTGTCGAACAAGTGGCACTTTTTTCTGTGAAGATGAATTCAAGCTTTCAATTTCAGCATTAAATGTTTCCTGTTGTACTGTTACTATTTGAGCTTTTAATGCTTTACATCGCTCTTCAACACTGATAAATCCGATTGATCGTTTATCTTTTGAATTCGTAAATTCTGGATAAAACTCAAGACGTATGCTGTTAGTCTTATTGCCTTTTCTAAAGATCTGTATCGTTGTATATCTATACATGAAATTGTCTGTGTTGAACCATTTGTACTTTCATCGTCTGTATTATCATCATTAACAGTTACAATCGTGCTACAATCTTCAATTTTCCTCGTCCATGTTGGCCAATTTTCACGATTTAAAATCCATTGTAGACCGTTCATCCATAAGATGTTGTAATAAAATTCTGCGAGTTAAGTAATCAGCTGGATTGTCATCTGTTTGACAATAATTCCATTTAGCATTCTCTGTTAATTTTCTGATTTCTTTAAGTCGATTTGCTACGAACGGTTTTAAGTATTTTGACGATTTAATCAAACTCAAAACAATTTAACTATCGCTCCACATATACACATGTTATGTTCTACTGACGTTAAGCAGATGCATTGCTTATCTGGCGCCGATAAGCGCGTCCATAAGTGCTAAACGTGTTAATGAAATCCATGACAATGACCGATGAATTTGCTGTAAAAAGTAAGCACAAGATTAGTATGCTAACTGACTCGCGTCTGTGAAAATATGTAGCGACGTTTTCTCAATTCTCATCCCAATCCAACTTTGCCTTCCATAAAGTCTGCATAAGCAGCTTAGCTTTCACCGTAATTGGCGTGATAAATCCTAGGGGTCGAAAATTATAGACGATGTGCGCAAAACCTTACGCTTTGTTATCATTTTGTCCTTTTCCATAAATTCAATCTGTTGAAATTTTAAATCGTCGGATTCCCTATCCCATCTCATGTCTGAAATTGTGACTATGTCGTCATTGTCGCCAATGTTGTCTCGTCCTGCGACGTTCTGTAATTCCGTACTATTAGAATTCCAAGACCGTTAGTTGAATCTTGCCTCTGACAATTATTTTCTTGACTCCGTGTAGAATTTCAAAAGTGATTGTTTATTTGTAAAACTGGTCAGAACGTTATCCACGTATAAATTTCTCTGTAATTCTGTTGATGTAGTTGACGGATTGTCCCTTAAATGTTTCATAACCGTGGCGCTTAACATGAATGGCGAACAAATGGCGCCGAAAAGTACAACCTTAAACCGGTAAGTAATCAAACGGCTTTCTTTGTCTATGGGATTCTCTAACCAATAAAATCTTGTGATATCTGTGTCATCAACATCTAATTCAACATGCAAAAATGCTTTTTCAATATCCGCTGTAACTGCATATTTATACTTTCTAAAGAGTACTAATATCTCCGTCAAATCAGTCATAATTGGTGGATATGTTGCTAGGCAATCGTCTACAGCTACAGTTATAAACTATGCGTGTCGGGGTGGTGATTGAATCCTTTTTTACGGGATGATGCGGAATGTAATGAACTTTGTTTGTGCATGTACTTTCATCATATACCTTTTCAATGAATCCTCTTTGTTCTTGGTCTGTAATTATCTCACCATACTTTCGGAACATATCGGGATCCTTCTTAAGGCGAAGAATAACGCTTTCCGTTCTGTGTTTTGCGATGTCTTCATTTGTCGGTAGTTCTGGCGCATTCTCTCTCCATGGTAATTTCGTAATATACTTATCATTTTTCTTCGTAATGGAGGTTTGTAAGTAATTTTCAATTGATTCAGCTAGGTCTGGATCATTTTGTTATTAAGCGTCAATTCCTAACGATTCAAGCTTCCAAAATTTTTCAAGATCCCACTCTTTTTGTTTGTGACATACTAGTATATTCATCATTGAGAAAGATGCATTACTGTTTCGTGTAGGGACAGGACCAGAAAGTAAATATACAATTTTCGTGCTTTCGGTTGGACCGTTTCCACGCACTATTTTGTCTTGAACTTTGTCCCAGTAAAAAGCACCTCCAATTAATAAGGATATTGTAAATTGCTCTCCTTCCACGACTGAGTGTGCTAATTGTAGACCATGTAAATATGAAAACTTCTGCGTTATTTCTATGTTGTGGGTTTGAAGTGGTGAAGCAATGGTTGGTACAATTAAAATTTAATAGGGATTAATTATCCTTCGGTAGACTTAAGATTAATTGTTGTTTTGTCAAGATTTCTCACCTTTTGTGTAGTACTTTTAAATGTAGCTATACTGAATGTTTCAGACCCTTCTTTTTTAATGTCCAATTTAGCTGCTGTTCTTCGGTTACAAATGGGCGCTGACCTCCCTCGTCAAAGAGTATTCTTGCATCTATACATGTATTTTTTGTGAACGACTGGACTGAATGCGGTTTTCAATAAAACAGTGGACCTTTCTTCGTTAGCGGTATACAACATAGAAGTTTCTGTGTCTACTTTATTTTGCAATTGTTCAGTTTCAATATGATGTTTATTTGAGTACGAGTTCTGTTTTCATAATTAAGAGTGATGCTTCCGGTGGCAACACTCTACACGTATTCTTTCATTTGCAATCGGCTATTTTATGCGTACCTAAAAAAATTAAAGCATAACCTCTTTTCTTTTATAATGGCTACTCTTTTATCGTGATCTATGACATCTTTACATTCGTTTGGCCTGTGATTTCCGTCACAATATGTGCATTGTTTCTTCCGATTCAAGGTAAATGATTTGTCTGTTGTGTTTATCGGATGGGTTGTATCTGTAGTTACTCGTTAAACGCCTTTTATAAAATTTGCGTTAGAGGTTGCGGTGGAATACGTCTTTGTATAATCTCCGTATCCGGACTCTTGCATAGAAATCTCTTTACCTATTGCGTTTCTAAGCGATTGAATATTCCAACTGTCGCTCCAGTTTTCTCGTGTTGTATTCCGAACTTCATGCGTTAACATCCCGAGAATCACTGGTATCAATAGCGATCCGTACATTTCCTGATATTGTCCAAGAGACTCTAGACCCCTTATGTAAGCTTCCATTTGTCGTGAAATGTTCTCAAACTTTCTAATGTATCATGTGGTGCGGATATATCAAGTAGTGCTCTCATATATGCATTAATGATTGTATGTGGTTGGCCATAGCGGTTTCTTAATAATTCAATTGCTTTGTGATAGTTTGGCTTTATACATGGGAAAATTAATTGCCTAGTTTTGAGAACACTTAAACCCTACACAAGGCCTACATCGACTATCGACTGCGTGTAGACAAAACATGATTTAAACTACATGTAAACATTGAGTTTTATCAATGGGAACGTAATAATGTTTAGTTTATGTGTGGATTACACTAACACAACACCGATTTTAGGTCAATGTGAACACGGCCTTAGGCACATTTGATGTTAACACCAAATTACAAATGTAGCAACAGGTAATGACGTCGACTATCATATGAAACACAAAAAAAAAAGGAAATATCATGTAGAACATGTAAGCTGCCCCTTGTCTTAATAAAATAGGTGCATGCATAATGCAAATTTCATATCAGCAATTTGTTCATTACATTTAGATTGTTGTTTCAAGAACAACCTTTTTTCAGATGTACAATTTTTTAAATGATTACCATTATTATAAAAAAAGGAAGCCAAATTCTGAACTGACATTGGGGAGGGGAAGTGTTTTTCTCTAAAACAAGGTGCATGTATGAAACCTATGAAATTAACCATTTTGATTTTTGATAAATTTACCAAATTTCATCAAAACATCAATATCAGGCCTGGTCAAGAAATCCAAACGATAAAATGAAAAAAGGTTACTTTCTGATTTGATGTAATAGCAATACATATTAGGTCTAAGGTTAGACTAAATGTCTGAATTCTGGTGCACTACTTTGTAATTTTGTAAAATTTTAATTCAAAATTAAAGTTGAAATTTAGTCAATTGTACATGTTATTAGTTGCAGTGTGCAATTATCCTATATAAGAATTTATCAAGTTAATAAAATTCATATTTGGTGAGGAGAAGCCCCTATTTTTAGACACAAAATTGCTCACTGTGTAATGAATTAAACCTGATTTTCTTATACATGTATAAATACTTATTATAAAATTCAATTATTACATGTATTTTATATAAAACTGAAAAACTAAAAATATTAGGGCTTTAAAACAACTCAAGAAATCTTCTTTTTTTCATAATATTAGATTGCCAATGAGTCAACTCTCCACAAGGGACCAAAATGACACAAACATTACCAATTATAGGTAACCTTACAACAATTTTCCGTTTTTAATTTATAAATGGACTTAGTTTTTCTGCCAGGAAACATTAAATTCACTCTAGATCTGTGGTTAAACTTTGTAAGATTTTGATAAGTTTCTTAAACTATCCTGGATTTGTACCAAATTTAAACAGAAGCTTATTTTTTTATCATAAGATGGTACCCCGAAGTAAGTTTTGTAAAAATAAATCCATATAGTCTTTATTTTACATTTATATATATAAACATATATATATATGGACTTAGTTTTTCTTCCAGTTAACATTACATACAATTTCATGTCAATGCAGTTTTTAAAACATTTATAAGATTAATAAACTATCCTGGATTTTTACAACATTTGGACAGAATTAAGCTTCTAACACTCAAAATATAGTATTGAGAGGAATATTTTTATTGATTTTTCCCTCATTTTTGTTGAGTGTGTAATTAACAGCAAAAGTAGGCGAGACACTGGGTTCCTTGGAACCCATACGATTGTTTTACTTTTTTAACAGCGAATTATATCTAGGACATGAAACACATTTTTCACTTCGCATAAAACAAATGTAAAGGGTTATCCAAAAATTTGTGTATAATATGTATATTCTTGCTCAAATACAAATCATTTATGGAATCCTGAAATCAGGATTCATATTCTCACAAGTCACAAGAACTGATACAATTTGAATTTTAATGGAGTCAATTATACAATAACATACATGTACATGTAACATAAGTCTGGTACAGTGTATAGTTTATCTATATAATGTACATTTATTGCCTACAATTTCTTCAGTATGCACATATATGTTCTTTTGTACTTTAATTATTAATGAATCACAGAAGTGTTTAAATTTTGTCTCACAAATGTATTTACAACAGGTATGCTACATGTCGGGATAGGTGAGACACAGGTTAATAATCTGTTTTCTACAATGAATGTCCATTACCCTCACCACAAAACATTAAAAAGTAGAGAAAATGAAGTCGGGATTGTTATGGAAACACAAGCAACCAATTCAGAACACAAATCCCTATTGGATAAAGCTTGTCAGTCTATGACTTTTGGTGCAGGTTTGTCCTTTTTAAAGCTTACAATACATAACAAAATCTAGAACCCATGAGCAAATTAAGTCAGGGATATAACTATATCGTACATGTGTTATTACAGATACTTTCAAGAGTTGTCTACTCTTTAATCCTTATTTTTTTCTAACTCTGTAATACCATATATGTGTGCTACATATTTTTTTCTATTTGATTATACACAAAGTCAGACGTAATATAAATAGAACTCGCATACATTTTAACAAAACTTGTCTATTCTCCTTTTGATATCACAGTTCTTTGATTTTCTAGTCCACATTAACAAATGTATACATGTACATTGTATTGTTTTTCTTTAACAAACCCTAATTAAACTACTTGGGGTGTCTACTTAAAAGGTTGATATATGATTATGATCTCAGACAAAAATCACACATCTGCTTTTGGTATAAATAGAAAATATGGGCCAAACTGCAGTTAATGAAAATCCATTATAAATGAGTAGCCAATTTTTAACAATCCATTATTTTCCATTCTGAATTGAGTTGACAGTATCTAACAATAAAATACTTGGATAAAGCGCTTTATTTAGCTCTATATAGCTTATCGATCGAGACACTGATAGATATAATTTCAAGTATATTTGGTAATTTCTTATCAATCACTTTGATAGATCCTTATATTCAATACATAACTGACTTCTGTTTTGACCACTGTTATTTCATACATACATGTATGTTGAACAAAAGGTTGTCGGTTTGATATTTGGTACTGTTTTTTTTAGAGGAAATTGAGATCACAGGGACAGACACTGGATTAAAGCTTTCGACCGGTACCTGCTGGCAAAAAAAGGGTCAGACAGGTCTTTTGATAGTTTATCAGGTATGTGATGTTCAGGTGGATTGTAAGTATATATTGCCTCAGGAAGAACTGTCTTATACCTTGCCAAAAGGAAGATTTTACTGTGCTTTTTTCAAGAATATGAAATGCTACTTTTAAACATGAGAAGATAGGTCTAAAGTTATGCTACAAGAAAATAGAAATAACAAAATTGTGTCACCAAACTTGTTTTCTTTCTACAATTTAAGAAGAGTGCACACGCCGAAATGTCTTACATATTTTAAATATAGTTGGCCTTTTGTATATATTATCTAAGAAACAAACTACACCATAAAAATGTTAGATGAACCATGAAAATGAGGTCATGTTCAGATTAAAAAAATTGGCACATTACAATTATTCCATACACCAAATATAGTTGACCTATTGCATACAGTATTAAAACAACAGATCAAAACACAAAAACGTAACTATAACAAATGAACCATGAAAATTAGGTCAAGGTTCAGATGACACCTATCAGACTGACACATATGCTTTACAATCATTCCATAAACCAAATATAGTAGACCTATTGCATACAGTATTAAAAAATGACTTGAGACAGGCACATATATACAGATGTTGCAGGGTTGAACATATAAGCAGGATCTCAACCATTTCTCTAATTAACCTGTGACAGTTTTGTACAAATAAGAATTACAGCATTAAGTTTTAAAGATGTACCTTTTTCTAGCAAAGATCTAATTGGCTTCTTTTATCACAAATTTTAATGCAGTAATATCATTAATTTTATTTTATTTTTTCTAGAGAGAACTTCTGATATTATACAGATAGCAGCCTATTCCCAAAATAACAAATTCTCCAGCTATATAATGCCAAATAGAGCTATATCAAATGGGGCATCAGAGGTAACGAAGATATCAGCTATTGGCTGTCAAATGTACTATAATTTACAAGTTGTACCATCATGACCATCAAAACTACAAAACGAGGCATTCACTGATTTCAATGATTTTGTTAAGAGTTTTCCGGTCAAACCACTTCTTGATGGCCACAACATCAAACGTTATGATTGCCATGTGCTGTACAATTCCCTTACAGTAGGACAACCGGATGTGCCTTTTTGACTTACACGTGATTCGGCGGCGCTCAGTAGTCCTACGCCGACAATTGGACTATTTTGCGTCGGCCGGCGTCAACAGAAAAATGGCGCGCTTTTGTATATTTTTTTTATTCGCTTGCGGCATAGTACCGACAATAAATACTGTCGTTTGTAAGCACATCTTTATGAGAAAAATATATAAGTTTACATATTATTTTCATTTTTGAACATTGAAACATAAGGAAACTTAATTTTTTTTATATCGGAACATAGAATTTCGGAATTTGATTATCTGCACTGTAGGATTAAATGGCTATATGAAAAATGGGAACAAAAAAATTACCTTTCCTTCGATTTGCTAAAAGTTTTTACATCCTATTCTTGTGAGTTTTTGGCATCGAAATATGTAGAAAACACGGGTGTTCAAGCCGGGGCAAAAATTTGTTCCCATTTTAATGGCGGGGTCTCATTTTTCAATGTTTTTCATAGCAAGTGCGGTATATTTTAGAAATTGTTAGCGTTTTAGTGTAAATATGAGTTATTTGCTGCACGGAAGTAAAATAAGGAATCCTTAGTAACCAGCATCCTTGTAAAAAACAGCTATGTATTAAAAAAAAAAAATTCTGGAAATAGTTTTCGAAATTTTTTCCCCCCTTTTGTCGCTAGCGTTTCGGCTCGGCCTCATTAATTAGCAATTTCAAAAAATTGATCGCCTCAAAATTTTTCATACATTTCGGTAATTATCTTGGGTATATATTGTATCCTTTTTTATAATTTTAGACAATTCTATCGATTAGATATAGAGAAAACCCAGATTGTTTTATAGTGTAAAGTTCACGGAGGGATGACTCTGTTTTTCATCTTTTCATTTAAAATAAAAAAAAAAAAAATCAAATTCTTCGCCTCAATTTTTCCAAATTTTATTTTCATGTTTCTGAATATATAAAGATTATCTGGTTTAAAATTTGTATAATTCTACTGAGTCGAAACAATGTAATGACAACATGAAATTTGGATTCCGAGCAGTCACACACGTAACGTAAGAAAGAGGCGGCGGTCGGACCTGATAGAAGACGGACACTGCTATTACATTCCAGCTGCAACTAATTTTCTTCTGTTTCAATGTTCAATAATATTAAATTAGCTTTCCCTTTCCAAACCATAATAAATCGTACTGCTTTAAATGATCGTATATATATAATATAGTATTGGTAGTTTTAAAGAAAGATCCTTTAAATCAAGTGAAGTCATAAAGAAGAGCAGTCTGATACTGTTTTTCAACATCATTGTGTGTGTGGTTTAATATTTGTTTTGGCTCTGACATGTCTCTGTTATGATATAATGATATAAATCTGTTTTATATTAAATGTAAAATTTGATACTTCTGAAATACTATATTTTTTAGTTTAAAAAAAATACCTATCGACTCTATTTAAAATGCAATTTTAGTTCGACGTGGAAGATTTTCTACCTCTCATAAACCCAGTTGACAAAATGGGCATCCAGAAATCTCTTAATAATTTTAAATTCTCATCCAAAAAGTCAACAACAAAAAAATATTGATACTTAACCAACTGAAGCAGTAAATAATCCAATTGCTAAAACAGAACCTTACAGAAAGTCCAAACAAATTTTGAGACCAAAGGCTAAACATTGTACTACTGTTAAGTTGTGTCCAGTTTCTAATATTGGAAGCAGCTTAAAATATGTTCCCAAAGCCAACCTGAATAATTGTAGTACTGTGTCTGAGTTTTACACAGTTTCTACAAACAATTTCTTTAATTTACTATCCATCTCAGAGACTGACAAGAAAGAAAATTGTAATTATGAAAAAATGCATGAACCTGGAGAAATTCCTCATGAAAATAAAAAGATAATTCCAACTAATCAGAGACTTCATAATATAAATAATAAAAGATCAAGTCTTTATATCTAAGCCTTTGGCAAATCTCTAACATTTAATACATTCCATAAAACTATATCAATTTCAACCCTCAAATCATTTGTTGAAAAACATACTGGAATAAAAAAAATAATAATAATTTTAGGTTAAAAAAGGGTCTCACATTATCCACCATAAAGCCAGTCATCTGTGAAGATGGTCTGAAAATAGATTTATACCAACCTGGTTTGGGGGTGTTAAAGGTTCAAATGTTCACCCTGAAAGAAAATGTGGTCCATGCAGAATATGCCAAAAACACAGCATTTATTCTTATCGCCATTTGTTAAAAAATGAACAATCTGACATAGTTATAAATTATATACAACACAAATATGAACTTATTGAAAATGACTGTATTTGCAAGGCTTGTTTTCGTAAGTCAGAGAGGGAAGTCAGTACCAAGAGAAATGAGCAAGATGTACCAATTATCAAAAAGAAAAAAGTTACATGCACCTTATATTCTCTACAGATGTGCTCCCCTGACATATCTCATTTACGTCCCTCACCAATTTCCTTGGATAAAATGAATTATCTTTTTGCTACAAATATAGCTGATTATGAAGGATTGAGATTTTTTTTTGTTAATCTCATTTTTGAAGGCTACAAGGTTTGAATCTCCACATGACAAATGCAATATATGTTACTCTATTTTAAAGAGAAAATACAAATTGAGGTTAGAAAAGATGGACAAATTACCATACTGCTTTCAAGACAACAAGAGTGCACACGCTGAAATGTCTCGCCTTCTATACTAATCATTGATATTATGTTGATAGTCCTAAGTAAGAAGCTAAGCTTTATAACAACTGTACCATAAACTTAACATTAACCAAGATAACTAAACAAAGACCAATGAACCTTGAAAATGAGGTCAAGGTCAGATGAACCATGCCAGGCAGACATGTACAGCTAACAATGCTTCTATACAACATATATAGTTGACCTATTACTTATAGTTTAAGAAAAATAGACCAAAACACAAAAACTTAACACTGTGCAATGAACCGTGAAAATGAGGTCACGGTCAAATAAAACCTGCGCGACTGACAAAAAGATCATTAAATATTTCCATACACCAAATATAGTTGACCTATGGCATATAGTATTAGATAAAAAGACCAAAACTCAAAAACTTAACTTTGACCACTGAACCATGAAAATGAGGTCAAGGTCACATGACATCTGCCCGCTAGACATGTGCACCTTACAATCATTCCATACAACAAATATAGTAGACCTACTGAGATATGGACTTGACCACCAAAACTTAACCTTGTTCACTGATCCATGAAATGAGGTCGAGGTCAAGTGAAAACTGTCTGACAGACATTAGGACCTTGCAAGGTACGCACATATCAAATATAGTTATCCTATTACTTATAATAAGAGAGAATTCAACATTACAAAAAATTTGAACTTTTTTTTCAAGTGGTCACTGAACCATGAAAATGAGGTCAAGGACATTGGACATGTGACTGACGGAAACTTCGTAACATGAGGCATCTATATACAAAGTATGAAGCATCCAGGTCTTCCACCTTCTAAAATATAAAGCTTTTAAGAAGTTAGCTAACGCCGCCGCCGTAGCCGCCGCCGCCGCCGGATCACTATCCCTATGTCGAGCTTTCTGCAACAAAAGTTGCAGGCTCGACAAAAATTTGACCCCTGTTGATTTATCTAAAAATATGACCGACATGGTACTATAATACTAATGAAAGGAATTAATTTTGTTTCTTGTCTTATTGACTCTTTGGCTGAATTAAAGAAATTTAAAACTTCTACTTCACATGAAGGAAATAGACTACAAGAAAAAGTCAAGACTGATGATGATGCAAATGTTTTGAAAAAAGCTGCAGAAATTATTAACTCCAAAAGATAAACATCTTGTAAAAATATTAAAAATAGTCCAAATAGAAGCTTGTCAATTTTTAAATTTCACAACTTCATAGAGAATTCTATTGACCCAATATTGTGGAATTTCTTGTGTTCCTTAATAGGACAGGAATCAGAATTACAGCTTCCTTTTGGGGAGAATTCATTAAGTGAGGATTCTGATCAGTTTTCTCAAATTGTTTAATCTTCAGTAGAGATTCTAAATGTAATAAATTTCAAATGTTAATAGCTGACATCAATGACAGGTTTACTAATTCTACTGATTGCTTTAAACTATTAAATACATTTGATATATGTGTTTCTAAGCAGACTTATGAGAGATACCAAACTCAAATTGTTGAAGAAAGGAAATCAAATTCAATAAATTCCTCAAAATGTCAATTTCAAATAGCATCTGTAGATAATATTAACAAAAGAACATCTTATGCTGCTGTTAAGTCTACAGATGCCCATCGTGGTTTTGATGAAACCTCCATTCAATTGGTTATACCTTAGCCATCAATAGAGTTTTTGCCCGAGGAAAAGCAACAGTATTTAAAAGGACATATATATTTATATGGTAAAGATGCGTATCGTTCCATAAATTTATTTCCAGATAATGATTTTAAAGTTATTTTCCGTTACAAATCAATTGCCATTTTAATGAATTATGGTTTACTTACATCTGAAAGAGATAATGATGGTATTTGCACTTCTGATATTAAAAAAATTATGGAAAATTGCCTAACAAATACTGTTATGGATCAATCTCTGAGAGAAATATTGTCAGATCCTTATTATTTAAGTGATGAAAACTTTTCTAAAGTTTCAAAATTTTCTCCAGATAAGCACATTAACCATGAATTATATCTTTTTAATACTAGGAGAGAGTCAGATTTAGTAGATTTAGCTGCTGTATCGTTTGCTACAGGGTGCTGTATTTATATATATGAAATAAACACAAACAATCCCTTAAACCAAAATCACTTACTCCTTAAGAAGAAAATAAATCCCATGTTTTTAACTAATCATTCTTTCCACATTATGGAGGTTGATGGAAAATATTGTCCTTTAATAAATCATAGGTTTGATAATGATATTTTCCTCATGTCAAAAAATATAACTGATGTTTCAGATTTCAGAACGTATAATGGTTTTCATAAAAAATTGTCAAGTATTGCAGCCATTTGCACAGAAGTAATGACAGAATTTGAAATCCAGCATTTTGCTCGAAACAGAAAAAGAAACCAGAAGATCTTCATTTCTCTAATCAGTGTATACTTAGTTTAGAAAGTTTTGTTAATAAACTTACTCTAGAGCATTCCAATAGTAACAGATAGGATTTTTTTTTTTTTTTTAAATTTCATTGTAAATGATTTTGAAAAATCAGATTCTGAAATTGCAGTGGCCCAAAGCAATGCTTCTACTTTACTTGAATATTGTTTTTATAAACTGCCCTGTCCAAATAGCTATTCCCAATCCCCTGGTATTTACGATTTTATAAGTAAAAAAACTAACAATACTCTGATTGAAAAATCTGAGGTTAAATATCTGTCTTTGTTGGACGAACAATGTGACAATTAAGATACTGTCAAACATTCATTAGAGATACTGCATCAAAATTTAAATGTTGGTCAGGATTTCAACTATTTAGTTGTTGTTGGTGATGGAAAGACATATTACCTCTTAGTAAAGCTAAAAAGGGGAATATGGATCAGAACATGATTGGGTCCTCCCTTTTCCAGGTGACTGGCACATACTAAAAAATTATCAGAGGATGATTATGAAGTTGTATCTTGATGCTGCTCTCAAAGACTTCATTGAAATTTTCCATCAAGGTGCAACTGCAAATTCAGTTATACAGTCTTTGAACTTTGATAAAACACATAATTTCTTGTTGCAATTCTGTGAATCCCTTTTTCGTTTTCAAATTGAAACTTTTATTAAATATTTTCATTTTAATCATGACCAAAATGACCATTTTATTCGTATTAAAAGAGTACCTGACATGTTATCACTTTCCCCTTTAGAGAAATAACAAAAACAAATGAAATTTTTCCAAAATTTTTCATTTGAATATGAAGAATTATTAGATCAGCTCTGTGCGGAAAATGAAAACTGAAGATTTTGGAATACTTTCATTAGTAAGCACTGCTTCACTTATATTTCATATTTCCTTGATATACGTTCTGGTAACTGGGAACTTCGTAATTTCTGTATAAAAGAAGTGACAAAAATCATTCAAATCACCGAAAGCAAATATTATGCACGACTTTTACCATATCATATAGCGAACTTGAAAAATTTTCCAGCTGGCATTATTAAAAAGTTTGAAGAGGGTGCTTTTGTTTAAAACATATCTGACAGAAACATTAATAGTCAGGGGTTGGATGAAGCACACGAGAGTTGTATCAACCGTGAAGTAAAGGGTGCAATGACAACTTTTTTCTCCTCTGCTCTGTCAAAACTAGTTCATTATCTTCCCCATAGAGCCAGACTTTCACAAAACTGCAGTTACTAGGACAACTTTTGAAAAAGAAAACATACTTTTATACATACATCATCTCAGGCAAAGCAATTTAGTGCAATTTGAGCATAAAACATTATCACATTTTTTCAATGATAAAATAATTCGGACAAAATTACAAAAAGATGACGTATTATCATATGAAAATGTAGCCACTACTCATTTGATGATCTACATAAAATCTTGTATGACTTAAAATGTACTTTAAATTTAGACATAATAAAACCAAAAAAAATACTGGTTTTTCATTTAAACCACAAAATGTTTTTTATGTTGAAAGAGGATTAAAAGATCAACGTTTAGAAAATTCTTTACTTAGGAAACACATTTCCTGGTCCAAAAATCAAAACATACCAGTTTCAGATTTTCAACAGTTTATTGCTTTACCCAAAGCCATTGTTGACTCTGATGGCTTACCATATAAAGGTGACAAATCAAAAACTTTAAAGATTTTCCGTACACGATACCTAGATTCTTTCACAAATATTTTAACTGAAACCCCTCAATATGTGGTTATAGATGTATTTTTTTTTTAAAATACCAAACCCTTGTTATCTTCACATAAAACTTTCACTGATTATATTATTTACCTTTACAAAAAATGCATATTACCCTATTTTGATAATAATACTTCAGTTGAAGTGCATTTGGTTTTTGATGATCAGTCCCTCCACTTTCCCAAAAAGACATTAAGAGGAACATACAGTATTACGTGATTTAAAAAATAAAAATACGTCTTGTTTTCCTTTTACCAAATCTTCCAAACTACCCTCAGATTGGTTGAAATTTTTGGCAAATAGAAGCAACAAAAAACAATTGGTTTTATTAATAAGTGAACAGTTTTTATTACTGTCACAAAATGCAATCAAATTAAACCAAACATTTGTTGTTGGTGGTGGTTTTGACAATTCTTCTTTATCAAAATGTGTTGTCCAAAATGAGATAAGAATAATTAGGAATTTTCAAACTAATATATCAGAGGGGGACAGTCGAGTATGGCTACACACTGAACAAACTTTGTGTGATACTGTGCTTATTTATTCGCCAGACAATGACACATACAACATTGATTTACCATTTATACAAACTTTAGACAAACAGGTTTTTGATCAACTTAATTTTAAGAAGGATGTCATATATTTAAACATAAATAAGCTTATTCAGTCCATGAAAAATGATCCAAATTTACAGTGCCTTTCAAACGACAATCTTGACGATATACCATCAATTTTTCAAATGTTGTATATTGTTACTTGATGTGATTATGTATCTTTTTTAGGGACCATGGTAAAACTTCTTTCTATCAGATATTTTTCAAATATCCAGATTTTATCATTTTTACATAAAATTGTTTTGGTTTCAAATATCCCATATCACATGTATTTCAGTAGGTTGTAGCTGTACACTTGAATTCATCTGTTTTCACATTCTGAAAGCAGAATATATTCAAATATAATGTTCGGTGAGAAATATTTTTCTTTTACATTATACATGTAAACGTTTCGACTTAGCTGGTACAAACCAATATATGTTGTATAATCAGAATTGGTGAAAATCGTATAAAAAATATAGATACAGTAAGTGTCAGTATTAATAAGTAATGTTGTGTTGTGTGCTCATATTTAAAATTATACTTATATTCCACTTTTTTAATAAAAAAAAATCTTCTATCATAATGAAGAAAGAAAAAAAAGGTTGATAAATGGGATAATATCACAAAGTCCAAGTCACACCTCCACGCGGTATCAACTGGAAACTCTTTACTCAGTAAAGTGGTCAATGTGACAGGGCCAAATTTTATTTAAATATTTCATTTTGCCTTTTAATGTGCTTCATGTTGAACGTTGTATCACGTAGGGTGTTTGCTACATGTTAAGTTTTTTCAAGCAGTTTGCCTGCTTCAAATTGACAATTTATTTTCAAATTGTTTGTGTGCTACAGGTTGACATTTATCTCAAATACTTTTTATGTGCTTCATGTTGATAGTTTTCTCAAATAGTATTTCTCAAAACATTTTTTATGTGCTTCATGTTGACAGTGTTTCTCAAATAAAGTTATGTGCTTCATGTTGACAGTTTTCTCAAATAGTGCTTCTCAAATATATTTATGTGCTTCACATTGACAGTGTTTTCAAATAGTTTTAATGTTTATGTACATTGGTCATATGTTTTAACATCATATGGTAATGTGTTTAAACATCATAGTGTAATAATTCAAATATCCATGATATGCAAGTTAAAAAAAATGATATTATCAAAGTTCTTATTTTAAATGTTTTGATATTGTAAGAGTTATTTCCCCTTTACCTGAAATCTGACATTTTTTTAATGATACAGTTTAACATATTTAATCACTTTGCATTTCCCTGATATACCTTTTACAAATAATGACACATCTTTAATAGGAGTAAATAGGTAAATAATAAAAGTACACAGTTTCCACTTGTTAAGACTCTAACCAGTAAATGACACCACTTGTTAAATCTCTAACCAGTAAATGACTATCTTATTTTTTTTATAATTTTACAGCATAGATGATTAAATAATCCTAATTTGTGAAACAATTATACTAACAATGATAATACTATTTGTACTGCATTTCCCTATATGTTATAAAATTGAGAATGGAAATGGGGAATGTGTCAAAGAGACAACAACCCGACCAAATAAAAAACAACAGCAGAAGGTCACCAACAGGTCTTCAATGTAGCGAGAAATTCCCGCACCGGAGGCGTCCTTCAGCCTAACATGTTTAAATATCTGTTTAGCCTTTAACACAATCGTAATATGTGAGAATTACTATGAAAACAAATTGTATTATTTCAAAAAGTACCAGGATAAATTTTTATATATCTTAATCTAGGTTTATAAATCATAATTAGGCCACAATCTGCCTATTCTTTAAAAATATTAACCTGATATTTTCTGTTTTTCACTATCTTTCAGAATTGTCTGTGGTTATTTTTAAAGATGGAGACATATTAAAAGTGTGTTAGAAATGTACCAGAAATTGGTTTAAATTATTAAACTCATTTAATGCACTTGGTCTCTGGTACAAAGTTATGTTATTTCAATCATGCCACAAGTACTCTTTTATTATTGTAAAATATTTGAAAGGAAGTTGCCAAATTGAAATCAAATCAAGTCTTGGTCAGCCCAATGTGTGGCTGCGTTCTTATACATCCCTCTTTCTTATATCAATTGACTCTTTGTACTCATTACATAACTTGTTTTTTCTTTGTATTGTTTACTTGAAAAACTGTTTATCTGAAATTTTATACACTTAATATGATTGTAAAGCAAATTTTGTAACAATAGATATGAGGTATACTAATTTCCGGATGGAAATTAACATAACTTTGTATCATAATTACACCTTATGTAAAAATCCTGGATTTTGATTGGTTGATAGCTAGTGTATTTTTCACCAATTTACTGTTATCAAATGCATATCGTTCATTTTTTAACGCCGCTGAGGTATTTTTCAAAAGGATATTCCTTTTTTACCCTCTCTACTGTGGTATTTGTCAAAAAATACTCTATCCGACTGGACGCTTGTAACGTCACGATCAGCAATGCGTTTTTGAACGTTAACAATCAGTGTAATCATACAGATATAGCATGTTTTTGAGGGGTGTTTGCTAAAAATACCAGTCTTGAGAATGAATTTCCCTCGCCTCACGTCTCGCGAAATTTAACATTCCCTCGACTGGTATTTTCGCAGATACGCCTCCTTAACATGATATATCTGTTTATAATTAGTCTATCATATTAAAAAAAAAAAGAAATGTATACCCTTTCAAATATTTCCTGTTTTTCACTGTATTTCCTTATAGCCTTTATTCTATGGGTCGGAATGTATGGTTCAATGTACACATCTTTTGATCTGATCCAAACCACATTGTAATACTTGCTGCGAACACTGTTCAATTTGAAATAATAGCTTTATCTATAAAACATTAAAATGAAACAAATGGAAACATATCAAAAGTTTGTCATAAAGGTACAAGAAATTGATATAAATTATAACTTTGTATAAATATACTTTAAACCACAATCTGCATGATCTGTAAGTAAGTATGTTCTAATAAAAAATGCTTGTATGAGTATTCCTGATGTAGAAGACAATAGACACTTTTCAGTAATCATTTAATGCACTAAGGTTCTTGTTTAATATTAAAGCTTGAATTTGAGCGTTTTTACTAGCTAAATCAGTGAACATCATTTAAATTTTACTCACTTTGATAGTATTTGGTGTTTATCTTCCCAGATTTACGAAATAGTCTGTGCCATGTGGGGTCTGTGTAAAAAATGTCAACTCTGGAAAACGGATGTCTTGTGAATTGGTTTATCACCGGAGTCAAAGGCGGATAGCTTGAGTTGCAATCCGAATTTTATCTTCTTTCATGTTGGTGGTTATAATGAACAAAAACGAAATGAATGGTATGTCCTGCATCAAATCTTTTACATGTCGGTTCATTTTTTTTTCAATTGTGCAGTCTAAATTTAAATGAATGCACTTTCCTTGTAAATATTTCAGCTAAAAATATAAAGTAGGCCTTTGCTTTTTAATTATCGTGTAGTAATAATGTTAACGTATAAAATTATGATATGATTTAACTTATCAGCCTGAAATGCAAAAAATAACGTAAAGTTCTGGCCGCCATTACGTGTTGACAACGTCGTCTAGTGAACCGTATCACTGAGCGCCGAAATCCTTACTCAGGCGCTTCCGGTTGTCCTACTGTTAGATTTCATCATATGTGGAATGAATTCTAACATAAGTGGCTTTTTTGACACTTTGGAACTCTTTAAACTGTTATATCCAAAAATACCATCTTATAGTCAAACAGCTTTGGTGGATGAACTGTTAGGCGAAACCTATTCAATGCAGTAGATGATACAGAACTCTGTACAGACTTGTTCAATCTAAAGAAGATATCAAAGGCAACGTTCAGGCTTTAGTTTTTTTCAGCAAATTATCTCAAATAATTCAGTCGTCAACGAGACAACCTCAATACTTTCACCGATGTCATTTTTTCTAAAGCTATTTTTAGAACCGTTGCATTGAAGGCTGCAAGATCAAATTTAAGACTATAACATCTTAATATTGCTGTTAAAAGAAAAAGGAGTAGATGCACTGAAGTCAGTTCTATCAGAACAAACTAATCAAGGAATTGTGAGAGTCATTACTAACAAGAAAGCTATTAAAGAGATCTTTGACTTTCTTACCCGTGAAAGTTAAATTTCAAAATTAAACACTGTTCTAATATTCAAGATAACATGGGCATAACTCCTAAACAAAAATGCTATCAAGGCTGAATGTCTAACATACATTGTATTCAAGATTTGACAAAAGAAGTTAAAAAAATCAAGTAAAATCACATTTCCCTGATTAAGTTTGTTCTGATACCAGTTAATTAATAGTTACTAGGCTTATAATTTAATTGTTATGTCAGTCGCGCGTTTCCTCTACATAATACACATCACTGACGCTCAGTTAAATCAATCAGAAAGCGAAACAATCACAAAGTTGACGATTATGAGAATTGATTTTTTTTTAAGTTGTGTCAAATACAATTAAGGAAATCTTTGCCTGGGATAAGAAAATCCTTAGTATTTAGAATAATTTATACGTTTTCAAACAGTAAATTTAGAACAAAACATGACCATATAATTGATTTTCATGTCAACATCAAGTGCAGACTACTGGGCTGGGGATACTATTGGTGACGAAACGTGACTTCAGTCCATCGAATCCATTTGTTTAAAACATAAGTTATATTAAATAGCGATTAAAGCTGAAACTTGATAATTTTTGAACTTTTACTTCATTTTCATATATATTAAATCAAAAAGTAATGAAGTTTGAAATGATTATAAATTGCAGATAATTTTTGGCTCACCTGGTCCATCATCCAAGACGGCAGCCAGCAGGGGACTTAGTTAAACATAGGACCCTATGGGAAATGCATACACATGAATTTTGTTAGAGAACCACTTAATGGAACGAAACCAAACATAGCATGAATGTTCCTTATGAGATGCTGACCAAGTTGTTACTTTGTAGCCGATCCATCATCCAAGATGGCCGCCTGTGGGGGACTTAGTTTAACATAGAACCTTATGGGAAATACATACAAATGTCTTCTTTTAGAGAACCATTGAATAGAATGAAATCAGACATAGCATGAATGCTCCTTATGACGTGTTGACCTAGTGTAGCCGATCCATCATCTAAGATGGCCGTCAGCGGGGGGACTTGGTTTAACATAGGACCCTACGGGAAATGCATACCAAAGACTTCCTCTAGAGAACCATTAAATTGAATGAAACCAAACATAGCATGAATGTTACTTTCATTAGGAGGGGCTGGCCAAGTGTTGTTACTTTGTAGCCAAATTGTATCTTTGTTAATATGATTTCAAAAAGCCAAGTAGAGTCAGGTGAGCGATACAGGCTCTTGAGAGCCTCTAGTTTCAATTATGTCCCTTGATAAATGAGAGAGTTCTGATTATCTGATATTGTGTTAATATATATATATATACATATATATATAAATGTCTAAGAATATAACTTAAACATGCTAATTAATACATTAAAAAGTTCTATTACATTTTAAATAGAAATATGCAATATTTCGCTAAACAAATTAGCTTCATCAGGCGTGTGCATCTCTCAAGGTGAACTCGGATGCATGACAAAATAAATGTGTAGCTTAATCTATACAAGATTTGAGGAAAAGTGTAACATATTTTTTGATGTTGCATCAAATATGTTTGTAGCTACAACTACATAAAGTTGGAATACAAGTTTTTCACATTTATAGATGTTCGATTAATTGTATGAATTTCTATAAATTAATTTGTATGATTTCAAGATAATTATGGTTTTGATTTGCTTTTAAATCTTTTTTCGTCTCTCTCATTGAGTCCATCAGATTCAAGAGTTCGTAACTGGTGCATCCAAAATTTCTCCCTCTTTTGTCTTCCTTGTGTATCCCAATTTTGATTTTTCTCATTGATTTGAAATCTGACGTTTTTCAAAATCATGTCCTGCTCTTAAAAGGTGTCTTGTAATTGGGCAGTTTCTTTCTTTTGTAAAAAATTACCGATGGTAATTTAGTCGGATGTCAAATGGTGTTTCTGTTTCCACACGTTAGAACATAATGCAATTTTGCGTTTTGCAATTTGATGTTATAAATATGTTGTATTTTTTCTTTGTGACAGTGCTGACGAATTGGGTTTCGATGTTGGCGACTTTGCAGCACTTACAATTGCCACTTCCGCATGGTTTATAACCTCCGATTGTTAATATCTCCTGTTTAGATACTTTGGATGTTACTAGAATATCTTTGAGGTTTTTGGGTCTGCGGTAAGCCATAACGGGAAGTGATGGAAAACTCTCTTTTAAGGATGGATCATTTTCAATAAGACGCCAGTGTTTGTGGACAATTGATGGAAGATTTGTCAGGTCAGGATGAAAGCTAACAACGAACGGGATTTTATTTTACTGGGCCGTCTTTTCTTTGTATTCAAGTAGGTTTGTACTGTCTTTTTCTTTTGCTTTACCGAAAGCTTCTGAAATATTTTTGTTCTTATAACCTCTTGATTTAAGTTGCTGGTTGAGTTGTCCCAAACGATTGTTTAATTTTGATTCTGATGAACAAATCCGTTTTAACCTGATGGCTTGGCTGTACGGAATGCTCCGGGAGCAGTGTTTTGGGTGACAACTCTTCGGAGAGAGAAATTGGTGTTTATAAGTTTTTTTTTTTTTTTGGTGCGAAGGTCGGTTGTTATGACTCCGTTTTCTAAAGTTATGGTGGTGTCGAGAAACGTAATTTTCTCATTTGAACTTCAGATGTGAATTTTATCGATTGATGAAAGTTGTTACAGAAATAGAGAAATTCTTGCAGACGTTCTGCAATTTCGTTCCATTTGATGTCGATGTCATCAATATAACGGACCCAGGACAAGGGTTTGTATGGTTCAATCGAAAGGATGCGTTCTTCGAGACTCCCCATGAAAATGTTGGCAAAAGAAGGTGCCATTTTAGTACCCATACTGGTACCGTCAACCTGCAAGTAGTGCTGGTCGTTGAATACAAAATTGTTGTTTTCAAGTACTAGTCTCGGCAACTGAACCAGACAGTCTGTTGGGGATGTTTATCCTTACGATTGTTCCATACTTGTTCACAGGCGACTATTCCCTAATTTTTGGGAATTTTTGTGTATAAAGAGGACACATCCATCGATACCAAAATTGTGTTGTTTGTTTAGGGATTTAATGAATCCATTTTCTTCAAATACACTGTTGTATCTTGAATGTAAGATGACATTGTTCTAACATGTGGTCTAAGATGGCAATCCACGAATTCAGATATTTTTTCGGTTGGATGGCCATTTGCAGATACTATCGGTCTTCCCGGAATCCCTTCTTTATGAAGTTTTGGGAGCAAGTAAAATCGACCGGCTGTGCAGGTTTCATCAGGGCGTAGATAGTCGTACGTGTCGTCATCTATGTGTTTTTTGCTGTTCATATCTGAAAGGACCTCATTAATTTGTTTACTTATTTCTTTTGTAGGATAACTTTCTAAATGTTTGTAAAATTTTGTATTTGAAAGCTGACGATTCCCTTCTTCAATGTAGTCGGTTTTGTTGATCAATACAACTGCACTTCCTTTCACAATATCATCACGGCTTTTTAAATTATTAATGGCTTGGTTTTCTCAGAGAGATTCCGTAAACGTTTGCCACTGACTGATGATTTTACTTCAGTTTTAATAGATGCTATAAAGGATTCTAAATTGTCGTTCTTACTCCTTGGTGGATTCCATTCGCTTTTCTTTTTAAATCTTGGGATGCACTTATCCTTGTTATCACTCTCATATTCCGAATCATTCATTCCAGCTTCTTGTAAGTTGTTTGTGTGTTGCCTATTAAAATGTTCTTTTAGGCGAAGACGTCTTGCAAATTGATCCACATCTGTCTCCAAGTGTAGGTTGTTAGTGTTTGCTGGTATAGAACAGAAGTTTAGACCTCTACTTAATAATTTTTCTTCGGAGTTGGTTAATTCTTTTGACGACAGATTAACAACTAAGTTATTCTCCGCGGGGTGTGTCCGTTTTTTAAAACGTCTTTTTCTTGGATGTTTTAAAGCACTCTCTTTTAAAATATTATTTATATCAAAATTTGAAAATTGCTGTTTAAGACCATCTCTGGTGAATTTTTTATGTTTTTGCTTGTTTTTGTAATTTTGACTTTCTATTCTTTCAATATCGGATAATCTTTTCTTGATTAAATCCATGTTTCCGTTAGTAATGGACATTGGTGGTTTAGAAAGCATTTCATTTATTCCAGAGTTGATTCGTTTACATGAATAGATAGAAAAGGAGAGTAAAAGTTGGAGAAGCCGTAAAGAACAATTGAATAAAGTTTCGTTCCAACGTTTTATAAATCTGAAGTACTTTACACCCGGTTTTTGTGGTGTCAATTTAATATTCAACCCGTTTGGTATTTTTTTGTTATAAATATATGATTTAATGTTTGAAACATGATTTTCAACTTGTATTTTCTGTTTTGTTAAACTTCGTAGTTGGTTAAAATAAGTTCTTTGTTTCATGATCTTAGAAGGAAATAGATATGAAAGAATTACACACAAAAATATGTGTAATGCGTGGTGCCTGTGTGAATAATATATAATGTCTAAAAATAGCAACAATCAACATTCAATCTATTTAAGCGTGGATCAGTTTGTGAAGATAAACTGATACAGTTACTGAATTAAAATTATATAAATGTCTAAGAATATAACTTAAACACGCTAATTAATACTTTAAAACGTTCTATTAGAAATACGCAATATTTCGCTAAACAAATTAGCTTCATCAGGCGTGTAGTGTTATTGCCCTAATAATCCAATAGGGAGATTCCCCAACCTATAACACTAGTACTGGTAAAGACCCGAGAGACCTTGCGACACTGGTAGAGTCTAGAGAGATCCCAAACGGAAGATGAGACACCTACGTCATTGGAACCATGCTCAGCCTCTTTCTCGTATGCAATAGACCAAAGCGGTAGAGAAAACCTAAACAGATACAATAAAGCTCATAGTACAGATCAAGGTAGATATATCTTCATATACTCCATTACAATTCCCCCTTTAGGGTATTACTTTGAGCTCAGCAATACAAGCCTAATAACACTTTACTGGTAGTTGCGGGTGGTTTTAAATTTTGGTCCTGCAGGGGCTTGATCGCCTTTTTGGGCATCACTCCGAAATTTTGAGTGATTTCGGTCAACCTTGAGAATTTGGTATTTAGTCCTGAAGAGTCATACCAGGTCCCGTGTTTTACTTTCTGGGTGAAAGTAGGGAAAATTACATCGTAATAAGCTAGTTTTTGGGCCCGGAAAAACTTTTCGAAAGTTTGCTATAGTTTGATAGCGAGGTCACGCGAGGTTTGTTGCCGCGAGATTTGGGCGCCATCTTGGATTACGGATGTAAACAAACACGGTGTTTTATGCATATTGTATAACGGTGTACTATACATGTTTATATTGACTTTTTATATTGAATAAAGATTTAGTGTTGCTTTAATTACATTGGATATTCAGTATTGCTTTGTAATTGATATTGGAATAAAGTAAAATAAATTTAATAAATTTAATAATATACCAAGTCATTATGGAAAGAGCAAGAGACTACACTATCAAGATAGACACCTGTTCTGAGGTGGTACTGAAGTGTATGCCTGGCATAGGGGATGCCATAGGAAATAGAATTATGAATACCAGGAACAAGGGAATCCATATTGATAGGGACTTTAGAGCAAATTCCTTATCTGAGAGTAACTGAGGGTTTCCTGGGATTGATTGATTTTGCATCTAGGCAAACTAGGGAAAATGCTGGCGCAGAGCACCCCATTATTGCATTTGGAGACAAAGACAGGCAGTCGACGCCTATTTTTAGCCCGTTATGTGTGGAGACACATGATAATAGAGACGCGCCTTTGCGCAAAGTATGTTCTGACCAAGACATGGGTATGTCAGAGGCATATGTAGATTCACCATATTTTAGACCAATTCCTGCTCAACAACATGAGGAAAACAAACAAAGGATTGCAGAGATGTGTAATTTTGGTAACAAGGTCAGTGAATGGATTGAAGAACACCATGCTAGTAGGGACACCACACAAGCAAATTCCTATAAGCCCAACCCATACCTGAAACCGATTGAACAGCCTGATTTTGGACAAAGAATCTCGCCTATTGCATTGTAATCAGTCCTTGAGTCAGAAATAGAGAATGTGTCCGGGGAAATAGAAAGTTTGCTTGGTGAGCTGCGACATCTCAGTGATGTTTCCGATAGGAATAGTCTGACACCTTCCCCTAGGACCAACATGGTTGTTCGACATCAACATGAACAACAGGATTTTGCAGGAAGCCTACACAGACGACAAGTCCTCGATCTGACTTCACACAGCCATGACATTAGACAACATTTGACAATGGATTCCCAACAAGAATTACCTGTGGATAATTTCCACCAATTAGACCAACAGGTTATCAACAGACCTCAACCGGTCAACGACAAGATATAACAGCAGTCACGAGTGATGATATACCCAATGACCATGTTCTCCACTTTCCACCAAGTGTTCAACATGAAATACAATACCGCCAACAAGATCAACAGGCAGCTAGCCATCTTCAACAGGCTTCAACGGCATATCACAGATTGTTTAATAGTGACAGTCCTGTAAAACAACATAGGGATATATACAAACTTGAGACGCCATCAGTTGAACGTGTCCAACCGTTTCAACCACCTATTCAACAGGACAACTACCACCGTCAACTACAATTCAACGAATATGATACAGTGATACCTTCAACTAACAAATACCAAGTTGGTACTAATAACATACAAAGCGGTGTCAACAGGGTTCAACCACCAACGTTACAATCAAGGACTTATGTACCTAGTCCTCAACAGGTACCCACACCTCAGATTGGTTCCACCAACCAACAGCAAGGAGTCAATAGGGTTCAACAGCCTATGTTGCCAGTTAAAAAAGGTGTGCAATTGCAACAACAGGTACAAAGCCTACACCAACGGCTAGCCCAGCTTCAACTTGGGGTCAACAGCTATGCACAACCGACACAACAACAAAATCCAGCTACTGCACCGGTTTCCTTACCTCAACAGCAGCTGCATCAACAACAACCCGCTTACCAACAACCAGGGTATCAACCACCAAATTTTGTACCAAGGACCACCTACAACGATTGGGCACCCAACTTCCATGTTCCATGGACCACTACCACAAGGACCAACACAGTCCTTTAACCAACAAAATATGTCTAGTATAACGTACCCAGCCATTGGTCAGCCTATCTTTTCAAGGCCTCCAGACATAAGTAATTATCAACCACAGTTACCTGTGCAACAGCAGCAACCTCAATCATCAGGAGCACCACCAGCACATAACAACCAACCGTCAGCAAGACGATAGGAGTTCGATAGTGATAATCACGAGAGACAGCGTAGACGTGATCCAGGTCGTTATTATACAGCTGATTCGGACACGTCAGATGCTTCACCATACCGCCAGACCAGGAAGAGGCGTAGGTCAGCACCTGCTTACCTGAGTGATCATTCACACAGAGCCTTCTCACCTATGAGAAGTGCAAGAACCTCTCCAGACATAGTTCTAGGAGAAGCCTTACTGCCAGAGAATCACAATCAGAGTCTGAGACAGACAGTGGACATTCTAGGAGTCAGTCTAAGAAGAACAAAAAGATTGCGAAAAGACAATTCCTATCCTCAATCCCTAAAACGCTCCGCTACAATGGGAAATGCAACTGGAAAGCCTTTTACACAAAATTTTCTGGCTTCGCTAAGATTGCTGAGTGGACAGACGAACAAAAAAAGGGAACAGCTCTGCTGGTGTCTGGATGATGCACCAAGTGAGTATTATACCTTAATGCTGAATAACAACAAATCAGCTACTTTTACTAAAATCATATCTAATATGAATAACAGATTTTGTTAGAAACATCACAGGTTCAGTTCCAGACAAGTGCCCAGAGTGAATAAGAAACCTTGGAGGAGTGGGCGGAAAGAGTGTTGTCTCTGGTCACTATAGCCTACAGCAGATACAGTGAACAACTGATGACTGAACAGGCAATTATGAGGTTTTATCAGGGTTGCAATGATACCGTTACTGGAACCGAAGCCTGCATCTCTAAACCAAAGTATATGGATGTAGCATTGGACATGATACGATGGTGTCAGCACACAAGAAAGGCAGTCAGTTTAGTTTAAACCTATTTATTTATAGTGGATTGGGAAACAAGTTTTGCAACTTATATTAATCCCTTTCCACTTTGCGGGTGCGAGTGCTGCCTTGTAGCGGCATTAGCCTACTCTTTTTCGAAATCTACAAGGGTGTCTTTAACGTGAAAGAGATATGGCTCTCTCTTAACACGGGTCAGCCATTTATCGTCCCCTTCCGACGGACTATCATCGTTTCCTCAAGATCATATACTCGCAGATGGTGTCAAGGGAGAGCCGAAAATTGAGTTCCTGAAATTTTCATCCCAAACGGGAATCGAACCAGGAACCTTTGTGTTAGTAGTCCGGTGCACTAACCACTACACAACGGCTAGTCAGTGTCATTCAAAAACCTGGTAAACCAGAACATGAGTCTAGTTCAGAGAAACCAGGTAACTCACCAGTAGTTCTTGGTGTTGGCAGCTCTAAGTCCAGCATGGATACCCGTCTCTCTCGTATAGAGGAACATATTGAGAGAATAATGTCGACAGTAACCAGTTTGGCACAAGAAAAAACAGATCTAACAATTATTCGCCTAGACGCAACTATGGCCGAGGGCGTAGCAGGGGAAATAATTCAGGTGACAGACGCCAGAACCAGGGAGGGTATAATAATGATTGCTATCACTACTGCAGACCAAACCATTTAAATTCCATTAAAATATCATTAAAAGACAATTAACAAACCATCAAATCTCATGAATCCATTAAAATCGCCCATTACTTTTTGTCAGAAAATAATTAATAGTTTTGTAAGATATGCCATCAAAATAAAGATTAATGGCAAGCATCCATGAAATTTCCATTACTTTTTCATTAATTTTACTAAAAAGGTTCCCTCTTCACGAGATTAATGGGCATTAAGATAATGATGGGCATTATTTTTCTGTAGAGAAAAAAGTAACGCCCATGAAAGTGATAAATAATATCAAACTAATGGCCATTAAATTAAATCAAATCAATGACCTCTGTTATTGTTAATGGCCATTTATTAGTACAAGACCTATATAAGGACCCATTACTTTACATAACTTATATATTAATGCCTATTACTTGACATGATTTAAATGTTATTATTTTAATGATCATTAACCAACCTGATTTATAAATTCAATGTCTATTACTTTACATGATTTTTATATTAATGCCCATTTCATGTCTTTTTCATACTCCTAGTTATAGCTGACAGGTTCTTTATTACTATGTAAGATTTTGTGTTTGTTGTCCTTTCCACATTACCAAAGTTTGAAACCAGGGTCAAACACTGGATCTGCAAATGTTTCTATGCATGCATGAGAGTTACAACTTGAACTTCAGCGTTTATGATGAAGGAAGTTACTTATTTGTCAAAAAAAAAATCCAGAAGAAACCTTCACTTCTGGATTTCCTTTCAAAACAAACAAAAGACGAATCAGTTTTCAACATTGCTGATCTGGAACGATTATAGATATATATAAGAATATTTAATAATTCTGCCTGTACCATGATGAATTTCATGATGGAAATAATATTTTTAGAATGCTGCTGTTCATCTGATTACATTCTCCTTCACAATTTGTATGTATAGCTCCATTTTCAGATAAAACAACTAATTCCCAACCTAACAAAACAAAGAAAAAATATCTTGTATTGCTACTCTAGCTACTATATATAAATACAAATGTATGAAATCACATATGACATAATAATTTTATATATTATCATATGTGACTATATAGTCTCCTTCTATCTAAACTAAAATCAAAAACCAGGAGAAAAACACTATATATTCATATTGCTTGGAGTGCAAGATTCCAATAAAAAAACTATACCCACAAACCGATCACAATCCGCCGTATCAATATGATCAGCTCAAATACGACAACCTTTTTAGACAAGCTATTACTTGTAAGGTTGCTCGCACCTTAACTGGCCACCCGCTGATTGATACTTCGACACAAAGTGTGTGTAGATAAGATTGAGACAACAGCAGGGGTCAAGTTTAGACCGCACAGAACATTATAAACTCGTTAAATTTTGACAGACCCGAAATTCCGGATAAAAATAATCGAACGTTCCGGAAATTCTAGTCCATCGTTTTTAATATTTTATATTCGCCGGATGTGACGTTTCTTGGAAATTAGGGGATACAATTTTGAAAGCAGAATACAGAAGCAAAATAAATATTTGCCAACCTCAAATGGAATCGTATCTTAATTTATCATTTCTTTTTGATATTTCTGGAAATATTTTGCATCAATAAGCACAGAAAAGGTAGGAATGTGTTATAATGTAAAATTATTAGCCGGCAATGAAGATTGCATGCAATGTTGTGTCTCAAAGTTCCCCCCAAAATTTGCTCTCAAAGTCCAGACGTTATAACGTCGTAGGAAGGTGTCCCAAAAAAAAAGCTTTGCAAGACGTCATTATTATTTGGACTAGTGTACACCTTGCAAGGTTTCCATGCCTGTCAGACAGTTTTCACTTGTCCTCGACGAGATTATTCGATTTTTGAATAGGGTTAAGTTTTCGTGGTAATGTCCATATCACTGGCAGGCCTTGTGTCATCTGACTTTGATCATATTTTCATGATACAGTGATCCAAATTGTGTTTTTTTTTGTTTGGTTTGAGTCGGGCAGCACTTTAAATTGGACCCCACCATGCAAAAATTTGAATATTTCCATTAATTGCTCAGGTTATCTTTCTAAAATAACCACCACCGATCAAATTTAATAAGAAGAGCCTTCCATCCCCTACAGTCCCTATAATTAATTCAGCAGTGCCTTCCGACCCCCCCCCCCCCCCCTTTTACAATTAATACTGGAACCCTAATATATTATACATGAATTATGATTACTTAATGAAACGATTGTAAGGTGTATATATTTGACTCTGGCAGGATTCATGATCATCTGCTTTAATATGCATATGTCAATCGTGTAAATCATCAGGGGCCAGTTTTTCACATTGTCGTTAGCACTAACGCTCCGTTAAATTTTGCTAACGTATCGTTAAAATTTAACGTATCGTTAAAATTTAACGTCTCGTTAATCCTGTTGTTCATCCCATAGTTAGTTTTAACGCTCCATTATAATGTTCTTAACTTGGGTGAAATTTAACGATGGTAGGTAGCAGCGTTAAACCATTTAATCAAGGTATAATTAGAAAATGGCTGCTTTGTTAATGCCACCACTGAGACCCAGAAAGGACAGAGTTTTTAGAGGAACTATTTCACATTTAACAAATTTAAATGATGATGAACTTAGAAGGAGGTATAGATTTGGCAAGGACTCAATTGCTTACCTTTGTAATCTTCTACAAGACAGACTCAGAAGGCCAACTAATAAAGCAACAGCACTGACCGTTGAACAGCAAGTATGTATTGCACTGCGTTTCTATGCATCCGGCTCATTCTTGCAAGTTATCGGAGATACATTGGGGTATGACAAAGGAACAGTTTCTCGTGTTGTAAATGATGTGACAGATGCCTTGATTGACATTAAGGACGATTTGTGAGTTGGCCTACATATGTGGATTCGATCAACAGGATAAAATGTGGGTTTTACAGGCAAAGTAACTTTCCGAATGTTTTGGGGTGCATTGACTGCACACATGTGAGAATACAGGCACCATCAGATGATGAACCATCCTATGTAAACAGAAAGGGATACCACAGCATAAATGTGCAAGCTGTCTGTGATCTGAAGGTATTCTAATCTGTATTTTGCCATTCCCGATTTCGTCGTTGTTGATATTTTAAAATTATTCTCTCCCTTTAAAATTACCTTGACATTATCAATAGAGACAACTGGGTCCTTCTGTTTCGACCCAAATTTTGAAAGTTCGATTAATTCGGTTAATTTGAGTCCGGTCTTTATAACACTTGAAAAAGATTAAAGGTTTCCATTTTATTCATCTTGTCAACACAGAAAGGTAAAAACATAAACTACTCTTCAATATGTGGGACGTTTTCGCTGTGCAACATTGTTTTTTTTTTTGTTGCTTTATACGACAAAGAACTTCAAATCACGGTACAAAGCGGCATAACTCTAGTTAAATTATTATGACTTGTCTATGATACCGTGTGGTTTGCATCTAATTCTTTTACTCTTTGTGATTTAAAAATTCTCTTTTTAGCAGGTGCGTTAATGTACTTGCATAATTAAAGAATCTGCTATTTATTTTAAATAGTCTTTTTTTTTTTAAACACTGAATTTGAATTTACAGGCAGGTTTACCAATATATTTGCAAACTGGCCAGGCTCCACTCACGACTCCCACATATTCAACACATCAACTTTGTCTAATTACCTCCAGACAAATCACAGGGGATTGATAGATGGTGTTATTCTTGGGGACAGTGGATATGATTGTCGCCCTTACCTGCTTACTCCATATGCCAATCCAACAGTGAGACACCAGCAAAGGTTCAACGGATGCCATGCCAGTACTATGTCCTCCATTCTGAGGTATATTTATATTAAATACAGATTTGACATTGCAATTCATACATAAATAAAGAACAAAATCCATGAAATGGTCACACCAAAATGGCTGAGAGATGTTTGTTAAACGTCCGAATATATAAATTTGGAGAAAAAAAAACGCCTTGATCAACAAAAGGCTGCCCTTAAGGATCTTTGTCAAGTGTTGTAAATTTGTCTTCAATTTAGAATTTTGAATATGCATTTGGTATCACCGCCATCAATTTTCTAGAACAGTTATCTAAGTGCAAAAAATGAACTATAATGTCAAAACATTGAATAAAATTGAGAATGGAAATGGGGAATATGCCAAAGAGACAACAACCCGACCATAGAAAAAAACAACAGCAGAAGGTCACCAACAGGTCTTCAATGTAGCGAGAAATTCCCGCACCCGGAGGCGTCCTTCAGCTGGCCCCTAAACAAATATATACTAGTTCAGTGATAATGAACGCCATACTAATTTCCAAATTGTACACAAGAAACTAAAATTAAAATAATACAAGACTAACAAAGGCTCCTGACTAGGGACAGGTGCAAAAATGCGGCGGGGTTAAACATGTCTGTGAGATCTCAACCCTCCCCCTATACCTCTAGCCAATGTAGAAAAGTAAACGCTTAACAATACGCATGAAGGTATTTTAAATGACTATTGCATATTATCTATATATCAAGACATATAAAATAGGATATATATTTCTGCATGCATGACACCTTTTCATTTAATATTAATTGCTCTACATAACTTGAAACTTAAATGACCATATACTTTTTTTCATATTTTAGGTAAGAATGAAACCAGAAAAAGTTTGCAGAATTTTTGGTGCCTGTGCAGTGTTGCATAACATTGCCTTGTCCAGAAATGAACCGTTGGTGAATGACGACGGTGCTGGTGTTAGACTTGATCAGCCTGTGCAAGTTCCAGCCTTTCTGGGAGTGCAAGATGGAAGAAACACGAGAGAACACGTTGCCAGAGTATTTTTTAACCACTGAAATACAAATTTTTAACACTTTAATATGCTTTCTTACTTTTTCATAGACACATGATCCTAACTAATTGAAGACCAGTTTTAATACACTATGGTCTTAATGGAAACAATGTTTTATTTTGATGATGTTCAAAATAAGGAGACATGGGGTGCCTGCCAGTGAAACAACTATTCACCAAAGTACAAAATACTTTGATTTAAGCAACTTCTGGTTACCATATATATGGCCCTCAACAACGACAGTTTATTATCTCGATGATTCGATATTGAAATGATTTAATAAGATCAAAACTTTATTCAAAAAGTGTTTAAGTTTGAAAGTAAAAGTTTCAATTATTGTTCATGGAGTCAAACTATTCACACTAGTGACACAGGCAGACTTTCGATGCTTTTCATGTCTCAGATCAATTACAGTTTCTATTTTTTTTTGTCAGAACTATTTGGTTCCCATTTTACACATCACTTCATTTACAAATGTATTCGACATTAACATGGTGGACAGTGACACAATCCACATCCACAACCATTACAAACTGAAATGTTTTACAGTGTCTTATCGGGGCCTTTTATAGCTGACTATGCAGTATGGACTTTGCTCATTGTTGAAGGCCGTACGGTGACCTCTCTATATGTTAATGTCTGTGTCATTTTGGTCTTTTGTGGATAGTTGTCTCATTGGCAATCATACCACACCTTATTTTTTATATCATCTAAGAAAAGAAATTGGCAACCGTTTTCCCTACCAAGTTCAACATGATATAAAAACAGGTGCTTGATTTTGTTCTGTGTTATTCAATAAACTGATGAATGAAATTGAAAAAAATGGAGAATGAGGGATTTCAGAACAGGTTATAGGTGTATATAAATAAAATGATTTTGTTAATTAAATGAATGCTGCAAATCGAAACATTAGTTTCAACATTTATATTGCTAATTGTATTTATACGACCAGGAATGATTGTGGTCACATAATGGTAGGGGGTGTCTGTGTACTTGTCTGAAAACAATAATTTTTGAGACAATAACTTTAGTTATTATATGACTACAAATTTTCTATTTTTTAATTGGTTAAAAGCATAGGAAATCCTTAATGATACAATTAGATATACATATATATACATAAGTATTTTTGCCAATGAAAAATGATATGATTGCCAATCAGACAACTGAAACCAGAGACCAAACGACAAAGAAGTTTACAGCTATTGGTACTGCCTTCAAAAATGAGCAAAACCTATACAATTTAGCAAGATATGAAAGGGTATTAAATGGCAAATGTGAATCAGTTTTCACTCTAAGCGTTTGGTATTCTGTTTTCAAAATTATCTAAAATATTCCCTACAATCCTAGGTTGACAATTAAAATATGAATGTTATGACCTTTGACCTTATGATTTGATTGTATAACACTAAATCCAATGTTGACCTGCATTTCACTACAGGATCTTATACCTTGATAAATCAAAATAAGGATTTAAGTGCATATATTTTTGGCTGAAAACGAATGAAAAAAAAAAATATATATAAAAAAAATGGTTGCCATGGTATCATACTTTTTGTGATTTATCTCTCCTATAATGTGGCCCACCCTAATTTGTTTCCCTTTTCTGAAATTCACTTGCAATTCTCTTTGAATAGTTATTTTCATGGAAATCTGTAATAAAATTTTCTAAGAAGAAGGTAATGCAGATGATGTTTTCCCTCTTTGTCTTTATCGCCAAAAATGAAAAAAATTGGATAAAGAATGTGAAATATTTTACTAAAATCAACGGTGACCTGTATTGTGTTTACCTTAACATGTAAAACTATACTTGTGCTTGTTGGAAAACAAATTTTAACGACAGCTTATATAAATTGAATCCGTTATTAAAATCTATTTGTTTTATTATTCCTTTGTAAAATAGCAAAATCACCTTCTTTTTCGGTGACCTATGGAGCTCTTAAATGGACGGTGACCCCCTAATTGTATTTCATTATTCTGATCTACTTACTTAAAGGAACAATATATCGAGTTATAAGGAACTTCTTATATAAAATGTTTATAGCCTCGAGCCTCCTTAAAGATAGAACTACGTCTGCCATTATACGTTTCTATTCAATACAACATAAAGTATCACAATAACGCGACGTCACAGATATAGTGACCATACGGCAAACGGATACGTTAATATTAGCGCAGTTCTTTACAAATATCAGATTTTATGGTAAAGCAAAATTAAAAATTGATCGAATCTAAATATCACAAAACAGATAATCGTACTTTACCTTCCAGTCCAATCGATGAGTATCTTTCGAGATAGCAGGAGCAATCATCAGTTGAAGGATCGCAGTAACACTTGTTGTTCGAGTTTCTGACAAAAGTATATCCTCTATCGGTATTACAAATACATTTTCTATCGATCGTAGTGTGGCTGTCTTCATACGTCTCTTGACCTAGGCTGGTGCAAAGTGATTTTTTAAAGGTGCAGTCACTGTACCCAACTGTCTCAAAAATAAAAGGCTGATATCGATTACCACTACATGCTGCTCTGTTCAAGTTAGGTTGAAAGACGTATTTATAACCTACAAAAATACAAAGTTTTATTATATTCTAGTCAACAAAAGAAACGGTACACGACTTTTTTTTCGAATTAAAGACATTTTCATTATATACGACCAATATTGAAGATAATAATACCGAATGACCACGGAATTATATATAGATCCGTTACAAAAAACATTGTTTTGCTTGAATGACGTCATTGGTCGAAATCTTTTTTTACAAAAGTTTCAATTTTTTTTTTTAAATTATACAGTTTCTCCGTTTATTTGTAAAGCGAAATTCAACCCAATAAGAAATCGGTAAAATGTATACATTATCTCCTTTCATTTACTATATACAGTATATGGAAAGTGAAATTCTAATATTCGGTAACAAACTTAAAACTAATCTGAAATGTTTAAAATTTACAGTGTGGTGTTTTTATATATTAAGCATTGATTTTAAATGTAAACAGCATTTAAAAAAACATAATTGAGATTTCAAAAAAACCATGACTAACAAAGAAAAAGACAAACAGACAAATAATAGTACACACGACAATAAAAATCAAAATTAAGGAGTTAACAAAGACTAAAAAAGGCAAAGGACATTTACATTAACAGTTATAAATAATAAATAAGAAACAACACGAACTCCACTCAAAACCCGGGAGTGAAATCAGGTGTTCCGGAAGGATAAGCATTTCCTGCAACATATACGGCACCCGTCGTGTTATTTCTGTGTTCAAAACATAGAAAACATAAGACTCAGGCGATCGTTTATTTTTGGCACTTGACCATTTGAAGAAAAAAAAACATGACATGCTACCATTTACACGAAAACATTTATATGTATGCATTTTTTTATATATTAATACAGTATTAGTATTGTGTGTATGCTTACATCGGGGTATAAATTTGCATTTCAATGATAATGATAAATTAATTTTTAAAAATAACATACCAGGGCCTAAAATTCTAGGTCTGTTACATCTATCTCTGTATACATTTACTTGAAGATTTATGTCAAATAGGCAAGTATAGTTTGTTGGAGGTTTACACGTAGATTTTGCTCGAAGATTCCAGTGTGCCTGTGATGGACAGGTGAAGTCGTATGCTCCAATTAAGGATACCATCTACAAAATAGATCATACTATATTCATCAATATTTTAAGAAAGGTGAAATGTATTCCATAAGGAGCACAAATCATCAATGATACCAGCGTTGCATATTTAAAAGTTCGTCACGTCAGTGGCGCTTAAATTTAAAAAGTTGGTACCTAATACAAATACGTATTTTTACAGCCTTATATTAAATACAACTTCAACATTATTTTCTTTTATAACGTTTTTTTGATAGTGAAAGTTCTGTAATAAATGATTTCCGTAAATTGAGCTAGAAAGTTATCTTCAAGTTATTTAAGATTACAAATGCTGCTGAATATAACTGTGTTAAACATGTCTGGAATTGACGGAATGATTGAGATTTTTTTTGTTTTTTTGTTTGTTTGTTTTTTTGTAAAGTTTTGCTTATGCAGTTCAGTCAACTTCAGATAAGAAAATAATAAAATAAAAAACATTTGTTTCTGGTGACATATTGGACAATTTAATTGATTCATTATGTACTATACTATACAGTTTTCTTCAGATTGTGAATTGATATAAACATTTACGTACATAATACATGCACTTTTTATAATTGTCTAGAAAGCAATGCAAATCAGTAGTCAGTAAAAAGAACAATAGCAAGATAGCAAAAATACCGAAATGTTAAAGATGATTGAAAACAGAAAGTCCTTTATTAAATACATAAATAAAAGTCTCAAACACATCAAACAAAGGAAAAACAACTATAATATATTTAAAAAAAACAGACGTGGTTTGGCATAAAGCTAGTTCATCAACTTTTTGTTCAGGCTTTGATGACTTTTAATGAATTTTAATATGAGCGTCCCTGATGAGTCTTATGAAGACGAAACGCGCGTCTGGCGTACTAAATTATAATCCTGGTACCTTTGATAACTGTTAATGAAGTCCGAGTAGCAGCTGTAGGCTATTGAACAAATGAATTGGGAAATGCTTATTCCACATCGAAGTGTAGTCGGTATATTGCTTCTAACTTAAATGTATTATTTTAGAACCAAATCGTCTCGTTTGACACATATACTCGTTTTAAGATGGCCGCTTATGCCGAAGTTGAAATATAAGTCTATTAATGAGACGGAGGTACGTTTTGTGTAGCCGTGTCTATTGCTTCATTAATTCTAGTTATGTATGAAGTTTTAATTGAACACTATCAGAGTTTTGAGTGTAAAGGGAAATAACATCATCAATAAATTGGAAATGCAAAATTCAATGATCTGGCATCTGTACATGTATTCTTCTTTTTTGTAACATGTGTTTGAAGTTAACTCAACTTATATGAAAATAAGAAGAGGTTGGACGAGAGGCGCACATTTAGTTCTTATAGGAATATTATGCCTACAATTTTTTGAAAATTCTACCTTTAAATAAATTTATCCTAAACAATGAGATAGTTATGGTAAGAACAATCAATCTGTGAATCAAATACGAATAGACGAAATTGAATATTTAGAACTTTATTGATGGGTAAAATATAAGTTATAGTTATATAACTGGGTATTGATACATTTAAATTCAATAAGAAATCAATACCAGTAGGATAATTAACCATGCACTGGTGGAGTAAGAACATTGGAGTTTGCATGGACAGAATGTTTCTGTCTTTTTATGCATTAACATAGAAACACACACTATAAGATTTCACACTATAATATTTTATATTGTATTACATGTATATTATAGTATAATATATAAGAATAATAAAGACAGGTAAGCTGAAGGTTTGCGCCGTTTTAAAGTTTCATCCCACTGCATTTATTTTCACTTGTCTAAAGTCGGGAACCTGATGTTGAGAGGTTGTCGTTTGTTGATATGTTTCATAAGTATTTCTTGTTCTGTATGTAAATTAGACCGTTTGTTTTCCTGTTTGACACTAGTCATGTTGGGACCCTTTATTGCTTGCTGTTCGGTCTGAAATGGCTTTACTCAATCAATTGATATATCAACAAAACCAAGTAAACATACACTGACAGAATACATTGTATCTATCATCAATGTAAATAAAACAAATAATGAAAAAAACAGGGGGTTTGAAACAGTATCAGAAAGACAACTATAACCTTAGACAAAATGTCGCCAACTAAAACATCGTATCCCTTTATAACGTAGTATTGGATTTAACATTTCCTTTTCACCAATTTAAATGGACCGCTAAAATATAAACTAAAGTTTATCTGAGTGTGTCAATAAAAATAAAAAGATATAGTGTGAGTCTCAATGAAACAACTTTGTCAAAGTCACAATGTTAAAAAAGTAAACAATTATAGGTCAAAATTACGGCCTTCAAAGCGGAATCTTGGCTCACACAGAACAGCAAGCTATAAAAGGCTCTATACATGTAATTACTAGTGTAAACAATTTAAATATGAAAACCAATCGTCAAAATGGAAAGTCCCTTTTCAAATGGATAAAAGCAAAAGCTCAAACACATCACACAAATGGATAACAAATTTCATATGCCTGACCAAATCAACAAACGACAACCACTAACAGACTCGACTTGATATAAAACTACTTTGAAATCAAATCTTCATTTGAAAATTTACTGATTTACACTGTTCCATTCCGGTGGTCATGGAACTATAAACAGTTATCAAAGGTACCTGGATTAGAATTCAAATACCCCAAGACAACAGAAAAACAAACGGTCTTATCTACATAACGGACGAGAATTACTTATGATCCATATCAACAAACAGCAACCTCTGAACATTCGGTTTCCGACTCAGGACAGGTGCGAATAAATGCAGTGGGATTAAGCTTATACGTTTACAAATTGAATGTAGTGGGATTAAACTTTTAAATTGACATGTTGAGCTAAACGATTACACATAATTAGATTATATGCTTAGTGTGATATTGATGCGACCAATTCATGGTCAATTTAACTGTACTTTTCAACAAGGAATGAAACAAAAGAGTAGGAAGAACATTCTATAATAAGATGTTTCAGTTTTATATTATACATACCTGAAGGACATTCAGTAAGATTAAGATGTCCATCACAGTTTTTCTTCATTACTCAAATCTGCCACCTAAAAAGATCAAAATTATGATAATTAACTTATTCTAAAAACTAAGGTTTTTCTTATCCCAGGCATAGATTACCATAGCCGTATTTGGCACAACTTTTTGGAATTTTGGATCCTAAATGCTCTTCAACTTTGTACTAGTTTGGCTTTATAAATATTTTGATATGAGCGTCACTGATGAGTCTTATGTAGACGAAACGCGCGTCTGGCGTACTAAATTATAATCCTGGTACCTTTGATACTTATTATTGATGGATTGGTGTTTATTTTACGCCGTATCAACCAAAAACGAATACATCTATATATCGATGAGGATATTTAAAAAAAAAAATTAAAAATGCAAGATTTGAAAATCAGGCCACCGTTTCACAAAGCCTTTTTAGCTTGCGATCATCGTATCAGTTTACGATCTGTTTGTGTGTTGCTCTACGTTCACATTACGTGTGTTTTACAAAGGCATCGTAAAGGACTACTATTAAAGTTCATTACGTCCTGTGTATCATCGTAAGTGTATGGTAAAAACGGAAGAGTGCTTTCTTTCACGTACGCACTTCAATCGAGTATGGCATGCCAAATAAACATTTTATAAGAATTATTACGGATGGCGAGTTATGACGATGTTTTTAAATCATTGTTAATACAAGTAAAGAATGTTATGCTTATATTATAGATATAAATTTAGTGTAAAATTTAGTATAATAAAAGAATGATGCAAGTATTCCTGATGAGTTTAATGACATATTTGCACAGAGAGGGAAACAAATAATAATTTTCTTTCATTGAATTTAGATAACGACGTCTGCTTAGAGGGCATGGTATATATTGTAATTTTTTTTTTGCCATTGTTATCAATTCAGTAAGAAATATGCTTATTCTTTAATGTATGTGTCCCTTTAGAATTTGCACTACACAAATGAAACCTTTTATCATTTTTTGTTTAATATCTTATTGAAACCAAACACGGAAAAATATAAATATTCTAACTTAGTTTATTTGTAATGATTTGGATGTATGGGATAACAAGTTAAGCAGTAGATAAGATGAAATTAGTTATATTTGATCTTATCTAGTTTGTGATATGAGGAAATAGTACTAATAAGCTAGCTCTGATCATAAAGCTTTATAACATATAAAGCACTATTAGTTATCCGACATAAAGAGTAATCTTAAATCTGATAGAGTAAGAATTAGATCACCATAACTATATTTTATCATTGAAAGCCCAATATAGAAAAATGCTTATCAATCAAATGTTTTGGAGGTTTCAACTCTGTCATTTGTCTATCAGACAAAGTTGATCTTCGTCATATTTGGTTATTTATTAGATTCTTTTTGGTCTGATAGCTCGTCAACTGCTTCTGTTCTTTTTGCATCCTTGGTTCCAAAAATCGAGAATTATAGCTTTTTATATGTATGAAATTTATTTCTTGTTGTTGTATGCTTTTTTCAGCTGGTGCATGCAGACCTTTTTGTTGTCAATGGTTATTTTTATCTGAACTCTTTCAGGAATTTTTTTTTATCGTTGTTGGGTTAACTTTGTCTGTAATAGTTGACGAAATTGTAAGTCAAGATTTGTCAATTCGTGCAATATCGTGATTTTGGAAGAAAAAAACCGGTGCTTATTCTAAAATGAACATAAATTGCATTGCTAAAATCAATGAACCAGTACTGATAAAGACCAGTTCAACATTTCATCCCAAATGATATTATATCAATAATAAATTTGGTATGCAGAAAACGCAGAGTTAAGTTATTTTGTTAATTAACTTTATTACTTTATTTTCTTTCTTATTTTGAGGAGGGGCATTATTCTCTATTCTGTAACCTCATTCACAACCTCATATTTTAAATAAATATCGGATATTGTATTATAGGTACTGTAGATAAAGTATACACATCACTTTTACGGCAATAGATATAATTCAGATTTTGACATACAAGACGCAAGTATGTAAACACAAATAATACACAAATTAAACAATTATTCAAAATTATTAAACGAACAATTCATATATTAAAAATGAAAGAGATAAAAGATTTGCATCGCCCTTTTCTTTTCCCCTCTCTTTTCCTTTTCTCGATTAATATTTAATATAAAAAAAAGATGTGATGTGGTTGCCAATGAGACAACTCTCCACAAAGGACCAAAATGACACACAAATTAACAACTATAGTGCACCGTTCGGCCTTCAACAATGATCAAAGCCCATTCCGCATAGTATCATAGCTATATCATGTGTTTAACTATTATACTGATCATTGTATATTGTGCATAATTTGTATAAAATGACGATATGTATTGTACTAATATGTTCATTGTGTGCCCTTTAAATGGGAATAAAACGTTGTATCGATAACCACTGTGCCTGTAGTGATATAATTATAAATAGATATCAGAACGCGGACGTGATAGAAAGCTTATTTATAAAATGGTTAAGACGGACGCCGGTAGGAAATAAGATGAGTAAAAAGTGATAAATACCTTAGATTTGCATTGTGTAAGTTGCTTGCGTATTCAAATAATCAAACGAAGAAAGACTTTAAGTGTAGTTCTATAATATTGAAGATTCTTCTTCGTCTTCTAACATTTGCGGTATCTTGATCAATAAATTAATTTTCGAAGGAAACTACGATGGAGATACGATTGGGTATAGCTGTAGTTGGATACGCCAGGATTTACATATTTTTTACGATCATCTTAACAGACGACGGCTTTATGAAACGGCTGTAAAAACTACGATTTATTTACAACGACACGTATACTTACGAAGGCTTTGTGAAACGGTACCCAGGTCTTTTAATTTACTTCACCTTTAATTGTAAGCGCGAATGTTTTTACACATATAATACACCAAGACAACATTTTAAAAACATTCTGCACTCATATAGATAAAGGCAACAGTAGGATACCGCTATTCGAAAGTCATAAATAGATCCAGAGAAAACAAAATCGGGTTATAAACTAAAACCGAGGGAACACATTAAATATTAGAGGAAAACAACGAAACAACAAAAAAGAGCAAGAAAAAGCAAATGATAATGCACCAAACCCACAGAAACGAATTGTAAAATATTTATATTTGGGAATATGCTACCAATTTCTTTAAAAAATGCAGCTGGAATAAATTTTAAATGAATTATACATATCATTTTATAAATTGTTTCTCAAGATATCTTAAAATTCAGGATATAGCATACAATACATCTAGATCTTTCAGAAAATACGCAATACAATATAAGGCCATGGCTATATTACTTAAGACAGCAACAGCTGACAACTTGTCTAAATCAATCCTTATGAATAGTAGGAAAATCATATTTCTTTGATTTTATTTCAGCGTGGTTTCAAGAGGATTTGTTAAACATGTTAAAGCCATATTGTATTGACTGAGACGAACTGTCATTTTTGGATAAGCCAGTTCCCGTGTTAATCATTTACGAGTCTAAACTGGAGCAGCATATCTCAAATCGAAAAGTATTTAAATGGGGTTGTAAACGAATTTCTAATGGAAACATTTTATTTTCATTTTTTGTTTCAAAATCATCTTCATATATGGGATTGAAAACACAGTTGTAAGACTGACTGTCTTGAAATTCCTTTAGCGTGACGGTATATTATAGTCCAAACTTTAAATGTTCATGACAGAGAAAAGGCTAGTCGGCCTCTACTTACAGTCTTCAAATACGAGGTGTTATAAATGTATCAAGACACAAACGAAGACCTTTTGGTTATGCACAGCCTCGACAAACTTGACCTTTGATTCCCGATAGCTATACTCTATGAAAACATAATCTAGTTAAAACCGAACGGGTGATTTAGATTTTTTGAAATACTAAGGCTTTTTTACCTCAGTAATAGATTACCTTAGCTGTTTTTTTGGCAAATTTGTCATGAATTATAGTCATTAATGCTCTTCAACTTCGTAATTTTTTTGGCCTTTTTGACTTTTTTTAATTCAAGCGTCACTGGTGAGTCTTTTGTAGACGAAACGCTCGTCTGGCGTAAATACAAAACTTAATCCTAGTGTCTATGATGAGTATATGTATATGAATTTATCAAAACTATTTAAAGCTTGTATACACTTTGATTTTAACATTTTTATATTGGGAGAAAAGTTAACCTTCTATAGAAAACTAGACAAAAAATGTTGTTGTATCCCGACATTTTTTTATGTTGAAAATTTGAAATCAATTCAGATGCTCATTTTTCAATTCTTCCAGATTATTGATATACTTTGCATTCTATATTAATATATATTGTACTCTGTGAAAAATTACAAATTCAGCAATTGTTTATTTATATCAGTTCTCAAACGTCTTCAAATAACTTCATAAATGCAAGAATAGGCATTATAATTCCATGGTGGTCATGTGTAGCCAAAAAAAATCATTTAAATTGTTGTTTTTTCTAAGACACATTCCTTATTAAGAACACAAAGACATAAAGGAGATGAATAGTTGGGTTATTCCTCTCAAAATACTTCAACATATACTGATTTTATTTCAGGTTTGTTGCAAAAAATACAAGACGGACATTCAAAAAGTGATCTTTATAGACTAACTAGCGATATCTTTTGACTTTAGTTTCTCTTTCCCATTGAAGTTGAATATATCAATTTCGCATTGTAAACTTCATGTATTAGTTTTAGACTATTGCAATAGCCATGCAAAGTAAGATGAAAAAGTGTAATTTTAACAAGGTGAATTTATATCAACCTCAACCTTAACAACGAACAAAACACTTTAAGGATAATGTTAAAACCGGACACAATATTAAATCGGCATGTACTATGGCCTCTCTATGTTAAAGGGAACAACTAACAAAGGGTATTTGCTAAATGGGTATATTTCGCAATTATGTGTAGGCTAAGGTGATCAGAATATTGCTACTCCTTTGTCCAATTAAAGTTTTTAACAATAGAAACTGATTATTGCTAACTGAGTATTGTTGATAAAGTGTTAAAAAAGCATTGTTTGTTATAATTGTCAATCGCGTGTAAAGTTTTGCTGCAAACTTTTTTTTTAATATTAGGAAGATCGTTGTCACCAGTGTACAAATGTATGAACAGACATTTGTTTATAATCTTAATAACGTGTTATATTGTTCTTTTATTTGGCTTTGTTCTATAATAAATATTACGTTTACTGTTATGTTTTGTTTTCAGTGATATTCACATTGACATCAATAACCCTTAAACTTCAAGAGTCGAAGTTTAGATATGTTCCCTTTGGCTATGTCATTACGAAGGACTTCGATATCGACCGGGACAGAGAGGTTAAAAACTTTTAAAAAAGGATTAAAATATCGTCCTCCATCTAAAATATATTAAAAAGAATGTCGTCAAGTCAACAAAAATGATATTTCCCCGTTTTGTAAAACATATGGTGCAAACGGAAAAAATCTGATAAAAAATCTCCTGAATTTTATATAAATAAATGTATGAATGTTGTAGATACTAAAATCATGAGACTATCACATTTTGAAATTAACTTAAAAGTAAATAATTTTGTACATAATACGCACATTTCCAGAATAAGAAATAGACTTCAAGAATATTCAAAGCGGGTTATGTTTGTACCGGACGACAAAGCAGCCAACAATGTGGTGGTGGTATGCAGTAAATACTACATTCAGTCCATGCGCTCAACAGAGGGTCATGCAGTTAACAAACATATCATAACCACATCAAAGCTAAATGCTTCTTCCGAACATTCAAAGATCCTTACTATGTATTGGTTACCTGTCATTTCGGGGCCTTTTGTAGCCGACTATTTGGTATGGGCTTTGTTCATTATTGAAGGTTATACGTTTACCTGTAGTTGTTAATTTCTGTGTCGTTTTGGTCTTTTGTGGAGAGTTGTCTCATTGGCAATCATACCCCAACTTTCATATTTGAGTTGAAGATATCAAACCACATTGTTAGCTTCATGAAACATTATATAATCATCACACTTTTGAAATAAACATACACGAGAAACTATCCTTTTAACAAGGTAACCTTATAACAACCACAACTTGACTACGAACAAATTACAATTTAATGATAATGTTAATATCATCAGCAATATACATTAGCATTTACTTTGGACTCTATATATAACTAGATACAATTAACAAAGGGTAATTAGGTGTAAGCTTGTCTGATAAAATTAGTTTTGCTCTTTTGTTTAATTAATGTTTATTACAATAAAAATTGATAAATGATAATTGTTTATAAATTATTTATTGTTCGTTATGATTGTCAATTGCCATTTAAAATTTTGATGCAAAAGCTTTTTATCAGTTTTTTTTTACGGTATAATTTGCTTTGTTTTGAAGTCATTATATCTTGTTTATCGTGGAGCTTTGTTCATTTAATTTGATATTTTAATCTATAAAATTTAAAAGAATACCTACGTTTTATCATTTATTGATGCTTTCCCCGTCCAGTTGAATGATTGTGTCACACACCGCATCACCCGATCCCTCCACACACAAACAAGAATAAAAGATAGATAGTTTTTTTTTAAAGTTTACACCCTAGAAAAGAATGTTGTCTCAGCATTGAACACAACAAAATGAACAAAATGAAAATGGTTGATTTTTTGTCCACATCATGTATGTGTGATTTATGTTCATAAGCTGGTTTGAATTTGGCATTAGTTTGTATGATTTGTATTGCAATAACGTGGTGTACAAGGTGAAGTAATTGATTGATAACGTACACATTTGTTTCACCACCTTAATCTGTTAGAATTATTTGAAAATTTTAACAATTGTATTGTGCAGAAAATACCGTATATTCAAATATGTTTATGAATTAAACACTTTTTTTTTGTATTTATACCAGGAAAAACATGAACATCAGACTGTTAGTACTAGTCTATATGGTAAAACAAAAATAATGTTTCAATTGCCTTGGTTTTCTGTGAAGTTATAACCTCTAAAAGTAATAATGACTTATTATGGTTTATTTTTTCTAAATTGTAACACAATAGATTATTTTTAGTAAATAGAGACTCTTTTTAACACCTAATTGATGGTTTATCCTTTAAATATATTTTCAAAATACTTGAAGTTGCATAATATATGTTAAAATGTTGAGATTCACCAATAAATTTATTACTCCCAAATTAGTTAAAACTTGTTGAAGGATGACTAAACACATATTTGTCCTATACATTTTCTAAAGGTGGGGTATGTATTGAGTCTCATGCTTTTTAAAAACTTGATTAAGAATTAGAATCAATGTCATTAAGAAAAAACGAGTTGCTTTGTTACAAAGGAATTTATATGCAACTATGAATGCTGACCATCCATCGTCCGTCGTTAACTTTTACACAAATTGTAAAAACAACTCAATGAAGCTATTCTTTATTCATAAAATTGTATCAAACCTTACAATTTATATATTTTATTTAGAAGTTTAGAAATAATAAATGAGATGGACTACACCGAACCGTTATCAGTCGTTTGCTAAACATTTTGCTTATAAGTTTAAGAAAGAAGAGTTCCACGTTTTTGCACATTTTGCACGTTGATGAACTCTTTTAATCTTAAACGAGAACATTATATCACCTACGTTTTTTCCAAACTAAAGTATTACACATTTCATCGTTATCTACCAAGCAGCCCCAGCCTACTGTACAACCAATTTTGATCAAATTCCAGACAAATCTTATTTACTGAATGTTAAACATATAAGGTCTTGATTCTTTAAATAAAACAATTATTGCATTGTATTTACAATCTCTAGTACGCATGCAACGGACTATATTATTCATTTAAACTTCAAACTTTTGTAAGAATATGATCGTTTCAACATAATCGACTAATCATTTGTTACATACTATTATTAATGTCGGTTTAAAGTTCTTAAGTATTATATATGTTGAAAGATATCAAAAATATAATTCCTAGTACCATACCTCATAAACTGAATATTACACAAAGAAGGAGCTGACTCATGAAAAAACCAATGATTGCATTGATATCTATTATCTCTATAACGCACGTTACGGACTTTAATATGAATTTAAACTTCAAACGTTTGTGATGATTTGAACCGAAGTGATCAATATTTGTTTTAGACATAATTGTTGTAACTGCATTTTAAATTCCTTAGTATTTGTCCTATTAAAAATATTATCAGACATTTAATTGCATTATAAGTTACATGACACCTTTATGGGCTGCTAAACTGTTACATTTCCATTATTCTGAAGTACACCAACATTCGTTGATTCCGAAACAGAACAAATACTTAAAAATACTACAGCAGAGTTATGTTATTATATTACGTTAAATATTTTGAGCTATATTTTTTTAGGAAATTTCGTATACATGTTAAAAACACATTGACCTAAATTCTGAACATCGCAACAATGATGAGGCAAATCCAGAACCTTGCATCGGTGGCACGAATTTGTAAAATGGTGAAATTTGTCCTTTTACTTAAAAGACGATAACATGCTAAAATATTTCCCATTTGATGTACAGTACATAACAAGTACATTGTAGATAATACATTGTAGATAATACATTATCAACCAATATTGACGGTAAGTGTACCTGATGGATGCAGTTCTAACCTTCACAGCAAGTTCACATGAAAACCAGTCATGTTGATGTTTAAATTAACCATTGAAAGATTTTATGGCTGATTTGACAGGCCCTAGCAGCAAAAGCAAGTTAACTTAATGCAAACTTGACATAACTTTTAGCCACCGCTTTACAAGCAGAGCCAAATACAATGAAAGTCCAAACTATGTATTGGCTTCCGAAGCTACACAAAACCCCTTACAAATATAGATTTATTTCGTCTTCAAGCCATTGTTCAACTACTAAATTGTCTATTCTTCTTACCAGCACACTTGGTACAATTAAAAACCTGATAATAAATTGTTCAAATAAGGCCTTCGAAAATAGTGGAATAAATTACTTTTGGAGTGTCAAGAACTCGTTGGAAGTACTTGATAAATTGCATGCTTATATCGGTGATTTTGAATCTGTTCAAAGTTTGATTTTTCTACCCTGTATACCACATTGCCTCACATTCTCATTAAGAAAAAATTCACACACCTAATTAAATGGGCATTAAAAAAATCAGAATGTGAATATATATGTTCAAACTCTTTTAGGTCATTTTTTAGTAGCAATAAACAAAAAAACTATGTTAATTGGACATGCTTTGATACTAAATATGCCCTTGAATTTTTACTAGATAACATTTTTGTTCGCTTTGGGGATTCCGTATATCGTCAGATTATCGGAATTCCAATGGGGACTAACTGTGCACCACTTATTGCGGACCTGTTTTTGTATTGTTATGAGTTACAATTTATGACAAAAATAAGCAAAGACCCATCGAAACAACATCTGATAAACAAATTTAATAATACTTTTAGATATTTGGATGATATTTTGGCTCTCAATAATGACGACTTCAGTATGTTTATTAATGAAATTTATCCTGTTGAACTTACTTTAAATAATGCTAGTACTAACAATGACCACTACCCTTTTCTCGATCTTGATATCTATATTACTAATGGAAAGCTGAATACTAAAATTTATGATAAAAGGGATGATTTTTCATTTCCTATCGTTAATTATCTGTTTTTAGATGGTGACGTTCCCTTGTCACCATCTTACGGTGTTTATATATCTCAACTTGTACGATTCGCTCGTGTATGTAACAATGTTTTAGATTTTAACGAGAAAAATTTATGTATTACTGAAAAATTATTACACCAGGGTTTTCGATATCACAAACTAGTCAAAACATTGACTAAATTTTATCATCGGTATAAAGACATCATTCGTAAATATAGCTCAACATGCAGACTTCTAATACGTTCAGGTATCTCACATCCAATTTTTTATGGAAATATTCTTTATAAAGCACAAATGTGTCAGTATTTACCTCAGAAACTTACACAACCTTTGAATAGACTTATTAAGAAGGGATATAATTACGATACTGTTGTCAAGTCATTAAAGATTGCATATTTTGGCGTTAGTATTGAGTCACTGATAAGGTCTTTGCATCGGAACTAAACACATTTATTCTAAAAACAGTTGTTGGGATGACACGGGTTATGTTCTTCTCATATATGTTATGATGGTATGATACTAAACCCCTAACGGGAAGGATGGTGCCTGATGTTCATATGATGAAATCATAATCTTTCAGTCAGTTTAATTGAAGTCTGGAGCTGGCATGTCAGTTAACTGCTAGTAGTCTGTTGTTATTTATGTATTATTGTCAGTTTGTTTATTTTCTTTGGTTACATTTTCTGACATCAGACTCGGACTTCTCTTGAACTGAATTTTAATGTGCGTATTGTTATGCGTTTACTTTTCTACATTGGTTAGAGGTATAGGGGGAGGGTTGAGATCGCACAAACATGTTTAACCCCGCCGCATTTTTGCGCCTGTCCCAAGTCAGGAGCCTCTGGCCTTTGTTAGTCTTGTATTATTTTAATGTTAGTTTCTTGTGTACAATTTGGAAATTAGTATGGCGTTCATTATCACTGGACCAGTATATATTTGTTATGGGGCCAGCTGAAGGACGCCTCCGGGTGCGGGAATTTCTCGCTACATTGAAGACCTGTTGGTGACCCTCTGCTGTTGTTTTTTATTTGGTCGGGTTGTTGTCTCTTTGACACATTCCCCATTTCCATTCTCAATTTTATTTTTTACAGAGTTTGTCTTTAGTGCCGTGATAAACGTATTCAACATTTTAAAAAACATTTTACTACTAACAAAAACCACAATAAACCTATTTCTCGTATCAAACATAAACTAAAAGAACTAGCCAAGGAATTTGTTTTTGTCCCGGCCGATAAAGCTGCTAATAATATTATTATTGTTTGACGTAAATTTTACAATGAGGTTTTGAAAAAGTAAATCACCAATTCACCAACATTCCAACTGACTCCATTTTCAGAAAACGAAATCTGTAACAAACATAAACTTTTAGCCACCGCTTTACAAGCAGAGCCAAATACAATGAAAGTCCAAACTATGTATTGGCTTCCGAAGCTACACAACACCCCTTACAAATATAGATTTATTTCGTCTTCAAGCCATTGTTCAACTACTAAATTGTCTATTCTTCTTACCAGCACACTTGGTACAATTAAAAACCTGATAATAAATTGTTCAAATAAGGCCTTCGAAAATAGTGGAATACATTACTTTTGGAGTGTCAAAAACTCGTTGGAAGTACTTGATAAATTGCATGCCTATATCGGTGATTTTGAATCTGTTCAAAGTTTTGATTTTTCTACCCTGTATACCACATTGCCTCACATTCTCATTAAGAAAAAATTCACACACCTAATTAAATGGGCATTCAAAAAATCAGAATGTGAATATATATGTTCAAACTCTTTTAGGTCATTTTTTAGTAGCAATAAACAAAAAAAACTATGTTAATTGGACATGCTTTGATACTATATATGCCCTTGAATTTTTACTAGATAACATTTTTGTTCGCTTTGGGGATTCCGTATATCGTCAGATTATCGGAATTCCAATGGGGACTAACTGTCTACCACTTATTGCGGACCTGTTTTTGTATTGTTATGAGTTACAATTTATGACAAAAATAAGCAAAGACCCATCGAAACAACATCTAATAAACAAATTTAATAATACTTTTAGATATTTGGATGATATTTTGGCTCTCAATAATGACGATTTCAGTATGTATATTAATGAAATTTATCCTGTTGAACTTACTTTAAATAAAGCTAATACTAACAATGACCACTGCCCTTTTCTCGATCTTGATATCTATATTACTAATTGAAAGCTGAATACTAAAATTTATGATAAAAGGGATGATTTTTCATTTCCTATCGTTAATTATCCGTTTTTAGATGGTGACGTTCCCTTGTCACCATCTTACGGTGTTTATATATCTCAACTTGTACGATTCGCTCGTGTATGTAACCATGTTTTAGATTTTAACGAGAGAAATTTATGTATTACTGAAAAATTATTACACCAGGGTTTTCGATATCACAAACTAGTCAAAACATTTACTAAATTTCATCATCGGTATAAAGATATCATTCGTAAATATAGCTCAACATGCAGACTTCTAATACGTTCAGGTATTTCACATTCAATTTTTTATGGAAATATTCTTTATCAAGCACAAAGGTTTCAGTATTTACCTCAGAAACTTACAAAACCTTTGAATAGACTTATTAAGAAGGGATATAATTACGATAATGTTGTCAAGTCATTAAAGATTGCATATTTTGGCGTTAGTATTGAGTCACTAATAAGGTCTTTGCATCGGAACTAAACACATTTATTCTAAAAACAGTTGTTGGCATGACACGGGTTATGTTCTTCTCATATATGTTATGATGGTATGATACTAAACCCCTAACGGGAAGGATGGGGCCTGATGTTCATATGATGAAATCATAATCTTTCAGTCAGTTTAATTGAAGTCTGGAGCTGGCATGTCAGTTAACTGCTAGTAGTCTGTTGTTATTTATGTATTATTGTCATTTTGTTTATTTTCTTTGGTTACATTTTCTGACATCAGACTCGGACTTCTTTTGAACTGAATTTTAATGTGCGTATTGTTATGCGTTTACTTTTCTACATTGGTTAGAGGTATAGGAGGAGGGTTGAGATCTCTCAAACATGTTTAACCCCGCCGCATTTTTGCGCCTGTCCCAAGTCAGGAGCCTCTGGCCTTTGTTAGTCTTGTATTATTTTAATTTTAGTTTCTTGTGTACAATTTGGAAATTAGTATGGCGTTCATTATCACTGGACCAGTATATATTTGTTTAGGGGCCAGCTGAAGGACGCCTCTGGGTGCGGGAATTTCTCGCTACATTGAAGACCTGTTGGTGACCCTCTGCTGTTGTTTTTTATTTGGTCGGGTTGTTGTCTCTTTGACACATTCCCCATTTCCATTCTCAATTTTATTGATCCTATAACTGGTTTATGAGTGCCAAAAAAGTTAACAACATAAACATAACATTAGGAATAATTTATTCGGTTTTGAAGAATGAGAAAATAACATATTTCAACATATTTTGACGACTCTTTTTTTTTAACAAATTTAGAAATGTTCAAATATGCCAAAGGGGGAGGATTACTCGGGTAATGAACTTTTGATCAATTTCTATTTTTTTGTTTTTTTGAAAGCACATGAAAAGACCTTTCATATCCCATATCCTTAAGCTGATGACTCCTTTCGACAGAAGAAATTAGTAAAAGCTCTCAAATTTCAAAATGAAACAAAGCGAAACATTTCATATCTTATTATTATCAAAACCTACAATAAACGTATGATTGATTAAGTTATATTTGAGTACATATTTAAAAGATTGTAGTTGAATAAGAATGAATTCTCTGTTAAAATGTTTAAGTGATGCATATAGTTCGCTTGTACTTTGAATCACCAATGGCGATTTTTATACTACTTTAAGATGTTTATTGGATATAAGAAGATGTGGTATGAGTGTCAACTCATCATCCAAATAACAATTAATAAAAGTAAATCATTATATGCCAAGGTACGGCCTTCAACACTGAGCCTTGGTTCATATCGAACAACAAGCTATAAAGGGCCCCAAAATTACTAGTGTAGACCATTCAAACGGGAAAACCAACGGTCTAATCTATATAAAAAACGAGAAACGAGAAACACGTAAACATAACATGAATACACGACAACTACTGTACATCAGATTCCTGACTTAGGAGAGGTGCAAACATTTGCAGCGGGATTAAACGTTTTGTAGTAGTACCAAACCTTCTCCCTTTTTCTGAAACAATTGTTTAACATCACAACACAGAAAAACACACGATAACAACAAGATTCTAAACACAAACTGTTTCCTTGTATCACGTTGTTATCCGATAAAAAATATATATGTGTTACATGAAAAAAATGCACGACTTGTTGCCTATACATAAAGCAATATCCTATGCTGACAATTTTCTGGAACTACTTATTATGAAAGTGTTTACATAACAAAAGATCCAGATGCATGTATTTTGTAGGACAATCAATGTTAATCCGTGATGATAATAATTTCAGTAAGGATTTCCAAGTTTTATCAACCCATAATCTGTAGTGTATCATACAGAGTAAATTTATATACAATGGCTTGTTATTATTATTTCAAGCAGAGCTCATGCAAATATATTGATGTCTCGCGATTTTACTGATGTCATATTATACACTCCGTATTACTTTACTCCATTCTCTGCGGACTAATATACACTGTGTAAAAAATATTATATATTGATAACAATTTATGAACATAACAAACATACATAATATGTGATAATGTCAAAAGTATTGGTAGACCAGTCACTATTATTTAATAATCGTCAAAACTATAAAGAGCAAATCAACATGTTGAAATGAAAACACACTGGCATATAACCAGGCATCACAATAACAATATTGGACATTACCTACTGCACACACCATCAACATGCCATCTTTCAAAGGCGAACATAGTCCACGTTTGCTTCAAATTCCAAATGGATAGTTTTTATTAATCATAAACCAGATAACAGTTAGCAATACCGTATTGCGAAGGATAAAGACAAAATAGGAGAAAGTTATTTTCTAAAGGAAAGTTGTATTCATTTCATGTTAAGTTTCTTTTTAATATTATACTGTGAAATAATCTTCTATAAAAAGTAATCACAAAAATACTAACTTCCGAGAAAAAATTAAAGCATAAATTCCCTTATCAAAAGAAACAATAATAGGTTAAAACACAGCAAACGAATGGATAACAACTGTCATATCCCATATCAATAAGCTGGTGAATCTCTTCAACAGAAACAAATATTGAGTGCTTCCAAATTTCAAAGTGAAACGAAATGAATCATTTCACATCTTATTATTATCAAAGCATATTACTAGTGTATGATTAATTAAGTTAAATATAAGTACATATTCAATATAGGAATACGATTGAGCACACGTATAACTTCCATGACTTTGCTTGTGCCTCAGAAGCGTGCAACTAGAGTCATATCCAATTTTGGAAGAAGGCGAACAATCTGTTGAATGAATAATACAACTGTCATATACATAATAGAAGCGTAAACATATTTTTCATGATCTTTTTTTGTTCAATTATTTTCTTTTATCCATATTGTGCTGAATAATCTGTCAACATATCTAGCTGATGAGTTACGTTAAATTTGTTGACAAGTAGATTGCAATCTGTATTCTCATATTTCAAAACGATTCGAATTCTACCACATTCTTAAGCAACAAAAACTTAGACATTATATAAGCATTAGAAATACTTAAGGAAAATCTGTCATTATATCGTCTGTGTTTTTTTTATGTATTATTGTTATAGTTTAAGATTGCAAACAAAGATACATGACTTAAATATCACATTCACAACATACTAGTTCAACTTAAAGATTTTAAAAACATGATTGTATACACAAAATGTTTCCTTGTGTCATTGTTACTGTATACAGAGTAGACGTTTAAAGACTAATCTTAATTCGATGAAAAGAGTTAAAAACAAATTCTTCCAAAAAAATCTTGTAATTTTCTACGAAGTTTGTATTTTCCAACTTAAGTATTCTTACTTAAATTAAGTTCTTGAATTGTTGACACAATAAAATGAAACACACTTATTAGGGAATAAAAATAAGGGGGGGTGTTAAAATGATTGATTTTGACAGCTATTTTACAACACTGAAAATGTTCAGATGCGTCTGTATCATGTAAACATCAGTGCATCTGTATATTGTCGGAGTCATTTGCATACTGCAGACCTAGCTCTGATATAGTCGTCAATGATTTCATTTTGCATGTTTATCCTACATAATCATATATCACTGCGTTGTTAAAAAAAATGGCCAAACGATTTTACTGCGTGACTAATACTAGGTATTGAAATACATTGTCCCTTAACTCACCAATGACATTTATGTACGTAGATAGAAATAATGGAAACATTAAATCCAAATGCAGATATCTGATACGTTCATGTATATCTCATCCAATCATTTTAGTACTGTTTTACAAGTGCAAGTCAAAGCACACATATTTGGGAATTCACATCAAAAGCTAATTAAACCTGTAAACAGACTTATTCGGAAGGGAAAAGTTCCGATACTGTTGTAAGGTTATTAAAGATATATATAACAGACAGTATAATTTGGTATTAATATTTATTCACTCATAGGGTCTAATCATTGGAAATGAGCAGCTGTTATTTTTCTAAAATCAGGGATCTGGAAGGGATTGTGCTGTGTATAAAAAAGAAGATGTGGTATGATTGCCAGTGAGATAACTTTCTACAAAAGACCAAAATGACATTAACAACTATAGGTCACCGTACGGCCTTCAACAACGAGCAAAGCCCATATCGCATAGTCAGCTATAATACGCCCCGATAAGACAATGTAAAACAATTCAAACGAGAAAACTAACGGCCTTATTTATGTAACAAAATGAACGAAAAACAAATATGTAACATATAAACACAGGACAACCACTGAATTACAGGCTCCTGACTTGGGACAGGCACATACATAAATAATGTGGCGGGGTTAAAGTGTTTCTTTCTTCTCTATAGGCTAGAGGTGTATGGGTGGGGGGATATTTCACAAAACATGTTTAACCCTGCTGCATGTTTTCACCTGTTCTAAGTCACACAAGACGATGTTATTAAAATTATCAATTTCCCCCACCTTATAAGTAGCAAAATACCAACTAACCCTGTATCTGAGATATGTATTTCCAAACTCATACGGTATTCAAGAGCTTAAAGATGCTACTCAAACTTTATGAATAGTTATCAAAAGTATTAGGATTATCATTTAGTAGCCAGACGCGCGTTTCGTCTACATAAGACTCATCAGTGATGCTCATATCAAAATATTTATAAAGCCAATATTTTATCGTATGTTTTTCTATGTTGTGATGTTATGCTATTGTTTCAGTAAAAGGGAGAAGGTTTGGTACCATTAAAACGTTTAATCCTGCTGCAAATATTTGCACCTGTCCCAAGTCAGGAATCTGATGTACAGTAGTTGTCGTTTGTTTATGTAATTAATACGTGTTTCTCGTTTCTCATTTTTTTATATAGATTACACCGTTTGTTTTCCCGTTTGAATGGTTTTACACAAGTAATTTTATGGTCCTTTATAGCTTGTTGTCGGTGTGAGCCAAGGCTTCGTATTGAATCCCGTACATTGACGACCTATAATGGTTTACTTTTTTAAATTGTTATTTGGATGGAAAGTTGTCTCATTGGCACTCACGCCACATCTTCCTATATCTATTCAAAAGAAATATTCTGTTACACCGTTCCGTAATTTATATAGTTCGTTTGATTATATTATTAATCTATTTATGTGTTCCAGTCTAGGAGGATTATTCATCTTTAACGTTAAAACATCGTACCGTCGCTACCTTTCCCTCTCTCATACGTATCCGTTACAAGAAAATTGCAAGGTCATTACGATCACGAGGAACATTTCGTCGAGACGTCATCTTGGATACAATTCGTGGCTAACCACAGAGTGAGTTAATTATATAACATTGTGTTTAAAGCCTTTAAATTGCCTTTCTTATGATTGAACCTTTTCTCCGTGAAATACTGGAAATGTAACCGTTCTTGAAAGTATAACATTTTTCTCGGATTCAACGGACTGTGCAATCAATTATTTTGGACATTTCATACACTAGAAACATTAATTCAACACATTGTAAAATTGTATTTTATTTGTTTTTTAGCTTTTTACCATTTGTTAGATTGGCTTAAGAATAAATTGTCACACCTGATATTCTTATTGCTTGAGCCCAATCGTGGTTATACTTAATGGTCAGGCCATTACAGTAAAAAGTCTACAACTTGCCTGTTGTGTCTCACAGATAACGCCACTACACGTTAGTTATACAGCTACATAACAACCTACCTGTTGAGCCCTGCATGTACGCGTAATCTCTTGACGTACAGTAAATTGACGACAACCTGTTTTTACATATCCAGACAAGGAACGACAACGTAGCAACGTACATACGTACATACCTTTACACTGACAGTGGACTACATATCTTGTGTGAACTCGACAGCAACCCAACAACGTTGAGTCAACATGGATCCCAGTCATGTCGAACAACAAGAAGAGATTCAGCCCCAAGAAGGAGATGTCCCTGAACTATTAGAAAATCCGTCTAATACATCACATTCGGATGAAATTCCCGAGGCTAGGCGAGTACGTGACCTCACGGAAAAAGGACAAGGAGCTTTCACTGAAACGTGACAAGTTCTGTAAGAAACTAGAGGCTCTCTGGGCAGACATTGAATCCCAGTTATTGGAAGTAACAACGCCTCCTAACGATCTCCAGCAACTCCTAACAGTCCAGGACAAACTTGTTAAAGCCTGTAATAATTATCGTAGGCTCACATATGAATACCTAGACTTTCTGAAAAGGACCCGAACATTGGAGAGTCAAAAATAAATTGATGCATGTAAACTCTCTTTGGATTTACGTCTGTCCAAAGTGGAGCTGGTTATGGAAAAACTACACGAGCATCGCCTCGCTCTAACAAAGGCCAGATCCACTAGAAGAAAGACCTCAAGGGGTAAGAAAACCTCGCACAGCGGTAGCTCTAACGTGTCAGACATGTCAAGCCTAGCACGGAGAAAGCGTGCCAAGGCAGAGGCTGCAAGGATAGCATTCGTCGAAAAACATGCCCTTATGCTACAACAGGAAGCAATGTTAGAGGAACAAGCCCTGTTCAGACAAATTGAAATGGAACAGGAAGCAGCACGCAAAAAGGCTGAAATGGAACAGGAAGCAGCACGCAAGAAGGCTGAAATAGAACAGGAAGCAGTACGCAAAAAGGCTGCAATGGAACAGGAAGCCACACATAAAAAGGCTGAAATGGAACAGGAAGCCACACGTAAAAAGGCAGAAATGGAGCAAGAAGTCATTCAACGTAAAGTTCAACTAGAACAGGAGGCTGCACAGAGAACAGCTGAGCTAGAACAGGAGGCTGCTCACAGAGAACAGCTGAGCTAGAACAGGAGGCTGCTCACAGAAAAGTGCAATTAGAACAAGAGGCTATGCGCAGGAAGGCTCAAATGCAACATGAAGCCGTACGGGTAAGCCGTGAAAAAGCTGAGCTGAAAGCCAGATTTAATCTTCTTGAAGCACAGAGAGAAGCTGCAGCCGCAAAAGCCGAGGCTCGTATCCTGGAATACGATGACAGCCAAGCGTTTAGCGAACTACCTGATGAAAAGAAAGACCCGCTCCAGCGTGTGCAAGATTTCGTCAATAAACCTCCTGTATCTACTGTTGTAAAGGAAGTAACAGGACCTTAAAAGAAAAAAACAAATTCCTGTTAAGATCGAGCTGAGTCACGAAGCACCAGCGTTCGTGCCGTCCGTGGCACTGTACTTGCTGTCACAGACATCTGCTGTCTTACCTTCCGATACTAAGTCACCGGAAGTTACCTTAATCCCAGATCTGGGATTAGTAACCGGCATACAAAAACTAGGCCTTTCAGATAAGAGCCCTACTGAACACCAAACACAGGGTGTCAAAGAAACGATCCCTGTCTTACGCACAAAACAAGACTTTAAAGAAGAGATCCCTGTTTCACACAAAAAACAAGACGTAATAGAAGAGATCCCTGTTGCGCACCAGCAACAAATCAACCTTACATCAGAGATAACTAGATTCCTCTTACACAAGGACCTGCTTTTCTCCCGATTAACAAGCAACGATCGGGCAGAATCCTTTCATACTTGGAAAGCAAGTTTCAGGAACGTGACTGATGAGTTACAAGTCTCTGACTCAGAACAGATCGATTAACTGATCAAGTGGCTCGGTCCAGAGTCTGCTAAACACGCCATTAGCATAAGAGCGTCGAATGCCAATAATCCTACTATAGGTATACAGAGATTATGGTAGAGGCTTGACGAGCGGTATGGTGCTCCAGAAATGTTGGAAGCCTCTCTCATGAGTAAACTCGTCAATTTCCCTACCTTGACGAACAAAGATAACGCACGTCTTTATGACTTGTCTGATATTCTATCAGAAATCGAATATCACAAGGAAAATCCCAAGCTGGGATGTTTGCTTGCTTATTTCGACTCTTCGTCCGGTATAAATCCTATTGTGGAAAAACTACCATACGGACTCCAATAAAAGTGGATGACAAGGGCTTCAAGATACAAGTCCAAATATGAAGTTGCCTTTCCATCATTCACAGAATTCTCTGCCTTCATCAGGGAAATGAGCAAAATTAAGAACGATCCTGGGTTCATCTTTGGATCAAAAGTAACACCAAATACAAAAGACGCTACGCCAAGGTTCACACCTCAGACGTACTCTAAAGTCAACGTCTATATGACGGCTGTTGAAAAGCAAACTGAAGACAGCAGTCAACAACAAGATCTGTGTATCCTACACAAGACAAAGCATACCTTGAATGAATGCCGAGCATTCCGAGGCAAACCAATCGAGGAACGCAAGGAACTGTTAAGACAAAACAATGTGTGCTACAAGTGTTGTGAGTCAACCACACACAGAAGTCGGGACTGCAATGCAAGTATCAGTTGTAAGGAGTGTGGAAGTGAACGACATACCACAGCACTTCACATCACTAGACCACAACAATCTGAAAGTTCCCAGTTTAGCTCACCCAGACAAGCCTACGGCGGGGAGCTAACACAAGTCTATAGCGGGGAGCAGACAGAGTCAGCTGAAACAAAGTTAACCTCTGTAAGTTCGATCTGCACAGAGATCTACAAAGATCATAAGAGCGAGAAATCTTATGCCAAGATATTACCTGTGGACGTGTACCACAAGGAAAAGACAGACAAACTTATCAGGATGTACGCCATTATTGACGACCAAAGCAACCGGTCTCTTGCCTCGCCTGAATTCTTCAGTCTGTTCAACGTTCGGGAGAAACCTGAAAACTACTCTCTAACGACATGCCTCGGCAGAGTAGCTACTTCCGGGAAAAGAGGAAAAGATTTCGTCATAAAATCTGTACATAGTGACGTACAGTTTGATCTGCCTACATTAATTGAATGTAATAATATTCCCAATAATCGAGACGAAATTCCTACTCCTGGAGTTGCAATGCATCATCCTCATCTGAAAGAACTCAGAGGAAGCATTCAACCAATAGAGGAACGTTGTCAAATTCTTTTCCTGATTGCAAGGGACCTTATAGAGGCACACCACGTCCTTGAACAACGCCTAGGACCATCCCGAACTCCATTTGCCCAAAAGTTGAGACTTGGTTGGGTCATAATGGGAAATACATACATTGACAAGCAAACTTCTCCTATTGAAGTCAACACAAAGATAACTAACGTTTCAATCACGGAATCAGAACAACGTCTTGCCTCAAGACTGGAAATAGCCGTCAAGGACAAGAATCCAATTGTTGTTCAGTATAACGACAAAAACTTTCATTCGAATGCCAAGGTCGCAAAATCGCATTCAATACAAACCCTTGAATTTACAGGACCTAGTACCAAGCCTGGTAAACGCACGAATTCCTCTAAAGGGACATCACTCGCGTCACTAAAAGCAAAATCTTTGACTTCTGTAGAAAAATCTATAGATAAAGAAAATTTCATTCCGAAATCAACTGGTCCTGAAGTTCATGGTGAGGAAATCAGTAGCATTCACAAACCTATTCCGATAGAAGGATCTGTTGCTAATATAAACCTGCCTTTAAGTAAGCAACATCTACTCCGAGGCGGAAGCAATATTGCCAAATCTGACTTGAATTTTAGTGAAAGGGAACCAGTAGTCTTATCTGGACATTATCACAAAGGAACACCTTTTCTTGGTATTACTACAACAAAATCAAACATAGAGGACCCCACTTCACAGATAGAACAACTGGATCAACAGGATGGAACGTTAAGACGAAACGCTTAATTTCGTCTGATACTCAAAAAGATGTGACATTTCGCCAAACAGGAAGAGGATCAAGTATCAGCTCTCGTCATACCCAACGGAGGATCACCTTCAACCGTCGTCGCCGCCTAACAACGTTGGAGAAAACAGTTCCTACTATCTCAAAAGCAACTATGGAACATTCTGCAAATCGCAGCAACCTTATTGGAGAGATCCTTCTTCTTAGGACAAGAAACTGTGCCGAACCCAGTTTCCCGTGGAATTAATCTATTCTGGAAACTTTATATTGAAAAGGTCGTAACTTGAAACTTGACATTTCTCATACGACCAATAGTGGACATTACTCTTGTACATAATCAATTTATGTTTGGATTTTATGTATTTCATATATTCATATGTGATTTAGTTATGGAAAAGTGATATCAGATAGACATCAGACGGGGAGTATTCTGTTACACCGTTCCGTAATTTATATAGTTCGTTTGATTATATTCTTAATCTATTTATGTGTTCCAGTCTAGGAGGATTATTCATCTTTAACGTTAAAACATCGTACCGTCGCTACCTTTCCCTCTCTCATACGTATCCGTTACAGGAAAATTGCAAGGTCATTACGATTAAGAGGAACATTTCGTCGAGACGTCATCTTGGACACCATTCGTGGCTAACCACAGAGTGAGTTAATTATATAACATTGTATTTAAAGCCTTCAAATTGCCTTTTGTATGATTGAACCTTTCCTCCGTGAAATACTGGAAATGTAACCGTTCTTGAAAGTACAACATTTTTCTCGGATTCAACGGACTGTGCAATCAATTATTTTGGACATTTCATACACTAGAAACATTTATTCAACACATTGTAGAATTGTATTTTATTTATTTTTCAGCTTTTTACCATTTGTTAGATTGGTTTAAGAATAAATTGTCAGCACCTGATATTCTTATTGCTTGAGCCCAATCGTGGTTATACTTAATGGTCAGGCCATTACAAGAAACATGACATTACTTTGACAGGATAAGCGTCTGCGAAAAACGCATTACGCGGCATGGGCAGATCTGCTACAGTCTGTGAAAAGCTATAAGCCAAAAGATACAAATCAAACAAATCTTGATATAGTGTTTTTTGATTTTTTGGAACCTATGAAAAAGTGTGACATACATGTGTGCTTATTGTGAACCACAATGTTTTCGAAGGGTTGTCAATAAAGGTAATGTAACAGCAAAATATTTTATGATTCAGTTATCTCAAACGTTGGTTAAAGCGCTAAAACCAGATTTTACGCCAAATAATGTATTTACAAAAAATCAGGACAAATATTGTGTAACAATTCTGTCATCCAAACATTTTGAGAAATGATAAATAATTTGGTTTTTTGAAGAACTGAGTAAAATTTATTCATGATTATTTAAACTCTTCTTTTTCAATTCAGTTATAATCATAAATAAAAGTGGTCAGATGTTCAACGCTATCAATTGTTTTGTTTTTTTATGATTTTATTCTTTAAGACCATTTCAGGCATTTTACAAAATGCCTTTTAATTTTTCCAGGCATTTTGTAAAATGACTGAATCTTGCTCTAGAATGCCTAAAATTTTCAGGCATTTTACAAAATGCCTGTAACATATGTATGTTTTTAAGCTTTTCTTTGTTGACTTATTTTGGTTCTTGTTGGGTGTTTTGTGTGATAAAGATTAAAACATAAGGTTGAATGAGAAACTGCATTTTTTTTTTTACATTTTACCTAAAATGTCTTTGTTTTGTTCAGACATTGTTGTCAACAAACTGGTTTTTATCGGCTGTCATACAAGTGAAAAGGTTAGCTAACTTTTAAACCATGTTTATACACCATTTATTAAATAAAAAAAAATGTCTGTACCGAGGCAGGAATATGACAGTCGTTACAATTTGATTGATGTGATTGAGCTGTATAGATATTCATTTTGTTGTGATACTAGCGTTAAACGACATTTATAACCTATATTTAAAAAAAAAGACTAACAAACAGTTTAATGAAAAATAAAAAAAACGTGATCTCAACAAAAATAAGCTATATACAAAATGTATGGTTAAAAAATATTATTTCAAAAAATCTTTCAAATCACATGGCTGATGATTAACGTTTCAAACCTTTTCACATGCAAAAATACATATACATTTTTAAAATAGTAAAAGAAAACATATTTTTACACATGCCTAATCATTTACAACACCTATATTATATGAGCACTAGACAATTGTTCTCTCAATTTTTTTTGTCCTAACATAATAGCTTCAAAGTTTGAAATTTTAAACAGATAAACGACTTAAACTTAAAAATTAAAAAAAAAGATATTTAACACAATTGTTTTCCTTTTGTAATGGTTAAGGTAGAAACAAAACGTATTCAAGACTTGAGTAATTTCAACTTCAATAGCTACAAAATGTGCTTTAAACATCTATCCATATTTTTCAAGGTATGAATTTAACGACTTTAATATAGCGATTTAAAATATGAAAACGTTAAGGCAGAGGCAGAGGAATCAACAGATATATTATCAAAAAATCAAAGAGAAACTGACAATACTGTGTCAAAACATCAAATAATGTAAAAAGACAAACTGGTCCAGAAAACACGTCATAATTATATAACGACTGAGCAACCAGCACCCAACGAACTGATTGATCTCTGGTGTTTCATCAGTACATGTATCGAATTCGACAACATCGAAATCGAAGAAAAGAGAACAACTTTTATCTTGTATTTAAAAGAAAAAGTCCTTTTTTGTTTACATATTCTATACGCGACAAAAGTTTAATATTTAGTGTTCACACATTGTTGTTAATATAATGGAATGTTATGCGACTCTCATATGAGTGGGAGGTTTAGCTACAAATAAAACCAGGTGTGATCCACCATTTGGTATTTTTTTAATTTGACCTTTGCTTGACATGGTTGGCAAGTTTATGCTGAGTTTTGTTGGTATTTATCAATTGTTAAGGTAAGACATGTTTATACTTATATTTCAAGGAGTAGGCGTTTAACGAGTATATTTATTTTTCAATTCAAATAACGATAGTTGATAGCAGTATGTTTTATGGCATATCAAACAGTTTTGATCAACCCCCGACAGATCCCTCGGGATTTTACTGTTGGTTCGGTTAGACAAAGATGTGATACTGAAAAGCAATATGATAAAATTGAGAATGAAAATTAGGAATGTGACAAAGAGAAAACAACCCGACCATTGCAAAAACAACAGCAGAAGGTCACCAACAGGTCTTCATTGTAGCGAGAAATTCCCGTACCCGGAGGCGTCCTTCAGCTGGCCCCTATGTTCTCTTTTTTTTTTAAACATAAAAAGACTTAACAAATAGCCAATTTCGTAATATTATTGAGCGATGCTGGAAAATTCAATAAAAAGTTGTACTATCAATTGTTTGTTTTACAATCATATCAATATCAAGCATGCGATGAAAAAAAGAAAACAGCACAAAACAAAAAGAATAAGAATCATGAAAGTTAATTTGTCTGGTGTACAGGCACATATTGGCAGGTTCAAAGATCAACGACTAAAGCTAACTGAATATCTTCTTTCGTTTTTCGTATTTGTCTGATAACTTTGACAAAAGAAGATTCACAATTATATTTACATTAAATAGCACTTCAATCTGTTCGAGTACGTGTCACTTAACACAATTATTTAAAATGCACTATAATATAAAAAAAGAAGATGTGGTATGATTGCCAATGAGACAATTATCAACAAAAGTCCAAAATGACACGGGTATTAACAACTATAGGTCACCGTACGGCCTTCAACAATGAGCAAAGCCCATACCGCATAGTCAGCTATAAAAAGTCCCGATAAGACAATGTAAAACAATGCAAACACGAAAACTAACGGCCTTATTTATTTAAAAAAATGAACGATAAACAAATATGTAACACATAAACAAACGACAACTACTGAATTTACAGGCTCCTGACTTGGGACAGGCACATACATAAATAAACAATGTTACTTATATGTTTTTGCTATATATTTTGAAACAGACTATTCAAATTGATATAATTAACTACATTTTTAAAGAAACATCAATTAAATGTGCACTACAAATTCTTTTTATCAGCCCTTAACAAAAATAGAACGATGAGAGAACTCACAACGGATATTCCCTACTGCATATTATCAGATAGTTCTCTACAACTTAGACCAAATAAAAATTATGAGTGGTTCCGGTTACACGACCGACCCTGGTTTCCATCTCCGACCCTAGAACTTTTTTTCTTTCTAGAAAAATAATTTTCAAACGAATAAATTTTGAGTAATGTGAATTTAAGCAATTCAGTTCAAAGACTTCTGACATCTGAATTTCCATCAGATGTATCAAGCTAAAATACAACACATTTTTAACAGTATCGTAACTATATCCCTACTGATTAAGTCTGTTTAAAGGTTTTGGTTAGCTTTTGAAGAGAAATCCGAAATACGTGTGCTTTGTGAAGAATAGTTCTATAACAGATTGGATGCGAAATACCTGAACGTATCAGATGTCTGCATATGTTTCCATTATAATTTCTACCTCCGGACATAATTGTCATATGCGAATTTTGAGACAATGTGTTTCAAGACCTAGTATAAATCCTTTTTTTTTCTTCTTAAAATGTTATCTTCTTTCTTCTATGAACATTTGGTATCAGGCGAGAAGTGGCGACTTGTATATGGATTGTTGTTAACCCGATTATTAAATAACTGGCATAATCTATTGTCAAATATAACAGAAAACCCAAGATATTTGTCATTGTGGAGGTGTGTTGGTGTTTCTCTACGGTTTTTTTTTACCAGGTTTCAAACGACAGGCATAACTGCTGCCTTTTTTAAATAAAAAAAAACGTTCTGGATTATTTCATGTAGAAATATATTCAACAGGTTGGGAACAACCCCTCAACAATGGATTACCCTTCCATATAATGACTATCTCTTTAATGAACGATCACTTTCAAGTGATTAAACAGTTTGTTGTAAAAAAAATCATTTCTAAGTTCAAAAGCAAGGACGAATTTTGTAATATTCTTGGACAAATATCTTCTTAATCATCAAAAATAAGTTAGAACAACTGTTCCAGATATTGTGAGTTATTCCCGTTTAAAAGTTACAAAAAAAAAAAAACAAAATGATCCATTGTCGAAGGGACGGTCCCACATTTAAGGAATATTCAACATTTGGGGGTGTTCCAAACCTGCTCAAAAGCAAGAGAAATTTCTGTCTTACGTCTGTATTTTTCACTTGAATGGAACTATATATCCGATCAACTTATTTAACCTGAATATTGTTTTTTCCAGGATTCAAAATAATGATTCTATACTGCTACAGTTGGGTGCAGACCAAGCATTACATGTAAACGGGCCTTAAAAGTTAACGCGGCGTTTACTCGCGTGCACTTCATGTAAACGCCGCGTTAACTCTGCGTTAACTCCGAAATTTTAGTAGACATAAATAGTAAACGGGCGTTTACTTTCGCGTTTACCTCCGCGTTAACGCAAAAACCGCGCGTCTTCTAATTTTGTAAAGAGTAAACGGGCGTTTACTTCACGTTAACGCGAAAAAGGCGTGTCTTCCAATTTTGTATAATAAAGTAAACGCCCGTTTACTGTTTGTAGTAAACGCGCGTTAACGCAGATTGTCCTGGTATCCTGGATACACTGACCTAATATATCACATGATAAGGTACATCAAAATATCCATCTGTCCATTTTCGATCAACATATTGACGATTGCATTTAATGAAATGACACCTCTTTAATTAAATAATTTATATAAAATTAATAATTGCATATAAGAACAAAATGGAAATTCGTCCTGGAACTGTAAAACCTACAAGACTTTCAGTTTACATTCGTGAGAGGATATTAAGTTTAAGAAGATCTGGCAAAAACATTACTGAAGTTAGAGATGAGTTGATACGATCGGATAATGTTCAAGTTTCTAGACAGGGGATAAGTGCATTTTTGGAACTGATTTTTTTTTTTGCAATTAATAAATGTTTATATTTGTAATAAAAAGTGTTTTTGAATGTTAAGGTTTAAAACACAAATACGTAAAATATTAAGTCATTTTAACAACATAAATAAATGTACAAATGCACGCGACGATTATTTTATAATATACACAATTAGTTAACACGAAAAGTAAACGAGCGTTTACTTTAAAGTGCACGTAAAAATACAATTTAGAAATCTGTAGTAAACGCCCGTTTACTTTTACGTGCACGTAAAATTAAACTTGTGAAATCTGAAGTAAACGGCCGTTTACTACTGACTAAACGGACACAGGAAACGCGCGTTTACTCGAGTAGACATTAGAAATTTCCATTTTGACCGCGTTAACGTAAATGAAGTAAACGGGCGTTTACTAGTAAACGCGAAATTTAAAGTTAACTAACGAAATATGTGCACGCCGCGTTAACTTGCGTTTACTTTATGTAATGCTTGGTCTGCACCCAACTGTATGTTTTATGTCGAGGACCGAGAATACTGAACACAAACAGAGAAAACGTTATTTAAATGGTATCTTTGTGCTTCTTAAGGTTATCGAAATGATAGTTTTAACCATATACTTAAATTTAAATACGTCGGATATCTTTTTTTAAAGATAGTTCTTGTTTTTATTGTTAATTGTCTATCAATAATGTGTGAAATAATCTTTAAAATCATTCATGGTGGTATTTTCAATTTCTGTTCTTTCTTTTCTTTATTTTCAAACTTTATATACTGCATTCATTTGATTTGTTTGAGCAATGTTAATGATTGATGGATTATATGTGTTTTGCAAACAAATGTCAATTGAAAACTGCTGAACCGGTTTCCATTGAAAAAAGTTAAAGGTATAAATATTTTATATTCCATTAGGTTGTTTACGTGTGCTACATATTCCATTATCTAGGGTAACGTTTTAAATGTTTTAAATAGCAGAAAAAAAACATATGTTAGTCATGATTTTGAAATGATAAATTCAAGTTGCATTTTCACGTTGTGTCATACTTGCCTCATTTAAGTCTGCAAAATAGTATTATAACTGGCTTTATGGTTTAGTTGACTGCATACTTTATTTCTTTATACATTCTTTTCTAACGACGTCACGGAGAACATTCAAGGGGCTCTGACTTAATAATTTCGCAGCCGTTTCTTAACTTTTTTTTTCATTTTAACATATCTCAAAAGGTTCGTTTAGTAACTATTCCAATAGTAAGACACTATTTCACTTAACTAAGTATGACGTTATAAAGATCATGTAAGATCAGAAGCGGACACCATTTAAATTAGATTGAGAATGGAAATGGGGAATGTGTAAAAAGATATTAACCCGACCAAAGAGGAGAAAACATCTCAACGCCACCAATAGGCCTTCAACACAGCAAAAATGCGGGCTTCAGTTGGATCCTAAACAAAAATATATACTAGTTCAGCGAAAATGACCGTCGCATTTAACGTAAAAACATATATACGAACATAAATTTAAAAAAGCATACCAGCCAAATTAGAATAAACTAACACACAGCAATACATACAGAAAAAATCAGTTTAATAGAATCCGAATCCGATGTTAGAATAGGTAACAGAAAAAACTGAGCAACATGAAAATGATCAACATCAATTAATAAAGGACTACTAGCAGTTACTGACATGCCAGCTGCAGCTAAAATGCAAAACAGAAACAAACCGTTTGTTTACTCAGAAACACATTTACAAAATTCTAAAATATTTTTGATTTATTTAAAACAAAACTTACTGTTTGAAGTATTCTATTTCTTTTGGTGTGGTACACCTCGATTGGATCAGTGAATATAATATCCCAAACATGTCAGATATAAAACTACAGTATTCTCTATTTTCGCCATTTTGAATTTTGAAGGCCCACACACTTTACCTGTGGAAATTAAGATCATATGATCGAGAAAGAGAATAAAAGTGATGTCACCAACTCAATAAATACCCATACCAATTACCAATTTTAAACCTCAATTGTATTTTTTTGTTGAAGTGTGTTGTAAGGATACAAAAGAACACAGACGACTCTTTTAAAACACTAACTAACACGCTCATAAATGCAAATGATCAATAGAATTATATCTTGTCTTTTTAAATCGAAATTTACAAACATCTACCCATCTATATAATGGAGAAGAAATGATTATACATTACGCTGAAGGGATGATATAGGACAATAACAATAAAAACCAAGGATTAAACAAAGACTCATAAAACCAAAAGACATTTACATTAACTGTTAAAAAAAAAAATAAGATACAACACGAACATCACTAAAAACCGGGAGTGAAATCAGGTGCTACGGAAGCATTTTTTTTTCTCGCACCTTATACGACACCCGTCGTGTTATTTCTTTGTTCAGTTCGGTAAAGATGGAAGGTTATTATGACTGAGGAAGAATATCAGATATGATTTCTGACACACCTTTGTCATAAGAGCCATTCAGCTCATGATGGCGACCGTAAAATTTCTTAAGTGATGACCTTAATTTGATTGATTCATAGCCCTGTCTTAGCAACTTAGAATGTTCAAGTCACAAAAATGCATTTTTTTTTCAAAATGTTACATCGAATCATTACTCAAAAACAACTAGCATGTGATTTGTTATTCAATAGAGTGGTTTTTAATACATTCTAATATTTTTTGATAAATAACAAAAACAAATTTCTCGTTACGTACTAATAAAATTAACGGTACCAATTTTCTTGCACCAGATGCGCATTTCGACAATACATGTCTCTTCAGTGATGCTCGTGGCCAAAATATTTGAAATCCAAAGCTTATATTAAAGATGAAGAGGTATAATCCAAAAGGTCCAAAAAGTATAGCCAAATCCGTGAAAGGAATCAGAGCTTTGCATGAGGGAGATACACGGATTGTTTAAATTAACGGGCTTTTAATTTTGATAGTTTGTATTGCTTGAAGACATGATAGCGAATCATGACATATGACAAACTTTATATTTTCAGAAGAAGCAACACACTGAAGGGCCAGAATTATTGCCTTATCTTTAATAGTAAAGATGGATGCAGCAGGAGGTTTTAAGACTGACATAAGACAGAAACGATCATCTCAATTGATTGAGTACACGCATTTAGTAAAATCGTGTAATTGTCGTTTGTTTAACGTTACGTTTGAAAGATGTCAAAAACAAGTTTTTAAGATATTTAAAACTAAGAATGACAATGTTTATTAAACTACATATACTTGCATGAAACTGCTTGATCCAGAGTTAAATACGACAAAAAAATGGATGATTTATTTAGTTCATTATATGTTATTTGCTAAGAAGAACAACGTCCACTGTGCAATAGCATCACGAAGTCAGCAGTATAGTGAATGTTCTTTTTTATAACTTTTATTTTATAACTACAGATTCCGCATTTGAACTATTAAACAAAAATATACTTTGTAATTCCTATGGACAAACACCAATAACTATTATATTTGTATGTACTATAGATGGTGAAATATTTAAATAGCTGTGTGTATTTTAAATTTGAACAGAATACCTAATATGTTTTTCACTTGAAAACTGGCAGACCATGCAATGATATTTGAATTAAAGTTTGACATAGATTAGAAATGTAATTTAGGTAATAAATTTAAACTTTAAAAACCAATGATTTAAAAATCGTCCAGATCTTAAAGTTCAAGTGGGGTTTTTTTACAACAAAGGAAACATTGGCATTAAAATAATTGTTTTTTTAAATTTGTTAAAAACTATGACATATTTCTGCCAGACGTATACATTTATATAAAATATTAAAGGGGCACTAGCTGTCAAATTCATGTTCAACGATTCGACTCAAATAATCATATTAGATTTATAACAGTGTAAAACATTTATCCAAATTATAAAATTTAAAACAAACAATTTGCAGTGCATAAGCTCGATAATGTGTCGATTCGTTACGTGTGTATTTTAGTATAGACGCCATCTAATTAACTATTAACCCCGAAAACAACCGACGGTCACATAAACATCAATATATATAGATATATGGATCTTGTGCACATGAATTTTTCTATGTATGTTCGATTTCAATTTTGAGGTTAAAACAAGTTAATTTTCGATTTTACCTGTAAAACAACGACTTTTTTTGTAAATCGAATCAGTCGATAAAAGTGATTTACCATTGTTTTATTTTCCCTGTGGACATTCTTTTTTTTTTTAATAAACTAAAACGCATTAATCATGCATAATCCATCTCTAGCTAAGGGGTTAAATTTAAGTTCACAGGAATACGGATTCAATGAGGTTCAATTATTCACTTGCAAGTGCAAAATTCATCATCGGTCTTTCTTGGCTTATTTTGACAAAATTGAACAGAACTCATAATAGCGAATTAGTATTTCACTTTTTTACTTTCATTAATAAACATGAACATTTAAATGTGTTATGTATCTCGTAACTAGTGCCTTTTAGAATCACATGTACACGAACATATATTTGTGAATTACATAGTATCCGATCACATTGTTATATGCATTTAATTTTCATCTAAAAATATAATGCAATTTAAAAAAAAATTAAAAAAATTGCCTTCTACTGATATAAATTACATCAAATACGCCTTTCGCAAATGTGTATCCATGATACCACCGCACACCCTTTTCCAAGGAACATTTGCACCCCTTTAGGTGACAAAACCATCAATACACTCTTTAAAAGACTTGATTAATCAATTATAAAGTTCATATTATAATCGGTTAAGTCGTTTTCATTTGTGCAAATCAATAAAAAGGTAAAGTCGAGTGTGATGTTTATGCACGGGTCATCGTTAAATATTGTGTATGTGTGTGGTTTAAAGGCAATTAAAAAATCTGGTTCCCGGTATTTGTATTCCGTAATCACGATGCCAAGTTTAACAGAAGGAACTAACATTTAACATCGTTTGAAAAAAGAGGGAGAAGACGTTGAAAAACTAAATAAGATCATCATGCTAAATTAACCCAGATAAAAATGAATAAATCGTATAGTTTCACGTCAAAGTGTTGCTGATTGTTTACTTATGATAACTGCATGAAATATACGGTCAGAAATTAACGCACTTCTCAATATATAACTGCAGAAATAGAGGATGAAGATACGAGCTATCTTTAAGGGATAAGAATCCAGTAAATTTCCACCACATTAAATTCCTTTTCTATAACCTGAAAAAAACATGTATCAGACATGAACACTAAACTGTCGATTTAAACTCATTTGCGAAAAGCAAACGTATTTCAAAATGACCTAGAAGGATTGTCAATAGATGCTATATACATTTCAAATGTGGGCCAGGTATGACGAACAAAACTGGTTTAAAATACACATTCAAGATACTACCATTTACCATAGTATAAACAAAATCTTATCTTTATAACAAAATGCGCATTGAACTGTGATCTCATCATTGAGTCGATTTGAAGAATAGTATTGATCTTTATGTATACGTATTGTATTTCTTGAAGTAGGTATATGTCTTTTATGCACAAAGAAAAGATATCGTGTTCCGTCTTGGTCATTCTTAGCAAAAGCATAACGATCTCAAATTCTGGAAGATGATCACGGATTACACAAATGATTTAGAATTTTAAACAAATGATAATATGATAATACGAAAACAAGTTTGAAGACAAAATGATGAATTTAGAAAAAATAACAAATAGATCTTTTGATATAATCTCATTTTTTTTAAACCTTATTGTTTTAAAAGTTTATAACATTGCATTACACTTATAGATATTTGTTGTGGAAGCATTATTACAAATGCAGAATTTCAACTATCATTTACGGTTTATATATAACATTTTATAGATTTTATCCAAGTTGATACAACAGCTGACCCAACAGAATTATGGGGTAGACCAACTACAGTGTTACGGTCACAAATCAAAAATTGAATGACAGAAACGATGCGTCAGTGTCTCAATACCCTAGCAACATGCCGCATGGTCTGAGATCTTAAGATATAAAAATAACATCGAAAAAATGTTTTTTTTTAAGATTGATAAAACATAGAATGACAATGTAAACAAAACATTATATGCTTACCTGAAACTACTTTATCCAGAATCAAATGAGACTTAGATGATGGAATGAATGCTTAATGATGTCCATTATAAATAAATCAGATATTTATCATTGAAGTGAAATGTTATTTAATATAATTTATATTTTAACAAAAAGGATTTTCCATTTTGAACTGAAAAGTGACATTTTGTGATTCATGTAGAAAAACCACTATATTATTGATTGTGTTATGTGCCTTACATTGCCATACCTGGTTGTTCTTTAAAACAATTTTACACATGATACCTGATATTTTTCAATAGGAAACCGACAGACCATGCAAATTGTATTTGAACTAAAGTTTGAAGTTTGGTATTTAACATTGATCTAAATAAGAATTGTAAAAAATATATTTTAACAACTAGAAATAAAGTATTGAATTTTATCATCACATATTCATCATTTTAGTGAATTGTTATTTGATATAACTTAAATTTTAACAACGGATTCCGCATTTGAACTTTCAAAAGATATTTTGTGATTCCTTCGGACAAATTCCAAAACTTATTAATGTATTAACTGCTAGAAACCCCAAAACACTGGGAACATTGGTTACAATAAATATATACACAGAAACGTACTACAGATATCTGTTCAAAGTAGAGCCTTTTTTTTGTATTTGGAATTTTGAATAAGTTTACTAGACATTGTTGACGTTTAACAAGTTCTGAGCAGCAGCAACAAGCTCTTCAATACCAAATGGCATGATGTAAATAGATGAGGCCAAACAATAACGTCTCCCTCTGCATGTGTTTGTCCAGGATTTTAAATGCAATATTTGTTTGTTTTGAGATTTTGACACAATGATGACTGCTGTACTCATATTTGTACGAATTTACTTATTATGTCTGTTTTTATCACTTATCGTTGTAAATATAATGGAATTTGGTGCGAGTGTCATACAAGAGAAAGGTTTCGAGCTATAAAACCAGGTTCAATCCACCATTTTCTACATTTGAAAATGCATGTAACAAGTCAGGAATATAACAGTTGTCCATTCGTTTGATGTGTTTTATCATTTGATTTTGCCATTTGATTAGGGAATTTTCGTTTTGAATTTTCCTCGGAGTTCAGTACTTTTATGATTTGACTTTTTATGTGACATATTCGCCAATGAAAAGGTACGCGCTCGACGCAAATAGTTTTAAAAAAATGAGGCAGTTATGACAATACGATTGTACTATTACGACAGTAAAATGATGTTGCATATACATCAATGAGAAACCTACAAAAAATATGAATAAGTTGTGGCACATAGATTTATGAGACATACTCAAGTAAGATGTGTAAATGTCAATGACACAGTATTCAAACGACACAAATAGAACAAACGATGTGACATATTTGTCAATTTAACAGTACCCTAAGGACGCAAAAAACGCATAAATAGTAAGACACAAGAGGAGAAGTCTTTATACATTTTATTATTTCCAAACCTCAACAAAACTTCGAACGATTAGGCCAGACAGTACCACGTGCTGCAAAAATTGTCTCTGTGAATTATTATTAAATGCGGTTCCTTCAACCAACATACGTAATGAATCTCAAGACTTTACACCGTTTTTTTTAAATTTCATATAATGAAAGTTTGTTGCCTATAGTTAAAATAATAACTAACAGTGTTTCGGGATTTTTTGCTTATACTATTAAAGCATGGGTCCCTTTTCAAAAGTCTCCCAACTATTTCCTTGATTTAGCAAGGTATTCTTTGATATTTTTGTTACGTTTATACGCTATGATAGGCACTTGGGTGAAGATTTCACTACATTGTTTGTCTTTTTGCAGTTTGCTCCAATGTTTTCTTATAACCTTACTAAGGTTTTTTACCATTGGATTATATTTAGTTATGAGAGTGAGTGGGACATTCTTTGTCCTATCGGCCTTTAATAAGGTTGATTTTCTGCTTGTGGTATTTTTAACGTTTTTAATAACATTCTCTGTTTTATTTTTACAGTATCCTCTTTCAACAAACTTATCTTGTAAGTTAGTTAAATGTCTATCTAACTCATTGATGTCACTATTATTTCTAATATGACGTATAGATTCACACACTGTAATACTTGTGAATGTGTGTTTCGGATGTGCACTAGTGATTGGTAAATATTGATACGTTTCAGTTTTTTTAATATGTGATTTAACATCAAGGATGTTATTATTATGGAATCTTTCACCTTTGTACACTTCGGTATCTAAATAGGTTATACTAGAACTAGACACTTCAAATGTGAATTTAAGTAGAGGGTCAATTTTGTTCGCTATGTTAAAGAAATCTTCAACCTGTTTTAATGTGTCTGTGAAGACCATAAAACCGTCATCCCTGTATTGACAGTGTAATTTGATGTTTTCTCTCCATTGGAACTTATCTAAAATATTTATTAATAGTACAGACAGATGTAAATCTGTGCATGCAGGAGAAAATATACCACCCATAGGCGCTCCTGTAATTTGTTTGTATAATTGTCCATTGAATTCAAGTTCATTGTTTCTTAGTATTAATTTAACAAATGCCGTTTAATCTTTTTTGTTGGGAATTTTTAAAGTATATTCTTGTGTGTCAATTCACTCTAATGCATTGATAACCGTTTCTTCTAAGTTATCAATGTTCATATTTGTGTACATAGACGTTACATCATAGGCAATAATAATGCAATCTTTCCTGACCTCATGTGACTCTATTCTATTAGTAAAGTCTTTTGTATCTTGAATGTAAAAGTTATGCCTCTTCAGTAATGGTTTTAAGATTAGATCCAGTAATCTTTCAATGCGTCTCGTGGGAGAGTTACACTTATTGATGATTGGTCGGTAAGGAATGTTTATGTTTCCAACTATTTGACCAGTTCGAAATGCTTCATTAATTATTTCTAGATTAATTTTATGAATTTTTGGAAGAAGGTACATGTATCCGTGTTTTGATTCGTTATTATTCTTCAAGAAATTATAAGTTTGTGAATCTATTTCTTTTTTGCTATATAGATGTTCAACAATATTTTTTTATAGATTTGACAACAACGTTAGTAGTTGGTTCATTTATTTTCAAGTAATGATTACCGTTAAGGTGACTTGTTCCTGCTTTGATGTAATCAATCTTATTAACGACTACTGTTGTGTTATTTTTAATGGCTTTAGATATATAAATGCTGTCATTATGTTTTAGTCACCTTAACGGTAATCATTACTTGAAAATAAATGAAAACATTCGGCATGGGCATTTTTATTCGCTAGACTTTGCAAATGGAATTTAACTTTGATTTTGTACGTTTTTTCCAGCTCTAATACATTATTCTTTTTAAAAGTTTGTACGTTTTCTGTATCTCGGAGTAAATATAGATAAATCGGTAATTTTATCTCATTGTTATGCTAAGGATAATCAAAAACATTCAATAGTCAACCAGAATTGAAGGAGGGAAGATCATTCTTTCCGCCAGCAGACGAAATTAGAATTACATTTTCATTGACACAAGGTGCAAAGCAGTGGTTGTATTGCCTATTGGGGATTTGTTTTAAGAAGTATTTTGCTACATTTAGAGTTGGAGTGGTATCAATTGGAAAAAAGAGATTCTACAAATTAACGTTGTTTTAATTTTATACATATTGGTGTAGATTAAAATCATGTTATAAAACACTATTCGTCCGTTAATAAACTCAAATCCCTTTAACTACTAGATCCCTTAAAAATGACAAAAAAATGAACTTAAAGAGTGTCAGAAACTACTGTTTTAATTCACGAATCAAGACATTGTTAGATTATGAACCAAGATCTGAAACTGTAGTCGGAAAATACTCCCAAAAGTTTTTTTTATTGTAAATTGTAATGTTAGTAGCCATTTTATTGATTTTTTTTCAAATTAGATTTAACTAATCTGACTTTGTTGACAGCTGCTCATAGAACAACTTATAGTAGTGATGATGATGATGATGATAGAAAACATCATGTAAACAAACCGATACACACATGACGTGAAAATACATCCTAACCGGTTCCGGATAACTTTGTTTACCTATTCCTACAAAATAGCTATAGACCCCGTGTCAACGACCGAAAGTGTTCAAACTTTAAAACATCCATGCAGGTACTTATATAAGGATAAGCAAACAAGAAAAAATAAATCACATACAAGTAAAAATTGCCACTTGGTGCTAAGCACCTAAACCGTTGAAGAACTATATGTCCAAAAATACCACAAATAAATAGCCAAATTCATATAAAGCCAACTAGAACTTGTTTTCGCCCTTCATACGAAAGAAATGTTAGCCAAAGACGTGAATTTAACAACCTTCAATTGTCAATTAATCTGTTTTTAAGCACCAAAGCACATCGTGTCTTGATGTTTTACCGTGTTTCTCTAAGATAAAATATTAGGTCCTTGTTCTATACAATTTAACACACATCAGGTCATTCACACATATTATTAAAAAACAATAAACGTTAATATATGCTTTGAAATATATCTCGGGCACTTATTATTTTTTTATATATAATGCATTGACCAGTTGTTATTTTATGGTGAGTACAATATTTATTGTTACAATTTCTTGGTTACTGTATTAGATTAACACATCGATGTATCAATTTCGTGAGAGACCTGAGAGACCGGTTTTGGTTAGTAAGTTTCAAGCCTAAAATAAAAGAGGGACGAAAGATACCAGAGGGACAGTCAAACTCATAAATCAAAACTAAACTGACAACGCCATGGCTAAAAATTAAAAAAAGAGAAACAGACAAACAATAGTACACATGACACAACATATAAAGCTAAATAATAAGCAACACGAACCCCACAAAAAACTAGGGGTGATTTCATGTGCTCTGGAAGGGTAAGCAGATTCTGTTCCATCCGTCGTGTTGCTCATGTGATAACAAATCCGGTAAACAGTATAATTCGGTAGGTCACATTTATGAAAGGGAAGGGGATTGAAGTTACGACGTAAGAAACATATCCGAAATCATTTGTGAAACGGTCATTCCATCACGGTCAACCAACTCGTCATGGCGTCCGTAAAATTTACGAAGGGATAATTTGAACTTCACCATTTGGAACTCTTGGTTTAATAGCTTCCTTGTGATCAGCAACCCTCTATCAAGAAAAGCATGATAGGAAATGCAAGTACGGGAATATCGTATGTTGGAATGTTGCTACTTAGAAATGGATAAGATAACAAATGTGCATACTGTAAAATTGGACTTTTAAACAAATTATGGTAAACATAATTTAATTTGAACCAACTGTTGATGACTGTAGAAAAAAAAAGAGGATGATAATGTTAGTTTGTAGTAATCCATTTTGAATAAGTGCAAACTCCGTAATATGAACATAAATTAAGATGATGTAGTCATTTCACTGAAATAGATAGCTCCTCTATTCAGCAAAATCCTTGACATAGCTAAACGTTGGTGTGTTATATTTGTATTATATAAACTTGTGTAGATGACATGAAATTGATCTTCGGTCATACATAGGCATAATATTTTTCATGCTAGTATCTGTTCCAATAATTGTCGTATTTTTTCTTTACAATTAGTGATTGATTAAGCCGCAACAGCACATACAGGATATGTTGCAGCGATATATGAATGCGTGAATGTGAGTTAAACACCTTTTATCATATGATTTGTATATTAGGGAGTATATTTATTTGCTTGGTCGAATCGTGGCTCTTGCCTTTTTTTCAATAGATGACGTTGACGGAACTTTTTTTTGACAAAAGTAAACAAGGTGGCGGCGATAATATCCCAAATTACTCAAAATATAGTTATGGTCAATTCGCGTTCAACGATAGATTAAGAAAAACACAAAAAGGTGTTTCATTTGAATGATGATGTGTAATACGTAGTTTACGGGCTTTCAAACAACAAATTCATTTTTTTCAAGAAACCAAAACATATGTTTATACGTCAGGCCAATTTTACCCCTCAAATATATTATTGACGTGTAATAGAGGTTACGACTAAAGAAATTGAACTTCTTATCATCAAATTTAAAGAATTATAAGGATTTAACGCATTTTTAATGGAATTTATTGGAGTTTAAACATAACCAAGTGACCACAAACCTATCGTAAGAGTCCAAAAGACTTTTGTCCTTATGCATCTGAAAAGGCATTTAATCCTCTAATAACTTTAATTATAATACTTATATTTGACAGTCTTTAATATCAGTTGTCCTAACAGAAATGTTAACCGACATTCAATCAGTCAATATAAATAGAATACTTAAACAAGATAAACAGGTGTGTTTTATCGTGTTGGGTATCCTGAATAAATTGACGAGACATTTAACCACATACATTGCATACATCAACACTTTTCTTTGTGTTCAGGCATGACAAAGTGTCATATCTCATAAATAAGTCTCCTATATAAGAATAGAGTCTGTATTTCAATGTTATTATAAACTATTTAAAAAGTGTAAAATTGCTCTATAAATTATTCATCAGCTTGGTTATAATCGTGGGAATTTGTTATCTCATCTTCATTTGCAGAAGTCCAACTGTTTGAATATGAAACGATATATGTAGAGTTATGGACTTTAATAATTAATGAGATCATATCATCTAAGAATCTGGTGATGAATATGTGTAGGAGTAAATTATATTGAAACCAATGAACGTGCAATTCATTTTATTTTCTGTATACTTATGTACCTTGACAAAGTCTGTTAAATAAGTAATGATATACAATACATATTTCAACTATCAACCTAAGTTTATTGACTTGTTCACTGCTTGTGTCTTCTTAGCTGTAGATCTTTTAACAAAAAGAGAAACAACGACACGACATGTGTACAACGTCTATAATATTTCAAAATATCAACATCTAACACACGCACAACACTGCTTCGTGGTCAATCAGGAAAATCCAAATATTGTCACAGCCACGAGATTCAAAGGACATCATTTAAAAATTGCATGTCCAAGATATGCAACTACAACTACCACATCCGTATGTATTTTTGTCCATCTGATGTAAAGCCTTTTTCAACTAGTTTGGTCTTATGTTATACTGTTATATTAGTGTTCCATGTTAGTGGGAGGTTGGAATCCCGTTAACATGTTTAACCCCGACACATTATGTATGTATGTGCCTGTCCAAAGTCAGGAGCCTGTAATTCTGTTGTTGTTGTTTGTTGATGTGTTACATATTTGTACATAAATGAGGCCGTTAGTTTCCTCGTTTGAATTGTTTTACATTGTAATTTCTGGACATTTTGTAACTATGCGGTATGGGCTTTGCTCATTGTTGAAGGCCGTATGGTGACATATAGTTGTTAATTTCTGTGTCATTTTTGGTCTCTTGTTGTCTCATTGGCAATCATACCACATCTTCTTTTTTTTTATATATAATAATCACATTTTGAAGACTCAATTTATATAATCTAAAATCTAGACACACCATTCATACTTTATGTATATATTATTCATTTATAATCATAAAAATTCATTAACAAATTACCAAATTTGATATTCTTTATGCCGATTTAAAATAAGATGTGCACAGTACGAAAACTAGACTGGAAGTGATTATCATTTAATTCCTATTTACCACCATAATTTGTAGAGACAATAATTGATCCGCCTCAGACATACTTTACGGAGAACATAATACTAACCGTTTTACTACATGCCCCTCGAAATACATTTTCACTTAATGGTTGTACCTTTATACCTAAGTCTAGCATATTCTTATTTTATAAAACAAATGATTTTGATTAAAAAATTCCACTAAAAACTTAAGATGAAACTAGTTTGCTGTTTGTATATAACAACAAAAATGGAGTATTCAAAAACTGATAATTTGAAAAACAACATTAAATAAAAAAAGTTGATGTAAATGCAAGATAAACAACGGATAAAAAACACTTTTGCTCATTGGGTCGGGTTGTCTTTTTCAAACATTCCCAATTTCCATTCTCAATTTTACAATCGAATTCATAAACTCCAATGCTCTGTAATCGGTTAGCAACACATAATAATATGTACTAGAAGCATTTACACCTTTCATGTCTCATTCAACACCTATTGTTAACATCCGATTTAGGCGATATATTCGGAACTTTTGACCTTTAAGCATGCAAACCAAGGTTGAACCCGGGAGAATCCATGTTCACGACAAGAACAAATAAACAATAAATACAATAGGGTCACTGGAAAATGAGGATATTTTGGATACAGACAAATATTTTACCTTGCAACAGGCCACATATGGAATCCGTAATGCACCGGATTATTGGCTGGAGGTGGCTGTGTATTTGATATTTCCAACACAGTCAAACGAACGCCCTGTTTAAGGGACTGTTTTACTGTCAGAAGAAGACCAAGGTGACCGGTAACCCTTGGGGGGTAGGAATGAAAAAGAAGACGACTCCTTCTAATTACAATTTTGATTGGTGTTTTATATATTGGAACGGCAGAGAACTAAATCAGCTTATTTTAATTTCCAATGTGTTTTTTTATTTTTTTTTTAAGAATCATAGATAATGCTGAAGATATTGAACAGTTGTAGTTAAACAGCATTTTGAAAATTCAAGAATGTCAACTAACTTACTAAGTATAATTATATTTGTAGCTTTTTTCTCAATTTAAGGAACATTTCCCAAATAATGCATATCTTGCATGATATAACTATTCAATAAATTCTTTCTAAACAATTGTAAATTTGCGCAACGGATTGTTATACATAGATATAGGAAGATGTGGTGTGAGTGCCAATGAGACAACTCTCCATACAAATAACAATTTAAAAAGTAAACCATTATAGGTTAAAGTACGGCCTTCAACACGGAGCCTTGGCTCACACCGAACAACAAGCTATGCATACATAGGTGATTATTTGATTAGAATTGTTTTCTTGATAGGGGACACGCTCTATGACTCACTGTATATAGCTTTTGCCGAAAACACGACAAAGAATAATGAGCCTTCTTTCAAGATCTTCCTATTGTTTCTTCACTAATTGAATACATTTAATGAACTGCGAAAAGCTAACAAATGTGTTCTTAAGTTTCAATTTGGTGTACCAATGACTTGATAATTAACACACACATTGACATTTGTACACAATATTCATTTTGGTGTTTCAATGACTCGGTGAAAAACTATTTAAACAAAACATTTAATCTGAAAATAAATTGATTTGAAACCATTACATATAATATATATGTGGTCAGATAACATTAAAATTTGGATTGAAACCCGTTAATTTGCATACGAACCAAAGGTTGACATCACGTTTAATGTGTATGTGATAAACTCGTGGTAAACTCCATTAAAGATTATCTGTAACATGAAACAATGAGATTAAAGAACGAAAAAAGAAAAAATATATAGTTAGAACATTAAAAAGATACATACCTAGAGGAGAGTCAGTAAGATGAACATGTCCATCATTTCTGATCGTTATAACTCCTTTATGCCATCTAAAAATATAAATAATGACAACATTTAAGTTAAAGACTATATGTTATAGACTGTACATTACATTGCTCGTCCACAAAACACAAAAACGTTCAGAAAATGTTCCAGGAACATTTCCGTTTTTTGTGAACACGTTGTGATAAAACGTTATGGGAACATTAAAGTGTGGACAACAATTAACGAAAAACAAGTTTTGAGCCTAAATAGAACCTTGTATAACCAGTCTGGAACCTTTATATAAACTTGTGTTTCCAAGTTGGAACCTGAATAGAACCTTGTGTTACTAATTTATAACCCAAAACCAAGTCATAGACAACATGTGTACGTTGGTACAACAATGGACAAACGTTGTTTAAGACGTTAACCCAACGTTGTTTTTAGACGTTGGCTAAATGCATCAGTGCAAAGTGGCCCTATCACTACTGGACGAAAAAAACGTCTGTCCATACCAGTAACAGTCGTTCTAAGACTGATAAGGCCTGTTAAAGTTGTAACAGTTGTTAAATTTCACTGCTTCAGTTATTTTGTAACTGTCCCAACTTTAAAAGTGTTTGTCTACAACATAAATCGACTGCAACAACGCAAGAAATAACTGCCACAGACATTAAAGGACTGATACAACTATTTCAAAGTTGTAACAGTTGATTTACAACTGTCCCAACTCGAAAAACGTTGCAACAGTCATAAATAAACTGATTAAACGCCTAAAGAGTTGTCACAGTCTTAATAAAACTGATGCAACTATTTGAAAGTTGTAACAGTTATTTTATTACTGTCCCAACACGGAAAACGTTGAAACAGTCATAAATAAACTGTTTAAACGCAGAAAAAGTTGTAACAGTTAAAATATAATAGCTTCAATCATTGTATAGGCCTAGCTAATTTATAAGCGTAGCAACTTCAAAACATTGATATTCGTGTACACTTAAAAGTCACGGATACAAATTGTCTGACAGCCAGGCCCGGGATAAAGGTTAAATTATTTGTAAAACAATTTTACCGTGTGAAATATAAGGTTGTGACAAAGAGAAACAACTTTCATTCCCATTTAATACATTAATTTTAGATGTATATTGTTTTAAAAAAATAGTTTTTTGAAATATTTGCCGCTGAACACATTTTTGTATTCCTCGGTTATTTAGTGAATGTGCTGAATTTATATATTTTTTTAACACTTCCTCGCCATTATCTCTTCGAACAAATAAAATCGGAACCAGCCATAGATACCTGCAATTTCACTAGATAAAATATAACTGCTAACAGAAAAAGCGAAAAACGTTACCCAATGTATTTGTAAACCAAACGTATCTTATAACTGAATTAACAGTTGACAATTTTTAATATTATTTTTTTTTTATTATTAAATTAGTGAGGTGTAAAATCATTCATGCATACACAATTGTTTTCAATACCCGTAGTTTTACGAATCACATTACTTCATAATAACGCTAATATACATGATATACTCTAAACCTAGCCGGGAACTCCTTATACACACACTTGTCAAACTTATCCCCATATAAAACTGCTTTATATTTTGTTTAGGGCTTGTTTCAGACACTTATTCTGAGCTTTTATTCGGGGCTACATTTTTTTCTTTTAAAATTATAAATATTGCCGTATTAACCATGCATATTGATTTCTATACATGTAAAACATATAATCAAAGCTATTACGGACATTTAACACATCTTTAGCGGCTATGGAAAACAAATTTTAAATCTATCCAAATTTAATTTATTTTATTTTATCGTTTTTTATTTTAGAATAGTTCAATATTAACTCGACTTTGTACTGTATCTTCTTCATATTGTACGGAATGGTCAATGAGTTCAATTGTAATTGATACACATGATACATATAAATAGCACGTCAGCATTCACGATTGAGGTGAACAAATATTATCACTCGCGAGAAAAAATCATATTTTCACCGGATTTTTCGCCAACAATTTACCATACATATTTTGTACATTTGTAAATACTAGTAGATGGACATACTGTTCATACAAGACCCGACAAAATAACTAGCGCAAGTGAAAGTTCAAATGTTCAAAACAAGAAAACTCGCATTGTTTCAGACAGGAAAATCAAATCTTCTTTTATGTTTTTTCACATCATGGTTTAGAACTTGATGTATTTGGTCAATTCTAAAGACTGACATCGGATTCTCTTACGTGGTTTCAGTTGATCAGATGTCGTACTAATTACGTTTATCCAAAATATTTTCCCATTTCAATTGTTCAACTTCAAATTATTTAATCTTGTAAATGCTTGTACAATAATGACATACTATTTAATTAGTAAAGAAAACTAACAATGTTACTAGATGTAGACAATATTCTGGGTCCCTTAATATTTTTTTTGTTCGGTGTGAGCCGAGGCTCCGTGTTGAATGCCTTACATTGACCTATAATGGTTTACTATTATAAATTGTTATTTGAATGGAGAGTTGTCTCATTGGCACACACACCAAATCTTCCTTTATCTATGACAGTACAGTAATGGAAATTTTAAAAATGGTCACATTTATAAATTACGAAAATGGGTCCCATATTCTGAATTCATATATACACCTTAGAAAAAACAAGTGAAACTGCGAGCTACTGCTCACTGATGATACCCCGCCGCAAGTGGATAATATAAATAGTGTAAAAATATGCAAGTGTTCGGTAAACAGGAAATTGTCGAGTGATGAATCTGAAAACGCATCGCACGGTATAGCTGACTTATATAAATCCTGAAACCAAATTTCAGAAATCCTTATATTGTAGTTCCTGAGAAAAGTGTGACGAAAATTTTCAACTTGGCTTTCATGTGTAAAATCATACAAGTGTTCAGTTAACAGGAAGATGTCAAGTGATGAATCTGAAAACGCATCACACTGTATAGCTGACTTAGATAAACCCTGAAACCAAATTTCAGAAATCCTTGTATTGTAGTTCCTAAGAAAATTGCAACGAAAAAATAAATAGTGTAAAATTATGCAAGTGTTCGGTAAACAGGAAGTTGTCGAGTGATGAATCTGAAAATGCATCACACTGCATAGCTGACTTCGTTAAACCCTGAAACCAAATTTCAGAAATCCTTGTATTGTAGTTCCTGAGAAAAGTGTGACGAAAATTTTCAACTTGGCTATCATGTGTAAAATCATACAAATGTTCGGTAAACAGAAAGTTGTCAAGTGATCAATCTGAAAACGCATCACACGATATAGCTGACTTAGATAAACCCTGAAACCAAACTTCAGAAATCCTTGTATTGTAGTTCCTGAGAAAAATGCGACGAAAAATATTCATGGGAGGGACTGACTGACGGACAGACAGAGGTAAAACAGTATACCCCCCTTTTTTTAAAGTGGGGGTATACAAATACACAGATTCAGTGATTTGTGACTCGTTTCATCCCGGAATGGCAACTATTAAAGAACCTACCAAGTGTATTCATTGTAAATTGTTTTTGTCCTGAACATGCATGTAATATTTGCTACTGGACAATAGCAAATTAAAACCCCAAAAATATGCTTCTAAACATAAATATTATAATTAAATTACATCAAACAGCTCACTATTAGTGCATTATACATGTATGACTTTGTAATGCTTATTGTGTTTATGGAAAACAATGGGAAAATGTTGCTTAACATCTTGGGTCATATATTTAGAAGGCATTTATTCAAAAGCAGATAGAATGGATTTGTAGAAAAAAAAACATGAATAAGGGCAGAAAATCACCTATTTAAAGTACAAGTCTTTGGTTAAACACCAATATATTTGTCATCATTGGTGTATCAATGTTGCTTTTGTGTACATGGTATAAAAATCAAACTTGGGTTTCTCATCTAAACTTGTTTACATTGTGTTACATCATCCAATATGGCTAGGCCTGTTATAGGTTTTTCATTATCACACTTATGCGGAACTGATTTTGCTCATTGTTGAAGGATGTACAGTTACTAACAATTACATCACTTGGCTTACGATTGATGGTCGTCTTATTGAATTTCATACCACATCTCCTTATTCTGGTTATCATACAGTATTCATGTTATACAATACCTAGTATTATCAAATGAATTATAACAATTGTTAATAATGTAGTTGTCAGACTTTTGTTATCAAAAAGCAGCTACATGTGTATAATCTTGCTTTTCCTACATGTATGAAGGTTTTAGTACATTGTACATGTACAGGTATCACACAAACTTTCCATTATAAATAACCTTTGAAAAAGAATTTAAGTCACAGTAAAATTAACCATGCCAGACAGATGATGTACACCCTACAAACTGACATTCCATACACAAAATTTAGTGATTTATACTGTCTGTGGAATAGACTTAACATTCTTAACATCCAAACCATGAAAATTAAACATTGCCCAATGAAACATGAAATGAGGTCATGGTCAGATGTAAAGCCTGCCAATCAAACTTGTACACCTTATGACTATATATCCAATAATATGCCAAAAATAGTGATCCTATACATGTCATGCATGTACATGTAGTTTATACTGTAGCATCTGAGAAACATTTGGAAATAGATCAAACAACAAAAACTAAGCATTGTTCAATGAACCATGATATTTTCATTGAGGTCAAAGTCCGATGTAAGTCTTGCAATTAAGACATTTTTTCACCGCACTCATTGCATACACCAAATATATATAATTGACCTACTTTTCCTACTGCTTGTAGTATTTAACATGTGTGAGAAACAAACTTGACAAATTACATGTAACTGAAGTAACCTTAATCACTGATCCATGAAATGAAGTCAGGATCAGGCCAACCTTGCCTGACAGACAATGAGACATACAATGTAAACCTTTCAAGATACCTACATGTATATATATAAATGGGTTTACCTAAAATTAATCCATGTTATACATGTAAGACTTAGAGTGTATTCCACTGTGACTATTCAAACAGTAATATTTTTTTCCAAACAGTTACATGTTCATGTAGCATGATGTAGTGTACCATGCAAACTAGGTTACGTGCAAGGGACAAGTCACTAACAGAAATGTCATAACATAAGGAAGTACACAGGCCTTTCAGCTTCTAAAATGTATCTGCTGAAGCTCAAATACAAAACGGTACGTTGTAGTCAGATTGTAATACCAATTTCTTGCATGCATGTACTTCAACTTTTGTTGCAGGTGGAATAATAAAATTATACTTTAAAGTACATGCATGGTTTATTTGTTTCAAATACTTGGCCACTAATCATGCTAATTAAGATATTTATTTAATTCTAATTCAGACTTTAATAATTTAAGTACAGCAAGCAGTCATTTGACACTAAACAATTGACACAGACTGCACGAGACCCTCATAGTTGGTTAAGATCTTTTTACACACCCTGGACACGCTGGTGGTAGTTAACAATTGCAATGCCAACATAAACTTCAGATGTGATATACATGTACTGTTTTGTAAATTTCACTGAAGCTAGAAATTCACATTATCCATATTCATATGTTATTATAATAAATCCACTAATTAAAAGTATTCATGAATTCAGATATGATGCACTATTATTAGTAGTATTCACTGAAACTATGAATTTTCATTATTCCAAATTGCTATTTCAAATGAATAATTATCCTGGGTATTCATGGAACTCAGAAACAATGTACATGTATGATTGCAGTATTAATATGCACTACAACTATGGAATTTTGTTATTCCAAATTCACAATTGATCATGATTGATGATAATCCCAGGTATTTAGTCCTCCAGTAATGTGGTCCTCCTTTTTATACAATATATTAAGTTTCCTATTTGTACAAGGCACAATTTTCTTCTTGTTCAATTTAATCAGAACATCACATCATCATCATTGAATAATGCTGCAAGCCCTATTCTTTATTTCAAAAACAATAGATAACTAGTATAAAATAATGAATTAATCCATTGTTTCACAATTTGCAGCTATGAGAGCGACTCAGTGACGTCTACATTTCCTATTCATCAAAGTGCACATGTTTCCTATGCATCAAAGTGCACATGTACTAGCAGGCATCATATTCTAAGTGGGAATCATGGTCAAACCAATACATTTTCAGTATGATTCTACAAAATAAAATATACATAAAGACTCAAGTACAGTAAATGTTTAACTAATAATAAATATATATAATACTACATGTACATGTATATACATTGTGCAATAATAAGAAAATTAATTACAATAACTGTATTTACCTAAAACTATGGCACTCATTGACTGAAAAATTCTAGCACTAATACAATTCTATTTTCAAGTCACTATTAACAAGAAAAATAAATCTGTTAAGGGGGTCTACATTCTTTATAGTGTTGTCTTTTTTTCCTGCATTAATGATTTTTTAAGTGTGATTGTGTACTTTCATTGAAGGGTTACTGTCTTATTGAGGCTCACACCATACTTTAATTCATCAATTCTTTAAAACACAACAGGTTATTTCTTTTGTTCATTTTAATTATGTTTATAATTTAATATGAAATATATTGATACTACAAACATGACAAAGAAAAGTTTAAGGAATGAAAAAATAAAATAAATAAACAACTTTGCACTGTTACTATATACATGCACTAGATAATATTGACTTTACCTTTGTCCAGTGCATATAATGAATAAACCTTTGTGATGTAAATATATTGTTCCAAGACTTAACCATCCCAGTTAATGTTTTAAATCCTTGAGTTTAATATTTTTTACATCTTTTGTGTTACCCTGAATACTTTTTACTTATTCATTTCTTATTACAGCTTGCATTAAATAATGCTTTGCAGCTCAGACAACACTTTTTGTTTATTTAATTTAGTCATTTACCCAATTTTATTTTAATAAATCAATATTGAAATTACTTTTAAAATTTGAATTTTTATATCCAAAATAATAGTATATCCTGCTGTTTCATATTATTTAAAATTATAATTTGTTTTGAAAAAGTTATCAAAATTTTAATCATGATAATTTGTGAAGATTATCATAAAATTATATCATTATACCAATGACAGATTAAATATGATCCCCAGGGCAATAAACTATTGTGTCTTAATTTGTATATTAGCTACATCATGTATATATAATAATTTCTTATTAATACCTATCAGATATCCAGTGTTAACATCCTGATTATTACCTATTTTAATGTCACATTTGCATGGTCATATTCAGTAAATACAAATATTTTATTTTTTTATTTTTTTTTAAATATTTTGAGCTTCATAAAATACTTTAAAAAGGTTTATACCATGTTAACATAAAAAAAATGCATACAGACATGACAGATAGGTTGATTTGTTATGTTTTCCTGACATATTGAATTTTAACATAAAATAATTATCATGATTATGTAGAAAATGCAAAAAATCAGCAATCGTTTGTGAATGCACATAATCAAAGGAGGTGTGGGATATATCAATGATGCATCAACCCAACAGTTAGGCAACAATAAAGTAACCAAAACACAATTGAATGCGTGTCAAAAAATATGACTCATGATTAGAAGGTCCTTAATAATTGTGGGAATAATAAAAAGACCATTGAATGTTACTACTTGTAAGTTACATAACATGTATTGCACAAATGAATTTTTAAAAACAATGCTAACAGGGCACAGTTTATATAAAAATTTCACATGAAAATATATAGTTTAGGTTCAAAGTATTAACAAATTATAGTGATTTAATAAAAATTCTATGTTAAATCTAAAAAGAATAAAATTATGATGCTAGCTTTGCTCTTTTAATATTTGCTTTTTAAACAATGCAGTACATGATAAAACAATTACTAATTGAATTAGCACAATTTGTTTAATCAACAGTGTTTAAATGGCAACTGTTTATGACTCTGTCTTGTTTCAGGAACATTAATTTAATAATATTGTTTTATTTTGATGATTAATGCTATTTTAAACCATTTCTGAAATACCTTAGTCCTATTCACTTTCAATGCCTGCTATCATGTATTATCAAAAATATAATATATTAATGTTTTGTTGTCCATGATTTGAGAATTATTTAAAATCTAAATGAAAGTGGACACTTGCTAAATAAGTCACTATTTAATCTTAAAGTTAATAGTTTTCATAACATTTTATGATCAAATCATATGTTTTTGTACTATGCATGTTTTTTTTATGGAAATTGTGACATCACAATGCATTCCTAATTGAACAAAAACTATCAGCTGATAAAGCAAAATCAGGGAAATACTAGTAATCCTGCATAAGCATGATAAGAAACACATTTATATGGATACGTACATGTAAAGATCGGTTGGTTGTTGGTTATAAAATGTCCAGTGACAAGTATTTCATGCAAATTTATGACCCGCGTTAGCAATACTTTAACATTCAATATGTACGATACATGATGTATAGGTCAGTGGCACATCCAGAACTTTTCATAAGGGACAGGGTTGCTGACTGCCCTTAGGGTCACAGATCCAGTCATGCTTGAGTGATTCCCTATATAATCAACCAAATTTTTCCCACAAAAAAGGGGAAGATATAGAGTAACCTTTTCTGTATTCCACTCAGGGTGATGTATGCAAAATAATTAAGGTAATAAATGGCATACTGTTCACACATGATAATAGGGGGAGGGGAAGGGTGTCCTTTATGACTTCCAATGATTTATTATGATGCTCAACTTTAACATTGTAGCTCAAAGCCTATATTTTCCCTGGAATATGCAACTTTGCACGAGTGTGTTAATATAGAACATTGATTCATAGCTATAGCCTATCGGAGTATCTAAATACATAGATTCCGTAGGATGATGGATCAGTTGCGGATCCAGACATTTTAAAAAGGGGGGGGCCAACCCTGGACAAAATAGTGGGGGTCCAAATATATGTCCCCATTCAAATGCATTGAGCGGCCAAAAAAAGAGGAATGGGTTCGAACCCTCTCCCCCCCTTTTGATCCGCCAATGGGAACAAATTGTAAGGTCTGTAAGCCGACAAATGTACACATTTTCCCTTCAAAATTATGAATCCATGATTATCCGATAGACATGCTATAAAATATTGATAATTTCTACTCACCGATTGTAATTTCCAGCTAAGATTATTGAACATGTGGTCTAACATCTGTAGTTACCTGTGTAAAAATATAGTTTGCCGACCTGAGGTCCAAGGTTTTTTGCCGACAAAAAATTAAAGAGGGTAAATCGTTTACGGTGAAGAATTGTTTTCCGTTTTTAATGAAACTTGACAGATTTTGCTAATTATTTTTTTAATCATCGGAAATGTCCTTCTTGGTGAAATTCGAATTAAAACTGTTTTATTATGCTGTACAATATTGGTAACTGAGTCATAATCTTTAAATTTATTTCAAGTACACCCTTGTACTTTTTTCTATTGCGCAGAATTTATCAAAACTTTTTTAAGTATAAATTTGAATGAATTCATTGTCATCTTCTTATTCTTCTGCAATAATATTAGAACTCTATTTTAAACGAAAGCTGCTGGTTTTTAAAACCAGTTATGAACAGATATTATAAAATAAAAAGTAAGGATATCAGAAGGATTATTAAAAGTCAAACGTACATGACTGTCAAAAATGAACGGACAATGCTACGGCAATAAATAGAAAACGACAAAAGACAAACAACGATCGCAAAATAAATGAATAAACAGCAAAACAAGTTTACAATCGCACAATAGACGATAATAGTATAAGTAAAGACTATTTCACAACAAAATCAAATCTTGAGAGCCGGGTGAGACGTGATTTTTTTACACTGATGGCCGACTACAGTTACGCTAAAATATTTGTATTAAAACATTTACCGACTGTATCAACCTATGAAGTGTTTGTTTTAAACATTTAACGACTGTGTCAACCTTTTATAAGTTGTTATAAACATTTAATGACTGTGCCAACCCTTAGAAAGTTGTAACAAACATTTAACGACTGTCCCAACTCTAAAAACGTTGTGACAAACATTTTTTGACTGCATCAACGTCTGAATAGTTGACACAAACAAATTTTAACTGTCTCAACTACGAAAAGGTTGGGACGGACATTATGCAACTGCCACAACTATTAGAAAGACTGTAATAAATAGATTTTGACTGTGACAACACCGTAAACCACTGCAACAGTTCTGAAATGACTGATGGTAGCATTTTTTGACTTTCAAAACCCGTAGAAAAGTTGGGACAGACATAAATAAACTGTTGCAACGAAATATGACAGATTTGACAGTCATTACTGGTCTTTTACAGACTAAAACAGTCGTACAATGACTGTTACTGGTATGGACAGTTGTTTTTTCGTCCAGTAGTGTATGTTGGCCCAAAGTCATAAATCGATAGAGAGAAAACAAATCCGGGTAACAAACTAAAACGGAGGGAAACACATAAACTATTACAGAAAAACAACAGAAACACTGGAAGTGCAACAAAAATTTAACGACAATGCAATACACACAGAAACAACATTCAGATAATAACTGCTATTTTGATTGACTTTTTTCGTGGCTAGCTGAACCTCGCGCTTTTATTGCAACTTTAAATGTAACACTTAAATGACAACGTTACATGACAGGAATGCAGTACAAATAAATGCTAGAACATTCAGGACAGAAAAATACACACAAAAAAAACAAAATGGTTTCTTATTATTTTTATGAATTGTGACTAGAATATAGATTATCTCAGTTGCACCAATAACACATCTTCTAATCGACATTCTAACCACAGAATAAAAACGAACTCGCAAAACAACCTAGGACTGAACACAAGAACAGCACAACAGAACTACAAAATGTATGTCACACGATAGGATCAGCGCCACACAAGCGACGTCACAGGTAAATTAAAAAAAAAAGATATAATTCAAGATCAGGTTTGTTATTATGTTATTTGATGTACTGTAGGCCAACTAATTTTCGCGGCGAGCGATTTATTTTAGCGATATTTGTGAGTAGAAAAATAACGCGAATATAAATCGTAGCGAACTTGTAAAACTTGGATCTTTCCTTATTGAATTACAAGTAAATTTGAAAATCGCAAAATTCAATCACCGCGAAATTGGCATGGAATGACTTGACGCGAAATATAGTATTCGCTAAAAATGAGATGGTTTTAGTATTTTATAACAAATTACATGAATATTAATGTAAAAAGTAAAATCACCAAAATGATGAACTCCGAGGAAAATTCAAAACGAAATTTCGCTAATCAAATTGCAAAATCAAAAGCTCAAATACATCACACGAATGGATAACAACTGTCACATTCCTGACTTGGTACATGAATTTTCTTATGTAGAAAATGATGGATTGAACCTGTTAATTTGTGTTAGTAATTAGATAACTAGTTGAATTATCTAGCTATGTCAGTATTTCTTCTAAATCAGAGTGTAAAACAAATAAATCGTGTAAATTGTCGTTTATTTATGTGTTACATATTTGTTTTTCGTTCATTTCTTGTAAATAAATAAGGCCGTTACTTTTCTCGTTTGAATTGTTTTACATTTTCATTTCGGGGCCTGGTATAGCTGACTATGCGGTATGGGCTTTGCTCATTGTTGAACGCGGTACGTTGACTTATATTCGTTACTTTCTCTGTCATTTGGGTCTCTTGTGGAGAGTTGTCTGTATTAGCAATCATACCACATCTTCTTTTTTATACATATAAAAGAGGGGCGAAAGATACCAGAGGGACAGTCAAAGTCATAAATCGAAAATAAACTGACAACGCCATGGCTAAAAAGGAAAAAGACAAACAGACAAACAATAGTACACATGACACAACATAGAAAAGTAAAGACTAAGCAACACGAACCCCACCAAAAAATCGGGGTGATATCTGGTGCTCTGGAAGGTTAAGCAGATCCTACTCCACATGTGGCACCCGGCATGTTGCATAATTCGGTAGGTCACATTCATGAAAGGGAAGTGGATTGTATATACGACGTAAGGAAATATCCGATATCATCTGTGAAAAGGTTATTCCATAACGGCCAACCAACTCGTTGTGGCGTCCGTAAAATTTACGAAGGGATGATTTCAGATTCACCATTAGGAACTCTTGGTTTAATAGCTTCCTTTTTGGCAGCAACCCTCTATCAAGTAAATCATGATAGGAAATACAAGTACGGGAATATCGTATCAATTAGGCGACCATGCCTGATGACGTCACATAGAAAGAATACATCTTTTTGCAGATCATTCGCAAAGAAGGAATAGAAGAGGGACGAAAGATACCAGAGGGACAGTCAAACTCATAGATTGAAAACAAACTTACAACGCCATGGCCAAAAATAAGAAAACAAACAGACAAATAATAGTACAGATGACACAACATAGAAAACTAAAGACTAAGCAACACAAACCCCATTAAAAACTGGGGGTGATATCAGGGGCTCCGGAAGGGTAAGCAGATCCTGTTCCACATGTGGCACCCGTCGTATGTTTGCCTGCGTATTGTTTGAAAATAATCAGAGAAACGGATTCAACCGCCAAATCTCGTGTAATACGATATGTATCCACTCTCGACAGTTACATTTTAAATATTTAAAACGTGCAGAACGTTTTAAAAATCTTAACTGTCTCGAGTGAATAAATATTGTATCACACTCAATGCAGTGGTATAATATTATTAGTTATAAAGGAAGGGAGAAACAACTGAACAGATATGGATGGATATTATAAGTTACATAGTATGCTAGTGACCTTATATGGTATATATGGGGTCAGTTAATTCCATATGATGTGAGAGGGAAGCTCGAATCCCCATATGGAATTTACTGACCCTATGTATACCGTATTAGGTCACTAGCACACTGTATAACGAATTTATCTTACCGACTTTCTTAGCGTATGAAAGGTTGACCTATCAAAATGAGCAAGTCTTCAATACTGTTAGCATTAAGCAAACTACTTCCATTGATCTTAAAAAAAAAACAGATACCAACAATCAATAACAGCATGTTAGGTTTAAATGTGTTTTATGAATTTATTTCAATCTTAATCATCAATTTCTTCGTCTGTTGAAACCTTTACGTTTTTTTTTCTCAGTACCATTTTGTTTTATAAAGGGACGTAACACTACTACTAACCGTGTATGAAATAAGCCCCGCCTCCCTACTTCCTTATATGGAATATAAAGGGACGTAACACCACTACTAATCGTGTATGAGATAAGCTCCGCCTCCCTACTAACCTAATATCAAATATACACCGTCTCCACGTGGGCGCTTTTAACCCAGAAATGTATAGGAAGTAAGATAAATGTATATGTCTGTGTTTATACAACTTTGTATCGATATCGTCACGACCGAATTTGTTCCAAGCTCTTTCTGTCCCTTCTCACTGCCGCTTAATTCATTTAAAATCAAACAAAACCTTACATGGATAATAAGCTTCAAGAATCATGTCACTTGACAAAAGTGTAAAAAACAAAAACATGATAGATTGATGAAGAAGTTCAAATATTAATCAGTGGTAAAGGTATATTTAGTCTTGTTTTTTTTTAAATGCACTTTTTAACTCGTGACGAATTTAACCTTAATGTATTTTACAGACTATTGTTTGATTAATATTTCGCTGACTTTTAAATGCCTAATTTGAGAGACCTTTAACTACCTTTATGTTTATTATAATAAAGAGAAATAACCTGTGACTGTAAGAAGACATAAGTATGCATACACGTAGAGATGAGTTTTTATGTAATGTTAACAGGTTTTAATGTCATATTTTCTTATTCTAATATGCCTTTATGTCGTTCTGATCAATTTCCATCAGATTCAGCTTTGAAAATGCTATGGATAATCAGAAATATTCAAAATTCAACCCTCAATGTTTTCGACAGCTGACGAAATAAGAATTACATGTTCATTGACAACAAAGTGCAAAAAAATGGTTGTATTGCCCAGCAAGGAATTATTTTGAATATGCATGTGACAACGATGTGTCCATATTATATCGATTAAAACTGACGTGGAAAGGTAACACATGCCCACCGAAAGCTCTTTTTTTGAGAGCCCAGGTGATCGTGTGGTCTAGCGGAACGGCTGCAGTGCAGGCGATTTGGTGTCACGATATCACAGTAGCATGGGTTCGAATCCCGGCGAGGGAAGAACCAAAAATTTGCGAAAGCAAATTTACAGATCTAACATTGTTGGGTTGATGTTTAGACGAGTTGTATATACATTATGTACACAGCCATGTATCACCATCATTGATGGCGATCCGATGGATACATCTGTTGTAGAGTTGTCACTGACTCAGACGTACTTATGAATATAATTATTTTCTGTGACTGTATATTACATTAATTTGTAGGATCCTTTACTATAGATAATTTAGCTGATCTGTAACAATAACATCTTCATGCCTTATATATCATGTACTGTAGTACGCCGCTAGATTAAAACTGACGTGGAAAGGTAACACATGCCCACCGAAAGCTCTTTTTTTGAGAGCCCAGGTGGTCGTGTGGTCTAGCTGGACGGCTGCAGTGCAGGCGATTTGGTGTCACGATATCACAGTAGCATGGGTTCGAATCCCGGCGAGGGAAGAAGCAAAAATTTGCGAAAGCAAATTTACAGATCTAACATTGTTGGGTTGATGTTTAGACGAGTTGTATATACATAATGTACACAGCCATGTATCACCATCATTGATGGCGATCCGATGGATACATCTGTTGTAGAGTTGTCACTGACTCAGACGTACTTATGAATATAATTATTTTCTGTGACTGTATATTACATTAATTTGTAGGATCCTTTACTATAGATAATTTAGCTGATCTGTAACAATAACATCTTCATGCCTTATATATCATGTACTGTAGTACGCCGCTAGATTAAAACTGACGTGGAAAGGTAACACATGCCCACCGAAAGCTCTTTTTTTGAGAGCCCAGGTGGTCGTGTGGTCTAGCTGGACGGCTGCAGTGCAGGCGATTTGGTGTCACGATATCACAGTAGCATGGGTTCGAATCCCGGCGAGGGAAGAAGCAAAAATTTGCGAAAGCAAATTTACAGATCTAACATTGTTGGGTTGATGTTTAGACGAGTTGTATATACATAATGTACACAGCCATGTATCACCATCATTGATGGCGATCCGATGGATACATCTGTTGTAGAGTTGTCACTGACTCAGACGTACTTATGAATATAATTATTTTCTGTGACTGTATATTACATTAATTTGTAGGATCCTTTACTATAGATAATTTAGCTGATCTGTAACAATAACATCTTCATGCCTTATATATCATGTACTGTAGTACGCCGCTAGATTAAAACTGACGTGGAAAGGTAACACATGCCCACCGAAAGCTCTTTTTTTGAGAGCCCAGGTGGTCGTGTGGTCTAGCGGAACGGCTGCAGTGCAGGCGATTTGGTGTCACGATATCACAGTAGCATGGGTTCGAATCCCGGCGAGGGAAGAACCAAAAATTTGCGAAAGCAAATTTACAGATCTAACATTGTTGGGTTGATGTTTAGACGAGTTGTATATACATTATGTACACAGCCATGTATCACCATCATTGAAGGCGATCCGATGGATACATCTGTTGTAGAGTTGTCACTGACTCAGACGTACTTATGAATATAATTATTTTCTGTGACTGTATATTACATTAATTTGTAGGATCCTTTACTATAGATAATTTAGCTGATCTGTAACAATAACATCTTCATGCCTTATATATCATGTACTGTAGTACGCCGCTAGATTAAAACTGACGTGGAAAGGTAACACATGCCCACCGAAAGCTCTTTTTTTGAGAGCCCAGGTGGTCGTGTGGTCTAGCGGGACGGCTGCAGTGCAGGCGATTTGGTGTCACGATATCACAGTAGCATGGGTTCGAATCCCGGCGAGGGAAGAACCAAAAATTTGCGAAAGCAAATTTACAGATCTAACATTGTTGGGTTGATGTTTAGACGAGTTGTATATATATATATATGTTCAATGCTAGTATCTGGTTGAACAATTGTCGTTTCTTTTTACCAATAAGTGATTGATTAAGCCGCATCAGCACATAAAGTCTATGTTGCTGCGATAGTTGAATATGTGAATGTGAGTTAAACACCTAACCTATTCTTATATGATTTGTTTATAAGGGAATATATTTAATTGCTTGGTCGAGTCGAGTGGATTACCGTTAGTGGCCGTTGCCTTTTTTTTTTCAATAGACGACGTTGACGAAACTTTGTTTTTTTCAATTCGCGTTCATCGATGAATAAAAACACATGATAGTGTGTAATACGTAGTTTATGGGCTATCAGACATCAACATTAATTTTTTTGAAGAAACCAAAACATATGTTTATACATTTCTACGTCAGGCCAATTTTACCACTCAAATATACTATTGACGTGTAATAGAGGTTACGAGTAAAGAAATTGAACATCTTATCTCCAACTTTAAAGAATTATAAGGATTAGACGCATTTTTAATGTTATTTATTTGAGTTTAAACAGGAACAAGTGACCACAAACCTATCGTGAGAGTCCGAAAAGCTTTTTTGCTAATTCTTATGGAAAGGCATTAAATCCTTTAATAACTTTAATTATATAACATATATTTGACAGAGTCTTTAATATCAGTTGTACGAACAGAAATTGTTAACGGACATTAAATCAATTAATATGAATATTATACTAAAACTGGATAAACAGGTGTGTTTTATCGTGTTGGGTATCCTGAATAAATTGACGAGACATTTAACAACATATATTGCATACATCAACACTTTTCTTTGTGTTCAGGCATGACAAAGTGTCATATCTCATATATAAGTCTCCGATATAAGAATAGTGTCTGTATATTCATGTTAATATAAACTTTTTAAAAAGTGTAAAATTGCTTCATAAATTATTCATTAGCTTGGTTATAATAATCGTGGGAATTTGTTATCTCATTCTCATCTGTAGAAGTCCTACTGTTTGGATTTGAAAAACTTTAGTTTGAGTAATGGACTTTAGAATTAATGAGATAATATCGTCTTGAAAGCTGATGTATATAATTAGTAATATGCTGGGGGTAAATATTGAGACCGTTGAACGTGAAATTCATTTTATCTTCTGTATACTTTAAATTCGAGTTTATACTATAGTTATATTAAACAAATAATTCAGCGTTAAACCACAGGATTCAAGGATATGCAAAATCTTTTTCACAATTTTGGCTCAAAACTACAACTAATAATCATATTTTGAAGACGCAATTTATACAATCCAATTCTAGACACACCAATCATACTTTATATATTAATACATATATTATTATTAAAATTCGATGACAAATTACCACATTTGACATTCTCTATGCCGATAAAAAATTGGATGTACAAAGTACGAAAACCAGGTTAGAAGTGATTATCATTTAATTCCACTATAGTTTATCGAGCCATCAATTGATCCGCCTCGAAAATACTTTACCTAGGAGACAATACTAACCGTTGAACTACGTGCCCCGGGAAATACATCTTCACTTATCACTTAACTCAACCTTTTCACCCAAGTCTAGTATATGCCTACATTATAAAACAAATTATTGTGATACAAAAATTCCACTACAAACTTAATGCTAAACTAATTTGCTGTTTGTAAAGAACAACACAGATGGAGTATTTAAAAACTGTTTATTTGTAAAACCACATTAAAGCATCAATACTATATTCAAATGCCAGATAAACAACAGATAAAACATGAACACAATCTAATTCATAAACTCCAATGCTCTGAACCTTGAAATCGGTTAGCAACACAATATATCACATACTAGTATGTACTAGAGGCACTTACACCTTAAATGTCTCTTTCAACGCATACTGTTGAATAAAAGCAACAGTAGTATACCGTTGTTCGAATTTCATTAATCGATTGAGAAAAAAAACCAAATCCGGGTTACAAACTAAAACTGAGGGAAACACATCAAATATGAGAGAAGAACTACGACACAACAGAAACACAACATTAAAATGTAACACACACAGAAACGAACTATAATATAACAATGGCCATTTTCCTGACTTGGTACAGGACATTTTAAGAAAATAATGGTGGGTTGAACCCGCTTTTATGGCAATGTTAAATAGAACATTAAAATGACAATATTACCTGACAAGACTACAAAACAAATAAATGGGATAACATATAGGACATATAAAATGACTATATAATAGATATACATGATAAAACCGAAGTGGTTACAAACTACAGAATAAAAACAGATACATTACATAAAACAACCTAACCCAGCACATCAAAATTAACAGCCGAGTTAGCCAAAGCCATCAACGCACAACGTGACGTCACATTTGAATTTCTAAAAACAATTTCCAAAAATAAGATAGAATTAGGAAAGAATTCAAGATTATATTTGTAATAATGATTTAACATGTATTAATAAAAATGAAAAGTACAATACTAATTAATATCAAATTGAGAAAGTAATTAGATTATTAGTTGTATTATCTAGCTATGTCGGTGTTTCTTCTGAATCAAACTGTAAACCAAATATGTTAACACATGAATTAGCCGACATTGTCGGAACTTTTGACCTTTAAGCATGCAAACCAATGTAGTCCGGCCAATTGGTGCAGATATAGAGCAGAATTACTCACTTGATGAGGAAAGCATGAAACTTTGACAAGTAGTTCTTGGTCATATACCCTTTGATTTCAGCTATGGACCCACTCTGAAAAATCCAATATGGCTCCCATTTTCACGATGGCGGAAACAATGGTATAAATATCAAATTTATCCTAAAGGTATTCTATATAATTTCGGAAATTAAAGTAATGATTCTTTAAAAATGGACTTTATCTTCTTGAATTTGTTATCAATTAATTTGAAAATATTAAAACAAAAATGGTTATTTCTATAACACATACATTAGAGATATATCTGCGTATATATACAAAAACAAATAGTGAAATTCAAAATGATAATCAATATGTTACATGTTATTGTAATTGTTCTTTAAACGCTTGCAGTTTTAATGGTTGGAATCAAATAGGCTGAAACAAGTCGATTGAGCGTTAATATAGGTCGGTGATTGAATAGCAGGTAACTCATTTGAACTTTTAGGAAGTGCCAAGGGCACCTTGTCTCGTGTCTCTTCAATGCCATGTCTTCGTTACTTATCGCGTTTTCGTCTTCCGTACCCACTACATCGTCAAATTATTCTATGTAATCAATAGGTGTACCTTTCTTCAGGCGGATTATACGAATGCCACCTTTTAAAATGGTTAAGGGGCAACTATTTTCTTTTCCAACTACGTGTGAAACCAATTCGGAACTATTCAGCGAGCATGGTCCTAAAAGATACTCCTGGTCAGCCCTTTTATTGATTTTAATGGAAACAATCATTTCTGAGTTTGGCGTAACTGTGATGGTTCATTTTTTGCAAACTTGCTGAGTTGAAATTGTTTCCACTGTAAACAAATGCCGCATTTATCACTTTATTGTTGATGGTAAGTGTGGAAGTACTCAGGTTTATCACTGCGCTAGGTGTGTCCACAATATATAGCCTCAGTATAACATCGTCTGTTAATTGCTCTTTACACACATCCAATTGTATGTTTACCCTATTAATGTCCAGAGTCGTTCTTTATAATCTTCCCAATAACAAGCTGTTAACCCAAACAACGTAGCGTTACGGTTTTTGCCAGAATTAATTTCTCATTTATCATTGCAGCAGTGTCCACAATCATGGTCAGGTCATGTATAGTACTTCGTACTGCTAAGCTCTTGCAAATGGTTTATCTGATGACAATACCGAACGAGGTCGTTGGCCTCTGTTTGGTTTTGTAATGAGGTGATGTTTCATGACCAATAGACTTTGGAATCGTGCGTTGGCCTACTGGCCTGGCCCTTTGCTGTTTAAAGACTCCGTTGTCGGTGTTGCACTTTGATTTGCTCCGTATGCTGGTGAAGGTGACTGTTGTCTGAAATAACCGGGATTTCTGAAGTTTTTCCGTGGAGATTGTAACCGTTGTCTTCAGGGATCTCTAGATTAGTGGTGATCGATAGGCATTAAGCTTGTGTGTATTTCTTTCTTGTGATCTACCGCGATTGTATTGCTCATGAGATCTTCCACGTGTATATTGATCAAGTGATTTTCCATTGAACTGGTAATATTCCGTGATTATTTGATCAGAAGAACCGAGGTTATATTGATCGGCCAATCCACGGTTATGCTGATTAGTTGAAAGCAAAACATCAGCTTATTTTGTGACAATTTGTTTAAGATTATGGACCCCATTATCCAAAGGACTGCTCATATTTCCTTTATCGGTCGGTGATACTGTGATACTTGTCACATTTTGATCCATATATCGCCATCTGGTTTGCTATTTATGTTTTCAATTGTTTTAACGCCTTGTTGAATGTTTCTGAGTTCCTCTCTATTATGGTTACTGCTGTACCCATATTTTGACTATTTTATTTATTATGTCTGTTTAGATCACGCATCATTGTAAATATAACGGAATTTGATGAGGCTTTCGTACAAATTGAGAGGTTTAGCGATATAAAACCAGGTTTAATACACAATTTTCTACATTTGTAAATGCCTGTACCAAGTCAGGAATATGAAAGTTGTTGTCCATGCGTTTTTAATTTGTTTTGTCATTTGATTTTGCCAAGATTAGGGACTTTTTGATTTTCCTCTGAGTTCAGTATTTTTGTGATTTTACTTATTACATGCCTTGAAGATTCTTTGTCTTTACATCCTCGGAGGTATGCTTCGGTTGAAATCTGGTTTGATCGTCTTTCTTGCTGAAGCGCTGCTCCAGTGTTTTTTAAGGCATTGAAATTATCATCTGTGTTTACCTTGAGAGCGTACTCAAAGCATCGGCCTGGCAATCTGGAGCCTACACAGATTTTTCCTGTTTTCCCATTGTCATCTACTGCCAGTTCGTTCAAATTGGTAAATCAACGCCTCCCTATTCAAGGATCCTCTTCAATTAGTTATTGCATTTTTGGGAGCTGTGGGCTTCGGCTCTAGTCCCTTGCACCAATATTTTCTTGCCATCGGGTACTAGTATATTCTCTCTACAATGGGGAGTCTAAAGAAGAGCTGTTACCACACTCTTTTGGTTCCCTTTGCCCTTTCCTGGATCAGTCAGTGGAGTCAGCTTACTTTATGGGAAGCCTGTTAGAGTTCTAGGAGCTGACGAGGTTGTCATAATTGGAGTGATAAATGTGGGATTTGCCATTGACTCGACGGGGATGATACCATCAGGAGGCACTGCATTCAGCATTGGAGAAACTTGATAGGATCCACATGCTGTCAATTGTTTCTGTAATCGTGTGCTGCTCTGAACCAGACATATTGACTCATAGTTGATGGTAAGTCGTGCGTAAAAAGACACAAAAGCCTTTTGCTGGTATCCTTGATTAGTACTTAAGGTTTATAGAATGTTCTTAGATGTAGATTGTTGTTGTATAATTTGAATTGTCTCATGCAGGATAAAGGGCCCTGGCATTGGACTTTTGACTTAAGGTGAAGACACCTTCAACAGAGATGACGCAGTTGATGGTTCATGCGAACTACAATTTGGGAAAGACCCAAGGCATGGATTTTGTTGTGTACTTTTGGTAAACTTGCGTTGTACTGGCTAAGGTCACATTTTGGGTAAGATGATGTGTTCATTGCATGAATTTTAACTTCTTTATTTCGATTGTCCACTTATTCATTTTCAATAGATGCCAGTTGTTGGAAGGTACCCTGCTGTTCAAATGCACTTTTAATTTGAACTGTGTATCCTTCCTTAGTTGTTGTCAGCTTGTCCATTCGTCTCACTACAACATTGGATATCTTATTGGTCTGACCATCAATTCCGCCAAACAATTACCACTAGTCTTGTGGTCTATCCTGTCTTAGACTGCTGAAGTTGATGAGATATCGCTCCCATCTGTTCGTTAATGATATGCAATGCCTCTTTCTGTGCATCTTGAATCGTAATAAGACCAACACCTATTTTATCAATTCGCCCTTCGCTCTCCTATCTCTGATTTATATTGCGGTAAATCTCAGGTGTTCTTGGAGCATTAGATTATCTTTCTGCTAAGAAATGTTTAAAAGTCATTTCTGAGCTGTCCTCTGTTGAAGCGTCTTCAGCTGTGGGTTTCTCCATATCTCCAAGCAATTCAGTTTCTGCCATTTCAATGTTCCTGTCCTTGTTGTTCTCAATTCCTGCCAGTTCACTGAATTATTTAAATGATTCTCAATTCACAGTATAATATCTCATTTTGCAAATTATTGCTACCAAAGAAATAAGATAGGCACTGCATAATATCTTAAGGCAGATACATCCCAAATCACAGCTTTTATGTGTGACCCAAGACAACAACAGTGCAGCTTTTAATGAAAGCTACTACTGCAGCTTTTTTTATAAATGCTACAAATTTGTGTAAGTAAGACAAGCAAGGCAACATAAAAAAAGACAGAACTGGGTCGGATACTAAATGACACTATGCACAGCTGATAAAAAATATATGTAGTACTTGAAATTTACTTTTGATATTAAGGACTATTTCTTTACTTTAAAATTATTGTAATGTTTCGGTACTTGTATTTTACAGTACTTGATTTGTACTAAATATTTTGGTACAGAAAAATACCAATAGTGATCACAATATTCCATGTTTTAAAATCATAATTTAAGGGATTAGAAATAGGAAAACTTTCAAAATGCTGAAAATGTAAAGGTAGTAACCAAAAATCTGTAGTACCCACATTTCAAGTACAAATATAGTACTGTAAAAAACAGGTACCTAAATATTACAATAATTTCAAAGTAACAAAATAGTACTGAATATTAAAAGTAAATTTCCAGAACTACATATTTTTAGTAAAGAAATAGTACAAAAAAAATATATGAAAAAGTAGCTGTGTACATCAATAAAATTATTATATTCAGGTCAATTTTCAGTAATGAATTTTTTTTTTTTTTTCAAGGCGGCCATTTGGAAATACACCGCCATTTTCTATTTCAAATATATATCAATTCAAAATTATGATAAGTACACCAAGTCATTCAAATATGTTGATTTTTGTGCTTCCAGCATCAAATCCACTGTGGTTTGTGCAACACTGGAAAATATTTTATAACGTTCGCCAGCCATATTGAGTTTTGAGGATGGGTCCATAGCTAATATTGCTCAGTACACAAAAATAAACCATTATGTAAAAAAATGGTGCATTCCTCATTATTTTTTCACCGATCGGCCGGACTACAGTAATTTTTGGAGTTGTCTACCTTTACACAATAAATTTGTCTGTATGTCTTTTCAACTCATCAATCGTTAACCGTATTACCCTAACTTAGAAAATGATGTCAAGGGTAAAGGTCAAGGTCAAGGACCTTGAGAAAACCGGAAGTAACTATGTTCTTTTACAAGTACTCAGAATCCATATATTTTGTAATTTAAATACATTTACTTATCACTAAAGTCTAGAAGTGACTTTCTGTAAACTGGAAGTGGTCAATTATATCCGGTTTTACAGGCAAAGGTATATAGAAACTATATATTTTTGGAATCAGTGTGAAACAAGCTATCAGATGAGACAGGAGGTAACATTTACTTAACCGGAAGTAGCACAATATCTCCTTTAGTTCACTTTAAAGCATATCAAAACCATTTATTTATCGCATCAGTCTGAAAAAACTAGCTTCTTTTCAAAATTTCTTTAATGTGAAAATGCTTTCAATTGTTCTCTGAACAATTCGTTTTTAATTATTATTTTTTTTCCCGCCACATTCTGAATATTTTGTTTCGTAAACTGTCGCTTAGATCATGTAGATATTTCTTATATTGTAACATACAGTCTCCCACTTTTAAATTTCACCCTGCTCTGAGAAACAATAAAGAGTTATCTCCTTATTCACTGTTTATCATCTGTGTGCATCTCCTTTGTAACAAAAAAAAAAGATATCGACAAAATTCTTTTAATAAATTGTTAGTTACATCCTCAAGATTTTTTGGCTATTTGTATCGAAGCGATTCGATGAAATTTTATAGGAGTTATCTACCTTTCCAAAATGAATTTGTCGGTATGTGTTTTCATCGCATCAACCGTTAATCGTATTACCCTGGAATGTTTTTCTTTGAGGCCCCTATGTCCTTACTAAGAAAATGAGGTCAAGGGTAAAGGTCAAGGTCAAGTTCTAAATTTGGACTTTTCCTGGTTTTCGCATTTTCTCTAATACTTTTAAAGATTTATGTAAAAGAACAAGTGCAAAATGTGTGTTTTATTGTAATGAAGATATGTTACATTTGGTCTGAAACAATTAAATGACATCTTATGGAAGTTAGTGTCCATGAAATGTAATTAAAAGGTTAATTGATTATTTCCTCCACCTTGTTCATTATAAAGCCATATGACCTTTTACAAAAGGTTGAGTGACATTTGACCTTGACAAATGACAACCGGAAGTGACCTTGAAAAAAACGGAAGTAGCCATTTTCCCACTTTTTTCATGAAAAAGTACTCGGAATCCATATATTTTGTAATTTAAATACATTTACTTATCACTAAAGACTAGAAGTGACTTTCGATAATCCGGAAGTGAATAATTATCTCAGACAAAGGTATATAGAAACTATATATTTTTGGAATCAGAGTGAAATTACCTATCATATGAGACAGGAAGTGACATTTGCCTCACCGGAAGTAGCACAGTATCTCCTTTATTTCACTCTGAAGTATATAATAATCACGTATTTTTCGCATTATTCTGTGAATCAGTATAAAGGAACTTATGATTTGATGCAAATTTTAACTTATAGTAAACAGGAACTAGCTCCTTTTCAATTACTTTGAAAATTGATGTGGAAAGACCTTCAATTGTTCTCTGAACAATTGGTTTTTATTTGTCAACTGTATTACTTATCATCTCTATGCTATGAAAAGTACCAAAATGTAGAGTGAAGGATTTCTTAATTTGAGAAAAAAACACAATCTCTGTGATAACATTAAAAACATAATTTCGTTGCAATTGATATGCACGTTTCATCTTTCGAATATAACAAATCAGGATTAATATTTAAGTATTATACAAAGAAACGCATAAAGCAGTTCATACAATAGACATATTATTGTATATCTATGTCATGAAACCACAATATGGTGATACCAAAAATGGAAGGTAAGCATATGGTTTTGAATAATCGAGCTATATATATCATTGGCATTCATACCACATCTTCCTATATCTATGTAAAAGTAAAACTATTCAAAACGGGAACGTTGGATCTATAAGTAATCTATGCATATTTCTATACAAAAGAACATTTATTGTAGTGATCATTATATAAGTATATATATATACATGTATATATATATTCATAGAGGGGTCTAAATACAGCACAAACAACATTTTCCATGAGACCAAAAGAGTGAAAAAGTACATTTTAACAAAACGCATTTGACTAGCAGGTCGAACAACTAATTTTCTTAAACCCTGCTGACTACCATTGACGAATGCCAAATTTATTTATCACAAGTTGTAACAAAAAAATTGGTTTACATGCACATGTATAAAAATTGCGGTATTTATCCAGTGCAATCATAGGTTTGAACGTTGTTTTCAATTTAAACTTGTTTATATATATTTATATATATTTTTCGGTTTTTATTCAACTTTCTATCGATAACGACGCGATCGAATTTGTTCTATAACTTTTGCTGTCCCTTCTCACTGTCGTATAAGTTATAAACAATCAAACCAAAAAGCCGTCAACAAGAATCGCGTCACTTCACAAAAGTGTAAAAAATAAAAACATGTTGGATTGATGAAGTAACCAAAGTATTAATCAGTAGTAAAAGTATATTTGGTCTGTTATTTTACCTTTGTAAATTCTTGACAATTTTAATCTTAATGTATTTTACAGACTATTGTTGAATGAATATTTTCGCTGACTTTTAAATGCCTTGTTTGGTTGATATCAAATATCGTCCTTTTTATATTTTTGACGTGTATTTTGTCAATTAGAGAGCAAAGTTATACGATAATATCATATCCTTTAAAAATGGGTTAGTAAGGTTTTGTATCATGTTTGCATTATCCATATAAGTATTAATGCATACACATTCAACTTTAAATTTGTATCAGATTGAAACTAAAAGCTTACCGGTATCTCCAATAATGAACGCTCTACAACATTGTGGACTAGGATAAAATTCATAACAACAATCATGTATTGCTGAGACCCTTTTTTGATTACATGTTCCCTTTTTATTAATATCTTCTTATTAACATGATTAAGTTTTAGTCCAAAAAAATTCGAAGGGTAAAATAAATGTTTTTAATGGAAATCACACCTGTAAAGAAAATATTAACAAATTCGACAAAATTTTACTTACTTATAGATCTTGGTTTGCTGATAATTGTTACTATTCAGAGTGACTATCTATCTTTAATGGTTTCCCAAAAAAGGAGCAGAGTACTCACAATGGGTAAAAACGTCTTTAAACAGCAATTACTCCAAAAAGAAGAATAAATTGACAAATCTGATCAGTAGACCTATTTAAAGATATAGTCTTGCTGATAATTGTTGGTTGTTTTGATTATATTTCTCTATAATAATAGTTTTTCATGTGCCATTAAAATTGAAAAAAAGTCGTTACATTACACAATCTCCAATCAAGAGCTGTTTGTAGATTTAAACCTTCTTGATTTATTTGAAGATCTTGTCTGGGAATTTACATGAAGAAAAACAAAAGAGATATACTTCAAAGTCAAGAAGTAATCAGAATTTATCATGGAGTTCGGTATTTTTCTTTAAGACTAATACCTTTTAAAGACTGATCACTAACTTTTGCAAAACACTGGAACATACAACCAACAATTGTGTGAATCCTTTAACATGAGAAATGTGTAGACCGAAACCTGTTTATTTAATCTGATAACAAACCAGTAAAAAAGCTGTTTGGAGCAACTTTAACTTTTAACTAATCCAATCCTTTTTCTTTTACACATTCAGAAATATTTATCCATTATTATGGAGACAACAAGATGTACTGTTACAATTTTGTGTATGAATCTTCATTTAGAACTTTCAAAGCGAAAATTGAGTTATTTGAATGCCACGGTCCCGAAAAAAAATATAAAGCTAAGATCAACTTTTGCTCTGAAAGGTATTACTTATTTTTTGAACATTTTCTATAATTATCGATGAAAGTTATACTTTACGGCAATCATTCAATCTATCAATAAATTTACATGAAATTGAATTATCACAGCTTTCAATCTCAGGTATGTTTTATTTTCACAAAGAAAATAAATTCTATGAACTGGTTTGAATATGTAATGTTTACATTCGTATATTAAACAATAATATATATATCTTACATAGATTCCAATAGCATGGTGTAAATACACACAGTTGAAAGAAGATTATCGTCCGAACAAAAATCAAAAAGAACAACATTGCACTTATGTAAAGTTGGTTAAATGAAAATAAAGAACTAGATGTGGCTGAGAGTTTTCGATTGACACAATTAGAGGACAAATTTTTCTTTATCGCTATGTTGGATGTAGAAAATTTAGCCATTCAACTTGTTATATTAACCGCAATACAACAAATCGAAATTGTTAGTAAGACCAATGTTTGTGATCGATATTTTAAGTCTCCTTTAATAGAATAACCGAACATTTACGGATTTATAGTGCAAGTTTGATGAATACGGACAGTAAATTAATATAAAAGAGTAAACAATTGACTAATTCCGCGCGTCCGATATGCTTTGTTGATATAACGGCACTGCTACAACCATGAATCTTTAAAGGCATTGGTGTATAAGTGCAGAAAAATAAAATTCACCGAACGTCAACTTTGCCTGAATGAATGGAGACCTTAGTTTCTCAATAATTCTATTATAATCTATCAACTGAAAATAAACAAAATTATGGTAAAACACATTACAAAACAAAGGACCTACTAGCTTCCAATTATTTCCTATCAATTATTATAATTGTCCATTTCTTTGAAGCTATGAAAAAGACTTAAACAGACTGGATGAAGATTTGTACATAGGATATATGAGAATATTAACATATTTATAGGTGATTTATTTCATCTTCAGGTTTCATATAGATTTATAGATTAACAACAGAAGCAAGTATCAGTGTGTCCATATGATAAGTAATTCTGAATATAAATATATTCGGGGAACTGTACAAATGTCAAAATACATTTTTTTAACTCCCTCAGTTAGAAAAGCGTCGTTATATGTGTATAAAGATGAAGAGAAAATGAACTGGGACAATGAGAAGTCTAAAGAGAAGAAGATATCGGGCTATAAGTTATACGTCAAAGTTTTCAATGTCACATATTATTATTACATGTTTTAGTTTTACTTATACATATCCATCCGATTCATCTTTTTTATAACGCCGTGGATAAGGAAAAACATTCAAAATTTAGCCAACATTGAACAATACCTGAGGAAAATTCCATATTTCCGAAAGAGGACAAATTAAGAAATAACCCCACCATTTTTTTCTTAAAATGTCCTGTACCAAGTCAGGGAAATGGCAATGGTTATATTATACTCCGTTTCTGTTGTGTCATTGTTCTCTTATATTTGATGTGTTTCCCGCAGTTTTAGTTTGTAACCCGGATTTGTTTTTTCTCAATCGATTTATGAATTTTGAACATCGGTATACTACTGTTGCCTTTATTTCATGATACTTTTGGGGTACTGTCAGGTTTTCTTTTTTAACACTTGAATTTGTCCCATTTATTTCTTTACCATATATCAGATCAGGCGTTTTATTTGCTTCCTTCTTGACGAAATTAACTAGTTGCTGAAATGTAACTGTTTCCTTTTTCCCTTTGTATCATAAACAATATTTTTACCAAGTGTTTTTGATTTTCAGAGTATTCTAGAAATCCATCAGCTTCAACATTCTCAACAGCATAGAGCAACTCTGAAAAATATTGAAAAGACATCCAAGACTTTAGCATTGTCTGGTTTAATCACTGACCAATCCAAAGCTCTTTTGACGTACGCATGAGATAAGACGTCTGAATTTCCGTAACAATCATTAAGGGAATACGATACAGTAGCAGGGGCAGATAATAACGTTTTCAAAACTGTTCGTGTTGTTTTCGCGACGTTGGTAACCAGAACGTTGTAATTTCGCGATGTTTCTAATAAGAACGTTAACATTTCGCGACGTTGCTTTAAAAGACGTCATATTTCGCGGAATATTTACTGACGTCATAAATTCGGTTGCGCGAATTTCAAAGAAGTACCTGCTAAAAAAGTGTCCATGCCGTTTCTAAAAGACGGAGAAATCCGCCGCAGAGCAGAGAGATCAAAGGAAATACTTGAGATGAACAAAAATAAATCAAATACAACTTTGCATAACGAAATTTTTAGTCTGGCACTGAATAACTGCCAAAACTGCACGTCCCAGCGGAATCTGCTTAACATAGAGAAAGAAAAATTGCAAGGATGTGGGGTCTATCTTACTATTCGTTGCTTAAACTGTAACATGCTGAATAACATTTTAACAAATAAGACACAATTCGGAACAAAAGGACCTGCAATAGCTAACTATGAGTATTAGTAGCTGCTTAACGTCCAGCGGCATATATTTAATTGCACATCATTTATAACATCCAAATGTTATTTTAATAAAACTTAAAGAAATGAGAAAACGTATGAACCCGTGATTAATGAGAAAAGTTTAACAAAATCTTTGGCACGTATGGTGGCCTATCGGGTCTGGTGTTGGAAGATTTGAAATTCATACACAAAAGTCATTACTACGGCGTGTTGTACAGCTGTTCAATATTTTTCATGACGAGAACAGTTATTTTCATTTATTGATAATGAATTGGAAGTCAATAATACTATCTTGAATTGAAAAAAATCAGAATCAAAATAGATTAGTTTGTGTCTTTATTTTCTTGTTCTTGTATAGCATTTGGCAGACTGCAAGTTTTCCGCAGAATTGTCATTGTACGGCCAAATTTAACAGACTATCAATAAAATAACAAAACCGACTACATGTGCGAGATCCACATAGGTAGACAGGGTCGTATAACACCCCTTTTCGTAAATAAAATAATAAATAATGAGAATGTCTCATCCTGTTCTGGACTTGAAATTAGTACATAAAAAAATGCCGAGTTTAATTGACATTTTAAAAATATATAATATTATATTTGTATGTAGAAAAACAGTCAATAAAAGTCCGTTAAAAAGATTTCAATAAAAATATATTGTTGTCATTTTTGGTTTTGGTTTGTATTTAAGCAAAGTATAACCAATAGATGCAGAATTGTCACACATTAGTTTGTTTAATTGGTTATATTTTTTTGGTATATGAAACTGGATGTAATAGACCAAAACAAGAAACCGCCCGTGCACATGCTTGTAATTCAATGGTGTCGTTTGGTATTGTATATCATATTTGTATTTCGTTCATTGTTTGTACTTAAAACAGCCGTAAGTTTCCCGTTTGAGTTGTTTTGCATTTGTCATGTAGGGTCTTTTCATAGCTGACTATGCAGTATGGGTTTTAATCACTGTTGAAGGCCGTCCGATGTCCTAAAGTCATTTACTTCTATGTCATTTGGTCTCTGGTTAAGATTTGCCCCATAGGTAATCATACCTCGTCTTATTTGTATAAGCTGTAAGCATATCCCTATTGTACTTTAATGTATTGAGAGATAAAAATTGAAGTATCGGCAAATGTACACTATTTGCAGACAGACAGATCAAAAAATGTACACACGTTAAAACTCGTCGCAGTCAAGCTGATGAGCAAATGTGAAGTCATGCAGTAGGGTTGTTTCTGAGAAAAGTAACAAACGTATAGTAAGACGATCAGACAGAAGAACAAAGTGTTTTCAATATAGCTCTACTTCTAGACAAACAAGTACGCCAATAGTCGTACATATACGCCGTATAAAAGGTAATACAACTTATCTATTGATAAAGACATCGTTCAAAATTATTCTCTAATACCGGCTACTGTACTTCCTATGAAATGTTATATTACAACTTCATTTTCGGTCGATTGAGGCAATACTGGCATAAATTTAATTGCACGAAACAGCTCTTATAAAACAAGAAGTACTCCTTATAATTTAAATTTGAAAGATGATTATATTTTGAATGTAAAAAGAAAAAAAATCAAAGTACGTCGGGCCTTTTAAATTTGACGATACGGTATCGGTTTTGTTGAAGGTTAATTTATAGTTGGTTCACATTTTGTCATGCCAGGGCCTTTGAAATAATGTTGTCTATCCTCTTACAGTACATGAAGCAATTTAGAACTAATGTCGGACGGAGATGCACCTTTATATACTTCTATCAGATTTTTCTTTTTGGCCGTACATTGACAAAGTAATCTGCTAGAATCTTTTTTTATATCTTCCTTTTTTTTTCTTTTTATTATGAAAAGGTTCCTGTCCAAATTTCGTTTCGCAAATGTTTAGCACAAATGTTTCGCCATTTTATGAGTAACCATCTTATAAAAGTATCAACGCTTTGAAAAACACCTGCATATACTTGACAGCGTACTCGTGTACGGCGGGAATGATTACACGACGTTGTTGCGATTAAAACTTAATATAACTTCTTTTACCGCCGTATTGACAGACGTCGTAAAAAATTAAGGTATATGGCTTTAATTGAAAAAACAAGCACATGGACCCCAATTTTTTTCTTTTGCAATCAATCAAGTACTGTTTCTAGAACTCTCCTCCAAAATTTCAGGAAAAAATCAACGATCAAATTTGTTCTGCACTTCCAAAAGACGCTAAAATATGGTCAATTTCTTTATTTCGAATATAGCAATCTAAATCCGGAAAATGATGATTTGATTTAACCTTAAACTTGTTTCAGCATGTTGATGCCATGGATCAAGGGAACATTTTACAAAAAAACCGGTTAAGTTCTGACTTTTCGTTCAAAAGTATTGTTACTTTCTTTAAAAGTCCTTATGTATGAAATTTCAGGGATTTTCTTCAAAATATGCAAATTTCGAACCAAATTATCTCAAAAAGTAAGTCATGAAAGTACTTTTTTCTTTGCATATTTGAAAAGAACACATTGAAATTGACCTTACATCAAAATTTTAAGAAAAAATCAACGAGGGATCTCTACTGTATCGTATGCCCTTAAATTCTTCGAAAGCTGTTTCACATTCCTTCGTAACATCTAATTGAGAAAATCAACTCAACATTATATGTGGCTCTCCAATAGTAAATTGTAATAAAAAGTTAAATCTCTCATCATATGAATCAGTGTTTGCAACTCTACATCAAACTGTCGAATAAAACTTCACGAGCTATAGATATTGTATTAATTTTTTTACGATGCACTTTAGTTTTATACTATGATCATGAATTTTTGATTTGTCAATGTTGTTCTTTGTATCCGTACCACAAATACCCTTTGTTTTAATGTCGTGACTTGTTTTCTTTCTTTCGGAAGCCACTCTGATATATCTGGATTCAGTTTATCTATGTAACTTAACCTTTTGGGTTTAGTCCCAATTTCATTTTTAATGAGTGATTCTTCCAGCTCTTGATACTCCCTCATGCTCTTTTCAAGAGCTTCTATCAATTTATTTTTGGCTTCACTCGCTTACATTTCTGTCTTTATTTCAAGATCTTCTTCTTGTAGTTTTGCTTCTTCTAACTCCTTTTTATCTGTCAAGTATTTGCTCTTGCCATTAATTCTGCTTTTCGCTGTTCTTCCTTCAATTTTGCAGTTGATAGTTGACTAGATGCAATAGAACTAGTTTTGAGCGTGTACTGCCTCGTAATATCCGGGACATACTATCTTCTTGAACAGTAGTCACTACTATCTTCGGAACTCGATTTGATATGAACCACTGTTGAACATTGTCATTTAGGGTACTACAGTTTTTTCGTTTACATTTATTCGTTACGATAAAACTGCAAAACAAAGAAAAACAATAATAGTATCTAGAAAATAGTAACAATATTAATTCACATAAAGTGGTCAATGAAATACAACTATTTAAATGTCAGAATACACCCATATTATTACACAATAAAAACCATACGAATTAACACAATCTAGAAAGGGTAAGTAATGAATGTTTGGGTTGAGTAATCATCTTTCAAGTTACTATAAAAAATAACTGTACAATAAGTTACTCTTAGAGCAGATTACTTCTAAAATCATGAAATTGCAATATTAATCCATGCAAAAATCAATTAGGAAAAGTGTTCATAGCACGTAAATATATGTAACAGAAGTCACAGGTGTTATCTCATTTACATGGCAATAGCCATCACCAAATATATGCAAATTACCAATTAAAAATCAATACACAATAACTTTAAAAACCTTTCAAATTAACTGCAAAAAATGAGTTATCACTTCTCAAATATGAATCTTAATATATGCAAAGTGTTTCATACATGTACGATGTATAGAATCTGTCAAATGACACAACTGCGTGTGTAAATTAAGATGTACAATACTATTCAAGTTTTCAGTTTAATTTACCCAGTGAAATATAAATCTATAATTCTATGCTTATTTATACAATTATTTAAATATTATTCAATAAAGTATTACCACTGGGTCGATGCCTCTGCTGGTGGACTATTAGTCCCCGAGGGTATCACCAACCCAGTAGCCAGTACTTCGGTACTGGCATGAAAATACGGATTTTTTGTGTTATTTAAATTTGCTGTTACAAAATATTAGAAATTATTATAAATTAAGGAATGTATCTCCCTCATGCAAAGCTCTGATTCCTTTCACGAATTTGACTATACTTTTTGGACCTTTTGGATTATTGCTCTTCATCTTTTATATAAGCTTTGGATTTCAAATATTTTGGCCACGAGCATCACTGAAGAGACATATTTTGTCGAAATGCGCATCTGGTGCAACAAAATTGGTATCGTTGATTTTATTACTACCACTGGGTCGATGCCTCTGCTGGTGGACTATTAGTCCCCGAGGGTATCACCAGCCCAGTAGCTAGTACTTCGGTACTGGCATGAAAATACGGATTTTTTGTGTTATTTAAATTTGCTGTTACAAAATATTAGAAATTATTATAAATTAAGGAATGTATCTCCCTCATGCAAAGCTCTGATTCCTTTCACGAATTTGACTATACTTTTTGGACCTTTTGGATTATTGCTCTTCATCTTTTATATAAGCTTTGGATTTCAAATATTTTGGCCACGAGCATCACTGAAGAGACATATTTTGTCGAAATGCGCATCTGGTGCAACAAAATTGGTACCGTTGATTTTATTGTTAACGAAACAGAAGTATCAAAACCAAATGTTTCAGTACATATAAATGCATCTAAACCTCGTGTCATCCAAAATAGGCATGTTTCCGTTGTGGGAAACGGTACGTAATGAACTACTAATGGCAATGTCGGCCCATAAGGTGTCGGTTCTTAAGCAAAATATGACGTCAACACAGTTGATATTAACAGTACAAGGCATTTAAAAATCAAAAAACATATTAATTTAACAATAGTATGAAAAATCGTAAGGTACAAATCGGCATTAGTTAACAAAGGTATTTAACATTAACAAGCTGTAAAGATGTGTTTTTGAAATCAAATCCCATCATTGTATTCACGAAAGGTACTCATACTTCTTCATCAATTCAACGTATTTTTGTTTTTAACAATTGTGTCATCTGACGTGGTTCATGTAGCTAATCATCTCTAGTTTTTGACAGCTTTACTTGTTGACTACTTGTTGATTCATTTATTTTATGAATTATACGGCTGTAAGAAGGTAATACAAACTGTTTTCGAACAATTTTTTGTCGCAACGTTATTAATACAAAGTCGAATAAACATCGATATATATGTCGATTATCAAGGACCATATGCTTACCTACCATTGTTAGTATCATTATGTTTTGGTTTCTTAATATGTTTATGGTTTGCAATTATTCAGGTGTTATTTCGTATAAACGGTTAATACCAATGTTAAATCTTTATATTCGAAGACGAAACGTATAATGGGGTCAGTTGCAACGAAATTGTTGTGTATTAAATGTTGTCACAGATGTAATGCTTGTCTTAAATTTAGATATCATTTACACCTCATTAAGGACCTGTTCACAGATTCATAACAAGAGCAATACGACGGTGCGACATTTAGAGTAGGATCTTCTTACCTTTCCGAAGCACCTGCGATCACCCCTAGTTTTGGTGGGGTTCGTGTTTCTAAGTCTTTAGTTTTCTATATTGTGTCATGTGAACTATTGTTTGTCTGTTTGTCTTTTTTTCATTTTTAGCCCTCGCTTTGTGAGTTTATTTTCGATCTATGAGTCTGACGAATGTCCCTCTGATATCTTTCGCCCCGCTGTAAGAGATGATACGAATTTTTCGTTTCTTTCATTGCTTTTAACCTTATTTTTTGTTTCTGTATTATATAAAAGTCTTTACTTGGACAACAATTTGAAAACAACTAATCAAATGCAAACATGGTTGATTGTTTATTTATAATAACAAATTTACCTCATATTTATATTTTTTATCCAATTGATTTCTTTTCTCTTTTTAAGAGATTTATTTTGTAGAATTGTTTGTCCATTTTTGTTTTAGAAAAAATACCATTTTGCTTCAATACATAGAAAATTAAAAACGATTCGTATTTGGTTGATATATTATATATATACATATTTCTATACTCGAATATTAGTTCACTTTTAAGTTTATTTTAAATAACGCTGAGGTTTTTATATGCACCCACTAGCTTTCGTTGAAAACAAAATGTTATTGATATGAAACCGGTTTAAAGCAACACAACGCCTATCATTCATCACATCATCTAAATTGAAATTCATTAAAAATTACCGAAGTGTATTTATGTTTGTCATTAAATAGCTCTATGTAGACACGGTTTTTTTTAAATTTTATTCAGAAGCAATTCATATTTGTCACCTGTGTCGAAAACATCTTGTGACATTAATCAGTTATCCAATCAGGTACAATCACGGGCATTCCTTAAGTTCCTATTTTGTTTATTTTCCATACATCTAATACTGCCCACTCTGTGATTTACCTTTTTAACAATAACTGCCTTGCAATTTTAGTATTTATATAGACAATTCCTTCGAGGTCATAATAATTCTTAAAACAATTTACATCATTAAAAGTAGATATGGTCAAATTTGTAAAACTGAAGTCGAATGTATACTTTTCCCATGAAAGCAAGTAAATGACTTTGAAATTGTAGACATTTTCATAATGCCAGTTCAGTTTTTTTTTTTTTTTAATTATCAAATATACATATTAAACCGCTTTTCTAACTAAGGAAGTTAACACGTTTCTTTTTTATTGATAGTTTTACAGTTTCACGATTATATTTATATTCAGAAAAACTTATCATATGAACACACTGATACATGTTTCTGTTAGTAATATATAAATATTCACGAAATCTTAAGATGAAATTATTCATGTACAACACACATTTTTAACTTGACATACATTTAAAACTACTGAACTGCGTCGATGTTCGTCATATATTTTTATACAATGATTTTGATGAAGATCTTCACAGTATACAGTGAAGAAAAACTAATATAAATGTGAAATGTTTAAAAAAAACATATTTTAGGCAAGCAGGTTAGTTGTGAAAATATAATACGTAAATCTAACATTACGCTTCAATATGTTAACATTCTCATATATTCTATTTGTTTTGATTATTAGGTCTTTCCACTTTTCGGTGGAAAGACCTTTTGTATTTGTTCTGATTATTAGGTATTTCCATTTTTCTGTAGAAAGACCTGTTGTATTTGTTTTGATTATTTATTATTCCTATTCATTGTTAATCAAATGTGTGGTTCTTCCTCGTATCAAAAAAGATATCGACAAAATTATTATTACTAATTTTTCGTTACATCCTCAGGATTTTTTGGCTAATTTGGATCGAAGCGATTCGATGAAATGTTAAAGGAGTTACCTACCTTTACGAAATAAATTTGTCGGTATATTTTTTTAACTAATAAACCTTTAACCGCATAACCCTGAAACCTTTTTAATCTAAAAAAAAAAGAACATTACTGTGGTTCAACTCAAGTTATGGTAAATGCAAGCGGAGACGATATTATTGCCTTCAACCAAAACCAAAGTGACCGTGTGGAGTTGGACCCTGTGACAGTAGTCATTCCTGGACCGTCGTCATTGAGTTCTGATGTCGAGTACAGATTCGCAGCGACCAGAATTAGACGATGTCTCCACAACGATCCACAGAAGAGTAGCCGATAATGATTCCATAATAGTTTTTCAAGACGAGATGGTCCCATCAATTTAAAAAAAAATGAACCTCGTCAAGTTTGGGATCATTTATTGTATATAGGGTGGCAACAAACGTTAAGAGAATACCAGGGGGGTCAGAACCTTGGATTACAATCGAAAGGTTATAATTTGCATTGGTATGATACTGGCACTTGGCAGAAAATAAGAAAATTAATGCAGCAGTTCGTAATATTTCTAAAGAAGAATTAAATCTTGGACTTGTAATTTGCCATCCAAGTATAAAAACTCAAGAAAGAAATTTGTTCAGGCATGACGCAGTGCACTTGTCAGATGTTGGTTATGATGTTTTCTTAGATAATGTTCAAGGAGGTTTAGAGTCGTTTGCAATTTCTGACCGTCGAGTATTTCCTAACTGATGTGTTTAATTATATTTCAGTACGGTGCAGTAAACTCGTTTTGTTGGGGATGAGAGTGTATAGATCTTCTCATTTGGCGGGATCTGGCAAGATAACAGGGGGTCATCCCCTTATAATTCTACGTTATACCATATGCTAAAATATTTTTCTGTGGTACCATAGGCAAGTGTGTTTTTTTTTCTATAAATGGCTTTCTCTTATTTTGCAGAGCTGCCGGTTGATTAATGGTTACCAGTGTTGAATTATTTTATCATCCGAGTACCAAGGAAGCGTTATTCAAGTTATGGCCTGGCGTCAGTGTGGGGTCCTGCTCCTCGGTCACCCTTTTTTCCCCTTAGACGAACTTTTGTTACTTCTGTTACCAGAAGAGCACATACTTGCCAATATAACAAATGCCGGCGGTTTGTATCGTCTTGCCAGACCTCGTTTACTGTTTTTTCCCTGCGGCCGATTTTATTCCACATAATATTCCTTGTATTATTTAGTACGGAGTTGCGGAATGATCGCCTATGAGACAACTCAACTGTACAAACAACGTTGATATTAGCATCTTATGGTGACTGTAAAACCTTCAACAATGAACAAAACCAATACCATATGCAGCCGGTTTTATTCCTCACAACATTTCTTGGGTTATCTTAATCTTAAATTACTGACATACATGTGATTAAACCCTTAAATTCTAATCTTTATTGCAAAAATCAAAACCCCCGCGGCGGGTTAAAATACAAACATTACTCATTGTGTTACATGTACACAAGAAACAAACGACACTTCAACAAGCTCAAGTTACTAATATGTATATAAAACAATAGTTACGGGTTCTTAAAAAGTAAAATCACAAAAATACTGAACTCACAGGAAAATCAATTTGAAAAGTCCATAATCACATGGCAAAATCAAAAACAAAACGCATCAAAAACGAATGGACAAGAACTGTCATATTCCTGACTTGGTACAGGCATTTTCAAATGTAGAAAATGGTGGATTAAACCTGGTTCTATAGCGCTAACCCTCTCACTTTAATAACAGTCTCATCAAATTCCGCTACATTTACATGATGCGTTAAATAAACAGTCACAATTAATAAAATAGTCAAAATATGGGTACATCAGTCATCATCGTATAACAACTTAACAGGACACAAAAACATCTACTATCTACGAACACATGGATTGATTTGAGTGTCTGACGTCAGAAAAATTATATACGTCACATAAATATGTCGTTCAATGTGCATACAATAGTTATCAAAAGTACCAGGATTATAAACAATTTTAAAATTTACATAGGCAATTTACGCATACAGGGTTAAAAAATCAAAAGTATGTAAGAATAAATTACAGAAATAGACCAGATTCAAACCAGTCCAAAAGTTATACATAGAATTTATGAGAATCCAAAACTTTTAAAAGGGAACAATTTAACAGGACACAAAAACCTATCTACGAACACATGGATTGATTTGAGTGTCTGACGTCAGAAAAATTATATACGTCACATAAATTTGTCGTTCAATGTGCATACAAACAATTTTAAAATCTATATAGACAATGTACGTATACAGGGTTAAAAAATCATAAGTATGTAAGAATAAATTACAGAAACAGCCGGATTCAAACTAGTCCAAAAGTTATACATAGAATTTATGAGAATCCAAAACTTTTAAAAGAAACAATTTAACAGGACACAAAAACATCTACTGTCTAAGAACACATGGATTGATTTGAGTGTCTGACGTCAGAAAAATTATATACGTCACATAAATTTGTCGTTCAATGTAAACACAAACAATCCCAAAATTCCCACAGGCAATGTACGCACACAGGGCCAAAAAATCAAAAGCACGCAAGAACAAACCACAGAAATAGACCGAGATTCAAACTAGTCCAAAAGTCATACACAGAATTTATGAGAATCCAAAAATTGTTTATTCCACTACGCCATTGATTGACCTTGACGTTTGTGGTTCAACATATATAGTAATTCATAATAGAAATATATCATAATGACATATGACATATTATAGACAAATATCATACTGACGGGATCTTTTAAAATACAGAGTCACGTTATAAGCACAAAAGAAATACAAAGAGTCACATATACAAAACAAATCACAAAAAAATGAAAGCCAATACAAACACACCGACGAGATGCACAAGCACCGAGCCACGTCAAACGGATATCACACAAAACCATTCAACAGTACAAGTAATCTTAATAATAGAACAAAAACAAATAAAAGAACAATAAAACATGTTGTTAAGATGATACACAACATCAGTACGCAGAATCTATACATCAAGACCATCGTGTATTATTTGAGAAGTTGATACGGAATATTTATCAACAAGGTCTTGGTACCTTCCGATGAACTTTTTTAGAAAAAGGACGAGACGTTCTTTGACATACCCCTGGTTCATCAACTTTCTACTCAGACACTGATGCTCTGAAATAGCAGGTGGAACAATAACACGTCTTTGGCGTATGCAACATTTCCCGCAAATTGCATACAAAGCTGGTTGTTAAAGCGTAAATCATTTAATAATCACATGAACAACAAAACGCATTTATTGAAAAAAAATATGTTGAACCTTCAAGATAGTATTGTAGTAATTCTGTAATATAAATCATAATAATGTTCTTGTATGTCCGTTTTTTTCTAATATAAAAATTAACACCAAAACAACACCCGTTATCTATATTGCATACAAATAGAAGTTTTGTGTGTGTGTGTTTTAATAACTTATAAATACCCTTTTCACTTCATTTGATTCAGTATAAATAACATTGTTTATTTAGCCAAACTTTTTCATGTAGTACATGTATGTCTACTGGGATGAGAGAAGCACATGAATTGGAATACAAATAGTAAAAGGGGCGGGGTTACAGATGTTTATGAGATCTCAACCCTTCCCCTATACCTCTAGTCAACTGGGATGTAAGAAGCACATGGATTGGAATACGAATAGAAAAAAGTAAAATCACAAAAATACTGAACTTAGAGGAAAATCAATTCGGAAAGTCCATAATCACATGGCAAAATCAAATAACAAAACGCATCAAAAACGAATAGACTTGGTAGAGGCATTTTCAAGTTTAGAATATGGTGGATTGAACCTGGTTTTATAGCGCTAACCCTCTCACCTTGGTGACAGTCTCATCAAATTCCGTTATATTTACATTGATGTGTTAACTAAACAGACACAATAAATAAAATAGTCAAAATATGGGTACATCACGCAGCGACATTAAGGTGGTTTTCCCGCAAAACCGAATAAAAAACAGTGCAGGAGTTATTTCCCATATCTAGATCAGAATGTGTAATGGCGGGCGACTTTTGACGTTGCAGACACAGTTACAAATGTAGCAATAGGTAAGGTACGCGTATCGCATGAATAATGAAATATATGGCATATGGTGTCTTTTTTAATATTATAATGTATTTTCACATCAAGAAATGGAAATAATTTGAGTGAAAGCTGTATTTATCAAAAGAAAAATAGCAAGCGGAGTTTAAGCTCCGCCCACCTGTTTACCTTATTTGGAAATTCAATGTAGTTGCGAAGCTTGCAGTTTGCAAGTTGGTTAATTGAAAATAACTAAAGTAGCCGTGCACTTGTCAGTTGAGATTATAACGACCTGGTTGAAGAAACTGATGAGAACAAATGCAAAATTTATTCAATATGATCCAATGTCAGGACAAAACACGACTTTAGGTGTAATTTATCGCTCTCAGGTATTACAATCTAGAGATATATACTAAAATGCAGAGGGAATGGCTTGTGCACTAAGAGATCAGATAATAAGGTTCCACTAAAGTCAAAATATAGGACACTTCATAAAGATCTAAACTTTGCCTGTATCAGAGGCGGATTTAGGGGGGGGCAGGGGGCCCGGGCCCCCCCTTTTTGAGAAAAAATTTGTTTGCTTATATAGGGAATCATTGAAGCGTGACTGAAGCGGCCCCCCTCTTAGGTCAGTCAGTGGGCCCCCACTTATGAAAATTCCTGGATCCGCCACTGTGTATTTTTCAACCTATAATGAATAAAGTCATAAACTATGAGAACATATGTTCGGTGTCTTTCGTATTAAAATGTGTCAAAGAGACAGCAACCCAACCATAGAACAGACAATAGCAGAAGGTCACCAACTTGTTTTCGTGTTCAGACGTTTTTTCTTCTATGTTTCGTGTTTAGTAGGATGACTTGATGTGTGCTTCATGTTTCCCCTTATTTATTTTCCTTGTTTCCTGTCATACTCTTTAACTTCTCGTGCTTTTGACATACATCATGTACATGACATATTATTTTTATACAGTATATATAATAATTATAATCAGTATTAAAATTGAATAGTCACTGCATCCACTTTCCCTCTAAAATTAGAGTACATGGATGATATCAAATATCTGAACTGTGTCCCTGTTCAGTGTTCAGCTATATACATGTATATCCCCAGTAAACAGAATCGAGCCATAATGGTATTTTTAAAATTTTCATTGCGAGACCTCATGTCCAAGAGGCAGGAAAAAAAACCACTTGTAATAAAGCTGTGTATTCTGTTATAACAGACAATTGTGTACAAGCATGAACGGATGCAAATCATATCATTTATTAATTGGAAAAGGCCACAGCCTGTTTAGAAACGGTCAATTTTGACGGTATATTAAAGTCAGTCTGTCTGTCTGTTCAAGAATTGAATATTTTTCGTCGCATCTTTCTCAGGAAAATAACATGGACTTCTTAAATTTGGTTTGAGGGTTTATATGAGTCAGCAATACCGTGTGATGCTTTTTCATATTCATCACTCAACAAATTCCTGTGTACCTTAAAATTCTTAAAGTGTATGGGGGTATCAAAAGTGATCAGTAGCTCACAGATTCACTTGTTTGTTTTATAGTATTTTATATTTTTTGTGGGGGAGGGGGCTGGCTATTGTGAGCAGTGTTCTCAGCACTTCTAGTTAATCATAAAAATTACATTAAGACGAGCAAAAATTAGCAACATGCATATCCTGGGTTCATTTAATTTGCATTAATATAAACATTGTCATTAAAACATTTAATCCCGCTGCAAATGTTTGCACCTGTTCTAAGTCAGGAATCTGATGTACAGTAGTTGTCGTTTGTTTATGTAATTTATAAGTGTCTCTCGTTTCTTGTTTTTAGCTCACCTGACCTGAAAGGTCAAGTGAGCTTTTCTCATCACTTGGCGTCCGTCGTCTGTCGTCCGTCGTCCGTAAACTTTTACAAAAATCTTCTCCTCTGAAACTACTGGGCCAAATTCTACCAAACTTGGCCACAATCATCCTAGGGATATCTAGTTTAAAAAATGTGTGGCGTGACCCGTCAAACCAACCAAGATGGCCGCCATGGCTAAAAATAGAACATGGGGGTAAAATGCAGTTTTTGGCTTATAACTCAAAAACCAAAGCATTTAGAGCAAATCTGACATGGGGTAAAATTGTTTATCAGGTGAAGATCTATCTGCCCTGAAATTTTCAGACGAATCGGATAACCTGTTGTTGGGTTGCTGCCCCTGAAATGGTTATTTTAAGGAAATTTTGCAGTTTTTGGTTATTATCTTGAATACTATTATAGATAGAGATAAACTGTAAACAGCAATAATGTTCAGCAGAGTAAGACCTACAAATAAGTCAAATGACCAAAATTGCCAGTCGACCCCTTAAGGAGTTATTGCCCTTTATAGTCAATTTTTAACAACTTTTCATCATTTTTTGTAACTTTTCTAAAAATCTTCTTCTCTAAAACTACTTTGCCAAATTTAATCAAACTTGGCGACAATTATCATTGTGGTTTATAGTTTAAAAAATGTGTTCGATGACCCAGCCTACCAAACAAAATGGCCGACATGGCTAAAAGTAGAACATAGTGGTAAAATGCAGTTTTTGCTTTATATCTTTGAAACCAAGACATTTAGGGCAAATCTTACAAGATTTTAATGTCCATCAGAATAAGATATATCCCCTCACAAATTTTCAGTTGAATGGACAACCTGTTGTTGGGTTGCTGCCCTTGAATTGGTTATTTTAAGAAAATTTTGCAGTTTTTGGTTATTATCTTGAATACTATTATAGATAGAGATAAACTGTAAACAGCAATAATGTTCAGCAAAGTAAGATCTACAAATAAGTTAGCATGATCAAAATTGTTAGAGGACCCCCTAAGGAGTTATTGCCCTTTAGAGTCAATATTAAACAACTTTTCCTCATTTTTGTAACTTGTATAAAAATCTTTTCTAAAACTACTTGGCCAAATTTAACCAAACTTGGCCACAATCATAATACTAGGGTAGCTATTTTTAAAAAGAGTGTCTAATGACCCCGCCTACCAACAAAGATGGCAGACATCAGTAAACACATTAACAGGTGAGCGACACAGGCTCTTGAGAGCCTCTAGTTTATATAGATTAGACCGTTTGTTTTCCTGTTTGAATGGTTTTACACTTGTAATTTTGGGGCCCTATATAGCTTGTTTATTGATGTGAGCCAAGGCTCCGTGTTGAAGGCCATACATTGACCTACATGTATAATGGTTTACTTTTATAAATTGTTATTTGGATGGACATGATAGAGCGTTGTCTCATTGGCACTCACACCACATCTTCCTACATTGTATTTCTATTGTATGGCAAAAGTGATTTCTTTATTTTAAAAAATATATGATTCATTATCATGATTATACATGTTACGATGTATACACAGGTTCATACTATTTTTGACATACATGACATATAGCTCTGTAATTTTATTCACTACTTGTACATCTTCATGATCTTTGGATTTTAAATGTTTGGCTTTGAGCGTTCCTGATGAAGGTAAATCCAGACTCAGCCAGAAAAGTGCTATGGACGCATGAAATTATTGAACCTGCTGTTTTCAATTTTTCATGCTCCTTTATTTTAAAAAAAAAAGTATATAATTACATTCTCTTTTTTTTTTAAGGTCACCTAACAATAACAGGATTGAGGTTACAGTATGCCATTCAAGCTGTGATGAAATATAAAGTAATGGTTTGAATTTGGAGAGCTTCATTACATGTATTATAGACAGGTAAATTGTTTTATCCTGCAATTATCTACATGATCTAACTAGTGTACATGTACAATGGGACGACTCACCTGAAGGGTCCCAAGTTAAACAGAAATTAAAAACTATATATATGTCATCATTTAGGCCTTATGGCCTTCAACAATGAGGAAAACACATTCTGCCACATTGTCTTCTCTAAAAGGCGCCAAATCATAATATTAATAAACCTGTTGAAGTAGAAAACTAATGGCCTTATTTATGTGAGAAAAAAGTGAATGAACAAACAAACAAACAGCAACAAACAAGTGCTCAATTAAATATTACAGACACATACATAGTCAGGGGTACTACATGTATTTGTACAAGTTTATTTTATTTACTTGAAGAAGTAAAAAAAATACACATAACACGTATAAGTAAATAGATAATGTTTGAATAATCTAGCCTTAATTTTCTCAAAAATTTACTTGTACAAGTAAACCATGTAAACATTTCTTTCAATCCTAAAAAAAAAATCCTCAAGTTTTGAGATGTGAATCATGCCTTTAATGATCATGGTGATTTTTCCCAGTTTAGTTCATTTTTTTTTTTATTTTAAGTTCAATGTTTCATCTCATTATATGAATCCATCAAAGAAATTGATTGAGCAAAGATCTTGTATATTTGTGCAAGGCCTTCAAAAATTGCTCCTTTGATGCTTGTAAATGAGCAGTGTTGTGAAGATAACAGACAAATGGGATTTTCATTGTCTATGAAATTACACTTAAATGATTGGTAAAGACATCTGCAAAGGGTACACAAGTTAAAATTCGATTAGTGCAAAGAAATCTCAAGAATTCAAGAAAGAAAAAAGGATGTAAAACAAGTACAATGTAAAACATTCTGAATGTGTAAGGGACATAACTATGCCATTTTTTGGTTTACCCATACAACATGTACAAGTAAATAAGATTCACTTGTATAAGTATCCTACAAATTCACTTTTTTTTCCATTCTTCAAGAATTGCAATACAATAATTAATGTACTTAATATAAATCATGATAATTTCTGAATTCAAAATGAAGTAAAATTGAGAATGGAAATGGGGAATGTGTCAAAGAGACAACAACCCGACCAAATAAAAAAAAAATAACAGCAGGTCACCAACATGTAATTCCCGCACCCGGAGGCGTCCTTCAGTGTCTGTATATATATGTACGAGCAGTAATATTTATTTACACAGACATGACAGATATGCCTATAACCATGATAATAATAATATACTGAACTTGTTAGCTAAAATTTCTTGTGGATTCTTGATATTGATCATGTTGATATTGAAGTATTCCTGTCACTGTTCACATTTGGAAAAGGAGATACAAAATAATGAAGTTCAACATAATATTTAAATATTTATTACATTTTACATAGTGCGCCTTATTAAAATGTGTTTGGAAAATTTATTTTTTGTTCAAATGTTGAATGAAGACATTACTACTGGTAAAAAAGGACGAGAATTATTTTGTTAGCATTTTAACAGTACTTTTTGAAGAAGTATGTTTGCACTAACTTTTGATTACTTTTCTCATATTGAAAATTTCATTTGATGTATACATTGTACTTGTATTATATTTGCATTTTCATATTTCAGGGATGAAGACCTGCAGTCAGACACCAGTTAAAAGTTACTTATAACTCATCATGGCCATTATGGAAGATCTGATTAAAATTTGTCTAGAAAGCCACCAAATATGTCCATGAAAAATAGAAAAATGACAGCAATTCTACATAATGCACCGTACTAAGTAGAAGCATTGACTGTTTCAAAACCAAATGAATCGGAATTTAGTGTATTGATGCTGAAATAGAGAGGAATGTTATTAATTGGACAATTTAACTTCTTTTTCATCATTATTGAAGTTGATGTATACCATCTTAAAGAGTTTTTACTTGACACATGTGACAGTTAAAAGGAATACCAAATATACATAATAAAGGCCGTTTGGAGATTTGTGAATAGTCTTAAAATAGGAGTTTCAAAAAGGATTTCAGTTAAAATATTGTATTTCACGGATGTCAGAAATGTAATTTTATGTCTCTTTCATGAAATGTTTTAAAAAATCTGCAATATCTAACCAAGACAAGTGAGAGATCTACAGATAGACATATGATATTCAGTTGAACTGTAAACATGGTAAAGGGGAATTTTGAAATATTCATTTATAAGACTTCTATGAGTGTTTTGTTATTTTTATGGCAATTACAGGAAAGCGATGTAAAAAGTAATTCAATATAGATATTAATCCTACCAGAAAACTTACAGATATCATATGTACATTTCAGACATATATACAAATTACATCATGTACATTGTACATGTACAAATGTAAGCATGCAATTCACTGATGCACCACCTATGTAGTTACATGTACATGTAATTATAAAAGTAAGAATATGACATACATGACATATGATTGCCAATGAAACAACTCTCAATCAGAGAACAACTAGTCATATACATGTACATGTATTAGCCACCAGAGAACAAGCAAATCATAGTTTGTCATGGTTTATATTTCAATCTCATTTCATAACACAGACTATACAGGTTTACAAAATGTTCAAAAGCATTATAAAGTGTTTTGATTTCAGTTGTTGGTCATATTGATGTTGGCCTTCAATACTGAGCAAGACCTCTGTACAAATGTACAAATGTAACATCCACAGAATGTTTGAACCAAAAAATGTTGGATATTTTTCTTTGCTTGCATTTATCATGTAGCTGCTCTTTTGTACATATGTACATTAACATGTTCATATGCATTTAATTTTCTACTGGTATACATGGTATACTTGGAAACTTGTGATGGAATATTTCCACAGTATAAAAAATTCTTATATCTAGCAAGATTAGCAACTGATGTTAGATATACATGTACAGCATTATATTACCATATGCATCATGTGCATACATAATACATTTTACATGTACATTTGTATGGCAATGAGACACCATTTCCAACACACAGACAGAAATTACTTTCTATATATTTTAAATTTGAATGCATCATACATGTAATTACATGTATGTATATGTTCTACAGCTAGAATTTCATTAAAAAAAAAGATGATGTGGTATAATTGCCAATGAAGTTTTGATTAACAATTAAGTTGTGTTATTTTTTGTGATTGGGTCAGGTAAAGATTAACCCATGATTTTTGGTAGGCAGTACATTGTAGTTCTATAACCGTTACCATGGTTAACACGTACATGTACATACAAAAATGTACATTGTATCATTTTATGAGTTTCCGTCTGACTAATTGTCCTTTCCCCTATATCATGGAAATCGATTCATTCTGATTGATCTGACACTTCGGGATTGTGGTTATGTATAAATTATATTAAGTTAGTTAATTCTGTATTTAGATGTATATTCTGGTACATAAAATTTATTCTATTAGGACAGAAAAGAAATACCATTTCAGTTGACTCCAATCTCAGCAGTTGACAAGAAATAAGTTTTCGGATTTTAACATCTTTGAGATGAACATGATGAACCTGAATTAAAATATTATGGCACTTAATAATGAAAACACAATTGATTGATTGTGCTGAATGTCACATAAGCACATACGACTATTTCTTTGCTGTCCATTTGTATTGGTGGACACTTTGCACAGAAGGCAGGAATTTAATATGAAATGAGCGGCAGTAAAAAATAGGTCCCTATTTCCAACTTCATGATAGAATTGTATTCTTTGATGTCTTTTGAGGTTGAGAAATTAAGATGATATATTTACAAGGCTGCAGATTGAATCATAGGTACAATGTACACTGTACATATATACCTAAATCTGAAACAAATCAGATGAGATTAAAATAAGTCGTATACAATGTATGCATCTGAAATAATTTTTGAAACTGGTATATATGTAACAGTAAATTTGGTCCGGTAGGAAAATTAGTCCGCCGGACATTTTTCCCTAGGTAATCAAGTCCATGGCCATAATTTTACTAGGAAAATAAGTCCTAGGACAAATTCTCCTAGGAAAATAAGTCCATAGCTAGTAAAATAAGTCTGGCATTTATTTTCCTAGGAAAATTTGTCCTAATACATGTTTTTCTAGTAAAATTATGATCATGGACTTGTTTACCTAGAAAAAAATGTCTGTGAGCAAATTACATTCTGGAAGCAAAAGAAAATGAACACTTTTTACCGGATAAATGGATAAATACAGTGCAACAGATTGACTATGAAAAAATACAACTTTTAACAAAATGCATTTTAATTATCAGCTGCAAATTTATATACATATATATGTTTATTTGAAGTCAGAAAATACATGTAGATGTTTTATCGGTATTCATAAATACTGGAATCACGTCTTTTTCTTTTCCTTTCTTTTCGTGATTTCCTTTCTACTTGACGTTCACCTTCGGATTCTGAATTTATACTGGATTGTGACAAATTAAAATTACTTGCAACTGCATTATCATCTGTTGTTTCATCATTTTCCTCCATGAATTTGTTCTGGGTTAGAAACACACTGTCATCTTTATCCTCCCCTCCGGCATCTTCACAATCCGCATCCTCCTCATCCTGTTCTGTACTGTTACCAGTCTGGTTATCCTGTTCATCATCTCCGGTGTTATCATTATTTTCGCTTTCTGGATTACTTATCCACAGTTTAAAATTCTTCTGGTTGTGAGGACCGACTGTCTTGGACTGTTCATTGTTCCAAAGAACAAAATTCCCTTTGCCTTTGTACTGTATTATTTTGTATGGACCAATATATTTTCTCTGTTCTATAGTAGCCATACCAGCTTTCCTACGAAAATTTTTCAGTAGAACATATTGACCAATTTCATATGATTTAGTGTCAACATTATGCCGTCTGTCATATGCCTCCTTCTGCCTTTTTTGAGCTTTATCTACATTTTGTTTTAATTTTTCACCGACCTCTTGACGAACAACTTCCAGATTTGATATAATATTCTCAGCACTATTTTCTACAGCTTCATCACCTACATTTTCCACATAATTATCTAATGTCTCATTAGGCAGTACTGCCTGTCTTAAATACATGACGTAAAATGGTGTGAATTTGGTTGAATGATGGTAGGATGTTCTGTAATTAAACAGACATTTTTCAATATGTTGATCCCAATCTTGGGAGTTATCTAAAATTGTCTTGTTAATCATTCCCTTCAAGGTCTGGTTAAACTTTTCCACCATTCCGTTAGCTTGTGGGTGGTACGGAGAGGTGGTAATGTGCTTAATTTTTAGTGTATCACAAATATATGTTATTAATTTGCTATTAAATTCTCCACCTTGGTCAGATACAATTTCTCTCATGACCCCAAACCTGCAAATTGTACTATATAACTTGCTTCCAACTTCAGCTGTGGATTTTGAATATATAGGGAAAGCTTCAGGCCATTTTGATGTATAGTCTACACAGGTTAATACATACCTACAAAAGTAAGAAAAAATCAATAAAAACATATTTGAAGGAAACTTATATGTTTAAGTATATAAAGTATATAGCTATACTTAGCCACAGGTAATGTTGCATCAAAAATAAGAAATTATTTTAAGTCTACCGAATCAAGTACTCATAGTTCGTCATTCCCATGTTGGTCGAACATCGAGCAAAAATAAAAAAGATGCAGTATGATTGCCAATAATACAACTCTACAAGAGACCAAAATATCACAGAAATTAACAACTATAGGTCTCCTTACGGCCCTTAACAATGAGAAAAAGGCCATATCGCATAGTAAGCTATAATAGGCCCCATGCACAATGAAAAATGTAATGGAATTTAAAAGAGAAAAATACTAACAATAATGCCTCTCACAGTACAAGGATGCCCCATCCGCAATATTATTATCTATGTTCTTTGGACCGTGACAATTGGGTAAAATCTCTACTTTGGAATCAAAATAAGAAAGATCATAAGATAGGTAACATGTATTTTAGTTTCAACTTGATTGGACTTCAACATCATCAATAACTACCTCGACCAAAAAATTGCACCAGAAAAGGGACAAACAAACGGACGATCGAACGGACGCAAATACCAGAAAACTTAATGGGGATTTGATTGTTTAATAAAGAATTCATATTTTGTCAGGAGGAGACGATGTTGACCCTCCGGGACTTCCCCTATATTTCTTTTTATTTGTTTAATTGACCAATGCATTAATATGTATATGGTTGCGGTTGGGTATCCCTAGCGTTTAAAAATTTGTAAAAAGAAGGGGATGGGGAGTCTCTTGAACTTTAAAAAAAAATCTATATTTTTCTATAGAAAACCCCTACCTTCTTGAGTCCCCTCAAAATACATGAAAGTAAACCCCAATACACAAAGGAAAGATTAATAGCTCCCAACACATTACAGTTTAATATTTTCTGAAACCCAAAGTAAATCTAAGAAGGTTTGGGAGAGCCTTTCTTCATGTTCGTCTTTAAAACGACAAAAAAAGAAGAAAAAGAGGAAGAATAATTCAGTAATAACAATATGAACATCAAAGACAACCAAACTTCTGATTTAATTCTAAAGAATAATTACGTTTCAAACCGTTGGCGAAACGAGAAAGTCTTTTACAAGGATTATAAATTATTTATTTTGTGATCAATTTCAAAGAGTACACTTTAAAGTCTCATGTTCTTGAATTTCTTTCATGTACTAATGTATGTACTAGGACTTCTCTTGAACTGAATTTTAATGTGCGTATTGTTATGCGTTTACTTTTCTACATTGGCCAGAGGTATAGGGGGAGGGTTGAGATCTCACAAACATGTTTAACCCCGCCGCATTTTCGCGCCTGTCCCAAGTCAAGAGCCTCTGGCCTTTGTTAGTCTTGTATTATTTTAATTTTATTTTCTTGTGTACAATTTGGAAATTAGTATGGCGTTCATTATCACTTAACTGGTATATATTTGTTTAGGGGCCAGCTGAAGGACGCCTCCGGGTGCGGGAATTTCTCGCTACATTGAAGACCTGTTGGTGACCTTCTGCTGTTGTTTTTTTTTTACGGTTGGGTTGTTGTCTCTTTGACACAATCCCCATTTCCATTCTTAATTTTATGTACTTTGGCGGAGAGGTTTTGGAATAAGTGGCAAATGTCCTCAGTATTTTTCCATACGATACAAGGCAAAATAGTTTTCCCATTACACCTATTTATCTTTTAACATAAAACTTTATATCTCATAAAAGGTCATCTGACAAAATTTAAGCAAATTATTTATTTTCTATATTTGATATAAGACTCAAATTAATAATACCAATTCAAATATAAGGTAAAAGTTCAAGTCAGCCCAATCCCGCCATATTTCATAAATTTTTATCTCGAAAAGGTGCTTCATGACCTATAAATATTATTTAGCTTATTTTGATCTATAACTATTGATCTTCCAGCTTAAAGTATCAATTTTGAATTCCTGATTTACTTAATTTAACCTTAGGTCTCCTAAGTACATCCTTAATTTAACAATGTAGTTAGATTAGGTATTTTGTGCACCTTTCTAAAATTGGTCCTTATTGAGGTCCAACGTATAATAAATGAAACTTATTTATATTGTTAACATGTATTGTCGAAATGCGCATCTGGTGCAAGAAAATTGGTACCGTTAATTTTTTTGAACATTGTTTTATAATTATAGATATTGAATCTATCAATGTATTTATAATATTCAAGATATTGGACCATAGTCACATGTAGAGGTTTAATTCCAAAATAATAATTTATTTTTCTACGTTTATTTTGTGTCTTAAAGAGTCAATATGTACCATAGAAAAACATGAGTGTGAATTTTTTTTTTTGGACGGGTTAATCAATAATGAAAATGAGATAGTCCCATAATAATTCAAATTTAGCAACCAGTTGGGTTCAAATGCGTACGTAATCAGACCTTAAGTTTTTTTATACACAACATTTTACGATAAATACACAATTTTTAAATATTAATAATAACTTACCGATAACCATTGGCTGATAATGGTTTTTTCTTAGAGTTGAGAAACGGCCCAATAAGGTCAATTCCTATTTTCTCCCAAACTCTTTCTGGTACTGGTACTGGTGTCATTTCTGAGACAGATGTCTTTGTTTTCTTGTTGTTCCTTTGACACTCCTCACAGCACTTTAAATAATCTCCGACATCCTTAGTTATTGTATTCCAGAAATACCTACAAAAATTATACCATTTATAGTAAATAAAACTTCCATTATGAACAAGATGAATAACTATAATATAGTGAGGTATTGGATGCATATTATCCAGTGGCAAATATTTCATGCATATACTTGTATCCATAATAACAACAAATTGATAACGAATAAACTATGAACGTCTTGTAATAGAGATCAACTATAAATGATTGATTGTTGGTTGCTTAATGTCCAGTGGCAAATATTGCATGCATGTTCTGGACGAGAGACCAACTAGGATGAAGGTCATATAAATTCGTTAGTGAATCAACAAAATGAGGACGTGATCGTGGTTATTTTAATATTGATTATCTATTTATCTATCCATAGATTCTATTTGTTGGCTCTAGCGTTGTATTCAAGATAATAATGTGATTTTGATTTTGAAAAATGTTGTTTGATTGCTGCATCAATAACGTTAATAAGTCTAATTGAATATTTTGGCAGACAACATATTTTGCAAGATGTACAATAATTATTTTCTATTCAATTACAGCTGATTTCCTAATGCTTGCAATGTAAAACTTTGGTTGGCTTGCTTGCTTTGTTAATATAATTGTTTATACAAGCTTTGTAAATAAGATTGACTCATATAGGCATAATTTAACCTGTATATATCATATTTGAATTTCATTGGGTGTTATCATAATGATTGTACAATATACAAAGCAAGCAAGGTAACCAAAGTTTTGTTCTACATGCATTAGGAAATTAGCTGTAATCGTAAAATATACTGATACATATTATTTATTCTTACCTTTCTTTCACTTTATGGTATGTTTTGTCACGTCCTAAGTGTGAACCACAATCTACATGGCATAACCTCAATACAGATTTTAATCTTTCTTTGGTAACAACTTGCTTCTTTCTACTGTCTTTGGTGTAATATAAATTGTCATGGCTTCCTAACAAAAAGTTCTTTGCTTTTCTTCTTAAAATCCGTTTTTCACTATCATTTTTACCATCAACGTACTTGTTCTCTTTGAGGTACAGAAAGATGTCGTCGAATTCATCTTGTTCCATTTTGTTGAATGATTTACTTTGAAACAAGTGTATTATTTATATTGAACTTGTTAAAAGAGTTCACATAATTTTTGAAATTTTCTTGTATGAGTTCATTATCATGCAATGTGAAGGGTACTAAGTGAGCTTCAGTTCTATATAAAACTATAATAGAATCATGACTGGTGATTTAAATATTGATTATCTTGAAAACAAAAATCTCTACTAGAAACAATGTTATGATGAAAACTATTGAATAAACAACCCCATCTTAGTTAAGAATTGAAAGTTATGATAATAATTTCCAATTAACATAAAGAAAGTGGACCAAATTTCCTAGGAAAATTAGTCTTAGGAAATATTTTATTTTAAATCTAAATACATAACTCTTTAACAATATCAAAACAACACTTAAAAATAACAAACATGGACGTTTCTACCTAGGAATAATAAGAACATGGACATGATTTCCTAGAAATATTAGTCTGGGGAAATTTTTTTTTCTTCATAATATCAATACACAATTCTAAAACAATATTAAAACAAGACAAGCCATGTTAATTAACCTTTAAACATAATTATTATGGGTGTCTTTATCGAGGAATAATAATGACATTAACATGATTTCCTAGGAAAATTAGTCTGGGGATATAACTTTAAAAAATATTAATACATAACTCTAAAACAATATTAAAACCATTTATGTAAATAAACCTTTGAAATTAAATGATTTGGATGTTTTTATCTAGGAATAATTATAACATGGACATGATTTCCTAGGAAAATTTGTCTGGGTACATATTTTTTTCATATAATATTACATAACTCTTTAACAAAATCAAACATGAAAGGTACTGGAAAAAGTTAGTTTGGTTAAAAATAAGTTTTAAACCTTAATTAAAATTATAAAAATCATGGACATGATTTCCTAGGAAAATTTGTCTGGGTACGTATTTTTTTCATATATTATTACATAACTCTTTAACAAAATCAAACATGAAAGGTACTGGAAAAAGTTAGTTTGGTTAAAATTAAGTTTTAAACCTTAATTAAAATTATAAAAATCATGAACATTTTGCCCTATTAATATTAATAACACGGACATGATTTCCTAGGAAAGTTAGTCTGGTTACTTACATTTTATCAACATGGACATTTTTACCTAGGATTATTAATGACATGGACCTATATTCCTAGGTAAATTAGTCTGGGGACAAAATTTACTAACATCAGACTATATTTACTAGTAAAATTTGTAACCATGGACATTTTATACTAGGAATTTGGGTCCGCCCGGACATATTTTACAAGGACAAATTTATCGCTTACATATACATGTAGTGGAAGCATAAATTATAGAGCACAAAGTTTGTTTTTTTTTAAATTTGGGGTACTCAATGTCTTATCTTTTAATCTTTACTCCAAAAGGTAGTTTGTGCAAATATTGAAACTCACACATTCTATGAAAAAAGGAATTATATCCCCAATGTTAATGCTGGTGTACAAATTTTAAAATGTATGCCTTTGAATTACAAACATAATAAAATCAGTAAAAGTAGGGCAGAATAATTTTACCAAGTAACTGTAAGGATATTAGAATAAGTCAAATACTGCTCCAGATTGGTTGAAAGGGAATATTCTGTGTAATAAGACGCAGGAAATAACTATGGAGTCCGACATAATAAAAAAAAGCAAGCCATACAAAAAAACTGGCATAGCAGCTGGTGAAAATAGATGCAAAAGAATCACCAGAATGAATCTAAAAGTGACAAATCATGATTTACAATTGATACCAGTCACACTTGATAAGCAGGAGATATTCAACAAATAAAATCTCCATCTATTGATGTGATGCAGGTAGGAGTTAAGTATATTTATAATTTAAACATTACCAATGCCACACCCAATTTCTTTATTAATGCAGCTTTTTTCATTAAAATGTTAATGATTCACAATACACAAACACTAGAAGAGACCTAGTAGGCTAATCTATTAAAATTTATATAATGAACTTTTACTTGCAGTACGAGAACTATACAAGCACACGAGATGCGATTCCGGATTTGAACCAAAAAAAGGGGGGAAGGCTGCATGCCCCAACACTACAATAACATGCATGTAACCCACGTATGGGATGTATAATAATGACCTTGTAGGCTTATCTATTAAATTAATTTATATATTGAACTTTGATTTGTAGAACAAGAACTATACAAGCACCCGAGATGCGATTCCGGATTTGAACAAAAAAGGGGGAAAGGCTGCATGCCCCAACACTACATGCATGTAACCCACGTTTGGGGTGTATAATAATGACCTGAATAATTATGTTTTTTGCCTTCAATAATTTAAATAGCAATAAGACAATAGTTGTTTCAAACTTCGCACAAACATATTATCAAATGAAACGCCGGTGAAAACAAAATATACCGTAGTTTTCCCGTCAGCCGATCCGACTACTAGAGGGTCTTTCAAACGCTTTTTTCGTGCATTTTAGGGCGATTATGCTACAACATGTTAGAATAATTGAAAAGTGCAGGTGCAAGAGCTATACCAACCCACTGCATGCTGGTATTGGTAGAAAGGCCACATTTCAAACTTTTCGAAAAGTGCTGCTACTAGTTATATAGCGTTCGTGTAAAAGAAATTTCACAACCCGAAGTGTCAAAAAATCAATAAATCGATTAAATTCTCCATGTTTTATTGTTTTTTAATTACAAAACCTCTAATGAAAATTAAGTGGCAGCACTTTTCCAGTAAAACAAGTTATCCTGATTACAACGAGCCCAAATCAGGGCGATCCGATTTCATCTTGCACCTGCACTTTTGACTTTTTTGGGAAATGTCTTTACTTTCAGTTTAAAGTCACGTGACACTAGTGTATTTATATTTTTCTAAAAATAAAAGTTTGTAATATAAATAAGAATAGACCCTTTTCCCCCCGATTACTCATATGACGTGTATTTTGGCTTTTAGGCAGAGAAAACTCACTTTGAGTACAATATGATTTTTTTTTGTGTATAAAAATGGAAATTTTCTTGAAACGACCTTAACACCCCTGCGCAGTCATCATCGTATAACAATTTTAAGAGCGAACAATTTAACAGAACACAAAAACATCTATCTACAAACACATTCATTGATGTGTGTGTCTGACGTCAGAAAATTTTATACGTCACATAAATTTGTCGTTCAATGTGCAAACAAACAATTTTAAAATTTACATAGGCAATGTTAGCATATAGGGTTAAAAAATCAAAAGTATGGAGGATAACATTTCAGAAATAGACCGAGATTGAAAATAGTCCAAAAGTTATATATAGAATTTATAAGAATCCACAAATAGTTAATCCCACTACGCAATTGAATGATTTTTACGGTAATGGTTCAACGTATTTTCTAATTCATAGTAGAAATATATCACTAGAGATGACCAGGATATTGACGAACGAACCTATCTCGACGAACAAACGTATTAGGAGCGGTAATTGTATATCATAAAGTTGTTTATTATTGTTGAACGCACGATGAAATGTACATCATGACAGGAGTATTCAAGTGCACTGACAACTTTTACTTTACTCATACAGTTATGAATGCATAATTTAGATGCTCTGAAACAATATGTAAATGTTATGTTGTGGGATCGTTTCTTTATGTCTTTTTAATTGGGTATTCAAGTTCATATGTAATCTCATTGATCAGTTTAAAAAACATAATTATATCGTTTTTTAAACCCATTCAAAAAATCTTTTGTTAAAAGGAGGAGGGGCTTGTATGTTAAATGTTGTCGTACATTTTTTTAAGTGTAATCTCTGTCCTTTTTATTTTTCACTCTATTCGGTCCTACCTTTTTATATAAGTTTGTTCTGACTTTTTTTTACATCAATTGTCATCCGCCTTTTTTTACTCCACACTCTAGTCCTGTCTTTTTCAAATTTCATCCTACCCCCCTCTAAACATCATATGGTACTCTTTTATTATACCTGTCAACTACTGACAAAGCAATCTGTTTAGTGTTAAACTGGTCATCAGATTTCATACAAGGCTTACTTAGTCCATTAACAATGCAAATGACGACATTAAAGATCACTTCCAAACCTTACAACAAATTTAAAAGACAAATGCAGATACTAATATATATAAAATGACAAATAGCGTTGTGAGGTACAACCCCCCCCCCCCCCCCCCCCCCCCTCTTTGTTCTTTTCATTGATTTTTTTTTTTGGTAATTTTTATTGATTTAAATATCAGATTTTCCATGTTTTTACAAATTACCTATCACTACTTCGTATGTTACGCTTAAATTCTAGTGCTAAAGAAAAGGACATCAGACTTGGCAAGGGAGGCGTACATGCAGTATACAGATAGCATTGAAAGATCTAAGAAGCTAGAAGAAAAGGTTGATCGCTGTGTGGACAACGGGTTTTGTCAGATTAAAAAAAAACAATGTACAAAAAAATGAAATACCCATAGAAACTGTATTTTAGTTTTTCTTTCACAAGTACAAATAAAGTAAGTCCGCTAGCGCTACAATATTTAAAAATGTCCTTTAAAATGTGTGCTTGTTTAAAGTGCACACGAGCCGATGTCACCACTGGGCGTCTTTCGTCTGTAAGTTTGTTCGTTGGTGTCTGTCTGTTAATTTTTCACATTTTAATCAAATCCTCGGAAGCAATTTAGTCAATCGAATTCAAACGTTGGTGGAATGGTTCTTGAGGTTTTCCTATGAATTGTCCAAATGTTGAATGACCCTGGTCTCGATCTTATATTACAGTCGATTGCATCGAGTTTATAGGTAAAGATAATATGTTTGGTTAGCTTGCTTACAAGCTGAACTGTGAAGTCATTACTAGGTTAGGTAAACTCCAGAGTAGACTAGTCCGACAGATAACCAATCTATCTGTCTGTAGGACTAGGCTACTTCGAAAAAAAGGTAGTATACCTTACATAATAATGACTTCATTGTTTAGCTAACAAGCAAGCCAACCAAAGATTCTACATTTACCTACACACTCAATGCAATCGGCTGTAATTATGTTAAATTATCACAAAATAACAATACAAGAAATAATTAAAATGATCCCTTGAAATTGCAAGCCTTATTGTGATTTCCCGACATATTCTCCTTTCACCATTAGGCAACAACCTGGACCGCTGTTACAAAATAACAGTAAACATTATTTCTAAATAAAATTTAGATTGGAAATGGTGAATTAGTCAAAAAGACAACAACCCGACCAAAGAGCAGATAACAGCCGAAGGCCACCAAAGGTCTTCAACTCCTCGAGAAATCCCGCATTCGGAGATGGGCATCAGCTGGCCCCTAAATAAAATCATGCACTAGTTCAGTGAAAATGGACGTCATACTTGACTCCAACACATTTATATAAATGAACTAAAATTAAAAAAATACATACAATACTAACAAAGGCTAGAGACTCGTGACAGGCGCAAACGTGTGGCTAGGTTAAACATGTTTTGTGAGATCCCAACCCTACCTTATACCTCTAGGAAAAGTTTTGTTGAAATGGTCCTCGTGGAAAGAAATTTCTTTTCAGAATTTTATTTATGATCCTTGACACCAATAATAGAACTAACGGAAATACAATAAACGATTCAAAATCAGAAAGTGCAGTTGAGGCATGGAGTTCAAGTGTATGCCATTCGTAAATTGTAAACCCCTCCCGCCGTGCAAACGAAGTTTTGTGTGTATTAAGGATAGGAATCGCCCCGCCACGTATGTTTGTCGGTTTGTGTATCAGTTTGTCCCTTCCAACTGCCTGTGTATTTTGTCTAAACTTTATACAGCTTCTGACAATGTGTTGAAACTTCAATGTAGATATGATGCTCCAGTTCATTGAGCTCTCATAGAGTCCCTTTCTTTGGAATTAAAAAAAATGAATGTATATATTATGCACCTTGTCACAGATACTCCAAAGTTCCAAAGACCAGTAACTTTTGGAAAATATTTAATAAGTGCTAGTGCACTTTGGAATTTTACTCTTTCCAATATAAACCTTAGCATCGCAACTCCTTAAAATTGATTTCAGATGTACACGTGAAAGTTGGAGGGTCGGTAGATCCTCGTTTACACACCTACACGAAGGAATTATATTGCAGTCCATCAATTTTCCCAAAGTAACTGGTCTTCACTTTGGAGTTTTGGCGAGAAAACAATGTATTTTGGTTCTTCCCAATAATAAGTCTTTCAAGTCCATAGGTCATTATTTTTGACGTTTAAAATGTGGAAGGATTTCGTTTAGTAATATACCCATTGATTTAGTGTAGAAAAATAGGTACAATATATCTTAATTTCCGGTAATTACATATCAACTATAATAATAAAAAAAAATTGTGCTTTGTCCTAAATTGCCGATTTTCACATAAAGCCATAGCAGTTGGACAAATGTCACAAAATGTAATTTTCTCAGGAATGTCTAAACCAATATTTCAAAATGATGTTTTATTTATATTGTCTATTTTTTTGATTTTTTGATGCCAGAATGTGATACTCAGCCAGTTGAAACGTATTTTAGGTCCATCTGTGTGCGTGGGATGGATGATTTGGTCCAATTTTTCTAGGGTTATATCCCTTAATTTTTTTAGTACTCAAAGATTGGACCCTCACCAGTATGCACCTCCTATGATGTGGTATATTGGATAATAACAGTCTGTAAACTCATTTATTTGCAATTATAATGAATAAACTTATTAAATGAGCGGAAAATGTAATAACCATAAGAGATGCAACTGCAATTTGATTATCAAAAGTATCAATACACTAGTAATAAACTTCAATATCTATTTTTGTAGCATCCCCTTTTTACGACATGCAAAATATAAAAAAAAAAAAGAAATATTTAGGAACATATTTCTTTAATTTGATCAGGGTTTCTTGTAATCAGCCAAATCTGTCTTGTCTGGGGGCATAAGCCAACGAAGATAGATAAATTTTGGAAAGGAAAACAAGATTTGAAATTGAAAATGAATTATATCAATGAGTCATCAATATGGTAAACTTTGATATCTATGCTTTCACCCTTTTATACCCCTCAAAACACTTTTGGGACCTCAAATTTAAAAACAGAGTCTTGAATATCGAGTGCACCTTTTTCCATTGTAGCAAACATTAAATTATTAATGCTTGGAGTAGGCTAATAAACAGGTAATATTTCTTTAAACTACATGCAGAACCATGCAATTTCTTTCACTTCGACGATTTTATGTTAAAATTAGTTCATTAAAATGTATAAACTGCCACTCCCGCTTCGTACGATTCGTCAAGTTACGATTGCGTACGTTCGTTCGTCAATATCCTGGTCATCTCTATTATGACATAACATAGAACAATATCATACTGACGGGATCTTTTAAAGTACAGTCACGTTATAAGAACCAAAGAAATACAAAAAGTCGCATATACAAAAAACGCCACCAAAAAACGAAAGACAATACAAACACATTGACGAGATGAAGTACCGAGCCACGTCAAACGGATATCACATTAAACCAACAGTTAAAGTAATATTTATAATAGAACAAAGACAAACGAAAGAACAATAAAACACGTTGTTAAGATGATAAACAACATCAGTACGCAGAATATATACATCAAGACCATCGTGTATTATTTGTGAAGTTAATACGGAATATTTATCAACAAGGTCTTGGTACCAACCGATGACCTTTTTTAGAAAAAGGAAGAGACGTTCTTTGACATACCCCTGGTTCATCAACTTTCTACTCAGACACTGATGACGTTTTACAAAGTCTGAGTAGGGGCTGCAAGCTCTTGAATATGGAATAAGTTAGGAAATATATATCCCATATGCAGTTGAAGTTGGTATATTGCTACTAGGTGGGGGGAATTAATAATTTCAAAATTAAAATCGTCTCGTTTGTCATAGATTCTGGTACTGAAATGACTGTGTAAGTCAAATTTGAGATATAAGTCTAAACATGTAGGGGTTAAACATGTTTTTGAGATCTCAACCCTCCTCCTATACCTCTAGTCTACTGGGATGAAAGAAGTACATGGATTGGAATACGAAGAGAAAAAAGGAAGTATCAGTCAATGAGACAGCAATCCAACAACACAATAATGTATTTAATGTGTTCCGACGGTATAAATGTCCTTCATATCCATATAAAATGCCTTGTTTAGAAACAATAAATTACTGAGGACATACATATGGCTTAAGATAAAATATCCTCCTCAAGCAATGTTTATGTAGTTTTAAAAGATATGAAGAAATATAACTTGATTTTTCTTTCTCCAGGTAACAAACACCATTAGACGTTAACCAAACACATAAAAAGGCACAAGTCAACAGAAACCCAACGATACAATTCAAATTGTAATGTGTTCTTATTTTGTTTACCACCTACATATATGCATCCATATTTAGTATATTTTTTATTTTCAGAAAAAGAATTACTGAGGACATTATTTTTTAGAGACAGTCAGTACACTTCGACAGCTTCATTTTGATGACCTACCTTTTGTCTATACTGTAAATTTGTTTACGTCTGAAAACGTAATAGTGTGCCACTGGTCCTTAAGCAACAACCAATCAACCATTGGCGTAAATGCCACATTGTTTTTTTCTGTGTTATGATTTATTTGTCATTAATTTATGATACATGATATTCTAGGATATGTCTCGTTTACCTTTTTCACATTAAAAAAAAATGGAACTGTTTTACTGCTAGTACTGGTGACGTCAATGTTGTATTTCATTTGTCTTTTTATTATCTGCGTCGTAAGAGTATAGTCTTATTGACGTATATTTCACAACTTTTTTATTATCTGCGTCGTAAGGGTATAATCTAATTGACGATATTCCACATCTTTTTTATTATCTGTGTCGTAAGAGTATAGTCTCAGTGACGTATATTCCACATCGTTTTATTATCTCCTTTTTAAGGGTAAAGACTCAGTGACGTATATTCCACATCTTTTTTTTTAGCTGCATCGTTAGGGTAGTCTCAGTGACATATATTCCACATCTTTTTATTATCTGTGTCTTAAGGGGAAAGTCTCATTGACGTATGTTCCATATCTTTTTATTATCTGCGTCGTGAGGGTATAGTCTCATTTACGTATATCACACATCTTGTTATTATCTGCGTTTTAAGAGTATAGTCTGATCAGTCTCATTGACGTATATCACACATCTTTTTATTATCTGCGTCGTGAGGGAAAAGTCATTGACGTATGTTCTATATCTTTTTATTATCTGCGTCGTGAGGGTATTGTCGCATTGACGTATATTCCACATATATTTTATTATCTCAGTCGTAAGGATATAGGCTCAGTGACGTATATTCCACATCTCTTTATTAGCTGCATCGTTAGGACATAGTCTCACAGACGTATATGCCACATCTTTTTAATATCTGCGTCGTAAGAGTATATTCTTATTGACATATATTCCACATATTTTTATTATCTGTGTCCTTAGGGTATAGTCTCTTAGACAAATATTCCACATCTTTGTTATTATCTGTTCCAGGATATAGTCTCATTGACGTATATTCCACATCTTTTTTATTATCTGCGTCGTAAGGGTATAGTCTCAGTGATATATATTCCACATCTGTTTATTATCTGCGTCGTAAAGGCATAGTCTCAGTGACGTATATTCCACATCTTTTTATGATCTGCATCGTCAGGGTAGTCTCAGTGACATATATTCCACATCTTTTTATTATCTGTGTCTTAAGGGGAAAGTCTCATTGACTTATGTTCCATATCTTTTTATTATCTGCGTCGTGAGGGTATAGTCTGATCATAGTCTCATTGACGTATATCACACATCTTTTTATTATCTGCGTCGTGAGGGAAAAGTCGTTGACGTATGATCTTTTTTTTTTATTATCTGCGTCGTGAGGGTATAGTCTCATTGACGTATATCACACATCTTTTTATTATCTGTGTCGTAAGAGTATAGTTTCATTGACGTATATTCCACATCTTTTTATTATCTGCGTCGTAAGAGAATAGTCTCATTTACATATACATTACATCGTTTTATTATCTGCGTCGAAAGTGTAGTCTCATCGACGTATATTCAAAAGCTTTTAATTATCAGCGATGTAAGGGTATAGTCTCATTGACGTATATTCCATATCATTTTATTATTTGAGTCGTAAGGGTATAGTCTCATTGACGTATATTCCAAATCTTTTTATTATCTGCGTCGTAAGGGTATAGTCTCATTGACGTACATTCACCATCTTCTTTATTATCTGCGTCGTAAGGGTATAGTCTCATTGAAGATATGGTATGAGTGCCAATTAGCCAAATCTCCATCAAAGCCAGAATTTATTAAAGTAAACCTTCAAAGGTTAAAGTACGGTCTTTAACACGGAGCTTTGCCTCATACAGAACAGCTAGCTATAAAGTGCCTCAGAAATTACTTGTTTAAATCATTTAAACGGAAAAATTAAGAAAAAACGAGAAACGCGTATGAACCACGACAAAAATCGACATATACTGAACATCAGATGATTCCTGACTAAGGAGAGGTGCAAACAATTGCACACTATAACATATGAATTGACATGTCTTAACTCAATCAAAAGACATATTACCTCAAGTGAAAATACACTGAACGAATACATTTGATCAATGACAAACCTTTTCCCTTTTTTTGTCGTTCTGTTACTGTCTTCCTCACATATATCATATCTTTTTCTTATGTTTTGTGGTCATGATGTACTATATCACTGACGTATATTTCACATATCATTTTTCGTTTGCGTATAATGTCATTGACGTATACCACTTTGGTTTTCTTTTTCTGGCCTTAGTTTTCGCAAGGATGTGAAATATTAAAGATGGTTTCTACATATTAGTGGCAAATATGGGACCAGACAGGAGAAAATTGAGGTTCTTTGTACATTTATGTCTACCAAACAGACATGAGGTTGGGTTGGGTTTGGTTGTTGTTAATGATATAAGGGACAATGAACTGAAGAATTATAATGACAAACTTATATATTTAAAGTTTTTTTTTAATATTAAGGACAGTTCAAGATTAAAGACATAGTACACACATATGATTAAGCTTTCTATAATAATCTTTATTGCAAACGCAAAACACTCGCTGTGAGTTAAAATCCAAACATTACACATTGTGTTACATGAACACAAATCATACAATATTTCAAAAAGTTCAAATTAATAATATGTACATAGTTGCGGGTTCTTAAATGATGCACTAAAATGGGTCATTAACAACACGTCCTTGACGTATGCAAAATTTTAAACAAATTGCATGTATAGCTGTTTCTTTAAGCGGCAATCATGTATTACAAACATGAACAACTAAAAATACAAAAACAAATTTTGAATCTTTAAGATAGTATTGTAATAATTCTGTGATATAAATCATAATTGATTAAGTTGAATGTGTATTCGGGAGATAACACAAACCCATCATTTTATTTCGAATGACTCTATGTAAACAAATCTGAATCGATTGAACAAATTACAGCCGATTGCATTGAGGGTGTAGGTAACGGTAATATATTTGGTTATTTTGCTTGCTATCTGAACCGGGAAGTCATTATTAGGTAATGTATAAATGCACACATTCATAGATCTACAATCTGTCGATACCTGTATCTTGGCATTGCACAAGGTCATGTTTTTTTCTATTACTGTTTATTACGTCTTTACACTAAATCCATTGGATGTTGGAAGAGTAAAGATTGATAATTTAGTCTTAGATGCATTTTTTTATTAGATGTGAGTGGCTTTGAACAAGCTGTCACTTAACTGCGAGGACTCTCATGTGTCTTTTTGTTGTTGGGATGTTCAAGTACCCGGCCACGTCGACTTCTATTGTTGTCAATCTGATGAGTTTTTATATTGAACTGTTATACCATTGTCCCAGGTTAAGGGATGTTTGGGTTCCTGATAACATGTTTCACCCCGCCTCATTATGTTTGTATGTGCCTGTCGCAAGTCAGGAGCCTGTATTTCAGTGGTTGTTGTTTGTTTATGTGTTACATATTTGTGTCTCGTTCATTTTTATATATATATAATGAGGCCATTAGTTTTTGAATTGTTTTACACTGTTATTTCTGGGCCTTTTATAGCTGACTATGTCTCATTAGCAATCATACCACATCTTCTTTTTTTATAAATATTTCTAAGTATGAACACACGAATACACTTATAACATGTCATACAGTTTAATATAAATTGAACTTCTAATAGCTCAATCTGTTGTTGTCGTCAAGTGGCAAATATATCATGCCTATTCAGTATGAGAACAAATGGGCAGTCTATATTGAATGTAAGTTTTCCAGGATAAAAAAAAAAAAATTGAAATGAAAACCGGAGTTGCAGTCAATGAGACAGCAAACCGAAAACACCATACAATTTTTAACGTGTTTCGATTGTATTTAAAACCAACACATTCGTATAAAATATTTGTTTCGAATACCAAAAATAATGCTGAGGCACAAAACTTAAATAAAAATGTTCTCTTACACAATGTATTAATGGTTTTAAAAGATATCATGCACTATAATTTGAAATTTGTTTTCTTCTTCAAAAATCAAACAGTTAGTGAATGTTATTCAAAGAACAACACATCTTTGCAACATTACTTTACATTCCCACATACAGTTGATTTGTTGTCACACATGACATTTAAGCGTTGATCACAGATAACATGTACATAGCAAAATTGTTAGTATTGTCTTTAATCTGAATATAACTGTACATATCGTGACAATCAGTTAATTTAAATTTATGGCAAAGAAAACACAAATAAATAGAAGATATAATGGATGACTTAACACAAAAACAGAACCGAGTCCGAATAAACTCATTGTCTGAAAGAATGATTCATGATAATTTATGTTTCACGTCGAAAAGAACAGCATTTGATTTTCCTTCAAAATTACAAACAAGAAGAGTATTTTCTTTTTTGTCAAAATAAATTCCAGTGGGCTCATTTAATCCATCTGACTTGGTAAGAAGTTCTCTTTGATATTTCCCGTCATCAGATATAACTACTACAGTGTTCATCCTCCGACAAGTTACATATGCATTCCCCTTATCATCTATTGTCACTCGACGTAAATCTTGAAATTCATTCATTTTAAACTCCCACATTAATATTCCATCTAACGAGCAGCAGTATATTGATGTAGTGTCTATACAAACCAACCTGTCTCTGTCTACTGTAATGTCGTAGATACCGTCTGTAGGTAACGGTATAGTACGTATTACTTTACCTGTCAGATCCATCACATGTATTATACTGAGACCAATAACAACGTACAGGTTATTATCATTATATGATATTCCGTGACAGTAACCACTGGTGTTGATTGTACTGGTGATAGAACGTGTAGATATATTTATTATCAGTATGGTTTTGTCATCACTACAGGAGACTAATACATTATTACTATCTATCTCTGTTATATAACGTGGTGGATAGAACAGAGGAATGTAATGGATTTCAGTACCGTCTACACTACAAATAATAAGTCGGTTATTTGGTCTGTCGGTAAACACTAATGTATTGCCTTTTATGATACAGCTAGAAATGTTCAGATTTTCGTGTGTTGACTTTTTTATATTTATCTGTTTACGCAAAATGACAGAAACAGGAACATGAGGAAGGTTGTGTATGACAGGTGTTTGAGCTTGGGTGGATGAGTCTTCTGTGGTTGTTGTGTTTTCTAAAATAGATAAAAACAAATAAACATTGAACAAATATCTGAAGAAATAGATTGAATGTTGTAACATTAATATCTTGGTTTGGTAAACTATGGACTGTTAATTGGGGGGAAATAGGGGGTATTTTTGGCAGATTGACTTCATTTTCATCGGATACTACATATGCTAATTTTTTTCGGCGGGTTTATTTTCACTTTTGCACTTTATCCTGTATTTTGTGTCAAAGAATATTCCTTTCATCCAGTTTTTACGGAAAAAAATATTTATTTCCACAGCGAATCGTCCCTGAATTCAAGGAATTATAATGAGAGAGATTGAAAACAAGAGAAATGTGCTAAGCAAATCATGTACTGGACAGACCTATCCAGTGGTAGACATAATTTGTTTGGCGCTATCTATAAATGTAATGTTCTAGAAAGAGAAAACATGTATAACCTTCCTGTGTTCTTTCTGCCATGAATGTTATTCAGTATATTGTTGTTGTTTAAGGATACATATAAGTTTATTGTCTTTTTCGTTGTTTTTTCTCGAAAATCTCAGAACCAACTGATATAACCCACTAATAAATATGAAAATTTAGGCACACCAAATAAAGTAGAAACACACCAGAAATATTGCATTGATTGATTTCTTAACGTCATGTGACAAGTATTTCATGCATGTTCAGGACGAAAAAATGACAATGTATCTGGGATAAAGGTCGAGGAAACATTTAGAATGCTACTGGAAAATGAGGGTATATTGGTTAGGGACAGGCAGGTGTCTCTGTAACAGGCCCCGTACAAGCCCCTCAAAGAGTTGTTACAAGGCTTTTAAACTGACTGAGAGCGTGGCACTCTTTCTACACCATGTACACAATGCATCGTATTTAACGTCATCATTTTGACCAGATTAAGATTAATTTCATTTACATCGAGTATAGCTAAACAGACACCTACGTTGGCCAAACAATGTATTGACGCTATAGGAAACATTGTCACAATGAATTGAAACACACCAGAGGTATTGGATGGGAGAAAGGATTTGCTTTTTTTTTTATTTTATCACTGCAGTCGTATATGACACAATGTATGAGTTGAGTAATGTATAGAACAAGAATCAACGTGTCATGATTTACAGGCTTCTGTTTTATAGTAACTTTTATAAACTAACCTTTTTAATTTTTTTTTCATCTTGAAAATGAACGAGATATTTGCCACTGGACGTTTGAAACTAACAACAATTCAACAATGTATCAATTATGAAATTACCATATAGAAAGGATTTATGTTATTTTCTTAGCTATATTCGTCATGACTAAAAGTATTTTGTATATATAATAAGGGAATTCAAATACAAGTTTGTGCAAATACAATACCACTGATGTATAAGGAACCTACGTGATGATTGGGATATAGAAATATGGTCGAACCTAACCCTTTTGCTTTTGTTAAAGAATCTAAAAAGGGTTAATCGGAAAAACTGTAACATGGTTGATGATAATTTCGTATCACCTTCATAATAATACATGGGGGTCTTGTTTCTTGGTGTCGATATGATTAAATTATATGTGACTGTCAGACAAGTGAGAGGTTTATCTAGCTATGAATCCAGGTTTTAATCCACCATTTTTCTACAGAAGGAAATGCCTGTATCAAGTCAGGAATATGACAGTTGTTTTCCATTCGTTTGATGTGTTTGAGCTTTTGATGTTGCCATTTGATAAGGGACAAGGATGCATGAATACGATTTATCGTGTAAAGGTAATGATATATAGATGTGGTATGATTGTTATTGAGATAAATCTTCACTAAAGACCGCATTTCATAGAAGTTAACAACAATATGTTACGATAAGGCATTCATCTATGAACAAAAGCTATATATTGTCAGCTTATAAAGATCTTAAGATGACAGATGTAAAACAAAAAAGTAACAGAGAGATTTATGTTTGAAATAATAACAAAATGTGGCGGGATTAACCATAGTTGCTGGCGTCAAACCCTCTTGTAAACCTCGGATAGATGTGTAACAGTGTAATATGTATAAGAACATACTAATGACATCAGTAAGACTTGGCATTACTTCTCAAACCGATAAAAAGCACATAACAACCCTTACACAAACCTTAACACGCAATATACAGATCTGGGAATACTCGCAGTTAACTGAAGCTAGTTCAAAACCAATAAATAAAAAAGTAATGTTGCTGAAAGGGAAGTTTTCTTTGCGTGGACAACAGTTAGCATGTTACATGTCTTTTCTACAGCCTGTCCAACTTACCTTCAGATATTAGTGATTGGGCGTAGGATGCTTCTTCTTCTCTGATAGATAAAAAAAAGCCTCGTTTATATCATTTGAACATCTAATTGGTTAGATTAAATTGAAGACTTGCATCACAAAGGTATTCTTAATTTATTTTCGTCTTTCAAATGACTGAAACATTTGCAACAGGTGGTAAATATTCCTTGGGAGACGAGGATATAGATATTTAGTCACTAAAGGTTCACAGACCAGCAGGAAAGCCCTTGCAAAAATGTGACGCATGTGACGCATTTTAGACTATTTGGAATGTACAAGTACGCAGTCACGTCTTTTAAGAATGGGGACGTTAAATCAAAAGCCTCATGTACATATAACACTCTGTACTTAAAGAATTATTGTAACAACTCGTTTCGGCCCGTAGGTGGCCTGTTACATAACAACTTTATTTATCCAATATACCCTCGTTTTCAAGTGGAAGTCTAAATTTCTCCGACCGTTATCCCGAACGGCCCCATTCAGGACGTACATTTTGTATTTAATGTTAATTTGTTCTCGTCGTACTACATATGCCTGAAATGATTGCCACTGGGCGTTAAGCAATCAATGAATCAATTGTTTAAGAGAGAGCCATATCTCTTGCACGTAAAAGACACCTTTGTAGATCTCGCACCCGCAAAGTAAAAAGGGATTAGTAAACGTTGCAAATCTTGTTTCCCAATCCACTATAAATAAATATGTTTAAACTAATCAGTCTTATTAAAAGTGAATGACATATGTGCCACTTGTCGTAAAGCATTCAATCAATCTATGTCTTATGAACTGCTCAATAAAATGATAAATGGTTTGAAGTGTCAAATTTTTATTGGAATGATATATTCTTCCTGATTTGATTTTTTTTTCCGCTAGCAGGTCTATCAGGATAATAAAACTACTGAAATATCTTTCTTAGGGGCTGATTTTGTTGCAAGGTAGTTTCGCCTGATGTAACACACCCAAATCGGAACAAAATACGGAGGTTGAATACGCTTCCCGACTTTTGACTCTTACGACATCGCTTGACGAAAGACGTAGTTACCTATTACATAGCTAGGGTTTCCGCTGGCGGTCGCTATTCTCGCATTTAAAATAAATAATAATTATTTAAGTTCATCCATCTTGTTAATTTACTTTGTTTCGGATTTCTTGGACTTTACCGGATCAGACAGCTCGTTCAGATTTTGATAGAAAATCAAAAGTCAGCGGATTGCATTTTATAGCTGTATGCAACAGAAGACTTATTAATTCATTAATAAATGATAGGGTTAAATGGCGTCCGTCACATGTCACATACATAATTTATTAACCAATTTGCGACGCACGTGTTTTAAATCAAACTTTTGATGTCTCCTCTCTTCTAAAAATTACGATGGTCCGGAAAGGGAAACTTTTGTTAAAATGAAAAATGTTCAAATCAAGAAAAATCTCCAACTTGTCTTTTAGATTTGGTATAGAATATGATAATTGATATGAGAGAGTCGTTTTGGCAACATACTTGTTTCAATCATAGTTTTACGTCTCAGCTTGTAACTGTCAAATGCATATTTGAAGAGCTTATTATAGAAAAGTTTCATAGTTAATGTTTTACAGACAATGATTATCTAGTTTTGTCTTCTGTAGCAATATGTGACATTCAATCAAATTAGTAGACATCCGTATCAATGTCGGACCAAGACAACTCGGATCAGTTTAAATGAAAACCCGGTTGCATTACAGTTAGGACCAAGTAACTAAAGTAGGTTAATAGCGTAGAACTGGTCGTTTAAATTAAAAAGTAAAATATAGAACCTGGTGAGCTGATCGCCTTTACGATATTTGAAACAGTCATATAGATACATTCTTTGAAGGGGTTTAAGATGTCAAATTCATGTTAACTGATTCGACTCAAATTCTCATATTTGTTTTATATCACTAAAACTAAAAGTCTAAAATAATCAATTAGCAATACATGCACACGATATTGTTTATAATCATTTCGTGTGTATTATTGATAGTTATTTTTTTCCACAAAAAAATAATTCTTCAGTTTTATAATGAATAAAGGATTCCAGCCAAAATGTTACAAAACTAAGGAAAGCATGCAAAACAAAGAAAATCAAGGTAGGGTGACCAGGTAGGGGTGATACGGCTTAGATCACCACTTGTAATGCACTATGTTCCTGTACAGTCTTATGAGTTCGCAGTTAGCTGTTTTGAGTGAAGGACAGCTACATTGCCTCGCAGAAAGAATACAGGATTAATATGAAAACACCAAAGCAAAAACAGTAAACACTAATATTTATCTGTTTTAGAAAAAAATACATTTTTACAGACTATGAAATAAACTAAGCCAAAAAAGTTTAGCATCACTTTTGTTTTTTCTGGAAAATAAATATTGATATAATCCTTAGTTTTACCTGTAATTTAAAACAGTCGTATTTTTTTTTCGTGGTAATTGATTTGGCGCCATTTCAGATTTGCACGTGTAATTGATGTTTTACCTTCTGTTTCTGTACTTGTAAAACGATATTAAAAATTTCTTTTTCACTAACGTTCAGAAACACACCTGTGGTAAGAAAAACACATACACCTTTGAAAAAATGCTGAGAGTGACAACCAGGCTACCCCGAAAATGACAGTCAGAAAGCTCTTGGGCTCGATTTAATGTGCATAAGGCAACAGTTTAGAGACTAACAAACAAATATCGACAAACTACAATTGCACAGAATAAGTCGATATCTCATAGACCAAAACAACTATCGTCCGGTGAAGAGCGCTACCTTCGCTTTACGTCAACACGTGACAAGTTTTTTTTTTCGACCACAAAAGTAGTGCATGACAAAAGGCAACAGTAGTATACCGCTGTTCAAAACTCATAAATCCATGGACAAAAAACAAAATCGGGATAACAAACTAAAACCGAGGGAAACGCATTAAATATAAGAGGAGAACAACGACATAACACTAAAATGTAACACATATAGACAAAATCCCACGAGAATAACAAATATAACATATATATATAACATCAAAACCAAATACATGAATTTGGGATAGACAAGTACCGTGACACGTCTTATCGCAATGTGAATTTACACTCAAAAATAAGAGAAAACAAACGACACAACGTTATAATGTAATACACACAGAAACGAACTATAATATAACAATGACCATATTCCTGACTTGGTACAGGGCATTTTTAAAGGAAAAAATGGTGGGTTGAACCTGGTTTTGTGGCATGCCAAACCTCGCACTTTTATGGCCATGTGAAATATAACATCAAAATGACAACACAGGACTACAATATAAATAAATTGGAGAACACAATTGACAAAGAATCACACGAACAACAGCCAACAAAAGGCAACAACTTCAAAATTTTAATACGCCAGAAGTGTATTTTGTCCACACAAGACCTATGTGTGACGCACAGATACAAAAGTTTGAAAGCCGAAACGAGTACAAAGTTGAACAGCATCGAGGACCAAAAGATCAAAAAGGTTGTGCCAAAAACGGCAAGGGTTTTCTGTTAAGTTACCAGAAAATCCCTATAATTTAGAGTAATTTATACTTTTGCAAACAGTAAATTTAATAAAATGAATATTCAAAAGATGTACATGATAAAGCTGAAGTATTAACTAATTACAGGAAACAACTGAAATACATTTACATAACCAGACATTTGAAACACAAAAGTAGACACATCCGAATACGTTTAAACCTCTACGCCAAGTGACGTCCTATTTGAAACTGAAAAATGACGAAAAAATGACGTCATTTGAATTAGTAAAACAGAGCATCAAAAAATGAAAAATGACGTCACATAAGAATGAATAAGATAGAATTAGGATTAATTTAAGATTATGTATTTGAACTAAATACTGATATTGCATTTAATAACAAAGCACATTTTAATTCTTATTAATATAAAACTGAGGTAGCAATTAACTATATTATAAAACTATGTCAGGTTTGTTATGAATCTAACTTCAAACGTAAAATATCGTACTGATTACTTTGAACGAAATCAAATCTGATAAATGAAGGCGGTGATTAATTTTCTTTACCATAACACATAAATATAATAGAAAAGACGTCAACACATTTGACAAAATCCGATGAGAATTACAAATATAACATTAAACATTTAAACTAAATACATGAATTTGGGATGTATAAGTACCGTACCACGTGTTATAGTAATGCGAGTTCACACTCGGCAAAACAGTCACAATCGGGAATAAGTCACGTTTGGTAATTAAAAGATTAGACGACATTATGACAAAACACAATCTACCATGTGGTAAAAATGTCCTTAGCTAGTTTGGTCAACGAAACATCGTATGGATCCACCAAATCGTGATGGTGTCCATAAAATTTACGGAGTGTCAATTTTAATCTGTCCTCCTCATAACTTTGTTGGAGCAGTTTCTGCGTAAGGAGCACACTCCTGTATATGAAGTCCGTATAGTGTGAACAAGCACGTGAATAACGTATCAATTGTGATATGTAAACACCATACGAAGGGGCAGAGGGTATGTTACTGCTGAGAAATGGGAAATTGATAATTGGGAAGTTGAAATCGTCCCGTTTATCATAGATTTTCGTGTGAAGTCGTCCATCTACGTCAATATTGAGGAAAAGATCAAGGTATGAAGCAGTCCTTCTAGTATCAGTGGTATCCTTAATTTCAAGTTCACTTGGATATATGAGATGTAAGTATTGGCTGAAATATGGGTTATTCAATGATAGAACATCATCAATATATCGGAAAGTAAAATTAAAGAATTTCGCAAGGTGCTTTTTCTGTTTGTCTTTTAGAAGGTTCTGAATGAATTCTGCTTCATACGAGTACAAAAACAAATCAGCCAGCAGGGGTGCACAATTAGTACCCATTGGAATACCGACTGTCTGTTGAAATATAAATCCTCCAAACTCAACAAATATATTGTCGATCAAAAAGTCCAGCATTTTGATAATATCATCTTCTGTATATTTTCTGGGAGATTCAGTGTGATTTTTCACAAAATATGAATTATTGTAACCCAAAACAAGAAATTTGTATCTACGATTTCCATTTTTATAGAAAAAGCTCTGTTTTATGAGATAGCTGCTAGTGTGCCTGCCAATCCTTCATTGGTTCACTAAGAGCATTGCTAAGAGGAGTTACCGGTCCTGAGAGTGTCTGACATGAACTTTCGGGGGGTCCGGAAAAATACTAATTTAAGTAATTTACAAGCATCTTAGAGTTATGAAATATGACCCATATGCAGATGAAGTGTTACTAACGTGTTTAATACTCAAATCGAAGAAAAAGTTCGGATTCATTACTTTTTCTGATATTGTTTTTTGTCTGAGGAGTACTCACTAGTAGAAAATGGGCGATATCAATAGAGACTTATCTATCCATTTCTCAACAAAGTACTTATACGGTTTAAAACACAACGAAGTACTCTGTGCAATTGAAGAGGTGATTTCTAGAGAAACTATTAACTCTATACAACTTACGGAGAAAAACTGTGTTGTTACTGTGAAAGAAAAAAATCAAAGGGAAAGATTGATCACTATTGGAATTAAAATTCGAGACAGGTCAGTTAATTTTGTAGAAATAGATAAACAATTAACAAATGTCACAATTAAAGATTTGCCCTACGAACTTAGTGACAGTTTCCAGTTTATGGAAGAAGCGATTCGATAAAAGCTTTTCTTATATCAACGAGCGATATTGTCTTATATCAACGAGTTGCATTGTGTGAAATTTCAGACGAATGTTTGCATTTGTACGAAGAAAGGCAGATTTCTCGGTATAAAGTAATGACTCTTTTCTTAAAACAGGGTGACATTTAACATGACATACGTCTGGTGTATAATTTTCCTGAGTTATTTTATGTAATAACAAGCAAGGTGTATTTAAACGAGAAAATTGAATTATTGAATAAATGAAACATAAATGCACGATTTATCATTTGTAGATGTACACATTCTATAAATATCATGTAGCAAATTCAGTGGAATGCAATTGAGATGAATTCAATTGTTTGCTACGCCAAAATCACCTATAAGTCAACGATACTGCTATATTTTAAAATATCAATGCGATATTTGTCTTATATCATAGCGATGATTTTTTAATATCAAAAATTTATGAATGCGATACTTTTCTAATATAACTGCTATAGTTTTCTAATATATAATTAATACGATGACACGTCACAATGCATGTCAAGAAAACTGCAAACATAATTCACAAACTTAGATCATGACCAGTTCAATGTTTTAGGATCAACATCACTTAAATTTCGTAACTGTAACACAATTAACGTTTACATGAACTTATCATTCCGAAAATGTTGCTTGACCCTATTGATAGTTGAAAGTGTTTACAACCTGTTCAGTCTATTGTTTTCAGTCACATGGTTTAACCAACAAACTAACATGTTTAACCCAGCCACATTGTTTATGTATGTGCCTTTCCCAAGTCAGGAGCCTGTAATTCAGTGGTTGTCGTTTGGTTATGTGTTACATATTTGTTTTTCGTTCATTTTTCTTTTATATAATAAGGCAGTTATTTTCTCGTTTGAATTGTTTTACATTGTCTTATCGGGGCTTAAAATGTACAAATGCTGATGTCCCGATCTTTGAAGATACCAATAGAGTAGCCTCAGACTATAAAAATTGGACAACTTCAGATACAACGAAATTCAAAAATCTTGTCAAACAGAAAATAAATTTATTATTACAATAGCAAAAGATATTGAGAAGGAAGACTGTTCTTTTTGGATATCAAAGACTTTTCCCCGTTGGTAAATCGATATTTCTATGAACATAATCAGCTCGCCATCTGGACGCTCTTTTACATCGCGATGACCATGAGGGTATTCCGATGTATTGTTGCCACAGAGATTTGACTTTCGTTTTTGGCTAGTAACCGATCGTATAAATACGCGAACTTTTCTTAGCGCAAAATAACAATCCGTATCGCTTGTTATAAATTCATTTCTTCAATGAGTACTAAAAAAATGTTTAGAACACAAATAAATAAGATGTAAATGTCTTTTGACGTTAGAAATGTGTATATTCGTTCATTCGTTCATTGTGTATTAATTTACGTTTTTTGATGAAGTTAAGTCTGCCAATTGATATTTTATCGTGTGTTTTTCTATGTTGTGATGTTATGCTATTGTTTAGAAAAAGGGAGAAGGTTTGGATCCATTAAAACGTTTAATCCCGCTGCAAATGTTTGCACCTGTCCAAAGTCAGGAATTTGATGTACAGTAGTTGTCGTTTGTTTATGTAATATATACGTGTTTCTCGTTTTTTTATATAAATTAGACCGTTGGTTTTCCCGTTTGAATGGTTTTACACTAGTAATGTTTGGGCCCTTTATAGCTTGTTGTTCGGTGTGAGCTAAGGCTCCGTGTTGAAGGCCGTACATTGACCTATAATCATTGTTTACTTTTTTTTTAAATTGTTATTTGGATGGAGAGTTGTCTCATTGGCACTCACACCACATCTTCCTATATCTATATATCTTTTCTATATTCATAAATTTAGATTGTTCAGTTGGAGGACTGGAAAGCAGTTATTTATAAGGGGAAATTTTAAAGATTTATAGATATAAGAAGAGTGAGACAACTTTCCATCAAAGTAATAATTTGTTTAAAGTAAACCATTATAGATCAAAGTAGGTCCTTTAACACGGAGCCTTGGCTCACAGCGAACACCACGCTATATAGGAACAAGAACATTGCTAGTGTTAAACCATTCAAACAGGAAAACCAACGGTCTAATTTAAAAAAAAAAGGAGATTCAAAAGTACAGGTCTATCATTTTGATACTTAGCTATTTGATTATTTGATAACGGCATTGTTTATTAAACTCTTATTTGATTAGATTTGCTTCCAAAACCAATTGAGAAATTTGTAAGATGTTACCAAAAACAATTTGAATTTAAGCAATGGTCTTAAAACTGCTTATTTACATACAATACTACTAAGAAGTAAAATTTAAAAAAAAATACTGAACTCCGAGGAAAATTCAAATCAGAAAGTCCCTTATCAAATGGTATAATCAAATGATAAAACACTCCAAACGAATGAATAACAACTGTCATATTTCTGACTCGGTACTAGCATTTTCAAATTTTGAAGATGGTGGATTGAACCTGGTTTTATAGCACTTCACCTCTCACGTGTATAACAGTTTCATCAAATTCTGTCATATTTACAACGATGCGTGAACAAAACAGACATAATAGGTAAAATTGTCAAAATATGAGTACAACAGTCTTATATTAATACTAATCGGTACTAATATTTATATAACAAAAACACCGCTATGATATTTTAAAAGTATCGCATTGATATTTTAAAAGTATCGCATTGTTTATTTATGTATATAAGAAAAACACAGCACTTCAAATTTTACACTGACATAAACGTAAGCTTATAACTAACTTCTGCATGTATATTTGGACTCAATTGTTGTTTATATTTGAACAATTAGTTTTAAAATTAGTATTTTCTTAATTTTTCGTTGCCGAAAACAAGATTTTCCGCATGGAATGTCTGCATATTTACAATTGATATTAGACAATATCGCTATGTGATATAAGAAAAGTTTTTATCGATACGCTTCTTCCATAGACTGGTTTCGTTACAACACAAATGTCGCAATTCGGGCAAGTGGTCCAAGGTTCGATCAGGAGAGGTGTCATTAAAGACACCAGTATTGAGAATGGTACCAGATATTTACAGCTTAAAAACTGTGTACCTATACTTCCTAATAAGATATCATTTGGTAAACATGAAATCAGACTCTTTGCCGATAATAATAGAACATCCTGTAAATTCTGTAATGGAACTGATCACCCCTCGTTCAAATTTAGAGAAAAAACCCAACAACTCCGTAAATGCTATAATTGTCATCAGCTTGGACATATATCTAAAGACTGTCTGGAGTATGTTGTCTGCAATTATTGTCTGTTAGCGGGACATATAAAGCGGGACTGCGAAAAATATCAGGATGACGAAACAAGGCGAGAAATGGGAGAATACGCAGATGAAATCATTGAAGGGAGACGTGGTCAGTCACAAAGCTTTGACGAATCCATAACACCGTGTGACACAGGCATAGAAGACACTTATGCGATTCCAAAATCAAAAACTTTAATACTTGGGGCATCAAATGGTAGACGGTTGGGAGATTTTAGCCCTGATGTCATAAATGCGTCTGTATGTGGTGCCTCCTTTGAGAATATAGATGAACCTCTTAACCATGCTCTGTCCGTCGTGGATGACACAGACGCAAGTGTCGATAAGGTGGTCATTTGTCTCGGGACAAATGATATCACTCGTAATAGAAGTGAACCAGATGAAGTGAATGTAAACGCTACGAGTGCTGTTAACTGTGTAAAATCAAGAGTTCCGAATGCAAAAATAGGTCTCTGCACTATCATTCCTCGTAAAAGGCAAAGGACAGAGCATCCTAAAATTGAATGAAACAACACAATCTGTAAACAGTTTTCTTGCTAAATTAAGTAAAAAGGACAGTTCTGTATCTCTGTTTGACAACTTTAGTATATTTTGTCAAAATGGTAATGCTGTGAGGCCACTTTATGACATCAATGACCCTAGCGGAGTACATATCAGTGATAAAGGGGTAGATAAATACATTGTTGAATTGTCCTCATTTTTTGGTTATACTCATGTAGTTGAGGCAATTGTTCACACACCAGCTCTGCGAAAACGCAATCTGAGTTCAAATACTTCCCCTTCATCTACTGAAAAGCAAGGTAAACATCACAAAAGTATATAGGATGGACTCCGTAGCAGGAGTGATCTGTTGAGTACTGAGAATAATTGTTTTTCAAATAATACTCTGAATTGTATTTGCCTAAATGTATGTGGGTTGAGATCGAAGCTTAAGTCTCCTGAATTTCAGGAACTGATGCTGATGTATGATATACTTATATTTTTGGAATCAAAGACTGATGAATTTGACATTCTAGGGATGCCTGATGGGTATAAGTATTTTGCTAAGCATAGAACAAAATTTAAAAAGAAGTCGGGTGGTATAATTAATTGTTTTAAGAGTAATCTAGAAAAGTTTTTGAAATTTCCAAAATCCAATTCTGAATTTGTACAATAGGTAGTATTGGAAAAGGGGTTAGTTGATTTTAATAAAAAAACTTGTTAATGGGCTGTATGTATCTTCCACCTGAAAATACTAAGTATACAAGCAATGAGGCGTTCACAGAGGTTGAAATTGAAATGATAGAACTTGCTAATAAGTATAATGGTCAACCTCTAATTGTTGGTGATTTGAATGCCAAAACCAAATTATTAGATGATATTGTCATCCCTGATGACGGTCTTTTTGATATACTGGATGATTTTGAAGATGACAGTTTAGTGTCATATTTGTACGATTTCCAAAATTTATGTGACAGTAATGTATCTTTAAAGCGATGTTCAAAAGATGGCAGTGTGCCTAATAACTATGGGTACAAACTTATAGATTTTTGTAAACGTAACAATTTGTATATTGGTAACAGTAGGTTACCAGGTAATGACTATATGATAGGCCTGACTACAAGTATATTGTAATAGTGTATCTCTTATTGATTATTTATTACTGTCCTCCAGCATTTTTTCACTGATAAAAGAATTCAATGTTCTCGAATTCAATCCACTTTTTTCTGATGTCCATTGTGGCCTATGTTTTTGTTTTCATGCTTCAGTGAACATTTTTACTACACATTCCGATGATAATTGTAGTAGTCAGCGTGGTCATGCGCGATGGGTTCCAGACAAGGAAAACCGGTTTATTGAGACACTCGTCAGTGACGTTACAAAATTAGACGAGATATCACTGCTTCTGTAGGAGGACAGTAGCGATCCAAAAGAACGAATCAATACAGTCGTTGACAAAATATGTGATATTTTTAAGAGCACTGCTAGTCGTGTTTTTAAACCAAAGGGAAGATCCTATCTGTCTGGTTCTTCTAACCAACTTTGGTTTAATAAACAATGCAGAGATAAGCGAAAGGTTTTCCATAAAGCGAAAAATCGTTACAGTTTTAATAAAAATAAAGCTAACCGAGATGAGATGAAAAAGTGCGGGAAAGTTTACAGAGCCGAAACGAATAAAAGTTTTGAGAGTTTTCAACATGCACTAGAATCTGACATGCGTAAACTTTCGAAAAAAGATTCTGGTAAATTTTGGAAAATCTTGAAAATCTTGGATAGAGGGGGGTCTGATAAAGATATCCAAATTACTATTGATCAATTATATGAGTATTTTAAGTCACTAAATAAGAGCGATGTTCCAGATGATGATATTGATTTTGAGGATTTAGTTAATAGTATAAAAAGTCAGGGGTTTATTGAAATTATAGATCAGGAAATTACAGAGGACGAAATATTATCAGCTGTTAAAAAAATATGTAATGGCAAAGCCCCAGGGGAAGATGGGATTGTCAACGAATATATAAAATGCACGGTGAATCAATTTCTGCCTATTTACACTAAGTTATTCAATTTAGTGTTTGATTCTGGAATCGTTCCCGAATCATGGCTTACTGGTATCAATAAGCCGTTATTTAAAAACAAGGGGGATCCAAATAATTTGGATAATTACCGAGCTATTTGTCTTACATCGAATTTAGGAAAAGTGTTCACCTCTATACTTAATTCAAGACGTAATGCTCTGTCAGACGAAATCGGGATTATAACTGATGCCCAGGGTGGTTTTCGTAAGGGATATTCTGTCCAAGATAGTATGTTTATCATGCATGCTTTAATTTCACTATACTTGAGTTTGGGAAAGAAATTATTTTGCGCTTTTGTAGATTTTAAAAAAGCTTTTGATACAGTGTGGAGGGTGGGACTATGGCAAAAATTATTAAAATATAACATTGGTGGGAAAATGTTTAAAGTTATATTGAGCATGTATACGGATATTAAGTCTTGTGTTAAAAATGGAGAACTAAAAACAGATTTTTTCCCGTGTGAGGTAGGTGTAAGACAGGGAGAAAAAATGTCACCTTTTCTCTTTGCCTTATACCTGAATGACTTGGAAGAATATCTGGATGAAAACTCTGTGGAAGGTCTAACATTTATGAACGAAAAATTTACAGAGAATCTTGATTTGTATATCAAGTTATTTATTCTTCTGTACGCCGACGACACTATTATTTTTGCGGAGTCGGCAGAAGGGTTGCAAAAGGCTCTGAATGTTTTTGAGCAATATTGTTTTGAGTGGAAACTCACTGTGAATGTATCAAAAACTAAGATTGTAATTTTTTCAAAGAGAAAGTTTAATAAGAATGTTACTTTTAAACTATGTAATGAAATTATTGAAATTAAAGATTCATATGTTTATCTTGGTCTGCTGTTTTAATAATTACAACGGAAATTTCTTTCAAGCTCGAAAAAAACTGGTAGACCAAGCTCAAAAAGCACTTTATGCTCTTTACAAGAAGATACAAAATATCTCACTCCCGATTGATTTACAGTTAAAATTATTTGATGCATTGGTGGTTCCTATTTTGACCTATTCCTCGGAAATATGGGGGTTTGAAAATAAAAATAATATTGAAAAACTACATTTACAGTTTTGTAAGCGCATTTTGGGGGTGCGATCCTCTACGCCAAGTTTGATGGTGTATGGAGAACTTGGAAGATTTCCACTTGAACTGCAGATCAAATTAAAAATTGTATGTTTTTGGCACAAGCTTGCAACAAACGATAAAAAATTATCGGGTAAACTGTACAAGTTACTTTGGTACATGCATGAGCATAAAGGTTATAATTTCAAATGGTTTAACTATGTAAAATCTGTGTTTAATGACTGTGGCTTTTGTGAAATATATAATGTTCCTGAGCAAGTTGATTATAATTATATTAAAACTAATGTGAGGCAGCGTCTCCAGGACCAGTTTATTCAAAAATGGTTCTCTGATATAAATAACTCATCAAGGGGGGAATTTTATTTACACTTTAAAGAAGAGTTTTGCTTAGAACCATATCTGTTAAAATTAAGGCGGGGTCATAGAGTAAATATATGTAAATTAAGGGTATGTAATACAAAGTTTCCCATTGAAACAGGAAGACGGAGAAATGTACCACGAAATGAGAGAATTTGTCCTCTTTGTAAAGCTGGTCTTGGGGATGTGTACAACTATATATGTATATGTACCAATTATAAAGTTAAAGATTTAAGGGGGAAGTTCATACCTCCTTATTATTTAAAATATCCAAATGTTAAAACAGTACTGGGCATGCTTAGATATTGTAATACTAATGTGCTGTCTAAGCTTTCAATTTTAATTCAAAAGGTAGAAAAGATGCTTGTCTGATTTAAAACTGCAATAAACAAAGATTTATCTCTGAAGATGTATAATTTAAAAATGTATTCTGTTTGTATTATGAAATATGTTGTGATTTATATTGTGCACAATATGCTCCTGTTTAGCAGTCTTCTGCGGCTGAGTTTTCTTTAATAAACTATGAAACTATGATAAATTAATTTTGAATAACACCGCACTCATTACCGCATTTTGACCTTCCACGTGCTCCATACAAAGAAAATCCTAATGAATGTGAGTGAAAAACATTCATGTTGCTTCTGACATGTCATAATTATTAACATTACTAGAACACACCCGCGAAATCGCGGGCATTCAGAGCGTAGTTTAAAGTATGTAAAGTGTTGTTGGAAGAATTTTGTAAAATATTGAATGACTGGAGAATTTCAGCAAAAGTGTCATAAGTCATAGCTTATTGGGGACAGGAAAATGCTTTTTTATCCCTCCTCCTTTATTTCCAAATTCCTAATTTTTGGTTTTCTATCAATTTCAATATGAACATACATTTAGTATGTTATGGACACTTAAGTAAGGAGCCTGTAATTCAGTGGTTGTCGTTTGTTTATGTGTTCCATATTTGTTTTTCGTTCATTTTTTTGTACATAAATAAGGCCGCTAGTTTTCTGGTTTGAATTGTTTTACATTGTCAGTTCGGGGCCTTTTAAAGCTGAGTATGCGGCATGGGCTTTGCTCGTTGTTGAAGGTCGTACGATAACTTATAGATGTTAATTTCTGTGTCATATTGGTCTCTTATGGAGAATTGTCTCAACGTGGCAATCATACCACATCTTTTTTTTGTAAAAGATTGAATGACTGGAGAATTTCAGAAAAGGTATCAAAAGTTCACATGAAGATTTTTAGCGCTTATCTGTGTATATTATGAAAATTCATTACTTATAGATATAGTGTATTTACTTTCAATTCTAAGTTTACTAATCGATCCATGGTGGTCATTGATATAGTATACTATATTTCTATTTAATAAACTCTGTGACCGCCGTTGATAGTAAACTTGAAAATGATAGCAGATAGAATTCTGAAAAAAACACGTTATTCATTGTATGTTTAAAGTATACAGAAAAACGCAAACCGGAAGTCTAATCTGACTTAAAATTTCGTCCAATGGCGGGACAATATCCGGATGCCTTTTTTCTCGTTTTTCTCCCGAAATAACTCAATCTTAATAATCATATGAATAGATGACAAATGCGACTATGCACTATACCTATAGGATACAGAGGCGTGTTGATTAATTTATTGTGGAAAGAGGAGAAGCGACACCCAAAATGAGGTCTTCTCGTTTAATAGTATAGATATGTTGTTATGATTTTGTAAAGAAATAAAATTTCACATTTTTGTTGCTAAACTTTTTCGGCTTAGTATAAATAACCTTAAATTAGTTACCAAGACTGATAGGTAGGAGTGTTGCAGTAATGTTATTGTTTGTTCCGCTTCCGTCTGAATGTTTAATAATGGCGTCCGAAATTTTTCTAAATTGCTCTTCCATGTTGTCGTTAGTTTTAAATAACTCGGCCTCGATATCAAATTCTAAGTAGACTGGTTCTCCCGTAGTTGTTGGTGCATTCCATTGTTTGAAATCTGAAAGGTTCAAGTAAGAAAAACATATTACCTCTAGCAGTAAATTTTATATTGTTGAAACCGTTAAAATACTGATTTCTGTTCAAATATGGAAAGGTTTAAAGATAACATTTGCTTTTTTTAAATTTTATTTTATCCTGTGTCCTTAATGTTTCTAATTTGAAACTGACATCAATCATATAGATGAAACCTCTCGGCTTTGACATGTTTAAAATTTAAATGCCTATTGTTACTATAAAACTATAATGGATAGAAAAAAACTGAAAAAAGAAAAAATGTTCTACAAGACAACAGATTTGTGCATCATAGACACCTAATTTTTAGTTAGTGAGAGGACACCATACATTTAGCAGAAAGTGAAGTTAACTTAGAAAGGATAATGCTACATGTGCTAGTTTTATTTCATTCTCCTTAAGGAGCTTTTGTATGAAGCCGAATGATTAAAGGAACAAATTGACAAGAAGTAGAACTGCAGCATAATTTTTAAACTATGGGAATGCTAGTTTTTTGTCCAACAAACGTTAAAAAGTAATTTGTAAATCATGACATCGAGCATCTGGATAACGTCAGTTTCAGAATAAAATTGTTCGAATTAGAGTGGTCCTTACAAATTACAATTCCTCAAAATGTACAGACCTACGATAATTCAGGATTTCTTCTTGAGTAAATGTAATGTGGGTATTTAATTGAGTTTTAAAGTGAGTTGTCAATATCTAATTCAATTATCAAGCACTGATTAACATACCCACAAAACGATGTTTTGGGGTTCGCCCGTGGGGACAACAGCATCTCTGTCATGGAGGTTAGAAATGTCTAGCAGCATTGGGGTATTTCAAGATCGATGTAGCATGTGTTTTCATAACATATTCATTTTTTAGCTCACGTGGCCCGAAGGGCCAAGTGAGCTTTTCCCATCACTTTGCGTCCGTCGTCTGTTGTCCGTCGTCGTTAACTTTTACAAAAATTTTCTCTTCTGAAACTACTGGTCCAAATTAATTCAAACTTGGCCACAATCATCATTGAAGTATCTAGTTTAAAAAATATGTCCGATGAATCGGCCAATTAACCAAGATGGCCGCCATGGCTAAAAATAGAACATAGTGGTAAAATGCAGTTTTTGGGTTATATCTCAAAAACCAAATCATTTAGAGCAAATCTGACATGAGGTAAATAAAGGCAACAGTAGTATACCGCTGTTCAAACTCATAAATCCATGGACAAAAAACAAAATCGGGGTAACAAACTGAAACTGAGGGAAACGCATTAAATATAAGAGGAGAACAACGACACAACACTACAATGTAACACACACAGAAACGGACCAAGCATCAGACAAAATTCCACGAGAATAACAAATATAACATCAAAATCAAATACATGAATTTGGGATAGACAAGTACCGTGACACGTCTTTTCGCACTGTGAATTTACACTAAAAAATAAGAGGAAACAAACGACGCAACGTTAAAATGTAACACACAGAAACGAACTATAATATAACAATGGCCATATTCCTGACTTGGCACAGGACATTTTTAAAGAAAAAAATGGCGGGTTGAACCTGGTTTTGTGGCATGCCAAACCTCCCCTTTTATAGCCATGTGAAATATAACATTAAAATGACAACTCAACACCACAGAACTACAATATAAATAAATTGGAGAATACAATTGACAAAGAAACACACGAATAACAGCCAACAAGTTGAATATTTTAATACGCCAGAAGTGCATTTTATCCACACAAGATCTACTAGTGATGCCCAGATACAAAAGTTTAAAAGCTGAAACAAGCACAAAGTTGAACAGCATCGAGGACCAAAAGATAAAAAAAGTTGTGACAAAAACGGTCTGGGTTTTCTGTTAGTTACCAGAACATCCTTATTATTTAGAATAATTTATACTTTAGCAAACAGTAGATTTATAAAATTAATAAACAAAAGCTGTACATGATAGAACTGAACTATTAACTAATTACAGGAAACAACTGAAATACATTACATAACCAGACATTTGCAGCACAAAATGTAGACACATCCGAATAATTTTAAACCTCAACGCTAAGTGACGTCATATTTGAAATTGTAAAAAATGACAAAAACATGATGACGTCATTTGAATTTGTAAAACAGACCATAAAAAAAATGAAAAATGACGTCATTTGAATGAATAAGATAGAAAAAAATGATTATCAGGTGAAGATCTATCTTTCCTGAAATTTTCAGATGATTCGGACAATCCGCTGTTAGATTGCTGCCCCTGAATTGGTAATTTTAAGAAAATTTTACTGTTTTTGGTTATTATCTTGAATATTATAATAGATAGAGATAAACTGTAAACAGCAATAATGTTCAGCAAAGTAAGATTTACAAATAAGTCACATGTCCAAAATGGCCAGTTGACCCCTTTAGGAGTTATTGCCCTTTATAGTGAATGTTTAGTCATTTTTCGTAAATCTTTGTAATCTTTAACGAAATTTTCTCCTCTGAAACTACTGGGCCAAATAACTTAGCTACAATCACCATTCAGGTATTTAGCTATAAAAATGTGTCCGGTGACCCGGCCAACCAACCAAGATGGCCGCCATAGCTAAAAAAAGAACATAAGGGTAAATGCAGTTTTTGGGTTATATCTCAAAAACCAAAGCATTTAGAGCAAATCTGACATGGGGTAAAATTGTTAATCAGATTAATATATATGCCCTTCAATTTTCAGATGATTCGGACAACCTGTTGTTAGGTCGCTGTCCCTGAAATTGTAAGTTTAAGGAAATTTTGCTGTTTTTGATTATTTTCTTGAATATTACTATAGATAGAGATTAACTGTAAACCTAAATGACCCCTAAGAGTTATTGCCTTTTATAGTCAATTTTTATCAATTTTCATAAAATTTGTAAATTTTTATTAACTTTTTCAACTGACACTGTAACTACTTGGCTAAGTTTATTAAAGATAGAGATAATTTTAAGCAGCAAGAATGTTCAGTAAAGTGAGATCTTCAAACACACAACCCCCACCAAAACCCATTTTCGTCATGAATCCATCTGTGTCCTTTGTTTAGTATTCACTTGGGCCAAGGTGAGCGACACAGGCTCTTTAGAGCCTCTAGTTTTATTTAAACATTATGATTTTTTTTATCAACGACCTGAAGGTTAACAAAACACGCCTTTTTGGGGAATAAATAATATTCATAGATATTTTGTTTAGGTTTCGTTCCTAGATAATATATCTGTTTTATCTCATAGAAACATAACTTGGGAACATTACCAGACTGAGTATAAATTCACATGAATAGCGACGAAATTGAAGTCTGAGGGAGACCCAAAGTGAAGGTACTGAAGTTAAGTATAAGTTTAAACTCTTCGAATTTCGAGGTATATATATTTTGAAAATAAACCATTAATTACACACCTTGTACAGGTATCAATACCAAATCAATACTTTCAGTATCGAAGGTCGTAATACGTTCTAAAATCCTTCTAAAAAATAAAGCCAGGGTAGATTGTAATAGTTGATCTGTTTCCAGCAATATTACCAATATCTCTACATGTAGAACTATACTCCCTTTGGTGGCAACAATGAATTCAATTCCACTCAAGTCTTTGTTTATCTCGTCTTTGAGGGAGTTCAGAATATCAATAGTTGCCTCGACATTCTCCTCGTTCTGGAAGATGATCTGTACACGGACTTTACGTCTTCCTTCTAAATATTATAAAGTTGTTCATTATATCCCCTTGATCATATGAAATACCACAAAACGATGTCCTCAACCATTTTTATGTTGATATGAATATATCATTATATAATCACAACATTTTACACATGAAGAAAGGCAAATGTGTTGTACTCCTACAAGTCTTTTATTTTAGTATGTTTATCACTAAAAAATTCATTGGCTAATGGATATGTATTTGTTGGAAAATTACTAAAATTTTTCCCATCATGAAAGAAAGGCACCAATTACTTTTCTTTGTTTGTTTTTTGAAGAAAGAGGTGCAATGCATATACAATTGCAAATCAAACATTTTTGATGTTCAAACTACAGCCATGATATTGCTTTTTTAGCAACAACTTAATATGCTGTAACAGATTTATCAAGAAACTAAATAGTCGTTAAATGCTTTTTAAATTTGAAACCGGAATCTGAAATTATCCTTTTTTTCCTTTTACAGCAATGTCCTAACTGCTTATTCATGAATTGAAACATAAACTGGCTCTTTCCTTTGAAAATTTAACACCCTCTGAATAACGAAAAGATATATAGTAATTTCCTTTTCTTTTACCAAACCCACAGTAAAAACCTAACCAAAGCGCGGCGTGCGTTTGGCTGTGTGGTATTCAGCAGTGTGCAGCCACGTTCGTTCATTAAGGGAACTTTAGATCCAATGCAGTGTCGAGAGAGTGCCATGCTACGTTCACAACACTTGCAAGAATAATTTTACTGGTCCATAGGTGACCTGTTGCAAGGCAAACATTTACGTCTCTACCCAATACCCCTCGTTTTCAAGTGGCAGGTCCAATATCCATGATCTTCATCCCGGACGTCCTCTTTTACAGGACTTGCATATTGTATGTTTTGTTGATTTGTACTCGTCCTGAAATGTTTGCCACTTGACTTAAAGCAACAATCAACAAATCAATTATCTTTTGGAAAGTGTAACCAACTATGTATTGATTCTATAGTATTTTCGTGTTTAAAAAAAAAACCTTATCAAATATTCTATATACTAAAACAATTACCTTCTGATTTTTCGTTCTTTAAAAAGGTTCTCAAGTCCCTCAAACTATTATCAAAACTTTCTCCCCAGAAAAATGTTAGTGGCCTTTCTTCAAATTGTACTGTAAAATTAAAAGATATTACAAATTAATATACATCAAAGCTAAAATAATGCACATTATAAAAATAAAATGAAAAGCATAGTATGGTGTGTTTACAGGGCTTATAATGCTCGAACGTATATATTAAAAAATGACACATCCTTCATATGTTCCAGATCAGAAATGTTTAAGCCCTACAAGTACGACAACTCAAATAGCCTTATCGATAACAATTGTAAATAGAATGGACGAACTATGTAGAGCAGAAACAAATTGATCAACTATAAGCAATTTTTAAGAAATTATCGGGAGAGATAAATCTGACATAAACACAATGATGTTCATTTTATATTCTATCAGTCCTTACCATGGCAACTGAAAACAAGTTTATATTTTTCATGACTAATCAATAATAACATGATTAATATAAAATTAAGAACATGTGAATGACTGTCAATGAGACAAATCCCCACAGGAGACCAAATGACATAGAAAGTAACAACTAAAGGTCATCGTTCGTCCTTTTAAAGATGAGCAACACATACCGCATATTCAGCTATAAAAAGCTCCGATATGACAAATATAATACAATCCAAACGAGAAAACTAACCATCTTACAGCTTGATTATGTACAAAAAATGAACTAAAATTGTTTTTTATCAGTCAAATTAAGGCAACATTACTATTTCAGTGTTTAAACTATATACATTGTTTGATAGAATTGAGAATGGAACTGGGGGAATATGTCAAAGAGACAACAATCTGACCAAAGAGCAGATAACCGCCAAGTGCCACCAATGGATCTTCAACGCAGTGCGAAAATCCAGCAGCCAGTGGCGGGCCTCTCAGCCTGCCCCTAAGACGATTATAATCAAGGCAACAAATACAAACTGAAAGATCCACAGCATATACTCCTTAAAAATCGCACCGGATGTATCTACATTTTAAAAATCATCTTCTATACATCCCTCTAATTACGATTCCAGTCGTTTTCGTTTAATTACGGTACGTTAATGAATCTCAATTCATAAAAGAAAAACATATCATTAAATAAAATTATTTAAAGAAGATTACAGGCGAAATCTCGAGTTGGTTAACCGTAATTGAATATATGTTTCACAGATGACGACGGAAATATTCAATTGTTGTAACCACATTCTCGTCATATTTTCATCCAATGTGACCCACCGAATTGGACTTCACCAAGTTTGTATTTTCGTACCCTTCATGGGCATCTGCGATCACCCCCTAGTTTTTTGTTTTGTTTGTGTTCCTCAATTTCTGATTTATTTTGTTGGTTCTGTGTTCTGTTGTTTTTGTCTTCTCGTCATTTTTCTGTGCGTTTTCCATGGCAGTGTCACTAGAATTCGAATTGTAAGTTTGAATATATTTTTTGTATCTTTCGCCTCTCTTTCGATTAAGGTGATATACGTCAGCTCGGAAATATATGCACAGAACATAAACATGGAAATATAATTCGAATAGATACAAACGATCTCACAATGACTCGACTAATAAAATTACAAAAATAACTCATGTGGCAATCATGACCACATCTTATGATTTTTAGATAAACTATCAGAAAATATAAGCAATAATCCGGTAATAGTATAACACCGATATGTTTTAAAATCATTGTCGTATATATCTTACATCGTATATTCTCCAGCTGTTTCAAGGCGTTCTTGTATTTGGTCTGCATTTGCATATCCATACTGCATGTTTTGTGTCTGACAATCAATTGTTCATAATTTCTCTTATGAAAAAGTTTAGATCCATTCGTAATCCAATATGTCGAAAATTGTGGAAAAATTCATCAAATTCATCCTTTTCAATGTTTGTGTCGCATCGATGAGCTATTTGGTTTCTGTAACGACGTATGCGTTCTAAATCATCTGCCTATTTTATATCGATTTTGTCTGGGTTACTTCCCCATCCTTTTGTAGGAGAACTTATCAGCGAAAACTGTCTCAACAACTTATAGATCAATGTAATGTCATTGATTCATATGAATTTGACGATTTTAAATCATTCAAGCTAGTTTTCTGATCAGGCGTGAAATCATTTAGATACGATAAGCACATTTGGTACAAGTTACTTGCTTGAGCTGATTATATCTCTAAGGATGTTTGGGAAAGTGTCAGTGATAACTCGCGACACTCTTGAATAGCGTTCTAGTTTTTCACTTTCCTCGTCAACGATGTGGATAGCTGCAAGACAGAGGTTACACAATTATATTGTTTTGTTACATCATCAGTTTATGATTTATTGATTATTGCCAGTGTTGGATACAAAGTTAACATACAGATAGAGAAAACGAGGCTAACGTTAACATTTTGATTCATTTGCCGACAGGATGCAATAAAAACGTTTGGTTCAAGTCTCTCAATATGCATCGTATCCTTTAAGTCATATAAAACTTTAAATTAAACAAAATTAGGACAAAAGTTGAATATTACTAAAATACTTAAATGGCTTAGTTTGACTATAACACAAGTGTACGTGAGCTTTATTACAACTTCAAATCCTTTATATTATCAACATTTTCATAAATGTACTGCTATTTTCCCTGTATGCAGTGAACTTAACTACGAGACCTCTCATTAGTACGTCGGCGGCCGCATATCGCAAAGCATGTAAACAATTGCGAACTGGAAGATCAACAGTAATAACTAATTATTACAGAACAAATTCAGTACAACAAATCAGTTAACAACTGTTATGTAAAAGCTAACGCATTGAAAATAAAATATATAACATCGCGCTTTAACCTCACTTATTTGGCATGTGCTCCACGTTTACGTGTACGACTATAAACTATATATGAAGTTGATTAGCTTTGCGATCACTGATAAAATTAATTGTCGAAAATACGATATTGATTTGTAATAAATATGAACAAATGTGTATACAGGACTTAGTTTATGATAGATGCAGCATTGGTTCAATAATTATGATAAAATTAATAGAAACTCATCTAAATTGATATGACTTTAACAGATGCATTGGAGACTACATATCTTTAGATGCTAAAATAATAGCAGCAACATACATGTACATATGGACGCAATTTTTATTTGAATTTGTCTTCGTTAGTTGTTGTTTTAATTAAACATATTTATACATTTAAAGTTTTGACTAAAGCGTTGAAGATTTTATTTTTATTTTTATTTTCTATTGTTTAAGATAAAATTACTAAAAAATGCTGGAGTAAATGCATCTAGCTTTATTCTACAATTAGGCTTACCATTGATTTTTTGCATCAGAGTCAGTTCTTGTAGCATATCAGTAATATTAATATCAGAGCTGTCAATCGTTTGGTACAATTGTATACACGTATCTTGATAAAGATATTCATCCACTCTCTTAAGCACCTCTTGTATTCTGTTTTTGAATTCTTCATTATAAAGCTCTGATATTTCCTCCGTCTTCCTAATGATAACCTCATTTGTTGCATTAAGTATTCTCTGAACATCGTTGCCGATTTCAACTTCTGTATCGTGTGGACTATTCCCCCACTTACACGACGGTTCATGCAATAAATTTTCAAATCGCAATATTTTAAAGCACAATTCGGTTGTGAAGTTATTTAAATTTGGTAGGTTTTCCATCAAGGTTATTTCACTTTCTGTGAAATCGGCAGGTATGTTATTCAGTTGATATTTCACTTGTAATCCTCTTGGACTTATACATTCTTTTAATATTTTTTGCATTACTTTCGGGAATAGTTTCTTGGCAATATTGCCTAGTCTTGCAAGTCTTTCGTTAGATTCTGCAGACATATTTAAAGTTGCTGTGTTCGAACAATATACTGCAATAGTTATTTGAAAGAATTAAAGGCATGTTCTTTCCATCTTCAGAAACAATAACTATATGGTTTATTTGGTATTTGAAATGATAGTCAATATTAAAATAATGGTAACATATAATGCTTAAACATCATACATGGATACATATCAATCTTATTATAGAGCAAAAGGCAGATTAAAATCCCAAAACAAAGATATAAATAATTTCCAATATTTGGATAAGACTCCCTTCGAAAAGGTTCATGTTAATTTCAATGTAAATATTTTTTAGGTACTAAAAAAACATCTGCTAATTTAGGTGTTAAAGCTGAACTTGGTAGACAACCAATAGAAAAATATATAAAAACACAAGCAATTCTTTATTGGGCTAGATTAAATACTGAAAACATAAACCCATTGCTAAAAGAAAGTTATACATTAAGTAAACACCTTGAATCACAAGATGTTTATACTTGGTCCACTTTTATAAAAGATTCAACACAAGAAATGAATATTGATATACAAAAAGTAATGTCCTGTCAAAATATGGAACAAGTTAACAAACTAAAGACTTGAATTAAGAATATTACAAGTAAATTTTATTCAGAACTACTGGAAAATAAAATTAATAGTTTGAATGAAAATAACAAATTTTTTCTTTACAAAAATATTAAAGGCAAGCAAGACCAAGAATTTTATCTAAAATATCACAATTTTGAAACTAGACGTTTATTTACAAAAATTAGAATTAGTGACTTTAACTTGCTTATTGAGAAGGGCAGATATCTAAAAATACCTCGAGACAATAGAACATGTCCAACTTGTAAAACCTTAGAAGATAGAAATCACTTTCTCCTCCACTGTCAAATTAATGATGTTTTACGAATAAAACTTTTTAATGACATGGCAATAGATAATCCTATGTTTCCAAATCTATCTGATACTGAAAAACTAGTAGTCCTACTAAATCCTTCTAATATATACCAAGTGAAAAAAACAGGTTCCTTTATAAAACAGTCTTTAGAGCTGAGGACAGGGAACTCTTAGTTAGTTTTACTTGTATATATATATAGATATGTGTGTGTTTAACTCAGTTATTTTATTGTTGTTGTTACTTTTGTTTATGTCACAAGTATAATGTTACTTATATGACAAATAAAGATTATTTAATTAAACATGCGTTTTTATTTGATATTTATATTTAAAAAAAAAAAAAAAAACACATGTCGAAAATGACACAATTTATTCTTGTTTCTACTGTTTCTAGTTTTGATCAACTACACTATGCTATGACAAACACATTTATAAAACACTAAAGTATGTGAGAGACAAGTTTGTTTGAAACCGTCTTTAACTCCAGTCATTTAGAGGAACCGTGATTATATTTAACACTACTGAATTTTGTTGCTTCAAGCATAATAAATTAACAATCTCGGCATTTAAATCTTGAAAATATGTGTTGTTGTCACCATCTTACAAACTTAAATAAAGTATCATGTCTATACTGGTAACACATCATTGTAACACTTCTGTGCTATAAACATTGAGATAGTTTCAATGTTATCATTTTCCACCAAGTTGTTTACAGTTGATATTACCTAGAGCATGACATTACACATTTATTTCATCATTATATTCTGAGAAATTGTAAACAAAATAGTTTATTTTGTTTCAAACTTGTTTTTTTTTAATCTGCATAAGACCTTTACTGGCTACAACACACTGTCTTTCTAGTATTATTTTAACAGATTTACGTAGATTAACAGACGTGTACTTCTTCAGTAAATTTAAAAGATAGTAGGAAAAAAGTAAAGTCACAAAAACACTGAACTCCGAGGGAAATTCAAAAAGGAAAGTTCCTAATCAAATGGCAAAATCAAAAACTCAAACACATCAAACGAATATATAACAACTGTCCTATTCCTGACTTGGTACAGGAATTTTCGTATGCAGAAAATGGTGGAATAAACCTGGTTTTATAGCTAGCTAAACCTCTCACTTGTATGACAGTCGCATCAAATCCCACAACATTGACAACGATGCGTGAACTAAACAGACACAATAGCTAAAAAATTCAAAAAAGGGGCACAACCGTCAACAGTGTGCTATCATCTTAATCATTATAAAAACAAACACATGTGACAGAGAAGCGCAAAAAGGCATACGTCCTTTTTAACAACCTTATTTTACTTTTTTAATATACGGTTTTATGTATCTATGTAAAATCCACCATAACGGATCGACAGATTTTTCAGTACTGGGACCGAATCCTTACATTGACATTAACTCTGATGTAGAATCGCGCGTTTGACGTCGCACAGGTAGATATAAAATAATGTTGTCGTTCAAAGTATGACCGGTAACACAAGTACAGAGTCACGTCAAATTGATATCACAAAAAACAGACTTAACAGTTAAAGTAATATTAATAAAGACAAATAAAAAAATACTATAACACGTTATTAAGATGATAAGGATTTAATCCGACATGTAAAACCTTTAATTAATTATCGATTTATTATTTTGTTGAGAATATCCAAAAAGTGGGGAGATCCACTGACTTGTGTAAATACACAAATGAAGAAAGATGTTCTAATTGAAGAAGAGCTGAGTTATTTGGACTATTTTACAATTATATTATTCAAAAACTGTGTAAACATGGTAAAGGAGTTAACATATGCGATAATCAAATAGATATGTTCATTTGAAATAAGATATATAAAATGTGAACTATTTTAAATCTATTTGAAATAAACTTACGAGCTGATAAATTCTTCCTTTTATTATGTTAATAGAGAAGTCCAGCAACATACACAGCTGAACTATTCTGTTTTTTCGCCATATTGAGTGTTTAAAGGCCATGTAAGCAATTTTATGTCATACGTAAAACATAGTTTCACGTGAAAAGGCACCTGTAATGAAAGTCTTCTAAAAATAGTAACCTTGAGAAAACAATATACACCATGCAAATGAAAATTGCAATTTTGATATGTTGGGTTTAAAGAGAAGGTGTTGTATTGGGCCTTAAATCAGAAATATTTCATTCAAATTATCTTTGGTTTTCAGAATCAAATGTAGAATGAGTGTATAACACAGTGTATTTTTTTTAAACTTGTAAACTTTTTAAGAGAGTAAAATCTGTAAAATGACGGAATAATGTTCACTGGACTACATATCTTGTTACAGTAATATAGTTGATGTTATTTTTGTGACAGAGGGCGAATGGTATGTTGTTCATGAACCATTGCTTATCCATTGCGTCTCAAGCTTGAACTATTGTGTTGATGGTCTTTTAAAATTGAAGTATTTTCTTAAGGATGTACACCTCTGAGGAGCCAAACATTTCTAGAATTAAACATTTTTTCTTAACCGTTTTTGGGGTTTATAAAACTGTAAACAAAATATTTTTGAAGAAAAAATCATATTGTGGTGCACTTCTTGTTTTTGCGACGGGCCTTTAAAAATAGCCAATTTTGATGATTTTCCTATTTTTCATCAATTTTTACCTATTTTGGGGTTATTATCATGAAAACAAGTTCCACAATTAAACTTTTGTTCATACTTTCAATACAGATCAAGTTGACCAATCTAAAAAAAATTTAACTTAAAAAAAACTATAGGTAGGTGTTTATATAAGAAAGTTTTATAATATTTTAATGCTTTTTTGTGTCAATTTTACCATGCTGTCAATTTTGTCAATTTGTGATTTTTTCTCAGTTTTAAGAACAAAATGCATGTTATTTATTTTTTTTTTGTTATAAATGATTGAAAACATACCTATCTAAGAAATTTGAAAAGACAAAAATTATAAGGGATGTACATGATTTTTGTAAAATCAATTATTGTACCCCTCACCCATTTTGTCAAAATTTAAGCTCAAAAAGAATAACTTGATTTGTCATAAAATTTTAAAACTGGATTACACTAAAACTATTCATTGTAAGTAAGCAATTTTTTTCACAGATTTATGTTTGATTATGACTATTATGATTATTTAAAATATTCATTGATATTTTCCACTTGTATCACATGTTTTGAAAAAAATTCCAGAACGAGATTCCAACGAGACTGAAATGTCAGAAGTATACATCCTTACTAAGAAGTTAATGTAATTAAGTTTAAATAATCATGTAATGGTACATTACTAAATCAAACTTCGCAGTTCATTGTTTAGAGAAAAACAAAACATAACATAACGCGTCCGTCTTTAAATTATTACACATCTGAATATTATTCAACTTCTACACAATTGTATATTTTGTATAAATAAAGGTACAAGCCCTGTGTTTCGGTTGTACCGATGTGTATCATATGTTCGCTTATATTTATATATAGACACATGATAGAATCTGAAATACAACCAATTGGTAGCCGAGAGGTTTCATTGATCATTTTGGTGTGTTAATGTCAGTCTTACATAACATATGTCAAGGAGGGGCTCGGTTCTCAAACATATACAAATTACAAAAGGATAAGTTTCAAAACTAATTCCAATTGTGAATAGAAATCTGTAAATTAGCCAAAAATAACTTAATGAAGTTAGGCACACAGATTTCAGATGCGTTGAATCTAAAAAAAAAAACCACGGTAAATGAATAGGCTGACGCCACGGCAAATGTTCATGTTGTTTAAAGAGTAATAATTAGTGGTATTTAAAATTTCAGTTCTTCGCAGCGACATTAAGGTGGTTTTCCCGCAAAACCGAATAAAAAACAGTGCAGGAGTTATTTCCCCTATCTAGATCAGAATGTGTAATGGCAGGCGACTTTTGACGTTGCAGACACAGTAACAAATGTAGCAATAGGTAAGGTACGCTTATCGCATGAATAATGAAATATATGGCATATGGTGTCTTTTTTAATATTATAATGTATTTTCACATCAAGAAATGGAAATAATTTGAGTGAAAGCTGTATTTATCAAAAGAAAAATAGCAAGCGGAGTTTAAGCTCCGCCCACCTGTTTACCTTATTTGGAAATTCAATGTAGTTGCGAAGCTTGAAGTTTGCAAGTTGGTTAATTGAAAATAACTAAAGTAGCCGTGCACTTGTCAGTTGAGATTATAACGACCTGGTTGGAGAAACTGATGAGAACAAATGGAAAATTTATTCAATATGATCCAATGTCAGGACAAAACACGACTTAGGTGTAATTTATCGCTTTCAGGTATTACAATCTAGAGATATATACTAAAATGCAGAGGGAATGGCTTGTGCACTAAGAAATCAGATAATAAGGTTCCACTAAAGTCAAAATATAGGACACTTCATAAACATCTAAACTTTGCCTGTATCAGAGGCGGATTTAGGGGGGGGGGGGCAGGAGGCCCAGGCCCCCCCTTTTTGAGAAAAAATGTAGTTGCTTATATAGGGAATCATTGAAGCGTGACTGAAGCGGGCCCCCTCTTAGGTCAGTCAGTGGGCCCCCACTTATGAAAATTCCTGGATCCGCCACTGTGTATTTTTCAACCTATAATGAATAAAGTCATAAACTATGAGAACATATGTTCGGTGTCTTTCGTATTAAAATGTGTCAAAGAGACAGCAACCCAACCATAGAACAGACAATAGCAGAAGGTCACCAACTTGTTTTTGTGTTCAGACGTTTTATCTTCTATGTTTCGTGTTTAGTAGGATGACTTGATGTGTGCTTCATGTTTCCCCTTATTTATTTTCCATGTTTCCTGTCATACTCTTTAACTTCTCGTGCTTTTGACATACATCATGTACATGACATATTATTTTTATACAGTATATATAATAATTATAATCAGTATTAAAATTGAATAGTCACTGCATCCACTTTCCCTCTTTAAAGTACATGGATGATATCAAATATCTGAACTGTGTCCCTGTTCAGTGTTCAGCTATATACATGTATATCCCCAGTAAACAGAATCGAGCCATAATGGTATTTTTAAAATTTTCATTGCGAGACCTCATGTCCAAGAGGCAGGAAAAAAAACCACTTGTAATAAAGCTGTGTATTCTGTTATAACAGACAATTGTGTACAAGCATGAACGGATGCAAATCATATCATTTATTAAATGGAAAAGGCCACAGCCTGTTTAGAAACGGTCAATTTTGACGGTATATTAAAGTCAGTCTGTCTGTCTGTTCCAGAATTGAATATTTTTCGTCGCATCTTTCTCAGGAAAATAACATGGACTTCTTAAATTTGGTTTGAGGGTTTATATGAGTCAGCAATACCGTGTGATGCTTTTTCATATTCATCACTCAACAAATTCCTGTGTACCTTAAAATTCTTAAAGTGTATGGGGGTATCAAAAGTGATCAGTAGCTCACAGATTCACTTGTTTGTGTTATAGTATTTTATATTTTTTGTCGGGGAGGGGGCTGGCTATTGTGAGCAGTGTTCTCAGCACTTCTAGTTAATCATAAAAATTACATTAAGACGAGCAAAAATTAGCAACATGCATATCCTGGGTTCATTTAATTTGCATTAATATAAACATTGTCATTAAAACATTTAATCCCGCTGCAAATGTTTGCACCTGTTCTAAGTCAGGAATCTGATGTACAGTAGTTGTCGTTTGTTTATGTAATTTATAAGTGTCTCTCGTTTCTTGTTTTTTATATAGATTAGACCGTTTGTTTTCCTGTTTGAATGGTTTTACACTTGTAATTTTGGGGCCCTATATAGCTTGTTTATTGATGTGAGCCAATGCTCCGTGTTGAAGGCCATACATTGACCTACATGTATAATGGTTTACTTTTATAAATTTTTATTTGGATGGACATGATAGAGAGTTGTCTCATTGGCACTCACACCACATCTTCCTACATTGTATTTCTATTGTATGGCAAAAGTGATTTCTTTATTTTAAAAAATATATGATTCATTATCATGATTATACATGTTACGATGTATACACAGGTTCATACTATTCTTGACATACATGACATATAGCTCTGTAATTTTATTCACTACTTGTACATCTTTGGATTTTAAATGTTTGGCTTTGAGCGTTCCTGATGAAGGTAAATCCAGACTCAGCCAGAAAAGTGCTATGGACGCATGAAATTATTGAACCTGCTGTTTTCAATTTTTCATGCTCCTTTATTTAAAAAAAAAAAGTATATAATTACATTCTCTTTTTTTTTTAGGTCATCTGACAATAACAGGATTGAGGTTACAGTATGCCATTCAAGCTGTGATGAAATATAAAGTAATGGTTTGAATTTGGAGAGCTTCATTACATGTATTATAGACAGGTAAATTGTTTTATCCTGCAATTATCTACATGATCTAACTATTGTACATGAACAATGGGACGACTCACCTGAAGGGTTCGAAGTTAAACAGAAATTAAAAACTATATATATATGTCATCATTTAGGCCTTATGGCCTTCAACAATGAGAAAAACACATTCTGCCACAATGTCTTCTCTAAAAGGCGCCAAATCATAATATTAATAAACCTGTTGAAGTAGAAAACTAATGGCCTTATTTATGTGAGAAAAAAGTGAATGAACAAACAAACAAACAAACAGCAACAAACAAGTGCTCAATTAAATATTACAGACACATACATAGTCAGGGGTACTAAATGTATTTGTACAAGTTTATTTTATTTACTTGAAGAAGTAAAAAAAATACACATAACACGTATAAGTAAATAGATAATGTTTAAATAATCTAGCCTTAATTTTCTCAAAAATTTACTTGTACAAGTAAACCATGTAAACATTTCTTTCAATCCTAAAAAAAATCCTCAAGTTTTGAGATGTGAATCATGCCTTTAATGATCATGGTGATTTTTCCCAGTTTAGCTCAATTTTTTTTTAATTTTAAGTTCAATGTTTCATCTCATTATATGAATCCATCAAAGAAATTGATTGAGCAAAGATCTTGTATATTTGTGCAAGGCCTTCAAAAATTGCTCCTTTGAGGCTTGTAAATGAGCAGTGTTGTGAAGATAACAGACAAATGGGATTTTCATTGTCTATGAAATTACACTTAAATGATTGGTAAAGACATCTGCAGAGAGTACACAATTTAAAATTCGATTAGTGCAAAGAAATCTCAAGAATACAAGAAAGAAAAAAGGATGAAAAAACAAGTACAATGTAAAACATTCTGAATGTGTAAGGGACATAACTATGCCATTTTTTGGTTTACCCATACAACATGTACAAGTAAATAAGATTCACTTGTATAAGTATCCTACAAATTCACTTTTTTTTACCATTCTTCAAGAATTGCAATACAATAATTAATGTACTTAATATAAATCATGATAATTTCTGAATTCAAAATGAAGTAAAATTGAGAATGGAAATGGGGAATGTGTCAAAGAGACAACAACCCGACCAAATAAAAAAACAAATAACAGCAGAAGGTCACCAACATGTAATTCCCGCACCCGGAGGCGTCCTTCAGTGTCTGTATATATATGTACGAGCAGTAATATTTATTTACACAGACATGACAGATATGCCTATAACCATGATAATAATAATATACTGAACTTGCTAGCTAAAATTTCTTGTGGATTCTTGATATTGATCATGTTGATATTGAAGTATTCCTGTCACTGTTCACATTTGGAAAAGGAGATACAAAATAATGAAGTTCAACATAATATTTAAATATTTATTACATTTTACATAGTGCGCCTTATTAAAATGTGTTTGGAAAATTTATTTTTTGTTCAAATGTTGAATGAAGACATTACTACTGGTAAAAAAGGACGAGAATTATTTTGTTAGCATTTTAACAGTACTTTTTGAAGAAGTATGTTTGCACCAACTTTTGATTACTTTTCTCATATTGAAAATTTCATTTGATATATACATTGTACTTGTATTATATTTGCATTTTCATATTTCAGGGATGAAGACCTGCAGTCAGACACCAGTTAAAAGTTACTTATAACTCATCATGGCCATTATGGAAGATCTGATTAAAATTTGTCTAGAAAGCCACCAAATATGTCCATGAAAAATAGAAAAATGACAGCAATTCTACATAATGCACCGTACTAAGTAGAAGCATTGACTGTTTCAAAACCAAATGAATTGGAATTTAGTGTATTGATGCTGAAATAGAGAGGACTATTATTAATTGGACAATTTAACTTCTTTATCATCATTATTGAAGTTGATGTATACCATCTTAAAGAGTTTTTACTTGACACATGTGACAGTTAAAAGGAATACCAAATATACATAATAAAGGCCGTTTGGAGATTTGTGAATAGTCTTAAAATAGGAGTTTCAAAAAGGATTTCAGTTAAAATATTGTATTTCACGGATGTCAGAAATGTAATTTTATGTCTCTTTCATGAAATGTTTTAAAAAATCTGCAATATCTAACCAAGACGAGTGAGAGATCTACAGATAGACATATGATATTCAGTTGAACTGTAAACATGGTAAAGGGGAATTTTGAAATATTCATTTATAAGACTTCTATGAGTGTTTTGTTATTTTTATGGCAATTAGTGAAAGCGATGTAAAAAGTAATTCAATATAGATATTAATCCTACCAGAAAACTTACAGATATCATATGTACATTTCAGACATATACAAATTACATCATGTACATTGTACATGTACAAATGTAAGCATGCAATTCACTGATGCACCACCTATGTAGTTACATGTACATGTAATTATAAAAGTAAGAATATGACATACATGACATATGATTGCCAATGAAACAACTCTCAATCAGAGAACAACTAGTCATATACATGTATTAGCCACCAGAGAACAAGAAAATCATAGTTTGTCATGGTTTATATTTCAATCTCATTTCATAACACAGACTATACAGGTTTACAAAATGTTCAAAAGCATTATAAAGTGTTTTGATTTCAGATGTTGGCCTTCAATACTGAGCAAGACCTCTGTACAAATGTAACATCCACAGAATGTTTGAACCAAAAAATGTTGGATATTTTTCTTTGCTTGCATTTATCATGTAGCTGCTCTTTTGTACATATGTACATTAACATGTTCATATGCATTTAATTTTCTACTGGTATACATGGTATACTTGGAAACTTGTGATGGAATATTTCCACAGTATAAAAAATTCTTATATCTAGCAAGATTAGCAACTGATGTTAGATATACATGTACAGCATTATATTACCATATGCATCATGTGCATACATAATACATTTTACATGTACATTTGTATGGCAATGAGACAGCATTTCCAACACACAGACAGAAATCACTTTCTATATATTTTAAATTTGAATGCATCATACATGTAATGACATGTATGTATATGTAGTACAGCTAGAATTTCATTAAAAAAAAAGATGATGTGGTATAATTGCCAATGAAGTTTTGATTAACAATTAAGTTGTGTTATTTTTTGTGATTGGGTCAGGTAAAGATTAACCCATGATTTTTGGTAGGCAGTACATTGTAGTTCTATAACCGTTACCATGGTTAACACGTACATACAAAAATGTACATTGTATCATTTTATGAGTTTCCGTCTGACTAATTGTCCTTTCCCCTATATCATGGAAATCGATTCATTCTGATTGATCTGACACTTCGGGATTGTGGTTATGTATAAATTATATTAAGTTAGTTAATTCTGTATTTAGATGTATATTCTGGTACATAAAATTTATTCTATTAGGACAGAAAAGAAATACCATTTCAGTTGACTCCAATCTCAGCAGTTGATAAGAAATAAGTTTTCTGATTTTAACATCTTTGAGATGAACATGATGAACCTGAACTAAAATATTATGGCACTTAATAATGAAAACACAATTGATTGATTGTGCTGAATGTCACATAAGCACATATGACTATTTCTTTGCTGTCCATTTGTATTGGTGGACACTTTGCACAGAAGGCAGGAATTTAATATGAAATGAGCGGCAGTAAAAAATAGGTCCCTATTTCCAACTTCATGATAGAATTGTATTCTTTGATGTCTTTTGAGGTTGAGAAATTAAGATGATATATTTACAAGGCTGCAGATTGAATCATAGGTACACTGTACATATATACCTAAATCTGAAACAAATCAGATGAGATTAAAATAAGTCGTATACAATGTATGCATCTGAAATAATTTTTGAAACTGGTATATACATGTAGTGGAAGCATAAATTATAGAGCACAAAGTTTGTTTTTTTTAAATTTGGGGTACTCAATGTCTTATCTTTTAATCTTTACTCCAAAAGGTAGTTTGTCCAAATATTGAAACTCACATTCTATGAAAAAAGGAATGATATCCCCAATGTTAATGCTGGTGTACAAATTTTAAAATGTATGCCTTTGAATTACAAACATAATAAAATCAGTAAAAGTAGGGCAGAATAATTTTACCAAGTAACTGTAAGGATATTAGAATAAGTCAAATACTGCTCCAGATTGGTTGAAAGGGAATATTCTGTGTAATAAGACGCAGGAAATAACTATGGAGTCCGACATAATAAAAAAAAGCAAGCCATACAAAAAAACTGGCATAGCAGCTGGTGAAAATAGATGCAAAAGAATCACCAGAATGAATCTAAAAGTGACAAATCATGATTTACAATTGATACCAGTCACACTTGATAAGCAGGAGATATTCAACAAATAAAATCTCCATCTATTGATGTGATGCAGGTAGGAGTTAAGTATATTTATAATTTAAACATTACCAATGCCACACCCAATTTCTTTATTAATGCAGCTTTTTTCATTAAAATGTTAATGATTCACAATACACAAACACTAGAAGAGACCTAGTAGGCTAATCTATTAAAATTTATATAATGAACTTTTACTTGCAGTACGAGAACTATACAAGCACACGAGATGCGATTCCGGATTTGAACCAAAAAAAGGGGGGAAGGCTGCATGCCCCAACACTACATGCATGTAAACCACGTATGGGATGTATAATAATGACCTTGTAGGCTTATCTATTAAATTAATTTATATATTGAACTTTGATTTGTAGAACAAGAACTATACAAGCACCCAAGATGCGATTCCGGATTTGAACAAAAAAGGGGGGAAGGCTGCATGCCCCAACACTACATGCATGTAACCCACGTTTGGGGTGTATAATAGTGACCTGAATAATTATGTTTTTTGCCTTCAAAAATTTAAATAGCAATAAGACAATAGTTGTTTCAAACTTCGCACAAACATATTATCAAATGAAACGCCGGTGAAAACAAAATATACCGTAGTTTTCCCGTCAGCCGATCCGTCTACTAGAGGGTCTTCAAACGCTTTTTTCGTGCATTTTAGAGCGATTATGCTACAACATGTTAGAATAATTGAAAAGTGCAGGTGCAAGAGCTATACCAACCCACTGCATGCTGGTATTGGTAGAAAGGCCACATTTCAAACTTTTCGAAAAGTGCTGCTACTAGTTATATAGCGTTCGTGTAAAAGAAATTTCACAACCCGAAGTGCCAAAAAATCAATAAATCGATTAAATTCTCCATGTTTTATTGTTTTTTAATTACAAAACCTCTAATGAAAATTAAGTGGCAGCACTTTTCCAGTAAAACAAGTTATCCTGATTACAACGAGCCCAAAATCAGGGCGATCCGATTTCATCTTGCACCTGCACTTTTGACTTTTTTGGGAAATGTCTTTACTTTCAGTTTAAAGTCGCGTGACACTAGTGTATTTATATTTTTCTAAAAATAAAAGTTTGTAATATAAATAAGAATAGACCCTTTTCCCCCCGATTACTCATATGACGTGTATTTTGGCTTTTAGGCAGAGAAAACTCACTTTGAGTACAATATGATTTTTTTTTGTGTATAAAAATGGAAATTTTCTTGAAACGACCTTAACACCCCTGCGTTACTTTTCTTTATTTTCAAACTTTATATACTTTATCCATTCGTTTGATTTGTTTGAGCTTTTGATTTTGCCATTTAAGTGCGGAATTTCCGTTTTAAATGTTAATGATTGATGGATTATATGTTTTTTGCAAATGTCAATTAAAAACTGCTGAACCGGTTTTCATTAAAAAGGTAATGGTATAAATATTTTATATTCCATTAGGTTGTTTACGTGTGCTACATATCCCATTATCTACGGTAACTTTTAAATGCTCTTAATAGCAAAAAAACATATGTAAGTCATGATTTTGAAATGATAAATTTTTAGTCGCATTTTCATTGTGGCATACTTGCCTCATTTAAGTCTGCAAAATAGTATTGTAACTGGCTTTATGGTTTAGTTGTCTTCATACTTTATGTCTATATACATTCGTTTCTAGTGACGGCATAGAGAACATTCAAGGGGCTCTGACTTAATAATTTAGCAGCTGTCTCTTATCTTCTTTTTTTTCATTTTTACATATCTCAAAAGGTTCGTTCAGTAACTATTCCAATAGTAAGACACTATTTCACTGAATAAAATTAACGGTACCAATTTTCTTGCACCAGATGCGCATTTCGACAATACATGTCTCTTCAGTGATGCTCGTGGCCAAAATATTTGAAATCCAAAGCTTATATAAAAGATGAAGAGCTATAATCCAAAAGGTCCACAAAAAGTATAGCCAAATCCGTGAAAGGAATCAGAGCTTTGCATGAGGGAGATACATTCCTTAATTTATAATAATTTCTATCATTTTGTAACAGTAAATTTTAATAACACAAAAAATCAGTATTTTCATGCCAGTACCGAAGTACTGGCTACTGGGGTGGTGATACCCTCGGGGACTAATAGTCCACCAGCAGAGGCATCGACCCAGTGGTAGTAATAAAATTAACGGTATGATTTTTCTTGCACCAGATGCACATTTCGACAATACATGTCTCTTCAGTGATGCTGAACACATTTAAACAAAAAAGTTGTTTCATTGACTAAAATACCCTTTTTTTATCTGCGTAGTTAGGATAAAGTCTCATTGGCATATATTCCATATCTTTTCTTATCTGCGTCGTAAAGGTATAGTCTCGTTGACGTATATTCCTCATCTTTTTATTATCTGCGTTGTAAGGGTATAGTCTTATTGACGTATATTACATATCTTGTTCATTCTCTGCGTTGTAAGGTTATTGTCTCATTGACGTTTATTCCAGATGTTTTTATTGTCTGAGACGTAATGAAATAGTCTCATTGACGTATATTACATATCTTTTTTAATGTCTGCGTTGTAAGGGTATTGTCTCATTGACATATGTTCTGCATCTTTTTATTATCTGCGTCGTGGTCTCATTGACATATATTTCACAACTTTTTATTATAGGCGTCGTAATGGTATAGTCTTATTGACGTTTATTCCACATCTTTTATTATCTGCGTCGCAAGGGTTTGTTCTCTTTGACGTATATTCCATACCTTTTTAATTATCTGCGTCGTAAAGGTAAGGTTTTATTGACGTATATTCCACATCTTTTTAGTATATGCGTCGTAAGGGTATAGTCTCATTGACCATGTTGACATATATTTTACCTCTTTGTTTTATCTGCGCCGTAATGGTTTAGTCTTATTGATGCTATTTCACATCTTTTAATTATCTGCGTCGTAAAGGTACAGTCTCAGTGACGTATATTACACATCTTTTTTATTATCTGCATCGTAAGGGTATAGTCTCAGTGACGTATATTCCACATATTTTTATTAGCTGCGTCGTGAGGGTATAATCTCATTGATGTATTTCACACATCTTTTAATTATCTGTGTTGTAAGGGTATAGTCTCATTGTCGTATATTCCACATCTTTTTAGTATCTGCGTCGTAAAGGTATAATCTCATTGACGTATATTCCATATCGTTTTATTATCTGCGTCGTAAGAGTATAGTCTCATTGACGTATATTCCATATCTTTTTATTATCTGCGTCGTATGGGTATAATCTCATTGCCATATACTACACATCGTTTTATTATCTGCGTCGAAAGTTTATAGTCTCATCGACGTATATTATAATACTTTTTATTATCTGCGTCGTAAGGTTGAAGTCTCATTGATGCATATTCAACATCTTTTTATTATCTGCGTCGTTAGGGTATAATCTCATTGACGTATATTCCATATCTTGAGATATAGTCTCTTTGACGTGTATAACATATGTTTTTATCATCTGCGTCGTAGGGTTATAGTCTCATTGAAGATTTGGTATGAGTGCCAATTAGAAAAATCTCCATCAAAGTCACAATTTATAAAATTAAACCTTTATAGGTTAAAGTACGGTCTTTAACACGGAGATTTGCCTCACATAGTTCAGCAAGCTATAAAGTGCCTCAGAAATTACTTGTTTAAACCATTTAAACGGGAAAACCAACGGCCTAATCTGAAGAAAAAACGAGAAACGCGTATGAACCACAACAATCGACAAATACTGAACATCAGATTCCTGACTAAGAAGAGGTGCAAACAATTGCACACTATAACATATGAATTGACATGTCTTAACTCAATCAAAAGACATAGTAACTCAAGTGAACCTAAATAAACTCATCATAGATACCAAGAGACTACATGTTGTATATACGTCACTGAACGAATACATTTCATCGAAGGCAAACCTTTTTCCTTTTTTATCGTTTTGTTACTGTCTCCTTCACATATATCACATCTTTTTCTTATGTTTTGTGGTCATGATGTACTATATCACTGTTGTATATTTCACATATCATTTTTCGTTTGCGTATGATGTCCATGACGTATACCACTTTGGCTTTCTTTCTCTGGCCTTCGTTTTCGTCAGGACGTGAAATAATAATGGTGGTTTCTACAACATTCAGTGGCAAATATAGGACCAGACATGAGAAAATTCTGGTTCTTCGTACATTTATGTCTACCAAAACAGACATGAGATTGGATTTGGTTGTTGTTAATGATATTAAGGGATCATGAATTGAAGAATAAAGACAAACTTAAATTGTAAAGTTTTTATATTGCGGACAGTTTAAGATTAAAGACATACAAACCTATGATTAACTTTCTATAATAATCTTTATTCCAAACGCAAAAAACTCGCTGTGGGTTAAAATCCAAACATTACACATTGTGTTACATGAACAAAAATCATACACTATTTCAAAAAGTTCAAATTAATGATATGTACATAAATGAGACATTAACAACACGTCCTTGACGTATGCAAAATTTTCAACAAATTGCATGTACAGCTGTTTCTTTAAGCGGCAATCATGTATTACAAACATGAACAACTACATGCATTTAGTTAAATACAAATTTTGAATCTTTAAGATAGTATTGTAATAATTCTGTGATATAAACCATAATTGATTAAGATGAATGTAAGATTTGAAATATTCAAATTTTAAATATAAGTTTATTATTTATTAAATGTTTAACTAACATATTCATTTATTCTTGTAAGAATAAGAAACACAGTTTTTACTATTTATTTATGAAAGCGCTAATGTAACGTTGCGCTCTTTTGAACAACACATTTTCCCGTTTCTGTTTTATGACGTTACGCCTTTGACGTGCGCTTCGTCGTCTAGACTTTATTTTGATAACATACGGATGCACATTGTTTTATTAGACAGATTAAAGTTGGTAAGAAACTTTTTATGTATACTATCTTTTTATTATATCAAAACTTATTTAAAGAGAGAAAACATTGTATACTATTTATTAGAAATATGCGTAACTTTTAATTATTATTTTAAACGTAATTTAACTTACGAGAGAAATTATGATACATGAATGAAATGGTTTTTATTGTTTTTTTTTGTTTAGTTTAATGTGAATACTTAAACATGTACATCTTATTATAATTTATGTATTTTTACTTATGTAAAATTATTCTTTATTTGTAGAGAAACGATTATTAGCGACCATATGATTTTTATAAAAGAATAAAAGATAGATACATGGTGCAACTTAACTCGCATACTCATTTCTTCGCCCTAAGTTAAACTTTATGTGATTCGTACAATTCTCAACTCTGGAGAGGAGGAAATTCTAAAATTGTGCCGAATTTTGACTATTTGTTAAAAAGAAAATGGCTACCGATAGACGGAAAGAAGACTGTCTGGACTTCAGTGATGTAAAACGGACTCGTAGTACGAATTTAGCGCAGCTTACTAAATTGTACAAAGAATTGGAGAAGAATTTAATGTCATATGAGAACGTGGAACATGCAAAACAATTATATTCAAAGTTATGTGAAAGGTTTGAACAATTTAAGTTAGCACACTTACAGTGTTTAGATTTGTGTACACAATCAGAAGTTATAGAAAATTTGGAAGTGAACTATGAACGTTGTCATGAGAACTTTGTAGAATTCCGGGATAGATTTTCTCAGTATATCGCGAGTGAAAAATCGCATGAAGAGGAAATACCCGAAGAAAGTGATACAGTTTCAATTGATAGCAGTTTGAGTTCACGATCTTCAGTTTCATCACAATCTAGATTTCGCAGTGCCAAAGCTAAGCGGCTAATCGCAGAACTTAAACTCAGGAAATTATCAGAACAGCATGAACTAGAGCGTGCACAAATAGAAATTAAATTTAGACAACAGGTATTTAATCAACTATCCGAGATGGAAGAGGCCAATATCGAAGAATCAGTGTGGCAAGAAGCAGTGGAAGAAGACACAGATAATACCAGTGGAATCGTGAACATTCGGAACATTTCGCAAACAGTCTCGCAAACATTACAGAGCTCTGTTCCTGCGAGTGAAAAGTGTATTAATATGAACTCTCTTTCCGGACAAACTGCAGCAACTGATAAACCAAAGATGAACATTAATAACAGTACACAGGGAATCAGTGCTCAGTCTGGATTTTCGGATGTAAGTGTTTCCAGCATAGATTCAGCTTTTCAACGCCTAGCATCTACACTTCACGAAGGGTTTAATTTGCCAAAACCAGAATTATTAACTTTTAATGGAACTCCGTTAGACTATAGTAAGTTTATAAGGAACTTTGAGACAAACATTGAAGGTAGAATAAGTGATAATAGTTTGAGACTGAGTTATTTAATTCAGTACTGTAGAGGTGAAGCCAAGTGTTGTATAGAAGATTGTGTATTATTAGATTCTGATGAGGGTTACAAACGTGCTAGGGCAATATTGTACTCCCGATACGGTAGGCCACATGTAATTGCTAGATCATTTATTGAAAAATTAGTGTACGGCGCTCAGATTAAAGCGTCAGATATTGAAGGTTTATCTAAATTGGCATTAGAAATGCAAAAATGTGAAATCACATTGTCTCAGTTAGGTTTTAATTCAGATATTGATAATTCTGAAAATTTAAGGTGTATTGTTAAACGCCTTCCAATGCATATGAGAACAAGATGGGTCGATATTGCTCATTCAATCAGTGAGTCTGGTAGAGAACCCCGTTTTTCTGACTTAGCTAAATTTGTAGACGAAAAATCACGCATTGCTAGTTCTATGTATGGTTACGATCTTTGTAGAGAAAACAATCAGAACAAGACTGATAATAGGGTTTTTACAAGTAAACATCATAATAATGATACAGTTAATAGAAAGGTTACTACGTTAAGTACTCAAAGTTTTAACACAGCTAAGTATGAGCAAACATGTAAATGTTGTACAGGTACATGTGTAGATTTGACATCTTGTAGCAAATTCAAGTCAATGAGTTTAGATGATAGGTATAAATTAGTACGCATGTTAAAATTGTGTTATAATTGTTTAAAAGGGAAGCATTTTGCTAACAATTGTAGAAAATCAAAAGCATGCACTGTATCTGACTGTAATGTTAAGCATAATATTTTATTGCATAGTTGGTCTCAGCCCGGTTTTGATCATGCAGCTACTCAGCCGTCAGTAAATTGCGCAGCTACTAAAGGTTCTATGATTAAGAACTGTTTAGGAATTGTTCCTGTCCTCGTTAAGGGTCAGAACGGTAACTCTTGCAAAACATTTGCCTTGCTAGATGACGGAGCAGATAAAACTTTATGTGATGAACGATTACTTCAGAAATTAAATATAGTCAGCAAGCCGGTCACTTTCGAGATGTCTACTGTTAACTCTTCTGGTTGTACAATTCACGGTCAAGAAGTTGACTTACAAGTAAAAGCTATTGACGGAAATGATAAGGTGTCGTTAAAAAAGGTCTGGTCAGTAAAGAAGCTTCCAATTTCAGCTCGATCTGCCGCAGAAAATGTAGATATAAGAAAATTGCCGTATTTAGCCGATATACAGATACCCTCTACTGATTTAACCGAGGTCATGTTGTTAATAGGTACAGATTCACCTAACGCTCACATTCCGCTAGAAGTAAGGTCCGGTAACGAAAACCAACCATATGCAATTCGCTCACGCCTCGGATGGGCTATTCGTGGTCCTATTGAAGATATGCATGCGTCAAATGTTATAAATGATGATAGAGCACGAGAAGACAAGAATTGCTTGTCTACAAATGATACAGAGGCTATGAAAATGACGGAGTCAGTCTTATATCACCCAGCAAGACGGATGCCAAGCCCAACTCATCGTTCATCCAAGTCCATGTCCAACAGAAGGAGCAGGAGCAGGTCAGCATTCGCCTCCCCGGGAAAGGCAGCAAAACGTACTCGTTCCAAGAACCCAAGAAGGGGAAAGAAAAGGGCAAGGTCTCCATCCAAGAAAGCAAGAAAGGAGGAAACAAAAGGAGGTCCAGGGGAAAGAAAGCCGCAGCAAAGAAGCAAATGGCAGAGGGAACAACAAGATTTTGAATTAGACGATATTGTTTTAGTTGCTGATGATATACAGAGAGGATAACGGGTAGAATAGTCGAGATCACAAGGAGCCGTCATGGTCATATCCGTAGCTGTGTGGTTAAAACTAGTCAGTCACAGATTTGAGACACAAATAAACTATGCTTACTCGAGTGTTCTAAATAGAACTGTTTTTTTTTATTGGTGACAAAATTGTATTATATTTTTCTAACTGTATTAAGAAATTATTTGGTAATTTCATTGTGGGGAGTGTAAGATTTGAAATATTCAAATTTTAAATATAAGTTTATTATTTATTAAATGTTTAACTAACATATTCATTTATTCTTGTAAGAATAAGAAACACAGTTTTTACTATTTATTTATGAAAGCGCTAATGTAACGTTGCGCTCTTTTGAACAACACATTTTCCCGTTTCTGTTTTATGACGTTACGCCTTTGACGTGCGCTTCGTCGTCTAGACTTTATTTTGATAACATACGGATGCACATTGTTTTATTAGACAGATTAAAGTTGGTAAGAAACTTTTTATGTATACTATCTTTTTATTATATCAAAACTTATTTAAAGAGAGAAAACATTGTATACTATTTATTAGAAATATGCGTAACTTTTAATTATTATTTTAAACGTAATTTAACTTACGAGAGAAATTATGATACATGAATGAAATGGTTTTTATTGTTTTTTTTTGTTTAGTTTAATGTGAATACTTAAACATGTACATCTTATTATAATTTATGTATTTTTACTTATGTAAAATTATTCTTTATTTGTAGAGAAACGATTATTAGCGACCATATGATTTTTATAAAAGAATAAAAGATAGATACATGGTGCAACTTAACTCGCATACTCATTTCTTCGCCCTAAGTTAAACTTTATTGTGGTAACACAAACCCGTAAATTCATTTCGAATGACTCTATGTAAACAAATCTGAATCGATTGAACAAATTACAGCCGATTGCATTGAGGGTGTAGGTAAAGGTAGTACATTTGGTTATTTTGCTTGCTAGCTGAACCGGGAAGTCATTATTAGGTAATGTATACATGCACACATTCATAGATCTACAATATTTCGATACCTGTATCTTGGCATTGCACAAGGTCATGTTGTTTTCTCTTACTGTTTATTACGTCTTTACACTAAATCCATTGGATGTTGGATGAGTAAAGATTGATAATTTAGTCTTAGATGCATTTTTTTTGGTTGTGAGTGGCTTTGAACTAGCTGTCACTTAACTGCGAGGACTCTCATGTGTCTTTTTGTTGTTGGAATGTTTCAAGTACCTGGCCACGTCGACTTCTATTGTTGTCCATCTGATGAGTTTGTATATTGTACTGTTATACCATTGTCCCAGGCTAGGGGAGGTTTGGGATCCTGATAACATGTTTCACCCCGCCTCATTATGTTTGTATGTGCCTGTCCCAAGTCAGGAGCCTGTATTTCAGTGGTTGTCGTTTGTTTATGTGTTACATATTTGTGTCTCGTTCATTTTTTTATATATATAATGAGGCCATTAGTTTTTGAATTGTTTTACACTGTTATTTCTGGGCCTTTTATAGCTGACTATGTCTCATTAGCAATCATACCACATCTTCTTTTTTTTATAAATATTTCTAAGTATGAACACACGAATACACTTATAACATGTCATACAGTTTAATATAAATTGAACTTCTAATAGCTCAATCTGTTGTTGTCGTCAAGTGGCAAAGATATCATGCCTATTCAGTATGAGAACAAATGGGCAGTCTATATTGAATGTAAGTTTTCCAGGATATAAAAAAAAAGAATTGAAATGAAAACCGGAGTTCCAGTCAATGAGACAGAAAACCGAAAACACCATACAATTTTTAATGTGTTTCGATTGTATTTAAAACCAACAAATTCGTATAAAATATTTGTTTCGAATACCAAAAATAATGCTGAGGCACAAAACTTAAATAAAAATGTTCTCTTAAACAATGTATAAATGGTTTTAAAAGATATCATGCACTATAATTTGAAATTTGTTTTCTTCTTCAAAAATCAAACAGTTAGTGGATGTTATTCAAAGAACAAAACATCTTTGCAGTATTACTTTACATTCCCACACATGACATTTAAGCGTTGATCACAGATAACATGTACATTTGTAAAAATTGCAAAATTGTTAGTATTGTCTTTAATCTGAATATAACTGTACATATCGTGACAATCAATTAATTTAGATTTATGGCAAGGAAAACACAAATAAATAGAAGATATAATGGATGACTTAACACAAAAACAGAACCGAGCCCGAATAAACTCATTGTCTGAAAGAATGATTCATGATAATTTATGTTTCATGTCGAAAAGAACAGCATTTGATTTTCCTTCAAAATTACAAACAAGAAGAGTATTTTCTTTTTTGTTAAAATAAATTCCAGTGGGCTCATTTAATCCATCTGACTTGGTAAGAAGTTTTTTATGATGTTTCCCGTCATCATATATAACTACTACAGTGTTCATCCTCCGACAAGTTACATATACATTCCCCTTATCATCTATCGTCACTCGACGTAAATCTTGAAAGTCATTCATTTTTAACTCCCACATTAACTTTCCATCTAACGAGCAGCAGTATATTGATGTAGTGTCTATACAGACCAACCTGTTTCTGTGTACTGTAATGTCGAAGATACCGTATGTAGGTACCGGTATAGTACGTATTACTTTACCTGTCAGTTCCATCACACATATTATTCTCCAATCAATAACAACGTACAGGTTATTATCATTATATGATATTCCGTGACAGTAACCACTGGTGTTGATTGTACTGGCGACAGAACGTGTAGATATATTTATTATCAGAATGGTTTTGTCATCACTACAGGAGACTAATACATTATTACTATCTATCTCTGTTATATAACGTGGTGGATAGGACAGAGGAATGTGATGGATTTCAGTACCGTCTACATTACAAATAATAAGTCGGTTATTTGGTCTGTCGGTAAACACTAATGTATTGCCTTTTATGATACAGCTAGAAATGTTTAGATTTTCATGTGTTGACTTTTTTATATTTATCTGTTTACGCAAAATGACAGAAACAGGAACAGGTGTTTGAGCTTTTGTGAATGAGTATTCTGTGGTTGTTGTGTTTTCTAAAATAGATAAAAACAAATAAACATTGAACAAATATCTGAAGAAATAGATTGAATGTTGTAACATTAATATATTGGTTTGGTAAACTATGGACTGTTAATTGGGGGAAATAGGGGGTATTTTTGGCAGATCGACTTCATTTTCATCGGATACTACACATGCTTATTTTTTTCGGCGGGTTTATTTTCACTTTTGCACTTTATCCTGCATTTTGTGTCAAAGAATATTCCTTTCATCCAGTTTTTTCGGAAAAAAATATTTATTTCCACAGAGAATCGTCCCTGAATTCAAGGAATTATAATGCGAGAGATTAAAAACAAGAGAAATGTGCTAAGCAAATCATGTACTGGACAGACCTATCCAGTGGTAGACATAATTTGTTTGGCGCTATCTATAAATGTAATGTTCTAGAAAGAGAAAACATGTTTAAGCTTCCTGTGTTCTTTCTGCCATGAACGTTATTCAGTATATTGTTGTTGTTTAAGGATACATATAAGTTTATTTTCTTTTTAGTTGTTTTAAACTCGGAAATCACACAACCAACTGATAGAACCCACTAATAAATATGAAAATTTAGGCACAACAAATAAAGTAGAAACACACCAGAAATATTGCATTGAATGATTTATTGATTGTTGATTGCTTAACGTCATGTGACAAATATTTCATGCATGTTCAGGACGAAAACATGACAATGTATCTGGTATAAAGGTGGAGGAAACATTTAGACTGCTACTGGAAAATGAGGGTATATTGGTTAGGGATAGGCAAGTTGCCTTGTAACAGGCCCCGTACAAGCCCCTCAAAGAGTTGTTACAAGGCTTTTAAACTGACTGAGAGCGTGGCACTCTTTCTACACCATGTACACAAGGCATCGTATTTAACGTCATCATTCTGACCAGATTAAGATTAATTTCATTTACATCGCGTATAGCTAAACAGACACCTACGTTGACCAAACAATGTATTGACGCTAGGAAACATTGTCACAATGATTGAAACACACCAGAGGTATTTGGATGGGAGAAAGGATTTGTTTTTTTTTTTATTTTATCATTGCAGTCGTATATGACACAATGTATGAGTTGAGTAATGTATAGAACAAGAATCAACGTGTCATGATTTACAGGCTTCTGTTTTATAGTGACTAACTTTTATAAACTAACCTTTTTAATTTTTTTTCATCTTGAAAATGAACGAGACATTTGCCACTGGACGTTTCAAACTAACAACAATTCAGCAATGTATTAATTATGAAATTACTAAATAGAAAGGATTTATGTTATTTTCTTAGCTATATTCGTCATGACTAAAAGTATTTTGTATATATGATAAGGGAATTCAAATACAAGTGTGTGCAAATACAATACCACTGATGTATAATGAACCTACGTGATGATTGGGATATAGACATATGGTCGAATATTTGTTAAAGAATCTAAAAAGGGTTAATCGGAAAAACTGTAACATGGTTGATGATAATTTCGTATCACCTTCATAATAATACATGGGGTCTTGAAATGTAGATTCTAGATACTGACGATATTTTATCATCTCAGTTACGTGCTTAAGTCTTTTTTTTAGTTTGTCTTTATTAGTTAATAACTTCACAGTCTAGTCTAATTTTAGTAATATCTTTTTGACGTGGCTCGGTACTTATACATCCCGCCATTGTTTGATTGTGTAATGGTCATATTTTTGTAATATTGTCTTTCATTTTTGCTTATGTGCTTTCTTTTTATGCCATTTTGTTATTTCCTTGTTGACTTATATTTTTATATTGTTTTGGTGAATAAGATTTTAACACATTGATGAATGATGTACCCTTTCTATTTGTCATTTTGTCATATTATGTCTATTTGTTGGTGTCGATATGATTAAATTATATGTGACTGTCAGACAAGTGAGAGGTTTATCTAGCTATGAATCCAGGTTTTAATCCACCATTTTTCTACAGAAGGAAATGCCTGTTTCAAGTCAGGAATATGACAGTTGTTTTCCATTCGTTTGATGTGTTCGAGCTTTTGATGTTGCCATTTGATAAGGGACAAGGATGCATGAATACGATTTATCGTGTAAAGGTTATGATATATAGATGTGGTATAATTGTTATTGAGATAAATCTTCACTAAAGACCGCATTTCATAGAAGTTAACAACAATATGTTACGATAAGGCATTCATCAATGAACAAAAGCTATATATTGTCAGCTAAAAAAGATCTGAAGATGACAGATGTAAAACAAAAAAGTAACAGAGAGATTTATGTCTGAAATAATAAAAAAAAAAAAAAAAAAAAATCCCCGACTGGCACATACATAATGTGGCGGGCTTCACCATAGTTGCTTGCGTCAAACCCTCTTCTAAACCTCGGATAGATGTGTAACAGTGTAATATTTATAAGAACATAATAATGACATCAGTAAGACTTGGCATTATTTCTCAGACTGATAAAAAGCACATAACGACCCTTACACAAACCTTAACACGCAATATACAGATCTGGGAATACTCGCAGTTAACTGAAGCTAGTTCAAAACCAATAAATAAATAATTTATGTTGCTGAAAGGGAAGTTTTCTTTGCGTGGACAACAGTTAGCATGTTTACATGTCTTTTCTACAGTCTACCCAACTTACCTTCAGATATTAGTGATTGGGCGTAGGATGCTTCTTCTTCTGTAATAGATAAAAAAAAAAAGCCTCGTTTATATCATTTGAACATCTAATTGGTTAGATTAAATTGAAGACTTGCATCACAAAGGTATTCTTAATTTGTTTTCGTCTTTCAAATGACTGAAACATTTGCAACAGGTGGTAAATATTCCTTGGGAGACGAGGATATAGATATTAAGTCACGAAAGGTTCACAAACCAGCAGGAAAGCTCTTGCAAAAATGTGACGCATGTGACGCATTTTAGACTATTTGGAATGTACAAGTACTCAGTCACGTCTTTTAAGAATGGGGACGTTAAATCCAAAGCCTCATGTACATATAATGTCAAACACTCTGTACTTAAAGAATCATTGTAACAACTTGTTTTGATAACAGTTACATAACAACTTTATTTATCCAATATACCCTCGTTTTCAAGTGGAAGTCTAAATTTCTCCGACCGTTATCCCGAACGGCCCCATTCAGGACGCACATTTTGTATTTAATGTTAATTTGTTCTCGTCGTACTACATATGCCTAAAATAATTGCCACTGGGCGTTCAGCAATCAATGAATCAATTGTTTAAGATAGAGCCATATCTCTTGCACGTAAAAGACACCTTTGTAGATTTCGTGAAACAGTTGGGTAATGCCGCTCAAGGCAGCACTTGCACCCGCAAAGTAAAAAGGGATTAGTAAAAGTTGCAAATCTTGTTTCCCAATCCACTATAAATAAATATGTTTAAACTAATCAGTCTATTAAAAGTAAATGACATATGTGCCACTTGTCGTAAAGCATTTTAATCAATCTATGTCTTATGAACTGCTCAATAAAATGATAAATGGTTTGAAGTGTCAAATTTTTATTGGAATGATTTATTCTTCCTGATTTGATTTTTTTCCCGCTGGTAGGTCTATCAGGATAATAAAACTACTGAAATATCTTTCTTAGGGGCTGATTTTGTTGCAAGGTAGTTTCGCCTGATGTATGAAAACACACCCAAAAAAAAAAAAAAAACACACCCAAATCGAAACAAAATACGGAGGTTGAATACGCTTCCCGACTTTTGACTCTTACGACATCGCTTGACGAAAGACGTAGTTACCTATTACATAGCTAGGGTTTCCGCTGGCGGTCGCTATTCTCGCATTTAAAATGAATAATAATTATTTAAGTTTATCCATCTTGTTAATTTACTTTGTTTCGGATTTCTTGGACTTTACTGGATCAGACAGCTCGTTCAGATTTTGACAGAAAATCAAAAGTCAGCTGATTGCATTTTATAGCTGTATGCAACAGAAAACTTATTAATTCATTAATAAATGATAGGATTAAATGGCGTCCGTCACATGTCACATACATAATTTATTAACCAATTTCCGACGCACGTGTTTTAAATCAAACTTTTGATGTCTCCTCTCTTCTAAAAATTACGATGGTCCGGAAAGGGAAACTTTTGTTAAAATGAAAAATGTTCAAATCAAAAAAAATCTCCGGCTTGTCTTTTAGATTTGGTATAGAATATGATAATTGATATGAGAGAGTCGTTTTGGCAACATACTTGTTTCAATCATAGTTTTACGTCTCAGCTTGTAACTGTCAAATGCATATTTGAAGAGCTTATTATAGAAAAGTTTCATAGTTAATGTTTTACAGACAATGATTATCTAGTTTTGTCTTCTGTAGTAATATGTGACATTCAATCAAATTAGTAGACATCCGTATCAATGTCGGACCAAGACAACTCGGATCAGTTTAAATGAAAACTCGCTTGCATTACAGTTAGGACCAAGTAACTAGAGTAGGTTAATAGCGTAGAACTGGTCGTTTAAATTTAAAAGAAAAATATAGAACCTGGTGAGCTGTTCGCCTTTACGATATTTGAAACAGTCATATAGATACATTCGTTGAAGGGGTTTAAAATGTCAAATCCATGTTAACTGATTCGACTCAAATTCTCATAGAATCATATTCAAAACAGTGTAGCTATGGCCATTGATTGACAACCTTAACTTATCCCATTGACGGGGGCAGATTAGGTGAACGTGTGTCTGTAACGACAACTGCTCACCACTTACTTATTATAGAATTTAAACTGTGGGGTCACCAAAGGTTCTCAACGCCTTTAATATTAAAATAGTTCGAAAAATTAATCAGGAATAACTTTATGTTTTGATTTATATTATTGATATAAATCAAAACATCGTGTTATTCCTGATTAGTTTTTCTAATTTCTTTATTTAGGTGTTGAGAACCTTTTGTGACCCACAGTTTAAGTGCCTTTAACAAGTGCATAGTGAGCAGCGGTTGTTACAGACAAACGTTCACATAATCTGCCCCAGTCAATGGGATAATTTAAGGTTGTCAATCAATGGCCACAGCTACACTGTTTTGAATATGATTCTATTTGTTTTATAACACTAAAACTAAAAGTCTAAAATAATTAATCAGCAATACATGCACACGATATTGTTTATAATCATTTTGTGTGTATTATTGATAGTTATTTTTTTCCACAAAAAAATAATTCTTCAGTTTTATAATGGATAAAGGATTCCACCCAAAATGTTACAAAACTAAGGAAAGCATGTAAAACAAAGAAAATCAAGGTAGGGTGACCAGGTAGGGGTTATACGGCTTAGATCACCACTTGTAATGTACTATGTTCCTTTACAGTCTTATGAGTTCGCAGTTAGCTGTTTTGAGTGAAGGACAGATACATTGCCTCGCAGAAAGAATACAGGATTAATATGAAAACACCAAAGCAAAAACAGTAAACACTAATATTTATCTTTTAGAAAAAAATACATTTTTACAGACTATGAAATAAACTAAGCCAAAAAAGTTTAGCATCACTTTTGTTTTTTTCTGGAAAATAAATAATGATATAATCCTTAGTTTTACCTGTAATTTAAAACAGTCGTATTTTTTTTCGTGGTGATTGATTTGGCGCCATTTCAGATTTGCACGTGTAATTGATGTTTTACCTCCTGTTTCTGTACTTGTAAAACGATATTAAAAATTTCTTTTTCACTAACGTTCAGAAACACACCTGTGGTAAGAAAAACACATACACCTTTGAAAAAATGCTGAGAGTGACAACCAGGCTACCCCGAAAATGACAGTCAGAAAGCTCTTGGGCTCGATTTAATGTGCATAAGGCAACAGTTTAGAGACTAACAAACAAATATCGACAAACTACAATTGCACAGAATAAGTCGATATCTCATAGACCAAAACAACTATCGTCCGGGGAAGAGCGCTACCTTTGCTTTACGTCAACACGTGACAAGTGGTTTTTTTTCGACCACAAAAGTAGTGCATGACAAAAGACAGCTGCTGGTGTGCCTGCCAATCCTTCATTGGTTCACTAAGGGCATTGCTGATAAATTAATTCTGAATAACACCGCACTCATTTCCGCATTTTGACCTTCCACGTGCTCCATGCAAAGAAAATCCTGATGAATGTGAGTGATAAGCATTCATGTTGCTTCTGACATGTCATAATTCCATTTTGTTATTATTAACATTATATATATGTTGTTATGATTTTGTAAAGAAATAAAATTTCACATTTTTGTTGCTAAACTTTTTTGGCTTTGTATAAATAGCCTTAAATTAGTTACCAAGATAGATAGGTAGGAGTGTTGCAGTGATGTTATTGTTTGTTCCGCTTCCGTCTGAATGTTTAATAATGGCGTCCGAAATTTTTCTAAATTGCTCTTCCATGTTGTCGTTAGTTTTAAATAACTCGGCCTCGATATCGAATTCTAAGTAGACTGGTTCTCCCGTAGTTGTTGGTGCATTCCATTGTTTGAAATCTGAAAGGTTCAAGTAAGAAAAACATATTACCTCTAGCAGTAAATTTTATATTGTTGAAACCGTTAAAATACTGATTTCTGTTCAAATATGGAAAGGTCTAAAGTTAACATTTGATTTTTTTAAATTTTATTTTGTCCTGTGTCCTTAATGTTTCTAATTTGAAACTGACATCAATCATATAGAGGAAACCTCTCGGCTTTGACATGTTTAAAATCTAAATGCCTATTGTTACTATAAAACTATAATGGATAGAAAAAAACTGAAAAAAGAAAAAATGTTCCACAAGACAACAGATATGTGCATCATAGACACCAAATTTTTAGTTAGTGAGAGGACACCATACATTTAGCAGAAAGTGAAGTTAACTAAGAAAGTATAATGCTACATGTGCTAGTTTTATTTCATTCTCCCTAAGGAGCTTTTGTATGAAGCCGAATGTTTAAAGGAACAAATTGACAAGAAGTAGAACTGCAGCATAATTTTTAAACTATGGGAATGCTAGTTTTTTGTCCAACAAACGTTAAAAAGTAATTTGTAAATCATGACATCGAGCATCGGGATAATGTCAGTTTCAGAATAAAATTGTTCGAATTAGAGTGGTCCTTACAAATTACAATTCCTCAAAATGTACAGACCTACGATAATTCAGGATTTCTTCTTGGGTAAATGTAATGTGGGTATTTAATTGAGTTTTAAAGTGAGTTGTCAATATCTAATTCAATTATCAAGCAGTTTATGTAATGTGATTAACATACCCACAAAACGATGTTTTGGGGTCTGTCCGTGGGGACAACGTCATCTCTGTCATGGAGGTTAGAAATGTCTAGCAGCATTGGGGTAACAAGATCGATGTAGCATGTGTTTTCATAATATATTCATTTTTTAGCTCACCTGGCCCGAAGGGCCAAGTGAGCTTTTCCAATCACTTTGCGTCCGTCGTCTGTCGTCCGTCGTCGTTAACTTTTACAAAAATGTCCTCCTCTGAAACTACTGGTCCAAATTAATTCAAACTTGGCCACAATCATCATTGAAATATCTTGATGAATCGGCCAATTAACCAAGATGGTCGCCATGGCTAAAAATAGAACATAGTGGTAAAATGCAGTTTTTGGGTTATATCTCAAAAACCAGAGCATTTAGAGCAAATCTGACATGAGGTAAATAAAGGCAACAGTAGTATACCGCTGTTCAAACTCATAAATCCATGGACAAAAAACAAAATCGGGGTAACAAACTAAAACTGAGGGAAACGCATTAAATATAAGAGGAGAACAACGACACAACACTACAATGTAACACACACAGAAACGGACCAAGCATCAGACAAAATTCCACGAGAATAACAAATATAACATCAAAATCAAATACATGAATTTGGGATAGACAAGTACCGTGACACGTCTTTTCGCAATGTGAATTTACACTCAAAAATAAGAGTAAATAAACGACGCAACGTTAAAATGTAACACACAGAAACGAACTATAATATAACAATGGCCATATTCCTGACTTGGCACAGGACATTTTTAAAGAAAAAAAATGGCGGGTTAACCTGGTTTTGTGGCATGCCAAACCTCCCCTTTTATAGCCAAGTGAAATATAACATTAAAACGACAACGCAACACCACAGGACTACAATATAAATAACTTGGAGAATACAATTGACAAAGAAACACACGAATAACAGCAAACAAAAGGCAACAAGTTGAAAATTTTAATACGCCAGAAGTGCATTTTATCCACACAAGATCTACTAGTGATGCCCAGATACAAAAGTTTGAAAGCCGAAACAAGCACAAAGTTGAACAGCATCGAGGACCAAAAGATCAAAAAAGTTGTGACAAAAACGGTCAGGATTTTCTGTTAGTTACCAGAACATCCTTATTATTTAGAATAATTTATACTTTAGCAAACAGTAGATTTATAAAATTAATAAACAAAACCTGTACATGATAGAACTGAACTATTAACTTATTACAGGAAACAACTGAAATACATTACATGACCAGACATTTGCAACACAAAATGTAGACACATCCGAATAATTTTAAACCTCAACACTAAGTGACGTCAATTTGAAATTGTAAAAAATGACAAAAAAATGATGACATCATTTGAATTTGTAAAACAGACCATCAAAAAAATGAAAAATGACGTCATTTGAATGAATAAGATAGAAAAAAATGATTATAAGGTCAAGATCTATCTTCCCTGAAATTTTCAAATGATTCGGACAATCCGCTGTTAGATTGCTGCCCCTGAATTGGTAATTTTAAGGAAATTTTACTGCTTTTGGTTATTATCTTGAATATTATTATAGATAGAGATAAACTGTAAACAGCAATAATGTTCAGCAAAGTAAGATTTACAAATAAGTCAACATGTCCAAAATGGTCAGTTGACCCCTTAAGGAGTTATTGCCCTTTATAGTGAATGTTTAACCATTTTTCGTAAATCTTTGTAATCTTTAACGAAATCTTCTCCTCTGAAACTACTGGGCCAAATAAAACCAAACTTGGCTACAATCACCATTCAGGTATTTAGCTATAAAAATGTGTTCGGTGACCCGGCCAACCAACCAAGATGGCCGCCATAGCTAAAACTAGAACATAAGGGTAAATGCAGTTTTTGGGTTATATCTCAAAAACCAAAGCATTTAAAGCAAATCTGACATGGGGTAAAATTGTTAATAAAATTAAGATATATCTGCCCTTCAATTTTCAGATGATTCGGACAACCCGTTGTTAGGTCGCTGTCCCTGAAATGGTAAGTTTAAGGAAATTTTGCTGTTTTTGATTATTTTCTTGAATATTACTATAGATAGAGATTAACTGTAAACCTAAATGACCCCTAAGGAGTTATTGCCCTTTTATAGTCAATTGTTATCAATTTTCGTAAAATTTGTAAATTTTTACTAACTTTTTCAACTGACACTGTAACTACTTGGCTAAGTTTAATATAGATAGAGATAATTGTAAGCAGCAAGAATGTTTAGTAAAGTGAGATCTACAAACACATAACCCTCACCAAAACCCATTTTCGTCATGAATCCATCTGTGTCCTTTGTTTAATATTCACATAGGCCAAGGTGAGCGACACAGGCTCTTTAGAGCCTCTAGTTTTATTTGAACATTATGATTTTTTATCAACGACCTGAAGGTTGCACTTTGTTTCACAAAACACGCCTTTTTTCTGGGATATATAATATTCATAGATATTTTGTTTAGGTTACGTTCCTAGATAATATATCTGTTGTATCTCATGGAAACATAACTTGGGAACATTACCAGTATAAATTCACATGAATAGCGACGAAATTGAAGTCTGAGGGGGACCCAAAGTGAAGGTACTGAAGTTAAGTTTAAACTCTTCGAATTTCGAGGTATATATATTTTGAAAATAAACCATTAATTACACACCTTGTACAGGTATCAATACCAAATCAATACTTTCAGTATCGAAGGTCGTAATACGTTCTAAAATCCTTCTAAAAAATAAAGCCAGGGTAGATTGTAATAGTTGATCTGTTTCCAGCAATGTTACCAATATCTCTACATGTAGAACTATACTTCCTTTGGTGGCAACAATGAATTCAATTCCACTCAAGTCTTTGTTTATCTCGTCTTTGAGGGAGTTCAGAATATCAATAGTTGCCTCGACATTCTCCTCGTTCTGGAAGATGATCTGTACACGGACTTTACGTCTTCCTTCTAAATATTATAAAGTTGTTCATTATATCCCCTTGATCATATGAAATACCACAAAACGATGTCCTCAACCATTTTTATGTTGATATGAATATATCATTATATAATAACAACATTTTACACATGAAGAAAGGCAAATGTGTTGTACTCCTACAAGTGTTTTATTTTAGTATGTTTATCACTAAAAAATTCATTTGCTAATGGATATTTATTTGATGGACAATTACTAAAAATTTTCCCATCATGAAAGAAAGGCAACAATTACTTTTCTTTGTTTGTTTTTTTAAGAAAGAGGTGCAATGCATATACATTTGTAAATCAAACATTTTTGATGTTCAAACTACAGCCATGATATTGCTTTTTTAGCAACAACTTAATATGCTGTAACAGATTTATCAAGAAACTAAATAGTCGTTAAATGCTTTTTAAATTTGAAACCGGAATCTGAAATTATCCTTTTTTTCCTTTTACAGCAATGTCCTAACTGCTTATTCATGAATTGAAACATAAACTGGCTCTTTCCTTTGAAAATTTAACACCCTCTGAATAACGAAAAGATATATGGTAATTTCCTTTTCTTTTACCAAACCCACAGTAAAAACCTAACCAAAGCGCGGCGTGCGTTTGGCTGTGTGGTATTCAGCAGTGTGCAGCCACGTTCGTTCATTAAGGGAACTTTAGATCCAATGCACTGTCGAGAGAGTGCCATGCTACGTTCACAACACTTGCAAGAATAATTTCATTGGTCCATAGGTGACCTGTTGCAAGGCAAACATTTACGTCTCTACCCAATACCCCTCGTTTTCAAGTGGCAGGTCAAATATCCATGATCTTCATCCCGGACGTCCTCTTTTACAGGACTTGCATATTGTATGAATTGTTGATTTGTACTCGTCCTGAAATGTTTGCCACTTGACTTAAAGCAACAATCAACAAATCAATTATCTTTTGGAAAGTGTAACTAACTATGTATTGATTCTATAGTATTTTCGTGTTTAAAAAACACCTTATCAAATATTCTATATACTAAAACAATTACCTTCTGATTTTTCGTTCTTTAAAAAAGTTCTCAAGTCCCTCAAACTATTATCAAAACTTTCTCCCCAGAAAAATTTTAGTGGCCTTTCTTCAAATTGTACTGTAAAATTGAAAGATATTACAAATTAATATACATCAAAGCTAAAATAATGCACATTATAAAAATAAAATGAAAAGCATAGTATGGTGTGTTTACAGGGCTTATAATGCTCAAACGTATATATTAAAAAATGACACATCCTTCATATGTTCCAGATCAGAAATGTTTAAGCCCTACAAGTACGATAACTCAAATAGCCTTATCGATAACAATTGTAAATAGAATGGACGAACTATGTAGAGCAGAAACAAATTGATCAACTATAAGCAATTTTTAAGAAATTATCGGGAGATATAAATCTGGCATAAACACAATGATGTTCATTTTATATTCTATCAGTCCTTACCATGGCAATTGAAAACAAGTTTATATTATTCATTACTAATCAATAATAACATGATTAATATAAACTTAAGAAGCTGTGAATGACTGTCAATGAGACAAATCCCCACAGGAGACCAAATGACATAGAAAGTAACAACTAAAGGTCATCGTTCGGCCTTTTAAAGATGAGCAACACATACCGCATATGCAGCTATAAAAAGCTCCGATATGACAAATATAATACAATTCAAACGAGAAAACTAACCATCTTATAGCTTGATTATGTACAACAAATGAACTATAATTGTTTTTTATCAGTCAAATAAAGGCAACATTACTATTTCAGTGTTTAAACTATATACATTGTTTGATAGAATTGAGAATGGAACTTGGGGAATATGTCAAAGAAACAACAATCTGACCAAAGAGCAGATAACCGCCAAATGCCACCAATGGATCTTCAACGCAAAGCGAAAATCCAGCAGCCAGTGGCGGGCCTCTCAGCCTGCCCCTAAGAAGATTATAATCAAGGCAACAAATACAAACTGAAAGATCCACAGCATATACTCCTTAAAAATCGCACCGGATGTATCTACATGTTAAAAATCATCTTCTATACATCCCTCTAATTACGATTCCAGTCGTTTTCGTTTTATTACGGTACGTTAATGAATCTCAATTCATAAAAGAAAAACATATCATTAAATAAAATTATTTAAAGAAGATTACAGGCGAAATCTCGAGTTGGTAAACCGTAATTGAATATATGTTTCACAGATGACGACGGAAATATTCAATTGTTGTAACCACAATCTCGTCATATTTTCCTCCAATGTGACCCACCGAATTGGACGTCACCAAGTTTGTATTTTCGCACCCTTCTTGGGCATATGCGATCACCCCCTAGTTTTTTGTTTTGTTTGTGTTCCTCAATTTCTGATTTATTTTGTTGGTTCTGTGTTCTGTTGTGTTTGTCTTTTCGTCATTTTTCTGTGCGTTTTCCATGGCAGTGTCACTAGAATTCGATTTGTAAGTTTGAATATATTTTTTGTATCTTTCGCCTCTCTTTCGATTAAGGTGATATACGTCAGCTCGGAAATATATGCACAGAACATAAACATGGAAATATAACAGATACAAACGATCTCACAATGACTCGACTAATAAAATTACAAAAATAACTCATGTGGCAATCATGACCACATCTTATGATTTTTAGATAAACTATCAGAAAATATAAGCAATAATCAGGTAATAATATAACACCGATATGTTTTAAAATCATTGTCGTATATATCTTACATCGTATATTCTCCAGCTGTTTCAAGGCGTTCTTGTATTTGGTCTGCATTTGCATATCCATACTGCATGTTTTGTGTCTGACAATCAATTGTTCATAATTTCTCTTATGAAAAAAGTTTAGATCCATTCGTAATCCAATTTGACGAAAATTGTGGAAAAATTCATCAAATTCATCCTTTTCAATGTTTGTGTCGCATCGGTGAGCTATTTGGTTTCTGTAACGACGTATGCGTTCTACATCATCTGCCAATTTTATATCGATTTTGTCTGGGTTACTTCCCCATCCTTTTGTAGGAGAACTTATCAGCGAAAACTGTCTCAACAACTTATAGATCAATGTAATGTCCATTGATTCATATGAATTTGACGATTTTAAATCATTCAAGCTAGTTTTCTGATCAGACGTGAAATCATTTAGATACGATAAGCACATTTGGTACAAGTTACTTGCAGTAATGTTTGAGCTGATTATATCTCTAAGGATGTTTGGGAAAGTGTCAGTGATAACTCGCGACACTCTTGAATAGCGTTCTAGTTTTTCACTTTCCTCGTCAACGATGTGGATAGCTGCAAGACAGAGGTTACACAATTATATTGTTTTGTTACATCATCAGTTTATGATTGATTGATTATTGCCAGTGTTGGTTACAAAGTTAACATACAGATAGAGAAAACGAGGCTAACGTTAACATTCTGATACATCTGCCGACAGGATGCAATAAAAACGTTTGGTTCAAGTCTCTCAATATGCATCGTATCCTTTAAGTCATATAAAACTTTAAATTAAACAAAATTAAGACAAAAGTTGAATATTACTAAAATACTTGAATGGCTTAGTTTGACTATAACACAAGTGTACGTGAGCTTTATTACAACTTCAAATCCTTTATATTATCAACATTTTCATAAATGTACTGCTATTTTCCCTGTATGCAGTGAACTTAACTACGAGACCTCTCATTAGTATGTCGGCGGCCGCATATCGCAAAGCATGTAAACAATTGCGAACTGGAAGATCAACAGTGATAACTAATTATTACAGAACAAATTCAGTACAACAAATCAGTTAACAACTGTTATGTAAAAGTTAACGCATTGAAAATAAAATATATAACATCGCGCTTTAACCTCACTTATTTGGCATGTGCTCCACGTTTACGTGTACGACTATAAACTATATATGAAGTTGATTAGCTTTGCGATCACTGATAAAATTAATTGTCGAAAATACGATATTGATTTGTAATAAATATGAACAAATGTGCATACAGGACTTAGTTTATGATAGATGCAGCATTGGTTCAATAATTATGATAAAATTAATAGAAACTCATCTAAATTTATATGACTTTAACAGATGCATTGGAGACTACATATCTTTAGATGCTAAAATAATAGAAGCAACATGCATGTACATATGGACGCTGGACGCAATTTTTATTTGAATTTGTCTTCGTTAGTCGTAGTTTAAATTAAACATATTTATACATTTAAAGTTTTGACTAAAGCGTTGAAGATTTTATTTTTATTTTTATTTTCTATTGTTTAAGATATAATGAGTAAAAAATGCAGGAGTAAATGCATCTAGCTTTATTCTACAATTAGGCTTACCATTGATTTTTTGCATCAGAGTCAGTTCTTGTAGCATATCAGTAATATTAATATCAGAGCTGTCAATCGTTTGGTACAATTGTATACACGTATCTTGACAAAGATATTCATCCACTCTCTTAAGCACCTCTTGTATTCTGTTTTTGAATTCTTCATAATAAAGCTCTGATATTTCCTCCGTCTTCCTAATAATAACGTCATTTGTTGCATTAAATATTCTCTGAACATCGTCGCCGATTTCAACTTCTGTATCGTGTGGATTATTCCCCCACTTACACGACGGTTCATGCAATAAATTTTCAAATCGCAATATTTTAAAGCACAATTCGGTTGTGAAGTTATTTAAATTTGGTAGGTTTTCCATCAAGGTTATTTCACTTTCTGTGAAATCGGCAGGTATGTTATTCAGTTGATATTTCACTTGTAATCCTCTTGGACTTATACATTCTTTTAATATTTTTTGCATTACTGTCGGGAATAGTTTCTTGGCAATATTGCCTAGTCTTGCAAGTCTTTCGTTAGATTCTGCAGACATATTTATAGTTGCTGTGTTCGAACAATATACTGCAATAGTTATCCAAAAGAATTAAAGGCATGCACTTTCCATCTTCAGAAACAATAACTATATGGTTTATTTGGTATTTGAAATGATAGTCAATATTAAAATAATGATAACATATAATGCTGAAATATTATACATGGATACATATCAATCTTATTATAGAGCAAAAGGCAGATTAAAATCCCAAAACAAAGATATAGATAATTTCCAATATTTGGATAAGACTCCCTTCGAAAAGGTTCATGTTAATTTCTGTAAATATATTTTAGGTATTAAAAAAACATCTGCTAATTTAGGTGTTAAAGCTGAACTTGGTAGACAACCAATAGAAAAATATATAAAAACACAAGCAATTCTTTATTGGGCTAGATTAAATACTGAAAACATAAACCCATTGCTAAAAGAAAGTTATACATTAAGTAAACACCTTGATTCACAAGGAGTTTATACTTGGTCCACTTTTATAAAAGATTCAACACAAGAAATGAATATTGATATACAAAAAGTAATGTCCTGTCAAATTATGGAACAAGTTAACAAACTAAAGACTTATATTAAGAATATTACAAGTAAATTTTATTCAGAACTACTGGAAAATAAAATTAATAGTTTAAAGAAAATAACAAACTTTTTCTTTACAAGAATATTAAAGTCAAACAAGACCAATAATTTTATCTAAAATATCACAATTGTGAAACTAGACGTTTATTTACAAAAATTAGAATTAGTGACCATAATTTGCTTATTGAGAAGGGCAGATATCTAAAAATACCTCGAGACAATAGAACATGTCCAACTTGTAAAACCTTAGAAGATGAAAATCACTTTCTCCTCCACTGTCAAATTAATAAAGTTTTACGAATAAAACTTTTTAATGACATGGCAATAGATAATCCTATATTTCCAAATCTATCTGATACTGAAAAACTAGTAGTCCTACTAAATCCTTCTAATATATACCAAGTGAAAAAAACAGGTTCCTTTATAAAACAGTCTTTAGAGCTGAGGACAGGGGACTCTTAGTTAGTTTTACTTGTATATATATATATATATGTGTGTGTTTAACTCAGTTATTTTATTGTTGTTGTTACTTTTGTTTATGTCACAAGTATAATGTTACTTATATGACAAATAAAGATTATTTAATTAAACATGCGTCTTTATTTGATATCTATATTTCAAAAAAAAAAAAAACACATGTCAATTTATTCTTGTTTCTACTGTTTCTAGTTTTGATCAACTACACTATGCTATGACAAACATATTTATAAAACACTAAAGTATGTGAGAGACAACTTTGTTTGAAAACGTCTTTAACTCCAGTCATTTAGAGGAACCGTGATTATATTTAACACTACTGAATTTTGTTGCTTCAAGCATAATAAATTAACAATCTCGGCATTTAAATCTTTAAAATATGTGTTGTTGTCACCATCTTACAAACTTAAATAAAGTATCTATACTAGTAACAAACATCATTGTAACACTTCTGTGCTATAAACATTGAGATAGTTTTAATGTTATCATTTTCCACCAAATTGTTTACAGTTGATATTACCTAGCGCATGACATTACACATTTATTTCATCATTATATTCTGAGAAATTGTAAACAAAATAGTTTATTTTGTTTCAAACTTGTTTTTTTTTTAAATCTGCATAAGACTTTTACTGGCTACAAAACACTGTCTTTCTAGTAGTATTTTAACAGATATACGTAGATTAACAGACGTGTACTTCTTCAGTAAATTTAAAAGATAGTAGGAAAAAAGTAAAGTCACAAAAACACTGAACTCCGAGGAAAATTCAAAAAGGAAAGTCCCTAATCAAATGGCAAAATCAAAAACTCAAACACATCAAACGAATATATAACAACTGTCCTATTCCTGACTTGGTACAGGAATTTTCGTATGCAGAAAATGGTGGATTAAACCTGGTTTTATAGCTAGCTAAACCTCTCACTTGTATGACAGTCGCATCAAATCCCACAACATTGACAACGATGCGTGAACTAAACAGACACAATAGCTAAAAAATTCAAAAAAGGGGCACAACCGTCAACAGTGTGCTATCATCTTAATCACTATAAAAACAAACACATGTAACAGAGAAGCGCAAAAAGGCATACGTCCTTTTTAACAACCTTATTTTACTTTTTTAATATACGGTTTTATGTATCTATGTAAAATCCACCATAACGGATCGACAGATTTTTCAGTACTGGGACCGAATCCTTACATTGACATTAACTCTGATGTAGAATCGCGCGTTTGATGTCGCACAGGTAGATATAAAATAATTTTGTCGTTCAAAGTATGACCGGTAACATAAGTACAGAGTCACGTCAAATTGATATCACAAAAAAACAGACTTAACAGTTAAAGTAATATTAATAAAGACAAATAAAAAAATACTATAACACGTTATTAAGATGATAAGGATTTAATCCGAAATGTAAAACCTTTAATATTTTATCGATTTATTATTTTGTTGAGAATATCCAAAAAGTGGGGAGATCCACTGACTATTGTGTAATTACACAAATGAAGAAAGATGTTCTAATTGATGAAGAGCTGAGTTGTTTGGACTATTTTACAATTATATTATTCAAAAACTGTGTAAACATGGTAAAGGAGTTAACATATGCGATAATCAAATAGATATGTTCATTTGAAATAAGATATATAAAATGTGAACTATTTTAAATCTATTTGAAATAAACTTACGAGCTGATAAATTCTTCCTTTTATTATGTTAATAGAGAAGTCTAGCAACATACACAGCTGAACTATTCTGTTTCTTCGCCATATTGAGTGTTTAAAGGCCATGTAAGCAATTTTATGTCATACGTAAAACATAGTTTCACGTGAAAAGGCACCTGTAATAAAAGGCTTCTAAAAATTGTAACCTTGAGAAAACAATATACATCATGCAAATGAAAATTGCATTTTTAATATTTTTGGTTTAAAGAGAAGGTGTTGTATTGGGCCTTAAATCAGAAATATTTCATTCAAATTATCTTTGGTTTTCAGAATCAAATGTAGAATGAGTGTATAACACAGTGTATTTTTTTTAAACTTGTAAACTTTTTCAGAGAGTAAAATCTGTAAAATGACGGAATAATGTTCACTGGACTACATATCTTGTTACAGTAATTATAGTTGATGTTATTTTTGTGACAGAGGGCGAATGGTATGTTTTTCATGAACCACCGCTTATCCATTGTGTCTCAAGCTTAAACTATTGTGTTGATGACCTTTCAAAATTGAAGTCTTTTCTTAAGGATGTACACCTCTGAGGAGCCAAACATTTCTAGAACTAAACATTTTTTCTTAACCGGTTTTTTGGGTTTATAAAACTGTAAAAAAAATATTTTTGAAGAAAAAATCATATTGTGGTGCACTTCTTGTTTTTGCGACGGGCCTTTAAAAATAGCCAATTTTGATGATTTTCTAATTTTCATCAATTTTTACCTATTTTGGGGTTATTATCATGAAAACAAGTTCCACAATTAAACTTTTGTTCATACTTTCAATACAGATCAAGTTGACCAATCTGAATAAATTTAACTTAAAAAAAACTATAGGTAGGTGTTTATATAAGAAAGTTTTATAATATTTTAATGCTTTTTTGTGTCAATTTTACCATGCTGTCAATTTTGTCAATTTGTGATTTTTTCTCAGTTTTAAGAACAAAATGCATATTATTTAATTTTTTTTGTTATAAATGATTGAAAACATACCTATCTAAGAAATTTGAAAAGAAAAAAATTATAAGGGACGTACATGATTTTTGTAAAATCAATTATTGTACCCCTCACCCATTTTGTCAAAATTTAAGCTAAAAAGAATAACTTGATTTGTCATAAAATTTGAAAACTGGATTACACTGAAACTATTCATTGTAAGTAAACAATTTTGTCACAGATTTATGTTTTTTATCCACTTGCATCACATGTTTTGAAAATAATTCCAGAACGAGATTCCAACGAGACTGAAATGTCAGAAGTATACATCCTTACTAAGAAGTTAATGTAATTAAGTTTAAATAATCATGTAATGGTACATTACTAAATCAAACTTCGCAGTTCATTGTTTAGAGAAAAATAAAACATAACATAACGCGTCTGTCTTTAAATTATTATACATCTGAATATTATTCAACTTCTACTACACAATTGTATATTTTGTATAAACAAAGGTACAAGCCCTGTGTTTCGGTTGTACCGATGTGTATCATATGTTCGCTTATATTTATCTATAGACAATTGAAATACAACCAATTGGTAGCCGAGAGGTTTCATTGATCATTTTGGTGTGTTGATGGCAGTCTTACATAACATATGTCAAGGAGGGGCTCGGTTCTCAAACATATACAAATTACAAAGGATAAGTTTCAAAACTAATTCCAATTGTGAATAGAAATCTGTAAATTAGCCAAAAATAACTTAATGAAGTTAGGCACACAGATTTCAGATGCGTTGAATCTAAAAAAAAACAACCCACGGTAAATGAATAGGCTGACGCCACGGCAAATGTTCATGTTGTTTAAAGAGTTATAATTAGTGGTATTTTAAATTTCAGTTCTTACTTTTCTTTATTTTCAAACTTTATATACTTTATCCATTCGTTTGATTTGTTTGAGCTTTTGATTTTGCCATTTAAGTGCGGAATTTCCGTTTTAAATGTTACTGATTGATGGATTATATGTTTTTTGCAAATGTCAATTAAAAACTGCTGAACCGGTTTTCATTGAAAAAGTTAAAGGTATAAATATTTTATATTTCATTAGGTTGTCTAAGTGTGCTACATATCCCATTATCTACGGTAACTTTTAAATGTTCTTAATAGCAAAAAAACATATGTAAGTCATGATTTTGAAATGATAAATTTAAGTCGCATTTTCATTGTGGCATACTTGCCTCATATAAGTCTGCAAAATAGTATTATAACTGGCTTTATGGTTTAGTTGTCTCCATACTTCATGTCTATATACATTCGTTTCTAGTGACGGCAAAGAGAACATTCAAGGGGCTCTGACTTAATAATTTAGCAGCTGTCTCTTATCTTTTTTTCTTCATTTTTACATATCTCAAAAGGTTCGTTCAGTAACTATTCCAATAGTAAGACACTATTTCACTTAATAAAATTAACGGTACTAATTTTTCTTGCACCAGATGCGCATTTCGACAATACATGTCTCTTCAGTGATGCTCGTGGCCAAAATATTTGAAATCCAAAGCTTATATAAAAGATGAAGAGCTATAACCCAAAAGGTCCAAAAAGTATATCCAAATCCATGAAAGGAATCAGAGCTTTGCATGAGGGAGATACATTCCTTAATTTATAATAATTTCTATCATTTTGTAACAGTAAATTTTAATAACACAAAAAATCCGTATGCCGGCTTCAGCTGGATCCTAAACAAAAATATATACTAGTTTAGCGAAAATGACCGTCACATTTAATGTAAAAACATATATACGAACCAAAATTTAAAAAAGCATACCAGCCAATGTAGCATAAACTAACACACAGCAATACGCATAGAAAAACTCAGTTTAATAGAATCCCAATCCATTGTTAGAATAGGTAACATAAAAAAACTAAGCAACATGACCAACATAAATTAACAAAGGACTACTAGCAGTTACTGACATACCAGCTTCAACTGACATGCAAAAAAGAAACAAACCGTTTGTTTATTTAGAAACACATTTACAAAATTGTGAAATATTTTTGATTTATTTAAAACAAAACTTACTGTCTGAAGTATTCTATCTCTTTTAGTGTGGTACACCTCGATTTTATCAGTGAATATTATATCCCAAACATAAAACTACATTATTCTCTATTTTCGCCATTTTGAATTTTGAAGGCCCACACACTTTACCTGTGGAAATTAAGATCACATGATCGAGAAAGAGACTATAAGTGATGTCAACAACTCAATAAATACCCATATCAATTACCAATTGTAAACCTAAATAGTATTTTTTTTTTGTTGAAGTGTGTTATAAGGATACAAAAGAACACAGACGACTCCTTTTAAACATTGACTAACACAAACATAAATGTAAATGATCAATAGAATTATAACTTTTCCTTTTAATGAAATTAACAAACATCTACCCATCTATATAATGGAGAAGAAATTATTATACATTAAGCTGAAGGGATGATATTATTAGTTACATAGTGTGATAGTGACCTAATACGGTATATATGGGGTCAGTAAATTCCATATAGGGTGAGAGCGAAGCTTGAATCCCCATATGGAATTTACTGACCCCATATTTACCGTATTACGTCACTAGCACACTATGTAACGAATTTATCTTACCGACTATCTTAACGTGTAAAATTTAGACTAGTGACCTATCAAAATGAGCAAGTTTTAAATACAGTTAGCATTAACATGATTAAGAAACTACTTCCTTTGATCCTACAAAAACAGATGCCAACAATGACAACTTGTTAGATTTAAATGTGTTTTATGAATTAATTTCACTTTATCATCACTTTCTTCGTCTGTTGAAACCTTTAAGATTTTTTCTCAGTACTGTTTTGTTTTTCTAAAGGGACGTAACACCACTACTAACCGTGTATGAAATAAGCCCCGCCTTCTTATTACCTTATATGGAATATAAAGGGACACAACTCCACTACTAACAGTATATGAAATAAGCCCCGCCTTCCAACTAACCTAATATTAAATATACACGGTTTCCACGGGGACGCTTTTAACCAATCATATTCCTAGAAATGTATATGAGGTAAGATAAGTGACAAAAGCAATCAAAACCAAGGAATAAACAAAGACTCATAAAACCAAAAGACATTTACATAAACAGTTACAAATAGTAAATAAGATACAACACGAACTCCACTAAAAACCGGGAGTGAAATCAGGTGCTACGGAAGGGAAAACATTTCCTGCACCTTATACGGCACCCGTCGTGTTATTTCTTTGTTCAGTTCGGTAACAATGGAAGGTTATTATGACTGAGGAAGAATATCCGATATGATTTCTGACACACTTTTGTCATAAGGGCCAATCAGCTCATGATGACGACCGTATAATTTCTTGAGTGATGACCTTAATTTGATTGATTCATTGCCCTGTCTTAGCAACTTAGAATGTTCTTGTGACAAAAATGCAGTCTTTTCAAAATGTTACATCGAATCATTACTCAAAAACAACTAGCCTTTGTTTTGTTATTCAATAGAGTGGTTTGTAATATATTCTAATTTCTTTTATAAATACCAAAAATAAATGTCTCATTACGTACTAAAGGATTGTTTGAATTAACGGACTTTTAATTTTGATATTTTGTATTGCTTAAAGACATGATAGCGAATCATGACATATGACAAACTTTGATATTTCAGAAGAAGCAACACACTGAAGGGCCAGAATTATTGCCTTATCTTGAAAAGTAAAGATGGATGCAGCAGGAGGTTTTAAGACTGACATATGAACAGAAACGATCACCCCAATTGATTGAGTACACACATTTAGTAAAATCGTGTGATTGTCTTTTGTTTAACGTTACGTTTGAAAGATATCAAAAACAAGTTTTTAAGATATATAAAACTGAGAATGACAATGTTTATTAAACTATATATACTTGCATGAAACTGCTTGATCCAGAATTAAACACGACAAAAATGATAAAATGGATGCTTTATTTTGTTCATTATAAGTTATTGGCTAGAAAGAACAATGTCCACTGTGCAATAACATCACGAAGGCAGCATTCTAGTGAATGTGCTTTCATATAATTCTCATTTTATTACTACATATTCAGCATTTGAACTAAACAAAAAAAATACTTTGTGATTCCTATGGACAAACACCAATAATTAGGTCTTTCCACTTTTCTGTGGAAAGACCTATTGTTTTTCTTCTGATTATTTTTTTTTTTCTTCCGCCTAATTTTGTTCTTGCGATAAACATTTGTTTCGCAATATGTCGCTTAGATATTTGGTATATGATATCGAACAGTTTATGCGCTTTTGAAATTTACCCTGCGTAAACGAATACTTTTCTTTGTAGGAGTTATCTCCCCAAACACTGCTTTCCTTGTTAGCGCATCTCCTTCGCAACCGTAAAAGATTATGACAAATTTATTTTACAAAATTGCTCGTTATATCCTTCGCATGATTTGTCCTATTTTGAGCGAAGCGATATGACCGCTCCATATGAGAGTTATTTCCCCTTATGCATCTGATAAAAGTGATATGAATTTCTATCTTATAAACCATAAGTGATAGAGACCTAGGGTCTTTTGATTTGAGATCCTTGATCCAAAAAAATTAGATCAAGGTCAAAGGTCAAGGTCATATTCTAAATTTTGATTTTGGCTTATTTTCACTCATTTTCATAAACCTTATAAGATATCGACAAATTATTTTTACTAAATTGTTAGTTGCGACATGTCGTAACATAATAATTTTGATTGAAAGGGTGCGTAGACAATGACTGGGAGTTTTAGCCCCTATCATATCTAAAATTATGCGTAAAGTGATATAACTTATTAACCATACATATAAGAGACCTAGGGTCTTTTGATTTGAGATCCTCAGTTTGTGACCTTGAAATCGAGGTCAAGGTCATAGGTAAATTTGACGTTCTAGATTATGACCTTTGCTTAAAATTCATATCTTTACATCATAAAGCCATAGGAACTGACATTTTAGACTGATTTTTAATATTCTAATATCAAAATAGATATTTACTGGTGGAAAGACCTTCAATTGTTCTCTGAACAATTGGTTTTTAATTATTATTATATTTGTATGCACCATATAAGGTGAAATATTTAAATAGCTGTGTGTATTTTAAATAAAATTTCAAACAGGATACCTTATATTTTTTTTTCAATAGAAAACTAGCAGACCATGCAATGATATTTGAATTAAAGTTTGATATAGATTAGAAATGTAATTTAGTTAATACATTTTAAATTCAAAAACCAATGATTTCAAAATCGTCCAGATCTTAAAATTCAAATGTTGTATTTTTTACAACAAAGGAAACATTGGAATTAAAGCATACTGAAAATAATCAAATCATACGCGTAATGACCTCACATGTTGATAACATGATTAGTTTGTGTAAAAATAATTGTTTTTTTTTTAAATTTGTTTAAAACAATGACACATGTCTGCCAGACGTATAAATTTATATAAAATATTAAAGGGGCACTAGCTATCAAATTTATGTTCAACGATTCGACTCAAACAATCATATTAGATTTATAACAGTGTAAAACATTTATCCAAATTATAAAATTTAAAACAAACAATTTGCAGTGCATAAGCTCGATAATGTGTAGATTCGTTAACTATTAACCCCGAAAACAACCGACGGTCACAAAAACATCAATATACATAGATATATGGACCTTGTGCAAATGAATTTTTCTATGTATGTTCGATTTCAATTTTGAGGTTAAAAAAAAGTTAATTTTCGATTTTACCTGTAAAACAACGACTTTTTTTGTAAATCGAATCAGTCAATAAAAGTGATTTACCTTTGTTTCATTTTCACTGTGGACATTCTTTTTTTTTTAATAACCTAAAACGCATTAATCATGCATAATTCATCTCTAGCTAAGGGGTTAAATTGAAGTTCACAGGAATACCAATTCAATGAGGTTCAATTATTCACTTGCAAGTGCAAAATTCATCATCGGTGTTTCTTGGCTTATTTTGACAAAATTGAACAGAACTCATAATAGCGAATTAGTATTTCACTTTTTTACTTTCATTAATAAACATGAACATTTAAATGTGTTATGTATCTCGTAACTAGTGCCTTTTTAGAATCACATGTACGCGAACATATATTTGTGAATTACATAGTATCCGATCACATTGTTGTATGCATTTAATTTTCATCTAAAGATATAATGCAATTTAAAAAAAAAATTGCCTTCTACTGATATAAATAACATCAAATACGCCTTTCTCCAGTGTGTATCCATGATACCACCGCACACCCTATTCCAAGGAACATGTGCGCCCCTTTAGGTGACACAATCATCAATACACTCTTTAAAAGACTTGATTAATCAATTTTAAAGTTCATATTATAATTGGTTTAGTCGTTTTCATTTGTGCAAATCAATAAAAAGGTAAAGTCGAGTGTGATGTTTATGCACGGGTCATAATTAAATATTGTGTATGTGTGTGGTTTAAAGGCAATTGGAAAATCTGGTTCCCGGTATTTGTATTCCGTAATCACGATGCCAAGTTTTACAGAAGGAACTAACATTTAATATCGTTTGAAAACAGGGGGAGAAGGCGTGGAAGAACTAAATAAGATCATCATGCTAAATTAACCCAGATTAAAATGAATAAATCGTATAGTTTCACGTTAAAGTGCTGCTGATTGTTTACTTATGATAACTGCATGAAATATACGGTCAGAAATAAACGCACTTATCAATATATAACTGCAGAAATAGAGGATGAAGATACGAGCTATCTTTAAGGGATAAGAATCCAGTAAAGATCCACCACATTAAATTCCTTTTCTATAACCTGAAAAAAACATGTATCACACATGAACACTAAACTGTCGATTTAAACTCATTTGCGAAAAGCAAATGTATTTCAAAATGACCTAGAAGGATTGTCAATAGATGCCATATACATTTAAAATGTGGGCCAGGTATGCCGAACAAAACTGGTTTAAAATACACATTCAAGATACTACCATTTACCATTGTATAAACAAAATCTTATCTTTATAACAAAATGCGCAGTGAAGTGTGATCTCATTAGTGAGTCGATTTGAAGAATAGTATTGACCTTTATGTATACGTATTGTATTTCTTGAAGTAGGTATATGTCTTTTATGCACACAGAAAAGATATCGTGTTCCGTCGTGGTCACTCTTATCAAAAGCATAACGATCTCAAATTCTGGAAGATGATCACGGATTACACAAATGACTTAGAATTTTAAACAAATGATAATATGATAATACGAAAACAAGTTTGAAGACAAAATGATGAATTTAGAAAAAATGACAAATAGATCTTTTGATATAATCTCATTTTTTTTTTAAAACCTATAATTGTTTTAAAAGTTTATAACATTGCATTACACATATATATATTTGTTGTGGAAGCATTATTACAAATGCAGAATTTCAACTATCATTTAGGCCACACCAATTTGATTCCTTGTTCGACGGACCCGCCCGCACCTATTTTTTTCAAAACAGAATATTTATATTTTTGTTATATTCCCGCATCCGAAAATGTAATCATGTCCATTTCCCGCACCGTTTTTTTGTAATATTATAAAAAGATATCAACATTTGTTTTTAAAATCACAGTCTAACCTGTATATAACGATTTTAAACATAAAAGCACCCCACCACACTGTGCAAATATTTGTGAGAATATTTGTTTTAGCATGAAACCTATTTATCAAAAGTGAGAGTGCTCCTATGTAAATTTATAACAGCGGGAATACCTGTAAAGAACAAAAAATTGGTTTCTTTCCCCCTTACTTATATTCCCTATCAAAAAATGTTCGTTGTTAGAATAAAGTACAAAGAACTTCTGAAGGATTTGCCTTCAACTGCAATTATATTGTATGCTGGCGAAACAAACTATCCATAGCCGCTGCATGTTTATGCACCTGTCCTGATTGATTCAGGGGCCTGTTGTTCAACAGTTATCATTTGTTGATGTGGTTCATTGGTATTTTCCGGTTCGGATATATAAATTAGATCGTTGGTTTTCCTGTTCGAATTGTGTACGCTAATAATTTTGGGGTCCTTTTTAGCTTGCTGTTTGGTCTGTATCAAAGCCCTGTGTAAAAGGCCGTACTTTGACCTGTGTTTGTTATTATCAGGTTGAGAACAACCCTCCCTCAGACAAGGGGTCATTTTACTGATGTAGAAAAGAAAATAGAAATACCAAAGATTTGTATAGTTTTTCTATACAAAACCTTTGAAAACTTATAATTTCGTACTCAAAAAAGAGGAAAGTTACATCATATGTTAAACAACTTTTTCTAAAAGGTCCACTTATTTTGAATAAAGAGTGTAAATTCACATTGCGATAAGACGTGTCACGGTACTTGTCTATCTTAAATTCATGTATTTTGTTTTTGATGTTATATTTGTTTTTCTCGTGGGATTTTGTCTGATGCTTGGTCCGTTTCTGTGTGTGTTACATTGTAGTGTTGTGTCGTTGTTCTCCTCTTATATTTAATGCGTTTCCCTCAGTTTTAGTTTGTTACCCCGATTTTGTTTTTTGTCCATAGATTTATGAGTTTGAACAGCGGTATACTACTGTTGCCTTTATTTAAAACTGTTAAAGTAAATGTGTTAACATGGTTAAAGTCCAGGAATATTACAAAAATTCTTAGACATGTTTTGACCATTTAATACCAGATAGATGTATAGTTCTTTGAGAAAATATGAGCCCATTTGTACAAATAAATATATTATATTTTATATTGATCCCTCATAAAACATGTAAAAGCAGAGGCGGATTTAGGGGGGGGGGGGGCCCTTTTTGGGAAAAAATTTGGTTGCTTGTATAGGGAATCACTGATGCATGACTGGAGCGGCCCCCCCCCCCCCCCCCCCTTAGGTCAGTCAGTGAGTCCCCTCTTACAAAAATTTATGGATCCGCCACTGAAAAGGGATATTTATAACATTAAGGGGTTGCTCCAAAACTGATTATGACTTGGATTGAGAATTGTCTCATTGTCAGTTACACATACATAGACCAGATTTAATTATTTCTTGGTGAACAGGGAAAAAATACTTCAGAAATTAAAGAAATGTCAAAGTACAAGTGATAAATCAAGTTTTAATATTGTCAAAACCGACTATTTTATGTTTACCAAAAAAATATATAATCGCTCGCCTTTACTTTTCAAGCTTCGCCTCAAAAAATTTCAGATTAAATATTATTTTATTAAAATTATCAAATCGCTTGCACGCCCCAAATTTTGGAGTCCAAAAATCCGTAGAACAAGAAATTAAATTGGTGTGGCCTTACGATTTATATATAGCATTGTACATTTTTCATTTTATAGATTTTATCCAAGTTGAAACAACAGCTGACCCAACATAATTATGGGGAATACCAACTACAGTGTTACGGTCACAAATCACAAATTGAATGACAGAAACGATGCGTCAGTGTCTCAATACCCTAGCAACATGCCGCGTGGTCTAAGATCTTAAGATATTGAAAACATTGAAAAAATGTTTTTTTAAGATTGATAAAACATAGAATGACAATGTAAACAAAACATATGCTTACCTGAATCTACTTTATCCAGAACCACATGAGACTAAGATGATGAAATAAATGATTGATGATGTCCATTATAATTCCATCAGATATTTATCATCGAAGTGAAATGTTATTTGATATAATTTATCTTTTAACAAAACGGATTTTCCATTTTGAACTGAAAAGTGACATTTTGTGATTCATGTATAAAAACCCCAATATTAATGATTGTATAATGTGCCTTATATTGCCATACCTGGTTGTTATTTAAATCAATGTTTAGCATGATATCCGATATTTTTCAATAGAAAACCGACAGACCATGCACATTGTATTTAAACTAAAGTTTGAAGTTTGGTATTGATCACTGACCTAATAGTGGGAGATATTATGGAAATAATTGTTCAAATCGTGATACAAGCATGAAATTTGGTATAAAGGTTGACTAAATGATACTTATAAAAAATCCGCTGCTGGCCAGAAAAAAAATCAATTTTTCAAGATGGCCACCACATATTTTGAAAATGGCGCCATTAGTAATTGGCAATAATTCGTTAATCCTTTGAAAGGTGTGTTATATGTAAAAACCAATGTTAGATTTGATAAAAAGTTAATGACAGTTTCAAAATTACGACTAGACATTTCATTAATGAAACTAAAGGTGACTTCCGGTTTCAAAATGCCGGCAAAAAAGTAAAAAATTTCTATACGTTCAAGCAACTTCACAAGGGATGTAAATCCTTGAAAGATGTGTTACAGGTTAAATTCAATGTAAGTTATGATAAAACGTTAAAAACAGTTCCTAAGTACGACAAAACAACACATAAATGAAGAAAAATAGTGATTTCCGGTTCCAAAATGGAGGCAAATGCGTAGAAAATACTTTTATTATTTCCATCAACTTAACAAGTGATAACACTCTTTGTTAAGTTTGGTTAGAAAGACAGGTTGTTTATTTTATAATTATTTGACAGTTGCCTAAACAACCCGTACAAGGAAGTCCAGAACGGTAGCATTTACAGCTACTAACACAGCTGGATTTTTGCCTCCGCATTTCAAAAGTTCCTGACACGAGAATGCAACGGCAGTCACAGAAGTCTATTTCGGTTTCCAACTGTCATTGATTCTTTTTTTCATCCAACCCCAGTGTTCATGACTTGGTACATGTACCTGTCGAACACATGAATCAGGCTGAGCCCAAACAACTCCTCCTTGATTTTCTTCTCTTTTGATGTCTCTGGAAAAGAACCTCTTGTAGACGGAATTGCATCACAATGCCGCTGCTTCCTGGCAAACAATTCACATCGTGCCTCGCTTCATACTTAAGCCAACACAAACGTCCTTTACATCCGAAAAACCTTCCATTGTTAGCCAAGCTAACCTCTTACCTTTCCTACGACAATTCGACAAAGTGTCACATCCATTGAATGCATGGACGAAAGCAGCTACACAAGGACCAAACGCATTTGATATGTCACGTACAGGCAGTCATTAAAAGTCTTTATTCCATCCAACCCCAGTGTTCATGACTTGGTGCATTGACCTATCGAATACATGAATCAGGCTGAGCCCAAACAACTCCTCCTTGATGTGCTCTGGAAAAGAACCTTTTGTATTCTCTGACTTAATTCTAATCACATTAATCATAATCGACAGTTTATTAAAAAATCGGTTATGGGGTAAGCGTAGCTAGCTACGAAAGGCAATATTTGGCTATCCGTACATACGGGTACGCGCAGACCCCCCTCCCCCCAAAAAAAATAAATAAATTGGCCAACCGCGAAGTTCTTGTCTTACTTCTGGTCGAATGTAAACACGAAACATGTGGTACTTCTACAGGGATTGATCTCCAGTATTTTCAATCATATTTTTGACACGTTTTAAAATATATACGTAAAGGTATGTTTCCCTTATAATCAGCAGAGGGATAAAGAACTACCCCATATATATGACACAGTAAGAACAACTGTATTTTGTGTGAAAATAATTAAATGTTGCAAATTTATACCTGCCATCAAAGAAAAGGGTAACCCCAAAATTATTACAGTACGATTTCACGAATGGTAAAATATTCTTTTTTAACTCAATAAAGTTCTATAACATGTATAAGCAAATCAAAATTCGTTATAACGAATTAAAAACACAATTTTCATAGTATATTTTAATCAATACAAATCACAAAGAGAAAGTACACATTTTTGGGACAAAGAGGAATAACTCTATTTGAAAACTAACTTTTTGATTTTATTTAGATACAGATTAAAGTCATAAGAAACGAGTGACTGGTGAAAAATAATGTTTTTCCACTTCTTGAACCAATGCATGTATATATCATAAACTTAGTCCTCTGTGCACGATTTTATCATTTTTTTACACAAATTATTATATTTAATATATCGTATAGTCGTCAATTTTTTTTCTCTCTGTCTGTTATAAGATTTAACAAATATGGCTACTCATTAAATGCCGTGTTTTGAAGCCGATTTTTACCGATTGTCACCTTATAGTAAATAATCAACAAAAAGCATGGGTATTTAGCACGTGTTTCACATATACAATCAGGTAATTGTTTATTTCAATGACAGATAGTTTTAGGCGTATTGCTATTGCCAGATTTTTACGAGGAGGGTCACGCTTAGGTCACTATGCATACGGAAAATATGTCGGCGAATTGCTTCCTGGCAGCAATCAATTAAAAATAAGTAAACTTCTTCTAAATGTGGACAAATTAAAGAATTTTCTTCAGAAAAAAGTATATGCACATAAGTTGTATAATGAAAACTATCCATTTAGTTTTAAATAACATATGCATATTTTTTTTTAATTTGAGGTTTCATATGACTTTAAATATTCATGCATGACAATCGTATTCTTCAGCTGTCAGTGGTGATTATTTCATAAAATTGAGAATGGAAATGGGGAATTTGTCAAAGAGACAACAATCCAACCATAGAGCAGACATCAGCCAAATTCAGGGCGACACACAACACAATGTTTCACATTTATATAAGGGAAACAGCTCAATGAGGGGGGGGGGGGGGGGGACAGGACCTTTATCGGGACTCTGGGATCGGGTGTTTCTAAGCTCAGGATTTCGGAATTAACCCTTTCCGTATTTGGGATTTTTTTTTTGGAATTTCGGGATGTCAGGATTTAAATTTATCAAAATTTAGGATTTCGGGATCAGGACCCCTCCTACCCCCTCCCCCTTCCTCAATTACACTTATTATTCAATATTGTTAGATTTATAAACATGTACAGATGGCATAGATGGGGAGTGATTAATTAAGTAATTAAGTAAAAACATTTTTCTTTTCTTATTCGGCATATAATTATATTTGACAAACATATTAAACACTAGCTTTAACATGTTTTATGAGCTTTTCACTGAATATAAAAAAAACATATACAATAACAACAAAAAAACAAGACATGCAGCATGCAAATGAAGTCACTGTAGCAGAACAATAAAATACCCCTTACAATTTCTTCAATTTGTGTTTATATTACATGTATAATGAATGATTACAAAATGTATCTTCCTAATTTTGGAAGGACTGTACAGAGTTTTTACAGAGTCCAGTAACACCAATGATTATTTTTCAGCTGACATTCTATGATAACTTATAGCTAGCTTATTCAAAAATGAAAATTGTGAATTCTCACAATGAATGGGACCCTTTAGAAGAAATCATATTGGGAGTACCAGACTTTTGGTGTACACCTCAAAAAGAACCAGGATATCTACCTACTAGCAGGTATGAACATTTTTGTGATAATTATAGATTATCGATGATCATGTCAACTAGATTGATTTTCTCGCTTCAGCCGGTACGGCGAAAGCGAGAAAAGCAAAGAGTTGAGATGACCAATGATAATCTGTTTATCGTTATTTTACCTTTGACGACGATAAAGTTCATTTCAATTTCTTAAGCAATCCCACATGCCTCCTTAGTTTCTAGAGATAATTTTCCTTTTTAAGTGAGAACCATGATATGAAAAATTAATACAAAAAAAATATAAAGATCAAAGGAATAATGCACAAAATAGCGATAATCATGTATATTAATATACTATACTTTACAAAGTTTTTAATGTTTATGTATAATTAAGATGCATACTCTTGACTTTGATATGCATATTTTATGTAAATTTTGAAATCCTAAAAGACAGTATTTTAAATATTCTTTGGAATTAATATCTATTATTTTAACAAAAAAGATTGCTTTTAATTTTGAGCTATACATGTTTCAGCATTTACATTTTAATAAAATTGAGAATGGTGACATGGATAGTGTAAAAGAGACAACACCAAACAAAAGAGACAACACCCAACATAAGAGACAACACCCAACAAAAGAGACAACACCCCAACAAAAGAGATGACACCAAACCAAAGAGACAACACCCAACAAAAGAGACAACACCAAACAAAAGAGACAACACCCAACAAAAGCGACAACACCAAACAAAAGAGACAACACCAAACAAAAGAGACAACACCAAACAAAAGAGACAACATCAATCAAAAGAGACAACACCAAACATAAGAGACAACACCAACAAAAGAGCAGCAATAAACAAATAAATGAACCAAAATTAAAAGAAAAACCATTCACGACTAACAATGGCTAGAGTTTCTGAATTGGAACTGGTACATAAATGCAGTGGGACTAAACAAGTATTGTGAGATCTCAAGCCTACCCATTGTGATATAAAGAAACACACAGCAAGACACACAGTAAACATAGTTTACCGGAGAGATTAATTGCATCTCAAGAACGTGATTCCCTATATAATCAATCAAATTGTTCCCCCAGAAGGGGGGGCAGGCCCCCTGGATCTGCCTATCCTCTTACCACTGATTATAACAAAGTATCTACTTATGGGGAGAAGCAATTCCATCAAACATATAAATGTTCTGCAATATAAAAGTAATTAACAGTGATTATTGCAGTAGGATTAAATTAAAATATAGGATTAAAATTTGATCTTAATTATTAAATATCATTTAAAATATATTTTCCAAGAACAGGAAAACAGAGCGATGAATACATACACAAAGCAGCTCTCCAGATTGACAACTTAGAGAGGGTACTTAGATTCCAGTGTAATGTCACAGTCAGAAGACCTGATAAAATTGATTTTACCCAACCCGTGATGACACCGTTCTTTTCAATTGAGCATCAACATGGAGCTTCCTGTCCACGTGACACCCTGCTGGTAATCGGGAATGAAATTATTGAGTCCACTATGAGCAGTAGAGCTCGATATTTTGAGTCTATGGCATACAGGTAGATATTAGAGTGATAAGCCTTGTGTTAACCATGTGTACAACCAAAAAATATTTAAAAAAATGCCTAAAATCAGAGCGGATGTTATAATTTAAAGATACTGCATTATTTTATTTGGAATATTTTCAATTAAAAAAAAAAGATTTCCATTCCCAAAATGATCCATAACATGCATAAGATTCTTATGTTTGTAGATCATTATAAAAGGGCTTATGAAAAAAAAAACAGCAGTCCCACAAGGGCATGATTACGGAGGCAGATAAATACAAACAAAGTATACACATTAGAGGTTTTGTTTTTAAAGGTTGTTCTGGAGAAAAAAAGAAGGAATTTAAATGTAACTTGTTTTTTAAAAATTTCTATTTTGCCATAATTTTTATGTTTAAAATTGGTATTTTACAATTTTTTGCTCAATACTGTAAAATTAAAAAAAATAATCTTGCAGGACAATACTGAATGATTATTTTGAGAAGGATAAAGACATGTTATGGACAATGGCTCCCAAGCCGACCATGTCAGAAAACATGTATAATTTAGACTTTCCTTTTGACACAAATTGTCAGGAACGTAAAGACTGGATACAAAATTATAAATATGTAATCAATGAAGAAGAACCGGTAAGTATTTATTAATAAAAAAAATGAAGGATATCAGACAAAAACTTTTGTGAATACCAATCATGCCAATTTTTATGCATTGATTTTTTTTAATATTTTATTTTATGGTAACTATTTGTCACTTTACAGCCTTCAACAATTAGCCAAATTCACACTTATTTTTTAGCATTTAAAAGCCTTGCATGAGGAATTGTGTCCCTCTGTCCAGATTCAGGTTAAAGTTTTGTGGCCTAATTGAATTCCGTTCAACTACAAACTTAGTACACATGTTCCCTACGGTATGATATTTCTAATTTTAATGCCAAATTAAAGTCTTTACCCTAATATCATGGTACACTAAACAAAGAATGTGACAGTATGAGTTCGGCAATTGTGTACTATGGATACAATCGTGTTTGTTATTTTTTCAAAGGTTTTGAAAGAAAAGGGGTCTGCTCGAAAAAGCGAGACATAACTGATCCTTCATGCCATCGTCAGTATAGTCAGCTTCCACAAATATATGTTTAAATGAAACATTCCTGTTTTTTCTAGATATTATATGCTCCATTCCCTAACAGCATGGTTGTACCAGAGTCCTGTGAGTCTAGTGCATGGCTGAGTATTAATCTGTTAATGGTAGGACCAGATAAAGCCATTGTTGAAGAATCTGAATTACCAACCATCAACTTCCTTGAGTCATTAGGTATGATAAGTCTATGTTTATATGCCTGCCATAAAAGACAGGGACAGTAAGTGTTACCCTTGACCATCCCTTCCTTCCATCATTAAGTATGATAAGTCTATGTTTACATGCCTGCCATAAAGACGGGGCCATGTAGTATTACCCTTGACCATCCCTTCCTTCCATCATTAGGTATGATAAGTCTATGTTTATATGCCTGCCATAAAAGACGGGGCCATGTAGTGTTACCCTCGACCATCCCTTCCTTCCATCATTAGGTATGATAAGTCTATGTTTACATGTCTGCCATAAAAGACGGGGCCATGTAGTGTTACCCTTGACCATCCCTTCCTTCCATCATTAGGTATGATAAGTCTATGTTTACATGTCTGCCATTAAAGACGGGGACATTAAGTGTTACCCTTGACCATGCCTGCCATAACAGACAGGGACATGTAGTGTTACCCTTGACCATCCCTTCCTTCCATCATTAGGTATGATAAGTCTATGTTTACATGTCTGCCATAAAAGTCAGGGACATGAAGTGTTACCCTTGACCACCCCTTCCTTCCATCATTAGGTATGATAAGTCTATGTTTACATGCCTGCCATAAAAGACTGGGCAATGTAGTGTTACCCTTGACCATCCCTTCCTTCCATCATTAGGTATGATAAGTCTATGTTTACATGTCTGATATAAAAGATGGGGACATTAAGTGTTACCCTTGACCATGCCTGCCATAACAGACAGGGACATGAAGTGTTACCCTTGACCATCCCTTCCATCCATCATTAGGTATGATAAGTCTATGTTTACATGTCTGATATAAAAGACGGGGACATTAAGTGTTACCCTAAACCATGCTTGCCATAACAGACAGGGACATGTAGTGTTACCCTTGACCATCCCTTCCTTCCATCATTAGGTACGATAAGTCTATGTTTATATGCCTGCAATAAAAGACAGGGACATTAAGTGTTACCCTTGATCATCCTTTCCTTCCATCATTAGATATGATAAGTCTATGTTTATATGCCTGCAATAAAAGACAGGGACATGTAGTGTTATCCTTGACCATCCCTTCCTTCCATCTTTAGGTATGATAAGTCTATGTTTATATGCCTGCAATAAAAGACAGGGACATGTAGTGTTAGCCTTGACCACCCCTTCCTTCCATCTTTAGGTATGATAAGTCTATGTTTACATGCCTGCCATAAAAGACGGGGCCATGTAGTGTTACCCTTGACCATCCCTTTCTTCCATCATTAGGTATGATAAGTCTATGTTTATATGCCTGCCATAAAAGACGGGGCCATGTAGTGTTACCCTTGACCACCCCTTCCTTCCATCTTTAGGTATGATAAGTCTATGTTTATATGCCTGCCATAAAAGACAGGGACATGAAGTGTTACCCTTGACCATCCCTTCCTTCCATCATTAGGTATGATAAGTCTATGTTTACATGACTGCCATAAAAGACGGGGCCATGTAGTGTTACCCTTGACCATCCCTTTCTTCCATCATTAGGTATGATAAGTCTATGTTTATATGCCTGCCATAAAAGACAGGGACATGAAGTGTTACCCTTGACCATCCCTTCCTTCCATCATTAGGTATGATAAGTCTATGTTTACATGCTTGCCATAAAAGACGGGGCCATGTAGTGTTACCCTTGACCATCCCTTCCTTCCATCATTAGGTATGATAAGTCTATGTTTACATGCTTGCCATAAAAGACGGGGCCATGTAGTGTTACCCTTGACCATCCCTTTCTTCCATCTTTAGGTATGATAAGTCTATGTTTACATGCCTGCAATAAAAGACAGGGACATTAAGTGTTACCCTTGACCATCCCTTTCTTCCATCATTAGGTATGATAAGTCTATGTCTACATGCCTGCAATAAAAGACAGGGACATTAAGTGTTACCCTTGACCATCCCTTCCTTCCATCTTTAGTTTTGATAAGTCTATGTTTACATGCCTGCCATAAAAGACTGGGCAATGTAGTGTTACCCTTGACCATCCCTTTCTTCCATCATTAGGTATGATAAGTCTATGTTTATATGCCTGCCATAAAAGACAGGGACATGAAGTGTTACCCTTGACCATCCCTTCCTTCCATCTTTAGGTATGATAAGTCTATGTTTACATGCCTGCAATAAAAGACGGGGCCATGTAGTGTTACCCTTGACCATCCCTTTCTTCCATCATTAGGTATGATAAGTCTATGTTTATATGCCTGCAATACCTTCCATCTTTAGGTATGATAAGTCTATGTTTACATGCCTTCCATAAAAGACGGGGCCATGTACTGTTACCCTTGACCATCCCTTTCTTCTATCATTAGGTATGATAAGTCTATGTTTATATGCCTGCCATACATTCCATCTTTAGGTATGATAAGTCTATGTTTACATGCCTGCCATAAAAGACGGGGCCATGTAATGTTACCCTTGACCATCCCTTTCTTCCATCATTAGGTATGATAAGTCTGTTTACATCCCTGCAATAAAAGACAGGGACATGAAGGGTTACCCTTGACCATCCCTTCCTTCCATCTTTAGGTATGATAAGTCTATGTTTACATGCCTGCCATAACAGACGGGGCCATGTAGTGTTACCCTTGACCATCCCTTCCTTCCATCATTAGGTATGATAAGTCTATGTTTACATGCCTGCCATAAAAGACAGGGACATGAAGTGTTACCCTTGACCATCCCTTCCTTCCATCTTTAGGTATGATAAGTCTATGTTTACATGCCTGCCATAACAGACAGGGACATGTAGTGTTACCCTTGACCATCCCTTCCTTCCATCATTAGGTATGATAAGTCTATGTTTACATGCCTGCAATAAAAGACAGGGACATTAAGTATTACCCTTGACCATCCCGTCCTTGAGTCATTAGGTATGATAAGTCTATGTTTACATGTCTGCCATAAAAGACAGGGACATGAATTGTTACCCTTGAAAATCCCTTCCTTGAGTCAATAGGTATGATAAAGTCTATTTGTACATGCCTGCCAAAAAATAAACGGACATGAAGTGTTACCCTTGACCATGCCTGCCATAAAAGATGAGGACATTAAGTGTTACCCTTGACCATTAATGTACACATCTTTCCATCTGGCTGGTCATAGGAGACAGGGACATTAATTGCTACCCTTGACCATCTCTTCCTTATATCTTTCCCTCTGCCTGTACCATTTTGAAGCTTGATTATAGTTATCAAAGTTACCAGGATGTTATTCACCACACACACTTTTCATCTACATAGGACTCATCAGTGAAGCTGAGATCAAAACTGTTGTAAAGCCAAACAAGTTCAAAGACATAGAAATATAGGCTCAACGCATTTTGACTGCTTAAATAGAACGAGTGCAGTATAAAATGTTTCGTCTACATAAGACTGATCAGTGACGTTCTGATCAAAACAGTTGTTAAACCAAACAAGTACAAAGTTGAAGGGCATTGAGGACCCAAAATTCCCAAAATTGTGCCAAATATGGCTAAGGTAATCTATTCCTTGAATAAGAAAAGCCTTAGTTTTTTTCGAAAAATGTTTAAGTTTTGTAACAAACAAAATTTCAAAAGGATTAAGCGAGAGCATATTCTTCTATTATTCTGTTTATTTCTAGAGTAGAATATTTTATCTTAAGGTGGTATAGAAGTATACTTGATAGAATTTGTTTATACATTCCCAAAACGAAGTATAGATTGTGATATGTTCAAAACTATAATACAAATTATAAAATAACACATTTTGTATGGTTTTATACAAGAAAAAACACCATTATTTGATTAGATGCTAAACTAAATGATAGAATTGAAAATTGAAATACAAGAAGATAGCTTTTAGGAAGTGCTTTGAGAATATCAAAAGAATAGATAGTGTGCCGTACGTTTTTTCCCGGCTAAAATACAAAATAGCAAAATTGCATGTAGATTCCCTCAAAACATGCACCACTAAACATGCTAAATCAGAGTTATATCCCCATAAAATGTCAATTTTAAAAACAAATAAGAATCAAGCAAAAACAATTTGCACTTGTAAAAATATCAATATTTATAGTTAAATTCTTATAATTATTTTTTTTTAAATGAAATTCATATTTATAAGTAACTTCATTCCTCGTATTATTTTGCCAATTCATTTGCAAAATCAAGACCTTATGTTCTCTATTATTTACAATCCAAGATGATGAGAGACACACTTACCACCTTAAACAGTGGCTGCACTTATCTTACAGTTCAGGGGGAGGGGTAGGGGACGGAACTTGATTATTTATTTGTGAAATTTGGCTTTGACTGCTTCAAAATAGGATAAAATTTCAAATGAAAATGAAAATCTTAGATAGTTGAAAATAAAATAAATGACATATCATATTTATAATAGATATAAAAATATGTGGTATATAAAGGCAACAGTGGTATACCGCTGTTCAAAACTCATAAATCCATGGACAAAAAACAAAATCGGGGTAACAAACTAAAACCGAGGGAAACGCATTAAATATAAGAGGAGAACAACGACATAACACTAAAATGTAACACACATAGACAAAATCCCACGAGAATAACAAACATAACATATATATATATAACATTAAAACCAAATACATGAATTTGGGATAGACAAGTACCGTGACACGTCTTATCGCAATGTGAATTTACACTCAAAAACAAGAGAAAACAAACGACACAACGTTATAATGTAATGCCAATAAGACAATTCTCCATCCAAATCACAACTTATAAAAGTGAAACATTATAGGTCAAAGTACGGTTTTCAACATGAAGCCTTGGATCACAAAAAACAGCAAGCTATAAAGAGCCCCAAAAAAGACTAGTGTAAAACCATTCAAACGGGAAAACCATCATTACCGTGTTTTTTTTAAACGATGAATGAGAAACACTTATGAACCACAAAAAAAAAGACATTTACAGAACATCAAGAGTCCTGGGGTCTGTTGTTCAACTTGTCGTTAAATTAAACGAGTCGTTAAATTTTACTAATCACTGCGTTAAATTTAATCAGTCCATTATCATGTTGTTCAACTTGTCGTTAAATTTAACGAGTCGTTTAAAATTGTCAAAGTGTCGTTATATTTAATCGACTTCATTGAGGATGATTAAATTTTAATCAGTTGATTAACCTCAATCTAAGATGGCTGTCAATGTTTTGTTTCAACCACCTGTTGTAAGAAGAGAGCGACATTTTCGCGGTTTTGACCCTCTAGAAAGGGAATTTTCTGATGAGGAGCTAAGGCAGAGATATAGATTTGGCAGAGAGACCATTGGGTACCTGTCAGATTTAATGAGAGGGGATCTGGAGCGTGGGACAAACAAGGAGACAGCCCTTTCAGTGGAACAACAGGTTATGATTGCCTTGAGGTTTTATGGAAGTGGATCACACTTGCAAGTAGTTGGGGACACGATGGGATTTGACAAGTCAACTGTGTCTCGGGTGATTGACCGTGTGACAGATTCATTAGTTGCCATGAAGGATGACTTCATATCGTGGCCAGATAATCAGAGGAAGAATGTGATAAGGGCTGGTTTTTATGAAAAGGCTGGTTTTCCAAAGTGGTTGGATGCATTGACGGGACTCACATACGGATTACTGGGCCTAGCATTGATGAACCAGCATTTGTTAACCGAAAGGGGTTCCATAGCATCAACGTACAAGCCATTTGTGACCATGAAGGTAATTTAAGACACTGTATTATACCTATTTTATGTTTACAACATGCTTTGTGTGCGTCCTTTTTCTTGACATCCTGATTCGTCCTTGACCATATATACATGGCTGGTTTTCTGTTGAACTGGTTTTCAGCTTATATGAAAATCGATGGATAAAGAAAGACAACTCAATCTTGACATATACTTTCTATTGGATTCGTAGACTCGATCATGAGTTGCTTTTTACCAGAGACATATACATGATATACATGATATATACACATAATTTGTCTCAGTTTTTACCGTTTCACTTTTAAATATGCTGAATCGAATGAACTGCTAAGAGTTTATGAACATAAATTTATTGATCAAAATAGTTATAAAGATTTGCCCACCCACCCCTTATCTGCTTTAGGTAGAATTTGTCACAGTCAGGCTTATAAACTTGTGAAACGTCAACAAATAGTGTGCCCCATGTAGTTTGAAGAAATTCTAGATCTACCTCAAAATGTTTCTGAGAGAAGCCCCCCCCCCCCCCCCCCCAAAAAAAAAAAAAACAATTAAAAAAAACAACATACAAAACTGAAAAACACAAAACAAAAAAATAAGTGTCCAATCTGTCATCCAAATATCAAGTTCGCCTACCCATTCTTTTCGGTTGGGAAATAGTGACCAGTCCTTTAAAAATAAGCCAGTCATTGTTCAATATATTTTTTTTAAATGTTAAGGGAGCATATTACTTCGATCCTCGATGTATTGTTTATCTGAATTGTTTATACTATACATATTTTGCTTACATCGCATTGCAAATTCGGCTAATATTTTAATGACTCGAACTATAATGAACAAACTACATGCATGCACATAAAAGAAGATGTGGTAATGATTGCTAACGGGACATATCTCCACAAGAGATTAAATGACACAGAAATAAACAGCTTTGGGTCACCATACTTATTCACAATCACTGACTCGCCGTTTGCCTTGACAAATGAATTATGGAACTATTTTTTTCCACTTTTTTAATTATCATATTTTTGTTTAAAGGTAGATTCACCAACATCAGTGCTAGGTGGCCAGGATCAGCACATGATTCTCACGTTTTCAGAACCTCAGCCATAGGACAACATCTTGAGAATGGATATCGAGGAATTGGACAAGGTGTATTGTTAGGAGACAGTGGCTATCCCTGCAGACAGTTTTTGCTGACACCATACAGACAACCAGCTGCTGGTAGAGGTCAAGCAAGGTTTAACAGAAGACATTGCTCAACAAGGTCAACAATAGAAAGGACATTTGGAATATGGAAGAAGCGTTTTCACATTCTAGGATCAGAGGTACAATTCAATTCTTTACAAATAAATATAGTAGTAATATGAATATTTGACTTGGTGTATGCCCTTATATTTTAAAAGTCATGTTTTTTTTCTTGTGAGACTGCTGTCTACTAAATCTTTCATTAGTACATTTTTCGATTTCTCTTTTCAGTTAAGGTCTGCATAATGGTCCCCTTCTCTGTCTTTTGGTTATAGCTACTGTACGTTTTTTTTTTGCTGACCACAGTTTGGTTGCCTATAATTGCTTACATCCACTTCATTTTAACTTTGCAGGATACATACATTTAAGTTATAAAATTAACAATCACTCCAAATCTCCTTTTTTTATTACGTTATAAAACCCGAAAATAAAAAATGAAAAATCAGTTGTATATTAAAGGGCTGATAAAACTGACCTCAGTTAAATATCAAGCCAGGACAAGAACACAATGATCGACAATTTATCACACAGATCAAAACCCTAAAATTATACGGATAACAGGGATCCAGTTGGAAAATTGGTAATGTTAGTTCGGTTACTTCATGTAGTCCTGTTTGGGGTAACTGCTCCAAGTTAGTCATTACTGTAACTTTATTAAATCGTGAATGCTACAGTACATCATCAGTTGGACAGTTTGTTCAGCTTTATGTCTGATTTGGTCCTTTTTTTAATTAAATTATAGTGTTTTTGTAATAAATTTACTTATTCATGAGCAATGTTAATTCATGCTACATACAAATAGTAATTCTGTCACACTTTAAAATAAACGTTTTTAAATTGTATTCCAGATCCGAATGAAACCTGATAAAGCTTGCAGAATCATCATTGCTTGTGGTATTCTGCACAATATTGCCATCATAAGGAATGAACCTGAAGTTGCAGAAGAACAATTGATTGACAATCAACCTCAGATGCCACCCCATAATGGTCCACAGGACGGAAAAGGCATACGGGACCATTTTTGCCACCACTTTTTTTGCCTAATAAATTGCATGTATTATTTTTCCATATTTTCATAAATTGTCTTTCATTAAAAAAATGAGGAAATTTGAAAATAGTAACAAATCTTTGTATGATCAGTTTGACAATGTGTTGAGAGAGGAAGTGTGCATTTTCGCGACTTCAATACTGGTTTGGTAAATGGTGAGCAGTTAGTCGCCTATGAAATCAAAAACCCAGTAGCCAGGAAACTGTTTTTCTGTACAAGAATAAGAATATGTGGTATGATTGCCAATTGATTATATCAATTACCATATGGAAAAAAATATTATTTAAATGCCCTAAAAAGGCACAAGCCATGGCCGACAGTGCAAGGACTGTATAGCCAAGCAAGGTCATTTAAAATTTTTTGATTCATGTATCACTTATTATTTTTTGAATGATGGAGGTGCAATATGTGGCTAAATTGTAATTACTGGTCTATTTTCTTTTACATAGGAGTGTGCACACAAAATTAAATGAATGTGTTGGCCTCATAGTAATTTCTGAAATACAAATCAACAATATAACAATGAATTTAATACATTTAATACATAGAGGCAAGTACCTGAGAGAGTGTAACTGGTTCAGAATTGCCACCCACTAACTTCTGCAACAGCTCAATTTGTAGTTCCAGTTTGTTCCTCTCCAAGTACATATGCACTTTCTGCTTCTCTTGGATTTATAGTTTACCTTGCAGTGCACGATACTGCATGTCGTGAATATCCTGCACTGTTACCTTTTTCAAAGGTGTTCTCACTGTCCTACAAATAATAAAAAACATAATGAATTCTGTAAAAGATCGATTAATTTTACATCTCTTTTTATTGATCGATTCAACGTCATAGTTCCATCAAATAACCAGTCAGAATATGTCACGTTTTCCGGCTTGAAATATGTGAATAGGTGGGGGAAACTGTCAGAAAAATATATGAAAATGTAAAAAAAGAAAGTATTGACCAAATAATCTAGCGGAACCTGTTTGAACAACACATTTTCAAAGAGTTCTTGTATACATCCCCATAGTACGGTAGAAAAATATTTGTTTTTAAATCTAAAATTTCGGGAAAATATTCATTCTACTTATGAACTAAAAATCGTTTTTGTTGAAGGTGGCTTACGGTGACCTTCAGTTGTTAATTTCTGGTCTCTTGTGGGGAGCTGTCTCATTGGCAATTATACCACATCTTCTTTTTTTACATTTACAACTTACTTCTGCTTATCTGTCCTATCTGTTTGTTCTTGAATATGTGGAACGACTGTTTGTGTCAGGATGGGGTCATATCCTGAAAGCAGAGACGGACTTGGTGGACTGGAGGGGGGTGGACTGTCCCTTATCAGAGATGCTGCAGATTCATACAAATCCTGGCTGGCATCTTCTTCCGGCAAAGTGGCATTGATAGATGGTTGATCTGTAATAAATGAGAACAAAATTATTCGTTGATACTGTGTTTGGGTATATTTTATTAATTCTAAAAGGGGGGGGCAATTGAAAAGGCATACTATCATCATTCAATTAAATTCAGATACAATTACTTTAAATTTCAAGATAAAAATATTGCACAAGACTAATTAAGACCCTATTTCAACCCTTTTCAGATTATCAAGGGTCTCAGCTATAAACTAATATGTGTTCCTGTCTAGGTTCAGTCTGCAACAACAAATTGATCAACTTTATTCCGGATTTATGACAACCAGTCCGTATCTGTTTTAATATTATAAATCATGACTGGTTTTCGGTCGAAATTAGCTATTGCGGTTCCCTTTAATCAATCAACAGATACCAGTTTAAAGACGACTTGGCGGGCACCTGCAGCCACTTGTGAACTAATGTTGAAAATAATACTTTAAAACTGTTATCAGTTTAAGCAAATGCAATCTTTCAATAGTATATCAAGTGGAAAACCTTCAAACCAACAAGAAACACGTTGGCAATCATTTAATGATCGAAAATATTGGTTAAAATAAATTGTTATCAGTCACGTGATATCAGTTGGGAATTCCCCTACTTGTTGTGACGGCGGAGCAGACGAAACTTTTACCAAAATTTAAGAAAGGAAACTATGTATCCCGGTATTAAATAGGATACAAATATTTGTGTTAATTTCATTGAAAATTAACAATAACAATAAAAAGTACCTTCAAAACAAAATTTAGCCAAAAAATGTTTGTTTTTATATGATAAATAAAAACATGTTAAGTGAAACTGATCAAGTTACTTTTTACAAAGTTCAATAAGAAGGGTAGAGCCTTGAGAAGTTCTAATTAAGGGGAAAACACATTTGGGGATTTATTTCAAAGTGTTAAAAAATATTTACTTACTTGTCTGGAATGATTCAGTTTCAAGTCCACCCTGAATCCCCCTGAAGCTGGTGGTGTCCTTCATAAGATGGATAACTTTTTCTACTGCAGAGCTAGGTTGTTTTGAAGCTGGTCCTCCCCCAGTTTTGAACAACTCACTCCTGTGAGTTGTGTACACAGCCTTGGCCACTCTTGTGGTATTCCTCCACTTGTTCCTAACTTCTGTGGCTGTACGGATGGCAACTCCAAGAGAATTGACTTTTATGGCTATGTCATCCCATACCTTCTTCTTCAACTGGTTGGTCACTGTATTAGTAAGTTTTCCATTAATTACACTAGAGTGTTTCTCTACTAGTTGCTGGATCAGGTCTTCCTCTGCCACAGTGAAGTTGGTCTTCTTCAGTCTTTTAAGTTTACTTGGGGTTTGTTCAGTAGATTCAGCCATTGTTGTACAGACAGGATGCTCCAGAACAATGCAGGATGGGTTGGTTTTATTTAATCACTTGATTAATCAGTTGATTAAATTTCAACGCATTGATTAATCAGTTGATTAAATTTTAATTCATTGATTATTTAATCGACACGTTAAATATTGTTGAACAACAGAAAATAAACGACTCGTTATGTAACGACTGGTTAAAAGATTTAATGACTCGTTAAATTTAATCAATCGTTAAAATAACGACAAGTTGAACAACAGACCCCTGAACAATTGCAGAGGATTTAAACGTTTTAATAGGTACCAACCTTCACCCTTATCGGAAACAATAGTGTAACATCAAAACATAAAAAGCGACAGTGTAAAATATTAATTGAAATGGCTAAACTCAATCAAAAGACATAGTATAAACACAAGTGAACATACACTAAACAAATACATTTAATATTCTTTATTAACGTTAGTTATTATATAAAAATAGTTATTTTTGAAGTTCATTAAAAATTTGAGGTGTCAAATGAATCAGTTTTCCATACAGAAATTATTTCAAATTACTTAATCTCAATATATTTCATATTAAATGCATATATTTGTAAACAATTAAGCGTTTTAAGATTGATTAATATTTATATATATTTCAGGTATCAAATGTATCCGTGTACCATACAGAGATTCTTACAGATTTGGTGGTAGCATTCACTGCCAGACTTCAGATGTTCGACGTATTGGTGAATGTCACAATTACTTTCCAAATATGGACAGCAATGAAAATCAAACAACCACAATCAGCTGAAATTTTACACATTCACGTCTGTTTTATCAACTTTTATATCAAAGCATAATAAACATGGGTTTAAGGATATGATTATTTCTTTTTTTCTGTAATGAAACTGACTTTGTAGTGTATTTGTATTCCGACGTTGGAAAGTTCCAGGCGGAAAGAACTAACTAGCCCCGAGGAACTTATTAACTAGTTACTTTGTTCTTCCTCTTGTTTAAAAGTTCCACCGGAACAAAGTGACTAGTTGAAAAGTTCCAACGGAACATATCAACTAGTTAGAAAGTTCCTTATTGCCAAATTAGTCAAAACCGGAACTAACAAACTAGCCCAAAAGTTCCAACGGAACATATCAACCAGTTACATAGTTCCATTTGGAGAATTGATGCAGGAGGGGGTTATTCTTCCCTCTCTTGAGGGTACTATGAAAACTAAATTTGCAAGATAATGCAACTTATTCCGTTTTATGTGAGCTATGAAATACAACTTAAATTTTGCTGAGGGAGTTTGTTCTTCCCCCTCAGTACATCAAAATTTTAAAACATTTTCATTATTTCCCCAAAAGTTAAGTTCCATGTCCCTTTTCCCCAAAGAAACCCCTTTCAGTGCAATGGTATTATTGTAAATTAATGCTTTGCTCTTATATATACTGATACTCATTCTTCCCCCTCTTTCTACAAAAAGGACGAAATATGGTATATTCGGAACGATGTAACTAGTTGTTCTGTTCCGCAAGAACCATTCAACTATCTACATTGTTCCGGGTCTTTTCAACTAGCTCCTTTTTCTGGAAATTTTCAACTGCACTTGGAATAAAACAACTAGTTGGAAAGTTCCATCGGAACGAAATAACTAGTTGAAAAGTTCCGACGGAACAAAGTAACTGACGGAACATAGTGGCTGTTACATATTTATATGGTGTATAATGTTCTCCTGAAGAAACAATTCAAACGAGAAGACCAATGGCTTAATTAGTACGAAAACAGTTTATGACAAACAATATGACAGAAAAAGACCAACGCACGATATAAAGATGTGGTATAAGTGCCATGCAGTGAGACAACTCTCCATCAAAGTAAACCATAATAGGTCAAAGTACAGTCTTCAACATGGAACATTGGCTCATTCTGAACAGCAAGCTATAAAAGGCCCAAAAAATTACTAGTGCAATTTAAAAACATTCAAAGGGGAAAACCAAAGGTCTAGTCTATATAAATTTAAAAAAAAACAAGAAACACTTATGATCCACATCAACTAAAGACAGCTTCTGAGCATCAGATTCCTGACTTAGGAGAGGTGTCCACAATATTGCAGAGGATTTAAACTTTTTAATGGTACCAACCATTTACCTGTATCATTCTTATCTGAAACAATAGTTTAACATTACAACAGTTCAGTTCAGTTTCTTGATATTCCTCCATTAGTTGTGGAGCACTACCAAAAGGGTATAGTTTTAGCAACTATGTACACCTTAAAACATAAGGAAACAAATAATTATATACAGATGACTGAACTTGGTTATAATAATCACTAAATGATAAATATCATAATTAATTCATAGGATTGTCATCATAAAGTTTTAAAAGATATATAATAATTCATATGTGCTGGGTTGTAAGAAAATTTTAAGAGACAACTGCATATATTTACAAATAAGAATTAAAATGGTCTCAAATAAAAATTACTTATAATTATTAGTTAAGAGTGCTATAAATACATCGGGAACTATAATGAAAATTATATTTTATAAGACTTATGTAAAATGGTTGGGGTTTGGAAAAATTTAAGCTAATATATATACATAAATTTTCTTCACAGTTTAATTTGCGATATGGGGATCTTGTCATTATTCTTTAAATTATAACTGATATCTTACAATTTTAAAAAGAGAAGATTTATTTTTATATACATGTACTTATAAGTCATAAAATAGTAAGATGATATACTATTTGTAATGAACTGTTTTATTTTAAAATTAAGTTTTTTATCCTTTTTGTGCGCAGCATGTGCATCTCATAACACATATTTCTAGCCAGAGTTTCAATGCTTTCATACACAGTTGAGTAACAGTTTATGTCATTGCTAGGACAGTCCATTATGAGCTACAGTAAATTCCCTTGTTGTATGATCTTCTTGTATGTTGAGAGGTATCAATTTTATCCATTGTCTGTTCAATTTTTGAGAAGTATTTAGATCTACATGTAATTTGCTCTAATTCTTTGCAGTGTAGAATAAAATGTTCTAGGTCTTCATTTCCCTGTTCACAGATTGTACACATCGGGTTAACTTTCGGATCGAACTTAGCTCTTTTGGTTTGGAATATGTACGTTTGAGTACTTATTCTTGCTTTTATTTCTCCTACCTTTACATCTTTACTATTGTTTTTTACACTTTTCCATATATTGTGAGCTTCATTTAATAGATTGTTCTGTATCTCTATGTATTTAAGTGATGTTTTTTCCATTTTTTCATTATGACATTCATTTTCCCAGTATTCCTTGATCTTTATTCCTACTAGTCTTTTCCATTCGATTTTATTCAGTGGATTTTCTATGTAGTAGCTGCTAGATTTCAAATTGTATTTTGATAGAGTTTTTTCTACTCTGTTGATAAAGTCTTTTCCTCTTTGGTCTGAAAATGCTATTTGTCGGCGCAGAATTTCACATTCTATGGTTCCTGAATTTCGAACAATATTCATGAAGAAGGTAAGTACATTTTTGTCTAATGTGATGGCAATAGGTTCTGCTCCTACCAGGGTATAGACAGCCATATTTGCTGTATCATTTGGAAGCCCTTGAATTTGTCGGAGGATGTTTCTCTCTGCCAGTTCTAGCATATCCTTTTCTTTTGCAAGTAGGTTCATCACCTCAAGTCCGTTTATGCTTCTTGGTACTGCATATGTTCTCCATAGCTTGTATGCGACCATGGGTGAGAATCCCCTTCTGACATGTAACACAGCTCCAAGAAGGCTGTATATTGTTGCCCTACCGGTTCTGATTCTTTCTGAGATATTTGCACGGTTTTGCTCGTTTCTTTTGATACCTAGATGTTTGGTTTCATTGGTTATATTCATGTCATTGTCTTTAAATTGCAATGTTGATATGTTTGAGCCTTTTGCATTGTATAGAACAGCTTCAGATTTAGTTGGATTGATTTTGACTAGATCTCTGCTTGTATGGTGTTGCACTATGTCTAATATTCCTTGTGCATCTGCAGTACTATTTGCCAGGACAGCAATGTCATCGGCACATGTTGGTGCAGGGACTTGTATATCACCAATACATGCTCCAAGTCCACTTTTTAATATGCTATCCAGTATGACGTTGTTGTAGCATTTATATAGTGTTGTAGATAGTTTTTCACCTTGTTGAATTCCTTGTAGCACCATTAAATCTTCTGTACATTGCCCTTCCCATTTAACCTTAATGCTCCTTCCTTTATACAAGTTTCTCAGTAATATCCGGAGTTTTCCTTTTATTCCATAATGGTAAAGTTTGTTGAATAGTATTTCATGGTTTAGCTTGTCAAATGACTTTTCTGCATCCAGAGTTATTAAGACCAGCAGTATCTTTAACTTCTTACTTTCTTCGATTGCATCTGATGTGAGGAATGCTGCACATAGTGATGATACTCCTTCTGTAAAGCCTCTTTGCAGAGAGTTTTGTATGTTGTTAAATACAGAGTCAACTCTATCCTTCAATATACTTTGTAATATTTTTGCAAAGGTTTTAGTTACAGTTATTCCTCTGTAGCTAGATGGTAATGTTTTGTCTTTTTCTTTCTTTAAGATTGGTGTTAGAATCCCTGTCTTTAGGAAGATTGGTACATCCAAATATGTTAAGATTAAATTTAGCAGATGTACTATATGGGAGTTAACTCTTCCATCCCATGTTTGTAGTGTTCTGCCGAAATTCCATCTTCATCGGGTGCTTTTCCTGCTTTAAGTTTTTCTATAGCTATATTTACTTCCTTTACATTAACAAGATCTATGCCTTGACCTTTTTCCCTTTCTATGGATTCTATTATATTGTTTTGTATTTCTACTAGCTCTAGTTTTTCAGTGTCAAAATGTTCCTCTATTGTTGATGTAGCTAGTTGTTGGAAATGTTCATTATGCTTGGTCCATCTTCTACAGTCTTTTCATTTAGTTTCAGTATCTTGGTATTAGTAAGTGGTGTTTTTCTTTGCATGTTGATAAGCTTGTAAAAAAGTTTTGTATCTGCATTTGAAGCTTTCATAATTTTTCCCGCTGTTGATTCTCTCTGCGAAGCATAGGCTTGTCTTTGTGCTTTTCGAAGTATTCTCTTTGCAGCTGTCATATTGATTTTGAGCTCATTACTTCTTTCTTGAGGTGCTCCATGTTGCCTCCATACTTTATATGCATTTTTTGATTGCTTTGATGCCTTATCTATTTGGTCATTCCATATCGCCTTTCCCTTTGATTTGATTTTGATTTTTCTTCTATACTTTGGGATTGCTGCTTCTCCGGCTTTATGTAGCAATTTTTCTAGATTTCTTATATCTTGCTCAATGATTCCTTTTGATTTTTGCATGAGTTTTGGTAGATCTTTATTGATGACTTCCTTATAAATTTGATGGTCGCAGTCAGTCCATTTAGGTTTTGCTATGATAGTTGTTGCTTTTTCCCTGACTTCTTTCAGTTGACTATTCAGTGTCAAGATAACAGGTACATGGTCCGAGGTATTCTCTGGGTCAGTATCAAGGACATCAATTTGTCTGATTTTGTTAATGATTTCTGAGTTACTTTTGAAGAGGAAGTAATCAATTTGTCCTTTCGACATACCATTCTGGTGATAAAATGTCTCTTTTACTGGGCATTTCTCAGTATTTCCTATACATTTTTCCTTGCAGAATGTCTTTAGGATTTTATCACGAGGTGTCGAGCTTCTATCAAGTGACCCGTTCATGTCTCCACATACTATAATTTCGTGTGTGTCTTTATAGTTCTCTATCATTTCATCAATTTGAGCCAATGTGTCTTTGTATTCGATGTCTGCATTTTTGCTATCTGATGGCATATATACATTTATAAGACATATTGGTTTGTCTCCTTGTTGAATATGTATGGCTTGTATTCTATTTCCACCGCCGTCTATCAGTTCCTTTATATTTTCATTAATTTCTTTTTTTTCCAGATTATGGCTACTCCACCATATCCCCTTTTCATTGATACGTTGAAATCAGGGTCGTCATTATCATCAACACTTTTAGCTATGTATCCGCTATTTTCAGTAATTTCAGCTATGATTTTCTTTTCCGCATTAAAAAGCCAGTGTTCTTGAATGCATAATACATGTACATCCCTTAACAAGTTTTTGATATAGAGGGCGTTTGATTTCACATTTTGTACATTGAGTGTACCTATAATGATATCCTCCCTTTTATCTTGTTTGATCGGCCGCTGCCTAAAAAATGATTTGGTATTTTTCTATTCCCATCTTCTTTTGCTTCTAGATTGTCAGCCTGAACTAGTCCCTTTAGATGCTTATGACCACCAACATTGGCCCCCCTTTGAGAGGGGAACTTCTGATGGCAGTCCGCTTCCAGCGGGGCGTCCCCACTAGAAGCCGTTGTTATAAGACCAGTTCTGGGCGTGACATCTACTTGATGGCTTACTTCTGTATGTGCTTTGACTTCATCATTTTTTGCGGCAGCTGAATTTGTCAGATTGATGGTCATTCTAGCTTCTTCTGTTGGTTCTTTGTCTATTTGGATAATATTATCAGCCTGATTTGTTAGCTGTTGCAATTGTTTTTGTCTTTCAATTTCTTCTGCATGACTTTGTTTAGCTATTACTGGCATGCTTGTTCTTTGGTCATAAAATCTTTTATTGATGTTTCTTTGACTTTGTTCCTTTCTGCTTGTCTGTTGTTGACTATATCCTTGGTGGTGATTTATATTTTGTGGTATAGGTTGTGCAGTCATCCTATATTGTTGTCTGTATAAATATGCATTTTTTATCATGTTAGTGTTGATACTGCCAGTTGGTACATGTATACTTCTATAGCCAGGGTAATGGTGGCTACTTTGACTATTTACAGGTATAGCCTGTATTCTGCTATTGTGGTACATTGGCGCTTGAATATGGCCAGGATTTATTCTGCTCTGCTCTGTTGGTATTTGGCTATAGTGTGGAGGTGCCATAGGTGTCATGAATGGTGAATTGGCTTGGTTAGGAATCCTGGATTGCTGGTTTATATGCTATACACCAGTATGCTGATCACTCATTTGGTGTTGGTTTGAGTTCCTAGTATTGTCCATATTCTGATTATAAGGATAATATTTATGACTTCCTGGTCTTTGCCACATTCTTACTTCTTTCTGTAATTCCATTATTTGCAGTTTGTGTCTTAATTCATTCATCTCCATTTGATGTTTTATTCTTAGGTCTCTATTTTCCATTTCTAGTCGGAAGTTGTTCAGCATCATATCGACTTTGTTTATAGTCTGTTCCTGCGAATTGTTGCTACAGCCACAATTTGGCTGGTAGGTTTTTAAGTTACTTTTGTCAATAGTGCTTTCTTTTGATTGCATCCTAGGTAGATTGATTGTATTTCTATAGTCTCTATTGGTATCTTCCATTATGACTAGTCTTGCTCTGCATTTTGCTATTTGATCTTCAAGCTGTTGAGTAGTTTCATTTATATTTTTGCACTTATATTGCCTTTTCGGTTTTGCCTTGATGTTTTTTGGCTCATCTACATTTTCTATTTGTACATTCATGCTGTTCTGTACCATTTAATTATGCTGTTTGTATGAAGCCGTTTTGTTCATTTCTAGCATGTCTAGTACTTCTGTTTCTTCTTCCGTGATCTGTGTTCTAGTTGGACACTAGAAAGACACTCTATAAAATATCAATTGAAATGGCTTAACTCAATCAAAAGAGTAAGACTTTTCCAACTATTTTTTGTCACATTACTGAGTCAAAAAACGAGACGTATACATGTATGTTGTTTCCGGCATCGGTGGCATAAGCAGCGTCGTCGTCAAATAATGTATTAGTTAGTGATAAGGTCTAGTTAATGGTGAACCACAAGTGGTAGGTCAATGATATATGGTATACAGTTATAACGATCAGCATTCACTGGGGTAAAGCTGATGACTGTAACTGCATTCACGGTCATCCCAAGATGTCGGATGAAAAATTAGGTCAGTTTCTGTATTGTCTGTTAAAGTGTTTCTATATCATTTTCTTTACAAATCATACATTGAAACGATGTAAATTTATAAAAGAATCACTCGGATATCACTAATTACTTCCGAGAAATGTGCATAAAACGGGAAATTCGATTTGAAAAAATCGCCAAGATGACCGTAAATCACAATCGGGATGACCGTAACAGAATCAGAGATTCATAACAAGGCTGACCGTAACTGCTTTTAAGATGACCATAATTTGTAAATGATGACCGTAACTTTTAAAGGATGACCCTCAATTCTAAGAAATATCCGTATTTATATAACTATCTTTTTATATCAAATGATTAATCGTGTTGGTATACACATATTAATATGAGAGTTTTATCCTATAGGTAGAAGAAAATAAGACGTGCTTCAAATGCAAAGATTACCATATGTATCTTTTTTACAGTAGAGGGTTTTATTTTTAAAATGAATTTGACAAAAGACATGCAAATGAACAGGAAGGGAAAAAATGCTACAAAAGCGCGATAAAATGACACCTTGCAAGCATAATGAAAAAAATGCGGTGCACAGCCTTCAACTGCTCGACAAAAGATTTGTTTTTGTTTCTGGGATTCCTTTAAAAGACATATAATAAATACACATTTTTAAAAATGCCAAAAATTTGCATGTACACCCATTGATATTATATCGTCTTTCATTTTGTCATGCAAATAAAATAACAGAAACATTTTGAAAATATCATTCGAATAAACTAGTGAAGGTGAGCTCCAGCAAAGTAGATCCTTAAAATAGTATTGTACGAAAAGCGTATCACAAGGCGGAACGTTGTCAATTTGTATATATACAGAAATGTTATTCATACAGTCAGGATTCTACTTCTTCAAAATTATCTCCCCATTACGCCAGTTCATGCTCACAATCGTAGAAATGGAAGCCATTGTAGGGATGACGCTCTGCCAAGTTTGCTCTTGAAAAGTGATAAATTTATCCACATAGCACCATTACGATTGATCGTTATATGTCAGTTATATTTTAAAAGACAAATGTATCTACTAGCTAATGAGCATTAGTTAATGATCTTTTCTGCATTGATTCAACTTAAAAATATTGTCTGTTCGGATGTCAGATGGAATTTTTGAAAATTCTTAAGCATTTAAAAACATTCTTATTAAATATTTCGTGGAAGGGCAGACTAAACATTTTCAGTAGTTGAAGATTATGAACCCTAGTTATCACACACAAGAAAATCATATTTTTTCGAAGATATCCATTTTCATCATCCAAATTAAAAGACTGTCGTCAAGTACTTTTAGAAAAAATAGCTATTCGAACACACCTACTCTGTTTTTGTGATTCTTTAGGGAGCTACCATTTGATTTTTATGGGGGGGCTAGGATGAAATTTGAAAAAAATAGGCAGGACAGAAATTTTGAGTAAAAAAAAAGGCAGGATGAGACACTTGCAAAAAAAAAAGTCAGGATGACAATTTAGGTAAAAAAAAGTCAGGATAAACTAAAAAAAAAAAAAGGCAGGACTTACTAGAATGAAAAATAAAAAGGCAGGACAGAGATCACAACTAAAAAAAAATGCAGGACAAAATTTTTCATCCTAGCCCCCCCATAAAAATCAAATGGTAGCTCCCTTAGATAGGTATCTCACTTGACCCATATTTCATCTTTTCGTACTGTCATTTTTTTACGTTATAAAGTCAACCTGTAGCTTTGATATATAATAATGATAGAATCTGAAGCGAGATGCTATATAAAATACTCTTGCTTTGTACGTTTTAAAGACAAAATATACACCCCAAACATGCCCTAACATAAAAAGGTGCACTCGATTTTTCTCGCTTCGATACAATCGTTACCTGTTTTGGGGAATTTTTTCTTGATTCACATAATGGAAGGACAGACACGAAAATTTCTGAAATAAAAGATTAATATGTTCTCCGTCCGTGATAAAAAAAATCAGAGGTTATGCATTTTCTACATCCAACTTATAGATACTATATATAAAAAAGAAGATGTGGTATTATTGCCAATGAGACAACTATCAAGAAAAGACCAAAATTACACAAACATTAACAACTATAGGTAACCGTAAGGCCTTCAACAATGAGCAAAGCCCATACTGCATAGTCAGCTATAAAAGGCCCCGATAAGAACCATGTCGTCGACTTGATATCTTATTGTTTTGCATTACTATGTAATAGATACATTGAAAACTTATGCAAATGGTGTTTTTAAAATAAGAAAATTGTCGTTTTATTTGTTTCTATTAACTTTTTAAAATTGTGTTACTATATCAAACATTACAGTTAACATTGATCGCTTTCTCGATAAACACAGAGCTTCGATTCTTTTGTTCTATTTCAAAAGTGTTTCCGCCTGCATATATCAAGACAAATTAAGATTTTAATCTGCTTCCTCTGGAACCATACACATGGGCTCGATTACCAAATATTCGTATGTATTATTAATGTTTTTAATGCTCCATTTATTGGCATTATGTGTTTCTGGTCTGTGCGTACGTTCGTCCGTTCGTCTGTTTGTTTGTCCGTTTGTCCAGCTTCAAGTTAAATAAAATTGAAACTTAGTACACAATTTCCCCTATGGTATGATCTTTTTAATTCTAATGCCAAATTACAGTTTTATCCCATTTTCATAGTCCACTAAACATAGAAAATGATAGTGTAGATGAGGCATCTGTGTACTAGGGACACATTCATGTTTCTTCAAATTTTCGTCGTATCGCTTACAATTTGTGTTAACATTTTAACGTCGATATCAATAAATATTTCATTGTTTACGAGAAAAATGCAATTTACGGTCATCCTTTACAAGTTACGGTCATCTTTTTACCAATCACGGTCATCCTTGTTTTATGTTACGGTCATCTTGAAAATATTTTGATTATGATTTACGGTCATCTTAACGATTTTTTCAAATCGAATTTCCCGTTTCATGCACATTTCTCGGAAGTAATTAATGATTTTAGAGTGATTCTTTTATAAATTTACATCGTTTCAATGTATGATTTGTAAAGAAAATGATATAGAAACACTTTAACAGACAATACAGAAACTGACCTAATTTTTCATCCGACATCTTGGGATGACCGTGAATGAAGTTACGGTCATCAGCTTTACCCCAGTGAGCATTGGCACATCTCATTTCAATGGAGTTTATTTGGCCCTGCCACCTTAGTCATGGTCCATTGACGTTTGAAAATTTTGCAGTTTACATGTATTAATTTGTGATTAGGTCAGTCTATGGGGAAGCACTTGTGGTAGGTGATATTTAGTATACAGTTAAATAAGCATTCGCATACAAATGTATCTTATTTCCATGGAGATTATTTTTCTCCGCCCCCTTAGCTATGGTCTGTTGACTTTTTCCCTTAGTTTACATGTACTAGTTTGTGATTAGGTCAGTTCAAGGGGAACCATTGGTAGAAGGCCAATGTTTATTGCTATTTAGTTGATAAGCATTAACACATCTCATTTCCACGAATAACATTGAGTTTCGCCCCCTCAGTCATGGTCTATTGACTTTGAAACATTGGCTTTATAGTTTAGATGTATTAGTTTGTGATTAGATCTGTTTAAGATAAATTGCTTATCATATTAAGTCAATGATATTTGGAATGCAAATGTATTGGCATTTGCATGTATTGTTTCCATGGTGATTATATAGTCCCACGCCTCATCATGGTTCATTGACTTTAAACTTTTGCATAGTTTACAAATTAATGTTTGTGTTTATGTTTGTTAAAAAGGGAACGACTTATAGTAAGTCTATGGTATTTGTATTGCAGTTTTATTAGCAGTTGCTCTTTCATTTCCATAGAAATTGTTTAGCAATGAACTTCAGTCATGGTTCATCTACTTTGAATATTTACATAACTTACATGTTACTATCAGTGTATGTTAAGTGCGGATCCTAAAATATCATTTTCACTGTATATGCCAGAAATTTTTGATGTAGAATGATAAATAAACAGACGACTTTTTTTTATTTTTTAAGAAAATGAAGAAAATTAGTTAAAAAGTATATGTTAAGAAACACATAATACTAATAAAACAAAGTAAGAGATGCGAACGGGTTTTTTCGTGCCTAAATCCAAATAGCTGTGAAATATATACCAAAATAGGTGAATGTTTAGGACATTTCACGAACAGATCGTGCAGGTGTTTAATAACTAACAGGTAAGATGTAATATTCATTTCAACACAATTATTAAAGTTGTATAACGTAGAATAGGTTTTGTCATTCAGTTTCTTCATATTGAACTGAATTCCACTATGATGCTTTCTTTATGCGAGTCATGTTTACTGTCGAATAATGATACTATTCTTTCATTTTCACTGTAGAGCGATTCATTAGTATTGTATATGCGGCGCATTTTCACTGTCTGATATATTTATTTTTTTTTATCTATTACAGCGTATTTTTTTAAGCATGTAAAGCAAGACTTTAGTTAGCGTGCTTGCTTTGGTTGGTTTTTTTTTGTACAATCATTATGATAACACCCAATTTAATTCAAATATAATAATTATATAAATACAAATTAAACTATGCCGATACATATTGTTTAAAGATGTCAATCTTATTTACAAAGTTTGTATAAACAATTATACAAACTAAGCAATCAAGTCAACCAAAGTTTTGCTTTACATGCATTAGGAAATTAGCTGTAAAGCCTTAATTTAGCCGACTTGCTCAAACAATAGATAAAGTAAGAGACGAATTTGATAAAATTTAACTTACGGAGGAAAGTTTAGTTTTAAAACACACTAAATAAATTCAATAGAAATAACATTTATTTCAAATGTATTCCATTTTTAAAATTTCTTATGAATCGTATAGGGATCTTTATCCTTGTTTTTTTTTTATCCATTTCCATATTCTTGTTTTTTTTTTTATCCATTTCCATGACACTTCACCACTAATTACGTACATCTTGATAAAGATTGAATCGTTGGTTTTCCCGTTTAAAAGATTTTACACTGGGGCCCTTTATAACTTGCTGTTCGGTGTGAGCAAAGACTCCATGTTGAAGACCGTATTTTGACGTATAAAGGTATACTTTTATAAATTGTGACTCGTTTTGAGAGTTGTTTCAATTGTCACATATGACATCTTATCTATCTGTGGCTCAACCTGAAACGAGACGGGGTAAAAAGGGATAAAAAACACACTTTTTTAATATATTTATAATGGGCTTAATATGAGTCAGAAAAGAGTAGAATAGTGGGTCGCGTTGAGGTATAAGCGTGACGCGGAATTGCCGTGATAGTCAAATGATTGTGTCGTGAAAACGAGAAATAAAGTATAGCGGGACACGGAAAATTTTAAAAAATGAGAACTGCAAAGTATAAGCGGGATACGGGAATCTGATAAAGCAGAAAGCGGGATCAGGGATCAGACCCCCCCCCCCCCCCCCCCCCAATGAGACCCCAGATTAAGATATTTTTTTTATCTTCATCCTATTGTTACAGTCATGCCTTCAATAACAAATGTAGCCCATGCATGCATTTTTATAGACAAAAGACCTTATGAATATTTTGGGTTCTTTGACATGCTGAATCTAACCTTGTATCCAGTTTGGGGATTTTTACCAAGTTACCGAAATAGCCCACATAGAGGTCCAAAGGGTCTAAGATCATCAAACATGAATTGTAGCATACATGTTGTGTACAATTACCCAAATGTGCATTGTTTGACCTCTGTGGTAGTATCCACTCGCGGATCTAGAAATTTTTTTAAGTAGGGGTCCAATGACTACCTAAGAGGGGGCCCGCTCCAGTGATTCCATATAAAAGTAATCAAATGTTTTCCCAAAAAGGGGGCAACCCCCTGTCCCCCTAAATCCTCCTCTGGTATCGAGCTGTTCATTAAGGATATTTTTTTTTGTATCAAGGGTGCTCTACTTCACGTACCAATGCAAACAAAAAAGTTCACCCACACCTTACATTTCATGTTTTAATGACTGTGGATAATTTATGTCACATACCGTTTCACCTTATACAGTTAAAATTATGCAAACAACAATCGAGTCAAGAACATTTGTTCTACCAAAACTGTCTTTTTCAGAATATGGAAATTGAAGCAGTTGAGGGTACAACTGGGGAAAGTTAATCTTTTATAAGCTTTTCTGTCACCATTGCGTTTCAAGATGCATATTTCTCTGTTCGCAAGTGTATTTATTGCGTGGAAGATAACGTCCTCAAATGTACTCGTCTCTATTTTACACAGACTGCACTTAAACTCCGCAATATCAATCTTTGACTTCAAAAAAATACAGAAATATCTTTTAATTGTTTTTTTTTTTAAATCAAGGAAAAACGTAATTTGAAGAATACAATATGACATTTTGAGAACCGTTTTTGTTACAAATTTGAAAAGCTATATATTTGATAAAGAATGAATGAGGAGTTTGTATTTCAATTTGAAAATACATTTATCATAAATTCTAAAGTCATCAACTAAGTTTTTTCATTTGTTTCAAGTGCATTTATCACATAATTCTACAATAAAAATTCCTCGCATCTTCGAAAATTCCACATCTGAAATGACTGCACTAACAGTGATAATTCATCGCATCTATAGTTAAAATGGGTCGCTTTCAAAAATCGATATGCTATATTATGTTGCTTTTATAACACTTATTTGAACTTTAATGCTATGTTTGTACATAATAAAGACATATCACAATGAAAATATGTAAAAACTTTCCTTCAAATCAATTAATTTGGTATTTTCAAAACGTAAACAAATACAGTTTTCCCATGACCCTTTTTCTACAATAGACATACCGGCATATGACAGTGAAAATGAACTAACTGGATTCGCACTTTATATACACTGACTATTGTAATTTCAAAATTTGCATAATTAAAATTACAAAAAGGCGAGACATATTTCTGTGATATTATCGTTATTTCTTATGTTTTACTGCTACACCAATGTTCAAGGTTAGGGAATGTGGTGTTGGGATCAGGCTTACATGTTTAACCCCGCCACATTCTGCATGTACCAAGTCAGGAACATGTAATTCAGTGGTTGTCATTTGTTGATGTCTTACATAATTGTTTTCGTACATTTTTATGCCCCACCTACGATAGTAGAGGGGCATTATGTTTTCTGGTCTGTGCCTCCGTTCGTCCGTCCGTCAGTTCGTCCGTCCGTTCGTCCATTCGCTTCAGGTTAAAGTTTTTGGTCAATGTAGTTTTTGAAGAAGTTGAAGTCTAATCAACTTGAAACTTAGTACACATGTTACCTATGAAATGATCTTTCTAATTTTTATTCCAAATTAAAGTTTTGACCCTAATTTTACGGTCCACTGAACATATAAAATGATAGTGCGAGTGGGGCATCCGTGTACTTGGGACACATTCTTGTTTGTACATAAATCAGGCCGTTAATTTTCTCGTTTGAATTGTTTTACATTTGTTATTTCGGGGCCTTTTATAGCTGATTATGCGGTATGTGCTTTGCTCATTGTTGAAGGCCGTACGATGACCTATAGTTGTAAATGTATGTGTCGTTTGGTCTCTTGTTGTCTTATTACCATTGATACCACTTTTTTATATTCAAGTTCTTTTAAAGAAGTTTGTGTTTGTACCATCTGCCATAGCAGTCAACAATGTGAAATTCGTATCATGGCTGTAAATACTATACTGTCATTCTAAATAAATTGAGGAATGGAAATGGGAAATGAGTCAAAGATACAACAACCCAACCAAAGAGCAGGAGGTCACCCGTAGGTCTTCAACACTGCCAGATAATCCCACATCTAGAGTCAGGCTTTAGCTAGCTTGAATAAAAATAAATTACTATGTTATTTAAATTGGAAGTCGCACTCAACTCCAAAATATATAAATGAGCTTAGAATTAAAAACATATAAAACTTCCAAACATCCGAGACAGTTTTGACTTTTCAACTTATTACACAACACTTCCACACAATCTTATCAAACAAAAGTCTTCTTATTTAATTTAATTGTCGTTTGGTAAATCGGAAAGCAATCACTTTACTATTTGATAAAGAACTTTTCAATTCGAACTTTCCTGGATTTTGTTATTTGACTTTTTATTAGACCGCACAGCACGTGCTCCATATCTTTTAAGAACAGTTAAACTAGTTGAGCAGTGAGTTATTTTATTGTAGCTAATATAGTATATGTAAGGCCCTATAGTGATCAGTCAGTCCGTCCGTATAAGAATATGTCCCTCAATATCTAGAGAACCGTGATAATTTGATACTTTATACTTAACATGTTTATTAACCAACTTCAGAGGGTGTATCATAATGTCTAAAGAGGGACAGTCAAACGCATAAATCACAAAGGTCACATCTGGTGTGTTTTGTATATGTGACTTTTTGTGTTTCTTTGGTTCTTATAACGTGACTCTGTACTTTAAGATCCTGTCATAATGATATTGTTCTATTATGTGTCATTATGATATACATTTGTATTTATATTATGAATTAGAAAATACGTTGAACCACAAACTTCAAAATTATGCAATCGCGTAGTGGAATGAACTATTTATGGATTCTTATAAATTATATACAACTTTTGGACTATTTGGAATCTCGGTCTATTTCTGAAATTTATTTTTACATACTTCTGATTTTTTAACACTGAATGCTAACATTGCCTATGTGGAATTTTTAAATTGTTTGTATATGCAAATATATGTAACGTATACAATTTTCTGACATCGATGAATGTGTTTGTAGATTGATGTTTTTGTGTTCTGTTTAATCAATTGTTCCTTTTAAAATTGTTACACCACCAAAATTTTGACTATTTAATTTCTTATGTCTGTTTAGTTCACGCATCATTTAAAATATAACAGAATTTGGTGATCCTGTCATCAAAGTGAGAGGTTTAGCGCTTTAAAACCTTTTACAGCTCACTATGCGGTATGGGCTTTGCTCATTGTTGAAGGCCGTACGGTGACCTATAGTTGTTACTGTCTGTGTCATTTTGGTCTTTTGTGGATAGTTGTCTCATTGGCAATAATACCACATCTTATTTTTTGTTTTTATATTAATCCACCATTTTCTACATTTGAAAATGCCTGTACCAAGTCAGGAATATGACAGTTCTTGTCCATTCGTTTTTTATGTTTTTCGGCATTTGATTTTGCCATGTGATTATGGACTTTCCGATTAGATTTTCCTTTGAGTTCAGTATTTTTGTGATTTACTTTTCAATATTAAAAACTGGTTTCAATTGACAATCCATGTCTTATGATTAAGATCGTGTCCGCTCTATGTCTTGAGAACTGATATGATTTCAAAGTTGAAATACTTGACATGTATATTGACCAACACCAGAGGGGCTGCCATAATGGGGCGTATGACATTTGCGCCGATTTTTAAAATTTTCATTCTTTCATTTGCGCCGATTTCATTATTTCCTAATTGGATTTACAGGTAAGTTAATACTTGTATATGTACTATACCGTGCAGGTATATTGGTAAAATCTGTTTATAAACAAAGGTTTTAGTTAATTTTGATTCATATTGTTCTGAACTTTGCTGTAATGGACATATTGCACACAACAACGAGCCGAGGAGTCAATTTTTTTAACCATCGACGGCCAAACACATAAGTACGTTAATAGCAAGACAAAGAAAAGATGGATTTCGTTATTGACAATTACAACAAATATAGAAGAGACGAAATCACAAGAAAGGAATATATTAGATATGTTGCCTATAAATACTCAGCAAGAACAGATTTATGATTTTAATGTATTCCGTTTTTATGGATTTGAATGCTGTAAATAGATTTTCAATTCGTCATTTTAGTATAAACCAGAGTGTTATTTAAGGTTTTTACTTCTTGATATTAAAGTATGTGAATATAGTGCACAACTGGATGACGGAAGAGGTCTATAATGATAAATGAAAAATAACATGACTTGGATGGAGAGTTGTCTCATTTGGACTCATACCACATCTTCTTATATCTATTCACCTGTAATTAACTTGTAATTTACCTGTAAAAAATCGGCGCAAATGAAAACAAAAATCGGCGCAAATGAAAGAAAAAATCGGCGCAAATGAAATGCAGATCGGCGCAAATGCAAAACGCCGCCATAATGTATGTTCAACTTCCTAGGTCTAAGTTCAAGATCAACAACTTTAGTTTCAGTAACTTGTGACAACCCTATGTTCTATGGTAAAAATATACATTTTTTACCACATGTTATTTAGAGCGGGTTCACATACATGGCTGCCATCTCACTGATGTTTAATGTCCTAATAAAGTTCCGTTCTTTAAAAACGCATATACACGAAATAAACCAAAAGTTGTTCTGTTACATATATCTATTTGCTAAAGAAATCCATGTCTAAAATTATACGTTCTTGTGGTTTTGTTACTTCATGTTTTTATAAGGAGTGAACGTCTATGTGAAGTTTCATTCTCTTTAAAATCTGATCGTTTTCCATTTTTTTTCTTTATCATGTAAAAAAACGAGATTTGGACATTTTTGAACGACTGTTGAGGCACTGCAAGTTCAGATAAGGATTTTTTTGCCCTTCTATTCAGGATTTATCAAATGTAATATTTATCATAATTATTTCTGTCGGAATTTTTTATGTATTTTTTTTTTGTATAATCATATACATTATATCTGAACATCTGCGTTCTCGATTTAATTACAATAAATCACTATCTTATATGTCAATCGATCGAATGACTTAGTTAAAGTATATAGAAAGACTCCTCCAGAGATTTTGCTTTTTACATCGTGAGGGCATTCCAATGTATTGCTATCGCCTAGATGTCCATTACATAATATTCGTTTTAGGTTTGTAACCGATCTATAAGCATTATAATAACGCGAACATTAACGGGTGCCACATGTGGAGCAGGATCTGCTTACCCTTCCGGTGGGGTTCGTATTGCTATTTTTTTTATAGTTTTCTATGGTGTGTCATGTGTACTATGAATTGTCTGTTTGTATTTTTAATTTCAGCCATAGCGTTGTCAGTTTATTTTCGATTGATGAGTTTGACTGTCCCTCTAGTATCGTTCATCCCTCTTTTGTAACAAGTGCAAAATTACATTCCTTTGGTATAAATACATCTTTTCAACGAATAGTGATAAACATATTTTTGATTACAACATGAGTTATTAATATGAAATATGTTTGTCTTTAGATATATATATATATATATATATATGTGTGAATAAAAAATTATTGATAATATCTATGCACACGAAACGAAAAATTGTATTAAAGCACGCGGAAGAAGATCTCAAGAACGTTTTGCGATAATCCCGTAAAGGATCTGCTTACCCGTCCTGAGCCAACTGAGATCACCCCCAGTTTTTGGTGGAGTTAGTGTTGCTTAGTCTTTCGTTTTCTATACATGTTATTCCCTGTACTTTTATTTGTCTGTTTGTCTGTTTGTCTTTTTATTATTTTAGCCATGGAGCTGTCAGTTTATTTTCAATCTATGAGTTTGACTGTCCTGAGGGTAACTTTCGCCCTTCTTTGTCCAATTGACTCGTTTGGTTGCTGTAACAGTATCATTTACGAATATGCACAGTCAGCACCATGCTGTGTGCATGTTAAGAACCTTTGCAACATTCCCTTCCTTCAAATGTCTGTACATTTAGGTGACCTTTTGCAAGGCAACATTCTGTCCTTATCCACTTTTACTCTTATTTTTTACAAGGCACACGCCGACTGCTTCTATTTTGGGACCTACCTATTGTCGATTGTTAATTGGTTTTGGTCTAAAATTGACAGTGTGTGCCTATGAATGTTAAGCAACAAACAATCAATCATTGTGTGACAATGAGCTACATGAAATGTCTGTGTTATGATTTCTTTCGTACTGTGTCATTGATTTATATTATACATCCTATTCTAGGATATGTCTCGTTGCCCTTTTTATGCGACCGCAAAAATAAAAAAATAAATTTGGTCGTATATTGGTATTACGTCGTTGTCGTCAGCGTTGTCCGAAGACAGATGGTTTCCGAATAATAACTTTATTATGGTAAATAGAAATCAATACAATTTTAACACAATTTTTATTACCACAAAAGGAAGGCTGGGTTTTATTTTGGGGGTTATGGTCCCAAAGATTTTGGAGTTAGGGGCCCAAAACAAGCATTTTTTTCTATATAAATAAGGCCGTTTGTTTCTCGTTTGAATTGTTTCACATTGTCTTATCAGGGTCTTTTATAGCTGACTATGCGGTATGGGCTTTGCTCATTGTTGAAGGACGTACGGTGATCTATAGTTGTTAATGTCTGTGTCATTTTGGTTTCTTGTGGACAGTTGTCTCATTGGCAATCATACCACATTTTCCTTTTTTATATTTATCTAGTTTCAGGACAATAAGTTGTGTATAAATATTTCAATGCTCTGAACTTGTATCACAATGTTTAATACCATAAGAAGAAGGTTTTGGATTTATTTTAAGGGTTATGGTGCAAACATTCTAGGAATTAAGGACCAAAAACAATAATTTTTCTAGTTTCATGACAATAACTTTTGTGTAACTGTATGGATCTCTTTGATATTGTACCAAAACGTTCCAAATAACAAAGGGAAGGGTTTCATTGAGTTTTTGGTTAAATTCCCCGAACATGTAGGAATAAGGGGCCAAAAAGGGTAAAAAAGCATTTTTCTAGTTTACAGACAATTACTTGTGTTAAAGTGTATGGATCTCTCTGAAATTATACTACAAAGTTTCTTACTACAAAGGAAAAGCTGGAATTGAGTTTTGGGGTTTTTACTCCAAGGGGAGTTTCAATAAGTTAAGGGCAAAAAAGGGGCCCAAATAAGCATTTCTGTAGTTTCCTCTCAATAACTTGTGTTTAAGTGTATAAATATCTCTGAAATTATACCACAAGTCTCCATACTACAAAGGGATGGTTAGGGGGGTATGGCTCAAATCATTTAGCAATTAGGGGCAAAAAGGCGGAAAACAATTTTTTTTTCTGGTTAAAGGGCAATTTAGATAATTTAAAAGCAATGTGAGGGAGCTAATTCAATTCCATTTAAAGAATACTGTTATATATATATGTATATAACTCGTCTCAACATCAACCCAACAATGTTAGATCTGTAAATTTGCTTTCGCAAAGTTTTTGGTTCTTCTCTCGCCGGGAATCGAACCCATGCTACTGTGATATCGTGACACCAAATCGCCTGCACTGCAGCCGTCCCGCTAGACCACACGACCACCTGGGCTCTACAATAATAGAGCTTTCGCTGGCTGTGTGTTACCTTTCCTCGTCAGTTTTAATCTAGCGGCGTACTACAGTACATGATATATAAGGCATGAAGATGTTATTGTTACAGATCAGCTAAATTATCTATAGTAAAGGATCCTACAAATTAATGTAATATACAGTCACAGAAAATAATTATATTTATAAGTACGTCTGAGTCAGTGACAACTCTACAACAGATGTATACATATATATACAAGTCTAAATTGAAAACTACGTTCAAACCTATGATTGCGTTGGATAAAAACCGCAATTTTTATACGTGTGCATGTAAAACAAAATTTCGTTGTAGAAGGGTCTGAAAACAGCACAAACAACATTTTCCAAAAGACCAAAAAAGTGAAAAAGTATATTTAAACAAAACGCATTTGACTAACAGGTCGAACAACTGATGTTCTTTACCCCTGCTGACTGCCATTGGCGATTGCCAAATAAAATTGATCACAAGATGTAACAAAATGGATCTTAATATAAATTTAATACTAAACAGAAATTTTTTTTAACTTGTGGCCATGATGTTATGCCACAAACATACGGTGTCAATATTGTTTTAGTACACCAGATCCGGATTTCGACGATAAATGTCTCTTCAGTGATGCTAGGGATCGAAACGGTATTTGGTGGAAGGCCATATAAAAAGTACCCTCATTTTTAGATAAACTCTTGAGTTTTAAGAGTCAATATAGGATGAACGGATCATATAAACCGGAGGGAAAATATGATACAAGCTCAAACGAAAAAATATAAACGAGTCTAAATTGAAAACTACGTTCAAACCTATGATTGCGTTGGATAAAAACCGCAATTTTTATACGTGTGCATGTAAAACAAATTTTGTTGTAGAAGGGTCTGAAAACAGCACAAACAACATTTTCCAAAAGACCAAAAAAGTGAAAAAGTATATTAAAACAAAACGCATTTGACTAGCAGGTCGAACAACTGATGTTCTTTAACCCTGCTGACTGCCATTGGCGATTTATATATTATATGTTTGATTACCTCCCTTACACTGCTTGAAAATTATGTATTAAGAAATGATGATTGTCTTGAGATTATTTTTTTAGAAGTTACTATCAATTAATATTAGGGGGATACGAATTTATGAATGGGGGGGGGGGGGGGGGGGGGTACAATTTTTCTCATTTCAGATTTCAGAAATCAAAAGGAAAATTTCTTTAAATATTTTTTTTTTATGGGATTAATATTCAAAATCAAAAACAAAAACAAGTTTATTAGACCAAATTCATTCTGTGTCAGAGACTTATGCTTTGTCAACTATTTAATCACAATCCAAATTCAGAGCTGTATCCAGCTTAAATATTGCGTCCATACTTGCCCCAACTGTTCAGGGTTCGACCTTTGCGGTCGTATCAAGCTGTGCCCTCCGGAGCATCTGGTTCACATTTCTTTTAACATTTGTTTAGTTGTTTTATTGACTTAAATACCATTTAGTATTTGTGTAGCCAATGTTGTATTGTACATGCCTTTTTAGCTCACCTGGCCCGAAGGGCCAAGTGAGCTTTTCTCATCACTTGGCGTCTGTCGTCCGTCGTCGTCGTCGTCGTTAACTTTCAGGGGCGTAGCTACCCGGAGTCACGACAGCACGTGCATCAACGTCGTTTTCACAAAAAAAAAAAAAAAAAAAAAGCAGAAGAGAGAGATGAGTTGGTCAATCGGAATCGGAGACTGTTGGTATCTTTTCCGTCTATCCTGGATATTAGTTTGACAACCTAGTTACAAGTGTTGATGAAGCTGTTCATTCAGAAAAAGATCGTAGCTCCGAAGTTGCGTGCACATTGATTCGGCATGCAAAAAAAGAAATGGCAAAATATAAATTGAATGTTAAAGGAAACACCTATGTTGTCACTTTTTTTAATTGATGAAATCTCATTAAATGTACGACATTTGGTTTCAAAATAAAAAAAAATTGGAGATTATGACAAAACCGGAAGGTTACTTGTATCTTTTACAAGATTTTTACTTTTGAATTTGTAATACTCAGTCTAAGATATGTAGTTTTGGAGCACATTTTACAGTGTACAGTTCATCAGTTTGGAATGAGGTGTACCAATGGGCATTATAATTATCAGATCCCTTCGATATTGTTGAAAATATGCCGAGGTGATGTGGTTGACAGACTACCGGAGCCAATCACCCTGCAACCACGCCAAAACAGTATTGGAAAGTCTCATTATTTTTTGCGTTCATAGACCATATGATAAGGCAACTGGAGAGTGGAGTCGCGTTAAGTTATCAGAAAATCGCTTCTTTGTGCTGCTTCATCGTGTTGTAGGAAATATCACAAACGAACAAATCTCAATATTGTCTGAAACATACGAAACTGACCTACCATGTAATTTTGACGAATTCAATTGGGAGGTCGCTCGATGCCGAACACGTACGCTGGTTTATAACATCTCGCGAGTGCTACCATGCCATGATGGCCCTGAGATCTATCAGTCACGGTACTACGTATGTAATTGAAAACAAATGTACGATCAACAATCAACAACGAAAGTTACATAGCATTACTGCATATTCATAAGGATTTCAGTGTGAATGTTGACAAAGTAATAGAGAAGTTTGTTTCTGCCCAGACCCGAAGAGCAGATTTTGGACAATTTTGAGTAAATTCTGTATCACAAATATGTGTTGTTTATGTATTACTATATTCAGATGATTTATTAATATTTTTACATTCATAAATTTTTATCTACGTATAGCTCCTCTTTTAACCGTCCTATGACCGAAAACCGAAAAAAAAATTCTGCATAATAGGGTCCCAAAAGTTTTTCGCCTCGTTCCGCTCGTCGGTAGTTGCTTCCACATCGTTTCTTTCTAGCTACGCCCCTGACTTTTTACATTTTGAACTTCTTCTAGAGAACCACTGAACGGAATAATACTAAACATGGCATGAATGTTCTTAATGAGGTGCTGACCAAGTGTTGTTAGCTAATAGCGAATCAATCATCCAAGATGGTCGCCAGCGGGGGACTTAGTTAACATAGGACCCTATGGGAAATGCATACAAATGACTTCTTTTAGAGAACCACTGAATGGAATGAAACCAAACATGGCATAAATGTTCCTTATGATGTGCTGACCAAGTGTTGTTACTTTGTAGCCGATCCATCATCCAAGATGGCCGCCAGCGGGGGACTTAGTTTAACATAGGACCCTATGGGAAATATATAAAAATGTCGTCTTTTAGAGAACCACTGAATAGAATGAAACCAAACATGGCATGAATGTTCCTTATGAGGTGCATACCAAGTGTTGTTACTTTGTAGCCGATCCATCATCCAAGATGGCGGCCGGCGGGGGGATTTAGTTTAACAAAGGACCCTACGAGAAATACATACAATTGTCTTATTTTAGTGAACCACTCAATGGAATGAAACCAAACATAGCATGAATGTTCCTGATGAAATGCTGACCAAGTGTTGTTACTTTGTAGCCGATCCATCATCAAAGATGGCCGCCAGTTGGGGACTTAGTTCAACATAGGACCTTATTGGAAATACATACAAGTTTCTTCTTATAGAAAACCACTGAATGGAATGAAACCAAAAATAGCATAAATGTTCCTTATGAAATGCTGACCAAGTGTTGTTACTTTGTAGCCGATCCATCATCAAAGATGGCCGCCAGTGGGGGTCTTAGTTTTATATAGGACCCTATGGGAAATACATACAAATGTCTTCTTTTAGTGAACCACTGAATGGAATGAAACCAAACATAACATGAATGTTCCTAATGAGATGATGACCAAGTGTTGTTACTTTGTTGTCATTGCAACATCCGAGATGACCGCCAGTGGGGGACTTAGTTTAACATGGGACCCTATGGGAAATGCATACAAAAGTCTTCTTCTAAAGAACCACTGAATTGAATGAAATCAAACATAGCATGAATGTTCCATTCCTTATGAGGTGCTGGCCAAGTGTTGTTACTTTTAGCCAAATTTTATATTTTTTTAATTGATTTCAAAAACCCAAGTAGAATCAGGTGAGCGATACAGGCTGTTGAGAGCCTCTAGTTATTATCTGCGTCGTAAGGCAGCAACCATTTGATTTCCGGGGGGGTCTAGACAATCTATTTTTTTGGCGACAAGCCGAAAACTATTTTTTTCTTTCAATTTTAGCATTACATATAGTGGCAGCTGAGGGTGAAACAATTTTTTTATCAGGGTCTAAAACAAATCATTTTTTCTCCAAAAAAATCCATAGCCCCGCCCCGAAAATCAAAAGGTTGATGCCTAAAAGTATAGTAACAATGACGTATATTCAAAATATTTTGTTATCTGCGTCGTAAGCGTGTAGTCTCATTGACATATATTAAACCTCTGTGTAATATCTGCTCCGTAAGGGTAAAGTCTCATTGACGTATATTCAACCTCTGTTTACTATCTGCGTCGTAAAGGTAAAGTCTCATTGATGTAAATTTCACCTCTGTTTTTTATCTGCGTCGTAAGAGTATAGTCTCATTGACGTAAATTCCACCTCTGTTTATTATCTGCGTCGTAAGGGTAAAGTCTCATTGACGTATATTCAATCTCTGTTTATTATCTGCGTCGTAAAGGTAAAGTCTCATTGATGTAAATTTCACCTCTGTTTATTATCTGCGTCGTAAGAGTATAGTCTCATTGACGTAAATTCCACCTCTGTTTATTATCTGCGTCGTAAGGGTATAGTCTCATTGACGTATATTCCCCTTTTTTATTATCTGCGTCGTAAGAGTATAGACTTATTGACGAATATTCAACATCTTTTTATTAACTGTGTTGTAAGGGTATAGTCTCATTGACATATATTCCACCTCTTTTTATTATCTGCGTCGTAAGAGTATAGTCTCATTGACGTATATTCCACATATTTTTAATATATGCGACCTAAGGATATAATCTCAATGACGTATATTCCACCTCTTTTTGTTATCTGTGTCGTAAGAGAAAAGGCTCAATGACGTATACTCCACCTCTGTTAATTATCTGCGTCGTAAAAGTAAAGTCTCATTGACGTATATTCCACCTCTGTTTATAATCTGCGTCGTAAGAGTATTGTCATATTGACGTATATTCCACATTTTTACATTATCTGCATTGTAAGGGTATATTCCCATTGGCGTATATTCTCCCCTTTTCATTTTCTGCGTCGTAAGGGCATAGTCTCATTGACGTATATTCCACATCTTTTTATAAACTTTATCGTAAGGGTATAGTCGCATTGACGTATATTCCACCTCTTTTTATTATCTGCGTCGTAAGAGTATATTCTATATATTTTTATTATCTGCGACCTAAGGGTATAATCTCAATGACGTATATTCCAACTCTTTTTATTATCTGCGTCGTAAGAGTATAGTCTCATTGACATATAAGACACCTATGTTTATTATTTGTGTCGTAAAGGTAAAGACTCTTTGAGGTATATTCCATCTCTGTTTATTATCTGCGTCGTAAGGGTAAAATCTCATTGACGTATGTTCCACCTCTGTTTATTATCTACGTCGTAAGAGTATAATCTCATTGACGTATATTCCGCATACTTTCTTTATTTGCGTCGTAAGGGTAAAGTCTCATTGACATTTATTACACCTTTGTTTATTATTTGCGTCGTAAAGGTAACGTCTCATTGACGTATATTCCACTTCTGTTTATTATCTGCGTCGTAAGGGTAAAGTCTCAGTGACGTATATTCCACCTCTCACTCTGTTTATTATCTGCGTCGTAAGAGTATAGTCTCATTGACGTATATTCTCCTTCTTTTCTGTGTCGTAAGATCATAGTCTAATGGACGTATATTCCCCATCTTTTTATTATCTGCGTCGTAAGGGTATAGTCTCATTGACGTATATTCCACCTCTTTTAATTATGTGCGTCGTAAGAGTAGTCTCATTGGCGTATATTCCACATGTTTTTATTTTCTGCGTCATTTGGTGGTCATTAGAGTATAATTTCATTGACGTATATTCCACATCTTTTCACTATCTGCGTCGTAAGATGTCTCATTGACGTATATTACATATTTGTTTATTTTCCGAGTCGTTATCGGGTATAGTCTCATTAACGCATATACCACATCTTTTTAATATCTGCATTGTAAAGGTAAAGTCTCATTGAGGTATATTCAACATTTTGTTTTTCTACGTCGTAAGGGTATAGTCTCATTGACGCATATTCCACATCTGTTAATTATCTGCATCGTAAAGGTAAGGTATCATTGAGGTATATTCAACATCTTTTTATTATCTGTGTCAAAGGGTATAGTCTTATTGACGTATATTCCACATATTTTTATTATCAGCGTCGTAAGGGTAAAGTGTCATTGACGTATATTCCACATATTTTTATTATCAGGGTCGTAAGGGTAAAGTGTCATTGACGTATATTCCACATCTTTTTATTATCAGGGTCGTAAGGGTAAAGTGTCATTGACGTATATTCCACATCTTTTTTTTATCTGTGTCAAAGGGTATAGTCTTATTGACGTATATTCCACATATTTTTATTATCAGCGTCGTAAGGGTAAAGTGTCATTGACGTATATTCCACATCTTTTTATTATCAGGGTCGTAAGGGTAAAGTGTCATTGACGTATATTCCACATCTTTTTATTATCTGTGTCAAAGGGTATAGTCTTATTGACGTATATTCCACATATTTTTATTATCAGCGTCGTAAGGGTAAAGTGTCATTGACGTATATTCCACATCTTTTTATTATCAGGGTCGTAAGGGTAAAGTGTCATTGACGTATATTCCACATCTTTTGATTATCAGGGTCGTAAGGGTAAAGTGTCATTGACGTATATTCCACATCTTTTTATTATCAGGGTCGTAAAGGTAAAGTCACATTGACGTTTATTCCACATCTTGTTATTAACTGCCTTGCAAGAGTGAGTATAGTGTCATTGACGTATATTCCACCACTTTTTATTATCTGAGTTTAAAGAGTATAGTCTTATTGACGTATATTCCATATCTTTTAATAATCTGTTTTGTAAGGGTATAGGCTTATTGACGTATATTCCACACCTTTTTATTATCTGCGTCGTAAGGGTAAAGTCTCATTGACACATATTCCACATCTGTTTATTATCTGCGGCGTAAGGGTAAATTCTCATTGACGTATATTCCACATCTTTTTGTTATCTGCGTCGTAAAGTTATAGTCCAATTGACGTATATATTTTGATGTTTTAGTTCTGTATATGACAATCCTGTATTGTTTCTTTGTGTCGTTTGGTTACTGTCTGATCTACATATGTCACATCATTTTTTATGTTTTGTTTTCTTGATTTACTGCATCATTGACGTTTATTTCGCATAATTTGATAATTTTTCGTTTGTGTATAGTAACATTGACGTATACCATTTCTTTGACCTTCGTTTTCGGAAGGACGTGAAATATTCAAGGTTGGTTCCAGAACGTCCAGTGGAAATATAGGACCAGACGGGGAGAACATAATGTACTGCATACATTTATGTCTATCAGAATTACCAGGAGGTAGGGTCTATGACCTTGAGAGTAATAATGACAAATTAAAATTTTAAGGTTTTTATTTCGAGGAGAGATTAGGATTAAGGACATACATATGGTAAAATTAAATAACAATCTTCATTGCAAAATGCAAGACCCAGGCGACGGGTTAAAATGCAAAAACTAACATTTGTATTATATGTACAAAATGTACCAAAAAAAAACCACTCACGACACTTCAAAACGTTAAAATTAATAATATATACATAAAACTATAGTTGCAGGTTCGTAAAGGATGCTCTGAAACAGCAAATGGAAATGGAACAAGAACAACACGTCCTTGACGTATGCAAAATATCCTGCTAATTGTATAAAGAGCTTCAAGGGACAATCATTTTATCATACATGAACAACAAAATGCTTTTAGTATTGAACCTTTAATATAAAAAAGAAGATGTGGTATGATTGCCAATGAGACAACTATCCACAAAAGACCAAAATGACACAAACATTAACAGCTATAGGTGACCGTACGACCTTCAACAATGAGCAAAGCCCATACCGCATAGTCAGCTATAAAAGGCCCCAATTAGACAATACAGTATTGTAGTAATTATGTAATATAAATCATAATTGATTAAGTTGAATTTGTACTCAGTTGATAACATACTAATCCACACAATCTATTTCGAATGAATATTTGCAAGAACAAATCTGAATCGAATAAACTAACTAATGTTCATATATGTCCTTTTTTTCTAATGTCAAATAAAACAAACAAACACACCTGTCGTTATGTATATTACATACGAATAGAATATTTTCTTGTGTGTTAAAATAAATTCCAAAAATAGCCTATTCACTCAATTTAGTTCAGTAAAAGTTGAATAATATCTTCTCATAAGAGTATGAATTATACATAAAAGATACAATCATAGACATTGTTTTTTACTCGAAAAAAAAATCGATTTTCAAAATAATAATATAGAACAACTAAATTTTCAATGTTTTATAAATGGTGATTTTTTTTTATTCAAACAACGGTAATTAAATACGACAGCCCAGGAAAATCCAAGTTACATTTTCAAAATTAATTATATTTTTTTTTGTAATTTTGTTTTGAAAGATGTTGGAACACTGTCATATGATTCTAGGCAGCGTTAGACCATGTGTTATTTGTAAATGATGAACATGAAATTTGTAAAACCTTCAATTTGGAAAATAAACAAACGAAAACTTTAAACATTACAGTTTGATGTGAATAGAATATTTATGTGGTTAATCGGTTGGGTGTGAATCGTCCAGTGACAAATATCTCATTTCCATTCCGGATGATAACAAAAAAACAATGTAAATGGTTTAACAAAAGAGTATGCATTTGAAAAACGCACCAGTCAAAATATCAGAAAATATTTACAACTTGCATATCAATATAGAATATTTATTTCGAATTTACAAATGATTTTAATTAAAATTTCCTCTCAAACCATCCGTTAGATTTGGTGAAATATTAATCGAGGTTTTTTTCTTTATCTATAAAACAGTAATTGGACAATCTGCTGTCACACCATGTATTAAGTCTCTAATATTTCTTTAAATTTCCATTTAAAGTTGAAATGTTGTCGCACATTAAACAAAATCGTTAACCCTCAACTAGTAGGGACTACATCATATAATTGTAATAATGTCTTTTAATCTTAATATGGAATGCAGCAGTACAGATGACGGTAATTCGTTTTGTTAGATTAAAAGTAAAGTAAATTAATAGAAATTATTTTGAATGATTAAATCAACAAACAGATCCGAGTCCAAATAAACTCATTGTCTGAAAGAATTATTCATGTTTATCTATCATGGTTTCTTTCTCACCTCAAAAAGAAATGCCTTTCCGTCATCTATATTACTAACAAGCAGAATGTTTTCTTTTTTGTCAAAATAAATTCCCCACGGTTTATCCAATCCATCTGATTTAGTTAGAAGTTCTCTATGATGATTACCATCATCTGAAACAACAAATACCTTGTTGGTCCAATGACTACTAACATAGACATTCCCTTCATTATCTGTTGTCACACCACTAAAATCTTGAAATTCATCCATTTTAAATTTCCACATTACTTTTCCATCTAACGAGCAGCAGTATATTGATGTTGAGTCTATACAGATCAACCTGTCTCTGTCTACTGTAATGTCGTTGATACCGTATGAAGGTACCGGTATAGTACGTATTACTTTACCTGTCAGGTCTATCACATGTATTATACTCCTATCAATAACAACGTACAGGTTATTATCATTATATGATATTCCGTAGCAGTCACCACTGATGTTGATTTTACTGGTGACAGAACGTGTAGATATATTTATTATCTGTATGGTATTGTTATCTTTACAGGATACTGCTACAGTGTTACTATCTATCTCTTTTATAAAATGTGGTCCATAGGTCAGAGGAATGTGATGGATATCAGTACCGTCTGAATTACAAATAATAAGTCGGTTATTATTATAGTCGGTAAACACTAATGTATTGCCTGTTTTGATACAGTTAGTTATGTACAGATTCTCATTCTTTGACTTTTTGAAATTTAACTGTTGGCGCAAAGTGACAGACACAGGGAGTTTGTATTTGACAGGTGTTTGAGCCTGGATGAACGCTACTGTTGTTGTGTTTTCTGAAATAGATGAAAAAATAAAAGCTTTTAATAAATACCTGATAAAATGGATTGAATGTTTCAACTTATATCTTGGTTAAGTGGACTATTCATAGTAATGTTAGTTGGCAAAGAGGGGATTTAGAGTAGGATTTGTTTTCGGATTTACTTCAGTTTACTCGATTGCATTGTTCGGCGGCTTTTTATTCACTTTTGCACATTATCCTATAGTTTGTGTTGACAGAATATTCCTTTCATCCGGTTTTAGAAGAAGTTATTTATTTTCAGCTCTTTCAGTTTATAAATCCTCTTGCCCCACCCTAGCGAATCTCCCCTTACTCAAGGAGTGTGTTAATGATAGACATTGAAAACAAAAGAGAAATGTGTTGAGTATATTCGTGTACTGGACAGATGTATGCAGAAGAAGAACTTATTTATTTCAAGCTATCTATGTCATGTTTTAGAAAGAAAAATAATATTGTATAGGCATCCTCTGTCCTTTCTGTCATGAATTTTATTCAGCATATTGTTGGGTTTTTAAGGATACATATAAATTTATTGTCTTTTTCGTTTATTTTTCTCGGAAATCATAGAACCAACGGATAAAAAAACCACAAGATGCTGAAAAAACTTGTCACTATGAATAAAAGTAGAAACACAAGAGATATTGGATAAATGGATTTATTGATTGTTGCCTGTCCCTAACCAATTTACCCCCATTTTCCCGGAGCAGTCTAAATTTCCCCGACTTTAATACCGGACGCCTTTATTACAGAACCTACCTATTATATTTATTGTTAATTTGTTCTCGTCCTGAATATGCGTGAAATATTTGCCACTGGACGTTAAGCAACCAACATCAATCAATTACAATTATAATTTCTGAAGCAAAACTAGAAATCCAGACCATTATACCGGCTGCATACACTATGACAAATATTACCATGTAGCGCCATGATCAGTGTTCCTCATTTGTTCATTAACTTTTAATTGCAGTTCTGATACATAAAGTATATTCTATTGTCACTTAGTGCCATCAAAAGGGTGACTGAGAAAAAAGAAGTCAATACAGGGTTTCGTGCAATAGTCAGTAGTGCTCTTGACAGAGTGGGCGTCCGGTTTGCTATGATGGGTGTACAAGTACGCAGCCACGTCTAGTCGGAATGGGGATGTTAATGTATATGTGCCATGACGACAGAGTGCTACAAACTGTACATTAAAAACTGTTAAAACAACTCTTTGATAGGTCCGTAGGTGGCCTGTTGTAATTCTGAATGTCTGTACTTGGCAAAACTTTTAGGAATGTTTGGTCCTCAGTGCTCTTCAACTTCGTTCTGTATTTGGCATTTCAATTGTTTTTATTCGAGCGTCACTAATGAGTCTTTTGTAGACGAAACGCGCATCTGCGGCAAATATAAAATTTCAAATCTGGTATCTATTAAGAGTTTATCTGTCCCATATACCCTCATTTCCAAGTGGCAGTGCACATTTTCCCGACCCTCAAAACGAACGACCGCTACTAAAGGAATTTACTTTTTGTATTTATTGTTAATTTGTTTTCTTCCTGATCATGCATGCAATATTTGCCATTGGACATCACACAATCAATCATATCACGGTGTGCCCAGTTGTTCAAATGGTTATCATAAAATTTTACGAAATATTACTGAAAAAAGACACAAAGTACGGACATTTTAATGCCTTTAACTGATTGCACGTACATGTAATAGGGGTTTTCATATATGCACATTTCACGTTTCAATTTATTTTTTTTTTAATTTGGAAGTTGATTTTAAACGTCAAAACGTTGCTTATTAAAATGGGATTTTCAGGAATGAAATTTAAGTGTTAGAAGTGTGCCAGAATGCATAAGTTTGCACCATTATCTTAAAATATCAGGGGCTTTAAGCGGCCCCCGTCACCTTCGCCAAATAATAATTTTAGTTGAGGCTTAACAGTATACTGAGTCATAAATGAGTTGATAATTGTATAGAACAATAATTAACGTACCATGTATGTATGTATGTACTGGTAGATTCCTCCGTTATTCGGAGCACCCCTCGAGAGGGGCATCTGTTTTATAGTTCCTTACTTAAAAGAACTTACCGTTTAATTTATTCTTAACATGTTACCGTCGTGAAAATGATCGACACATTTGACACTGGACGTATTAAGCAAACAACAATTCAAGTATTGTTCTCTTATGCACTTACTTTGAACGATTTGTGTTGTTTTTCTTGGTATTCTCTCATGACTAAAAGTATTTTCTTGTAATAATGGGAAAAATTAAATACAGTTTTGTGCACTTTATTACAGGATGTCTTTCGGTTACTCTCATATCTCTCAGGGAGCAAGCTTTTCAAGAGATCATCTTAAACCAGGATAAAGAAATCGGTATGAATATTAATATCTCGGTCTGAGTGGCTTTGTTGCAAATGGTCTCCGGTGGATCTGTGGGATGTATAAATACGCACAAACATCAGATTATCATTGGGTGAATGCATTATGACTTTAAAACGACTCTCTGTTATTTTGAGGATCCTCATTTTGCCTATTGCGAAGAAAGATTTTTGTCTAACGGCACCATGACCTCATTGTGTACATGTAGCTGTCGATATCTTAAAGCCTTTTACACCAGTTGATCTATGTTCAGGGTTGACTTTTAAATGTGTTCTTATTTTTTACTTTTTCAGAATATGAAATATGAACTCGAAATCCTAAAAAATGAATCTTTACAAATTTTATGTTAGTTGGGTACTCATTGATAAAATGTAATACCAGTGACATATAATGAACCCACTTGGTGATTTGGGTTTATTTTAATATAAAAATATGGTCATCTGCAACTCTTCCAGGGTTATGTCAAAAAACATGGAGAACGTCTCCTCTTTTTTCTAAAAAAGTGAATCGGAAAATACCAAGACCTTGTTTATAAATATTACGTATCAACTTCACAAATAATTCATAATGGTATTGTAATGTAGATTCTGTGTACTGACGTTGGTTATCGTCTTAATTAAGTGTTAAAGTAATCTTTTGTTTGTCATTATAAATTAATAACCCTCACAGTTTAGTTCAATTTTAGTAATATCCTTTTGGTGTGGCTCGGTACTTATACATCCCGCCATTGTGTTATTGTGCTATGGTCATTTTTTGAATTCTTGTCTTTCATTTTTGCTTGTGTGTTTTTATGCCATTTTGTTTTTTCCTTGTTGACATATTTGTTGGTTTTTATAGTGATAAAGATTGTAACACAAGGTGGACTTCTGTACCCCTATTTTTGACATTTATTTCCTATTATGTCTGTATTTTTTGTTCACACATTGTAAGTATATGCGACTGTCATACAAGTGAGAGGTTTATCTAGCTATATACCCAGTTTAAATCCATCATTTACTATACAAGGAAATACCTGAACCAAGTCTGGAATATGATAGTTGTATTCCATTCGTTTGATGTGTTCGAGCTTTTAATTTTGACATTTGATACGATTTCTCGAATAAATGTAGTAATGAAAAGATGTGGTATTATTGCCAACGAGACAAATCTCCACGAAAGACCGCATGTCATAGAGGTTTACAACTATAGGTTATCGTAAGGCCTTCAACAATAAACTAAAGCTCGTCCGTATAGTGAGCTATAATAGATCCCGAAATGACAAATATAAAACAATTTAAACGAGAAAACTAACGGCCTGATTTATGCCTGAAATAATAAAAGGAAACATAAAATATGACGAACAACAACAAACGACAGGCACATACAAGCGTGGCGGGATTAAACATATTTGCTAGCGTCAAACCATCTTCCAAACCTAGGACAGTTGTGTAACAGTACAATTTATATAGAAAAAAAACCAGTTGAAATGGGCGACACGAAATACATATCTGACAATACTCGCAGTTATCCTAAGCTAGTTAAATGCCAATAACAACTGATCTAAAATCATGTTGCTAACACTAAATTTCTCTTTGATTGGACAACAATTATTATGTTACATTCCATTTCTGTCGCCTATCCAACTTACCCTCAGATGTTTGAGTTTGTGCGTTTGCTTCTTCTATTTCTGAAATACAAAAAATGTTGACAAAAAAAGCCTCGATTATATCATTTGAACAAATAGTTGGTTAAATTAAAGTGCTTAAGGGGGGTTTATATTTTATTATCCACCATTGTACAGTACTTACACATTAATTTTATTATTAATTTGTTCTCGTCTTGTAAATGAATGAAACATTTGATACTGGTCGTAAATAACCCAATGGTGATTGGTGAATATAAATTTGTTCACTAAAGGTCTCCTTTCGACCAGCAGTAAAACCTTTTCCAAAGAAAACGCCCTTTTGACTGAATGGGATGCACGGATACAAGATATAACAGTACAACATAAGAACGAACTATAAAAATCAGTTAAAAAAGGCTTAACTCATCAGATGGACAACAATACAAGTGGACGTGGCCGGGTAATACAAATCATTAATACCAAGATTAAAATTTTGTATTCGCTTTTGCAATGATCTTGTAGGGAGCAGGTTTCTCGGAGCTCCTCTAACCAGGATAGGAAAAAATGTTTAAAATCGTGCTTTCACAGGGGTTGGGTGTTGTCGCAGCAAGTTTACTTCGCAAGAAGTGAGTATATGCATCCAGGTCGGAACTAAATAGGGAGGTTGAATTAACAGATTTTTGTAGGACAATGCCCATCTTGCTGCAGTTAAATTCTTACACCATTGCTTTACGAAAACCGTAGTCGGCCTATTACGAGGCTTGACTTTTGACCACCTGTCATTTAGCCATAAAAATCCTAAAGCCCACCATAACAGTCCACAAACTTTGATGATTGATTGTTGGTTGCTTAAAGAACAACGGCAAATATTTCATGGATGTTAAGGTCGAGAACAAATTAACAAGAAATACAATATGTAGATCCTGTAAGAGAGGCAATCCGGGATAAAGGTCTTACTTAACACGAGTTTGTAATAAAAGTTTTGTACAAATGTTCTTGCCATATCTAATGTTTTGAATGGCAATGATTAATTATCAATGTCTCTTGTAACGATGTCGGACCAAGAAAACTCGAATGAGGTTGAATTACAATTCAGGTAAGTTCATGAATGTTATAAGTATGACCAAGTGATTCAAGATGCTTAACAATATAAAACTGGTTGTCAGAATTAGATTATACTATACACTTCGATCATGCTGTAGTTGATGATATTATTTAAGAGACAAAAAAGCTGTAATTTTTTTATTTTTTTTATATAAATAAAAGGCACTTTGTGTGCTGTTTGGCATTACGATATTTAAAGTATTTTTATAAATCCATTCTTTAAAGAGACATAATCTGTTTTAAACTCCTGTTCACTGATTTCACTCAAATTTTCAAATTTGATCTACAAAAACTAAAACGTGTATCCAAATTACAAAAAGTCTAAAATAAACAATAAACAATGCATGGACTTCACATTATGTATCGGCATTTCGTGCGTTTTCTTTGTGTTTATACGTCATCAACCGCAAAGGTTGACTAGGAAATATAAATATGGCCACTACAAGTGTTCTTCCGACCGGCAGTTTAACCATTGACAAAGTCGAGCGTCTGTTTGGCTGTGCGGGATGTACAAGTACACAGTCACGTTCGGTCAGAACGCTAAATCCGATTCCTCGTTGAAAAAAGTGAGAACGAAAATAGGCAATGCGTTAAAGAGACACACACCTGACCAAAGGTTGCATGTTAAGAACCCTTGCAACAACTATTTGAGAGGTCCGTTTGTGGCAGGTTGCGAGGCAAAATATCTGCCCACACTCAATTTACCCTAATTATCCAGTGATAGTCCAAATTTCTCCTTCGATAACCACCGAAGACTGCTGACGGTCATATATCCCGTTATAAGATCTAATAGAAAACGACCACGTGCAATTGGTTTTTCTAGGTCTGTTTGAGTTCATATTTTTGGTTGAAAAGTGTGGTTATCATCGTTTATACCTGTATACGATCGATTTTTTATTGATCGAATCATTCAATAAAATTGTTCATCCTTATTACACTTTCAATGCTGGCATTATTTTCTTTTAAAAGCTGATTATATGGGTAACCCAACTACAGATAAGGGTTTAAACTGAAGGTCACATATACACGTATTCAATGAGGTCAAATTATTCACTTACAAGTGAAAAATATATCAGAAATATTCCTTAGCTCATTTTGACACAAACTGTATAAAACGTATTATTATTTAACTATTTAACTTTCATAAATGATTGAAAAAAACAATTCATATCTTTTTTTTAAAGTTGATAATACTCCTTTTAGTGAAGAGAAGGTACATTACTGATTGTAGTTACTTTTTAAAGTTACAGAAGACAATTGTTAATTTTGAAAAAGGCAAAATTCTGGTAACACAACGTTTTTGGCAGTCAACTGTTTAACCTATATTGAAAATGATTGCTTGGTTGCAGCAGTTGAAGATGTTAAAACGTCCTTAACGACCATTTATCATAACTTAAATGACAATAAGAACTCCCAATACCTTAGACAATTAAATGGCAATTGGAACGTCCATTTCATAAAAGCGGATCTGAACCTCTTCTTACAAACCGATCTAAACCTCTTCTTACAAACCGATCTAAACCTCTTCTTACAAATCGATCTTAACCTCTTCTTACAAACCGATCTAAACCCCTTCTTACAAATCGATCTAAACCTCTTCTTACAAACCGATCTAAACCTCTTCTTACAAATCGATCTAAACCTCTTCTTACAAACCGATCTAAACCTCTTCTTACAAACCGATCTTAAATCTTCCTAACCGAAGTCTCTACCAATCTACCGGAATTTGCTCACACAACCAGTATCGCAATTCTTCACAGTATTTAACAGCTGATGTATTGGACCTACTTTTTAGAGTTTTCATTTGTTAAACGTATTCTTTTACAATAGATTGAAGTTCATAACAGCGTGGATATGGATACATGGTACTTTGATGTGCTTATACCGAACTATTTAACTTTATCTTGTGCATGATGTGTATCAATGGCTGTCGATAACATTCATTTCGTGTATTTAAAGTATGTTAGGGACCGCTAAATGGGAATGCATGTAAATACGTTATGTACACATTTAAATTCAAAAAATAAAAAGGTTCTTTTAGAAAAGATTTAAAAAAAAAAACTGTGATATCACATCAACACGTTTCTTTTCAACGAATAATTAATTTTCATAGGTGATATCATAAGATTACTGAGGGAGATAATTTGATATTTTGAAAACAAATTTCTTTCCACGAAACTTACACCCTCTGGCCCATAGAAAAACGAGGAAAACTTCGTACGAGTTGGATATTTTAGAGTTTAAAATTTAAGTACGAATAGTAAACTAAGAGATTTTATCAGTGTTGGTAAAATCCACAAAACAAGGGAAGAAAATCATATTCGTGTTAAGTGTGTGGTACAAAATAAAAAACCTGATAATAGACTTTCATCAACGAGTAAACAAATGTTCAAATGCAGTACATAAGCACCGGCTTTTGATTGTTGTAAAATATGAATATTAGAGGCGTCGGGTATATTTCGACAAACATAACTAAAACTGCTCATTATTCAATTCAATAAAATTCAGAAAATTGCAGAAAAAGTTTTTGAAAATATAGTCAAATTGAAAATAATTTGGTTTAAACAGATCCTGACCACAATCATTTTGACGTTAGAATACATTCGTGTAAAATCAATGATTAGAAAATGTTTACTAGGATTACGAATCCTAAGTGAACTATCTGCATTTTTTCAATGTGGAAAATATGTGGTATATAAATGTATTTTTCCCATTTCCATTCCGTATCAAAACGTTCTTCCAAGCTCATTAAGAAAAAATCAGACACCAATTAAGAAGCCATTCGACAACTCTTTGAGGGGTCCGTAGGTGGCCTGTCGAAGGCTACTTTTCTGCTCGATTTTTATACGTTTAAAGTTGGTTATTAGTTTGAATAAAATATACCATTTCAACAAAGGTGAGTAACTTATAGGAAAAAGAGCATATACACAAGAGAAATGCAATTAAACAATAATATAATATCCATCTCAATTTTTTTCTCATTTATTCTTCAAACAAAGGCAAACACTTTCATTTGACATTTGTTTAGTTTTTAATTAATATTTTAACACGGAATTATGATATTATATGTTTTAGTAATATGTGTCGATAAAATGCTGTCTCATTTACATATACCCGACATCTCCTGTATTGAGGTTTTACTGCAATCGGAACTCTAGTTAATTTCCATCAATTGTAGTTTCTATCCTTAAATTGTAAAAATTATTACTACAACGAAACACATTAAAAATGATGAACCTCGATGTGTGTTCTTACAAAACATTAACGTAAAATTTGCACAGAAATAACTGGAGTCGTATGCTACTTGTAAAATATTACAAAATTAAATTGTGTTAGAAATATATTTGAATATTCATGAAAATCTGATCACTAGAGTATCCAATGTGGTTTTTTTTGTGCTTAAAGAAATCTAGACACGAGGATATAAACGATTTTTATGAAAGTCCTGGATTCTTTTCACAAAATCTTAAGACGAATAATGATTGTAGATTACTCCAAAATATTTAACAAATACGAAGTAGCACTCGAAAAAAAAAGTTAAAAATCTAATCAAATACAAACTTGAGCATTCAAAACCAAAAATTCAGAAACGTTGTGCCAAATTCGGCTTAGCCAATCTATATCGGAAACTCTTAGTGTTTTGAATATTCCAACATTTTATTAAAAGTAAATTTACTGGAAATTGATCATGTTGATATTTCAATAATATTTCAAGTAAACACAAAAATGTAAAACAAATGCTGTCTACTGGGTTGGTGCTAACCTCTAGGAAGTAACGTACCAAACCAGTGCCTGTAAAAACTCAAAATGACCAGACTTATAATGAAAGACATACCTACTGTAGTATTTGAGGATTTGTTTTCGACCAAAAAATGCATAAAATATTTTTGTTAACCAATCAACACTGTATCGATGTAGGTGGTGTTTTTCATCCGAGCAAAGTAAATAGTTATCAAAGGTACCAGGATTATAATTTAGTACGCCAGACGCGCGTTTCGTCTACAATAGAAATCAATTATTGAGGACTTTCAAAACTTTTCCGGAAGAATTTGGTCAAAATTGCTAATGTTAGTTTATTCGATATATGTTTACCAGTCGATAAAATTAAATTGGTTTTGTTGTTTCGGAATAAACTAGAAGTATACATTAAACAAACTGGCCATTGGGCGAAAACTAAAACAAACTGTCACTGATTATTTCTTGATTTATGAGATTTTTTCACCGAAACATTGACTAGTCGAAAATGATTACGTAGCTAAGAAGTCGAGGTTTGTTTGTTCTATATTTTAAACACACACTTAGATAAAGTTCATGTTATAATATATTACGTAGCTGGGCTGATTCCAAAATGTAGTAAATTACTAATTTTCAACAACAAAAATATCTCAGATCAGGCCTATAATGGTTTACTTCTATAAATTGTGACTTGGATGGAGAGTTGTCTTATTGTCACTCATACCACATCTTAAATCTATTGGATGGATAGTTGTCTCATTGGCACTCATACCACATCTTATATCTATTGGATGGAGAGTTGTCTCATCGGCACTCATACCACATCTTATATCTATTGGATGGAGAGTTGTCTCATCGGCACTCATACCACATATTATATCTATTGGATGGAGAGTTGTCTCATTGGCACTCATACCACATCTGATATCTATTGGATGGAGAGTTGTCTCATTGGCACTCATACCACATCTTATATATATTGGATGGAGAGTTGTCTCATTGGCACTCATACCACATCTAATATCTATTGGATGGAGAGTTGTCTCATTGACACTCATACCACATCTTATATCTATTGGATGGAGAGTTGTCTCATTGGCACTCATACCACATCTTATATCTATTGGATGGAGAGTTGTCTCATTGACACTCATACCACATCTTATATCTATTGGATGGAGAGTTGTCTCATTGGCACTCATACCACATATTATATCTATTGGATGGAGAGTTGTCTCATTGGCACTCATACCACATCTGATATCTATTGGATGGAGAGTTGTCTCATTGGCACTCATACCACATCTTATATATATTGGATGAAGAGTTGTCTCATTGGCACTCATACCACATCTAATATCTATTGGATGGAGAGTTGTCTCATTGACACTCATACCACATCTTATATCTATTGGATGGAGAGTTGTCTCATTGGCACTCATACCACATCTTATACATATTGGATGGAGAGTTGTCTCATTGGCACTCATACCACATCTAATATCTATTGGATGGAGAGTTGTCTCATTGACACTCATACCACATCTTATATCTATTGGATGGAGAGTTGTCTCATTTGCACTCATACCACATCTTAAATATATTGGATGGAGAGTTGTCTCATTGGCACTCATACCACATCTTATATCTATTGGATGGAGAGTTGTCTCATTGGCACTCATACCACATCTTATATCTATTGGATGGAGAGTTGTCTTATTGGCACTCATACCACATCTTATATCTATTGGATGGAGAGTTGTCTCATTGGCACTCATACCAAATCTTATATCTATTGGATGGAGAGTTGTCTCATTGGCACTCATACCACATCTTATATCTATTGGATTGAGAGTTGTCTCATTGGCACTCATACCACATTTTATATCTATTGGATGGAGAGTTGTCTCATTTGCACTCATACCACATCTTATATCTATTGGATGGAGAGTTGTCTCATTGGCACTCATACCACATCTCATATCTATTGGATGGAGAGTTGTCTCATTGACACTCATACCACATCTGATATCTATTGGATGGAGAGTTGGATATTTGTCACTCATACCACCTCTTATATCTATTGGATGGAGAGTTGTCTCATTGGCACTCATACCACATCTGATATCTAATGGATGGAGAGTTGTCTCAATGGCACTCATACCACATCTTATATCTATTGGATGGAGAGTTGTCTCATTGGCACTCATACCACATCTTATATCTATAGGATGGGGAGTTGTCTCATTGACACTCATGCCACATCTTATATCTATTTGATGGAGATTTATCTCATTGGCACTCATACCACATCTTATATCTATTGGATGGAGAGTTGTCTCATTGGCACTCATACCACATCTGATATCTATTCGAAGTTGAGTTGAAATGCATGCTTCCAACATGTTGTTTGTGAACTTAAACAATTTTGTAAATAGCAGTGAAATAAAAACTTTTACATTTCCGGATTGCACAAAAGTATGTTTGTTTTATTTTATTTTTTTTAAGTCTAAAATACTGAAGTGAAGCACATGTATTATATGATCACTTAGAGTATAAATGAGATGTAGGCTTACTGATATTTAGTAAACTATCAATCTGTAAGTTCTGAGAAAAATATTATCAAAAACATGACGAATTAATATTGGAAACGTATAATTGTCGTTCGTGTTTTACTTCATCAGATGACACTAGTGACACACAGAGTGTTCCCCGTCAGCCTTAATCTACCTTAATTAACTCCGGGAGCGAACTACTGTGTTGCCCATCGCTTTAGTTGAAAATATGGAGATGTGGTATGAAAGCCAAGGATATAACTATCAGCAGAAGGATGTGAACAACTACTGATCACCATACATGCTTAAACACGGAGTAATCTTATACGGAATGATAAATACGGCTCCGGGTTAAAAAATGAAAAACAAAAACCCAAGAAAAAAACAGATATTCTTATTTCTGCTTAAATGATAAAACTGCTTCTTTTAACGGCTGGAAGGAATAGTTGTATTTAAATTATGATTTAATATTCATTAATATTTCACTTACCGGGTTTAACGAGTTCTGCATATACATCTGTTTTCCCAAGCAAGTTCGTTCCATTCCCTTTTAGAACTATGGTTTTGAAAACCTCGTTTAAGGTTCTATTCAAGCTGTCATTAGAGTGGAAGATCTTTTTTTTTACTTCAAAATTAACAACCACGTGTCCTTTGTCCCCCATCGAGGATGTTCCTGTAGCTTTTTCCGGCATGTAAGTGATTGGCTCTTCAAACTCTTCTGCAACATTGAAAAACATAATTCATTAAACCATAAACTTTATAATTATTTGTAGAAACCAGTTTAATATAGGTCGACAGGACAGAAACCAAAGTATACTGAAATCCTCTTAAAAACCGTGCATCTATCTTTCAAAATGAAAATCCTATAAAACTAAGATAAATCACATGACTAAACAAAATAAAAATAGTTGTCTTTCCTTAATACTTCTTAATTGCATATTTATTGTGGAAAAAGGGGTGTGGTCGAAAGAACAATTGATGTAATAGTATTTGTTTTTTACATTAAATCGATATCTCATATAAAACACAGAAAAATCAAAATACGGGTACTAATATAAACTTGAACGTCGTATGACTATCTACCTTGTTGTTGAAAATCAGCATAATTTATTTGTAAACAGATTGATCTATTGTAAACAAGTTAATTGTTTGTATATAATAGCACACCTTAATAACGCTTATTTACCTGCTGCACTTGCAATAACTGCATATGTTTGTGTATTGAAATAGCATTTCAAATTACAAAATTTGAAAAGGTTTTGGATGAAGGTGCTGACTTCACTCTGGAACAGGCCGTCATCTAGAACTACTCTTCTTTTAACATCAATGAAAAGTATGATACTGCCTTTATCAGCTCCTTTGAAATTGATGTTCTCACTGTTGAGGTCTTCTTTAAGTGAGTTTATAAGTTTGACTACCTCTTCACTGTCGTTTACTTCATGAACGATTATTTTCAATTTTGTGTAGCTCTCCTCTAGATCTTTAATAAAATGTGCAAATTTTGAGAGTTGTATTTATTCATTTGCAATCCTTTTCATCTAAATGAAGAAAACAATGTGTTGTATCTTATTCTTACAACTGATTTTACAAACACAGAATATGTTTTGTAATTATTTTATTTTCAAACTTTGCCATATAAGGAGAAATAACTTATGAAGTAAAATGTATTAAAGAATGTGTTCGAAATTATTTGACTTTTAAGCAAGCAAATGAGTCCTTTGACAGCAATTGTAGTTCTTTTTTCCGACTCAAAGTTTGTTTTTTTCATGTATAACCTTTACCAAATCTTACTTTTTTTGCACAATCCATAGCTTGATAAAAATCAGTAGATCTATACTTTTTACAACAATATCAACAACCTGTTGTAAAATAATTAAAACATCTTATCGATTTTTATTTAAACCTCTAATTTTCCTTAAGTCGATTTTGTTTGATATAAACAAGACAAAGTTTCCTACAGCAGCAGCACGTACAAAACATCAAAAGAAGTGAAAAGAAATATTGTTAAGTAAATGCAACTAGTATACGTCGCTCTAGACCTGCAGCATGCTATCGAAACATAACAAGTTATGTTAATGCAAATTCAGCAGTTTAATAGCATAACTAAAGCAGTAATAATGATCACTTTGCAAAGCACAAAAGGAAGACGAAGCATATGAAATGTTTCGTGATAAACGGGTTTTAGAATAATATAAAATAAAGTTCTGACAAGAAATAATAATAAAGTTCTTGTTTTCAAACTCAATGATTGAATGATTACTTGCGTATACGCGAATTTAAAAACTATCTTTAGAAGATAACTGTATTGTATTTTTACCTCCGACGGCATCGTTAGCGGAGACAGTAAACTGGTATTTGCGACCATCAAATCCACAATTGATGCCGTCGGAGCTTAAAATACAATATTGTTATCTCCATTCTAATAGAACTGACAGAAAACAAAGTTAAAACATGTAAATAAAATCTGTTATATGCCGTCTGCGCTTGCGCGTAAGTCCCATAGCATCAATTGTCTATTGATGCCATGTAAATAAGTGACGTTATCCAGTCAAAATGAACGTTACAAACGTTGTTGCATTAGAATTTGCCGTGTATGAAGAATGAGATAAATTCAATATATATTTGGATTAAGGGGGTACCCACCACTATACCCAAAAAAAATCCTGTCGTTTAATTTTTCTTAATTTTATTTCATTGATAAACTAGGCCAACCTAAACATCTTTGTAACAATTTCAAAAGATTTGAACCGTAGGTTTAAAAGATTTGGCAACTCGAATATGGCATCTTTTACATACTAGTATAGGCCAAAATTGGAAGTTTCTGAAATATGGGTATAGGGTTAAATGTGTTAAAAATTCAAAAATGTATTCCTAAATTGACATTAACATAGCTAATAATGATAGCTGAGGTGAATATTAAATCACTGATACCATTTTCTTGTAAATTTTTTATTCCGGATTTAAAATTTTGCCCGAACTTTAATAGGGGTATCAGAATCAGCCCCGAAAAGTGAATGCTGTGCTTCTAGTATTTGAAGAAGAATTTTTTTTTTTTTTTTTTAATGTGTCGTTTAATTTTTTTAAAAACTAAGCATTTGGATTGCTATACTAGTCGGTTGTTCTTGCAAAATCTTTATATAGAATTTAACCGTTAGATTTTTTTGTATTTAAGTTTAAAATACGCCTCACCCTCAAATTGGTTCATTAAATAAGAGCAAAATCTATTCAAAAAGTACATAAATGCCATATTTGTTTTCGTCTTTTGAACTAGGCCTTAAATGATTGGCAAGTGGATGTATCATCACGGGGTTAAGTGTCTTGCACCATAATGACCTTTTTGTGACCTTCAAATGTGACCTCAAGGTCAACTTTATGTTGTTTTTTTTCGTGAAAAACACAATCATGTAGGCCATAACTTCTTTGCCTTTTGACCTAGGCCTTACATCTCTGGCATGTGGATGTATCATAATGAGGTGATGTGCCTTCTTAAATTTTTGAACTTCATGTGACCTTAAACTTTGACCTCGATGACGATAATATTGTTTTTTGGTAAAGAACACTTGTACGGGCCATGACTTTTATGTAGTTATGAATTTATATTTATTTAAAAAAAATCATATTACACAAGCTTCAATCAACCATACAAAAATATAGACACATTTTATGGCATGTCAACCCATTCCATGCACACAGAATTCATAATGGACATGTGGTCACATAAAATTGTTTGAAAAGGGAATAATTTCTATTGAAGCACAGTGTACGTACTTAACTACTCAACAGCCAGCAAGGTGAAAAATTCCTAGGAATCAAACAGTAAGAGGAGTTATGCAAACTAACTATATACCAAAAATGGGATGGACGGAAGGACATATGAACAGGGGTAAAACAATTACCCCCCCCCCCCCCCCAAAAAAAAAAAGGATGTAACTGATTTTTGAAATGAGATACGAGCTGTTGAAATTGAAAGCATGACGAGCCAACAACACATATGATACATAGGGAGAAGCTTTAACGTTTGCAGTTGCTTTACATGATCGAGATTTTCACTTTATTGTTCCATAGATTCATAAATATACAATTCAAAATTTAAAAACAAAACTATTCGTTCAAAGAAACACAGCTCATGAGAGATGAAATAGAAATGACTGTGCAAAATCCTTATACATACTGTGAAACCAAGTTCGTTAAACATAGAACTTTTTTAATATTTCTGCAGAGCTCAATTATGAAAATTAGTTACAACTGGTTTTTAGTTAAGAGCACGGCAATTACAAGTTTCACATTATTTTTGGGGCCCTTATTATTATAGAGAATGGTTACTCTATTCAGTAATAATCTTGAATTGAGACTTGAGTAGAAACATTTTCACATGTCACTTACAAACACCAAACTTTTTTTTTTTTTTTATATTTATTTCAAAATTGCATTTGATTAAAAAATTCGAAAAGATACACAAACATGACAAAAGCAGAACAAAAGAAAAATAACAAATTTTGCTATCCCTTCGAAATATAAATTTGATAAAGCAAAAATAACATGTTCTATTGATATCATACATGTGTAGTTTCAGTTTGAAACATGATTCTAAATATAGACTTTACTTTCCTGAAAATTGCGGACGGAATAAAAGACACCCGTTTATTACCAGTCCTGTAAGGATAAAGGTTGAAAAAAGATACTAGAAAGATGTATTTTTTTTTATTCAGATGAATGTGAGAGTGCATATATAAGTATAGTGTTTTGTAGACTGAATCGGATGTTTTTCCCCCTCTTTTTGTCTTTGTCCCGTGACATGTAAATAATGCACTGGTGTTAGATTATACCCCTTGGTATTTTCTAACTTTTTACATGAATATAAATCATGTAATGAAATATTCAATTGCACTTAAAAAAAATATGCCAGATATTTTCAAATTATAAATTATTCATAACCTATTTAACATTACCACGTGTATTACTAAGCCCATAGTGTATTTCATTAAAAACTACATGAATGGTTTAAAAAAATGTATTGTGGAGTCAATTCAGTTTTGGTTTTAATCAATTTGGTGAAGATCATTCTACAAACAGAATTATTGTATAATTGTCACAGGTTTATTTATTTATTTGGTTAACATTTTATTGTCAGAGGGAGCTATCATTTGAGGAGGGAGGCTTGGATGAAATTTGAAAAAAGGCAAGACAGGCTTTTGAGCAAACAAAGGCAGGAACAGTAATTTGGCATAACAAGCAGATTACTATTTATGTAAACAATTTCAGGATAAACTAATGAAAATTGTGGTCCCTAAAGAATGAAAAATAAAAATGTAGGACAACGAAGTCAGATAAGGGAGGGTAAAAGGGTCCTGATCCCGAAATCCGAGGCTTAAGGACACGAAATCCTGAGTTTAAATAAATCTAAATCCTGACATCCCGAAATTCGAAAAAAGAATTCCCGGTTCCCGAAATCCTGAGCTTACAAAAAATTATCCCGGTCCCCTCCCCCTCTCCAATGATTACAACTAAAAAAAATGCAGGACAACATTTTTAATTGAAGCCTTCCCCCAATAAAATCAAATGGTATTATCCTTAGACCTTTTACTTTTTGTACTTTATTTCATTTTATGTAAAACCTAGGCATTGGCAAGTAAAAAACGAAAACAGTTATGGTCCTTTGACCTTTCTGTTTCCCTCCTTTTTCAACGTCCTGGTTTTCTTTTGGTAACTTTATTTCACTCTCAAAATTTCCTATTATGTCTCTTTGGAGATTCATTAATGGAAAATGAGTGACTTTAAATGGATTAAAAGATTAAATGAATAACAATAGGTGTACAGCTGCTCTTAGAAATCTTAATCATGATCTTTTAAAAGCTTGCATATTGCACATGCTTTTAAAACATAGCAATGAATCAGACCATGAGTAAGAGTTATCTTTTCTTAGGTGTTCTGTACCCCTTAAGACCAACAGAACATCATGTTTAATTTCACCTTCTTCCGCTCTAATTTGTTCAATTGCTGCATTTGCCGATTTTCCTGCAAAAATATGAATTTCTTTTTCTGGATTTCCAACATGAAATCTGTACTTTTCTGCAAAATGCAATTATGATTATAAACACACTCAAAATGTTCATTAAATCAATACAACCTTATTGTATCGCCATCATTATGTATTCACTTATATATTATTCGAATTGACTTCTAAAAATATTCTGTATTAGACATGTTTTAGTAATTTAATAAAACGGTTTGGAAACCAAAATCTAAGATTCTAATTAAACCTTAAATTGTCACATACATTTGATAATAATATTTGTCGTCATTTAAATCCCTTTTTTTATATTTTGATTCATTCCTTTTGTTTGTATCATACTAGTGACGAAGCTTTGAAGGTTGACAATGTTGTTTAAGAATACTCTATTTTAAGTGCTTAAAAGATAAGAAAATATCTGTACAAAGTCAGGAATATGACAGTTGTTATCACCTCGTTTTGTTTTTGAGCTTTTGATTTGGATTGCCATTGGACTAAGGACTTTTCGTTTTGAATATTCGTCGGAGTTCTGTATTTTTGTTATTTTACTTTTTTCGCATAACTTATATTGTCATGCTCTGAAATAAATATGCTGATAGGTCAATACACTTTTGGGAGCACACAAATTCATTGGCTTGTTTTAAAAGCTAAATAAAACAAACATACCTTTCAATTGTTCAATATCTGCTCTAGCATCGAGTAGTTTCTTCTCAGTTTTAGGATCAAGTACACACGTCTTGTATTGCTCTATAGTATGTGAATATCCATTGTTTGTGGGTTTATTCAGGTAAGCATCTATTCGTTTTCCAACTTCGATAAAGGTAAAGAAAAAATTGTCAAACAAAGGTTCCGATATGTTGGCATTCACTCGATGAACAAATCTATTCCGTACCCGCCTTATGCGTTCAATGTCCTCACCTATTCCAATGTCTGTGATAATAGGATTGGTCCCCCATTGTCTAGACGGTGGCGGTATAGAAAGCTGGAAAAAATTAACAATTATTTTGTAAGATAGACTTACATCAATTTTGGTATATTCATCGTTCATTAATGTATCTACCATATCAAGCTCAGATTTGTTAAGTTTTCTTCTGAAAGGAACATTCCTCATAATAGCGTTGTGGAGGGTTTTTGCTTGCGTTCCGGTTTGTGCCATTAACTCTTGCATTATCATTGGAAATACTTCCATGATCACCATACTACACTTTGCACATCTGTTCTTGTCTAGTGATGACATATTTATGGTTGCATCTGTAAAATAAAATGTAAACACCAATAACCATGATTCATTAAATCAGTTATATTTCAAAAACTGTCAGAACAAAATGGTTTGATTGACGAAAACAACAAATTGAAATTGTCAGACGACTCATTATAAGAATAGATGCTATACATAAACAAATGTAAACCATTCATATTTTTCCGTATTATCTTAAAAACATAGCATACATGGCATACGGGTAGAATCTTTATATAACAAAAATGACCAACAAGACAAAATCTGCAAAAAAGTGAAATATCAGAAATCAGAAATCGTCAAAGAACTTCTTCTATGAGTTGATTCTCAGAAACTACGATTGTTATTATAATTTAGTTTCGTTTATTATCCATCATGTTGAAAATTTTAAAACATAGAGGGTAGCCTAAACGGAACAAAGCATTAGCAAGTTAAGATCTATAAATAGTACAAATGGTAAAAATCGTGTAATGACCCCTTTACGATCTTTCTTAGATTTTGACTAAAGTTACAAACGAACGTATGCATTCCCACGATAACAGTGAAAGCATTCGTTTCTCAATCAAATGTAGCTTTTAAAAATATAAGCACATCGCAAATAAAACACTCCAATGACATCTCAAAACAAAAAGAAAAATAGTTAAAAGTCCGATACGTTACTTATGTTAACCACATTTACAGTTACGTCGTAACTACAATCCCCTTCCCTTTCATGAATGTGACCTACCGAATTAGACTTTTTACCGAATTAATTTTGTTATCACATAAACAACACGACGGGTGCCACATATTTAGCAGGATCTGCTTACCCTTCCGGAGCACCTGAGATCACCCCTAGTTATGGTGGGGTTCGTGTTGCTTAGTCATTAGTTTTCTATGTTGTGTCATGTGTACTATTTTTTGTCTGTTTGTCTTTTTCATTTTTAGCCATGCCGTTGTCAGTTTATTTTAGATTTATGAGTTTGACTGGCCCTTTGGTATCTTTCGCCCCTCTTTTACACACATTTGTGAGGAAATTGATCACGTATACATGTATTAAAATGTTTAAATCATTCACATTTTGATAACATTATTGAAGTATGACATTTATGACTAATCAAATGGTTAAGCATTCACTACAAAAGTAAAAAAGTCTGAATAGACCAGTTTTTGTCTGAATTTGCATGAATTTTTACTCGTCATTCTTAATTTGTCTGAATAATTTTTTTTTAAATTCTTGACATAGTATGAATTTGTCTAATAAGGTTCTTGATTTTTCTTGACAAGTGGCTTGACAGTATGAACATTGTCTTAACATTTCTCGACACTTCCTTTATCATTTGATAAGAGTCTGGATTAGTCTCGACCAATTCTTGAAGGTCTTAAATTTGTCTTGATCTGTATTGACATATTCTTGACATTCTTAATAATGTCTGAATATGTCTCGACAGTCTTAAATATGTCCTGACACTATCTCAACAGTATAAATTTCCCCTGAAATGCGCGTGTACAGACATTTTTTTCTGCACTGTTTATGACATTCTAATGCTGTTATATACTCCTTTTTATTAGGGCTAAACTAAACTTTAAAGAATCAAGGATTAATCTGGTACAGTAACATGTCCTTTTGGTACACCTAAGTTGGAATAACCTGAATAATCCCCCATGTAGTTTAGTTTTGATTTATTTTTATTAAACGTTCAATTAATTGTTTTCACTTGAAATATAAGTCGAAGTAACTGACAAACAGCATTTATATTATTGCCATTCGCAAAACTGCTAGTCAAATTTGCTTTACTAAAAAAGGTGTCTTGTAGGCAATTAGAACAAGTGACCATGTGTCTCTTTTGGACCCAACAATTCATCTTTTAGGTTTGTGTGGCAACAAAACGAGAGGGAAGGGCTTTTGTGTAGGTCAAAGAATTTGTTCTCATCTTGATTCAAAAACCTTATAATTTTTTTTTAGAACAACACAAGCACATCATTTATTCAAATTTGAGTATTGAATTTTATAATTTTTGTATCAAAAATATTTTGTGATAACTCCTTTCTTGAAAAGAATAAAAATGTTTAGATCTATATTATGCATGTCTGTTTGGGATCTATTTTCTTTTGTTTTTATGTTAAATTGTTTTATAACAATACACCCACATTTAAATTATTTTATACATTAAATTTCATAGCCATATTTGCATTTGTTAAAATATTTAGATACCCAAATTTTGAAGTATTTTACATACCCAACTTTCATATTAGTTGTAAGAAGTGTAACTTGAAACAACAGTATATTATGTAAAGAGAAATAAAGATTAAAGTTATATCATGAATATTGGTCATGATTTGTAAAACTCAGAACTGTCATGACTGTCAAGCAAATTTAAGACACAATTCAAAATGTTCAGAATATGTCAATCTATACTGAGAAAAATAAGAATGTCGAGAAATTTCAAGACCATATTCATACTTTTGGAGAATGTCGAGAAAGAACTAATGCAAATCAAGGCAAAAACTGGTCTTTTCAGACTTTCTGACTTTTGTAGTGATTGGTATTCATAGATAATTTACATTTGATGAAACATACCTAATTCGGCGACTTTTGAAATATCTGATTGCAAATAAAAGTGCATTGATTTGGGACAAAGGAAAAACCTGTGCATTTTTAAAGAATGAAAAAATGTTAGTACTTTGTATATGTAAGGGAAAAAAACGGTAACAGCCTGTTAGAGGCTTAATTCTTACTTAAAACATTTTTTAACATGTCGAAAAAGGTTAAACAAAAGAAAAAGTAAGCAAAGATTTATTTTTATCAAGTATGAACAATTTTTGTGAATAAACTGTCATTACATTTAAGTATATCCTACATGCTGGCCCCTTTGAACAGGCAAAGATTTATTTTTATCAAGTATGAACAATTTTTTTTATGAGCAAAGATTTATTTTTATCAAGTATGAACAATTTTTGTGAATAAACTGTCATTACATTTAAGTATATCCTACATGCTGGCCCCTTTGAACAGTATCTCAACTTTTAAAAATAAACAAAAAGAAAGTACAGCTGAAGGTAAAGAACATGTAATGCTACATGAATAATAAGACACATGCTATACGTACCATGAGTTATGCGTGCGCAAGGAAATTAGTTTCCGCTCATAGTTTCCGTGAATACCTTTAGCCCTTTACATGCAAAAGGGGAGGTTTGGCATGCCACAAAACCAGGTTCAACCCGCCATTTTTTTCTTTAAAAATGTCCTGTACCAAGTCAGGAATATGGCCATTGTTATATTATAGTTCGTTTCTGTATGTGTTACATTTTAACGTTGCGTCGTTTGTTTTCTCTTATGTTTGAGTGTAAATTCACATTGCGATAAGACGTGTCACGGTACTTGTCTATCCCAAATTCATGTATTTGGTTTTGATGTTATATTTGTTATTCTCGTGGGATTTTGTCTGTTGCTTGGTCCGTTTATGTGTGTGTTACATTGTAGTGTTGTGTCGCTGTTCTCCTTTTATATTTAATGCGTTTCCCTCAGTTGAAGTTTGTTACCCCGATTTTGTTTTTTTTTTGTCCATGGATTTATGAGTTTGTACATCGGTATACTACTGTTGCCTTTATTTGACAGTTTTGTGTTTCAAAATTGATAAATTGATGAAAGTATATTCTCAATTAATGCAAACACGAAGAAACAGATGTCGTTATTAGTGATTGTGTTGTTACAAACTTTGGATTAAAATCAAATGTGTATTCAGAATCTATTTAGATACATTAATTCAGTGTGGATTTCCAAGAGGATATAGTCAAAGCAGCTAATAATAGCAAGTTTTATATATATTATCTTTCAAAATATAGTCCTCTCCTATTAGTTTCTTGTTTCTTCTCCTGTTTTGTTTCTTACTAGGTGAATGAGAAAAAAAAAAGAATAGCATACAAAAACAGATTTCTTGTTGAACCATATCGAGTGCATCGCAGTCGATTTTATTTCAAATATATAATTAATATGAGCAAATGAAGAGATAACAACATGCAATCAGTTTGATTCTTTAGATTGAATTTCAAGGGACTGTTATTGTTTACCCAAACGGTACCACCTGAGTATTATATCCCCTCCCCCTTTCTTTTTTTTTCTTTCTGCCAGGTCATGACGCTCTTTTATTGTTTATTTGTGCATTGAGTCCCTTGTAGTTTTTTTTTTAATGTAACGGTAATTTTGTCTCGATTTTCTTTTGAAAAAAAAACTTTTATAAACGATCACTGCGAACAGAGTGCAAATCGGACACACGATCGATTTGTTTGACAGATAAAATGCGGTCATTTATTCCGTTATTCTGCTCCCCATATTCATCGTCGTTCATAAGCCAAGTGTTGCATTATATATATTCATGTTTAAGCAATAATATAAGACTTTAAAAACAACAACTTGTAAAACATCGCCGAAACCTGAAAATTATAAAAAATATAGTCCCCTAGTTCATGAAAGACGTTCTAGATTTGCACTTTGTACACAGGATAAGGATAAGTGATCATGACCCTGGTATAGCAGCATGATCTTTTAAATTTTAGAAGCATTAATTTATTGATTTTTTCATTTTGATTGTAGTTTAAAATGATGGTAGGAAGAATAGGAGCAACACCAGAAGTCAATTTTTGTAACCTAATGACGGACGAGAATACATATTTGAAAAAAAGAAATTCATAAGAGCAACAACAACAAGACTTACAACGAGCATACTTAACCTATTGAATTAATTTTAAAAGGGACAACCAATGAAACATGAGAAAAATGGCTGTGATATAAGTATTGGTAGTGTTAAATCAATTTGAAAGTTATTTTTTCCTCAAGAAACCGTTTTGATGAATGACAAAATTATTGTATTGGAAGGCGACTTTAATAAAATCTTTTTTTTTAATTGTCATTTTTTTTTTCGGTTGTACTTTTGTTAACATGATGAAAACAATTGGGGTAATCAAGAGTTGTTATTTCAGTGATTGGACTATCATTTAACTGTAAGAATCAGTTATGCTACTTTGAGCTGTCAAATATTTTTAAGAAAGGGGAGGGCTATTCTTAAAATATTGGACAGCTAAAGGTAACATAATGGTTTCTTACAGGTAAATGATAGTCCAATCACTGAAATAAAGAACGGGTAAAACAATATAATAACGTCACAACAATGTTTTAATTAACCTTACAGTCGGCTACATGAGATAAGGGAAAGTAGAATCGCTTTGTTCTGCTTTCATTGCATGCGATAGACATAAGCTAACAGCAAAACATGTGAATGCATTAGTTTAAAGATAAAGCATTTGAATATTGACACTAGTGTTGCTTTAATTTCCTGATCAGATTATGACAGGGTTAAATATGTTTCCGAGCGTTCAACACTTTGCCAATTGAAGAACAGGAGTATATGAATAAATAAAAACGGTTGGAGAAAGGAAAGTGTCTTTTTTACTAAACTCTATATGTAAAAACCCTTTTGTAATATTGTCATTATTTGTATTTAGAAATAAACTATAAAAATAGGCTGGCCAGAACAGCCACCAACACATTCATATATGAAAAGTGAACCATCATACCGTGAATTCGGATAATGGGAACATGGGATATTACTAGTTTTGAACCAAAATACATTTACTGTTTTGTCGATCAATATTAGAAACTATCAGGTTTATTTTGATATGGCTAGTTTATTATCAGATAATGATCTGAATGTGTGTAACATCGCAGGATAGTTCAAATATGATCTGCATGTACCTTTTCATCTTGATATCATAGGAAAGTGGCGATGTCGATTATACGTAACATTGTAATCCCTAAAAAGTCAAGAGTATTTAATCAAACGAAGCTTGATGGCATAGTGTTGAGCTCTATACAAGTGTTTAAGAAAGCTCCTTAAAATGGTCAGAAGATTGTGTGTTGGAAAACTAAAATTTATATCTGTTTTATCTGTGTTTTTTTGACTGTTCACCTTATCAAATGTTGTTTTTTTGTTGTTGTTTTTTTTCACACTCCGCAAAGTTTTCAAAGTAAAAAAAAGTAATATGACTAGTAAAATCAAGAGTTCAATTATGTTTCAAGACTGTAAAATACACCTGTATTGCATTTCATTGCTATAACATTTCCTTACATTTCTTTCAGTTAATTTTCTTCCTTCATTCCCTTCGAAAAATAAAAAGACCTTATTTTCAATTTTTTTTTGTATAACTCTGAAAGCTTTCAAAACAAGCATACGAACATCTTAGACGGGTGGCTTTATATTTTCAGTGATTTGAATTGGTTTTTTTTTTGCGAAGTTGCACATATTAAAATTAGGATCAAACTCAATTGTTAACAGACATTTATAAGGACGTTGTTGTAAATAGAGTATTCCAAACATTTTTTTCAGCAATTTTTGTTAATTTCCGGGTGATAAAATAGCCCTTAATACAAATTTGTATTCTCAATGTAATATTGTATAGTCTTGATAACAGCAATGCAAACACTGCACAGTAATACAAACACTGAATAGTCAATAGAAACACTGAACAGCCAATAGAAACACTGAAGGAGCCAATTCCAACACTGAAGGAGCCGATTCCAACACTGAAGGAGCCGATTCCAACACTGAACAGCCAATACAAATACTGAACAGTAATACAAATACTGAACAGCAATACAAACACTAATTAACAGCAATATAAACGCGTTACCAACGCTTTTATACTGAACATCAATAAGTAAGTTTAAATACTGAACAGCAATACAAACGTTTTTCGTTGTTTGTTTTTATAATCTTTTGTTTTCATGTTTGAAGAGTCTAACGATAATACCATTTGCATCATTGAATTAATCATGGCATGTGTGATAGATACCTTGAAACAATAAACTCTAGAACTATAAAAAATGTGACAACTGTTGTCAATGAAAACTTAGTAAATACTTAGTAACATATACCGTCAAATACCAGCAATAGTAATTAACAACCCCACACAAACAAAAATTGTTTCATTGGCCTAATCGTACAAACTTTATGAAAGTATCGTAATAATTCAGATAACAAAGGTCAATAGGACACTACTGAACCATAAACATTGAGATAGTTTAAATTCTATAGATATTATTTTCCACTAGGTTGTTTACGATTTTTTTTTATGTTGTTAATACTGATAAACCATTCTTTCATCTAATAATTGTGAAATGATAAAGTTTAATTTATATAGTTTAAACTTGTTTTATAATATCTACATAATACCTTTACTGGCTACATGATACTGTCTTTCTTTTGAAGATTCACAGACGTAAACTCCTTCAGTAGATTCAAAAGATATTGGGAGTTCAATGTCAAAAGTCAAAATTTATAAATTATGTCGATTAATTATCTTTATTTAAAATATCCAAAAGGATTTCCACTGCCTACTGAGTAATAACAAGAATGAAGAAGGAAGTTTAGAACATTAATTATAAAGAGCTGAGACAAATTCAACGTTTTGAAGAGTAAAGCTACACTATTCAAAACTGTTGTAATTGGTAAAGGAGTAAAGTATACGACAAAAAAACAAAAAAAACTTGTCTTGTTCGTTTTATATATATAATAAATAAAATGTGAAATATTTTACATTTAGTTGAATAAACGTACCGGCTGATAAACTCATTCTTTTTGGTGTTAATCTAGTATTTCCACATCTATATTATTCTTTTCTTTCACCATCATCAGTGTTTAAAGGCAATGACTGCATTTCAAGTCATCCGTTAAACATATGGTAACGTCAAAAGGCACCTATATAGAAAAACTAAGAAATTGTTACATACATCGTGCAAATGAAAAATGCAATATCAACATTTTGGGTTAAAGATAAGGTATTGTATTTGGTCTAAAATCAACAATATTTCATTTTAATTGTTTTTGATTTTCATAATTAAATGTTGAATGCATGTATAAAACAGTGTTGTTTATGTTAATTTGTAACCTTTTTGTCTAATGCTTAGTCCGTTTCTGTGTATGTGTTACATTTTAATGTTGTGTCGTTGTTCTTTTCTATTTAATGCGTTTCCCTCACTTTAAGTTTGTTATCCCGATTTTGTTTTTTGTCCATGGATTTATGAGTTTTGAACAGCGGTAAACTACTACTGTTGCCTTTATTTAAGAGAGTAAAATCTCAAACTTAACGAAATAATGTACACTGGACTACATATCTTGTTACAGTAATTATAGTTGATGTTATGTTTGTGACAGAGGGCAAATGGTTTGTTTTTCATGAACCAACATTTATCCATTGTGTTCTAACTTAAACTATTGTATTGATGACTTTTCAAAATTGAAGGATGTACACTTCTGAGAAGCCGAAAATTTCTAGAACTAAACTGTTTTCTTAACCTGATTTTTGGGTTTATAAGACTGTAAAAAAAACATTGGTGAAGAAAATATAATATTGTGGTCACTTCTTTTTTGCTACGGGCCTTTAAAAATACCCAATTTTGCTGATTTTCCCATTTTTCATCAATTGTACCTATTTTTATGTTATTATCATGAAAAAGGCACAGTTCCACAATTAAACTTTTTTTTATACTTTCAATAAAGATGAAGTGGACAAATCTGAATAAATTTAACTTAAAAACTATAGGTAGGTGCTAACATAAGAAAGTTTCATAATATTTTGATACTTTTTTGTGTCAAATTTACCATGCTGTCAATTTTGTAAATTTGTGATTTTTCTCAGTTTTAAGAACAAAATGCATATTATTTCAATTTTTTTTGTTAGAAAAGATTGGAAAAATAGATATCTAAGAAATTTGAAAAGACAAAAAATATGTGAGATGTACATGATTCTTGTAAATTTTTGTACCCCTCACCCATTTTGACAAAATTTTGGCTGAACAGACTGGCTTGATTCGTCATAAAATTTGAAAACTGGATTACTCAAAAACTATTCATTGTAAGTACACAATTTTTTCACAGATTTATGTTTTATTATGATATTTTAAAAATTCATTGATATTTTCCACTTGTATCACATGTTTTGAAATTAATTCCAGAACGATATTTCAACGAGACTGAAATGTCCGAAGTATACATCCTTTCTTAGAAGTTAATGTAATTAAGTTTAAATAATCATGTGATGGTACATTACTAAATCAAACTTCGCAGTTCATTGTTTAGAGAAAAACAAAACAAAACATAACACGTCCGTCTTTAAATTATTATACATCTGAATATTATTCAACTTCTACTATACGATTGTATATTTTGTATAAATAAAGGTACAAGTCCTGTGTTTCCGTCGTACCGATGTGTATCATATGTTCGCTTATATTTATCTATAGACATCTGAAATATAACTAATTGGTAGCCGGGAGGTTTCATTGATCATGTTGGTGTGTTGATGTCAATCTCGCATAAAATATTTCAAGGAGGGGTTCGATTCTCAAACATATACAAATTACAAACAGGATAAATTTCTAAAATAATTCCAATTGTGAATAGAAATCTGTAAATTAGCCAAATATAATTTAATGAAGTTAGGCACGCAGATTTCAGATGCGTTGAATAAAAAAAAAAGAAACCACGGTAAATGAAAAGGCTGACACCAAGGCAATTGTTTAAAGAGTTATAATTAGTGGTATTTTAAAGTTCAGTTCTTACTTTGCTTTATTTTCAAACTTTATATATTTATCCATTCGTTTGATTTGTTTGAAATTTTGGTTTTGCCATTTGAGTACGGACTTTCCGTTTTAAGTTTTCCTTGAAGTTCGGTAGTTTTGTCATTTCACTTTATACTTAACCTGAAATCATCTTAGTGTTATCGAGCTGACCGTCAACGCATTGCCATTTCATGAAAATCTATAAACAGTACTTATAATCTATATGAGTCCGACTTAATTTTGAGCTATTTTGTCTTCAAGCAGTCTCATGTTAAAGTACAGTATCTTTCTTATTTTAACATTATTTAGCAAAATTAAGAGGCATATGAAAAAATGATAACGACAACTGCGTTACAAAGTAGAAAATTATGTAGGGAATGAAATAGTCATGCTACAGGTTACGGTGTTCGAGGCAAACATGAAATAGTGTTTGCATGAACTGTTATGTAATAACAGGGAAGATATCGGCTATAGAAAATACGGGCGTCAGACGTAAGATTATACACGTGCTTGTATTTCAGCAGTCTTCATGAAACTTCAGTGAATTGTTTATATCTATTGACGTAAGCACACTTACAATTTTTATAAATTTTAGATTTTACCTTTCGTACTTATGTGATTGTATTCTTAACAAATTGGGTATTTTTCAGTTTTCTGCCAATGGTTTGAACAGTTATTATAAAACTGTGGTGACTGGTTTATATATTAAGATAACCTCCATTTAGTTTTTTTTATGAATTGCTGATATATTTCCTGTTAACAAGTTTTAGTAAGAATGCAATCTCAAGTTTCCGAACTATTTTAAAGAAACACCAAATAAGAAAAGAATGGTGCTTTGAATGCAATGAAACGAAGTATTAATGTCCTTCAACTGTCAAATTCAAGGAACTATTTATTATTTTCCATTTTTCGTATGCAACTGGATATGACGTAGTATGGGTTGGTGGTATTACACCTTAAGGTTATAAAGCTCAACAACGATAAACGCTTTAATCGTGACAGTCGAACTTGAACTTCATTAAGTCAAAGAACAATATATTTACATTTAAAATATTATGAGAAAGCGTTTTTAAGTTATTGAATGGACGCTGTGTAGCAGCCGCCAATTCGACCGCTGCAGATCTCCAAACTGAAAAAAAACATCGGAATTTTCCTTGAAATCCGGTACAAAACGAAGTCTTGTCTGTAATTTTACTGTTTGTGTGACCGTTTGAGTTTGGATTGGGATGGAAGGTGTTGCAGGTATAGCAGGAGCCGGTTACCTTGGGTGCATCATTTTGCCTCCTTTGCAATATGTATTCAATCAGTTTTGGTTGTTTCCTTGAGTTAAACTATTTTTACTCGATTTTCGAGGTTTTAATATTAGGAAACTATGCCGACTTATTTATTTTACAGGCATAGATTACCTAAGCTGTATTTGGCAACACTTTTAGGAAATTTGGTCCTCAATGCTCTTCAACTTCGTACTTTATTTGGCCTTTTTAAACTTTTTTGGATTCGACCGTCACTGATGAATCTTTTGTAGACGAAAAGCGCGTCTGGCGTATATACAAATTTAGTCCTGGTATCTATGATGAGTTTATTAACATTAATAAGTTTAATTGTTCAAGCAATCAACAGACACCTTAAACGCATGAACGGTGTCGATATAAATAATCAACGCCTTCCAATTTCTCATTTGTCGAGAGAGACATTACATTAAAATTGGAAAAAGATGTACTCGATCATTTCCAATTTTTAAGGACGAAAACTCAACAGCAAAAGTCCAATATCAAGCTTGTTCCTATTTGTCATAAGAAATGTTGTTTGAACATTGGTTTTACTGCAGCTCCTACGCAGACTTTGTAAAACGTCATCAGTGTCTGAGTAGAAAGTTGATGAACCAGGGGTATGTCAGAGAACTTCTCCTCCTTTTTCTAAAAAAGTTCATCGGAAGGTACCTTGTGGAAGACCTTGTGGATAAATATTCCGTATCAACTTCTCAAATAAAACACGATGGTCTTGATGTATAGATTTTGCTTACTATGTTGTTTATCATCTTAACAACCTGTGTTATAGTTCTTTCATTTGTCTGTGTTCTATTATTAATATTACTTTTACTGTTGAATGGTATTATGTGATATCCGTTTGACGTGGCTCGGTACTTATATATATCGTCAATGTGTTTGTATTGGCTTTCATTTTTTGTTGGTTTGTTTTGTATATTCGACGTTTTGTATTTCTTTTGTTCTTATAACGTGGATCTGTACTTTAAAAGATCCCGTCAGTATGATATTGTTCTATTATCATGTCATTATGATATATTTCTATTATGAATTACAATATACATTGAACCACAAACGTCAAGATCATTCAATCGCGTAGTGGAATTAACTATTTGTGGATTCTTATAAAATCTATATATAACTTTTGGACTAGTTTAAATCTCGGTCTATTTCTGAAATTTATTCTTACATACTTTTGATTTTTTAACCCTGTATGCTAACATTGCCTATGTAAATTTTAAAATGCACATTGAACGACAAATTTATGTGACGTATACAATTTTCTGACGTCAGACACTTAAATCTATGAATGTGTTCGCAGATAGTAGATGTGTTTGTGTTCTGTTTAATTGTTCCTTTTAAAATTGTAACACGATGATGACTGATGTACATGTACCCATATTTTGACTATTTTATTTATTGTGTCTGTTTATTTAACGCGTCAATGTAAATATAACGGAAATTGATGAGACTTTCATTATACTGAGAGGGTTACCGCTATAGAACCAGGTTTAATCCACCATTTTCTACATTTGAAAATGCCTGTACCAAGTCAGGAATATGACAGTTCTTGTCCATTCGTTTTTGATGCGTTTTGTTATTTGATTTTGCCATGTGATCATGGACTTTCGAATTAATTTTCCTCTAAGTTCAGTATTTTTGTGATTTTACTTTTTACTCAAAATCAATAACAAATTATTGTCGGAAACACCGATTGAAGTCGACAGACTCATGCTACCTTAACACATGTCACGGTAAATACTTGATTTTAAACCAACATGAAAAACTAGTATTTTGACTTACCCTTAAGCTGTACTATTTATCATGTTTATATTAACAAGTATTGGTCCCGTGATGAAGTTTTATTATCATATCATTAAACAAATATAGTATCTGTATAGATTTTAAATATTATTTTAGTCTACTCCCCCAAAATTGAATTTCGTTTCATGTTAGAAATAACATATGTTTTGAAGTGACACGTAAATATTGGATGATTTAAGTTGACATCGCTATTACAAAGATTTATTTTAAAATGACTTTTCAAAATATACCAAAGACATTACAATTTCAAGGCAGAGTTGATACCGAAAATGTCTGAAGTTTCTTTGGGAGAGGATTTGCTGTCATGTTCCTGTCATGATTAGAAACAAATACGGACCATGCAAAACCCTGCTGGACATTTTGACTGATCTACAATTGTTTCGCAAATACGCATTTACTAGACAATCAATTATTTATTTACACTCGCACTCTTCATATCACGACCACACAGAAGCAATCCAATTGTCAATACAGATGAAAGAATGTAACGATTTCACAAAAGGGAGAAAGTTGCAAATGGTCTATTCTGTTTATTTTTTAAAAGACTCTTTGTTTGAAGTGATAAAAATGTTGCCATTCATTTATATTGACAACAACATTCGAAACTGTCAGGGCTACAAAATGTAGCAGTGCGACGGCAAACAGCACATATATAAAAACAGAAAGAGATCGAGATATTAATGAATTCGACGACAAATGGTAAACAACGAATAATAGTGAATCTATAGTAGCTATTGTTTATTCCGCTTATATGACTTTTATAAACATGTTTACTAGTGTTCGACTTCGTAAACTATGATAGATAAGTAAACACTGTTTAGAAGAAAAAAGATTTACAGCAATACAATATTTTTAAACATCAACAAATAAATCAACTTTTAACTGAACAAACCGTACTTTTATTGGTAAAGTGTCTTAATCGAAATGTCAATTATACCCAAAAAAACCTATAAACACAGATGACCAACGCATTCTAATTTTGTATTTATCTCTAGAGCTTTACCTATCTTATTGAACATGATATTTGATTATATTCTCAAACATTAAACTGAACAAAACAAAATAGACTGTTTTGTCATTTAATATGTTTTCTACAAAGTAACGAAGTTGTATGGTGTAAAAACAGTATCTTTATTTTCTTTCCTAATAAAGATTAAAAAACAAATCTTCATAGATAAAGTAGAAATGTTAGAAAACGCTAAAACCTTAACATTTGAAAGACAGCAATGTATAAATACGTGGAAGCACGATGAGATGTTTAACCACAAATTAAAATAAAAGGATACACAAATTTTTAATTTTCGTTTATCGTATTTTCAAATCACTTATGTCTCTAATAGGAGTTATTGCACTTAATTAATTTATTTGATAAGTTGTACTTAGTCTTTTGCTGATTTTACAAGATTCATGATACATAGACTTAACGCTTGAACAATAATATAATTAGTAAATACGATACCAATGAATGTCAATTAGCTATTGATGAAAAACAATCATGATCGAGGCACTATTGATTGAGAGATATTGTTTGCAGAAATGATTTTCAAATTACGTTACCTAAGGTCGATACAAAAATGTGAATCTCAATCAGATTGTCGAAAGATGTATACGATAAACGTCAAGACTTTTATTAACCCCGTATGTTATTTTTTTAAACCTTTGCGGCAGATATAGGAAATATTATTTTAGCTAGATACTAAAGGACGATTGCAGTCAAGTTCGGATTAAAGTAAAACACTTACTTTGTACCAGTTTATGTTTACAGACGAAACATGTGGCACCCGTCGTGTTGCTTATGAGATAACAAATCCGGTAAATAGTCTAATTTGATAGGTCACATTCATGAAAGGGAAGGGGATTGTAGTTACGACGTAAGGAACATATCCGATATCATCTGTGAAACGGTTATTCCATAACGGTCAACCAACTCGTGATGGCGTTTAAAAGATGTTGTGTTGGTTGTTTTTACATATGCTTGTGTAATGTAGACTTATGGGACGCCCACCATGTTGGATGTCTCCAAGTAGGTCATAGCTTAAATTGATTATCAGACATATGTTTACAATTGTGCAAAGTTTCATTCTGTTATCACTTATCCCACGATTTTGCACGTATCAGCTGATTTCGTATAACGCCTATTGATCTATTGATGCAGTTTATCATATCGTTAAACAAATAAGGAATTTGTATAAATTAAGTATTTATATAGTTAATCTTATCATCTTAAATTGGAATTCGTTTACTGTTAAGTATTATATGATGGTATGAGTATTTACACTTGACATGATAAAAGTACACATCACTTGTAAAATGTTATAATATGTCACGTCACAATTTCTCAACGGATTTACAATAGCAAGGTAACATGACAGAACCATATTGCTGTTTTGTTAGAAGTAAGCACAGACAATTTAAAATACCTTTGTAAATTATAATGATTACAATATTTTACCCCACCTGTTAACTGGTATTGGTGTAAGACTTTTATACTTCTAATCAAAAGTTAAAAGATTACATACAGTCATCAACAATTTAATAACTGGTTGCTTTGGAATAATATTGACAAATTGTGTGTGTAATTTAGTAATATTGAGTTCGCGCCTTCCTTAATATCTTAAAACATACGTTTAAACAAAAACAAAAAAACCAGGTAAATCTAGTCATTACTGATCTAATTGAATCTGCTTATTTTGATGTATAACATAAAGAATCACAAGTCTTCTGATTTGATGATCGCAAATTAAGTTTACTGGCGACGCGTTAGCGGAGACAGTAAACAGGTATTTGCGACCATCAAATCAACAATTGATGCCGTCGGAGCTTAAAATACAATATTGTTATCTCCATTCTAATGAAACTGACAGAAAACAACGTTAAAACATGCATTTAAAATCTGTCATATGCCGTCTGCGCTTGCGCGTACGTCCGATAACATCAATTGTCAATTGATGCCATGTAAATAAGTGACGTTATCCAATCAAAATGAACGTTACAAACGTTGTTGCATTAGAAATAGTACTTAACTTCAGAGATCTATCTGGTAAGATAAGACAGCAGAGTCTTATATTAAACATCAAACTTGACAAACATATGTTGTAATGCTTGCCGTTTGGTATGTCTTTAATATAGAAAAGTATGTGTATGGCTCTAGATAAATACCGTAATTTTCAATCATAATGAAATTATCAGAGGACTTCAGAGATATCCTGCGCCTGACGTCCTCATCTTGTGTTTTCTTCTTGAAAAGGGATATGCTCAACCTTGATATTTTAAACCAAGAAATGAATAAAGATTTAAAAATGTAAAAACCTATGTAACCAACGGGGACATATCAACCTGATACACCATAACAAGAAAGATTTCATAACTCGAAGAGTAATATCACGCTGGTTCTATTATGGGTAATTGTCATTTAGTGACGATTTTTTACTCGTTCAATGTTTTTTTTTCTAGAAATTTATATTTGATCGAATGCTAATTGCTGAAAGAATAATGTCAAACTGTCTATGTATATTCATGAAGAGAACAAATTATCAAAACATATAATGGTTAAGTCCTGTAGTAGAGGTCGTTGAAGATGAAGGTCGCATAATTATGACATGCCAATCGAAAAAAAATGTTTATTGAAAAGTGACAGAAATTTGGGCTTGCTTCCTTAAACACGGATATTTCATTGTGCTTGAATATTCCTTACACACAAGTGGACGTCCCGCTTTGGCAAGGGTTTTACAGCCGATCGATACAAATATCAAGGTGGCTGTATTTCAATTGCAAAGTCTCCTTTGGGCATGTTCGGAGTAAAATATTAATAATATATAGTTTATGGACTAAAACTGTTAATAACAAATATGAATAATTATAAAAGGCAGTCAACTTTTTATAATAGATAATCATCTTACATGCAAAATAAAAACAATAAATACAATGACAACCAGTAATTTGACATATATATAAGTGTTTTAGGATAACTGAGGAAAGGCATAAAAATCAAGATTGAGAGAAACTGGCAGCAAAATTGATATGCAGTCAAAATTAAATGACGAGACAAGCTTGCAATCACAGAAATAAATGAACACTTTGTTTTACCGAAATGCAATAAAACAATGTATCTAAGAATAATTAGAATATTTTACTCCGCATATTTTGATTAAAAAAAGTAAATATTCAACACCAACATAACACAAAAAGTAAATAATCAACATAACATTTTTTTTTCAAATTTGGTTATTTTGTCTGCGAGAACTTTCATGTTTCTGTACACAGTCCTTCCTATTTAAATACTGTAACGTGAAAGTAAGAAGTGAATGTGAAAATGATAACCACAACCGAGTTAAAAAATATAAACGTTTTTTAAGAAAGAAATAATAATGCTCAAAGTACAATTCAAGTAAATGAGGTATGTCCAAGACACGATGTTGATTCGATATCGATACACGACCTTTCGTATGTATGTAGTAATGTCCACATGGCCTTTATCCTCTGTCTTAAATGATAATATCGAATAGATATCAACAAGCATTCGATATCCCTAAACCTCTGTTTGTGTTGTCGACATTGACGAAATCGACGATATCGAATCGATATCGACAAACATTCCATAACTTGAACAACGGCTTGGAACCTCTCTTTATTGTCAATATCAACAAACATCCCATAACTAGAACAACGGCCTGAAACCTGTCTTGGTTGTTGATATCGCCGATATCTTTGATATCGTATCGATATCGACAAACATTCCATACATAGAACGACATTAAACCTCTGTCTTGGTTGTCGATATCAACGATATAGACGATATATAATCGATATCGACAAACATCCCAAATCTTGAACAAGGTCCTTAACCTCTGTATTGGTTGTCGATATCGACGATATCAAATATATTGAATCGATACCGACAAACATCCCATAGCTTAGACAATGACCTTAATCCTCTCTCTTGGTTGTCTAAGTAATAAAACTACATCGTATAATCCTTTGATATGGAATAATGTCAAATAGCCAAAATTAAGAAAAAATTGATAACGTTTATATTTACATATCAATATTTGTTTACTTTTCAACAAATGGACCATGTGTCAGTAGTATCCTATTTCAATAAATATTGGATTGCTGCTGAATATAAATTCTGATAGAATAGAGTATACGTATGGAGTCGGGAAATAAATCATAAGAACATGTATAACAACCCAACCAAATAGCAACAAAAAAATACAGACCACCGATGGGTCTTCAACGAGCCAAGAAAATACCGAATACGGAGGCGGACATGAGCTAACACCTAAACAATAGATCAATTTTATTTAGTTGTTATTTTTAATAAATATTGTTATTAAAATTGAATTTGACAAACACTTGTCAAAGAGCTAAACTTACATGTATTTACTATATAACACGTGTAAATTGTAAACATTACAAAGAAAATCATAACTGATTTTAGAATTTATATGGCAAAGTTATGATATTTTGAAATCAACTAAATCTCTTTTAGGATCTATGGCAAACGTTGTAACTATATACATTGTACGTTTAAGATCTTCGTATATTTATGCAATGTTGTAACTGGGCGGATGACGTGCTCGGTGATGAAATATCAACCAGCAGAGACATCGACCAAAATTCGTTTACTTGCAAAATAATTGTTTTGATAACCGATTGAATAAAAGCAAAAACAAGCATTTCAACAAGTTTGCACGAACAACTGAAATCAACAATTCATTAATTGTATAGTCTACACCACAATGATATGTGTGTATTAAATTCATTTAAAATCTGTTTTCGTGGCTAAAGATCTCGGGGAAACAAAAAATGCCATCCGATGAGTAAACCTAACGATATTTACACATGTTACATTTTTACTTGGTGCGGATTTCCATAGCAGGTGAAGCTTAAAATGCTGATGCACTTGGTCTTGTGTTTTTTTCTATTTATACTTAGTATCCATTTCACCAAGAACATGATAAAACTCGAACAATACTCTTGACGTTTTTACTTGTATGGATTTATATGTTACAGTAAGTAGGTGAAATTAGGAATTACACGTAATTACTAAACATTTCAGTAAATACCTGTAATTACTAGCCATTTTAGTAATTACATGTATTTACTAGTTGTTTCAGTGATTACTGGTAATTACTGATTTATTTTGTCATTTTTACAGCTATTTACTAACTTGATGTTTTTGTTTTAAAATTAAAAACATAACTCAAGATACCAAATAAGAAAGTAAAGGGGTAGGGATTTTAAGGGAGCTTACTTGAGGATGTAGGAATATAAGGCACATCAAAAGTGCATGCTCTTTAGTGTTTGTGAATTGAAACCGGAAAATGGTTGTTTTATAGGTCTTGAAACTCCGTAAATATATGCATGCAAGACAATGATATCAATCCAAAATTGATTTTCATAATTTTGTTAAACTAAAATCTCAATCATGCACTGTGGTTTAAAACTTTAAAATAACTTTCTCCAAATATCTTGGATTTCTATCAAACTTGGACAGAAGCTAAATGTGTATGATCATAAGATAATATCCGAAAGTAAAGATTGTAAAAAAAAATCCTTTTTTCCCTATATTACTTTTAAACATGATAAATGGACTAGTTTTTTCCCAGTTAACATTACATACACTCTGCAGTAAAAGTTTTTAAAACCTTAGATTTTATAAACCATCCTGGATTTTTACCCAATTTTGACAAAAGCTTCTTATAGTACTAGTAAAATGATAGTATCTAGAGGAAAATTTTAATATTTTTTCCTCATTTTTGTTGAGCCTGCGATTAACAGCAAAAGTAGGCGAGACTATTTGTTCTGCAAAACCCTTACAATTGTAATAGCTTAATACATCTTCCGTGAGTGGTTGAATTGAAGGTCACATGAATACATATTCAATGAGGTCCAAATATTCACTCGCAAGTGCACAACTCATCAACCTTGTTTCTCAGCTAATTTAACAAAATAGAACTAGATTGGCTACTAACAGTGAATTATAATTTCACTATATCATTTTTATTAATGATTTAACAAAAAATTTTTTTTTTATATCTCAAAGCTAATGCACATAACAGTTCATACCAGTTCTTAACCTTCACAACGTTATCTGATCTTTATAAGGTAATAAGTATAAATATTCTTTAAACTCGAAGTTTTTTTGGAAAAGTTAAAACATAATGCTTTGGGAGAATTTTCCATTTCTGATTTCCATGTCTGCTGAAATTGGTCAAAAATTATCTGTACAATGCTCAACTTTAACCATTTTGGATTAAAACTAAAGTTACTCTGATTTAACCAAATATTTGAAAGTCCATATTTATTCAAGATATTTTGAATACGAATCAACCATTCAATATTTTAAGAGTACTAACTGATATTCTAGTTAGTATTACCATAACTTTTGATCATCTGACCATAATACAACATTGTTTTAGCAGTCAGTAAATAGGTGTAAAAACTCATTATAAAATTAGTAATTACTGGTAAAAACTGGGCCATTTCAGGAATTACTTGTATTAACTAAGTGCACCAGGAATTACCTGTAATTCCTAAATTTTAGTAATTACATGTAATTCCTAATTTCACCTATTTACTGTAACATATAGATATAGCAAGATTGGGTTATAGTGCAAATTAGACTAGTCTGAATCCAAGTCACAATTTATAAAAGTAAACCAGTTTAGTTCAAAGTACGGTTCTTTAACACAAAGCCTTTACTCACACCAAACAGCAAGCTATACTGGTCCGCAAAATATTCTAATGTAAAACCATTCAAGCAGGAAAACCAACGGTCTAATCTAGGTTAAAAAAACGACAAGCGAGAAACACCTATGAACCACATCAATTAACGACAGATACTGATTATCAGATTCCTGACTTATGAAATGGCAAACAATTACAGTGGGTATATTTTTTGTAATGGTATCAAACCTTCGCCCTTATCAAAAACAATAGTGGTAACACCAGATCATAAAAATACACACTTTAAAATATCAACTGAAATGGCTTAAATCAATTAAAAAAAACGTAGTAACACAAATGAGCATACATTGAACGAAAAAATTTGATATATGATGCAAATACAAAATTAATATAAATAGGGGAGGGATAATTAGAACTATTTTGATTCGAGCGTCACTGATGAGTCTTATATAGACGAAACGCTCGTCTTCAAAACTACATTAAAAACCGTGTAGCTTTGGTAATTTTTTTACACCAGCGGGTTGATACCACTGCTTGTGGACGTTTCGTTCCGAAGGATTCCACCGATACAGAAGTCGTCACTTCGGTGTTGACATGAAATTCAATATTATTTTTTTACAAATTATTATACAAAGTATATTATTATCTTTTTTTAAATGTAAGGATGTTCTTATTCAAGACATAGATAACCTTAGTCATATATGGCACAACTTTTAGATTTTGTTGGTTCTCAATGTTCATCAACTTTGTACTTGTTTTGTTTGATAACTTGTTTGATCTGAGCGTCACTGATGAGTCTTATGTAGACGAAACGCGCGTCTGGTGTTATAAATTATAAGCCTGATAACTTTGATAACTACTTGATGACTGCTGTCTCTTTTGTATTTTCGTAATTGCTATATAATTTTTAAATGGTGTCATTTGTCAAAAGAACATGGGTTATCTTCGTTAAATTAAATCTTCAACCGTTCTATGATTAGGTAATCATTTCATTTAACAAGAGACTCTCATATTTACAGCAAATTGGATTTTTCTGCATTAAAATATCATTACTTATCATTCGGGATAAAGTAAAGCAAGGTCAATGATTTTTGTGTAGCTTAAAGGTCTATATCTTAAGAAAATGGACACTATGTGGCAGCTGCCAGCCAATACAAACGCCATGCATCCCCAAATTAATACACTGGTAATTTCCTTAAGAAATCCGGTTGAAACGGAGTTGTGTTATTGATTTGACATGTTGACTAAATGCAAATTGGAATGACGAGTGATGGATATAAGCAGGAACCGGTTTTTTTTTGTAATTACCTCTTTCAATCGATTTCGAGATATCAATGAGAATGTCGCCTTATTTATTTCAAATTAATGTCACACTTAACACATGGACATTTTTTTTATTAATTGATCAACACATTTGCTGTTCTTTTGATGAGATAAACAGTACATTTCAAGTATGACAAGAATGTAATCAAGGGTTCATAAGTTATGCCATGACAGAGCCAATCTCTAATTTAAAAAGAACGGAAAATCATGAACGACTTATGTCAACTAGTCAAATACCATTGATTGATTAATTGTTGGTTGGTTTACGTCTAGTGCCAAATACTTCATCCATACTAAGAACGAATACAATTAGCAATACATACAATATGTAGGTCCAATAATTCGTCGGAAAATTCACCTACTTTTTTTTTAAATGAACATAGTGAATTGATGATTTTAGATAAATATGCGAATTGTGTATTTCAAACACGTTCGCGGGTACATTGTATTTATTTTCGCGATTTTATAATTATTGCCTTTCAATTGAAAGGTTTGATTTGAATTCGCGTGTCTATATTTTCGCGAAAATAAACCAACCGCGAAATTCGTGAAAATAAAAACACCGCGAAAATAAGTACAATTACAGTATTTTGTGTTACCCTTTAGGTCTATCATCAATGAGAACACGTACTAGTCTCGTGAAGCAGTTTTCAATATAACATAATCGTATCATCAATAACTGAATTTCGTTTAATGTTTGAAATAATATTATGCAACGAAATTTAATTGTAATGTTCAATGATTTTAAAGACCAAACAGATTACTGTTTATGCGCATCAACTAACACATCTTGATAGTGACATACAAGCTTAATGAAGTTGTTTCTAGTAAAAAGATAACGTCAATTTATAACGTTTTTTTTTTATAAATGGATGATAAATGAATGTATAAAGTTTAAGAAACAAAATCTTTAATTCATACATTATACCTTAAATTTTAATGTCCTTCTTTTTTAATATTCATAAATAATAAATTCACAGACTAGATGGAACAATGTGTATTCCTTCGTCTTATTGTGGACACATACTTGTATTAATACGTCCGTCTGTGTGTATGTCTTTCTGTCTGTCATTAGTGGCGAAGGAGTGATCTAGGTCAAACTTCTGAAATTGACGAGACAAAAAATTCCACGCATCTAGAGTATATTATAGTCAAATAGTCTGTAAGTTAGCTTGTGCCATCTTTCATTTCTCTTTTTATTTCATAAGATTTTGCTAATCAGAGGGTGAGGGCAAAACTGAATTTTCTTTCTAAAGCGGCGTAAAAGGTTATTTCGAACAATTTTTCATTCCGACGGATGGTTTGTCTGAAGGATAATTTCAATGAATTTGTTGCGACAACCTAATGAGATCTACTAATACATACATGCGAGCTCATGTATTACCAGATAATAACGTAGATGAATATAGTTGTTATTCTAGAAAATTTAAATGTGGGTTCCGAACGTCCCATTTGAGATTTTTCAAATTGTTCGTCAGCAAGGAAAACTTGTACTATGACGTTAGATTCGATGTTCTAAAGAGAGACAACTCTTTTCTTCAAAACAAACTAAAACAAAATCTGATATTATATATATGTATATATGGCACTGTTTTTCTTGAAATGTTTGAGAACCTATCACTGGTATATATTCTTTCAACTGGAAACGTTTTTCTCTCTTAAGTTTTATTTTTGTCGGGAATGATACTAACCACATTTCCAAAGAATCAAACCAAAAACAGTCTTATACTCTTGAACATGTCTTCGAGAGACACAAATCTACTATTTAACGAGTGCTTGTAGGTTTGATAAAATGGGATTTTTGAAAGTTTAAATAACAAGTCAATATCATGTAAATATTCGAAAAGACACAAAACTAAGGTTGCTTGAGTTACAAAACTTAGTCCGTGACCCCCAATTTTTTCATCATATAATGTTTCTTAAAACATGAAATACCTTCACACAAAATTTTAAGGAAAAATCAATGGTTGAACCTTATAAGCTGTTTGGTCTGTACATTGACATTACTGTTAAATAAACTAAGTATAACATGTTAAAAATGTTTCTCAAAGTTTTAACAAATGCATTACAATAACTAGGTTGTGGTGATGTTCGACGTTTCTGTTTGAGAGGATAAACTGGCCTTATTTTTTTTTTAAAGATTGGAAAGTATTCACTGACCATTTACACACAGATTTGAAATTTTGAATAATTAGTCAATTATTTTTGTTTAATTTTGAATAGATAATGCTAAGAAACGAGGAATTCAACAAAAACTATTTAAAAGGGCACTAGCTGTCAATTTCGTGTTCACCGATTTGACTCAAATTTTCATATTTGATTTATAACAATATAAAATATTTATCTAAATTATTAGAAGTTTAAAATAATTGGTTTTCAGAGAATTGACTCGAAAGCATATGACGGCATGCACAAAATTGACGGCAACTGTACAATGCGCTTTTTAAATAGTTTTATACAACTGTGTTTATTATATTTTTTTAAGAAGAATTTTTTTATGATAAAATGATCAATGCATGCCATTAGAATCTACATTTCTAGTAAGGTAAATTAAAATTGAATCTATAAAGCATGAAACGGACATATAGAAAACGGCTAAAATACCGTTTGACTTGTAACGAATTAGCATACAATATAGAGCTTTTGACCTAAAACTTATACACATTCAACATATTTTCCCGCATTTTAGTATAATAGAATTGTTCAGATTCAGACTCGGAAATCTTATGAAATTCACTGCAAAAAAAAAATCAAAAACGACCATCGTATATAAGTTTGGATTGATCTTCGTTATGTGTCAGAAGTAGTAATTTGGAAAGACTAATAATCGAAATGGAAGAATCGGTCAGAAAAATATGTTATTGCAATCTTTTTTATTTTCAAAATAACTTGGTATTCCAAATGTGCATAACCAGAGGTTTATATAGTCCGCAACATATGAATGATTCGATAGTCAAGACTGAACACCTTAGATTTTCTAAATGTACAGCTGTTATGTTACAATATAAAGAAATGGCGTTTTAGCGCTATTTTCTGAAAAAGGGCCATGGAATTGTCGCTAATTATTTCCATTACACTGCTCTTAGCATATATTTATTCATATTTTCACAATGTGCATTTGCTGCACTTTTTTGTTAAAAAAAAAGAAATATGTTGAGCGTGAATGTTTAAAGTTATGTGATAAACAAAGTGTTCAGTGTTTTTGTTACGCTTACGTTTTCTGGAGGTAAATGCCGTCTTCGTAAATTGTTTTTGTAATGTGAAGACGTTACGTTTGTGGACTAAGCTTTGTGCACGCCGTCATATAGCTTCGTTTCTTGTGTATTTAGATTTTTGATATATCTCATAGCTTGTGCCCCTTTAAGGAACTTAACCTAATTGTGTGACGATGAAGCTTTACATGTTGGCGAACCCGGCCTTGCTCCTTTTATGCAATGTCGTTGGGTTTTAATTTCACCCTGATTTATAAGTTCCTACTGATATTTGACCAATGTTTTTTTCTTTAATATTTTGAAATGGCTTATTTTGTAGTGATAACATCGGTTACTTTCTTTAAATTAAATCTGCAAAAGTTTAAATTTGAAGAGATGTCTTTAAAAAAGATGCTGTCAAAATAAAAGACTGCAGGCCTTCAGATTGATAACAAACCATATTTGTATGCAGGAAAATTATATTTGCAAATCTGGACCCCAAATAAGATAAAGTAAACAAAACAAAATGAATGTGTGTAGGGTTCAGAAATAGTAATGCTGAAATTAATCTAAGTATCATGTGTTTCCTTCAATATAATATTGATAAAACCTCTAATCGAACATGACCGTTATGTTAACACAGAAAACAACATATCTTGATTTGTAAATATTTCGTAAAGATTTCGGACAGACACTGTTGACAGACGACCCCCGTACATCACCTAATTGATATCCGTTCCTCGGAATTAAAAAAAAAAGAAAAAAAGAGACTTGTCTGTAATTTTGCCGATTGTGACATTTCAACTCGTTCTCGTTCGAATTCTTTCACCAACAAACACGACCATAAATTGTCATTTTCCTATTTGTAAATGTCCCCTTTCAAGCTTGATTCCTTTTTGGTTATCATAGAAATTTTGCATGGATAATGGTTAAGTAGAAACAGACCTTGACACCAGACGTACTACCAACATTCAATAATAAATGTTCGTCAGTAATCCCGATTAGATTTGATAAAAGGGTCTTACCTTTAGATGTATCAGAGCTTACATGCTTACAGTTTGATACACCAGACGCACGTTACGTCTACATAAGACTCATCAGTGATGCTCTGATCAAGATAATTAGAAGACCAAACCAGTACAAAGTTCAAGAGTATTGAGGATCCAAGATTCCAAAAAAAAATTAGCCAAATACGGCTAAGGTAATATATGCTTGGGAGAAGAAAGTTCTAAGTATTTCGAATAATTCACACTTTTGTAAACAGTAAATTTATGAAAATGACCATACAATTGAAATGTATATCTACACCAAAATGATGACTACTGGGTAAGTAATACCCTATGGGACGAAACGTCCACCATGAGTGACATCGACTTAGTTGTGTAAATAGGTAAAAGGGGTATCAGGATTATAATTTGATACACCAGACGCATTTTTGTCTACATAAGACGCATCAGTGATGCTCAGATCAAAAAAAGGAAGAAAGCAAAACAAATACAAAGTTGAAGAGCATTGAGAACATTTTTGATCGTACTCCTAAAACTAGATATTAAATCACAGATGAACTTTAATGTCACGTTAAGACTCAATGTTTGACATACATGTGCAGGATTTGATGAAAATATAAATCTATTATAAATTTAACAAGATACGGAATCATAGCACACAATAAACTTAAGATCAACTATCACTGGCTTTGATTGTAAAGAGTGTGGTGAATCTAAATGTAGTGTGTATGTTTTGACTCTGAAAGTCATTTATACAACTGATCTCTGTAATTTATTCAAATAATACAAAATGTATAATCTGAAAGAGGGATTAAGCATCTGCTTAAAATCCGGACATGAAACCCTAGATGCAATTGCCTTCTTGTTAGCAGCAACTATATATCAAAGACACGGAACGCCTAGAATATCATTTCTTCTTCAACATGTTCAATGTACAATTCCACAGAAAAAATTAAATATCAGCAAAGCCGTATCAGTTTGTTCATTTTCTATTTTTTGCGGCCAATCGATAATGTTTGCCATTTTGAAAAAAAAATTGTTAAGTCCAGTATAAGATCTTGACTTACTAATAAAATTAAAAGTGAGAATGAAAATGGGAAATATGTCAAAGAGACAGCAATCCGACCATAGAGCAGACAGCAGTCGAAAGCCACCAATAGTTCTTCAACGTTATATTACATATTTTTTTGTTCTTAAAAGATTTTGTTTGCTTTTTTTTATGCAAGGCTGTGTAATTTAAACTAATGTGACGCCACCGTGAAAATGACCGCCATATTGAATGACTCAGAGTGTGTCCATATCTTACATTGATAATCCGACATATTTTAACAAAGTTTCATTCTTTTATCACAAATCCCACATTTCATCGTAATAGATGCACGTATAAGCGGAATTAATATAGCGCATATTGATCCCGCGATGTATACGTAGTTTTATCATCGTATATCATAATACAAATATAGTATTTGTACTGATTTAGCATTTACATTTGTCATCTAATCTTCCAAAATTTAATTTGTTCAATATTTAGGATTATACTATGTTATACAGTTCACACTTGAAATGATAACATTTGACATCACTTTCAGAATGTTATGATAGTTCACGCAAAACAATTTCTCAACGCCTTCAAAATGGTTTATGACCGCCTGTAAACATCATTCATCATGCAAAGTTGTATGGCTGCTCGATATAAATTCAAATAGAAAAAAAAAATACTTCTCAGAGTTAAAAGAAGCTGCGTCCCTTTGGCCATCTCCCCCTGTTATATAATAAACAAAATTATTTTATTTAATTATAGCTTAACTTCTCAAGATGTTCTGTAACTTTACCGATTGAGCCATTTTAGCTGAATGATGTAATCATGCGTTCACAGTTACACAAAGAAAAAACTCGTCATTTTCCGATTTATCACGGACGATAACACCAGAATTATAAGTGACAATGTCCATTTTTAAGCTTGATTCCAGAGTTGTTATAGCAGACATTTTAGATTAATAATATATGTCTGAATGGAAACAAACCGTGACACTAGTCGTACTAATCAAAACTAATAATGAATAATCGTCAAGAAATTTAAGTTTATGTGGACAACAACATTCCAAAGTGTCAAAACCACTAGTGAGATATAACCAATAAGACAGTTGGCAAAGCTCTAAAAATCATTTCAGAACAAATTATCGCCAAACAGATAACGCAATGTTGAATATAATTTCCACGAATATTGGTATCAAGCTAACAATGAAATCCGCAGTGTATACGATTTATCGCCGTTATGATATGACGTTTAAGTTTTATCCAAACAGTTAACTCGGAAACTATATACATGTAAAAAAAAACATTTGTTCAGCAAAATGATCGACAACATTACTAGATATTTAAAAACTAACCAAGTGTCGTCCTTACGTGGTAAAGTGTCTTAATCTGTATGTCAATATATCTTATTAAAACTATCAACACATATGAACAACACATGCTTAAATGTACTTCACATAAGGCTTTGTCTGATAAGATATGACTATGGTGTGTATTTTATAATACTAAAACAATTCGACTATTTTGTCATTAAGTATATTCTCTTAAAAGTAGTGTTTTCGTACGGCGTTTATTAAATATCATCCTCATACCAATTTCAAGCGTATGATACCCTTGTCTTTATACTGTATAGCGGGGTGTACATTTTCGCTTATTTTCGCGGATACAAAATATATTCCGCTTATTTAAATGTGCGAATGCAAAGATATTGATACAAATTTTAATCAGCCAAAATGATAACCGCCAAAATATTTCGTATACCTTATTCAATATAAATCGCAAAATTTTACACCTGCGAAAATAACCCACTATGCGGTATGTTCATTAAGCATGTTCTTATCTTATCTTTTAAAAGCCTGACACGTATAAATACGTATTAACATGAAAAGCATATAAATGAGGATAAACTAACTACGTCTAAATTTTCATTTATCGTATCTTATAAATAAAAAGAATACGCTTTGAGAAAAAGTTAGTTAACATTTGAATCTTTAAAGATTTAATCAAACATTCTCAAGTTATGCCATAACATAAACCCGCTAAATGCCATTTTGAAATTTATTAAGAATGATAACTCATGAATGACAAAAGTGAAAATATCCCTATTTTGAGAAATTATGTATAAAGAATGGTTATACGAAAACGTCATGAAACATCTGTCGTACTACACAATATTGATAACAAATTATAGAATATCCGATCAAATTTGATGGATTGATGCTACCTTAACACAGTGTTTTGTTAATTAGCCAACATTAAAAACTAGTATTTTACTAATTTTTTAGCTGTATCATCAGTACTAACACATACTGATCACGTGATGCAGTTTTGTTATCATATCATTAAACAAATAAAGTATTTGTGTAACATAATACACATTTGATCATTTCATCTACAACGTAATTTGACTTAATATTTGAAAATATATTATTTCATGAAGCAAAATGAAACTGTTCAATAATTAAAATCATTCAGTGACATAATAATTGTTTCCACATTTTCTTCAAATCTGTACCATCAATAAACATCGGTGGTTTTGATATCTTTGGATGTTTGCTCGACACTTAGGAAAATTAAATAAAAAAACACAATAAAGTGGTATTGCGGAGGAATGGATTAAATTAAATAAACACTACACGTTTTGCATTAATTTACTGACACGATGTGCCGGTACCAAACTTTCTACCTACAAGATGTCAGGGCCAATTGTTATTTCGCCCCAGATGACCTGTTAACTATTGTTATATATATTTTGCAGATGTACATGGCACATGCTTTAAGCATATGAGATGCTTAACCTGTCCCAAACCTTCAAGATTTTCTGAGTTTGTGTTACTTTGATTTGTCTTTCTATTTTATTTTATCGACGTATGAGATTGATCCTACTACAAAAGGGTGTTTAAGGACCGCAACTAGGCATGACTGTTAGATAACTTCATCGGTGAACTGCAGTTGCCTCAAGAAAAAATTGTAAATCTTAGAAAAGGTGATTAATTGGTTTACTATAAAATGTTAACGGAACTATCAGAGATCGATGCACACATTGCTGGTGTCACAAACTCAAACGTGATGTATATGTAATAATATGTTACACCTTCGGGTTCAAACCATCGACTGACAATTAATGTGACTTGTCTTATATTTAGCCTGTGGCACTATGACATGGCAGCTTGGATAATCGTTTTTTTCCTTCTAATTATTGAATGACAAAAAGTTGAACCATAATTGAGTTACCTTAGATATCTGAACTAGGGTGAATACGTTTCTCATTGACTGTCAAACTCATTCATGTATTGTGGCTGATGATATAATCACCACACATGTTATTTATCGCCATATTGTTCAATACAAGATGATCTTGGTTGGTTTTCATCACATTCGTATTTGATTTGCACAGTGTGTTTGTTATTCTAAGAGTTGTCTAGTAACCAATGTTTTACCAACGTCATTTGAAATATTGTTTTGGTCTTATACTAATGAAATACTACGAATCTATCGTTTTGATATATCAGAATAGTTTGTAACCAATAAAAATTGCTGCATCAATCAACTCTGTTCTGGTTTTAACTTAATATGAACATTATGTGCTGGTATCATCACTCAGAAAATTGTATTTATGTTGTTCAATTTAAAGGACACTAAAAATGGAAACAATGACTACACAATTTTAAAATCGATGTTATTCTGTTTAAATAATTTTGCATCTTCTCGTTGGGTTTTCACATTTTTTTTCAATATCAGGTTTAACTCTTTCTTAAAATAATATCGTGTCTTTGTAGAAAAAAATAATTTTCCAAATGTATAACTTACTTTTTCCAACAGAACTATTGGATCAGTTTTGAATTAAGATTTTACATGTGTCTTCTATTTCTGTCTTGATAAGCATCTGGAATATTTAAGGTTCTTTCAATCTTTTACTCAATTCCATTGCGTATTATATATCGCTATCTTTCACAATATTCCTGACGTTTCAAACTTTTACTACGGTATATTTTAATATAAAAAAGAAGATGTGGTACGATTTCCAGTGAGACAACTCTCAAGAAGAGACAAACAAAACATAGAAATTAACAACCATAGATCACCGTATGACCTTAAACAATGAGCAAAGCCTATACCGCAAAGTCAAATGCATTATTATGTATCACTATTCGTTACACTATTCATGATATTTCAAACGTTTACTACAATATATTCCAATATATATTAGATATTGCTATCCGGAACAACTTTATTGTCATTTCTACATTTTACAATGGCATATTTCATTGCATATAACATATCCCTATTCGGTACACTATTCTTGAAAATTGTCAGTTGTTGTCAACACACGAGCCTCTTTAAGAATGGGATAAAGTTGTTAAGTGTTAAGTCTAAAAATACACATAAAAAAGTCAGTACCACATACAAGTGGTAAGCCAGAAAAAATTGTAAAAAATAAGGGACTTGTACAGCCCTTGGATTGAGTAAACTTCCCAAACAAGTGTATATGGTGTAATTGTGTATGGCATGTGGTGCAATGATATAAGGTGTATGGTGCTATGACGTATGTTGTAAGAGGAATGGTGCAATATTGTAACGTGTATTCGGGAAAGAAGATGTGCATGAATGGTGTACCACTTTTAATACTATGCAAAATATGGAAGAAGTATAATTTTATACATTAATTAACTTAATTTTCAAAAATTATAAAATTTAATGATCTAATAATTAAATTGATTTATTGCATTAAAATACATTTAGTTGCTTATTGTGTTTCAAATGTACGTCAGTCCATTATTTACGTTTTGCAATTTAAATAATTGCAACCATATATTTAAACTTGCGAAAGAATATGCTTTGAAGCGCCTCGTGGACTTTGGCCATATATAAGCACGTGCTCCCGCTAAATTTTCATTCCACGAGTATTTTTCAACATTGCACAACCCACCATCCCTCCCTTTAACAACAAAATTGCTGCTGTTTTTAGTTTATTTTTCATATTACATGGTGAACTGGCCGAAATGTTTTGAATGTTCCCATTAGATTGTCATGTATTATCAAAAGTGTCAGACGTTTCAATATTCATCGGCAGATCCAATGAAACCTGAATATTCAAGGAATTTACAGGAATAATAAAAAAGAGTCTATCGTCATGGCATTCCGTTCAATATGGAAAATCTGTTAGATGTCAGCATCAACATGATTCAACTGGCAGTGATTTATTCAAATATCGTTCATTTAGCTGTTATGGATCTGCCCAGCAGCTAGAAATTGTTATGTATTTACTGTTGGTTTCCCTTCAGTGAACACTTGTCATCAAGTTTTAACTTGTTGGCCAATTTATTGATGTTGGTTGTTTGTTGGTTTATATTGTTGAATATTGTTGAATAAATGCCATGACAAATATTTAGCCAAATTTCAAATTTCTATTGTTTGTTTGTTGTTTATATTTCTCTTGCGAACGAATGAAACAAAACAAATCTGCAGTTGTACATGTATATTCATTGCGCACATTGAATATGCAATATAATGAAATTCGAAACAGTGTGGCTGTGGCCATTGATTGACATTGATTCATCCTTTGATTGGGACAATTTACATGAACGTTTGTCTGTAACGACTACTATTCACGACGTACCTACGATACACATTTAAACTGTGGGGTCACCAAAGGTTTCGTAACGCCTTTAATTATAAAATAATTCAAAAAATTAATCAGGAATAACCTTTATTATATAATTGATATAAATCAAAACATCGTGTTATTTCTGATTAGTTTTTCGAATTACTTTATTAAGGTGTTGAGAACCTTTGGTGACCCCATTGTTCAAGTGGCTTAAAAAAGTACATATTTAGCAGTGGTCGTTACATACAAACGTTCACCTAAAGTGTCCCAGTCAATGGATGAATTTAATGTATCAATCAATGGCAACAGCCATACTGTTTTGAATTTCATTCTAAATAGATAATTTTGTAGTCCCACGCTGTTTTTGAAATTCGATTGCAATATGGTGTTATGTTTAAGGTGTAATGATGAATGGTGTTAACTGGGGTTTACTGCATTCAAGGACTGTATTGGTGCATATGTCTACAAAAATTCTATCCCATTGAACTAGAGATAAAGGATACTACAGATACAGTTAAGTCGGCTTCATATCTTGACTTACATCTAGAAATTGACAATGAGGGTCGATTGAAAACAAAACTTTACGACAAAAGAGATGATTTCAGCTTTCCAATTGTGAACTTTCCATTTCTAAGTAGCAACATTCCAGCAGCACCTGCATACGGGGTATATATATCTCCCAATTGATACGATATTCCCGTGCTTGCATTTCCTATCATGATTTTCTTGATAGAGGGTTGCTGCTCACAAGGAAGCTATTAAACCAAGAGTTTCAAATGATGAAGTTGAAATCCTCCCTTCGTAAATTTTACGGACGCCATTACGAGTTGATGGACCGTTATGGAATGACCGTTTCAATAATGATATCGGATATGTTCCTTACGTCGTAACTACAATCCCCTTCCCTTTCAAGAATGTGACCTACCGAATTAGACTATTTAACGGATTTGTTATCACGTAAGCAACACGACGGGTGCCACATGTGGAGCAGGATCTGCTTACCCTTCTGGAGCACCTGAGATCACCCCTTGTTTTTGGTGGGGTTCGTTTTGTTTCTTCTTTAGTTTTCTATGTTGTGTCATGTGTACTATTGTTTTTCTTTTTGTCTTTTTCATTTTTAGCTATGGCGTTGTCAGTTTGTTTTAGATTTATGAGTTTGACTGTCCCTTTGGTATCTTTCGTCCCTCTTTTAGGTGTGCCAATATTTTCCCATTTTATTCAAATTATGTACCACCAATAAAAGCAATGGTGGTTTTGATATCTTTTGATGGTTGCTTGACACTTCGGAAAATCAAACAAAAAGAAAACCGATATGAGGAGGATCGGCTCAAACTAAAAAAAAAAACATAACAAGTTTTGCATTAATTGACAGACATGATTTTTCTGAACAAAACTTTCTAGCTACAAGATGGCGGAGCGAATTGTTATTTCTCCCGAAATGACCTATTACTTATTGTTATTTACATTTTGCAGATGTACATGGCACATGATATAGGCATATACGACGATTAACCTGTCCTAAACCTTCCAAATTTCCTGAGTTTGTATTACTTTGATTTGTCTTTTTATTGTATTTTGATTGATCCTACTTTAAAAAGTAAAATTACAAAAATACTGAACTTAGAGGAAAATCCATTCGGAAAGTCCATAATCACATGGCAAAATCAAATAACAAAACACATCAAAAACAAATGGACAAGAACTGACATATTCCTGACTTGGTAAAGGCATTTTCAAATGTAGAAATGGTGGATTAAACCTGGATTTATAAGGGTTTTTAAGGACCGTACCTAGGCATGACTGTTGGGTTACTTCATCGATGAACTGATGTTAAAATTGTAACTCTTACAAAAGGTGCTTCATTAGTCTAATATAAAATGTTAACGGAACCATCAGATATCGATGAAAACTGGCTTCACAAGCTCAAATTTGATGTATATGTGATGATATGTTATATCGTCGGTTGAAAACCTTCGACTGACAATTAATGTGACTTGGATGTAGCTTGTGGCACTATGACAAGACATGTTGAATAATCGTTGCAAGCAATTTCATTTTAAATTCAATCTAGTTAGTTGTGGAACTCGACACAATCGTCACAAATTACTGCCAAATTAAGGTACATTAACGTTTGTTCATTTCCTCTACCATGTTCACACTGAGTTTCTGAAATCAAAATGCGGCAACCAAATTCGTTAACAATAAGAAGTAACAAACGAAGGGACACCAACATCTTATACCAGTGTCTTTGGAGCACGTGATCGGAAAAACGGGTTAATAAACAAATATCATCATATACGTTGTATCGAAAATAAAATTCCCTTCCTATCCTGATGTTATGATCAAGTTAATCATATCCAAAAAAGACGCCTCACTGATGTAAGGGTTTTACTACTGGAAAGGTTAAAGTCGAGAAACGACCATCTCTACATACAATAGTTTTTCCTTTAGAGTTGGTCTAATAATACCTGATGACCAAGTAACTTATAATGTATATGTAAACTGCGTCGGTGAAGTATTTTAATTTACACGGTTCAATAAGCCGAGTTTTTGCGCTCTTGCTAGAAAAAAGTTTAAAGTTGGTGCAACTGATTTCAAGATGAATTTATTGAGTACTTATTAATAGGAACATGATCAACGGGAGAGTTATAGGAATAGTTAACAAGGAATCAATTTTAAATGTTCTGATTGATAGATTCTCTTGTTGTGTTTTCTTGATTAGTGGAGAGGGAAGGGGCAATGCATAGCTATGTCTCTTTTATTTGGCCACAGTTGTAAGGAGGACAGAATCAACATGTTGACATAATAATAATATTGATGTGAAAACTACATGAGACACTTTATGAACTGTGCTGTTTTATTTTAACAATAAACGGTCGAAAAAGCGGAAGCAGATATTATTTTCTTCGCAAATGTTTCATCTGTTCATTATACATACCTGAAGGACTGTCAGTAGGATGAACCTGTCCAACTTTCTTTGCTTTTCATAACTTATATATGCCAATCTGAAAAATCTGAAATTGAAAAAATATATATTTAATTAATACCAGGATTATAATTTAGTACCCCAGACGCACGTTTCGTCTACAGAAGACTCATCAGTGACGCTCATACCGAAATAGTTATATAAAGTCGCACAAGTACCAAGTTGAAGAGCATTGAGGATAAAATTGAGACATTATATCATAATTATAAACTGTTCCTAACATGACTTAATAAAGCAATGTTGGTGTAATATTCTCGAGCTACCGATGATGCATTCCATGCATATTGAGAATAAGAAAAAACTGTTAATGCAATATGTAGGTTTTTAATAGAGGCCATCCGGGTGAAACACTGGAAAGTGTGGACTGCCTCTTGAAAGTTATTGTATATTGAAAGGATCAGAAATTGAATAAAATTGTTGCAATAGTGTGGCCTTGTCTCCCCGTGAGACATAAAAAAAGGGACGAAAGATACCAAAGGGAAGGTAAAACTCATAAATCCAAAACAAACTGACAACGCCATGGCTAAAAATGAAAAAGACAAATAGAAAAACAATAGTACACACGACACAACATAGAAAACTAAAGAATAAACAACACGAACCCCACCAAAAACTAGGGGTGATCTCAGGTGCTCCGGAAGGGTAAGCAGATCCTGCTCCACATGTGGCACCCGTCGTGTTGCTTATGTGATTACAAATCCGGTAAATAGTCTAATTCGGTAGGTCATATTCATGAAAGGGAAGGGGATTGTAGTTACGACGTAAGGAACATATCCGATATCATTTGTGAAACGGTTATTCCATAACGGTCAACCAACTCGTGATGGCGTCCGTAAAATTTACGAAGGGGTGATTTCAACTTCACCATTTGGAACTCTTGGTTTAATAGTTTCCTTGTGAGCAGCAAACCTCTATCAAGAAAATCATGATAGGAAATGCAAGCACGGGAATATCGTATCAATTGGGAGATATATACCCCGTATGCAGGTGCTGCTGGAATGTTGCTACTTAGAAATGGAAAGTTCACAATTGGAAAGCTGAAATCATCTCTTTTGTCGTAAAGTTTTGTTTTCAACCGACCCTCATTGTCAATTTCTAGATGTAAGTCAAGATATGAAGCCGACTTAAATGTATCTGTAGTATCCTTTATCTCTAGTTCGATTGGATAGATGCGTTCCACATAGTCACCAAATTTTGAATTGTTTAGTGAAAGAACATCATCTATATAGCGGAAAGTAGAGTTAAAGGATATTGATAACTTCTTATCTTTCTTCCTAAGAAGTTCCTGCATGAAGTCAGCCTCATAATAATAGAGAAACAAGTCGGCGAGTAGAGGGGCACAGTTTGTTCCCATTGGAATGCCGACAGTCTGTTCCAGTCTGACAATCAACATGTACGTCTCCATTCTGACCAAAAGTGACACGTTAGTGTTAATCCATCCCCGCTTAACGAACACCCTACTTATGCAAGATTTCAGAAGGAGAAAAATAATGACAATACTCCTACTTTCTTGTAACCATTGTGTGGATCTTGCCTAGAAAAATTATGCAAGCCTTGTAATCAATAACACATATGATCTGTATCCCAACAAATGTGTTCACGTGCATTAATGATGAAAAGATAGGTATTATGATATAAATCATGAGTAATATAAACTTGAAGAATTATATATTAAGGGTTAACATATCAAAGAGGGGCGGAATATAACAGAGGGACAATCAAACTCATAAATCAAAAATAAACTGACAACGTCATGGCTAAAAAAAAATAAACTGACAAATAACACCAAACACAACATGTAAAACAAACGACCAAGCAACACGATCCCCACCAAAAAAGGTGGGTGATTCCATGTGTTGTGGAAGGGTATACAGATTCTGCCCAACATGTGGCATCATTCGTGTTGCTCATGTTATAACAAACTCGGCAGGTCACATTTATAAAAAAGGGCAGGGGTTGTAGTAGGAACATATCCGATATCATCAGTGAAATCGATATTCCATAAAAATCAACCAACTGGTGATTGCGTCCGAAAAAAATTACGAATGGATGATTTCAGCTTCACAATCATGAACTTTCCATTTATATGTAGAAACGTTCCTGCCGCGCCTGCATACGGAGTATATATCTCACAATTAATACGATATTGCCTGGGTACCCTTCCGGAGTATCTGAGATGGACCCCGGTTGTTTGATGGGGTTCGTGTTGCTCAGTTTTTAGTTCTCGTTGTTGTGTCTTGTGTACTAGTATTTGTCTATTTGTTTTTTTCAATTTAAGTAATGGCGTTGTCAATTCATTTTCAATCTATGAGCTTGACTGTCCCTCTGCTATATGTCGCCCCTCTTTTCGAACTCGTGGTTTAATACCAACAGTAGTCTACCGTTGTTAAATGGTAATTTTTTTATGTAACTGAAACAAATCCGAGTCACAAACCAAAACCGAGGAAAACACATCAAACATAAGAAGAAAACATCGGGACAACACACACATTGAACTGCTACAAAACAAACACCAACATACATGAACACGAACTATTTGATAACAACTGCAATATTTCTGACTTGGTCAACAACCCGACTTAAGAGCAAAACACAGACACAGGCCACCGATTGTTCTTCAATATAGCGAGAAAACCCCTACGTTTTCAGGCGGGCTTTATCTGACCTGTAAAATATTCTATGCCAATCAACACCGAAACCCGAACGAGATGACAAAAGACATAGAAGGTTTAAACACTAATAAGCAAAACAAATTTTATCTGAAAGTAATATACTCTGATCTGATCAGTAAAGTGTCTTAATCAGTATGTCAATATACCTTGATATACCTATCAAGACAGGTTAACAACACAATATACTTTGTACTTAACATTACAGATTTATATGGTAAGATATGATAGCAGAGTGTTTTATTAAATATCAAATTTGACAAACATGTATTGTTTTTTAGTATGTCCTATATAGCATTAGATAAATAGATACATTCCATAATTTTCAAACGTTATTGAATTGTAAGTGCACTTCAGAAATTTACTGCGCCCAAATCATAATCTTTTTCTTTTCTTTGGAACACAAATACAGGATTGCATAAAAACTTACTTTTCATGATAGATAATTACCTTAAAGGCAAAATATACACAATAAATACATTAACCAAAGCTGCAATTTGACGGTTTAAATGAATGTTAATCCTTTAAATACAACTTAAATAAACAATAACGAAAATCATATTGATTCAAAGAAGCTGACAGAAAAACTGACATACATTCAAAATTAAATCTACAAATTACGAGACGTGATTGCTGTGACGGGAAAAACTAAACACTTTGTTTTACCGAAATTTAGTATAAAACGTATTTAAGAATACTACAAATGTTTTTCCCCGCATATGTTGATTACAAAAAGTAAAGCATAAATATCACTATCACATTTTTTAATTGTGAGTCATTTTGTCTTTAAGATGTCTAGGTTTAAGTACATAGTTTTTCCTATCTTAACAAGTATCAAAGGAACCAGGTTAATAATTCTATACACCAGACACGCGTTCCTTCTGCATGAGACTCACCAGTGACGCTCAGATAAATAAAACATTGTAACGGGACATTTACAGGTATACAATGTATAAGAAAATCACTGAGGAAAGAAGCAGAAACATTCGAAAAAACATCATGGTCAAGGTTAATAGTACACTACAGGTTTACGGTGTTCGAGACAGACATAACATATTGTCTACATGAACTGTTTACGGTGTTCCAGACAGACATATCATGTTGTTTACATGAACTGTTTACGGTGTTCGAGACAGACATATCATGTTGTTTACATGAACTGTTTACGGTGTTCGAGACAGACATATCATATTGTTTACATGAACTGTTATATAATCATAAAGAAGATACAGACAATAGATAATGCGGACTTCAGACGTGAGATAATACACGTGATTGTAGTATGATAAGCGGTAACCATCACTAGATAGTTCACGTCAGTTACTTTACTGATAAACCACAATGAAAGATGTGTACAAAATCAGTTTAACTGTTTATCTCCATTATTTAAGATAAACGTATGCTGTTTTCAATATATTGGCTAAGTAATTGTTCAAGACAGTTGTTACATTGATGTTTAAAAAAAAATATTATCTCTGTTTTTAAACAAATAGATTGTTTTTACTTAAATAACAACATGGCCGAATACACCGATGCGTATTAAACCGAAATCGCCCGATAAGTCATTTTAAAAGTCTGAAGAAGTTCCATACCTTTGACTTGCATTCCCTTTTATGTTTGCGCAATATGAAGAAATAAAAGGTGTTGACAACTGAAAAATTATACAAGTCATAAAACATTTGTGAAAGGTACGAAAAATAAACAAAATGTATTGAAATAAATCAGCTTCAATATAGTTTGATACGGAAGAAGCCAATATGGCAAAAAACAAAATAACGAAATAAAGTAGCTATTTCTATTGACATATCAATAGTTGTTTACTACCAAATTGTATCTTTTTATTCATAATACATGTTATATGGACCACCTGTTAGCATCATCCTAATTTTTTCACTTTGTATTGCTGCACAATAATATTTCTAACAGAATAGAGAATAGAACTGAGAAGTATCAAACAAATAACAAAAACAAACCAATATAACCGATGGGTCTTCAACGAGGCAAGATAATACCAAATACGGAGGCGGGTTTCAGCCTACCCCTGAACAAAAAACAAAGAACGAAAACAAACCAAGTTAACGAATGGGTCTTCAACGAGGCAAAATAATACCAAATACGGAGGCGGGTTTCAGCCTACCCCTGAACAAAAAACAAAGAACGAAAACAAACCAAGTTAACGGATGGGTCTTCAACTAAGCATGTAAATAACGAATACTGAGGCGGGCTTCATCCTACCCTTGAAAATACGTATTTTTGTTTTAATTTTTAATAGATATTTTTATCAATATGGTAACCGAATTTATAAAAGCAAAAAATGAAATTCAAGTAGTTTGGACGAACAGCTGAAAACAACACTTCATTAATGTTTCGGTCTACATCACGGTAGACTAAACCACAATCATGTGTGTGTATGTGCCTAAATTCATTTACAACTCGTTGCTTAAGATCTGGAGAAATCAAAATTGCCGTCTGATGAGTTGAATTAACGATATTGACATTTTTACTGGGTGCGAATTTCCATGAACAGGTGATGCATCAATACGGTTAAGTGTCACATGCTGATGCACCCGGTCTCGAACTTTTTGGTTTTTAATTTTTACTTGATGTCAATTTCCACTAGGAAATGATAAGACTTGAAAAATACTTTTCAAGTTGGTACTTGTAAGGCTTTATATAGTTATACAGAGATGTGGTATGACTGCCAATGAAACAACACTCTATTCAATTCATTATTTATAAAAGTAAACCATCAAAGGTCAAAGTACAGATTTCAACACGTAGCCTTGGCTCTAACCGAACAGCAAGCTTTAGAGGGCTCATAAAAAATACTAGTGTTTAGCCATTTAAACAAGAAAACCAACGGTCTTATTCATATAAAGAAAGCGACAAACGCTTATGAACCACATCAACATACGATACTACTGAACATCAGAATTCTGAGTAAGGACAGGCACAAACAATTGCGGCGGGTTTAACCGTTTAAATAGTACCAAACATTCAGCCTTATCTGAAACAATAGTGTAACATCACAATAAAGAAAGACATACTATAAAATATCAATTGAAATGGCTTAACTCAATCATAAAAAGTAGTAACACAAATGAACATAAACTGAACGTATAAGTTTGATCAATGATAAAAGGCAAACACAAAATAAATCAAAGTAAGGGAGTACTATTTTGATCTGAGCGTCACTGATGAGTCTTTTGGAGACTGAACGCATATAAAATCATAATCCTGTTTCTTTGATTACTATTTGATGACTTCTGCATCTTAAGTTTTTCGTACTTGCTATATAATTTTCGAATGGCGTAATTTCCCGATAGAATATCGGTAACCTTGTTTGAAGTAAATCAGCAAACATTCTAGGTGTATGAACTAATTTCATATAACACGATGCTGTCGGATATACAGCAAATTTGATGTTTTTGCATGAAAATACACATGTACCATTTTTTGGCTTTGAAGTCTAAAACTTAACAAAATAGACACGGTTTGGCAGCTGCCTACCAATACAAACCCCGTACATATCAACAAGTATAAACCAGTATTTTTCTTTAGAATACCGGTTCAAAATGGTGTCTTGTTGTTTGTTATTTTATTGATTTTGACATTTTGACTAATTGGGGATTTGCATGACGGGTGTTGCATGTATAACAGGAGCCTTTTTTCCCTTTAGTTACCTCTTTCGATCGATTTTCGAGATTTGAAAATATCTGTAAACTATGTCGCCTTATCTATTTTGAATTAAGGTCACACTTAACAGATGAACGATTCTTTAATAATTGATCAACACATTCGCTGTTCTTTTGACGTGATAAACAGTACATTCAACTATAACAAGAATGGAATCAATCGTTCAGTACCTTTACCATGTCAGTGCCATTTTCTGATTTATAAAGAAAGGAATCTCATGACCGACTAATGTCAACTAGTCAAATATCATAGATTGATTGATTGTTGGTCGGTTAACGTCTTTTGGCAAAAACGTCATCCGTGTTTAGACCGAGTACAAATAACAATACATACAATATGCAAGTCCTGTAATTCCCGTCCGGAATGGATATCTGGAAAATTAGGACTGACATAGGCAAATGAGTGTATATTGGATCAGGAAAGAAATGTATGTTGCGAAAGGCCATTTAAGAACCTCCAAAGAGTGTTTCTCTTAACACGAGACATCGGATTTAACGTCCCGAAATGACTTTACGTGGCCGCACATGTGTAAATTCCGCACTGCCAGACCGACCCAATACTTCGAAAACGGTTTTAGTGTTTGTTGGGGGAATGTCCAACATTAAGCTTGATCCATTTTTTTGCAATTATAAATTTTGTTTGAAAATTTGTTGAACAGAATCACCGGAAAAATCAGTAACTAATCATCGTAAAATCAGTAACCATTTGTCATCGGTAAATCAGTAACCAATTGTCATCGGAAAATCAGTAACTAATCATCGGAAAATCAGTAACTAACTGTCATCGGAAAATCAGTAACTAACTGTCATCGCAAAATCAGTAACTAATCATCGGAAAATCAGTAACCAACTGTCATCGGAAAATCAGTAACCAATTGTCATCGGAAAATCAGTAACCAATTGTCATCGGAAAATCAGTAATTAATTGTCATCGGTAAATCAGTAACCAATTTTTATCGGAAAATCCGTAACCAATTGTCATCAGAAAATTCAGTAACCGATTGTCATCGAAAAATCAGTACCCGATTGTCATCGAAAAATCCGTAACCAATTGTCATCGGAAAATCAGTAACCAATTGTCATCGGAAAATCAGTAACCAATTGTCATCGGAAAATCAGTAACCAATTTTCATAAGAAAATCAGTAACCAATTGTCATCGGAAAAATCAGTAACCGATTGTCATCGGAAAATCAGTAACCAATTGTCATCGGAAAATCAGTAACCAATTGTCATGGAAAATCAATAACCAATTGTCATCGGAAAATCAGTAATCAATTGTCATCGGAAAATCAGTACCCAACTGTCATCGGAAAATCAGTAACCAACTGTCATCGGAAAATCAGTAACCAATTGTCATCGGAAAATCAGTAACCAATTGTCATCGGAAAATCAGTAACCAAGGTAAATCAGTAACCAATTGTCATCGGAAAATCCGTAACCAATTGTCATCGGAAAATCCGTAACCAATTGTCATCGGAAAATCCATAACCAATTGTCATCGGAAAATCAGTAACCAATTGTCATCGGAAAATTAGTAACCAATTGTCATCGAAAAATCAGTTACCAATTGTCATCGGAAAATCCGTAACCAATTGTCATCGGAAAATCCGTAACCAATTGTCATCGGAAAATCAGTAACCAATTGTCATCGGAAAATCAGTAACCAATTGTCATCGGTAAATCAGTTACCAATTGTCATCGGAAAATCCGTAACTAATTGTCATTGGAAAATCAGTAACCAATTGTCATAGGAAAATTAGTAACCAATTGTCATTGGAAAATCAGTAACCAATTGTCATCGGAAAATCAGTAACCAATTGTCATCGGAAAATCAGTAACCAATTGTCAACGGAATAATCAGTAACCAATTGTCATCGGGAAATCAGTAACCAATTGTCATCGGGAAATCAGTAACCAATTGTCATTGGAAAATCAGTAACCAATTGTCATCGGAAGATCCGCCTACATGTTCTGGATTAACATAGTGAATTGATGATTTTAGGTAAATATGCTATATAAGCATTTTGTCTTACCCTTCAGCTGTATCATCAATGATAACACGTACTAGTCTCGTGAAGCAGTTTCAAATATAATCTAATCATCAATAACTAAATTTTGTTTGATGCATGTTTGACATAATACTATGTTACGAAATTTAACTAAAATGTTAAATGATTTTAAAGACCAAACAGACAATTGTTTAAGCACAACAACTAACGCAACAAAGGACATTAAAGCTTTGTGCTTTGTTTAAAATTTCTAGTCATATAAAAACGTCAAATTATAAAGTCCTATGTCACGTTTTTCACGGATTCCAACATGATGTACGGTTAAAATTATGTCGTCTAAGACAAGTTGAATTAAGCGTCGATATCTAGTGGAATTAAACACGAATGGACACAAACGATTTTTTTATTTATTATATAAACCTCTTCCGTTAGCGAGCTATATATATGTTATGAATTGACAACTATATAATATAAAAAACAGTTTTTTTTCTGCTGACAAAAGGGCGTTTGGAGTACAATTTCGAGCAGGATAGGTCAATTATAAAGATGTCAGTGCATTCTGCTTACATCAAGAAAAATACAGTTCATTAAAACATATTTCAATGAAATAATTATTATCTGTTTTTGCCGAGTGTTTTATATGCTACACATCTGATACGTTAATAGATGGTGTGGTAAGATTGCCCATGAAAAATATCTCCACAAGAGCCCAAATGACACATAATTTAACTATAGGTTAATAGGGCCATCAACAATCAGCAATGCTCATACCGCATAGTCCGCTATAAAATGCACTGAAATAATAAATGTAAAACAACCGACCGTGAAATGGTTGTATAGATCGTCTTGGTCGTTAACAACTTCATTTCATCTTTTTGATACGTGTTGTACTTACCAACAACGAAGTCCTTCTTTTCTTTCTCGCGTCAAAACGAAGTTCTCGTACAATATGACAAAAAATATCTTAAACATAAGGGAACAATCTTTATATCAATATATTACCAATATACATTAAGGTTTATTGCATTTACATGTATTTACTCGTAAAGCAAATATAGTATCGGCGCAAGTTAAAGATGGAAAGTGTTTTTCAATTGACGCAAGAATCGTACGTCCGAGTTACTTTACACTGTTGAATTTTAATCACTAATACTTCGAATTTTAACTTCTGTGATTTTTCAAAATTGAGTTTCAGAAGGTTTAGCCGATAAAAAGATACATTTTAGAAGTTTCGATGTACTAGCAACGTATGCATGTTGAAATTCACTTATTTCTGGATGATTCTTGTAAAATAATATCTGATATGGAATTTTATTTATACTGCTTAATTGAAAAAATCTTATTGTAAAAAAAATGATAAAGGTTCATAGTCTTTTGTCATTTGTTTCATTTTAAATTGTCTTCAGAAGAAATGATAAAGATTTCGCCTGACCTTCATCTCACTGAAGTTTAAGGCAATCACTTTAAGAAATTAATACTCGATTTCCAGTGCCGGCAATCTATAAATGCAGCCTGGTCTTTGTATTAATGGCAAATAAACTCCTAATGTATACCAGGACCTGACATTTTACACTTACGCCAGACGCGCCTTTCGTCTACAAAAGACTCACCAGAGACGCTTGAATCAAAAGTGTTAAAAAGGGCAAATAAATTACGAAGTTGAAGAGCATTGAGGATCAAAAATTCCTTAAGCAATTTAGATACATAATACTTCATCCTGTTTTGAGAAATACTCTATACTTTTCAACGGAAAATTATTTCTTAGATTCTAAATTCATTTTTGAATTAACAACTTATTTGTAATTTATATTTATTGTTTCGTCTATTGAAAACACGTGCGGTATTAATAACGTTGATCGTATTTTGTGATAAATTCGAATCAAAAACTTTAAATCAAATATCATACCTTTAATCTTAATGTCCTTAATTTTTTAAATTCAGAAGTAATAAATTTACAATTTATATGGAACAATGTGTATCCCCTTGTCTTATTGGGACACATAATGGTATAAATAAGTCCGTCCGTGCTTATGTCTTTCCGTCTGTCACCAGTGGCGAAGGAGTGCGCTATGTCATACTTCTAAATTGACGCGACGAAAAGGCCCACATATCTAGGCTCATAAAGTCAAATAGTCTGACGGTTAGCCAGTCTCATCTTTCATTTCTCTTTTTATCTCAAAAGATTTTGCTAGTAAGAAGGAGAGGACACATCTGACTTTTCTTTCTAAGGCGGCGTAAAAGGTTATTTCGAACAATTTTTCAATCCGACGGATGGTTTATCTGAATGTGAATTTGTTGCGGCAACAACATCATGTACTCTGATACTGGTAAATACATATTATCACTGATATTACCAGACAATTAAGTAAATGAATACAGTTGTTATTTGGGAAAATTTAAATATGTGTTCCAAACGTCAAATATAGGGTTTTTGAAATAGTGAGCCAGCTAGGATCTTTTGAAAGGCGGGTGATTTATACTTCGTGTAGCTTTATTTCTTGGAATGTTTAAGAACAAATCACTGGTAGATATTCTTTAATACTGGAAACATTTTTCATTCATAATTTTAATTTTTGACAGGAATGATATACATGTACATGTAAACCATATTTTCTAAGATCAAAACAATAAGAATCATAAAATGTTGAACCTGTATCTGATAGGCACAAATTCTACTGTTTAACATGAAAGCAAAACTATGCTTGTAGGTTTGATTTATTTCAAAGATTGGAAAGTATTCACGGACCATGTACACACAGATTAGAAATTTTAATAATAAGTCAATTTTTGCTATGAAACGTTGAATCCGACAAAAACTCTTTAACAAATGTTTAAAGGGGCACTAGCTGTCAAATTTATGTTCACCGATTTGACTCAAATTTTCATCATTAATTAATAATAATGTAAATTATTTATCTAAAGTACTAGCAGTCTACAATAATAAATTTTCATAGCATTGGCTCAAAAATATATAGCTTTGTTTCTTGTGTACTTTAGTAAAGACGCCATCTACTTAGCAGAAGGACGAAATATACCAATGAGACAGTCAAACTCACACCAATTAAATATCGGGATGACCTAATAAAACATCCAATGACCATATACGGTATATAAACATAAACATAAATATAGATATAAATAGATTAAGCGAAATTGTGCAATTGTATTTTTCTGGGTACTTTATTTCTTATTATAGATTTAAATTGATGTTTTTCATCGTTTTTACCTTTAAACGTTAAAAAAATGATTTTTTGGTCAATCGAATCAGTCAATCAAATGATTTACCTATGTTTCACTTTCAATGTTGACATTCTTTTTATCGTTTTAATAAACTGATCACGCACGATTATTGCATTATCCTTCTGTAGCTAACGAGTTACATTGATGTTCAGATGCATACGGATTGAATGAAGTCGAAATATTAAATTGCAAATAAATAATTAATCTTCAATGTTTCTAAGCTTATTTGTCAAAATTAAACCATACTTGCTGCTTAAAGCGAATTATAAGATCCCGATCTTTTCTTTCACGCATCGTTGTACATATAACGGAATTTGATGACACTGTTGTAAAAGTGAGAGGTTTAGCGCTATAAAACCAGGTTCAATCCACCATTCTCTACATTTCGAAATGTCTGTTCCAAGTCAGAAATATGACAGTTGCTGTCCATTCGTTTGATGTGTGTAGTCATTTGATTTTGCCATGTGATAATGGACTTTCCGATTGAATTTTCTTCGGAGTTCAGTATTTTGTGATTTTTCCTTTTTCATTAATGATTGAACCAAAAAAATCCTATTTTAGAATTCTGATATATCTCGTAGCTAGTTCCCCTTTAACGGAACTTAACTTAATAGTGTGACAATGGAGCTGTACATGATAACGCACCCGGTGTCACTCCTTTTGGAGTATACAGTGTCGTTTGGGTTTTAATTTCTATATCATTTATATGTTCCTAATGATATATGATCAGTGTTTTTTCTCTAATGTTTTAAATGGCTTATTTTGTCGTCAAAACGTCAAAACGTCGGATACGTACCCTCCTTAAAATTAATCTGCAAAAGTTCAATTTTTATGAAATGTCTTTAAAAAAGATGCTGTCAAAATAATAGACTAAAGGCTGTCAAATTGACAACAAACCGTGTTTATCTGCAAGAAAATGACATTTGCAAATCTGTACTCCAAACAAGATCAAGTTAACAAAACAAAATAAATGTTTGTAGAGTTCAGAAATGGTAATCCGGAAATAAATCTAAGTAGCATGTGTTCTTCTATAAGGAAATAAACACAATAACGATAAACACTTAAATCAAACATGACCGTTACGAAAAAAGAGCAAACAACATATCAATTAATATCCGATATTTCCTTGGAATGAAAAAAAAAACAACAAAAAGCAGGGACTTGTCTGTAATTTAACTCGTTATCGTTTATACCAATAAACAGCATAAAATCTCATTTTCTCATAAGATTACAATTGAGCAAAGTGTCATTCTTTTATCACCAATCCCACAATTCCTGGTAATATATGCACGTTTTAGCTGAACTAATATAGCGCATATTGATCCCGCGATGTAGTTTTACTATCGTATATCATTATACAAATATAGAATATGTACTGATTGAGGATTTACATTTGTCACCTAATCTTCTAAAATTGAATTTGTTTAGTGTTTAGTATTACATTGTATATTATATTATACAGTTTACACTTCAAATGATAAAATTTGACATCACTGTTAGAATGTTATAATAGTTCACGCAAAAAGATATATTTTGTATGCATGGTCCACCTGTAGGCATCATTCTATTTCATACAAAGTTGTATTGCTGCTCGATATAAATTCAAATAGAAAAGAATACTTCTTAGAGAAGTTGCGTCCCTTTGGCCATTGTTCCCTGCTATATAGTAACCAAAATGAATGTTTTAATAACCTAATTTTCAAAGATTGTCTATAATTTTACCGATCTTAGCTGAGTGATGTAATCAATCGTTCTCAGTTATACAAAGAAACATCTTGTCATTTTCCCATTTATCACGGACGATAACTCCAAAATGATCAGAGCGAAAATGTCCATGTTTTATGCTGAGTCCTTAAAACCATGACACCAGTCGTACTACTCAAAACCGCGACACCAGTCGTACTAACCAAAACCGTGACACCAGTCGTACTAAACAAAAACATGACTCCAGTCGTACTAACCAATAATGCATAATCGTCAAGAAATTAAACATTCCAAAGTGTCATAGTCACTAGTGAGATGTAACCAATACAGACAGTAGCATAAAATAAATTATCGACAAACATATTACGCAAAGTTGTATTTAAAGTCTACAAATATTGATATCAAGCTAATAATAAAATCCGCAGTGTATACGATATATTGCCCTTATATGACGTTAAAGTGTTGCCAAAATAGCTAGCCCGGAAACTATATACATGTAAAAGAAATATTTATGCAATAAAATTATCGACAACATTACTAGGTATTTACAAACTAACGAATTGTCTTCTTTACGTAGTAAAGTGTCTTAATCTGTATGTAAATATGTCTTAATAAAACTATCAACACAGATGAACAACACATTCTTAACCTCAAGGCTTTATCTGATAAGATATGACAGGGGTGTGTAATACAAACTATTAAAAATTATTATAAATTAAGGAATGTATCTCCCTCATGCAAAGCTATGCTTCCTTTCACAGATTTGACTATACTTTTTGGAACTTGTGGAATATAGCTCTTCATCTTTAAAAAAGCTTTCGATTGTACATATTTTGGCCACGAGCATCTGGTGCAGAAAAATTGGTACCGTAAATGCTCAAAATCATATTTTTAAAAGTCAGGAATGTGTAAATAGTATGAACATTAAAAACATATAAATAAGGAAAACAAACTACGTCTAAGTTTTCATTTATCCTATCTGATGCAATTCCTGCAACCTTAACAAAGTGTATTGCTGATAGTAAGCCAATAGGACATACTAGTAGTGTGACTTACCCTTCAGCTGTATCTTCAGTACTAACAAATAGTGATCTCGTGATGCAGTTTTATTATAATATCATATACAAACTAACCAAGTGTCGTCCTTAGGTGGTAAAGTGTCCTAATATGTATGTCAATATATCTATTAACTATCAACAAAGATGAACAACACATTCTTAAGTGTACTTCACCTTAATGCTTTAGCTGATAAGATATGACAATGGTGTGTATTTCATTAGGGAATGCTCAAATCTTATCTTGTAAAAGCCATGCATGTATAAATACGTATGAACATTAAAAGCATATAAATAAGGATAAACAAACTAGGTATAAGTTTTCATTTATTATTCTCTTAATAAAAAAATACGCCTAGAGAAACAAGTAGCTAACATTTGAGTTTTAAAGATCTAATCAAACATTCTCTAGGTTATGCAATTACATAAACTCACAAAATGACATTTTAAAATGTATTATGAACGATTACTCATAAATGACAAAAGTGAAAAAAAATATCCCTATATTGCGAAAAAGTATGAAACATGTTTAAACGAAAACGTCATGAAACATCTGTCGTTCTAAAACCAAATGATAAAAAATTATAGAATATTCCGATCAAATTTGATGGATTGATGCTACCTTAATTCAGTGTATTGTTAAAAATAAGCCAACATTACTCACCCTTTAGATGTATCAGCAGTACTAACACATAGTGATCCCGTGATGCAGTTTAACTATCATATCATTGAACAAATATAGTATTTGTATAACATATAATATACATTTAATCTTTTCATCTACAACCTAATTTAACTTAATATTTGAAATAATAGTATGTCATGAAGCTACATGTAACTGTTCAAAAATCATTTGGTGACATAATCTGTTTTATTTTAGAAAAAAAAAAACGCTCATGGTTGAATAGTAATTTGGAAATCTCAATTATAGCAATGCATGCAAGCCGACATCTAGGCCATTTGAGTGTTTGATAGGAAACCGTATTTTATCGTTGTTTGTACAGGTGCTGGTATATTGTATATATCACATCTCCATTTATTCCCACAAATGAATACCAACACTTTTTTACAAACCTATTTGTAAACTTATTTTAGAAACTCCTTCTAAGACTCGCCATAACATCGAGCTTTTCCCGACAATATTTGACCAATATGCCCTACCCCAAAAAGGCACGTGTTTTTATTATCTGTGAGTCGTTGTGTCTCCTTGATTGTGAATAGGTGCGTTTTTATCATCTGTATTTGTACATCATAGGTCCAACTCAACACATTAAAAACACTGCCACCCCGAATTATTGAGCGTAACTTAACATGCATCTCGTTGGTATTGTTAGTTCAATTTGTTTCTGTCGTTTGAATAAAATAGGTTTATAGAAATATCTCTTTATAATTTTTTTCCGAACCATTGCCTGGATATTGCTTCACCAAAGCACCAATTTTTCATTTATTGTGGGACCAAGTTTTTTAAATGAATGATTTATTCAAAATGGAATTACAGAAGAATATGTCACGATATCTGAATGAATTTTATTTTTACCTAATCGAGTGAAAACTTCGGTGTTGACATCTTATATTTCTAAGCGTATATTAATGTTATCCTAATTCCGATATTGACTGCGCTTATACGATTACAGTGAAATCATGTCATGTTCCACTAGTTTCAGAAAACATATTGCATGTTTTCTCTACAGTCCAAAACATATCCGATAATGTTTACATTTAGAATATTGGGAATATTGTCTGTTTAATGACCAAGTTCGTTTAATGTTATATTAGTCTTCAATTCAAACCAACTAACCATTTTCTATTCAGCTTCCAACTTTTGTCAGTACAATGCTTGTTTTCCCTCAATTATATACGTTGCCTTTTCAGATCAACTGGTATAAAAAAAAGTTACTTGGCGTCCGTCTTCGTCGTCGGTAACTTTAACAATAATTTCTTCTTTGAAACTTTAGCTACATTAAATCAGTATTGGAGTATTGCGTTGAAAATTTCGTTCGATGACATCGCCCGCCAACCAAAAAAGGCCGACATGGCTATAATAAGTTTAGGGGCCAGCTGAAGGACGCCTTCGGGTGCGGTAATTTCTCGCTACATTGAAGACCTGTTGGTGACCCTCTGTTGTTGTTTTTTATTTGGTCGGGTTGTTGTCTCTTTGACACATTCCCCATTTCCATTCTCAATTTTATTACATAGAGGTAAAATGAAATTAAGTTTATTTCTTTAAAAAAATATATAAATAGAAAAATTCTGAAAAGGCAAAACTTCCCAGAATGTTGACCTTAGATGAATTTGGCTATATGTTTAAGGTATATTTGTCATATAGCTCTTCAATTCAGAGTTCACGAAATCTTATTTTCCCTGGTGGTCCTTGAGGAAAATCTACTGGTCCTTACTATAAATTCTATTGAAAAATCCTAAAATTGTGTCAGTCCTATGCAAAATTTTGGTGGTAAAATCCTGAGGACTGACACTTTTCGCGAACTCTGTCAATTGTTTCGGTACTTATACATTCTCGGATTTCATGTTTGGCTCCAGGCGTTCCTGATGACGGTAATTACATACCAAAAGGGCATCGGACGCATGCAATCATTAAGCGTGTTGATTTAATATTTTTGCACTTTACCAATTGTTTGGATGGCAAAATTGTCAGACGACTTTTTGTAAAAGTGATAGTCCTTAAGAAGAATGGCGGGTACTATAGTAAGTATCGATCTGTTTTCACGTTACAGTTTCGGGAAATTTTTCATAACAACGTATGTGTCATATTTCATTATATTTGTAGTAAGTAAGTGTACTGTATCTTTGACGGATATGTCATCTGTTTTATATGTGTTATTAAGACACTGTCTCATTGACTAAATATGCCACATTTATCATGTGTGTTGTTAGGATATCGTCTTGTTGACGTATCGGACACATTTGTCTTTATCATTTGCATTGTTAGGATATCGTCTAGTTGACGTATTGGACACATTTTTCTTTATCATTTGCATTGTTAGGATATCGTGTAGTTGACGTATCGGACACATTTTTCTTTATCATTTGTGTTGTTAGGATATCGTCTTGTTGACGTATCGGACACATTTTTCTTTATCATTTGCATTGTTAGGATATCGTCTAGTTGACGTATCGGACACATTTTTCTTTATCATTTGCATTGTTAGGATATCGTCTAGTTGACGTATCGGACACATTTTTCTTTATCATTTGTGTTGTTAGGATATCGTCTGGTTGACGTATCGGACACATTTTTCTTTATCATTTGCGTCGTTAGGATATCGTCTAGTTGACGTATCAGACACATTTTTCTTTATCATTTGTATTGTTAGGATATCGTCTAGTTGACGTATCGGACACATTTTTCTTTATCATTTGCATTGTTAGGATATCGTCTAGTTGACGTATCGGACATATTTTTCTTTATCATTTGTGTTGTTAGGATATCGTCTAGTTGACGTATCAGACACATTTTTCTTTATCATTTGCATTATTAGGATATCGTCTAGTTGACGTATCGGACACATTTTTCTTTATCATTTGCATTGTTAGGATATCGTCTAGTTGACGTATCGGACATATTTTTCTTTATCATTTGTGTTGTTAGGATATCGTCTAGTTGACGTATCAGACACATTTTTCTTTATCATTTGCATTATTAGGATATCGTCTAGTTGACGTATCGGACACATTTTTCTTTATCATTTGCGCTGTAAGGATATCGTCTAGTTGACGTATCGGACACATTTTTCTTTATCATTTGTGTTGTTAGGATATCGTCTTGTTGACGTATCGGACACATTTTTCTTTACCATTTGTGTTGTTAGGATATCGTATAGTTGACGTATCGGACACATTTTTCTTTATCATTTGCGTTGTTAGGATATCGTCTAGTTGACGTATCGGACACATTTTTCTTTATCATTTGCGTTGTTAGGATATCGTCTAGTTGACGTATCGGACACATTTTTCTTTATCATTTGTGTTGTTAGGATATCGTCTTGTTGACGTATCGGACACATTTTTCTTTATCATTTGCGTTGTTAGGATATCGTCTGGTTGACGTATTGGTTACATTTTTCTTTATCATGTGCGTCGTTAGGATATCGTCTAGTTGACGTATCTGACACATTTTCATTTATTTTCTCGTCTCGTTAGTGTTCTGTCTCATTATAAAACATGCGACACATAAATATGTGTAGTTTGAGTACGGTCTGATTGACCTACCTTATACTCTGTTTAGCGTCGTTAAGGTACTGTCACATTGACGAAAAATATTTTTGTTTGATTTGTGTTGACCATGTATGAGTACAGTGTCATTGGTGTATACGATACATCCTACTTAAGTATATGTTTCAATAACCTATTACATATTTGTTTAATGTGTGTTGAACATGTATGAGTACTGTGTCCGTGGTGTATACGATACATTCTACTTAAGTATATGTTTCAATAACCTATTACATGTTTGTTTAATTTGTGTTGAACATGTATGAGTACTGTGTCCGTGGTGTATACGATACATCCTACTTAAGTATATGTTTCAATAACCTACTACATATTTGTTTAATTTGTGTTGAACATGTATGAGTACTGTGTCCGTGGTGTATACGATACATTCTACTTAAGTAAATGTTTCAATAACTTATTACATGTTTGTTTTATCATGTGTGTCGTTTGAGTGACATTGAAGTATACCATTTTACTGGAAGTGAGAGTTCAGTGTTGACTGTCGTCAATACCCCATTACATGTTTGTTCTATCATGTATGTCGTTTGAGTGACATTGAAGTATACGCACACCATTTTACTGGAAATGAGAGTTCAGTGTTGACTGTCGTTAATACCCCATTACGTGTTTGTTCTATCATGTATGTCATTTGAGTGACATTGAAGTATACCATTTTATTGTCAGTGAAAAGTTCCGTCTGATTGTAGTCAATGCCAATTGTTGAAATATGTTCGTCGTTAGTGTACTTTGTCGTTGGTGAAAATGTAACAGCTTTCTCTTATTGGTATCTTTGGTTTACTATCTCATTTAGGTATATGACACATTTTTCATAAATTATTTGTGCCATTGATAGTACTGTCTCATTACTTACATAAAACTTTTTCTTATTTATTTGCGTCGTAGATGTACCCTCTTTCTCTATAGCGTACATGTATATGCCATATCTGCCTCTCGTCTCATTCACCATTTCTGTTGTGATGTTACCATCTCGTTGATGTCAGGAAATAATCATGTCACTTTTTTTTACACTGTTGTTAATATACAATTACTTTCTGATTGGCGAAATTGGCAATTTATTTTTATTTTGACTTGTTTGAGTATCGTGTCATATGTCATACGGGTTCAGGCGACATCTTTTTTATAATTTGTTGCGTTGGATACTATCCGTTTACGTCTATTCAACATATTTTTTTTCTATTATTGCATTTATTAATTCTGTTCTAATCAGCTGTTAGTCATATTTGTCTCTATTTCAGGACCATCCTATTGTCTTGTTTGTTGAATTGTTTTCGTCTGATATTGGAATATTGTGTCACTGGTCGTTAAGCAACAAACAATCATTTATTGACGTAAAAGACACATTGTTTCATGTTTTGTGTGTCCCCCGTGTCAAAAAATTACATGCAACATCTGTTATACTATTTCTTTCAATGACCATGACGGATGCCTCAGGTTGCGACAGTTTCTCGATGCATTGGTAACCCATTGGTTGCCTTCGGCTATTGTCTGCTCTGTGGTCGGGTTGTTGTCTCTTTGACACATTTCCCATTTTATCACTGATTTATAGCATACATCCTATATATTCTAGGGTATGTCTCGTTAACCTTTTCCCCATTTTTATTTTATTGGAGTTGTTTCTTTGAATTAAATAACATCTAGTACTTGTGTCGTCAATGTATTTAAGTTGTCTTTTTATTATCTGCGTCGTAAGGATATAGTCTCATTAACGTATATTCTACACCTTTATGTTGTCTGCGTCGTAAGGGTATAATCTCATTGACGTATATTCCAAATATTTTTTTTGTCTGCGTCGTAAGGGTACAGTCTCAATGGCGTATATTCCACATTTTTTTTTATCTACGTCGTAAGGGTATAATCTCCTTGACGTATATTCCACATCTTATTATCATATGCGTTTGTTAGGGTATTGTCTCATTGACGTATAATCCACATATTTTCTATGATGTTCGTACTAAGGATAAAGTGTAATTGACTTTCACATATTTTATTATCTGCGTCGTAAGGGTACGGTCTCACTGACGTATATTCCACATTTTTTTATTATATGCATCGTAGGGGTATAGTCTTTTTATGGTATATTCCGCACCTTTTTTATATGCGTCGCAAGGGTATAGTCTCATTGGCGTATATTCCACATCTTTTTTATTATCTGCGTCGTAAGGATATAATCTCATTGACGTTTATGCCATATATTTTTATTAGATGGTTGGGTTGGTTTTTTTTTTATTGTAGGGGCTATGAACTGAAGAATAGTAATAACACATTACACTTTTTGATTTTAAATCGAGGACATACTAAGGTAAAGGATATACAACTTTACTTAATAATCTGTATTGCAATAAGCTAAACTCTCGCAGTGGGTTAAAATCCAAACATTTCACATTTTGTTACATGTACACAAGAAACATACGCCACGTCAAACAGCTTAATTTACTAATATGTTCATAAAACAATATTTGTGGGTTGTTAAAAGAAGCACTGATCTAGCGAAAGGAACTGGACCAAGAACAACACGTCCTTGGCGTGTGCAAAATGTCATACAAGTTGCATATACAGCTGTTTCTTTACGTGACAAACACTTTGCTCATTGTTGAAGACCGTACGGTGACCTATAGTTGTTAATTTCTGGGTCATTTTTGTCTTTTGTGGACAGTTGTTTTATTGGCAATCATACCACATCCTCATTTTGTATATTGAATTCATACATGTACATGAACATCAAGTTGCATTTAGTTAACACATATTTTGTAATGAACCTAAAAAAAAAAGTATTGTAGCAATTATGTAATATAAATCATAATTGATTAAGTTGATTTTTTATTCGGTTGATAACATACAAACCCATAACACTAATTTACCTTCACTATCAATGCAATTAGCTGTAATGTCCATGTATGTCCGTTTTTTTCTCAACAACTCAAAAAAAAATCCCGTTCTTTACATGATTTATATTTCATTGAAATAAAATATTTTATATGTGCTAAAATAAATTCCAAATACACATGTAGCATATTCAACCAATTTTATTAAAAGAAAATTACATGAAAACGCGTAACATTTTCATGGATGATATCTTCTCCACAGTGTGGGAATGGAACTGTACAGTTTTCTAATAATTTGGTCATTCGGGAGACTGTCAAGCGGAGCTCAGACAATTGCAAAATAACAAGTTGCTTGATGGAAACTTTGACGAACTCTTATGCTACTATAAAACGTTCTGTTTCAAGTTTTGATAGCTAAAACATTCTTTATGTAAATATGAACCAATAAAATACTATGAAAGATATATGCATCCAAACGTTTTCCTTAGAATGGTGGAGCTCCGTGTAAAACAATCAAAATTGTTACACAACAGCGATAAAAAATGTCAAATAAACATCGAAATATCAATGTTTGCTACCTGAATTTTCACATGTACCTTTTCTGATATATAGTCTTACCTGTCTGAAAGTTTCAAATCAATTGTTCCAGTAAAAATCCAAATATATTTATTTTCTCCATGTCGGATATTTTTATTGACTGTACAATTGCTTGCAAGTTTACTGTAATATTACTCGGAGCCTTCCTGTACAATCGCTTGGAGCTTTTCTTTACATCGTTTGGACAACTAGACTACTAAGAAAGGAGTAACCTACGTCACCTTGTAATGATTTCACGATCCAGCTAACAAGCAAGCTAGTCAAAGGTATTACCTTTACCTACACACTCATTGCATTTTGCTGTAACAATTTCTAGTGGCATGTGACTAGTTATAACTCTTAAGTAGATAATGCTTACTACTATCTCTTCTGTCACATTCATGATCAGTTTATGTTTTCAATAATACTTTTGTCATATAAATATTTATTAAAACTACTGCAATCCAATACAATATATGTCTGGCATGATTTTTCTCTCCTTTTTCTGTTACGATTTAATAACTTACAGATAGTTATTTGGTATTGTTATCAATTTTTTTAAAACCTAAATTACACATTCAAAGTGTTTTTGAAAGTGAAAGCTTTTATTTGAATGGATGCAGCCTCCATTAGCGTGTCCGGTATGCGGAGAGAGGGAGTTTAGGTGGTTGAAACCCCATTTTTTTTCGATTTTTTTTTTATATTGTGGAAGTCATGGTGTTCCGCGGTTTGGACTCCCCCCCTCCTTTTATTATTATTATTATTATACAATATTTATATAGCGCATTATATAATTTGAAAAATTACCCTAAGCGCTTAACATGAATAAACAAAAAATAAGATACATAAGGTAAAAGCAAAATATACAATCACATAAATACAATTTCTGAGCAGTGGCGTGTAAAATGAAAACATTTATTGTCGGTTAAATAGAATAATATAAAAGAATGTACAACCCACACAAAAAATATCAAAAATTTAAAATTAATCAAAATGAAAGAAAAGTAAAAAGTTTCAAAAAATAAAAATTAGTTAAGAAAAATTTAAAATTTCCTCTGTATAAATTTAAAATAATGATTATCATTAAACCACAGTGACTCAAGTATTAAAAATTATTAAGTAAAAGTTCACAATACAATTGGGGACAGCAACATCTCTGTCATTGAGGTTTGAAATGTCCTTAGCAACATTTCAAGATCCATATAGCATGTGTATTCATAACATATTCTTCTTTTTTTTTTTTAAATGATTTTTATCAATGACCTGAAGGTTTCACTCAGTTTCACAAAACACGGCTTTTTTATATATACATTTTGTTTGGTTAAAGTTCCTAGATAAGATATCTGTTTTATCTTATAGAGACATAACTTGGAAACTCTTTGTCTTTCGAGGCATATACGTATTGAAAATAAACCCTTGAATAAAATAGAAGTGCGTATCAACTTTTTCCCATTTAGTTCCGACTTTCATTCGGGTCAATTTAGTTTGCAGAACCTACGTATTGTGCTATTGTCAATTTCTAATCGTCCTGAACATCTGTGAAATGTTTGTCATTTTACTTAAAACAAGCATATAAGTATTTAAAATCGAGGTTAAGATATTTTTTATGGAACATTAATTACACACCTTGTACAGGTATCAATACCAAATCAATAGTCTCAATATTGAAGGTCGTAATACGTTCTAAAATTCTTCTCAGAAATAAAGTAAGGGTAGACTGTAATAGTTGATCTGTTTCCAGCAATATTTCCAATATCTCTACATGTAGAACTATACTCCCTTTAGTGGCAACAATGAACTCAATTCCACCCAAGTCTTTGTTTATTTCGTCTCTTAGGGAGTTCAGAATATCAATGGTTGTCTCGACTTCCTCCTCAGTCTGGAAAATGATCTGTACACGGACTTTACGTTTTCCTTCTAAATATTATAAAGTGTATCATTATATTACTTTGACTTTCCATTAAGATTTTCCCTCGGAGTTCGTTCTTTTTTTGTTATGTGATGTCTTACAAGTCTAATGTTATAAAGCTATTTACATGATGCTATCTATAGCTATTGAAAAGATGATATGTGACAGAAATGAAAATATGTACTTGTTTGACGGTTATTTAAATCATCAATCACCCCCCTTCATGAAAGCATCTAACTTGTTGAGGTCAAAGGTGAAATCCGTATACCATTTATACTTTTTACATCAACTAATCTCAAAATTATATTGAATATGATGTGACTTTTCACAGGACTTCATGAGTGATTTTGTATGTTTCGACTTCTTTCAACCGTCTTTAATAACCGTGCCAAAGTGGCACATCCGTTAGACTGTTCATACCTAGCCACAAGCGATATGAAGGGATACGTTAGGCTGCAGCTTCTTGTAGTGTGAGAGGTGGTCAAAACCATGAGAACGATTTTTAAGAAAGTTGTATGTGACCTGTTGCGTAGTCTGTATCTATCAGTTGTCCTTCATTTGGCACTGGACGTTCAGAAAAACGTAAATCAATCAATTATCCTTTGGATGTGTGATTTATGTCAAATTTAGTCTACAGTATATTTTTTGTTATTAACATTTTATTTTCTACAGAGGTAAAACAAAAATATGATACATTCAGACTAATTACATGTACCTTCTGATGTTTCTTCCTTCAATATAGATCTCAGATTCCTCAAACTTTGATTAAAACTTTCTCCCCAGAAAAACTTTATAGGTTTTTTTTCAAATTGCACTGTAAATTGAAAGTACTTAATATACAATTAATACATACATTTATACGATGCATGAAGAATGAAAACTAGACGAGTAAAAAATACCAAATGATGTTGCTTTATAATTTAAATTTGTCCACCCTGTATAATAAATATAGACTTTAAATTTAGAAGACGTATATATTTTTATATATAACACAAATGGAACGGACGAAAACAAGAAGAATAAAAACATACATGTTTTGTTAACTAAATCAACCATAAGAAATATAAAAAAAATTAACAAGGATGTGCAAATCTGAAAACGTTCATCCCCCGTAAAAAACAACAAAAAAGCATGAATGTGAAAACAAATGCTGCTGTAGATATAAACACTCATACAAATTAAATCGAGCACAAAAGTGTGTTCCTGTAAACATATTTCTAGTACGCTATACATAAAAAAAAACTATGGGTCATGAAGGTCTTAGGCTTGAAAAAATATATCGGGTCAAATTTACAGAATGGCTTTGCAAAATTCAATTTTTACACTAACGTTAGTAGTGACCATGCATCTCTTGTATTTGATAAAAAAAAAATACACCTAATGACTTCTATCTCGTTCTCATGCCATGTTTATACAATTCTGCTGAAAATTATTATCAAATATAAATGATAAGGGCAAATTATCTGGACGCCATCACGAGTTGGTATCCCGTCTCCTTTTACTCAAATGTAGCCAACTGACTTAGACTTATCACCATATTTTTAAAATGAGCAACACGACGGCTGCTCTGTGTGAAACAGGAAACTGTTACTGCTTCGCTGTAGTTTGTTTTGCTCAGTTTCTAGGTTTCTAAGTTGTTTTTGTGAATTGTTGTTTGTCGTTTCGTCGGTTTTTTTTGTTGTTTATTTTTTTGCCATAGTATTGTTTGTTTTTCGGCTTCAAAATATCCATTCTTCGCCTCTCTTTTAGTAAGAGTAATTGATATACGTCAGCTAAGAAATATATGAGCAGAACATTTTAGTCTATAAACAAAATGCAAAATAACAAAGGATCTCAAAATGACACGACTCATTAAAAATCAGAAAAAGCGTCTCCTTCGGCAATCATACCGAATCTAATGATTCTGCATATACTTTAAGGATATACATTGTATATACAATTATCGTATTTTACGATTTTTTCTTGTTCACTGATAATTTCATTTCTCAGCGGAGTCGAGTGATATGAAAATTATTAACTAAGGAAACACTTGCCGTTGTCAAGGAAATTTACAACATTTTCATAAGTAAAATAGCAATAAACAGATAGCATTGATCATCTCAACTCGATTGCTTTGCTCACTTTCGCCGTACCGGCTTAAGCAAGAAAATCAATCTCGTTGAGTTAACCAACGATAATCTATAAGTATTGGATACTGTAATAACATAAATATTTTTTTTAAAACGCTGATGGTATATACATTACATTTTATATTTTCCAGCTGTTTTAAGGCGTTCATGTATTTGGTCTGCATTTGCTTATCCATACTACATGTCTTATGCAGTTTTATAAGTCGTTCATAATTTGTCTTGTTGAAAAAGTTCAGATCCATTCTACAACCAATATCACGGAACTTGTCGAAGTAATCATCAAATTCATCTATTCCAATGTTTGTGTTACATCGGTGAGCCAAATGGTTTCTGTAACGACGTATGCGTTCTACATCATCTGCCAGTTTCATATCTGCTTTTTCTGGATTACTTCCCCATCCTTTTGTAGGAGGACTTATCAGCGATAACTGTCTTGACAACTTATAGATCAATGTAATGTACATTGAATCATATGAATTGGACGAGTTCGCACCATTTAATACAGTTTGCTGATCAGAGGAGAAACTTTTCAGATGCGACAAACACATTTGGTACAATTTGTTAGCAGAAATATTTGAGCGGATTATATCTCTGAAGATATTTGGGAACGTGTTCAATGATAACTCGTGAAACTCTTGAATAACGTTCTATGTTTTCACTATCCTCATCAACTGTTTGGATTACTACAAATACACTAAACGCAGTTATACATGTTATATGAATACTTTACTTAATCATTTTAAGAGTCGCCACCAATGATATCTTACAGAAAAAATTGTGTTAACGGTCAATATAAGATTAATTCTCCTGGATATATGGGTGCCTCTACGACAAGATGCAAAACAGACAGTACGATACTAATATCAATATGGGTGTCATTTTAAAAATGCAGCGGAGATTTATCCTTTTGAGATGCCAATCAGCAAAGCCCAATTGACGCACTTCAATCCGGATATTTCATTAATTTAAGATTAATTAAAAATGTACATCATATCAGCCGTTGCGTTATTTCATACATGACGAATAATACCCTTACGTTTGAGAACTACACATTCCGATAAAAATTCATTGAAAGGAACTAAATGTTGACATACTAATATAAGTCAGTATTACACGGGTTTCAATAATAGTATCGATCATTACCACTCTCTTTCAAAACACATACAAGAGCGATTATTGTTAAATATCTTATGTAAGTGTTATAATTGTTAGTTGTGTTATTTATATTCTGACTTTCATGAATTTCACTCGTTTTATGGTTAATCTTATGGGATATCAAATATGTTTACGGTTAAACGTCATAGTGTTATACTATTATTAACCATACCATTGACTGGCTGCATAAGTGCCAGTTGTTGAAGCATATCAGTAATATCAATATTAGAGTTCTGAAGTGTTTGGTACAATTGTATAGAAGTATCTTGACAGAGATACTTATCCACTCTCTTTAGTAAATCTCGTGTTCTTTTTTGGAACTCTTCGTAATATAGCTCTGATATTTCCTCAGACTTCCTGCTAATAACGTCATTTGTTGCATTAAGTATTCTCTGAACATCATCACCGATTTCAACATCTGTATCGTGTGGAACATTCCCCCACTTACACGACGGTTCACTAAACACATTTTCGTACCGCAATATTTTATAGCATAGTTCGATGGAGAAGTCATCTATATTTGGAAGTCGTTCCATTAAGGATATTTCATTCGCTGTAAAGTCAATAGTTATGAATTTCTGTTTATATTTTCCTTGCAATCCTCTTGGACTAACACATTCTTTAAATATTTGTTGCATTACTTTTGGGAATACATTCTTGACAATATTGTGTAATCTTGCTTGTCTTTCTTTAGACGCAGTAGACATATTACCTGTGGTATGTTGATGTGTTCCAATTATATACTGTAGAAATGAAAAATAAAAACAAATCATGTACTTTACAATTGATAAATGTATGGTGAATTTGAAAGTCCTTGTGAGTAGCTGAGATTATACAAATAATTATAACATGTATACAGAAATAGTTTATTCAATTGTAAAACATATTGAGGAATTCATAAAGCAAACGAATGATGTTTTGTTGATCATACAATCGGCTTTTAATTATATTGAGTAATTATTGCTGGCAGTGTAGGCATCAATTGGTTTACAAACATGGTGGTTTGATATCATTTTGAAATATGATATATATAAATTAAAAAAAAACAATTTCAAAAGGAAATCATATCTATGTCAAGTAAATACATTTAAGTATCAAAAAGACAAATATTATACAAAGTAACCAGCTTGAAGACGAGTTTATTTGCCTGTTGGAATGCACTGCATATAAAAAGGAAAGACATTATTTTGAGGACACATGTATTAATTGTAAAAAAAAAATCCTTAAATTGAAAGTTCCCACAAATAATTTGGTTGATGTCCAGTGAGTCCTGAAAATGATAATGCATACTTGACAAAATGTATTAGTACGTGCACTGAAATAAAAGAAAATTTAAATTCCAGTGACTAGATATACATGTAGTAGTGATGTAGATCATGTTCTATGTATGACAAATTGTTTTAAACGTTTATACTTAATCTACCTCTTGTGTGTGTAGTGTAAGAAATGTGTTTAATGATATCCCGCCTTCCAAGCAAAATGTTTAAGTTTGTTTATTATTGTGAAATCTGCTGTGAATAGAGAAAATTTGACGGGAAAAACAAAATGTTGGGATCTACCTACTGTCAATTTACGTCAAACCTGTCAGACGACTTCTTATCGGAAGTGTTGCCCTTAAATGACACTTTGTACCATTTTGTTTTCAATTTTGTCTATTAACTTGAAAAAATATTATAGACATAGAGAAACTTTTGAAACCATAAGTTAACAAAAACAGCCAAAAAACACCCAACAAATAAGTTCAACATGCCTGGAATTGTCCGACGACTCCTTGTTGGAGTTATTGCCCTTTTACTAACGATTTTTATAAATAAAAAAAATAGGGATCTACTGAATAGAAGAAATGCTTATTAAATCTGTTTTGTTTTAAATTGTAGGTTTATACCAACATCAATCAAGTAAGTTAAACGAGTGTAGAATATTGTTACTATGATTATGCTTATGTTTGAATAGAATATTGAACTGTACAGTAGTATTTTCTTGAGAGATTACCTAACCTTATCACAACGCAAAGTACACAACTCAAAACCTAACATTGGTGTCGTGACTAACGGAGAGAATGGTCATAAGTAGATTAAAAATCTTTGAGAGCGGGGAACAGAGCAGCGGTGACAAAAGTTTTTAACGAACTGGAGGACGCCATCTGTGATACGCCTTTCGACCCGGAGGAAATCTCAACATTGCTGAAAGCAGTTGATACGAAAAAGAACATACTACTGTACAGTTCAATAATCTATGTAAACATAAGCATTAACATAGTTACAATATTCCACATAGATACAAAGTATCCAGTAGAATTTGCCATCGTAAATATCACACATCTCACTTTGTAAGAAAAATACAACGACGTCTCGATCGGATATTAAGGACAAAACAGAAACTTCAATATTGTACACATCGGCAAGTCAAGCAACTTCAACCGTTTTGCTTAACACACAATATCCACCATAGCATTACCGATTCAGAGCCAGAGTAGAAAAATAACACCGGGACTACACTATCTACATAGATTATCTTTAGGACACCCCGTCACAGACGCAGAGTCTTTTGAGCTTTATCTTCTACTTGGAGCAGACTTTTTTTGGAATATATTGCAAGATAAGGTAATACGTGGACATGGTCCGACTGCTGTAAGTTCTAAACTTTAAAAACTCTAAAAAGTTTTGTTGTCAGGTCCAGTACCAGTCACGAAAATAAGAAGTCAACTTCAATGATGAATGTCTTGATATCGCATAAACAGGGAAGTTGTGATAAAGAGGAATGTTGGAGAAAGAAGTCTTTAGGAATTGACAGAAAGGAAGTTGATATAGAGAAAGCATTTTTGCATATAAAATTCGACGTAATTGACAGAGATGTTACGAGATTGTTTTGGTTACAGAACCCCAAAAATCTGAACAGTCGATTGATAGCTTACAAGTTTAAAGTAGTACTTTTTGATGCAACCTGTTCAACGTTTATTTTGAGTGCTACTTTGATGACACATTTTAGAGAAAACCCATCTAACACATCAACAGAACTGCATAGAGTAAAATTGAGAATTGAAATGGGGAATGTGTCCCAGAGACAACAACCCGACCAAAGAGCAGATAACAGCAGAAACATATATGTATATAACATCCTCACAAGGTTTCCTGATGAAACAACTCACCTTAACTTTTATTCAGAATCTAGCACACTATTACACGAAGCCGGTTTGAACTTGAGATCATGGAATTTTAACAATAAAACTTACGAAATATTGCAATATAGGAAAAGGCAGGAGACGAGGATCAGACAGTTAAAATACTAGGAATGCGCTGGAACACAAAATCTGATAATATTATATAAAATCAACTTAATTTGACAAAAAAAGATGACATACCATTTACAAAACGAGAACTGTTGCGCCAGTCGTCAACTATTGAAGTAGGGTACATCGTACAAGTTCACAACGATTCAAAAAAAGATCTATGTGTAGGTTAGCCGTCGTGAAAGATTTATTTCGTGGAAATGGATTTCTACGAACTTACAAACTGCTATAAATCAAAACAGATACTAGTATAACAAACCGATTAAATTTTAAATTATATCTGTTGGAATCACAAGGACCAAATAGTAAAAATTGTAAAACACACTAGACTCTTCGTTCCCGCCAAAAGAAAATTCCCAGTTTACAGAGTTTGGAAGGAAAAAACATTACGATTTAAATAGTGATTATGGACTGTAAAATCTGTTTTATGGACTGTTACAGTGGTGTTCACTTTCAATGACATTCATTGACCGAGGGTCAATTTTAGAGACAATTATGGTTTTAGTTAAAATATGATTTGCAAGTATCGTAAATTACAGAGATAGTAACAGTATTATCTTTTTAATTCTTTGGGATTGTAAATTTTATTTATTTATTGGTAATTTTCATTTTCCGTGTCACGCAGGATGTCGAGGATTGCGGGAACGTAAATCGTAACTATATGTGCCATCGCCACTAACTATAAAGACGTCACGTATCTATGTATCTATGTATAATATTAAAACTATGTTTATGCTTATGTTTGAATAGAATATTGAACTACACAGTTGTATTTTTTTTTCTAATCAACTGATACCAGCAATGTTGAGAAATGTCATGAGTTTTTTTTCTTTCAAGAAGCTGAAATTGTTTTGGATTTTTTTTTTTTTTTGGAAGTGTTTTTCAAAACTTTTTATGTTCGTCTTTTCTCTCTCCATTTGACAATTTGTTTTTCTTTTGTATATCTTAAAACCTTTGTATAAAACTAGCCAGTGTATATCCAAAAATACACTGACTACTGTGTAATAACAAAAATGAACATGTGAAGAATTAAGTTAAGAACCTTTTTGACAAGGAGCTGTGACAAATTTATAGACATTTAAATATTTTTTAAGAGTACTACATCATTATTCTAAAACTAGTGTAATGTGTACCTGTTTATAAAACAGTATTTGATTTTAAAATGTTAAATTGTTTAATTTAAACATGAACAAAGGAGTAGGTTCAGTAAGACCCCTTTTTGGCCCCAAAATATAGCAGTTTTACAAAATTGTTAAAATGTAAACTTTTAGTTATTCATTAGACAGTAGAATGCTTCTGCTATATAAATATGGGCTGTTTTTGACAATCCAATGCAAATTTATCCGGTACTAGCACCATTAAGTTATGCTAAATTACTGAAATCTTCATAATTCTAGCATTTTAGTTAAATTTTAGACGGTTTTCGTGTAAAATGAAAGTGGCCGCATTCGTGTTCATCCTTAATATTAAAACGTAAGTTGTATTTGATGATAATACATAACATATATAAAGGTTGAGGATGTACACGGATGCGGCCACTTTCATTTTTACCAAAAACTGACATTTTTCGGCATATTTGGTAGATTTTTCATATTTGAGCTTGAATCGGATGGTTTTTAATGACTAAATCTGTTAAAATCTTTCACATAAACTAAATAATTCAAATAAAATAGACACTTAAGTGTTTTAAAAGTGGTCAAAGTCTTTCGTCAGATGAACCTGAAATTTGAGGCCAAAATCGGTCCTTACCGGATCTACTCCTTTACATTCCTAGCTAAAAATAACCTTATGGTTTCATTTGCCTCATTAAACATAACTGTATGATTAATCCCATTTATATTGAAACAACAAAAAACTACTCAACCATCAACATTGAATGAGTTTAAAATTATAAATATGTAATATTCCATCTGCTTGTTTATACAGGGTTACGTTTTAAATGTTCTACATAACAAGAAACATTGTAGTTATGATAATGAAATGATAAATTTAAACCATATGTTTATTTCGTGTCATACTTGGCTCATTTCAGTCTTCCAATAATTATTTCTTGCTTGAAAGTTATGTTTCCTTATACCTTTTACCTTATTTCTGTGGCTTTCTATATGTATTTGTTTCTAGTGACGTCACACAGTACAGGAGAGGGGCGCTGTCCTAATTTCGCATGGGTTTCTTATCTTTTTGTACATGTCCCTGTTTATGCATTAACTATTTCAATAATACACAATATATCACCAAACTAAAACGAAAATTAAGACGTTGATGACTAGAAGAGGAAATACATATATTGTAAAACTATTTTCAAGGTTGTATAGGGTAGTTATGCTTGATAAATCAAGAACAGTGATCTAAGTACGCTAAAGAACAGGAACATTTGAATAGTTTTTGCAAAAACGAAATTAACCGTCAGAGAGAATTAAGACACAGACTTAAAAAACATATATATAAACAAATATATAAAATGTGTAAAAAAGTAAACGTTTACGATATAGCAGGAAGATTTGTCACGTTCGTTTTATATAAAATATATAAAATGTGTAAAAAAGTAAACGTTTACGATCAAGCAGGAAAAAAGGTCAATATGAAAAAGAAGATGTGGCATGATTACCATGGAGACAACTCTTCATAAGGATCAAATGACACACCAATTAACAACTATAGATCACTGACGTCCTGCAACTATTTGATATGAAATATATAAAATGTGTAAAGGAGAAAACGTTAACGATAAAAAAAAGTAAAACTTTTCACGTTTAATTGATATAAAATATGTAAAATGTGTAAAATATTAAAGGTTTACGATTAAGCAGTAAAACTTTTCACATTCGATTGATATAAAATATTTTGACCGAGGCTATTAACTATCAAATGAATGTTTCACGATTGAATACACATGTTTAGTGGAATCGTTGAATTGTCTTTATTTTATGGTAACTTTTGAAAGATGTTAAACGTAGGTTTTTAAGAAATATAAAACGTAGAATGACAATGTTTATTAAACTTAATATGCTTAAATGAAACTGCTTGATATAGAGGTAAATAACACGAATATGTTGAAATAAAATTGAGAAATAAATTCTTTATGTTGTCCGTTATAAGTAATTGAAATTAATAAAAGTACAGAGTACTCATAGTTTCACATATTTGTCATTGTAGTAAAATAATAGTTGATCATGTTGATATAAATTCCATTTTAGCGCAACGGATACCGCATTTGAATTTGAAAATTATATTTTATGATTCGTGTGGACAATCGCCAATACTTATAATTGTTCTATATACATTTGTTCCTTTTATTGCGATACATTTGAAATATCTGGTTGTAATGTAAATCGAAATAAAAACACGACACTTGATATTTGTCAATAGAAAACTGATATACCATAAAAAAGACTTTTGCTCTGAAGTTTGAAGTCTGTTATTTAACATTGACAAACGTGTAAAGATGTATTTCAACAATTCGAATACAGGCACTGAATTTAAATTTGATAAGAATTGATTTAATAGTCGTCCAGATTTTAAAGTTTATGTGCTTTTTTTTATTTTTTAACGGAAACTTTTGAATAAAAGCATACAGAATAACTCTGTTATTATACATAATCCCAACAAAAGAGTAATAACTTCACATGTTGAAAACAGATCATATTCTAGTTTGTGTAAAATGAATGATTTGCGTTTGAACAGGAATATATAACTTCCCCAGCAGACACCCGATGTTGTATAGACGTGGATATTTGGTTGAAAATAGGTCGCAACGTCGGCGACCTAAAATGAAAAAAGGTTCAACATTGACTGACAAACGTCTATCAGACGTTATAGATCGACATCTATAAAACCTTGCTTTTTGGTCGCAACATTATACAACGTCAACACAACGTCGGATGCCGTATGTTGGTTGGACGTCTAAATTTATCTAACATATTGAAATCACACGTTCAAGAACATCAAGTCTTAAATTATATAATATCATGTCATATTACTAAAAGTATCCTATTTCGTTATCTAATTAGAATGAACTATGAAATAAAGTTTAATAGAACTCTCTACTAAGATAAATAACATCTTATTCCAGTGTTTCTTTTAAACCTCTTTTCCCAAGGAAAACTTGCTGCCCTTTAGGTGACGCAATACTCAATTTACTCTTTAAATGATTCGATTGCTCAATTTTAATGTTCGTAATAAAATCTGCGTAATCGTTATCTTTCGTGCTAATACATAAAAAGGTAACGTCAAGTTTAATGTTTATGCACGTGTAATTGATGAATACTTATTTGTGTGTGCGGTTTAGAGACTTTTTGGGCATTGTTTAACGGAAGGAGCCACAATTTATTTAATTTAAATCAGCTAAACGTGAATAAAAGGTTTGTATGCTAATCGTATAGTTTCTTGATAAATTGCAGTTGATTATTTCCTTACAATAAAGAACCAGGTTTATTCCACCATTTTCTACATTTGAAAATGCCTGTCAGGAATATGACAGTTCTTGTCCATTCGTTTTTGATGCGTTTTGTTATTTGATTTTGCCATGTGATTATGGACTTTCCGAATTGATTTTCCTCTAAGTTCAGTATTTTTGTGATTTTACTTTTTACTTGAAAAATGGTTGAAATACCCATATAGAAGTATAAGATAAAGATAAACGCTTTTGCTTTTAGGGATTTACATCCATAAAGAGATACACAAAACAAAATTATTTTACTCTAATTACCTAAAGCAACCCATGTACATAAAACTATCAACTAAAACTCATTTGCGACAGTCAAATGACAAAGAAGGATTTGTTTACGTTTAAAAGGTTGTCCAGGTATGACGAACATAACCGCTATAAAAATACACTTTTAAAACATCACTAGTTACCATAGTATTAATAAACTCTTACTCTTGTAACAAAAGAAGCGATGAAGTTGTTTTTAAAATTGTTTCGATCGTTATGTATACGTGATGAATTTGATGAAGTAGGTATTTGTGTTCCGTCTGTGTCATTATTAACAAAATCATAACGACCTCAAACTCTTGAAAATTATCATACGAAAACAAGTTTGAAGACACAATTCTGAATTTACAAAAATGACAAAGTTCTTTGATATAATCGTAGTTTATTTAATTGTTTGAAACGTTTCCAACATTGTTTTTCAAATATTGATATTTATTGTGGTATTTTTACAAATGCATACAACCGTGCATTTACGGTTTTATATGTAAACGTTGCATAATTTTTATTTTATATACCTTACTGAATGGTATACATAAACTGATTCAAAACATTTATGAGGAAAAACGACTGGAATTTAACGGTCAGAGTTACGAATTGAATGTCTCAATACTTTAGCGCCATGTTTCGCGGTCTTAGATCTTTGGACATCAGAAAAAATAGTATGAACTATAATTTTACCGGTTGAATCCTCATTGATTGTGACATTTCAGTGAGTGTAGATTTGCATGGCAGGTGATGCATGCACAAAAGATGACGCTTATCTGTCGACGCAATTGGTCAATTACTTTAAAGTACCTACGATTCCCGCATTTTTCGTTTGCTATATTGATTTGTCTCTTTAAAACCAATTTACGATAATTGAACCTTAAAAACATATAACTGTTGTCTGTAATTCAAAGACACTTATTTATTAATTAAATTGTATCTGGTTGTGATGCTGTTTCATTGGCATTCGCCCAAGTTATCACATTTGTCACGTTGATTTTATTTTATAAAATGAGTAACGTTAAATAGATTAAGTATAACATGCATTCTTTGAATCCAGCGCTTACTTCCTTTCACTGATATTTATCATTCTTCTTGTCTTTTCTTCTTAAAAAAAATCAGTTTTGTTATTCTGAAACTTTAGATCTTTTCCCCCTTTTCATTCTTTAAAAATCAATGACCCACATCTTAAAAGTGACAGAGGTTATAGGTTTGTTATTTGATCGTGTAGTTTAAACACTATTAAATTTTGTAATACTGTGAATACTTTACACAGAAAATAACATTGTCTTCACTTGGTTTTAACATATTTAGACTGACCTAAGGACATTTACAATCAAAACGAATTATCTTTTGTTTTAAGATATTAACATTAGGTTTTTAAGATTGATCAAATGTAGAATAAAGTTTAAAGTTTATTAAACCAAATGTGCTTACCTGAAACTATTTGATCGAGAGTCAAATAAGACAAAGATGATGCAATACATGTTTAATGTTGTCCATGATAAATTATTGACTTGTAAGTACAGTGTCCATTGTGCAATATCATCACACATTCATCATTTTATTGAATTGTTATTTGATATAACTTCCATTTTCAACACAACGGATTCTGCATTTGAACTTTAAAAAGATATTTTGGGATTCATCCGGACAAACTACAAAATGTATAAATGTATCATGTTTACATTGCGACTGATTTAAAATAACTCGTTGTATTTTAAATCAAAATTTTAAACAGGATACCTGATATTATTCACTAAAAAACTAACAGACCATGCACATGATTTTTGACATAAAGTTTGAAGTCTGGTATTTAACATTGACCTAAATTCGAATTGCAAACATGTATTTAAAACTCCTCCAGATTTTAAAGTTAAAATGTGTATTTTTTTATGTTTAAGTAAAAGAAACTTTTGAAGGAATGCGTAAAGAACAATAATGTTCATTCTCTATAATCCCAACAAAAGATTAATGTTCTCACATGTTAAAAACCGATCATATTTTAGTTATTTAAACAAATGATTTATTTTTGAAAATGTGTTTAAAACTGCCCCGAGAATGCACCTAATGTTTTACAAAAGTGGATGTTTGGTTGAAAATAGGTCATAACGTTAGCGATCTGAATTAAAAGTCGGCTGACGTGATAGAACCTTGGTTTTTGGTCGCAATCTTATACAATGCCGACACAACGTCGGATGTTATATGTCTGTCTGTACTCTTACCTACAATTGTTTTCGTTACTCATTGTGACTTGGATGGAGAGTTGTCTACTTTACACCCATACCACATCTTCTTTTCTTGTAAAACAAAAACAAGTAAACATACACTGAACGAATAAGTTTGGTGTATGACACAATATTAATACAATATTACAGCGTAAGTGCCTATATAACAAAGATGTTACAGGTAATAATAAAAACGAAAATGTAGGAAAAAAGTCATTAAGACCACTCTTACCTGAGACAATATGGCGTTGAATAAAAAAACTTTCACAGGTAAATCTAAATTTAATTATTTTGTTGTTTGGAGTACGGAAGTAAACATTTCTTTACACAACTAATAAAATTATTGTTCAGAGTAAGAGTAGAGAAGTGAACTTTTAGCGTCATAATAAATACTTATAAAAGATGGTATCACTTGATATTAGCTTGGGAATAATTGATACTATACTTTAATATATTTCCGAAAGCATTACATCTTCCATTATCTCATATTGTTCATAGGAAATGTATTTTTTTTGCAAATTAGTTTAAATACAGGTGAATTTATCTCATCGTTATAAATATACTTATATATATAGATTACGTTTTTATTAGATTAGAGCATTGGTTTTCCCGTTTGAATGGTGTTACACTAGTAATCTTTGGGGCACTTTATAGCTCGCTGGTCAGTGTAAGCCAAGGTTCCGCTTTGACGGCCGTACCTTGACCTATAATGGTTTACTTTCATAAATTGTGTCATGGATGGAGATTTATCTCATTGGCAGTCATACCACATCTTCCAATCTATACTTTTAAATGAGAGGACCCCATTTTGTCTATTCCTTCCACAATAAATTAATCATCATGCATTTGTGTCCTATAGATACAATGCATAGTCGCATGTATGATCCTTGTTTATGATTATTCACTTTGGGTTATTTTAGGAGGAAAACGAAAAAAGGCGTCCGAATATTGTTTCCGTGATCGGAATGACTTTTGAGTCATATAAAAGACTTTCGTTTAGGACTGTTTTAAAATTACACATAATCTTTATAAGAACTTTGGGACAGGGCAACTTTTTTCGCGTTATTCTGTATACAATGATCATACATATAATGTAAATAAAGTGTATTTGCTATTAACTATCCGCCGCGGTCAATGATATATTATATAGAGAGTCTTTATATAATATATCCGTGTTTGTTAGGTTTATAGTATTTATATGCCGGCCGGTATGTTCATAGTATACAGAAAAACATAAAAAAATGTCGGTCTTTTGGAATAAAGGGGGAGTGCTAAAAAAGTTCCTGTACCCAAGTACATTGTACCTATGAATTTTGGTACCTTTCCTGAAATGCTCCAGTTATAACTTTTTTTAACAAAAAAATATCCTACGACAGTTTACCTACGTTCTAAATGCCCGCTATTTTGCGGCTATGTTCTAGTATCTAATTAATATAATATTAGAGGCCCAACACATTAAACTTCCGCCATCTGGTCTAAGTTGTAATGCCTATATCAAAAGTCCGTAAGATCGGTTTCTACGTGAGAAGTCATATTACAACATTTTTTTTGTGAAATTAATAAATCATTGATTAATTGATCGATCTTAATCATCTAGCAGGCTACCAAGAGGACTAACTTCTACAATACATTAATTCTGGTTGTAATCAGTACAATTGAAATCAGAAACATGATTTTAATAAGTAAAAGAGGTACCAAGTGAAATAGATCATATTAGACATGTACAGAATATATAACATTAAACAAGTTAATGTAACAATTATAAATAAAACGTTGGATAAACAACAGATGATTAACACAAGATTTAAGTAATTAAGGAGATCATGTAAATATCCCGATGTAAAAGTGTATACATGTATAATGTCTTTAGTTTAGATTTTTAATTTTCATTATGGTTTATAGTGTTGATAGCGGAACTCTTTGACATACGAAAGTATGATTACCCTATAAAGGGTGTTAACATCCTAAGAAGAAGAAGAGGGTACCATTTGTCTGAAATTTTCAGCTTTGTAATTTATATGTTTATCATCAACACAATGGGTGCCAAATGTGGAGCAGGAACTGTTTATCCGGTCGGAGCGATTGAGTGCTCCCCATTTTTTGTAGCGGTTTGTGTTCCTCAAGTTTGAGTTTTCTGTGTACTGCTTTGTTACTGTTGTTCGTTTTTTTGTCTTTTTTTTATTCATATCATGATTAACAGTAACAAAGGAGTCATATAAAGCCGTGCCTGTTTTTCACTTTCATTGTGACTACCTTGAAAAGAAATATTTCAAAACACACCTGTCTGCTAGAAGATAAATACTAACTCCTACAAAGATTTGTCATTCTAATCATTTGCTGTTTACCTTGTTGTTAAAACAAATGCAAAAACCAATAAAACTTTACTGTTTTACACCATTATTTATCCCAAAAAACGTTTTATTCTATATTACAAAAAAACTTTAACATGCATAAAATGAATATGCCATAACACTTTATAATCGAATCCGATAAACAAAACAAACGGGGGGAAATAAATGTTATGTAATTGAGGGTTTTCATCAAAAGTTTGTTGGTCTTCTGTCGTTTTGTTTATCGGTGGCTTGATACAAATCTCAAGAGGAAATGTTTTTATTTGATTTACAATTTGTCCAAGGTTCAGTATTGAGTATACTGTGTAGGTTATTGATCACAAACACATCACATTCTGTATCTGTCTTCCCGAAACCAGACACCTGTAATTCAGTGGTTGTCGTTGTTTGTCTTTTGTCGCTTTGCATATCTGTGATATTTTACAACTTGTCCGAGGTTAAGTATGGGAGGTAAGCAATCGATAAATAACACATCACATTCTGTATGTGTGTGCCCTTAGCCAGACGCCTGTACTTCAGTGGTTGTCGTTATTTGTCTTATAACATAATTATTTTTCGTCAAATGTTAACTCCTATGCAGATTTGTCATTCTAATCATTTGCTGTTTACCTTGTTGAGAAAACATATGCAAAAACCAATCACACTATACTGTTTTACACCATTATTTATAATTATATTCGTTAAATTCGTAAAAATAGCATAAAAGGTACAAGAAAAAAAAAAGATAAAAAAGGAAAATTCAAAAATGTCAAAAACAAAAGTTAAACATACAAAAATTTGTCCTTTGATCTTTTATGGTGTGTTGTATTATTGGCATAGTACCAGACATTTCAAACTGGCATCAGCCATATGAAAGATGTATCACATTGGACTAAAATTTAATATTATTTTGTCTAAAGTATGATAGAAATAAAATGTAAGGTATACATCGATACATTTAATGTACTAGTACTTTTTTCTCATTTAGGAGTTGCATGGGGAAATATTTAATGAACAGTATAGGCAATAGCTAGAAGGGCTACAAAGGATTACATGAAAAGAGAAAGCATTTATACAAATTTTACAAATATATCATGTTTTGGACCAGTTTTGCACACACTGTTGAAATACGGTGTTGTAAACTATTATTTCATGTCTTTTCCTTTAGTGCTGCATTCTAAAAGTTCACATCAGAAAGCCTCGTGGATATTATTTTATAAATTACTATTAAATACATATTGTTTCCCTTGTTTGAAAGAAATACCAGTATACATACAGTAGGCCTTTTTACAAAAAAATCTTATGTGTAAAAGTTATCTAATGATAAAACTATTTAGTTAAGGAATATTTTAGACTACACTTAAGATTTTTTTGTGAAAAGGGCTTCTAATTCCCTGATACGAAGCACAACATTTGGTGACAAGTAATAAGAAAAAATGTATTACTTTAATTACAAGAATATCAACAGCCAAATGACCATTGATAATTTATATATACTAGAACACACCCGCGAAATCGTGGCCATTTAGATCGTATGTAAACTGTTGTCGGATAAAATGTGTTAGCCCTCCCCTTTTTTTTCGTTTTTTTTCTGTATACTATGAACATGCATATACTTTAAACGGTGACTAATTTATTATACAGTGACTCTCTATATAATATATCACTATTCCAATACTTAAATATTCACTGCGGTCATTGATTCAGTGGTTAATTAACTATTGGAATAATAGCTTTTATTATCTTTTTTATTTTAGATATTCAAAAGGAGCCTCAACCTGGCCTATCAAATGCTTCTATATAATAGTTTTTGATTGGTTCATTTGAATTTATTCTTGCATCTGATTGGAGGTTCATGGACCAATAGTATGTTGAAAACATCAGTTCATTGTTAACCTTTAAGATTGTGATACAAATTTTGGAACAATATTTTGAGTACTTAATATATATATCTATGAAAATGGGTGCAATATGATTGTTTATATATGACTTTGACATGAACAAGAATATATTTCATCATCTTTCACAACTTCATCATCCGCTAGGGTTACGTTACATTAAAACTATTCTCTTTTCACTGCCAGGTAATTTTCTTAAACGTTTGACAAAAATGCTTGAGAGATAATGCATTTGACAAAGGAGGCACCAATACATTTTCTTCAATATACAGACTTGTCAGTATTATTTGTGATGTAGCTCTTTTCCATCTTTTCAAACCAGTAAGATCGGAACCTTTGCATTAAGAAAAGAGGAAAATCCTTCCTATTGACTTTGCCATAGTGGAATTGATCAACATCTGCAACGTTCTAAATCACAAGGAGGTAACATCTAAAATTCCTATTTGTTTTCAAAATCAGTCTGTTCCTATTGTATCGTACAGTTACATCAAAACCATTGCACCTAAAATATTTAACTATAAACAAGCATTGCAGGACCTTGACTTAGAACAATACATTTTGTACCTACAAAACCCACCGACGACATGTGACTGTTCCTTCGCCTTACAGCTACAGCCATCTGGTCATGTTATTACTGGGGATCTAAACATAATTCAACACGAAAATCACCGAAAGGTGGTTTCTCATGGTCCTATGTTTAGAGAACCCCAACACATCAATTGGAACCATAACCTCAAAATAATTATGGATTCCATTGAGGGCTACGCCAGACGATGGGCTAGGCGAGAAGAAGTTGCACTGGACACTTTGTCAGAATGGGTTAAAACTATCAGGTCTCTCATAAAACGTCACATTCACAAGTTGAAAAACTGTGTGAACGATCGACCAAAGTCCGTTTTCAGAGACAAAGAGACCATACAATGTATATCATCTCTTCATGATAAGTATGTTGTTGTTCCTGCGGACAAAGCTTCAAATAATATTGTCTTTGTATGCAAATTGATTTACTACGAATGTCTTGTAAAAGAATTAGGTATAAATGAGCACTCGGGTAATCCCACATACAAAGACATATCATTTGACAAGGATGAGATTTTAGCAAATCATAAGTCCTTCATGGCTTCAATTAACATTACATTGAACACCCAATCGGAGCACTTACTTTGTTTGTATTGGATACAAAAGCTTCATAAAATTCCTTACAAAAAACGGTATATTGCTGGCTCATCTTCATATTCAACTAAAGAATTGTCCAATAGATTGACTAAAATTCTTTCCGCAGTGATAGAGGGTCTTCAGAAATACTGTGATACTGTTTACTCGCGTAGTGGTATTAACCATATTTGGATTTTTAAAAATTCTTAAGAACTTCTAGACAATTTAAAATCTCGTTCTTTTTCTGAAACTAGTTCTATCGTAACTTCTGATTTATTAACCCTGTGTACCACCATTCCCCTTGTGAAATTAAAAAATCGCCTAAAAGATAATATCCACAATGCCTTTCAACATAAAAAATGGTAGCATACGCTATAAATTCATTACTTTGGGATATGATAAGGCGTATTTCGTTAATGGTGACAAACAAAAAGGTAAAACATGCTACACAGAAGAACAAGTGGTCAGTATGCTGGAGTTTCTGATCGACAACATATTTGTTGAATTCGGAGGTAGACTTTTCCAACAAGTTGTCGGCATTCCTATGGGAACAAACTGTGCGCCTCTTCTGTCGACCTCTTCTTATTTTCATATCAATCGGAGCTCCTTCAGACACTTGTCAAAAATTAGAGAATCAGAGAAGCCAGATTATTTCATTTCACTTTCAGATATATTATCGATGTTCTTTCCATAAACAATCCGCACTCTCCACAATCCGCATTCTGATTTGGTTCCATTACTATATCCCCCAGAACTAGAATTTAAAGAAACAACAGACACGGCTTCCTCCGCCTCATTTTTAGACTTATATCTTGAATTTGACTTACACAGTCATCTCATAACCAGAATCTCTGACAAACGAGATGATTTTAATTTTGAAATTATAATTCCTTCACCTTAGTAGCAACTTCACCTGCATATGGGATATATATTTCCTATTTTATTCGATATTCAAGAGCTTGCAGCTCCTACTCAGACTCTGTAAAACGTCATCAGTGTCTGAGTAGAAAGTTGACGAACCAGGGGTATGTCAAAGAACGTCTCGTCCTTTTTTCTAAAATAGTTCATCGGAAGGTACCAAGACCTAAGCTTGTTGATAAATATTCCGTATCAACTTCACAAATAATTCATGATGGACTTGATGTATAGATTCTGAGTACTGATGTTGTTTATCATCTTAACAACGTGTTATATTGTTCTTTCATTTGTCTGTGTTCTATTATTAGTATTACTTTTACTGTTGGAATGTTTTATGTGATATCCATTTAACGTGGATCGGTACTTAAACATCCCGTCAATGTGTTAGTTTTATCTTTCATTTTTAGCTGGTGTGTTTTGTATATGCGACTTTTTGTGTTTGATTGGTTCTTACAACGTGACTCTGTACTTCAAAAGATCCCGTCAATATGATAATGTTCTATTATATGTCATTATGATAAATTTCTAATATGAATTAGAAAATACGTTGAACCACAAACGTCAAATTATTCAATCGCGTAGTGGTATGAACTACTTGTGGATTCTTATAAATTCTTTATAACTTTTATTCTATTTTAAATCTATTTTTGAAATTAATTCTTACATGCTTTGATTTTTGAACCCTGTATGCTAACATTGCCCATGTGAAATTTTTAAATTGTTGTATATACATTGAACGACAAATTTATGTGACGTATACCATTTTCTGACGTCTGACATGCAAATCAATGAATGTGTTTGTAAATAGATGCTATTTGTGTTCTGTTAAATTGTTCCTTTTAAAAATGTTACACGATGATGACTGCTGTACCCATATTTTGACTATTTTATTTATTATGTCTGTTTAGTTCACGCATCATTGTAAATATAACGGAATTTGATGAGGCTATCATCAAACTGAGAGGATTAGCGCTTTAAAACCAGGTTTAATCCACCATTTTCTACATTTGAAAATGCCTGAACCAAGTCAGGAATATGACAACTCTTGTCCTTTCGTTTTTAATGTGTTTTGTCATTTGATTTTGCCATGTAATTATGGAGTTTCCGATTGGATTCTTCTCTGAGTTCAGTATTTTTTTTAGCTGACCTGGCCCGAAGTGCCAAGTGAGCTTTTCTCATCACTTGGCGTCCGTCGTCCGTAGTCGTCGTCGTCGTCCTTTGTTAGCTTTTACAAAATCTTCTCCTCTGAAACTACTGTGCTAAATTAAACCAAACATGGCCACAATCATCATTGGGGTATTTAGTTTAAAAAATATGTGGCGTGACCTGACCAACCAATCAAGATGGCCGTCATGGCTAAAAATAGAAAATAGGGGTAAAATGTAGATTTTGGCTTATAACTCTGAAATCAAAGCATTTAGAGCAAATCTGACTGGAATAAAATTGTTTATCAGGTAAAAATCTATCTGCCCTGAAATTTTAAGACAAATCGGACAACCGGTTGTTATGTTGTTGCCCTGAATTGGCAATTTTAAGGAATTTATACCGTTTTTTGGCTATTATCTTGAATATTATTATAGATAGAGATAAACTACAAACAGCAATATTGTTCAGCAAAGTAAGATCTACAAATAAGTCAACATGATCAAAATAGTCAGTTACCATCTTAAGAAGTTATTGCCCTTTAATTTTTAACAATTTTCATTAGTTTTTACAAAATATTTTCCTCTGGAACTAAAGGGCAAAAGTTCATTATAGATAGACAAAATTGTAAGTAGCAAGAATGTTCAGCAAAGCAAGATCTCCAAACACATCACCATCACAAAAACACAATTTTGTCATGAATCCAATTGACGATCTGTTTTCTTTGTGTGATATTCATATAGACCAAGGTGAGCGACACAGGCTCTTAAGAGCCTCTAGTTGATTTTACTTTTTGCTATAAAACTTTTTGATTGGATATTAATGTTGGGTGATTTTAAAACGAAACTTTGATGGATAATTGATTTCTATTTTTTTTAAATGACGGTACATGTAAATTGTTTTGAAATACTATAAGTTTATACTGAGATATTAACGACTAGTTTATTTTACAATCAGAGGCGGATTTAGGGGGGCGCCCCATCCCTTTTATTTGACGAGACTGTCATCAAAGTGAGAGGTTTAGCGCTATAAAACCAGGTTTAATCCACCATTTTCTACATTTGAAAATGCCTGCACCAAGTCAGGAATATGACAGTTCTTGTCCTTTCGTTTTCGTTTTTGATGCGTTTTGTTATATGATTTTGCCGTGTGATTATGGACTTTCCGAATTGAATTTCCTCTAAGTTCAGTATTTTTGTGATCTTACTTTTTAGATAAAAATGGACTGGTTATATAGGGAATTTACTAAAGTGTGAAGGGAGCGGGTCCGCTCTTACGCAGTCAGTGGGCCCCCACTGACAATGAGGTTGTTCGACACACTAGTACTATTTACTAAGCGTTACATTTTAATGACTTAGTACTTCCTTACTCTGTTAGTTGTCTATAAATCCTCATCCCTCTCTTAGTTGTCTATAAATCCTCATCCCTCTGCTCCTATGCCAACATCAAGCAAAGTTTTCCACACACACTTTTTTTTGGGGCTAGCTTGCATCGAGGTGAACTTATAGCGTCAATTTTAAGATGAGAACAAAGCATGATTTTTGTAATACAAAAGAGGTTCAAATTAGGTTCCGCTCTATGATATTGTGTTGTATTTATGTTCTTTGAGATTCTTTTTTTTCTCATGGAGAACGATTTCCCAATTGTTTTATTTCATCTTTCAAAAAACTTTAAATGAAATTCAAAGGTTGCAATATAATAGCATTTGGCAGATGCACAAAACACTTGTGATAAAAACAAAATTTGATCAAGGTTGCACTGTAAAAAATATCACATCAAACTCAAAATTAAGTATATTTATATAAGGTTGGACTGTGTAAATATCACATTGCTTGTTTACATGGCTGTCACCAAAGTATATAGCTCACAAATAGTTTATTTACTGTAGGTTGGACATGTTTTGTTGCAAATAGCATTTACATAGAAATTATTATTTAAATATATACAACATGTACAATGGGTTGAATTGGAGAGACTTATTTACTTCTTGAATATTTCGGTCCCTCCCTGTACCCAATCTTTTTTACTTTTGAAAATAAGTGTCTGGATGCCACCGCGGCTGGATAGTGTTTATGAAATAGAGACTAATTAGGGACAAAAGAATAGATAAAACATTAATAAAGAGTAGATAGTAATGGGCATAATAAAAGGAACAGAGAATTTTTTTTTTAATAAAATAAAAAATTAACGGAATGAAGATCCTCATTGATTTAGCAGTCGTGGAAAAAGTATATACCTTTGATCTTTAAAGCTTTTGGTATGTTTAGATTTACAGTGTTCATAGATATATTTTAATCTTCAATCTGTTTAACAAAGATTAACTTACTGCTTTTTTTACACTTTAAACAGGCATTGATGAAACTGGCTATTACACAAGCATTATTACTTTTAAAGGACTTATTTCCCTTAGATAAAGCTGTAAAATGATTGGTTAAATGTTGTTTACTTTTTTTCCAGTAGCAAATATTTCAATAATGTTCAGAAAGTTATGAACTTATCTATTTATGATTTAAATGTATGACAGGTTAAAATAGCAAGTAAAGTCATGTCGCATATTGCATAATGCTTACATGATGAAATATGACTTGACTATATAGTAATTTTGTATCTTTATTTTTTATTTGTCAGTACAGAACCAAATTTTTTTAAATAAATGAAAAAAATAAATAATATAAATGCATTTTTATACATTTGAGTTGTTTTCATTTTATGACAGAAATCCAGATATATAAAGTAAATGCAAGAATGCAACTTACTAAATAAGAAAGAAAGGAAATGACAATGCAAAATCATAATTCATGATGCTATTTAGACATTCACAGCCGAGTTATTTATATTCTTTTTGTCCTAGAGATCGTTGGAAGACTTAACAAATTATTTTCAAAATTTTGGCTTACCTTGTTCACAGTCTAAACAAATGCTAAAGTTGGCTTACGTCAAATTATTACAAAAGAAATATTCTCGTGAACCTGCCAGACAGACAAGTACACCTAGTTTAGTTTAAACATTTTTTATTGTTCAAAATGACAAAAGGATCAGACACATACCCGCATGCACATCTTACAATCATAACATGCTTTAAATATTGTTGACTTATTGCATATAGTAAATGCATCTATTATAAACAACTTAACCAGGAAAACTGAAGAATGCATTGGCCAATGAACAATTAAAATTGGGTCACGGTCAAATAATAATTTGCCGACAGACATTTACACCATTGCATACAGTATTCGAAAAAAGGTCCAAAACACAAAAACTTTACTTAAACCCGGGCATTGAGGTCAAGGTCAGATGACATCTACAAGCTGGACGTGTACACCTTAAGATCATTCCATACCCCAAATATAGTAGACCTGTTGCTATAGTATCTGAGATATGTACTTGAAAGGAGGTCGAGAAACTGTTTAACGGACACTTTGGACTTTGTAAGTTAAGCATATAACAAATAATGTTACCCTGCTACTCATAAGAGAAAAATTAAGAATGCAAAAATCTTTTTTTTTTTGCTAGTAGTCATGATCCATGAACATTAGGTTTAGGATAATGCATGGACATGTGACAGACAGAAACTTCATAACACAAGACAGCTGTATACAAAGTATGGAAGATTCAGGTCTTCTACCTTCTGAAATATTAATCTTGTAAGAAGTTTGTTAACGCCGCTTCCAGATCGATATTACTATGTCGAGCTTTTTTGTGAAAGATGTCGCAAGCTCGATAATAATTACTTTCCACATTGATCTGTGTCCACACTGGTAGTTTTTAATATACTTTGATCCATAGTTTTGCATAGAAAGAAAACTGATTCTGTGTACAGAAATCATATTGACAGTCAAACTTTGACCTCAATGTATGTTCAAGCATTGTCTACTCCAGGGATGAATTTCGAAGCCCCTCGTTGGGTGTCCAAGTAATCACAGTACTCACAAATTGTTTGACAAAATAATCCATAATGATAAATCACAAATTGAATATAGATTTAGGAAGATGTGTTAAGAGTGTTAATGAGACAACTCTCCATCCATGTAACAATTTATAAAAGTAAACCGTTATAGGTCAAGGTACGGCCTTCAACACAGAGCTTTGGCTCACACCGAACAGCAAGCTATAAAAGAGGGACGAAAGATACCAAAGGGACAGTCAAACTCATAAATCTAAAACAAACTGACAACGAAATGGCTAAAAATAAAAAAGACAAACAGAAAAACAATAGTACACACGACACAACATAGAAAACTAAAGAATAAACAACACGAACCCCACCAAAAACTAGGGGTGATCTCAGGTGCTCCGGAAGGGTAAGCAGATCCTGCTCCACATGTGGCACCCGTCGTGTTGCTTAAGTGATTACAAATCCGGTAAATAGTCTAATTCGGTAGGTCATATTCATGAAAGGGAAGGGGATTGTAGTTACGACGTAAGGAACATATCCGATATCATTTGTGAAACGGTTATTCCATAACGGTCAACCAACTCGTGATGGCGTCCGTAAAATTTACGAAGGGATGATTTCAACTTCACCATTTGGAACTCTTGGTTTAATATAAAGGGCCCCAAAAAATACTGGTGTAAAACCATGCATAACCAAATTAACAGTATAATCAATTATATAAGATAAGATAGGATAAGATAAATTTTATTTTCCAAATTAGGTCTCCAGGGGGGCATATACACACAACATATATAATTGATACAACATACAGTATTTTACATAACATTATAAAATAAACTATGGAAATAGTCATACAGGTATTATTTGTTAAATAAAAAAGTATTTGAGAGTTGCTACTCCAGAGATGTGGCAAACCTCATTTATTTATTTTCTTTTTTTTTCTCACTTGATTTTATAACATTTTGCTGAAAATGTATAAATATAAAATAAATAATTGTTTAGCTGCAACAGCACCAAGGGACGATGCTATAGATCATCTAGGATTTTGATCTTAAAAGCTCTAACAATCCTCCTCGTATCTGATGCAGAAAAACAAACACAAATGGAAAAAGTTCATGTATATTCACAGCAAATAACATATACTGCAGTATACTGCGAGTTTGTGTCAAGGCTACTACAATTACCATCAAATGGACAATTGACAGCTCGTAACTAAGGATTTGGTCGCCATATTGATTTTCTAAAATCCATAAATGCTCGATAAATGCAACGGAATATAAAAATAAATAGAACCTACCTCCAAAACTTCCTTATAATGGGTAATTTTGCGAATTTGAAGCGTACATGCAGGTAACGAAATAATCATTCCCTTGAAAGTTTTACATCCGTATGATCATTTATGAAATTTCACGGAATTTTATTTAAATTTAAATTTTATTCATTTTCGAAGCTTTATTGCATTTTGTTTTATTATATATGCATTAGAATAGGAACAACTATTATGCGTTTGTTTTTTTAATTTCTCAATTTGCTGAAACTCCCGGGATCCCTATAAGCATGTGTATCGCGCATGAATAGATTACGAAAGTAGTTTCGGAAACAGGGTTTATCGAAGTGTAAACCAAGATAAAAATTCTAACTGACCAATCCAGTTCAAGGATTTATAGATATGCAAATCATATAAGAATTATATAGTGATGAACCACATAAACAGACAACAACCACTGAACATCAGATTCCTGACGAAGGACAGGTTCAAACAATTGCAGCAGAATTGCCAATATAATCACATAATCATTAATTATTTATATATAAAAAAAATAATCAAAACTACGTTCAGTCCTAGATTATCAAATAATCATGAAATAATTGAACTGGTAATCAAATGATCACAATAAAAACGGCAGAGTATAATCATCAAAAACCCCATGCAGGAGGAAACTAAGGTGTGTCCTCTCCATCTTCGTTGATTCATATATACACAAATTATGATGTTTGTTTGTCAATGAGTCGAGCTTTTACTAGAAACTAACGTTTAGAAACTGTAGGTCTTATGCATAAGTTGTGTACAAATTCATTTATATGTTATGTACAAGTTATTATATATTGCATTGTATTGTGTGTATCAATATTTTTTATAACATACAATTAATCCGTACCACAATTTTCTTTGCAAGTTATAAGTGAATTGTATAGTCAAAATAACAATTTAAACAAAGTCATTATATGAATTATAATTTGTACTAAATGATAACTTGTATTCTTTAATTGGATTAATAATGCACGTTTGTTTGCATTTGATCAATTGTTATTTATTATGTAATCAATTTCAAAAGACTATACTCTGCTTTATTTAAATCTATTGTCAAATGTTGTACAGGTTAAAATAGTTTTTTTAGCAATATTTTGTACATGAAAAGAAAGTATAGAAAGTCCCCGAACCGAGGAACAAGTTGAAAAACAAGACCTGAACTTTTAACTGCCTCTTGTTTGGACTCAATTGTAAACATTGATTTAATTATAAAAAAGTATTGACAAAAAGATGCACGGAAAGCTATTCAGAGCGTATTTACAGAGAAGAAAAAGAATCCTGTCTACATATGTAGCATGATATGCACACATGACGCAGATTCAAAGGAAGCCATGGCAGTGTAATGTGTAGTTCATGTTTGGAGTGGTGTGTAGTTCATGTTTCGAGTGGCAACATTTATCATATGCTAGACTAAAACAACTTTTAAATATAAAGGCAAAAAAAAATGTTTTGTAACAATTGGAAATGTTAAATCATGTGTCCATTTGAAATTCGTAGCATACAGCTATTAGTATTGTTTGTTTTATGATTAAGTTTTACAAATTACTATTTTTATCACATGCAGGATATTTAAACCATAGATTTTACACAGATATGAAAATTAACTTTCAATCCCTTATTTATGGGTATAATGTTTTCTGTCGGTGCGTCCGTTCGTCCGTCTGTCCCGCTTCAGGTTAACGTTTTTGGTCGAGGTAGTTTTTGATGAAGTTGAAGTCCAATCAACTTGAAACTTACTACACATGTTCCTTATGATATGATCTTTCTAATTTTAATGATTTCCCCCCATTTTTTCGATCCATTGAATGTAGAAAATGATAGTGCGGGTGGGGCATCCGTGTACTAGGGACACATTTTTGTTTATAAATATTTGAGAAAAAAATGTATTTAATAATTTCAAAGACATATAATATTGTATAATATTATTTGAATAGTCTTGTTTTTAAATGTTCTTGAGGTATAAATTTCATATTTTCAATATTAGCGCAAATTATAGATATCAATTGACTTGTGCTTCTCACGCCCTTGAAGGCTGGCTGATTGACTTTGTATTAAAGTATGTAAAAAATATTATATCAGGTTGCATTATAAAACAAAATTGTATGTATATATATATATATATATATATATATATACAAATGTGTTTTCATGGTTTTTTTTTAATATTATAAATTATTTATTTATGAACATCTTAAATATCTTTATTTCTTTTTATGGTAGGCTGCATTTTTATTGTTTGATACTGTGATAAAATAACTTGAAATCATTATTTTGCCTTTTTATTCTCTGACTTCTAATCACATTAATCAACAGTTTTATATCAAGCTCGAGCCGGCAAAATAGCATTTTTTTCTATTTTGCCGGTGCCGACTAAACAGCAAATTTGCTATTTTGTCGGTGTCGGTCAAATAGCCACTGCCATTCATGTTAATTTTTTGTTTCTATTCGCCTTCAGGTTTAGCGCTATAAAACCAGGTTCAATCCACCATTTTTTACATTTGAAAATGCCTTTACCAAGTCAGAAATATGACAGTTAACTTGTTGTCCATTCGTTTAATGTGTTTTGTCATTTTATCAGTTTTGCCATTTAATTTCCGTTTTAAATTTTCCTCGGAGTTATTTTTGTGATTTTACTTTTTAATTCATCATACATAACACCTAATTTTCACTTTAACCTAAATATGAAGACCTGAAATTGAAGTAGCAAGCAATAAATCTGGAGTTATGATAGGAAATATATATATACTCCCAAAAAAATTTTTAGTCCTTTTTTAAAAATATTTTTAAATTTTTGTTTCTGTTTCGATTTTAATAAGAAAATCACTTTCACACCGTCGAGTTTTTTAACATATATTTATTCAAACTCAGTATAATTTTATTCTTTTAATGTGCACTAACATTTACTTTCTTTTTTTCTAACTATAGTCCTGAGATTAAATGCAAATTAAAAATAAATATTTGCCATTATCTTCACTGAATTCACAAAGTCGGGAAATAACCGACAGTTTATTATAAAATCGGTTGCAGGGTAAGCGTAGCTAGCTACGAAAGTCATTATTTGGCTATGCGTACATGCAGGTACGCGCACACCCCTCCCCCCCAAAAAAAATAAATAAATTGGCCAACCGCGAAGTTCTTGTCTTACTTCCGGTCGAACGAAAACACAAAACATGTGGTACTTCTACAGAGATTGATCGCCAGTATTTTCAAGCATATTTTTGACACGTTTTAAAATATATACGTAAAGGTATGTTTCCCTAACAATCAGCAGAGGGATAAAGAACTACCCCATATATGACACAGTAAGAACAACGGTATTGTGTGTGAATATAATTAAATGTTGCAAATACCTGTCAACAAATACAAAAATTATTACAGTACGATTTCACGAATGGTAAAATATTCTTTTTAACTCAATAAAGTTCTCTAATATGTATAAGCAAATCAAAATTCGTTATAACGAATTAAAAACCCAATTTTCATAGCATATTTTAATCAATACAAATCACAAAGAGAAAGTACACATTTTTGGGACAAAGAGGAATAACTCTATTTGAAAATAAACTTTTTAATTTTATTTAGATACAGATTAAATAATCATGCATGACAATCTAATTCTTCAGCTGTCAGTGGTGATTATTTCATAAAATTGAGAATGGAAATGGGGAATGTGTCAAAGAGACAACAATCCAACCATAGACATGATAGAGCAGACAACAGCCGAATTCAGGGCGACACGCAACACAATGTTTCACATTTATATAAGGGAAACAGCTCAACGAGGGAGGATAGGTAGGACTTTTATCGGGACTCTGGGATCAGGTGTTTCTGAGCTCTGGATTTTGGAATTGACCCTTTCCGTATCTGGGATTTTTCTTTTTCGAATTTCGGGATGTCAGGATTTAAATTTATCAAAATTTAGGACCTCAGTATTTCGGGATCTGGACCCATCCTACACCCCCCCCCCCTCTTCCTCAATTACAATTATTATTCAATATTGTTAGATTGATAAACATGTACAGATGGCATAGATGGGGAGTGATTAATTAAGTAATTAAGTAAAAACATTTTTTTTTCTTATTCGGCACATAATTATATTTGACAAACATATATTTAAAAACACTAGCTTTAACATGTTTAATGAGCTTTTCAGTGAATATAAAAAAAAACCTATACAATAAAAAAAAAAAAAACAAGACATGTGGCATGCAAATAAAGTCACTGTAGCAGAACAATAAAATACCCCTTAAAATTTCTTCAATTTGTGTTTATATTAAATGTACATATTACAACATGTTTTGGAAGGACTGTACAGAGTTTTTACAGAGTCCAGTAACACCAATGATTATTTTTCAGCTGACATTCTATAATAACATATAGCTAGCTTATTTAAAAATGAAAATTGTGAACTCTCACAATGAATGGGATCCTTTAGAAGAAATCATACTGGGAGTACCAGACTTTTGGTGTACACCTCAAAAAGAACCAGGATATCTACCTACTAGCAGGTAAGGAAACATATGGGATAATGAAAGATTATCGTTGATCATCACAATGAGATTGATTTTCTCCCTTGAGCCGGGACGGCGAAAGTGAGAAAAGCAATGAGTTGAGGTGACCAATGATAATCTGTTTATTGCTATTTTACCTATGACCATGATAAAGTTCATTTCAATTTAGTAAGCAAGGTCATGTGTCTCCTTATTTTCTAGCAAAGTTTTCTATCTCAAGTGAGAAGCATGATATGAAAAATTATCACAAATAAATTATAAAGATCAAAGGAAAAATGCACAAAATAGCGATAATCATGTATATCAATATACTATACTATACAAAGTTTTAAATGTTGATGTATAGTTAAGATTCATACTCTTGACTTTGATATGCAAATTTTATGTAAATTTTGAAATACTAAAAAACAGTATTTTAAATATTCTTTGGAATTAATATCTATCATTTAAACAAAAAGGATTGTTTTTAATTTTGAGCTATACATGTTTCAGCATTTACATTTTAATAAAATTGAGAATGGTGACCTGGATTGTGTCAAAGAGACAACACCAAACAAAAGAGACAACACTAAACAAAAGAGACAACACCCAACAAAAGAGACAACACCCAACAAAAGAAACAACACCCAACAAAAGAGACAACACCCAACAGAAGAGACAACAACCCAACAAAAGAGACAAAACCCAACAAAAGAGACAACACCCAACAGAAGAGACAACAACCCAACAAAAGAGACAACACCCAACAAAAGAGACAACACCCAACAAAAGAGACAACACCCAACAAAAGAGACAACACCCAACAAAAGAGACAACACCTAACAAAAGAGACAACACCCAACAAAAGAGACAACACCCAACAAAAGAGACAACAACCCAACATAAGAGACAACACCCAACAAAAGAGACAACACCAAACAAAAGAGACAACACCCAACAAAAGAGACAACATCGAACAAAAGAGACAACACCCAACATAAGAGACAACACCAAACAAAAGAGACAACACCAAACAAAAGAGCAGCAATACACAAATAAATGAACCAAAATTAAAAGAAAAACCATACACGACTAACAAAGGCTAGAGTTTCTGAATTGGAACTGGTACATGAATGCAGTGGGACTAAACAAGTATTGTGAGATCTCAAGCTCAGCCATTGTGATATAAACAAACACACAGCAATACACACAGTAAACATAGTCTACCGGAGAGATTAATTTCATCTCAACAACGTGATTCCCTATATAATCAATCAAATTGTTCCCCCAGAAGGGGGAGGGGCCCAGGCCCCTTGGATCTGCCTATCTTCTTACCACTGACTATAACAAAGTATCTACTTATAGAGAGAGGCAATTCCATCACACATATTTGTCTAAAAGTATATATAAATGTTCTGCAACATAAAAGTAATTAACAGTGATTAAATTAAAATATAGGATGAAATTTTATCTTAATTATTAAATATCATTTGATATATTTTCCAAGAACAGGAACACAGAGCGATGAATACATACACAAAGCAGCGCTCCAGATTGACAACTTCGAGAGGGTACTTAGATTCCAGTGTAATGTCACAGTCAGAAGACCTGATAAAATTGATTTTACACAACCCGTGAGGACACCGTTCTTTTCAATTGAGCATCAACATGGAGCTTCATGTCCACGTGACACCCTGCTGGTAATCGGAAATGAAATTATTGAGTCCACTATTAGCAGTAGAGCTCGATATTTTGAGTCTATGGCATACAGGTACATATAAGAGTGATACGCATTGTTTTAACCACGCGAACAACCAAAACAAAACCCCAAAAATTATGCCTAAAATCAGAGGAGGAGAGTTAAAGATACTGCATTATTTTATTTGAAATATTTTCAATTAAAAAAAAAATTCCATTACCCAGACAATCCATAAGATTCTTACGTTTGTAACTCATTATAAAAGGATTTATGAAAAACAACAGCAGTCCTACAAGGGCATGATTAAGGAGGCAGATAAATACAAACAATGTAGAGTTTTTTTTTTTTTTAATAGGTTGTTATGGAGAGAAAAAACGAATGAATTTAAATGTAGCTTCTTTTTATTTAAATTTTTCTATTTTTCCATAATCACTATGTATAAAATTGGTATTTTACAATTTTTTGCTCAATACTGTAAAAATAAAAAAAAATAATCTTGCAGGAAAATACTGAATGATTATTTTGAGAAGGATAAAGACATGTTATGGACGATGGCTCCCAAGCCGACCATGTCAGAAAACATGTATAATTTAGACTTTCCTTTTGACACAAATTGTCAGGAACGTAAAGACTGGATACAAAATTATAAATATGTAATCAATGAAGCAGAACCGGTAAGTATTTATTAATAAAAAAAATGAAGGATATCAGACAAAAACTTTTGTGAATACCAATCATGCCAATTTTTATGCATTGATTTTTTTTTAATATTTTATCTTATGGTAACTATTTGTCACTGTACAGTCTTCAACAATTAGCCAAATTCATACTAATTTTTTAGCAATTAAAAGCCTTGCATGAGGAATTGTGAAACAATTTAAACAAAACTGCCTGATTGATACTAAAACATTTAAAAAGAAAAACAAATATAGCAGGGAAAAAAACACAGAATTACTGGCAACTGACTTGGTAAATATTGACAATAGTTGAAGACCAATATGGTGATTGATATTGATATAAATGTGTCGTGGGCCTCAAACCTTTTGTTGTCTAGGAGACTATGAGGTTGAGTCACGATTTATATTCATTAATTTTATTCTACTGCCATTGACAAAACCACATGGATGTCAGACAACACAAACTGTTACCTGCCTACACACAGAGGAAATTATGTTCTACATTTCCGGCAGCGAGTTATACAACACATTTGTGACAGGATTGTTTCCCTTAGTACGGGAAGTAGATACTAATTATCCAGCCGTAAGCTGCTGAGCTTTGTCAGTTAGAGCGCTAACTTTCTTACACAGAGTTAGAATCTTAGAGGACTTTTACTATTTGTAATTAGAATCATGCTCTCCAGATACATATGTAAAGTAAAAACTAGACATATTTTATCTTTATATTGTATAATATTTTTTTTAATTTTACTAGTGTTTTGACGCTGCTGAAGTTTTGAGACTTGGAAAAGATCTGATTGTGCAGCAGAGCATGACAGCTAATAGAAAGGGCATTGGTTGGCTCAGACGGCACGTGAAATCTCGTGGTTATCGGGTACACGAAGTCCACTTTCCTGGTGATCTGAATCCAGTACATATAGGTTGTACATATTTAAATTGGTTTTATATATATCTTGTTCCATAAGCCACAAATTATAAGTGGTTTTTCATTTTTCCCTGAAGAAAATCCATTCCTTTTATTAGCTCACCTGGTCCAAAGGAAAAAAATCTTCTCCTCTGAAACTACTGGGCCAAATTAAACCAAACTCGGCCACAATCATCATTGGGGTATCTAGTTTAAAAAATGTGTCCGGCTAAAAATAGAACATAGGGGTAAAATGCAGTTTTTGGCTTATAACTCTGAAACCAAAGCATTTAGAGCAAATCTGACATGGGGGTAAACTTGTTTATCAGGTAAAGATCTATCTGCCCTGAAATTTTCAGATGAATCGGACAACCTGTTGTTGGGTTGCTGCCCCTGAATTGGTAATTTTAAGGAAATTCTGCTGTTTTTGGTTATTATCTTGAATATTATTATAGATAGAGATAAACTGTAAACAGCAAAAATGTTCAGCAAAGTAAGATTTACAAATAAGTGTACATGACCGAAATGGTCAGTTGACCTCTTTAGGAGTTATTGCACTTTATAGTCAATAGTTAACCATTTTTCGCAAATCTTAGTAATCTTTTACAAAAATCTTCTCTTCTGAAACTACTGGGCCAAATTAATCCAAACTTGGCCACAATCATCTTTGGGGTATCTTGTTTAAAAAAATTGTCTGGTGACCTGGCCATCCAACCAAGATGGCCGCCATGGCTAAAAATAGAACATAGGGGTAAAATGCAGTTTTTGGCTTATAACTCAAAAACCAAAGCATTAAGAGTAAATCTGACAGGAGTAAAATTGTTTATCAGGTCAAGATCTATCTGCCCTGAAAATGTCAGATGAATCAGACAACCCGTTGTTGGGTTACTGCACCTGAATTGGTAATTGTAAGGAAATTTTGCTGTTTTTGGTTATTATCTTGAATATTATTATAGATAGAGATAAACTGTCAAAAGCAATAATGTTCGGCAAAGTATGATTTACAAATAAGTCAACATGACCGAAATGGTCAATTGACCCCCTTAGGAGTTATTGTCCTTTATAGTCAATTTTTAACAATTTTCATAAAATTTGTAAATTTTTACTAACATTTTCCAATGATACTACTGGGCCAAGTTCATTATAAATAGAGATAATTGTAAGCAGCAAGAATGTTCAGTAAAGTAAGATGTACAAACACATCACCATCACCAAAAATACAATTTTGTCATGAATCCATCTGCTTCCTTTGTTTAATATTCACATAGACCAAGGTGAGCGACACAGGCTCTTTAGAGCCTCTTGTTGGTTATTATATTGGATACTATTATAGATAGAGACAAACTGTAAACAGCAATAATGTTCAGCAAAGTAAGATCAACAAATAAGTCAACATAATCAAAATGGTCAGTTCACCCCTTAAGGAATTATTGCCCTTTAAAATCATTTTTTACCAGTTTTTATACGCCCGTCTTTTAGACGAGATGTATTATCAGATTATGGTATACCGTTGTCCGTCCGTCTGTCCGTCCGTCGTCCACACTTCGGACAATAACTCCAAAACACTTTCACCAATTTCCATGAAACTTAAGGGAATTGTTTATATCTATTGACGTAAGCTCCCTTTCGGTTAAGACAAGTTAAAAGAGCAACGGGCGTATCATGCGCTAAAGCGCAGCCCTTTATTTAGTTCGTGTTAATCACATTTTTGATGTTATTTCTTCATACACAGAACAAATGTTACAGGCATTTCTTATAATTTAATTCTTAATTTCATTTTAAACTGGGGTTAATTATGAAAAAATGTTTATGATGTCAGGGTCACATGAAAAAATTATGTCTATGAGCTGATAAACAAAACAAAGTCAGCTAATCAGGAGACACGTTTCATTTTACAGTAAACACAAAATTCTAACACCACCAACAAATGATGAAACGGCATTCACTTGGGGTCCAATGTATGATTTTATTGAACTTGTCCTCAGCCTTATCAAATATTTCATAGGTGATTGATTCAGGATACACATCGTCAAAGTCTATAAGTTTGTTATTATGGGCCCGCAACAAAGTTGTCATTGTCATATAGTTTTATCCTTGTCCGAAATTCCGTCCTTCCACAACAAACCATTATACTGAGGTTTTATTTTCTAAAAGCCTTCAGATATTGGGCTGATGTTTGGTACGTGAGTTAACCATGATGAGTTTTACATCAAGTTTTAGTTTCGTTCCGCTCTGCTAGTTTTTGCTGTAATTTCAGGCTTTGGACTTTGATAAATGTTAACAGTTATACCAGACTTATTTTTTAAATGCTATCAGATATTGGGCTGATTTTTGGTATGTGAGCTAACCATGAGTTACAGAACAAGTGTAAGTTTCGTTCTGCTCTGCTAATTGTTGCCAATTATGGGTTTTTCAACTTTGAAAACTGCTGAAAATCACAGTTATACAGACTTTTTTCTATATGCCTCCAGATTTTACCTGATTTTTTGATATGTGAGACAACCGCCATGTTTGTGTCCACATGTGTTATTAAAATTGCAGATTTTTTAACATTTTGAGATGGGGCCATCTGTGTCGCTTTGACACATCTAGTTTTATTCTTATTTTCAAAATTGAATAGATGCATCACTGGTCCCATTAGTACCACCTACCAATGAAAGGAAAGGAATCCTTGTCAACCCTCCAGATCGACCAATCACAAAGGAAGACAAAGACAGAATATTCACAGGTTCATCTTGGGAAGTGAGTATCTATAAGTTAACCTGCAGCACAAGGAACTAATCAATGCTCTATAAACCACTACTCTGATTTTTAACTTTTTCATAGATATTCAAAATCATAGTTTTTTTTTCATGTGGTGGCACTACAAATTGTCCCGCTTATTACAACTTTTATTTTCCTTATTCTAATACATATATATTTTTTAGTTTAAAAAGTTATTTTTCAATATCTTATAAAATCCTTGTTTTCATGCCACCTTAATTTTGCCCCATTTATGGGTATTATGTTTGTAGGTCTGTGCCTCCGTCCGTCTGTTCGTCCTCTGTCCAACTTCAGGTTAAAGTTTTTATTCAAGTAGAATTCCGATCAACTTGAACTTAGTACACATAGATAAAGGAAGATATGTTCCCTATTGTGTGATCTTTCTTATTTTAATACCAAATTAGAGTTTTTACCCTAATTATTTTCACGTTACACTGAACAAAGAAAATGATAGTGGAAGTAGGGCAAATGTGTACTGTGGACACAATCTTGTTTGTAATTCTTTTTAAGGTTTTGAATGAAAAAGGGTCTGCTAGTTTTTTTCAAGCCTTCGACTTTTGTCGAAAAAGCGAGACATAGCTGCAATCCTACATTCCATTGTCAGCGTAGTCGGCGTCCACAAATATATGTTTAAATGGAACAGTGTAAAGTAACTCATCATAGATACCAGGACTAAGTTTAGAGTATACGCCAGACGCGCGTTTCGTCTACAAAAGACTCATCAGTGACGCTCGAATCCAAAAAAGTTTAAAAGGCCATATAAAGTACAAAGTTGAAGAGCATTGAGGACCAAAATTCCTAAAAGTTTTGCCAAATTAACCTGCTTTTTTCTAGATAATTGATGCTCCATTTTCTAATGGAATGATTGTACCAGAGTCCTGTGAGTCTAGTGTCTGGCTGAGTATTAATCTGTTTTTCTCGATATTTTTTATCTTCTCTTTTTCTAGATATTAGATGCTCCATTTCCTAACAGCATGGTTGTACCAGAGTCCTGTGAGTCTAGTGCCTGGCTGAGTATTAATCTGTTAATGGTAGGACCAGATAAAGCAATTGTTGAAGAAACTGAAATACCTACCATCAACTTCCTCGAGTCATTAGGTATGATAAATCTTTTTGTATATGCCTGCCATGGGAGACGGGGCCATTAAGTGTTACCCTTGACCATCCACCTTCCTATCTTTTCATTAATCTGTCCTATTTTCTATTGTTTGAAGCGTGAGCGAGGGAGTTCCTGTCCTCGGACATATTCTTCCTTTATAATTCTGTTTATTTCCTGATTAGGATATGCTATCTTAGATAGTGGTTCCACTTATGTTTTAGTCTGGGGGAAACTAGATTGTTTATTTGTGTATCATTTGGCTTTGAATTAGCTTTCAGTTACTGCCCTTACCAAATGGTTTTAACAATTTGCACAAAAGATGCTTACATCATTGTACATTAGATCTAATGTGATTGCACATAAGGTTTTTAACATGCAAATTAGGTGAGCATATTGTGAGCAAAAAATATTTCACATATGAAACTAACATAATTTGCATGCTAAAAATATCACTTGCAAATGATCATATTAAAAGCTTACAAGTATTACAAAAACATATTTTATCAAGATTGTTCATATGAGTAGCTGCTCACATTTTGCATATGTGAAAATTAGTTGATCATATTAAAAGCTTACAAGTATTACAAAAACATGTGCATTTTATCAAGATTGTTCATATGAGTAGCTGCTCACATTTTGCATATGTGAAAATTAGTTGACCAATTTGTTTGTTATGGAGCTACCATTTGATTTGTATGGGGGCTAGGATGAAGTTTGAAAAAAGGCAAACAGATTATACACACAGAAGAAGAAGTATACTTAACAGCACAATTATTTTCATTTACATGTGTATAATGTGACGCAGTTTTTTTTCAAAAGTGTTTATTTACTTATAATTTTTATTAGCTATGTATTTGCAGTCAGGTATCACATATCAAATTCATTCTTTGGTTCTGTGTTAATTTGCGTTTTTTGATTGAATTACGCCTTCCAATTCATATTTTATAGTGTGTCTTTCTATGTTGTGACTTATTGTTATACTATTGTTTCAGAAAAGAGAGAAGGTTTGTTACCATTTAAACGTTTAATCCTGCTGTAAATGTTTGAACCTTTCCTACGTCAGAAATCTGATGAAAAGTGGTTGTCGTCTGTTAATGCAGTTAATACGTGTTTCTCGTTTCTCGATTTTACATAGATTAGACTGTTGATTTTCCTGTTTGAATGGTTTTACACTAGTAATTTGTGGGGCCCTTTATAGCTTGCTGTTTAGGTCTGAGCCAAGACTTATGATTGAAGGTCGTACCTTTACCTATACTGGTTTACTTCTATAAATTGTTACTTGGATGGAGATCTGTCTCATTGGCATTCATACCTCATGTACCTTCCTATATCTATATAGCTAGGACAGGAGTTGTGAGTAAAAAAAAAGCAGGATGAGACACTTTCCAAAAAAAGAAAGCAGGTTGACAAATTTATGTAAAAAAGTCAACACAAATCAAATGGTAGCTCCCTTATCCAATCATCTCCAGATGATAATAATTAAATTTTACCTATTAAAAATCAAAACAAAATGGCTGCTTCAAATTAGGATAAAATAGCATATGCAAATCAGTTTTTTATACAGAGATTATTTCAGATTATTTAAGTTCAGTAAAAATAAAAACGTATTTGTAAACAATTAAAAGACTGTTTCAGATTGTTAAATATTTATATATATTTCAGGTAATAAATGTATCCGTGTACCATACAGAGATTCGTCCAGATTGGTTAATATTTATATATATTTCAGGTATTAAACATATACCTGTACCGTACAGAGATTCATACAGATTGTTAAATATTTATATATATATCAGGTATTAAATGTATCCCTGTACCATACAGAGATTCGTACAGAATGATTAATATATATATATATATTTCAGGTATTAAATGTATCCGTGTACCATACAGAGATTCGTACAGATTGTTTACTATTTATGTATATTTCAGGAATTAAATGTATCCGTGTACCATACAGAGATTCGTACAGATTTGGTGGTAGCATTCACTGCCAGACTTCAGATGTCCGACGTATTGGTGAATATCACAATTACTTTCCAAATATGGACAGCAATGAAAATCAAACAACCACAAACAGCTGATATTTTACACATTCATGTATTTTTAATCAATTTGTTTATGAAAACATAATAAACATGGGTTTAAGGTTATGGTTATTTCTTTTCCTATAATGAAACTGTCTTTCTGGTGTATTTATATGGTGTATAATGTTCTCCTGCAGAACAATTCAAATGAGAAAACCAATGGCTTAATTAGAACGAAAACAGACACAGACCAACGAAAGATGTAAAGATGTGGTATGAGTGCCACTGACACAACTCTCCATCAAAGTCATACTTTACAAAAGTAAACCATTATAGGTCAAAGTACGGTCTTCAACATGAAACATTGGCTCATACCGAACAGCAAGCTATGAAAGGACCCACAATTCGAAGCCATTCAAACAGGAAAACCAACGGTCTAATTTATATAAAATACGAAAAACGAGTACACTTATGATCCACATCAACAAACGACAACTTCTGAACATCAGGTTCCTGACAATATTGCAATGTGTTTAAACGTTTTCATGGTACCAATCATTCACCCTTATCATTCTTATCGAAAACAGTAGTGTTACATTACAACAAAAAAAGACACACTATAAAATATCAATTGAATGGCTTAACTTAATTCAAAGAGTAAGCCTTTTCCCACTATTGTTTGTCTCACCTTCACAGAGTCAAACAGTGAGACATGTGTATGCTGTATCCTGCATTGGCGGCGTCGTCGTCAACAATGTATTAGTTAGTGATTAGGTCTAGTTAATAGTGAACCAGAGGTGGTAGGCCAATTATATTTGGTATTCAGTTGTAACCATTAGCATTGGCACATCTCATTTCAGAGGAGTTTATTTGGTCCTGCCACTGCATTTATTGTCCATTGACTTTGAAAATTTTGCTTAGTTTACATGTAGGCGAGTGATATGAGAGCCAAATTTACATGTTTAATGCACCTACCTAACACACGGCTAAATTATATATCACTAGAAAGCTAAGAATGTGTACATTCTAAATATCAAAGGTCAAAGGTCATGGGTGCAATTTCAATTCACGGATACTTCCAGTTGTAAAATCGAGTCAAAACAAATGCAAAAACGAAACGATTTTATAGGAATGCTGTATTACTGTTGGGAAAATATATTTCTATCATAATATTAATTAATTTTGGTTGATTTTAACGGTAACGCGCATGTTACATAACTTTTTCTCTCGGAGTCTTTGAAAATCAACCATTAAGTCACACAAATGTATCTGTAGTCGCCCTTGCATTATCTAAATCTTATAATACCTCCATATCATTTGATTGCACGTATTTACAAACATATATATCTGCAAATTTGATATAAATAATCCGAAACAAAATATTTGAAGCAAGGGGAAAATATAACATATGACGTATTTTTAATTGTTTAGAAAAGTCCAATGATGAGCTGTTCATTAAAATTGAGGAAGCGTATGGTTTCCTGTTAGTTTGAAAGCCTGCCAACCGCTTCAAGACCAGACAACCATAGAGCAGATTTTCTTTTATTATTGTAGTGCAATATGTTGATACATAAAAAAGAAGATGTGGTATGATTGCCAATGAGACAACTATCTACAAAAGACCAAAATGACACAGACATTAACAACTCATACATCACTAAATCAGATATGATAAGAGTACTAACAAACATAACTAAAATGAGTAAAGTGCTACTAGTATATTTATATCAACAAATTGACAACTTTAATGTAAAACATCACAAGGAAAATATGATCACTCATTGTACGTCAAACTGTGTTTGATTTTACTTCAGTCGGCCGCCGTTTATCTTGAGATATATAATTAATCAAACAACACTTGACAAAGTAGTTTGTATTCTTTTTAAATTACCCTAGTGATGACGTTCGGCTACTTTGGCACTAACGTTACTTTTTTTAATCTTGTTTCACCGCTTCAAACGGAGGACAAGGTTATCCTAATATTGAACCTTTTTTTTTTGCTTTCTAATGTTAAAATCCCGTTAGCGTATAACCTAAACGATCGAAACGTCGGACCAATAGGATGTTGGACCATTTAGGTGTCGGAATATTACGATATCGGAATATTATAGCTTCATTTAAACTTGTAATCTCATCATTCTTATCGGTCAACATATCCATAAAAAGACAACTTTATGGCATGGTCATATATCAGTACAGCAGAGGTTTTGCTCAAAGCGGACACAAGATCTACTATATACAGATTGAATTAAAAATTTGATATGAACATGAGGGATTTGTCAAAGAGACACCAACCCGCTAAAAAGCAGGCAACGGCCAAAAACCACCAATGGGTCGTCAATGCAGCAAGAAACTCCCAAACCCGGAGGCGTTCTTCAACTGGCCCCTAAACAAAAATGTACTAGTTTGAAATGATAATGGACGTCATACTAAGCTTCGAAATATACTCAAGAAGTTAAAATAAAAAATCATACAAAACTAAGAAAGGCCAGATGCTCTTGACTTGGGACAGGCGCAAAATTGCGGCGGGGTTAAACATGTTTTTGGAAATCTCAACCCTCCCCCTATACCTATACCAATGCGTGAACAGATCAAATTTTGTAGAAAGTTGGATGACATCATACCGTGCCGATGTTGCCTTTTAGCCAACCAAAGTCATACGGAGATATTTTATTGTTTCTGTAGTTAGGTCGACATTGTCTTGGATAAAATGTTAACCCCCAGAAGAAAAATAATGCCATGTAGAATGTATGCCAGGCGCGTAGCTGCATATACGCTAACACGCAGTTGCGTGCACATCGATTCGGCATCCAAAAAAAAATATGGCAAAATAAAAATATAAATTAAATGATTAAAGGAAACACATATGTTGTCACTATTTTTTGATTAATGAAATGTCATTAAATAACGGCATTTGGTTTCAAAATAAAAGTTTTATTGGAGATCATGAAAAAATCGGACAGCAACTTGTATCTTTTACAAGATTTGAATTTGTTATACTCAGTCTAAGACATGTAGTTTTGGAGCACATTTTACTGAGTACGGTTTATCTGTTTGGAATGAGATGTACCAATCGGCATTAGATTTATCAGATCCTGAGGCGATGTGTTCGACAGACAACAAGACCCAATCACCCTGCATACACGCCAAAACAGTATTGGAAAGTCTCATTATATTTTGCGTTCATAGACCATATGATAATGAAACTGGAGAGTGGAGTCGCGTCTGGTATTATTAGAAAATCGCTTCTTTGCGCCGTATCTGCTTCCTTGTGTTGTTGGAAATATAACAAACGAAGAAATCTCTGAGACATACGAAACTGACCTGGCATGTAATTTTGACGTATTCAATTGGGAGGTCGCTCGATGGCGAACACGTACGTTGATTTATAACACCTCGCGGGTGCTACCGTGGAGATATATCAAGGTAATACGTCTGTTGAAAACTTGCAAATGTAAGATCAACAATGAACAACGACAGGTTATCATCGCTAGCATTACTGCATATTCATCGGGAATTCAGTGTTAATATTGACAAAGTAATAGAGAAGTTCGTTTCTACCTAGACCCGAAGAGCAGATTTTGGACAATTTTGAGTAATTTTGGTATCACAAAAATGTGTTGTTTATGTATTCAATTTACCATGATTTACTCTATTCAGAAGATTAATAATTAGTTTTCATTCATAAATTGTTTATAAGTCCTTTCTACATGTAGCTCCTCTTTTAACCGTCCTATGACCGAAAACCGAAAAAAAAATCTGCATAAAAGGGTCCAAAAATTTTTTGCTTGCACATCGTTTCTTTCTAGCTACGCCCCTGTTTTAAATATATGATTTTGATTACAACTGCATTAAGATAGAATAATTGCATGCAGAAAATTATTGCTTTTGTCACATATATATCACTTGTCAATTTAATAAAATTAAACATTTTTTTTTATTACTTTATTACAGAAGCTACAAAATAGAGCTAAGGCCCTTTAAACCAAGAAACTGCCAGTGTCAGAAAAGGACAAACTTAGAAAGGCCATGCAAATTGATTTAATGTCAAGTTGGGACAGTGATTCTGTAGATAAACTCGCCTGATCACAACTGGGATTTGACTGTCACAAGATTTTAAATCTTACATGGATAAACTAAAGTCATTTACTAGACTGTAAATACCAGAGACAGCTGAATGCACAAGGCAAAGAGCTGAGGTCCAAGTAAATCAGAGAGACCTTGTCACAAGAAATGTACAGAACTTGCATGGATTTTTACTTAAGGGCATATGACACAAAATTGAGAGATATCAATAAAAATTTCTTTAAATTTTAATAAGGACCAATTCAAAGGTACACTTTTGGAATTTGCAAGAACAAAAATACCTTCATGTTTACTTTTGAATTATAGTTGACAGTTTTCAGTTTAAGGGGGGAACCCTTAAAATGAAGTGGTTTGGTTTATTGAATTTGATTATTTTTTAAAGTAAAAAAATGAATTACTGCTCTTTTATTTCAACATTTGCATTTTTTATTAAAATTATTTACAAGTGCAGCATATCGGTGACATCAGATTATGTTAATGTGTTTGGTTAAGCTACACATATTTCTTTTTACTTAAACTTTCTGTTGCCTTTTCTAATTAATTAAATGCTGAATAATAATTTGAGTGTGGCTCATTTCAGTGTCTTGTATTTGCTGTCAAGATTTTTCCTGTAAGATTTCACATTATTTATAATCGCTTGGTCAAAGGGAGATAACTTTTTGAATCTTCACATTAGATAATCTGCGAAGAGGATTATGTAAAATGTAAATAGTTGAAAATTAATTTTATGGTTCAATAAAATCAAAATAAGTTATTGCCATTCATTATAAATAAATTTCTATCAAAAATAAGGCTCAAAGAATTTTTTTATTTTATTTATATAAATAATAACAAAGTACACACATCATGCACATGTTGACTTCATAAAATTTGTAAACAAAAAAAATTGAAAGTAAAACTAAAAAATTTTAACTAATCAGGAGACAGTCAATACACCAAATATATTTATAAGCATATAAACTTATTATTTTCTTCAATTGTCCAAGTACATATTCAATATTGATAATTTTTTGCTTGACATTACATAATTTTGTTGATAAAAGTTTATTTGTGTGCTATTTTATTCAATTGTACATATTTGAAGTATTTCATTACACCTTATTATTTTTATTCTTGCATACAGCATTTGGAATGAAATTTTAATCAATGTTCGAGCAGCAGGATGTTTTTTTTGTCGAGCCTGCAACTTTTGTTGCAGAAAGCTCGACATAGGGATAGTGATCGGGCGGCGGCGTTAGCTAACTTTTTTAAAGCTTAATATTTTAGAAGGTGGAAGACCTGGATGCTTCATACTTTGTATATAGATGCCTCATGTTACGAAGTTTTCCGTCAGTCACATGTCAAATGTCCTTGACCTCATTTTCATGGTTCAGTGACCACTTGAAAAAAAAGATCAGAGTTTTTGTAATGTTGAATTCTCTCTTATTATAAGTAATAGAATAATTATATTTGGTATGTGCGTACCTTGCAAGGTCCTCATGTCCGTCAGACGGTTTTCACTTGACCTGACCTCATTTCATGGATCAGTGAACAAGGTTAAGTTTTGGTGGTCAAGTCCATATCTCAGATACTATAAGCAATAGGGCTAGTATATTTGGTGTATGGAAGGACTGTAAGGTGTACATGTCCAACTGGCAGGTGTCATCTGATCTTGACCTCATTTTCATGGTTCAGTGGTTATAGTTAAGTTTTTGTGTTTTGGTCTGTTTTTCTCATACTTTATGCAATAGATCTACTATATTTGTTGTATGGAATGATTGTAAGGTGTACATGTCTAGCGAGCAGATGTCATCTGACCTGGACCTCATTTTCATGGTTGAGTGGTCAAAGTTAAGTTTTTGAGTTTTGGTCTTTTTATCTAATACTATATGCCATAGGTCAACTATATTTGGTGTATGGAAATATTTTATGATCTATATGTCAGTCGCGCAGGTTTTATTTGACCTCGACCTCATTTTCACGGTTCATTGCTCAGTGTTAAGTTCTTGTGTTTTGGTCTATTTTTTTAAAACTATAAGTAATAGGTCAACTATATTTGTTGTATGGAAGCATTGTTAGCTGTACATGTCTGCCTGGCATGGTTCATCTGACCTTGACCTCATTTTCATGGTTCATTGCTCTTTGTTTAGTTATCTTGGTTAATGTTAAGTTTATGTGACAGTTTTTAATAAAGCTTTATACTTAGGACTATCAACATAATATCAATGATAAGTAAAGAAGGCGAGACATTTCAGTGTGTGCACTCTTGTGAATTTACGAATTATGTTAATCATGTAAATAATGTTATGTTTTTTGTTTTTTGCTTTTTGAAGTTTTTAAAATTGACAAATAATGCTAGCAGGGGAGATTATTCATTAATATTTTTATGATGCCAAACTTGAAATTTAGAGGTGCCTATGTTTGCTTTTTGTTATAACCCAATTGTTATGATTCTTAAATAATCTATACAAGTAAGCATGTTAATTTGTCAATAACCATTATTTTATTAATTAGTTTGAATTTGATGAGGTTCTTTGATGTAGAACTTGACTTTTTTTAAACAAAAGTGTTTTTTTATTTGTTTTAAATGTTATTAAAATTGTATAACAAACTTTTTGACATTTTATTTTAATTTATCACCAAAACAACTCTAATTTGTCAGTATCTGAATAAAATTAATTTGTTAGATACTTTGTTTCTTTTATTGAAGTATATACAAAGGGAGATAACTCAAAATTGTTTTTTTTTATTATTCTGACCCGATTAGAAGTGAAAATAACTATGCCCAAGACAGGATGACAATAAGAAAATGCTAGAAATTGTTGTGTATGTTTATGCTTTGTCCAAAAGTTTTTGTTATCTCCTGTATTGTATATTGCTGCCATTGTCAAAATCCAAATCACACATAGATAGCCTTGTCCTATAGTTTATATCTGGTGTTTGTGTTTTTTGTATGTCTTAGATTCTAACTCTTCAAGTTCTTATATAAATTCAGATGCGTTGCAATTCTTTACATATAGGTAAAGGCATATTTACAAAATGGTATTGAGCTTTGCAAATGAGTGACATGTATTCGTTGGATTATTGTTTAAGTTTCATCTGAAAAATACAGTCTTCAATGTTACTGACAAATTATACATTTGCACATTGCCATTTGAAACCACAAATATTATTCTACTGTAAATACACAGAGCAGCAATCCATGCCTTTCAAGTCTAATACTTTGTAAACATGGATCAGAAAAGTTGGAGGATCAATTTTATATGTACAGTAGCTACAAAGTTATCACCATTAAACATTCCTGTTTTTCCTAATTTTTGTTTTTTTATTTAATTAGATATTTTCAAACCAGATATTTGGGTTAAAGTAAAAACAAATCCCCAACATCCCTTTTCCAAAAAGCAGAGGGAAAAATTCTGCCTTTTCTTTATTATTCATTTGCACTATTGTTTTGTAAGTAGTTATACAGGATTATATTGACTTTAAATAACATTAAATTTGATGGAAGTTCTAATTTAAATAAGTCATAAACAAGAAATTTATTTGAATTTACATGTAATTAAATTACATAATTAATTAAATTTAATTTATATTTAAAATTCTTTAAATTTGAAATTTATTGAAATTTAATTTATATTAAAAGATCTTTAAATCTCAAATTTATTCAAATTTAAATTATATCAAAACTTCTTTAAATTTGAAATTTATTCAAATTTAATTTATATTAAAAATTCTTTAAATCTCAAAGTTATTCAAATTTAATTTACATAAACATTTCTTTAAATTAGAAATTTATTCAAATTTAGTGTATACTTAAATTCTTTAAATTTGAAATTTATTTAGATTTAAAAATACCTTTAAACTAGGTTGAAATTTGGGAATTTATTTGCAATATTAAATTTAGTTTAAATCTATATTAAATTAGAAATTTTCCAGCAAAGTAAATGCATAATATTTTTTGTAATTTGAAATTTAATATGCATAACATATGCATTTAATTTTATATTAAATGCATCATTTCATGCAGTGAAACTCTTGCATTAAATTTGCATTAAATTTACTCACTATATTATTTCGCTCTTTTTATTGGATATAAACTTTTCCTTTGTTGTTAATTGTTTATTTATACTATTGCAAAGTGTTTTCTTTACATTTTTGAATTTGATATTACGTTGAAATTAGATATTACGTAAAAGCTACTTGGAATTTTTTGATTGCCTTTTTTGAAATATTAAAGTGACTTTTGAAGTTGATAGTAATGAACTTTTCCGCCGTTAAAGTATGTCTCGGGAATTAAGGGAAAGTAAGAACGTTAAATATAAACAATTGCATTGTGTGGGAATGTCTAGCCCTAATGTTACGGAGGATGTGTTCAGTTTGGAGAAGGAGATGACTCCAGTGAAGTCAAGAAGACTACAGAAAGTGGAGGAAATGGAGTCGGAGGTCGACAGCAATGACAATGGTGAAAGCAGCGAGGAAGATGAGGAGTTGCAGAGGTTAAAGAAGGAGTTGGCGAAAGTAAAGCGGAAAAAGAAGGAACAAAAGTCGCAGGAGAAGAAAGAAAAGACCAGGAAGGAAATAGAGAAGGAGAAAAAAGAGTTAAAGAAGAAAACGGAGAAACAAAAAGGTACTGCTAAAATAGATGATTCTCTTAACATTAATTCTTGAAGAAAATGTCCTTCAATTAAGAAAAAGGCAGAATCGGCTGTTAAGAAAATTTTAGAAATTGATTCAGATGATTCGTCTGATGAAAGTGGGGATACCACTTCTAGCTGTGAGTCCGATGAATTAAGTGATTCTATAAAAAAATCCAAAAGACACAAAAACAAAAGCAAGAAAAAGTCTGGTATATTTGATCATCCGTCAGATGAAGTAGTAAAAAAGCAATTGTGGCCGCAATCAAAATTGCAGTTTGAATATGCGGGGTCTAAAATCAATTTTGATGATCTTGAGTTTAACTTATTTGTGGCTGGAGAATTGGAAATCTTGTCCTCTTTAAAGATAGGCGATGTCGAAAGAATTGGTAGAACAAAGCTGTTGAAAAAAATTGCGTATTATACAGAACTGTATGAGTGGAAGGGTCTGAAAAAATGTATGCTCATATAATAAGGCAGATTGAAAATGGTTTGGCTGATTGGTCCAAAGATTTCAGTGAGATTGAGACTCCCATTTTGATTAAATATGTTAAATCAGATGTCAAGTCTAAAAAATCTATTCAGTATGGGGAAAACTCAAAACCAGTAAAGAAAGAAGAGACTGTGTTTTATTGTTCGCATTTTCAAAGGAAAAAATGTGTGCATAACGATTCACATTATGGCAAAATCCGAGGTGTCGATAAGTACCTTCAACATATTTGTGCGACTTGCTGGAGAGAAGATAACAGAAAGGCTTATCATCCGGAATCGTCAGAAATTTGTCCGCATCAAACTAAATGACTAGCAATAAAAAATGTGTTTGGTAAATGTACAATGTTAAATCCACTAGCAGAAGTTTTTTTACCAAGTTATATGAAATCGTTGGAAAGTGATGACAAACTTGATAATGATAAGGTTGATAATCTTGACAAGGGAAATGCATTTATTAATAAGTGTACACATTTTTGTAAAAAATACAAGAAAGATTTATTGTGTGATGTAAATGTCGACACATTGAATATTAAGATTAAAAAGGTTGGTTTAGTTGCTCAGGATAAACTGAACGATACTGAGTTTAAAAATACTATTGAAATACATAATCAAATTGTTCAATCAGGTTACCCAAATTATTTGGGTTGTAGAATTCCAGTTAAATCTGGAATTAATGTAGATTTTTTTAGGGAAAATTTGATAGACTATGACGATGAAATCATTTGCGAGTTTTTACAGTTTGGTGCTCCGACTGGATATCAGGGAGAAATGTTAAATGAAGGTTCATCTAAAGTTAAGAATCATAAAGGGGCTACAGATTTTCATGATGAAATTTTGGCTTACTTATTAAAGGAAGCTACATATGGAGCAATAATTGGACCGTTTGACAAAAATCCTTTTTCTTGTCATTTCAAAATTTCACCGTTAAATTCGGTGTATAAAAAAGACTCGGTGGAACGAAGGGTCATTTTAGACTTAAGTTTCCCACCTGGAAGATCCGAAAATGATTTTATTTCAAAGGATGTTTATTTAGGTGAAAGGGTTCAATTATCGTATCCGAAAGTTGATGATTTAGTCGGAATAATTAAGGATAAAGGTGGTAAGTGTCTGGTTTTTAAGAAGGATTTGAAAAGGGCCTACAGGCAAATTCCAATTGATCCGGGTGATTTGCATTTAGTTGGTTTTCAGTGGGATAATAAGCTCTTTGCGGATCGTGTTCTTCCTATGGGTTTACGGTCTAGTGCTTTGATTTGTCAAAGAATCACTACAGCTGTTAGTTTTATGTTTTATAAGATGGGATACATGGTTATCAATTATCTAGATGATTTTGGTGGTGCGGATACGGTGGATAAAGCTGATGAAGCTTATATTGCTTTAGGTGCATTACTAGATAGTTGTGGCTAAAGGAGTCAAAGCAAAAAGGAGTAGCTCCTACTACGAGGATGGAATTTTTAGGAATCACAGTTGACACTGTGAAGTTGACTTTGGAAGTTACTTCAGATCGTGTTCTAGAGATTTCGTTGTTAGTTCAGGCTTGGTTAAGAAAGAAAAAAAGCTTCTTTAAGAGAGTTACAGTCAATACTTGGGAAACTTCATTTTGTGTCCACCTGTGTACGACCCGGTAGATTATTTGTCAGTCGTTTGTTGAACTGGCTTCGTAGTGCTTTCCCTTCAAATGTCGTGGGCAGTGGACATAAGATATATAGAAAGATTCCGGTAGAGGTACAGAAAGACTTATTGTGGTGGCATAGGTTTCTGTCGAGCTATAATGGTATCTCTATGATGTCTCTTGAAGATTGGTCGTCTCCAGATGAGATTTTTTCAAGCGATGCTTGTTTAGAAGGGTTTGGAGCTATTACTTGAAATCAGTATTTTCATGCTGTTTTTCCTTCTGATATCACAAAAGATCAATTACATATCAATTGTTTGGAGTTGCTTGCTATTGTAGTTGCGGTTAAAATTTGGGGGAAAACATTTTGCGGGAAAAAAAAATTCTGATCTTTTGTGATAATGAGGCGTCTGTTCAGGTCATCAATTCAGGTTCATCTAAGGATGCTTTTATGCAAAGTTGTTTGAGAGAGCTTTGTTTTATTCAAGCAAGTTTTCAGTTTGAAGTTCGAGCCAGACACATTTTAGGTGTAGAAAATAGACTTGCTGACTATTTGTCTCGATGGCATTGTAGTCATAAATACAGAGAGTTATTTAAGTCAGCTATTTCAGTAGATAGATATGAAGAGGTACCAGTTCTCATGTCAGAGTTTTCATTTTTAAATAATTGATAATTTATTTTACAGAGTTAGAGGTTCTGCGGTTTCAATGTAAAGATTCTGCTAAACATGCTTTTGCGGCGAGTACTTATAAAAATAAGAAAACTCAGTTAGAATCATATTTTATGTTTTGTATATATTTTGAACTTATTCCCGTTCCTGCTACAGTTCATGTTTTGACACTATATGCACAGTTTCTAAGTAGAAGTTTTAAATCTGTTGACTATAAAGAATTATATTAGTTCAGTAAGATATCTGCATTTATTAGATTTAGAATATCCACAGTTTGAAGCTTTTCATTTGAGATTAGTATTAAGAGGTTTATGTAGAATTAAGGCACATTGTCTAAAACAGGCCTTGCCAATTACTCCTCACATTTTACTTCAAATTTATAAGAAGCTGGATATGAATAATGCATATGATGCTACTATATGGTGTTTAATCTTTACATGCCTTTTTTCTAATGTTTAGAAAATCTAAATTCGTAGAAACTATTATGTCATATTTCGGAGATTTAATTCACAAGTTAAAAAAGATGACAGTTGCTAAGTTGATATTTACTTCTATTCTTCCTAGACCAGTTGATCACATGAAAACTGGAGCTAAAGTTAGTAAAGTTAATACTGAGTTAAAAAGATTGTGTAAAAGTTAATACTGAGTTAAAAAGATTGTGTAAAAGTTAATACTGAGTTAAAAAGATTGTGTAAAAGAAATAATTTATTATATTGTAATTTGTATAGGAGTTTCTTACTCGACAATATTCCAGATTCTTCCTTATTTGCTCCGAGAGATGGGCTTCGTTTAAATTTTGCTGGTACAGAACTTTTAAGAAAAAAGATGATCAATATTATTAAGCATCAGAGTATATAAATTGTAATGTGTTACAATTGTGTTTTTTATTTACTTCATACATGTATATTGTTTACTATAATTATTCTGTTTTCTCTTTTCAGAGAACTTGCATCCTGAAAATGATGCTGGTTTTCCTCTAACTACTCAAGATCTACATATATTTTGAGTTGGTTTGCTGTTTTGTCCTTTCATTATCTATACACATTTTGAAAGGATGGAGCTTATTTGAAGTGAGAAAAAAGAGTGATGATAGTATGTCTGGTTTTTATCATCATTAACTGTTTTGATAGTTATTATTTTATCTTTAATTTTTTTTTGGCGGCCTTGCAGGCTTGGCGGATGTTTGCCAAAAAATTTGGTTATATATCTATGTTTATGTATTTTCATTTGTGTATTTAATTATTTATGATATATTGTATTTTGTAATATATTGAAAAAATATTTATATCAGGCAATATAAATTATACCTATTGACTTCCTTTTATTTCACCCACTTGATAATTGGTTTAATTTAAGATTTAAATTATTTAATTAGCAAAACAGTGAAATTTATATTTTACACCTCAGTAATCACACTGGTTCAAACTAGATTTTCGTTAGTATAAACTCTTGCATTAAATTTGCATTAAATTTACTCACTATATTATTTCGCTCTTTTTATTGGATATAAACTTTTCCTTTGTTGTTAATTGTTTATTTATACTATTGCAAAGTGTTTTCTTTACATTTTTGAATTTGATATTACGTTGAAATTACCAACCCTCCCTCTCTTGTTAAATTTTTCCCCCCCCCTTTTATAAATTTATAGCGGCGGATGTTTGCCAAAAAATTTGGTTATATATCTATGTTTATGTATTTTCATTTGTGTATTTAATTATTTATGATATATTGTATTTTGTAATATATTGAAAAAATATTTATATCAGGCAATACAAATTATACCTATTGACTTCCTTTTATTTCACCCACTTGATAATTAGATTAGAAACAATGAAAATGGGGCATTATAAATATATGATTTTGATTACAACTGCATTAAGATAGAATAATTGCATGCAGAAAATTATTGCTTTTGTCACATATATATCACTTGTCAATTTAATAAAATTAAACATTTTTTTTTATTACTTTATTACAGAAGCTACAAAATAGAGCTAAGGCCCTTTAAACCAAGAAACTGCCAGTGTCAGAAAAGGACAAACTTAGAAAGGCCATGCAAATTGATTTAATGTCAAGTTGGGACAGTGATTCTGTAGATAAACTCGCCTGATCACAACTGGGATTTGACTGTCACAAGATTTTAAATCTTACATGGATAAACTAAAGTCATTTACTAGACTGTAAATACCAGAGACAGCTGAATGCACAAGGCAAAGAGCTGAGGTCCAAGTAAATCAGAGAGGCCTTGTCACAAGAAATGTACAGAACTTGCATGGATTTTTACTTAAGGGCATATGACACAAAATTGAGAGATATCAATAAAAATTTCTTTAAATTTTAATAAGGACCAATTCAAAGGTACACTTTTGGAATTTGCAAGAACAAAAATACCTTCATGTTTACTTTTGAATTATAGTTGACAGTTTTCAGTTTAAGGGGGGAACCCTTAAAATGAAGTGGTTTGGTTTATTGAATTTGATTATTTTTCAAAGTAAAAAAATGAATTACTGCTCTTTTATTTCAACATTTGCATTTTTTATTAAAATTATTTACAAGTGCAGCATATCGGTGACATCAGATTATGTTAATGTGTTTGGTTAAGCTACACATATTTCTTTTTACTTAAACTTTCTGTTGCCTTTTCTAATTAATTAAATGCTGAATAATAATTTGAGTGTGGCTCATTTCAGTGTCTTGTATTTGCTGTCAAGATTTTTCCTGTAAGATTTCACATTATTTATAATCGCTTGGTCAAAGGGAGATAACTTTTTGAATCTTCACATTAGATAATCTGCGAAGAGGATTATGTAAAATGTAAATAGTTGAAAATTAATTTTATGGTTCAATAAAATCAAAATAAGTTATTGCCATTCATTATAAATAAATTTCTATCAAAAATAAGGCTCAAAGAATTTTTTTATTTTATTTATATAAATAATAACAAAGTACACACATCATGCACATGTTGACTTCATAAAATTTGTAAACAAAAAAAATTGAAAGTAAAACTAAAAAATTTTAACTAATCAGGAGACAGTCAATACACCAAATATATTTATAAGCATATAAACTTATTATTTTCTTCAATTGTCCAAGTACATATTCAATATTGATAATTTTTTGCTTGACATTACATAATTTTGTTGATAAAAGTTTATTTGTGTGCTATTTTATTCAATTGTACATATTTGAAGTATTTCATTACACCTTATTATTTTTATTCTTGCATACAGCATTTGGAATGAAATTTTAATCAATGTTCGAGCAGCAGGATGTTTTTTTTGTCGAGCCTGCAACTTTTGTTGCAGAAAGCTCGACATAGGGATAGTGATCGGGCGGCGGCGTTAGCTAACTTTTTTAAAGCTTAATATTTTAGAAGGTGGAAGACCTGGATGCTTCATACTTTGTATATAGATGCCTCATGTTACGAAGTTTCCGTCAGTCACATGTCAAATGTCCTTGACCTCATTTTCATGGTTCAGTGACCACTTGAAAAAAAAGATCAGAGTTTTTGTAATGTTGAATTCTCTCTTATTATAAGTAATAGAATAATTATATTTGGTATGTGCGTACCTTGCAAGGTCCTCATGTCCGTCAGACGGTTTTCACTTGACCTGACCTCATTTCATGGATCAGTGAACAAGGTTAAGTTTTGGTGGTCAAGTCCATATCTCAGATACTATAAGCAATAGGGCTAGTATATTTGGTGTATGGAAGGACTGTAAGGTGTACATGTCCAACTGGCAGGTGTCATCTGATCTTGACCTCATTTTCATGGTTCAGTGGTTATAGTTAAGTTTTTGTGTTTTGGTCTGTTTTTCTCATACTTTATGCAATAGATCTACTATATTTGTTGTATGGAATGATTGTAAGGTGTACATGTCTAGCGAGCAGATGTCATCTGACCTGGACCTCATTTTCATGGTTGAGTGGTCAAAGTTAAGTTTTTGAGTTTTGGTCTTTTTATCTAATACTATATGCCATAGGTCAACTATATTTGGTGTATGGAAATATTTTATGATCTATATGTCAGTCGCGCAGGTTTTATTTGACCTCGACCTCATTTTCACGGTTCATTGCTCAGTGTTAAGTTCTTGTGTTTTGGTCTATTTTTTTAAAACTATAAGTAATAGGTCAACTATATTTGTTGTATGGAAGCATTGTTAGCTGTACATGTCTGCCTGGCATGGTTCATCTGACCTTGACCTCATTTTCATGGTTCATTGCTCTTTGTTTAGTTATCTTGGTTAATGTTAAGTTTATGTGACAGTTTTTAATAAAGCTTTATACTTAGGACTATCAACATAATATCAATGATAAGTAAAGAAGGCGAGACATTTCAGTGTGTGCACTCTTGTGAATTTACGAATTATGTTAATCATGTAAATAATGTTATGTTTTTTGTTTTTTGCTTTTTGAAGTTTTTAAAATTGACAAATAATGCTAGCAGGGGAGATTATTCATTAATATTTTTATGATGCCAAACTTGAAATTTAGAGGTGCCTATGTTTGCTTTTTGTTATAACCCAATTGTTATGATTCTTAAATAATCTATACAAGTAAGCATGTTAATTTGTCAATAACCATTATTTTATTAATTAGTTTGAATTTGATGAGGTTCTTTGATGTAGAACTTGACTTTTTTTAAACAAAAGTGTTTTTTTATTTGTTTTAAATGTTTTTAAAATTGTATAACAAACTTTTTGACATTTTATTTTAATTTATCACCAAAACAACTCTAATTTGTCAGTATCTGAATAAAATTAATTTGTTAGATACTTTGTTTCTTTTATTGAAGTATATACAAAGGGAGATAACTCAAAATTGTTTTTTTTTATTATTCTGACCCGATTAGAAGTGAAAATAACTATGCCCAAGACAGGATGACAATAAGAAAATGCTAGAAATTGTTGTGTATGTTTATGCTTTGTCCAAAAGTTTTTGTTATCTCCTGTATTGTATATTGCTGCCATTGTCAAAATCCAAATCACACATAGATAGCCTTGTCCTATAGTTTATATCTGGTGTTTGTGTTTTTTGTATGTCTTAGATTCTAACTCTTCAAGTTCTTATATAAATTCAGATGCGTTGCAATTCTTTACATATAGGTAAAGGCATATTTACAAAATGGTATTGAGCTTTGCAAATGAGTGACATGTATTCGTTGGATTATTGTTTAAGTTTCATCTGAAAAATACAGTCTTCAATGTTACTGACAAATTATACATTTGCACATTGCCATTTGAAACCACAAATATTATTCTACTGTAAATACACAGAGCAGCAATCCATGCCTTTCAAGTCTAATACTTTGTAAACATGGATCAGAAAAGTTGGAGGATCAATTTTATATGTACAGTAGCTACAAAGTTATCACCATTAAAAATTCCTGTTTTTCCTAATTTTTGTTTTTTTATTTAATTAGATATTTTCAAACCAGATATTTGGGTTAAAGTAAAAACAAATCCCCAACATCCCTTTTCCAAAAAGCAGAGGGAAAAATTCTGCCTTTTCTTTATTATTCATTTGCACTATTGTTTTGTAAGTAGTTATACAGGATTATATTGACTTTAAATAACATTAAATTTGATGGAAGTTCTAATTTAAATAAGTCATAAACAAGAAATTTATTTGAATTTACATGTAATTAAATTACATAATTAATTAAATTTAATTTATATTTAAAATTCTTTAAATTTGAAATTTATTGAAATTTAATTTATATTAAAAGATCTTTAAATCTCAAATTTATTCAAATTTAAATTATATCAAAACTTCTTTAAATTTGAAATTTATTCAAATTTAATTTATATTAAAAATTCTTTAAATCTCAAATTTATTCAAATTTAATTTACATAAACATTTCTTTAAATTAGAAATTTATTCAAATTTAGTGTATACTTAAATTCTTTAAATTTGAAATTTATTTAGATTTAAAAATACCTTTAAACTAGGTTGAAATTTGGGAATTTATTTGCAATATTAAATTTAGTTTAAATCTATATTAAATTAGAAATTTTCCAGCAAAGTAAATGCATAATATTTTTTGTAATTTGAAATTTAATATGCATAACATATGCATTTAATTTTATATTAAATGCATCATTTCATGCAGTGAAACTCTTGCATTAAATTTGCATTAAATTTACTCACTATATTATTTCGCTCTTTTTATTGGATATAAACTTTTCCTTTGTTGTTAATTGTTTATTTATACTATTGCAAAGTGTTTTCTTTACATTTTTGAATTTGATATTACGTTGAAATTAGATATTACGTAAAAGCTACTTGGAATTTTTTGATTGCCTTTTTTGAAATATTAAAGTGACTTTTGAAGTTGATAGTAATGAACTTTTCCGCCGTTAAAGTATGTCTCGGGAATTAAGGGAAAGTAAGAACGTTAAATATAAACAATTGCATTGTGTGGGAATGTCTAGCCCTAATGTTACGGAGGATGTGTTCAGTTTGGAGAAGGAGATGACTCCAGTGAAGTCAAGAAGACTACAGAAAGTGGAGGAAATGGAGTCGGAGGTCGACAGCAATGACAATGGTGAAAGCAGCGAGGAAGATGAGGAGTTGCAGAGGTTAAAGAAGGAGTTGGCGAAAGTAAAGCGGAAAAAGAAGGAACAAAAGTCGCAGGAGAAGAAAGAAAAGACCAGGAAGGAAATAGAGAAGGAGAAAAAAGAGTTAAAGAAGAAAACGGAGAAACAAAAAGGTACTGCTAAAATAGATGATTCTCTTAACATTAATTCTTGAAGAAAATGTCCTTCAATTAAGAAAAAGGCAGAATCGGCTGTTAAGAAAATTTTAGAAATTGATTCAGATGATTCGTCTGATGAAAGTGGGGATACCACTTCTAGCTGTGAGTCCGATGAATTAAGTGATTCTATAAAAAAATCCAAAAGACACAAAAACAAAAGCAAGAAAAAGTCTGGTATATTTGATCATCCGTCAGATGAAGTAGTAAAAAAGCAATTGTGGCCGCAATCAAAATTGCAGTTTGAATATGCGGGGTCTAAAATCAATTTTGATGATCTTGAGTTTAACTTATTTGTGGCTGGAGAATTGGAAATCTTGTCCTCTTTAAAGATAGGCGATGTCGAAAGAATTGGTAGAACAAAGCTGTTGAAAAAAATTGCGTATTATACAGAACTGTATGAGTGGAAGGGTCTGAAAAAAATGTATGCTCATATAATAAGGCAGATTGAAAATGGTTTGGCTGATTGGTCCAAAGATTTCAGTGAGATTGAGACTCCCATTTTGATTAAATATGTTAAATCAGATGTCAAGTCTAAAAAATCTATTCAGTATGGGGAAAACTCAAAACCAGTAAAGAAAGAAGAGACTGTGTTTTATTGCTCGCATTTTCAAAGGAAAAAATGTGTGCATAACGATTCACATTATGGCAAAATCCGAGGTGTCGATAAGTACCTTCAACATATTTGTGCGACTTGCTGGAGAGAAGATAACAGAAAGGCTTATCATCCGGAATCGTCAGAAATTTGTCCGCATCAAACTAAATGACTAGCAATAAAAAATGTGTTTGGTAAATGTACAATGTTAAATCCACTAGCAGAAGTTTTTTTACCAAGTTATATGAAATCGTTGGAAAGTGATGACAAACTTGATAATGATAAGGTTGATAATCTTGACAAGGGAAATGCATTTATTAATAAGTGTACACATTTTTGTAAAAAATACAAGAAAGATTTATTGTGTGATGTAAATGTCGACACATTGAATATTAAGATTAAAAAGGTTGGTTTAGTTGCTCAGGATAAACTGAACGATACTGAGTTTAAAAATACTATTGAAATACATAATCAAATTGTTCAATCAGGTTACCCAAATTATTTGGGTTGTAGAATTCCAGTTAAATCTGGAATTAATGTAGATTTTTTTAGGGAAAATTTGATAGACTATGACGATGAAATCATTTGCGAGTTTTTACAGTTTGGTGCTCCGACTGGATATCAGGGAGAAATGTTAAATGAAGGTTCATCTAAAGTTAAGAATCATAAAGGGGCTACAGATTTTCATGATGAAATTTTGGCTTACTTATTAAAGGAAGCTACATATGGAGCAATAATTGGACCGTTTGACACAAATCCTTTTTCTTGTCATTTCAAAATTTCACCGTTAAATTCGGTGTATAAAAAAGACTCGGTGGAACGAAGGGTCATTTTAGACTTAAGTTTCCCACCTGGAAGATCCGAAAATGATTTTATTTCAAAGGATGTTTATTTAGGTGAAAGGGTTCAATTATCGTATCCGAAAGTTGATGATTTAGTCGGAATAATTAAGGATAAAGGTGGTAAGTGTCTGGTTTTTAAGAAGGATTTGAAAAGGGCCTACAGGCAAATTCCAATTGATCCGGGTGATTTGCATTTAGTTGGTTTTCAGTGGGATAATAAGCTCTTTGCGGATCGTGTTCTTCCTATGGGTTTACGGTCTAGTGCTTTGATTTGTCAAAGAATCACTACAGCTGTTAGTTTTATGTTTTATAAGATGGGATACATGGTTATCAATTATCTAGATGATTTGGTGGTGCGGATACGGTGGATAAAGCTGATGAAGCTTATATTGCTTTAGGTGCATTACTAGATAGTTGTGGCTAAAGGAGTCAAAGCAAAAAGGAGTAGCTCCTACTACGAGGATGGAATTTTTAGGAATCACAGTTGACACTGTGAAGTTGACTTTGGAAGTTACTTCAGATCGTGTTCTAGAGATTTCGTTGTTAGTTCAGGCTTGGTTAAGAAAGAAAAAAAGCTTCTTTAAGAGAGTTACAGTCAATACTTGGGAAACTTCATTTTGTGTCCACCTGTGTACGACCCGGTAGATTATTTGTCAGTCGTTTGTTGAACTGGCTTCGTAGTGCTTTCCCTTCAAATGTCGTGGGCAGTGGACATAAGATATATAGAAAGATTCCGGTAGAGGTACAGAAAGACTTATTGTGGTGGCATAGGTTTCTGTCGAGCTATAATGGTATCTCTATGATGTCTCTTGAAGATTGGTCGTCTCCAGATGAGATTTTTTCAAGCGATGCTTGTTTAGAAGGGTTTGGAGCTATTACTTGAAATCAGTATTTTCATGCTGTTTTTCCTTCTGATATCACAAAAGATCAATTACATATCAATTGTTTGGAGTTGCTTGCTATTGTAGTTGCGGTTAAAATTTGGGGGAAAACATTTTGCGGGAAAAAAAAATTCTGATCTTTTGTGATAATGAGGCGTCTGTTCAGGTCATCAATTCAGGTTCATCTAAGGATGCTTTTATGCAAAGTTGTTTGAGAGAGCTTTGTTTTATTCAAGCAAGTTTTCAGTTTGAAGTTCGAGCCAGACACATTTTAGGTGTAGAAAATAGACTTGCTGACTATTTGTCTCGATGGCATTGTAGTCATAAATACAGAGAGTTATTTAAGTCAGCTATTTCAGTAGATAGATATGCAGAGGTACCAGTTCTCATGTCAGAGTTTTCATTTTTAAATAATTGATAATTTATTTTACAGAGTTAGAGGTTCTGCGGTTTCAATGTAAAGATTCTGCTAAACATGCTTTTGCGGCGAGTACTTATAAAAATAAGAAAACTCAGTTAGAATCATATTTTATGTTTTGTATATATTTTGAACTTATTCCCGTTCCTGCTACAGTTCATGTTTTGACACTATATGCACAGTTTCTAAGTAGAAGTTTTAAATCTGTTGACTATAAAGAATTATATTAGTTCAGTAAGATATCTGCATTTATTAGATTTAGAATATCCACAGTTTGAAGCTTTTCATTTGAGATTAGTATTAAGAGGTTTATGTAGAATTAAGGCACATTGTCTAAAACAGGCCTTGCCAATTACTCCTCACATTTTACTTCAAATTTATAAGAAGCTGGATATGAATAATGCATATGATGCTACTATATGGTGTTTAATCTTTACATGCCTTTTTTCTAATGTTTAGAAAATCTAAATTCGTAGAAACTATTATGTCATATTTCGGAGATTTAATTCACAAGTTAAAAAAGATGACAGTTGCTAAGTTGATATTTACTTCTATTCTTCCTAGACCAGTTGATCACATGAAAACTGGAGCTAAAGTTAGTAAAGTTAATACTGAGTTAAAAAGATTGTGTAAAAGTTAATACTGAGTTAAAAAGATTGTGTAAAAGTTAATACTGAGTTAAAAAGATTGTGTAAAAGAAATAATTTATTATATTGTAATTTGTATAGGAGTTTCTTACTCGACAATATTCCAGATTCTTCCTTATTTGCTCCGAGAGATGGGCTTCGTTTAAATTTTGCTGGTACAGAACTTTTCAGAAAAAAGATGATCAATATTATTAAGCATCAGAGTATATAAATTGTAATGTGTTACAATTGTGTTTTTTATTTACTTCATACATGTATATTGTTTACTATAATTATTCTGTTTTCTCTTTTCAGAGAACTTGCATCCTGAAAATGATGCTGGTTTTCCTCTAACTACTCAAGATCTACATATATTTTGGGTTGGTTTGCTGTTTTGTCCTTTCATTATCTATACACATTTTGAAAGGATGGAGCTTATTTGAAGTGAGAAAAAAGAGTGATGATAGTATGTCTGGTTTTTATCATCATTAACTGTTTTGATAGTTATTATTTTATCTTTAATTTTTTTTTTGGCGGCCTTGCAGGCTTGGCGGATGTTTGCCAAAAAATTTGGTTATATATCTATGTTTATGTATTTTCATTTGTGTATTTAATTATTTATGATATATTGTATTTTGTAATATATTGAAAAAATATTTATATCAGGCAATATAAATTATACCTATTGACTTCCTTTTATTTCACCCACTTGATAATTGGTTTAATTTAAGATTTAAATTATTTAATTAGCAAAACAGTGAAATTTATATTTTACACCTCAGTAATCACACTGGTTCAAACTAGATTTTCGTTAGTATAAACTCTTGCATTAAATTTGCATTAAATTTACTCACTATATTATTTCGCTCTTTTTATTGGATATAAACTTTTCCTTTGTTGTTAATTGTTTATTTATACTATTGCAAAGTGTTTTCTTTACATTTTTGAATTTGATATTACGTTGAAATTACCAACCCTCCCTCTCATGTTAAATTTCCCCCCCCCCTTTTATAAATTTATAGCGGCGGATGTTTGCCAAAAAATTTGGTTATATATCTATGTTTATGTATTTTCATTTGTGTATTTAATTATTTATGATATATTGTATTTTGTAATATATTGAAAAAATATTTATATCAGGCAATACAAATTATACCTATTGACTTCCTTTTATTTCACCCACTTGATAATTAGATTAGAAACAATGAAAATGGGGCATACAGGCGCATAGCTGCATATACGCTAACACGCAGTTGCGTGCACATCGATTCGGCATCCAAAAAAAAATATGGCAAAATAAAAATATAAATTAAATGATTAAAGGAAACACATATGTTGTCACTATTTTTTTGATTAATGAAATGTCATTAAATAACGGCATTTGGTTTCAAAATAAAAGTTTTATTGGAGATCATGAAAAAATCGGACAGCAACTTGTATCTTTTACAAGATTTGAATTTGTTATACTCAGTCTAAGACATGTAGTTTTGGAGCACATTTTACTGAGTACGGTTTATCTGTTTGGAATGAGATGTACCAATCGGCATTAGATTTATCAGATCCTGAGGCGATGTGTTCGACAGACAACAAGACCCAATCACCCTGCATACACGCCAAAACAGTATTGGAAAGTCTCATTATATTATGCGTTCATAGACCATATGATAATGAAACTGGAGAGTGGAGTCGCGTCTGGTATTATTAGAAAATCGCTTCTTTGCGCCGTATCTGCTTCCTTGTGTTGTTGGAAATATAACAAACGAAGAAATCTCTGAGACATACGAAACTGACCTGGCATGTAATTTTGACGTATTCAATTGGGAGGTCGCTCGATGGCGAACACGTACGTTGATTTATAACACCTCGCGGGTGCTACCGTGGAGATATATCAAGGTAATACGTCTGTTGAAAACTTGCAAATGTAAGATCAACAATGAACAACGACAGGTTATCATCGCTAGCATTACTGCATATTCATCGGGAATTCAGTGTTAATATTGACAACGTAATAGAGAAGTTCGTTTCTACCTAGACCCGAAGAGCAGATTTTGGACAATTTTGAGTAATTTTGGTATCACAAAAATGTGTTGTTTATGTATTCAATTTACCATGATTTACTCTATTCAGAAGATTAATAATTAGTTTTCATTCATAAATTGTTTATAAGTCCTTTCTACATGTAGCTCCTCTTTTAACCGTCCTATGACCGAAAACCGAAAAAAAAATCTGCATAAAAGGGTCCAAAAATTTTTTCGCCTCGCTCCGCTCGGCGGTAGTTGCTTGCACATCGTTTCTTTCTAGCTACGCCCCTGTTTTAAATATATGATTTTGATTACAACTGCATTAAGATAGAATAATTGCATGCAGAAAATTATTGCTTTTGTCACATATATATCACTTGTCAATTTAATAAAATTAAACATTTTTTTTTATTACTTTATTACAGAAGCTACAAAATAGAGCTAAGGCCCTTTAAACCAAGAAACTGCCAGTGTCAGAAAAGGACAAACTTAGAAAGGCCATGCAAATTGATTTAATGTCAAGTTGGGACAGTGATTCTGTAGATAAACTCGCCTGATCACAACTGGGATTTGACTGTCACAAGATTTTAAATCTTACATGGATAAACTAAAGTCATTTACTAGACTGTAAATACCAGAGACAGCTGAATGCACAAGGCAAAGAGCTGAGGTCCAAGTAAATCAGAGAGGCCTTGTCACAAGAAATGTACAGAACTTGCATGGATTTTTACTTAAGGGCATATGACACAAAATTGAGAGATATCAATAAAAATTTCTTTAAATTTTAATAAGGACCAATTCAAAGGTACACTTTTGGAATTTGCAAGAACAAAAATACCTTCATGTTTACTTTTGAATTATAGTTGACAGTTTTCAGTTTAAGGGGGGAACCCTTAAAATGAAGTGGTTTGGTTTATTGAATTTGATTATTTTTTAAAGTAAAAAAATGAATTACTGCTCTTTTATTTCAACATTTGCATTTTTTATTAAAATTATTTACAAGTGCAGCATATCGGTGACATCAGATTATGTTAATGTGTTTGGTTAAGCTACACATATTTCTTTTTACTTAAACTTTCTGTTGCCTTTTCTAATTAATTAAATGCTGAATAATAATTTGAGTGTGGCTCATTTCAGTGTCTTGTATTTGCTGTCAAGATTTTTCCTGTAAGATTTCACATTATTTATAATCGCTTGGTCAAAGGGAGATAACTTTTTGAATCTTCACATTAGATAATCTGCGAAGAGGATTATGTAAAATGTAAATAGTTGAAAATTAATTTTATGGTTCAATAAAATCAAAATAAGTTATTGCCATTCATTATAAATAAATTTCTATCAAAAATAAGGCTCAAAGAATTTTTTTATTTTATTTATATAAATAATAACAAAGTACACACATCATGCACATGTTGACTTCATAAAATTTGTAAACAAAAAAAATTGAAAGTAAAACTAAAAAATTTTAACTAATCAGGAGACAGTCAATACACCAAATATATTTATAAGCATATAAACTTATTATTTTCTTCAATTGTCCAAGTACATATTCAATATTGATAATTTTTTGCTTGACATTACATAATTTTGTTGATAAAAGTTTATTTGTGTGCTATTTTATTCAATTGTACATATTTGAAGTATTTCATTACACCTTATTATTTTTATTCTTGCATACAGCATTTGGAATGAAATTTTAATCAATGTTCGAGCAGCAGGATGTTTTTTTTTGTCGAGCCTGCAACTTTTGTTGCAGAAAGCTCGACATAGGGATAGTGATCGGGCGGCGGCGTTAGCTAACTTTTTTAAAGCTTAATATTTTAGAAGGTGGAAGACCTGGATGCTTCATACTTTGTATATAGATGCCTCATGTTACGAAGTTTCCGTCAGTCACATGTCAAATGTCCTTGACCTCATTTTCATGGTTCAGTGACCACTTGAAAAAAAAGATCAGAGTTTTTGTAATGTTGAATTCTCTCTTATTATAAGTAATAGAATAATTATATTTGGTATGTGCGTACCTTGCAAGGTCCTCATGTCCGTCAGACGGTTTTCACTTGACCTGACCTCATTTCATGGATCAGTGAACAAGGTTAAGTTTTGGTGGTCAAGTCCATATCTCAGATACTATAAGCAATAGGGCTAGTATATTTGGTGTATGGAAGGACTGTAAGGTGTACATGTCCAACTGGCAGGTGTCATCTGATCTTGACCTCATTTTCATGGTTCAGTGGTTATAGTTAAGTTTTTGTGTTTTGGTCTGTTTTTCTCATACTTTATGCAATAGATCTACTATATTTGTTGTATGGAATGATTGTAAGGTGTACATGTCTAGCGAGCAGATGTCATCTGACCTGGACCTCATTTTCATGGTTGAGTGGTCAAAGTTAAGTTTTTGAGTTTTGGTCTTTTTATCTAATACTATATGCCATAGGTCAACTATATTTGGTGTATGGAAATATTTTATGATCTATATGTCAGTCGCGCAGGTTTTATTTGACCTCGACCTCATTTTCACGGTTCATTGCTCAGTGTTAAGTTCTTGTGTTTTGGTCTATTTTTTTAAAACTATAAGTAATAGGTCAACTATATTTGTTGTATGGAAGCATTGTTAGCTGTACATGTCTGCCTGGCATGGTTCATCTGACCTTGACCTCATTTTCATGGTTCATTGCTCTTTGTTTAGTTATCTTGGTTAATGTTAAGTTTATGTGACAGTTTTTAATAAAGCTTTATACTTAGGACTATCAACATAATATCAATGATAAGTAAAGAAGGCGAGACATTTCAGTGTGTGCACTCTTGTGAATTTACGAATTATGTTAATCATGTAAATAATGTTATGTTTTTTGTTTTTTGCTTTTTGAAGTTTTTAAAATTGACAAATAATGCTAGCAGGGGAGATTATTCATTAATATTTTTATGATGCCAAACTTGAAATTTAGAGGTGCCTATGTTTGCTTTTTGTTATAACCCAATTGTTATGATTCTTAAATAATCTATACAAGTAAGCATGTTAATTTGTCAATAACCATTATTTTATTAATTAGTTTGAATTTGATGAGGTTCTTTGATGTAGAACTTGACTTTTTTTAAACAAAAGTGTTTTTTTATTTGTTTTAAATGTTTTTAAAATTGTATAACAAACTTTTTGACATTTTATTTTAATTTATCACCAAAACAACTCTAATTTGTCAGTATCTGAATAAAATTAATTTGTTAGATACTTTGTTTCTTTTATTGAAGTATATACAAAGGGAGATAACTCAAAATTGTTTTTTTTTATTATTCTGACCCGATTAGAAGTGAAAATAACTATGCCCAAGACAGGATGACAATAAGAAAATGCTAGAAATTGTTGTGTATGTTTATGCTTTGTCCAAAAGTTTTTGTTATCTCCTGTATTGTATATTGCTGCCATTGTCAAAATCCAAATCACACATAGATAGCCTTGTCCTATAGTTTATATCTGGTGTTTGTGTTTTTTGTATGTCTTAGATTCTAACTCTTCAAGTTCTTATATAAATTCAGATGCGTTGCAATTCTTTACATATAGGTAAAGGCATATTTACAAAATGGTATTGAGCTTTGCAAATGAGTGACATGTATTCGTTGGATTATTGTTTAAGTTTCATCTGAAAAATACAGTCTTCAATGTTACTGACAAATTATACATTTGCACATTGCCATTTGAAACCACAAATATTATTCTACTGTAAATACACAGAGCAGCAATCCATGCCTTTCAAGTCTAATACTTTGTAAACATGGATCAGAAAAGTTGGAGGATCAATTTTATATGTACAGTAGCTACAAAGTTATCACCATTAAAAATTCCTGTTTTTCCTAATTTTTGTTTTTTTATTTAATTAGATATTTTCAAACCAGATATTTGGGTTAAAGTAAAAACAAATCCCCAACATCCCTTTTCCAAAAAGCAGAGGGAAAAATTCTGCCTTTTCTTTATTATTCATTTGCACTATTGTTTTGTAAGTAGTTATACAGGATTATATTGACTTTAAATAACATTAAATTTGATGGAAGTTCTAATTTAAATAAGTCATAAACAAGAAATTTATTTGAATTTACATGTAATTAAATTACATAATTAATTAAATTTAATTTATATTTAAAATTCTTTAAATTTGAAATTTATTGAAATTTAATTTATATTAAAAGATCTTTAAATTTATTCAAATTTAAATTATATCAAAACTTCTTTAAATTTGAAATTTATTCAAATTTAATTTATATTAAAAATTCTTTAAATCTCAAATTTATTCAAATTTAATTTACATAAACATTTCTTTAAATTAGAAATTTATTCAAATTTAGTGTATACTTAAATTCTTTAAATTTGAAATTTATTTAGATTTAAAAATACCTTTAAACTAGGTTGAAATTTGGGAATTTATTTGCAATATTAAATTTAGTTTAAATCTATATTAAATTAGAAATTTTCCAGCAAAGTAAATGCATAATATTTTTTGTAATTTGAAATTTAATATGCATAACATATGCATTTAATTTTATATTAAATGCATCATTTCATGCAGTGAAACTCTTGCATTAAATTTGCATTAAATTTACTCACTATATTATTTCGCTCTTTTTATTGGATATAAACTTTTCCTTTGTTGTTAATTGTTTATTTATACTATTGCAAAGTGTTTTCTTTACATTTTTGAATTTGATATTACGTTGAAATTAGATATTACGTAAAAGCTACTTGGAATTTTTTGATTGCCTTTTTTGAAATATTAAAGTGACTTTTGAAGTTGATAGTAATGAACTTTTCCGCCGTTAAAGTATGTCTCGGGAATTAAGGGAAAGTAAGAACGTTAAATATAAACAATTGCATTGTGTGGGAATGTCTAGCCCTAATGTTACGGAGGATGTGTTCAGTTTGGAGAAGGAGATGACTCCAGTGAAGTCAAGAAGACTACAGAAAGTGGAGGAAATGGAGTCGGAGGTCGACAGCAATGACAATGGTGAAAGCAGCGAGGAAGATGAGGAGTTGCAGAGGTTAAAGAAGGAGTTGGCGAAAGTAAAGCGGAAAAAGAAGGAACAAAAGTCGCAGGAGAAGAAAGAAAAGACCAGGAAGGAAATAGAGAAGGAGAAAAAAGAGTTAAAGAAGAAAACGGAGAAACAAAAAGGTACTGCTAAAATAGATGATTCTCTTAACATTAATTCTTGAAGAAAATGTCCTTCAATTAAGAAAAAGGCAGAATCGGCTGTTAAGAAAATTTTAGAAATTGATTCAGATGATTCGTCTGATGAAAGTGGGGATACCACTTCTAGCTGTGAGTCCGATGAATTAAGTGATTCTATAAAAAAATCCAAAAGACACAAAAACAAAAGCAAGAAAAAGTCTGGTATATTTGATCATCCGTCAGATGAAGTAGTAAAAAAGCAATTGTGGCCGCAATCAAAATTGCAGTTTGAATATGCGGGGTCTAAAATCAATTTTGATGATCTTGAGTTTAACTTTTTTGTGGCTGGAGAATTGGAAATCTTGTCCTCTTTAAAGATAGGCGATGTCGAAAGAATTGGTAGAACAAAGCTGTTGAAAAAAATTGCGTATTATACAGAACTGTATGAGTGGAAGGGTCTGAAAAAAATGTATGCTCATATAATAAGGCAGATTGAAAATGGTTTGGCTGATTGGTCCAAAGATTTCAGTGAGATTGAGACTCCCATTTTGATTAAATATGTTAAATCAGATGTCAAGTCTAAAAAATCTATTCAGTATGGGGAAAACTCAAAACCAGTAAAGAAAGAAGAGACTGTGTTTTATTGTTCGCATTTTCAAAGGAAAAAATGTGTGCATAACGATTCACATTATGGCAAAATCCGAGGTGTCGATAAGTACCTTCAACATATTTGTGCGACTTGCTGGAGAGAAGATAACAGAAAGGCTTATCATCCGGAATCGTCAGAAATTTGTCCGCATCAAACTAAATGACTAGCAATAAAAAATGTGTTTGGTAAATGTACAATGTTAAATCCACTAGCAGAAGTTTTTTTACCAAGTTATATGAAATCGTTGGAAAGTGATGACAAACTTGATAATGATAAGGTTGATAATCTTGACAAGGGAAATGCATTTATTAATAAGTGTACACATTTTTGTAAAAAATACAAGAAAGATTTATTGTGTGATGTAAATGTCGACACATTGAATATTAAGATTAAAAAGGTTGGTTTAGTTGCTCAGGATAAACTGAACGATACTGAGTTTAAAAATACTATTGAAATACATAATCAAATTGTTCAATCAGGTTACCCAAATTATTTGGGTTGTAGAATTCCAGTTAAATCTGGAATTAATGTAGATTTTTTTAGGGAAAATTTGATAGACTATGACGATGAAATCATTTGCGAGTTTTTACAGTTTGGTGCTCCGACTGGATATCAGGGAGAAATGTTAAATGAAGGTTCATCTAAAGTTAAGAATCATAAAGGGGCTACAGATTTTCATGATGAAATTTTGGCTTACTTATTAAAGGAAGCTACATATGGAGCAATAATTGGACCGTTTGACAAAAATCCTTTTTCTTGTCATTTCAAAATTTCACCGTTAAATTCGGTGTATAAAAAAGACTCGGTGGAACGAAGGGTCATTTTAGACTTAAGTTTCCCACCTGGAAGATCCGAAAATGATTTTATTTCAAAGGATGTTTATTTAGGTGAAAGGGTTCAATTATCGTATCCGAAAGTTGATGATTTAGTCGGAATAATTAAGGATAAAGGTGGTAAGTGTCTGGTTTTTAAGAAGGATTTGAAAAGGGCCTACAGGCAAATTCCAATTGATCCGGGTGATTTGCATTTAGTTGGTTTTCAGTGGGATAATAAGCTCTTTGCGGATCGTGTTCTTCCTATGGGTTTACGGTCTAGTGCTTTGATTTGTCAAAGAATCACTACAGCTGTTAGTTTTATGTTTTATAAGATGGGATACATGGTTATCAATTATCTAGATGATTTTGGTGGTGCGGATACGGTGGATAAAGCTGATGAAGCTTATATTGCTTTAGGTGCATTACTAGATAGTTGTGGCTAAAGGAGTCAAAGCAAAAAGGAGTAGCTCCTACTACGAGGATGGAATTTTTAGGAATCACAGTTGACACTGTGAAGTTGACTTTGGAAGTTACTTCAGATCGTGTTCTAGAGATTTCGTTGTTAGTTCAGGCTTGGTTAAGAAAGAAAAAAAGCTTCTTTAAGAGAGTTACAGTCAATACTTGGGAAACTTCATTTTGTGTCCACCTGTGTACGACCCGGTAGATTATTTGTCAGTCGTTTGTTGAACTGGCTTCGTAGTGCTTTCCCTTCAAATGTCGTGGGCAGTGGACATAAGATATATAGAAAGATTCCGGTAGAGGTACAGAAAGACTTATTGTGGTGGCATAGGTTTCTGTCGAGCTATAATGGTATCTCTATGATGTCTCTTGAAGATTGGTCGTCTCCAGATGAGATTTTTTCAAGCGATGCTTGTTTAGAAGGGTTTGGAGCTATTACTTGAAATCAGTATTTTCATGCTGTTTTTCCTTCTGATATCACAAAAGATCAATTACATATCAATTGTTTGGAGTTGCTTGCTATTGTAGTTGCGGTTAAAATTTGGGGGAAAACATTTTGCGGGAAAAAAAAATTCTGATCTTTTGTGATAATGAGGCGTCTGTTCAGGTCATCAATTCAGGTTCATCTAAGGATGCTTTTATGCAAAGTTGTTTGAGAGAGCTTTGTTTTATTCAAGCAAGTTTTCAGTTTGAAGTTCGAGCCAGACACATTTTAGGTGTAGAAAATAGACTTGCTGACTATTTGTCTCGATGGCATTGTAGTCATAAATACAGAGAGTTATTTAAGTCAGCTATTTCAGTAGATAGATATGAAGAGGTACCAGTTCTCATGTCAGAGTTTTCATTTTTAAATAATTGATAATTTATTTTACAGAGTTAGAGGTTCTGCGGTTTCAATGTAAAGATTCTGCTAAACATGCTTTTGCGGCGAGTACTTATAAAAATAAGAAAACTCAGTTAGAATCATATTTTATGTTTTGTATATATTTTGAACTTATTCCCGTTCCTGCTACAGTTCATGTTTTGACACTATATGCACAGTTTCTAAGTAGAAGTTTTAAATCTGTTGACTATAAAGAATTATATTAGTTCAGTAAGATATCTGCATTTATTAGATTTAGAATATCCACAGTTTGAAGCTTTTCATTTGAGATTAGTATTAAGAGGTTTATGTAGAATTAAGGCACATTGTCTAAAACAGGCCTTGCCAATTACTCCTCACATTTTACTTCAAATTTATAAGAAGCTGGATATGAATAATGCATATGATGCTACTATATGGTGTTTAATCTTTACATGCCTTTTTTCTAATGTTTAGAAAATCTAAATTCGTAGAAACTATTATGTCATATTTCGGAGATTTAATTCACAAGTTAAAAAAGATGACAGTTGCTAAGTTGATATTTACTTCTATTCTTCCTAGACCAGTTGATCACATGAAAACTGGAGCTAAAGTTAGTAAAGTTAATACTGAGTTAAAAAGATTGTGTAAAAGTTAATACTGAGTTAAAAAGATTGTGTAAAAGTTAATACTGAGTTAAAAAGATTGTGTAAAAGAAATAATTTATTATATTGTAATTTGTATAGGAGTTTCTTACTCGACAATATTCCAGATTCTTCCTTATTTGCTCCGAGAGATGGGCTTCGTTTAAATTTTGCTGGTACAGAACTTTTCAGAAAAAAGATGATCAATATTATTAAGCATCAGAGTATATAAATTGTAATGTGTTACAATTGTGTTTTTTATTTACTTCATACATGTATATTGTTTACTATAATTATTCTGTTTTCTCTTTTCAGAGAACTTGCATCCTGAAAATGATGCTGGTTTTCCTCTAACTACTCAAGATCTACATATATTTTGAGTTGGTTTGCTGTTTTGTCCTTTCATTATCTATACACATTTTGAAAGGATGGAGCTTATTTGAAGTGAGAAAAAAGAGTGATGATAGTAAGTCTGGTTTTTATCATCATTAACTGTTTTGATAGTTATTATTTTATCTTTAATTTTTTTTTGGCGGCCTTGCAGGCTTGGCGGATGTTTGCCAAAAAATTTGGTTATATATCTATGTTTATGTATTTTCATTTGTGTATTTAATTATTTATGATATATTGTATTTTGTAATATATTGAAAAAATATTTATATCAGGCAATATAAATTATACCTATTGACTTCCTTTTATTTCACCCACTTGATAATTGGTTTAATTTAAGATTTAAATTATTTAATTAGCAAAACAGTGAAATTTATATTTTACACCTCAGTAATCACACTGGTTCAAACTAGATTTTCGTTAGTATAAACTCTTGCATTAAATTTGCATTAAATTTACTCACTATATTATTTCGCTCTTTTTATTGGATATAAACTTTTCCTTTGTTGTTAATTGTTTATTTATACTATTGCAAAGTGTTTTCTTTACATTTTTGAATTTGATATTACGTTGAAATTACCAACCCTCCCTCTCTTGTTAAATTTTTGTCCCCCCCTTTTATAAATTTATAGCGGCGGATGTTTGCCAAAAAATTTGGTTATATATCTATGTTTATGTATTTTCATTTGTGTATTTAATTATTTATGATATATTGTATTTTGTAATATATTGAAAAAATATTTATATCAGGCAATACAAATTATACCTATTGACTTCCTTTTATTTCACCCACTTGATAATTAGATTAGAAACAATGAAAATGGGGCATTTAAATATATGATTTTGATTACAACTGCATTAAGATAGAATAATTGCATGCAGAAAATTATTGCTTTTGTCACATATATATCACTTGTCAATTTAATAAAATTAAACATTTTTTTTTATTACTTTATTACAGAAGCTACAAAATAGAGCTAAGGCCCTTTAAACCAAGAAACTGCCAGTGTCAGAAAAGGACAAACTTAGAAAGGCCATGCAAATTGATTTAATGTCAAGTTGGGACAGTGATTCTGTAGATAAACTCGCCTGATCACAACTGGGATTTGACTGTCACAAGATTTTAAATCTTACATGGATAAACTAAAGTCATTTACTAGACTGTAAATACCAGAGACAGCTGAATGCACAAGGCAAAGAGCTGAGGTCCAAGTAAATCAGAGAGGCCTTGTCACAAGAAATGTACAGAACTTGCATGGATTTTTACTTAAGGGCATATGACACAAAATTGAGAGATATCAATAAAAATTTCTTTAAATTTTAATAAGGACCAATTCAAAGGTACACTTTTGGAATTTGCAAGAACAAAAATACCTTCATGTTTACTTTTGAATTATAGTTGACAGTTTTCAGTTTAAGGGGGGAACCCTTAAAATGAAGTGGTTTGGTTTATTGAATTTGATTATTTTTTAAAGTAAAAAAATGAATTACTGCTCTTTTATTTCAACATTTGCATTTTTTTATTAAAATTATTTACAAGTGCAGCATATCGGTGACATCAGATTATGTTAATGTGTTTGGTTAAGCTACACATATTTCTTTTTACTTAAACTTTCTGTTGCCTTTTCTAATTAATTAAATGCTGAATAATAATTTGAGTGTGGCTCATTTCAGTGTCTTGTATTTGCTGTCAAGATTTTTCCTGTAAGATTTCACATTATTTATAATCGCTTGGTCAAAGGGAGATAACTTTTTGAATCTTCACATTAGATAATCTGCGAAGAGGATTATGTAAAATGTAAATAGTTGAAAATTAATTTTATGGTTCAATAAAATCAAAATAAGTTATTGCCATTCATTATAAATAAATTTCTATCAAAAATAAGGCTCAAAGAATTTTTTTATTTTATTTATATAAATAATAACAAAGTACACACATCATGCACATGTTGACTTCATAAAATTTGTAAACAAAAAAAATTGAAAGTAAAACTAAAAATTTTTAACTAATCAGGAGACAGTCAATACACCAAATATATTTATAAGCATATAAACTTATTATTTTCTTCAATTGTCCAAGTACATATTCAATATTGATAATTTTTTGCTTGACATTACATAATTTTGTTGATAAAAGTTTATTTGTGTGCTATTTTATTCAATTGTACATATTTGAAGTATTTCATTACACCTTATTATTTTTATTCTTGCATACAGCATTTGGAATGAAATTTTAATCAATGTTCGAGCAGCAGGATGTTTTTTTTGTCGAGCCTGCAACTTTTGTTGCAGAAAGCTCGACATAGGGATAGTGATCGGGCGGCGGCGTTAGCTAACTTTTTTAAAGCTTAATATTTTAGAAGGTGGAAGACCTGGATGCTTCATACTTTGTATATAGATGCCTCATGTTACGAAGTTTCCGTCAGTCACATGTCAAATGTCCTTGACCTCATTTTCATGGTTCAGTGACCACTTGAAAAAAAAGATCAGAGTTTTTGTAATGTTGAATTCTCTCTTATTATAAGTAATAGAATAATTATATTTGGTATGTGCGTACCTTGCAAGGTCCTCATGTCCGTCAGACGGTTTTCACTTGACCTGACCTCATTTCATGGATCAGTGAACAAGGTTAAGTTTTGGTGGTCAAGTCCATATCTCAGATACTATAAGCAATAGGGCTAGTATATTTGGTGTATGGAAGGACTGTAAGGTGTACATGTCCAACTGGCAGGTGTCATCTGATCTTGACCTCATTTTCATGGTTCAGTGGTTATAGTTAAGTTTTTGTGTTTTGGTCTGTTTTTCTCATACTTTATGCAATAGATCTACTATATTTGTTGTATGGAATGATTGTAAGGTGTACATGTCTAGCGAGCAGATGTCATCTGACCTGGACCTCATTTTCATGGTTGAGTGGTCAAAGTTAAGTTTTTGAGTTTTGGTCTTTTTATCTAATACTATATGCCATAGGTCAACTATATTTGGTGTATGGAAATATTTTATGATCTATATGTCAGTCGCGCAGGTTTTATTTGACCTCGACCTCATTTTCACGGTTCATTGCTCAGTGTTAAGTTCTTGTGTTTTGGTCTATTTTTTTAAAACTATAAGTAATAGGTCAACTATATTTGTTGTATGGAAGCATTGTTAGCTGTACATGTCTGCCTGGCATGGTTCATCTGACCTTGACCTCATTTTCATGGTTCATTGCTCTTTGTTTAGTTATCTTGGTTAATGTTAAGTTTATGTGACAGTTTTTAATAAAGCTTTATACTTAGGACTATCAACATAATATCAATGATAAGTAAAGAAGGCGAGACATTTCAGTGTGTGCACTCTTGTGAATTTACGAATTATGTTAATCATGTAAATAATGTTATGTTTTTTGTTTTTTGCTTTTTGAAGTTTTTAAAATTGACAAATAATGCTAGCAGGGGAGATTATTCATTAATATTTTTATGATGCCAAACTTGAAATTTAGAGGTGCCTATGTTTGCTTTTTGTTATAACCCAATTGTTATGATTCTTAAATAATCTATACAAGTAAGCATGTTAATTTGTCAATAACCATTATTTTATTAATTAGTTTGAATTTGATGAGGTTCTTTGATGTAGAACTTGACTTTTTTTAAACAAAAGTGTTTTTTTATTTGTTTTAAATGTTTTTAAAATTGTATAACAAACTTTTTGACATTTTATTTTAATTTATCACCAAAACAACTCTAATTTGTCAGTATCTGAATAAAATTAATTTGTTAGATACTTTGTTTCTTTTATTGAAGTATATACAAAGGGAGATAACTCAAAATTGTTTTTTTTTATTATTCTGACCCGATTAGAAGTGAAAATAACTATGCCCAAGACAGGATGACAATAAGAAAATGCTAGAAATTGTTGTGTATGTTTATGCTTTGTCCAAAAGTTTTTGTTATCTCCTGTATTGTATATTGCTGCCAATGTCAAAATCCAAATCACACATAGATAGCCTTGTCCTATAGTTTATATCTGGTGTTTGTGTTTTTTGTATGTCTTAGATTCTAACTCTTCAAGTTCTTATATAAATTCAGATGCGTTGCAATTCTTTACATATAGGTAAAGGCATATTTACAAAATGGTATTGAGCTTTGCAAATGAGTGACATGTATTCGTTGGATTATTGTTTAAGTTTCATCTGAAAAATACAGTCTTCAATGTTACTGACAAATTATACATTTGCACATTGCCATTTGAAACCACAAATATTATTCTACTGTAAATACACAGAGCAGCAATCCATGCCTTTCAAGTCTAATACTTTGTAAACATGGATCAGAAAAGTTGGAGGATCAATTTTAAATGTACAGTAGCTACAAAGTTATCACCATTAAAAATTCCTGTTTTTCCTAATTTTTGTTTTTTTATTTAATTAGATATTTTCAAACCAGATATTTGGGTTAAAGTAAAAACAAATCCCCAACATCCCTTTTCCAAAAAGCAGAGGGAAAAATTCTGCCTTTTCTTTATTATTCATTTGCACTATTGTTTTGTAAGTAGTTATACAGGATTATATTGACTTTAAATAACATTAAATTTGATGGAAGTTCTAATTTAAATAAGTCATAAACAAGAAATTTATTTGAATTTACATGTAATTAAATTACATAATTAATTAAATTTAATTTATATTTAAAATTCTTTAAATTTGAAATTTATTGAAATTTAATTTATATTAAAAGATCTTTAAATCTCAAATTTATTCAAATTTAAATTATATCAAAACTTCTTTAAATTTGAAATTTATTCAAATTTAATTTATATTAAAAATTCTTTAAATCTCAAAGTTATTCAAATTTAATTTACATAAACATTTCTTTAAATTAGAAATTTATTCAAATTTAGTGTATACTTAAATTCTTTAAATTTGAAATTTATTTAGATTTAAAAATACCTTTAAACTAGGTTGAAATTTGGGAATTTATTTGCAATATTAAATTTAGTTTAAATCTATATTAAATTAGAAATTTTCCAGCAAAGTAAATGCATAATATTTTTTGTAATTTGAAATTTAATATGCATAACATATGCATTTAATTTTATATTAAATGCATCATTTCATGCAGTGAAACTCTTGCATTAAATTTGCATTAAATTTACTCACTATATTATTTCGCTCTTTTTATTGGATATAAACTTTTCCTTTGTTGTTAATTGTTTATTTATACTATTGCAAAGTGTTTTCTTTACATTTTTGAATTTGATATTACGTTGAAATTAGATATTATGTAAAAGCTACTTGGAATTTTTTGATTGCCTTTTTTGAAATATTAAAGTGACTTTTGAAGTTGATAGTAATGAACTTTTCCGCCGTTAAAGTATGTCTCGGGAATTAAGGGAAAGTAAGAACGTTAAATATAAACAATTGCATTGTGTGGGAATGTCTAGCCCTAATGTTACGGAGGATGTGTTCAGTTTGGAGAAGGAGATGACTCCAGTGAAGTCAAGAAGACTACAGAAAGTGGAGGAAATGGAGTCGGAGGTCGACAGCAATGACAATGGTGAAAGCAGCGAGGAAGATGAGGAGTTGCAGAGGTTAAAGAAGGAGTTGGCGAAAGTAAAGCGGAAAAAGAAGGAACAAAAGTCGCAGGAGAAGAAAGAAAAGACCAGGAAGGAAATAGAGAAGGAGAAAAAAGAGTTAAAGAAGAAAACGGAGAAACAAAAAGGTACTGCTAAAATAGATGATTCTCTTAACATTAATTCTTGAAGAAAATGTCCTTCAATTAAGAAAAAGGCAGAATCGGCTGTTAAGAAAATTTTAGAAATTGATTCAGATGATTCGTCTGATGAAAGTGGGGATACCACTTCTAGCTGTGAGTCCGATGAATTAAGTGATTCTATAAAAAAATCCAAAAGACACAAAAACAAAAGCAAGAAAAAGTCTGGTATATTTGATCATCCGTCAGATGAAGTAGTAAAAAAGCAATTGTGGCCGCAATCAAAATTGCAGTTTGAATATGCGGGGTCTAAAATCAATTTTGATGATCTTGAGTTTAACTTATTTGTGGCTGGAGAATTGGAAATCTTGTCCTCTTTAAAGATAGGCGATGTCGAAAGAATTGGTAGAACAAAGCTGTTGAAAAAAATTGCGTATTATACAGAACTGTATGAGTGGAAGGGTCTGAAAAAAATGTATGCTCATATAATAAGGCAGATTGAAAATGGTTTGGCTGATTGGTCCAAAGATTTCAGTGAGATTGAGACTCCCATTTTGATTAAATATGTTAAATCAGATGTCAAGTCTAAAAAATCTATTCAGTATGGGGAAAACTCAAAACCAGTAAAGAAAGAAGAGACTGTGTTTTATTGTTCGCATTTTCAAAGGAAAAAATGTGTGCATAACGATTCACATTATGGCAAAATCCGAGGTGTCGATAAGTACCTTCAACATATTTGTGCGACTTGCTGGAGAGAAGATAACAGAAAGGCTTATCATCCGGAATCGTCAGAAATTTGTCCGCATCAAACTAAATGACTAGCAATAAAAAATGTGTTTGGTAAATGTACAATGTTAAATCCACTAGCAGAAGTTTTTTTACCAAGTTATATGAAATCGTTGGAAAGTGATGACAAACTTGATAATGATAAGGTTGATAATCTTGACAAGGGAAATGCATTTATTAATAAGTGTACACATTTTTGTAAAAAATACAAGAAAGATTTATTGTGTGATGTAAATGTCGACACATTGAATATTAAGATTAAAAAGGTTGGTTTAGTTGCTCAGGATAAACTGAACGATACTGAGTTTAAAAATACTATTGAAATACATAATCAAATTGTTCAATCAGGTTACCCAAATTATTTGGGTTGTAGAATTCCAGTTAAATCTGGAATTAATGTAGATTTTTTTAGGGAAAATTTGATAGACTATGACGATGAAATCATTTGCGAGTTTTTACAGTTTGGTGCTCCGACTGGATATCAGGGAGAAATGTTAAATGAAGGTTCATCTAAAGTTAAGAATCATAAAGGGGCTACAGATTTTCATGATGAAATTTTGGCTTACTTATTAAAGGAAGCTACATATGGAGCAATAATTGGACCGTTTGACAAAAATCCTTTTTCTTGTCATTTCAAAATTTCACCGTTAAATTCGGTGTATAAAAAAGACTCGGTGGAACGAAGGGTCATTTTAGACTTAAGTTTCCCACCTGGAAGATCCGAAAATGATTTTATTTCAAAGGATGTTTATTTAGGTGAAAGGGTTCAATTATCGTATCCGAAAGTTGATGATTTAGTCGGAATAATTAAGGATAAAGGTGGTAAGTGTCTGGTTTTTAAGAAGGATTTGAAAAGGGCCTACAGGCAAATTCCAATTGATCCGGGTGATTTGCATTTAGTTGGTTTTCAGTGGGATAATAAGCTCTTTGCGGATCGTGTTCTTCCTATGGGTTTACGGTCTAGTGCTTTGATTTGTCAAAGAATCACTACAGCTGTTAGTTTTATGTTTTATAAGATGGGATACATGGTTATCAATTATCTAGATGATTTTGGTGGTGCGGATACGGTGGATAAAGCTGATGAAGCTTATATTGCTTTAGGTGCATTACTAGATAGTTGTGGCTAAAGGAGTCAAAGCAAAAAGGAGTAGCTCCTACTACGAGGATGGAATTTTTAGGAATCACAGTTGACACTGTGAAGTTGACTTTGGAAGTTACTTCAGATCGTGTTCTAGAGATTTCGTTGTTAGTTCAGGCTTGGTTAAGAAAGAAAAAAAGCTTCTTTAAGAGAGTTACAGTCAATACTTGGGAAACTTCATTTTGTGTCCACCTGTGTACGACCCGGTAGATTATTTGTCAGTCGTTTGTTGAACTGGCTTCGTAGTGCTTTCCCTTCAAATGTCGTGGGCAGTGGACATAAGATATATAGAAAGATTCCGGTAGAGGTACAGAAAGACTTATTGTGGTGGCATAGGTTTCTGTCGAGCTATAATGGTATCTCTATGATGTCTCTTGAAGATTGGTCGTCTCCAGATGAGATTTTTTCAAGCGATGCTTGTTTAGAAGGGTTTGGAGCTATTACTTGAAATCAGTATTTTCATGCTGTTTTTCCTTCTGATATCACAAAAGATCAATTACATATCAATTGTTTGGAGTTGCTTGCTATTGTAGTTGCGGTTAAAATTTGGGGGAAAACATTTTGCGGGAAAAAAAAATTCTGATCTTTTGTGATAATGAGGCGTCTGTTCAGGTCATCAATTCAGGTTCATCTAAGGATGCTTTTATGCAAAGTTGTTTGAGAGAGCTTTGTTTTATTCAAGCAAGTTTTCAGTTTGAAGTTCGAGCCAGACACATTTTAGGTGTAGAAAATAGACTTGCTGACTATTTGTCTCGATGGCATTGTAGTCATAAATACAGAGAGTTATTTAAGTCAGCTATTTCAGTAGATAGATATGAAGAGGTACCAGTTCTCATGTCAGAGTTTTCATTTTTAAATAATTGATAATTTATTTTACAGAGTTAGAGGTTCTGCGGTTTCAATGTAAAGATTCTGCTAAACATGCTTTTGCGGCGAGTACTTATAAAAATAAGAAAACTCAGTTAGAATCATATTTTATGTTTTGTATATATTTTGAACTTATTCCCGTTCCTGCTACAGTTCATGTTTTGACACTATATGCACAGTTTCTAAGTAGAAGTTTTAAATCTGTTGACTATAAAGAATTATATTAGTTCAGTAAGATATCTGCATTTATTAGATTTAGAATATCCACAGTTTGAAGCTTTTCATTTGAGATTAGTATTAAGAGGTTTATGTAGAATTAAGGCACATTGTCTAAAACAGGCCTTGCCAATTACTCCTCACATTTTACTTCAAATTTATAAGAAGCTGGATATGAATAATGCATATGATGCTACTATATGGTGTTTAATCTTTACATGCCTTTTTTCTAATGTTTAGAAAATCTAAATTCGTAGAAACTATTATGTCATATTTCGGAGATTTAATTCACAAGTTAAAAAAGATGACAGTTGCTAAGTTGATATTTACTTCTATTCTTCCTAGACCAGTTGATCACATGAAAACTGGAGCTAAAGTTAGTAAAGTTAATACTGAGTTAAAAAGATTGTGTAAAAGTTAATACTGAGTTAAAAAGATTGTGTAAAAGTTAATACTGAGTTAAAAAGATTGTGTAAAAGAAATAATTTATTATATTGTAATTTGTATAGGAGTTTCTTACTCGACAATATTCCAGATTCTTCCTTATTTGCTCCGAGAGATGGGCTTCGTTTAAATTTTGCTGGTACAGAACTTTTCAGAAAAAAGATGATCAATATTATTAAGCATCAGAGTATATAAATTGTAATGTGTTACAATTGTGTTTTTTATTTACTTCATACATGTATATTGTTTACTATAATTATTCTGTTTTCTCTTTTCAGAGAACTTGCATCCTGAAAATGATGCTGGTTTTCCTCTAACTACTCAAGATCTACATATATTTTGAGTTGGTTTGCTGTTTTGTCCTTTCATTATCTATACACATTTTGAAAGGATGGAGCTTATTTGAAGTGAGAAAAAAGAGTGATGATAGTATGTCTGGTTTTTATCATCATTAACTGTTTTGATAGTTATTATTTTATCTTTAATTTTTTTTTGGCGGCCTTGCAGGCTTGGCGGATGTTTGCCAAAAAATTTGGTTATATATCTATGTTTATGTATTTTCATTTGTGTATTTAATTATTTATGATATATTGTATTTTGTAATATATTGAAAAAATATTTATATCAGGCAATATAAATTATACCTATTGACTTCCTTTTATTTCACCCACTTGATAATTGGTTTAATTTAAGATTTAAATTATTTAATTAGCAAAACAGTGAAATTTATATTTTACACCTCAGTAATCACACTGGTTCAAACTAGATTTTCGTTAGTATAAACTCTTGCATTAAATTTGCATTAAATTTACTCACTATATTATTTCGCTCTTTTTATTGGATATAAACTTTTCCTTTGTTGTTAATTGTTTATTTATACTATTGCAAAGTGTTTTCTTTACATTTTTGAATTTGATATTACGTTGAAATTACCAACCCTCCCTCTCTTGTTAAATTTTTTTCCCCCCCTTTTATAAATTTATTGAAAAAAAAGATCAGAGTTTTTGTAATGTTGAATTCTCTCTTATTATAAGTAATAGAATAATTATATTTGGTATGTGCGTACCTTGCAAGGTCCTCATGTCCGTCAGACGGTTTTCACTTGACCTGACCTCATTTCATGGATCAGTGAACAAGGTTAAGTTTTGGTGGTCAAGTCCATATCTCAGATACTATAAGCAATAGGGCTAGTATATTTGGTGTATGGAAGGACTGTAAGGTGTACATGTCCAACTGGCAGGTGTCATCTGATCTTGACCTCATTTTCATGGTTCAGTGGTTATAGTTAAGTTTTTGTGTTTTGGTCTGTTTTTCTCATACTTTATGCAATAGATCTACTATATTTGTTGTATGGAATGATTGTAAGGTGTACATGTCTAGCGAGCAGATGTCATCTGACCTGGACCTCATTTTCATGGTTGAGTGGTCAAAGTTAAGTTTTTGAGTTTTGGTCTTTTTATCTAATACTATATGCCATAGGTCAACTATATTTGGTGTATGGAAATATTTTATGATCTATATGTCAGTCGCGCAGGTTTTATTTGACCTCGACCTCATTTTCACGGTTCATTGCTCAGTGTTAAGTTCTTGTGTTTTGGTCTATTTTTTTAAAACTATAAGTAATAGGTCAACTATATTTGTTGTATGGAAGCATTGTTAGCTGTACATGTCTGCCTGGCATGGTTCATCTGACCTTGACCTCATTTTCATGGTTCATTGCTCTTTGTTTAGTTATCTTGGTTAATGTTAAGTTTATGTGACAGTTTTTAATAAAGCTTTATACTTAGGACTATCAACATAATATCAATGATAAGTAAAGAAGGCGAGACATTTCAGTGTGTGCACTCTTGTGAATTTACGAATTATGTTAATCATGTAAATAATGTAATGTTTTTTGTTTTTTGCTTTTTGAAGTTTTTAAAATTGACAAATAATGCTAGCAGGGGAGATTATTCATTAATATTTTTATGATGCCAAACTTGAAATTTAGAGGTGCCTATGTTTGCTTTTTGTTATAACCCAATTGTTATGATTCTTAAATAATCTATACAAGTAAGCATGTTAATTTGTCAATAACCATTATTTTATTAATTAGTTTGAATTTGATGAGGTTCTTTGATGTAGAACTTGACTTTTTTTAAACAAAAGTGTTTTTTTATTTGTTTTAAATGTTTTTAAAATTGTATAACAAACTTTTTGACATTTTATTTTAATTTATCACCAAAACAACTCTAATTTGTCAGTATCTGAATAAAATTAATTTGTTAGATACTTTGTTTCTTTTATTGAAGTATATACAAAGGGAGATAACTCAAAATTGTTTTTTTTTATTATTCTGACCCGATTAGAAGTGAAAATAACTATGCCCAAGACAGGATGACAATAAGAAAATGCTAGAAATTGTTGTGTATGTTTATGCTTTGTCCAAAAGTTTTTGTTATCTCCTGTATTGTATATTGCTGCCATTGTCAAAATCCAAATCACACATAGATAGCCTTGTCCTATAGTTTATATCTGGTGTTTGTGTTTTTTGTATGTCTTAGATTCTAACTCTTCAAGTTCTTATATAAATTCAGATGCGTTGCAATTCTTTACATATAGGTAAAGGCATATTTACAAAATGGTATTGAGCTTTGCAAATGAGTGACATGTATTCGTTGGATTATTGTTTAAGTTTCATCTGAAAAATACAGTCTTCAATGTTACTGACAAATTATACATTTGCACATTGCCATTTGAAACCACAAATATTATTCTACTGTAAATACACAGAGCAGCAATCCATGCCTTTCAAGTCTAATACTTTGTAAACATGGATCAGAAAAGTTGGAGGATCAATTTTATATGTACAGTAGCTACAAAGTTATCACCATTAAAAATTCCTGTTTTTCCTAATTTTTGTTTTTTTATTTAATTAGATATTTTCAAACCAGATATTTGGGTTAAAGTAAAAACAAATCCCCAACATCCCTTTTCCAAAAAGCAGAGGGAAAAATTCTGCCTTTTCTTTATTATTCATTTGCACTATTGTTTTGTAAGTAGTTATACAGGATTATATTGACTTTAAATAACATTAAATTTGATGGAAGTTCTAATTTAAATAAGTCATAAACAAGAAATTTATTTGAATTTACATGTAATTAAATTACATAATTAATTAAATTTAATTTATATTTAAAATTCTTTAAATTTGAAATTTATTGAAATTTAATTTATATTAAAAGATCTTTAAATCTCAAATTTATTCAAATTTAAATTATATCAAAACTTCTTTAAATTTGAAATTTATTCAAATTTAATTTATATTAAAAATTCTTTAAATCTCAAATTTATTCAAATTTAATTTACATAAACATTTCTTTAAATTAGAAATTTATTCAAATTTAGTGTATACTTAAATTCTTTAAATTTGAAATTTATTTAGATTTAAAAATACCTTTAAACTAGGTTGAAATTTGGGAATTTATTTGCAATATTAAATTTAGTTTAAATCTATATTAAATTAGAAATTTTCCAGCAAAGTAAATGCATAATATTTTTTGTAATTTGAAATTTAATATGCATAACATATGCATTTAATTTTATATTAAATGCATCATTTCATGCAGCGAAACTCTGGCATTAAATTTGCATTAAATTTACTCACTATATTATTTCGCTCTTTTTATTGGATATAAACTTTTCCTTTGTTGTTAATTGTTTATTTATACTATTGCAAAGTGTTTTCTTTACATTTTTGAATTTGATATTACGTTGAAATTAGATATTACGTAAAAGCTACTTGGAATTTTTTGATTGCCTTTTTTGAAATATTAAAGTGACTTTTGAAGTTGATAGTAATGAACTTTTCCGCCGTTAAAGTATGTCTCGGGAATTAAGGGAAAGTAAGAACGTTAAATATAAACAATTGCATTGTGTGGGAATGTCTAGCCCTAATGTTACGGAGGATGTGTTCAGTTTGGAGAAGGAGATGACTCCAGTGAAGTCAAGAAGACTACAGAAAGTGGAGGAAATGGAGTCGGAGGTCGACAGCAATGACAATGGTGAAAGCAGCGAGGAAGATGAGGAGTTGCAGAGGTTAAAGAAGGAGTTGGCGAAAGTAAAGCGGAAAAAGAAGGAACAAAAGTCGCAGGAGAAGAAAGAAAAGACCAGGAAGGAAATAGAGAAGGAGAAAAAAGAGTTAAAGAAGAAAACGGAGAAACAAAAAGGTACTGCTAAAATAGATGATTCTCTTAACATTAATTCTTGAAGAAAATGTCCTTCAATTAAGAAAAAGGCAGAATCGGCTGTTAAGAAAATTTTAGAAATTGATTCAGATGATTCGTCTGATGAAAGTGGGGATACCACTTCTAGCTGTGAGTCCGATGAATTAAGTGATTCTATAAAAAAATCCAAAAGACACAAAAACAAAAGCAAGAAAAAGTCTGGTATATTTGATCATCCGTCAGATGAAGTAGTAAAAAAGCAATTGTGGCCGCAATCAAAATTGCAGTTTGAATATGCGGGGTCTAAAATCAATTTTGATGATCTTGAGTTTAACTTATTTGTGGCTGGAGAATTGGAAATCTTGTCCTCTTTAAAGATAGGCGATGTCGAAAGAATTGGTAGAACAAAGCTGTTGAAAAAAATTGCGTATTATACAGAACTGTATGAGTGGAAGGGTCTGAAAAAAATGTATGCTCATATAATAAGGCAGATTGAAAATGGTTTGGCTGATTGGTCCAAAGATTTCAGTGAGATTGAGACTCCCATTTTGATTAAATATGTTAAATCAGATGTCAAGTCTAAAAAATCTATTCAGTATGGGGAAAACTCAAAACCAGTAAAGAAAGAAGAGACTGTGTTTTATTGTTCGCATTTTCAAAGGAAAAAATGTGTGCATAACGATTCACATTATGGCAAAATCCGAGGTGTCGATAAGTACCTTCAACATATTTGTGCGACTTGCTGGAGAGAAGATAACAGAAAGGCTTATCATCCGGAATCGTCAGAAATTTGTCCGCATCAAACTAAATGACTAGCAATAAAAAATGTGTTTGGTAAATGTACAATGTTAAATCCACTAGCAGAAGTTTTTTTACCAAGTTATATGAAATCGTTGGAAAGTGATGACAAACTTGATAATGATAAGGTTGATAATCTTGACAAGGGAAATGCATTTATTAATAAGTGTACACATTTTTGTAAAAAATACAAGAAAGATTTATTGTGTGATGTAAATGTCGACACATTGAATATTAAGATTAAAAAGGTTGGTTTAGTTGCTCAGGATAAACTGAACGATACTGAGTTTAAAAATACTATTGAAATACATAATCAAATTGTTCAATCAGGTTACCCAAATTATTTGGGTTGTAGAATTCCAGTTAAATCTGGAATTAATGTAGATTTTTTTAGGGAAAATTTGATAGACTATGACGATGAAATCATTTGCGAGTTTTTACAGTTTGGTGCTCCGACTGGATATCAGGGAGAAATGTTAAATGAAGGTTCATCTAAAGTTAAGAATCATAAAGGGGCTACAGATTTTCATGATGAAATTTTGGCTTACTTATTAAAGGAAGCTACATATGGAGCAATAATTGGACCGTTTGACAAAAATCCTTTTTCTTGTCATTTCAAAATTTCACCGTTAAATTCGGTGTATAAAAAAGACTCGGTGGAACGAAGGGTCATTTTAGACTTAAGTTTCCCACCTGGAAGATCCGAAAATGATTTTATTTCAAAGGATGTTTATTTAGGTGAAAGGGTTCAATTATCGTATCCGAAAGTTGATGATTTAGTCGGAATAATTAAGGATAAAGGTGGTAAGTGTCTGGTTTTTAAGAAGGATTTGAAAAGGGCCTACAGGCAAATTCCAATTGATCCGGGTGATTTGCATTTAGTTGGTTTTCAGTGGGATAATAAGCTCTTTGCGGATCGTGTTCTTCCTATGGGTTTACGGTCTAGTGCTTTGATTTGTCAAAGAATCACTACAGCTGTTAGTTTTATGTTTTATAAGATGGGATACATGGTTATCAATTATCTAGATGATTTTGGTGGTGCGGATACGGTGGATAAAGCTGATGAAGCTTATATTGCTTTAGGTGCATTACTAGATAGTTGTGGCTAAAGGAGTCAAAGCAAAAAGGAGTAGCTCCTACTACGAGGATGGAATTTTTAGGAATCACAGTTGACACTGTGAAGTTGACTTTGGAAGTTACTTCAGATCGTGTTCTAGAGATTTCGTTGTTAGTTCAGGCTTGGTTAAGAAAGAAAAAAAGCTTCTTTAAGAGAGTTACAGTCAATACTTGGGAAACTTCATTTTGTGTCCACCTGTGTACGACCCGGTAGATTATTTGTCAGTCGTTTGTTGAACTGGCTTCGTAGTGCTTTCCCTTCAAATGTCGTGGGCAGTGGACATAAGATATATAGAAAGATTCCGGTAGAGGTACAGAAAGACTTATTGTGGTGGCATAGGTTTCTGTCGAGCTATAATGGTATCTCTATGATGTCTCTTGAAGATTGGTCGTCTCCAGATGAGATTTTTTCAAGCGATGCTTGTTTAGAAGGGTTTGGAGCTATTACTTGAAATCAGTATTTTCATGCTGTTTTTCCTTCTGATATCACAAAAGATCAATTACATATCAATTGTTTGGAGTTGCTTGCTATTGTAGTTGCGGTTAAAATTTGGGGGAAAACATTTTGCGGGAAAAAAAAATTCTGATCTTTTGTGATAATGAGGCGTCTGTTCAGGTCATCAATTCAGGTTCATCTAAGGATGCTTTTATGCAAAGTTGTTTGAGAGAGCTTTGTTTTATTCAAGCAAGTTTTCAGTTTGAAGTTCGAGCCAGACACATTTTAGGTGTAGAAAATAGACTTGCTGACTATTTGTCTCGATGGCATTGTAGTCATAAATACAGAGAGTTATTTAAGTCAGCTATTTCAGTAGATAGATATGAAGAGGTACCAGTTCTCATGTCAGAGTTTTCATTTTTAAATAATTGATAATTTATTTTACAGAGTTAGAGGTTCTGCGGTTTCAATGTAAAGATTCTGCTAAACATGCTTTTGCGGCGAGTACTTATAAAAATAAGAAAACTCAGTTAGAATCATATTTTATGTTTTGTATATATTTTGAACTTATTCCCGTTCCTGCTACAGTTCATGTTTTGACACTATATGCACAGTTTCTAAGTAGAAGTTTTAAATCTGTTGACTATAAAGAATTATATTAGTTCAGTAAGATATCTGCATTTATTAGATTTAGAATATCCACAGTTTGAAGCTTTTCATTTGAGATTAGTATTAAGAGGTTTATGTAGAATTAAGGCACATTGTCTAAAACAGGCCTTGCCAATTACTCCTCACATTTTACTTCAAATTTATAAGAAGCTGGATATGAATAATGCATATGATGCTACTATATGGTGTTTAATCTTTACATGCCTTTTTTCTAATGTTTAGAAAATCTAAATTCGTAGAAACTATTATGTCATATTTCGGAGATTTAATTCACAAGTTAAAAAAGATGACAGTTGCTAAGTTGATATTTACTTCTATTCTTCCTAGACCAGTTGATCACATGAAAACTGGAGCTAAAGTTAGTAAAGTTAATACTGAGTTAAAAAGATTGTGTAAAAGTTAATACTGAGTTAAAAAGATTGTGTAAAAGTTAATACTGAGTTAAAAAGATTGTGTAAAAGAAATAATTTATTATATTGTAATTTGTATAGGAGTTTCTTACTCGACAATATTCCAGATTCTTCCTTATTTGCTCCGAGAGATGGGCTTCGTTTAAATTTTGCTGGTACAGAACTTTTCAGAAAAAAGATGATCAATATTATTAAGCATCAGAGTATATAAATTGTAATGTGTTACAATTGTGTTTTTTATTTACTTCATACATGTATATTGTTTACTATAATTATTCTGTTTTCTCTTTTCAGAGAACTTGCATCCTGAAAATGATGCTGGTTTTCCTCTAACTACTCAAGATCTACATATATTTTGAGTTGGTTTGCTGTTTTGTCCTTTCATTATCTATACACATTTTGAAAGGATGGAGCTTATTTGAAGTGAGAAAAAAGAGTGATGATAGTATGTCTGGTTTTTATCATCATTAACTGTTTTGATAGTTATTATTTTATCTTTAATTTTTTTTTGGCGGCCTTGCAGGCTTGGCGGATGTTTGCCAAAAAATTTGGTTATATATCTATGTTTATGTATTTTCATTTGTGTATTTAATTATTTATGATATATTGTATTTTGTAATATATTGAAAAAATATTTATATCAGGCAATATAAATTATACCTATTGACTTCCTTTTATTTCACCCACTTGATAATTGGTTTAATTTAAGATTTAAATTATTTAATTAGCAAAACAGTGAAATTTATATTTTACACCTCAGTAATCACACTGGTTCAAACTAGATTTTCGTTAGTATAAACTCTTGCATTAAATTTGCATTAAATTTACTCACTATATTATTTCGCTCTTTTTATTGGATATAAACTTTTCCTTTGTTGTTAATTGTTTATTTATACTATTGCAAAGTGTTTTCTTTACATTTTTGAATTTGATATTACGTTGAAATTACCAACCCTCCCTCTCTTGTTAAATTCCCCCCCCCCCCCTTTTATAAATTTATAGCGGCGGATGTTTGCCAAAAAAATTGGTTATATATCTATGTTTATGTATTTTCATTTGTGTATTTAATTATTTATGATATATTGTATTTTGTAATATATTGAAAAAATATTTATATCAGGCAATACAAATTATACCTATTGACTTCCTTTTATTTCACCCACTTGATAATTAGATTAGAAACAATGAAAATGGGGCATTATAAATATATGATTTTGATTACAACTGCATTAAGATAGAATAATTGCATGCAGAAAATTATTGCTTTTGTCACATATATATCACTTGTCAATTTAATAAAATTAAACATTTTTTTTTATTACTTTATTACAGAAGCTACAAAATAGAGCTAAGGCCCTTTAAACCAAGAAACTGCCAGTGTCAGAAAAGGACAAACTTAGAAAGGCCATGCAAATTGATTTAATGTCAAGTTGGGACAGTGATTCTGTAGATAAACTCGCCTGATCACAACTGGGATTTGACTGTCACAAGATTTTAAATCTTACATGGATAAACTAAAGTCATTTACTAGACTGTAAATACCAGAGACAGCTGAATGCACAAGGCAAAGAGCTGAGGTCCAAGTAAATCAGAGAGGCCTTGTCACAAGAAATGTACAGAACTTGCATGGATTTTTACTTAAGGGCATATGACACAAAATTGAGAGATATCAATAAAAATTTCTTTAAATTTTAATAAGGACCAATTCAAAGGTACACTTTTGGAATTTGCAAGAACAAAAATACCTTCATGTTTACTTTTGAATTATAGTTGACAGTTTTCAGTTTAAGGGGGGAACCCTTAAAATGAAGTGGTTTGGTTTATTGAATTTGATTATTTTTTAAAGTAAAAAAATGAATTACTGCTCTTTTATTTCAACATTTGCATTTTTTATTAAAATTATTTACAAGTGCAGCATATCGGTGACATCAGATTATGTTAATGTGTTTGGTTAAGCTACACATATTTCTTTTTACTTAAACTTTCTGTTGCCTTTTCTAATTAATTAAATGCTGAATAATAATTTGAGTGTGGCTCATTTCAGTGTCTTGTATTTGCTGTCAAGATTTTTCCTGTAAGATTTCACATTATTTATAATCGCTTGGTCAAAGGGAGATAACTTTTTGAATCTTCACATTAGATAATCTGCGAAGAGGATTATGTAAAATGTAAATAGTTGAAAATTAATTTTATGGTTCAATAAAATCAAAATAAGTTATTGCCATTCATTATAAATAAATTTCTATCAAAAATAAGGCTCAAAGAATTTTTTTATTTTATTTATATAAATAATAACAAAGTACACACATCATGCACATGTTGACTTCATAAAATTTGTAAACAAAAAAAATTGAAAGTAAAACTAAAAAATTTTAACTAATCAGGAGACAGTCAATACACCAAATATATTTATAAGCATATAAACTTATTATTTTCTTCAATTGTCCAAGTACATATTCAATATTGATAATTTTTTGCTTGACATTACATAATTTTGTTGATAAAAGTTTATTTGTGTGCTATTTTATTCAATTGTACATATTTGAAGTATTTCATTACACCTTATTATTTTTATTCTTGCATACAGCATTTGGAATGAAATTTTAATCAATGTTCGAGCAGCAGGATGTTTTTTTTGTCGAGCCTGCAACTTTTGTTGCAGAAAGCTCGACATAGGGATAGTGATCGGGCGGCGGCGTTAGCTAACTTTTTTAAAGCTTAATATTTTAGAAGGTGGAAGACCTGGATGCTTCATACTTTGTATATAGATGCCTCATGTTACGAAGTTTCCGTCAGTCACATGTCAAATGTCCTTGACCTCATTTTCATGGTTCAGTGACCACTTGAAAAAAAAGATCAGAGTTTTTGTAATGTTGAATTCTCTCTTATTATAAGTAATAGAATAATTATATTTGGTATGTGCGTACCTTGCAAGGTCCTCATGTCCGTCAGACGGTTTTCACTTGACCTGACCTCATTTCATGGATCAGTGAACAAGGTTAAGTTTTGGTGGTCAAGTCCATATCTCAGATACTATAAGCAATAGGGCTAGTATATTTGGTGTATGGAAGGACTGTAAGGTGTACATGTCCAACTGGCAGGTGTCATCTGATCTTGACCTCATTTTCATGGTTCAGTGGTTATAGTTAAGTTTTTGTGTTTTGGTCTGTTTTTCTCATACTTTATGCAATAGATCTACTATATTTGTTGTATGGAATGATTGTAAGGTGTACATGTCTAGCGAGCAGATGTCATCTGACCTGGACCTCATTTTCATGGTTGAGTGGTCAAAGTTAAGTTTTTGAGTTTTGGTCTTTTTATCTAATACTATATGCCATAGGTCAACTATATTTGGTGTATGGAAATATTTTATGATCTATATGTCAGTCGCGCAGGTTTTATTTGACCTCGACCTCATTTTCACGGTTCATTGCTCAGTGTTAAGTTCTTGTGTTTTGGTCTATTTTTTTAAAACTATAAGTAATAGGTCAACTATATTTGTTGTATGGAAGCATTGTTAGCTGTACATGTCTGCCTGGCATGGTTCATCTGACCTTGACCTCATTTTCATGGTTCATTGCTCTTTGTTTAGTTATCTTGGTTAATGTTAAGTTTATGTGACAGTTTTTAATAAAGCTTTATACTTAGGACTATCAACATAATATCAATGATAAGTAAAGAAGGCGAGACATTTCAGTGTGTGCACTCTTGTGAATTTACGAATTATGTTAATCATGTAAATAATGTAATGTTTTTTGTTTTTTGCTTTTTGAAGTTTTTAAAATTGACAAATAATGCTAGCAGGGGAGATTATTCATTAATATTTTTATGATGCCAAACTTGAAATTTAGAGGTGCCTATGTTTGCTTTTTGTTATAACCCAATTGTTATGATTCTTAAATAATCTATACAAGTAAGCATGTTAATTTGTCAATAACCATTATTTTATTAATTAGTTTGAATTTGATGAGGTTCTTTGATGTAGAACTTGACTTTTTTTAAACAAAAGTGTTTTTTTATTTGTTTTAAATGTTTTTAAAATTGTATAACAAACTTTTTGACATTTTATTTTAATTTATCACCAAAACAACTCTAATTTGTCAGTATCTGAATAAAATTAATTTGTTAGATACTTTGTTTCTTTTATTGAAGTATATACAAAGGGAGATAACTCAAAATTGTTTTTTTTTATTATTCTGACCCGATTAGAAGTGAAAATAACTATGCCCAAGACAGGATGACAATAAGAAAATGCTAGAAATTGTTGTGTATGTTTATGCTTTGTCCAAAAGTTTTTGTTATCTCCTGTATTGTATATTAATGTCATTGTCAAAATCCAAATCACACATAGATAGCCTTGTCCTATAGTTTATATCTGGTGTTTGTGTTTTTTGTATGTCTTAGATTCTAACTCTTCAAGTTCTTATATAAATTCAGATGCGTTGCAATTCTTTACATATAGGTAAAGGCATATTTACAAAATGGTATTGAGCTTTGCAAATGAGTGACATGTATTCGTTGGATTATTGTTTAAGTTTCATCTGAAAAATACAGTCTTCAATGTTACTGACAAATTATACATTTGCACATTGCCATTTGAAACCACAAATATTATTCTACTGTAAATACACAGAGCAGCAATCCATGCCTTTCAAGTCTAATACTTTGTAAACATGGATCAGAAAAGTTGGAGGATCAATTTTATATGTACAGTAGCTACAAAGTTATCACCATTAAAAATTCCTGTTTTTCCTAATTTTTGTTTTTTTATTTAATTAGATATTTTCAAACCAGATATTTGGGTTAAAGTAAAAACAAATCCCCAACATCCCTTTTCCAAAAAGCAGAGGGAAAAATTCTGCCTTTTCTTTATTACTCATTTGCACTATTGTTTTGTAAGTAGTTATACAGGATTATATTGACTTTAAATAACATTAAATTTGATGGAAGTTCTAATTTAAATAAGTCATAAACAAGAAATTTATTTGAATTTACATGTAATTAAATTACATAATTAATTAAATTTAATTTATATTTAAAATTCTTTAAATTTGAAATTTATTGAAATTTAATTTATATTAAAAGATCTTTAAATCTCAAATTTATTCAAATTTAAATTATATCAAAACTTCTTTAAATTTGAAATTTATTCAAATTTAATTTATATTAAAAATTCTTTAAATCTCAAATTTATTCAAATTTAATTTACATAAACATTTCTTTAAATTAGAAATTTATTCAAATTTAGTGTATACTTAAATTCTTTAAATTTGAAATTTATTTAGATTTAAAAATACCTTTAAACTAGGTTGAAATTTGGGAATTTATTTGCAATATTAAATTTAGTTTAAATCTATATTAAATTAGAAATTTTCCAGCAAAGTAAATGCATAATATTTTTTGTAATTTGAAATTTAATATGCATAACATATGCATTTAATTTTATATTAAATGCATCATTTCATGCAGTGAAACTCTTGCATTAAATTTGCATTAAATTTACTCACTATATTATTTCGCTCTTTTTATTGGATATAAACTTTTCCTTTGTTGTTAATTGTTTATTTATACTATTGCAAAGTGTTTTCTTTACATTTTTGAATTTGATATTACGTTGAAATTAGATATTACGTAAAAGCTACTTGGAATTTTTTGATTGCCTTTTTTGAAATATTAAAGTGACTTTTGAAGTTGATAGTAATGAACTTTTCCGCCGTTAAAGTATGTCTCGGGAATTAAGGGAAAGTAAGAACGTTAAATATAAACAATTGCATTGTGTGGGAATGTCTAGCCCTAATGTTACGGAGGATGTGTTCAGTTTGGAGAAGGAGATGACTCCAGTGAAGTCAAGAAGACTACAGAAAGTGGAGGAAATGGAGTCGGAGGTCGACAGCAATGACAATGGTGAAAGCAGCGAGGAAGATGAGGAGTTGCAGAGGTTAAAGAAGGAGTTGGCGAAAGTAAAGCGGAAAAAGAAGGAACAAAAGTCGCAGGAGAAGAAAGAAAAGACCAGGAAGGAAATAGAGAAGGAGAAAAAAGAGTTAAAGAAGAAAACGGAGAAACAAAAAGGTACTGCTAAAATAGATGATTCTCTTAACATTAATTCTTGAAGAAAATGTCCTTCAATTAAGAAAAAGGCAGAATCGGCTGTTAAGAAAATTTTAGAAATTGATTCAGATGATTCGTCTGATGAAAGTGGGGATACCACTTCTACTACTTCATCTGACGGATGATCAAATATACCAGACTTTTTCTTGCTTTTGTTTTTGTGTCTTTTGGATTTTTGTATAGAATCACTTAATTCATCGGACTCACAGCTAAAAAAGCAATTGTGGCCGCAATCAAAATTGCAGTTTGAATATGCGGGGTCTAAAATCAATTTTGATGATCTTGAGTTTAACTTATTTGTGGCTGGAGAATTGGAAATCTTGTCCTCTTTAAAGATAGGCGATGTCGAAAGAATTGGTAGAACAAAGCTGTTGAAAAAAATTGCGTATTATACAGAACTGTATGAGTGGAAGGGTCTGAAAAAAATGTATGCTCATATAATAAGGCAGATTGAAAATGGTTTGGCTGATTGGTCCAAAGATTTCAGTGAGATTGAGACTCCCATTTTGATTAAATATGTTAAATCAGATGTCAAGTCTAAAAAATCTATTCAGTATGGGGAAAACTCAAAACCAGTAAAGAAAGAAGAGACTGTGTTTTATTGCTCGCATTTTCAAAGGAAAAAATGTGTGCATAACGATTCACATTATGGCAAAATCCGAGGTGTCGATAAGTACCTTCAACATATTTGTGCGACTTGCTGGAGAGAAGATAACAGAAAGGCTTATCATCCGGAATCGTCAGAAATTTGTCCGCATCAAACTAAATGACTAGCAATAAAAAATGTGTTTGGTAAATGTACAATGTTAAATCCACTAGCAGAAGTTTTTTTACCAAGTTATATGAAATCGTTGGAAAGTGATGACAAACTTGATAATGATAAGGTTGATAATCTTGACAAGGGAAATGCATTTATTAATAAGTGTACACATTTTTGTAAAAAATACAAGAAAGATTTATTGTGTGATGTAAATGTCGACACATTGAATATTAAGATTAAAAAGGTTGGTTTAGTTGCTCAGGATAAACTGAACGATACTGAGTTTAAAAATACTATTGAAATACATAATCAAATTGTTCAATCAGGTTACCCAAATTATTTGGGTTGTAGAATTCCAGTTAAATCTGGAATTAATGTAGATTTTTTTAGGGAAAATTTGATAGACTATGACGATGAAATCATTTGCGAGTTTTTACAGTTTGGTGCTCCGACTGGATATCAGGGAGAAATGTTAAATGAAGGTTCATCTAAAGTTAAGAATCATAAAGGGGCTACAGATTTTCATGATGAAATTTTGGCTTACTTATTAAAGGAAGCTACATATGGAGCAATAATTGGACCGTTTGACAAAAATCCTTTTTCTTGTCATTTCAAAATTTCACCGTTAAATTCGGTGTATAAAAAAGACTCGGTGGAACGAAGGGTCATTTTAGACTTAAGTTTCCCACCTGGAAGATCCGAAAATGATTTTATTTCAAAGGATGTTTATTTAGGTGAAAGGGTTCAATTATCGTATCCGAAAGTTGATGATTTAGTCGGAATAATTAAGGATAAAGGTGGTAAGTGTCTGGTTTTTAAGAAGGATTTGAAAAGGGCCTACAGGCAAATTCCAATTGATCCGGGTGATTTGCATTTAGTTGGTTTTCAGTGGGATAATAAGCTCTTTGCGGATCGTGTTCTTCCTATGGGTTTACGGTCTAGTGCTTTGATTTGTCAAAGAATCACTACAGCTGTTAGTTTTATGTTTTATAAGATGGGATACATGGTTATCAATTATCTAGATGATTTTGGTGGTGCGGATACGGTGGATAAAGCTGATGAAGCTTATATTGCTTTAGGTGCATTACTAGATAGTTGTGGCTAAAGGAGTCAAAGCAAAAAGGAGTAGCTCCTACTACGAGGATGGAATTTTTAGGAATCACAGTTGACACTGTGAAGTTGACTTTGGAAGTTACTTCAGATCGTGTTCTAGAGATTTCGTTGTTAGTTCAGGCTTGGTTAAGAAAGAAAAAAAGCTTCTTTAAGAGAGTTACAGTCAATACTTGGGAAACTTCATTTTGTGTCCACCTGTGTACGACCCGGTAGATTATTTGTCAGTCGTTTGTTGAACTGGCTTCGTAGTGCTTTCCCTTCAAATGTCGTGGGCAGTGGACATAAGATATATAGAAAGATTCCGGTAGAGGTACAGAAAGACTTATTGTGGTGGCATAGGTTTCTGTCGAGCTATAATGGTATCTCTATGATGTCTCTTGAAGATTGGTCGTCTCCAGATGAGATTTTTTCAAGCGATGCTTGTTTAGAAGGGTTTGGAGCTATTACTTGAAATCAGTATTTTCATGCTGTTTTTCCTTCTGATATCACAAAAGATCAATTACATATCAATTGTTTGGAGTTGCTTGCTATTGTAGTTGCGGTTAAAATTTGGGGGAAAACATTTTGCGGGAAAAAAAAATTCTGATCTTTTGTGATAATGAGGCGTCTGTTCAGGTCATCAATTCAGGTTCATCTAAGGATGCTTTTATGCAAAGTTGTTTGAGAGAGCTTTGTTTTATTCAAGCAAGTTTTCAGTTTGAAGTTCGAGCCAGACACATTTTAGGTGTAGAAAATAGACTTGCTGACTATTTGTCTCGATGGCATTGTAGTCATAAATACAGAGATTTATTTAAGTCAGCTATTTCAGTAGATAGATATGCAGAGGTACCAGTTCTCATGTCAGAGTTTTCATTTTTAAATAATTGATAATTTATTTTACAGAGTTAGAGGTTCTGCGGTTTCAATGTAAAGATTCTGCTAAACATGCTTTTGCGGCGAGTACTTATAAAAATAAGAAAACTCAGTTAGAATCATATTTTATGTTTTGTATATATTTTGAACTTATTCCCGTTCCTGCTACAGTTCATGTTTTGACACTATATGCACAGTTTCTAAGTAGAAGTTTTAAATCTGTTGACTATAAAGAATTATATTAGTTCAGTAAGATATCTGCATTTATTAGATTTAGAATATCCACAGTTTGAAGCTTTTCATTTGAGATTAGTATTAAGAGGTTTATGTAGAATTAAGGCACATTGTCTAAAACAGGCCTTGCCAATTACTCCTCAAATTTTACTTCAAATTTATAAGAAGCTGGATATGAATAATGCATATGATGCTACTATATGGTGTTTAATCTTTACATGCCTTTTTTCTAATGTTTAGAAAATCTAAATTCGTAGAAACTATTATGTCATATTTCGGAGATTTAATTCACAAGTTAAAAAAGATGACAGTTGCTAAGTTGATATTTACTTCTATTCTTCCTAGACCAGTTGATCACATGAAAACTGGAGCTAAAGTTAGTAAAGTTAATACTGAGTTAAAAAGATTGTGTAAAAGTTAATACTGAGTTAAAAAGATTGTGTAAAAGAAATAATTTATTATATTGTAATTTGTATAGGAGTTTCTTACTCGACAATATTCCAGATTCTTCCTTATTTGCTCCGAGAGATGGGCTTCGTTTAAATTTTGCTGGTACAGAACTTTTCAGAAAAAAGATGATCAATATTATTAAGCATCAGAGTATATAAATTGTAATGTGTTACAATTGTGTTTTTTATTTACTTCATACATGTATATTGTTTACTATAATTATTCTGTTTTCTCTTTTCAGAGAACTTGCATCCTGAAAATGATGCTGGTTTTCCTCTAACTACTCAAGATCTACATATATTTTGAGTTGGTTTGCTGTTTTGTCCTTTCATTATCTATACACATTTTGAAAGGATGGAGCGTATTTGAAGTGAGAAAAAAGAGTGATGATAGTATGTCTGGTTTTTATCATCATTAACTGTTTTGATAGTTATTATTTTATCTTTAATTTTTTTTTGGCGGCCTTGCAGGCTTGGCGGATGTTTGCCAAAAAATTTGGTTATATATCTATGTTTATGTATTTTCATTTGTGTATTTAATTATTTATGATATATTGTATTTTGTAATATATTGAAAAAATATTTATATCAGGCAATATAAATTATACCTATTGACTTCCTTTTATTTCACCCACTTGATAATTGGTTTAATTTAAGATTTAAATTATTTAATTAGCAAAACAGTGAAATTTATATTTTACACCTCAGTAATCACACTGGTTCAAACTAGATTTTCGTTAGTATAAACTCTTGCATTAAATTTGCATTAAATTTACTCACTATATTATTTCGCTCTTTTTATTGGATATAAACTTTTCCTTTGTTGTTAATTGTTTATTTATACTATTGCAAAGTGTTTTCTTTACATTTTTGAATTTGATATTACGTTGAAATTACCAACCCTCCCTCTCTTGTTAAATTCCCCCCCCCCCTTTTATAAATTTATAGCGGCGGATGTTTGCCAAAAAATTTGGTTATATATCTATGTTTATGTATTTTCATTTGTGTATTTAATTATTTATGATATATTGTATTTTGTAATATATTGAAAAAATATTTATATCAGGCAATACAAATTATACCTATTGACTTCCTTTTATTTCACCCACTTGATAATTAGATTAGAAACAATGAAAATGGGGCATTATAAATATATGATTTTGATTACAACTGCATTAAGATAGAATAATTGCATGCAGAAAATTATTGCTTTTGTCACATATATATCACTTGTCAATTTAATAAAATTAAACATTTTTTTTATTACTTTATTACAGAAGCTACAAAATAGAGCTAAGGCCCTTTAAACCAAGAAACTGCCAGTGTCAGAAAAGGACAAACTTAGAAAGGCCATGCAAATTGATTTAATGTCAAGTTGGGACAGTGATTCTGTAGATAAACTCGCCTGATCACAACTGGGATTTGACTGTCACAAGATTTTAAATCTTACATGGATAAACTAAAGTCATTTACTAGACTGTAAATACCAGAGACAGCTGAATGCACAAGGCAAAGAGCTGAGGTCCAAGTAAATCAGAGAGGCCTTGTCACAAGAAATGTACAGAACTTGCATGGATTTTTACTTAAGGGCATATGACACAAAATTGAGAGATATCAATAAAAATTTCTTTAAATTTTAATAAGGACCAATTCAAAGGTACACTTTTGGAATTTGCAAGAACAAAAATACCTTCATGTTTACTTTTGAATTATAGTTGACAGTTTTCAGTTTAAGGGGGGAACCCTTAAAATGAAGTGGTTTGGTTTATTGAATTTGATTATTTTTTAAAGTAAAAAAATGAATTACTGCTCTTTTATTTCAACATTTGCATTTTTTATTAAAATTATTTACAAGTGCAGCATATCGGTGACATCAGATTATGTTAATGTGTTTGGTTAAGCTACACATATTTCTTTTTACTTAAACTTTCTGTTGCCTTTTCTAATTAATTAAATGCTGAATAATAATTTGAGTGTGGCTCATTTCAGTGTCTTGTATTTGCTGTCAAGATTTTTCCTGTAAGATTTCACATTATTTATAATCGCTTGGTCAAAGGGAGATAACTTTTTGAATCTTCACATTAGATAATCTGCGAAGAGGATTATGTAAAATGTAAATAGTTGAAAATTAATTTTATGGTTCAATAAAATCAAAATAAGTTATTGCCATTCATTATAAATAAATTTCTATCAAAAATAAGGCTCAAAGAATTTTTTTATTATATTTATATAAATAATAACAAAGTACACACATCATGCACATGTTGACTTCATAAAATTTGTAAACAAAAAAAATTGAAAGTAAAACTAAAAAATTTTAACTAATCAGGAGACAGTCAATACACCAAATATATTTATAAGCATATAAACTTATTATTTTCTTCAATTGTCCAAGTACATATTCAATATTGATAATTTTTTGCTTGACATTACATAATTTTGTTGATAAAAGTTTATTTGTGTGCTATTTTATTCAATTGTACATATTTGAAGTATTTCATTACACCTTATTATTTTTATTCTTGCATACAGCATTTGGAATGAAATTTTAATCAATGTTCGAGCAGCAGGATGTTTTTTTTTGTCGAGCCTGCAACTTTTGTTGCAGAAAGCTCGACATAGGGATAGTGATCGGGCGGCGGCGTTAGCTAACTTTTTTAAAGCTTAATATTTTAGAAGGTGGAAGACCTGGATGCTTCATACTTTGTATATAGATGCCTCATGTTACGAAGTTTCCGTCAGTCACATGTCAAATGTCCTTGACCTCATTTTCATGGTTCAGTGACCACTTGAAAAAAAAATCAGAGTTTTTGTAATGTTGAATTCTCTCTTATTATAAGTAATAGAATAATTATATTTGGTATGTGCGTACCTTGCAAGGTCCTCATGTCCGTCAGACGGTTTTCACTTGACCTGACCTCATTTCATGGATCAGTGAACAAGGTTAAATTTTGGTGGTCAAGTCCATATCTCAGATACTATAAGCAATAGGGCTAGTATATTTGGTGTATGGAAGGACTGTAAGGTGTACATGTCCAACTGGCAGGTGTCATCTGATCTTGACCTCATTTTCATGGTTCAGTGGTTATAGTTAAGTTTTTGTGTTTTGGTCTGTTTTTCTCATACTTTATGCAATAGATCTACTATATTTGTTGTATGGAATGATTGTAAGGTGTACATGTCTAGCGAGCAGATGTCATCTGACCTGGACCTCATTTTCATGGTTGAGTGGTCAAAGTTAAGTTTTTGAGTTTTGGTCTTTTTATCTAATACTATATGCCATAGGTCAACTATATTTGGTGTATGGAAATATTTTATGATCTATATGTCAGTCGCGCAGGTTTTATTTGACCTCGACCTCATTTTCACGGTTCATTGCTCAGTGTTAAGTTCTTGTGTTTTGGTCTATTTTGTTTAAAACTATAAGTAATAGGTCAACTATATTTGTTGTATGGAAGCATTGTTAGCTGTACATGTCTGCCTGGCATGGTTCATCTGACCTTGACCTCATTTTCATGGTTCATTGCTCTTTGTTTAGTTATCTTGGTTAATGTTAAGTTTATGTGACAGTTTTTAATAAAGCTTTATACTTAGGACTATCAACATAATATCAATGATAAGTAAAGAAGGCGAGACATTTCAGTGTGTGCACTCTTGTGAATTTACGAATTATGTTAATCATGTAAATAATGTTATGTTTTTTGTTTTTTGCTTTTTGAAGTTTTTAAAATTGACAAATAATGCTAGCAGGGGAGATTATTCATTAATATTTTTATGATGCCAAACTTGAAATTTAGAGGTGCCTATGTTTGCTTTTTGTTATAACCCAATTGTTATGATTCTTAAATAATCTATACAAGTAAGCATGTTAATTTGTCAATAACCATTATTTTATTAATTAGTTTGAATTTGATGAGGTTCTTTGATGTAGAACTTGACTTTTTTTAAACAAAAGTGTTTTTTTATTTGTTTTAAATGTTTTTAAAATTGTATAACAAACTTTTTGACATTTTATTTTAATTTATCACCAAAACAACTCTAATTTGTCAGTATCTGAATAAAATTAATTTGTTAGATACTTTGTTTCTTTTATTGAAGTATATACAAAGGGAGATAACTCAAAATTGTTTTTTTTTATTATTCTGACCCGATTAGAAGTGAAAATAACTATGCCCAAGACAGGATGACAATAAGAAAATGCTAGAAATTGTTGTGTATGTTTATGCTTTGTCCAAAAGTTTTTGTTATCTCCTGTATTGTATATTGCTGCCATTGTCAAAATCCAAATCACACATAGATAGCCTTGTCCTATAGTTTATATCTGGTGTTTGTGTTTTTTTGTATGTCTTAGATTCTAACTCTTCAAGTTCTTATATAAATTCAGATGCGTTGCAATTCTTTACATATAGGTAAAGGCATATTTACAAAATGGTATTGAGCTTTGCAAATGAGTGACATGTATTCGTTGGATTATTGTTTAAGTTTCATCTGAAAAATACAGTCTTCAATGTTACTGACAAATTATACATTTGCACATTGCCATTTGAAACCACAAATATTATTCTACTGTAAATACACAGAGCAGCAATCCATGCCTTTCAAGTCTAATACTTTGTAAACATGGATCAGAAAAGTTGGAGGATCAATTTTATATGTACAGTAGCTACAAAGTTATCACCATTAAAAATTCCTGTTTTTCCTAATTTTTGTTTTTTATTTAATTAGATATTTTCAAACCAGATATTTGGGTTAAAGTAAAAACAAATCCCCAACATCCCTTTTCCAAAAAGCAGAGGGAAAAATTCTGCCTTTTCTTTATTATTCATTTGCACTATTGTTTTGTAAGTAGTTATACAGGATTATATTGACTTTAAATAACATTAAATTTGATGGAAGTTCTAATTTAAATAAGTCATAAACAAGAAATTTATTTGAATTTACATGTAATTAAATTACATAATTAATTAAATTTAATTTATATTTAAAATTCTTTAAATTTGAAATTTATTGAAATTTAATTTATATTAAAAGATCTTTAAATCTCAAATTTATTCAAATTTAAATTATATCAAAACTTCTTTAAATTTGAAATTTATTCAAATTTAATTTATATTAAAAATTCTTTAAATCTCAAATTTATTCAAATTTAATTTACATAAACATTTCTTTAAATTAGAAATTTATTCAAATTTAGTGTATACTTAAATTCTTTAAATTTGAAATTTATTTAGATTTAAAAATACCTTTAAACTAGGTTGAAATTTGGGAATTTATTTGCAATATTAAATTTAGTTTAAATCTATATTAAATTAGAAATTTTCCAGCAAAGTAAATGCATAATATTTTTTGTAATTTGAAATTTAATATGCATAACATATGCATTTAATTTTATATTAAATGCATCATTTCATGCAGTGAAACTCTTGCATTAAATTTGCATTAAATTTACTCACTATATTATTTCGCTCTTTTTATTGGATATAAACTTTTCCTTTGTTGTTAATTGTTTATTTATACTATTGCAAAGTGTTTTCTTTACATTTTTGAATTTGATATTACGTTGAAATTAGATATTACGTAAAAGCTACTTGGAATTTTTTGATTGCCTTTTTTGAAATATTAAAGTGACTTTTGAAGTTGATAGTAATGAACTTTTCCGCCGTTAAAGTATGTCTCGGGAATTAAGGGAAAGTAAGAACGTTAAATATAAACAATTGCATTGTGTGGGAATGTCTAGCCCTAATGTTACGGAGGATGTGTTCAGTTTGGAGAAGGAGATGACTCCAGTGAAGTCAAGAAGACTACAGAAAGTGGAGGAAATGGAGTCGGAGGTCGACAGCAATGACAATGGTGAAAGCAGCGAGGAAGATGAGGAGTTGCAGAGGTTAAAGAAGGAGTTGGCGAAAGTAAAGCGGAAAAAGAAGGAACAAAAGTCGCAGGAGAAGAAAGAAAAGACCAGGAAGGAAATAGAGAAGGAGAAAAAAGAGTTAAAGAAGAAAACGGAGAAACAAAAAGGTACTGCTAAAATAGATGATTCTCTTAACATTAATTCTTGAAGAAAATGTCCTTCAATTAAGAAAAAGGCAGAATCGGCTGTTAAGAAAATTTTAGAAATTGATTCAGATGATTCGTCTGATGAAAGTGGGGATACCACTTCTAGCTGTGAGTCCGATAAATTAAGTGATTCTATAAAAAAATCCAAAAGACACAAAAACAAAAGCAAGAAAAAGTCTGGTATATTTGATCATCCGTCAGATGAAGTAGTAAAAAAGCAATTGTGGCCGCAATCAAAATTGCAGTTTGAATATGCGGGGTCTAAAATCAATTTTGATGATCTTGAGTTTAACTTATTTGTGGCTGGAGAATTGGAAATCTTGTCCTCTTTAAAGATAGGCGATGTCGAAAGAATTGGTAGAACAAAGCTGTTGAAAAAAATTGCGTATTATACAGAACTGTATGAGTGGAAGGGTCTGAAAAAAATGTATGCTCATATAATAAGGCAGATTGAAAATGGTTTGGCTGATTGGTCCAAAGATTTCAGTGAGATTGAGACTCCCATTTTGATTAAATATGTTAAATCAGATGTCAAGTCTAAAAAATCTATTCAGTATGGGGAAAACTCAAAACCAGTAAAGAAAGAAGAGACTGTGTTTTATTGTTCGCATTTTCAAAGGAAAAAATGTGTGCATAACGATTCACATTATGGCAAAATCCGAGGTGTCGATAAGTACCTTCAACATATTTGTGCGACTTGCTGGAGAGAAGATAACAGAAAGGCTTATCATCCGGAATCGTCAGAAATTTGTCCGCATCAAACTAAATGACTAGCAATAAAAAATGTGTTTGGTAAATGTACAATGTTAAATCCACTAGCAGAAGTTTTTTTACCAAGTTATATGAAATCGTTGGAAAGTGATGACAAACTTGATAATGATAAGGTTGATAATCTTGACAAGGGAAATGCATTTATTAATAAGTGTACACATTTTTGTAAAAAATACAAGAAAGATTTATTGTGTGATGTAAATGTCGACACATTGAATATTAAGATTAAAAAGGTTGGTTTAGTTGTTCAGGATAAACTGAACGATACTGAGTTTAAAAATACTATTGAAATACATAATCAAATTGTTCAATCAGGTTACCCAAATTATTTGGGTTGTAGAATTCCAGTTAAATCTGGAATTAATGTAGATTTTTTTAGGGAAAATTTGATAGACTATGACGATGAAATCATTTGCGAGTTTTTACAGTTTGGTGCTCCGACTGGATATCAGGGAGAAATGTTAAATGAAGGTTCATCTAAAGTTAAGAATCATAAAGGGGCTACAGATTTTCATGATGAAATTTTGGCTTACTTATTAAAGGAAGCTACATATGGAGCAATAATTGGACCGTTTGACAAAAATCCTTTTTCTTGTCATTTCAAAATTTCACCGTTAAATTCGGTGTATAAAAAAGACTCGGTGGAACGAAGGGTCATTTTAGACTTAAGTTTCCCACCTGGAAGATCCGAAAATGATTTTATTTCAAAGGATGTTTATTTAGGTGAAAGGGTTCAATTATCGTATCCGAAAGTTGATGATTTAGTCGGAATAATTAAGGATAAAGGTGGTAAGTGTCTGGTTTTTAAGAAGGATTTGAAAAGGGCCTACAGGCAAATTCCAATTGATCCGGGTGATTTGCATTTAGTTGGTTTTCAGTGGGATAATAAGCTCTTTGCGGATCGTGTTCTTCCTATGGGTTTACGGTCTAGTGCTTTGATTTGTCAAAGAATCACTACAGCTGTTAGTTTTATGTTTTATAAGATGGGATACATGGTTATCAATTATCTAGATGATTTTGGTGGTGCGGATACGGTGGATAAAGCTGATGAAGCTTATATTGCTTTAGGTGCATTACTAGATAGTTGTGGCTAAAGGAGTCAAAGCAAAAAGGAGTAGCTCCTACTACGAGGATGGAATTTTTAGGAATCACAGTTGACACTGTGAAGTTGACTTTGGAAGTTACTTCAGATCGTGTTCTAGAGATTTCGTTGTTAGTTCAGGCTTGGTTAAGAAAGAAAAAAAGCTTCTTTAAGAGAGTTACAGTCAATACTTGGGAAACTTCATTTTGTGTCCACCTGTGTACGACCCGGTAGATTATTTGTCAGTCGTTTGTTGAACTGGCTTCGTAGTGCTTTCCCTTCAAATGTCGTGGGCAGTGGACATAAGATATATAGAAAGATTCCGGTAGAGGTACAGAAAGACTTATTGTGGTGGCATAGGTTTCTGTCGAGCTATAATGGTATCTCTATGATGTCTCTTGAAGATTGGTCGTCTCCAGATGAGATTTTTTCAAGCGATGCTTGTTTAGAAGGGTTTGGAGCTATTACTTGAAATCAGTATTTTTCCTTCTGATATCACAAAAGATCAATTACATATCAATTGTTTGGAGTTGCTTGCTATTGTAGTTGCGGTTAAAATTTGGGGGAAAACATTTTGCGGGAAAAAAAAATTCTGATCTTTTGTGATAATGAGGCGTCTGTTCAGGTCATCAATTCAGGTTCATCTAAGGATGCTTTTATGCAAAGTTGTTTGAGAGAGCTTTGTTTTATTCAAGCAAGTTTTCAGTTTGAAGTTCGAGCCAGACACATTTTAGGTGTAGAAAATAGACTTGCTGACTATTTGTCTCGATGGCATTGTAGTCATAAATACAGAGAGTTATTTAAGTCAGCTATTTCAGTAGATAGATATGAAGAGGTACCAGTTCTCATGTCAGAGTTTTCATTTTTAAATAATTGATAATTTATTTTACAGAGTTAGAGGTTCTGCGGTTTCAATGTAAAGATTCTGCTAAACATGCTTTTGCGGCGAGTACTTATAAAAATAAGAAAACTCAGTTAGAATCATATTTTATGTTTTGTATATATTTTGAACTTATTCCCGTTCCTGCTACAGTTCATGTTTTGACACTATATGCACAGTTTCTAAGTAGAAGTTTTAAATCTGTTGACTATAAAGAATTATATTAGTTCAGTAAGATATCTGCATTTATTAGATTTAGAATATCCACAGTTTGAAGCTTTTCATTTGAGATTAGTATTAAGAGGTTTATGTAGAATTAAGGCACATTGTCTAAAACAGGCCTTGCCAATTACTCCTCACATTTTACTTCAAATTTATAAGAAGCTGGATATGAATAATGCATATGATGCTACTATATGGTGTTTAATCTTTACATGCCTTTTTTCTAATGTTTAGAAAATCTAAATTCGTAGAAACTATTATGTCATATTTCGGAGATTTAATTCACAAGTTAAAAAAGATGACAGTTGCTAAGTTGATATTTACTTCTATTCTTCCTAGACCAGTTGATCACATGAAAACTGGAGCTAAAGTTAGTAAAGTTAATACTGAGTTAAAAAGATTGTGTAAAAGTTAATACTGAGTTAAAAAGATTGTGTAAAAGTTAATACTGAGTTAAAAAGATTGTGTAAAAGAAATAATTTATTATATTGTAATTTGTATAGGAGTTTCTTACTCGACAATATTCCAGATTCTTCCTTATTTGCTCCGAGAGATGGGCTTCGTTTAAATTTTGCTGGTACAGAACTTTTCAGAAAAAAGATGATCAATATTATTAAGCATCAGAGTATATAAATTGTAATGTGTTACAATTGTGTTTTTTATTTACTTCATACATGTATATTGTTTACTATAATTATTCTGTTTTCTCTTTTCAGAGAACTTGCATCCTGAAAATGATGCTGGTTTTCCTCTAACTACTCAAGATCTACATATATTTTGAGTTGGTTTGCTGTTTTGTCCTTTCATTATCTATACACATTTTGAAAGGATGGAGCTTATTTGAAGTGAGAAAAAAGAGTGATGATAGTATGTCTGGTTTTTATCATCATTAACTGTTTTGATAGTTATTATTTTATCTTTAATTTTTTTTTGGCGGCCTTGCAGGCTTGGCGGATGTTTGCCAAAAAATTTGGTTATATATCTATGTTTATGTATTTTCATTTGTGTATTTAATTATTTATGATATATTGTATTTTGTAATATATTGAAAAAATATTTATATCAGGCAATATAAATTATACCTATTGACTTCCTTTTATTTCACCCACTTGATAATTGGTTTAATTTAAGATTTAAATTATTTAATTAGCAAAACAGTGAAATTTATATTTTACACCTCAGTAATCACACTGGTTCAAACTAGATTTTCGTTAGTATAAACTCTTGCATTAAATTTGCATTAAATTTACTCACTATATTATTTCGCTCTTTTTATTGGATATAAACTTTTCCTTTGTTGTTAATTGTTTATTTATACTATTGCAAAGTGTTTTCTTTACATTTTTGAATTTGATATTACGTTGAAATTACCAACCCTCCCTCTCTTGTTAAATTTTTTTCCCCCCCTTTTATAAATTTATAGCGGCGGATGTTTGCCAAAAAATTTGGTTATATATCTATGTTTATGTATTTTCATTTGTGTATTTAATTATTTATGATATATTGTATTTTGTAATATATTGAAAAAATATTTATATCAGGCAATACAAATTATACCTATTGACTTCCTTTTATTTCACCCACTTGATAATTAGATTAGAAACAATGAAAATGGGGCATTATAAATATATGATTTTGATTACAACTGCATTAAGATAGAATAATTGCATGCAGAAAATTATTGCTTTTGTCACATATATATCACTTGTCAATTTAATAAAATTAAACATTTTTTTTTATTACTTTATTACAGAAGCTACAAAATAGAGCTAAGGCCCTTTAAACCAAGAAACTGCCAGTGTCAGAAAAGGACAAACTTAGAAAGGCCATGCAAATTGATTTAATGTCAAGTTGGGACAGTGATTCTGTAGATAAACTCGCCTGATCACAACTGGGATTTGACTGTCACAAGATTTTAAATCTTACATGGATAAACTAAAGTCATTTACTAGACTGTAAATACCAGAGACAGCTGAATGCACAAGGCAAAGAGCTGAGGTCCAAGTAAATCAGAGAGGCCTTGTCACAAGAAATGTACAGAACTTGCATGGATTTTTACTTAAGGGCATATGACACAAAATTGAGAGATATCAATAAAAATTTCTTTAAATTTTAATAAGGACCAATTCAAAGGTACACTTTTGGAATTTGCAAGAACAAAAATACCTTCATGTTTACTTTTGAATTATAGTTGACAGTTTTCAGTTTAAGGGGGGAACCCTTAAAATGAAGTGGTTTGGTTTATTGAATTTGATTATTTTTTAAAGTAAAAAAATGAATTACTGCTCTTTTATTTCAACATTTGCATTTTTTTATTAAAATTATTTACAAGTGCAGCATATCGGTGACATCAGATTATGTTAATGTGTTTGGTTAAGCTACACATATTTCTTTTTACTTAAACTTTCTGTTGCCTTTTCTAATTAATTAAATGCTGAATAATAATTTGAGTGTGGCTCATTTCAGTGTCTTGTATTTGCTGTCAAGATTTTTCCTGTAAGATTTCACATTATTTATAATCGCTTGGTCAAAGGGAGATAACTTTTTGAATCTTCACATTAGATAATCTGCGAAGAGGATTATGTAAAATGTAAATAGTTGAAAATTAATTTTATGGTTCAATAAAATCAAAATAAGTTATTGCCATTCATTATAAATAAATTTCTATCAAAAATAAGGCTCAAAGAATTTTTTTATTTTATTTATATAAATAATAACAAAGTACACACATCATGCACATGTTGACTTCATAAAATTTGTAAACAAAAAAAATTGAAAGTAAAACTAAAAAATTTTAACTAATCAGGAGACAGTCAATACACCAAATATATTTATAAGCATATAAACTTATTATTTTCTTCAATTGTCCAAGTACATATTCAATATTGATAATTTTTTGCTTGACATTACATAATTTTGTTGATAAAAGTTTATTTGTGTGCTATTTTATTCAATTGTACATATTTGAAGTATTTCATTACACCTTATTATTTTTATTCTTGCATACAGCATTTGGAATGAAATTTTAATCAATGTTCGAGCAGCAGGATGTTTTTTTTGTCGAGCCTGCAACTTTTGTTGCAGAAAGCTCGACATAGGGATAGTGATCGGGCGGCGGCGTTAGCTAACTTTTTTAAAGCTTAATATTTTAGAAGGTGGAAGACCTGGATGCTTCATACTTTGTATATAGATGCCTCATGTTACGAAGTTTCCGTCAGTCACATGTCAAATGTCCTTGACCTCATTTTCATGGTTCAGTGACCACTTGAAAAAAAAGATCAGAGTTTTTGTAATGTTGAATTCTCTCTTATTATAAGTAATAGAATAATTATATTTGGTATGTGCGTACCTTGCAAGGTCCTCATGTCCGTCAGACGGTTTTCACTTGACCTGACCTCATTTCATGGATCAGTGAACAAGGTTAAGTTTTGGTGGTCAAGTCCATATCTCAGATACTATAAGCAATAGGGCTAGTATATTTGGTGTATGGAAGGACTGTAAGGTGTACATGTCCAACTGGCAGGTGTCATCTGATCTTGACCTCATTTTCATGGTTCAGTGGTTATAGTTAAGTTTTTGTGTTTTGGTCTGTTTTTCTCATACTTTATGCAATAGATCTACTATATTTGTTGTATGGAATGATTGTAAGGTGTACATGTCTAGCGAGCAGATGTCATCTGACCTGGACCTCATTTTCATGGTTGAGTGGTCAAAGTTAAGTTTTTGAGTTTTGGTCTTTTTATCTAATACTATATGCCATAGGTCAACTATATTTGGTGTATGGAAATATTTTATGATCTATATGTCAGTCGCGCAGGTTTTATTTGACCTCGACCTCATTTTCACGGTTCATTGCTCAGTGTTAAGTTCTTGTGTTTTGGTCTATTTTTTTAAAACTATAAGTAATAGGTCAACTATATTTGTTGTATGGAAGCATTGTTAGCTGTACATGTCTGCCTGGCATGGTTCATCTGACCTTGACCTCATTTTCATGGTTCATTGCTCTTTTTTTAGTTATCTTGGTTAATGTTAAGTTTATGTGACAGTTTTTAATAAAGCTTTATACTTAGGACTATCAACATAATATCAATGATAAGTAAAGAAGGCGAGACATTTCAGTGTGTGCACTCTTGTGAATTTACGAATTATGTTAATCATGTAAATAATGTAATGTTTTTTGTTTTTTGCTTTTTGAAGTTTTTAAAATTGACAAATAATGCTAGCAGGGGAGATTATTCATTAATATTTTTATGATGCCAAACTTGAAATTTAGAGGTGCCTATGTTTGCTTTTTGTTATAACCCAATTGTTATGATTCTTAAATAATCTATACAAGTAAGCATGTTAATTTGTCAATAACCATTATTTTATTAATTAGTTTGAATTTGATGAGGTTCTTTGATGTAGAACTTGACTTTTTTTAAACAAAAGTGTTTTTTTATTTGTTTTAAATGTTTTTAAAATTGTATAACAAACTTTTTGACATTTTATTTTAATTTATCACCAAAACAACTCTAATTTGTCAGTATCTGAATAAAATTAATTTGTTAGATACTTTGTTTCTTTTATTGAAGTATATACAAAGGGAGATAACTCAAAATTGTTTTTTTTTATTATTCTGACCCGATTAGAAGTGAAAATAACTATGCCCAAGACAGGATGACAATAAGAAAATGCTAGAAATTGTTGTGTATGTTTATGCTTTGTCCAAAAGTTTTTGTTATCTCCTGTATTGTATATTAATGCCATTGTCAAAATCCAAATCACACATAGATAGCCTTGTCCTATAGTTTATATCTGGTGTTTGTGTTTTTTGTATGTCTTAGATTCTAACTCTTCAAGTTCTTATATAAATTCAGATGCGTTGCAATTCTTTACATATAGGTAAAGGCATATTTACAAAATGGTATTGAGCTTTGCAAATGAGTGACATGTATTCGTTGGATTATTGTTTAAGTTTCATCTGAAAAATACAGTCTTCAATGTTACTGACAAATTATACATTTGCACATTGCCATTTGAAACCACAAATATTATTCTACTGTAAATACACAGAGCAGCAATCCATGCCTTTCAAGTCTAATACTTTGTAAACATGGATCAGAAAAGTTGGAGGATCAATTTTATATGTACAGTAGCTACAAAGTTATCACCATTAAAAATTCCTGTTTTTCCTAATTTTTGTTTTTTTATTTAATTAGATATTTTCAAACCAGATATTTGGGTTAAAGTAAAAACAAATCCCCAACATCCCTTTTCCAAAAAGCAGAGGGAAAAATTCTGCCTTTTCTTTATTACTCATTTGCACTATTGTTTTGTAAGTAGTTATACAGGATTATATTGACTTTAAATAACATTAAATTTGATGGAAGTTCTAATTTAAATAAGTCATAAACAAGAAATTTATTTGAATTTACATGTAATTAAATTACATAATTAATTAAATTTAATTTATATTTAAAATTCTTTAAATTTGAAATTTATTGAAATTTAATTTATATTAAAAGATCTTTAAATCTCAAATTTATTCAAATTTAAATTATATCAAAACTTCTTTAAATTTGAAATTTATTCAAATTTAATTTATATTAAAAATTCTTTAAATCTCAAATTTATTCAAATTTAATTTACATAAACATTTCTTTAAATTAGAAATTTATTCAAATTTAGTGTATACTTAAATTCTTTAAATTTGAAATTTATTTAGATTTAAAAATACCTTTAAACTAGGTTGAAATTTGGGAATTTATTTGCAATATTAAATTTAGTTTAAATCTATATTAAATTAGAAATTTTCCAGCAAAGTAAATGCATAATATTTTTTGTAATTTGAAATTTAATATGCATAACATATGCATTTAATTTTATATTAAATGCATCATTTCATGCAGTGAAACTCTTGCATTAAATTTGCATTAAATTTACTCACTATATTATTTCGCTCTTTTTATTGGATATAAACTTTTCCTTTGTTGTTAATTGTTTATTTATACTATTGCAAAGTGTTTTCTTTACATTTTTGAATTTGATATTACGTTGAAATTAGATATTACGTAAAAGCTACTTGGAATTTTTTGATTGCCTTTTTTGAAATATTAAAGTGACTTTTGAAGTTGATAGTAATGAACTTTTCCGCCGTTAAAGTATGTCTCGGGAATTAAGGGAAAGTAAGAACGTTAAATATAAACAATTGCATTGTGTGGGAATGTCTAGCCCTAATGTTACGGAGGATGTGTTCAGTTTGGAGAAGGAGATGACTCCAGTGAAGTCAAGAAGACTACAGAAAGTGGAGGAAATGGAGTCGGAGGTCGACAGCAATGACAATGGTGAAAGCAGCGAGGAAGATGAGGAGTTGCAGAGGTTAAAGAAGGAGTTGGCGAAAGTAAAGCGGAAAAAGAAGGAACAAAAGTCGCAGGAGAAGAAAGAAAAGACCAGGAAGGAAATAGAGAAGGAGAAAAAAGAGTTAAAGAAGAAAACGGAGAAACAAAAAGGTACTGCTAAAATAGATGATTCTCTTAACATTAATTCTTGAAGAAAATGTCCTTCAATTAAGAAAAAGGCAGAATCGGCTGTTAAGAAAATTTTAGAAATTGATTCAGATGATTCGTCTGATGAAAGTGGGGATACCACTTCTAGCTGTGAGTCCGATGAATTAAGTGATTCTATAAAAAAATCCAAAAGACACAAAAACAAAAGCAAGAAAAAGTCTGGTATATTTGATCATCCGTCAGATGAAGTAGTAAAAAAGCAATTGTGGCCGCAATCAAAATTGCAGTTTGAATATGCGGGGTCTAAAATCAATTTTGATGATCTTGAGTTTAACTTATTTGTGGCTGGAGAATTGGAAATCTTGTCCTCTTTAAAGATAGGCGATGTCGAAAGAATTGGTAGAACAAAGCTGTTGAAAAAAATTGCGTATTATACAGAACTGTATGAGTGGAAGGGTCTGAAAAAAATGTATGCTCATATAATAAGGCAGATTGAAAATGGTTTGGCTGATTGGTCCAAAGATTTCAGTGAGATTGAGACTCCCATTTTGATTAAATATGTTAAATCAGATGTCAAGTCTAAAAAATCTATTCAGTATGGGGAAAACTCAAAACCAGTAAAGAAAGAAGAGACTGTGTTTTATTGTTCGCATTTTCAAAGGAAAAAATGTGTGCATAACGATTCACATTATGGCAAAATCCGAGGTGTCGATAAGTACCTTCAACATATTTGTGCGACTTGCTGGAGAGAAGATAACAGAAAGGCTTATCATCCGGAATCGTCAGAAATTTGTCCGCATCAAACTAAATGACTAGCAATAAAAAATGTGTTTGGTAAATGTACAATGTTAAATCCACTAGCAGAAGTTTTTTTACCAAGTTATATGAAATCGTTGGAAAGTGATGACAAACTTGATAATGATAAGGTTGATAATCTTGACAAGGGAAATGCATTTATTAATAAGTGTACACATTTTTGTAAAAAATACAAGAAAGATTTATTGTGTGATGTAAATGTCGACACATTGAATATTAAGATTAAAAAGGTTGGTTTAGTTGCTCAGGATAAACTGAACGATACTGAGTTTAAAAATACTATTGAAATACATAATCAAATTGTTCAATCAGGTTACCCAAATTATTTGGGTTGTAGAATTCCAGTTAAATCTGGAATTAATGTAGATTTTTTTAGGGAAAATTTGATAGACTATGACGATGAAATCATTTGCGAGTTTTTACAGTTTGGTGCTCCGACTGGATATCAGGGAGAAATGTTAAATGAAGGTTCATCTAAAGTTAAGAATCATAAAGGGGCTACAGATTTTCATGATGAAATTTTGGCTTACTTATTAAAGGAAGCTACATATGGAGCAATAATTGGACCGTTTGACAAAAATCCTTTTTCTTGTCATTTCAAAATTTCACCGTTAAATTCGGTGTATAAAAAAGACTCGGTGGAACGAAGGGTCATTTTAGACTTAAGTTTCCCACCTGGAAGATCCGAAAATGATTTTATTTCAAAGGATGTTTATTTAGGTGAAAGGGTTCAATTATCGTATCCGAAAGTTGATGATTTAGTCGGAATAATTAAGGATAAAGGTGGTAAGTGTCTGGTTTTTAAGAAGGATTTGAAAAGGGCCTACAGGCAAATTCCAATTGATCCGGGTGATTTGCATTTAGTTGGTTTTCAGTGGGATAATAAGCTCTTTGCGGATCGTGTTCTTCCTATGGGTTTACGGTCTAGTGCTTTGATTTGTCAAAGAATCACTACAGCTGTTAGTTTTATGTTTTATAAGATGGGATACATGGTTATCAATTATCTAGATGATTTTGGTGGTGCGGATACGGTGGATAAAGCTGATGAAGCTTATATTGCTTTAGGTGCATTACTAGATAGTTGTGGCTAAAGGAGTCAAAGCAAAAAGGAGTAGCTCCTACTACGAGGATGGAATTTTTAGGAATCACAGTTGACACTGTGAAGTTGACTTTGGAAGTTACTTCAGATCGTGTTCTAGAGATTTCGTTGTTAGTTCAGGCTTGGTTAAGAAAGAAAAAAAGCTTCTTTAAGAGAGTTACAGTCAATACTTGGGAAACTTCATTTTGTGTCCACCTGTGTACGACCCGGTAGATTATTTGTCAGTCGTTTGTTGAACTGGCTTCGTAGTGCTTTCCCTTCAAATGTCGTGGGCAGTGGACATAAGATATATAGAAAGATTCCGGTAGAGGTACAGAAAGACTTATTGTGGTGGCATAGAGATGGGTGTCCCTCAGGGCAGTATTTTATCTGTTACATTATTTAGTCTTAAAATCAACAGCCTTGTTGAAGTTTTAAAAAGTAATATTGAAGGTTCATTGTACGTTGATGATTTTTTAATATGTTACAGAGGCAAAAATATGAATAACATTGAAAGACAATTACAATTATGTCTTGCAAGAATTGAAAAATGGGCCTCGGAAAATGGTTTTAAATTTTCCACGTCAAAAACGGTCGGGATGCATTTTTGTAACAAAAGAAAATTGCATCTTGATCCAGAACTAACTTTGTACGGCAACCCAATTAAAATGGTTGATGAAACCAAATTTCTTGGTTTACTTTTCGATAAAAAGTTAACCTTTCTACCCCATATCAAAATGTTAAAAGCGAGATGTTTAAAAGCATTAGATATTTTAAAAGTTGTCGGCAGCACCGACTGGGGTGCTGATCGCAACATTTTACTCAATTTATATAGATCTCTAGTTAGATCTAAACTAGATTATGGCTCTATAGTGTATGGCTCTGCAAGGAAGTCCTACATACAGATTCTCGATGCTGTGCATCACCAAGGTTTGCGTCTCTGTCTTGGCGCATTTAAAACCTCACCAGTTGAGAGTCTGTATGTAGAGGCTGATGAGCACTCACTCTCTGACAGACGTTTGAAGCTTGGACTTCAATATGCTGTCAAACTAAAAGCCCATTCAGATAATCCTGCCGATTTTTGCAGATATTTTTGCAAAACATGAAAATAAAATTCCTCCGTTAGGTATACGTTTAAAACCACATTTAGCTTCTTTTGATTTAAAATCTGTTGCTCAAGTTAAAACTTGCAAATGTCCTCCATGGGAACTTCCCAAACCAAAAATGATATTTGATCTCCGTGAACACAATAAAAATAAAACAAATCCTCTTTTAATTCAGCAACACTATTCTGAAATTAAAGCCGATTATCTAGATTTTTCAACTGTCTATACTGATGGATCAAAAGATGGTGATAGAGTTGCATCTGCTGCTGTCTTCAGGGACAAAGCTGCAACTCTCCGTTTGCCATCTGATGCATCCATCTTTACTGCTGAAGCAGAAGCAATAATTTTGGCTTTGAAATTTATTGCTTCTTCAGATAAATCCAAATTTATTATATGTTCGGATTCACTTTCATGCTTACAAGCTATACGAAATACTAAAATTAAAAACCCAACAATCCTGAAAATTTTATATGTAATGAGGAATTTAAAAATTCTTCTGAAAGAAATAATATTTCTATGGGTTCCGAGTCATGTTGGAATCCTTGGAAACACAGCTGTAGACCTTGAGGCAAAGAATGCCCTGGGTGATCCTCTATCTAATTGTGATATACCATATACTGATTTTAAATCTAATATTAGAGAATATGTTTTTAATATATTGAAAAATAAATGGTGTAAAAAAGATGATAATAAATTGCATGAAATTAAACCTAATTTAGGCAAACCTTTTAATAATATTATGTGCAGAAAAGATCAGTGTGTTATTACTAGATGTCGTATTGGTCATACTAGAATAACACACGAGTATCTTTTAAAAAATGAAGATGAACCACAATGTGTTCCTTGCAACTGCAAGTATACTATTAAACATGTTTTAATTAATTGTATTGACTTTGCTGATATTCGTAAGAAGCATTTCAATGTCAATAATATGTATGATTTATTTAATAATGTTCCATTTACAAATATTGTTGCTTTTTTAAAAGAAATTGGAATTTATTATAGAATATAAAAATGTTATTATATTTAAATCGATTTTAATTTTTATCACGTTATTTTACTGTTGATTTTTATTTGTATATACTCAATTTGCTTTAGTCAAGAATTTTAGTATATTGAAGGACTTTTTGTCTTATTTTAAAAATATGCTTTAAATTGTAATAATATTCGAATTAGCTCTCGCCGCGATATAGCCTTTTTGTGCTAATGCGGCGTAAAGCAACCAACAATCAATCAATCAATCTCTTGGACTGAATTTTAATGTGCGTATTGATATGCGTTTACTTTTCTACATTGGATAGAGGTATAGGGGAGGGATGAGATCTCACAAACATGTTTAACCCCGCCGCATTTTTGCGCCTGTCCAAAGTCAGGAGCCTCTGGCCTTTGTTATTTTAATTTTAGTTTCTTGTGTACAATTTGGAAATTAGTATGGCGTTCATTATCACTGAACTTGTTTAGGGGCCAGCTAAGGACGCCTCTGGGTGCGGGAATTTCTCGCTACATTGAAGACCTGTTGGTGACCTTCTGCTGTTGTTTTTTTCTATGGTCGGGTTGTTGTCTCTTAGGCACATTCCCCATTCCATTCTCAATTTTATTGGTGACTATTTCTGATACATTCCTTTAACTTTCTAGCCATCCTATAACAGATAGAAAAAAATGAATCATTCCTTTGACTATAAACAGAGAAAAACATATTTTTTTCATCTCTACCGTTAGTGTAACCATCGAACACTAGCTTAACTTTTGACAAAATAACATAACTTCAGTCTTACGACAGAAATTAAGATCATATACAAAGACAGGTAAGTACATGTATACACTATGCAGAAGACTGCAAGATGACATGGTTTATCAAGTATGATCAAAACTAGAGCATGATACAACGCCTATAAATACTTTGTCGTTTTTTCTTGCTGTATATCCTATCAGTTTTTCTGTCATTACTTTGTATATATAAATCACATGATATTGAATGCAGGTTAAATATAACCCCGTCCATCGTCTACGTGTATTTTTTAGTCAACACTACCAGAGACATATAATAATTGTATTATATGTATCTATCAACATCTACATCTAGGGTTGAGTGTTTCTAAATCTGTAGTCAAGTACCTGGGGTAAAACTCTTGTTTGATTTGTTTTACATTATTTTTTTGTCATTTCGGGGTCTTTAGTAGCTGACTGTACAGTATGCTGTTTGTTCATTGTTAATGGCCATACTATGACATACATTTGCTGACTTCTTTGTCACATTGTCTTCCATACCACATATACTTTTCATAATTAGTCATTATAAAAATGAAATGTAATAAGCCTTGATATTACTGATTCTAAATGCAACACAAACACTGTGCTTTTAAGTGTTTCAAAGTCGAAAATACGTATTGTTAAGAAGTATGATTGAAGTTGTTAAAGCAATTCAAATTTCAACATTCAAAGGTATTGTTGATGAACTTGCATTTCTAAATACTGCTTTTGATCGATATTTTTTCTCATTCTAATGATATAAAATCACATTATTTTAGTTTTAAATATACTCCATGTTTTCTTAAATGGCTAGTAGCTTTATCTATTTCAACACTCGATGTTTTGCATCCAATTGAGCATCTTTGGCTGAGGTGCAGTCCTTCTTTGTTTGACAATCCCAAATCTATAATTTTTTGAATAACTTGGGCATCTTCCCTCTTTATGTTTGCTTTTTTGTTCGGCCCATCAAACACACAAACTGCATTTGCGACATTTTGGGTTGTTCGACTCTCTGAATAACTTATACCCTGCGCCAATGGCTAGTTGCCTTGGTCCCCAGTGGTGCATCCCAACACACCAAATGTTTTGAATAAAAAGCATCTTCATCCTAAAATGACATGATTGATGTTCGATGGTAACAATATTTACAACAGAGATGAGAAACAAAAACAATACTTGTTTTCTGTTCCACGCTTTTAACTATAATGTTTCATATATCTTATGTCAACAAAATTAAGTTGCATTTAATTTAACATTGTTTACACGCTAGTCTAATCATTTGAAAACCTAATCCCCCATAAACAAATAATCAAGAGTTTATTACAGGTTTTAATGTATGTCTTTTTAAACTAGATCATAGTAGTGTGTCTAAAAATTGTCTCCAACCTGTTTAATATATACACTTGATATATAGAACTGCATCTGTACATGCTGTATGTCGACAAACTATAATATTATAAATATGGTTTATAAGGAAAAGATTCACTTCTTTTGTTACTATCCCTGGGAAGGTTGACTATCAACGTAAAATAGGATATAATAAAAGTTGTAATCTGGTAATGCCAATGGATAGTCCGCTTTATTAGTTGACCTTCCCATATCTTTCATTGATAGAAAAAAGTGCCTGTGAAAAGTGGTATAAACATGATGCCTTCGACATGAACAATATAGTTAGAAGATGTATTTTTAACGTCAATATCGTAAAAGTGCTTACAAAACAATGATATTTAGACCCACGCAACACGTAAAGCAGCAGCTCAAGTCTGTTTGAGATGGGGGAAAAGTCCCCAGTAAAAACCGGCTTCTCATCTCCACCTGATCTTGCTGCATTCTCCGTTGGACTACTGTTAGTACCAGCTTCTCCTGCTTCACTAAATTGTGTCAATTCAATTAACTCTATGTTTTCGAGTTGCTAAATGCTTCAAATAATTACTCTGCTTTTCGGAGGAAAACTCACAAGAAACACAGTGATACATTATGTTAGATGCCATCTTTCCATGTGATAGTGCTTGCATTCAAGAGCTTGAAACAAGCTGTTATACTGGGCTTTATTTTAAACGTTTACAGAGCCTGTGTTTATAAGGGTCGTTAGATGTAGTTTGTACACGAGCGAAGGTGAATTGAGAGTAATTTGACGATAAAAGAGAAATAAGCAAACGAATTGTTCTTGTTTTTAATTAATTTATACACACACGCAGTTACAGGTGAAATAAAAACCTTTATCACCCTCGTTTACCTTTCGTGTGCAACTGCTTCGCGTGACATACAATGTATGCATAGCCTCATACATGTACATGGTAATTGAAACAAGAAAAAATAAACAAATATAACTGTATGCTTGGGCTTTTAGAGAAATGTACAAGTCCTAGATTATCGTACAAAGTCGATCTTATGAAAATAAAATCTCATTTTATTAATGATTTTTTATTAGAAAATGTCAATTCATTTTTCCTGGAACGGAAAAAAGTGGGGTGGAACAAATTGTCGATTTCCCTTGCACAATGAGGGGAAGGAAATTTGACATTCTGTCTAAAAAACAAACCATGCATAATATTCCATTCCATACCGTTTTAAGGTAACATCAAATACTATTATCAAAAATGTGGTCAAATTAACAGTGAAATGTAGAAAAATATCATCACACCGATGACAGGGTTGCTGTTACATTCTACACAAATATCCTTAAAATGGTCGATTTAAGGTAACAGATGAATGAATTATCCAAAAAGGGGTAAATTTTAATATAAAAAAGTTGCCATTTTATGACCAAAGTGTTCTAGTTCAAAGTATATTTGTATTACAATTGTCAATACATATAAGAAAAATTTCTTGATTAAATGACCGATTTAAGGTAACATCAAATACAATTATCAAAAATATGGTCAATTTCCCAGTGAAATGTAGAAAAATATTAAAATACCGATGGCAGGTTTGGTGTTGCATTCCATACAATTATTTGTAGAATATGGTGGATTTAAGGTAACAGATGAATTATCCCAAAACTGGTAAAGGACAAGGTATGATAAGGGCCGTTTCTGCCCCCCCCCCCCCTTTTCCAGAGTTTTTAAACTTTGAAGTTGAAACCCATCACGCCTGTGTAATGAACTGCAGTATCTGATCGTCCATGTAGAACCTTATTTTTAGGTGTTATGTACTCAAATATGTTCAATCGAGACCTTGAAAAGCCCTAAACGACGAAAACGTGTCAAAAATCTACAATTTCGTCAAGTTCGGAGACAAAATTTGACATCAGCGCCAACGTAGACCATCTTGAAATTTTCAATCAACTGTACTCTTATGTATCTTTCACGTAATAAAATATCATGGTGGTCTACGTTGGCGCTCATGTCTAAAAATTTGAAAAATAATCCGATTGTTTACATATTTTGACAAGTCATTACAATACATCAATGTGAACGGCACCGGGTACGAAATTATTCCGGGATCCATAATTGACCAGAATATCACGTACGGATTGTTTCATGTCGTATCCAGTCATCAAGACATGTCACTCTCTTAAAGAAATATGTTGTACGTGAAATTAGACCCATAATGATCAAAATAGTCTAACACTGTGCAGCCAAATACAGAGTTGTGTCCCTTGAAATATGGTGAACTAATTTTTATTCATTATAATTTTCAAATATTCAACGAAATCTTACAAATTAATTTTATAATAAATTCTCAATATATTCAAACTCTCTTTGTAGTTCTGAAGAAAATCATTTCATCAAAACGTATATATTTTGCACTTTGAAGTTTTCTATTTAACCATCTACAGAAAAAAAGATTTATGTATCATATCCATTTCGTGCACAATTTTGTAGCACAATACAAAAATTTTATAACTCCAACTCCCAAGTTTTTAATGATAAAAAAAAAAAACTCCCAAGTTTTAAAATGCTGTAACTTTCTTAATAATGCTTGAAAATTTATAAAAGTGGTAGTTTGAGATAGCTAACAGATTACTCTTTCAAATAAATGCAATGTTAGTATTATGCAACAATTATGTAACCAATTATAATGTTAACTGTGTCTAAAATATTTTTCACCAAATTTCCACTTTCAAATGAAATTAGCTTCTGCATAGGTATCCCTAGAGGATTGATTTTATTATATGTTGTTCCTATGGCCATTATCTACAAAAGGGTGTCTCAGATTTCAGATAGAATGTATAGAACAAATTTTACACCTAATTGAACATTATCTTCTTTTATGTGGTTAGGATGTTTACACTAATTAGAGATTTATGAGAGAATGGAACACCATAGAGACAATCTGAGACACCCTTTTGAAGCCCATGATACGTTGATTAAGAATCTGTTAAAATTTTTAGTATAGTTAAAGAGATGATAGAGCTAAATTCATTCAAGTGAACTTACCTAGATTTTGTCACTAATTACATAATAATTGATTACATAATGATTGCATAATAAAAATATTGCATTCATTTAAAAGATTAATCTTTTATCTTTCTATATATACCTCTTTTATTATTTTCTATGCATTTATAAGAAAGTTACAGCATTTCAAAGGTTAGTGATTGGAAATAAAAAAATCTTTGTATTGTGCTACCTTAAAATCACCTGATGATAGACAAAAATCTGCGTACAGTACTAAACAAATAAGCTTTGTATGTGCAGTCAGTATTTAAAAAAAATCCAAAGTATGAAATGTAATTATAAACATAATTCCATGTAAAGAGCAGTTGATACTGAAATTAAGTTAACTACACTTATACTATACTGTAAATTATGTATTTCCAGCCTATTCATATATCGGTACACTAATGATTTTTTTTTATATATGTGTCAGAGCACTCTTTTGAAAAGATGTTATCATAAAACAAAAGTACACATGTAGTATTCAATTGACTCAGATCCTGTATGGATTATCAAATAAAACATACTATAGCGAAATTACGAATTTATACTAACGAAAATCTAGTTTGAACCAGTGTGATTACTGAGGTGTAAAATATAAATTTCACTGTTTTGCTAATTAAATAATTTAAATCTTAAATTAAACCCCTGATCAGTCAATCTTGTTAATATTTATCAAAGGTGTGTCCATTAATACCGTGCATTTGTAGTGATAAACCTAAATGAAAAGGAGTAAAAAAAATTATTTATAGATAATATACATTCTACTAAAGCCATACATCTAAGAACTTTGTCAATAGAAATATCGTACGCTTTATTAACTGCCGCAGATGTGCCATCATCCAAAAGACAACACAGAAATGTTTTTAAAGCAGGTGGCATAATTTCAATTGAATAATCCAGTGAAATGTTTTTAGATAATGGATATTCATCTGATTGGCCATGGATTACAGCTTTAACCTATATCTGCTTCCGTAAAGTAGCTGCACTAAGTGCTTGCAACCAGTTTCGCAGTCACTGTTCAGATCTTTAAATTTGACAGACCGTATATCACAGTTATTTTAAACGGGTAATTTTCCGCCATTACGGCATAAGACAAAATTATAGTGCTACTGTATAAAATATTGGATGCACCTTGGCCTTGTTGAAGCTGTATACATGTAATTATAAATTGACCATGTTTTTTTAGTTTTTGTTGAAGCTGGTAATATGTTGTGTAGTTTTCTCGGCGGCGATCCTCGGGCAGAAATTAACCCCGGTTAACTGATCAATTTATTAAAGTTGTTAACCAGAATACTTCCCTGTGTACAGGCACGTCATCTTTAATCGTCGAAATGTTAGTAAAAGCTGTTTTATGTTCAGAACTAAATAGCTCTTTAATTTCTGATTTCAAATTTTGTAGCAAATATTTAGCGATGCAAGCTCGATGGTATAAAGATTTAATAGTAAAATTATCATGAGTTATTTTGTAAATCAGATCATTGTAGGAGATCTATGTAGTATCACTCAAAACACCTTGAGTTTGCTCCTCAGAGGTTACTTTATGAAGTTGTGTAACTTGCTTATAGGCTTTATACATTTGAAAAATATACAAACAGACAAATCAGAATGAGTTGTAGATCTACTGTCCTCGTTGATATATGAGAAGAGACTGGTCGGTAGAATTGGTACATGTAGTACAAAGTCTTTGTACAGACAACACAGAACATGATAGGTTGTGCTTACTTTTGAAATATTTAAAGCAACTCTTATGATTTTTTGTATTTTCAGATGGGATGTTTTCATTTTCTTCATATTCATCGACCGGTCTTCTGTAAACTTCTTTTCGTTTTCCCACTACGGCAATACAACTGTATCTTCATTTAAGTGTTTAACTACATTGTTTCTATGTAGTAAATACATGACAGACTATGCATCTGTGTCAATAAATGGATAGTTTTATTGCTTTTTAGCAAAGGAAGGGCTTCATTGTGAACTGGACTGAAAATTTGACTCGACTCGGAATATTTTCTACAATTTTCCGATACGATTCCTTATTTAGAAAGGGGTGTTCTACAGAACTCAAAAACTATGTTTTATTTTGATTTGATCTTTATTTCGGACGATTTTATATCTATTTAAGCTACACTGAAGTTAAAGATAGAAATAGAACCGTTTAAATATGATTTATCGTACTCTAATAGCACTTTTAAGTACACGGAAATCGACTTATATATTCAGTAAAAAACGATAACGAAATAGATAAGGGATTCCGGAAATTATAGTGATTTTACCCACCTCATAAAATTACAGAAATTCGTGATTTTAAGAAATGTTGAGATAAAGTCTTGATCTTGAATGAAAAAACGATAACTGATGAGTAATTTGGTGTGTTCTAAAACGGATAGAGTGCAAAAACATTTAATAAAACAATTAATTGTAGATCCGAAAAGGTCGGGATTATGAAAATTTTCGTACAAAATGTCAAATATTTAGAAGGAATGCAAATGCATGCAGACTTACAGTTGTAAATATTGTTTTTCATTCTTTTAAGAATCTAATTCACTTAATTATTCTGTCTAAAAGAAGAGATACCGCTAATTTCCTTTGCTTGAAAACATGTCGTATTTTTTTATAATTTTCAACTGATTTCTGAAATAAACGTCAGTTTTACAAAAACTGCACCGTACGATTTTGTGACGACCGGGCAAAAATCAAAGTTTAATCATTATTCTTTCATTTAAAAAAAAATAGCCGTGTGTTAGGTGGGTGCATTAAAGTCCTTAACTAGACGTCTTTTTCAAATATTACACTCGCCTAATGTATATTAGTTTGTGATTAGGTCAGTCTATGGGGAAGCACTAGTGGTAGGTCAATTATATTAGTATGACTTAGTATACAGTTTGATAAGCATTGGTATATCTTGTTTCAATTGATATTATTTGTTTCCGCATTTGTTATGGTATGTTGACCTTTAACAAAAATTCTTAGTTTACATGTATTAGTTTGTGATTAGCTCAGCTCAAGGTCACTATTGGTAGAAGGCCAATGTTTATTGCTATTCAGTTGTATATGCTTTAGCACATCTCATTTCTACGAATAATAATTATACGCCACGCAACAAAGTTGCGCAGGGTATTATGTTTTTGACCCGTCCGTCAGTCCGTCCATCCGTCAGTCCTGTTTCTTGTCATCGAAACTTCTCTTGAACCACACAACAGAATTTCATGAAACCTTTTTAGATGAAAAGGACATTTTATGTAGTTGTGCATATCGACAGGAAATTACGATTCAATTTTTTTCTAGGAGTTACGCCCCTTTGAACTTATTTGCTTCAATGTACTACTGCAACAGTTTTGTCATCGCAACTTCTCTGAAACCACACAACATAATTTCATGAAAACTTTTAAGATAATAAGGACATACTATGTAGATGTGCATATCGACAGGAAATTACGATTCATTTTTTTTTCTAGGACTTACACCTCTTTGAACTTATTTGTTTTAAGGTACAACTTCAACAGTTTGTCATCTCAACTCCTCTGAAACCACACAACAGACTTTCATGAAACTTTTTAGATAATAAGGTCATACTACGTAGATGTGCATATAGACAGGAAACGACGATTCATTTTTTTTCTAGGAGTTACGCCCCTTTGAACTTATTTGCTTCAATGTACTTCTGCAACAGTTTGTCATCTAAACTTCTCTGAAACCACACAACAGAATTTCATGAAATTTTATAGATAATAAGGACATACTATGTAGATGTGCATATTGACAGGAAATTATTTTTCAATATTTTTTTCTTGTACAATTTTTTTTTCTTACACTTATTTCATTTCTCCAATGACAATGTGGGGACGTGGGGTATGTGAGCGTTCTCACTAAGGTTCTTTTATTAGTTCTGCCCCCTCATTCATGGTCTATTGACTTTGAAACATTTGCTTAATAGTTTAGATGTATTAGTTTGTGATTAGATTAGTTTAAGATAAACTGCTTAATATGTTAACTTGTTAATCCAATGATATTTGGAATGCAAATTTATTGCCATTTGCAAGGTTTGTTTCCATAGTGATTATATAGCCCCCCCCCCCCCCCCTCCTCATCATGTTTCATTGACTTTAAACTGTTGCATAGTTTACAAATTAATGTTTGTGTTTATGTTTGTTAAATAGGGAACGACTTATAGTAAGTCTATGGTATTTGTATTGCAGTTATATAAGCATTTACACATTTCATTTCCATAAAGATTGTTTAGCAGTGTACTTCAGTCATGGTTCATCTACTTTGAATATTTGCACAACTTACATGTTAAAATATTTCTATTTTAATTTCAAAATTTGCATAATCAAAATTACAGAAAGGCGAGACATATTTCTGTGATAACAGTTTATTATCGTTCGTTCTTATGTTGTACTGTTACACCACTATCCCAGGTTAGGGGTTGTGGTTTTGGGATTCGGCTAACATGTTTAACCCCGCCAAATTCTGTATTAACAAGTCAGGAGCCTGTAATTCAGTGGTTGTCGTTTGTTGATGTGTTGTTACATATTTGCTTTTCGTTCCTTTTTTGTACATAAACTAGGCCGCTTATTTTCTCGTTTAAATTGTTTTACGTTCTTCATAGCATGGCCTTTTGATAGCTAATTATGCGGTATCTGCTTTGCTCATTGTTGAAGGCCACACGGCGACCTATAGTTGTTAATATATGTGTCATTTTGTCTCTTGTGGAGAGTTGTTTCATTAGCATTTATACCACATTTTCTTCTTTATTTTCAAGAACTTTCAAAGCAGATTGTGTTTGTACTGTCCGACAAAGCAGTCAACAATGTGAAAGAACAATAACACAATGACAGGATGTTTAAGTACAGAGCCACGCATTTTTTTTACAAACAAATAGGGAATAATGAGGTGCTACAATATAAACCATGATAAAGAATAGAAAATAATGAACAAACAGTATAACGAATAAAAAAAATGAAGAACCCCATCCACACAAATGAAAGAAAAAAGAAGTACCAGTCCATAAGACAAGCAACCCGACGAGAAAAATGATAATTTGCTCTGATTTTAATTTGCAAACTACACATCCGACAAATTAGTAAGGAGACACATTTGACTTAAATTCTTTAAAAAGTTTTCAAGGATATGATGAAGTCTATCTTGAGTCATGGTTTTCTCTGAAACAGAAAGTGGATGTAAATCAAAGAACATTATGTCTTTGTAATATTTCTCTAAATTTATTATAAAATTGATTTGTTGTCACAGATGAAATTAAAGCGTTTATCGCCCAATATACAGAAACCCAACGACATAATACGATGTGTAATTTATTTTTATTTTTTTTAGAACCTTTCATCCGTATATGTTTCGAATAAACAAACTATTGAGGACATACATATATGAATAATATTAAAATTTCCTCTTAAACTAGTGATATATGGTTTAAAAAGATATCATGAAATATATTTTTAATTATGTTTTTTTGTCTTCAACTATCAAACATCAAGTAGTGTTAATCAATTAAACAACACGTCTCTGTAATATTTCATTAAATTTCCATATCAAGTTACCCTTTTGTCACACATGAAATAAAAGTGTTAGTTTACCAAAAAAACATGTACATAACAAATGTGTTAATTTTGTTTTTCTGTACATACAATGAATATTCATTTAAGTTAGATTGATAGTAAAGAAAACAAAATTTGATAAAAAATATTTTGAATGACTAAATGCACAAACAGATCCGAGTTCGAATACACTCATTGTCTGAAGGAATTATTCATGTTTATTTATGTTGATATTTGACGTCAAAAAGAAAAGCATTTCCGTTTAAATTATTACAGACAAGAATATTTTCTTTTTTGTCAAAATAAATTCCCCGCGGATCATCCAATCCATCAGATTCAGTAAGAAGTTCTTTATAATGTTCACCATCATCAGATACAACTATTACAGTGTTGGTGTGATAATTAGTAACATAGACATTCCCCTCGTTATCTGTTGTTACACCACGTAAATCTTGAAATCCATTCATTTTAAATTTCCACATTAACTTTCCATCTAACGAGTAGCAGTATATTGATGTACCGTCTATACAGACCAACCTGTCTCTGTCTACTGTAATGTCGCGGATATTGTCTGTAGGTGCCGGTATAGTACGTATTACTTCACCTGTCAGGTCCATCACATGTATTATACCACTATTAATAACAACGTACAGGTTATTATCATTATATGATATTCCGTCGCAGTAACTACTGGTGTTGATTGTACTGGTGAGAGAACGTGTAGATATATTTATTATCTGTATGGTACTGTAATCTCTACAGGATACTGCTACAGTGTTACTATCTATCTCTGTTATATACCATGGTTTATAGGACAGAGGAATGTGATGGATATCAGTACCGTCTGCATTGCAAATAATAAGTCGTTTATTATAATGGTCGGTAAACACTAATGTATTGCCTGTTTTGATACAGCTAATAATCATCGGATTCTCATTCTTTGACTTTTTGATATTAAACTGTTGACGCAAAGTGACAGAAACAGGAAGGTTGTTTTTGATATATGCTTGATCCTCATCGAATGCTTCTTTGTTTGGTTCAATTTCTGAAATAAATAATCAAATATTGATTTGGTTATTTCAACAATTAATTTCTTAATCTATAATGCAGTTTACCGCTAAAAGTGATTGAATGTTGAACTATTTCTTAGTTTTGCAAACTATATAATGCTCTGAAAAATTAAATTTTTCACGACCTCAAATTTTCTCTCAGATGTTTACGATTTAATAGAGTTTTTTTTTCCACTTATACAAATCGAGCTTGATTCCACAACAGCATATGATTCATTGAAAATAGAAAAATATATAAAAAAGTAAAATCACAAAAAATACTGAAATTAGAGGAAAATCAATTCGGAAAAAAAAATGAGAATGGGGAATGTGCCAAGGAGACAACAACCCGACCATAGAGCAGATAACAGCGGAAAGTCCATATAAATGACAGATTGAAAAACTTGTATGTGTAGAGCATACATGTAGTAATGTACTGGACATACCAATGCAGATATTTGTTTGACCTTCCCATTTAAAACCATTTGCAAGATAAAAAAAAAAATATCTAGGGACTTTTTTCTGTATGAAGGTATACAATTACATGTCAAATATATCAGCGAGTTGTCATTTCACATAGGTAAAATGTTAATGGATCAATATTTTTTTATCTTTCGATTGAATATCTGTATACATGTTTTACCGCTTTTTAAATAAAGTATGAGATACCAAAAAATCCACTGATAACTAAGAAATAAATGAAGGGGTTTTTAAATTGTCATGAAATATATGCATTGGCCGTGTTTTTCACAATACGTCAATATATAAATGTTTTTTTCTTTCTTTTAAATACCAGCTGTGCTGCACGTTTGTACCCACAATTACATGTTGCTTTACATTACAATGTTTATGGGAAAGCATAACCGAAGAAAATTGTTGACCCTATGTAACATTTCTTCGTTTTTAAGGTTGTCAAATTCCAAAATATCCCTTCCTTTATACCAGCTAAAGACTATTATTATTTTTCCTAAATTGTGGTCTTTTTATTTAAACCACTCTATCGTTGTCGCCGATTGTAATGTTATTTGGTAACTCATAGATGAAATGCAATATACCAAGAGTTTTAGATGGAAATGTTTTCTATTGGTTTATATTCGAATTTTGGTTTAACCTGGAAATCAGATATCCTAAATCCACAAAAATTGGTACCCACGTTAATAAATAATCCACAGTATTCATTATGACTTCCCTAAAAAGGGTGACTGAGGAATAGAAATATGGTCCTCATTGGTCTTTCTCAGACCGTCACTAAAACTCAAAGTGGAGCGTTAGTTTAACTATGCGGGATATATAAAGTACGCAGCCACGTACGGTCAGAATGGGGAAGTTAAATACGATGCCTTGTTTAAAGAGAAGTGCACGTTAAGAACACATGCAGCAACTCTTTGAGCAGTCCGTAGGTGGCCTGTGGAAAGGCTAAATTTCTGCCCCTTTTAATGTACACTCATTGTTCAATGCCAGTCCATATTTACCTGACCTTCATCCCGGACAACCTCTATCACATGTACAGGACCTGCCTATTTGTTCTCGTGAACATGCATAAAAAATTTGCCACTGGACGTTCAGAAATCAAGAATCAATCACTATGACTCCTTTTTAAATGTTCAGCATTAAATTTATTTGAGGTACAAATTACATAATATATAAAAGAAATAACATGACTTTCACGGTTTTTTGCAAGTTTTATTTGTGACCATTTAAACAAATAATAAGCTTTCCTGAATAATGGTACACCGGTACTAAAACAAAATATTAATCTAAACACATGTCTTTTTGTCTGTCTGAGGTCAAGAGCCTTAGTATGTCAGTCGTTGTTTTTTGTGTGTCAAATCTCCTTGTATTTATTCATTTGTTGAATTTAGTATAGGTTGCTGATCTTTAAAAATCTTTGATGAATTGTTGAAATTCAGAGACTTTATTCAGTCAAATTTTGGGCTTCTGAAAGTGTAAATAGTTCCGTACGCATATTATTACCAAGTAATATTTGTTTGTCATTTGGTCACTGTTTCATTGATAGATACACCCCATCTACTTTATTCTTACTCATATTAATCATTTTAAATAGAGGTAAAGAGAAAGTAATAAATTATATACATAACATTTAGGTCTGCTGCCTTCGTCTTAACAAGAACCCCAAGGGTGACTAGAGAATAGAGATATGGTCAATAAGGTCTCCTTTCTACCGGCAGAACAACCCTTGCCAAGGTGGAGCGTCATGTTGGATATGCGGGATGGACAAGTACGCAGCCACGTCCACTCAGAATTGGGACATTGAATTCTAAGCTTCATGTAGAGTGACTGCCATGCTGTCTGCACACTGATAACCCTTGCAAAAACTCTTTGAGGGGTCCGAAGGTGTCCTGTTGTAAGGCAAAATGTCGCTATCCAATTAACACTCATTTCCCAGTGGCAGTCACTTTTTCTCCTACTTTCATCTCAAATGGCCTCTATTACAGGACCCACCTTTTGCATTTGTTATTAAATAGTCCTCAACATGCATGAAATATTTGCCAATGGATATTACGCAACCAACAATTAATCAAACAACCATGCCCGAGAAAGTTGGAATCCTTGGAATTTAAGAACAAAATGTTGTATAAATAATTTCGATACCGAAACACCTCCTCCTCAGCTGGGGAATTACACAGTACTCCCTGCAAGACTGGTATCAACCCAGTTTTATAATTATGCACATCTTAGTACATGATGTCTCACGACAGAAAAATCGGTTAAAATCTTTCCTTTAAAGGACTAAGGTCTCGTCTCATGGTGCTTCACGTTGTTCTACTGGATGTTTAATCCCCGTCAGATCAGAATTGGGACGTTGAATCTGATGTAGGGTACCGCTGACACGCTTTCTACAGCTTTACATTACAGTGTTTTTGGGGTTGCCTATCCGAAGCAAAATTGTTGTATAATCCTGGTACCTTTGATAACTATTGACCCTATGTAACATTTTATCGATTTTAAGGCTGTTAAAATCCAAATTCCCCGTCCTTCAAAGCAGTCGAATATAAAAAAAAAGAAGATGTGGTATGATTGCCAATGAGACAACTATCCACAAAAGACCAAAATGACACAGAAATTAACAACTATAGGTCACCGTACGGCCTTCAATAATGAGCAAAGCCCATACCGCATAGTCAGCTATGAAAGGCCCCGATTAGAAAATGTAAAACAATTCAAACGAGAAAACTAACGGCCTTATTTATGTAAAAAAATGAACGAAAAACAAATATGTACCACATAAACAAACGACAACCACGGAATTTCAAGCTTCTGACTTTGGACAGGCACAAACATAAATAATATTGCGGGGTTAAAAATGTTATCGGGATCCCAACCCTCCCCCTAACCTGGGACCGTGGTATAGCAATACAACTTACGAACGAACTATAAAAATCAGTTGAAAAAGGCTTAACTTCAGAAGGACGAAAATACAAGTGGGCATGGCCCGATACTTATACATTCTGAAGACTGTGAAATTTAGTCCGAAAGTGTGCTCTTTGAGGTCTTCTTTAATTTAAACCAATCAATCGTTGTTGCCGACTGTTATGTTATTTGGTAACTCATAACTCATAGATGAAATGCAATATAACAAGACTTTTAGATGAAGATGTTTTTTATTGGTTTATATGTAAATTTTGGTTCAACCACGAAATCAAATATCCTCAATCCACGAAAATAAATGATCGATAGTATCCATTATGAAATCCCTTCAAATGTGACCAGGGAATAGAAATATGGTCACCAAGTAATATTTGTTTGTCATTGGGTCGCTGTTTCATTGACAGATACACCACATCTACTTAATTTTCACTTTATTTAAATCATTTTGAATAGGGATAATCAGAAAGTTATTTACTGTACAAACTTATCATTTAAGTCAGCTGCCTTTATTCCAACAAGAATCCCAAGGGTGACTGGGGAATAGAGATATGGTCACTAAGGTCTTCTACCTACCGGTAGTACAACCCTTAAGAAAGTGGAGCGTGATGTTGGCTTTGCGGGATGTACAAGTACGTAGCAACGTCCAGTCAGGAAGCGGACTTTTTTATGCTTCGTGTAGAGAGACTGTCAAGCTCTCTGTATGTTAAGAAACCATGCACACACTCTTGGAAGGTTCATAAGGTGGGCTGTTGTAAGTCATTCCCCAGTGATAGTCAAAATTCCCTCTACCTTGTCGGGAAATACGAATAAGAAGTTGAAGTCAGTTCGTGCTGGACACAAAGGAGCCGTCACGAAGCTACTGGTGAAATTCGACGAGTTAAAGTCAAAAACAGACACAGAAGTTGACGAAGTGAAAGCCCTTGATGATTTCGTCACGCAGAAACAGAAAACATTGATTGACCTGAATAAAAGACTTTTGGAACAGACATCGGAAGAAAATGTGGAGCAGGAAATCACCGACTCAGATGAGTACATGTACGAACTTGATTGCAAAATTAGACAAATTCGGAAATTTATTAAGTCCTTTGAAACAAATACTATAATTTCGCATGATACTGTTGGTCATTTAACAAGCAGAATTTACCCAGACGCATTTCATTTCACACCCGAAGCTAGAGTTGATAAATTTGTAGGAACAGAAGTGCAATAGATTCTATGCCAGCAGTATTCAATAAACGCCCCTGCAGTGCATACCCGTCCGTCAGAGAATGTCATGTTTCAAGTCCCGTCAGAACCGAGATCTTCAAAAACTAATTACCATAGGCTTCCAAAGTTAGACTTGCCAAATTTTAATGGAGATATTCTCAAGTGGCAGACATGTTGGGATTGTTTCGAGTCATTTATACACTACAACGACACATTAACGCCAATCCAAAAGTTTAACTATCTTAAATCCCAGCTTGAGGGAAGCACCGCGCAAACAGTAGAGGGGTTCGATTTGACTAATTGTAACTACGAAACCGCAGTCAACCTTCTCAGAGATAGGTTCGGACAACCTAGGAAACTGATACATGCTTACATGAAAGCACTCATGAATTTACCCACGCCAACAAATGATGCATTTAGCTTGAGGTCTTACGGAGACAAACTTGAATCATATGTGCGAGGATTAGAGTCACTTGGTCAAACACCAGAGATGCATGGTTCGCTTTTGGTGCCTGTAGTTTTGGACAAGTTACCGATTGACATAAGAAAGAATATTGCACGAGAACACGGGAGAGATAATTTGACATTGGATAATCTACGCAAATCTATAACTAAAGCGATTGAATTACTTGATGCAGGACAGGGAGTCAGGAAATCGGACAGATTGTACGCGACTGTATTTTTTATGGGTATGTAATCACATTCATACAAGAGCAAATTCACAGACACACATAAGAAGAAAAATACACGTACATGTATTTTCTGTTCAGGTGAGCACTATCCGACGGAGTCCTCTGAGGTACCAGACACAAACGCTAGAAATCAAATCGTAAAACAGAAACGGTTATGCTTTAACTGTTTAGGGTCACACCGAGTGGCCACATGTAAGTCTACAAAACGATGCAAAAATGTGACAGAATGCATCATACAAGCATATGTAAAGGTAAATATGTAATTCCAGGAACGACACCGGAGCCTACAATTCAACAGTCAGCTATAGAGGTAGTTGAAACACGACACGAGACTAGAGTAATGTATTTATCACAACAGAGTCATAAAATTCTCCAAAAAACAGCAATTGCACCAGTTATATATAACGACCAAGAAGTAGAATGTAACATATTATTTGACGAAGGAGCACAGCCTTCTGTCATAATTCAGAATTTGGCTGATAAACTAGAAATTAAACCAACAGAAATAGTCAGCATTCAACTGTGGACCCACCGCTGTTCAGTCAAAGATCGGATATCTGTTATCAGGACCGATCAATAGAATCTATCAGCCGTCAACAGTTCTTGTAAAATTTCAAGACTTCACATAGTGTGTATCTTCTACAGTGTTTATGTGGTAAGCAGAATTGCGAGTCAGAACAGCCATTTCATAAACGTATGAACGGCCATCGTAGTGACTATGAATACAAGCCAGACCTTTTTCAGATGACATTTGAGATCCTCTGACAACACTAAGGCAGATCTCAATCGACTGATCATTACAATCATTGTCAACAACACTGCTTGGTCTAGGGAGGATATACTTGTTCGACAAAGATTTTGGATAAGAAAATTAAAAACAAAAATTGCCATCAAATGGGGTCAATGAAATATGTAATTCTTATTCGTATGGTGCATTTAATTTGGCTATATAGCATACCTACACATTCTTTGTTGCTATTCCTTTATCTTTGTCAACTATAACATTATAACGAGTTGAATCGCAGGGTACTAAAGGGATACATCATTGGGGATGTATAGGTGTAATACCACCATTGATTTTCCTCTATTAGTCTTTGTTAAATTTGCACTTTTCAAAAATTTTCCTAACAATCTGCAGAATTTATCTTTATTTCAAATAAAGAAATACTTGGCATGAGTAAAGTTTTATCCTGTCCAGTTCTATAGAAAAAAATGCACATAACATTTCATTGCACATAAGAAAATAACCATCATTGGAAGTTAACCAATCAAATTTCTCCCCTTATTTTATCTGTGTACAAGGTTTAGTCACCATGTAACCTCAAGATTACAAAATTTTCTATAGATATCCCAATGGTTTTTTGAAACACTCAAGACATATGTTTATGACACAGAAATGGTTTTACTGCAATAAAATGTAGGACTAATTACATACAACAGTCAAATTCAAGGGGATATTTTTTTCGACCTACATTCGTATACAACCGGATGTGACGTACCATGATTTGGTGGTATTACACCTGTATAAGTACGCAGCCACGTTCAATTCCTTAACCTTGGTCAACATTATATTGTATTTAATCATTATCAAACTGCTTTTTTTAAATGTGTAAATACGCAGCCTCTGTTGAAACTACTTTACCGTCGTCAAATTTGAAATATTATTTCAGCTCAAATCGGTCAGTGCTGTTCATTGGGAATGTGTTTCTGCACAGTCGTAGTTGTAATAACTTATTTTTCGTCCCCTTTGAAATAATAAAGATGTACCTCTTCATATCACACAGTAATATTTTTGTTCGAGGCATATTTATGCAGTCTCTGTTGTAAATACCTAAGCATTTTTGAAAATTTAGAATTGTACCAGCGTTGTTGTTTTCTGTTTTAATTGCATTAATTATTATATATGTAATTGAACAAAAACTAAATGAACAGATTATGTCATACATGTTTATAATGACCTCGTACCATCACAGGTGACCTGTTTACGTGTTCATATTAAATCCGCATGTTCATTTGTAAATACAAATAACATAATTGTGATAAGTTTAGTTGTTGCCAAATAACGACCATTAACCGGACAGAGAAAGCATCATGATCAACCTTTCGCCGGACAGAAAGTAACATACATGTAAAAGGGAAGTTGTATTTGAGGTAAAAAAAACAAGTATTTGCAAAACTTTTAAAGTCCTCTGATAAATTAAGGTTTATACTTCTGAAACAAAGAAATCTCTCCTTCTCTGTTGTTTTCCTCGGTATACAGTGGAATATTCTAACGAGAAGACTTAGGAGCTATACCGCCATTAATTAATATAGCTTCTAAACTAAATGATATCGGTTAAAAGATTTAAGATACGAAAGGAAAATATGTAAACAACGATATTACTTAGATTAAGGTCGTCCTGCCTCGTTCCTTTTTTTGCTCTGTCATCAGGAATCTTTTCAACCTGGAAACAAAACAAAAAAAAACTTTAATTAGAAGAAAATCCAACATAATTATAATGTTGCTAAACTGTATATTATGTTCTACTGAACATAAAACACGTCTGATAATTGAACTACAAAGGCTTATAAAAAAGGGGAAAGGGTGTACACAAAATATAACAGCATTATTATATAAAATATGTCCGTGGATTTTTATCTCAATACAAACTAAATTGTTGTTCCATGTTATAAAATAAAATCCAGTTTGAATTAACACTCGTAATAAAGGTATTTGTAAATTATATGACCCTAAAATTAATAAATAAATAACTTGCTTTTTATACCTATTCATAAGAAATACACGTGCACCAAAATCAAATCAAATGAAATTGTAATTGTCATAAATAACATGAGAATATTCATAATGGTGTTTAATTTTACTACGCAGAACATGTTTGTCCCTCGACAAATAGTAGCAAAATGTACATGTTCCGAAAGATTGTTAACATTAGCTCTTCAACATGCAGTCTTTATTAATATTGTTTGATAATTCTGGAAACGAGTCTTTTGATAATTATATAAACCATTGTGGAAAATAAAGAAAACAAAATATATCGCGAACGGAAAAATCACATTTATTAAAAAAAAAAGAGCAATGCATTATTTTTTAATAAAAGAATAAATAAAGGCAACAGTAGTTCAATCGTCTTAAACCGAAAAAAATTCCAGGCTACAAACTAATACCGAGGAAAATACATCAACTATATGAGGAAAACAACGGAACAACAGAAACACTAAACTGCAAGAAAACAAACGCCAACATAAAATATTGGTTGTATTAAACAATGCAAACAACATATTATATAAACAAGAATGTGTCCCCAGTACACGAATGCCCCACTCGCACTATCATTTTCTATGTTCAGTGGACCGTGAAATTGGGGTAAATTTGGCATTAAAATTAAAAAGATCATATCATAGGGAACATGTATACTAAGTTTGAAGTCGATTGGATTTCAACTTCATCAAAAACTACCTTGACCAAAAACTTTAACCTGAAGCGGGACAGACGGACGGACGAACGGACGGACGAACGGACGCACAGACCAGAAAACATAATGCCCCTCTACTATCGTAGGTGGGGCAAAAAAAGAAGATGTGGTATGATTGTCAATGAGACAACTATCCACATCAAACCAAAATGACACAGACATTAACAACTATAGGTCACCGTACGGCCTTCAACAATGAGCAAAGCCCATACCGCATAGTGAGCTATAAAAGGTCCCGATAAGACAATGTAAAACAATTCAAACGAGAAAACTAACGGCCTTATTTATGTAAAAAAAAAAGAAAAAAAAATTGAACGAAAAACAATATGTAACACATAAACAAACGACAACCACTGAATTACAGGCTCCTGACTTGGGACAGGCACATACATAAATAATGTGGCGGGGTTAAACATGTTAGCGGGATCCCCCCTAACCTGGGACAGTGGTATAACAGTACAACATAAGAACTAATATTAGTATATTTTCACTTATATTCATCCTATTTTATGAAAAACAACCCATCCTTAAGTACAAAAAAATACATATATTCAAAAACAGTTCATAATTTCCAATTATATTGAGAAATAATTTCACGTGTATTCATAAAAAAAGTCAAAGTATCTTTCTTTACTCTTATATTATTAAAAAATAATGAAAAACAATTGATGCAGAGGAACTTAAATGGCTGACGGTAGTATGTGTTTCAATGTCGCTCTGGTATAGTTTGGCTCTCTTTAGATTATTTCCATCCCGATAAAAAAATAGCTGGTCCTTTCCAAATTAATACAAACCAGAGTTTAAATATCTAGACTTATATATTATTCAAATTTTATATAAAAAAACTACCTGATCCAGAAACACTCAAATGATTGATTACAAAAACTTTACATGGTTGGCAAGAAAAGACAAATAAATAGTGACACTCTAGAACAATCGACAATTTTCTTAGGTATGCATTATATAAATTGTAATTCTAAATAATGATGATTGATTTTTATTAAGTCAATTAAATATTAATTGAATTTGTGCATTTATCTTTGTAATCATGATTCCTGTCTTGATTTGTAATTAGTTTATAATGACAAAAATAATTATCAAAGAGAAGTTATCATAAGTTTTTGTTTATTCAATGAGCCTGCACTGTTTTCTTTATAATATCCAATATTAAAAAGCACTGACCCAAGCTGTTCTAAAATAGTTATTATAGAAATAAGAAGATCTGGTATGATTGCCATTGATACAACTCTCCACAATGACCAAATGACACAGAAATCAACAATTATAGGTCATCGTACGGCCTTCAACAATGTGCAAAGCCCATACCACATAGTCAGCTATATAACGCCCCAAAATGACAAATGTTAAACTATTCAAACGAGAAAACTAACGACCTAATGTTTGTCTAAAGAAAATCATTATTTATTTGTTTACTTAAAAATGAACGAAGCTAACTTGGGAATATTATTGTTAAGAAAAACACATGTCCATTTTTATGAAAAATGGAAATCTGCTTTTTTCATTTTTTTTTTAACCTCAAAACTTGTCAGATGTATTATTGTGGGACACTGATCTTGATCCTGTTTTAAAGTTAGGGGATTATACAGAATATGCCTCAAGTAAATGCGCGCAGTAGAAACTATAACAATACTCCTTCCCCCTCCTCCAAAAATCCCAGCTATTCCCTTTGAAGAGGTATTAAAAACATCTCTGCCTTATGGGGGACATGAACTTAAACAGCATGGTCAACAAATTCTATTCATTGACGCACGACAACAACGTTCCCCTGCAACATAAAAACAGTCTACACCTGATAGTTCTGAATCTACACAGTTGACATTTTTAGGGTGAATTGTACAGAAAACATCGCAAACCGTACTGTGTCAAAGAGATGCGAAACTATCAGGGATATTGAAACTCATAAGTCGAAAATAAACTGACAACGCAATGACTTAAAGGAAAAGATCAACAGACAAACACCAGTACAAAAACACAACACAGACAACTAACACCTGAGCAACACGAACTCCCATGCGCAACTGGTCTTTAAATCAATACGGGATCAAAAATGAGTACCATTAACTTAAAAATAGTATCTCTGCTAGGGACTGGCGAATACAGGTGATTTCCATCCTTTTTGTCGTGACCAAAAGCAAACTTTCACAAAGCAGTGAAAGAAAACACATTTTTCGAAAACTTTACATACACACTAAGTAGAGTCCTACGGAATTTTAATATGGTCCGGTATTAACAACGATTCAGAACAAACATAAATTGTATAGTATTGATATACACAAAATAGTTTTATGTCGTGTGAAAGAATAAGAAAACATAAATAAAGACTAATAGCATATATTCGGCTTGATTCGATTACATTCATTGATTATTTCCATAACAAAATAATCCAATTAATGTGTTCGGATATTCATTATACAGCTTATAATATGACTTTAGATTGTTTATTGAAAAACAAGCTGTTTCGTCGTTGATCAACAAAATATCCTTATTCGATACTTATAAAATCTAGATTAAAACCTTTTTCTTTTTGGAATATTGTTAAAATATTGAGTTCAATCATGAAAATTGATGAATCTTTGTTACAACACTATTAAATACAATCAACATAATAAACCTTCAACTTCATCAAACTGTACAATTTGAAGTAGATATATGTTTAGTATCATACCATCATAACATATATGAGGAGTACATAACCCGTGCCATGCCAACAACTGTTTTTTTAATAAATGTGTTTAGTTCCGATGCAAAGACCTTGTAGGTGAATCAATATTAACGCCAAAATAAGCAATCTTTTATGACCTGACAACAGTATCGTAATTATATCCCTTCTTGATAAGTCTATTTAAAGGTTTTGTTAGTTTATGAGGTGAATACTGACATTTTTGTGCTTTATAAAGAATATTTCCATAAAAAATTGGATGTGAAATACCTGAACGTATAAGAAGTCTGCATGTTGAGCTATATTTACGAATGATGTCCTTATACCGATGATAAAATTTAGTAAACGTTTGACTAGTTTGTGATATCGAAAACCCTGGTGTAATAATTTTTCAGTAATACATAAATTTCTCTCGTTAAAACCTAAAACATTGTTGCATGCACGAGAGAATCGTACAAGTTGAGATATATAAACACCGTAAGATGATGACAAGGGAACGTCACCATCTAAAAATGGATAATTAACAATAGGAAATGAAAAATCATCTCTTTTATCATAAATTTTAGTATTCAGCTTTCCGTTACGTTATATACTGTGAACTGGACTCATTGTATTCCATGTATCGTATAACCATACATAGCAATCATGATTATAACTTCACCTTTTGGAACTCTGGGTTTAATAGCTTCCTTGTGAGCAGCAACCCTCTATAAAAAAAATCATGATAGGATATGCAAGTACGGGCATATAGTATCAATTGGGAGATATATACCCCGTATGCAGGTGTTGCTAGAAAGTTGCTACTTAGAAAAGTTCACAATTGGAAAGCTGAAATCATCTCTTTTGTCGTAAAGGTTTGTTTTCAACTGACCCTCATTGTCAATTTCTAGATATAAGTCAAGATATGAGGCAAACTTAACTGTTACTGTTGTATCCTTTATCTCTATTTCGATGGGATGGATGTGTTCAACATAGGCACCACATTTGCAAATACTGTAAGCTGATAAAACTTAAAGTCTTGTTTTCAAATTCTTTAAAAATTAAAACAGGGATGGGGGTATAAATGTACTGTAAAAGAAACGTAAGAGAATATGCAATGATATATTTAAGGCTGTAATTCTGATAAATAAGTATTATTGTTAAAAAAAATGTCTTTCAAGAGTTTTCTATTTGAACTAGTGTAAGTATAGGTTGCACTTTGTAAATACAGCTGTATCACAAGCCACGCCTCTTTTGGGGAGATATATATACATATATATATATATATATAAACGAGTCTAAATTGAAAACTACGTTCAAACCTTTGATTGCGTTGGATAAAAACCACAATTTTTATACGTGTGCATGTAAAACAAAGTTCGTTGTAGAAGGGTCTAAAATCAGCACAAACAACCTTTTCCAAAAGACCAAAAAAGTGAAAAAGTATATTTAAACAAAACGCATTTAACTAACAGGTCGAACAACTGATGTTCTTTAACCCTGCTGACTGCCATTGGCGATTGCCAAACAAAATTGATCACAAAATGTAACAAAATGGATCTTAATATCAATTTAATACTAAACATAAAAACAATGAACTTGTGACCAAGATGTTATACCACAAACACAAGGTGTCAATATTAATATATATATATATTTATATACAACTGTTAGATCTGTATATTTGCTTTCGCAAATTTTTGGTTCTTCCCTCGCCGGGATTCGAACCCATGCTACTGTGACCACGACCACCTGGGCTCTACATATAATAGAGCTTTCGCTGGCCGTATGTTACCTTTCCTCGTCAGTTTTAATCTAGCGGTGTACCACAGTACATGATATATAAGGCATGAAGATGTAATTGTTACAGATCAGCTAAATTATCTATAGTAAAGGATCCTACAAATTAATGTAAGATACAGTCACAGAAAATAATTATATTCATAAGTACGTCTGAGTCAGTGATAACTTTACAACAGATGTATCCATCGGATCGCCATCAATGATGGTAATACATGGCTGTGTACATAATGTATATACAACTCGTCTAAACATCAACCCAACAACGTTAGATCTGTTAATTTGCTTTCTCAAATTTTTGGTTCTTCCCTCGCCGGGATTCGAACCTATGCTACTGTGATATCGTGACACCAAATCGCCTGCACTGCAGCCGTCCCGCTAGACCACACGACCACCTGGGCTCTACAAATAATAGAGCTTTCGCTGGCCGTATGTTACCTTTCCTCGTCAGTTTTAATCTAGCGGCGTACTACAGTACATGATATATAAGGCATGAAGATGTTATTGTTACAGATCAGCTAAATTATCTATAGTAAAGAATCCTACAAATTAATGTAAGATACAGTCACAGAAAATAATTATATTCATAAGTACGTCTGAGTCAGTGACAACTCTACAACAGATGTATCCATCGGATCGCCATCAATGATGGTAATACATGGCTGTGTACATAATGTATATACAACTCGTCTAAACATCAACCCAACAATGTTAGATCTGTAAATTTGCTTTTGCAAATGTTTGGTTCTTCCCTCGCCGGGATTCGAACCCATGCTTCTGTGATATCGTGACACCAAATCGCCTGCCGTCCCGCTAGACCACACGACCACCTGGGCTCTACAAATAATAGAGCTTTCGCTGGCCGTATGTTACTTTTCCTCGTCAGTTTTAATCTAGCGGCGTACTACAGTACATGATATATAAGGCATGAAGATGTTATTGTTACAGATCAGCTAAATTATCTATAGTAGAGGATCCTACAAATTAATGTAAGGTACAGTCACAGAAAATAATTATATTCATAAGTACGTCTGAGTCAGTGACAACTCTTCAACAGATGTATCCATCGGATCGCCATCAATAATGGTAATACATGGCTGTGTACATAATGTATATACAACTCGTCTAAACATCAACCCAACAATGTTAGATCTGTAAATTTGCTTTCGCAAATTTTTGGTTCTTCCCTCGCCGGGATTCGAACCCATGCTACTGTGATATCGTGACACCAAATCGCCTGCACTGCAGCCGTCCCGCTAGACCACACGACCACCTGGGCTCTACAAATAATAGAGCTTTCGCTGGCCGTATGTTACCTTTCCTCGTCAGTTTTAATCTAGCGGCGTACTACAGCACATGATATATAAGGCATGAAGATGTTATTGTTACAGATCAGCTAAATTATCTATAGTAAAGGATCCTACAAATTAATGTAAGATACAGTCACAGAAAATAATTATATTCAAAAGTACGTCTGAGTCAGTGACAACTCTACAACAGATGTATCCATCGGATCGCCATCAATGATGGTAATACATGGCTGTGTACATAATGTATATACAACTCGTCTAAACATCAACCCAACAATGTTAGATCTGTAAATTTGCTTTCGCAAAATTTTGGTTCTTCCCTCGCCGTGAATCGAACCCATGTTACTGTGATATCGTGACACCAAATCGCCTGCACTGCAACCGTCCCGCTAGACCACACTACCACCTGGGCTCTACAAAAAATAGAGCTTTCGCTGGCCGTATGTTACCTTTCCTTGTCAGTTTTAATCTAGCGGCGTACTACAGTACATGATATATAAGGCATGAAGATGTTATTGTTACAGATCAGCTAATTTATCTATAGTAAAGAATCCTACAAATTAATGTAAGATACAGTCACAGAAAATAATTATATAAATAAGTACGTCTGAGTCAGTGACAACTCTACAACAGATGTATCCATCGGATCGCCATCAATGATGGTAATACATGGCTGTGTACATAATGTATATACAACTCGTCTAAACATCAACCCAACAATGTTAGATCTGTAAATTTGCTTTCGCAAAATTTTGGTTCTTCCCTCGCCGTGATTCGAACCCATGCTACTGTGATATCGTGACACCAAATCGCCTGCACTGCAGCCGTCCCGCTAGACCACACGACCACCTGGGCTCTACAAATAGTAGAGCTTTCGCTGGCCGTATGTTACCTTTCCTCGTCAGTTTTAATCTAGAGGCGTACTACAGTACATGATATATAAGGCATGAAGATGTTATTGTTTCAGATCAGTTAAATTATCTATAGTTAAGAATCCTACAAATTAATGTAAGATACAGTCACAGAAAATAATTATATTCATAAGTACGTCTGAGTCAGTGACAACTATGACAACTCTACAACAGATGTATCCATCGGATAGCCATCAATGATGGTAATACATGGCTGTGTACATAATGTATATACAACTCGTCTAAACATCAACCCAACAATATATATATATATATATATATACAACTCGTCTAAACATCAACCCAACAATGTTAGATCTGTAAATTTGCTGTCGCAAGCAAATTTACAGATCTAACATTGTTGGGTTGATGTTTAGACGAGTTGTATATACATTATGTACACAACCATGTATCACCATCATTGATGGCGATCCGATGGATACATCTGTTGTAGGGTTGTCACCGACTCAGACGTACTTATGTATATATATATATATATATATATATATATATATATATATATATAATGTCTAAAAATAGCAACAATCAACATTCAATCTAATTAAGCGTGGATCAGTTTGTGAAAATAAACTGATACAGTTACTGAATTAAAATTATATAAATGTCTAAGAATATAACTAAAACACACTAATTGATACATAAAAAAGTTCTATTAGATGTTAAATAGAAATACGCAATATTTCGCTAAACAAATTAGCTTCATCAGGCGTGTGCATCTCTCAAGGTGAAATCGGATGCATGACAGAAAAATATTTTTGTAGCTTAATCTATACAAGATTTGAGGGATGGGTGTAACATATTAATTCGGTCATAAAATATGTTTGTAGCTACAACTACATGAAGTTGGAATAAAAGTTTAACACATTTATAGATGTTCAATTAATTGTATGAATTTTTATAAATTAATTTGTATGATTTCAAGATAACTATGGTTTTGATTTGCTTTGAAATCTTTTTTCGTCTCTCTCATTGAGTCCATCAGGTTCAAGAGTTCGTAACTGGTGCATCCAAAATCTCTCTCTTTTTTGTCTTCCTTGTGTATCCCAATTTTGATTTTTCTCAATGATTTGAAATGTGATGTTTTCAAAATCATGTCCTGCTCTTAAAAGGTGTCTTGTAATTGGGCAGTTCCTTTCTTTTGTATAAAATGACCGATGGTTATTTAGTCGGATGTTAAATGGGGTTTCTGTTTCACCAACATATTGTAATTTGCAAGTTCCACACGTTAGAACATAAATGCAATTTTGCGTTTTGCAATTTGATGTTATAAATATGTTGTAATTTTTCTTTGTGACTGTGCTGATGAACTGGGTTTCTATATTGGCGACTTTGCAGCACTTACAACTGGCGTCTTATTGAAAATGATCCTTCCTTAAGCGAGATTTTTCCATCACCTCCCGTTATGGCTTACCGCAGACCAAAAAACCTCAAAGATATTCTAGTATCATCCAAAGTATCTAAACGGGAGATATCAACAATTGGAGGTTATAAACAATGCGGAAGGGGCAATTGTAAGTGCTGCAAAGTCGCCAATATAGAAACCCAGTTCATCAGCACAGTCACAAAGAAAAATTACAACATATTTATAACATCAAATTGCAAAACGCAAAATTGCATTTATGTTCTAACGTGTGGAACTTGCAAATTACAATATGTTGGTGAAACAGAAACCCCATTTAACATCCGACTAAATAACCATCGGTCATTTTATACAAAAGAAAGGAACTGCCCAATTACAAGACACCTTTTAAGAGCAGGACATGATTTTGAAAACATCACATTTCAAATCATTGAGAACAATCAAAATTGGGATACACAAGGAAGACAAAAAAGAGAGAGATTTTGGATGCACCAGTTACGAACTCTTGAACCTGATGGACTCAATGAGAGAGACGAAAAAAGATTTCAAAGCAAATCAAAACCATAGTTATCTTGAAATCATACAAATTAATTTATAAAAATTCATACAATTAATTGAACATCTATAAATGTGTTAAACTTTTATTCCAACTTCATGTAGTTGTAGCTACAAACATATTTTATGACCGAATTAATATGTTACACCCATCCCTCAAATCTTGTATAGATTAAGCTACAAAAATATTTTTCTGTCATGCATCCGATTTCACCTTGAGAGATGCACACGCCTGATGAAGCTAATTTGTTTAGCGAAATATTGCGTATTTCTATTTAACATCTAATAGAACTTTTTTATGTATCAATTAGTGTGTTTTAGTTATATTCTTAGACATTTATATATATATATATATATATATATATAACAAGTCAAAAAGGGTACAACATCAATAAAACATTGATGTTGTACCCTTTTTGACTTGTTATATATTATATTTTGTAGTGTACAGAATCATATTACATGATCCATCGCCTTGTAAGATTGATCGTTGACTATTTATTCAGTCATTTTATATATATATATATATATATATATAGATCTGATAGCACTTACATGACATATTAATATGACACCGGTCTTAGTATTGTTGAAACTATACACGTTTACCTCTAGATGTCTTTCTGTTATTTTTGTAGTTGGATTTCTGTCTCATTGACATCGTTATTTTTGTTGTTAGATTTCTGTCTCATTGACATTGTTATTTTTAGTTGGATTTCTGCCTCATTGACATTGTTATTTTTGTAGTTGTATTTTTGTCTCATTGACATTGTTATTTTTGTTGTTAGATTTCTGCCTCATTGACATTGTTATTTTTGTTGTTAGATTTCTGTCTCATTGACATTGTTATTTTTGTTGTTATATTTCTGTCTCATTGACATTGTTATTTTTGTTGTTAGTTTTCTGTCTCATTGACAGTTATTTTTGTTGTTAGATTTCTGTCTCATTGACATTGTTATTTTTGTTGTTAGATTTCTGTCTCATTGACATTGTTATTTTTGTAGTTGTCGTTCTGTTTCATTGACATTGCTATTTTTGTAGTTGTATTTCTGTCTCATTGACATTGTTTTTTTTTGTTGTTAGATTTCTGTCTCATTGACATTGTTATTTTTGTAGTTGTATTTCTGTCTTATTGACATTGTTATTTTTGTAGTTGGATTTCTGTCTTATTGACATTGTTATTTTTGTAGTTGTCGTTCTGTCTCATTGACATTGTTATTTTTGTAGTTGGATTTCTGTCTCATTGACATTGTTATTTTTGTAGTTGTATTTCTGTCTCAATGACATTGCTATTTTTGTAGTTGGATTTCTGTCTTATTGACATTGTTATTTTTGTAGTTGTATTTCTGTCTCATTGACATTGTTTTTTTGTTGTTGTTAGATTTCTGTCTCATTGACATTGTTATTTTTGTTGTTAGATTTCTGTCTCATTGACATTGCTATTTTTGTAGTTGTATTTCTGTCTCATTGACATTGTTATGTTTGTAGTTGTAGTTCTGTCTCATTGACATTGTTATTTTTGTTGTTATATTTCTGTCTTATTGACATTGCTATTTTTGTAGTTGTATTTCTGTCTCATTGACATTGTTATGTTTGTAGTTGTAGTTCTGTCTCATTGACATTGTTATTTTTGTTGTTATATTTCTGTCTTATTGACATTGTTATTTTTGTAGTTGGATTTCTGTCTCATTGACATTGTTATTTTTGTTGTTATATTTCTGTCTTATTGACATTGCTATTTTTGTAGTTGGATTTCTGTCTCATTGACATTGTTATTTTTGTTGTTATATTTCTGTCTTATTGACATTGCTATTTTTGTAGTTGGATTTCTGTCTCATTGACATTGTTATTTTTTTAGTTGTAGTTCTGTCTTATTGACATTGTTATTTTTGTAGTTGTATTTCTGTCTCATTGACATTGTTATTTTTGTTGTTATATTTCTGTCTTATTGACATTGTTATTTTTGTAGTTGGATTTCTGTCTCATTGACATTGTTATTTTTGTTGTTATATTTCTGTCTTATTGACATTGTTATTTTTGTTGTTAGATTTCTGTCTCATTGACATTGTTATTTTTGTTGTTAGATTTCTGTCTCATTGACATCGTTATTTTTGTAGTTGTATTTCTGTCTCATTGACATTGCTATTTTTGTAGTTAGATTTCTGTCTCATTGACATATTTATTTTTGTTGTTAGATTTCTGTCTCATTGACATTGTTATTTTTGTAGTTGTAGTTCTGTCTCATTGACATTGTTATTATTGTTATTAGATTTCTGTCTCATTGACATTGTTATTTTTGTAGTTGTATTTCTGTCTCATTGACATTGTTATTTTTGTAGTTAGATTTCTGTCTCATTGACATTGTTATTTTTGTTGTTAGATTTCTGTCTCATTGACATTGTTATTTTTGTAGTTGTAGTTCTGTCTCATTGACATTGTTATTATTGTTATTAGATTTCTGTGTCATTGACATTGTTATTTTTGTTGTTAGATTTCTGTCTCATTGACATTGTTATTTTTGTAGTTGGATTTCTGTCTCATTGACATTGTTATTTTTGTAGTTGTAGTTCTGTCTCATTGACATATGCCTCACATCTCCTTTTATTTATGCTGCACTTAATTTTCCGTGTGCTCAAAATGGCTAATAAAAAAATGTTTTATCATTTAATTCTGATAGCAGTACCAGATTTTCTTTGGATCAAATCTAGCGAGTCGATTTGTATTGTTTTCGGATTAACGTCCCGTGGCTAAAACTTCATGCATATTAAAGAGCTCTTGTATTAGAAAATCTTATTGTAAATATTTTACACATGTGACTTCTTTGACACTTTTGTGGTGTTTTCTTAATAATGGAAGAACCAATTTTCTAGAGACGCACCAACGCACCTGCTTCAAAAGTGTTTTTGGGGTGTTAAGTGAACAAGAAAAGATTTAATACCCACACAATACACGGAAAATAACGCAGATGTCCTTGCACGTACAACGCAAGTTTTACTAATTTTCTGAAGACAAATTAACATGAACGCAAACTTTAAGAAGATGAAAGGAAAAAAGAAACTCCCCTTTTTTCGTGATTATATATTATTATTTCTACATTAGATTCTTTTTTTAATTATTTTTTTTTTATACTCTAAAAAGAGCCGTTTTTTATCTGCAATTGTCTTATTTTGTAATATTCTGTCCCAGGGTAATGACTTTTACCGCTTCTTCAGAAGTGTTTTAACATTTTGTTTTCCTTTAACACTGCAGTGTAAACCGATTTGTCAGTTCCTATCTCTGTATGTTTCTCTTTATACGATTTATTGAATTGCCTTCCTCTCTGCATGGTCAACTAAGTGGATTGTTTCTTCACAGTTCCGTTAATTCTTGTACCATACTAACATCAACTTTGACTTACGACTTCCTCCCCCCCCCCCACACCCCTCCCCCCCATACGAAATGGTTATTCCCATATGACTCTGACTTTGACTAAAGACAGACTAGCAGTTGTAATCGTTTACGATGGAATTATGCATTCTGTTTGTCTGTTGTCGATACAAGAGAGTGTGGATGGAGGTTTTCAATTAGAGAATAAGGGACAAAAAAAAGGAAAGAATAGAGAATAATGAACATATAAAGGATTGAGGAATACAGAAAACTGGCCTAAAAAAATAAATAATACAGAAATGAAGGAGCCCCATCCAGACCCTCATACTACAATGAGATATAAAATGTACAGTCAACTACTCTGTTTACCATAATACCACACTGAGATATAAAATGTAGTCATCTACTCTATTTACCCTCATACCACACTGAGATATAACATGTACAGTCAACTACTCTGTTTACCCTCATACCACACTGAGATATAAAATGTACAGTCAACTACTCTGTTTACCCTCATACCACACTGAGATATAACATGTACAGTCAACTACTCTGTTTACCCTAATACCACACTGAGATATAAAATGTACAGTCAACTACTCTGTTTACCCTAATACCACACTGATATATGAAATGTAGCCATCTACTCTGTTTACCCTCATACCACACTGAGATATAAAATGTAGTCATGTACTCTGTTTACCCTCATACCACACTGAGATATAAAATGTAGCCATCTACTCTGTTAACCCTCATACCACACTAGGATATAAAATGTAGTCATCTACTCTGTTTACCCTCATACCACAGTGAGATATAAAATGTAGCCATCTACTCTGTTTACCCTCATACCACACTGAGATATAAAATGTAGCCATCTACTCTGTTTACCCTCATACCACACAGATATAAAATGTAGTCATCTACACTGTTTACCCTTATACCACACTGAGATATAAAATGTAGCCATCTACTCTGTTTACCCTCATACTACACTGAGATATAAAATGTACAGTCAACTACTCTGTTTACCCTAATACGACACTGATATATGAAATGTAGCCATCTACTCTGTTTACCCTCATACCACACTGAGATATAAAATGTAGTCATGTACTCTGTTTACCCTCATACCACACTGAGATATAAAATGTAGCCATCTACTCTGTTAACCCTCATACCACACTAAGATATAAAATGTAGTCATCTACTCTGTTTACCCTCATACCACACTGAGATATAAAATGTAGCCATCTACTCTGTTTACCCTCATACCACACTGAGATATAAAATGTAGTCATCTACACTGTTTACCCTTATACCACACTGAGATATAAAATGTAGCCATCTACTCTGTTTACCCTCATACCACACAGATATAAAATGTAGTCATCTACTCTGTTAACCCTCATACCACACTGAGATATAAAATGTAGCCATCTACTCTGTTTACCCTCATACCACACTGAGATATAAAATATAGTCATCTTCTCTGTTTACCCACATACCACACTGAGATATAAAATGTAGCCATCTACTCTGTTTACCCTCATACCACACTGAGATATAAAATGTAGTCATCTACTCTGTTTACCCTCGTACCACACTGAGATATAACATGTAGCCATCTATTCTGTTTACCCTCATACATTTACCACACTGAGATATAAAATGTAGTCATCTACTCTGTTTACCCTCATACCACACTGAGATATAAAATGTAGCCATCTACTCTGTTTACACTCATACCACACTGAGATATAAAATGTAGTCATCTACTCTGTTTACCCTCATACCACACTGAGATATAAAATGTAGCCATCTACTCTGTTTATCCTCATACCACACAGATATAAAATGTAGTCATCTACTCTGTTTACCCTCATACCACACAGAGATATAAAATGTAGCCATCTACTCTCTTTATCCTCATACCACACAGATATAAAATGTCGTCATCTACTCTGTTTACCCTCATACCACACTGAGATATAAAATGTAGCCATCTACTCTGTTTACCCTCATACCACACAGATATAAAATGTAATCATCTACTCTGTTTACCTATTTACCACTGTGATATAAAATGTACAGTCAACTACTCTGTTTACCCTCATACCACACTGAGATATAAAATGTAGTCATCTACTCTGTTTACCCTCATACCACACTGAGATATAAAATGTACAGTCATCTACTCTGCCTATTTACCACTGTGATATAAAATGTAGTCAACTACTCTGTTTACCCTCATACCACACTGAGATATAAATTGTAGTCATCTACTCTGTTTACCCTCATACCACACTGAGATATAAAATGTACAGTCATCTCCTCTGTTTACCCTCATACCACACTGAGATATAAAATGTAGTCATCTACTCTGTTTACCCTCATACCACACTGAGATATAAAATGTACAGTCATCTACTCTGCCCATTTACCCCTGTGATATAAAATGTAGTCAACTACTCTGTTTACCCTCATACCACCCTGAGATATAAAATGTAGTCATCTACTCCGTTTACCCTCATACCACACTGAGATATATAATGTAGTCATCTACTCTGTTTACCCTCATACCACACTGCGATATCAAATGTAGTCATCTACTCTGTTTACCCTCATACCACACTGAGATATAAAATGTAGTCATATACTCTGTTTACCTATTGACCACTGTGATATAAAATGTACAGTCAACTATTCTGTTTACCCTAATACCACACTGAGATATAAAATGTAGTCATCTACTCTGTTTACCCTCATACCACACTGAGATATAAAATGTACAGTCATCTACTCTGTTTACCTATTTACCACTGTGATATAAAATGTAGTCATCTACTCTGTTTACCCTCATTCCACCCTGAGATATAAAATGTAGTCATCTACTCTGTTTACCCTCATACCACACTGAGATATAAAATGTAGTCATCTACTCTGTTTACCCTAATACCACACTGAGATATAAAATGTAGTCATCTACTCTATTTACCCTCATACCACACTGAGATATAAAATGTACAGTCAACTATTCTATTTACCTATTTACCACTGTGATATAAAATGTAGTCATTTACTCTGTTTACCCTCATACCACACTGAGATATAAAATGTACAGTCATATACTCTGTTTACCTATTTACCACTGTGATATAAAATGTAGTCATCTATTCGATCTGTTTACCCTCATACCACACTGAGATATAAAATGTAGTCATCTACTCTGTTTACCCTCATACCACACTGAGATATATAATGTAGTCATCTACTCTGTTTACCCTCATACCACACTGCGATATCAAATGTAGTCATCTACTCTGTTTACCCTCATACCACACTGAGATATAAAATGTAGTCATATACTCTGTTTACCTATTGACCACTGTGATATAAAATGTACAGTCAACTATTCTGTTTACCCTAATACCACACTGAGATATAAAATGTAGTCATCTACTCTGTTTACCCTCATACCACACTGAGATATAAAATGTACAGTCATCTACTCTGTTTACCCCCATACCACACTGAGATATAAAATGTAGTCATTATACTCTGTTTACCTATTTACCACTGTGATATAAAATGTAGTCATCTACTCTGTTTACCCTCATACCATACTGAGATATAAAATGTAGTCATCTACTCTGTTTACCCTCATACCACACTGAGATATAAAATGTACAGTCATCTACTCTGTTTACCTATTTACCACTGTGATATAAAATGTAGTCATCTACTCTGTTTACCCTCATTCCACCCTGAGATATAAAATGTAGTCATCTACTCTGTTTACCCTCATACCACACTGCGATATAAAATGTAGTCATCTACTCTGTTTACCCTAATACCACACTAGATATAAAATGTAGTCATCTACTCTATTTACCCTCATACCACACTGAGATATAAAATGTACAGTCAACTATTCTGTTTACCTATTTACCACTGTGATATAAAATGTAGTCATTTACTCTGTTTACCCTCATACCACACTGAGATATAAAATGTACAGTCATATACTCTGTTTACCTATTTACCACTGTGATATAAAATGTAGTCATCTACTCAATCTGTTTACCCTCATACCACACTGAGATATAAAATGTAGTCATCTACTCTGTTTACCCTCATACCACACTGAGATATAAAATGTAGCCATCTACTCTGTTTATCCTCATACCACACAGATATAAAATGTAGTCATCTACTCTGTTTACCCTCATACCACACAGAGATATAAAATGTAGCCATCTACTCTCTTTATCCTCATACCACACAGATATAAAATGTCGTCATCTACTCTGTTTACCCTCATACCACACTGAGATATAAAATGTAGCCATCTACTCTGTTTACCCTCATACCACACAGATATAAAATGTAATCATCTACTCTGTTTACCTATTTACCACTGTGATATAAAATGTACAGTCAACTACTCTGTTTACCCTCATACCACACTGAGATATAAAATGTAGTCATCTACTCTGTTTACCCTCATACCACACTGAGATATAAAATGTACAGTCATCTACTCTGCCTATTTACCACTGTGATATAAAATGTAGTCAACTACTCTGTTTACCCTCATACCACACTGAGATATAAATTGTAGTCATCTACTCTGTTTACCCTCATACCACACTGAGATATAAAATGTACAGTCATCTCCTCTGTTTACCCTCATACCACACTGAGATATAAAATGTAGTCATCTACTCTGTTTACCCTCATACCACACTGAGATATAAAATGTACAGTCATCTACTCTGCCCATTTACCCCTGTGATATAAAATGTAGTCAACTACTCTGTTTACCCTCATACCACCCTGAGATATAAAATGTAGTCATCTACTCCGTTTACCCTCATACCACACTGAGATATATAATGTAGTCATCTACTCTGTTTACCCTCATACCACACTGCGATATCAAATGTAGTCATCTACTCTGTTTACCCTCATACCACACTGAGATATAAAATGTAGTCATATACTCTGTTTACCTATTGACCACTGTGATATAAAATGTACAGTCAACTATTCTGTTTACCCTAATACCACACTGAGATATAAAATGTAGTCATCTACTCTGTTTACCCTCATACCACACTGAGATATAAAATGTACAGTCATCTACTCTGTTTACCTATTTACCACTGTGATATAAAATGTAGTCATCTACTCTGTTTACCCTCATTCCACCCTGAGATATAAAATGTAGTCATCTACTCTGTTTACCCTAATACCACACTGAGATATAAAATGTAGTCATCTACTCTATTTACCCTCATACCACACTGAGATATAAAATGTACAGTCAACTATTCTATTTACCTATTTACCACTGTGATATAAAATGTAGTCATTTACTCTGTTTACCCTCATACCACACTGAGATATAAAATGTACAGTCATATACTCTGTTTACCTATTTACCACTGTGATATAAAATGTAGTCATCTATTCGATCTGTTTACCCTCATACCACACTGAGATATAAAATGTAGTCATCTACTCTGTTTACCCTCATACCACACTGAGATATATAATGTAGTCATCTACTCTGTTTACCCTCATACCACACTGCGATATCAAATGTAGTCATCTACTCTGTTTACCCTCATACCACACTGAGATATAAAATGTAGTCATATACTCTGTTTACCTATTGACCACTGTGATATAAAATGTACAGTCAACTATTCTGTTTACCCTAATACCACACTGAGATATAAAATGTAGTCATCTACTCTGTTTACCCTCATACCACACTGAGATATAAAATGTACAGTCATCTACTCTGTTTACCCCCATACCACACTGAGATATAAAATGTAGTCATTATACTCTGTTTACCTATTTACCACTGTGATATAAAATGTAGTCATCTACTCTGTTTACCCTCATACCATACTGAGATATAAAATGTAGTCATCTACTCTGTTTACCCTCATACCACACTGAGATATAAAATGTACAGTCATCTACTCTGTTTACCTATTTACCACTGTGATATAAAATGTAGTCATCTACTCTGTTTACCCTCATTCCACCCTGAGATATAAAATGTAGTCATCTACTCTGTTTACCCTCATACCACACTGCGATATAAAATGTAGTCATCTACTCTGTTTACCCTAATACCACACTAGATATAAAATGTAGTCATCTACTCTATTTACCCTCATACCACACTGAGATATAAAATGTACAGTCAACTATTCTGTTTACCTATTTACCACTGTGATATAAAATGTAGTCATTTACTCTGTTTACCCTCATACCACACTGAGATATAAAATGTACAGTCATATACTCTGTTTACCTATTTACCACTGTGATATAAAATGTAGTCATCTACTCAATCTGTTTACCCTCATACCACACTGAGATATAAAATGTAGTCATCTACTCTGTTTACCCTCATACCATACTGAAATATAAAATGTAGTCATCTACTCTGTTTACCCTCATACCACACTGAAATATAAAATGTAGTCATCTACTCTGTTTACCTATTTACCACTGCGATATAAAATGTACAGTCATCTACTTTGTTTGCCTATTTACCACTGTGATATAAAATGTAGTCAACTACTTTGTTTACCCTCATACCACACTGAGATATAAAATGTAGTCATCTACTCTGTTTACCTTCATACCACACTGAGATATAAAATGTAGTCATCTATTCTGTTTACCCTCATACCACAATGAGATATAAAATGTAGTCATCTACTCTGTTTACCCTCATACCACACTGAAATATAAAATGTAGTCATCTACTCTGTTTACCTATTTACCACTGCGATATAAAATGTACAGTCATCTACTTTGTTTGCCTATTTACCACTGTGATATAAAATGTAGTCAACTACTTTGTTTACCCTCATACCACACTGAGATATAAAATGTAGTCATCTACTCTGTTTACCCTCATACCACACTGAGATATAAAATGTACAGTCATATACTCTGTTTACCTATTTACCACTGTGATATAAAATGTAGTCATCTACTCGATCTGTTTACCCTCATACCACACTGAGATATAAAATGTAGTCATCTACTCTGTTTACCCTCATTCCACACTGAAATATAAAATGTAGTCATCTACTCTGTTTACCCTCATACCACAATGAGATATAAAATGTAGTCATCTACTCTGTTTACCCTCATACCACACTGAAATATAAAATGTAGTCATCTACTCTGTTTACCCTCATACTACACTGCGATATATAATATACAGTCATCTACTCTGTTTACCTATTTACCACTGCGATATAAAATGTACAGTCATCTACTTTGTTTGCCTATTTACCACTGTGATATAAAATGTAGTCAACTACTTTGTTTACCCTCATACCACACTGAGATATAAAATGTAGTCATCTACTCTGTTTACACTCATACCACACTGAGATATAAAATGTACAGTCATCTCCTCTGTTTACCCATTTACCACTGTGATATAAAATGTACAGTAAACTACTCTTTTTACCTATTTAACATTGAAACATTATCACATTCTATAGCTGATGTTTATTATTAGAAAAATATATTTCACGGCACCCTCCCCGCCTCCTTTTTTTTCTAAAAAGAGAATGTCAATACACAAAACAATGTAAAGGGTAAAAGAAACAACTCTCTACACGCAATACGAGACAAAACAAGCCACATCTTTCAGAGGTTAGAATACGATGTAAAAGATTGGAAAGCCTTATAAAGTACACAATTTGTAAAATTTCCTCAGAGAAGCTATTGGCAAAAATCTGGTTAGTTTTGTATACGTATTATATACATTTGCAACTAGTCTCATATTTCTAGTAAGTTAAGAGGGGGTGGGGAAACAAATCTTTTGTCTAATCCTGTTACATTTTGTAAGTATCCCATGTCAGGAACGTTGTCGTACACATGTATATTATATCGACGTAATGTTCCCCTCCATTATTTAGATAATTTATCGACGTAATGTCCCCCTCCATTACTTAGAGAATTAAGTGTTAACAGTAGATCTTTGATTGCTTCTGTTGTATCTATTTTTGTCTTTCATGGAATTGAGACAATTTTTAAAAGATCTAGAGTGAGACACATGTTTGGTCACCAGTATATTTGTCCGCGAAGACTATATGTATGCATCACAAATTTGTTTTGTTATTCCTGTCCTTTTGCTGCTGTTCTATTGACGTATGCCCCACCTCTAAATCTCCTTCTATTGTCACAAAATGGAAGTTCCTACATAGTACAAGTTTTAAATGGAAAAAACTATTCTGGAATATTATTTCCACTGGTATAGAATATTTGTTCCAACGGGAACAGATATTATGACATTGTTTATTACAAAGTTTCCAATAGAGAATTTTAGGTTTTTGACTTACTTAAACGTAACATACCTTAACATGTAAAAAAAAGGTTTATTGTTATCTCCCGTTGACCATTAAACTTGTAAACTAAACAAAAATCGTATATTTTGACGTACGTAATACACCTTAACTTGGCTGTTGTAAAATTGTGTTTGTCTCCCTTTCTCCGTTTTGTTAAAATCTCTTTAAAATAGCGTAATCCACGAGAGACAGTTTACATTAGTCTTTAAATACATGATATCTGAACATACGAAAAAGCAAACTTTGTTCACAGAGAATACATGTATATGTTGAATGAAATACAGTTTTCGTAGAAAAAGATTTTATTTTCAACTATTTGGGGAATATTGCATGCCACGTTCAAAAAGTATGTACGGGAAAATGAGATCTTGAAAGTATTTATTCTGAAAAGGATAACGTTGATCTAAGATTGTAATGATTTTCTAATATAAGCATATAAAAATGGTAAACGGAAAAAAAGTCTCAGGAAACAAAGTCACAGGATAAAAAGTCACATTATCCCTAGGATAAAAAGTCACATTATCCCTAGGAAAAAAAGTCACAGGAAAAAAAGTCACAAGAAAAAAAGTCACAATTTGTTTAAGTAAACTTATTTGTCAGAAATATGTTGGAATGCATGTGAAAAAGTCACTATGTACATGTATGCAATAAATAATCAAACTGGAGTTTTTGAATGCATTGAAAATAAGTCATAATATATGTGTATCGGATTACTTATTCAAGTTATGTTAGACTAAAAGTGGTTAATTTTTTAAAACTATAAAGGAATTCTATATATACTTATAAAAGTGTATTGGAATAAAAAATGTTCTTTTTTTCAAAATTTACTTTTCAACAAACAGGGAAAACTGATTGTGTCCTTTTATTTAATATTTAGCATAAGTTGTATTTCATTGATATGGCTTCCTACGAAGACAGGAAATGAAAGGTCTACAAAGGGGGAGGTGCCACAAGAAGCCACACATCAATATCAACGTAACAAAAAATTTGTTCCGGCGTGACATTTGTTCCACCGAAACAAATTTCATAGGAAATATGTTCCACCGGAACTTATGTCACAGAAAATATGTTCCAACACTATAAAATTTGTTCTGGAACTAATTTTTTAACCAAGTGTGAAATAAGTTCCGGAACAAAAATCACAGCACCATGAATTTTGTTCCAATATTAAAATTAAAAAAAAAAGTGAAATAAGTTCTTGTGATATTAGTTTTAAACGAAGGTATTTTATAGAAATCAATGAAAATGTTCTGCTCGAACCTATTTCACAGAAAATAAGTTCTGTGCTTGCATGGGGTACATTTGCAATTGAAGGAATGACTTTAGGATGAACATAAGAAATAAAAGCGATGATAATGTATCTATGTTTGATCGTTTATGTGGTATTCAACCTCCTTGTTTCCTGATGATCTGTCATTGGTGTTCTAATCATACATGTACTTAGCTATGGTCATTGCACAGTTTTTAAAGAGCGTGTATTTTGTTTCTTTATGTCTTTTAATATAATTGATCAGCCACTTTGTCCTTTTCAAAAAAGTACAAATATTCATCTTCAACTATAATACTTTTTTTCGGAATGACTTTTATTATTATTTCTTATTCTACTCTTTCCTGGCTCATAAGTGCTATTTTTAGTATTATTACTTGAGCATGTTATTAAACTTTTTCTTTACTCCACATGATCCAATTGGATGTTTACACTTTTTATTTATTACATTATGCAATATAATACATGTTTTTTATAATGACTTTAAACTCACTGATGACAAGTGCTCAGTATATAAGAAAACTTGTTTAACCAGTGGAACATATTTCACAAACAAGAAACTTATTTCACCAGGTGAGGAACAAATTTCACAAATCCAGAACTTATTCCACCAGGTAAGGAACAAATCTCACAAACATGGAACTTATTTCACTAGGTAAGGAACAAATTTCACCAACCCAGAACTTATTTCACCAAGTAAAGTGTGGGACTTATTTCATAGAGATGGAACAAATTATATAGAAATTGTCTGTGAAAAAAGTTCTCCCAGAACATATTTCCTGTGAAATTAGTTCCACTGGAACTTTTTTCACAGGAACAAATTTTGGCTCACATCAACAGTCCCTAGATATATATGTATAAAAATGCTAAGCTTTTATTAATGGCAATGAGTTGTTTGTTTAACATTAAATTCATGAAAGTAGAGAATACTTATCTTTATATAAATCAAAAAAAATATGTGGTCAAGTTATATACTGAACTTTTAACTTGTATTAAAATTGAAGGAAATTGTTGCTGTTAAACTCACATCTCTAAGAGATATAAAATTAAAATAATTACAACAAATCCTTGAAAAAATGTATCAATCTAGTACACCAGCATGTACATGTTCCATTTAAATGATTTGCAATTTATATCTAAATTTCAAAAGCTAGTCGTATAAAATGAATTAAAAATGTCTATTTCCAAACAAATATCTATTGGGAATGTTTCCCAATATATTCATATATATGTGCGGCCTTATGACCATTTCCATAAAAAAAATACAAATTGGGAATGTTTCTCCTGTTAATACATGTATGTGCAGACCCTATGACTATTTCATGCAAAAAATATATATTGTGACTTTTTTTCCTGTGGCTTTTTTTCCTGTGACCTTTTTTCCTGTGACTTTTTTCCGTGACTTTTTTTCCGTGACTTTTTTTCCTGTGACTCTTTTTCCTACATTCATAAAAAATAGCCGGATTATTTGATTATCAGATAGTTTTGGGAGTTATTCTATTGGATAACCATTATTGTGATTAAGGACTTTTGTAAATATTTGTGAGAACTCCAAACATGAGTATTCTTGTCTTAAGGATGTACTTAGGTGAGGTTTTGGAATTTGTGTAAAATTTTCGGACTCCTCTATTGTGTTTTCCCATACAAAACAAGGTAAAATATTTTGCCCCATAACACCCATTTATTTTTTCACAAGACTAAATAGCTCATGAAAGGTCATTTACCAAAATTTTAGAAGATTCTTAATTGTTTTTCTTTTGTTTTGAGACCCATATAATACCAATGCAAACATAAAGTAAAAGTCCGAGTCAGCCTTTTCCCGCCATATTTTAAATCTCAAATATCTCGAAAAGGAGGTTTATGACCTATAAATATGTTTAGCTTAATTTATCCTAAAAGAATGCTTTACCAGCTTATAGTATCAATTTAAAATTCTTGATTTATTAATTTTCACCTCACCTCACCGAAGTACATCCTTAATGATGTCTCAGCTTTTCTTTTTTAAAATGAATGATCTGTGTCGTGTGTGCCATTAAAAATAATCTATCAAGAAAAGGTGTTTGTAAACCTTTACCTGGAAAGTTCATTCTAGCAAGTGAAATAAAAACATATCGCAGTGGGATAAATTTCCCATGTTTAGAATCCCTTCTTATATGCAGATTCAATAGTTTCAACAGGGATGTTACAAACGGACGCCCCGACGGACAAGCAGAGGGATCGATGGTAGCATTGTGTTACTTTTTATTACCTATATAGCAATTGCATGATCTTTTAGCTATTAACTGGAAAGTAGAATGCTTCTGCTACATACATATACAATGCACATATATCGGGTATTAGCATCATTAAGTAATGCTAAATTACTGAATTCTTCACAAAGATGGCAATGGTTTACTGGCTTAGTTGTCAAACAAATTCGTTACCATAACAGATGAACCATGTCGAGTAGATTTTTCGGAAATTATCATCTTTATTGTTTTTTTTTGTAGCCTCGCCTTAAATATTGGAGCCAAACTAGGCTTGTGTTTGAAGTATTTGTATTTTTATCCATCTGATGAGTTAAGCCTTTGTCAACTGATTTGTATAGTTCGTTCTTATGATGTGCTGTTACACCATTGTCCCAGGTTAGGGGGAGGGTTGGGATAACATGTTTAATCCCGCCACATTCTGTATTGATGTGCCTGTTCTAAGTCAGGAGCCTGTAATTCAGTTTTTTTTTTTTATGAGTTACATATTTGTCTGTCGTTCATTTTTTTGTACTAGTTTTCACGTTTGAATTTTTTACATTGCCATTTAGGGACCTTTTATAGCCAATTATGCGGATTGGGCTCTGCTCAATGTTAAAGACCGTACGTTGACAAATAGTTGTTAATCTTTGTGTCATTTGATCTTGGTAGAGTGTTGTCTAACAGGCAATTACACCACATCATCTGTTTACATGCATGCGCGACAATCACAACTGAATGAAGCAGCATACTTAATTGGTAAATGTCTGCTCAAGGAGGTCCCAAAGTAAGGACTTACCTAGCACTGAAATTAACTTTTGTATTAGTTTCTGACAAATGCATCTGAATTTCTTTTAGCATGTTCAGTCAAAGAAAAACATGTGAAAATATTTTAAAATCGAGAGCAAGAAATCATTGTTTTGTGTATTGGAAAAACTTTAAGGAAGATTCATTCAATCGTACATATACGACATACATTTCTATCATTTCCAATAGTGAGAGTTAAGTCCTGTTGTTTTAATTCTGGTAGCTATCAGACTATATCTGCTTCATGATAATCCAGAATACAACAAACTTGGATATATAGCAAAACCGTGGTTCTCAAAAAGAAAGATTTCAAATTAAAAGAATGAAAAAAAGCAATTGTGATTTTCCGGAAAAAAGGTAGGATCCAATCACAGCCCTCCACACTCCTGGTACAGCCACTGAGTAAACTATTTTCAACGGGTTTTCTTATCTAAAGTACACGATAAGCTTGTGTGGTATGCATACATTATTGTTCAATATATCATTTTCCCTCGATGTAGTATCTGACAATTAATGTGTTACGAGTCATATAATCCACAGGTATTTGGGGCATGGACCCCCCTTTTTTGGACCTCACTTAAAAAAAATGTTTGGCGTTTTTTTAATTTATTTACAATTTTCTACTATGTATAAACATATATCAAGTCTCAACAATCCATTGCTAGTCGATTGCAATAACTTGATATATGTTTATACATTGCAGAAAATTGTAAATAAATTAAATAAAACACAAAAAGTGAGGTCCAAAAAAGGGGGATACATGCCCCAAATACCCATGATATAATCAAGAGACAACGTTTCAGTTATTATATAAAATCTGTAATAAAAATTCATGAACCTTCACGCACAAAGATGTTTTCATAGTGACGACATAAAATTTCCCACTAGTTACCGATACCAGTAATCAGACTTAAACGACAAAATCGAATTGAAAACTGTTACTTATGTTACAGTGCTTCTAAAAAATCATTGATCCACTTGCTTGCTATGTTTGCTTGGTTGTTTGCAAACAATATGCAGGCGGAGTTTCAGTCAGTTTTTACATATGCTGGAATTTGAGTGGACCATAAGGATTGACATGAAATGAATTTAATGTTTATTGTCCAATCAAATTTCAGTAAATAGTAAACAAAGATCCAAACAAAGATAGCAAGCAAGTTAATCAATGAGTTATCCGAGATGAGTTGTTTTGCATGCTGTTAATAGAGAAGTGCTGTAAATGGCCAGGAACATATTTTGTTTTGATTTTTCTGGATTTTTTCAGTCCAATTTTGCAAATTACAGTCAGTTGAGTTATTCAAGTTTTTTTCTGATCACTCATCTACACCCATAAAAAAATGAAAAGGACTCGTCCAATATTAATTAATTTACCGCATGGAGTGTAATTTGAAATTGGACCGTAAAGGTTTTTAATCTTGATAATTTTAAGTAAGAACGAAGTAAAAACAAATCTTGTATGGGTACATTTGCAACCGTAGGAACATCTTGTTCTTAATCAAGATTATTGATAAATTCAGCCCTTCTCTTTGCAAGTCCAGCACACGTCTCAACTATACAAGAGAGTTCCCATCTAGTGTGGCGGTAAATTGCTCCGATAACCCTGGAAAGTTTTAAGCTCTTTTATAACATGCTCAACAAAAATTCTCCTCTTCTTGTGCAGTTTGTTAAATTTTCGTTTCCTCCTTTTTTCATTGCGAGGCAGTCTTGCTATTTCATTTGCTTTATACGGCGTCACCAGAGGTCTTGTATTTGGATAAATACTGTCTGCAAGGATAAACCCATTGGCAGGAAAATCAAGATCAAGTCCAGGACCTATACGCTTCATCTGTTGATACGCGAAAGCGTCATTATCATGGCCCAGAAATCCGGAGTGAATATGACAGATATTTTTTTCGTTATCTATAACCACCTGTAAAACATAAATTAAGTTGATAGTGAACATAAACATGATCCTTATCGATCAAAGTTACTCCGTTAACAAAATACTTACAGTAATGTAAGCATATACATGTAGATTTTATAGCATTCTGAAAATTGTTGTGCATCGTTTTTTTATTATTCGTATGGATGAAATTATTTCATACATTGGCTGATTCATAGGTAGGTACCGAACATTAGAAGTCCCTCGGGCATGTCCCCCTCCCCTCCCCGGTTTTTTCTTGCATAAATTCAGACAAAAGTTACTTAAAATAGACACGATAGAAACATCCATATTCCTCAAACCCGATGAGCTTGAATTATGGATCCCCCCACAAAACAGAAATACTAATTTGATGAGAAAGAAACAGGAATGGGTTTAGTATTTCAAAAATAGAGATATGAAAAGGGTACGAACAGGTGGAAAGAATAACGTGTGTATACAACAACTTTGTCTTGCTAAAATTCATGAATAACAAAATTGAATTCTATATAAAAAAATATGACGAATCAAATAGTGCTTTGCTGTCAGAGAAAGTTTGTATAGCTTTATGATTTTTTTTCATTTATTGAAAGACTGGTGAATCTTTTCATAATTATTTTTAACCCTGTCAACCGATCAATGGAGAGAAAAAGGTTGGATTGTCGTAGATGTCGCATGTACTACTAGTATATTTTAATTCACATGTAAATTGAAAAAAATAATTCACATGTATACATATTTCGAATAAAAAATGCGAAATTGAGCTTTTTAGTTTTCATAGAAATTATGTATTTTTACATAACCACAAAAAATATTCTATATCAATTTTAACGTTATAAATACATTCTAATAAAAAAAATCAAACCAAAAAAGGGGGAGGGGCGAGTTTTAGAGGTTCGGTATCCAGTCAAGTGCTTGTGTCTGTGTCCTTTGCCAATGAAGTTTTAAAATTTAAACTCATGCAAATAGTTACTTTGAAAATTCCGTATCATATGATCACTAATGCTGTATGTGTAAATCTTTAAATACTTATAGTCGAATCGTAATAGTCTTAAGTGTTTGTAGATAGGGGGTAAGTACCGAAAAAAATGCTTAAATTTTCATAAAAAAAAAGTCACATATTTTGCCGTAAAAATCACATGCTCACATAAGTGTTTTAAATTTCTTTTTGTACGTAAAAGGGGGGGGATAATCATTACTATGTGATCCTTTTTAAGGTGTCTTAACAATATGCGAAAAATTATAATTCAACATATACTTGTACCTGGGTGTGTATACAATGGAACTTTCTGTGACCACTGTAAAATTCTTCTTGTGGTTCGGTTTGCGGCACCAAAATTTCATGCGAAGTTCCATCGATGCATCCCAAAACGTTGGGCATTTCGGGCCACTTTCCATTTCTCCGATGCCAAGTATTCCTATCTGGCCACACTATTGTTCTTGCAACTTCTTCCCATAAAATTACCCACATTTTCTTTATAATAGTATAAACAGTTGGTACACTTATGCCAAAATATTGAGATAACATCGAATATGTTGGATATTGGCGGAGCCATATCAAAGTCATCAACAGTCTGTTTTCAAGGGTCATGAACCTTACTCCATATCGAAAACCAACAGTTCTTGGTGTAATTGCCAATACCAACTCCTGAAATGAGCGTGGGCTTTCCCCAGAAAGTATCCAAAAATCAAATGGTCGATTTTGCAGAACAGAAAAGACATCCTGTGCTTCATATGTGTGAGGTATTCCTTCAATTTCCAAAATTCTATTCCTTATTGTAAGGTTTACGTGTGGTAAGACGAACCTCATATTCCGTACATAACAAGAATACATATTCATAAACATTATGAACACGAAATCCTCGTCTGACTTGTATGGAAGAAGCATACAATTTTTAAACATTCGATACTGCATGTACATCATTAAAATCATAGCAAAAAGAGTGTCCCTTCCGTTCATTATGAAGCTTTAAAAACACATTTATTTTATTATACATGTATACCAGTTCAGGTATTAAAGCTGAATATAAGGTATCCGATGGGAATTCAAACCTCATATATAGTGTATAAAATATATATATATATATATACTAGTACCTAAATATTGAAAATCAAAAAAGCTAGATTTAAGCGATATTTTTTTATTATTTTTTTTTTTATTATACATCGAAATGTAAATAACATTAAATAAAAAGCAGATAAAAGTTAAGGGACCTCCTGTTTTGGTCCATAAGAAGTTGTTTATTTATTTGAGACCTCTGATTGAACATACAGAAAAAAAACATTTATATCCCAACATTGCAAAATGACTTTGAAAGCAAAGGAGGTGCGTGTCGAAGTTTCTCTAAATGAGAAAATAATGATTGCCAAAAACTATGAAAAAACTCGCTGCAATTGGCCGAGGATATTGGAAAATATTAGAAGCAATATAGATGAACTACCTGGACAGGCCAAGTCGTTGTACCAAGAGGGGGATTTCCAGAAATTAAGAAGACGAATGTCCGACCAGATGAAAAAATTAACAAAGGAAGGGGCTATCATTACCAATGAAGAGTTAAAAGAAATCGTTGAAAGAATCAGGGAAATGGAGAGCAGATACTCCGGACAAGCTGGAGACCATCCTAAAGATAAAGAAGTTATCTCAAAAAAGGTACTTTAGAGTTAATTTTGACGCATTGTCGGGTGTGTTTGATCAGTTGATTAGATTCATTATTTTTTAATTTTGTAAATTCCCCTTTTTCGTAAAAGGTGTAATTTTCATTAGTCATAAGATTTCATCAAAAGATTAAAGTATCTACAACTATCTAAGACAGTGTTCAACCATTTAAAATTCTAGGGGGGGGGGGGGGGGGGGGGCTATGGGTTTTTTTCCGGAAAAACTAGTTTTTCGCCTATAGCCTATGCCTATGGCGAAAAACAATCTATTTTTTTGGCGACAAATTAAGGTTCATCATAACAAATGGACAAATATGGACGTATTTTCACCTCAAAATCTACCCCTCCCCTCCCCAAAAATCCAAATGATTACTGCCTTATTATATTTTTAAAGTTTTTGGTTGACCCCTCGATCGGTAGACATCCTTTCGTAAAGAAAAAAATTCTGGAGACTTTTCCGACAATTAAAATTTGAAGATAAAAGATGTGTGCTGTTACTCTAAAAAAAAAGAGAGTCAAAAACGATGAATGAACAACAATAATTATAGCTTTGTTTTGAACTACATGTTAAGTTGGTGATTATTTCCAAATAAAATAATTTTTATCTTTTTTAATTGCTTAGTTTCGAATTTGAAAGTGTAGCAGGATGTAGCCCTCGCCATAAACTTCTATATTTACTGTTCAAATGATCTGGACTGTTATCAATTATAGTTAGATTTTTTTTATTATTTTCTGATTATTTAATCCCATTGACCCATTCGTGAAAAAAATTATTACGGAAATAACTTAACAAATCAGCAAATATAAAGCGACAACTATCTGATTTTTTTTTTGGATTTTTTTTCCTTTTTGTTATATTACTTTTTTGTTGAGAATTAACTTAAATAAATCAGTACATCTTACGTAATTTTTTTTTACAGCTGTGCAAACGAGGACATTCTGGTGTGCCTATAGCACAAAAAGAAATAGAAAAAGAAATAGGTTAAAAGGAGAATGCTAGATGATGACCACAGAGAAGCAGCGATAGAGGTACCAGCAGAAAATCCGTCTAGTTCGGAAGAAGATGAACCTCCTTTGGTACAAGCCCAACCACCAGCGCCAAGAAAGTCAACATCTGAATTGGCACGAGAGACATATGAAGCGGTCAAGGAGAGCATAGAACGAGGAAAAACATTGGAATCAAAGATGGACAAATGCATGGACAAGTTTTTATCCATGTGATTTTTTAGAAATGAAGTTATTTTTTGATACCAATATGTTGTTCAGTTGTATATCTTTAGTATTCATTAACAAAAAATGAGATATGATTGCCAATAAAAAAAAATCTCCACAAGACACCATATGACACAGAAATTACAAAGGTCATGGTACGGCCTTCAACAATGTGCTAAGTTTATACCGCATAGTGAGCTATGAAAGGCCCCTCCAAACTATAATATTAAAATAAAATCGTCATCCAGAGGTCACATCCAGGTCTTCAACAATGTGGAAACGTTTGCAAGATATGAATAGCTGGTATAGCAATACAAAGATAACACTACAAAAAATACTAGTATTATATTCTTAGAAGCTCGGATGACACATTTCACACAAATGGCCAAATTGTTTCATTATATAACAAAAAAATTACAAAAAATGAGCATGAATAATATGATAACCAAATAAACAAAAAACTTCAGACAATTCTACATCTTTTGGTATATATTTGATAAAAATCGCTCATACAGTTACTTGGTAATAATTTTTGGGAAAATATTGATTCAAGTTGAAATTAAGTATTGGATCTTTCTCAACATGTCAAAACAGTTTTTTTTTATCCCCTATTTTTCGTACAGCCTGCGACTTTTGTCGCAGAAAGCTCGTCATAGGGATAGTGATACGATGGAGTCGGCGGTGGCGTTAGCTGCCTTCTTAAATTGAAGGTTGAAAAACTAAATGCTTCATACTTTGTATAAAAATGCCTCAGTCGTGTGATGAATTTATCGTCTGTCACATGTCCATTGTTCTTGACCTCATTTGCATAGTTCAGTGACTACTTAAAATTCTTTTTTTTGTAATAGTGAGTAATATGATAACTATTTTTGGTATTGGGCGTACCTTGCAAGTTTTTCATGCCCGTCAGGCAGTTTAAAGTTGACCTCGATCGCTTTTCATGGATTAGTGAACGAGGTTAAGTTTTAACGGTCAAGTCTATAAGCAAAAGAGGTCTAGTATATTCACTGTAAGACTAAGGTGTACATGTCTAAATGGCAGATACACATGTACCATCTGACCTTGAACTCATTTTCAGTTGTCAAAGTTAAGTTTTTATTTAGTTTTGGTATTTTTTCAAATACTATATTTGGTGTATGGGATATTTTATATGCAAGTCTCGCATGTTTTATTTGACCTTGACCTCATTTTCACGGTTCATAGCGCAGTGTTAAGTTCTTGTGTTTTAGTTTTCTTGAACTATCAGTAATAGGTCAAATTTATTTGTTGTATGGACGAATTTTAAGATGTTTATGTCTGCCTTGTGTTGTTCATCTGATCTCGACCTCAATGGGTCATTTTCATGGTTAATGTCAATGTTTATATATAAAAAAAGATGTGGTATGGTTGCCAATGAGACAACTGCCCACAAGAGACCAAAATGACACAAACATTAGCAACTATAGGTCACCATAAGGCCGTTAACAATGAGCAAAGCCCATACCACATAGTCAGCTATTAAAGGCCCCGATAAGACAATGTAAAACAAATCAAACGAGAAAACTAACGGCCTTATTTATATAAAAAAATGAACGACAAACAAGTATGAAACACACAAACAAACCACGCCCACCGAATTACAGCCACATACATACATAATTTAGTTTTTCTTGGTTAAGTCTGTTTCTTAGAACCTTTGAGCTATAGGTCAACTATTTTTAGTGTATTGAATAATTGTAATGAGTACATGTAGATTCAATATTTTATTATAGTCTCACCACGTACAAGTTTTTGTGCTAGCTGTAGTAAATCTTTATATCAATGACTATTAATATAAGTAGTTTATTATATTTGGAACACGACAGACCTTCCAAGAGTTGCTTCGTTATTACTAACAAGTTCGACCTTAATAAAAGAAGAGAGCATTTCGAATGGCAAACAATAAAATAAGTCCTTTTTAATTGCACAAAAGGTATTCTGGTTATTTAGATACAGAGAAATGATATTTGGTGTTTGGATTGAACGATAACTGGCGTAGTTATAAGGTAAAATAGTTATTGCCATCATTTTACACCCGTTTTCTTCAATGGCTACTCTTTGAAAGTCCAAAAGCTTCGCTAAACAAATTTTACGTGATCCGTATTAATTTAAATTATTTCAGTCAACCATGCAAAACTAAACTCATCGTCTAAAAATTTACAAAAATGCTAAAATTCTGAAAATGTCAGTAATGTAGCATGACTTAATAATGCTAGTACCCGATATATGTGCACTGTAATGTCAAAATCAGCCCATGTTCATGTAGCTGAATCATTTCACTTTCCAATTAAAAACTAAAAGTTTACATTTTAACAATTTGTAAAACTGCTATATTTTGGGGCCAAAAGGGGTCTTAATGTATACCTAACTCCTTTCTAATTATTCTTAATTACTTGCTTGATTGTAAAATTAAACCTGTCAATATGTAGACTTGTTAACCTTTACACATCACTTTAGTAAAGATTTTTTAAATGCTCTTTCAAAATTTGTTTCACCCTAAATATACTAATTTCCAATTTGATAATTTTTTTTTAACTCAAATTTTTTTAACTCAAAAAGCTGTGAATTCAATTTCATGCAGTCAAAATCAGAACCAGAAATATCTTCATTTTAATATCAAAGCGCTCTCCCCACACACCCCGAAATCGAAATGTCTGTACCTGAAACATGAATGTTATTTTAGAATTAAAACAATATTATAACTATGATGAGTATCTGGTTGAAATCTGAAATGATAGAACCGGCGAAGGGAGACAACCACAATTTGAATTAAGTCTTAAAAGTCCGTAGAATTGTAAGCTTAAGTTACTTGCGTTAACGTACGTACGTTTCGTTTGAAACTTAAAATTCTCTAATGGAACTTCTGTTAGGCGGAACAAATATACGTTGAGACTTAATTTTCCGTGCACATTGCTGGCTGAAAAAAAAATATATATAAATCTGATAGCCTTATATGACATAATTTTTATGACACCTGCCTCGGTATTGGTGACGACTATACACGTCTCCCCTTAGATGTCTTTCTGTTATTTTTGTAGCTAGATTTTTGTCTCATTGACATTGTTATTTTTGTAGTTGGATTGCTGTCTCATTGACATGTACCTCATATCTCATTTATTAAAGCAGCACTTAATTTTCCTATTGCACAAGCTGGCTGAAAAAAAGTATTATAAATTTCTTGTTATAAAACTGTGAATTTTGCGAAAAATTAAGGATTTTCTTATCCCAGGAATATATTACCTTAGCCGTATTTTGCACAACGTTTAGAAATGTTTGATCCTCAATGCTCTTTAACCTTGTACTTGTTTGGCTTTATAACTATTTTGATCTGAGCATCAATGACGAGTCTTATGTAGACGAAACGCGCGTCTGGCGTTCTAAATTATAATCCTGGTACCTTTTATAATATAAATCTGATAGCATTTCTGATAGCAGTACCAGTTTTGCTTTGAATCAAACATAACGGATTGATTTTTTTTCTCCTTAACTTTCAGTGGCAAATACTTCTTAGTTATTAAACACATTGTTTCAGAAAATCTAAGGCAAACGATATGACACATGTGACTACTTTGACACTTTGCTGTGCTGTTTTCTAAGTGATGAAAGAACCAATTGTCCTGAAACGCAAACACGCACTTGCTTCAAATGTGTTTTTGAGTGTCAAGCGAAAAACAAAAGAATTAACGCGCACATAATTTTGTGAAAATAACGCAGACGTCCTTGCAAGCTCTACGTAAGTCTTACTAATTATCTTGAGACAAATAAACATGAGTGCAAACTAAAAGAACAAGAAAAGGAAACAAAAACACAACCCTCTTTTCGTGATTATATTTTTTAAACACCATGGACAATAACACAATGACGGGGTGTATAAGGACAAAGCCAGGTAATATGTAACAGAGGAACACAATAAGGCATATATAGACAAAGCATATTCGCAATAATAAAAGACAAAAATACAAAATGTATTATAGAACAATAACACAATGACAGCATGTTTAAGTACAGGGCCACGCAATTTTTTACAAACAAATAGGGAATAATGAGGTGCTACAATATAAACCATGATAAAGAATAGAAAATAATGAACAAACTGTATAACGAATAAAAAAAATGAAGAACCCCATCCACACAAATGAAAGAAAAAAGAAGTACCAGTCCATAAGACAAGCAACCCGACGAGAAAAATGAGAATTTGCTCTGATTTTAATTTGCAAACTACACATCCGACAAATTAGTAAGGAGACACATTTGACTTAAATTCTTTAAAAAGTTTTCAAGGATATGATGAAGTCTATCTTGAGTCATGGTTTTCTCTGAAACAGAAAGTGGATGTAAATCAAAGAACAATATGTCTTTGTAACATTTCTCTAAATTTATTACAAAATTGATTTGTTGTCACAGATGAAATGATTTGTTGTCACAGATGAAATTAAAGCGTTTATCGCCCAATATACAGCAACCCAACGACATAATACGATGTGTAATCTATTTCAAATTTGTTTACAACTATTACATCCGTATATGTTTCGAATAAAAAAATTATTGAGGACATATATATGATTAATATTAATATTTCCTCTTAAACTAGTGATATATGGTTTAAAAAGATATCATGAAATATATTTTTAATTTATGTTTTTTGTCTTCAACTATCAAACATCAAGTGGTGTTAATCAATTAAACAACACGTCTCTGTAATATTTCATTAAATTTCCATATCAAGTTACCCTTTTGTCACACATGAAATAAAAGTGTTAATTTACCCCAAAACATGTACATAACAAATGTGTTAATTTAGTTTTTCTGTACATAAAATGAAATTCATTTAAGTTAGATTGATAGTGAAGAAAACAAAATTTCATACAAAATATTTGAATGACTAAATGCACAAATAGATCCGAGTTTGAAGCAACTCATTGTCTGAAAGAATTATTTATTTTAATTTATGTTAATTTCTTTATCACGTCAAAAAGAAATGCATTTCCGTCTCTTCCATTACAAACAAGAAGAACATTTTCTTTTTTGTCAAAATAAATTCCTCTCGGTTCATCCAATCCATCTGATTTAGTTAGAAGTTCTTTATGATGTTTACCATCATCTGATACAACTAGTACAGTGTGTGTCTTATCATTAGTCACATAGACATTCTTATCATTATCTGTTGTTACACGATTTAAATCTCGAAATTCATCCATTTTAAACCTCCACATTAACTTTCCATCTAACGAGCAGCAGTATATTGATGTAAAGTCTATACAGACCAACCTGTCTCTGTCTACTGTAATGTACCAGATATTGTCTGTAGGTACCGGTATAGTACGTATAACCTTACCTGTCAGGTCCATCACATGTATTATACTCCAATTAATAACAACGTACAGGTTATTATCATTATACGACATTCCGAGGCAGAGACCACTGGCGCTGATTGTACTGGTGATAGAACGTGTAGATATATTTATTATCAGTATGGTATTGTCATATCTACAGGATACTGCTACAGTATTACTATCTATCTCTGTTATAAAACGTGGTCTATAGGACAGAGACATGAGATGTTTATCAGTACCGTCTGAATTACAAATAATAAGTCGTGTGTTATTAAAGTCGGTAAACACTAATGTATTGCCTGTTTTGATACAGCTAGAAATATCTGGATCTTTATTCCAAAAGTGCTTTTTAATTTTTAACTTCTGACGCAAAATTGCAGAAACAGGAAGGTTGTTTTTGAGAGATGTTTGAACGATTACTTCTTCTGTGGTTGGTGTAATTTCTGAAATGAATAATTCATTAATTAACGAATTAATTGTTTAAACAAATGATTAGTTGGAATTAAAATGACCCTCAGCGCTAAACCGGATTGGATGTTAAAAATTGTGTTTGTCGTGCATACTGTATAAGTACAATGGAATTTATTCACGGCCTTAGTGTTTCTTTCCCATGTTGTCTAAATAAATAACAGTAGAACATCAAAAACATTATTGGCTAGAATAGCAGTTTTGCTTTAATGATAATAAATAGATTACATCGTGATAAAAGAAATGTCCAAATGGTTTACTGCGGTAAACAAAATATGATCACTGAACAATGCCTAATATGGACTTCTGATTTGTTGTGTCTTTTTAGTTGATTCTTATGTTGTTACCATAAAAGACATGCAAACAAAAATACAGTGATTAAACGATTAACTTTAATGCATGATGTAAAATTAAAATAACCTTAAGATCATTTAAAAACTTAACTTCAAACTTGTGCGGTTTGTTGTGTTAATTTTATTTTTTATGAAATATTTGTCATGAATAAAATGATTATGACGAAGGGAGAAAATCAAGTTTATAATTATGAACACACATGCTGTCTTTCGGTTATGCAAAGATCTGGCTGGTTGCTTAACGTCCAGTGACCAACATTTGATAATTTTCAGGACGAGAACGAAATGTTAATAGTAGGTGAATTTAGACTGTCTCTTAAACATTACATGTAGGGCATTTGCATCGAACAGCACACCTACGTCCTTAAAACATTGTTACAATTAACATATTTTGGAAATAAGTTCCGGACATTAGCACTGTCAATGGATAGTTAAGGATTTTGGATAGGGACCGACAATAAGCCCCGAAACAGTCCACCTACGGAGTTGTTACCAGGCTTGTTAACATTCACTCTCTTTAGTGAGTTAACGGATTTAACGTCTCTTTCTGACCGGACGCGATTACGAACTTTTACTTCCCGCATATTAAAACGGACACACTACTTTTACTGCCGATCGGAGGAAGTCCAATGGTGACCACTTTTCTGTAACCCAGTCACTCTTGGGTAGATTTTGCAGGAAGTACGGTTTTTTTTCCAAGGAAGCTACCTTTTTAACTATGGCAGTCGATATAAATCTCTGTCTTGGGGGTAGGTTTCGCATCGAAGGGGTTTCATGTGGTTACATGGGATGTATAAATACGCATCCACGTCAGATCTGTAGGTTGCTTTATCAAATCTAACACGATTTCATTCTGTTTCTAATGAAGTCTCTAATATCCTGCATCGACTTTCAGGATTTGCTTTTGATTAGTTTTTGGTTTACGTTCGTTTACAATATTCATTTAGTTTATCCGTGCATTCATCGACAAACATTATGTGAATTGGTAAAATAAATAGCTTTAATTCAATATCACTGATATAATGAACCTCAAGAACATCTGGGATATAGAAATATTGTCTATGGACTTCTTCCGATCGGAAGTCACACACGTGCCACAGTTCGCGTCTGTGCGTCTATTTGGGATCTGTAAGTACTCAGTCGCGTCGATTCTGAACGAGGACGTTATATCCAATGTACCGTGTAAAGATGGTGTCATTATCTCTGAGAATTAAAAAACCATGGAAACACTTATTTACGGAAAGGCGAGTTGGCATTCGTTACAAGACTATACATGTGCCTCACACCTCACCCGTATCCATTAGTGCCATTTGCAGTTCTAATTTTCAACCTTTATACCGGTAAGGTTATCTTGCAGAAAGTACTTATTATGTTGTATGTTTTATTGTCTCGTCCTGAATACGCATGACGAAATTGCAGCTAGACAATCAATTTTGGACAGGCGTATGTGTAATGTGAGATGCGGAGGGCAACATGTTTGATGACGTGCCAAACCCTCCACTCAACATTTGACAGTGCTGGTACGGTACCACATATATAAAACGGTTCAAAAGTCTTTATTCATCAGATCGATACAAAGAAGATCATCGACTACCAAAAAAAAAACAAAAACAAAAAACAGACAAAACGTGGCAGGGTATTTATACATCCCAAAAAATTAATATGACACCAAGTAGAAATCTGAGAGTACTCAAAATTACTGTCAGGTCGATCAAAGCCAATAATAACATATACAAGCATCAACAACAAAATTAAATTGAAATATTAAGAAGAACATTATATGTATTAAGAACACAGATGTCTTGCAACTCATGTATATATGGATATGACAAAATTATTTAGACTGGTTTTACTGACAACAGATATGTATACCAATTTTTAAAGATCTATTTGATTCAGTGTTTTTCGTTGAATACCATTATTTGTTAATTTCGATGTTAAAGGGTTAATCACAAAAATTAAATGTTAAATAAATTACAAATTTTCTATAGGCTTTGTATACAGAGATTGGCATAACCATAAAATGAAATATCCACGAACAAGCAAGTTTTCCTGATTCCAAGAAAATGAATTAATTTACAGTAGGTAATTACCTTTAAGAATAAATATGAATAAATAAGTTAAGTTTATTCAAATCATGTCTTACTTTTCGAGCACGTTAAAACAACTTCTCTGTAAAAATTAAGATGTGCTTTCCTTTTTGAAATACTGTTTTACCTGAACAGCCTATCTTTAAAACCCTATCTTTGTATCTATGGAATAATTAAGTTAAGTGTCTATGCAAGTTGTGATAACTGAATCCCTGACATAATAATAATCAACCATAACGTTCACTAAAATTGTCACTACAGAGACTAGGATAGCAAACAGTTATTTATAAGGCTATAACTTTAGAAATGGAAATTTAATGATAGGTCACGAAAAATCCTCCTTTTTGTCGTAAGTTTTTGTGTCGAGCTTTTCTCCTAGAATTGAAATGTCTTAATCTCGGAAAGAACAGTTATAAAAGAAGAAAATATGGTATGATTGCCAATAAGACGACTCTCCACAAGAGACCAAATGACACAGAAATTAACAACTACAGGTCACCGTACGGTCTTCAACAATGGGCAAATGAACGAAAAACAAATATGTTACACACAAACAATTATCATTTACATTTGATTTATTAACATTTTTTGGTAAATATCTGCAGTATATGTAGACAATTCTTGATTATTAACTGAAATGAATATCAGCAAGATAAGGCCAACTAAAATTAATTAGTAGATTTTCATCCAGATTTTTGAGAAAAAAATGAGGCGGGTGGAAGGATTTAATTTTTAAAATTTATTTATTATGAAACCCTCTTGTCAGGAGTTCTTCAAACCGCAGGGTATAAGCAAGTATAAAATAAGCATATATCATGTATACAAATGCCATATAAGGAATCATACATAATTTTTAAAACTCTTAAATAAATATCTCCGATTGGCTACCACTACTATACATGTAATTACCACTTTAGAAACCTATTTATAGTAAACATTAAAAACGTGGAGAAATGCTCTTTTCTGTTGGACTATACCTACACCAAATTTATTTTGATTTCTAAGCTTTGGTTTGTAGTCCCCATAAAAAGAAAAAAAAATGTAATGATACAATTATATGCAGCACAAGCATTATGAGTACACAAAAATAAAAACTCGGTGTTGAAAGTAATTATCATTCAAAACATGAACAAACAGTGTTTGTTTAATGACTAAATTGAGGGTATTGGGACAGAAAGGTGTTTTTGGTTTGTCAATAAAAATCGACAGCCGTCGGTAAATCTAAGGGCTTGCTCACAGGCACTTGTTTTCTATCCATTGCAAGATATACTATCCCTAAATATTACGAGAAGGTGGCTGATATTGTAATAGCTACTTGCATTACATAACTCTATTTCTATATAGTTACTCGTCGTATTTGTGTCCTACCTTGCGCTGTTCACTTCATAATATATTTATCTTTTGCGCTGTACAAGTTACAAAAATGTTAGCCACATTCTCGTAATATATTGTGATAGTAGATCTTGCAATGGATAGCAAACAAGTGCCTGTGGGCTTGCTATGATAAAATGCGTATGTTTGTCGACTTTTTTTTGCTCAATATACGGTCATAAATCTAACAAGTTTGTGCTTGTGTCAATTTATTTAATCTAGTCATGTTTTTGTACCAATTTGTTCCACGATTCTTGCGCTTTGGATATCATTCACAGTCCAAATACACCTAATCGCTATTTATTGCATTCTGGATAAGTTCTTAAATTACACAACTTTTTCATCCAGTTGAAACTATCTGGAACCCTGTTTAAACGATGTATCATGCATGGTACTTTTTAATGAGACCTGTTTAAACTACCGTAAATACTTCAAACAAAATATTTTTTTACTTCAATTTTAATTTCGAAAAAGTGGATCATATTGTACATGTTGTATCAAAGTTTCTTAATGGGCGCTTTCTAAAGTTTTTCCTTCCTCAGCTCACTACTGATTACCTCTATTTTCGGCGGCATGACCCACACAGGAAGTTGTGTAAATGACTGTTTTTCCTGGATTGGACAAAATAGCGATAATGTGTATTTCCTAGTACAAAAACACGGTTTTCTAATCATTTGTGACATACTGCGATTTACGTTCTTGTACACAGCTAAAACGTAACTCGAATATTTCATAACCTTCTCGTAATCAATCTCTATTCTCGGTAGATGATGTTGTCATCATAGAGCAGCAGAATACGTCGACTTAATCATTGTTGTTACATTTCTCGAAGAAATACAAAACCGAAATTTGAAACAGAAAGTTTTAAATGAAACGAAATTATCGATGGTTACCGGAAACGGAGGTGAACAAAATCCGGAAATCGTATTTTTTTTTAAATAAAAAAATTCGGGGCGGGTGAGAAGAAATTCTGTCAATTAATTTTAATTGGCCTAAAGTTGAGCGTTGTTGAATAATTAGTGTGTACATATTTTATTTCTATGTTGTGATGTTACACTATTGTTTTAGGTAAGGGTGAAGGTTGGTACCTATTTATACGATGAAACCGGCTGCATTTGTGTGCACCTGTCTTTAGTCAGGAACCTGATGTTCAGTGGTTGTCATTTGTTGATGTGGATCATAAGTGTTTCCGTTTTTTCTATATATAGACCGTTGATATTGTCTGGATGGTTTGCACTAGTGATTTTTGGAACCCTTTATTGGTTGCTGCTCGTGTTAGCCAAGATTCCGTGTTGAAAACCGTACTTTTTAATTGTTTACTTTTCTAATTATGACTTGGGTGGAGAGTTCTCTCATTTATACTAATACAGCATCTTCTTAAATCTCTTTACTAAGTTGGCCTTGATCATTCTGTTATAAAAAGAACGCATAAACGGCGTGCACAAAGTAAGCGGCAACTGTAAAATGCAAATAGTTTAATACAACCGTGTTTGCAATATATATGAAATAAGAAGTTTTGTATGATAAAATGATGAATGTGAGCCATTAAAATCCCCATTACTAATAAGGTTATCAAAGTTGAATCTATAAAGTGTGAAACGACCATATAGAAAACGGCAAAACAAGTGAAATGTGTAACATTTTATAGTTTTTTGGCCTAAAATCATTCAAATTTAACCTATTTTTCCGCATTTTCGTATAAAAGACGTCAAACGAATTCCCCGCAAAAATTAAAAAAAAATAACTGTTCATGAAGCATTTCTTTACGTGATGAGAATGACATTTTCAGGATAGTGGCGGTAAAACGTATTAGAAAAATGGCAGTAACTGGTAGTCCTGATGCTTTAAAGAATCAAGTAAGAAATAAAATTGTTCGTAAGAATTATTTCTAAACTCAGCAGCACGAGTATTTGTTTTAATAAAATAAACGGTACCAATTTCGCTGCAGCATATGTGCATCTCGACAGTAAATTTCTCTTCAGTGATGCAGCCCTGGTCACAACGAACCCACGATACATCTATGCTGCGCCACGACATGGAATTTGGTCAACTCGTGGGTCATCTGTGATCATCGTACCACAGACGCACGATATTTTGAGCATCGTAGCTGTCGTGAGATTGTCTTACCCCAGTCGTGCGATAAACACATTGGTCGTGGGTACCAACAGGAACCATTTTTAATAAAACAATCGTACAACTGTCACACGACTTTCGTACGACAATATCATGACTGTAGCAAGGCGCTCGTGATACAGTCGCAGGATTATTTGATACGATGCTCGCACAACATTGTTGTCTGTCGTACGACAGTGGTAAGTTTGTCATATTTTCGTTCTATTTAGAAGAAAACAATTCGGCGGGAATGAAAGTTTTGAAAAAAAATCCGTCTGCAATAAGTCGGACTTTCTTTATATACTAGTAGTTCGGAGTCAAACGCACGAGTGACACACGACTGTCGTACGACAGTGACACGACAGAAACATGAGCATTCCATGACATGAAAACATGAAAAAGCCCCAAACAACGCACGATTGTCTTACGACTGTCGAACGACCGACTTGCGACAACCCCACGAAAGTACAATTACAATTTATGTTTCTGTCGTGTACCCATCGTGGAATCATCGTGGTTGTATCTGATGACACCACTCGACATATTTTGTGTTTGTTTTTTGACGTTTAGCACACAACTATTTCATAGATTTTCCACGACAAAAAAATCGTACGATCTGTTGTGACCGGGGCTTAAGCCAAAACGAATGAAAATCCAAAAAGATTGTGAGCTATTGTTTTATTCTGTTTTCTTTTCATACATGTAATGTCACCTTACGACGACCTTAAATTTGGTGATTTAGATCTTCTTTTGACAGGCTGTAAAAGACTTGATCTGATATGTGTTCGGAACCAAATCCTATTTAATACTTATTCTTTGTAACCACTTACACATTTTCGGCACACATAGTCACCGATCTTTCTAAAAATTGGCTGATATGTTTATCCTATTAGACAAGTCAGAAAAATAATGCCAACCGATATATATATATATATTGGTTGGTTACCATGGTAATAGGAGGGAAAGTTGAGATTTTTGAGAAAAATACAATATTTTGTGCAGTGTTGTGAACTAATGCCGCTACATCTATAGAAAAGAAACACAAAAGCAATTAATTTTAGTCTTCTTTTAGTCAAAAAACAAAAAAAGTTATGAGTACTAGTATTCTACCTCGAAACATACGAAATTGATTATTATGCAATATTCCTAACAATACGAATTATCTCCCTTTGGTGGGTGACACTAATGACTGGACCAAAACAAGAATGCTAATATTTTTTTTTTCTCAAAGGATTTATGTCAAATTTGAATTGTTATAAATTTAGACCATTCAATCTGGAACTATGACACTAACTTAGTATAACAGTCCCAGAATCCAAACATAAATATAAGAAAAATTATAGAAAACTGTTTTAAACCTTCATTAAACTTGACCTGACAAAGGCTGACAATTAACAGGACCAATTGAAAATGCTTATAATTTTTTATTTATTAAAGGATTAATGCTAAGTTTAAAATATAATAAAATGTGATCATTTAATATAAAAATTAAGGAAAAATAGAGAAAAAAATGTTAAAAAGATCAGAAAATTCAGAAAACATGACCTTTCTAACGTTGACAATGAACTGACCGGTAAAATATCTATGTTATTTTATATTATTAAGAAAAACCAGGAAAAAATATATGTTTTGGGGTAAAACTTGACTTGACCAACATTGACTTGTCCTGGTCATTGTACTACCAGATGTCCATTACAAGTACGGTACTCTTATATATCTAATAGGATTTGCTTAAATTTTACATTACATTTTAAACAGTTTAACATGGGTACTTTGACAGAAAGTTACAGACAAAAAGTCTAAGACAAATTGTCACAGATAAAAAGTCGGACAAAACGTCACATGTATATCAGTCAGGGGCATTACTTAAACAAGTAATTTTTTAAAGTTATTTATGTAAGTAATTTTTGTTTTTGAAAATAAAAAAAAAAATACTTAATAGAGTTATTTTAAATTTCAATTAAACATAGACTAAATGTAGTTGTGATGAGTTTTTACATAATTTCATATAAAGTTAAGAATTTATTATATTTGAGAGGATTATAGAGATGAAGGGTTACTTTAAAAATTATGACAAAAATATTACTCGAATAAGTTATTTGAATTTTTTTTTTAATAAAATCAGTATTAAAACTTATTTAAGGAACATGTGTACTTTGTTTGTGTTACAAATTATAAATAACTTCAAGTCTTAATCAATTCACAAGTATCTATTTATTTATATCAGTCTACCTTCAAGATTTTGGAGGAAAATGAGAATTTAATTGTCCCAAGATACCAATCTTTGACCAAGAAGGGTCGGTATGACAGATAAGTGCGTCAGAAAGTTAGTGTTTCATAAGGATTCGATTTATTATGTCAGGGGAAAAATAACCAGATGACTGAAAAATTGTTAAACCTAGTAAAATCTGTATTATTGGACACCTATAAAAATAATATTCTGAAAAGTTACTTATATAAGTAATATTTAAAATAGCCTCGTTTTCAACATTACTTGAATAGGTAATTTTAATTGTTACTTGTTTAAGTAATGCCCCTGACTGTATATTATGTCATTAACATTGACTCCTGTTTCAATGTAAAATTTACTTTTTTGTTAAAAGAAATACTTTTTGTTAAAAGAAAGACATTAAACCTATTTTGAGAAACATCTTTCTGTAATAGGCTTTCAGTGAAAATCAAAGTATATGTACATGTATATAATTCTTTTAAAGTTACCCTGTAAAGTTTAATATAGTGCTGCCATAGGCGGAGCCAGGGAGCCCCTGAAGGCGCGCCTCCTCCTTTCATTGGAAATATTTTGATGATTACATATGAAATGACTTAAGCAGGCCATCTCTTAAGGCAGTCAGTTGGACCCCTTAAATATGAAAATTGTCTAGATGTATCTGTTGCAGTCACCCGCTGACAGATTTTCCACATGACTGTCCTCGTCCACGAAAATTTCTCCCCGGACATAACGTCACACATGCAATGTGTCAGATGTATAGCAGGAACAGTTGGATCGACTGCCGACTGTAGCCGCCATTGCTTGTTACGCATTTCGTTTGGTAAAGAACCTTTGTGTTAATTCTTTTAGGGGCTCCGCAGTTAACCTATTGAAATGTCTGACTCTTTTGGTTCTATGTTGGTATTGTGTTGCATTATATCTAATTATTGACTTTAATTAATTGTTTGTCAGTAGACTATGTTTGACACTGGACATAAAGCAAACCACAATTAATTGATCATTTCTTTTTTACATAATCTTACCCCCTCACTCCCACCCCCAACGATATTGAATATTTTAATTTGAGATAAGTATTTATTTCTGTGCCTCATATAAATAAAGGCAACAGTAGTATACCGCTGTTCAAAACTCATAAATCCATGGACAAAAAACAAAATCGGGATAACAAACTAAAACCGAGGGAAACGCATTAAATATAAGAGGAGAACAACGACATAACACTAAAATGTAACACATATAGACAAAATCCCACGAGAATAACAAATATAACATATATATATAACATCAAAACCAAATACATGAATTTGGGATAGACAAGTACCGTGACACGTCTTATCGAAATGAGAATTTACACTCAATTTATAAACAATTTTAAGCTTGGCCTTTCTTGAACTGTCAATTTCAGATTACATCTTCTTAATATTACTTATAAAAATATAGTTATAATTCCAAACTGTCAACACCAAGTGGTTCTTTGATTTTTAATCTTCCCAACAGCATTTGAATAACAGTTGATTGAATAACTTGTAAAAACCATCATTCTTTGACACTGCATTAAATTGAAAACTTGGGGAAGAGAGTTTTTGTATGAAGATTTAGTCTATTTTAAAGCATTTTCCAAGTTTATGCATATCATTTGTTGTTTCTATGGCAACACTCTCACTAATAATGGCTGGATTAATATTTTCTAAATACCTGTATAATATAAGCAAAAGTGTATACATTCATTCTTATATGTATCGAAGTTCAGTAAACGAATTTGTAAAAATTAGCACTTATCAATATTTTTGCAAATGGACAGCTTGTTTCCATGGCACTCCATTCAATGGCAAATATTGCACAATTAAAGACATAATTTTTTAATTGATTTTATTTGTTCTTTCTAGTTTTTCTTGTATGTTTTTCATGATCATGAAAACAGACTGAATTTTTTTCATGATCAACACTTTTATCCAGATAAGAAAAATTGCATGTGTTTCCTTCAAGTGGAAACACCATTATCGATATGCTATACTAGCAAAATTATTTTTAAATACACTTGTGTGTATACAGCTGTGAAACTAAATAACTGGGTAAGTTTTCCTACTTTTGTGCAAATTTAAAAAAAAAAACTAACTGAAACTTTTTCAAAATTGTTTTAAACTTGTGTTTCATCATAAAATTGATTCGATAGCAACACATTTAAAACTATAATACCATTATATATGAATATGTTAAAAATTTTGATGATTACAATAATTTCTACAAATTTTCAATTTTTTATTTCTTTACTGACTGCCGAATTAGGTTTTAAAACATTTTTTCTATTAAATTAACAAAAACAGATTAAAAATTCAAACTAGACATTTTGTATCAATGGTAACAAAAAAAATGAGCATACTTCCCCATGACTGTTTCACATCATTGATAAGATACGACTATGGGATTTATGAATTCATGATTGACTTAAACTCAGGTGTCCGCAAAAAATTATTAATTAATTGTGAGCATTCAAAAATGACCTCAAAAGGAGACTTTTTACCTAATGCAAACCACATTAAAAAAAAGGGGGGGGGGGGTATGTGATTATGATTGAAAATGAATATGAAAATATCAGTTATTAAATTACATTAATAAAAGGCATATATTTGATAAAATCATAAAAAAATATTCTTTATCAGAATCATTTATTATGTAAAAATTATGTTGAAAATAGCCTTTTTGCGCTTAAATTCATAGATATCCAGAAGAGGTAAAACCGGTTAATGGTTGTTATTGCAACCGATGTGCTTAGCAACCAAAAGATTGCAATTTTTTGTTTGTGTCATCAAGACTAGTAAATGTGTGAAATTTGAAGAAAATCCATAATCATGCGTGCCACACTCCCTATGTAAGAGTTTAAATTGTTACAGAGAACCAGTATTAAATTGGAAGGTCACACCCGATACTCGTTTCAAGAGTGTCATGATTTAGACCTTTCTGTGTTAATTACCATTGCAACATCTCTTTGAATGGTCCTTTAATGTCAATTTCCATTACAGTTCGGACACACAAACCTTCATCCTGGACACTACTACAAGATCTACCTTGTTTTTATTGCTCATGTTTTCAAGTTCTTAGCATGAATGGAAAAGGGTCAAAATATACTACAGGAACACTCAAACTCATTATTTGTCGTCAATATTTGAAAATGAACATTTATCAAGCTACCAACAATACACCTTTTTGTTTTGTTTCATTCATGTGATATTGGCACGGGTGTTTATAGGTGTCAAATTACCATTTGTGTTCCCCTATTATTCTTTAATAAATGTGAACAAAAAAAAAACTTGGCATGATTAAAGTTGACAAAATTGCACACAACATTTCATTGCATGTACGAAAATATCAATTACAAGAAGTTAACCAATCAAAGTGCCACCTCTCTTTTAACTGTGTATAAGCTTTAGGAACTATGTAACCTCAAGTTTTCAAAATACTCAAAATATTCTATAGACCCCCCCCCCCCCCCAAAAAAAAGAAGAAAAAAATGGTGCTTTGAAATACTCAATCTATATGTTTTTAACCCAGCAATGTTTTACTACAATCAAATGCAGGATTGATTACCTACAACTGTCAAATTCAAGAGAATATTTTGTCTACCTTTTGTTACATGCATCCTGATGTGACGTACTATATTTTGGGGGTATTACACATATAGACAAACAATAATCAACTTTCATTTTTCATATTTTTTAATGTTCTTTTTATGGTACATTAATCAGGCCGTTAGTTTTCTCGGTTGACGTGTTTTACAATTATAATGGGGGCCTTTTATAGCTGATTATGCAGTATGGACTTTGCTCATTGTTGAATACCATACGTTGACCTATAGGCGGTTTTTTATGTGACATTTTGTCTTTTGTGGATAGTTGTCAGATTTGCAACCAAACCACATCTTTTTTTTATATTTACAGAATCAAGATATTTGCGGAACATTAAATCATAAGTTTGACTTAGATTAAATTGGTGTGCACTAACTTTATGAACGAGTTTCGAAATAATACATTCCATGTACATTAAATATAAACAAGGAAACATTACCGTCGGGTTCAGTTGTACTCAAATCTTGGTTATTTGAACTATATGTATGTGTTCCCATTTCTTCCTTTGTTTCAATCGTTGTCTCTGCATTTAATAATCCTGTTATAATTAACACATTTGTTATCGTCGTATATACATACAAAAGAAATAAAATATTTACTGAATATTACCCTCTCTCGTTAATATGTATGTAATAGGTTTTGTATTGCTTAAATCCACGTAATATTGTCGTCTCTGATTGATACTTGTCATTAATACCACATCTTACTTTATATATATACTGACAATTACATTTAAACATTCAAAGATTGAAAACAAAATGTTACCTTCGGGTTCAGTTGTACTACATTTCTGTTTAGTAGAAATATCTGAAGGTTTGCCCATTTCTTCTTCTTTTTTAATTATGTTGTTAGAATTTGATGCTCCTGTAATAATAAATTAAAAAAATATCGTTACATACGAGGTCAACATAAAAAAAAGTGTTTAATAGATAAAGGAAGATGTGGTATCAGTGACAATGATACAACTATCGATCTAAGCCACAATTTACAAAAGTAAACCATTATAGCTCAAGGTACGGTCTTCAACACCTTTCCTAGGCTCAAAGCAAGCTATAAAGGGCCTAAACATTACTACTGTGAAATCATTCAAACGGGGGGAAAATAACGGTTTAATCTATAGAAAACACGAGAAACACCTATGAACCACATACACACACAGCAACCACTGAACCTCAGATTAAGACCATTAATCTCATTAACCTCATTAAAGGAGATTTGGTAAGATTGCAAATAAGAAACCAAACTTACAAACGAAGGGTATGTCATAAATTTGATGGTCTTTAACAATGAGTAACACACATAACGTATTGTCAGCTATAAAAAGGCCCCGGTATGATCAATGTTTAACAATCGTAACGAAACAACAATCGACAGTATTCATAGCAAATCTTTAATTTGCTATCTTTAATTTGCTATGCGTTCTCTGCATGCACGGGTTTTAGAATTGCAAAGACCATTGAAACTGTGAATTTGTTAATGTTTTCACCAAATTGTAGTATATCATAATATCATTGATTTTAATTTTAAATTACTTGACACTTGTTTACACCACATGCGTCCACGATTACAATCTTACAATACTCACATATGTTATTGAATATTTCTAGAGAAATCAGATGTACAAATATTTTCTGACTTTCTTACAGATTTAAAAAAAACACTTTTATACGTATAATACATGTGAACAGTAGTTTAAATGTGTCCTATGTTAAACAAGGCTGGTCATCTCTCTGGCTACATACGGGTATCTCAGATGAGTAACAATTGTGGATAGAAAAACCAAAAATAATGTTTCTGTCGGGTTTAGTAGAACTACATTGCTGGTTAACAGAATCATCTTTTGGAAGTTCACCAAGTTCTTCCATCAGACATAATTACATTATTTGAAAATATAATTAAGTTTGTATGGTTCTGTTACAGATGATATTATTTCCAGTTAAAACAATAATGCAGGGGATAAGTAAGCAAAAAGTGTTTACCTTTCTTTAACATGTTTAATATGTGTCGTTCAAACATTGATTAATTATTTTGTTTTTTTCGTTTTTTTCCTTGAATCCCAAGTAATTTCGATTCTATTGAATAGTTGTGTCTCAGATAAACATTTCCACGTCTCACTGAATATATACTTGAATAATTACACTAGTAACATTAATGGATTGCGAAATAAACCTTAGGGGATAACATGATCTAACACAGGAGCGGGACAGGCTAAGCAATTCACAACTATTCACATAATTTACGAAGAAGTATTTTATTGTTGTTTTTTTTTTAATTTAGCTGTATTTGTTGGCTAATTATATTTCGTTGATTCAAAAGAACGAAATATTTACATAACAGTAAACCATTTTTTTTCCCAAATCGAATTTAACTTGAAATATTATATCACTTAAGCTTTGTTGGTTCTGTTATAGGTGCTATCATTTCCGGATAAAACATTGCCACATTATATAACTCATAGGGACATATATGATACTTTAGGATGTTAGGGGGCAGATCTGTTTTTCAAGCATTAATATATATATTAACTATGTTTGTTAAAACATTTATGTAATGATTTTTTTTTGTTTTTTTTTGTTTAGCTGAAATCCACGTTGATTCGACTCTGTTGAATATCTGTGTTATTGATGAATATTTCCACATCGTACTGAATATATACTAAAAAGATAAAACAAAGAACATTCATGCATTGAGAAAGAGTGTTACCGTCAGATTCAGTTGTACTGGATTGCTGGTTAACTGAATTATCTGGAAGTTCATCAATTTCTTCCTTTGTTTCAAATATATTCACAGCATTTGAATTGTCTGTAACAGTAAAAAGATAAAGTTATCCTCGATCAAGACAAATCAATGTAGCGAAATAAACCTTAGGGAATCAAATGATCTCCAACTTGAAAAGACAGGGTAAGCTATTCAGAACTATTTCCATAAGTTATATTAAATATAAAAATTTTAATCCTGGTATCTATGACAAGTTATTTATGGACAATTGGTTTTTTTTTGTGTTTTTTTTTAATTTAGCTTCACATGTATGTGTTGGCCTATTATGTCCCGTTAATTAAAAGAAAATCGAAATATTTATATAACACAAAACCTCTTTTTTTCTTCCAAAATCAATAAATGGTTCAATTATTATATCACTTAAGTTCTGTTGCCTCTGTAATAAGTGCTTTCATTTCAGGTTAAGATATTACCACATTCTACAAACTATTGGAACATTCGTGTTACAATGTACTTCATGGTTTTAGTTGGCAAACCTGTTTTTCCAAACTATAACATGTTCAATATGTACATGTATCCTTGAAACATTAATGCTAGGATTTTATATTTACTTTTTTCTAGCTGAAATCCAAGTAATTTCGACTCTGTCGAACAGTTATGTCATTAATGAATATTTCCACATCTTACTAACTATATACTAAAATAATAACACTATTAACGTTCATGGATTGAAAAAGAGTGTTACCGTCAGGTTCAGTTGTACTGCATTGCTGGTTAACAGAATTATCTGGAAGTTCACCAATGTCTTCTTCTGTTTCAGATATATTCACAGCAATTGAACTGTCTGTAACATTAAATAGATATGTTCCCCTCGATAAAGACAACTCACTTGAGCGAAATAAATCTTAGGGAATCAGATGATTTCCAAAAGGAGCGAACCGAGGTGATCTTTTTACAACTATTTACAAAAGTGACGGACATTTTTCATTTTTTTTTTATAATTTAGCTGTATGTATTTGCTCATTATATTTCGTAAATTAAAAACAAATGTATTCATACAACACAACACCAATTTTTGTATTCCAAAATCATTATATATTTGAAATATAATATCACTTAAGTTTAGTGGTCAAATCTGTTTTCCCAACTTTAACATGTTTAATATTTATCGTTGAAACATTGATGTAATGCTTTTTTACATATTTTATTACCCGAAATCCACATTATTTCTATTGTGTTAAATAGTTGTGTCATTGATATTTTTTTCCATATCTTACGGAATATATTATCAAATTAAAACAGTAGTAACACAGCATTTGAATTGTTACATTAAATAGAGAATAATTAGGGAATCACATGATCTTCAAAAGGAGCGAGTCAGGGTTAGCTATTCACATCTATTCACATAAGTTATGGAAAATTGTTGTTGGTTTTTTTAATTCGCAGCATGTGTTGCCTCCTTTTATTTTGTTAATTCAAAATTAATAAATACTTGAAATCTAAAAAGATATGCCTGAAATTATCTCCCTTTGTAAAACTCTTCACAATAAAGAGTAGATGTAGTGTTTTTAACAGAATGAGGGAAATCAACAAATGTACAGAAGGATAGAAAATAATGGCTGAGGGAGTAAAGAAATGCATAAGATATGAATATTGTGTAGCCAAAAGCTTATTTTTATTTAAAGGGTGCAACAAAAAAAATCATAAATCATGAGGCACTGACATTCCCATTCGTATAAGTTAAGACACAAGTCTAGACTGTATCATCATCATTTTTAGCCTCTCGGTATCGCCTATCGGACTCACATTCTAATTACACATGCCGCAAACATTGACCAGCTGTGTAGACAGGAGTTTTGATTGCAGTAGACAAGAAGACAAAAATAGTTGCTGCTATCCCTTTCAGAACCCTTTCAAATCTGACAAAGTAGAACATGCATGTTTCAGTTTGTTCTGGTAAGTTTGTAAATTTCTTTTAGATAAATATAAAAAGCAATTTGACACCATAAAAAATACTTCACATTACATCACATTAAATCAATAATATAGAAAGTCTTTTAAGAAGATCACTGACCATTTTCTTGGGGGAAAAAGGGGGGACAATGTATTTTCTTTAAGCAAACACTAATTTATAATTATTGGAAATTCTTCTGAAACTAAATGCGTTATTTGTTTGCCTCCTTAATTTTAATAGAAACAATTTATTTTCTCTCTCAAAAAATAATCATGATAAATTGATAAAACAATAAATATTCGATTACAACGCCCTCCGGTATCAGGTCCGTTCGCCTTGGGTCAATTCGTCCTGAATTAGTTCGCCAAAAGGGTAAAGTTACCTGTTAACTAAGTGTTTTCCCCCAATTTAAAAAAAAATGTAATAATATTTAGGGCATGAAAGTTGAATAAACGTATTTAGATATATATATATGGCAAATGTATGGGATACATTCTTGCAATTAATGAAAACACTTTTTTTTTTAAGTTGATGGCTTGGTTTTAAGTATTAATTGTTCAATGACACACTAATTCTTACTGATTGTTGTAAAACTTTTAGCTTGTTATTAATAAAAAAAACAATAATTTACGTTTATAATTATACCCTGAAACTAATTTTACACATGTTTTATCATGTGTTATAATAGTCTCAGTTATACCGCATACATTGACTGAATACAATTATTCTGCTAATAAATACACATGTATCAATCAAGATAAATACATTGTATTCCAGTATTTTTACAGAAAATAATAAATTGATTGCGGCATTACAAATATTCTTGGAAAATTTCAACAAACCTCAATATGCATTGTTTAATGTTCAAATAATTATTTAACTAAACATCAAGAAGAAGAAAATCAAAAGAAATCAGCGCGAATGGACTCGGGGCGAACAGGTAATAGGACATATGTAAACCTTGCGAACAGACCCAGATTCAAGACCTCACAACGGCAACAGTTTTGTTAGTTTTATTATACATGTCTGTTTGTTAGTCTCTAAACTGTTGACTAATGCACATTAAATCGACCCACGACGTCAGCAACACTCCTGCTGGCATCAACCATTCCAAGAGCCATCTGATGGTCGTTTCCGGGGAGGCCTGGTTGACGCCCCATGCAATTTGTTCAAACTATTATATGGTTTTCTTACCAATGGTGTGTTTCTGAACGTTAGTGCAAACAAAAATCGTTGTAAAAGTACAGGTACAGAAGGTAAAACATCAATTACACGTGCAAAGCTGAAACGGCGCAAAATCAATCAACCGGAAAATGTAACTGTTTGAAATTACAGGTAACACCAAGGATTATATCAATGATGTTTAATAAAAAAAATTATCCAGAAACAACAAAAAAAAAAATAAAAAAAAAGTGTTGCTTAACCTTTTTGGCTCAGTAAATTTCTCACACTCTCAAACATGCTTTACAGATTATGAGCCGTTTTTGTTCTCAAAAATTGGTTACTGTAAGATTTTTTTTTTTACATTTCCTTAGTGAAGGTCATGAATCAATCGGTGAATAGAATAGAGTAAAATATACTTATTAATGTATTTCAAATTAAAGGGCACACAAAGGGGCACCATGAGATTAAAACATTACAGATTACACATATAAAAAAGATTATTATTGATGATGTGATTGACATTTACAAAACAAATAATGATCATATCTACAAAACTTTTTTTTTCAATGAATCAATTCATTATGAAAAGCCAAATCATGGTATACGTAGATGTAACTCACTGTAATGATCATGCAAATTCACAATAATATAAAATTCTGATATCAACAGGTCCATGTTGCAGTCGGAAAAGCACACAAATGAAGTTCAGATGACTGCAGATGCGATAGGAGAGCGTACACATGGTAAAGGTAAATATATGTTATAATTGATAAAAAAAAAAAACAATGAATCAAACAAGTCATAACAAGAGACTGCTAAATAGACAGAAAATAAGACATGTGTCGTTGCATTATTTGTGAAATAGTTATTGGAAATTCACTAGTTTAATTGATTATTGTAAAAACATGATAAATACAGTTGATTCAAATTAGGGTCCAAACTTAAAATTTGTGTAAAATCATCAAAAATTGAACAGATGGGGTTCTTTGATATGATAAATCTAATTATGTCTTTTCAACTTTAGATTTGGGATATTAGACCATAATAGGCAAACGTTCAATTTCAAAATCTTCAGTTCTTTGACCACCTTTATTCTGTGTCAGAAACCTATGTGTCAAATAATTAGTCAAAATCGAAATTCAGAGTTGTATCATGTGTATCAAGTTTGAATGTAGTGTCAATACTTGCCTCACCTGATCAAGGTGCAATCTCTGTGGTCATATCAGAATGTACCCTTGAGCCCTTTTATTCTCATTGTTGAAGATTGTACGGGTCTATAATTGCTTACAATGATTCATTTGAACTTTGGTGGATACGTGTTTCATTGACAATCATACCTCATCTTCCTATTTGTGTATTGTCGTAATATCATGAATACAAGATGAAATCTGCAAAATTAGTTACATTAAAATAAAATTAGCTGTAGCTTGGAATAAGAAGACAATCAAATTTGGTCGTTTTTAGCTAGTATATTTGTATATCTTATTCTATTTACTGGAATGTCAGAGCTGTAATAATAGAACAATATGTTGCACTAAGTAAATAATTTTTTTGTTTAGGATTTGTGCAGCTTTTAATGTTGAATATGTGTTTTCTTATTATTTTTGTAACAGACATTTGATGATCCAAAAATAACTGGAGTTCATGAAATAAGACTTATTGTTGTGACACCTTTTTATTGATCAACATGTTTAGATGAATAAAACCTAGATAATATTACGTAAACTTGAATAAGGCTTCGATCTGGCTTTAATTTTTCCTCTTCGAGTAAAAAAAAAACCGCAAGGTCAAACAAAAAAAGATTATATTGAAAATAATGAATATGCTTTGAAAAACGGCAATGTTAGTCTCGCCAAATGTGAAGGACTATACAAAAGATCTAGTCAATACATAGTATGTCAAAACAAATGAGAAGAGAGATTGATTTGCAAGGAAATAAATAGAGTGTTCTCACTTTCTCACCATCAGAATGGCTTTCTCATCAACAAATAAGAAGTCCAAAATTCTTTCTGTATTTAAAAGGTCATCAACATTGAAGACAATCAAGAAGATGACGAATGTTGAATTAGCCATTTGATAAACATAATAATAGTTTCAATTGTCAGCAACTGTTACTTAGCTTGACTTACTAGTTTAACCAAGGATTTTCATATCCCAGGCATAGATTACCTTAGCCGTATTTGGCACCACGTTTTGGAATTTCGGATCCTCAATACTCTTCAACTTTGTACTTGTTTGGATTTATAAATATTTTGATATGAGCGTCACGGATGAGTCTTATGTAGACGATACGCGCGTCTGGCGTACTAAATTTTATTCCTGGTACCTTTGATAACTATTTATTGATCAACTTATAACATCTGTTAGTAAAACAAAATTTCATAGTTACATGACTGTAAATTTGTATCAGTGTGTATGGAAATGTTCTGTTGTTCTGTTACAATTTAGCTACTTAATCAAATCGAATTAACTAACAATTTGTACTTTTATGCATGTTTATAATAATCTCATGCTTGCGTGTAAGCATTATTTATTGTAATTGTATCATATACATGGGTTGTTATAATATGAATGCTATAAAAAAAAAAAAACATTTATACAGATTGATATTTAAAAATGTATTGATGCTAAAAGGGAATTTGTAAATTTAGACATTTTTCGAGGAACATTTTAAAAAGTACTACAGCGAAAGCAGACCAATAGTCACTGGATAGTATATGCCTCCGATGCGCCATTAACTCCCTCACTGGAGAGATATGTTTTTAATTTATTAAATTTATCAGGCGCTTAGAAATGTACATGCAATTTTAAGGTTTTTTAAGATACATTTTTACTGGATTATCTCCCTTTGTACCCTAAAAAATCAGAGAATCTATCCACAATTTCTCAGTTATTCATGATCAAATTGACTTATATATTAACCAGTATGCAAGTAAAAAGTGGTTGATTTAGTTTACCTGTCAGACAAACTTCTGAATGCCAATACGAGTTTTTAATATGTTAAAGTTGAAAATGAATTTCATAAGATTTTTGAGTTACTAGAATTAAACTTATATAGCAAGCTGGCCTTTATATGATGACAAGGAGAAAATGGATGGATTTTACTTTTTAAAGTAATAAGGGACAAGTGTATTATATAGGAATTTGGTATAAAACAAAAATACCGGTTTTTTGTCGTTGGCAGCACCCCGCCCTTTTTTTGGTTAGCCTGATGCTTACTATTTTTTGTGACACAAACATCCATTTCACTTGGAAATTAGTTAGTTTTATTAATTATTGTAAAACATGATAAATACATGAAATAATCAATAAATTAAATTAACCAATCAAACTCGTATTTTATGATCAAGTAAGGTCCATACGGGTATATTTTAACCAGCAAAATTTCCATAACTCTATATTGGAATTGTTCTCTTTTCTGGCATCAAACCTGAAAAAAAACCTGTGATCCTGTTAGCTTGACAGATCCTCATTTATACATTGTAGTGTGCATGCATATTGTTAAGTTGAAGACTACATATGTATTTTTCATGCTTGAAAGAGCACTTTTAGCATTATTAAATTTATTTATATATTTGTTTCAACATTAAGGTCCAAAAGAACCTATAATAAAACTTAGTTATATTTCTTTTGAAGTACTTCTTAGTGTTAAAATTTTAATATGTATTTATTTTTTTCATTTTTGTATTCAAATTATTCAAAAGATCATACGGGCAAAAAAGAAACTTCGTTTAAAAAAAAATAATTATTGAAGGTTTTTTTTCTATGCTTAAATATTACGATTTATGATTGTTGGCTCAGGTTTCCAGTTGATTCAATTTAGGGTCCAAACTTGAACTTTGTGTAAAATCATCAAAAATTGAATAGATTGGTTCAGCCAAACATCTGAATGCCAATACCTAAGAGTTTTTAATATGTTAAAGTTGGAAATGAATTCCAAAAGATTTTTGAGTTACTAGAATTAAACTTATTTAGCAAGCTGCACTGACCTTTATATGATAACTAGAAACACATGGATGGATTTTAATCTTTAAAGTAATAAGGACAAGTGCACTTTATATATAAAATTAAAATACCATTTTTTTTTGTCTTTGACAGCACCCCCGCCATTTGTTTTTTAGCCTGATGCTTACTATTTTTGAATGCTAGGTTTTATGGAAATATGAGACTTTCCTCAATTTTATTGCTAAAATAGGGGAAAAAAGGGTCTATCTGACGGAACAATAAAATCTATAAAACTAATTAAATTTAACATATGTTAAACCGAAGAAAATGCAAAGCATTTCAGAAATTAAGGATACATAAAAGCGACTTTTGGGTTGCAGTGTCTGTATATGTGTGATTTGATGAAAAGATCATAGGATTTTTAATCATTTTATGTGTTTGGCCACACCCTTATTTTATTGATATATCAACATGTTTAATAAAAATATGTGATTTATACTTCATACACATGCTATCTGTGCTATTAAAGTATATAAATACTCAGAAGTATTATAGTCTTTATTTCTATTTGAGAATGCTATGAAGTATCTGCATTTCACATGTTTCAGTAAATGCATCTATAAATGAACTTAAACAGAATTTAAGTTCCTATCGCTTTAATTGTTAGCATTGGTGTAAGGACTTCAAACTTGCATGCTTTTTAAATTAGGTCAACCTGAACATTTAAGGAAAATTTCCTAAAAATAAAACAATCATGCATGGAGTGCCATCTGTATGATTTCCTCATATATGTCCATTTAAAACGACTTGTAACTATTGTTATTTTATTCTTTACAGAAAGTGATTCGAACAAAATAGGGGGTCACGGACCATTTAAGCTCACAATTTTACTTTTCAGCAGGTATGTGAAAGGGACCATTTTTCAATGAAATGATTGGGAAAAAAGAGGTGTTGACATATTTTTATCGGAATATAAAAAAAACGTTCTATGACACTTGGTCCAAAACTGTTTTATAAACAGCTGAAATATAGCTTAAAAGAATGAGCAAATAAAAAACATAGGTCACCGATAAGCAAACAAAACATTTGCCTTAAAACCCAAATTATGGCGGGAAAATGGTGAAAATGGGTGAAATGTCAAATAAATTTCAAGAATTTATTCACAACATTTCAGGTCAAATGAATTCAAATAAAATATCCATTCAATATCTTTGTTGAAAATATAACTGTATACTTTTTGTTGTATTATATAATTTAGTATAAATGATATCAAGATAATACCAATGTTGTTGCGATAAAATAACTTAAGTGCAATGATTCATTCTTGTTGGTAAATACGACAAAATGACAGTTTCCTGTCAGCTCTTATATACATGTTGAAATTGGGCGTCATCCCCTCCGGAGCAACTCTTGGTCAAGTTTACGATAAAAACTTCTCACTTTCAAAGATACAAATAATATTTTGGTATTGACGAAATATTGAATACCTGAATAATATGTTAACCATAACATTTATATTGTCGACCATACTATCAAGAGTTTCTGTAAAAATAAGAAGTTAACTATGATATTTAATAATAACGCGGTGGTAAGTGTAAGCGTTCAAAAAAGCGATACAATACAGCAATGCCAAATGGATAAATGATAATTTATGTCAACTGAAGGAGACTGCCTACTGGTCTGTCAATATCCTCGGAGACTATACGTCACACAGCAGTGGCATTATCACAGTGGTTGCAAAAGCTCACCATCGATACCAGGCTTATTATTGTGTACGCTAGACGCGCGTTTATGTACATTTAAATCATCGGTGACACTCGAATAAAAAAAAGTTCAAAGGCAAATTTAAAACCAAGCTTTAGATTCTTGACAGAACAAGGTTTTAATTGGGCAGTGTGTCCATTGCAAATTAAGCAATATAACGTTGGGTTTAAATACGCGATTAGTTTTATTTTCTAAGAAGAAAAAAGAAAAAGTCACTTGTTCATGAAGTTTTTTTTTCTGAAATACTAGTTTGACAAAATTGTATATTAATACGATAATTCTGAACTTCATGTTGGTTTACATGCTTCGTTTCTATATGAGTTGTAAATCCCCCCTTTTTTGTAAAAGCAGTAAACACAACGGAAATAAATGTATTTTAAATGTCATAATAATACTCATACCACTTGACTGATTCTAAACAATATTAAACATACAGCCATTCTTTTCTATACGAATCGTAGAACTCAATATAATAAGAGTAAAGTATTTAACTAAAGATAGATTGAGTATTAATATTGAACTATTAATTTGTTGCATGTACTGCAATAAGAGCGAGTACGAGTTAATCGAATGAAATGAAGTCTGCTGCTATGCATTCAACATCGGCCTTGTAAACCCACACTCAGACTACATGTCACATTCAGGAATAAGAAACTGATCAGACGACTAGTATGCAATCTAACTTTCAACAATTAACAGAAAACAAAACAAACAGGAAATAAAAGACATAGATATAGGAAGAAATGCCAATGAGTCAACTCTCCCCCAAAAAACAATTTATAAAAGTAATCCATTATAGTTCAAGATACGGCTTTCAACACAGAGCCTTGGCTCACACCGAACAGCAAGCTATTAAGGGCCAAAAAATTAAGCAATGTAAAACCATTCAAACGGGAAAAACAACGGTCTTATATATATAAACACGTACGAACTACATAAACAAACGGCAACTACTGTACATAAGATTACTGACTTAGGACAGGTGCACACATTTGCAGCGGGATTAAACGTTTAATTGTACCAAACCTTCTCCCTTTTCTGAAGCAATAGTATAACATCACAACATAGAAAAACACACCATAAAATATCAATTGGATGTCCTAACGCAATCAAAAAGCGCAAATTAACACATCAACTGAATTGCATGCTTCTAACTTGGGACAGGCACATTCAGAAAGTGATGGTATTCAACATTATTTACTGATTCGTAACTGCTTAGTCATTGTCTTGACTTGGAATGGTGAAGTAACACCGCAACTTAGAAAACTGTACTGATCAGGTAAAAAGGCTTGATTATCTGCCTTAAACTACCATGTGCCACATCAAGGGTGTCACATGTGAAGCAGGATAGTATGACCCTAACGGAGTAAGTAAGACCAACCTTGTTTTTGATATAGTTCGTATTCAATCTAGTTATTCATATAGTGTTCTGTTGCCTGTCATGGTGGTGTTTGTGTCTCTTAAACTTATACTTAAAAAAATACAAACCGCACATAATATTGATCTACTGGAAGTTACTGTAATCTAGTTCAAATCCAATTACAAATTATAAATTTATATTGAAGACCCATTGGTTGCCTTCGGCTGTTGTCTGCTTTATGGTTGGGTTGTTGTCGCTTTGACACATTCCCCATTCCTTTCCCAATTTTAACCTATCAACCGGTACGGATCAAATGATTTATGTATACATACTTGATAAACAGCCTGATAGAAAAACAATAACATGTGCAAATGCAAAGTATACGTATCGGAAGGATGTAGAACTATTGGTTTGTAAAACTAGATAGTTATACATATTAATTTATGTTTTAATCTTTTAAACACATTCATTTTAAACACCAATAAGATCTTAACAATACTTACAAAATATAACCACCGTGTTAAACTAACAACTCTAAGTATAAGTTAATTCCAAGGATTAAAAAGTTTTTTTGGATAGTATCTAATTTTACGGAGTATTCAAACGTTAAATAGATTATTTCATCCCATTTTGTAGGACTTTCCTTTGATAATTGTTGGATAGTTTCTCGTCCTGAATATGCATGAAATCATTAAAACTAAACGTTTAGCAAGCTACTTTAAACCAATTAATCACGACAGTAGCGAAGAGATGAAAAATATACACACCTTAAGAATTGATCAAGTTAGAAAAAATGGAAAAATAACAATTAGGTACCCAACATTGTCTTTGTTGTCGACATCATTATATAAAGTGGATTTTCTAATGAATTTTTTTAAACGACACACTCCACGGTATGAAGTGTTCAAAAGCCATCAAATGTCATTTGTCGGTATTCAGTTCTGTCCTAAAAGTAAAATAGATCATATTCTTATTTATCATATGTTTAGTAGTAAATACAGTAGTTTTGCATGTTTGATAAATAGCCTGCTGTTTAATCCATATCGTGCAACTTTGGTGCGCACCCTTTATCGCATACCCTTTATCACACCCCTACCCTTTATCGCATACCCTTTATCACACCCCTACCCTTTATCGCATACTCTTTATCACACCCCTACTCTTTTTTTTTTTTTACATAAAGTCAGTTTTGGGTTTTTTTTTTCCTCAAATTTTCTTTTAATGACGTCATTGTTTGGTATGTGACGTCACGAACGTCGTTTTCATACTGTATGTGACGTCACGAACGTCAAGTTTTCATATTTTTGGCACACTAAACGCAACTATAAAAAGTACAAAAATAAACAAAATATTTTTAAAACAACAGCACACAAATTGTAAGGTAACCAACATGACCAAGGTGCTTCGGATTAGTAATTGAGCAGTTCTTTTAAGGCCTTTGAAACAAGACAAAAGTAGAACTGAAGGTAACCCAGTGCTATGGATCAGAAAACAGTTTATATAATACTCTTCTGTTGAAACATATGATAAAGCGTATAATACATTGTACATGGCAAAATCCGTATCACATGCCGTATCACCCTCGACCAATATCATCCCTCGGGCTTAAAGGCCCTTGGGCTGATATTGATGTTTTGGGATGATGCGACATATGATACGGATTTTGCTATGTATTATTCTCTACATATCAAAGCAGTATACTTTACCATTTATCAGGCTTTTTTCAAATTATCTTTGAATTCGAAGACGTTTGCAACAATTATCTAGCGTACAATTGTTTGCAATGCTTTCCGGTCATTCCTCTTTTCAGAATAAATGGATCGGGTTTTAGATTATTTGATTTTCCATATAAATAAATTAACTAAAATTTAACGGATTATCTAAATGAAAATTGTTTACCTTTCACAAGAACAAAAATGACTAGAAATGTTAAACTCCTCTATTATGAAACATGTTAAAAACAGTGGCCCTTTGTTTTTGTCATGTAAACTGAGGTAAGAAGTCTTGTAATTTCTTACATATTATCATTTATAATTTGATTTTTGTGTCTTTGCTCTATTATATCATAAACTAAATGAATATGTGTATATGACTATAAATATACTATTATTATGAATATTATGTATTAAATTTAAAATTTTATTTTGTATTTGATGAGGTTTTGGATTTTACCATGACGGCATGTTGTAAGTAACAGAAATAATCCGCAAGATAAAAAAATAATCAACCGAAAAAGAACCAAAAATAACAACACTGCGAACCACAAAAAGCAAAATGAGCCCACAACTCACTACACATGAAACTAACAACTGAGTTACACAAACCATAAACAAAATGTTACGGGCTCCAGTTAATCAATGATCTGTTAATCTGCAATGATCTATTCATATGCTAAAATTTTGGAAAAATAAAGGAGATCCTTTAAGTTTTTTTTTACATAAGGTTCATATTTAAGAACGTCTAATGTTTTGAATATTTCATATTATATTGATACAACATAGGTTTTAAAATAAGGACGCAATATACAGATATATGATTTGGAAATTTCATTCACAATAGCGTCTTCTCAAATCCTTAGGTAAACTCACATTATGATATTTGTGTTATAAAATAAAGCATATTTACGTATTTTTCTCATGGTTTGCTGACAATCTTTTTTCTCTTCAATGACTTGGTTTTGTGCTCTCTGGAAATCATATACAAAATATAAATAAACAAGAGGAAATAATATAAAGACATCTAGTTGTTATTCCTTGTTGAACTAATCAATAATGAGTTTATGTGTTATTGTTATAATGGTTGGGGACAACTGGACGAATAGGGGTTAATTTTTTTTCTCGTGTTTTTCAAAAACATACTTTTTTTCTTTTACACATATTAAACCTTTTAAAAAATGTTTTTCTCAAATTCTTATATATCCTCATCAAATATTCGTCAAATATTTACGAGAAAAAGTATACTGAAATAAAAACTTGCTTATCTAATGTTTTTCCTCATGTGTTATTCATATATATATAATCATCTACAACATTACATATGAATATAACTTTAATTAACAAAAAATCAAGATATTCCAAAAATATCTGCTTTTGCAGCAATATAACAATGTTTTTTGATACCTTTAAAAAGTAACTGTTTAATGCCAGTCAAAGCTATATTTTTCTAGCATCTTCAAAGCATTTTGTAATCCTTCATGAGTAGTCTAAATTACAATAGGATATTTGCAAAAGTAGGACTAAATATTTTTATTTCTTTCAAGAACAAGGGGCATACATGTTATTGTGAAGGTTTCAAACGGTTCTCTTGTTCCAAAGTCCATACGATTTTAAAATGAGATTCTTCTATAGTTGGTCTTCAAATACGCGTTTTTTTTCCGATTTGAATATAAGCATAATGAAAAATTTCCTCCAATTAATGTGATGTTTCTAGTATAAAATTTTAAAAGTTTCGTACTAGCTTCTGGTTGCGACACAGCTATAATTTATCATTTCAAATGAGGTAAGGGGTTGACAAGTGATTTTTCCTTTAAAAAGAAAATTACGCATTTGATTCATCTGTCATATCGTGTAAACATATAATATTCTAGTAATTACTGATTTACTCATTCACTGTATCGCCAAAATCTGTATTTATGCTATCTGTTTTTCTTTAAATTATTCCAGTATATTTAGAGTCAGATACTCATATGTTCAATAGCTAATCGACTATGTCCTTTCTATTCCTTTTGATTATTCTTTGAAAATCTTCACAGTGTTAAGGACATTTTTTTTTTAAGGTTTATAGTATTGTTCGCTGCTTTAGTTCTAGGGCAATTACTGTTTTTCAGATTGTTATGTTAAATCAAATGTGTTATATTTTTGTATTATGTTTATTGCGAATGTTGTAGTTGATTCGTTCATGGTTGGCCTATCGTAAATGCTAAATCTATCAGCTATGTAAAAGAAAATAACAAACAATATGATAGGTAAGCCTGTATGCACCAGTCTTTGTCAAAATATTACTTCTCCAGATTGACAGTGCTCTCATTTCCTGGTTGCTATTTCGGTCCTACTAAATGGAATCACAAAAATACCTCCGAGAAAAATTTAGTCGGAAAGTCCCTAATCACATGGCAAAATCAAATGACAAAACACATCAAACGAGTGGACAACCACTTTCATATTTCCGACTTATTACAATGAAGCTTCACAAATATAATAAAACAAAGCTTACCTCAATTTCAGTACATGTATTTTGCAAGTTATCGCGACAACTTGTTTCATACTTTAACATGTAATCGCCAATTGATTTATTTTGTTTTGCTTGCATAATATGTTTCTTTGTTTCTTCAGCCCATTCAATGTCTATTACATTGGCTATTCCCATAATGGATCCCTCAAGTGATGTCCATTTTGTGCTAAATTTATAGTCCGTTATTTCTTGCAAATCTGGTAGATGAAATATTTCATTTCGCACATTTTTAATTTGTTCTATCCAATTATCTATCCCTCGTTCATGCTTTCCACATTTCTGAATTATATAGTTTGCTAGTGTGATATCAACAACTCTGACATCTATGTTTTCTTTTGCAGAATATTTACAGATGCAAATTTGAATCAATTTGTTTCCGGCATATTTTGTGTGACCACGACGCTGGTTCCGTTCGTCTGATTTATACAGTATTTGTAACTGCTCCTTTGATATCAGTTTCTCTCCTTTGATGCTTACTTTACTGCACTGGCAACATGGAGATGTTTCGTGAATGTGCACCAACTTGTGTTTCTCCTTATTCAAAAATGTTTTAAAACTATCGGGTCCGAGTATCCTTTCTTTTATATACTTAAAGATAACCATATATGCGACATCAACAACGAGCACCACTAATCTAAAGTAGTTGTTTGTATGCTGTGTCATATCTATATTATAGAAAAATATTTATTTTCATCAAGTAGTTCTTGTATTAATACAAAATATATCAAGAAAGTTGTAAAAAGAAATGTAGGTAAACGATTTATCATTATTTAGTGTAAGATAAGGAACGTTATGATTTGGCGAAGGTTCTCCAACAGAATAAAGTTACCAATACGAATCTGTTGACCGTAACCAATGGTTACGATATCTGTAATAACTCATTACTCACAAGCGACTTTTTTGCGGTGGCAATATTTCTCTATATACCAGAATAGTCGTATTATTAGTAATTTTATCGATTGTGACATTTTCACTTATGTTGGATTCTGATGAAAAGTGATGCATGCAAAACAGGAGACGACTACCATGTATACACACCCACGAATGTAAAACAGGAGAAGATTACCATGTATACAAACCCATGAATGTAAAACAGGAGATGATCACCCTATATACAAACCCACGAATGTAAAACAGGAGATGATTACCATGTATACAAACCCATGAATGCAAAACAGGAGAAGATTACCATGTATACAAACCCATAAATGTAAAACAGGAGATGATTACCATGTATACAAACCCATGAATGTAAAACCGGAGATGATTACCATGTATACAAACCCATGAATGTAAAACAGCAGACGATTACCATGGATACAAACCCATGAATGTAAAACAGGAGATGATTACTATATATACACACCCATGAATGCCATGCAGGGGACGATTACCATGTATACAAACCCATGAATGTAAAACAGGAGATGATTACCATGTATACAAACCCATTAATGTAAAACAGGAGACGATAACCGTGTATACAAACCCATTGTTGTAAAACAGGAGATGATTACCATGTATACAAACCCATTAATGTAAAACAGGAGACGACTACCATGGATACAAACCCATGAATGTAAAACAGGAGATAATTACCATGTATACAAACCCATTAATGTAAAACAGGAGACGAGTACTATGTATACAAACCCATGAATGTAAAATAGGAGATGATAACCATGTATACAAACCCATTAATGTAAGACAGGAGACGACTACCATATATACAAACCCATGAATGTAAAACAGGCGAATATTACCATGTATACAAACCCATGAATGTAAAACAGGCGACGATTACCATGTATACAAACCCATGAATGTAAAACAGGACACGATTACCATGTATACAAACCCATGAATGTAAAACAGGAGACGATTACCATGTATACAAACCCATGAATGTAAAACAGCAGAGATTACCATGGATACAAACCCATGAATGTAAAACAGGACACGATTACCATGTATACAAACCCATGAATGTAAAACAGGAGATGATTACTATGTATACAAACCCATGAATGTAAAACAGGGGACGAGTATCATGTATACAAACCCATGAATGTAAAACAGGAGAAGATTACCATGTATACAAACCCATGAATGTAAAACAGGACACGATTACCATGTATACAAACCCATTGAAGTAAAACAGGAGATGATTACCATATATACACACCCATGAATGCAAGGAAGGGGACGATAACTATGTATACGAACCCATTAATGCAAGGAAGGGGACGATAACTATGTATACAAACCCATGAATACAAGGCAGGAGACGATTACCACGTATGCAAACCCCATTTCGAATGTTTTTTCTTTTTTTTTATGAAATAATCAAATTATAACATAGGTACAAAAAAACGGATAACTCAAGTTCCCTTTACGCAATATTTAATATCAACAATTTGATCATTGAACTTCAGAGATTCAACAGTTGAATTTCATAATGAGTTATTACCATCAACGGCATTGTTGATATAATTGCTACGTAGACTTTCAACCACTTTATCTAGGATATAGCAGTTATACTTACTGTTATTATGTTGTATTTTATATAAATCATGTCCTAAAATTTTCAATTGCATAAAAAAACATACCAGCGTTTGTCAACACACAACTACACATGTCATACATAAATAATTCAAAACCTACAATTGTACACTACTAAGTGTATTTCAATCAAAACTATTGTATTAAAAAAATTCTAGTGGAGTCAATTCTGGTTTGATTTTAAACAATTTGTCATTTTGAAAAAATCTGACCTCCTGGTTTTCTTTTGTAAATTTATTTTACTTTGAAATTGTCATATCTTGTCTCTTTATGGAAAATGAATAACTTTAATGGAATAAAAGATTAACTGAATAGCAATAGTTGAACATCTGCTATAAGCAACAATGTACACACTCTGAGCAGGACTTTTTTAAGTTATTGCATATAACATTTAATTAAAAAATGCTCCAATGAAACAGACTATGAGAAAGAGTTATTTTTTCTTAGGTGTTCTGTACCCCCTTACGCTAACAAATGGTTATTATTTGCATTTGTGTTTGTATGCAACAATAGAACTAGATTCGTAATACTAATCGGTAAGATAAATTATTCATACAGTGTGCTGGTGACCTAATACGATATACATGGGGTCAGTAAATTACATATTTGGTATGATCTTCGCATATTTTCTTTCTATGTATGTTGAATATTAAATAGCAAATAAAACTTAATGAGATTTATAATCCAATAAAAGTATGACTTACCTTGTCGACGTTCCAAATCTACAAAAGTAACTGGAAACACAAAATAATTGTATTTTATTAATTTGGTGAAAGCATTAAACAGTCATCTGACAACAAATATTTTCTTGATACACATTTACGTGTAAGGAGCGGTATACATGTAAGAACGTATTGCCCTTTCAAAATATGAACTGTAAAGCTACTAGGGTATATTACTTATTTCTGTCATTTATTTTTGTAATCATGTGATGGAACATTGATTTAATTATCTTAGAGTGCTTTTTTTCTTTTTGATAACGGGCCAACGATTATTTTCCCTCTCGTTGATTAAATACACAGCAACATCTGTTTGTGTATGCGAAGTGCAAAAAGCCATACTTGAGACATTGGCCATTCGAGTTCAAATAATTATGTATAATTTATACATAATGATTTGTACCCGAATGGCTGTATACACGAAAGTCTGCACAACTCTTTAGTTTTAATTTATCATTTCTCAAAGTACACGGTATGCTATGGGCAATTTCTGGTCCCATTTTTTCCACCTTTTTGAAATTTTGTTGTTGGAAACCCATGCCGGTTTTGTAAAAAAAATAAGTGACTGTATAGAATTATTCTTCAATGTGGCGCCTTATTTTGATATACGATGTGGTCATCCCTGTGCAAAACAAGAGATTGAAAATGCTATACACGCTAACAAGTGTCCACAATCTACAATATAGTCATGTTTGTAGAGGAAACTCCAATATAGATCATCCCAACATTTCAACTATTATCCTCACTTTAGTATATCTTTCATTGTAGAACATACCATGATGGTCTTAATTAATGTTCGTATTTTGAATATAAACAAAATACCGATTGTTAACAATTATACAAGTCGATGTAATGTTTCAACAGAAATGGTCGGGTTACGAGATTATTACGGGGTTTAAGATAAATCATAATATCATGTACTTATAGCCAACTGATCATACGCATTTCACCTACACATATAACTTCTCTCTTAATAATGATATGTTATATTGTTCTTAAATTCAGGCGAACAAATCTACAGCAGTGCAGACGACAGCTTTTTATTAAATTAATACATTAACATTTTAAAAAAATGGTTAGAGTTACATTTAAAAAGAGGTCCTTATAAACCAAACTCTTTATGTTAATTTAAAAGTTGAACTTAAAAAAAAAAACTTTTCATATTTAAATAAAGGCAACAGTAGTATACCGCTGTTCAAAACTCACAAATCCATGGACAAAAAACAAAATCGGGGCCACAAACAAAAACCGAGGGAAACGCATTATATATAAGAGGAGAACAACGACACAACACCGAAACGCAACACACACAGAAACGGACCAAGCATCAGACAAAACACCACGAGAGTAACAAATATAACATGAACACCAAATACATGGATTTGGGATAGACAAAACATTATAACATTAGATTACAAGACAGTATTAAAAACATTATTCCGTATGCTGTGGAGCTTTTACCAGCCCAGTAGTCAACACTTCGGTGTTGACATGAATATCAATAATGTGGTCATTTTTATAAATTTCCTGTTTACAAGACTTTGAACGTTTCGAAAAACGAAGGATTTTTTTATCACAGGAGTAGATAACCTTAGTCGTATTTGGCACAATTGTTTGAAATTTTGGGTCCTCAATGCTTTTTCAACTTTGTACTTGTTTGGCTTTTTAACTGTTTTGATATGAGCGTCACTGATGAGTCTTATGTAGACGAAACGCGCGAATGGCGTATAAAATTATGATCCTGGTGCATTTGATAACTATTTTACACCACTGGGATGATGCCACTGCTTGTGGACATTTCGTCACCGAGGGTATCACCAGCCCTGTGGTCAGTACTTCGGTGTTGACCTGAATATCATTTATATGGTCATTTTAAAAATTTCCTGTATACAAAACTTTGAACTTTTCGAAAAACTAAGGATTTTCTTATCCCAGGAGTAGATTACCTTAGACGTATTTGGCACAACTCTTTGGAATTTTGGGTCCTCAATGCTCTTCAACTTTGGTGTGGTTTGGGTTTTTAACTGTTTTGATATGAGCGTCACTGATGAGTCTTATGTAGACGAAACTCTGGCGTATTTAATTATGATCCTGGTACCTTTGATCACTATTTCTCAATATCGCAAAAGTTAAAATCACATTTTAGTCCAAAATGACAAAATCGCAATAATAAATGCACGCAATAATTTCTGAATTTACAGCAGTTTGCTCGCTTACACATGTTCTGCTTTTCGTTAAATTTTAATTATCGATTTGTGTTATTTATACTTACAGAAGAGTATCACAACGATTATCATGACAGCTAATAAAACTGCGGATATGTATAAACACTGGAACCGATATGTTTTACCTGTAAAACAAATATCTTTTTTAATCAATTTTAAGTTCGCTCTCTGGCTGTAAAAAGTTCTACACCTTTAAACGCCGAGGAAAATTCAAAAAGCTCAAAAGAAAATAGACAAACCAAAAGTCCAAACATATCGAATAAATAGATACAAACTGTCAAATTCCTGCCAAGGTACAAACATTTTCTTATGCAGAAAGTGGTTTGCTTAAATCTGGGTTTACACCTAGCTGAACCTTAAACTTTTCTGACCGTTGCATAAAAGTACATTTCTTTTTATTGACAATGGCATATTATCAAAACAAACGAACATAATAGGTACAAAATAGGTGTACTACAGTCAACATTGTGCTTTTTATTTAATCACTATAAAACAAACAAGTATTTGTCGACAGAGCATTGTCGTTTGTTGATGTGCTACATATTTGTGTTTCGTTCATTATCTTGTTCATAAATTAGACCCTTAGTTTTCTCCTTGGAGTTGGTTTTTTTTATTTTTCATTTTGGAGCCTTTTATAGCTGAGTAATCATCCAAATATTTGAATATGTTATTATTGTTTTTATCGGATACTTTCCAAATGTTGTAACTACTTCAATCCCTGTTTTGCCGAGTGATAACTACCGGGTTTGTATTCTAATGAGCAATATGACGGTGCCAAATGTGTTCAGATGTTGCTTTAATGGCTTTTTACTAGTATAAGTCATCAATTGAAACTCAATATAGAAACAGGTCCGCAATAAGCAGTGCACACTTAGTCCCCTTAAGAATTTCAATTAATTATTAAATGTATGATACCATTTCGAACAAAAATGGGATCTACTAAAAATTCAAAGGCAGTTGTTTTTTTCTCAAAACATGTCCATAAAAAGTACAATCACACACATGGTGAACCCCGAGGAAAATTCAAAACGGAAAATACCAAATCAAATGGCAAAATAAAAAAAAAAAAAAACGAATGGAAAACAACTACCGAATTTCTGACCTTGTATATACATTTGCTTATGTAAAAAACGGTGGATTTATAGCTCTAAACCTTTTTCACCTGTACGACAGTCGCATCAAATTGAATTATATTGACAATAATGCATAAACAAACTGTCACAAATAAGGGTATACCAACAACACGACTGACATGGTTCTTTTATTTTTTGTTACTAAAACATAAAAAAAAACTAAAGACTAAGCAACACGAACACAACCAAAAACTGGAGATGATCTCATGTGCTCTGGAAGGGTAAACAGATCCTGCTTCACATGTGGCATCAGTCGTGTTGCTTATGATATCACAAATTCGGTTAAAAGTTTAATTCGACTTGTTACATACGAAGGGGATTGTACTTACAACATAAGAAGCATATTCTATTTCATCTATGAAACGTTTATCAACAACCTTGAAATAGCGTCCGTAAAAGTTACGAAGGGATGATCTCAATTTCTGAACCAATTGTGAACTTTCCATTTCTAAGTAGCAACATTCCAGCAGCACCTGCATACGGGGTATATATCTCCCAATTGATACGATATTCCCGTGCTTGCATTTCCTATCATGATTTTCTTGATAGAGGTTTGCTGCTCACAAGGAAGCTATTAAACCAAGAGTTCCAAATAGTGAAGTTGAAATCATCCCTTCGTAAATTTTACGGACGCCATCACGAGTTGGTTGACCGTTATGGAATAACCGTTTCACAAATGATATCGGATATGTTCCTTACGTCGTAACTACAATCCCCTTCCCTTTCATGAATATGACCTACCGAATTAGACTATTTACCGGATTTGTAATCACATAAGCAACACGACGGGTGCCACATGTGGAGCAGGATCTGCTTACCCTTCCGGAGCACCTGAGATCACCCCTAGTTTTTGGTGGGGTTCGTGTTGTTTATTCTTTAGTTTTCTATGTTGTGTCGTGTGTACTATTGTTTTTCTGTTTGTCTTTTTCATTTTTAGCCATGGAGTTGTCAGTTTGTTTTAGATTTATGAGTTTGACTGTCCCTTTGGTATCTTTCGTCCCTCTTTCCTTTTCTACATTTGGAACTCTTAGTTTAATAACTTCCTTATGGGCAGCAACTCTCTATCAAGGAACTCCTGATGGGAAATGCAAGCCCTGGAGTATCGTATTAATAGAGAGATATGTACCACGTATGCAGGCGCTGCTGAAATGTTGCTACATAGAAATTGAAAAATCACAATTTGGAAGCTGAAATTATATAGTTTGTCCTAAATTTTTGCTTTCAACCAATCCTTATTGTCAATTTTCAGATGTAAGTCAAGATATGAGACAGACTTAACTTTATCTGTTGTATCCTTTATCTCTAGTTCGATGTGATAGATGCGTTCAACAAGGAAACTTTGAATTATTTAGTGAGAGGACATCATTTATATAGCGGAAAGTAAAGTTAAAAAGTAGGGCTAACTTCTTATTGTTCATCCTCCGACGTTCCTGTATAAATTCAGCCACACACAACTAAAGGATCAAGTTGGCGAGAGGGGCCGATTGGAATGTCGACTGTCTGTTGAAAAAACACGTCCTCATAACGTAATATATATGTTGTCAATAAAAAATCAAGCATCTCTATCATGTCAGTTTCAGAGAATGTTTTGTTTGAATCAGAGTGATTCTTAACAAAGTAGGATTTGGTCCTCCCTAAGACAATATACTTGGGTCACACTAATCATTCTTTTTTGCAACATAGCAAAACCAACATATACAGTATTTGCAAGCTTATGCAATACTATTTGAGCGAAACTGACTGATTTGGCTGATCGATGAATGATCAGTGAGCAATAACATCCGTATGGTACCCAACCGGTCAACGATCGATAAGAAAATTCATTATATGCACGGAGAGACGTATACAATGTATATTCTTTTGTAAAACTAACTCAACATTGATTATCTGACAATCCGGGACCTCTACAAAAACATCTGTATTTGTCAATTTATAATCAACTTTTTTCTTTATGACTGAAGAAAATAATCGGTTATCATTAGAAACAATCTACAATTATTTTCAACTAAAATATAAAACCGAAGAAAGCATTTTAAATCTGTTCCAACATGTGTATTCCAAAGCAGAAGTTATTGGTTGTATTTCTTTTTTAGTAAAAATCTTACATAACATGAGTTAAGAAAAAAAACACCTATTGCGCTAATGTGGACATGCTACCACTTTACGGGCAGTAATCAGTTTATCAATCACTGACATAAAAGGGGATAATTGGTCAAACGCATAATACACGCAGCTCAGTTGGTTTTCCCGTTTGAATTGTTTTACACTAGTAATGTTTGGGGACCTTTATAAATAATCTCATCATAGATACCAATACTAAATTTTGTATACACGCCGAATGCACGTTTCGTCTACAAAAGACTTATAGGTGACGCTCGAATCCAAAAAAAGTTAAAAGTCCAAATAAAGATCAAAGTTGAAGGGCATTAAGGACCATAATTCCTAAAAGTTTTGCCAAATCCAGTTACGGTAATCTATGCCTGAGGTAAAACAGTATTTAAAAAATTCTAAATTTTGTAAACAGTTAATTTATAAATATAACCACATCAATTGCTGTTCGGTGTGATCCAAGGCTCCGTGTTGAAGGCCGTACCTTGACCTATAAGTGTTTACTATTATAAATTGTTATTTGGATGGAGAGTTGTCTCATTGGCATTCATACCACATCTTTCTATATCTAGCTATAATAACTTTCATGCAATAGAACACTTGTTTTTATTATACATGTAATATATAGTTTATCTAAATATTTACCAAAATAAAGAATATTGATTATCAAAGTACAAATGCAATTTGTGTATACGTAGACGATTTTTATATAAAAACAAAATCGACAAGAAGGCAAAAGATACCTAAAGGACATTCAAACTTACAAACCAAAAAAAAAAACTGACAACACCATCAATAAAATGGAAAAGACCAACAGACAAACAGTAGTACACAAAACACAACACAAAGATCACAAAATAACAGCTGCCTCGAAAATGCTTTACATGTGGCACCGTCATATTGCTCATTAGAATACAAACCCGGTAGTTAACACTCGGCAAAACAGGGACGGAAGTAGTTACAACATTTGGAAAGTATCCGATAGTATCTGTGAAATTAATATTAAATGGATATTAAATCACGGTTAAACAATGTGGGATGGCGTTCGTAGAATTTACGAAGGGATTTCAACTTCACCACTTGGAACTCGTTTTGTAATAGCTGATCTGTGAGCAGCAACCCGCTACTAAGGAAATCATGATAGAAAATTAAACCTCTGGGCTATCAAGTTGGATTGATATATTCCATAAGCATGCACTGCTTGCTATCACTACATAGAAATGAAAAGTTTTCATTTAAGAATCTGAAATCATCGCTTTTGCTGAAAAGTTTTGTTTGAATCGAAACTAGTTGTCAAGATTTAAATTGAGAAATGAGGCAGATTTAACTGTATATGTTTTAAGAAAAGAAATAAGTCCAGTCTTTTAATTTCACCTTTCGGTATATTGATGATGTACTTTCTCTTAATAATAATATATTCAGATCACTTACATTTAATATATCCAAGTGAACTTGAAATTAAAGATACTACCGACACAGATAAATCTGCTTCATATTTAGACCTTTTTCTCAAAATGACTACTGATGGTAGGTTGAATACCAAAATTTATGACAAACGCGTTGATTTGAATTTTCCTGTAGTCAACTCATCATTTCTGTGTAGCAACATCCCAGCGGCATCAGCATATGGAGTATATGTGTCTCAATTGTTACGTTAATCTAGAGCTAGCTCAACGTACATTGATTTTGTTGAACGAGGAATACTGCTTTCTCAAAAGTTACTAAGACAGAGTTATGAATCAATCAAATTAAGGTCATCACTCAAGAAATTTTACGGTCGCCATCATGAGCTGATTGACATTAAGACAAAAGTGTGTCAGAAATCATCTCTGATATTCTTCCTCAGTCATAATAACATTCCATCATTACCGAACTGACCAAGAAATAACACAACGGGTGCCGTAAACGGTGCAGGAAATGCTTACCCTTGAAGAGCACCTGATTTCACTCCCAGTTTTTAGTGGAGTTCGTGTTGTTTCTTATTTATTATCTATAACTGTTGATGTAAATGTCCTTTGGTTTTTTGAGTCTTTGTTTACTCCTTGGTTTTGAATGTTATTGTCTTTTATATTGTATTTTAAGTTCGATAAGATGGATGCTTTCAACATAGTTAACACCTTTTTAATCATATAGTTTACAATGCGGAAAAAAGTATAAAAATCACTCACCATGACTGGCAATGTATTTTAAATACATAGATAAAAATAAAATTGAGAATGGAAATGTGGAATGTGTCATAGAGACAACAAGCCGACCATAGAACAGATAAAACACATATAGCTATTAAACAAAGGTTGCATTTAGTCAAAAGTTCATTTTTACCAGGACAGCATAGTCTCGAAATTAAAAGTAAAGATGGAATGGAAAAAAATATTAAAAAATAACTTACCATTGTTTTCATCATCAAATATGTTTATTGCGTCTTTGAATCCGTTTTCTTTATATGTTGGGAACAAACTATTTAATGAAATACAACAAAATACCAATTGGGATTAAACTTCAAGAGAAATAATAATACACAAAGGTGCCGTGTTTAATGTCACACCCAAGACTCGAGTTTTAGTTGGATTAGTGTCGTTAGCTTTGATACTGGAGTCAACACAGTTGAACGGCTTCAAAATAAACAAACAGAACCCTTTTACTGCACATAAATGTATAGTTGAACATAACATTCATATGCTGTAGGTTAGTGGCTATTCTAGTTTTTTTCAGAGGTAATCAAAGACCTTTTCTTTAGACAGCGGATACATGTAACCAATGGTTGTTTCTGTAGCAAGAAAACAATCATCATTACTATTCTAATAAGTTGGATATCTTGAGTAAACGAAAACAGCCGGGTATTTTAAGCAAGTTGTCATTTGTGAATATTTGTTTTCTAGAGTACATAAACAACTGATTTACGATATCTGTCATACATTTTCATTGAAATGAAATAATATCAATATTATTAACTTACATACTCGCTAGCAAATTCATTGAACATGCTCAGAAAACGATTAAAAGCATATATTTACAGCTGAATGTATTTTGAGAATATTGTTCATTTTGAAATTCAACAAAATCTCGTTTATGACATAAATAATTCGTTTCATTTACGCACGTAATCGCTTAAACTGTTGATGGACAATATAAAATGGACATTGTAGTACCCTTGACTGTGAAATTTAAAGCAATGTTCCATTACAAATATGTTGAAGAATATGTAGGTATATTTAGCACGTATACACACGTGTATTTACCTTTCAACAAAATTAGAATGACGCATTTTAACAAGAAAGCAACAAAAAAAACATAAAGGGAAATGAAAGTCGTTTTCGTATTTCATCGTTTTGAAGTAAGCGCAGAGTGAACATTTTTTTGGAAGGAAATAAATGTTACAACAACAATTCATATCCCTTAAGATAGGCAAGTGATGTTATTTACTCAATTGTATTCCAGGCAAAACAAAAAAAGTGGTAAGATAAATCAAAATCTAACAGTATCTTAGTTTATCTTTTAAAACTAAATTTAACCCATAATACACGTTGCTATGTCTATGCACGTTTTGCTCACATCGGATACCATCAGTGGCACTCAAATCAATACATATGCATGACAAATCAAAAGAGAAGAATACTAAGCCAATAAAAACTTCTTTATTGATGTATTTGGCTTCAAGAAGACGCTACTGCTATATGGTGACACATTCCGTAAATTGGGAACAGTTGGTGTCGGGTTACTTTGGCGGTTTTCTCTCACATTGCATGTGTTGAGTTTTTTTGGGTGTGTAATTTTGATAAAAAAGACGTGCGTGAGTGCATTCATTCATAAATGCCTTTATTTAACCGTTTATTATTATTTATTATCAACATTTGACGATTCAATAAAGAAATCTTTTGGTTTTGGCTTAAATTTGGAAAATCGACATTTTCTTATATAAATAAGGCCGTTAGTTTTCTCGTTTGAATTGTTTTACATTGTTCTATCGGGGCCTTTTATACCTTACTATGCGGTATGGGCTTTGCTCATTGTTGAATGCCGTACGGTGACCTATAGTTGTTAATGTCTGTGTCATTTTTGTCTCATTGGCAATCATACCGCATCTTCTTTTTTTTTATTTGAAGACATTGTTCAGTCTTGATCAAAACCTTCTACACAACTGACTACAAAGTACTGAAAAAAACACTCACTTACATTTCAAGACAAAAGACTATAGGGAATTATATTTTCAATGTGAAGGCTTTTCGTGTTTGATACATGTTCTTATGTATTTTTCTCAACAATTTACGCGACTACAATATAACGATATTGTCATAAAGGTACGCGACTTAGCGTTATTTTTTTTTAGTGTTTGCTTTAATACGCGTGATTATTTTTGGCACTTTCATTGGAGGAATTTAATAAACCAACATTAAACAACAACCAAAATAACCCAATTTACGGTTATGTAAAGATGTTTACTTACGATCTTGTTAGCATTTCATCTCTGTCTTGCGGACATTGGTCAACTATATGTAAAAATAAAAATAAAAATTATCCAACATTAACGGAAATTTTAAAGTATGTATCATTCACACAATAAGAATACTTCGATGAATTTCATGTTGAGTTATTCGACAAAATACGCCAAATGTGTGACTGTGTGTTGTTTTCTAATGAAATAAATTATTAATATTAAGCTGTAGCTTTCGTAGAACTAATGCGTATACTGACATTATAAGTATTGTAAATTGCATATGAAGATATGAACACAAAGTGACATAAATCGTGAGACCGGTGCAACATGTAGAATAGGTTCAGATTACACTTCATTGGAACCTGAGATCAAGCCCGTTTTAGTTGGCTACAGGTAAGGGAGGATTTTTGAAATATCACACAGCATGTTAACCTTGCCATATACTTGCTCCTGTCCCAAATCACAAGCCTCTGGCATTTCATAGTCTTGTATGTTTGTTAACTTTAGTATTTATATATTTTAGTTTAGTATGACGTTCATTATCACTGAACCAGTACACATTTTTGTTAAGGGGACATCTTAAGCATGCATCCGGATGTGGGATTTTCAGGCTGTACTGAAGACCAATTGGTAGTTTCCGGCTATTTTCTGCTTTCTTGTTTCTTTAACACATTCCCAATTTCTATTCTCATTTTTTGTTTGTGTTTCTCAGTCTTTATTTTCCAAGTTGTGTCATGTCACTGTTTGTTGTCTTTTGTTAATTTTTTTGGCTGTGGTGATGGCAGTTTCTTTACGAATTGTGAGTTTAAATGTATTTTTTTGTATCTTTCGTCTGTTTTTTTTTTTTATTTGAAAGACATCTTTAATGTAGGAAGAAAGACCACTATTACAATTCTGCTATCACGATGCTGAAAGGACAATAGTCACATCTATGGCCTTTGTAATGATGGGTTACGGAAGATAAATATCATTTTCATGTTTAGAAAGACGCAATGTTGTGTCATTGGAAGCTCAAAAGTTCATCGAAAAAATCAGATCAGTGTATAATAATAGTAGTATTATCTACAAATAAAAACTCTGGAAATGTCTTCAATTATTGTAATTATTACAAAGAAATCGTCAATGATTCACATATAACATGAGCGCAGACACTAGAAGCATGTTGAAGTGCGACTGTTTTCCACCTACCTAGATTATTGCAAGGAAGTTTGTGACAAGAGCAGTCCTCTTCCGACGGAACACAGTAGCAGTCGTGGTTTGGCTTAGTAACAAATGCATACCCTTTTGTCAAGTCGCACCCACAGGTAATGTCGCTTCTATGACTTCCTCTTTGAAACAAGTATTGACCCTTTTCAGTACAAAAAGACTTTTGATACACACATTTACTGTTACCGTCAGTTGAGAAAGGAAAAGGCTGATAACGCTCGTAGCTACAATACGCCTTGTTAAAAAACGGTTCATATATGAGTTTGCTGCCTAAAAATGAAATAATTTCAAATATGATTCATTTATATATACCCATCGTAGATGTTTTGACCCTTTGAATAATAAAAACATTATTGACATGTTATTATATAACTTTCTGTACGTTAGACCCGCGTTTAGTCAATAAAAGATTCATCAGTAAAAATCGAATGTAAAATTTAAAATCTCAAGTATCCAGCTACAAATTTTGAGTTCAGAAAATTTGAAAACAGCTTAAGGATGTTCGCTACTCTGTTTAAAATAACAAGCTTTTTAAAAGACTGTTATAAATTGAAAGAATGTTAATAAAGAAATTTAAAAAGCAGAAAGAAATGGAGGGTCCATGTACTTGTTTTCAAGATATAAGTCGTTGAAAATTTGGCAGGAAATAATTCTCTCTAGATTTTTCTTTCACTTAACATTGGCACCTTTTTTGTTTAAAAAACTATAAAAAAATTACAAGGATTTCATAAGATTTTAAAATATGGCTTTTTAAATAGTATGTAATAAAAATGTGAAAAGTAGGGGTTTGTGGACAATTTTTTTTAATGTTAATACATGGATAAAACCAGAGGATTCCGAAAATCTTGTAAAAATTCAAAAATTATAGGAGCAAACATCCTTAAGTATTCTATTCTAGGGTAAAAATCATTAGTATCTCGAAAAATGCAAAGCATTTTTAACAGTTGACCGACATTTATTTACCCTTCCATAGCACCTGAAATCACTCCCAGTTATTGGTGGGGTTCGTGTTGCTTAGCATTTAGTTTTAATTGTTGTTTCTTGTGTACTATTGTTTGTCTGTTTGTAATTTTCTTTGTTAGCCATGGCGTAGTCAGTTTATTTTCTATCTAGGAGTCTGACTGTCCGTCTGGTATCTTCCTCTTTTATGGCTATAACTTATCTATTGATGCAAAGTGACTGTTCTTCAATTTTAGGAAATCCAGTAAGATTAAACTATAATAAATAAAACCTTAAAATTCCATTTCTCTTTCAATTAATAGAACATAATGTATAACTTTAAGAATCATTCATTGACTTTGAGTAAAAGCATTGTATAATTGACACTATCTGATTATTAAAAAGCTACAGAGGACAGTGTTTTATTTTTGTAATCAAAGTACTTTGGGAAGCGTTTTGTTTTGAATGATTTAGTATTGCTGTAACTTTCCCATCGTAATGATAAAACATCGCTATATGTTTACAACTTATCATTTGCTGGTTCTTACATTTTCATTTATGTTTGAAAACTGTATTAAACGTAAAAAGCTATAATTTGATAACGTTAGCAGCTTGTAACCTATAAGGTGATACGCTCTTCTCTGTACATACATGTAGAATACTCATACATGGATATATAGTTTACATACATTATTTATGTATGTGCCTGTCCCAAGTCAAGAGCCTGTAAATCAGTGGTTGTCGTTTGTTTAAGTGTTAAATATTTGTTTTTCGTTCATTTTTTTTTTTTTATGAATAAGGCCGTAAGTTTTCTCGTTTGATTTGTTTTACATTGTCTTATCGGGACCTTTTATAGCTGACCATGCGGTATGGGCTTTGCTAATTGTTGAATGCCGTACGGTGACCTATAGTTGTTAACGACTGTGTCATTTTGGTCTATTGTGGATAGTTGTCTCATTGGCAATCATACCACATCTTCTTTTTTAGATTTACAAATAAGAAACACAAAATGAAAGCAGTTTGTATGGTATCATGAAAAGGAAAGGACATTTTAATGTTTACTTTATCGGATGATATTACCAATGTTGCTATAATCCAGTCCATCACATGTTTCGTGATAAGTCCTCTCTGGGTACTTAAATATACACACGTATTGGCTGTTGATGCTGCAATTAAACCCAACTGCCCGAAAACGCCATTCTCCAGAATATGGACACTTAAATTCGTACTCTAATGTAACAGCAACAACCTTAAGAAATATATTACGCTTTGTTAACAGATGGGACATCTGGTTTATTGGTCAATATTTTATATTCAAGTAAAACCCGTCGCTATTTTTCGGAGAATATAAAGCCCCGTCGTCATGTGAAACAACATAGATAATACAATTTTTCTGAATAAGATGCACAAGATGCAAATCAATGTCCCTTTGAGGCCGAAATATTTTTAAAATCAACGGTTGATAAAGGATGAAGAGCTATAAAGAACAAAAAAGTATAGCCAAAGCCTTGCAATGAATCGTAGCTTTGTATGAGGGAGATTCATTCCTTAATTTAAAGTAATTTGAAAAAAAATTGAAACAGCAAATTTTAATAACACAAAATCCGTATTGTCATGCCAGAACCGAAGTTCTGGATATCACTGTCTACCATCGGAGACCATCAGTCAATAAGCAGAGCCATCGATCCATTTGTAGTCTCAACATAAACGGTAACAATTTTCCTGCAACAGATGCACATCCTGACAATCAGTGTCTCTTCAGTGATGATCGAGGCCAAACTCTGTGTACGTCTATGATCAATATGTATCGTTTTTGTTTCCAATTTTCGGAGTGTAAAGTAATTCCGAGGTTTTTATTATTCCAAAACAAAAATGCCACTGTTATGTCTTTTTGATATAAAAAAACTGTCATGTAGAGCCGACTTTGACTATGAGACCACCATACTTCGTCCGTTTAACGCAAATATGCATACAAGTGTAGTGATGACTATAACCAGTCTTTCAGTACAAATACTACATGTATAAATATATTTCAATTTGCTGTTATCGAATTTTGAAATAATTCAACTTATGGAAGGTATCTTCCTACGCATAGCTTTTATTCTTTTTTCCAGATTAGGCCTTATTTCTAGATATAATTATATCAGCTTTTAAAAATGACTTTAAGGTCGTGGTCTTGACAATAATGTTGCTCCTAACATAACTACATGTAACGATATATTATTTTTTTCAAAATCAACATCTAGTACAATAAGTACTTTTATACTTATTAAATTATCGGATTTTAGTGTTCCTAATAAATAGCGGTTAAAACATAATAAATTCATAAAATGCATGTTTCGTTGATTAGGCGATAATATTTCAGTGCTAGTCCATGTAGTTTCTAATTTTTTAGATTCTTGTCGATACTTGTAGTTTTAGGATTTTTTGTTCCATATTATCTTTTAAGGGAGTATTTTTTGGTCCGCAGAGACATGCTTTAGTTTCTGTTATAACTAACTGACATACATAACAAGGTTTAATATTTGTTCTGGACATGCTTGAACTAATAACAACTGGAATTAATGCAACTGCCGATCAATCAATCAAATAAATGTTGCAATCTTGTTCGTGCATATCGAAGCAAAAGCGTCTCATATTATATCGTTTATTGATTTGGAAAAACTTTTAGGAATTTTGGTCCTTAATGCTCTTCAACTTCGTACTTTATTTGGCCTTTAACTTTTTTTGGATTCGAGCGTCACCGATGAGTCTTTTGGCGTATATACAAAATTTGTCCTGGTTTGTATGATGAGTTTATTATGCATTTCGAGCAATCGAAAATGTCTGTTTGTAATATGGAAACACATCGGAATGTCCTGCAAGAACAAAACAAAAACTAAAAGTAAAAAAAAGAAATAGTTTGAAAAGACAAGAACCTCACACAATATTCTATATATTTTCAAATTATGTTTTTCGTACGGTATCTCAGAGTTGTTACATGTAACATCAACGTCATTGTGTATATGACGGATATTTGTCTCATTGGCAAGTACACCATACCTCTTAGGGCCAAGTGAGCATTCTCATCACTTTGTGTCCGTCGTCGTCCTTCGTCGTCCGTCGTCGTCCGTCGTCGTCCGTCGTCGTTAACTTTTACAAAAATCTTCTCCTCTGAAACTGCTGGGCCAAATTAAACCAAACTTGGCCACAATCATCATAAGGGTATCTTGTTTAAAAAATGTGTCCAGTGACCCGGCCAACAAACTAAGATGGCCGACATGGCTAAAAATAGTACATAGGGTGAAATGCATTTTTTGCTAAAATCTTAGAAACCAAAGAATTTAAAGCATATCTGATGTTAATAAATTTGTTTGTAAGTCTATCTGCCCTGAAATTTTCAGACCAATCAAGTAACCCGTTGTTTGGTCGCTCCCTCGGAATTGGTAATTTTCAGAAAATTTTGCAGCTTTTATTTATTATCTTGATTATTATTATAGATATATAAAAACTGTAAAAAGCAATAATGTACAGCCATGTAAGACCTACAAGTAAGTCAGCATGATCAAAAAGGTCAATTAAACCCTTAAGGAGTTATTGTCCTTTACAGTCAATTTTGAACAATTTTCATAAATTTTGTAAATTTTTATTCGTTTATGATATGCACATACACCAAGGTGAGCGACACAGGCTCTTTAGAGCGTCGAGTTTGTTATTTACAAAATATCAGTACATACCAGACATACCAAAATCAATGACAGCCTAAACATTTTGCAGATTTTCTTAAGTCACATCAATCTGAATAAAAACAAACGATATTGTATGCATTGCGATATGAAAATAGATCTTCGTAAAACACCAAATATTCAATACTCACAGGTGAAATTTCATACATGTGTTATCATTTAATGTCTCTTAAATAAATTTATGTTTTAATTGTATTGAGATATCATTTGATTTTGGATGTAACGCGTCTTCTGAATGTCTGACGTTGTTTTTGTTTGTCAGCTCATAGATATACCTTGTCATGAAATCGTAACGTCATCAACGTATTTAAATGATTTACTCCAGTCAAAAATGAAATAAAGTATTAGATTATGAGAAATGTATGGAACGCCATGACTGCATTATGTTAATGATCAGCATTATATGCAGTGCTCACACCATTATATTAAGTGCTCACAACATTATATTAAGTGCTCACAACATTATATGCAGTGCTCACACCATTATATTAAGTGCTCACAACATTATATTAAGGGCTCACACCATTATATGAAGTGCTCACAACATTATACGTTTTTTGTTGTATGATGAGATTGTTGTATGATGAGATTGATGTATGATGAGATCATTCGGTAAACATCGTTTTTTAGCGGAAATTACCGAATCCATAATTTGTAAATTACGGTAATGTCCAGCAAACAAATTTAAACAGTTATTAATGTTTTGTGCAAAAAAACTAGTTTGTGAATTTAAATTCTTTTAAGAATATAATTCGGACTACGCCGCATTTTTGCGCCTGTCCCAAGTCAGGAGCCTCTGGTCTTTGTTTTTCTTATATTATTTTAATTTTAGTTTCTTGTGTACAATTTGGAAATTAGTATGGCGTTCATTATCACTGAACTAATATATATTCGTTTATGGGCCAGCTGAAGGACGCCTCCGGGTTCGGGAATTTCTCGTTACATTGAAGAACTGTTGGTGACCTTCTGCCGTTGTTTTTTCTATGGAGTCGGGTTGTTGTCTCTTTGATACATTCCCCATTTCCATTTTCGATTTTATGCTAGTATACATAAAAGTCAAATTAGTTTCGACAATTTTCCATTTTTTTCCCCGTGAGTGATCCCTATCCATGAGAAAGAAGCCCCACAGAAACAATCAAGATCCGCCGTCAAAAGTAACTTTCCAGATAACGAAAAAAATATTCAGATATGAAATTTTCAACCTTTTAGATTGATCCTAACATTGGATATGGAAAAAAATTGGTAGCAAAAATGACAGAAATCCTCAGACTATAGACAAGCTTGTATGTGAGAAGAATTAGAACGCCAATCACAACAACGAGGAGTAATCCCAATAAAACAATACTAGAAGTTCTCCATTAATATAATTATATTACAATTATATATTGACATAATAATGAGTATCTTTTTTTGTGTGCTTCCGTTACAAAATAAATTGTGTGGACTTTAAATAAAATCAAAGAAGTGCTCAGCAACAAATTGCATTCCTCTTGTTTGTGTTGTTGCTATCATCTGGACCTAAACACAAATTTGAATCTTTTTTCGAGGTCCATTGTTATCAAAGAAGTGCGATCTAAAAGATATTATTCTTCTATGACTTGTAGTTGATTATATTTTGTATCTTAATGTACCTTAACCAGAATTAATTTAGGTCAAGTAGTTATCAAAGGTACCAGGATTATAATTTAGTACGCCAAATGCTTGTTTCGTCTACATAAGACTCATCAGTGACGCTCATATCAAAATATTTATACATCCAAACAAGTACAAAGTTGAAGAGCATTGAAAATGACTCCTTTTTCATGGACAATCGTTACTATCCAATAATAGTAAATCATTCTATTTTACTCACAGTTTGTTTCAATCTTTACCTAAATGCAAAACTTAGATGCATGTTTTTTTATTAGTTGTTAGTGGCTTTGAACTAGCTGTCAGTAATTGCGAGTACTCTCAGATCAGTACTTATAGTGTCTTTTTGTTGTTGGGATATAGAAGTAGCCGCCCACGTCTACTCTATTTTCTGGTAGATGGATTTATATTTGTACCCATCTGATGAGTTAAGCCTTTTACAACTGATTTTCATAGTTCATTCTTATGTTGTTCTGTTACGCCACTGTCCCAGGTTAGAGGGAGGGTTGGTATCCCGCTAACATGTTAAAACCCGCCGCACATTCTGTATATGTGGGTGTCCCAAGTCAGGAGGTACCTTTATTTCAGTGGTTGTCGTTTGTTAATGTGTTATATACATGTGTTTTTCGATCGTTTGTTTGTACATAAATTAGGAATGTTTTACGTTTATCATTTCGGGGCCTTCTATAGCTGCATGACTATGCAGTATGGGCTTTGCTCATTGTTGAAGGCCGTACTATGGCCGTTTAGTTGTTAATTTCTGTGATGTCATTTTGTCTCTTGTGGAAAACTGTTTCATTATCAAGCATACCACTTTTTTTATATATATTAACCGTACAAAATGACGAACAAACGTAGTAAACGTTTTTCATCCCCACAAACTCAGTTTTCATAAGAGATGATAACTTTAAATGAAAATAATGTTAAACTGGGTTTTGAAAGGGTAAAATTTATGGATTTTTTTGAAAAAAGTGTGTTTCCAGTTTTTGGAGAAAAAAATAATTGTTTTTGATTCTGAGAAAAAAAATTTGGTTGATTCACCCCTAGCTGCCAATATATGTAATGCTAAAATTGATTTAAAAAAAATATTTTCGACTTGTCGCGAAAAAAATAAAAATCAATAGCCCCCCCACCCCCCCTCCCCCCCCAAAAAAAATAAATGGTTGCTGCCTAAAGTTATGTTAAACACCTACAATGAAATGCTTTAAACTGCATTTTCCATATCTGTTAGATACTTATTCATGTGAAATGACAAATTCAGAAAATGGATGCCAAAAATGACTCAATCATGACACTCAATCATGACATATATAAGCTAGCGTAATATGACGCTTATGTGTTATAGAAAGCTGACTGTTTTATTTAAAAGGTAATTAAGCTTTTTTTAAACTGAGTACGGACTATAAAGTGGCACCTTGCTAAAGTTCTTCAGTAGGAAATGAACTCGAGGAATATGTCATACAAATTTCCCTTCGATATTTCATTAAATAAACTTTTTATTATTTCACTTACATTTTGCCATTCGTATTTCTTACGACGAACAGAACTACTTTAATCATTCACTTCTTAGTTTCATCTTTTCCTTACTTATTTCAATCAGTTTTAAATATTGTATACTGCCTTATGATCACATGACTTTAATAACTGTTTAAATTTGTTTGCTGGGCATTACCGTAATTTACAAATTATGGATTCGGTAATTTCCGCTAAAAAACGATGTTTACCGAATGATCTCATCATACATCAATCTCATTATACAACAATCTCATCATACAAAAAAAAAACGTATAATGTTGTGAGCACTTCATATAATATTGTGAGCACTTCATATAATGTTGTGAGCACTTCATATAATGTTGTGATCACTTCATATAATGTTGTGACCACTGCATATAATGTTTTGAACACTTCATATAATGCTTTGACCACTGCATATAATGTTGGGAGCACTTAATATAATGTTGTGAGCACATAATATAATGTTGTGAGCACTTAATATAATGTTGTGAGCACTTAATATAATGATGTGAGCACTGCATATAATGGTGTGAGCACTTAATATAATGGTGTGAGCACTGCATATACTGTTGTGAGCACTTAATATAATGTTGTGAGCACTTAATATAATGTTGTGAGCACTTAATATAATGTTGTGAGTACTTAATATAATGGTGTGAGCACTGCATATAATGCTGATCATTAACATAAGGCAGTCATGGCGTTCCATAGAAATGACTGTAATATTTTTGTCTGCCTATTCAGCTTATTCAGTGTGCACCACATTTCTGCTGATATTTCTTCATAGACAGAACAAATATTATAAAATCACAAAAATACTGAACTCCGAGATAAATTCAATCGGAAAGTCCATAATCACGTGAAAAACTCAAATAACAAAACGCAGCAAACAAATGGATGTCAACTGTCATATTCCTGCCTTGGTGCAGGCATTTTCAAATGTAGCAAATGGTGGATTGAACCTGGTTGTGTAGTGCTAAACCTCTCACTTTTACAACAGTCTCATCAAATTCCGTTATATCTACAACGATGCGTGAACAAAGCAGACATAATAAACAATATAGTCAAAATATGGGTACAGCATTCATCACTGTGTTACAATCTTAAAACAAAAAACAGTAATTCCTTAAAAATTGATATTTAATATTTTGCTTTCAAATGCCGAGAATCGAACCTTGTCCGATACAGTTTACAGAAAACGTTGGTAAAGCAACTGTTATACTGTTCTAGTTATTTCCTTTTTTTAACGATAAGTTATATCTTTATTTAATCTTTTTCTATATATAACTACCTCAGTAGCCAAAGTCACATACTTACGGAAGCTTGTATTAAATAGACTCACTTGACCAGGGGGAAATCAAATGAGTTTAAAGGTACATATATTTGATAAAACAAATACAATTGATTTCATCTATATGTTCTGTAGTCCTTAACGTTTTAGGCCATTTTTTATGTTCTGCCAATCATTCTCTAATCTTTATATTCTAACACCGCATTATTCTGTTCTATTTTTTTTTTCATTTTCTCTATTCTTTATATTGTTTGCCCATTATACTCTACTTACTAACCAACTCTGTTCTAATATTACAATCTAGTATCATCAACCAGTATAGTCACAGTATATCTACCTGTAGCACACACGTATTGATACACAAAATTGACTGTTCCTTGTTACGTCCTTTTAACTGACATACTTTCTATTCGATTATAAAAACAAAATTAAATAAATCAATGGGGATTTCATTATTATTTTATTATTTTTGATATGCATGTACGAATCATCTGCTTCACTTGAAACCAACAATCAGCTTGGAATGATTAAAACAGTGACGTATAAGACTGCAACCAACTAGTTGAAGTGTTGAATTCCTAAATATAGTAACACCACTATTTTGTGCAATGTGTTATGAAGGGATAAAACTGAATTGAATTTGGTGTTACAATTAAAATAGCAATCAATCAATGTATTAACTTTATGTGCAGTAAAAAAACAATGTTATGTCAATGCCATAAGAATAAAAAAATATATGGGTTTGCGACACAAAACTGAGAAAAAAATCGGTAAAAGTTTAACACTTTCTCAGACTCATACCAAACATAATTATTTGTTTTGATATTGACCTAATATTGTATGTGTGCGAATTGTAAAACATGAAAAAGATTTATACATTCATATTTTTATTATGCAGTATAAATTGACAATAAATATACAACTTGTTGATAACTATCAATAAAGATGAATACATCATATTCCAGTCTTATACTCTGTAAATCAAAGTATAATTTTCAATAGTCGTCTAGTTTTTGATATTTTTGGAAACGGTCAAATTCCGGAATTGTAAACTTTATCATCACTATTTTTTCTTGGCCGTCGATGACGACACTATTGCTACAATCTTTGAAAATGAAATACATTTAACAAGACAGTATTAGCATAATATATCTAAATAAATTGTTATTTTGGTAAGGAAAATTCATCAATTCACAATATAGAAAATGGGTTTTAAATTGAAAACGTTAGGATGCATATGTCGTTTTTATTATTCTATTGGTTCATATATATGGATAGAATGTTTTAATTATTAAAACTTGAAGCAGAAACGTTTTATAGTAACACTTGAGTTCATCCAGCTTTCCACCAAGCAACTTGTTATTGTTACGAATGTCGGAGCCCCGCGCTTGACAGCCTCCCGAATGACGAAATTATTATAAAAACGTACAGTTCCGTTCCCACACTGTGTAAGGTGTGTGGTTTTTTAATAAGTGAGTGTTTAAAAAAAATATAATTGTTTTTAAATACATTTGGCAGACATGATTATTATGTAATTGTCTATCCCTTGTTGAAAAAATTTAGATTGCTTACTTCCATATTTAACAATTTAAATGATACTCATTCAGTACAAATTTGCCTAGTTTGATAAATATTACTATATTGAATTTATTTGTTAAAGATATTTATTTATGTTCTTAAATTGAGTATTTTCATCGTTGCTATTTAATTATAACTTTCGTTGAGAGACTTAATCATTTTATATTTATTTAGTGGTTTTGAATTAAAAAAAAGTATGTAAATGCACTTATAGGCACTATGCAGGACTGACTGGGCACGTACCATTGTATAGTCAGTCAAGGAGGTTTAAAACTTTTATCATCATTGAACATGTTGAATAAATCGCATGCGTATTGTTTTACTGTCACCTATATACATTGCCTCACCACACACAACAATACAAAATGTGTTGTCAAAATAATAAATATTTACTCTTTCAATAAATATTCCTGCAATAAATTCATTCTAGTCATTTTCAAAATTTCAATTACATTAATTGAAAAAGAATCAGACTTTCATACATGCAATTGAATTTTAAATGTTTCAATGTCTTAAATTGTCATTTTTTACCTATGTATTTGATGGCGCCTTTATAACTGGATACTGAATCTTTTTTCTTTAAATCCACAAAGATTAAATGTCAAATCAATGTTGAGGGTGTTTTTTTTTAAGTTTACTTTGCGGTCCCAAAGTTGGAAACTAAAAATTAAACGTGGGTTAGCAAAATAAATACCTCAAAGATCTTTAAAAAATAGACTTTTTGAGATACAATGAACCGCCTTAAGTAACAAGATTAAACACGATGAGATTGATATGAATCGATCCCTTTAAAAACAGCCCGTACCAAAGCACAATTATTTCTTTTGTGATTTTTTTTATTAATTAATTAACAATAGTTGAATAAAAAAAAGATAATTCTTTCAATTTCGATATCTCCCAAAAGCATTTTCACCTGTTATCACAATTTTACCTTAATAGAACACATTCAGAGAAAAGGGCTAACCAAAGGACAGTAACTATTTGATTGCACCAATACAAATTTTAGGGTGATTTTGTTCAACAAAGTTTTACATACTCTATTCAAATAATAAACATAATGAGACTAGACAAACAATAAATAAATAAAAATCAGTTCAATTAATCCTGGGCGAACTGACCTGGATTCCTGAACATGTAATCAATGTTGTGCTTTCCGTGTATTACTAAAAAATGGACTTATAGTTGTTCTTCCAGTTGACAATACATACAGTCTGCATCAAATTATAAAGTTTTTTAAACATTTATCAGATTAATAAACCATCCTGGATTTTTAATACACATAGACATACTCAATAGATAGTATCTAGAGAACAAATCAATTTTAATAACTGTTTCACAATTTTATTTAACACTCTTACAATAAAGGTAGGTAATACACTGGCTTCTGTGGATTTTTCTTTAAACTCTTAAATATTTTTTATTGCTAAGATGAACAGAAAGAAAAAAAGTCGCAATAATGTTAATTAATGTAAATATCATATGATATCACATTGACAAATACAGAGTGGTCCTAAAAATATACGGAAAACTAGAATAAACCATTCTTTTGTCTATTACATGTATTTAGTCATAAGCATATACTAACAAGCTAAATTATGCATCCTTACATGTATATGAATGGAAGAAAAGTCTATAAAAGATGAAGACAAAAAAAATCATCATCACTGATCCCTCAAGAGTATACCAAAGTTAAGAACCACCAAACAGTTTGGATACTACGACCTGGTGACATGTGTAAAAGAGCATTGGCAGAATGCAAATTAACTCAGTGTCGCCAATTCGTTAATACTGACTCAATGTACAGAAATATTTGCACAATGGGACAAATATATTCAAGTCTTTGTATAATGTTTATTTCTTCCATATGACCTATTCCCTAGTGCTACATTTTATTGTGTAGATTTGCATATCATATGATGCAATCATACTAGGAGACGCTTTTCCTTTCGATGCACCTGGTCCTAAACCTTCTTGTATTAGCTCGCTAAAGCTCGCATTACACCGGTGTCTTAGCCTCGTACACATACAGCTGCTATTTAAAGACACTAACAAGTTATTGTCTATATGTTTCCTATGTTTTAAGAATTTATGCATACGGGTTAATAATTTTATTCTCCTCAAAAACATTTTTTCTCGCTACATTGAAGACCTGTTGGTGACCCTCTGCTGTTGTTTTTTATTTGGTCGGGTTGTTGTCTCTTTGACACATTCCCCATTTTAACCAAAAACTGAATAATTCGCGTCTGAAACTGAAATTAAAACAAAGCTATCAAATCAAATTGGTATTATGGGTAATATGAGAACACAACGGGTGCCACATGTGGAACAGGATATGCTTTCCCTTCCGGAACACTTCAGATCACCCAAGTTTTTGGTGGGGTTTGGGTTGCTCAGTCCTTGTTTCCTATGTTGTGTTCTGTGAACTATTTTTTGTCTGTCTATCTATTTCTTTTTTATCCATGGCGATGTCACTTTATTTTCGATTTGTGAGTTTGAATGTCCCTCTGATATCTGCCATCTTTCGCCCCTCTTTGTAAGCGCAATATTTCCACGAATGAATAAATTGGGATTCTAATGATGTACTGGTTGGTTGTTGTTTCTTGTTTGTCCTTTTTTCGGGGGGAGGAGGGTACATGTATATATCTTATATGCAGTATAGTGATTACTAAAAAGCTGTATGTTTAGTAAAACGGCGAAGACGAAATCATGTACTTTTTAAGTAAGTTACTCACGTGCATGCGATAACAAAGGTTAAGGCACTTTTATTCTAAAAATGATCGTAGTAAGATCAGTTTCACATTTAACGACGCATATCTAATCTAAAAATCCGAGCTATTAAATCACGCGATAATTCCCGAAAGTTCACTTAATTGTTGAGGATTACGATTGATAAGCAGTGACCATGCAGACATGGACACACACTCTCCCAATTAAGTGTTTAAGTTCACATGAACAAGCAATATGATAATCATTTAAATAAAAGAAATAAAAATTATATTGACAAGACAACGTTATTTACAAACGGACTACGGCTATGTTTAAGGTTGCAGTAACTTATTTACGATCTCAAATGCTCCTGGCTGTACCATTACAGCTAATTTCCTAATGCTTGTAGAGTAAAAATTCAGTTGGCTTGCTTGCTTTGTTTGTATTAACGTTAGTTTAAGCACTATTATAAAGATCGACTTCTGCAAACAATATAGACAGGCATTATTAAAACAAGTATATCTTATCTTTAAATTTGATTGACAGTTATCCCAATTCCAATTGTCAATATACAAACATTTTAGCAATCAAACTTACCAAAGTCTTACCCTGCATGAATAAAGAAATTAGCTGTAATTATCACGAAGAAGTACTTGTATTCACGCTAAGGCTGTCCACTTTACGGGAAGAATAAATCAGATTCTCAATTCGTTTACATAATATAATACTATTAAGTCATAAATTAAGAAGTCAATTAACACCTAAAGCATGTGGAATACTCAGCGTTTTACTTTTTACTTGTACAATCTTACTATCCATGCAGATGCAAATTTATACCCTTTTCTACTTACAGTTACTGTAACTAGGCGACCATTTGATTAGTAAATAGATAATGAACTATGAATAATGGATGTACTTCAGCGTGGTTCAATTCTTGTACACAACTATTTCCTGCATTTTGTGTTGTCGATAATTCCCTTTCATCAATCAGGCCTTGGACCGAATAATTTATTAGTTCCTCCTACTAGTATATTATATTATAATTAAAAGTTCGGTTATATGATACTAAACCTAACTAAAGGCACGGAATCCCTTCGCATATAAGAAAAAAATATTTAAGAAAAACTGCGAATTGATGCAGGAACAGAACTGAAATTAAAGGTATCTCTGATGTTTAGGTTGTTTTTTCTTTTTAACAAAATATTTCTGTTTTCGCAAAAAATAAAATTGACACTCATCGATGTAGCGCAGTAAGCAAAAGAAAGCAATCGACAGATTGATGCTTTCTTTAACCATTTAATTCATTCATAAACACAACTGTTATAAAGTCTTTACAGCAACAGGATTACTTATTTCCTGGTTTGAATTGTTTTATTTCGGAACCTTCTTAGAGCTTACTATTCGGTATGGATTTTCTATAGGTTACTTATGGTTGCTTTCATCTGTCATCTACTCTGGTTAATAGTTGTCTAGTTTGCAATCATACCAAATATTTTTTTATTTTAAATTTATGTTATTCTCTGTATAAACGATCAAGCTATTCATTCTGAGTATATAAAATTAACGAATATTTATTATATGTCACTTTGATGTAACCTTGTAATTATCGCGGGATTGAAACTCTAACGTGCATAGGATTTTGAGACGATGACCTTTAATAATTCCATCTATACAAACTGGACCCCTGTTGTGTTCACCTCGAAGTGCAAAGCTACATGTATAGATGGAACGGCGGACCAGTTTAACATCTATAAGTCATTTTGTCTCTGGTGGTTTATTTCTTGCGAAACATAGCTTTTATTCGTTTTCTCGTCCTTAAATACGCTATAACTATTTGTTATCATAAGTTCCGAACACTGACCAGTCGATAAAATGCAAATGTACTATTCAAAGTGTCTAAGGTTTTACACGAATTTGCAACGAAGCATATTGTATATTATTCCATATTGGTATTATGTTAGTAGGTTTCTCTATATAAATTTGATTTTGAATAAAAAAGCATATTCACCTAAGAAAGTGTTATTCACCGCGCTAAACGTCACGCGCTAAATTACATGCAACGTTATGGTAAAATGTTTCATGTAAAAAAAAATTGGTATGTGTTTGTCATTAAATACATTTTCTTCTCTCGGACTATGGAATAAAACAATTACTGTCTTTTGTTTCGGTAAATATGGGGTTTTATTGACTTTTAAAAATTAATATTCACTTCGGCCGTCGGCCTCAGTTAATATCATTTTTTCAAAAGTCAATAAAACCGCATATTTACCTCATCAAAAGACAGTAATTGTATAATATTCATTGAATATTCTTTTCTTAGTATAATTGAGATTTTTTTTTATCCCAGTTTAATGTTAATATTTCTTATAAAATGTGATACATATGAATTAACGAAAATTCATAACTCTAACTACATTTTTGGGACTTTGCACTTTACACTAAATATGACTTTTTGTCCTTACTGACATTAAAGTACAATTTTGTAGATGATTTGTTGTAAAATTTCACATTACTTTAAGTCATGAGTGCATTTGATTAGGAAAGGAAAAGTCTATGTCGTGCATAAACGGAATAGAACACGGAAAAAAATATTCTTTATACAACATGTATATATCTGGAAAAATTTCTTTGTTTCAAAAGAGTTTTGATTCAATATTTGAAGGTACTTTTTTATTGCAAATTTTAAGACAAAGCTGAAATATCTACACTAAATTATTTATGGTTTTCTAAAATGCTCTCATCGGCAACGTTTAAGGCTGAATATTAATTTCTAGTTTATGGAAATTTGTAAAAAGATCACAAGTTTTTAGAAATATCATCATAATCTATAATTTACCCCCCCCCCCCCCCCCCAAAAAAAAAGCCATTGATGATGATGATGGAAGTTTTCAAAGACCGTGACTGGCTATGCAGCCCTTAGATATATATAGGAAGATGTGGTGTGAGTGCCAATGAGACAACTCTCCATCCAAATAACAATTTAAAAAAAGTAAACCATTATAGGTCAAAGTACGGCCTTCAACACGGAGCCTTGGTTCACACCGAACAACAAGCTACGAAGGGCCTCAAAATTACTAGTGTCAAACTTACATACATGTATCTATAAGTATGCTATGCTTCTTCAAATTAATTTTAAACGTCAAAGTACGTGACTGTTTTTATTAACGGTTTCACTAACTGAAAAAGCAACTGTCAATGAATGAATCGACAACTTGTAATGTTATTTTTTGCAAAACACATATATAAAAAAAGAAGATGTGGTATGATTGCAATGCGATAACTCTCCACAAGAGATCAAATGACACAGAAATTTTAACAAATGTATATATAAAGGTCACCGTACGGCCTTCGACTGTGAGAAAAGCCCATACCGCATTGTCAGCTCCCTGTGATTATTTTCTTGTGATTTTTATTCTTGTGGCTTTTTTTCCGGTGACTTTATTTTTTAGGGACTTTGTGACCTTTTTCCCGGGACTTTTTTCCTGTGACTTTTTTTTTCGTTTATCATTCTCTTAATAGGTATCACGTTATAACTACACTGTTATTGTCAGATTAGCTGAAAGCGTAAACATTTCAAATAAAGGAAATAAAAATACTGAATTATATTTCTGAACAAATTTTAAACACCAAAAAAAATCAAGATCAATGTAAATATATAAATATCTTTATTAGTCTCATTTGCTAAAAATAACAAAAATAAAAGTTCCATTTAATGATTGGCAGTAGAATAATTATCTGTTAAACAACTAAGCTACGTTTGAAATGTCTCGCAAGTTTTCAAAAGATGTCCTGCAGAGTACGCCCGCTGGTTATTTGGATTGATTAAAAAATGTATGAAATCCTCGAAAACGTTGTCACCACTTTAATTAATACACATCTGTTGCAATAAAATGTCTTTTTAGCTTTACAGAAATATGTTATTGTCAATAGTCCACTAAACTTAAACACAAGGCTGCATATACATGTTTCATATGCATGATATTTCATTGTATTTATGATATGCAAATAAAAAAAATATTTTCCTATAATACTAAGATTACAGTAGCTGTATTAAAAAAACATAAATCTAGCTTGTTAAATCAAAATAAATGAAACACAGATTTACTGAAATATTGTCCCTATGTTTTAAGCAATCGTAGATACATTTTATTCAGCATTTACTGTTAATCATTTAAAAATAGAAAGAAGACTATTTACAAACTACCGTACTACAATTTTCTACATTCGTTTTATTGTAAATTAGTTACATGACGTAGATATTTGCAACTCGGTATATCCAGTAAGCCATGTGTAGAGTACACTTTAATATAGGGATATTCTTAAACATCCTTTTTACAAAAAATAAATAATGAACCTGTGAATACATTTAATCTCAGCATGAAAGTAAAATATAATACTTCCATGTCTCAACAAGTTTTTAATGACTATCCTGCGAACAAAAAAGTTTTAACAAAATTTCACATCATTTAATTAAAAAAAAAGACGGTTTATTCAGACCTGAGCCAGTGACCATCATGTGGTGATTGTCGTTTTTTTTTAATAAAGAAAAATACATGTGATGATGTGATTATAAAATACGAAATTTATCTGTGAAACGAACCGAATTACCTTTCGTTTTAGAATGATATAATCGTTCACACACGCTGTTAACGTTCTAAAACGAAATGATTAGCTTCACAATTTACCGAATAACACGCTTGTTATAATGCTATGTCGTGTATAAACGGAATGGAACACGGAATGGAACACGGAATTGAATGAACGAAATGAATGGAATGAATGACACGTAAACGGAATGAACGAAACACGAAAACGGAACGAATGAAAAACGGAGCGAAAACGGAAAAACGGGAAACTTGAGTGGTTCAGTAGCTGTATAATACATTCTTAGAGAGGACAAATATTTTTTACGATTATACTACTTTAATATATAGAGACTGTCTGTATTCTGTCAGGGAATTTCTATGTTAGTGTAGAAAGTCCCTGATTCTGTTTACTGTTTTCTTTGAAATGTTTACTATTTCAGGGGTCATACCACTTCCATATATATATTAAAATAAGTAAAACATGCTCAAAATATAGAACAACACGTTTAATAATTTATTGCGTCCGAAGCGCTTTTCTGGATTTACCTTCATCAGGAACGCTCAAAGCCAAACATTTGAAATCCGAAGATGTATAAGTACCGAAAATCGTTGAAGAGCTATATGTTAAAAATACCTAAAATAAATAGCCAAATTCATCTAAAGCCAACTTTGCCTGAGGGAGTTGAAACCTTAGTTTCATAATAATTTCAAAATTTATAAACGGACAATTTTAGTAAAGTTTGTTTAATCATGTCAGTACCGAAGCACTGACTACTGAGCTGATGATACCCTCGGGGACTGATAGTCCACCAGCAGAGGTATCGATCCAGTGATGTAAAAATATAGAACAACACGTTTAATAATTTATTGCGTCCGAAGCGCTTTTCTGGATTTACCTTCATCAGGAACGCTCAAAGCCAAACATTTGAAATCCGAAGATGTATAAGTACCGAAAATCGTTGAAGAGCTATATGTTAAAAATACCTAAAATAAATAGCCAAATTCATCTAAAGCCAACTTTGCCTGAGGGAGTTGAAACCTTAGTTTCATAATAATTTCAAAATTTATAAACGGACAATTTTAGTAAAGTTTGTTTAATCATGTCAGTACCGAAGCACTGACTACTGAGCTGATGATACCCTCGGGGACTGATAGTCCACCAGCAGAGGTATCGACCCAGTGATGTAAAAATATAGAACAACACGTTTAATAATTTATTGCGTCCGAAGCGCTTTTCTGGATTTACCTTCATCAGGAACGCTCAAAGCCAAACATTTGAAATCCGAAGATGTATAAGTACCGAAAATCGTTGAAGAGCTATATGTTAAAAATACCTAAAATAAATAGCCAAATTCATCTAAAGCCAACTTTGCCTGAGGGAGTTGAAACCTTAGTTTCATAATAATTTCAAAATTTATAAACGGACAATTTTAGTAAAGTTTGTTTAATCATGTCAGTACCGAAGCACTGACTACTGAGCTGATGATACCCTCGGGGACTGATAGTCCACCAGCAGAGGTATCGACCCAGTGATGTAAAAATATAGAACAACACGTTTAATAATTTATTGCGTCCGAAGCGCTTTTCTGGATTTACCTTCATCAGGAACGCTCAAAGCCAAACATTTGAAATCCGAAGATGTATAAGTACCGAAAATCGTTGAAGAGCTATATGTTAAAAATACCTAAAATAAATAGCCAAATTCATCTAAAGCCAACTTTGCCTGAGGGAGTTGAAACCTTAGTTTCATAATAATTTCAAAATTTATAAACGGACAATTTTAGTAAAGTTTGTTTAATCATGTCAGTACCGAAGCACTGACTACTGAGCTGATGATACCCTCGGGGACTGATAGTCCACCAGCAGAGGTATCGACCCAGTGATGTAAAAATATAGAACAACACGTTTAATAATTTATTGCGTCCGAAGCGCTTTTCTGGATTTACCTTCATCAGGAACGCTCAAAGCCAAACATTTGAAATCCGAAGATGTATAAGTACCGAAAATCGTTGAAGAGCTATATGTTAAAAATACCTAAAATAAATAGCCAAATTCATCTAAAGCCAACTTTGCCTGAGGGAGTTGAAACCTTAGTTTCATAATAATTTCAAAATTTATAAACGGACAATTTTAGTAAAGTTTGTTTAATCATGTCAGTACCGAAGCACTGACTACTGAGCTGATGATACCCTCGGGGACTGATAGTCCACCAGCAGAGGTATCGACCCAGTGATGTAAAAATATAGAACAACACGTTTAATAATTTATTGCGTCCGACGCTTTTCTCTCAACTACATCTAAAACTACCTCGACCAAAACGTTTACCTGAAGTGGGACAGACGGACGACCGAACGAACGAACGCACGGATGCACAGACTAGAAAACATAATGACCATAATTGGGGCATAAAAAATTATTGTTAAAACGGAAAATAGTGATTTGGCAAAATGAAAGTAAGGTAGAGATTAGAGGGAGGCAGGACCTTTTTCGAGGCGTCGGGATCGGGTGTTTTTAAGCTCAGGATTTGGGGATTGATCCGTACGGGATCCGGGAATATATTTTTCGATTTCGGGATATGAATTTCTTTAAATTATGCATCTCGGGATTTCATGGTTTTAAGCCCGGGATTTCGGGATCAGGACCTCTCCGATCGACAACCCCTCAAATTAGCCTTACTCAGTATTATATTTATACATGATTCAAATCCTACCATTGGCATGTTAATAAGGCTCTTAAAAAAGCACTGATGGATTGTTATAGAAGCATATTTTTTAGACTAATAATGGTCTATATATAAGCAGTTACATTTATTTCATGTTTGAAACGGTGCAAATTTTTAATTTGATTTGACTTTTTCCAAAAGAAGCATTGTAGCGAAGGAGAAGAATAATCATATAATTGTGGTCGTAGGCCAGAAAACGAATATAATGGAATTTTACAGAAAGGAAACAAATATTGGACTTTGGAAAAAGGGAGATACCTTTTATGTAATTCTCCATACACAATATATTTTACAAAAAATCATCCTACAACAGTTCACACGCTGTATATGCCCGCGATTTCGCGGGTGTGTTCTAGTGAGCACTTAAATTAAGACAAACCTGGCATGGCGCAAGGAAATACATATAGACTATTAAAAATAAGATTGGCCTCGAAAAATAGTTATTGTTAAATAATTGTAAAACATTAAATGAGTAAACCAAAAAGTTAGAATCAGTGGCCATGAACTTGAAATAAGAAAAGGAAGACATAAAGGAATACCCCAGACAAAAGATTTTGTAAGATATGAGTTATGACATTGTTGAGGATAAAATTCATTTTCTTCAAAACACTCTTTAAATGATTTGATTGATCATTTTTGATGTCGTATTACAATCGATTTTATTGTTATCTTTCGTGCAAATAAATACAAAGGTAATGTCGACTGTGATGTTTATGCACGGGTCATCGATAAATATTTATGTATGCGTCCTGTTTGAACTTTTTGAAATTCTGGTTCCCGGTATTTCTTTTCCGTTATCACAATGCATAGTTTTACGGAAGGAAACAACATGTACATTCGTTTGAAACTTGGCGCGACCTCGTGGGAAAATTTAAGAAGATAATCATCAAGATAAATTCAACCAGCTAAAAGTGAATACATAGTTTGTACACAAAACGTATAGTTTCTTGTTTAATTGCAGTTAATCGTTTCATTAAAAGCATTTGAAAAAAAAACGGTTGAAATACCCATGAGATCAGAATGGAACGGATTTTACAAAATATAAACTGCAAACTATCCACATAGAAGTAGATAAGAGCTCTTTTGTTAAGGACTGAAATTCCCAAAAGAGATATACCAAATGCAATTCCTGTATACTAACCTAGAACAAGCTATGTACCATACATGCACATTAAACTGTATTTGGTTGTGATGCTGTTTTATTGGCATTTACCCTAGCTGTCATGTTTGCACGCTGATTTCATTTTTATAAAACAAGTAAATGGACTATGACATATCATAAACTCTAAGAATCAATTTCATATTGCCTTTAACTGATATTTCCCATTGTTTTGACTTATCTTCAAATATAAAATATGTATTCAACATTGTGTTACAAAAGAAAGCCTTTGAAAAAAGGGTTGATTTTAAATTTAGTATTTAACCTCTTTTAAAGACTGTTTGTACACATTATCGCTTATCGAACAATTTGAATAATAAAGTACAAATTAAAAAAAAAAAGATTAACATCGTTAAATGAATCAATATCGTTGCCTAGGACACTTTGATGTCTTAGTTCGTCACATAATCAATAGCAATTTCATATGCACTATTTGATTTTCTGGTTAATAAAACAAACTTAACATCAATGTGTTCAAGTTTAATTAAAAAAAAAAAATTAATCAATATTGTCTTTCATGATATTTGTGTTGTATCCCTTAACATCAGTGTTATTCCCCGTATCATTCTTAAAAAATCAACCACACACAGGTTTACAACGAAAACGGTTATCTTTTTTTATTTTATCTTGTAGTGTTAAAGCAATAGTTTGAAGTGAGTGAATACCTTCCAAAGAATACTTTATTGTATTTACTTGGTTTTGGAATATTTTCGACTGTCCTTATTTACAATGAAATCAACTTATCAAGTTTAAATATTCATGTTGTTTTTAAATTGTAAAAGTGTCTTTTGTTGGTTGTTACATTTCAAAGATATAAATAATTAGGGTTTTAAAGAGATAAAACGTAGAATGGCAATAGTTATCAAACTTAATAACCTTACCTGAAACTACTTGATCCCGACTTTAATAACACCAATATGATGAAATAACTGCAGCTTTATGTTGTCCATTTTAAGTTATTGACTTTAAGGTACAAAGTGTACATATGAAATACGATCACAGATTCCTCATTATATTTGATATAACTTCCTTTTAAATACAACGTTTTCCACATTTTACAATTGTAGCGTATGATTCATGTGGACGAACCTCAACATCTATAATTATACAACTTTTACCTTATAATGCGAAATCAATATATACACAGGGTACCTGTTAGCTGTTTATCTGAAACAACAGACCATGCAAATGATATTGGAGCTACAGTTTGAAGTCTGGTTTTTAATATTGATTTAAGTTATAATTGCAAAAATGTTATTTTCAATACAATACATTTTTAGAGTACAAATTTAGGTAGGGAATTAAAACTTAAAAAAAATGATTAAAAAATCGTGCAGATCGTTTAATTGATGTAGTTTATTCTTTATTATGATTGGAAACTATTGAAAGGATACATTTAGTTTTAAATGCATGATTTTTTTATTAGTTGTTATTTACTTTGAACTAGCTGTCATTATGTGCGAGTACTCTCAGATCTGTACTTAACTGTTTTTGTTGTTGTTGATTTATGTACAAGTGCCCGTTAACTCTGAGGCAAAAGATACCAAAAGGACATTCAAATTCTAAAATAAACTAACAACGCCATTGCTAAACAGGCGAACACTCGGTTGAAATAGAACAAAAGAATCGATGCTCTTTGTTAGAGAAGGCGATAAGTGCTTACTGTAATGTTTACTATAGTAGCAACAAATTTAAAAGTTAATAGATACAAATAAAATGACAATTTTCTTCTCAATTACGAAGTGTTCTATTTAAAAAAAAAAAAAATTTGTATAAGGTTTCAATTTATATCAATCTATTAGTTCAGTAATTTTTCGTGTCTGGCCTTCCATTATGTGACTTAAGAAAAATTATAAAAATTGGGTAACAATTGTATCGAAAAGAGTAAATCGAGTGCAGCTTTTTATGTTACGGCGTGTTTGAGTTGAATCTTTTGTCTTAAAAACGTACAAAGCAAGAATTTTTGATACATCATCTCGTTTCAGATTTTATCATTTTTATATATCGAAGCTACAGGTTGACTTTATTACATAAAAAAACACAGTACGAAAAGATGAAATATATGGGTCAATTTAAATACCTATCTAATGAATCATAAAAACAGAGTAGGTGTGTTCGAATAGCTATTTTTTTTACTAAAAGTACCTGACGACAGTCTTGCAAATTGATGAAGAAAATGCATATCTTCGAAAAAATATAATTGTTTGTATGTGTTAACTAAGGTTTGTAGTCTTCAACCACTAAAAAAAACCTCTGCCCTTCCACGAAATATTTAACAAAACTATAATGCTCATTTTTTTATCACCCAAACAAACATGACAAAATAGTGATGTTCTCATTTTCATGTACATTGAAAACTATAGTCATGTACTACATTTTTTTTTTTCATATTAAAGTTTTTTTTAATGTTTTAAAAACGACCGTAATCAAAATCAGAAAACAATGTTCATGTATATGAACGCCGTGTGCCAAGATTTGTCATCATGGGTCAAGTAAATACATGTTACAAACAACGATGTATCACAGATGCAATACTTGGATTATAGAAGTACAATATTTATTACTTAAAATCATAGAATGTAATTAAATGGAAATTAAATTCATCTATTGAATTAACATTTCAGCATTACAGTCCTTGGATGGTGGAAACTTCCCATTAACACCATACACCATTACACCATACACCATACACCATTACACCATACACCTTGTACCATTACACCATACACGTTACACCTTTGCACCATACACGTAACACATTACACCATACACCATTTCCCATTCTACCTACACGATCCGAAATTACCCATAACGAAATTAGATTTCAAATATTAAGATTATTATTATTGTTTATGTTTACAATCCGAAAAATTAAAATAAAAAGAACTTCGTTTTCAACCAATGAAATGTTGTACACCGTTCATTCACACCATTCCCGATCGCACGTTACACAATCACACCATTCCCGATCGCACGTTACACAATCACACCATTCCTCATACACCATTACACCATTCCCCTTACACCATTCACCATAGCACCATACACCTTACACCATTGCACCATATGCCATACACCATTACACCATACACGTTTTTTGGGAAGTTTACACCATCCAAGGGCTGTACATGTAGATGGGCCAAAAAGTTAACGCGGCGTTTACTTCCGTGCACTTCATGTCAACTGTGCGTTAACTCCGAAATTGCAATAGACACAAAAACTAAACGGGCGTGTACTTTTGCGTTTACCTCCACGTTAACGCAAAAACGGGGTGTCTTTTAATTTTGTAAAGAGTAAACGGGCGTTTACTTTCACGTTTACTTCCGCGTTAACGTGAAACAATTCACGTCTTCTATTTTCGTCAAAAGTACACGCACGTTTACTGTTTGTAGTAAACGCGCGTTAACGCAGACTGTCATCGTATCCTGGATACACTGACCTAAAATGTCAAATGATAAGGGACATAGAAAATTAAATGACAAACTGGTCATTTCCGAGAGAAATATTGACGATTACAGATAATTAAAAATGTTATAACACATCTGTAATTAACTGAAATTAATTATAGTTAATTTATTTTTCTTTCTTCACAAATTATTAGTTCAAGTATGTTTATTCAAATATTAATTGAATCATCACTAAAATCAAACAGTTTTCTCAGCTTAGACAGGCTGACTCGTAACACAAAATTATTTGATCTCATTAACCAAAACTGACCATATTTACCCTTTATCAAATTATCTATTTAGTAGTAATTCAGTTATATTTTTATGTCAGAATGGACTGTATAATATAATTGACAGCAATTTTGGAACCAGCATGACCTCTTTTTATTTAAAATTATAAATCGTAAACAAAAAACAATAGTTTTTTTTTACCTCAGACTGACTCGTATAATAAAATTATTTGTCTGCAACAAACAAAACTTACCATATAAACACTTTATTGTGTAAAATTGAGAATGGAAATGGGGACTTTATTGTGTAAATCTATATAACCAATACAAATGAGTTTTATTTTCATGTAATGATGGATTGTATAATACAAAGGTTAGCAATATTTGAATAAAATGACTTAAAAAAGATTGTTCGCATCAATTTAGAGTGCCAGCATGTCCTTTTTGTAATCAAAATATTGAATCGTAAACAAATTTCAGAAGTTTTCATACCCCAGACTGACTCTTATTATAAATTTATTTGTCAGCAACAACCATAACTGACCATATAAGCACTTTATTATGCAAATCTATATAACCAACACAAATGAGTTTTATTTTCGTGTAATGATGGATTGTTTAATACAAAGGATAGCAATATTTGAATAAAATGACTTAAAAAAGATTGTTCGCATCAATTTAGGGTGCCAGCATGTCCTTTTTGTAATCATAATATTGAATGATAAACAAATTTCAGTAGTTTTCATACCCCAGACTGACTCTTATTATAAAATTATTTGTCAGCAACAACCATAACTGACCATATTAGCACTTTATTATGTAAATCTATATAGCCACATAGTAAATGAGTTTTATTTTCATGTAATGATGGATTGTATAAACAAATTATAGCAATATTGGAACATACTGACTCAACAAAACTGTTCCCATCAATTTAGAGTGCCAGCATGCCATTTTTCTTTATTCAAAATATTGAATCGTAAACAAAATTCAGTAGTTTTCATACTGACTTGTATATCTTTTGTTTTACAAAAAGAGCTTATAAAACAAAAGATGAAAAAGAAGATATTATCATTAACCAAAAGACAAGAATTCTCACTTTAGAAAACGAAATAAATCAGCTCAAAAATGTACTGAATAGCCTGGCTTTATACTCCTCAAACCTGAACGTTCATAGTCAAAACGAGAGTCAACATAACCAAAGTTCGTGTTGCCAACAAAAGATTAGAGATGAACTAATGGATCAACGAATCAGAATGCTCGAAACTCAAATGGTTCAAGATATGTGTATAAATACAGCTCTAACAACACAGCTTGCAATGCAAACAATATCAACTTACCTAATGTCGGCACATCCTCCAAATATGCATTGTGGTGCACCACCATTTAACCATTTCCAACATCCAGTTTCAACATCTAGCCATTGTCCACCTAGCCACATACCGTTGCACCCTATCCCACCTTTTCAAGCATACAATCATCATCAATTTGTTCATCAATTTCAACCACCAGCTTATAACTATTCAAATGGACCTCATCAAAGCAACGTCCATATGGCTCATCCATCAACTAACCATATGGACACTAGTGGACTGCATGATCGGGTACAACACTTTCAACTGCACAATTATCCATAACAGGGTCACCTATTAGACAATTTCCGGTTTCACACTTTGACAACAAGACAATCTAGAGCTCATGTAAATATCCCAACAACAATATCATTCGCAATCTTCACAAAAAAGCCTTCTCGTCTGCCAAAGAATTCTCAGATAATGGATTCACATTCTCAACACCAAAGGACTCATTATCAAACTAACCAAGTTCAGCATATTGCTCATCAAAAGTCTGAAAAACTATGTACAACTAAAGAATGTCCTCTAGGGGAGAGGTTAGGGAAGTCAGGACAACCAATAGTGGGATTATCCACGACTTGTCGTCCTGCACTCCTCCCTACACCAAGTACAGGAGACGGAACATCTTTACAACTGCTCTCAGATTCCATAGACTTATACACAAATGCAAATCATGATGAAACAGTATGTCACCGCTCTATAAACATTACCTCTCAGGATTCGTCAGTCTCGCCAAGTTTAGATGTCAACAACTCAAATGAACTTTCTTTTGACTCAAATGCTCAAACCAATTCAAATGGCAATACTAAAGGGAATTTTGCTCATCCTTTTCGTCAAACTTGCCTTCTCAAACATCCTCCAGATCAAAGGGTAATATTTATGTCCACCAGACTATAAATACTCTTTCTTGTAATATTGAAGGCATCAAGTCAAAATCATCAATACTTACATACACTGGATCTGCAAAATACAATTGTGTGCCTCCAAGAACACTTTCTCTGGGAATTTCAAAAACAAACTATGTCAAAGTTAATGCCATCTCTGGAAAAATTTACTAGATGCCATGATACCAGTAAACCTATTTCAAACTTTAAAGCACCAAGAGGACAAGCTGGTGTCTCAATATTGTGACCCAAAAAATGATCAAGCAAAGTTAAGAAACTTGAGGTAGGAAATGAACGAATCATTGCTATAACTATAGCAACGGAACCTTTGCTCTGTATCATCAATGCATATGTGCCTACAATAAATACTAACTCTGAAACGCAATATTCTGAATGTCTGGATATAATTTTATAAAATTATGTTACAATGTCTGAGTATCCAACATCAGGAACTAGTGGTCGTATGTCATATCGTTATGTATCTTTAAATTATGTTACAATATCTGAGTATCTAAATCAGGAAATAGTGGTCGTATGTCATATCGTTATGTTTCTTTAAATTCTGTTACAATGTCTGGGTATCCCACGGCAGAAACTAGTGGTCGTATGTCATATCGTTATGTTTCTTTAAATTATGTTACAATATCTGAGTATCTAAATCAGGAAATAGTGGTCGTATGTCATATCGTTATGTTTCTTTAAATTCTGTTACAATGTCTGGGTATCCCACAGCAGAAACTAGTGGTCGTATGTCATATCGTTATGTTTCTTTAAAATCTGCTACAATGTCTGGGTCTCCCGCATCAGGAACTAGTGTTCGTATATCATATCGTTAAGTTTCTTTAAATTCTGTTACAATGTATGGGTATCCCACATCAGGAACTAGTGGTCGTCTGTCATATCGTTATGTTTCTTTAAATCCTGTTACAATGTCTGGGTATCCCACATCAGGAACTAGTGGTCGTCTGTCATATCGTTATGTTTCTTTAAATCCTGTTACAATGTCTGAGTCTCCCACATCAGAAACTAGTGGTCGTATGTCATATCGTTATGTTTCTTTAAATTCTGTTACAATGTCTGAGTATCCCACATCAGGAACTAGTGGTCGTCTGTCATATCGTTATGTATCTTTAAATTATGTTACAATATCTGAGTATCTAAATCAGGAAATAGTGGTCGTATGTCATATCGTTATGTTTCTTTAAATTCTGTTACAATGTCTGGGTATCCCACAGCAGAAACTAGTGGTCGTATGTCATATCGTTATGTTTCTTTAAATTATGTTACAATATCTGAGTATCTAAATCAGGAAATAGTGGTCGTATGTCATATCGTTATGTTTCTTTAAATTCTGTTACAATGTCTGAGTATCCCACAGCAGAAACTAGTGGTCGTATGTCATATCGTTATGTTTCTTTAAAATCTGCTACAATGTCTGGGTCTCCCGCATCAGGAACTAGTGTTCGTATGTCATATCGTTAAGTTTCTTTAAATTCTGTTACAATGTATGGGTATCCCACATCAGGAACTAATGGTCGTCTGTCATATCGTTATGTTTCTTTAAATCCTGTTACAATGTCTGGGTATCCCACATCAGGAACAAGTGGTCGTCTGTCATATCGTTATGTTTCTTTAAATCCTGTTACAATGTCTGAGTCTCCCACATCAGAAACTAGTGGTCGTATGTCATATCGTTATGTTTCTTTAAATTCTGTTACAATGTCTGAGTATCCCACAGCAGGAACTAGTGGTCGTCTGTCATATCGTTATGTTTCTGTAAGTTCTGTTACAATGTTTGGGTATTCTACATCCGGAACTAGTGGTCGTATGTCATATCGTTATGTTTCTTTGAATTCTGTTACAAATTCTGAGTATCCCACATCAGGAACTAGTAGTCGTTTGTCATATCGTTATGTTTCTTTAAATTCTGTTACAATGTCTGAGTATCCCCCATCAGGAACTAGTGGTCGTATGTCATATCGTTATGTTTCTGTCAACCCTGTTACAATGTCTGGCTATCCCACATCAGGAACTAGTGGTCGTCTGTCATATCGTTATGTTTCTTTAAATCCTGTTACAATGTCTGGGTATCCCACATCAGGAACTACTGGTCGTCTGTCATATCTTTATGTTTCTTTCAATCCTGTTACAATGTCTGAGTATCCCACATCAGGAACTAGTTATCGTCTGTCATATCGTTATGTTTCTTTAAATTCTGTTACAATGTCTGAGTATCCCACATAAGAACTAGTGGTCGTTTGTCATATCGTTATGTTCTTTAAATTCTGTTACAATGTCTGAGTATCCCACATCAGGAACTAGTGGTCGTATGTCATATCGTTTTGTTTCTGTCAACCATGTTACAATGTCTGGGTATCCTACATCAGGAACTAGTGGTCGTCTGTCATATCTTTATGTTTCTTTAAATCCTGTTATAATGTCTAGGTATCCCACATCAGGAACTACTGGTCGTCTGTCATATCTTTGTGTTTCTTTCAATCCTGTTACAATGTCTGAGTATCCCACATCAGGACTTAGTGGTCGTCTTGATATCGTTATGTTTCTTTAAATCCTGTTACAATGTCTGAGTATCCCAAATCAGGAACTAGTGGTCGTCTGTCATATCGTTATGTTTCTTTAAATTCTGTTACAATGTCTGGGTATCCTATGTCAGGAACTAGTGGTTGTATGTCATATTGTTATGTTTCTTTAAATCCTGTTACATTGTCTGGGTATCCCACATAAGGAACTAGTGATCGTATGTCACATCGTTATGTTTCTGTAAATTCTGTCACAATGTCTGAGTATCCCAAATCCGGAACTATGGGTCGTCTGTCATATCGTTATGTTTCTTTAAATCCTGATACAATGTCTGAGTATCCTATGTCAGGAACTAGTGGTCGTATGTCATATCGTTATGTTTCTTTAAATCCTGTTACAATGTCTGGGTATCCCACATCAGGAACTAGTGATCGTATTTCACATCGTTATGATTCTCTAAGTTCTGTTTCAATGTCTGGGTATTCTACATTAGGAACTAGTGGTCGTATGTCATATCGTAATTTTTTCTTTCAATCCTGTTACAATGTTTGGGTATCAAACATCAGGAACTAGTAATCGTATGTCATATCGTTATGTTTCTTTAAATTCTGTTACAATGTCTGAGTAGCCACATCAGGAACTAGTGGTCGTATGTCATATCGTTATGTTTCTGTCAACCCTGTTACAATGTCTGTGTATCCCACATCAGGAACTAGTGGTCGTCTGTCATATCGTTATGTTTCTTAAAATTCTGTTACAATGTCTGAGTATGCCACATCAGGAACTAGTGGTCGTATGTCATATCGTTATGTTTCTGTAAATTATGTTACAATGCCTGAGTATCCCACATCAGGAACTAGTGGTCGTTTGTAATATCGTTATGTTTCTTAAAATTCTGTTACAATGTCTGAGTATGCCACATCAGGAACTAGTGGTCGTATGTCATATCGTTATGTTTCTGTCAACCCTGTTATAATGTCTTGGTATCCCACATCAGGAACTAGTGGTCGTCTGTCATATCGTTATGTTTCTGTAAGTTCTGTTACAATGTCTGGGTATCCCACATCAGGAACTAGTGGTCGTATGTCATATCGTTATGTTTCTGTAAATTATGTTACAATGCCTGAGTATCCCACATCAGGAACTAGTGGTCGTTTGTAATATCGTTATGTTTCTTAAAATTCTGTTACAATGTCTGAGTATGCCACATCAGGAACTAGTGGTCGTATGTCATATCGTTATGTTTCTGTCAACCCTGTTATAATGTCTTGGTATCCCACATCAGGAACTAGTGGTCGTATGCCACATCGTTATGTTTCTGTAAATTCTGTTACAATGCCATAGTATCCCACAATAGAAACTAGTGGTCGTATGTCATATCGTTATGTTTCTGTCAACCCTGTTACAATGTCTGGGTATCCCACATCAGAAACTAGTGGTCGTATGTCATATCGTTATGTTTCTTTAAATCATGTTACATTGTCTGCGTATCCAACATCAGGAACTAGAGATCGTATGTCACATCGTTATGTTTCTGTAAGTTCTGTTACAATGTCTGACTCCCAAATCAGGAACTAGTGGTCGTCTGTCATATCGTTATGTTTCTTTAAATCCTGTTACAATGTCTGGGTATCCTATGTCAGGAACTAGTGGTCGTATGTCATATCGTTATGTTTCTTTAAATCTAGTTACAATGTCTGGGTATTCTACATCTGGAACTAGTGGTCGTATGTCATATCGGAATATTTCTTTAAATCCTGTTACAATGTCTGCGTATCAAACATCAGGAACTAGTAATCATATGTCATATCGTTATGTTTCTTTAAATTTTGTTACAATGTCGGAGTATCCTACATCAGGAACTACTGATCGTCTGTCATATGTTTATGTATCTTTCAATCCTGTTACAATGTCTGAGTATCCCACATCAGGACTTAGTGGTCATCTGTCACATCGTTATGTTTCTTTAAATCCTGTTACAATGTCTGAGTATCCCAAATCAGGAACTAGTGGTCGTCTGTCATATCGTTATGTTTTTCTTTAAATCCTGTTACAATGTCTGGGTATCCTATGTCAGGAACTAGTGGTTGTATGTCATATCGATATGTTTCTTTAAATTTTGTCACATTGTCTGGGTATCCCGCATCAGGAACTAGTGTTCGTATGTCATATCGTTAAGTTTCTTTAAATTCTGTTACAATGTATGGGTATCCCACATCAGGAACTAGTGGTCGTCTATCATATCGTTATGTTTCTGTAAGTTCTGTTACAATGTTTGGGTATTCTACATCCGGAACTAGTGGTCGTCTGTCATATCGTTATGTTTCTTTAAATTCTGTTACAATGTCTGAGTATCCCACATCAGGAACTAGTAGTCGTTTGTCATATCGTTATGTTTCTTTAAATCCTGTTACAATGTCTGAGTCTCCCACATCAGAAACTAGTGGTCGTATGTCATATCGTTATGTTTCTTTAAATTCTGTTACAATGTCTGAGTATCCTAAATCAGGAAATAGTGGTCGTATGTCATATCGTTATGTATCTTTAAATTATGTTACAATATCTGAGTATCTAAATCAGGAAATAGTGGTCGTATGTCATATCGTTATGTTTCTTTAAATTATGTTACAATATCTGAGTATCTAAATCAGGAAATAGTGGTCGTATGTCATATCGTTATGTATCTTTAAATTATGTTACAATATCTGAGTATCTAAATCAGGAAATAGTGGTCGTCTGTCATATCGTTATGTATCTTTAAATTATGTTACAATATCTGAGTATCTAAATCAGGAAATAGTGGTCGTATGTCATATCGTTATGTTTCTTTAAATTCTGTTACAATGTCTGGGTATCCCACAGCAGAAACTAGTGGTCGTATGTCATATCGTTATGTTTCTTTAAATTATGTTACAATATCTGAGTATCTAAATCAGGAAATAGTGGTCGTATGTCATATCGTTATGTTTCTTTAAATTCTGTTACAATGTCTGGGTATCCCACAGCAGAAACTAGTGGTCGTATGTCATATCGTTATGTTTCTTTAAAATCTGCTACAATGTCTGGGTCTCCCGCATCAGGAACTAGTGTTCGTATGTCATATCGTTAAGTTTCTTTAAATTCTGTTACAATGTATGGGTATCCCACATCAGGAACTAATGGTCGTCTGTCATATCGTTATGTTTCTTCAAATCCTGTTACAATGTCTGGGTATCCCACATCAGGAACTAGTGGTCGTCTGTCATATCGTTATGTTTCTTTAAATCCTGTTACAATGTCTGAGTCTCCCACATCAGAAACTAGTGGTCGTATGTCATATCGTTAAGTTTCTTTAAATTCTGTTACAATGTCTGAGTATCCCACAGCAGGAACTAGTGGTCGTCTGTCATATCGTTATGTTTCTGTAAGTTCTGTTACAATGTTTGGGTATTCTACATCCGGAACTAGTGGTCGTATGTCATATCGTTATGTTTCTTTGAATTCTGTTACAAATTCTGAGTATCCCACATCAGGAACTAGTAGTCGTTTGTCATATCGTTATGTTTCTTTAAATTCTGTTACAATGTCTGAGTATCCCCCATCAGGAACTAGTGGTCGTATGTCATATCGTTATGTTTCTGTCAACCCTGTTACAATGTCTGGCTATCCCACATCAGGAACTAGTGGTCGTCTGTCATATCGTTATGTTTCTTTAAATCCTGTTACAATGTCTGGGTATCCCACATCAGGAACTACTGGTCGTCTGTCATATCTTTATGTTTCTTTCAATCCTGTTACAATGTCTCAGTATCCCACATCAGGAACTAGTTATCGTCTGTCATATCGTTATGTTTCTTTAAATTCTGTTACAATGTCTGAGTATCCCACATAAGAACTAGTGGTCGTTTGTCATATCGTTATGTTCTTTAAATTCTGTTACAATGTCTGAGTATCCCACATCAGGAACTAGTGGTCGTATGTCATATCGTTTTGTTTCTGTCAACCATGTTACAATGTCTGGGTATCCTACATCAGGAACTAGTGGTCGTCTGTCATATCTTTATGTTTCTTTAAATCCTGTTATAATGTCTAGGTATCCCACATCAGGAACTACTGGTCGTCTGTCATATCTTTGTGTTTCTTTCAATCCTGTTACAATGTCTGAGTATCCCACATCAGGACTTAGTGGTCGTCTTGATATCGTTATGTTTCTTTAAATCCTGTTACAATGTCTGAGTATCCCAAATCAGGAACTTATGGTCGTCTGTCATATCGTTATGTTTCTTTAAATTCTGTTACAATGTCTGGGTATCCTATGTCAGGAACTAGTGGTTGTATGTCATATTGTTATGTTTCTTTAAATCCTGTTACATTGTCTGGGTATCCCACATAAGGAACTAGTGATCGTATGTCACATCGTTATGTTTCTGTAAATTCTGTCACAATGTCTGAGTATCCCAAATCCGGAACTATGGGTCGTCTGTCATATCGTTATGTTTCTTTAAATCATGTTACAATGTCTGGGTATCCTATGTCAGGAACTAGTGGTCGTATGTCATATCGTTATGTTTCTTTAAATCCTGTTACAATGTCTGGGTATCCCACATCAGGAACTAGTGATCGTATTTCACATCGTTATGATTCTCTAAGTTCTGTTTCAATGTCTGGGTATTCTACATTAGGAACTAGTGGTCGTATGTCATATCGTAATTTTTCTTTAAATCCTGTTACAATGTTTGGGTATCAAACATCAGGAACTAGTAATCGTATGTCATATCGTTATGTTTCTTTAAATTCTGTTACAATGTCTGAGTAGCCACATCAGGAACTAGTGGTCGTATGTCATATCGTTTTGTTTCTGTCAACCCTGTTACAATGTCTGGGTATCCCACATCAGGAACTAGTGGTCGTCTGTCATATCGTTATGTTTCTTAAAATTCTGTTACAATGTCTGAGTATGCCACATCAGGAACTAGTGGTCGTATGTCATATCGTTATGTTTCTGTAAATTATGTTACAATGCCTGAGTATCCCACATCAGGAACTAGTGGTCGTTTGTAATATCGTTATGTTTCTTAAAATTCTGTTACAATGTCTGAGTATGCCACATCAGGAACTAGTGGTCGTATGTCATATCGTTATGTTTCTGTCAACCCTGTAATAATGTCTTGGTATCCCACATCAGGAACTAGTGGTCGTCTGTCATATCGTTATGTTTCTGTAAGTTCTGTTACAATGTCTGGGTCTCCCACATCAGGAACTAGTGGTCGTATGTCATATCGTTATGTTTCTGTAAATTATGTTACAATGCCTGAGTATCCCACATCAGGAACTAGTGGTCGTTTGTAATATCGTTATGTTTCTTAAAATTCTGTTACAATGTCTGAGTATGCCACATCAGGAACTAGTGGTCGTATGTCATATCGTTATGTTTCTGTCAACCCTGTTATAATGTCTTGGTATCCCACATCAGGAACTAGTGGTCGTATGTCACATCGTTATGTTTCTGTAAATTCTGTTACAATGTCATAGTATCCCACAATAGAAACTAGTGGTCGTATGTCATATCGTTATGTTTCTGTCAACCCTGTTACAATGTCTGGGTATCCCACATCAGAAACTAGTGGTCGTATGTCATATCGTTATGTTTCTTTAAATCATGTTACATTGTCTGCGTATCCAACATCAGGAACTAGAGATCGTATGTCACATCGTTATGTTTCTGTAAATTCTGTTACAATGTCTGACTCCCAAATCAGGAACTAGTGGTCGTCTGTCATATCGTTATGTTTCTTTAAATCCTGTTACAATGTCTGGGTATCCTATGTCAGGAACTAGTGGTCGTATGTCATATCGTTATGTTTCTTTAAATCTAGTTACAATGTCTGGGTATTCTACATCAGGAACTAGTGGTCGTATGTCATATCGGAATATTTCTTTAAATCCTGTTACAATGTCTGGGTATCAAACATCAGGAACTAGTAATCATATGTCATATCGTTATGTTTCTTTAAATTTTGTTACAATGTCGGAGTATCCTACATCAGGAACTACTGATCGTCTGTCATATGTTTATGTATCTTTCAATCCTGTTACAATGTCTGAGTATCCCACATCAGGACTTAGTGGTCATCTGTCACATCGTTATGTTTCTTTAAATCCTGTTACAATGTCTGAGTATCCCAAATCAGGAACTAGTGGTCGTCTGTCATATCGTTATGTTTTTCTTTAAATCCTGTTACAATGTCTGGGTATCCTATGTCAGGAACTAGTGGTTGTATGTCATATCGATATGTTTCTTTAAATTCTGTCACATTGTCTGGGTATCCCGCATCAGGAACTAGTGTTCGTATGTCATATCGTTAAGTTTCTTTAAATTCTGTTACAATGTATGGGTATCCCACATCAGGAACTAGTGGTCGTCTATCATATCGTTATGTTTCTGTAAGTTCTGTTACAATGTTTGGGTATTCTACATCCGGAACTAGTGGTCGTCTGTCATATCGTTATGTTTCTTTAAATTCTGTTACAATGTCTGAGTATCCCACATCAGGAACTAGTAGTCGTTTGTCATATCGTTATGTTTCTTTAAATTCTGTTACAATGTCTGAGTATCCCCCATCAGGAACTAGTGGTCGTATGTCATATCGTTATGTTTCTGTCAACCCTGTTACAATGTCTGGCTATCCCACATCAGGAACTAGTGGTCGTCTGTCATATCGTTATGTTTCTTTAAATCCTGTTACAATGTCTGGGTATCCCACATCAGGAACTACTGGTCGTCTGTCATATCTTTATGTTTCTTTCAATCCTGTTACAATGTGCGAGTATCCCACATCAGGAACTAGTTATCGTCTGTCATATCGTTATGTTTCTTTAAATTTTGTTACAATGCCTGAGTATCCCACATTAGGAACTAGTGGTCGTTTGTCATATCGTTATGTTCTTTAAATTCTGTTACAATGTCTGAGTATCCCACATCAGGAACTAGTGGTCGTATGTCATATCGTTTTGTTTCTGTCAATCCTGTTACAATGTCTGGGTATCCTAAATCAGGAACTAGTGGTCGTCTGTCATATCGTTATGTTTCTTTCAATCCTGTTACAATGTCTAGGTATCCCACATCAGGAACTACTGGTCGTCTGTCATATCTTTGTGTATCTTTCAATCCTGTTACAATGTCTGAGTATCCCACATCAGGACTTAGTGGTCGTCTTGATATCGTTATGTTTCTTTAAATCCTGTTAGAATGTCTGAGTATCCCAAATCAGGAACAAGTGGGCGTCTGTCATATCGTTATGTTTCTTTAAATCATGTTACAATGTCTGGGTATCCTATGTCAGGAACTAGTGGTTGTATGTCATATCGTTATGTTTCTTTAAATCCTGTTATATTGTCTGGGTATCCCACATCAGGAACTAGTGATCGTATGTCACATCGTTATGTTTCTGTAAATTCTGTCACAATGTCTGAGTATCCCAAATCAGGAACTATGTGGTCGTATGTCATATCGTAATTTTTCTTTAAATCCTGTTACAATGTTTGGGTATCAAACATCAGGAACTAGTAATTGTATGTCACATCGTTATGTTTCTTTAAATTCTGTTACAATGTCTGAGTAGCCACATCAGGAACTATGTGGTCGTATGTCATATCGTTATGTTTCTGTCAACCCTGTTACAATGTCTGGGTATTCTACATCAGGAACTAGTGGTCGTATGTCATATCGTTATGTTTCTGTAAATTATGTTACAATGCCTGAGTATCCCACATCAGGAACTAGTGGTCGTTTGTAATATCGTTATGTTTCTTAAAATTCTGTTACAATGTCTGAGTATGCCACATCAGGAACTAGTGGTCGTATGTCATATCGTTATGTTTCTGTCAACCCTGTTATAATGTCTGGGTATCCCACATCAGGAACTAGTGGTCGTCTGTCATATCGTATTGTTTCTGTAAATTATGTTACAATGCCGGAGTATCCCACATCAGAAACTAGTGGTCGTTTTTCATATCGTTATGTTTCTTTAAATTCTGTTACAATGTCTGAGTATCCTACATCAGGAAGTAGTTATCGTATGTCATATCGTTATGTTTCTGTCAATCCTGTTATAATGTCTGGGTATCCCACATCAGGAACTAGTGGTCGTCTGTCATATCGTATTGTTTCTGTAAATTATGCTACAATGCCGGAGTATCCCACATCTGGAACTAGTGGTCGTCTGTCATATCGTATTGTTTCTGTAAATTATGCTACAATGCCGGAGTATCCCACATCAGAAACTAGTGGTCGTATGTCATATCGTTATGTTTCTTTAAATCCTGTTACAATGTCTGGGTATTCTACATCAGGAACTAGTGGTCGTATGTCACATCGTTATGTTTCTGTAAATTCTGTTACAATGTCTGAGTATCCCACATCTGGAACTAGTGGTCGTCTGTCATCTCGTAATATTTCTGTAAATCCTGTTACAATGTCTGGGTATCCCATGTCAGGAACTAGTTATCATATGTTATATCGTTATGTTTCTGTCAACCCTGTTACAATTTATGGGTATCCCAAATCAGGAACTAGTGGTCGTCTGTCATATCGTTATGTTCCTTTAAATCCTGTTACAATGTCTCGGTATCCCATGTCAGGAACTAGTGGTATTCTGTCATATCGTTATGTTTCTTTAAATCCTGTTACAATGTATGGGCATCCCACATCAGGAACTAGTGATCGTATGTCATATCGTTATGTTTCTTTAAATTCTGTTACAATGTCTGAGTATCCCATATCAGGAACTAGTGGTATTATGTTATATCGTTATGTTTCTGTCAACCCTGTTACAATGTCTGGGTATCCTACATTAGGAACTAGTGGCCGTCTGTCATATCGTTATGTTTTATGACATCAGGCATCAGGCATTATTGGTCATATGTCATAATATTAAGTTTCTGTCAATTCTGTTACAATGTCTGAGTATCCCATGTCAGAAACTAGTGGTCGTATGTCACATCGTTATGTTTCTGTAAAGTATGTTACAATGCCTGAGTATGCCACATCACAAACTATTGGTCGTATGTCATATGATTATGTTTCTTTAAATTCTGATACAATGTCTGAGTATCCCACATCAGGAACTAGTGGTCGTATGTCATATCGTTATGTTTCTTTTATTTCTGTTACAATGTCTGAGTATCCCACATCAGGAACTAGTGGTCGTATGTCATATCGTAATGTTTCTTTAAATCCTGTTACAATGTCTGGGTATCCCACATCAGGAACTAGTGATGGTATGTCATATCGTTATGTATCTTTGAATTCTGTTACAATGTCTGAGTATCCCACATCAGGAACTAGTGGTCGTATGTCATATCGTTATTGTTCTTTAAATTCTGTTACAATGTCTGAGTATCCCACATCAGGAACAAGTGGTCGTATGTCATATCGTTATGTTTCTTTAAATTCTGTTACAATGTCTGAGTATCCCACATCAGGGACTAGTGGTCGTATGTCATATCGTTATGTTTCTTTAAATTCTGTTACAATGTTTGAGTATCCCAAATCAGGAACTAGTGGTCGTCTGTCATATCGTTATGTTTCTTTAAATCCTGTTACAATGTCTGAGTATCCCAAATCAGGAACTAGTGGTCGTCTGTCATATCGTTATGTTTCTTTAAATACTGTTACAATGTATGAGTATCCCACATCAGAAACTAGTGGTCGTATGTCATATCGTTATGTTTCTTTAAATCCTGTTACAATGTCTGGGTATCCCACATCTGGAACTAGTGATCGTATGTCACATCGTTATGTTTCTGTAAGTTCTGTTACAATGTCTGGGTATTCTACATCAGGAACTAGTGGTCGTATGTCATATCGTTATGTTTCTTTAAATCCTGTTACAATGTCTGGGTATCCCACATCAGGAACTAATGATGGTATGTCATATCGTTATGTTTCTTTAAATTCTGTTACAATGTCTGAGTATCCCACATCAGGAACTAGTAGTCGTATGTCATATCGTTATGTTTCTTTAAATTCTGTTACAATGTCTGAGTATCCCACACCAGGAACTAGTGGTCGTATGTCATATCGTTATGTTTCTTTAAATTCTGTTACAATGTCTGAGTATGCCACATCAGGAACTAGTGGTCGTATGTCATATCGTTATGTTTCTGTAAACCTGGTACAATGTCTGGGTATCCCACATCAGGAACTAGTGGTCGTCTGTCATATCGTTATGTTTCTTTAAATCCTGTTACAATGTCTGGGTATCCCAACTCAGGAACTAGTGGTCGTTTGTCAGATCGTTATGTTTCTTTAAATCCTGTTACAATGTCTGAGTATCCCAAATCAGGAACTAGTGGTCGTCTGTCATATCGTTATGTTTCTTTAAATGCTGTTACAATGTATGAGTATCCCACATCAGAAACTAGTGGTCGTATGTCATATCGTTATGTTTCTTTAAATCCTGTTACAATGTCTGGGTATCCCACATCTGAAACTAGTGATCGTATGTCACATCGTTATGTTTCTGTAAGTTCTGTTACAATGTCTGGGTATTCTACATCAGGAACTAGTGGTCGTATGTCATATCGTTATGTTTCTTTAAATCCTGTTACAATGTCTGGGTATCCCACATCAGGAACTAATGATGGTATGTCATATCGTTATGTTTCTTTAAATTCTGTTACAATGTCTGAGTATCCCACATCAGGAACTAGTAGTCGTATGTCATATCGTTATGTTTCTTTAAATTCTGTTACAATGTCTGAGTATCCCACACCAGGAACTAGTGGTCGTATGTCATATCGTTATGTTTCTTTAAATGCTGTTACAATGTCTGAGTATCCCACAGCAGGAACTAGTGGTCGTATGTCATATCGTTATGTTTCTGTAAACCTGGTACAATGTCTGGGTATCCCACATCAGGAACTAGTGGTCGTCTGTCATATCGTTATGTTTCTTTCAATCCTGTTACAATGTCTGAGTATTCCAAATCAGGAACTAGTGGTCGTTTGTCATATCGTTATGTTTCTTTAAATCCTGTTACAATGTCTGAGTGTCCCAAATCAGGAACTAGTGGTCGTCTGTCATATCGTTATGTTTCTTTAAATCCTGTTACAATGTCTGGGTATCTTATGTCAGGAACTATTGGTCGTATGTCATATCGTTATGTTTCTTTTATTTCTCTTACAATGTCGGAGTATCCCACATCGGGAACTAGTGGTCGTATGTCATATCGTAATGTTTCTTTAAATCCTGTTACAATGTCTGGGTATCCCACATCAGGAACTAGTGATGGTATGTCATATCGTTATGTTTCTTTAAATTCTGTTACAATGTCTGAGTATCCCACATCAGGAACTAGTGGTCGTATGTCATATCGTTATGTTTCTTTAAATTCTGTTACAATGTCTGAGTATTCCACAGCAGAAACTAGTGGTCGTTTGTCATATCGTTATGTTTCTTTCAATCCTGTAACAATGTCTGAGTATCCCAACTCACGAACTAGTGGTCGTTTGTCAGATCGTTATGTTTCTTTAAATCCTGTTACAATGTCTGAGTATCCCAAATCAGGAACTAGTGGTCGTCCGTCATATCGTTATGTTTCTTTAAATCCTGTTACAATGTCTGGGTATCCTATGTCAGGAACTAGTGGTCGTATGTCATATCGTTATGTTTCTTTTATTTCTGTTACAATGTCTGAGCATCCCACATCAGGAACTAGTGGTCGTATGTCATATCGTAATGTTTTTTTAAATCCTGTTACAATGTCTGAGTATCCCACATCAGGAAATAATGATGGTATGTCATATCGTTATGTTTCTTTGAATTCTGTTACAATGTCTGAGTATCCCACATCAGAAACTAGTGGTCGTATGTCATATCGTTATGTTTCTTTAAATTCTGTTACAATGTCTGAGTATCCCACATCAGGAACTAGTGGTCGTATGTCATATCGTTATGTTTCTTTAAATTCTGTTACAATGTCTGAGTATCCCACATCAGGAACTAGTTATCGTATGTAATATCGTTATGTTTCTTTAAATCCTGTTACAATGTCTGGGTATTCTACATCAGGAACTAGCGGTCGTATGTCATATCGTTATGTTTCTTTAAATCCTGTTACAATGTCTGAGTATCCCACATCAGGAACTAGTTATCGTATGTAATATCGTTATGTTTCTTTAAATCCTGTTACAATGTCTGGGTATCCCACATCAGGCACTAGTGGTCGTATGTCATATCGTTATGTTTCTGTAAATCCTGTTACAATGTCTGAGTATCCCACGTCAGGAACTAGTGGTCGTATGTCACATCGTTATGTTTCTTTAAATCCTGTTACAATGTCTGAGTATCCCACATCAGGAACTAATGTTCGTATGTCATATCGTTATGTTTCTTTAAATCCTGTTACAATGTCTGTGTATCCCTCACCAAGAACTAGTGGTCGTCTGTCATCACTAGTAACCCTAATTTAACTTGATCGGACAAAAACGCATTAACGCTGTTTAAATGAGATTAATTGTCATTTGATAAAGATTGACAAAAATTAAAAATAATTTTTAATTTATTTCTATGCATATCAAATCATTTTAATGCCAGTCAAATAGATTCGCTTGCTGTCGTTCAATTTAATTCAAGTTGGCGGTAAGTTACTTCAAACAAATAGGCCACGCCCCCGTTAAACTATTTCAAACTGGTATTAATTCGTTTTAAACCGCGTTGAGACCTGGGCTATTAACAGGTAAATCACTCAAGCAAAACAACATCGATGTATCTTTCGTTTATTTGTTTCAAACTTTATCGACTTATATACATAAATGCGTGTATTCTTATTAAGGTAGCACAATACAAAGATTTTATTACTTCCAATCACTAACCTTTAAAATGCTGTAACTTTCTTATGTATGCATAGAAAATAATAAAAGAGGTATATATAGATAGATAAAAGATTACTCTTTTAAATGGTGGCAATATTTTTATTATGCAATCATTATGTAATCAATTATTATGTAATTAGTGGCAAAATCTGGGTACGTTCACTTGAATGAATTTAGCTCTATCATCTCTTTAACTATACAGAAAATTTTAACGGAATCTTAATCAACACATCATGGGCTTCAAAAGGGTGTCTCAGATTGTCTCTATGGTGTTCCATTCTCTCATAAATCTCTAATTAGTGTAAACATCCTAACCACATAAAAGAAGACAATGTTCAATTAGGTGTAAAATTTGTTCTATTCATTCTATCTGAAATCTGAGACACCCTTTTGTAGATAATGGCCATAGGAATAACATATAATAAAATACTCCCTCTAGGGATACCTATGCAGAAGCTAATTTCATTTGAAAGTGGAAATTTGGTGAAAAATATTTTAGACACAGTTAACATTATAATTGGTTACATAATTGTTGCATAATACTAACATTGCAATTATTTGAAAGAGTGATCTGTTAGCTATCCAAAACTACCACTTTTATAAATTTTCAAGCATTATTAAGAAATGTACAGCATTTTAAAACTTGGGAGTTGGAGTTATAAAATCTTTGTATTGTGCTACCTTAAAGTCATCTACTTCACAATTTAAACAAATGAATGATCAATGCACGTAACATATAAGAAATTTAAATAAAAAACAATAAAATATTGATGCGCGGTTTAAAGAATTCAAAACTTGTGAATCTGTTAAAAATAAAATAGTTAGATATGTAACATATTTTTAATTTGCCCAAATGCAGTAGATCTTTATCTCACATATTCGTTTCAAAACTTGCTGAGTGCTATGAAAACTTGTGACATGTAAGTAATGTATGGTCCATTGCAATGACTTACGAAGCTTTAGGTATTCCTGTATATTTCCGTTTCTCTTTCTCTGTCACTTAATATAGTGTACTCGTAAATTAAATATAGACACGGAAATTAAAGTAACTTACATAAATCATTTATTTTTCACATAGTTTAAATCGATGTATCTTATATTTTCGGTCAACAACAAATATTCCCTAGCTGTATATTGATATGAAATAGCTTGTAATAAAAACAATGTTGTGTTAAATAATAATATTAATGAAGACAATGTTGACATTTGTTGAATTTAATAAAAAGTTAAGTCTTACACAACATTGTATATGAAGTTACAGGTCAATAAACTTTTAAAACTGTTTCAAATTGTAATATCGGTCACTGACGCGAAACGGGCGTTAATTGTGGAAAAGCAGCACATTATGAAAATTGTGAATTGTGGTTCCGATTCTGTAAAGGGATTATTGTACTGTCATGCACCGTGACGTACAAAAAGTCTTGCTATAAATGAACATATATTCTGTTTATATGAGATAAATTTTAGTTTGCGATAACGATTGGTTGGTTGATTTAAGTTTTACGAAATTGACTTGCTCTAGGTCGACATTATCTTACGTCTAATGCATTTAAAAAAAGAACCGTATATTTACGTTTAAGGCATTTAATATAAGTCTACCTACCATATTAAAATAAACATAAACATTTTTAAAATAAACAAGAACGGAAAAGAAACAATTATGCATTGTTGCTCTGATATAATGTTTATTAACTATATTTTAGCGGTAATGTCTAAATAAAAACTTATTGTCGTATACATAAAATATTTCATCTAGGTGCTTTCGTTGAAGTTCGCGTTACATATCAAAATGAATTTTCATTGGTCGGAACGTTTGCAAACTTTCAATCCAGGTGTTCTCATCGAGGTACACGTTCATGTTTCAATTCAATACACAATATGAAGTCCAATATGGTATAAAACAAATAATTTTAAACTCTACGATGTCGGAGTAAATAAATAGAATTAAGAAAATAAAACACTTTTACGATTCTTCCAACACAATAAAGATACTATCCTTTTCGCCGATGAATAATTATTACTATAATATAAGAACTAGGATTTGTATACTATTCAATCTGGGAACAGTCTACCTGACTAAATATATACCTGATGTAGAAACTCTGGATTTTTTTCAAGCTTTTGAAAGTATTTTGAAAGGTTTGTTCTTCATTTATTACAAAAGTATTATTAAAAATGTAATTTCCAAAAAAATGGTCCAATAAATTTTTTTTTAAATTTGACACATGATAGTCATAACAATGATCGAGCTTTAAAAAAATTTAATAAAAAATATGGGTCACCAGACTATTTTTGACCGAAAAACGTTTTTGTGACCCCTAACGACACAGTGATCAACAGCAGTTATTTATATATCTTTCAAAATCGGTGTAAAAAGTGTGACATATGTTGTCATGTCCTTTGTTAAACTTACACATAATAATACAGTTTCAAGAGACATTGAAATGAAAGCATTTTTGTGTCTCTACGAACATTGGTTACCATGGCAACAGGACAAGAAGTTGGAAAATTCAAGTTTTTGCATTGTTCTGATGTGCAAGAGTTACTACCTAACAGACAAAAAGAGATCAAATACCATGATTTCAGAGCGACAACACATGGCTTCTATGTAAATGTAAACAAATCCATATTATGATACATAGTAATGTAGCTTATATAAGCATTACTGTGGTCAAAAATGAGCAAAATAGATAAGTCAGAAGTTTGCGAAAATCACCTTACTTTTTTCAATTATCGATACATAGATAACAGTTATGCAAATAAATGGATTAAAAAAGTGTCAAGACTTTGTCACCCTGTCCTATATTAATGACATAAGTTTGATGAAGCATAATGATAATACATTATATATTTTCAGTTGTCATATATATATATATAGTTACATAACCAAAAAATTATAAAATTATAAATTTTTCAAAGGTTTATTTATTTTCAATGCCTCAATAATGAAGCAAACAAATATATAAACTTTTATATTTAAAAATATGTATATAGTTTACTCCTCTCTATTGTCATTCAAAATTGTCAATCCTTCCTTATTGAATACTACAGGTTGCTACCAGTTAGATATATCATACCGGTATTACTATTAGTGGCATTAGTGAAAAAAATGTCAGTTATTTTGCTCGCTTCATTTAAAATGTCACATCTTTACATATTATATCCCTCAAATAGGTTTGATCCACTGAGAGCTGCTACCTGAGTGATGTTACTATTCCTTGAAGGACGTATTGTTTGAAAATCAAAATCTAAACAGTGATCTATATATATACTATATACACATGTATATATATATATTATGAAGAATATGAGGAGGAATTTGCTGAATTTCACAAGCACTAAAGCAAGCGTTTACTTCAATTTCTATATCATATGTTGTTCCTTCATTAACATTTGAACTACAAATGTACATGGGGCCTCTTTCTATTCTTTTTATTTCTATTCTTCTCTTTTAAATTCTGTGTTTTCTGGTTATCTCTTTGCCTCTCCAATTTCTTATTCACTTTTATGAACTTTCAGAGTAAATTTTCCTGGGGAACGTTCTGATGCTGCATTTACCTGACAGTTTAATTTATTTATCATTAACGAAAAGGTGTAAAATATAATATTATTGTATAGCAATATAATATTTCCCACAAAACGTAACCAAAAGTTAGCGTGCAATAAATTCTAATATTGCACTAGTGCAATAAATCTTCAAAATTCATGACGTCATCAACGTTTAAATCTAAGTTTAAACAATTTTTACTTTCAAATAATATATTGCTATATATTATAAAAGGGTTATTGCACGAATATTGGGGAATATTGTCCCTCGTAGAACAAATATTGCACTCGCAAACTCGTGCAATATAAAATTCTACTGGGGACAATATTCCCATCGTGCAATAACCCTATATTATAGTGCAAAATAAATCCAATCATGCATTAAAACATCAGTTTAAAAAGATTATATACCTAACTAACAAAGACACTCATTTAGTGTTCAACATCATAATGTGATATATATATAGCCAGGTTTTTGAAGTGATTGAACAAATAATTTGGTCACCTGATGGGTATACAATTTTATATTGCTTCTGCAAATGATGTGGGTTTTTTTTTAATGTACAATGACAATTTGGAATGAAATATAAGTGACAATACATTTGTATAGGGAGCATTATAGTGTCCAATACAAATGCAAATTCAAGGTATATATTTTATAGATGTGACCTTGACCATTTACCTTAAATCAATACAGATGAACTGTTCTATTTGGTATAAAGTTACATATTCACCAAGTGACCAAGTTTGTGATAAACATAAGTATTACATCACATAGTTATCTTCATTGTGGCACATAGGAACCATTTGCAGTCATGATAATATACTTTATATTAAAAAAAATGAAAAATAAAGTTCAATCAATAGTGTAAAATGTGGATCACTGTGACCTTCTTTTGCCTGGAAGCTGAGTTACTAACCGAGACTCTGAGAGTCATCTGTGTACATCAGCTTGCATGATCTAACAAGAGCATTGCAAAGTATGGCAACCTCTCACCATAGAAGACTGTTGCTTCTACAGATTTCACAAGGGTGTATAGCATCTACAATGTCCACTTTTACCTTGATATTTGGGAATATTTTTTCTATCAATAAAGTTAAAGCCTAAATTCTTTAAATTTACCTGTATTACTTTCATAGGTCCAACCAGTACCAAAAATATGCCATTATGCAACAAAACTGGCCTCGTCCTAATGCCTGAAAAAAGTAGTACCAAATGTAAAATGAAAGAAAATGCAGTGTTCAAATACTATAGCTAAAACATATTACATTTACATGTAATATTAACTAGAAACTCAGGCTATTAACTGGAAACTCAGGCTGTTAACAATTAAATTTATAATAATAATAAAAGGCTTTCAAAACTAATTTGGTTTCATTAAATTTGTTGAAATTATCCATAAATATAGATTTCATTTAATAAATACAAATGTAAATAATTCTAGTTCAATATTTTTGTTGAAACAAATTCTGTCATGATCTATACAATAACATGAAGGTCTTTAAGTATATACAACACTGCTTTACCAAAAAGTGAATTTGAAAACTTGACTCTTAACTTGAAAAGTTATTACCAAGATCTGTTAATTCATTTTTATGACTGCTAGGGCAAATATGAATATAATTATGGTCCTCATTATACTTTATTATGTTTATATCTATTTTGAAAAATTATCAAAAAAATACTTTGAAAATATATAACTAAAGATTTAATAACCTTCCAACTACTCATTATATTAACCATGTTTAAAACTGTTTCTTCTCTTGAATTAATTTACAGGATTATTTTGCAACTGCAAATATTTTCTTTCCAATTTCTTTCTCCTTTTTATTTATATACGGTTGATGAATTCACAGAAAGTACATTCAATCCATTAATGAAATTATCAAAATGTGTGGCACCAATTCCTGCATGTATCATTTCTGAAAAATATGATATGAAATGTCAGTCTGCATATTGGTTAATTAGATAAATGTAAACCATAAACTATTTATACTTGAGTTCATAATTCTATTTGAGATATATGCAATTGTTTTTTTAATTTATATTTATATAATATGATAGTAAATTCATGTTTGCCTTTATTGTTATAGATCACAGACTCATATAAATTTATAATAATATGGAGTGAGGGAATGGAGGGTTGGTGCCCCTTCCTCATTTTTTGTGTGCCTTCATGTTTTATCCTGCATTCTGCAAATCATTCTAGGTGTGTTTTAAATGACTAAATCTGCAAGGCATCAGACCACAAATTTGGTCTATGGTCACATACAGTAGATGAATTAATATGAAAATTCTTATTATAAAATAAAGACAACTAATATTTTGAGTTTGTAAAACTTTATTTCTGAGAATGAATCACATTGTCATGATTGTGACTATTTGTTTTCTTTTTCAATTCTAATTTCATTTATAATTGATAAATTGCTACCAAATAATTATTTACAAATATTCCTCCCCTTTTAGATGTAAAACTAATAAGCCTCTTATGCATAGATATCTTTCTGTTCATTGCAAAAATGATAAATAACTGCAAGGGGCAAAATTCAAGAAAAATGACCAAGTCCAGCTTCATGAAAAATTTGGGCAGCACTTCCCCTCAAAATAATGCTTTTTACCCTCAAACCACATAAACCCCAGACCATAATAGAGGGGAATTGAAGAAAGAAAAAGAGAGGTGTGGGGCAGGTTCATTTATACAAGACATGAAACCATACACCTTCTCCACCCAGTAAAATGTGTAAAGAGATTCTAAAAGAGAAAATTTTAATCTCTATGACCCTTATTGAGTGCTCTGAAAGTTTCAGTTTTGTCAAAGCCTGCTGCATCTCTTGAGAATGCATGTGTACAGCAATTCTTTTGTTGAAACATTTGTACTTTTGACCATGATTGACTTTTAATAATGAAAGTCAAGTATTAACAAAGAGCTCCATTCACCTGTGGAGTTGTACTCATGATCGCATGACTGCAAACAGTAAGGATGTCCATTGACAGATGATTACAGGTAAATCAAGAATTGACAAGATAACAATAGAAGAAACTGCAAATACAATTATTGATTAAATGCAATATGTTATGTCACTATACTAAACTAGGAATGTTTGACAAGTTTTCATAAGAAAACAATGCTCCATTTTGATAGAATAATTTCTTTTGAAAAACAAAGAATTATACACCAATTGGTCTATACCATTATACGTCAATTGGTGGATTATACGTCAATTGAGGTATAATCCACCAATTGGTGGTTATTCCTGACCTGAGTAAGAACAACTGTATTTTGTGTGAAAATAATTAAATGTTGCAAATACCTGCCATCAAAGAAAAGGGTAACCCCAAAAATTATTACAGTACGATTTCACGAATGGTAAAATATTCTTTTTAACTCAATAAAGTTCTCTAACATGTAAATGATGTATAAGCAAATCAAAATTCGTTATAACGAATTAAAAACCCAAATTTCATAGCATATTTTATTCAATACAAATCACAAAGAGAACGTACAAATTTTTGGGACAAAGAGGAATAACTCTATTTGAAAACTAACTTTTTAATTTTATTTAGATACAGATTAAATAATCATGCATGACAATCTTATTCTTCAGCTGTCAGTGGTGATTAAAATGTATTTCATAAAATTGAGAATGGAAATGGGGAATGTGTCAAAGAGACAACAATCCAACCACAGAGCAGACAACAGCCGAATTCAGGGCGACACACAACAATGTTTCACATTTATATAAGGGAAACACCTCAATGAGGGGGGATAGAACCTTTATTGGGACTCTGGGATCTGGTGTTTCTAAGCTCGGGATTTCGGAATTGACCCTTTCCGTATCTGGGATTGGTTTTTTCGAATTTCGGGATGTCAGGATTTAAATTTATCAAAATTTAGGATTTCGGGATCAGGACCCCTCCTAACCCCCTTCCTCAATTACAATTATTATTCAATATTATTAGATTTATAAACATGTACAGATGGCATGGATGGGGAGTGATTAATTAAGTTATTAAGTAAAACATGTTTTTTTCTTATAGCATACATCATGTACATGGCATATAATTATATTTGACAAATATATTTTTAAAAACACTAGCTTTAACATGTTTGCTTTCGGGTCGATCCGGCCCCACGTCGATCCGGCCCAAGTCGATCCGTCCCACGTCGATCCGGCCCCACGTCGATCCGGCCCATATGTAAAGTCGATCCGGCCCCAATAAAAAAATTATTTCTAAGGAATAAAAATAAATATATATTTATTGTAATTCATAATTGTTTATTATTTTTATTATAATGTTAAAGGTGTACGGTAAAAAAAGTAAAAAAGGCCTTTGAAAAATATTTTCTTTAGATGAGTATAAAACAACTAGGTTGATAAATATGTCTAGATAGTTGTGGACTGTCATATGTTTGGAATGCATGCACAGTACTTTGTTAGTAATACATGGTTATATCATAAGGTTAAAGTTAGTGTTGTAGACCAATTCAAACAAAATTGGCACTCTATCTTATTAGAATCGCCAAAAGCTATTAATTATCGTCTATTCAAAGATAATGCTGAAAGAGAAACCTATTTTAAGATCCTAGATGATAAAAATATTATTACTTTTTGTAGATTCAGGATACTCAGTCATAAACTTCCTATTGAAACTGGAAGGTGGAAAAATGTACCTAGAGAAAATCGAAATTGTAAACTATGTAATTCAGGAGATATTGGGGATGAATTCCACTATATTTTTAAATGTTCGTAATTTAATCATGATAGAGAAATCTTATATATAAAGGAAAAGGGAAAATATATCCTATACTTTGTTGCATCATGTCTATTTTTAGAAACAGCTTCATTTGCATAATGCCTAAAAAAATCACTTAAATATTAGTGAAAATGTGTATAGTTTCAACTCAGTAAATTATGATTTTTGACAGTTTTACTGACCATTTAAACTTATATTTGCTAAAAATGACCTTAATAGACAAAAATAAACCATGTCTGGTATATTTGTCTTAAACGATTATTCAGTAGGGGGGTAGTGTAGAAGTCCATGTTGGCGGTAATGAGATTTGAAGGAAGTTTAGGTCCACCATTCTTCTAAAGTGGGATTTATTTTTTCACGAAATTAGTTTCAATGAACAGACAAATGGATATTGTCAAAAATATCAAAAATCCAATTTTGGCAAATAATTGCAAGATATCGAATTTTACATCTAACTTCCCTATATTTTGATAATTTTTTGATTTTTTTTAATTCTAATTAAAACCCAGTAACCCTCAACTATTAATTTATTAATAAATGTGAAAAATTAAATTTCTTTTGTCATACTAAAAGAATTAGAAAAAGTCCCCCATATATTGATATATGTAAATTCAAAACCGACCGATCAGTTTTCAGTAAATTTAAACTAAGTGCGCATTCCCTAGCAATTGAAAGAGGGCGTTATACCAACATTGAAAGAAATAAACGCATTTGCTTATCCTGTAACAGACAAGAAATTGAGGATGAATACCATTTCTTCTCAATCTGTCCATGCTATAAATCATTAAGGGATACCTATATACAAAATATTAATAAAAATCTTAATTTCAATTTTATTAAATTGCAGGCCACTATAACACTAAATCATTTGACTGTACTTTTAAATAGCAGTCTACCAGTCATTATAAAAATCACCATAAAGTATATTAATGATTGTCTTTTATTAAGAACATCTGTGTAACTTTGTTTAATATGCAACCTAATTTTTGTTTGTGTTCTTTTTTATAATTGTTCATGAACATTAACAATGTGTAAACTGTTGATATTTATAGCCTTTTTCTTCTTCGCTGTGAATACCACTGTCACTCTAATATAGTTATAATCAATTTAACTATTGTCAGTTTATTGTTTTAATTTTGTATGCCATAACCATTTAATGTAAATGTGTTTGTGCGAATAAAATATTGTCTATTGTCTATTGTCTATTTAAGACCTGAATCATATAAAATTATTGCATGAAACATTTACATATATTTTGTCATTAGTTTTATGTATAATTGCCAATAAATCCTTCAAATAGGGAAAAACAGTCACAGGTGTTGATTGAGTTAACTCCCCTTATTTACACTCTCCGCATTGAAAACAGAAAGTTATCACAACTTGTCTGTCATAGATACAAGTGTGCAGAATACAAAAAGTGAATCTGTGAAATCAAATAGCTGCGATTCTGTTAAAGTTCTAGCTTTAAATGTGTGTGATCTAAAAAGCAAATTAAAATCTCCTGAATTGGAGGTGTTGTGTAATCATTATGATATCCTATGTTTCAGTGAGTCAAAGCTTGATCAATATGATGTGATTAATATCAAGCATTTTAAATCATTGCCGCCTCTAAATCGTAAAAATGCAAAACGTAAATCTGGGGGTATTATTGTGTTTGTTCGTGATTATCTATTTGAAAATGTTGAAGTGTTGAATAGTTCAAATGAAAATGTTTTGTGGTTCATACTTGATAATAATGTATTTGACTATGCTACTTTATTTGGGGCTGTTTATATACCGCCTGAGAGTAGTAATTATAGTAATATTGACATTTTCGATGTATTAGAAAGAGACATAATTAAATACACAGCAGAGACGAGATGTAAAGTGTGCCTGCTTGGAGACTTTAATGCGCATACAGGAACTAAGACTGATTTTACTGAAATTAATGATTATGTTCTTAATTCTGTACAATTAGAGGATGTTATTAACTCTGTAAATTTAGAAACTTTAGGTATTGATGTATCACGTAATAGTTTAGATTTGTCAGTTAATAATTATGGAAACAGACTATTGCAATTGTGTCAAAATGTTGAATTACTGATTGTTAATGGACGACTAGGTAAAGACAAAGGTATAGGTGCTTTAACTTGTAAAAACACCACTATTGTTGATTACTGTATTTTATCACCTGAACTTTTTCCTTATATATCAGAATTTGAAGTATTACCATTTGACCCAATGATAAGTGATGTTCACAATGCCTTGCATGTTAAAATATTGTGTAAATTGATTGATGTTAATAAATGTATGAACTCTGGTGAACCCAGTACTACTATTGTAAAAGCAGTCTGGGATAGCAAAAATCTTCAGTCTTTTAATGATTGTTTGAATGATGAAAATATTGTATGTTTGAATGATAAATTGGATGCCATTGATATTGCAAGTGTAAGTAAAGATTCAATTAACAGTTTAATTGAAGAATGTAATAATATTATTATACAAGCTGCTTCTGAATGTGGTATGTTAAAAGAAAAAAATATTGTAAACAATAATTGTAATAGGAATATTAAAAATTGTAAGGTTAAAAAACCATGGTTTAATCAAGAGTGTTATACTAAAAGGAAAGATTATCATAAAGCCAAAAGTTACAATTGGCGGGTAAAATCTGTAGAGAGCAAGAATAATTTGATTAGATGTAGTAAAGCGTATAAAAAAGTTTGTAATTTACAATATAATGAATATAGAAAAAACTTCATTAAGAAGTTAAGAAATCTTAGTCAAAGTGATCCTAAATCTTATTGGTCATTACTTAACAAATCAAGTAATACAAAGACAAATGTACTAGAGAAGATATCACTTGAATGTTTTCATGATCATTTTAAGAAATTGAGTAATGTACAACATGATCAGAATGGTGATTTTACAGATGATATTGATTGTAATGCTGTAACTAATTTGAATTTTGAACTGAATTCTGTCATTACTGTAGACGAGGTTGTCAAAGCAATTAAGTCATTGAAAAATAATAAATCAAGTGGTACAGATTTGATATTAAATGAATTTTTGAAAAATTCATGTCAGAAAATGATTGATATATATGTAAAAATGTTTAACATTGTTTTTAAATCTGGAAAAATTCCTGACCTATGGTCAGTTGGTATTATATGTCCAATGTATAAGGGTAAAGGTGACATGGCCGACCCTGATAATTATAGGGGTATAACTATTCTGAGCTGTTATGGTAAACTTTTTACAACTGTATTGAATAACAGATTAAATTGTTACTTAGAAAATATGAATGTTCTCTGCGAAGAACAGGCAGGTTTTAGGAAAAATTATGGTACTTATGATCACATGTTTAATCTTCAATGCTTAGTTGAGCTATATTTGTATCGTAAAAAACCATTGTATTGTGCATTTGTTGATTACCGTAAGGCATTTGACTCTGTTAATAGAATAGCATTATGGCGTAAATTGTTGCAAAACTGTGTTGGTGGAAATATGTTTGTTATTATACATGCTATGTATGAAAATGCTAAATCCTGTGTTAGGCAAGGTTCAAAGTTATCTGAATATTTTCAAAGTAATATTGGTGTTCGTCAAGGTGAAAATCTGTCTCCTGTACTCTTTTCACTGTTTTTAAATGACCTGGTAGAGTTTATTTCCAAAGCTTATGATGGTCTATCTGATGTATGTGATGCAACTCACCTAGTACTTGATACTGATGAAATTTCTGTTTATTTAAGATTATACTTGTTGTTATATGCTGATGACACTGTTATTTTAGCTGAATCCAAGGTAGAATTACAAACTGCTCTTAACGCAATGTACTTGTATTGTAAGACATGGAATTTAGAAATTAATGCTTCAAAGACAAAAGTTGTTATATTTAATAAACGTAAAATTATTGACAAACCTGTATTTACTTTAAATGGTGAAATTTTAAATGTTGTAGATGACTTTGTGTATTTAGGTATAATTTTTATGTCAAATGGATCTTTTTCCAAAAACAGAATTAAATTGTTGGATCAGGGTAGAAAAGCAATGTATAGTATGTTGAGAAAATGTAGATCCTTAGGTTTACCTATTGATATCCAACTTAAAATGTTTGATACTAGGGTTTCTCCAATTCTACTTTATGGTTGTGAAGTGTGGGGTTATGAGAATAATGCTGCTGTTGAATCTTTGTTTTTACAATTTTACAAAATTATACTTGGTGTTAAAAAATCTACTCCTAATTGTATTTTATATGGAGAATTAGGTAGATATCCTACTGACATATTTATAAAGAGCAGAATGATAGGTATGTGGAAAAGGCTCGTATGTAATAAACAAGACAAGATATCTGCTATGTTGTACAAATTGTTGTTTAATATGCATAAGAAAGATTTTTTCCATTCTAAGTGGATAACATATATTGAAAATATCTTGAATGATTGTGGTTTTTCTGAATATTGGATTGCACAAAATGTACCAAAATGTATAAATTTATCAAAACTTGTTAAACAGAGATTATGTGATCAATTTAAGCAGAATTGGTATACAACTATTTTTAACTCACCAAAATGTCTTAACTACAGAATTTTTAAATATAATCATGGTTTAGAATTTTATTTACTTAATTTACCAGATGATTTGAAAAAAGCCTTATGCAATTTTAGATGTCTAAATCATCGACTCCCTATTGAAAGGGGTCGCTTTTGGGGTATAGAACGTGACGACAGAATTTGTGACATTTGTAACACAAACCAATTAGGTGATGAATATCATTATTTATTTAATTGTACTTTTTTCAATAATGAAAGGAAATCTTTATTACCTTGTAATCTTATTACCAATCATAATACTGACAAATTTTATGAATTATTTAATTCCGACTCTTACAATGTTGTTCTTAAAATTGCAAAATTTTGTAAAATTGTACTATCTGTTGTTAATTAAACTAATATTGTTTCAACCATTAATATGTCCATTTGAAGTTTACTGTCTTCCTTTAAATGCATTACTTTTTCAAATGTATATATGTTAATGAATGTTTATAATGTTCACTGCATTACTTTGATATTTTGTTATTTGTTATATTATGAATACTTATGTAGTATTTGTTATTGTTCACATACCCCTGTTGGGGTCTTTGAGAAATAAAAAACTTGAAAACTTGAAACTTGGAGAATGAGAATGTGAAACTGGTATTTATTGTGGGAAATCTCCAAATTATCATGATAACACACTAACAATACCTATTTCACAATGTAATAAGATCCCGCAAATACATTTGAGTGGACTGCAGAGTCTGGAAAGAAGTGAACCAAACTCTATCTCCAACAAGGCCCGGGCAAAGGTCTTGACTTTTACAATTATCCAGAGGGTTTAATCATTTTATATCGTACCGGATATTTTAATATTGATGAAAGATTGCTCAATTTAAACATATGCCTGCAACACAGAGACTACTTTGGAATTTATGGGAGAAGGAGTAAGCTGAAATGTTGCTACCCAGAACATCCAGCATCCAGCAAGGCAAAAGTAGACAGAGGTGCCTCACCAAGAGTTTGCAAGGAATATTGGTTAAAGACAAGACAGGTCATCAACATAGGAACAGGTAAAAACACAACCCCTCCTTATACATACACACATAGATAAGATTTATGGAGCAAAACAGACTGAAATGTATACTATAAATCCAAAAACAAAAGTACAAATGTATGTGTGTTTACTGTCACATGCTGAAAAAAATAGGGTATGTACAAGTAGGTTGGGATTTTTAAAAAAATTTATTAGTTTTTCACATTGAGTCTATGGGAGCAACGTTGTGACTTTAACAGTGTTTATTAATATTATAAAAAATGACAAAAAAAAGTTAGGGTATGGGATAAAAATTAGGGAAGGTACAACATGACATGTAGGGATAGGGTAAACGCATATACTTCTTTAATTGGCCCTATGGTATTGGATACTATCTACATTATATCATATTATTACAGTTTGAACATGTTGAAAGACACAGCTTTTAAAGCTTGCATGCTTAAAATGTGAAAGAGGACAACTGTTTGAATTTTGGGGGAAGAGGGGGCACATGCAAAAAGTTGTGGGGGCTAAAAACCATCCCCTTAATACCTGGGACATGTTTCCTACTTTTTGAAATTATTTCTGTGTAATACAGAAATGGCCCCCGTTATCAATTTCTTGAAAAGTAATGTTTTAATATTTTTTGCTTATCAATATATATGCATTTTACATATGAATTTGTATAAATGGTACATGTATACGTCCCACATTTCGGACGATTACTGACAAATGCTTTGTTTAACTTTGTTGCATTGTTTATATCAATGTACGTAAGTTCCCTTTCAATTTTTATAAATTTCAGATTATTCGTTGCCATATTATGAAGTTTTATCCTTAAAAAAAGTGGGATTTTCCAGTTTTCGTACAATAACTCAAAAATGCTTCCATCAACTTTAATTAAACTTTGGTGAATTGTTTATATATATTGACGTATACTCCTTTTCAATTTTTATAAATTTTAGATTTTACGTTTCCGTGTTATGAATTTTTTTGCTCTAAAAGGAGGGGATTTTCCAGTAACAACTTTAGGTCACTCTATGGCCTTCAAGAATGAGCAAAGCCCATACCACACATTCAGCTATAAAAGACCCTGAAATTACAAATGTCATACAATTCAAATGAGAAAACTAACAGCCTAATTAGTGTACAAAAAAAATCATTTAAAATATAAAGACAAGTTAAAAGGGCAACAGGCGTATCATGTGCTTATATCGCAGCTCTTTATTTCTTTAGAGCAGAACATTAACACAAAATGTTGTTTCACTACTTATATATCATGCATCTATAGAATACAAGTTTTGGTTTTTGTAAAAATATAATTTTCTTTCCAGCATTACTTCATACAAACAGTTGTTGGCATGACACGGGTTATGTTCTTCTCATATATGTTATGATGGTATGTTACTAAACCCCTAACGAAAAGGATTGTGCCTGATGTTCATATGATGAAATCATAATCTTTCAGTCAGTTTAATTGAAGTCTGGAGCTGGCATGTCAGTTAACTGCTAGTAGTCTGTTGTTATTTATGTATTATTGTCATTTTGTTTATTTTCTTTGGTTACATCTTCTGACATCAGACTCGGACTTCTCTTGAACTGAATTTTAATGTGCGTATTGTTATGCGTTTACTTTTCTACATTGGTTAGAGGTATAGGGGGAGGGTTGAAATCTCACAAACATGTTTAACCCCGCCGCATTTTTGCGCCTGTCCCAAGTCAGGAGCCTCTGGCCTTTGTTAGTCTTGTATTATTTTAATTTAAGTTTCTTGTGTACAATTTGGAAATTAGTATGGCGTTCATTATCACTGGACTAATATATATTTGTTTAGGGGCCAGCTGAAGGACGCCTCCGGGTGCGGGAATTTCTCGCTACATTGAAGACCTGTTGGTTACCCTCTGCTGTTGTTTTTTATTTGGTCGGGTTGTTGTCTCTTTGACACATTCCCCATTTCCATTCTCAATTTTAAGTATACTTTATTATACCTAAATATAACTATTGTATTTGGTTTTAATATTGTAAATCACATGTATATTTATTATTTTAGGAATGTGCAAACAGTGTTCAACCAGACACAGAGAGTATTTCATATCAAGCCCTCTTAAAGTTAGCTCTGAAGAAGATATTGGTAAGAATTTTTTTAATTGTTTTTCTGCTACTTTTGAAACTGATTGTTACATTAATTGTACCTGTACTTGCCAATATATTTCTATAAACATTAAATATGTAGGATTAAGTCTAACCAGGTGCTCCGCAGGGCACAGCTTTATACGACAGCAGATGTCGAACCCTGAACAGTTGGGGCAAGTATGGACATTCTATTCAAGCTTGATACAGCTCTGAATTTGGATCAAATTTTTTACATAATCTGAGTTTCTGACACAAAACAAATGTCAAGAACTTACAAATCTATTGCGCAATGTTGTGCAATAAATGTTAAAAAGATTTCTTCTTCATCATGTTCATGTCTCCATTTTTTTGAAATATTTGGAATTTGAGAAATTTGGAGAAACTACTTCCACTGGAAACTAAATGGGTCTTCGGATGATGCAGACAACATGATAGCATGCAAAGATGCAAAAAAGTGTATGCGATCGTATAAAAATGTTCCTCAAATGTTCATTCATGTACGTAATGGGTAAATATTGGATTGTTGGGTTCATTAAAAGAAGGTTCACATATATGCAAATTTGTTCGCCGTTACTTTAAATGACACATGTTTCTGCGAAATATTACACGGTATATCACAATTTAAAGAATTTGAAGTCATAATTAAAAAGTTACTGTTGCTTGACATCAGAAGGTTATTTGGAAACAGATCTAGGGTCATTCAGAAACCATAATTAGCTTAGTACCAATAATGTTCAACATCAATAATTGGACAGGATAAATTTTCTGTCCATATCGGGATAATTGTAAGATTTATAATCATCTGTTTTGTTTTCTGTATGTAGACTCATCAAGTTGGGCGTGAATAACACTTGAGTTGGGTTCTATATTGGTTTATTATAGTAATCTCAAATAAACCCCTCGTGTATATAATACAAAGGCTCCTCTATAAAGTTACTGTACTCTTATACTTCACATACTGGAATCTGAATATAAAGAATGGATTCCAGCATAAGAAAAATAAATAGATCATAATCACAATAAAGTGTCAGTGTTCTATATCTCTGTGTAGAATTTGAAAAGAGTGCCTCAATATCAAAGGAGTTCACAGAGTAACCAATCGGAATAAAGAAATAGAAAACCCAGGATGTAAATACCTAAGTGAATAGAAAATCATAGTACTGTCATACTGTATACATTGTTGACACATTCCCCATTTCCATTCTCAATTTTATGTATACTCTGTCAGAGTCAGTCAATAAGTCAATGCATGAAGAAATATATATACATGTATACAAATATATTTATTAGTATACTGTCATATATATACAAATATATTTATTAATATAAATGATAAAATCAAGCTGTACTACATGTAATCTTTGCATTTTGGATACATCTTTACCAAAACAACACATCTTACTTTGTCTGGCCTTAGTTCAATCTACAACATTTCACTAAATTAGACTTGTATTTCATATGATAAAAAAAGCCAAAATAAGTGAAACTAATTTTTCATCTGTATTCTTTGAAAACTTACTACACAACTATAACCAAGAAGTATATAATTATTTATATATTTTTTTCCAGAATTATTTGAAAGAATCCTTAACTTCAATAGTACTGAAGATGAGCTTATTCAGCATAATGCAGAAGATAATCATATGGGTAAATTTTAGAATATTAAACATTTTTACTATAATATCTAAATCCTAAGGTATTTTTACACATGTTGTACCCCCTACATACAAAGTTTAAAGCAGTATATAGGAATCAATATGTCTGAATATCTGTCCAGACTCCTATCATATCATCGATCAAGATCATGAGTAAATATATGTTTTTCATGTGACTAAAAAAGATTTTGTGGCCATATATTGTTATTGGTCTGTCTTCAGCATTCTCTGTCTGTAGAAATAGTCTCAGTTACAGAAGTTTTTTACCAATTCTGTCATTAGTTATTTTGTACTTATGTTGTCAAAAAGGAGGTGAATTTTGTTAAAACTTGATTTATTGCATAATTTGACAAAATTTATTAGTTTCCTAATATGAATGTTTTGGAAATATGTACTGACTTCTCTCCTCATAAAACTCAACACATTTGTAATCCTTAAGTTTATATGTATGTATAATGAGAAGTTGCTAGGAAAGTTTGATTTTTTTTCCATTCAAAATAGTTTTCAAAGAGTTGCAGCTATTTGAAAATTTAGTTTCAAGTGATTTTAATGATGCCATAACCCAATGATTTCATGTAAAGTATAACATCATATAATGACTAAGTAAAGAGTAAGTTCTCATTTTGCTGTACCAGTAGACAAATTTAATTTTTCATAGAGTTTCTGCCCTTGCAACTTTGAAAATTCTTTGAAATTCCAGTTGACCACACTTTTTAGCTCACCTGGCCCACAGGGCCAAGTGAGCTTTTCCCATCACTTTGCGTCTGTCGTCGTCCGTCGGCGTTAACTTTTACAAAAATCTTCTCCTCTGAAACTACTGGACCAAATCAAACCAAACTTGGCCACAATCATTATTGGGGTATCTAGTTTAAAAAATGTGTCCGGTGACCCGGTCAACCAACCAAGGTGGCCGCCATGGCTAAAAATAGAACATAGGGGTAAAATGCAGTTTTTGGCTTATAACTCAAAAACCAAAGCATTTAGAGCAAATCTGACATAGGGTAAAATTGTTTATCGGTTCAAGATCTATCTGCCCTGAAATTTTCAGATGTATCGGACAACCCGTTGTTGGGTTGCTGCCCCTAAAATGGTAATTTTAAGGAAATTTTACTGTTTTTATACGACCGCAAAAATTTAAATTTTTCGTCGTATATTGCTATCACGTTGGCGTCGTCGTCCGAATACTTTTAGTTTTCGCACTCTAACTTTAGTAAAAGTGAATAGAAATCTATGAAATTTTAACACAAAGTTTATGACCACAAAAGGAAGGTTGAGATTGATTTTGGGAGTTTTGATCCCCATGTTTTAGGAATTAGGGGCCAAAAAGGGCCCAAATAAGCATTTACTTTTAGTTTTCGCACTCTAACTTTAGTAAAAGTGAATAGAAATCTATGAAATTTTAACACAAAGTTTATGACCACAAAAGGAAGGTTGATATTGATTTTGGGAGTTTTGGTTCGAACAGTTTAGGAATTAGGGGCCAAAAAAGGGCCCAAATAAGCATTATTCTTGGTTTTCGCACTATAACTTTAGTTAAAGTAAATAGAAATCAATGAAATTTGAACACAAGGTTTATGACCACAAAAGGAAGGTTTGTATTAATTTTGGGAATTGAGGTCTGAACAGTTTAGGAACTAGGGGCCAAAAAGGGGCCCAAGTAAGCATTATTCTTGGTTTTCGCACCATAACTTTAGTTTAAGTAAATAGAAATCTATGAAATTTAAACACAATGTTTATGACCACTAAAGGAAGGTTGGGTTTGATTTTGGGAGTTATGGTCCCAACAGTTTAGGAATAAGGGGCCCAAAGGGTCCAAAATTGAACTTAGTTTGATTTCATCAAAAATTGAATAATTGGGGTTCTTTGATATGCCGAATCTAACTGTGTATGTAGATTCTTAATTTTTGGTCCCGTTTTCAAATTGGTCTACATTAAGGTCCAAAGGGTCCAAAATTACACTTAGTTTGATTTTGACAAAAATTGAATCCTTGGGATTCTTTGATATGCTGAATCTAAAAATGTACTTAGATTTTTGATTATTGGCCCAGTTTTCAAGTTGGTCCAAATCGGGTCCACATTAAACTTTGTTTGATTTCATCAAAAATTGAATAATTGGGGTTCTTTGATATGCCAAATCTTACTGTGTATGTAGATTCTTAATTTTTAGTTCCATTTTCAAATTGGTCTACATTAAAGTCCAAAGGGTCCAAAATTAAACTGAGTTTGATTTTAACAAAAAATGAATTCTTGAGCTTTTTTGATATGCTGAATTTAAACATGTACTTAGATTTTTGATTATGGGCCCAGTTTCAAGTTGGTTCAAATCAGGATCCAAAATTATTATATTAAGTATTGTGCAATAGCAAGAAATTTTCAATTGCACAGTATTCAGCAATAGCAAGAAATCTTCAATTGCACAGTATTGTGCAATAGCAAGAAATTTTCAATTGCACAGTATTGCGCAATAGCAAGAAATCTTCAATTGCACAGTATTGTGCAAAAGCAAATTTTCTTATTTCATATTTCATAAAATAAAAGAAAATTTCTTCAAACATTTTTTGAGAGGATTAATATTCAACAGCATAGTGAATTGCTCAAAGGAAAAAAAAGTATTTTAAGTTCAATAGACCACATTCATTCTGTGTCAGAAACCTATGCTGTGTCAACTATTTAATCACAATCCAAATTTAGAGCTGAATCCAGCTTGAATGTTGTGTCCATACTTGCCCCAACCGTTCAGGGTTCAACCTCTGCGGTCGTATAAAGCTGCGCCCTGCGGAGCATCTGGTTGGTTATTATCTTGAATATTATTATAGATAGAGATAAACTGTAAACAGCAATAATGTTCAGCAAAGTAAGATTTACAAATAAGTCAACATGACCGAAATGGTCAATTGACCCCTAGGAGTTATTGCCCTTTATAGTCAATTTTTAAGCATTTTTCGTAAATCTTAGTAATCTTTTACAAAAATCTTCTCCTCTGAAACTAGTGGGCCAAATTTAACCAAACTTGGCAACAATCATCTTTGGGGTATCTAGAGTGAAAATGTGTCTGGTGACCCGTCCATCCAACCAAGATGGCCGCCACGGCTAAAAATATAACATAAGTGTAAAATGCAGTTTTTGACTTATAACTCAAAACCAAAGCATTTAGAGCAAATCTGACAGAGTTAAATTGTTTATCAGGTCAAAATTTATCTGCCCTGAAATTTTCAGATGGATCAGACAACTGGTTGTTGAGTTGCTGCCCCTGATTAGTAATTTTAAGGAAATTTTGCAGTTTTTGGTTATTATCTTGAATTTTATTATAGATAGAGATAAACTGTAAACAGCAATAATGTTCAGCAAAGTAAGATCTACAAATAAGTCATGACCAAAATTGTCAGACAACTCTTTAAGGAGTTATTGTCCTTTATAGTCAATATTGAACAACTTTTCGTCATTTTTGTAACTTGCACAAAAATCTTCTTTTCTAAAACTATGGGCCAAATTTAACCAAACTTGGCGACAATCATTACAAGGGTATCTATTTAAAAAAAGTGTCTAATGACCCTACCTGCCAACCAAGATGGCCGACATCAGTAAATACAGTAACAGGTGAGCGACACAGGCTCTTGAGAGCCTCTAGTTTCAGGAAAGCTTCAGCCCATTGATGTCATATCTAGTATATACATGTAGTCATATTATAAGGAGATCCAAAGCAAGTTTACATATTTTTACATCCATTGATGATTTCAGAGATATAGCTCATAGAATTAGAAAATTCAGCATTTTATGTTAAAATTGTTTTAATTTTCAGAAATTGAGGATCTCAACTCTCAGTTTAGTAACTTTACCCAGACAACTATTGATCAAAGTTCACAACAGACTTCATCTGATTGGGAAAAAGACAATGAAACTGATAAAGATAGGTTTAATCGTGCAATGATGATACTAGGCAAAGGGAATTTTGAAAACCTACTCAAATATCAGCTGACTTTAGCATGGAAAGATACATCTAAAAGTACCAAGTCTTTGTACCTGAAAGTTGCTTCAGAAGCTGTTAATTTGGTTCTAAGTCATATTGTTCCTGGACAAGTTGATACTGTTTTCTCTGAAATTGTGAAAAAACATGATTCCTATGATGAAAATCCTACATTAGACAAGCAGGACATCTTAACAAGAGCACTAGTGAAGGCATACCTAGATCAGGACAATAGGCAAACCCAAACACAAATACTTTCACTATTTGCAGATAAATTCTTTAAAGAAAATCTTATGAAACTTATACCAGGAGTAACCATATCCAAAATTGATGCAGCACGGAGGCATGCCTCTTTGGAATCACCAGGCCAAATGATCTGTAACAAAACAATATCTAGAATACATCTCAGTAGGCCAAAAGTTCTGCACTTTGTAGAATGTATTTCTAGTCCGACTTATCACCAAGCTGTTGGTTATGGCTCTAAGAAACTTTTCCTGTCTACAGGTGTCGAAATAGTGATTCCAAAAGTGGTGAGAAATATAATTTCTGCCAGACTTATTAAAACTTATCTTGCATTTTGTGAGGATCAAAATTTTGAGACATTCAGTAGATCAACTTTGTTCAACATATTAAATGTTTGTATTTCTTCACAAAAGAAAAATTTACATGGTCTGGACAACATTACTGCAGAAGGAATGAAAGCGGTGGATGTTTTAACAGGTATTGTTTCAAAGCTACAGATGTTTGGACTATCTGGGGAAAAAGTAGATCAGTTAAACAATCTTATGGCATCCTTGAATCAACACCTAAAGTTTGAAATTAAAGGACACCTAAAAGTACAATCGCCATGCATAGATCACTGTACAGTATTTAGTTTGAGTGACCCTAAATCTGTTGTATTCCAAAAGAAATGTGACCATGAGCACTGTACAGGTTGTGAAGAATGTGAAGTAGTAGAAAAAACACTAAATGAACTGAGTGAATCATACAAGAACTTGCAATCACATTCCATTATTCCACAGGATGTATCTGAAGAAATTGTACATGAAATTGATAGATCAAGAACCAGTATACTTGCATGGAAGGCCCATTGTGTAAGAACTGTACACCAGGATCAAGCAAAGCATGATATTCTTGATCAACTGAAGCCCTATTAAGCATTAGTCGTCATGGACTGGGCCATGAAATTTTTACCTTTGAAACATCGTGAAGGTCAGAATGACTTCTTTAGGAAAAAAGGAATCGGTTGGCATGTATCAACTGTCATTACTTTGGCAAGAAATACTGAGAACAAGTATGATGCAAATACATATATTCACATAATGGAACTTGGTACACAAGGATGGTTTTCAGTAGCCCATATTGTTACAGACTTGTTAAAACAATTGTCTAGTATTGATGTCGGTCTCAGCGAGGTTTTCCTGAAAAGTGACAATGCTAGATGCTACCACTCTACATGACTTATTGCATATTTGAGACATTTAAACACCTTGTCACCAATTACAGTTATGGAGTACAACTTCAGTGAACCTCAGGCTGGAAAAGATGTATGTGATGCCAAAACAGCTCACTGCAAGATGCACATATTAAGGTACATATAAAAATAACAAAATGTGATAATGAATGCCAATGAGACAACTCTCCACCTGCAGATACTAAATGAAGTAGAAGTTCACAACTATAGGTCACCATACTGCCTTCAACTCTGAAGAAAACCCATACCACATAGCAAGCTATAAAAGGTCCCAAAATGACAAATGTAAACCAAGAAAAATAACAGCCTGATTTATGAACAAAACAATAATAGAAAAAACAAATATGATATACAGCAAAATTAACAACCACTAAATCAGAGGCTCCTTACTTGTGACAGGCAAACTATCAGCTACTTTAAAATCTAAAAAACAAAGTAGGGTTCTGATTTGCATGATTTGGTAGTGTCAATAATTAAAAAATTTAAACCTAAAAAAATTAGGTGTGTCAATACAAACTTTTATGTTAAAAATGGAAAAAGGATCTATGGGAAAGTTGTCAATGTCTATATAGACAAGATAAATCAGTCTTTGAACAAGAACATGGATGCCTCACTTGCGCAATCATTTTCTATGTTCAGGTGACTGTAAAATTAGGGTTAAATCTCTTATTTGGCATTAAAATTAGAAAGATCATATCAAAGGAAACATGTGTACTAAGTTTGAAGTTGATTGGACCTCAACTTCATAAAAAACTATCTTGACCAAAAACTTTAACCTGAAGTGGGACAGACAGACAGATGCACTGACTAGAAAACATAATGCCCCTCTACTATCATAGGTAGGGCATTAAAAACATTAACATCAAACTGTGAGGTTATTGGTTTTATTGAAAATTCAAATATAATATAATGAAACCAGGATATTAATTTACCCTACATTTTTAAGTGCACTAATTTTTTTTCCGGTTAACATGGTTAATAATTGGTGGATTATTGTTTCAACGCTTAGAACTTACACATATTATAAATGCTTACTTCAATAGTACATTATGTTTTTATCTTTTAGGTATTCACATGAAGGGCATGATGTAGTTACCCCATGTGATATGTTGACTGCCATTTATTCAAACGGAGGAATAAAAGGAGTAATAGCATCAGTTGTATCTGTGGACATGAGGGAAAAGGTTAAGATAAAGACAAAAATTCCAAATGTTAGCCAAATGAACAACATAACCTTTGAGCCAAATGGTGTCACCTTTAGAAAGGCTTATGGTATTGGCAAAGGTTATTTTATGTCCAGTGACCAGTTTAAAGATCATGAATTATTAAAAGGATTTGAGGTATGCTATATTCAGTTTCTGTAATTTTCTCGCTAAAGAGAGGAAGGTCAGATAATGTTGCCTTTGACGGGTCATACACACAGATCTTAAAGTTAAATTTGCTTTAAGGTTATGTATATTCAGAAATTATTGCATGCAATTATTATTGCAGTTATTGAAGCATGAACAAAAATGTGAGTTTAATTATTGCTATTTTAGGAAAAGCTATATATAGATATATATGGGAGTTTAATTATTACTATTTTAGGAAAAGCTATATACAGATATATATGCATCAGATATCAGAATGAGAGTTCTTATCTTGTTATTGGTATCAAGTCACAATACTAATAAAAACCATGCAATAATTTCTGAATTTACAGTACATTCCTCACTAATCCTATGTTGTATATTTATCAATAAAATGAATTGTAATACCTTTATACCCCTGCAGTAGGCAATGCGGGAATTAAGTTTTCCGCTTGACCGTCCATCCATTCATCTGTTATTCAGTTTTCCTTTTCTCCCTACCATTTTCGTTTTTGCACTCTAACTTAAGTTTTCTGTAACTCATACACAATTCTGAGAACCAAAGTTCAAATTGGTCGGTGAGTCACCATTCTAGAGTTATGCACCTTTATAACTTAGAAAATTGCAATTTTTTTTTTCCACACTCTTACTTAAAGTTTTTTTCCAAACATATATATGAAACTTACACACAATGCTAAAAACCACAACAAACAGACAGAGTTCTAAATTTGGGTAGTGAGCCATTTACCATTCAAGAGTTATGCCTCTTTTTAACTTAGAAATTTACAAATTTTCAGTTTCCGCACTCTAACTAAGTTATTGTCATTCAAACTTTATGAAACTCATACACACAATGCTGAGAACCACAACAAACAGACAGAGTTGGAATTTGGGCAGTAATAATTTACTGTTCTAGAGTTATGCCCTTTTTAACTTTGAAAATGGCAAAGCTTGGCCCGAGACATTTATGTCCTCAGACACATTCTTGTTTTATTTATTGTTAAACACAGTTTACTAACTGTTGGGTCCCTTTGACCTACATTATATGCTGAACTTTTCATCTTGTAATTTTGGACTTAATATTAGGGCATAATATGGCACTTACAGAACAAACTCTTTTCACACTTGGCTGACATTGGTTCATTTCTAAATACCTGGATAATCTGATATGGTGTAGCAATGAAAACACTCTAAATTTATATTTGTATTGTCAACACAAGGCAACGAAAACTTTGTCAATTTGTCCTACATATTCAACTGTAAATTCTGAAATTATTGTGATGTTTTTATTTTTGTGAAAAATGCAACTGGAACTGAATAGCAATATAAATAATAAAATGCTCCTCAGGGCACAGCTTGATACGACAGCATAAATTTTCAATTAGAAATATTCAGCTCATCTCTAATGAAACTTCTAATCATATGATTGCATGTGTACACCCATTGCAGTGAAAATAAGGAAATGCAGATGACCTGAACCTCTTAATCCTCCCAACTGGACAAAAACAAACATTTAAGGAATGCCCCTGTAATATTTTTTTCCAGGTCTATGAAGAAATAACATAAAAATGTGGTGCACACTAAATAACCTGTGTAGCCGATAGACAGAAAACATATTACAGTAATTTCTTATAATTTAATTCAAAATTATTATCGTCATTTCTTATAATTTAATTCCTAAATTCCATTTTAAACCAAAGTGAACCATGAAAAAAAGTTAATGACGTCACGGTCACATGACCAAATTATGTCTATAAGCTGATAAACAAAATAACGTCAGCTAATCAGAAAACATCCAAAGTTAAGTTATTTACTGTTAAAATGAAATAATATTCACTTTAAAATTATAGCAGTAATTAATATATACAAACTCCATAAAACAAAAAGGTATACAGCAGATACTCAGGAAGGGTAAGCCTGTCACCCTTAAAGCAGACAATTAAAACAAGTTCTGTGAAATTCTATTCTTTATTGACATCATTGTTAAAACGTTATGGAAACACATTGTCAAAATCATAAACAAGGAGATATGTATATCAATGTTAAATATTTGGTAAATGCCATCTGACTAAATTATGATATTATGGTTACTTTTTTTTGTAGGTACTAAAGCTATTTATGATGAAGAAATCTTTCATGCCAGGCTCTGTTACAAATTACAAATATAACATAGAAAACACAGATGTAACAACAGAAACTGAAGATTTTCCCATAGCAAATGTTTTAGTAGAGACTGCTGATAATACAGATGATGAACCTTTATTTGCTTGTCCGGAGCAAAATTGCACAAAGGTTTACATAAAACCTCACTTCTTAGAACAACATATATGCATAGGCAAGCATTTATATGCAAACAAAGAAAATAGTTATGACAAAGTGAAGCTTCTTTGGGGAGAGACATGTGTAGCTGTGGATCATGAGCACAAGGTTTTGCTACAATCGGTTATGACAACTAATTTAGATATTGCAGAAGGCTGGGCTCTAAAGATTTCTAAGCCATTGAAACGCTTTAGTGCTAAGGTTAAGGAATTTTTACATGAAATATTTATGGAATGCAGTGCTACAGGGAAAAGATCGAATTATGATCAAATCTGTGGCAACTTGAAGCTGTTAAGAAACGATGATGGAACAAAGAAATTTAACACTGATGAGTGGTTAACCACATCTCAAGTGAGGAGTTTATTTGCGAACTTTGTAAAGCTTGGATCTAAAGGGCCAACAAAGTCCTCTCTAGTTAAAATTGAGAATTTGAATGAAGTTGATGATGAGGATTTGCAAAACACCTTGGCAGAAATGGAAAGTGCTGATGTTCATGCTATTTCTGAGGACTTAGCAACAGATATTATTGCAGACATTTCATCTTAACTTTCATTCTTGTTGCAGAAACAGTACAGTGTAACTTGTACATTGTAATTATGAAGGCTCTTTGCCAAGGGGGGGGGGGGTCAGTTTCTATATGAAGGTATACACAGGTGCTGCTTGAAAAATTGCCTCTTTTGCCATTACTTTGCATCCATCTGTCTGTCTGTTCATTGTCCCTAAACTTTCTTTAACATTTCTTCTCTTCAGAAAGTTTAATGAACCAAAGTTTGTCTGCTTCATCTAGGATGTTAAAAATACTGTTTGTAATTTTTGTCTAGATTTATCAACCAACATGCAAAAAATAGAATATAGGAGTTAGAATGTTCCTTATGAGGTGCTGACCAAGTGATGTTACTTCATAGCGAATCCGTCATACAAGATGGCCTCCAGTGGGGGACTAAGTTCATTTTGAAGTTTAACATAGGACCCTATTAAAAATTTATAAAAATACCTTCTCTTAGAGAACCACAGAATGGAATGCAATATTTATCCAAATTTGGCCCCAATAATTATTTAAGTATCTGTAATGAATTTTATCTTTTTATGGCCCCGAGTTGTCGGTGCCATATAGTTTTACCCTTGTCCGTAATTCCATAAATCGGCAATTCCATCATTCCGTAATGCCGTCATTCTGCAACAAACCATTAAATGTTGTTTTTTTCTAAACACCTTCAGATATAAGGCTAATTTTTGGTATCAAGTTTCATCCCATTCGGATAATTTTTGCTGTAATTTTGGGCTTTGGACTTTCATAAATTTGTGAAAATCACCATTATACAGACCTTTTTCTAAATGCTTTGGTATGTAAGCTAACCTTGATGAGTTACAGATTAAGTTTAAGTTGCGTTCCGCTCTTCTTATTTTTGCCAAAATTAAGGCTTAAATTAAAATATTGTTTGTTTGCCCTTTACCGACCGACCCTATAAATTCGTTCCGCCTGAAAATCTTTTACTTGTGTTTACCAGCAAGATTTTATTTTATTTTATTTTTTGTTCCTACCAAAAATCTTATAATTGTATTTCCCGCTCAAAACTTTTTTACCGGAATTCTTAGGTGTTATCTTTCCTGTATAAGGTCTAGTCCGTTTGGTATCACATGAGCGTTTGACACGAATGAACACTTGCATTTGGAGTTTCAAAGCATTTGTTTGAAATCGATGTTGAAAGCTTTGAAATCATGATTTAACGAACGTTACTCTGTGTCTTTATACATGAAGAGCAGGGTTCATTCAAAAAAAGTTCGTCCAATACTAAATTATCAACGTGTGTACAAAATATTTTGTAAACAGACTTTGTATCCTATGTAGGGATGGCCTTTGGTGGTCCGTAGATTAGGATGATATGTTAATGATGCCTTCGACCAGCATTGATATATTCTGATTTATATCTGACAAGAACCAAAGGTCTGTAAAGGGGAGAATTTTTGGCAGTAAAATCGCCAAGTTTTTCCATACAGATCATTTATATAACTAAATGCGGTGTAAAATACGTGACAATTGAGTGTCAAGTCTTGTAGCATTTTTATTGGAAACACAGGCACACACAAAAATTTAAACACTGTAGGGACTTTTTCTACTTAGTAATGTACAATGTATTTCTGCCCGGACATATTTTACCTGCTTACAGAAAAACTTAAGATCTAGGTAAGCGTTCAAGGTACATAGTACTGCAGGGATGATTCCAGGTGTTTTCAAATGGGTCCTTTTAACATCAAATTGGGAATTTTTATCCCAATTGGGAATTTTTTATGCATACAATCTAAAACGAAATAATATCCTTTTCCTGACCTGTAAAAACGGAAAATGTATATGAAGTTTCACCTGTACACTGATTGAAGAAGTTATTGGATTCAGACCAGGGAAGTTGTACTACATGAATACCATTGCACATGATGCACTATCATCTTAACTTTGGTAAACAAGGCATAGTATACCAGCTAACATAAACCTATGGCAAGCAGTTTAGCTATTTATTCGAATTTCAAATTATCTGAAATTATCTCATAATATATAAGATATCTTATATAACATATAAGATTTTTATAAGATATCTCATTTCATATATGAGATATCTTATGTAATTTAATTTTTTAAAGCTATCTTAAATATTATATGAGATATCTTTATATTATATGAGATATCTTATATATTATATGAGATATCTTATATATTTAATAAGATATCTTATAAAGTTTAAAAACTTTATGATACATTTGTATCTTATATATTCTATACTTACATATCTTATATACTTATAAGATATCTTCTAATGTTTATAAGATATCTCATTAAGTATATGAAGCATCTTATATAGTTTATTGAATATCATCTTAAGAAAATTATATAAGATATATTATATGAATTATCTTATAATTTCTATACGATGTCTCTAATAATATATCTAATATGATATCTTAAACATGTTAAATAAGCTTTAATACGATATCTTATAAAAATAGATATCTTATATAATAAAGAAGATATCTAATATCAATTATAAGAAAACTATATGAGATATCTTATAAACTATAAAAGATATCTCATAAATTTTATAACATATCTCATGAACTCTCATGTAAGATATCTTATCAACTTTATAAGATATCTTACAAACTTTATAAGATATCTTACAAACTATATAAGATATATAATGAACTATTATATAAGATATCTTATTAAGTTTATGAGATATCTTGAAGTTCAATTAAATAGCAAAACGGCTTGCCATATTAACCACTGAAAAAATCATCCATTGGGTATTTTTTCAACAGATCATCTTTATAAACTTACCTTGATTCAAATGGATTTCAAATTGAACTGGCCAATTGTCGAAATCAGAAAAGCAATTACAAGAGGTTATATACTTAATTGATAAGATATTTAAAGCAATTGCACCAGGCACCAGTGAGCTTTAAAATTATTTGGATCATTTTTATATCTTTTGAAACAGTTCCATAATGATGACATCGTATTTCAGTAGGGGGGCTCATTTCATGAATGGTCTATCATCAATATTATTTTTAAAAACGCTCAAACTTTTGTCTTTTGAGGAAATACAGCAAAATATAAAATAACTTCTTTTACCATGTTTACAAAACAAGTTTTCATCTAATTACATACCGGCTCTGCTGAGCGATCTGCTTTTATAAGATCGGCGCCCATTAAAATTTATTCATCAATGTTATATTTGTTATTCTAGTGAGATTTTGTCTGATGCTCAGTCCGTTTCTGTGTGTGTTACATTTTAGTGTTATGTCGTTGTTCTCCTCTTATATTTAATGCGTTTCCCTCGATTTTAGTTTGTTACCCCGATTTTGTTTTTTGTCCATGGATTTATGAGTTTTGAACAGCGGTATACTACTGTTGCCTTTATTTATATCAAAGAGGTCTGCTTTGACACCAATTTTGACAAAAAGCATGTTTTTGATCAACCTGCTGAGCGATCTACTTTTTTTAATTCAAATACTCCCATACAATTTTATTCAATTGAATCCGGCTGCTAAAATTGTTTACCTCACGTTGACATAATAAAATTGTCTAATAAAATGCGATCGTAGTCAGCATTCTTATCCGGATTTTACTACGTTTTGACGACAAACTATGAAACTTTTCCGGAAATACCGATTTTTATTTTATTTTTTTTGAATTGGGAATTTATATTCACAAACCTTTTTTTTTGGGCAGCGGCCCTAAACTATATAGTGGAATCATCCCTGTAGTACTATTAGTGCAAGTTAAAATTCTTAAAAATTCCAGGTATGTAAACGTTTAAAATATGCCGCACAGCCCTATATTTTGAAATTTGAAAAAAAATGTAGTGCATATGAATTAACTTCACATTCTACATGATATTTTTTTTTCAAAACTTGGGACTATTATACTAGAAACTTATTAGCAAAAGCATCCTTAAATAAAAGCAATACAGACAAAAATGACATCATGCAGATTTTGTATCTATAAAATAAAATATTATACCTACCTGCCTACCCATGACAAAAAATGTACCGAGCTAAGTTATTTTTTGGGAAAGAAAAATAAAATATTTTACCTACCTACCTACCCTGTTTCAAAACATAGGGTCGGAAAAGGGCAAACAAACAATATTTTAATTTAGGCCTAAGGGTTTACAATGATAATTGTAGAAAATCACAGTTATACGGACATTTTTCTCTATTCCCTCAGATTTTAAGCTGTGAGACTACATGTTTGTGTTTACAAATGTTATTGAAATTGCAGATTTTTCAACTTTTTGAGACAGGACCATTTGTGTCGCTTTGACACATCTAGTTTTATATGATTTCAAAAACCCAAGTAGAGTCAGGTGAGCGACACAAACTCTTGGGAGCCTCTAGCTTAAAAACACTATTTACTTGCCATTATTTAAAAACTATAGGAGTTAAGGTATAAGTATAAATTGAAAAAATGATCAACACAACATGGTGTATCCATCATGCAAATCAGAGAAAAACATATAACTACTTTTTGGAGTTATTGCTCCTGAAATATTGTTTTATTTTCAAAATTTTAGCAGTTGCTGAATTGGCTGTTATGGTTAGAAGTATTGATAGCAAAAAAAGATCAGCATAACAGGATATATCTACCCTGAAATTTGAAGAAAAATCTGTCAACCTGTTTTGGAGTTATTACTTTGCCAATATATTCCATTTCTTTTTTTATCTTTTACTGACATTTTGAAAACAATAGGAGCTAGGTTAAAAGCTGATGTTTTTTTTTCACCAGATGAGCAATACAGGCTCAGGTGTTCCTCATGTTTTTTTACATTTATATGTTATAGAGAGACTACCATTAAATATTTTAAAAAAAAAATTTGCACAAAGAGTAATTGCAATGAAGGTATCATGTATGCAAAATTTCAGGTCAATATCATAACATTGCATTTGGAGCCTATTGCATGGTTTTCTGGCAGACTGGCTCTTAAGATTCATACTCTTGACTTCGATATGCAAATTTTATGTAAGATTTGAAATACTAAAAAACAGTATTTTAAATATTCTTGAGAATTAATATCTGTCATTTAAACAAAAAGGATCGTTTTTATACGCCCGTAAAAAAATTTGACAGGACGTATTATGGTATACAAATGTCCGTCCATCTGTCTGTCCGTCCGTCCGTCCGTCCGTCCGTCCGTCTGTCTGTCTGTCTGTCTGTCTGTCTGTCTGTCTGTCTGTCTGTCTGTGTCTGTCTGTCTGTCTGTCTGTCCGTCTGTCTGTCCGTCCGTCTGTCTGTCCGGCGTAAAACAGTCGCACCATAACTTGTGAACGACTTATCCAAATTTCATGAAACTTAACATAAATGTTTCTTATGATGGTCAAATGATCTGTATACTTTTTGGTGAAAATAAGATTAAAACTTTTTGAGTTACAGCACTTTGTAACTAAAACAGGGGTGTGTTTTTTTCACATGTCGCACCGTATCTCAAAAATGATTCTTGATTATGGCTTAAAACTTTAAACACTTCTTAGTTATAATAATCCTAATATCTGTATACTTTTTGGTGATGATTCAAGATTTCATTTTTGAGTTATTGAGTATTTTGTAAAAAAGGGGGAGGTTTTTTTGACATGTTGTGCCGTATCTCAAAAAACAATTTATGATTATTGCTTAAAACTTTACACACTTCTTTGTTATATTAATCTAAGATCTGTATACTTTTTGGTTTTGATTCAAAATTTTATTTTAGTGATATTTAGTTTTTTGTAAAAAAAAAAACAGGGTTGGGGGTTTCACATGACAAAACTTTCTCAGAAACTATTTATGATTATGCATAAATCTTACACACAAGACATCGGGCGTATCATGCGCTCATGGCGCAGCTGTTTATTAATTTTGAGCTATACATTTTATTAAAATTGAGATTGGTGACATGGATTGTGTCAAAGAGACCAACACCCAACAAAAGAGACAACACCCAACAAAAGAGACAATACCCAACAAACGAGACAACATCCAACAAAAGAGACCAACACCCAACAAAAGAGACAACACCCAACAAAAGAGACAACACCCAACAAAAGAGACCAACACCAAACAAAAGAGAAAACACCCAACAAATGAGACAACAAAAGAGCCAACAAAAGAGACAACACCCAACAAAAGAGACAACACCATACAAAAAAGAAACACCCAACAAAAGAGACCAACACCCAACAAAAGAGACAACACACAACAAAAGGGACAACACCCAACAAAAGAGACAACACACAACAAAAGAGACAACACCAAACAAAAAAGAAACACCAAACAACAGAGACAACACCCAACAAAAGAGCCAACAAAAGAGACAACACCCAACAAAAGAGACAACACCAAACATAAGAGAAAAACATCCAACAAAAGAGACAACACCAAACAAAAGAGACAACATCCAACAAAAGAGACGACACCAAACATAAGAGACGACACCCAACAAAAGACACGATACCCAACAAAAGAGACAACACCCAACATAAGAGACAACACCAAACAAAAGAGACAACACCAACCAAAAGAGACAACACCAAACAAAAGAGACAACACCAAACATAAGAGACAACACCCACCAAAAGAGACAACACCCAACAAAAGAGACAACACCCAACAAAAAAGACAACACCAAACATACGAGACAACACCCAACAAAAGAGACAACACCAAACAAAGAGACAACACCAAATATTAGAGACAACAGCAAACAAAAGAGACAACACCCAACAAAAGAACAAAAGAGACAACACCAAACAAAGAGACAACACCAAATATTAGAGACAACAGCAAACAAAAGAGACAACACCCAACAAAAGAACAAAAGAGACAACACCCAACAAAAGAGACAACACCCAACAAAAAAGACAACACCAAACATACGAGACAACACCCAACAAAAGAGACAACACCAAACAAAGAGACAACACCAAATATTAGAGACAACAGCAAACAAAAGAGACAACACCCAACAAAAGAACAAAAGAGACAACACCAAACAAAGAGACAACACCAAATATTAGAGACAACAGCAAACAAAAGAGACAACACCCAACAAAAAAACAAAAGAGACAACACCCAACAAAAAAGACAACACCAAACAAAAGAGACAACACCAAACAAAAAAGAAACACCAAACAACAGAGACAACACCAAACATAAGAGACAACACCCTCCAATAGAGACAACACCAAACATACGAGACAACACCCAACAAAAGAGAACAACACCAAACAAAAGAAGAGAGAACACCAAACAAAAGAGACAACACCCAACAAAAGAGACAACACCCAACAAAAGAGACAACACCCAACAAAAGAGCCAACAAAAGAGACAACACCTAACAAAAGAGACAACACCAAACATAAGAGACAACACCCAACAGAAAAGACAACAACCCATTAAAAGAGACAACACCCAACAAAAGAGACAACACCAAACAAAAGAGACAAAACCAAACATAAGAGACAACACTCTCCAATAGAGACAACACCCAACAAAAGAGACAACACCTAACATAAGAGACAACACCCAACAAAAAAACAACACCCAACAAAAGAGACAGCAACGAACAAAAAAGACAATAACCCAACAAAAGAGACAACACCAAACAAGAGACAACACATAACAAAAAAACAACACCCAACAAAAAAAAAACAACACCCAACAAAAGAGACAACAACCAACAAAAGAGACAACACCAAACAAAAGAGACAAAACCAAACAAAAGAGAAAACACGGAACAAAAGAGACAACAAAAGAGCCAACAAAAGAGACAACACCCAACGTAAGAGACAACACCCAACGTAAGAGACAACACCCAACAAAAGAGACAACACCCAACAAAAGAGACAACACCAAATAAAAGAGACAACACCCAACATAAGAGACAACACCCAACAAAAAAGACAAGACACAACAAAGAGACAACACCCAACAAAAGAGACAACAACCCAACAAAAGAGACAGCAACTCAACAACAGAGACAAAACCAAACAAAAGAGACAACACCCAACAAAAGAGCCAACAAAAGAGACAACACCCAACAAAAGAGACAACACCAAATAAAAGAGACAACACCCAACATAAGAGACAACACCCAACAAAAAAGACAAGACCCAACAAAAAGACAACACCCATCAAAAGAGACAACAACTCAACAAAAGAAACAACACCAAACAAGAGACAACACCCAACAAAAGAGACAACACCTAACAAAAGAGACAACACCAAACATACGAGACAAAAAAGACAAGACCCAACAAAGAGACAACAACTCAACAAAAGAAACAACACCAAACAAGAGACAACACCCAACAAAAGAGACAACATCCAACAAAAGAGACGACACCCAACAGAAAAGACAACCCATTAAAAGAGACAACACCCAACAAAAGAGACAACACGCAACAAAAGAGACAACACCAAACAAAAGAAGAGACAACACCAAACAAAAGAACAAAAGAGACAACACCCAACAAAAGAGACAACACCAAACATAACAGACAACACCCAACAAAAGAGACAACACCAAACAAAAAAGAAACACCAAACATAAGAGACAACACCCTCCAATACAGACAACACCAAACATACGAGACAACACCCAACAAAAGAAGAGACAACACCAAACAAAAGAGACAACACCAAACATAAGAGACAACACCCAATAGACGAGACAACACCCAACAAAAGAGACAACACCAAACAAAAGAGACAAAACCTAACAAAAGAGACAACACCAAACATAAAAGACAACACCAAACAAAAGAGACAACACCAACAAAAGAGACAATACCCAACAGGAAAGACGACAACCCATTAAAAGAGACAACACCTAACAAAAGAGACAACACCCAAGAAAAGAGACAACACCAAACAAAAGAAGAGACAACACCAAACAAAAGAGACAACACCAAACATAAGAGACAACACTCTCCAATAGAGACAACACCAAACAAAAGAGACAACACCTAACAAAAGAGACAACACCAAACATACGAGACAACACCAAACATACTAGACAACACCCAACAAAAGAGACAACATCCAACAAAAGAGACGACACCCAACAGAAAAGACAACCCATTAAAAGAGACAACACCCAACAAAAGAGACAACACGCAACAAAAGAAGAGACAACACCAAACATAAGAGACAACACCCAACAAAAGAGACAACACCAAACAAAAGAGACAACACCAAACAAAAGAAGAGACAACACCAAACAAAAAAGAAACACCAAACATAAGAGACAACACCCTCCAATACAGACAACATCAAATATACGAGACAACACCCAACAAAAGAAGAGACAACACCAAACAAAAGAGACAACATCAAACATAAGAGACAACACCCAACAAAAGAGACAACACCAAACAAAAGAGACAAAACCTAACAAAAGAGACAACACCAAACATAAGAGACAACACCAAACATAAGAGACAACACCAAACAAAAGAGACAACACCCAACAAAAGAGACAACACCCAACAGGAAAGACAACAACCCATTAAAAGAGACAACACCTAACAAAAGAGACAACACCCAAGAAAAGAGACAACACCAAACAAAAAAAGAGACAACACCAAACATAAGAGACAACACTCTCCAATAGAGACAACACCAAACAAAAGAGACAACATCAAACATACGAGACAACACCCAACAAAAGAGACAACACCAAACAAAAGAGACAACACCAAATATAAGAGACAACACCAAACAAAAGAGACAACACCCAACAAAAGAGACAACACCCAACAGAAAAGACAACAACCCATTAAAAGAGACAACACCCAACAAAAAAGACAACACCCAACAAAAGAGACAACACCAAACAAAAGAGACAACAGCAAACATAAGAGACAACACCCTCCAATAGAGACAACACCAAACAAAAGAGACAACACTAAACATACGAGACAACACCCAACAAAAGAGACAACACCATACAAAAGAGACAACACCAAACAAAAGAGACAACACCAAATATAAGAGACAACACCAAACAAAAGAGACAATACCCAACAAAAGAGACAACACCCAACAAAAGAGACAACACCCAGCAGAAAAGACAACAACCCATCAAAAGAGACAACACCCAACAAAAGAGACAACACCAAATAAAAAGAAGAGACAACACCAAACAAAAGAGACAACAGCAAACATAAGAGACAACACCCTCCAATAGAGACAACACCAAACAAAAGAGACAACACCAAACATACGAGACAACACCCAACAAAAGAGACAACACCAAACAAAAGAGAACAACACCAAGCAAAAGAAGAGACAACACCCAACAAAAGAGACAACACCCAACAAACGAGACAACACCCAACAAAAGAGACAACACCAGACAAAAGAGACAACACCAAACATAAGAGACAACACCAAACAAAAGAGACAACACCCAACAAAAGAGACAACACCCAACAGAAAAGACAACAACCCATCAAAAGAGACAACACCCAACAAAAGAGACAACACCCAACAAAAGAGACAACACCAAACACAAGAGACAACCCCAAACAAAAGAGACAACTCCAAACAGAAGAAGAGACCACAACCAACAAAAAAGAAACAACACCCAACAAAAGAGACAACACCCAACAAAAGCGGCAACACCCAACAAAAGAGACGACACCAAACATAAGAGACAACACCCAACAAAAGAGACAACACCCAACAGAAAAGACAACAACCCATCAAAAGAGACAACACCCAACAAAAGAGACAACACCAAACATAAGAGACAACACCAAACAAAAGAGCAGCAATAAACAAATAAATGAACCAAAATTAAAAGAAAAACCATACACGACTAACAAGGCTAGAGTTTCTGAATTGGGACTGGTACATGAATGCAGTGGGACTCTGAGATCTCAAGCCTAGCCATTGTGATATAAACAAACACACAGCAATACACACAGTAAACATAGTCTACAGGAGAGATTAATTGTCATCTCAAGAACGTGATTCCCTATATAATCAATCAAATTATTCCCCCAGAAGGGGGAGGGGCCCCCAGCCCCCTGGATCTGCCTATCCTCTTACCACTGACTATGTCAAAGTATCTACTTATGGAGAGAAGCAATTCCATCACACATATTTGTTTAAAAGTATATATTTATGTTCTGCAAAATAAAAGTAATTAACAGTGATTATTGCAGTAGGATTAAATTAAAATATAGGATTGAAATTTGATCTTAATTATTAAATATCATTTGATATATTTTCCAAGAACAGGAAAACAGAGCGATGAATACATACACAAAGCAGCTCTTCAGATTGAAAACTTAGAGAGGGTACTTAGATTTCAGTGTAATGTCACAGTCAGAAGACCTGATAAAATTGATTTTACACAACCCGTGAGGACACCGTTCTTTTCAATTGAGCATCAACATGGAGCTTCCTGTCCACGTGACACCCTGCTGGTAATCGGAAATGAAATCATTGAATCCACTATGAGCAGTAGAGCTCGATATTTTGAGTCTATGACATGCAGGTAGATATTAGAGTGATAAGCATTGTGTTAACCACGTGTACAACCAAAAACAAAACACCAAAAATTATGCCTAAAATCAGAGGAGGAGAGTGGAAGTTATAATTTAAAGATACTGCATTATTTTATTTGAAATATTTTATATTAAAAAAAAAGATTTCCATTACCCAGACAATCCATAAGATTCTTACGTTTGTCACTCATTATAAAAGGGTTTATGAAAAACAACAGCAGTCCTACAAGGATATGATTAAGGAGGCAGATAAATACAAACAATGTAGAGTTTTTATGCCCCACCTACGATAGTAGAGGGGCATTATGTTTTCTGGTCTGTGCCTCCGTTCGTCCGTTCGTTCGTCCGTTCGTTCGTCCCGCTTCAGGTTAAAGTTTTTGGTCGAGGTAGTTTTTGATGAAGTTGAAGTCCAATCAATTTGACACTTAGTACACATATGTTCCCTATGATATGATCTTTCTAATTTTAATGTCAAATTAAAGTATTGACCCCAATTTCATTGTCCACTGAACAAAGAAGAAGATAGTGTGAAGCTCAGATTAAAGTTTTTGGTCAAGGTAGTTTTTGATGAAGTTGAAGTCCAATCAACTTGAAACTTAGTACACATGTTAACTATGATTTGATCTTTCTAATTTTAATGCCAAATTAAAGTATTGACCCCAATTTCACGGTCCAGTGAACAATGGTGAACATGTAAAATGATAGTGCGAGTGGGGCATCCATGTACTATGGACACATTCTTGTTTTTTAATAGGTTGTTATTGAAAGAAAAAACGAATGAATTTAAATGTAGCTTCTTTTTATTTAAATTTTCTATTTTTCCATAATCATTATGTATAAAATTGGTATTTTACAATTTTTTGCTCAATACTTTAATAATAAAAAAATAATTCTTGCAGGACAATACTGAATGACTATTTTGAGAAGGATAAAGACATGTTATGGACGATGGCTCCGAAGCCGACCATGTCAGAAAATATGTTTAATTTAGACTTTCCTTTCGACACAAATTGTCAGGAACGTAAAGACTGGATGCAAAATTATAAATATGTAATTAATGAAGCAGAACGAACCGGTAAGTTTTTATAAATAATAAAAAAAAAATGATGGTTATCAGACACAAACTTTTGTAGATACCAATTTTTATGCATTGGGAACAAAAATGTGATTTTTGTGGATATTTTATTTTATGGTAACTATTTGTCACTGTACAGCCTTCAACAATTAGCCTAATTCACACTATTTTTTTAGCAATTAAAGGCCTTGCATGAGTAATTGTCAAACAATTTAAACAAGAAAACTAACTGTCTGATTGATACTAAAAAATTAAAAAAACTGACTTGGTACAGATTGACAATAGTTGGACTAATATGGTGATTGATATTTATATAAATGTGTCCTGGGCCTAAACCTTTTGTTGTCTGGGAGACTATAAGATTGAGTCACGCTTTATATCGATTAATTTTATTCTTCTGCCATTGACAAAACCACATAGATGGCAGACAACACGAACTGTTACCTGTGTTATGAAAGGATTTAGGACACTTTTAGAAATAATTAGAAATTGAAATAAAATAGATCTTATTTAAACAAAAATATAGGTTTATAGGTAATTAAGATAGTTCCAAGTAAAAGATTATATAAAGGTCAAATGATTCATTGATATAGGAAAATAAAGTAAGAAGAAAACACATAAAGAAGCTAGCGAATAACAAGCATTATCTTAGATGCATGACAAGCAAAATAGTACAAGTCAAGAACCTCATTAGTTATTTGGCACTTGTTTAGAAGGTTGCTAGGTCGACGGACATATGTATGTTGAATTGATATTACATCCAAGGTTATAACCATATTCACAGAATGTGTAGATACTACAGCATCATGAATATTCAGTAATACATTTAGGCACACAAGATTGTATTAATAACCAATCAAAAAGTTTAGATACGAAGATTGACGTACACAAGATATTAATTAAAATTTAACAAATCTTTAATTATCAATTATAATAAAGATCAGAAATTGAAATTCTTACAAAAATATTATTTTATTTAATTTAAGAAATAAAAGTCCAAATGCTTTTCAAAAACAAATAAATACATTTTGCATATTATGAAGCAATAAATGTTTTGGCAACACATTCCATCTTTTACAAAAGACGCTCAATCTTGTCTGGGGAACAGGAATGTCGGGTAATGAGTAGTGACTATAAAAGCAAATATAAGTCTACTGCCCGTACATTACATTACAATCCTTGTTCCAACCAGCAAATTGAGTTGTCTTATTTATTTCATTAAAAAGGTAAGCTATATAATGTTAATTAAAGTAATTTAATAAAATAAATTAATTGCAAATTAATAGGAAATAATTCAATAAATATAATAAGTTTAATTCGAGCAATATTTGAAATAGAAATATATTTTTTATTGTCAATTGATAATGTTATCTGTTATTAATCTGTATGATTTATGCATTGTAATATTTTACGATCAAAAAGAAAAGAAACATGACATTACATTACATTACAATCCTTGTTCCAACCAGCAAATTGAGTTGTCTTATTTATTTCATTAAAAAGGGTAAGAAGGCGCGAGTCCCACCCTCGCTGCCAAGCCAGTCCACAACAACGACATGTAGTCCCCAGATGTTCAGACATCATTCTACCTACAAGAACCGTAGGAGAACTGAGCAAACGAGAGGAGGCAAATCAACATCATGTTGTTCAATTTAGAAACCACCAAAGACAACCGTAATACCAACATCGTAACAAGCGACCACCATGTTCAGTTTACAACAACAATATCAAAAACCTCATCACAACAATATGGTAGAGGACCAAAACCTTCTTTATTACAACAAAGAAAACGACCTTACCAGGTGTAGACAGAAATTTATCAACCATGAGGAGACAAACAGTACCCTAAGCCAATTCGTAAAAATCTACCTATGTGATGTTAGGAACGATACCATACAGGTCAATCGCCACTTGAGAATAGCGACTACAGAACCTCAATTCAGTGAGCCCGAATTTCAAAACAATCCATGACGATTCCAACAATTCTTACGGAAACAGATACAATTAGTTACCTATGCACTATTGTGACAACCCGAAGGATCAAACTAGAACAGACTTTCAAACCACACACGAACAATATTAATGTTTTCTACAATATTTCCAATATTATCTATGGACAGTAATTTCATTTCCAACTCGTAATTTTTGCATTCACATGTACGGTAAGATTGTTGCTTTTACTATATTTTTCTCTCTACCAAAACCATAGTTTAAAAAAAAAAAAAAATTTTAATTTAAAAAAAAAAATGAATTTATAAATAAATCATTTCTTTATAAAAAAAATGATCAAATTTAAATACTTCTAAACAAGAGAAAAGTGCAATTCGCATACAAATGTATTGTATAACAATAATAACTAGATTCAAGTAACTGACCTCTTGATTGCTCTCATGATTTATATCTGACATTAAATTATAACATTATATTCTTCAAAATCGATTGCTTAGTCTTTGCCAAAATAAAAATCTGAAGGAACAGATATTTTTAGTATTAGCAAAGTATGAAGTCATAGGTAAAAATAAACATGAACATGAACAATTACTTAAGGAGATATGGTTCAAATGAAAGGTATCTTGAACGAGGTCCTTTTTAAACATCAAAATGAGTGCAATTCATCGTAATATTAGGTTTCAAATATTTGGTTCCCCATTATAAACAATGAGGGAAGATATTTCATATCGTGGGAAAATGTCGACGAGACAAAATCCCAACTAAAGAGCAAAAATAAGAGCCCCAGGCCATTTGCTCAAAGGTACTAGTCTACTCGGGTAGGCAAAATAAATGATTAAATCACTCTAAAAATGATGCTTACATGATTGCAGCATATCCTTTTTGTTTTTGTTGTAGTTGTTCAAATAAAAGACTATTATTAAAAACTAAGTCGATAAGGATATATATATAAATATATTAAAGATAAGATACATTCATAATAAAAATAGACAGTGAAATGAAACTATATAAATTTATATCAGAGATCATTATAATGGTAAATAATTTGACAGACAATTAAACATGCGTTGGTAAAGTAAAGTAAGATTGTCAGAGATAAAAACATATGTTTTGATAGTTAATCATCACTATGTATATTTTTTGGCACGCGAGAGCAATCAAGATAAGATTTTTCTAAACTGGCAGTTTGCCTTCAGAAACAGGTTGAGATTTCTGAACAATCTGTCATATAGACATTAGTTGAACTTTCATAACAAATCAGATTAATAATAACCTACGTATAATTGATAAAGATTATATTACTGTAACAATTCTAACACACATAAAGGAGGGTAGAAAAATTAAAGAATTAAAAATAATAAAAAAAATAAAAACAAAATCAATGAGGTAAAAGAAAGAAAAAAAAAATAAAAAAAAAATATAAAAGACTATATAAAACTGGTGGAATTCATACAATCAAGTCCGATCTTCCTCTATATATATACATAAGAAAGTATTAACATGTTCAATATAAACGTTATAACAACCACGTTGAGTTAAATTCTCTATAGTTTAAATGACAAAGAAAGAGAGAGAGAATATGTTATTTCATTCACTTGCATATGGAGTACATAACTTGAAGACACAGATCTCCATATGACTTATTTTCGCGTGTTGGAGTACATCCAAAGACAGATCTCCAATATTTCGCAGGTGGACTTTTGTTCCACAGAAGAGGATCGGCATAATAATATTGTTATTTTTCATTGTGCATGCATCATATAATTTGTGTATGTATATGTATTTGTGTTTCATTTATTGCAAAACCAGGAAAAATTAAATTAATCACAATTAATAAGATTCAAAGATTAAAGTTATAGTCAAAACAATTTGCAAAAAAAAAATGAAATCAGGAGATTTCAAACTTAACAAGGGGGTAATGTTATGAAAGGATTTAGGACACTTTTAGAAATAATTAGAAATTGAAATAAAATAGATCTTATTTAAACAAAAATATAGGTTTATAGGTAATTAAGATAGTTCCAAGTAAAAGATTATATAAAGGTCAAATGATTCATTGATATAGGAAAATAAAGTAAGAAGAAAACACATAAAGAAGCTAGCGAATAACAAGCATTATCTTAGATGCATGACAAGCAAAATAGTACAAGTCAAGAACCTCATTAGTTATTTGGCACTTGTTTAGAAGGTTGCTAGGTCGACGGACATATGTATGTTGAATTGATATTACATCCAAGGTTATAACCATATTCACAGAATGTGTAGATACTACAGCATCATGAATATTCAGTAATACATTTAGGCACACAAGATTGTATTAATAACCAATCAAAAAGTTTAGATACGAAGATTGACGTACACAAGATATTAATTAAAATTTAACAAATCTTTAATTATCAATTATAATAAAGATCAGAAATTGAAATTCTTACAAAAATATTATTTTATTTAATTTAAGAAATAAAAGTCCAAATGCTTTTCAAAAACAAATAAATACATTTTGCATATTATGAAGCAATAAATGTTTTGGCAACACATTCCATCTTTTACAAAAGACGCTCAATCTTGTCTGGGGAACAGGAATGTCGGGTAATGAGTAGTGACTATAAAAGCAAATATAAGTCTACTGCCCGTACATTACATTACAATCCTTGTTCCAACCAGCAAATTGAGTTGTCTTATTTATTTCATTAAAAAGGTAAGCTATATAATGTTAATTAAAGTAATTTAATAAAATAAATTAATTGCAAATTAATAGGAAATAATTCAATAAATATAATAAGTTTAATTCGAGCAATATTTGAAATAGAAATATATTTTTTATTGTCAATTGATAATGTTATCTGTTATTAATCTGTATGATTTATGCATTGTAATATTTTACGATCAAAAAGAAAAGAAACATGACATTACATTACATTACAATCCTTGTTCCAACCAGCAAATTGAGTTGTCTTATTTATTTCATTAAAAAGGGTAAGAAGACGCGAGTCCCACTCTCGCTGCCAAGCTGTCCACAACAACGACATGTAGTCCCCAGAAGTCCAAACATCCTTCTAACTACAAGAACCGTAGAAGAACTCAGAAAACAAGAAGAGGCAAATCAACATCATGTTTATCAATTAGAAACCATCAAAGACAATTCAAATTACAAACATAACAAGTAACCACCATCTGAAGTTTTCAACAACAATATCAAAAACCTCTTCACAACACCTGTTTACACACAGAGGAAATTATGTTCTACATTTCGGGCAGCGAGGAATACAACACATGTGTGACAGGATTGTTTCTCATAGTACGGCTAGTAGATACCAATCCAGCCGTAAGCTTCTGAGCTTTGTCAGTTAGAGCGCTGACTTTCTTACACAGAGGTCCGAGTTAGAATCTTAGAGGACTTTTACTATTTGAAATTAGAATCATGCTCTCCAGATACACATTTAAAGTAGCCTAGAGTATTTTGTTTTCATATTGTATAATATTTTTTTAAATTTACTAGTGTTTTGACGCTGCTGAAGTTTTGAGACTTGGAAAAGATCTGATTTTGCAGCAGAGCATGACAGCTAATAGAAAAGGCATTGATTGGCTCAGACGTCACGTGAAATCTCGTGGTTATCGAGTACACGAAGTTCACTTTCCTGGTGATCTGAATCCAGTACATATAGGTTTTACATATTGGAATAGATTTTGTATATCTTATTTGATAAACTGTTGATCAGTGGTTTTCGATTTGGCATGAAGAAAACCAATACCTCTTTATTTTTAATATGAATATTTTTCAAGATGATTGCATGACCTTAGAGTTAGTAGTCCACCATTTTATATTGAACAAATTGACTTTCTCTGACCAAAAAAATATTTAATAGAAGATGTGGGGGTGTATGGATATGAGACAGTAAACCCAAAGGCAACATACAGGGGCAGATCCAGCTATTTAAAAAAGGGGGGGTTCAACTACATGTCCCCATTCCAATGCAATCCTCGTTCCAAAAAAAGGGGGGAACTTCCAACCTATAATCATGAGAAAACAATAAAAAAAAATGTTCTTTTTGGAAGATAAATTTGTATCCTATAATTGCAATGATTACCGGTACTTGTTGTTCGGTATGTGTCAATCACATTTTTGATGTTATTTCTTCATACACAGAACAAATGTTACAGGCATTTCTTATAATTTAATTCTTAATTTCATTTTAAACTTGGGTTAATTATGAAAAAAAACGTGTATGACGTCACGGTCACATGAAAAAATTATGTCTATGACGTGATAAACAATACAATGTCAGCTAATCAGGAGACGCGTTACATTTTACAGAAAACAAAAAATTCTGACACCACCAACAAATGATGAAACGGCATTCACCTGGGGTCCCATGTATGATTTTATTGAACTTGTCCTCAGCCTTATCAAATATTTCATGGTTGATGATTCAAGACACACATCGTTAAAGGTTATAAATTTGTTATTTTATTCTTATTTTCAAAATTGAAATAGACGCATCACTGGTCCCATTAGTACCAACTACCAATGAAAGGAAAGGATTCCTCGTCAACCCTCCAGATCGATCAATCACAAAGGAAGATAAAGACAGAATATTCACAGGTTCATCTTGGGAAGTGAGTATTTATAAGTTAAATTAGTTATTATAATTTCTTATAACCTGCAACACAAGGAACTAAGCAATGCTCTATAAACCATATACTACTCTGATTTTTGACTTTTTGTCAGATATTCAAAATCATCTTGTTTATTTAGCTCACCTGGCCCACAGGGCCAAGTGAGCTTTTCTCATCACTTGGCGTCCGGCGTCGTCGTCCGTCGTTAACCTTTACAAAAATCTTCTCCTCTGAAACTACTGGGCCAAATTAAACCAAACTTGGCCGAAATCATCATTGGAGTATTTAGTTTAAAATTGTGTCCGGTGACCCAATCAACCAACCAAGATGGCCGCCATGGCTAAAAATAGAACATAGGGGTAAAATGCAGTTTTTGGCTTATATGTCAGAAACCAAAGCATTTAAAGCAAATTCGACATGGGGATTAAATTGTTTGTCAGGTCAAGATCTATCTGCCCTGAAAATTTCAGATGAATCGGTCAACCCATTGTGTGGTTGCTGCCCCTGAATTGGTAATTTTAAGGAAATTTTGCTGTTTTTGGTTATTATCTTGAATAATATTGAAGATAGAGATAAACTGTAAACAGCAATAATGTTCAGCAAAATAAGATTTACAAATAAGTCAACACTACCGAAATGGTCAGTTGACCCCTTTAGAAGTTATTGCCCTCTATAGTCAATTTTTTACCATTTTTTGTAAATCTGAGTAATCCTTTACAAAAATCTTCTCCTCTGAAACTACTGGGCCAAATTAAACCAAACTTGGCCACAATCATTATTGGGGTATCTAGTTTGAAAATTGTGTCCAGTGACCGGGTCAACCAACCAAGATGGCCGCCATGGCTAAAAATAGATAATAGGGGTAAAATGCAGTTTTTAGCTTATAACTCAAAAACCAAAGCATTAGGAGCAAATCTGACAGAATTAAATTGTTTATCAGGTCAAGATCTATCTGCCTTGAAAATATCAGATGAATCGAACAACACGTTGTAGGGTTGCTGCCCCTGAATTGGTAATTTTATGGAAATTTTGCTGTTTTTGGTTATTATATTGAATAATATTATAGATAGAGATAAACAGTGAACAGCCATTATGTTCAGCAAAGTAAGATTTACAAATAAGTCAACACGACTGAAATTGTCAGTTGACCCCTGTAGGAGTTATTGCCCTTTATAGTCAATTTTTAACCATTTTTCGTAAATCTTAGTAATCTTTTACAAAAATCTTCTCCTCTTAAACTACTGGGCTAAATTAAACTAAACTTGGCCACAATCATCATTGGGGTATCTAGTTTAATAATTGTGTCCGGTGACACGGTAAACCAACCAAGATGGCCGCCATGGCTAAAAATAGATAATAGGGGTAAATTGCAGTTTTTGGCTTATATCTAAAAAATTAAAGCATTTAGGCCTAAATTAAAATATTGTTTGTTTGCCCTTTTCCGACCCTATGTTTTGAAACAGGGTAGGTAGGTAGGTAAAATATTTTATTTTTCTTTCCCAAAAAATAACTTAGCTCGGTACATTTTTTGTCATGGGTAGGCAGGTAGGTATAATATTTTATTTTATAGATACAAAATCTGCATGATGTCATTTTTGTCTGTATTGCTTTTATTTAAGGATGCTTTTGCTAATAAGTTTCTAGTATAATAGTCCCAAGTTTTGAAAAAAAAATATCATGTAGAATGTGAAGTTAATTCATATGCACTACAATTTTTTTCAAATTTCAAAATATAGGGCTGTGCGGCATATTTTAAACGTTTACATACCTGGAATTTTTAAGAATTTTAACATGCACTAATAGTACTACAGGGATGATTCCACTATATAGTTTAGGGCCGCTAAGCGGCCCTAAGATCTGCCAGCGGCCCAAAAAAAAAGGTTTGTGAATATAAATTCCCAATTCAAAAAAAATAAAATAAAAATCGGTATTTCCGGAAAAGTTTCATAGTTTGTCGTCAAAACGTAGTAAAATCCGGATAAGAATGCTGACTACGATCGCATTTTATTAGACAATTTTATTATGTCAACGTGAGGTAAACAATTTTAGCAGCCGGATTCAATTGAATAAAATTGTATGGGAGTATTTGAATTCAAAAAAGTAGATCGCTCAGCAGGTTGATCAAAAACATGCTTTTTGTCAAAATTGGTGTCAAAGCAGACCTCTTTGATATAAATAAAGGCAACAGTAGTATACCGCTGTTCAAAACTCATAAATCCATGGACAAAAAACAAAATCGGGGTAACAAACTAAAATCGAGGGAAACGCATTAAATATAAGAGGAGAACAACGACATAACACTAAAATGTAACACACACAGAAACGGACTGAGCATCAGACAAAATCCCACTAGAATAACAAATATAACATTGATGAATAAATTTTAATGGGCGCCGATCTTATAAAAGCAGATCGCTCAGCAGAGCCGGTATGTAATTAGATGAAAACTTGTTTTGTAAACATGGTAAAAGAAGTTATTTTATATTTTGCTGTATTTCCTCAAAAGACAAAAGTTTGAGCGTTTTTAAAAATAATATTGATGATAGACCATTCATGAAATGAGCCCCCCTACTGAAATACGATGTCATCATTATGGAACTGTTTCAAAAGATATAAAAATGATCCAAATAATTTTAAAGCTCACTGGTGCCTGGTGCAATTGCTTTAAATATCTTATCAATTAAGTATATAACCTCTTGTAATTGCTTTTCTGATTTCGACAATTGGCCAGTTCAATTTGAAATCCATTTGAATCAAGGTAAGTTTATAAAGATGATCTGTTGAAAAAATACCCAATGGATGATTTTTTCAGTGGTTAATATGGCAAGCCGTTTTGCTATTTAATTGAACTTCAAGATATCTCATAAACTTAATAAGATATCTTATATAATAGTTCATTACATATCTTATATAGTTTGTAAGATATCTTATAAAGTTTGTAAGATATCTTATAAAGTTGATAAGATATCTTACATGAGAGTTCATGAGATATGTTATAAAATTTATGAGATATCTTTTATAGTTTATAAGATATCTCATATAGTTTTCTTATAATTGATATTAGATATCTTCTTTATTATATAAGATATCTATTTTTATAAGATATCGTATAAAAGCTTATTTAACATGTTTAAGATATCATATTAGATATATTATTAGAGACATCGTATAGAAATTATAAGATAATTCATATAATATATCTTATATAATTTTCTTAAGATGATATTCAATAAACTATATAAGATGCTTCATATACTTAATGAGATATCTTATAAACATTAGAAGATATCTTATAAGTATATAAGATATGTAAGTATAGAATATATAAGATACAAATGTATCATAAAGTTTTTAAACTTTATAAGATATCTTATTAAATATATAAGATATCTCATATAATATATAAGATATCTCATATAATATAAAGATATCTCATATAATATTTAAGATAGCTTTAAAAAATTAAATTACATAAGATATCTCATATATGAAATGAGATATCTTATAAAAATCTTATATGTTATATAAGATATCTTATATATTATGAGATAATTTCAGATAATTTGAAATTCGAATAAATAGCTTAACTGCTTGCCATAGGTTTATGTTAGCTGGTATACTATGCCTTGTTTACCAAAGTTAAGATGATAGTGCATCATGTGCAATGGTATTCATGTATTACAACTTCCCTGGTCTGAATCCAATAACTTCTTCAATCAGTGTACAGGTGAAACTTCATATACATTTTCCGTTTTTACAGGTCAGGAAAAGGATATTATTTCGTTTTAGATTGTATGCATAAAAAATTCCCAATTGGGATAAAAATTCCCAATTTGATGTTAAAAGGACCCATTTGAAAACACCTGGAATCATCCCTGCAAGAGGTATCTTCACAACTATAGGTGAGTTAAAGAGTTTATCAGAGTCAGTGAGTTGACAGCATTAAAGTAATTCAGGTGTTTGTTTATTTTTACACCTTCTGCAGAAAGGAAAACATACTAATCAAAAACCAAGAAAGATTGTACAGTATCTTTCTTTATCTTTCTTAAACACAAAATGCTTTAACTTTTATATATCTAGTGGATGCTAGGCATTAAAACTTTCCAAACAGCACAGGTAAGTCTGTACACAAAGTACTTTTCGAGATGAAAATACGGCCATTTTTGCCAATTTGTTATGATGAACCTTAAGTGATTATTTTTAATTTCAGAAAACAAATATTGTTTTGGTATACACTGGTGTAAAATAGTATGTCGTGTTTTGAATATGCTGGTTCATACCATGTTGATGCATATGTTTTAACATACATAAGGAAATAGTAAAAGAGACCAAAAAGAACTTTCGCTCTCACCCCATATGAAAATAACTGACCCGATATATATCGTATTAGGTCACTAACACACCATGTTACTAATAATATAAATTGTATAGTTTTTGGCATTTTATCATTTTGGCTTAAATTTTATTTTGATAATTAAATGTTTAAAAATATCTACTATTGAGAAGAACAGACTCGAAATATAAAATCCTACCTTTTTAGAAGTTTAAAACATATGTTTTCATCGTGTTTACCAGTATAATAATAAGGTTTTGTAGATCGAATTAGTCAACCGAATGGTCTTCACTGGTTTCACTTCCAATATTGACGTAGATGTCAGTGATTTAGTTTTATTAATGAGTCGTTTGAGATATTTTCATTGTTTCGTCGTAAGACGTCTAATTTCTTGACACACATGCCATATCTTTGTTTATTATTTATGTAGTACTGTACTTTACTCTTGACGTATATAAACATCTGTATAATCATTTGTATCGTTGAAGCAATGTGTCATGTATATGGCTCATCGTTTGTATCGTTGACACTTAGCGTCATATATGAGCCAGTCCATGCGAAAAGGTACAAAAACGAAAAATTTACGAAATTCTAAAAAGTGTGCATAATTATTGGTAGTAGACTTGTGATTTATAAAACACATTTACTTTCCCTCATATCATCAAGCTGTGAGCTACACGCACCTGCGAGTGTTGAGACCCCCCCCTAGTTTTATCAAGATTTTTAGTGAATTATTTCATATATTTCAATCATTTTCAAAGAACAGTTTAAATCGCTTGATTTGCCAATTGATAACGTTAAACCTGGTAGCAGTGGGGATAAGGCTCTCGCTTACGATGCGGATATCAATGCAATCAAACCGGGCAACGGTTCGAATCCCGTGCAACTAAGGTTGATTTATATAATATTAAATAACTTAACTTAACTTAAATTTCAATTTCTAAAACACAAGATGTCATAGTTTTTGCATTTTCCCTCATGTTTTAATGTTGTCTTTCTTTCTTTAAACCTGTAGAACTGACGGAAATTATTGACTTTTGTCTCTGTATTGTCATAATTTTTTGTAGTTTCTGGTCGGTATAGCATTAGTCCGGGGAACAAATGATTTTACACTTGCTCAAATACCAAAAATTCAGATATTTCTACGTCTTTTTCGGTTTTAGTTGACAAATTCGGGATAGAATTGACAATCTTATGAATGTTTACATTAATGTAATTTTTTTTCGGATAAAATCGTTTTTCAAAAATACTATAACAAACTTTGATAACGTGTCCTGTAAAGTTTACCAAAAGGACTTTTTGTACCTTTTCGCATGGACTGGCTCATATATATGTCACATCATGTGTATCGTTGAAGCACAGTGTGATGGTTATGTCACATCGTGTTTATCGTTTCTATTGTAAAAGTACATTGTCTTGTTTATGGCATATCGTGTTTATTGTTTGAATCGGTGAAACTTAGTGTCATGTATACGTCACATCGTGTTTATCGTTAAAACACATTGTCATGTATATGTCACATCTTGTGTATTGTTTATATCGTTGAAGCACAGTGTCAATATATGTCACAATGTGTTTATCGTTTGTATCGTTGAAGCACAGTGTCATTATATGTCACAATGTGTTTATCGTTTGTATCGTTGAAGCACAGTGTCATTATCTGTCACAATGTGTTTATCGTTTGTATCGTTGAAACACATGCCACGTATTTGGCACATCGTGTTTATCGCTGGTATTTTTCGGTACTCCATCTTTGACGTTTATGTCACATTTTGTTTTCATTTGTGTCTTTAGGGTACTGTCACATGGACGAAAATACCATATCTTGTGTTTGTTATTTGGGTCATTATTGTACTGACTCTTTTACATGTATGCCACATGACATTTTTGTCTTTAGGGTGCTGTGTCACTGACGAATATGCACGAATAGGCACTATCCTTCTTTAATTATTTGTGTCGATGAGGTATGTTCTGGTTGACGTTTATGCCGTATTTCTCTTATTTGTGTCGTTAGGATACTATCTCATTATTGAGCATCTTTATTACTTTAGTTGTGACGTTGATGTATGGTTTGGTTGACGTATATACCACATCTTTGTTACTTTAGTTGTGACGTTGATGTATGGTTTGGTTGACGTTTATGTCGTATTTCTTTTATTTGTGTCGTTAGGATACTATCTCATTATTGAACATCTTTAGTACTTTAGTTGTGACGTTGATGTATGGTCTGGTTGACGTTTATGCCGTATTTCTTTTATTTGTGTCGTTAGGATACTATATCATTATTGACCATCTTTATTACTTTAGTTGTGACTTTGATGTATGGTTTGGTTGACGTATATACCACATTTTTGTTATTTTCCCTTTTCGTTACGGTTCGGTCTCATTGACGAGCATGTCTCTTACAAATTTCCAATTATGTTTTAGTACGTTCTGATTGTGCCACAGATTTTTGTCTTGCGTTGTTAAGGTATTGCTTCATTGATGAATATGCTACAACTTTTGTTTGATTTGTGTCGTGAGTGTCCTGTGCCGTTGATACACACAACGCATCCTATTTAAGTACTGGTATATGTCTTTTGATAGGTAGAAAAATAATAATTTTGTTACAGTTAAGCATCGTTTAGTTGTGAGGACTGTACAAGAACACGGACTGTACAAACACGCAGCCACGTCCAGTTAGCACCATGCTCTTTGCACGTTAAGAACCTTTGCAACATTTCCTTCCTTGAAAGATCCATACATACAGTTGGCCTGTTTCAAGGACACAGTCTGTCTTTATCCGCTTCAGTCCTTTTTTTTCAAAGGCAGTCAGCAAACTCCGACTGCCTCTATTTCAGGACTTTTATTATGTCTTTATTGTTAATTTTTTTTCGTCTGAAAATAAAATTGTATGCCACTGCATGTAGAGCAACAAACAATCAATCAGTGAGTTCTGTGCCATTGCTTTATATGAAAAATCCTGTTCTAGGATATGTCTCGTTAGCGTTTTTCACATTTATTAGATATAGAAAGATGTGGTGTGAATGCCAATGAGACAACTCTCCATCCAAACAACAATTTTAAAAAAGGAAAACCACTATAAATCAATGTACGACCTTCATGTTTTATTTTTTTTATTTTTTGAAGTTGTTACATAGACTTAAATAACATTTAGTACTTTTGTCGGCCTTTTTATTACAGTAAATTGAGAAATTATTGCGATTTTTTTTTAATTATTTTGAAAAATGCGCCAGGGTTATAATTGCAATGATTTATACTCGCATTTTAGAAATTTTTCATGTGAATAAACAGGAATTATTGTCACTACGCAAAAATTAAAATCGCATTGTAGTCTAAAATGACAAAATCGCAATAATAAATGCACGCAATAATTTCTCAATTTACAATATCTGTATCGTAAGGGTAAAGTCTAATTGATGTATATATATTCCACATCTTTCTATCATCTGCGTCGTAAGGGTATAGTCTCAATGACATATATTCTACATCTTTTAACTATCTGCATCGTGATGGTAAAGTCTCATTGACGTATAATCCATATGTTTGTAAAATCTGCGACGTGAGGGTATACAGTGGAGATCAGTTCTAACCTCTCATAAATTCTGTCAGAATCTGTCAGGAGAACTGTTGTAGAACAGCATGTAGAACTGTCAGCCTGACACCAATTCACGGTGGGTATGGTTGTCCTGCGAGAGAACGTTCTGTGCTGGTGATTTGGTCCTGTCAGGTGCTGGTGGGTTTGTTTACATTGTATCAGAACGGCAATAAAACGACTGTTTTGTTGCTTAATTTTTCTCTGATGCGTCATAAGTACCGTGCAAAGTATATTACAACAATATTATATTGCAAAAGTCGTGCAAGTTCGTTAAACGGAATTGTCCTGACGCTGTGCTGGTGATAAGAAAAACGGTCCTGGTTCTGTGCTCCTATGTCCTGGTTCTGTTCCTTTATATTTTAGTTAAAAGTGGCATATATTCAAGATCATTGATGCTGTACTGTTATTGACTAATTAACTGTTGTCTGCTTTCTTGAAATTGACAAGATACCCCTATTTTTTTATTTTTTTAACATTAACTGTAATCTTATTTATTGGCCTGTTAATGGAACCCTTCTTGCCCCCTTTTAAGATAAGGAAATATGTTTACGATTTTCGGGATTACGATCATTTTGCAAGATCACCAAAATACGTTGTAATTTATACAATACTTATATAAAGTAGATGATGTGGTATGTTTGTTGTCAATGGACAAATTTCCATAAGAAACCAAAGGAAGTATGTGTTAACATCGTACGACCTTCAACAATAACCCATAAAATAAAAATGTAAAAGATTTTGCATAAAAATGGAGAGCAAAAATATAGAACAAAGGACTTTCTGAGCGTTTGAATCATATGTCTTTAGCAGCTTAAAACACATTTGTTTGTGAGTTTGTGTGCTGACTATAAGAATGACAATTGTATTGCGGGTTTGTTTGTTTGGGTTTTTTTTTTTGGGGGGGGGGATGGGGGATAAGTAAGAGTGAGGTTACAGTGAAAGTTTTAAGCTTGGAATAGTTTCCCATAAGATTTAAAAGTTGTATTTTAAAAGAAAAATTTATCGTATAGCTATTAAGAATCATTTGCTATATCTGTAAGATTTTTTCAACATAATGTTTTGTCTGAACGGTTATCAGGTATTTGTTTTCGAAAGTTCGATAGAACACTAAAAAAAAAATCACTATTTTATGAAAGGGCAGACTAGAATATGTCAGAGAATGAAGACGAGATAACCTAGAGAACACTAACAAAACTAAGATGTCTTCGCTTTTTCATTTCAAAATTCCAAAATAAATAAATATTTTTGATAAAGAATTACGGGGGAGGCAGTGAACAATGTGTCCTACTTTTCTATATTTAAATATTTTTATGAATAAAAATCAAATGTGCCTTAATTATAATTGAAAATGGGTAAATGGAAAAAATACCCAACTAAAATACACTTTTATTTTAATATTGATAATATCACTAAGCTTTTAAGTTTTGTGTGTCAAACACACCATCTCTGTAGTAATGACTTCTTACTTATTTAATACTATACTTTATTATTTAATATTATACTTAATATTTCACTTTATCCATTTTTTTCTACATTTTTTTATATTGTGAATTCTAAGTATTATTATATTATAATGTAGCCTTAATTTATATTTAAAAAAACTAAATCTAAAGCCAGATATATCAAACATTTTTGTTTCCATCTATCACGTTAAAGACACCCTTGTAGATTTCGAAAAAAAGAGTAGGCTAATGCCGCTACAAGGCAGCACTCGCACCCGCCAAGTGGAAAGGGATTAATATAAGTTGCAAAACTTGTTTCCCAATCCACTATAAATAAATATGTTTAAACTAATATTTTATCTTTTCGTGTATGGTTTATAACCCCTTCTGTGGCCTGAACAGTTTAAATCAATACAAAGCTACACACACACAAAAAAACTGGCTTAATTTCAACTGGTTATCAACCCGAATCGCTATAAGATCATATATAAGCTCACCTGTGTAGAGGGGTCGTGTGAGGTTCATTTATTGTCTTGGCGTCCGCAATTACAAAAAGATCTTTTCTGAAATTACTTGACCAAATGTTACCAAATGATTTATCAAGAGTGAATCTAGGAAATACAATATTCATCAACAAACATGACCACTGTCTGTTAAAATGTATTCGAGTTTTTAGTTACAGCCGATTCCATTGAGTATGTAGGCAAAGGTAATATCTTTAGTTAGCTTGTTTGTTAGCTAAACCGTGAAGTCATTGTTAGGTAAGGTATACTACCCTCCTTTCGAAGTAGCCTGGTCCTACAGACAGAAAGATGTGTCATTTGCCGGACTAGTCTACTCTTAAAGTAGGGTAGTTTACATAAACTAACAATGACTTTTCTGTTCAGCAAGCAAGATAACCAAAGATATTCCCTTTGTCTTCACACTCATTGAAATCGGCTTTAATATTGCATAAGTTCACGCAATTAGGGCAAAACTTACCGAGTAAAAAAAATTAAAATGTCTATCTACCTTGCACATTTCAGAAAATTCAGATCAGATAAAGAAACTGGGTCCAGCAACATTTATAAGCAATTTAAGATTTTGACCCTCACAGTTTCCATTCACCACAAATATTCTCGTTACAACGAATCACTTTTTAAAAATACAAAAATACCAGTTGCAGCCTTTTGTTTATCTATTAATACAATGGCGGCCTCCATGTCATACACACGATGTAGCCCCTACGAGTAAGAAGTTAAATAGATGGTCTGAAAATGGTCAGAGAGGACTGAGAGTTGAAAATAAGTCAATTGGAAATACAATACAAAATATACAGGCGTTTAATTGGAGTCAACGTAATCCAAAGCTACAAACATTGAAATCATGGCAAATAGTACAAAAAAAGGGGGAAACTCGCCCCATAAAGACGGACACATAAACTTTTCAAAGTCGTCCAACCAAGCTTCGTTCAAATTGAATAAGGACAGCGTGCTTGTCTGGAGGAGGGCATTATTAACTCTATTTTATAGACTTGGGGAACGAAACCAAAGCAGATGTAAAGTGGACAGACCACGACGAAAAATCGAGGGTAGTGACAATCAACGACGAGAAACGTACGTTTGAATGGAAAATTCCGCAAAAGGAGCTGTTCAAGTCCGTAGCAAATGTAACAATAAATAAAAAGAAAAAAATTGTTATTACTTTATTTTATACAACAAATACCGCATTAGTACAGGGTCAACTAACAGCTGAATGGGTAAAATTTGAATTCCCAAGAATCAAGAAAATTGTAGATAATTTAGTGTGTACAAAAGGGGATAAGTCGGTCAATGTTGTTAAAGAAATAAAAAACATTGAAATGGATGATAATTTTTTCCAACGAGAATTTGTAGAGAAAGAAAACAATAAAGTAGAGGAAGAAAGTATAGTAAAAGGGGTAAACATCACAAACTCAAATCATATTCAACAATCACAAATTAACAGTTTGAACAAAACAAATGATGATCTCATACAAGAGCCTGAAGTGGGTAAAACTAGCACATGTATAAACATAGATGACCAAGATAATACAAGTAATAAAGATGATGGCAAAGATGAAAATTCACTTGAAGGTGTACTGAAGAAAATGGAATTACAGGAAAATGAAATAAAAACACTAAAATCAGCATTCCATAAGTTAGAGAATGAACATATTGTCAGGGATGAAAAAATCAATAATCTAACAATTATGTGTGAAAAAATCATAACAAAATTTGAAGATATAGACCAAATAAAATCAGAAGTACACAAGATTAACCAATCAGTTGAGAAGATAGATTTTGCTTCAACAAATGAAAATTACAAGGAAAATAAAGCTCAAAATCTTTTGAATAATTCAAAATTAGCTGAAAATTACAAAGAAATACAAAGAGTTAAGGATCAAGGTAGTGAAATATGCAAGATAGTAGATAGTTTGAATATAAAGACAACACAAATAGAAAAGAAAGTGCAAGAGATAAAAGAAGAGATAAATCCTCAATTAAAGGAAATGGATGAAAATTTACATGTAGAAAACAGTGGGCTAAAACAATTGGAAAATTCAACAAAAGAAATGAAAGAAAATATCCTGGAAGAAATAAATAGACATTTTATGGATTTAAGGATAGGTGTTAACACAAATTTCAAGACATTAGAGAGAATACAAGAGGTAAACAAGACATGTTCTGAAATGAAAGATCTGTTTAAAGCAAGATGTACACAAAGTGTTACACAGTCTGATAACAATACACAAAGTATGATAGAAAAAGAGTCTGGAAATAGTATTGAAAAATCCAAAATCACAAACATACAAAAAGTGGATTTATGGGTCATAGGATCATCAATTGTGAAAGACCTTGATGGTAAAAAAATGTACAAGAATAAACAAGTGAAAATCACTACTTTGAGAGATAAAACTGTAGAGGGAGCAACAACATTTGTGAAATTGGGAACAGTACATGCTAAAAATGTTTTGCTACAAATAGGATCAAATGATTTGGAACAAAAAACACCAGATGATGTACTACAAGAGGTTGAATTACTTGTTCGTGAACTTCAATCTACTCTACCAGAATCTACAGTTGTGATCGGGGAACTTTTACCAAGATATTATCTTGGTGACCGAAACAAAGCTGATGCATATAATGAAAAAATTGGTCTATACAATATTTTACTTAGAGACTATTGTGTTGATACTGGGTTACACTATGTACAATTTGAAAATATGATTCATTCAGATTTCTATGATGGTATTCATCCAAATTTTAAAGGTGTAAAGCTTTATGTCAGATGTGTTAAGGAAATTTTAAACCCACTGTTATCAGTTAGATATGATAAAAATTATCCAAGGTCCTTCAACAATGGCTATTCAGTGAGGTCAAATTATGACCAGAATAGAAGTGGGTACAATAAAAGAGATACAAATGGATATCAGGGTTACAGACAGGACAAGCATAACTCTTATAATAGATATACAGCGAATACAAACAATGGATACACAGATAGTACAAACAACAGATATACAGATAATACAAATAACAGATATACAGATAATACAAATACTAGTCACATGCACATGAACAATGATAGGGACAACATGTACAACATGTTTGAATACATGTTTAGTGGAAAGAGAGATGGACATTATTAAGTAATAAGAAATAAAGATCTTTTTGTTGACATTTTTAAATATTTGATTTTTGGTTAAACATGTTAAACTAGGCAAAATAGATAAGCCTAAGAATATTTGTAAGAAATTAAGTTTTTTTAATATTTTTCATATTATCATGTAGATATATCAAAAGAAATATGATAGATATTATAATGTGTATACATATGATATACCTGGGAACAGTTAAAAATAAGAAGGTTGGTAAAATTGGATAGCAGATCAAACTGACAAAAGAGAAACTTAAAAGTGTTATTTTATATGTTAATTGTTTACCATAAATCATAAGGCAATGACAAAATTTACCATATTTAATATATATATAAAAGTAATTCATAAACAATCATTTTAAAGTTGGAATTCAACATGTTTAATCAATATATTTGGATGTAAGTGTAAAGAAATAATTTTAAAACAGAAAATAGAAAAGAAAAAAAAAAAACATTTTTTACTTGCTTATTCAAAAATTTTGAGTTATCTTTCTTTGTCCTCAGATATTGTTTAAATGATGACATATTGTTTATTGCTTGATATTTCTTATATGTACAAATGTATGGTAAATGTTTTGAAATATGAATATATCATATATATGACAATGAAGAGTTTTATATTTTAAAGATAAACCAAAGTCATCTTCTTAGGTCAATAATTGGCAGTAGAAAAACTCAAATGAAAACTATAACAATGAAACTTATAATGATTTATTTTCAGAGCATTTATTTAATTACTTTACAAAAACATTTAGTTTACCAAAAAAAAGGAAGGAATTTGATCATGGGCACTCATGAGAATAAACGCTATTTAACTATTTCTGCTTGGAATGTGAGTGGCCTTGGGGACAAAATTCAAGATGATTTTTTTATAGATAAAATTCAAAGTGACATAAATATATTACTTGAAACCTGGAAAGGGGAGTGTAAAGATTATAAAATATCAAATTATAATACTTTCTCAAAAATACGCAAAAAGAAAAAAAAAGCACATCGACATAGTGGAGGAATTATTGTCTATTACAAAAAAGAAATAGCAAAAGGTATAACCAATATTAATGGTACAAAATCACAAAATAGATTATGGCTAAAACTTGAAAAGGAATTCTTTGGTTTCAAAGAAGACTTATATTTATGTGCATTATACATTCCCCCTATAAATTCAAACTATTTTGAAAATGATTATAGCTTTTTAGAAAATGAGATCAGTACTTTTGCAAGACAAGGGAAAATACTTTTAATGGGGGACATGAATGCAAGGACTGGTAAATGTCCTGATTTTATTACAGGAGATTCTTGTCAAATAAATAATTTTGATGCTAAAAATCTAATACCAAATTATTATGAACATGATGAAGTTGACACTGAAATTTCTAGAAACAATCAAGATAATGTAACAAATGTACAAGGTAAATCCTTATTAGAACTATGTATTGCCTCAAGGTTACGCATATTAAATGGCAGATTTATAGGGGACAGCCTAGGCTACTATACTTATATGTCAATAAATGGATACAGTGCTGTAGATTATGCATTAATAAGTGAAAGTCTCCTGTCCTCAGTGAAATACTTTAAAACTGATGATTTTACTTACTTGTCAGATCATGTACAGATTCAGTTAACATTAAATTGTAATATAAAACAAACTTTTGACCTTAAAAGTCATATAGAAAAAAAATGGAAATATTTGAAAAGATATAAATGGACTGAAAATTCACATAACTTGCTACTTAAAGCTCTTATGTCAGAGCATATAAAAAATGATATAATGAAGTTTGAATTAAATGAGTATCAGGAAAATCAAAAAGGGGTTGATGGTGCAACTGAAAATGTAACTAACATTTTTGAAAATATCTCTGATATTACTTGTAAAATTACAAAAAGAATTAAAAGTAAGAGAAAAAAATATAGACAGGCATGGTCAGACAATTGTGTATATAAGACAAAAAAAGAAATAAACAGGATTGGAAATAAACTTAAAAAATGTCCAAATAATCAACTTAAACAGAAATATTTTGAATTGTTAAAAAGTTTTAAAAAAATGGTAAAATTTAAAAAAGCACAATACAGAGAGAAAATATTTAACTCATTAACAGATAGTTTCAATAAGAAACCTAAAGATTATTGGGAAATACTTAAAGGAATGAAAAACAAAAAAAATACTGGTAATGAAGTGCCAGAAATTTTAAAAGATGAAGAAATAATTACAAAGCATATTCAGGACCAAGGAAAACCCACATTTGTAAATATAAAATGGAAAGAGGAAATAGAAAAACAACTTGTTAATATTGAAAAAAACATAATATCTAATAGAGAAACAGATGCTCCAATAAAATACTCTGAAATAAAAAATGTTATTAGTAAGCTAAAAAAAGAAAAAGTGCCTGGGCCAGATACCATTATAAATGAAATAGTAAAATTTAGTAAAAATGTGTCTATCAAAAGTATTGTTAAACTGTTTAACCTTATTTTGAATACAGGTATTTACCCATCAAAATGGAAATACTCATACTTAATTTTATTGCATAAATCAGGAGTAAAAACTGATCCTAATAATTACAGGGGAATATCTCTGATAAGTTGCTTACCAAAATTGTTTAATGCTGTATTAAATGAAAGATTGATTAAACTGATGGAAAATACTATTAGTAATACTCAATTTGGCTTTAGAAAAAATCACAGAACCTCTGATAGTATATTTGTGCTTAAGTCTTTAATAAACAAATACTTACACAAAAATAAAAATAAAATATATGCCTGCTTTGTAGATTTAAAAAAGGCTTTTGATTCTGTCTGGAGAAAAGCTTTACTTTATAAACTGTATAAGGCAGGAGCAGGGAAAAAAATATTTAGTATTATTAAATGACAGTATGAGGAAACAAAATCTGCCTTCATGCATCAAGAGTGGCATTCAGAATATTTTGAAATCACACAAGGGGTTAAACAAGGGGATTCATTGAGTCCTACTTTATTTAATTTATTTATTAATGATTTAGATGCAGAGTTTTCAAATGAAAATAGCTGTCCATTAGAACTAATTGATACTAAAGTAGGATCTTTACAATTTGCTGATGACCTTTTAATATTATCTGAAAGTAAAGAAGGCCTACAAAATAGTCTAAACAACTTAGAAAAGTATTGTGAAAAATGGCAATTAACTTTAAATATTAATAAAACTAAAACAATGATTCTGCAGCAAAATAATAAAAAAGTGGAAACATCTTTATCAAAATATAAAAATGAAAGTTTGTCAAATGTCTCTGAGTATTCATTTCTTGGAATTCTTGTGAAATCAAATGGAAACTTATTGCATAGCTCTGAAGAGCTTGTAAATAAAGCAAGGAAAGTGATGTTCGCCATTAAAACTTATACTGGTTCCTTAAATAATCTGCCAGTTAAAGTAGCTTGCAGTCTTTTTGATTCTATAGTTAAACCAATAGCCACTTATAATTCAGAAATAACTTATATGGATACTTATGCTACAAAATTTAGAGCAGAAAAACGTGCAAATATTTCCAACACAAATATAGACCCCCTTAATTTTACTGATAAATCAAGTTTAGAAAAATTACATTTGTCTTTCTGTAAATATATCCTCGGAACAAGAAAATCTTCATCAAACATAGCTGTGGGAACAGAGCTAGGGAGATACCCGCTAGAGATGCATATAAAAACTCAAAGTATACTTTACTTATCAAGATTACTAAATTCTGAAATTAATCCATTATTATACGAATCCTTTTTACTTTCTAAAAGTTTAGATAATTCAGGTTGCTATACCTGGTTTACATATGTTAAAAATATTTTGAAAGAGGTAAATATGGACGCATCCATTCTTTAGGGAAACAAAAGAAAAAATTACTCAAAGTTGTTAAAAAAAAACTTAAAACATCAATTCTTAAATTTCTACACAAATATATTTGAACAAAAATTTGAAAAAATAGATAAAAAAAGTAAATTGTATTTATATAAAAGTTTAAAGCAAAATTTAGAAATGGAAAACTACTTAAACTGTAAATTTTTTGAAAAGAGAAGGAACATAACAAAAATGAGAATTAGCGATCATAATTTAATGATAGAAAAAGGAAGACATTTAAAAATACCTAGAGAAAAAAGACTATGCACATCCTGTAATACAATGGAGGATGAAGCCCATTTTATTTTATACTGCAAAAAAATTGCTAAACTAAGAGATAACTTTATAGGAAATGTAATTAAACATATGCCAGATTTTATGTCCTGGCAAGAAAATGAAAAAAATTAAATATCTTCCTTGTCCATCAACCTCAAAAGAAGTAGAAAGCTTAGGGTTCTATTTTAAACAGGCATTAGAACTGAGGACAGGGGACTCTTGATTTATTTATAAAATATATTTATATATCATATACTAGATAGATTGTTTTGCTTTTTTGCTTTTTTTGTTTTCCTGGTTTTGTTTGTTAAATGTATTTTGTGTATGTTTATATTATTTGTCACAAACTTATTGTTCAGAGTTTATATGACAATAAATATTTGAATTGAATTGAATTGAATTAATATATGTATACGGATAAAGTTATGAAAGGCAGCAGGGTCACCAGGGTGAGGAGTCCATGTCATCTGAAATAAATGCTAAGCATAGATCTAGAAAGTGACAGATAATCATGACATTAAAAACACTCTCTTCTTTTCGACTTTTTTCGAACAAATTGACACATAAAATGAATTATATAGTATTGTGGAATTTTTAACTTGTGTTCAATTCATTGTGTTGAAAATGCGGCTTTAAACTAGCTTTCAGTACCTGCGAGCATTCGTTGTTCAATAATGTGTGTCTTTGTGTTATTATTTTATGTGATAAATTGTTGTGTTAGTACACCACTGTAACAATGAAGGAGGAAATGAGAAGGATTGGTTGGGTAGAAGTGGGGGGGAGGTATGCGGAGCGCTAACAAACATGTCTATGCGGCATGGGCTTTGATCATTGTTGAAGCATCAATGTAAGGAGCATTTAATATATTAATAAAACTATTCTTATTTTAGATACTATATATTGTTATCTGATATTGAACGAAAGATGTTGCCCTTTTATGTAATTATGTAATACAAGTTACGATCATTTGAAAACACATATTAAACAGCCAAATGGATGCACAAGAGCTAAAATAGGAGTCATAGATCCTATTGACAACAATTATCTGCCCAATTTTATTGATTTTGTAACATTTGTTTCAAATATGACCAACTTCTTATCCAAAATCACCAGCACCGTATCAGGACCCACCAGCACAATGACAGGACCCACCAGCACAGTATCAGGACATGAATAAATTGAGAAAATGCTAAATTTTAATAAATTGCAATGTTTTTTCACAAAAAAGTTTTGTCGTGTGGATTGCGGTATAGAAAGCGGACTTTAGTATCTGATGCATGATTTTTTACTATTAATTGGTTTTGGCATTTAACTAGCTGTCAGTAACTGCGAGTACTCTCAAATCGTATTTTCTTGTTAATTCGACCTGTTGATACTGTTTATAATGCTTTTTTTGTTATTTTTTATTTATATGGATCTTGTCTGTACACCAGCTTTGATTATTTGTAATATCCTCAATTTTTCACTTATTCTTACAACATTTGTATAAACTTCAAGATTATAAAAAACCGGTTTTTTTCTATAGTGAACATTGATTGGTTAAATATTTCTCAGTGTGTTTGAATTTGTTTGTCAGCTTTTTGGTCATGAATGTTTGTCTCTAATATTTATTTAACTGTGCATTTGTATTCAGATATCGCAGATCAAATTTATTCGTTCATTGTGTAATCATACGTTTTTTGATTGAGTTAAGTCTGCCAATTGATATTTTATCGTATGTTTTTCTATGTTGTGATGTTATGCTATTGTTTCGGAAAAAGGGAGAAGGTTTGGATCCATTAAAACGTTTAATCCCGCTGCAAATGTTTGCACCTGTCCTAAGTCAGGAATCTGATGTACAGCAGTTGTCGTTTGTTTATGTAATATATACGTGTTTCTCGTTTCTCGTTTTGTTTATATAGATTAGACCGTTGGTTTTCCCGTTTGAATGGTTTTATACTAGTAATTTTGGGGCCCTTTATAGCTTGTTGTTCGGTGTGAGCCAAGGCTCCGTGTTGAAGGCCGTACTTTAACCTATAATGGTTTACTTTTTTAAATTGTTATTTGGATGGAGAGTTCTCTCATTGGCACTCACACCACATCTGCCTTTATCTATTTATGAGCATTTTTGTTTATTTTTTTCAGTTCGAGATTTTCTGAAAATGAGCATTTTTGTGTTACGCTTACTGAAACAGTTTAGAGGGTCAACTTTTTAATGGTTTACACAGGAACCCATAAGAAACAAAATTGAAAAATCTCAACTGTGTTCTTCCATTTTTTATGAGTGAAAACGTCAAAAATCATCATTTTCGTCTTTGTTTACATTTTTTCATTGATCACCAGCACCCGTCAGGACCGAATCACCAGCACAGAACGTTCTCTCGCAGGACAACCATACCCACCGTGAATTAGTCAGTTTCAGGTTAGAACTGTTCTAGCTAAAACTGATTTGGTCAGTTCTACCTAGAACTGATTTGGACAGTTCTAGCTGGAACTGATCCTGACAGTTCTACCCTAGAACAGTTTTAGACAGTTCTACCCTAGAACAGTTTTAGACAGTTCTAGCTAGAACTGACCATTGGTCGTTCTACTTCTAGAACAGTTCTACGGTTAGAATTGATTTCAAATTCTACGGCTAGAATTGATTTATAAATTCTACGGCCAGAATTAATTTATAAATTCTACGGCTAAAATTGATTTATAAATTCTACGGCTAAAATTGATTTATAAGTTTTAAGAAATATTTGTCTTAATATAAAGGCTTCGGCAAAATAGCGATTAATATTATATAGAGTTTTGCTATTTTGCTGGTTTTATTTCAGATTTATAATCGGCAAGAGAACATGTTTAACCCCGCCATATTCTGCATGTATGTGCCTGTTCCAAATCAGGAGCCCGTAATTCAGTGATGTTCTTTTGTTGATGTGTAACATAAAATATTTGTTTTCTTTCATTTTTTGTACATAAATTAGGCCGTTAATTAGTATTATGGGGGAGGGGGGGGGGGGGTATTATATGAATTGTTTTACATTTGTTATTCTGGGATTCAGTAAGGCTCGTTATCACATAACAAAATTATCTGGCCACATTAACCAAATGTAATATCTGTTTACGAGTAGTATTCATACCTCGGACGGACCTGAAACAAAAATCTTTTGACCACATCAATCTAAACTGACATTATTTGCTCTTTCTTTCTGCAAATCTATATAGCTGCACAGTACTTCAGTTTTAATTTTAGGTCAAGAGGGACTGTACTACACAAGTTACAGCAATATTGGAAAACAATTTTGTTCGCATCAATTTATAGTGCCAGCATGCAGGGGCAGATCCAGCCATTTAAAAAAAAAGGGGGGGGGTTCCAGCTATATGTTCCCATTCAAATGCATTGATCGTCAAAAAAAGGGAGTTCCAACTCCTGACCCCCCCCCCCCCCTTGATCTGCCAATGAGCATGTCCTCTTTTTATTTAAAATATTGAATTGTAAACAAATATCAGTAGTTTTCATACTTCAGACTGAGTCGTATAATAAAATCTTTTGACCGCATCAACCAAAACTTACCATATTTGCTTTTTTGTATGTAAATCTAAATAGCTTCACAGTAGTTCAGTTATAATTTAAGGTCAAGAGGAACTGTAGTATAAAAATAATATTGGAAATCAATGACCACAATTTTTTTTTCTCGCATCAATTGAGAGTGCCAGCATTTCCTATTTTTATTCAAAATATCGCATCAGAAACAAATATCAGTAGTTTTCATACCTCAGACTGACAGTTACATGTAATCATGTAACAAAATTATTTGTCTGCATCAATCAAAACTGACCATATTTGACAGCATCAACCAAAACTGACCATATTTGACCGCATCAACCAAAACTGACCATATTTGACCGCATCAACTAAAACTGATCATATTTGCTCCTTTTTATGTAACTCTTATAGTCGCATAGTAAATCTGTAATATTTTTATGTAAGGGTGGATTGTAAAATCATGAAATTACAAATGATAGAAATATTGGTACACAATGCTACCTAATTCATTTGCATCAATTAAGAATGCAAGCATGTCCTCTTTGTATTCAAAATATTGCATCATAAACAAATATCAGTAGTTTTCATACCTCAGACTGACTGGTATAACATAATAATTTGTCCGCATCAACCAAAACTGACCATATTTGCACTTTATTATGTATATGATGTCAATCTTAATAGCCGCAAAGTAAATCACGTATATTTTTATATCAGGATGGATTGTTTAATATAAATGAAAGCAATATTGGAAAATAAAATTATGCTCACATCAGTTTATAGTGCCAGCATGTCCTCTTTTTCATCAAAACTAATTTCAGTAGTTTTGATATCTCAGACTGACTCATGAATATAACAAAATTATTTGTCAGCATCAACCAAAACTGACCATATTTGACAGCATCAACAAAACTGACCATATGTGACAGAATCAACCAAAACTGACCATAATTACACTTTGTTATGTAAATCTTAATATATATATAGCCGCATACTAAATCACTTATAGTAATACATATTACGATGGATTGTATAATTCAAATGACAGTAATTCCAATGAATATTGGAACACATTGGCTACAAAAAAATTTCCACATCAATTTAGAATATCAGCAAGTCCTCTTTTTATTCAAAATATTGTAATGTAAACAAATTTCAGTGGTTTCGATATATCAGCCTGAGTGAGAGTTGTTTTAACAGAATTATTTGACCGCATCAACCAAAACTGAACTTATTTTACACTTTATCATGTAAATATACATGTATATGGCCTCATTGTGAACATGGTAAACCAATATTATTTATATGTGAGGACGGATCGTATGATAAAAATGACACCAACTTTGAAACACAATACACCTTATCGCTAATCCTGGCTGACCCGGCCTCTTGAACTTTTGAAGCATACAACAATAACTTTTCCATTGTGGCGTCAGATATTTTGTTTTATGACGTCAAAATTTTACGGGAACCTGTGTGATATCCAGTAATGGCCATAGGCGGATCCGGGGGTGGGAGGGGATAGGGGGCCCGGGCCCCCCCTTTCATGGGAAAAATTTGGTTGATAATATAGGGAATCAATGAAGCAGAACTGGAGGGGGCCCCCATTAGGAAAAGTTCTGGATCCGCCACTGATGGCAGACAATAGCGACAAGGTGTATTTATACCAGAATTTAGAATTTTGCCCGCCGTTATTTCCTCTCTGTATCCATAATAATGAACCCTCATTAAACATGCTAAAGTGACTTTTTAACATGTTTAAGTCAGTAGTTTGTGATAGCTTTTTTTTTAGACAAAATTATTTAATAGCATCATCCAACACTCACATGACTGATTCATATACTTTATTTTAAAAATAAAATAAAAAGTACAAGTATGGGAAGTTCTCTTCTTGGAATATTAGTATACTGTTAATATAATTTGAAGAAGGGAAAGAAAAATGCATGATTTTGTTTGTAGCCGAACGTCCAGGGGAAAATGTTTCATTCATGTTCAGATCCAGTATATTTTTCTGAGTTGCACACTCCCAGATATCAGTTATTGCATATTCAATGTGCGCAATGAATATACAACTGCAGAATTGTTTTGTTTCATTCTTTCGTAAGAAAAATATAAACAACAAACAAACAATTGAAATTTGAAATTTGGCTGATTATTTGTCATGGCATTTATTCAACAATATTCAACAATATAAACCAACAAACAAAATTAACCAACATCAACAAACTGGCCAACAAGTTAAAACTTGATGACAATTGGTCACTGAAGGGAAACCAACAGTAAATGCATAATAATTTCTAGCTGCTGGGCAGATCCATAACAGCTTAATGAACGATATTTGAATAAATCACTGCCAGTTGAAACATGTTGATGATGACATCCAACGCACTTTCCATATTGAACGAAATGCCATGACGATAGACACTTTTTTTTTATTATTATTCCTGCAAATTCCTTGAATATTTAGGTTTCATTGGATCTTCCGATGAATATTGAAACATCTGACACTTTTGATGATACATGACAATCTAATAGGAACATTCAACACATTTGGACCTGTTCACAATGTAATCTGAAAAATAAACTAAAAACAGCAGCAATTTTGTTTATTAAAGGGAGGGAGGGTGGGTTGTGCAATCTTGTTGATAAATACTCGTGGAATGAAATTTTAGCGGGAGCACGTGTTTTTATATGACCAAAGTCCACGAGGCGCTTCAAAGCATAGTCTTTCGTAAGTTTAAATATATGGTTGTAATTATTTAAATGGCAAAACGTAAATAATGGACTGACGTACATTTAAAACACAATAAACAACTTAATGTAATTTTAATGCAATAAATCAATTTAATTATTAGATCATTAAATTTTATTATTGCATATTCAATGTGCGCAATGAATATACAACTGCAGAATTGTTTTGTTTCATTCTTTCGCAAGAAAAATATAAACAACAAACAAACAATTGAAATTTTAAATTTGGCTGATTATTTGTCATGGCATTTATTCAACAATATTCAACAATATAAACCAACAAACAACCAACATCAACAAAAGAGGGACGAAAGATACCAAAGGGACAGTCAAACTCATAAATCTAAAACAAACTGACAACGCCATGGCTAAAAATAAAAAAAGACAAACAGAAAAACAATAGTACACACGACACAACATAGAAAACTAAAGAATAAACAACACGAACCCCACCAAAAACTAGGGGTGATCTCAGGTGCTCCGGAAGGGTAAGCAGATCCTGCTCCACATGTTGCACCCGTCGTGTTGCTTAAGTGATTACAAATCCGGTAAATAGTCTAATTCGGTAGGTCATATTCATGAAAGGGAAGGGGATTGTAGTTACGACGTAAGGAACATATCCGATATCATTTGTGAAACGGTTATTCCATAACGGTCAACCAACTCGTGATGGCGTCCGTAAAATTTACGAAGGGATGATTTCAACTTCACCATTTGGAACTCTTGGTTTAATAGCTTCCTTGTGAGCAGCAAACCTCTATCAAGAAAATCATGATAGGAAATGCAAGCACGGGAATATCGTATCAATTGGGAGATATATACCCCGTATGCAGGTGCTGCTGGAATGTTGCTACTTAGAAATGGAAAGTTCACAATTGGAAAGCTGAAATCATCTCTTTTGTCGTAAAGTTTTGTTTTCAACCGACCCTCATTGTCAATTTCTAGATGTAAGTCAAGATATGAAGCCGACTTAACTGTATCTGTAGTATCCTTTATCTCTAGTTCGATTGGATAGATGCGTTCCACATAGTCACCAAATTTTGAATTGTTTAGTGAAAGAACATCATCTATATAGCGGAAAGTAGAGTTAAAGGATATTGCTAACTTCTTATCTTTCTTCCTAAGAAGTTCCTGCATGAAGTCAGCCTCATAATAATAAAGAAACAAGTCGGCGAGTAGAGGGGCACAGTTTGTTCCCATTGGAATGCCGACAGTCTGTTGAAAAACACGTCCTCCGAACGTAACAAATATGTTGTCAATCAAGAAATCAAGCATCTTGATAATATCAGTTTCAGAGAATTTTTTGTTTGAATCAGAGTGATTCTTTACAAAGTAGGATTTATCCCTCCCTAAGACAAGATACAATGTACTTGTATCTACGTTGGCCATTCTTTTTTATGAAGCAAAGTAATATCAACTCTTTCAATTTGTCTTTTAGTTTGGAATGTGGAATACTTGTGTACAGGGTAGAAAAGTCAAATGTTTTAATACTGTTACAAGATGAAAGAGAGTTAGATTGTATGTACTCTAAAAGATCTTTTGATTTTTTAAGTATCCACATCTGATTCACGCCACCTCTAGAATAGGCAGTTTCACAATAACTTTGAAGCCCGTCTTTGATTGCTGATAAAATAGATGTTTTAATAATTTAGAAAGAGGTTTCGTGGAGCACTTGGAAGACCCAGCAATATACCGTTGTTTGTAAGGACACTTATGTAGTTCAGGTATCAAATACAGTGATGGAAGATCCAGTTCTTCATCTTTGGTTGAAATTCCAAAGGAACATAGAACAGACCTATGATTATCCAGGATTTCCTCTTTGGTAAGTGTCGTGAGGGTAAATGTTGAGTTACCAAGTGAATTGTCAATACCTAATTCGTTTATCAAGCAGTTGATGTAGTGACTTTTACACACAAAAACGATGTTATTTGGGGCTTTATCTGCAGGGACAACAACATATTTGTCATGGAGGTCGGATAGGTGTTTTGCAACATTTGGGTCTTTAAAGATTGACGTAGCATGGGCATTGATGGACTCATTCAACAAACTGGCCAACAAGTTAAAACTTGATGACAATTGGTCACTGAAGGGAAACCAACAGTAAATGCATAATAATTTCTAGCTGCTGGGCAGATCCATAACAGCTTAATAAACGATATTTGAATAAATCACTGCCAAAATTGGCATTTTAGTGAACTCTCAATCAAATGCTAATCCGCCATGACAATTAAAGCAGCATAAATTTAATGAAATTAATCAACTAGTTGTTATTCTTTTCAACATACAACAAAATAAACAAACAACAAAATAAACAAACAACATCATTCATGCATCGGATAAACAGAATTATTTGGTACATAATAAAATTGTTCTAAAGCAGTTTGAAATGAATTCAAAAAGATATCATTGCCAATAAACGACAAATAGACACCATCATCACTAAATAAAGATTGGTGTTTGTCTTCAAAATCAGAATGAGTTATAGTGTAACCCCCAGTTTCATTTAAGTGAAATTTAACCCCCCTATTTATGCGTTTCCTGGTTGCATCCATTGCTTTAACATCTTTGGAATATCTCCATTTCAACCGTGGTAAAATGCTTGAAAACATAATTTTACCACCATTCACCATACGTACAACTATATCTAACATAAATTTAATGTCAAACAAAAGTTTTCCACAGTTAACAAGTCCAATATCATTGCCACCACAGTGAAGCAAAACAGCATCTGGTAAACCGCAACAATCTATCAAATTCTCTACTATTGGTACAACGTTATATCCTGACATACCGGACATTCCTGCCCACATCAACTTGTAGCCTAACTTATGCAACCCCAAATCATTTCCCAAAGGTCTTATTTGACTATGTGATGAGGCTTTGGCAACCAAGGAGGATCCAATAATCCAAACCACAAAATTCCCTGAAAACAATTAAAATTATTAAATTTACCAAACGACTTAGCCTTATATATGATTTAAAAGAATTAGAATTCCATCTCCCCAGGGTTTGTATTTCTTCATCAGTTTTGCCTTCCAAGGCTGCAGTTGTTGCAGCCCCTATCCGGAATGAATGCGTATTAAAATCGTCAGGATTCAAACTAATAAAATTTAAAGCAGACCTTAAAGTCATAAGAAACCTCAAATCCAAAAAAAATATTGCATATGTTTTTTATAACTCAATGGATAGTTTTCATTGTAAAACTTATGTACATATACTTTTTTCTAAAGAAAATTCTTTAATTTATTCATATTTAGAAGAAGTTTACTTTATTTAAATTGCTTCCTTCCAGCAAGCTATTCCCCCGATATATTTTCCGTATGCAAGATGACCTCAGTGTGACCCATCTCGTAAAAATCCGGTGACCACAATACGCATGGATGTCCTTAAAATAAACTATTATCTGAATTTACATGTTAAACACGTGCTTAATTTCCATGCTTTTTTGTTTATTTTTCGTCAATTGTTGACAAACAGGTGACAATCGTTAAACTTCGGCTTTAAAACACGAACTTTAATTACCTGCCATATTTTCACAACAACACTGACCGATTGAAAAAAAATTTGACGATTATACGATATTTACACGAAAAAAATGATAAATTCGAGCACAGAAGACTAAGTTTATGATGTTTGTATGCATTGGTTTAAGAATTGGAAGAACAATATTTTTCACCGGTCACTCGTTTCTTATGACTTTAAAACAGCTAAAAACTGAAAACGAGTCATTTTATTATGATTAAGAGGACAAAAAAGTTGACCTTGAGAATCTGGACGTAACTGTAAGTAATCTTTTAACATTTTGACAACACACAGTTCGTTATCATTAACATTTGAAGACAATATTAAAGTTGTTGAACAACCAATTTGATCTGTCTTTGAAGACATTATTGTAACAAAAACTTCAGAATCAATATCATTAAATTTAATATCAGATATTTTTAAAACATGATTATCATCATTTTTGTTAACATATGTGATTTCTCCAATTCTCATAAATCCAAAAAAGGCTAAAGCAAATGCTGCCCTAAATAGTTTTGTCTCATAATTTGACTTACAAACATGATGAAGAATTAATATAATCCGTTTCAATACATCAACAGTAATAGGTTTTCTTGAATCAAATCTTTTACCCAAACGCTGCATACCTTTTAACATTTTTCCCAAAATGAATGATTTGCTATAATCATTCCAATTATTAATTTTCAACTTATGATTAATTCCTGATAGGTATGTTTTTGCAGTGGTGTAGGAATAACCATTTTTTTAAAGATATGCAACGTAGTTAATTATGTGATCAACAGGCGGTGGCCAACTTTCCTCTATTTGGAAACTGGTCCGAAATTTATTAAATGAACAGATAGCATTTGCATATACATTCGTTGTATTTGAAGAAACAGAGTGCTGTTAAAGTTTATTCACTTTGTCTTTAAAAGGTTCCAGAGCTCCACTGGAATTGGATGTGGATGATCGTTGGCTAGTGGTGCTAGACGTCGAAATTTTTGAAAATTTGCACGAGATAATGCATCAGCAATTGCATTGTCCTTTGACAAAATGTGAACAGCTTTAAACTGAAAATTACCAATAAGTGAACAGTAAACAATTAATCTCAAAATGGACATAACTCGTTCAGATTTGCTTGACGTTTTGTTTAAAATATTCACTACTGCCAGATTATCAATGTGAAAAAGTATGTTTTTCTTGTAAAATTGATCAAACCACAAAAATATTGCAAGTGCTATTGGAATGATTTCAAGGTATGTAATATCTTTAAATATTTCTGAACTATTCCATTCGTTAGGCCACTCGAGAAAAGTCCATTTACCATTGAGATAAGCTGCACACCCTTTACCTAATCCACCAGCACTATCTGTGTATAGTTCAAGATCAAAATTTGATATCCAACCTATATCATTTATATACGAATTCCCATTAAACTGTTCCAAAAATAATTTCCACATTAATAAATCATTTTTCATGCCTGATGTCACCCTAATAAAGTGAAACGGTTTTGAAACTTTGCCAATGGTTGAATACAAACGACAACTAAACGCTCTTCCAGCAGGTAGAGCCTTTGTGCAGAAAGCTAATGAACCACATATTGACTGCAATTCTTTTAACGTTACTTTTTTCATGGCTAACAACTTAATAATTCTGTTTAAAAGTTCTTCAACTTTTTTATGTGGAATTTTAACAACCATATTAACCGTATCAATTGTAAGACCCAGATATTCAATCAGTGTAGTTGGACTTTCAGTTTTTTCATTTGCAAGTGGGACTCCTAATATTTTGCAAATTTGATCATACTGAAACATCAGTTGTTCACATTCATCAGAATCTGATTTGCCACCAAATAAAAAATCATCCAAATAGTGGTCTATATTTTTTGAACCAGACTTACTTTTTAAAACCCAATGCAAGAAGGTTGAAAACTTTTCAAAAATAGCACATGAAATTGAACAGCCCATTGCCATTGCCTTGTCTATGTAGTATTCATCTTCAATTTTAAAACCAAGTAAGTCAAAATCTCCTGGATAAACCGGAAGTAATCTAAATGCTGACTTAATGTCCATTTTTGCTAATTTAGCACCTATTCCAAGTTTCTTAACCATATTTACAGCATTATCAAATGAAGAATATTTAACCGAGGTAAACTTTTCATCAATGAAATCGTTAACACTGCTCAAAGGCGGATATGATAAATCTGTAGTTAGACGAAGTCCCCCAGTTTTTATAGGAACTAATCCAATAGGAGAACATCTAAGATTAGATATTGGTCGTTTACAAAAAGAACCTGCTATTCTTCCTAATGATATTTCAGATTCAATCTTAAGTCTAGCTCCAATAGGATTTGACGAAACAGATTTTAAATTTTTTGATTCAAATGGAATTCTTGGTCCATGATAGTTCAAACTAAATCCAAATTCAAATCCATTAAACAAAATTTGTTTGTCCTGTTGATTAGGATAATCTCTTAAAAATAACTGTAATTGTTTAATATTAATAGGTGAATATCCCATCTTCCAAATATCATATCTATCCTTTGACAAATCTGAAAGAAAGGTTAATTTCAATTCATTTGATTAAATCTAGGTACTGAATACCTTGTGTTAAATGGTGGCCTATATCTATTGTGTTGAACAAAAGAAGGCCTGTTTTGTCGAAACTGGTTAGACATTTGAGGTCTATTTTGGTTAAACATTGGTGGCCTCAATGATCCAAAACCTTGGTTACCTTGTAACCTGTCAAATCTAACACATGATAAGGCTGGATGTTGTAATGAACATTTCATACAGTTATGTCTATAAAAACACGGAGATTTCTGACAAAATCCTTTAAAGTTAAAATCATAACAAGGTTTTTGTAAGTTAGCCTGATAGACTACAGGATTAGGTGTGCCTTGCGATCCCTTTGCAATGAATTTCAACCAAAGAAAACCATCAATCTCAGACCAAGACTTGGAGTGATTTAGTGATAGACGTAATCTAAATTGTCTATCATACTGGTAAACTCTGTCAAAAGGAGCATCTGCTATAGCATCTCTTATGATTGACATGTACGTAAACAAGTCTTGTGCTAAGCTAGCATGCTTTTGAAGAAGTATTTTAGAAAAATTTGCAAAAGCTTCAGTCCATAACTCAATGTTATTTATAGTATTGACCTTTGAAGGTTTATTGGAAATGACAAGCATTCCATTTTCAACAGTAACACTTTGTTTCTGATCCACATTGCTATAATATTGACTATTTTGTTTTAGTAGATTACCAAAATCAACAAATTCAAAATTCCAAAGTTTTTCTTTGATTTGTTGAGATACAATTATATCAACCTCATTAGCACATGGCATTAACAAGGGACCAGTATTAATTAAAGTATTACCCGGTCCAGCCTGAACTGCCGTAGTTTTCAGCTGTTTCTGTGGTGGAGGCTGATTAATATTCTCAACAGGTTGATCTGGTTGCTGATGCTCTGGCGCAGCACGCCTTCTATTGTCATGTCTACCTCTGTTGACCACTTGTACAACTTCAGGGACGGGTTCCTCTTCAGGTGCAGGTTCTTCCTGAGGAGCAGGTTGTTGAACGTCGTTAACTCTGGGCCGTAATCTCTGACGATATTCATTCCTTCTCCTAGGCATTTTATAAATGAAATCAATATCAGTATAATGTTTATAAATATATAAAGAAGTTCTAATTTATAAAACAGATTACATTGTTGCTTCGGCTGCCTATAGATAAAATCGTTAATTTAACAACTGTTCCGTACTTGAAATATATTTACAAATATAAATGTGTATATAAATACGCATCTTAAGACAGCTAAAAGTGTATAATAACCCGTAGTAATTACGGCAGCAGTTGTAAATGCAATAAATTTGTAATAATTGGGCGTTCCATAACTTGATAACAGGTATGCTATAAGTGTTAATTTATAATATCAAATTTAAAGACGACTATATACATGTACTTGTATGTACAATAACATCGAGCAAACTGAACAGCAGTAAATAAATGCCGTTACATTTGTAATAATCGGGCGTTCCGTAACTTGAATAACCGGTATAATGTAAGTGTCAATTTAAATCAATACAGGTAGTTAAAGTACGCGAATTAAATTAACTAAGCGTATAATCGTAAGCAAGCCTACAAATGCATTTCATAGCTAATTAAATGAGAATATTCAATGCTGCAATGGTATAATAGAAACAAAAACTTACCGATAAAAATACCATGTTTAAGAACTGTGAATCTAATGCAAAACCCAGAAGTCAATGAAATGAAACGGTAATAAATAAGCATACATATAAATGTAATATAGAATTGACATAAAACAATTCATGTATTTAATAGTGAACGTAAAGAGAAACAAAATAACGACCCCATATGCAAACACGTGTTAAATTTAAAGTTACCTGTTTTACTTATCGTTACAGGTTAAAAGTTTGCTCTTAAAATGTAAACTAAATTATCAAATCGAATTTAAATGCATAAAAGGAAACGTATTTAAAGTATAATGAATAAACTAAATCAACTTATCTTATTAACGCTCTGGTTCTAATATCCTCGTGCAATTTTTTTTTTTTTTTTTTTTTTTTTTTTTTTTTTTTTTTTTTTTTTTTTTTAAGGGCAGAAAAGGGATTGAGCTTATTTCGCCCCTTTAACACAAAGTATAACAATGGAATTTAACAGGTCTTGGGGCTTATATCGCCCTTTATTTTAAACTAATTTTAACTTGTATTTGTTTGCAATTGTCACTATCGCTTGCATCCTTTCTTGACTGAATAGAAAGTTCTTGCTGTTCCTAACATCAAGCCAAGTGTCGAAACTTCTTTTTATGTATTGGTACGTGTCTTTGTCTTGGTCTTTGTAGATGAAGTCGTGAAACTCCAAAGTATTGCTATTGACGAGCAAATACAAGTCGTTGTCGGCAATATCCATCACATACATAGTTTGCGGAATATCCAAGCATACTTTCTTCACCTTTAGTCCTTTGGTGTAGCTTCGAGCGTCTAGTTGTCTCTTTTTTCTCTCTTTCTGTAGAGTATCCACTTCAGATCGACCATCGACAACCTTTTGGGCGGGATCTACTTCTGTAGTCGTCCATTCCTCCTTTCTGGATGTCTGTGTGTTGATCTTTTTCTCTTCAGCTATAGTCTGTTTTGCTGATAGATTTCTGTCTATTTGCGAGATAGATATACCGGTATCCATATCATCATTGATGGCTGGTGAAGGTAACTCTTTTGTCTCGACAACTGGGGGGTGGTGCGGTAGGTCCCTGCTCCTCGGTGTTTATTGTCGGTTCACCAGAATCCTGTTGCTTTCGAAGGAGGAAGGCTTTTCGTCGACGGCGATTCATGTTTTGACGCGCTTTTGATGACCTCTTTTTCGTCTTGATTGTAGGCTTTCGTGTTGTTTGTCGCCATTTTATCTGCATGAAGTATCTTCCATTCCGTTTAGTTAAAGTCCAATCGGCGGATTGATTCTCTACGAGTGATAGAACTACTGTAATCTCCTCTGGTAGTTGGTCGGAAGTTTCCATTCTCAACTCATCAGTTTATGATTTAAGTATTCGACATTTTATTCACCTTGGTCTACAGGACATATTGTAAACACGTCCGTCCAGGTGAAAATCTACTCACATCCTCGTGCAATCTTGTTGATAAATACTCGTGGAATGAAATTTTAGCGGGAGCACGTGTTTTTATATGACCAAAGTCCACGAGGCGCTTCAAAGCATAGTCTTTCGTTTGTTTAAATATATGGTTGTAATTATTTAAATGGCAAAACGTAAATAATGGACTGACGTACATTTAAAACACAATAAACAACTTAATGTAATTTTAATGCAATAAATCAATTTAATTATTAGATCATTAAATTTTATTATAATCGTTATGGATAAGTCTGGCTAAATTGACGAGATGGTGCAAATGTATATTATATAGAACCGATAGTTTTTTTACGTTGTACAACACTTTCTTCATTAATATCCCATAATTCATCCACTGAACAATTTTCATTGAACATTTGTCAAAACAGAATATTAAATTAATGTAAATCCAAGGCAAACAAGGTAAATTACGATTAAAATTCCGTGAATTAAATGCAGAGTTTTATTTAGGAAGAGACTGTTAAAAACGGGGGACGAAGACACGTAAACAATGATGTTTCCGTATGCAATTTTATAAAAATATTTCTCCGATGAGTTGGGTAACCTTCTATTCACTTCGATATTTGTACATGTAACGTATTAAAAGTCGTTTGATCAGTAAAAAATATAGAAAATGTGCGATTTAATATATAGCAAAGTAATTGGAAGTGATTTATTTCTTCTAAATTCTAAAGTGCCCTTACTGCAGTGACGTCATTTAGAACTGTTCTACAGTCCTGACTGATTAGTCAGTTCTGCTGACAGTTCTACGGTGGTTAAAGAAGTGCTTTTGACAGTTCTACCTAGAACTGATGTAGACAGTTCTACCCTAGAACTGATCCTGACAGTTCTATCTAGAACTGATTTAGTCAGTTCTACCTAGAACTGATTCTGACAGTTCTACTTAGAATAGTTCTAGGGTAGAACTGTTCTAGGTAGAACTGTTCTAGGACAGGTTAGAACAGTTCTATGACAGAATATTCTGACAGTTCTAATGAGAGGTTAGAAGTGATCTCCACTGTATCTCACATGAACGTATCTTTCACATCTATTTATTATCTGCATTGACGTTTATTCCACATTTTTGCATTATCTGTGTCGTAAGGATATCGTGTCATTGACGACTATTCAACATCTTTTTATTATCTGCGTCGTAAGAGTATAGTCTCATTGAAGTTTATACCACATCTTTGTATTATCTGCGTCGTAAGGATATCGTCTCATTGACGTTTTTTGCAAATCTTTTTATTTTCTGCGTTGTAAGGGTATAGTCTCATTGAGGTTTGTTCCCAATCTTTTTAAGTATCTGCGTCGTAAGGGTATAGTCTCATTCACGTATATTCCATATCTTTTTATTCTCTGCGTCGAAAGCGTATAGTCTCAGTGACATATATTTCACATCTTTTTATTATCTGCGTCATAAGGGTAAAGTCTCCTTTATGTATATTTTACATCCCTTTATTATCTGCGTCGTAAAGATATATTCTTATTGACGTATAACATCTTTTTTTATTATCTGCGTCATACGGGTAAAGTTTCATTGACGTATATTCCACATCTTTTTATTATTTGCGTCGTAAAGGTATAAATCATTGTGGTATATTCCACATTTTTTATTATCTGAGTCTTAAATGTATATCTCATCGACGTATATTCTGTATATTTTTGTTATCTGCGTCGTTAGGGTATATTTTTTATTGACGTATATTTTATATCTTTTTGTTATCTGTGTCGTTAGTTATATTTATTTGATGTATATTCTATATCCTTTCATTATCTGCGTTATCAGGGTAGAATCTTATTGGCCTATATTAGTCATATGTTTATGGCCCCGCAACGAAGTTGTCGGTGTCATATCGTTTTACCCTTGTCCGAAATTTCGTAATTCCAAAATACCGTAATTCCGTAATTCTGTAATTCAGTCATTCCGAAACAAACCATTCATATACGGATTTTTTTTCTAAACGCCTAAACAATATTGAGCTGGTTTTTGATATGTGAGACTATCATCATGTTTGTTCCCGTGTGTGTTATCAAAATTGCAGATTTTTCAACTTTTTGGGACGGGGCCATTCGTGTCGCTTTGACACATCTAGTTATTATCTGCGTCGAAAAAGTAAAGTCTTATTGACGTATATTCCCCATTTTCTGATTATCTGCGTCGTAAGGGTATAGTCTCATTGACGTATATTCCACATCTTTTTATTATCTGCACCGTAAAGGTAAAGTCTGATTGACGTATTTTCCAAATCTTTTTATTATCTGCGTCGTAAGGGTATATCTCATTGCCGTATTTTCCAGATCTTTTTTATTATCTGCGTCGTAAGGGTATTGTCTTATTGACGTATATTCCGCATCTTTTTATTATCTGCGTCGTAAGGGTATATTTCATTGACGAATATTTTAATATCTACGGCGAAAGGGTAAAGTCTCATCGACCTAAATTCCACAACTTTTTATTATCTGCGTCGTAAGGAAAATATACGAGACCTCTGTTTTGGGGTGGTGGGGAGGGGGCCTCCCCACTACTCCAAAACAGAGGTCTCGTTTATTTTCATCCTGAATCTGTATTAGATTCATCCCCGATATATATGATACAGTGAAATACAGAATTACAGTATTACATTAGGGATGTATATTTGATCATCCGACTAAAGTAAATATATACTTTAAGCACACATTACTTCATATATGGACCATTAAGCCGAGGTTTATAGAGGAGTGCCCTTAATAGTAAGTGTTGCTGTGATTTATCTATGGATGCAGCTGTTTGTAAAACCTTTAGGTTTTTCAGCAAGAACTGACACCCAGGAGCAAAATTGTTTACAAGCCTTACTTTTCGAAATATCAAAGCGCCGTCCCAAATAACCAAACATCAAACTAAGTGTTAACCTCATCAGTACGACTGAGCAACAGCTGATCTGCAATATCGTAGTTGAAAAGTAAATTGTGTATTTATTCCACTTAAGTAAAGAAAACTTAGTTACATAAGACATTTATACAATAAGGCGTAACTGTCATTCATAATATGTCGATCTATATACGCTGACGTGTTTTCCTGATTTTATTCAATTTTAAACTCCTTACTCCTCTGTTAACAATATGTTTGTCTGGGTTAATGTTGTCGGAACGTCTGTCCATTTTGCAGCCTAAAGATAGTCGTCATGTATAAACAAAAAATCGTCTCTTCATACTTGTTTGATTTGCATCCAATTATAACTACATGCATGTAGCCTCGGGGTAGGTTTCATTGTTATTATCTAAAGAAATGTGCAGGACGGATTTAGGGAGTGCCCAGGCCCCCTTATGAAGCTTCATTCATGGTTAATTCAGAATTGTTACCGCTTCCACTACAAATTGTGTCTTGTTTGAGGACCCCATCCTTTTCATAATCCTGGATCCATCTGATGTGTAGATCTTCTATAAAACAAAGGCAGATGCACTGTAGTCATCGGATTAATTTTCATAGATAATTGCGTTTGACGACGTGTCAACATTCGTCTGTCAGTGTAATTTTACTTTCATAAAAAGTTTTATTAAAAAAAATAGGATTGTGTGCAGTCGCCACAACTTGTATAGTTCACATATTTTATTTATTGATTTTTTTGCACATCTGAAATTTTCTACAATTATTTGTACAACTATTAACTGCACAAGAAATGCCTCCACCTTTTTTTTATTACTATCGGCAGTATCCATAGCGAAATAAATGAGAAAATGAAGGAAATACAAAATTTATGTAAACAGAAAATACTGTTTTGATCAATACACGTGCGTTAATTTTCACGGTTGTTTTGCGGGTCGGTCACGTGAGAGGTTAATGAATGCGCCCATGTTTTCTAGGTCAATTATAGATAAACTAGTCTTATAATTATTATTCATCCCTTATTTTATTTATTTTGTATTTACATTGTATCAGAGATCAAATTTGTTCGTTCAGTGTTAATATGTCTTTTGATTGAGTTAAGCCATTTCTATTAATATTTTATAGTGTGTCTTTCTTTGTTGTGATGTTACACTATTGTTTTAGATAAGGGTGAAGGTTTGGTACCATTTAATCGTTTAAAGCCGCTGCAATTGTTTGCACCTGTCCTTAGTCAGGAATCGGATGTTCAGTAGTTGTCGTTTGTTGATGTGGCACAAAGTGTTTCTCGTTTTTATAGATTAGACCGCTGGTATTCCCGTTTGAATGGTTTTAAACTAGTAATGTTTGCTTGTTGTTCGGTGTGAGCCACGGCTCCGTGTTGAAGACCGTACTTTGACCTATAATGGTTTACTTTTATAAATTGTGTCTCATATGCACTCATACCACATCTTCGTATATCTAATAAGTAATTCTGAACCAGTGACAACTCTACTCTATCAATCGGATCACTAGTGAAGGCAATACAAGGCTGAAAACACATTTTGTATATAGAAATCGTCTAAATAACAGCCCAACAATGTTAGATCTATATGTTTGTGGACATATACGGGTGTTTGGCATGTTCCACACACATGTAAGCATACAGTCGTGTGTTCTGCAGGTAAAATACTTGATAAACATTCACATATTTTTGGTCATTATCGTTCTTTTCAGTATACTACTCATGTTCGGAATTAGTTGATACCACACACAGTACACACGTGTACATCATTAACATGTTCTTGAAGATAATTTGCTTAAAAAAAGCAAAAAGAAAATAAGATACAGTGAAACATTCAAAAATAGTGTCGACAAGTTGAAAATATAAAACACCTATATTGAAACAAATTTCATTTTGTTCTTAATTAAAAGAATGATGCAGATTGGATTATTTTTCAAATTTTAATATTGCTAAGTAAAATGAAAAAATGCTGCATTTTTCATTTTCAAAGGACAAGGTACACTAAGGGCCGTATTTGGCCCCCTATTTTGTCAAAAAATCATTTTCATCTTATAAGTGAACTGAGCATCATAAAATATCTTAATATATTTGTTCTTCAATACAACATGCCCAATTGTCTTCTAGTATGGCAGAAACCTGATTTTGGGTTGGCTAAAGTGTGTTGATAACGTCAAAGGATAGAAAAATGTCCATTTGTGGCTGCAATCCTTCGTTTTTAAAGGCCTCCGCCAACGTGAGCCACAGTAATAATTAGTGGTAAAGATGGCATACAAACAGGGTTTTCCGAATATGAAAAGAAATTATTGGCTCACGTTGGCGGAGGTGCTCAAAAATTAAAAAAATCTCCCGTAAAAAAACCAACAATTTGTGTCAAAATAGTAGTATCGGATCGAAATCGGAAAAAGAGCTGAAAATATCCGCATTCGGCTGTTACGGCAAGACACCCTCACTAAAGCAAGAATACTTCGATAGGTGCTCAAGGTTTTCAGTTGTAGGAGTTTGCCATCATTCAGTTTCAAACTGTATTTTTTTAATCTTTAAATATCAAGGCAAAGGTGTGTTTTATCGATTTAAATCAACACCTTACATAGTGATAACATATGCACTCGGCACACACGATAACAAGCGTTTTGCAAGTGTCCCCCTCATAAAATAAAGCGAAAAAAGTTTGAATAATTTCTTTTCTCTTTTTGGGTTCTTTGGAATAATGTGTAAATTCGGGACAAGATACCTTGGGTCGAGTTTGTAATTGCATACGACTTTGCAAAAGATCACCGCCGAAAAGAACAAGTTACTTCTGTTTAATATTAACGTGAATCTTTTTTGTTTCGAGTACACATCGTCTCATATAAAGGAAACAAATTGAGAGGTAGTCCCGGGGAGGTAGTTAGCCCTAGTCCAAGATTTCTTTTTTCATTTCTATCATGACTTTACAGTATGCCTATTATAAATACATACATTTACCACTTTTGAGACACTGTGGCAACGTAGTGTAGTGGTATCGTGTCGGCTTTTGAATGCCGCGATTTACGTTCGAATCTCACAAAATGTATATTTTTGTCCAATACGTTTTTCTTCCAATAATATTTAAAAATATTTCAACGAGATAGAATGGCTGGAGTATTTGTTTTGATTATAATAGCTATCAATTTAGTTGGTTGTCTTTTTTAGTATTTTTCAATGGGATGTTTAGGGACATTCTTCACGGTTCTAGTCTCACTTACAGTGTTTCTATATATGTCACTGATTTCCGCCGTTTCTGGGTGGTTTAGTTTTAACAAGAAAAAGCTGTAGAGGCTTTTTGGAAAAATAATATTTAAGGAAGTACCTATATATATGCATCATGTAGTTTCAAACGCACATGAATTTTTAAGGGTGTAACTTTTGTCAATGGATAGCAGACAGATGTCCTTTCAAAATGATTTCACCGTTGTATTTTAAAAGTTGAAATGAATAATAATCATGACATGATAAAAAGGTATAAAAAAATCATGGCCAATCTGATCATTATGATATGTAACTATTGCTATAATATATATATTACTCGCAAACTCTTTTTTCAATTGATAACTTTACATCTAACCATTTCCCTGTCTTTTTACAAATATGCAATTGGCATCCTGAAAATGTAAACCATGGGCGCAACATAATGCAATACATGGACTGTCTTGTGTCTGTTCTCAGTAAATGGTATAGTTATTTTGTTGTATATCATTAAAGACTTAATGATTCTTGTATTCAAAGATCAGATCACTTTTAGCGACCGGGAAAATGTTTGCGTCCGTATAATATTATTATATGTTGTTGTTTGGTGTTTGTTGTTTATTTCTTGACCAATTTCAATGGAATTTAATTCCAGGGGTTCTTTAAAATGCTGCATCTAACTGTGTTTTTATGTTTTTGGATTATAGGCCCTGTGTTTAAATTGGTCTAAACGTGAGGTCTAAAGGTCCAAAATTAAACTTTGTTTAATTTCATCAAACATTAACATGTATTCTAAATATATCCGTGAATATATTTTTGTCTATGTTGGGCCCGCCTTTATATCGGTCTACAATGAGATCTAAAGGGTCCAAAATTATATTTTTTTTTACCAAAAAAAAAATTCTAGCGGTTCTTTTGATGAGCTGAATCTGTATGTGTATTAAGATATTTGATTTTGGAACTGGTTTTCAAGTTGGTGCAAAACAGGGTTCAAATTAAATTCGTCAACAAAGAAGTGAATACATGGGATACTTGATCTGTATGTTACCGTTTATATAGATTTTAGATTGTAGGCCATGTTTTCAAATTATTTTACATTGAGGTCTGAAATTAAACTTTCTTTGATTTCATAAAAAAATGAATTAGTGGGGTTCTTCGATTTGATGAATCTAACAAGATATAGAAATCGGAGTCCAAAAATGATGTTATGTATCGTTATGAACAATCATAGAATAAAAAGTTATGTATCTGCTTACCCTTCCGGAGCACCTGAGATCACCCCTAGTTTTTGGTGGGGTTTGTGTTGCTTATTCTTTATTTGTTTATGTTGTGTCATGTGTAATATTGCTTGTCTGTTTGTCTTTTTCATTTTCAGCTAACCATGTCGTTGTCAGTTTTTTTTTCAATTGATGAGTTTGACAGCAGTGATTTTCCTAGTATTTAGGGGAAGGAGCCCAGGGCCCATGCAATTGAGAATAAAGTTCGTGAAATGTTGGATTGTGGGGAAATATATTAGTTTATTTATACCGATGGCACACAGAACCAGCCGTTTGCAACTTTGAAGTGGGGTTTGGGGACTAGGTCCTCAAGAAAATTTTGGAAAATTATGTGCAAAATTTTGCATTCTGAGAAGGAATAGGCTATAATTGCATAAATTGTGAACAAAATTCAAGAGATTTGTAAACAAAATTCAAGAGATTTGTAAACAAAATACCACACTACGACACCAACAAAATCTTGCAACGATGTCTTTATACAATGATAGACAACTGGTAATTTTAGAGCTGAAAATTGAGAAAAAGAGCATATTTCTCTTTGGGACGGGCCCATAATCGGACCCAAATGTGAGGGTTGAAAAATCCCTAGACTGTCCCTCTGGTATCTTTCGTCCCTTTTTTATGAAGTCTGATTTTAACGTAATTACTATAGGGCAAAGGTTAATCATTATGTTTATGATGTCATGAGTAGGTCTGCATGAAGGTCGATATAATTTCAATTTTGGATAAACACTTTTTTCGTATGTCATGTTTATTTATTTATTTATTTGCTAATTTTTTTTTGGGAGGAGGGGGGAGGGGAGGTTGTTTGTTGAAAGTGAACACCAAGCTATTTTCATCCATAGTCGGACAGAGATTAATCTATAAAAGCTCATTTACTTAGATGACAAAATACTATTAGAAAAATACAACATCCACGTAAATCATAAATGAAAAAGGTCGTTGCTATGCAGTTATTACGGTTGCTAGGTAGTTTCATAGCGAAAAAAAAAACAAGCAAAACAAATTGTAAGATTTGTACAATTGTCCTAAAATACCTATCAATAGAAACATAGCTTTGGTTAACACATTATTGTTTACATAAGCCATGAACATATACAAAAGTCTACTCAGTGTTTCTTAATATACTGTTGCTAAGGGCCATACTGGTGGTTAAGGTGTTGATAAATACTCGTTCAATTAATATAGATAAACAAAACATTACTGCTATAGATTTCCATGTATGTATTTTACAATTATACATTTTGATTCATATGGAAAATACGAATTTTTTTTTAGATAAGGGTTAAAATAGCATATTTTTGGCAGGTTTCAAATCTGTTGCTAGGCAACCAAAAAATGAGAATCACCAAAAAAAAATGCCATTTTTTTAAGCTTCTATACCTAGTCTATTGAAATTATAAAATTTAACGTCTTTCAAGATGGGGCCAAAAATGGCCCTTATTGTACCTTGTCCTTTATTATGTCATAATGAAAAATACTCCATGTTGGAGCATTTTTCATTTTTCAATTGATGACAAATAAAATTGAAAAATGCTCGACGTTGGAGCATTTTTCATTTTTCAATATAGAAAATCAACAGTGAAAAATGCTCCACATTTTTCCTTTTTCAATATCTGAAGTGAAAATGAAAAATGCTCAACGTTAGAGCATTTTTTCATTTTTCAATATTTAAAATCAAATGGAAAAATGCTAAAAGTCAGCAATTTCAACATTTGCTTTTTAGAATGAGATTGAAATATGTTTTTTTCCTAAAACAAGCAAATGTTATCCTCGTGAAAACAAAATATGTAGTTCATGAAAATAACAAATTTCAAATCTCTTTAAGAAAATGATTTTTTAAGAGTGACATCAAAAGATTTTTGTTACATTTTTCAAACCAATTAACTTTCAATATTGTAGAGCATTTTGCAAAATCTATTTTTTTTTCAGATAAAAATGACTAATGTTTGGCGTAAATATACACGGTCTTAAAGGCATAACTTCCAACGACGTATTTATTTTTGTCTTCCATGGAATCGAGACAATTAAGAGCGAGACATCTAGACAATGTTTGGTCACCAGTCTATTTATCGAAGACTGTATGTATACATGCATCACAAAATTGTTTTGTTATTTCTGTCATTGGGCTGCTGTTTCACTGACGTATGATCCACATCTGAATCTCCTTCTATTTCACACTTAATTTTCCGTGTACACTGCTGGTTAAAAATTATATATATATATAAATCTGATAGCACTTACATGACATATTAATATGACACCTGTCTTAGTATTGTTGAAGACTATACACGTCTACCTCTAGATGTCTTTCTATTATTTTTGTAGTTGGATTTCTGTCTGATTGACATTGTTATTTTTGTTGTTGGATTTCTGTCTGATTGACATTGTTATTTTTGTTGTTAGATTTCTGTCTCATTGACATTGTTATTTTTGTTGTTAGATTTCTGTCTCATTGACATTGTTATTTTTGTTGTTAGATTTCTGTCTCATTGACATTGTTATTTTTGTAGTTGTATTTCTGTCTCATTGACATTGTTATTTTTGTTGTTAGATTGCTGTCTCATTGACATTGTTATTTTTGTAGTTGTATTTCTGTCTCATTGACATTGTTATTTTTGTAGTTGTAGTTCTTTCTCATTGACATTGTTATTTTTGTAGTTGGGTTTCTGTTTCATTGACATATGCCTCATATCTCCTTTTATTTATGCTGCACTTAATTTTCCGTGTGCTCAAAATGGCTGATAAAAAAAGTTTTATCATTTAATTTTGATAGCAGTACCAGATTTTCGTTGGATCAAATCTAGCGAGTCGATTTGTATTGTTTTCGGATTAACGTCCCGTGGCAAATATCCATGCATATTAAAGCTATTGTTTTAGAAAATTGTATTGTAAATATTTTACACATGTGATTTCTTTGACACTTTTTTGTGGTGTTTTCTTAATAATGGAAGAACCAATTTTCTAGAGACGAACCAACGCATCTGCTTCAAAAATGTGTTTTGGGGTGTTAAGTGAACAACAAAAGATGTAATACCCACACAATTTACGGAAAATAACGCAGATGTCCTTGCAAGTACTACGTAATTTTTACTAATTTTCTGAAGACAATAGAAGGATAATTAGATGTGGGACATACGTCACTGGAACAGCAGCCCAAGGACAGGAATAACAAAAAAATTCGTGATGCATACATATAGTCATAGCGGACAAATAGATTGGTGACCAAACATATGTCTCACTCTTCATTGTCTCGATTCAATGAAAGACAAAAATAAATACAACAGAAGCAATCAAAGATTTACTCTTAACACTTAGTTCTCTAAATAATGGAAAAGGGGGGGCATTACGTCGATATAATATACATGTGTAAGACAACGTTCCCGACATGGGATACTCACAAAATGTAACAGGATAAGACGAAAGATTTGTTTCCCCACCCCCTCTTAACTTACTAGAAATATGAGACTAGTTGCAAATGTATACAAACTAACCAGATTTTTGCCAATACCTTCTCTGAGGAAATTTTACAAATTTGTGTACTTTATAAGGCTTTTAAATCTTTTACATCGTATTCTAACCTCTGAAAGATGTGGCTTGTTTTGTCTCGTATCGCGTGTAGAGATTTTTTTTTCTTTTACCTTTTACATTGTAATGTGTATTGACATTCCCTGTTAAGAAAAAGGGGGAGGGAAAGGCGCCGTGAACTATATTTTTCTACTTATAAACATCAGCTATAGAATGCGATTATGTTTTAATGTCAAATAGGTAAACAGAGCAGTTGACTACATTTTATATCACAGTGGTAAATAGGCAAACAGAGTAGATGACTGTACATTTTATATCACAGTGGTAAATAGCTAAACAGAGTAGATGAATGTACATTTTATATCACAGTGGTAAATAGGTAAACAGAGTAGATGACTGTACATTGTATATCACAGTGGTAAATAGGCAAACAGAGTAGATGACTGTACATTTTATATCACAGTGGTAAATAGCTAAACAGAGTAGATGAATGTACATTTTATATCTCAGTGTGGTATGAGGGTAAACAGAGTAGATGACTGTATTTATTTTATTTTGATACAAATTATTAACCGTCATATGATTTGAGTACTTTTTGTACATCAAGATTGGCTGTTCTTTATAAAATATGCTTACTTTAAGAAAAAAGATACTAAATTTTTGTACGCGTTGCCTAAAATGCAAATATTTCTTCATTTTACTGAAAATTATTGACAAATTACAAAAATAAATGCTGTTTTTTTTTAACAAGAAATATGAATAATTTTAAACAAGGCAGTGGCTATTTGACCGGCACCTGCAAAATAGCATATTTGCTATTTAGCCGGCACTGAATAATTTATATCTCAATGGAATTGAAATATAAGAATAATAATTAAATATCAAAATTTTATATTTAAAAACTTTTGTAAATGTTACTCATATAAACACTTACACTTTTAACAATCAAATTAAATATAATTTAAAGATTAAAATACAAAGACATCCGAGGAACAAGTTCAAGCAAGATCTGAACTTTTAACTGCCTCTTGTTTATATCTCAGTGTGGTATTTGGGTAAACAGAGTAGATGACTACATTTTATATCTCAGTGTGGTATTATGGTAAACAGAGTAGTTGGCTGTACATTTTATATCTCAGTGTAGTATGAGGGTCTGGATGGGACTCCTTCATTTCTGTATTATTTAATTGTTTAGGCCAGTTTTCTGTATTCCTCATACCTTTATATGTCCATTATTCTCTATTGATTACATTTTTTTGTCCCTTATTCTCTAATTGAAAACCTCCATCCACACCTTCTTGTATCGACAACCAACACGAAATGGTTATTCCCATGTGACTCTGACTTTGACTAAAGACAGACTTGCAGTTGTAACTGTTTACGATGGAATTATGCATTCTGTTTGTCTGTTGTCGATACAAGAAGGTGTGGATGGAGGTTTTCAATTAGAGAATAAGGGACAAAAAAATGTAATCAATAACGGGAACAGATATTATGACATTGTTTATAACAAAGTTTCCAGTGGAACTTCTGTTAGGCGGAACAATTATACGTTGACACTTAATTTTCTGTGTACACTGCTGGCTGAAAAAAAATATATATAAATCTGATAGCACTTACTTGACATAACTTTTATGACACCTGTCTCAGTATTGGTGACGACTATACACGTCTACCTATAGATGTTTTGCTGTTATTTTTGTAGCTAGATTTTTGTCTCATTGACATTGTTATGTTTGTAGTTGGATTGCTGTTTCATTGACATGTACCTCATATCTCATTTTATTAAAGCTGCACTTAATTTTCCTAGTGCACAAGCTGGCTGAAAAAACTTTGATTTTTTCGGAAAATTTAGGATTTTCTTATCCCAGGAATATATTACCTTCGCCGTATTTTGCACAACTTTTTGGAATTTGTGGTCCTCAATGCTCTTTAACTTTGTACTTGTTTGGCTTTATAACTATTTTGATCTGAGCGTCACTGATGAATCTTATGTAGACGAAACGCGCGTCTGGCGTGTTAAATTATATTCCTGATACCTTTTATCATATAAATCTGATAGCATTTCTGATAGCAGTACCAGTTTTGCTTTGAATCAAACATAACGGATTGATATTTTTTTCTCCTTAACTTTCAGTGGCAAATACTTCTTAGTTACTCAACACATTGTTTCAGAGAATCTAAGGGAAACAATATGACACATGTGACTACTTTGACACTTTGCTGTGGTGTTTTCTGAGTGGTGAAAGAACCAATTGTCCTGAAACGCAAACACGCACTTGCTTCAAATGTGTTTTTGGGTGTCAAGCGAAAAACAAAAGAATTAACGCGCACACAATTTTGTGAAATTAACGCAGACGTCCGTGCAAGCTCTACGTAAGTCTTACTAATTTTCTTGAAATAAATAAACATGAGTGCAAACTAAAAGAACAAGAAAAGGAAACAAAAACACAACCCTGTTTTCGTGACATGGACAATAACACAATGACGGGGTGTATAAAGACAAAGCCACGTAATATGTAATAAAATTAACGTTACCAATTTTCTTGCACCAGATGCGCATTTCGACAATACATGTCTCTTCAGTGATGCAACAGAGGCATAATAAGGCATAGATAGACAAAGCATATTCGCAATAATAAAAGACAAAAATACAAAATGTATTATAGAACAATAACACAATGACAGGATGTTTAAGTGCAGAGCCAGGCAATTTTTTACAAACAAATAGGGAATAATGAGGTGCTAAATTATAAACCATGATAAAGAATAGAAAATAATCAACAAACAGTATAACGAATAAAAAAAAATGAAGAACCCATTCCACACAAATGAAAGAAAAAAGAAGTATCAGTCCATAAGACAAGCAACCCTACGACACCAAAAAATTGTGAATTCGCTCTGATTTTAATTTGCAAACTTCACATCCGACAAATTAATAAGGAGACACATATGTCTAAAATTAAAAAAAAAATGTTTTCAAGGATATGAAGAAGTCTATCTTGAGTCATGGTTTTCTCTGAAACAGAAAATGGATGTAAAGAACATAAGGTCTTTGTAACATTTCTCTAATTTTATTATAAAATTGATTAGTTCTCAGATGAAATTAAAGCGTTTATCGCCCAATATACACCAACCCAACGACATATACGATGTGTAATTTATTTCGAATTTGTTTACAACCATTTCATCCGTATATGTTTCGAATAAAAAAAATATTGAGGACATATGTTTGACTAGTATTAAAATTTCCTCTTAAACTAGTGATATATGGTTCAAAAAGATATCATGAAATATATTTTTAATTTTGTTATTTTGTCTTCAACTATCAAACATCAATTGGTGTTAATCAATAAAACAACACGTCTTTGTAATAGTTCACTAAATTTTCAAATGTGTTAATTTTGTCTTTCTGTACATAACATGAAATTTATTGAAGTTAGATTGATAGTAAAGAAAACAAAATCTGATACAAAATATTTTGAATGACTAAATGCACAAACAGATCCGATTTCGAATACACTCATTGTGTGAAAGAATTATTCATGTTTATTTATGTTAATTTCTTTATCACGTCAAAAAGAAATGCATTTCCGTCTCTTTCATTACAAACAAGCAGAATATTTTCTTTTTTGTCAAAATAAATTCCCCACGGCTTTTTCAATCTATCTGATTTAGTTAGAAGTTCTTTATGATGTTTACCATCATTTGATACAACTATTACAGTGTGTGTACTCTTATTAGTCCCATATACATTCCCCTCATTATCCGTTGTTACACAAGTTAAATCTTGAAATTTATCATTTTCAAATGTCCACATTGCTTTTCCATCTAACGAGCAGCAGTATATTGATGTTTCGTCTATACAGACCAACCTGTCTCTGTCTACTGTAATGTCGTAGATACGGTCTGAAGGTGTCATTACAGTACGTATTACTTTACCTGTCAGGTCCATCACATGTAGTATACCCTGATCAATAACAACGTACAGGTTATTATCATCATATGATATTCCCCTGCAGGAATCACTGGTTTTGATTGTACTGGTGATAGAACGTGTAGATATATTTATTATCAGTATGGTTTTGTCAAGTATACAGGATACTGCTACAGTATTACTATCTACCTCTGTTATACAACGTGGTTCATAGGACAGAGGAATGTGATGGATATCAGTACCGTCTGAATTACAAATAATAAGTTGTTTATTATTAAAGTTGGTAAACACTAATGTATTGCCTGTTGTGATACAGCTAGAAATGTACGGATTTTCATTCGTTGACTGTTTAATATTTAACTGTTTACACAAATTGACAGAAACCGGAAGGTTTGTTTTGACAGAAATCTGATCCTGAACGTCTTCTTTGTTTGTTTTTTTTTCTGAAATAAATAAGCAGGTATCAAATTGGTTATTTCAACAATCCATTGCTTATTAATCCATGATGCAGTTTAACACTAAGAGTGACTGAATTTTGTAACATTTCTTATGTTTTGAAAGGTATATAATTTCGGCGTGGGACGTTTGCGCTTTTTATTTTGGACACTTGCGCTTCAAATCATAGGACATTTGCGCTTTTTTAAAAATAGACATTTGCGCTTTTTACTGATTAAAAGTTTAAAATCGTTTCATAGGACATTGATATATGTTTAAAAGTTTATATACAGCTAAAAGTAAACATTATAAAGACATAAAAACACGTAAAGTCATCACATGTCAGTTCAGCTTGATATCTGAAGACCAAGGCGTGAACAAATTTAGCTCTTGTTATCTGTTCTGACTAGTATTTCGCCCACATTTCAAATAAATAATTAAGTTTTTCATTCTCATGTATTGACTGGCTTGCCTGTTCTGCAATGACACGAATCTTAATCACGCCTGGTAAACCATCTAATCTCAACCAAATGGTTAAGACGGAAAAATTCTGGCACTTCCTGTTGAGCTTTTCTGGTTCAAATTATCCAAAATAAACATAGGGTAGGTCGACTTTTCGTCAATTTACTGAAATCAATGCGTATTTTGTAAAATAGGAGAATGTCATGCCATAGATAATTGAATTAGGGTTTCTCTCATGTATAACATGGACCAATATGATTTAAAATGACATCGGAATGACTTTTCTCCAGCAGGTAAATGTGGCCAGTGCAGTCAGTTATTGACAAAACGACAGCGATATCATTGATAAACTAACGTATATATCAGTGAATTAGTATTTTTCTAAAACCTTATAAACATAAAATTACAGTTTGTTCTTTTTCTTTACTTATATAATTATATTAAGCGAAATATGCTATAATGTATGTCATGTTGAGATTTTCTGGAATCGGTTGTGATATTCTGGAACAATGTTGAGATCTTCTGGTGAATGAAACTTTCAACTATAGCTTAGTATTAATTACATACACAACCGTCAAAACATTCCAACTGTCATTTAAATCTTGTCTGTAGTTATGACAGCAGCTTCTAAAGAGACCTTTGGTTGTAATAAAGTCTAAATAGTTAACAACTGTGTGTTTTTTAAAGTATTAAAGTTCTACCGCGGGAGATTAATAATCTAGCGTTTGAGATGCAGTTTTGCACAGAAGCTATAAAGTCAATAATGGTGTAATTGACATCTCCAAAAGCTCGAATTTATTCCTACATCGCTTATCTTGACATCTCAATAGCTAGCTTTTCGATATCTACATCGCTATACTTTACATTTGCAGTGCTGGTGTTAACATCAACACTACACTTTATCTACAGAACTTGGTTTTAAAAATCGTAAGCACGGGACAATTTGCATCCCCTGCGCTATATTTACATAATCAGTGCTTAATTGTGAATTTCAACACTATTCTGACAGCCTCATATCGTGGTATGGGGTTCCTTCTTTATAATGAATACAAAGACGTGCCACAGGAATGGGTCTCTTTTTCATTGTCAAATTATATATCAACGGGTAGTAATTTCATCAAAGTAAATGTCAGTGGGTCAGTTATTTTCTATTCCTTTTTTCTATGTTTATAATCAACATGAACAGGAGTAAAACTGCAAAGATTGTAGTATTGATGTTTGAATGAGTCATTAACGCCCATTTTCTAACTACATGCACGACGAGTACATGAAAATGTTGCACGAATATAAACCCTCCTTTGTACTAGATTGACACGCCGTGTGTGCTTCTGAAAAGAAATTGATATACACGTCCACTTGTATTTGTGTACTTCTGATGAGTTAAGCCTTTTTCAACTGATTTTTATGATTCGTTTTTATGTTGTACTGTTATTCCACTGTCCCAGGTTAGGGGAGGGTTGGGATCCCGCTATAACATGTTTAACCCCGCCACATTATGTATGTATGTGCCTGTCCTAAGTTAGGACTATGTATTTCAGTGGTTGACGTTTGTTTATGTGTTACATATTTGTTTTCGTTCATATTTTTAAATAAAAAAGGCCGTAAGTTTTGTCGCTACAATTGTTTTACATTGTCATTTTAGGGCCTTTCATAGCTGACTATGCAGTATAGGGTTTGCTCATGGTTGAAGGACGTACGGTGAACTATAGTTGTTCATTTCTGTGTCATTGTGTTCGCTTGTGGAGAGTTGTCTCATTGGCAATCATCACACATCTTCTTTTATAATTATATTTATAGTATACACAAGGTATTGTCCCGCAGTTAATATTTGTCCTTTTTTAAGAACACATTATTCTAAATCTAAGCCTAGAAGTGTTTACTTCTCACTTTAGCTGTGATCACACCGTACAGGATAGCACGAACGGACGCCTAACGGATAAAAGAAAAGGTTTTCCGTTGACAAAATTGATATCCGTTGGGAGTCCGTTGATGAAGATACGGATTAAAAACGGAAACGAAACAGACACATACCGTTAAAAAATGAACGTTCAACAGATGAAGTGTCCGGTAAGCGTCCGTTTTTTTTTTTACAATAGTCGTTCGTTCTGTGTCCGTTTTGTATCCGTTATTTGTCTTATACTAAGGTATATAGGATTTTTTTTCTGAGACAAGTGCCTGTGGTATTTCACTAGACATCAAAAGTTCAATGTAAGATAAAAAACTTAATTCATATAGTTTTTTCACTAACCCCTCCCCCCTAACCCCACTCTTAACTTAAATTGGGAAAAAATGATTGACCAAAAAGTATATATATAAAATCGATGTCAATTAAACATAACTTGCAGCATGTTTTACCAACAACCCACGAACTATTTAAATTAAGTTTTTTATCCTTCATTGATTTTTTATGTTGTCCCTAATGGAAGGGCAGACACGAAAATTACTGAACTAATAGATTGATGTTCTCCGTCCGTGGTAATTTTTCAAAAAAATCGGAGATTATGCATTTTTTACATCCATCTTGATAGATACCCATGTCGTGGATACATAATTGTTCTGCTTAACTATGTTATAGGTAAATTAAAAACTTATGCAAATGGTGTTTTTAAAATAAAACACTTCGTAATAGAGAATAAAATTGTCATTTTATTTGTTTCTATTAACAAAATTTTTGTTACTATAGTAAACAATTCAGTAAGCATTTATCGCCTTCTCTAACAAAAAGCTTCGACTTTTTTATCTATTTCATCTATTTCAACCGGGTTTCCGCCTGATACTGCGATCTACATAATTGCACTACGATCGTCAAAAGCATTATATTTTTAGAGTTCGTGGTGCGATGTTGGCCTAGTGTGACGGGGCCCGGGTATAATATAAATGTTGCTGAATATTACCAAATATTAAGGCTGTGCCCTGAATGCAGTTGTGAACAAATCAATCTAAGTTATAATTATTTCAATACAACACCTGTGATTACACTAAGTTGGACGTCACTTATAGTACTTGCAAAGCAGTTATAAAATTGAATAGTGTTATTTTGTTTTTATAACGACAAAAATAACATCTTTTGCTCACAAATAAATGATCACCACCTTTTAGAGTGAGAACTCATCCTGAAATAATGTGTACGAAAAAACAAACCTAGAGAAGGGGGTCCTGTTCGATTGTTTAGTTTTTAACAATTTTATTTCTTTATAAAGGTACGCATTTTCGACATTGAACAATGCCTGTTAGGAATCGAATTCTTCCAAATCATATTAATATGTATATATTATAAACTAGTCTTATTATACTTAAAAGGCATGCATTTTTCTATCGGCAATTCTTAAAATTGTATCTGTAACAGTCT